>CM070771.1:77195371-79861621 GCA_036346955.1 Dipus sagitta
GACACAAAGGGAAAGAAATCACACTGTAGATCAAACCACCGTAAAATCAAAATGGATCGAATTTTGAGGGGAAGAGCAAAGTAGGAAGGAAAGTTTTTGATTTTTCTGTTATCAGCATTCATTCATTATTTAACAAATATTACTGAGATCATTAAGAGTTCAGTTACAAAAATAACATGTAGATACTTATACCTCAGGAATATGAGTGAATAATAGTTTGAAATGTAAGTTTAAAAGATATATACTTAAAGATGATCTGAAAGAAGGGCTTCTGTGAAAGATGGTAGGAATGGGGGTAAAAGACAAAAGTGTAACCATATCTTCCCTCATTAAACTGTAGATAGATATATAGATAGATGTATAGCAATCTATCTCTGTCTATGTATCTATTATCTATATTCAGTTTATATTTGATTATATAGACCCATCCATTCCACTGTCTTGTCCTCTTCCCACTCCTATTGATCCCCTTCTTCTCCCCACATACTAGTATATGTATCATTAAGCAGAATGACTTATCCTTCCCTAGTAATCATTCCACTACCAGTAGCTCAGGGAAGGTTGGAGTCTCAAAACCTCCCCTATCCATGGCATGATGTATGGTGACTGACCCTATCTTGTGTAGATCTTGTTCAGGTAACCACAGTTGCTGAAATCATGTCCAGGTGAAAGAGTTCCACAGCCTTCATTCTCCCTCTTGAGCTCTTACATTCTTTGCACCTCCCATTTCCACAATGTTTCTTGAGACTTAGGAAAGCATGATTTAGTTGTCCCCAGGGATGGGGCACTCAGCAGTAATTTTCAATATTTTGACCATTTATGACAGTCTGCATTAACTGCAGACTACTGCAAACATCAAGTTTTTATTTTCTGTTCAAGGTTGAGAGCAGCGCTAATATATGAGTATAAACATAAATATTTAGAAAGTAGTTTAATACCACATCTTTTAGCAAAAACAATAGGAGTAGTGTCCCTTTCAGTATCAGACATGAATGCCCTCTTGTAGAGTGTGTCTCAAATTCAGTAAGAAAGGAGTGGCTACCCATAAAACAATCATGCAACTGTTGAACACATAGATAACTCTTGTTTGGCAGGTCAGTACTGTATCTCACAGGGTTGACAGTTAGGTAAGGCCACTGATAACTTTGCCTCTGCCCCAGCACCTTCCATAGCACCTTTTGTCATTTTCTGATATAGCCAATAGTGACAGGAGCTTTATTAATTCCAGCATGAGTCCTCTTCATTGTGCAGCCATAGGTTATGGAGTCTTTAGCAGAAAAATTTGCTGTCCAGGTCTGGTGGGCAGCCAAGGACATCAGTAATTAACATCTACAGTTTTGGGAACTTTGGGGTCTTTCCTTAGTGACAAGACTTAGTTAGGTATCCTATACCTCTCATTGATATTTTCATTTAATAAATAGCCCTTGGCTTCTGAGAGCAGTAATGCTCATCCATACAAATTACATCTATTGATTCTGTTATTTTTAAATTTTAAATTAGCTTATAAGGCAGTATATTTCCATATGTCTGCTTTATATATTCTAGGTTTATACGTATATTTGGTACTGATGATTGAGAAAAGGACCTTGGGCTTGCTAGGCAAGCAGTCTACCACTGAGCCATACCCACAGCTTTCTAAGTTTTGTTTGTCCCCCATTCCCTTCTTACCCTCATCCCTCATAAATTAAATATAGTCAGTGAAGGTCAGTGCAAACATAGACTTTATGATCATATGCTGACTTCCTATATATTCCACTTGTCTAAATCAGGCACCAAATCTTATTATATGTCCATACATGTCCATAATTTTAATCTCAGACTTAACAGATATAACTCCATCTGCATATCCATAGCTCATATTGGTTTTTTTTAACCAAAATAGCTTAATGTCTAGCATTTATAATTAAATGTTACATAATTCATGCTTGGTCTTTCTCATATACTAAATATAAAACTTAGATCTATGCATTAAAGTTCAGGTTGATGAGGACAGCATAGAAAGATTCAACAATCTTTAATTGATTAGTGATAGTTAATAAGTTTCATAATCTAGGGGCATTATTACTCAAGTCTATACAGTTTTGTTATAAAATCAAGAAATTGAAGTGCATTCACATTCTAGCCTCTATCACATCTTTAATTCTTTATTATAAAAAATGAGCATGGGAAAGATGGCTTAGTGCTAAAGGTATTTGCCTGGGAAGCCTAAGGACACAGGTTCAATTCCCTAGTAACCACATAAGGCAGATGCACAAGGTGGTGCATGCATCTGTAGTTTGTTTGCAGTGGTTGGAGGCCCCGGCATGCCCATTCCCTTTCTCTCCCTCTCTCTTTATCTGTTTCTCTCTCTCAAGTAAAGACATGAAAACATTCATATTTGCAGTGATCAAGAAGTTGATATTTGAAATTAATAAAATGACAACAGTGGACATCAATAAAGTGAAAGTAATTGACCATAGTTTTTAGATATTAGGGCATTTTAAGTTTTATTTGATTCTTGTTATGTTCTATGCTTTTTGATTCCTTTCTATTTAAAAATCAATTTTAGATCTTTTTAAGGTTGACTAACTTTGAAGCTGTTGGCCCATCTGTTTTCTCTTTGTTAAGCAGACTCTCTGAGGTTACTCTGAATTTGTAAAGAAAATGATTTGGTTGATAAAGCATGTTTTCAAAAGTAAAAAATAGCTTTAGAATTTTCTTTTGCACTCTATAGTGTTTTTAACATCCATAAACTCATCCTATGTAGCAAAAAATGGTTAGTTATTTCAAAAATTGCTATTATTAAATAAGCCTCTTACCTTCATGGCCCAACTCTTTACACAGTGAAATAATACATTTTTGAAATGTCATACATTTTTTTAGAAATTAGTTCTAACTTGTAAGTAATGATATCCTGATCATAACTTGCCATACAGTAATTTATTCTTTGCTGTATCTTGTTATTTATACTGTATGAAGCATTTCAGAAATGTAGGGAATGGGATGTTACTCACCACAAATCCAAATCTGCCCTGCATTCATTTCTGCATATATATTTGTAATATACCTTTGATGTTGGAAATACTTTGAAGAGCTTTTCAATAGTGCTAACTCAGTGAACCATTGAGCATAAAATGTACATTTCTGTTCTTTGACACACTGTCTGCCTGTGTTATGTTCCCAGATTTTTTTTTAAGTTCTGTCTGATTTACCTTAAATTGTGACAACAACTCAAAGAAAGCATAGATGAATGTAACATATAATTGCCTAGATGAATGTAACATTTAATTGCATACATGAATGTAAAATAAAATTGCATAGCAACCTAAAACATACTTTTGAAACACATCTTGAGCATAGCTAGGCCCAGGACACTAAAATATTTAAATTCCATTATGAAGATAATATTGTAAAAAATGGTAAGTGAATCCAAGGAGACCTTTTCTTGTCCTGCCAGCCTTGGGCTCACCTTTCTTCTATGATGATGGTTTCTCTTGTGTGAAGGAAGTCTGGCATACTATGAACATACTCCTTGCCTACATATGGTGACTCCAGCACCATTCTTACGTATTTCCAAGTTTCCCCTAACTTTGGGGTGCTCCACTTCCCATAATTTATTGAAAAACTCTTATAATTAAAATAATAGAGTTAACAAAAACACAGGTAAGAGGCTATTATCTTAACAATGACAATTTTATCAAAGATATTAAGTAGCAAATTTTGAGTAATATGCAGGTATATTTTGTCTGATGAGCTAACTCCACAATAAATCAACTGTATTTAATAAACTTAAATGAATTGATAACAAAATGAAGCATTTAGTATCAGAATAATTAAACATGGACATTTAAAGTTATTAACAAAAAGAGCTAGAAGTGTAGGTAGCACTTGGAATCTGTAACCACTCGAATCATTTTCTACCAATTATTTTTGAAAACTTAAAGTTCAGTATATATATCATAAACCAGGGCTGGAGGGATGGCTTATGGGTAAAGGCATTTGCCGGCAAAGCCAAATGACCCAGATTCTATTCCCCAGGACCCACATTAGCCAGATGCACAAGGGGGCACATGCATCTGGATTTCACTTGCAGTGACTGGAGGCCCTGGCGTGCCCATTCTCTCTCTCTCTCTTTCTCTCCCTCCCTCTCTCTTTCTCTGTCAAATAAATAAATAAATAAAAATATTTCAAAAAATCATAAACCAAAAAAAGGGAAAATGTGAGGCAGGTATAGTGGCACACCCTTTAATTCCAGTAGTTGGGAAGTAGAGTAAGTAGGTTCGCTATGAGTTTGAGGCCACTCTAAGACTACATAGTGAATTCCAGGTCAGCCTGGGCTGGAGGAAGACCATACCTCAAAAATAAAAAGAAAAGAAAAAGGAAAAATAAAAACATGATGTCTTTGTATACAATCATATCATACTAAAACTGCTGGATTGTGATAGCTTGTTTAAAAGCTATTTACAAAATTTAAACTATTTATATTCAGTATTCCCCCATATTATAGAACATATTCAATAAAGTGGTGCCTCTATTTAGAGAGTTAAGGTTATGCCTAACAGTGAAATTATGGGCTGGAGAAATGGCTTAGCAGTTAAGATGCCTGCAGGCAAAGCCAAAGTACCAAACTTTGATTTCCCATGACACATGTAATCCAGATGCACATGGTGGTGCATGAATTTGGAGTTTGTTTGCAGTGGCTGAAAACCCTGGCATGCTCATTCTCTCCCTCCCTCTCTCTCTCTCATTCTCTCTCTCTAATAAACAAAAAATAAAAATTTTAAATTTTATTTATTTTTATTTATTTGTTTGAGAGAGACAGACAGAGAGGGAAAGAAGGAGAGAGAGAGAGAGAGAGAGAGAGAGAGAGAGAGAGAGAGAGAATGGGTGTGCCACGGCCTCCAGCCACTGCAAACAAACTCCAGACGAGTGCACCCCCTTATGCATCTGGATAACGTGGGTCCTGGGAATTCGAGCATCAAACCAGGGTCCTTAGGCTTCACAGGCAAGTGCTTAATCACAAAGCCATCTCTCCAGCCCACAAAATAAAAATTTTAAACTGAAATTATATAATATCAAACAACAAATGAGCAGTGTGAATTTTTTCTCTTTATTTTTTACCTCAGTTCTCATGTTAACTCTTTTTTTTTTCTTTTTTCCTTTATTATTTAGTTTTGTATTCAGCAAATACAGTCACTTTGGTACCATTATTCGGCTCATCCGTGACCTACACCCTCCCCTTGGCCCCTTCTTCTTGAGGTATATGGGTCATGCATTGTGGAGTTAGCCCACAGTTATGTGTAAGATAAATGTCTCTGCATATCATGACCCAACATGAGGCTCTGACATTCTTTCTGCCCCCTCTTCTGCAAAATTTCCCTGAGCCATGTTGGGCTCATTTTTGGTCTGCTTCAGTGATGAGATGTTGAGGACCTCTGAGGCTCTGGCTCTCTGATTTGGTAGGAGATGATTTTTCTCTGTGTTGGTCTCCTTCCCCCTTCTGCTGGTATCCGGTTCCTCAGGACAACAGCGCCCTTGCTTGTTTCTCCAATTCTTCTTAGTTTCAGTTTCTTACCTTTGGAGGTATGATGAGGTGGCTCTCTCCGTAGGATCTACATCTACCTGAAAAAGAGAAGCAGATTCTCCAATGGAGAGTAAGTTAGCACCAGACAAAAGAGATAACCCTTACTTTTTTTTTTTTTTAATAGAGAATTTAATAGGTGTAGGCCCTCTTGTAGCCCATGATTGATGGTAGCTTGATATTGGCAAGTGGGCTTATGTTTGGATATGGTTCTGACTTGTTTCCCTGCTCCAGCTATGGGTACTGTACCACTGAGGAGGTCACTTAGCCAAATTAAGAGCAGTTGGTTCCCCTCCATGGCTGTGTGCCACTATTGCACTTGTGTGGGCATCACAACAGGTTATTTGCTGCTAAGTAGGTTAGACCATGAGTTCTTTGGACAGATATTGGTCATTTTTCCACAGTCGCCCATGTAGCACCTTCTGGCACTAGATGCGCTGACTGTCTGGGGACTGACTCTCTTCCAACTTCCAGCCATGCCATTCTATTTTGCATGTCAACCATATAAGGTGTCTTCAGCAGTAGGGTCTTACCACTAACATTTGGTGGGTCATCAAGTACTGTGACAGAAATCTGTCTGTCTTTTAGGAAACCTTGTAGGTCTCTCTGATCAAAAGCTCATTGTGGATGATAGCCCCAGGCTGGTACTGAGAGTTACAGGTCAGTACCCACTAAGAAAATGAGGAAAAAGATAACTAATATACAAGAGTTAGAGATAAGAGAGAGAGAGAGAGGGAGAGGGGAAGTGAGGGAGGGAAGATGTAGAAGATTAAGGTTAGTCTTGATCCTACCCTTTCCAGTGTCTTGTGGTTCAGGTGTTCCCTGTAAGGGCCTCGTGAAGGATCAGCCATTTGGTCAGTCTTTTAGTAAGTAGAATTTTATGGTACCATTGCCGTTTGGGTCTAGATTTGTGTTTCCCACCCCTTTGATGCCCTCCCCTCCCTCCCCTTCCATCCTAGTGTCTAGTCCACGAGATGCTTGCTGGATATGTAAGGTATCTTGGGTAGATTCAGGTTAGGTGCTGATGAGTGAGACTATGTGGCAATTTTTTTTTCTGTGATTGGGTAAGTTCACTGAGAATGATCTGTTCCAGGTTCAACCATTTTTCCTCAAATTTCATTGTGTCATTTTTTCTTACTGCTGTATAGAATTCCATTGTGTAGATATACCACATCTTATTTATCCATTCTTCTCTAATCTCTAGAATCTACAAATAACTCAAAAATCTAAACAGTAAGAAGTCAATGACCCCACTCACAAAATGGGGCAAAGAGCTGAACAGGCAGTTCACAGAGGAAGCAATAGAAATGGCAAACGTACACTTAAGAAAATGTTCATCATCCCCAATCATCAGAGAAATGCAAATTAAAACAACTATGAGATTCCACCTTACCCCAAGAAGGATAGCAAACATCAAAATATCAAATAAAAATAAATGCTGGCGAGGATGTGGAGAAGCAGGAACACTCATCCACTGTTGGTGGGAATGTAGGATGGTACAACCACTTTGGAAAGCAATATGGAGACTTCTGAAAAAACTGAGTATAGAGATAGCAACAGACCTAGTTATTCCCTTACTGGGCATCTATCCTAAAACCTTCAAACCACAGGCTAGAGAGATTTGCTCAACCATGTTTGTAGCAGCTCAATTTGTAATAGCTAAGAGCTGTAATCATGTTAACTCTTAAATTACACAAATAATGCCATAAATTTAGATATCAATTAAAGTACATTTACCCATAAGATAGAATAATTTAAATTACACATTATTTAATAATGATAGTTATCTAATCATATAAGAAGTATTTCTAACTATGTAAGCCATGGCAATTACGTATAAAGCCTATGAATTATTCATGCAAACCGTGTCATATTAATGTGAGGACACTTTTGAGACACTTTGAAAACTACTCTTATTCAAGAAATATCTCCTAATCTAATGTGTGCTAGGTATTAGGCATTTAGGTGTCCAGAACAAACCTACATTTTAAGTTGTTGCTCTAGTGTTCTATTTGAATTGTCTGTCATTGTACATTCCCACACAAACATAAATTATCTCCTACTCATTTCCTTCAGTCATACAGTCTGCTTAAATTCTTATTTATCCTTTTCATTTATAAATCTTGCTTTTCTAGAATTCATTTGTATAAAATTTTACTTCCCATGGTATCCTCTGAATCAAGTCTTTAATCACACCATGTTATTGTTACAAATATTACCTGAATTCTTGTTTAAATCATTTTTTAACTAAGAAGAATTGCACAGAATTCTTCCTTTCATATGTGAATCAGTCTTTCTCTGTCTCTGTCTCTCTCTCTCTCTCTCTCTCTGTCTTTCTCCCATACACACACATACATATTACTTTTAAAGGCAACTTGTTATTGTTGCAGAATTTTTACCTACTCAGAGAACATTTTCTCTAGTTTGGAAAAGAAGTCAGGCATGTGCTGGTTTCTTATGGAAACCTGGCACATGTTTTCACTTTTCTCTTAGAGAGATGGAGCTGCTGTCATCATTTTCCCAATGGAGCCATGCCTTGTCCTGCCTTGTTAACTTTCACCTTACTTATTCCATGTCTGCCCTCTAACTCTTACTGAGACCTGAATGTCCACCAAGAGAATTTAGTACCCCCTAAAATTTTCAGGAGTAAGGTCGAGCTGAACAAGCAATTTCACTGTAGATAATTTCTCCATTCTGTCACACTTAGTAATTTGTGTAATCTGAAAGAAACAGGTCTTGACTGCTAGCACCTTTGAATGTTTCTTTTGGGTTATTACTTGAACTTATTACCGGGATTCCTGCTTGCAAAAGCAGTAACTACTTCTGTATATAATCTCTTCACAGTAGAGTGTTTCCCAGACCTTTATAAAATTCTTCCTTATCACTGAAAACAGATTCCACAGCTAAGGTTGTGAACAGATGCAGCTGTCATGCCAGAACCATCTACAGTGATATGTCATAACTACTGCAGAAATTCTGTTCCTCAGTGCTGGCAGAAAAAGGGCAATTTGCTATTTTTAATAAATACGGCAAGTCTACCCTCACCTTAAATGGCAGTGACTGAGAACAAAGTTCATTTTAGAAGTGCATGTTTACACTGGCCAGCAAGTGATGTGGTGAAAACATCAAAGGAGCCATTGCTTTTAAGTTTTATAACACATCATGTTACGCTATTCCCTGTCTGTGGAGGAAACTGGTTTTTATGGTCTTTGTTAGAGCATTGAGTGAAGTGTTAGCTAACTAATCTCATTGAACATAAATGATTCCTTAGAAAGTGTTAGATTTCATGTTCCATACTTACATGTATCTTCCTTGTTGACCAAGAATTATGTTTATAAACACCTCCAGAATATTGATGGGTTTAATCAAATCTTTAAAATACATAGTAACTGCAACAGCTTAGAGGATTAGAGGAGTGCCATAGTAGGCATTATGAGTTTGAGAATAAGAAAATTTATAAGGTTATACAGGGTGAAATTTGTACTACTAATAACTGTACATCATTAAAAGCAAGCATAAAATTTTATGCATGAGGGGTTTTCTTTTAAAATGTTATACATCTATTGTTTGATCCATATAATTCAGTATATCTTAGGTTGGCACTAGAGGACAGGTGGCACTGTCTAGAGCTATATGTGGTTGTGTGGATTGGGTGAGGTACAGCTGATGCTTATAGATGCAGGACCATGTGCAGACAATCCTATAATGAGAGTCAGTAGAGCCAGGGTTGAGAACTCTTGACTTAAAGGTGATTTTGGAGTCCAAATTTGTCAGCTTTAATTTGCATTCGGTTACCACCTATCTGGGATCCTCAGTTTTCAGGTTCTCATCATTAAAACAAGTACAATAACACCCTATATGAAAAGCTGTGACAAATGAAACAATACATCTTGGCACATTGAAAATATGTATTAAATCTTAAATGTATAAGTAAAATGTAAGATAAAATGATATACTTTTTCTAAGATTTTATGCTTAAAAACCATAAACTCTTCAGATATTAAAATACCAAGTATGTTCCTCTCTAGCCTCAACCTTTTCACCTTCAGGTCGCCAACAGACCAACAGATCTTTGAAGCATCTATCACCAGCTTGTTACATTCTGTTGTGGAAGTCAATACTTATGTTTTGTTTCATCAGAGATTCAAGACCTGCTTATAACTTTTTGAAGACACATAAAGTTTTTCAGTAACATATGTGCAGTTATTTTCTTTTCCTTGCCACCGTTTTCTTTTTAAAAAATATTTTATTTGTTTATTTAAGAGAGATTTTTTTGTGATTTCAAATGAATTTTTTGATTTTTTTTATTTCCATAAAGAACACCATAGGAATTTTGATGGGGATTGTATTAAATGTGTAATTGCTTTTGGTAAGATTGCCATTTTCACAATACTGATTCTTTTGATCCAAGAACAAGGGATGTCTTTCCATTTCCTAGTGTCTTCTGCAATTTCTAGCTTGAGTGTTTTAAAGTTTTCATTGTAGAGGTCCTTCACTTCCTTGATTAGGTTTATTCCAGGGAACCTTTTTTTTTTTTTTTTTTTTTGTTCATTTTTCGTTTTCTTTTTTGATGCAATTGTGAATGGGAATGATTCTCTGACTTCATCATCTGTGTGTTTATTGTTCACATTTAGGAAGGCTACTGATTTCTGTGTGTGTGGCTGTAAATATTTATCAGCTCTAACAGTTGCTGGTAGAGTCTTTAGGGTCCTTTGTGTATAGAATCATGCCATCTGCAAATAATGATAACTTGATCTCTTCCTTTCCAATTTGTATCCCTTTTATGTGTATCTCTTGCCTTATTGCCATGGCTAAGACTTCCAGTAGCATATTAAATAAAATTGGGGACAATGGACACCCTTGTCTTTTTTCTGAGTTTAGTGGAAAAGCTTCAAGTTTTTCTCTATTTAGTATTATGTTGGTTGTAGACTTGTCATAAATAGCCTTTATTATATTGAGATATGTTTCTTCTATTCCCAATCTCTGTAGGACTTTTATCAAGAAGATATGTTGGATTTTGTCAAATGCTTTTTCTGCATCTAATGAGATGATCATGTGATTTTTGTCCTTCAGTCCATTTATATGATGTATTACATTTATCAATTTGTATATGTTGAACCATCCCTGCGTCTCTGGGATTAAAGCCTCCTTGGTCAGGATGAATGATCTTTCTGATATATTTTTGTATTGTTTGCCAATATTTTGTTGAGAAATTTTGCATCTATGTTCATGAGGGAAATTTATCTGTAGTTTTCTTTTTTTTGTTCTATCTTTGCCTGGTTTTGGTATCAGGGTGATGCTGGCTTCGTAGAAGGAGTTTGGTAGGATTCCTTATTTTTCTACTTTATGGAAAAGTTTAAGAAGCTTTAGTGTTAGTTCTTCAATGAGGGTCTGCTAAAATACACTAGTGAATCCATCTGGGCCTGGACTGTTTTTATATGGGAGATTTTTGATAACTACTTGGATCTCCATACTTGTTATAGATCTATTTAAGTGGTTAATGTCATCTTGATTTAATTTAGGTAGGTTATATAAATCAAGGAAATTATCCATTTCTTTCAGATTTTCAAACTTAGTGCAGTATATATTCTCATAGCATATCCCTATGATTTTCTGAATTTTCTGGCACTTCTTGTGATAATGTCTTTTTCATCTCTAATTTTATTAATTTGTGTCTCTTCTCTCTTTGGTCAGATTTGCTAAAGATGTATCAATCTTGTTTATCCTTTTAATAAACCTTCTATTTGCTTCATTGATTCTTTTAATTTTTTTTTGGTTTCTATTTCATTAATTTCTGCCCTAGTCTTTAATATTTTTTCCCTTCCACTGATTTTAGGTTTGCCTTGTTCTTCTTTTCCCAAGGTTTTAGGTGAAGCATTAAGTTGTTTACTTGCTACCTCTCTAATTTCTTAATATAGGCACTTAAAGCTATAAATTCCCCTCTTAGGACTGCCTTCATTGTGTCCCAAAGGTTTTGGCATTTTGTGTTTTCATTATCATTTGCCTCTATGAATTTTTTGATTTCCTTCTTGATTAGAGAATGTTCCATGTGCTGCTGAAAAGAATGTGTATTCTGCAACATTTGGATGAAATGTCCTCTATATATCTGTTTGTTCCACTTGTTTTATGACCTCATTTAATCCAGGTGCATCTCTGTTTATTTTTTACTGGGATGACCTGTCAATTGATGAGAGTGTGGTGTTGAAGTCACCCACTACAATTGTGTTTTGTGTTGTGTTATCTGTGACCTTAGTTCTCATAGTATTTGTTTGATGAAGTTGGGAGTTCCCATGTTAGGTGCAAATATGTTTAGGATTATAATGTCCTGCGGTTGGAGTGTGCCTTTAATCAATATAAAGTGACCTTCCTTATGTTTCCTAACTAATGTTGGACTGAATTCTACCTTGTCAGATATTAGGATAGCAATCCCTACTTGTTGTCTAGGCCCATTTGCTTGAAACACCATTTTCCACCCTTTCATCCTAAGATAGTGTCCATCCTGTGTAGAAGGGTAAATTTTGTGGAGGCAACAAATTGAGGATACTGCTTTTTAACCCAGTCTGCAAGCCTATGTCTTTTGTTTGGGGCATTGAGGCCATTGAGTTATTGAAAGGTGTGAATTTTTTTGCCATTTTTCTTGTTTTGTAGTTCTTCCTGTTTTACCTTTGATTTCTTGTATTAACTAGTATTTGGGTATGTTTTTTTTTTTTTCCCCTATGTTCCTTATATATGTGTTTTTCTTTCTCTTCAGCATGGACGATCCTTTCAAGTACTTTCTGTAGAGCTGGTTTTGTCCTCAAATATTCCTCTAGCCTTCTTTTTTACTCTTTGTTTATATGCCATTATTCAAAGCAATATTTCGATGTATGGTCTTTTCTAGCCTCTTTTAGAACTCACTATTCTTTTGCCTCAGCCTCTCAAGTGCTAGAAATACAGCTGTGGGTTCCTCTCATGCTTATTCAAAACACTTCTCACACATGCAATCACATTTAGCAGTGCTCCAGGCATGGTTAGATGTGGATTCTCAATGCCGTATTTAAAGCTCCTTCTGCTTTTCCTTAGATATATATTTCATACATCTATGATAAGTTAAAGTAACACATGTATTATAATTTGTTGTGACATTCATTTGTCCTATTGACACAACTTATATGTTAACCATTTAGTTTGAATCAGGAATATCCCCTGTTTAATCAATTTTCATAGCATGACCATTGTCAAATCCATCAGTTATTTCTTGAGGTTTGGTTTGCAGTAGTACAACTGCTACTATGGCACTTATATTTGTTTTTAAAATAAATTTAGAATGCATTCTGACTAATTCCATTCATATTTAAGAATCAAAATTGATTTTGTAAATGTAGAAAATTTAACCACAAAATGCCACAGATATAAAAGTAGTTGTGGCATTAAAGATATTTTTATGAAGGTATTTTCAAGGCCCTTCTTTTCATGAAAATTGTGATAGCAACAGTTAAATTTAAACAATAAGGGAAATACTAAGAACTTTTTTTTTTAACAATCTCTGATTGACTATAATATATGGTAGTTACATGACATTTCAGTGACTTTTAGAGTGGGGGAGGTACAGCAAAAGAGGAATGAGGCCACAGTATTTCTCTGAAGGACTACTATGCAGTTTAAGACTAAAGACACTACCTACTTAAAATATTACTGTTGCTATTACTCTTAGTTAGATGGTGGTGATGGTGGAAGACTCAAAATGCCTACAAGTGATTAGAACTTATAGTTAGGTGTTCAACGCTTAATGAGATATCTCTATAATACCCTCTCATTGCTCAGGGACTATAAAAGAACAGGGGGTAGAAAGAATGTAAGCGCCAAAGGATGAGGAGGAGTGCTGGCCTTTATAGGCATAAAGTGGTTATTGTAATCATGACCTTACAATAGCTATTGTTATCTACACAAAACTTACAGAATATTGGGACCACCAACAGGTTGTCTTGGATGGTGGAGCAGGGTAAAGAAAAGAAGGCATCAATATGGAAATGGAAATATCAAGGGGAAAGTTGGGGTACAGTGGAACAAGACAGAATATAAAGGAGAGCAGTGAAAAGAGATTATGTAATTTTAATGAAGATTTTTATTCTCCAGAAAAACAAGAAATTGGGGCTGTGGATATAGCTCGGCAGTTAAAGGTATTTAATTGCACAGCCTGCCAGTCTGGGTTACATTTCCTAGTACACACATAAATGCACAAGTGGCACATACATCTGGAATTTGTTTGCAGCAGCAAGAGACACCAGCATACCCCTACTTCCTTTCTCATCTTTTCTTCATCTGCCCCAAAATAAATAAAAATATTTTATATAAAAAAATAGAGTCTACTAACTTGTATAGAACAAATTAGTTAACCCATCACTTGTAGGTTATTATCAATTGACAGCACTGCCTTTTCAGTGAGAGATTATGGTATATTTAATTCTGCTCTGGAAAAATATTCAAGTATGGGTATTGTCATAGATCATATTTGCCTTTCTTTAATTAAACTACACAAAATGTTGGCTTCTACATGTTATTACTTAGCATCACATTTTACGGCTGTAGAGAGTCCTTAGTGGTTAAGGTGTTTGCCTTCAATGCTTGGGACTTACGTTCAACTCTCTTGGACCCACATAACTCAAAGTCACACATGCACAGTAAGTGGTGCACACATCTGGAGTTCAATTACCATGGCTGAAGGATTGCTGTGTCAACTCTCTCCCTCTCTTCTTTCTCTCTTGTGCACACATGCATGTATGAAAAAAAAAAGAAAGAAAAAAGAAAAGAAAAGAAAAAGAAAAAAAAGGCCACAGTCTGTTGGGCTTCCCTCCCCCCCAAAAGAATATATTTTAAAACTTCCTAGATTCTTAACTCTTATAAGTTAATTTTTTGTATAGACAGGGGAAAAAGAAATGGTATATATTTTTAATCTTTGTCATTAAATAACTTTTATCCCATACTCTTTTCTAAAGCAGTGGAGCCTCATGAGCCCTCCTCCTATCCATGATAAAAGGTTGATGGACTCAATCTTGTCAGGAAACCACAGTTACTGTGATCTCTCTAAGTGAATGACCATGTTGCATGTAGAACACGTCTCCCCATTCTGGAGCTCTTACATTCTTTCTGCCCTCTGTGCTGCAGAGTTTGCTCAGCCTCAGAGATAGTCATATAAATGTCCCACTAAGGCTCTACACATAATGTCACTTCTCAGAACTTGGGCAAGACATGTATCTCTACAAAAATCTCTGACATGATAGAAATTTCTCAGATGGAAGTTGAAATCTACCCTTGTACCTGATATTGAAAATCTGTTCACATGTTTGACTAGATTTACCATTCTTAGTGATATGTGAAATAATAATGATATTTATCTTTATGGGACTGACATAGTATTCCTAATAGTCTTATCTCAATTGTGCTCATTTTCCTGCAAATGACAGAACTGCATTCCTCTTTTTAGCTGAGAAGAATTCTTTATGCTTATAAATACTATATTTCCCTTATCCATCCCTCTGTTGGAGACTGAATTTGGTTCCATACCTTAGTTATAATGAATAATAATGTGATATACATTCATGTGCAAGGACCTGTGTGCTATGTTCACTCGTATCCTTCAAGGAAGTTTCCAGAAGTGGAGTAGCCAGGTCATATGATAGTTCTATATTTACTTTTCCTGAGAACTTTTTTAATGATTTCTGTAGAAACTGGGCTAGTTCACATGTTCACATGCTTACCCACAGTATGTAAGTGTTCCTTTTTTATTTATTATAAGCCAATATTAGCTATTGCTTGTTTGCTTAAAGATTGCCTTTTTAATAGGAATGATGTTGAATCTCACTGTATTGTTGATTTGCTATGAGTGAAAATTTATATGTGTGTGTGTGTGTGTGTGTGTGTGCGATTCCAAATTCATCTTTTGTGAGCGGTTCATTTCATTGACCAATTTACTGATTCATAGATTGATTTCTTGTTTATATACTTTGTGTTTTTAATTTTTTATTATTTTTATTCATTTATTTGAGAGCAACAGACAGAGAGAGAAAGAGGGAGGGAGGGAGGGAGGGAGGGAGAGAGAGAGAGAGAGAGAGAGAGAGAGAGAGAGAGAGAGAGAGAGAATGGGCATGCCAGAGCTTCCAGCCACTGAAAACGAGCTCCAGAGGAGTGCGCCCCCTTGTGCATCTGGCTAAATGGGTCCTGGGGAATCGAGCCTCCAACGGGGTTCCTTAGGCTTCACAGACAAGCGCTTAACAGCTAAGCCATCTCTCCAGCCTTACTTTGTGTTTTTTATGTAATTTTTTTTTATTTATTTGACAGCGACAGAGAGAGAGAGAGAGAGAGAGAGAGAGAGAGGGCACGCCAGGGCCTCCAGCCACTGCAAACGAACTCCAGATGCATGTGCCCCCTTATGCATCTGGCTAACGTGGGTCCTGGAGAATCGAGCCTTAAACAGGGTTTTTTTTTTAATTAGATAGAAATTTTATATGGACACATCATAGGTTGGTAGCATCATTTCCCTCCTCCTGCCCTCATTCCACTAAGCACCTTTCCTAGTGGGATCTCTGGTTTTCACCACGGTTTTGTGGGTTGTGAGATGTGGGAGCAGTAGTCAGTCACTGTGGGGAGTGGGCAGTGCCTCTGGACATCCCCTTCCACTCTGTAGCTCTTACAATCTTTCTGTGCTGTCTTCTACAAAATTCCATGAGCTATAGTGAGTATGTTTTAAGTCTTCTTAAGAGTCGTGCTCTCAGCAGCTTCTGTATTTCCATTTGGTACATTTTGAGTATCTAATGTCTGTATCCATCATCCTGGCACTGGTTGTCAGGCTTACAAGTGAAACAGCACTCTTGCTCATCTTGTCAGTTCCTGTTGGGATTCACCTGGGCCATGGATGATGTATGAGGGTTAGTTAATCTCCTCAGTTCTTGCATCTTTCTCAAAAAGGGAAAGATTCTCCAACAGAGAATGAGGTTAGCATAGGTTAAATTGAATAAATATTGTTAATTAAGATACTTTGATGAATATACCCTCTTATTTGGCCAAAGACTAGTGGGAGCTTCTCATTAAAGTCCATGATCTTGGTCTCCACAGAATTCTGAGTTGGTTTCCACTTCCAGCTATGGGCTCCAATCAGACAGTCATTGGTTGCCCATTTAGGCAGGGTCCCACTATTGCACAGTGTATACATCTTGTCACGCTAGTTTCTTTCATATACCAGTGTCCCCTCCTAGCACACAACATTGTTGGCCGTTTTTCCCCAGCAGTTCATATAATGCTTTCCAGCACTATATGGGTAGACGATCTGGAAACTGGCTTCATTTCAGATTCTAGACAGATCTCCAGAGGTTCTGCATTGGCAGCATATGGTGTCTTCAGCAGTAGAGTCGATCCCTTTAACCTCAGGCAGGTAATCAAGTGCTTTGACAGAAGCCTGTCTTCATTTGGGGACCTTGTAAATCACTGTGATCAATAGCTCAGTGTAGATTATAACTGATTTGTGGTATAGGATGTTATAGGCCAGAGCCAAATGTTTTAGGGTTAGGCTTCATCCCACCCCCACCCTCTCTTTACGCTTCTCCCAAACACTTGCCTGCCTATTATCTGTCCCTTGAGTTGTCCTGCAAGTATGTCTGAAACTCAAGTTGTTCCAGATTAGGAATCACAGATGAGGGAATTTCTGGAACATAACTTAAAATCAGGTATAATGGTAGCCCTAATGTTGTTCTTTGTACACAGGATTCTTTTCACTATAGGGCTCTTCTGTATCACCATTTTAAGATCCAAAAGTCATGAGAGGATTTTCCCTCTTCTAGTGTCTTCAGTTTCTCTCTTGAGTGTCTTGACGTTTTCATGGTAGAGATATTTCACTTTGTTAGATTCATTTTAAGGTATTTCTTTAAAATAATTGTAAATGGAGTTGTTTTCCCAGTTTCCCTCAGTGTGTTCATTGCTGGCATATAAGAAGGTTGATTTTGATGTGTGTTCCATGTTTTTTATCAGTTCTAAAAGTTTTCTGGTGGTGTCTTTAGGTTCTCATGCATAGAATCATATCATCTGCAAATAAGGATATTTTAACTCCCTCCTTTGACTGCTTCCTTTCATATTTTTTCTATGATTCTCTTATTGCTCGAAGATTTCCAGAATTACATTGAACAAGAGTGGAGAAAGTGGACACCCTTGTCTTATTCTTGATTTGGTGGGCATACATTGAATTTTGAGTTTTTCCCCAATTTAGAGTAATATTAGCTGCACATTTTCTATATACAGCCTTTTATGTTGTGATATTCCTTTCATTCTTACTGAATCTTCAGGGATTTAATCATGGATGGCTATTGGATTTTATCAAAAGCATTGTCATCATCAATTGAGGTGTCATGTAAATCCTTTCCTTGAGTGTATTAATGAAATTAATAACATTTATTGATTTGCATATGTTGAACCTCTCCTCCATCTCTGGAATAAAGCCAAATTGATAATGATGAATAAACTCTTCATGTGGTCCTACAAACAGTTTGCAAATATTTTGTTGAGAATTTCTGCACCTGTGTTCATTACAGAGATTAGTTTGTGTGTGTGTGTGTGTGTGTGTGTGTGTTGTGTAGGTAGGTGATCATGCCTAGGCACACCTGTGGGGGTCAGAAGACAACCTCTGGTGTTGGTCTTCATCTTCTGCCTCATTTGAAGCAAGGTCCTGCAGTGTTTGCCACGGTCTTTGGCATGCTAGTCCAACCATGAGCTACAAGGGATTCCTGTGCCTCCACTTCTCAGCATAGTCATGTTGGGATTATAAACATTCATCCTACTGCACCAGCTTTCTATGTGTTCTTGCTAACCAAACCTAGATACACATGTCTCAATGGTTAGCACTGACTTAAAGCTGGGTGATTTTTATTAAAGCTTCACTCAAGTTGCTTTTGGTAGATTCTGTTTAAATTATTTATCTCAATTTAATATTGATAAATCATATGCATGTAGAAAATGACCCATTTCTTTCAGATTTTATAATTTAGTGAAATTGAATTTTTAATGTATATTTTGATGATTTTCTGACTTTCACTGGTATTAGTTGTAAAATTTCCCTTTTTATCTGTTTTTATTAACTCAAGTCTCTATTTTTCCTTTGTCAGTCTTCTTTGGTTTTCAAAGAACCAACTCTGTTTCATTAACAATTTATAAATTTTCCATTTGTATTTCATTATTTTTCTCCTTATGTTAATTATTTCAATTTGCTTTGGAATTTTCTTTGTCCTTGTTTCTACAAGGTTCCAATGAACACATTTATTTATTTGGGATATTTTTCTTAATGCATGCAGTTATAATTATAAACTTCCATTTCTTTTCTGCATTAATAACTTGGGGTGTGTTTTGTATTTGATTTTATTTACTTCTTGATTTCTTCAATGCCCTATTCATTATTCAGTATTATGTTGTCTAATCTTCATAACTGTGTATGCTTTGATGTTTCTCTTGATGTTCATTTACAGCTTGGCTTTGTTGTGGACAGGTGGGATGTAAGAAATTACTTCAATATTCCTGTATTTATGAACACTTGCATTGTATACTATTTTATGATCTACTTTTATCTTTCAAAAGAAAGTTTAGGGCTGGTCAGATTACTCAGCAGTTATGGTGTTTGCCTACACAGCCTAATGACCTGGGTTCAATTTCCCAGTAACCCACATAAGCCAGATGCACAAAGTGACACATGCATCTGGAGTTTGTTTTCAGTGGCTAGAAGCCTTAGCATTTTAGCCTTAGCCAATTCTCTCTCTCTCTTTCTGTCTCTCTCTCTCTCTCATCTCATGTCCCTCCCCTTGCAAATAAATAAGTAAAATATTTTAAAAATAAATCTCAGGCCAGGTATGGTGGCTCATGCCTTTAATCCTAGCACTTGGAGTGCAGAGGTAGAATAGATTGCTGTGCATTTGAAGCTATCTTGATAGTAAATAGTGAATTCCAAGTCATACTGGACTAGAGAGAGACCATATCACAAGAAATAATATTTATATTTAAAGAAAGTTCAATGGGACTGGAGAGATGGCTTAGCATTTGGATTCCATTTGCAGTGGCTATAGGCCTTGACATGGCCATTCTCTCTCTCTCTCTCTTCCCCTCTCTCTCTCTCTCTGTCTATCTATCTCTCTAACTCTATCTCTCTCACACACTCTGTGTCTAATAAATAAATAAATATAAATAAATCAAAAACATATTTAAAAATAAATAAATAAAAAAGTTCAATGGCTTATGAGAAGAATATGTATTCTTCAGGTTTTGGATAGAATGTTCTGTATACATTTGTTAGGTTGACTTTGTCAATGATGTCATCAAGTTCATGTTTCTGCCTTTATTTTTGTCTAGATTTTCCACATTAGTCTCTCACTATTATATTGCTGGAGTCAATCTGTGTTTTCAAACCCAGTTGTAGTTTTTTTTTAAATTCAAGTGTACTTATATCTGATTTTATATAAATATACATATATATATATATACATATATATATATATATATATGTGTGTGTGTGTGTGTGTGTATACACATACATACATACATACATACATACATACATACAAATAGTATATATATGTGTGTGTGTGTGTGTGTGTGTGTGTGTAATCATCTGAATGGATTATTTCCTTAGTCCATATAAAACAACCTTCTTTATCTCTTCTGACTAGTTGAATTTTGTCAGATTAGAGCAGTAGCATCCACATGTTTCCTACTTTAATTATCTGGAAATAGTTTTTCTAGGCCTATGATTTTTAGATTTGGTAGTTTAATAAAAGTCTCATTCATTGTGAAAATATTACTTGCACATATTTGTTTATATATTATATATGTAATTTAGTGTGTGAGTGTGGTATGTAGTGTGCAGTGTGTGTGATATATGCATATATGTGCTTTCATGCAGTGCCTCATGTGCTCTCCTGTGTTGGAATACACTTGAGTTCAGTGTGTTAAGTGCAATGTAGAGTGTTCCACCCCATTGCATTTCTGCCCACTCTGGAATCTCTTACTGATCCTGGAGCTATCTTTCATTTTATTTTATTTCCTAGATCAGAAGAGTTTTGAGTATTTGCTCCCCTACAGGACTGAGAATACAGATATGTATGGGCATGTCCACATGTTTGTGTGGGTGATAGGGCTCAAACTCAGACAGTTTCTCAAACCTTGCCAGCCTTTCATGCTTGTACAGGAAGTGATTTTAGCTGCTGAGCCATCTCTCCAGCCCATACTTTTACTTTATTATTAACTTATTTTTGCTCATATTTGAATGTGACAATTCCTGTATCTTGTCTCTAGTCTCTAATATTCTTTTCATTTCTTATTCTATTTTATTGGTGAGGGTTTAGTTTTTGATGTTGTTGTTGTTGTTTGTTTTATTTATTTGACCAAGACACACACACACATACACACACACACACACAGAGAGAGAGAGAGACAGAGAGCGAGCTCCAGGGTCTCCAGCTCCTGCAAACAAATTCATGTGCCACCTTGTACGTCTGGCTTAACATGAGTCCTAGGGAACTGATCCTTGGTCCTTTGGTTATGAAGGCAAGCGTGTTAACTCCTGAGCCATCTCTCGAGTCCCATAGTTTGGGTTTTATTTATAAATTACTTTGGTTTTATATCCAATATTTCAGCTTGGTTTTTCTTTAGTACTTCTATGTTTATTGATTTCCCCTTAAATATCATGTATTTACTTTCTTGTTTCTTTCAGCTGTGTGTATGCTTTTGGAATTAATTTGCAATTTTACTTGTGTCTTGGTTTCATTGAGCATAATTATAATAATTCTTTTGAATTTTTGCCTGGTATTTCATGCAATTCCTTCTCACTGGGACAATTATGACACTGTTAATTCTGGGGAAATTATATTGCTTGTTTTCTCATGTTACTTGTGTTCTTCCATTGAGACTTGCACTTCTAATGTTAGGTTTTTCGTCGAATTTCTTTCCTTCTTTTGGTCCTTTATCGTTATTGCTTCAAGGGGAATATTTACAGGTTTTAAAAGGATTTACAGTGCTGTAGGGATAAGGTAGTGTTTTTCTCTGATAGATTGATAATTGTAGTAATAAGCTTAATCCTGAGTCAGCTTATAAAATGAGAATACTGTCTGAAAAAAATCACTATCAAACTGTAGACCCACTATGAAAGTACAGTAATAGTCAACATCACCTTTAAGTGATTTGTATCACCCCTTAAGCATCAATCTTTTCAGGTAATGCAGGCACACTGATAGTTAATCTGGACTAATATATTTGACACTATGGCCATGAGTAGAAAGATAAAACAAACATTCAATAACAAAAAGATCACAGGATTAAGACTAGTGATTTGTATTTCACTCATAGAGAAATGTAGTTAAGGGAAATGTATATAGAGAAAGGAACAGTAAGGATAAATAAGGAGGAAGGGAAAAAGTTTGGGTTGAGGTTGACTGAAAAATAAAGATAAAGAAATGCAAGCAAATATTTTTAACTCATTAGCTTTTTGTAGGTCAATACAAAGTAATGCCTCAATAATAGCTAGATCTCTCCAGCCCATTATTTTTATGTGTGCTTACATGTGAGAGCTAGAGGACAGCCTCAGATGTCATTCCTTAGGAATATTGTCCATAATTTTTAATAAAAGGTCCCTCATAGGTAAGCAGATGACCTACTTGGCTAGACTGGATGATTAGCAAGCCCCAAGGATTTAACTGACTCTACTTTTTCTTGTACATCACCACATCCAAAGTTTTTATAAGGGTTATAGTGTGCTCAAACTCAGGTTCTGGTCCTGTGATACAAGTATCTTACTAAGCTATCTCCCAGCCTGCTTTCATACATTAAAATCCATTTCTCCTACAATAAAATATATTTTTCAGATAAAACTATAACATTAATATTTATCACAATAGGTCAACTAATTTCAAATTTCTTTTTAGAATAAACTCTGGGAAAACTAATTTCAGTGGAGAATTCCATTGTTTTTCTAAACTCTGTTGAATAGTTAGAGCTATTGCCACAGTCTGACACCATTATATATATGCTTTTTGAGATATATTTTCCTTTTTCTTTTACTCTAGGTTACTTACCGAAATCGAATTATGAGCCAAAGTCTCAGCACAAGGGACAGAAACTCAATGCATACTCCCACCGAGGACCGCTATAGATGCTCCGCGGCTGAACAGACAAGCCCCTACAACAAGACCTATCAACTCTCAAGTCTATGTTTAAGTAATTTCTTAAAAGACAAGGAATTTACAGAAGCTATCAAACACTCAAGGGGAACTTGTGAAATGCTCACTTCAGATGCCACGCAAAACTTGCGGACTCTTGGCCAAAGTGCTCTGAAACCTACAGCTAAGATGGAAGGACTCCCCATGTCTTCAGAGAAACCAAAGGACACGGCTGCTGTGCCCCGACAGCACTCAACCTTCACAGGCAGGTTTGGACAGCCACCCAGAGGACCCATTTCCTTGCACATGTACAGCAGAAAGAATGTTTTTCTCCATCACACTTTACAAACTACTGAGCTCCAGGCCCTGGGCCAGCAGGATGGGTGATCAGAGCTTCTATTCCTAAGTAGGATAAGTAAGCTTCATGGTTATCAAGTATATCTATTATTAAAACAGTCATGTACATTTGAAGAATTTATTTTTAATCATAAACAAAGACTTGCAATATTTTATTTTATTTTTAAGAATGAGGGTTGGAGCATGTTAATTGCATTTGGTTGAATTACCTTGAAGATTGCATTCTCTCTCTCATATATATATAATATATGCACATATATATGCAAATATATATGTACATATATAAATATATGTATAATAAGTGGGACCATCTTGCTGGGTTATATAGTTCATAAGTTATTTATCATTTATCTTTGTCACAGCTGATGTGCATTGAAATTACAGAAGGTAATGTCAAATAGCACTCTATTTAGGTTGTCAGTGGTGTTACAGTAAAATAGATATGAGACAGGAATAGATGAAGGAATTATAAAGAGTTTTAGATTACATAGTTTAGTAGAAGGAAAGAAAAATGGAGAGACTTTAGAGTCTTCCATTTGGTGGTGTGTTTCTCATTGGAATGAAGCTTGTTTACATGTAATGTAGAGATGTGTTTTTCTCTCTATTACATTCATTCAAGCTTATGATAGTATTAAGGAGGAAAGGCTGTTTCATTTGACCTGCGATTAATTTATGCTATTTCATAAGGAATTTCAGATAATTGTTAGCCAAAGACAGAATGGCAGCTCTGATCACACAATTTTGCTTTTAGATTTTTTTTTTTTGATTGATATAGAAGTAGCACACTATCACGTGATGAAGTGATAACGTTGGCTGCGTTTTTGATCAATGATTCATAAAGCCTGAGAAACTATGTTCTTTGAGCCACTGTAAGGGCTATACCAGCATGTTTTTCTTTAAGTTTCAATGACTTACTATTCTGAGAAATGTATCCTTTTATTTCAATTTTCTCATATTTTAGAAATATTCACTTATTTTTAAATATATCTAGTTTTACTTTTTACCATTAACCCATATAACCTTATGAATTGAGGAGCAGAAGAACATATTGTTTTTGTTTGTGTGATTTTTCAGTCCTATACTCTAGCTATGCAGCCATCTACATTAAAAACAAAAAGGAAAATACATGTGAATGTTGGCAATTTAATCTTAGAAATATATCTCTAACAAGATATTTAAAAACCCATTTGGTGACAAAAATTACTCATTTTATATGTTTAAAGGGACATGAGATAATCAATATATCTAAATAAAATGTCATGTTTAAGTAGTAACAGAGAAGAATTAACTGCTAGAAATGAATATCTAAATAAATAATTTACTGGGAGTATTGGGTATCAAGGTTGCAGCTTTCTTACACAAAGATCAAGCTGGTAACTAGACCTGCTTTAGGCATCAGTATAAATTGAGACTACCTTACCCACTACATGATCTCTCTCTTGTTACCCTAAAAGACAGAATCCATCAGCATGCACAAATTAGGAGAACAAAAGGGAATTGAAATAGCATTTTTGCATGATACCTGTCTAAACTCCTGAAATTAAAGCCATGGTTAATATGAATTACCTAAGATAAAAGTATATTTCAACTCTACACTTTGGATAATGCCATGGAATTCCCCTCCAGCTGTAACTATTGAAGCTTAATATATTTTAAAACTATGACTAGAATTGATAACAACAAATATAGTGGCTGTTATTTACTTGTAATTTTGGCTTTCCAAATGAAGACATTGTATCAAACGAACATCAAACATTTTCTTCGCCTGTGTGCTTATTATTCTGCCAAAATAGAATCACCATTGCAATTTTTTGAACCAATGAGACTGCTTTCCAAGATACTAGAATCCTATGAAGTCATTAATATTCATGCATTTTTGTGCTGAACAACATTTAAGAACTACCAAAAATAGAAAAAAAAGTTGTCTATTAGATGTGGAGTCAGCTTGAATTATACTGAAAGGTAAAATATGTTGTTAGAGTATTTTAAACATTTAAATAAATAAGCATGATAAAATATTCAAGGATTTTTTTTCCCAGGACATGAAAGCACTATGTTTTACATGTATATTTTGATTTGGACTTTTGAAGTTTGTAGTTTTGTTTTCTTGGAAGACAGCCTTTGGATTATGCTTTGTAAGAAATATATTTAAGAAAATCTGTCTTTTAATAGATGTTGTAAGAGCTGTTTTAACACTAGTATTTTCTTGAAAAATCTTTTTTTTAACTAAAACATTCAAAGTAAAAACCTGGATTTTACAACTCAATTTTAAAAGGAAGGGTATTTTTTGGAAATATCATCTTAAAGCTGTTTTGTATCAGGATTTTGTGTATTGTTCTAATATTATTTGTAATACTCAGTGTAACTCAACTTGGAGAAGGTGGAAGCCCACTACAATAACGTAGATCAGAAAATGGAAGACAGAGGTCTTTGGAAATTCCTACTATGTCCATAACCTACGTCTTAACAATGGCATATGGGTATTCTATCAGTAAATTGATTTCTTTGTACTAAAATCTCTAGTTTTCTAAGACCACTGTGTATGAAAATGATTTATACATTTCTCCAAGGCGACACATATCCAAAGACATGACACCAGGGGAAAAAAAGTGCTTGTTTTTCTGATGAAGCAATGGTCTTTTCCTTGTCATTTTTCTGTGCATGTAAGTGTGTATAGTTCAGCCTAAATAACCATGTAAACCTTCTACTGCAAACTGATTCTTCTGAATGCAGAATATGTTCTAAAGGAGACTTGTGAAGAGACTCCTTGAAAAAAAAAATGTTTCTACCTGAAATAAAAGTTCCCACTTTTATATCTACTGTATTTCTATGAACTTAGTGACTTTTTTCAGGTAATTTTATATGATAAATAACCTAAAATAACAAATCATCTCCCAAATTATCTCAGTGTCTTTGTAGCCCATACACTTTGTCCTAATAATGAGAACAATAGCCACATTTTATGCAAGCTATTTTGATACATTGATTTATTTATAAATAATGGGAGCCTAATAGTTAATATGAAATAATTGTAGCTATACACATACTCACTTAACTCAAATTTTTTAATAAAACTTCATAATTTACATAGATTTATCACTTCTATTTTAGTTCTTATATCCTCACAATTTAATCTCAGCCCATTCTAATTTTTTTTAATACTAAGCTTTTCTTGAATTCAAGAAAATCTCATGTTTTGTGTGTGTTCAATAGTGTCAAAACTACTCTCTTCCTCCAAAAGAAATGTGATGTTTACAAAAGCATACACTTAAGGACCGTATCACTAAAATAATTTCTCAAATTTTGCTGTCATTCCTGATATGCTAATTGATGAAATATCAAGGGCGATTATTGACTGGTGAGTCCTATTTCTCTATGTCATTGAGCATTTTCACCTTCTTCACTCTCAAGAAATGTCACCCATGCAATGGGTAACCCAGATAACCTTGAAATTACAGTTGTGATGCAAATATATCTTTTTTATATAAGAAATATATATACATATTTTTTTTGTTTTTTTGAGGTAGGGTCTCACTCTAGCCCAGGCTGACCTCGAACTCGTGGCGATCCTCCCACCTCTGCCTCCAGAGTGTTGGGATTAAAGGTGTGCACCACCACGCCCGGCTAGAAATATTTTTTAAACTTAATTTATTTTCAAAATTCCTTCCTCCTAGAAATAAATATGGTTCTCTTCTCATGAGCTAACTTTGTCATGGCAGCTCTAGGTTTATCTAATTGCATGACAGGTATGAGAGAATGCACAAATTAACTGTGAATTTCAAAAAAAAAAAAAAAAACTCAATGACTCTGTAGTTTACATGTAAACCGCCAAATAGGCAACTAACAAACAAAGGCTCTTACTTTACTAACTGAGATGAATCACCATTGACAATTAAAAAAAAATATATCATTGTCTTCTTTATCATATTATTTCACTAACAGAGCTACTAGTATAACCATGAACTATTTATCTACAATATATTGATCCTTGTAAGTAATCAGATCACGTTCCAAGGCAGACTGTCCCAAAACAAAAAGTCAAAGATGTCACTCTGTAGTTGGATTATGTGTGGAAGATAATGAGGTCATGTTTTAAGACAAGATCTTTTGCCTCAAGTCAGGCAAAATACAAATACTAAGTTTTACAAGGTAAATTTATTCCATTTAAGTAAAAGATTGAGAGCAAGAGTGCTATAGTTGGATGTTCTTTGATTGTATATTGGAATGGTCCAAATCATTGGAGGCTTAGCCCTCAGCAAGGTGGACTAAAAGTGATGGCCCTTCAAGAAGTGAAGCCTAATGGTAGGCCTATGTATGCTTTTCTTCATAATAAAGATGTCTTACGTATTTGGTAAAGGTAATAAAAGGGTGACTGATAAGCTGTTATGTTCATTCTTTCTATAGGATTTTAAACAAAATCTCACTGACATTTAAGTTTAGTCTAAAAAAATATAGCATTTATCCTCCTTTAGGATATAAAAAGTCATCTTTAATAAATCTTGTTTTAATAATCTCAGTTTACTAGAACAAAGAATATGTACCACAGACTGGGTGAACTAAACAAAGGACATCTATTTCTCACAGTTCTGGAAGCTGGGGCATCCACCAGCTCACTGACAGGAGACCACTTCCCTGAGGCCCTACTTCACTGCTTTCTTTCTTACATCTTCACATGGTATCAAAAGTTCTCTGGCCATATGGAAAAATTCTGGAATGAGAGTCAAAGTCTCTTTTTTTTTAATTTTTATTTTGTATTGACAACTTCTATACTTATACACAATAAACTATGATATTTCCTTCCCCTCCCCTGACTTTCCCCTTCACTACTCTGCTCTCCATCATATCCCCTCCCTCTCTCAAATATAGTCTCTCTTTTAATTTGATGTCATCATCTTTTTCTCCTATTATGAGGGTCTTGTGTAGGTATTGCTAGGCACTGTGAAGTCATGGATATGGAGGCCAATTTCTGCGTGGACAGTTGCATTGTAAGGACTGGCGCCCTTCCTTTGGCTGTGACATTTTTCCCACTGTGTGCTCCGCAATGGACCCCGAGCCTTGGAGGGTGTGAGAAAGATGTTTCAGTGCTGGACACTCCTCTGTCCCTGCTTCTGAGCACTATGTTGTCTTTTGGGTTATCCCAGTGGTACTCAGCATCTGAAAAGAGAAGCTTCTCTAACCAGAAGTGAGAGTAGAATTAATATATGAATATGAGCCTTGAATGTAGTGCTTTAGGGGAAGTTTGGTGAGAACAATTATACATTTGTCCAGACAAGACCAGGCTTTATACCCCTAAGGCTCATGACCTCTCCTTCCATAGGATTTTGAATAGGTTTTCAGTACCAGGCATGCATTCCCTCCCATAGATTGGGCCTTCAGTTTCCCCCAGAGCAGACATGCCACTACTGAACCCATTCGGTCATTTGGTCTATCTGGCCAAACTTGAGGCTTCCACTGTCCACTATTTTTTACCACTGATGTCTTCTGTCTTCCATAGGGCTGCACATAGTGCAGCATTTTCCAGCTTTCAGTTGGCTGATCTACAGGGAGAAGGTTTTCTGCTCAGCACCAGCTTGATATCTCAGTGACTTTGCTTCTCAGGCATGTGAAGTCTTCAGCTATAGGGTCTTACCATCTTTTTCTGAAGGGAAACCAAGGTCCTTGGCGATAGCCTGTAATGTTTTGGAGGCAGCAGGGACCTCCCTGGCCAATAACTCTCTACAAGGTATCCCATCCTTGGCACTGAAATTTTTCTAGTAACAATCTATGGCTCTGGATGTGTCATTATTCAAAAACTTAAGTTTTCATATGTCTTATTCAGAGTATCTTGAATTTTGATTGACCCTCCCAACCCATCTCCTTTTACACAATCTCTTTCCCTGGCCTCATTTAGGCATTTTCCCTCCCTGTAATCTGTTCTTCTGCTTAGATATATACAATATCATCCCTTAATTCCTTCCCTCTCCTCCTTCCCTTACAGCCCTTGTCTAGCTTACTGGCTTCTGCTACAGATTTTTGGTTCCAGCTCACACACAAGTCTATACATTTGTAGATAGGATCCACATATAAGAGAAAACATGTGATGTTTGGCTTTCTGTGTGCCAGCCTGCAGCATGAAAGTCGAAACAGGCCTGAATCTGAGACAAGAGCACAAGGAATGGAGCCAAGACTAGTTCTGATCAAGGCTCAGGTTTATTCAGGCAGACATAAGCTTATATATAGAAGATAGAACTTTCTGGACAATGCCTACTTGCCTAAGGTCAGCTTCACCAGGGTCATATGCTAATCCCTCTGTGTCTTCTGACACCCACCCAACCTAGGCTGTAAACTAAACAATGCCTTAGTATCAGGAGCCTTATCGATAAGGCCTTTGTGTTAAAAGATTAGAGACCACCCTTAGCTCCCAAGGTCAAAGAGCAGCTGCAGCTCCTGACATCCTGGGCCTGGGTTAACTCACTTAGTATAATCATTTCCAGATACATCCATTTCCCTGCAAATTTCACCATTTCTTTTTACTTTACTGTGGAATATAACTCAATTGTGTAAATGTAGCACATCTTTATTATCCAATCATCTGTGGAGGGAAATGTAGGCTGGTTCTATTTCGTAGCTATTGTGAATAGAGAAACAATAAACATGGTTGTGTAAGAATCTCTAAGGTAATGAGAAGTTTCCTTAGAATATATGCTTAGGAGTGCTATAGCTAAATCATATGGTAAATCTATTTTTAGCTGTCTCAAGAACCTCCACACTGATTTTCACAATGGCTATACCAGGTTAAATTCCCACCAACAATGTGGGAGGGTTTCCATTTTACCACATCCTTACCAGCAATTATTTTGCCATTTCTTTTCTTTCTTTTATTATTATTTTTTTTTAATTTTTTCATTTTTTTATTAATTAGTTTTGCATTAAGCAAATACAGTCAGTTTGGAACCATTATTAGGCTCATCTGTCATCTACCCCCTCCCCTTGGTCCCTCCTTGTTGAGGTATATGGGTCATGCATTGTGGAGCTAGCCCACAGTTATGGGTAGGATTGGAAAGCAATACGGAGAGTCCTGAAAAATCTGACTATAGAGATGCCAACAGACCCAGTTATTCCCTTACTGGGCATCTACCCTAAAACCTTCAAACCACAGGCCAGAGAGATTTGCTCAGCCATGACTGTAGTCACTCAATTTGTAATAGCTAAGAGCTGGAATCAACCCAGATGTCCATCACTAGAAGAATGGATAACTAAGATGTGGTATATCTACACAATGGAATTCTATACAGCAGTAAGAAAAAAGTTACACAATGAATTTGAGAAAAAATGGTTGAACCTGGAATAGATCATTCTCAGTGAACTTACCCAATCACAGAAAAAAAATTGCCACATAGTCTCACTCATCTACAGCACCTAACCTGAATCTACCCAAGATGTCTCACATACCCAGCAAGCATCTCGTGGACTAGACAATAGGATGGGTGGGGAGGGAGGGGAGAGAAACGGGGAGGGGGGACACAAATCTAGACCCAAATGGCAAGGGTACCATAAAATTCTACTTCCTAAAATGCAGACCAAATGGCTGAACCTTCACCTCGCCCTTAGAGGGAACACCTGAACCACAAGACACTGGAGAGTGCATGATGAAGACTGACCTTAATCTTCTACAGCTTCCCTCCCTCCATTTCTTTTCTTGATAGTAGCCATTCTGACAGGAGTGAGGTGAAATCTCAAAGTAATTTTAATTTGCATTTACCTGATTGTTTTTTAAAAGTTCTATGAATAATTCCATTGGAATTTTAATGGGGATTGCATTAAATGTGTAGATACCCTTTGGTAAGATTGACATTTTCACAATATTGATTCTTCCAATCCAAGAACATACAATGTCTTTCCATTTCCTTGTGTCTTCTGAAATTTCTCTCTTGAGTGTTTTAAAGTTCTCATTGTAGATATCCTTCACTTCCTTGGGTAAATTTATTCCAAGGTACTTTATTTTTTTAATTAGTTTTGTACTCAGTAAATAGAGTAAAGTTGGTACCATTGTTAGCCTCCTCCCCATCCTCCCCCCTTCCCCTGGCCCGTCCTTGTTGGGATATATGGGTCATGCATTGTGGGGTTAGCCCTCAGTTATCAGTAGGAGGAAATGTCTCTGTGTATCATGACCCAATGTGTGGCTCTGACATTCTTTCTGCCCCCTCTTCTGCAAATTTCCCTGAGCCATGTTGGGTTCATTTTAGGTTTGCTTCAGTAATGAGGTCTTGGGAGACTCTGTGTCTCTGGATATCTGATTTGGTAGGAGTTGATTGTTTTATATGTCCATAGTCTTCACCGTTGGGCTGGTACTAGATTCACCAACTAAACAGCACACTTGCTTTTTTTGCCAATTATACTTAGTTTCAGCTAGGGCCCTTTTAAGGTATGATGGGGTGGTTCTCTCCTTAGGATCTGCATGTATCTGAAAAAGAGAAGCAGATTCTCCAACAGAGAGTAAAGTTAGCACCAGATAAATGGGATAACCATTATTTTTTTTAAGAGAGAATTTAATAGGTGTAGGTCCTCTTGTAGCCCACAATTGATGGTACCTTAATAATGGAGAGTGGACTCATTTTGGGGTCTGGTTTTGACTTGTTTCCCAGATCCAGCTATGGATTCCATCCACTGAGCTGATCAGTTAGCCAAATAAAGAGCAGTTGGTTTCTCACCATGGGTGTGCACCACTATTGTATTAGAGTGAGCATCACGACAGGTTACTTGCTGCTAAATAGGTTAGGTCATGAGTTGCTTGGACAGATATTGGTCATTTTCCCCCAGTTGCCCATGTAGTACCTTCTAACACTATACGTGCTGACTGTCTGGGGACTGACTCTCTTCCAGCTTCCAGCCATGTCACTCCATGTTATATGACAAGAGCATATGATGTCTTCAGCTGTAGGGTCTTACCACTAACCTTTGGTGGGTCATCATGTACTCTAACAGAAATCTGTCATTCTTTTAGAAAACCTTGTAGGTCTCTCTGATCAAAACTTCGTTGTGGATGATAGCCACCTGCTGATATTGGGAGTTACAGGTCAATGCCCACGAACAGAATGAAGAAAAAGATAAGGAGCATAAAAGAATTAGAAAGAAGAAGGAGAGAGAGAGAGAATAGAAAATTAAGGTCAGAATTCATCATACCCTTTCCAGGGCCTTGTGACTCAGGTGTTCCTTCTATGGGCCTGGTCAAGGTTCAACCATTTGGTCTGTCTTTTATGATGTAGAATTTTATGGTACCATTGCCATTTGGGTCCAGATTTGTGTCCACCACCCCCTCCCTTACCCTCTCCTGGCTTCCTTCTCACCCTATTGTCTAGTCTTTGAGATGCTTCCTGGGTATTTTGGCATATTAGGTACTTTTTTAAGGTAAATGTGAATGGGACAGATTCTCTGATTTCATCCTCTGTGTGTTTGTTGTTAGTATATAGGCAAGCTCATGATTTCTGTGTGTTTATTTTGTATTCTGCTATGTTGCTAAAAGTGTTTATCTCTGATAGTGTCTTTAGGGTCCTTTATGTATAGAATTATATCATCTGCGAATAATGATAATTTTATCTCTTACTTTGTAATTTTTATTCTTTTTGTGGGTGTCTCTTGCCTTTTTGCTATAGCCATGACTTCCACTACTATATTAAATAGAAGTGGGGAAAGTGGATACCTTTGTGTTCTCCCTGAATTTAGTGGAAAAGCTTCTAGTTTTTCCACATTTAGTATTATGTTGGCTGTAGGTTTGTCATAAATAGCTTTTATTATGTTGAGGTATGATCCTTCTTTTGTTTTGGTAACCATATGCTTTCACCATTTATTAAAGATAAAAGAAAATTTGCATGTCAATGTATGTGCTTATTTTAACAGAAAGAATTAAAACAATTGAATATTTGATAATGCAGGATGGAAAAAAAAACAACTTTTTTTAGGGCTGAACAACAGTTAAATTTTATAATCATCAAATATCTCCTTTTACTGTTACCACACAATCTACACATAGTAATGAAATTAATAAAAATGAATATATCACCAAGTATATCTACAGTTAAGGGACATGGCTATGCATGTAGAATTTTTACTTCAATGTTTCCCTGCAAAAGACATTGAAACTGATAGTCTAGAGATTTTTTTCATTTTTTTTCCTTTAATGGTAGTACTGTGGGTTGAACCAGGGGATGAATGGCAGGCCAGTGCTTACCAATGCGTTATACTTAAGATTCATCTACTTTTATTTCACTAAGCTGCCAAGGCATTCTCTGAGCTCAAGATGCTTTTGCTTCAACCACCCAAATAGTTGGAATTATAGAGTGACACCACCAGGCCCTGCCAGGGCCTTTGAAATATACCAAAAAGCAGTAAACATATAACTTATAACCAGCAAACACATAGATCTTGTGCAACATTTCATTCATGATATGATATTATGAACATTATTTAACTAATTTGCATGAGGATTTCAACATATTTAAATTAAAGGATTTGCTTACATTAGGATTTCTCACAAATATTTTAGTATAGTTGTTAAAATCCAAACTGCTAGGGTTTCAATCAAGTGTTTATTCATATATGGTCTATCTCTATTTTGCATTTCCATGTGTCTTTACATGGATGTGTTAGAAATGAGTGTATCCCATATCCCACTCATTCACAGGGTTTCCTGACAGAATGAGTTGTGTTGTGTCATCAAAGGAGTCTTAACACATCTCTTCCATTTTTTGAATTTTTCATGATTAAAAAATTACCTGATATCTGTCTTATTAAATTTCCCTCAGAGAAGTATGTCCATACGTTTGAAGGAAAACAAACGTTAAATATTCCAATACATTGTTTATATCTATGGGATTTTCCCTTGAACATGAGATTTTTCATGCATTTGAAGGGAACTCTTAAGTCTGAAGGATTTATCACACTGTTTACATTCATAAGGTATTTCACCAGTATGAATTCTTTCATGGATTTGAAGTGAACTGGGATAACATTTATAGGGATTTTCTCCAGTATGAGATCTTTCAAGCATCTGAAGAATACATAGATTATTAAAGGACTGACCAGTGTTTACATTCATAGGGTTTTTCTCCAGAATGTATTCTCTCATGCCTTCCAAGAGAAGACTGACTCCGGAAGGCCTTTCCATACTGTTTACATTCATAGGGTTTTACTCCAATGTGATTTATTTCATGCAATTGGAGGGAATTGGAACAGCTAAGAATCTTACCACATTGTTTACACTTATAGAAACCACAATGAGTTTTTTCATGTACTCAAAAGTAACTGTGACTTCTGAAGGTTTTATCACATTGTTTACATTCATAGGGTTTTCCCCAAGTATGAATCATTTCATGTGTTTGAAGGTAACAGAGAATCCTAATGGTATTACCACACTGTTTACATTCATATGTTTTCCACCAGTATGAGTTCTTTCATGTCTTTGAAGGAAAGAGGTACAAGTAAAGGCTTTTCTACAAATCTTACATTTTTTAGGGTTTCTCTCCAGTATGAGACCTTTCATGCATTTGAAGCAAACAGTGGTAGATAAAAGACTTATCTCATTGTTTACATTCATAGGGTTTTCGTTCCATGTGAGTTCTTTCATGTGCTCAAAAATAACTGAAAGCCCTGAAGGCTTTAGTGCACTGCTTACACACATACAGTTTTCCTTCACTGTGAGTTTTTTCATGTACTCTAAGATTACTTCTGAAGGCTTTGTCACATTGTTTACATTCATAGGGTTTTCTTTCAGCATGAGTTTTTTCATGTCCTAGAAGAGTACAAAGGCTTTATCACATTGTTTACATTCATGAGGCTTTTCTCAAGTATGAGTCCTTTCATGTAGTTTCAGGCAAATAGAAGAACTGAGAGTTTTACCACATGTTTACAATCATAAACACCACTATGTGCTCTTTCATGTCCTAGAAGTTTACTAAGATAATTGAAGGTTTTATCATTGTTTATATTCATAAGGTTTCTCACCAGTATGAATTGTTTCATGGACTCTAAGTTTACTAGGATATCTGAAGGCTTTACCACATTGTTTTAATTGATGAGGTTTTTTACTAGTATGAGTTATTTCATGTCTTCTAAAATGGTGGAGATTTCTGAAGGCTTTGGCACATTGTTTATATGTATAAGGCTTTTCTCCAGCATGAGTTTTTTCATGCAATAGAAGAGAACTTGAGGAACTGAGAGTCTTTCCACATTGTTTACAATCATATAGTTTTACTTCACTATGAGACCTTTCATGTACACGAAAATGATTGAAATCCCTGAAGGCTTTACCATACTGTTTACACGCATAAGGTTTTTCTCCAGTATGTATTATTTTATGTAACTGAAGGGAATTGGAACAACTGAGACTTTTACCACACTGTTAACATTCATAGGGTTTTTCTTCACTATGAGTTCATTCACGGATGCGAAGGTAATTGCGACTTCTGAAGGCACTACCACATTGTTTACATTCATAAGGCTTTTCTCCAGCATGAGCTCTTTCATGTACTTGAAGGTAACAGTGACATTTGAAAGCTTTACCACACTGTGTACATTCGTGGGTTTTTTCTGCATTATGAGTTTTTGGTCCAACTGAAGGGAACTGGAAGAACCAAGAGTTTTACCCCATTATTTACATTCACAAGAGTTTTCTTCAGTATGAGGAATCTCATGTAATTGGAGGTTATTGTGACTTGTAAAGGCGTTACCACACCGTTTATACATATATTGTTTTTTTTTTTTTTTAACCATACTCCTGATGTTCAGATGGTTTGTATTCAGTGTGACTTAGGCTATGTCTATTAAAGGACGAAAGACACCAAAAACCTTTTCCACACATACTGCATTCACATGGTTTTACTGCAGTAGAAACTTTTATACTCCTGATGAGATTTGGTATCCAGAAGGTTTCTACAAACTGACCACCTTATTGACTCACATCGAGTATCTCTACCATGTGTCTTTTTAAATTTCTCTGAAAATGTTTGCTCTGTTTTTCAATGCTCTGTTTTTCTCATTGGTTTCCGTGTCCCAGCTTCTGGGCTCTCCCACACCCTGCAAGCAACTGCAGTCAGCTGTACCTACTGCACACAAGGGCCCAGGCACAGGGCAGCAGAGCTGGACACAGCAGCATGGCTGTGCAGGAAAGCAGCCCAGGGGATCCACCAATATATGATATTCCTACTACCAGTTTCTGTAATAATTTTACCATGAAGGGATGGTGGATCTTGCTGAATGCTTTTTCAGCATCTATTGAGATGATCATGTGATTTGTGTCCTTCAGACCATTTATATGATGTATTACATTTATCAGTTTGCATATGCTGAACCATCCCTGCATATCTGGGATAATGCCTACTTGGTCAGGGTGAATAATATTTCTGATATATGTTTTTATTCTGTTTGCCAATATTTTGTTGAGAATTTTTGTGTATATGTTCATGAGGGAGATTGGTCTGCAATTTTCTTTTTCATTCTGCCTTTGTCTGGTTTTGGTATCAGGGTGATGCTGGCTTTATAGAAGCAGTTTGGTAGAATTCCTTCCTTTTCTATTTTATGGAAGAGTTTGAGAAGTAGTGGTGTTAGTTCTTCCATAATGGTCTGGTAAAATTCACAAGTGAATCCATCTAGACCTGGCCTTTTTTAGTTGGGAGACTTTTTATAACTGCTTGGATCTCCATACTTATTATAGGTCTATTAAAATGATTTATCTCATCTTGATTTAATTTTGATAAGTCATATGAATCAAAGCAATCATCCATTTCTTTCAGGTTCTCAAACTTAGAGGCTTATATATTCTTAAATTATGTCCTTATGATTTTCTAAATTTCTTTGGCATCTGTTGTAATGGTGCCTTTTTACCCCTGATTTTATTAATTTTTGTCTCTTATCTGTTACTTGTGGTAAGATTTGCTAAGGGTTAATCAATCTTGTTTATCCTTTCAAAGAACCAGCTCTTTGTTCCATTGAATCTTTGGATTATTTTTTGGTATCTATTTCATTATTTTCTTCACTAATCTTTATTATTTCTTCCCATCCACCATTTTTTTGATTTGCCTTATTTTTCTTTCTCCAAGACCTTAAGGTAAATATTAAATTGCTTACTTTTGAACTCTATGATTTTTTAATATGGACACTTAGAGCTATAAATGTCCCTCTTAGGACTGACTTTCTTGTGTCCCACAGTTTTGGTATGTTGTGTTCTCATTATCATTCGACTCTATGAGTTTTTTTTTTTTAATTTCCTTCTTTATTTCTTCATTGACCCATTCATAATTTAGTAGTGTGTTGTTTTCTTTCCATGAATTTCTGTATGCTCCATACTTTTTCTTGTTGTTGATTTGCAGTTTAATCCCACTTTGGTTAGAGTACAAGGGATTATTTCAATATTCCTTTATTTGTTGAGATTTGCTTTGTGTCCTGATGTGTTGTCTATTTTAGAGAATGTTCCATGTGCTGCTGAGAAAAGTAAATTCTGCAGCATTTGGATGGAATGTCCTGTAGATATCTGTTAGGTCCATTTGTTCCATGATATCATTTGATCCACATGTCTCTTTTGTTTATTTTTTGCTGGAATGACCTGTCCATTGATAAGAGGTATTGAAGGGGGTATTGAAGCTTGGTGTTATCTGTGACATTAAGTCTAATACTATTTGTTTGATTAAATTGGGACCCCCCCCCATATTACGTGCATATATGTTTAGGATTGCAATGTCCTCCTGTAGGAGTGTTCCTTTCATTTGTATAAAATAACCTTCTTTATCTTTCCTCACTAATGTTGGTTTGAAGTCTATTCTGTCAGATACTAGGATATGAAGCCTTGCATGTTTTTTAGACCCATTTTCTTGAAATACTATTTTCCATCCTAAGACAGTGTCTATCTTTTACTGAGAGATGAGTTCCTGGAAGCAACAAATGGCATGATCCTGGCTTTTAATCCAGTCTGCAAGCCTGTGTCTTTTGGTTGGAGCATTGAGGACATTGATATTAAGTGTTATTGAAAGGCATGTACTTATTCTTGTCATTCTTCTTATTTTGTAGCGCTTCCTTTTTTTTTCCCTTTACTTACTTGCTTTAACTGTTATTTGAGTATGGGCTATTTTTTTCCTATTTTCTCCTGTGTGTGTTTTGCTTTCTCTTCAGCATGAAGGATTCCTTCAAGTATTTTCTAGAGAGATGGTTTAGTTGTCCTAAATTCCTTCAGCCTGTTTTTGTTGTGGAATATCCTTATTACTCTATCAATTTGGATAGATAGCTTTGCAGGATAAAGTAATCTTGGTAGACAGTTTTTATCTTTCAAAACTTGGAATACATCATTCTAAGCCCTTCTGACTTTTAAAGTTTGTGTTGAGTAATATGCTATTATTCTGACGGGCTTACCTTTGAGGGTACCTTGCTTTTTCTCTCTAACTGTTTTTAATATATTTTCTTGGTTTGTGTGTTTAGTAGTTTAATTATAACATGTTGAGTAGAGTTTCTTTCCCCATTTTATCTCTTTTGTGTCCTAAGAGCTTCTTGTATCTGCATTGGCATTTATTTCCAAATTTGGGGAAAATCTTCTATGATTTTGCTGAAAATGCCCACTAAGCCTCCGGAATAAAATTCTTCTCCTTCTACTATACCATGATTTCTTATGAGGGAATTGTGGGATACACTTAAATGTCCTAATATCAGGATCATTGGAATACCAGAAGGAGAAGAAATTCAGACCAAAGGCATGGAGAACGTATTTAACAATATAATTGAAGAAAACTTCCCCAGTCTCTTAAAAGAAAGGCCCCTAAAGATACACAAAGCCAACAGAACTCCAAACAGACTGCACCGAAGGAGAAACTCTCCAAGACATATTGTCACTAAGACTCTAAACATTGACACCAAAGAGAAAATCCTAAAAGCAGCTAGGGAAAAACAGCACACCACCTTCAATGGTAACCCCATCAGAATTACTTCAGACTTCTCAATGGAAACCCTGAAAGCTAGAGGGCCAGGAATGAAACACCGCAAAGTCTAAGAACCTATGGCTTCCAACCCAAACAACTCTACCCAGAAAAAGTATCCCTCGTAATAGATGGTGACAGAAAAACTTTCCATGACAAAACTCAGCTTTACCATTATATGAACACAAAACCAAAACTACAGAGAGTATTTCAGGAAATTGTCCACAGAGAAGAAACAAATAATCAAACTCAAATGCCTACAAGAATCAGGTCACAATAACCAAACTGAGAGTAGGCACAAAAACCTTCAAAGTCCATGAAAACACCAAACCACATATACTATCACAATATGGCAGGTACAAATCAAATCTCACAGTCATTACCCTAAATATTAATGGCCTTAACTCACCCATCAAGAGACACAAGGTAACAGGATGGATCAAAAAATTAGACTCCTCAATCTGTTGCCTTCAAGAAACCCACCTCGCCACTAAAGACAGACACCTGCTCAGGGTGAAAGGGGGGGGGGATATCCCAAGCCAGTGGGAATAAGAAACAAACAGGCATACCTATATTAATATCAGAATAAATAGTCTTCAAACCAAAATAATCAAAAAAGACAAAGAAGGCCACTTCCTACTTATCAAGGGAATGATCCATCAAGAGGAATTGCAATCATAAATCTGTATGCACCAAGCACAGGGGCACCACAATACATAAACCAAAACCTACTTGACAATAAAACAGGAATAACCAACAACGCCATCATAGTTGGGGACTTCAATACACCATTACCAGTAATAGACAGATCATCCAAACAGAAACTCAACAGGGAAGAAGAGAGCTCAACAAAACCATAGATCACATAGACCTAATGTACATCTACAGAACTTTCCATCCCAAGCCCACAGACTACACATCCTTCTCAGCAGCCCAAGGAACATTCTCTAAAATAGATAATATACTGGGTCACAAAGACAGCCTCCACATATTTAGGAAGATTGACATAATTCCCTGCATGATATCAGATCACAATGCTATATTGCTAGAAATCAACAACAAAAGACCAACCAAGAATCCCAATGGTACCTGGACACTGAACAGCACACTTTTAAACAATAAATGGATAGTGGATGAAATAAAAAATGAAATTGCAAAATTTCTAGAAATGAATGATGATGACAACATATTGTACCAAAATTTATGAGACACAATGAAGGTGATCCTCAGGGGAAAATTCATAGCACTCAATGCCTTCATCAAAAAGACAGAGAGATCCCAAATCAATAACCTAACCATCCACCTAAAGGCACTGGAAAAGCAAGAAAAATCCAACCCAAAGAGCTCTAGAAGGAAAGAAATAATTAAAACAAGGGCAGAAATTAATGAATTGGAAACTAAGAAAACAATTAAAATAATTGACAAAATGAGGAGCTGGTTCTTTGAGAAGATAAACAAGATTAACAAACCACTGGCCAATTTGATCAAGAAAAAAAAAAAGAGAGAGATGCTTCAAATTAACAAGATTCAAAATGAAAAAGGAGAAGCCACAACAGACATAAGTGAAATTGGGAGAATCATCAGGACTTATTTCAAAAACCTCTACTCCACAAAACTGGATAATGTGGAGGAGATGGAAAATTGCTAGATGCATTCCATCTATCAAAGCTAAACTCAGAACAGATTAATCTCCTAAACAAAACTATCACACTCATTGATATTGAAAAAGTAATAAAAAAACCTCCTTAAAAGAAGAGACCATGACCAGACGGCTTCTCAGCTGAATTCTGTCAAACCTCCAATGAAGAACTCAAACCAATCTTTCTGAAAGTGTGCCCACCAATTGGAGAACAGGGTGAGCTACCCAACTCCTTTTATGAAGCTAGTATCACCCAAATTCCAAAACCAGGCAGAGATGCCACAAGAAAAGAAAACCACCAGATTCTTTCCCTGATGAACTTAGATGCAAAGAGACTGAACAAAATCCTTGCAAACCAAATCCAACAACACATCAAAAGCATTATCCACCTTGACCAAGTGGGATTCATATTCCAGGAACAGAGGGGTTGTTCAACATATGAAAATCTGTCAATGTAATACACCACATAAACAAGATTAAACACGAAAAGCACAAGATCATTTTGAGAGATGCAGAAAAGGCTTTTGACAAGATACAACATCACTTTATTTTCAAAACCTTGGAGAGAATTGGCATGGTTGGTTCATATATTAACATAATAAAGGCAAAATACCAATCTCCTAAGGCCCAAATAATACTCAATGGAGAGAGACTGGAGGAATTCCCATTAAGATCAGGAACAAGACAGGGTTGTCCACTCTCACCTCGGCTCTTCAATATAGTACTGGAAGTCCTAGCTCAAGCAACAAGACAGGAGAAAGAAATAAAAGGGATACAATTTGGAAAGGAAGAAGTTAAGTTAGCTCTTTTTGCTGATGACATAATTGTATACGTAAAGGACCCAAGAGACTCCATCCCAAAACTCCTGAAGTTGATTAATTCATATATCAAAGTAGCAGTATACAAAATCAATGCACAAAATTCAGTAGCCTTTCTATATGCAAATGACAAAGATACAGAGAAAGAAATAAAGGACATAGTCCCATTTTCAATTGCATCAAAAAAAAAATACCTTGAAATAACATTAATCAAGGAAGTGAAAGATCTATACAACAAAAACATAGAATAAAAACTCTCAAAAAAGAAATTGAGGAGGTCTTGAGAAAATGGAAAGACCTCCCATGCTCCTGGATAGGAAGAATTAACATTGTGAAGATGGCAATCTTACCAAAGGCAATATACAGATTTAATGCAATTCCAATTAAAATCCCAACAGTGTTCTTCACAGAGATAGAAAACATGATCTCAAATTTCATATGGAAAGGCAGAAGGTCTCACATATCCAAACATATCCTCAGCAAAAGAAATACTTCTGGAGGTATCACCATACCTGATCTAAAGCTATATTACAAACAGGAGTATAGACCAATGGAATATAAGCAAAGCCAATAGATTACCCACAGAATGGGAGAAAATATTTGCTGGTTATCCAACTGGCAGAGGCCAAATCGCTAGAATCTACAAAGAACTCAAAAATCTAAACCATAAAAAGTCAAAGACCCCACTCACACTATGGGGCAAAGAGCTGAACAGATAGTTGACAGAGCAAAAAATACAAATGGCAAACACACACTTAAGAAAATGTTCATCATCCCTAATCATCAGGGAAATGCAAATTAAAACAACTATGAGATTCCACCTTACTCCTAACACTTTTATATTAGTGATCTTTGCTTCCTTTTCTTAGTGGGCAGTGACCTGTAACTCCCAGGACCAGCATGTGGCTACCATCCACAATGAGCTTTTGATCAGAGAGACCTACAAGGTTTCTGAAAAGAAAGACAGATTGCTGTCAGAGTACTTGATGACCTACCAACGGTTAGTGGTAAGACCCTACTGCTGAAGACACCTTGTGCGGTTGACATGTAAAATGGAATGGTATGGCAGGAAGCTGGAAGAGAGTCAGTCCCCAGACAGTCAGCCTGTCTAGAACCAGAAGGTGCTACATGGGCAACTGGGGGAAAATGACCAATATCTTTGCAAGTAACTCATGGTGTAACCTACTTAGCAGCAAATATCCTGTCATGATGCTCACACAAATGCAATAGTGGTGCACAGCCATGGTGGGAAACCAAGTGCTCTTGATTCGGCTAACTGATCCCCTCAGTGGTACAGTACCCATAGCTGGATCTGGGAAACAAGTCAGAAACATATCCAAATGTGAGTCTGCTCTCCATTAACAAGCTACCACCAATTGTGGGCTATAAGAGGGCCTACACCTATTAAATTCTCTAGAAAAAGTAAGCATTTTCTCATTTGTCTGGTGCCAACTTACTCTCTGTTGGAGAATCTGTTTCTCTTTTTCAGATAGATATAGATCCTAAGGAGAGAGCCACTCCATCATACCTCCAAAGGGCCCCGGCTGAAACTAAGAACAATTGGCAAAACAAGAAAGGGTGCTGTTTTCTTGGTGAACTGGATACCAACACAAGGGGGAAGGAGATCAACACAGAGAAAAGTCAACTCCTACCAAATCAGAGAGCCAGAGACCCAGAGGCCCCCAACACCTTATCACTGAAGCAGACCAAAAATGAACCGAACATGGCTCAGGGAAATTTTGCAGAAGAGGGGGTGGAAAGAATGTCAGAGCCACATATTGGGTCATGATATGCAGAGACATTTATCCTACCCATAACTGTGGGCTAACTCCACAATGCATGACCCATATACCTCAACAAGGAGGGGCCAGGGTGAGGGGGTAGGACATAGATGAGCCTAACAATGGTACCAAATTGTCTTTATTCACTGAGTACAAAACTAATTAATAAAAAAAAAAGTTTAATAAGTCTGGTGTGGTGGCACATGTCTTTAATCCCAGCATTTGGGAGACAGAGGTAGGAGGATCGCTGTGAGTTCGAGGCCACCCTGAGACTACATATGGAATTCCAGATCAGCCTGAGCTAGAGTGTGACCCTACCTCAAAAAATAAAAAAAAAACAATAAAGTTTAATAATAATAATGAAAAAAAAAAAAAAGAAAGATAAGAAAGCCCTTCCTCATGTGGCTCTGGTGAGCACTGATGCTATTAGGTGATTGCCACAATGGTAGATAAGTGCCACACAGCTAACAATGAAGTAGTCAAATAAATAAGTGAATTAGTACAAATGACCAAGTCTTTTCCTTTGCTATTTTATTATATTATATTTTATTTATGAGTTATGATGTTTCAAGTATCACTATCAAATAATTCCTTAATGAGATATCTGTCTTATAAATTTTCTTCCATTAAGCTTTCCCTGAAAGTGTGATTGCAATGTTTAAAGCTTAGGTTAGATATAATCAGTTTTACATTTGCTCTGAAGTATTCATGTTTAATCCCTTGTAAGCCATGCTTTAGGGCAGTTAAATAAAAATTGAATGTAGGATTTAAAATAATGAGATTGCAATCATTGAGAGGGATTATCTACACTTTAAAGAAATTTCTTAAATGTTGGTTAGCTACCATTTACCAAATACTGTAATCTTCATTTAGGATATGAAGATCAAATAATAATTCATGCATAGTTAAAGTGTTTTATATATGAATAGTTTAATCACATAAACACTAACAAAAGAAAATTAATCATTCTACAGCATAGAGTTATTATAGAAGATGAAAAATTAAGTGTTCAGTCACCTTATATATTTTCGTTAAATATTTATTTGACAGAGAGAGTAAGCATGACCCTGACAGAGTCTCCAGATATGGCAAAATAACTATAGACACATGAAAGAGTATTAACCATAATTCTCAGCTATACAAATTATTGTTAATTTAGAATGAGGTAGTTTGAATGAGATATTCCCCATAGCTTCATGTGTTTGATATATTTGGCTCTCAGCTATTCGCAACTACTATAAGAGGTATGTATCTTGGTGCTGAGTTTGAGGTTAATGTGCTCAACTCCAACTCTAATAATGAGACTACTTCCAACCAGAGGTGTGAGTTCAGCTCATTATTGCTGCTTTATGCCAGCTACTGTGGCAAGAAGTAATGCCTGGCCAGTGTTTGTGCCATACTTGATAAAAGTTCTCCTCAAGAGTGAGAACTGAAATAAACCATTCCTCCCACTAGTTGCTTTGAATCAGTTGTTTTGACCCAGCAATAAGAGGGGAACTACAACATATAGAGATGTAAAAGTTATTGGTTTTTGTTAATATAAAACTTTGCTACATGTTAGGATGGATGTAGTTATTCTTCTCACTAAAGTTACTTTAGTCCAGCATGGTGGAACATGTCTCTAAACATAGCACTTGGGAGGCTGTCAGGAGGAATTTGAGTTCAAACAGCCAGAGCTGCATATCAAATTTCAGATCAGGTATAATTTATGGTCACAGATTGCCTTAAAAAAATCTTTCAAAGAGTGCTTGGTGCCTCAGTGCCACTCCTAGCTCAAATGCAGGCAGCTTTGGCACATTACCGCTTGAGAACTCAGGCAACTTTGGAGCCCCTCCCAGGCAGTAGATAGGCGGCTTTGGCAAGTGAGAGACAAAGCCCAGGCTGCTTGGCAACTGCCCCAGGCTGCATAAGATTCCCATTGGTCTTGAGCCCAGGCTGATACACCCACCTACTGGCCCATACACTGTCATGGGCAGAACACAGCGCAAAAGAAATAACATGAAAAATCAAATGCAAGAAAATCCAGTTATATCATCCAGTCCCACAATGAATACATCTAACCAAAACATAGACAAACCAATAGGACCAGAACACCAAATTGAAGCTATGAGCAGTGCAACACAGACCAACCTACTGGTAGAACTTGCAGGAAAGCAACAAAGGGCCGACAATCCTGTGGATGCTGCCATCACTACACTAGAACTAATAGATAAGAAATTGGAAGGATTAGATAAGAAATTGGAAGGATTTCAAAGAGAGTTAGGAGATTTGAGGGAGAGTGAAAAAAAAGAAGACCTTAAAAATCAGCTGGCCATGCTAAATGAAGACATAAAGTTATGCAAGGATGAACTCCAAGAATCATCAAGAAAATCAGAAAATGATGTGAAAAAGGAGCTTGACAGAGGGATGGAAATTATACACAGAAAAGTAATAGAAAATGCAAACCTAATTGAACAAGTCCAAAATTCGCTAGAAGCTCTCAAAAATAGAGTCAGCCAAGTGGAGGATAGAAAGTCTGATCTGGAAGACAAGGTGGAAGAAACAGTTAGAGAGTTCAAAAATTTCAGCAAGTTCAAAAGCTCCTGTGAAAAGAACATGAGGGAATTGTGGGATACACTTAAACGTCCTAATATCAGGATCACTGGAATACCAGAAGGAGAAGAAATTCAGACCAAAGGCATGGAGAACTTATTTAACAAAATAATTGAAGAAAACTTCCCCAGTCTCTTAAAAGAAAGGCCCATAAAGATACACAAAGCCAACAGAACTCCAAACAGACTGCACCGAAGGAGAAACTCTCCAAGACATATTATCATTAAGATTCTAAACATTGACACCAAAGAGAAAATCCTAAAAGCAGCTAGGGAAAAACAGCACACCACCTTCAATGGTAACCCCATCAGAATTACTTCAGACTTCTCAATGGAACCCCTGAAAGCTAGAAGGGCCTGGAATGAAACACTGCAAAGTCTAAGAACCTATGGCTTCCAACCCAAACTACTCTACCCAGCAAAATTATCCCTCATAATAGATGGTGAAAGAAAAACATTCCACCACAAATCTCAGCTTTACAATTATATGAACACAAAACCAAACCTACAGAGAGCATTTCAGGAAATTCTCCACAGAGAAGAAAAAAATAATCAAACACAATTACATACAAGAAGAAGATCACAACAACCAAACTCAGAGTAGGCACAAAAAACTTCAACGTCCATGAAAACACCAACCCACATTTACCATCACAATATGTCAGGGATCAAATCAAATCTCACAGTCATTACCCTAAATATTAATGGCCTTAATTCACCCATCAAGAGACACAAGCTAACAGGATGGATCAAAAAATTAGACCCCTCAATCTGTTGCCTTCAAGAAACCCAACTCACCAGTAAAGACAGACATCTCCTCAGGGTGAAAGGTTCGAAAACAGAATTCCAAGCAAATGGGAATAATAAACAAGCAGGTGTAGCTATATTAATATCAGATAAAATAGCCTTCAAACCAAAAATAATCAAAAAAGACAAGGAATGCCACTTCCTAAATATCAAGGGAATGATCCATCAAGAGGATATTACAATCACAAATCTGTATGCACCAAACACAGGGGCACCACCGTTCATAAAACAAAACCTACTGGACAATAAAACAGAAATAACCACAAACACCATCATAGCTGGGGACTTCAATGCACCATTATCAGTAATAGACAGATCATCCAAACAGAAACTCAACAGGGAAGTAAGAGAGCTCAACCAAACCATAGATCACATAGACCTAACGGACATCTACAGAAATTTCTGTCCCAAATCCACAGATTACACATTCTTCTCAGCAGCCCATGGACCATTCTCCAAAATAGACCATATACTGGGTCACAAAGACTGCCTCCACATATTTAGGAAGATTGACATAATTCCCTGCATGATATCATATCACAATGCTATATTGCTAGAAATCAACAACAAAAGACCAACCAAGAATCTCAATGGCACCTGGAAACTGAACAGCACACTTTTAAACAATAAATGGATAGTGGATGAAATAAAAAATGAAATTACAAAATTTCTGGAATTGAACGACAATAAGAACACATCGTACCAAAACTTATGGGACACAATGAAGGCTGTCCTCAGGGGAAAATTCATAGCATTCGTTGCCTTCATAAAAAAGACAGAAAGGTCCCAAATCAATGACCTAACCATCCACCTAAAGGCACTGGGAAAAACAAGAAACATCCAACCCAAAGAGCTCCAGAAGGAAAGAAATAATTAAAATCAGAGCAGAAATCAATGAACTGGAAATGAAGCAAACAATTAAGACAATTGAGAAAACAAAGAGCTGGTTCTTTGAAAAAATAAACAAGATTGACAAACCCCTGGCCAATCTGATCAAGCAAAAAAAGGAGAAGCTTCAAATAAACAAAATTCAAAATGAAAAAGGAGAGATCACAACAGGCATAAGTGAAATTGGGAGAATCATCAGGACTTATTTCAAAAACCTCTACTCCACAAAACTGGATAATGTGGAGGAGATGGATAAATTCATGGACGCATACCGTTTACCAAAGCTAAACACAGAGCAGATTAATCATCTCAATCAACCCATCACACTCATAGAGATTGAAAAAGTAATAAAAAAAACTCCCAAAAAAGAAGAGTCCAGGACCAGATGGCTTCTCAAGTGAATTCCATCAAACCTTCATGGAAGAACTCAAACCAATCTTCCTCAAACTGTGCCACACAATTGGGGAACAGGGAAAGCTACCCAACTCCTTTTCTTTCTTTCTTTTTTTTTTAATTTTGTTTGTTAATTATTTATTTGAGAGTGACAGAGAGAAGGAGCCAGAGAGAGATTGAGAGAGAGAGAGAGAGAATGGGCACGCCAGAGCTTCCAGACTCTGTAAATGAACTCCAGATGTGTGCGCCCCCTTGTGCTTCTGGCTAAGGTGGGTCCTGGGGAATTGAGCCTCGAACCGGGGTCCTTAGGCTTCACAGGCAAGTGCCTAACCGCTAAGCCATCTCTCCAGCCCCCAACTCCTTTTCTGAAGCTAGTATCACCCTAATTCCAAAACCAGGCAGAGATGCCACAAGAAAAGAAAACTACCGGCCTATTTCCCTGATGAATTTAGATGCAAAGATCCTAAACAAAATCTTTGCAATCCGAATCCAACAACACATCAAAAGCATTATCCACCTTGACCAAGTGGGATTCATTCCAGGAACACAGGGGTGGGTCAACATACGGAAATCTGTCAATGTAATACACCATATAAACAAGGTTAAACATAAAAACCACATGATCATTTCGACAGATGCAGAAAAGGCCTTTGAGAAGATTCAACATCACTTCATGTTCAAAACATTGGAGAGAATTGGCATTGTTGGTTCATATCTTAACCTAATAAAGGCAATATACGAAGCTGCTAAGGCCCAAATAATATTTAATGGAGAGAGACTAGAGGAATTCCCATTAAGATCAGGAACAAGACAGGGTTGTCCACTCTCACCTCTGCTTTTCAATATAGTACTGGAAGTCCTAGCTCAAGCAATAAGACTGGAGAAGGAAATAAAAGGGATACAATTGGGAAAGGAAGAAGTTAAGTTAGCTTTATTCGCTGATGACATGATTATATATGTAAAAGACCTGACAGATTCCATCCCCAAACTCCTGAAGGTGATTAACTCCTATAGCAAAGTCGCAGGATACAAAATCAATGCAGAAAAATCAGTAGCCTTCCTTTATGCAAATGACAAGGATACAGAGAAAGTAATAAGGGACATAGTCCCATTTTCAATTGCAACAAAAAATTAAAATACCCTGGAATAACATTAACCAAGGAAGTGAAAGATCTATACAAAGAAAACATAAAAACACTCAAAAAAGAAATTGATGCCAACTTGAGAAAATGGAAAGAACTCCCATGTTCCTGGATAGGCAGAATTAACATTGTGAAGATGACAATCCTACCAAAGGCAATATACAGATTTAATGCAATTCCAATTAAAATCCCTACAGTGTTCTTAACAGAGACAGAGAAAATGATCTCAAATTTCATATGGAAAGGCAGAAGGCCTCGCATTTCCAAACATATCCTCAGCAAAAGAAATACCTCTGGAGGCATCACCATACCTGATCTAAAGCTATATTACAAAGCCATAGTAATAAAAACAGCATGGTACTGGCATAAAAACAGGAGTATAGATCAATGGAATAGACTTGAGGACACAGAATTTGGGTCAAGCAACTATAGCTACTTGATATTCGATAAAGGCCCAAAGTATATAGGCTGCAAAAAAGACACCATCTTCAACAAATGGTGCTGGACAAACTGGATAACTATATGCAGGGAACTGAAATTTGATCCACACATTTCACCATGCACTACACTCAAGTCCAAATGGATCAAAGATCTCAATATAAGACAAGAAACTCGTATACTACTGGAAGAAAATTTAGGAAGTACTTTCCATAATATAGGAATGGAAAAAGACTTCCTGAACAAAACCCCAGTAGCTCATGAACTCAAACTGTCACTCAACCAATGGGATCACATGAAGCTGAAGAGTTTCTTTACAGACAATCAAACAATAAGCAAAGCCAATAGATCACCCACAGAATGGGAGAAAATATTTGCGGGTTGTCAAACTGATAGAGGCCTAATCTCTAGAATCTAAAAAGAACTCAAAACTCTAAACAGTAAGAAGTCAAACACCCCACTCACAAAATGGGTCAAAGAGCTGAACAGGCAGTTTACAGAGGAAGAAATAGAAATAGCAAACATACACTTAAGAAAATGTTCATCATCCCTAATCATCAGAGAAATGCAAATTAAAACAACTATGAGATTCTACCTTACCCCAAGAAGAATAGCAAACATCAAAAAATCAAATAAAAATAAATGCTGGCGAGGATGTGGAGAAGTATGAACACTCATCCACTGTTGGTGGGAATGTAGGATGGTACAAGCGCTTTGGAAAGCAATATGGAGACTTCGGAAAAAGCTGAGTATAGAGATACCAACCGACCCAGTTATTCCCTTACTGGGCATCTACCCTAAAACCTTCAAACCACAGGCTAGAGAGATTTGCTCAACCATGTTTATAGCGGCTCAATTTGTAATAGCTAAGTGCTGGAATCAACCCAGATATCCATCACTAGAAGAATGGATAACTAAGATGTGGTATATCTACACAATGGAATTCTATACAGCAGTAAGAAAAAATGACACAATGAAATTTGAGGAAAAATGGTTGAACCTAGAACAGATCATTCTCAGTGAACTTACCCAATCACACAAAAAAAAAATTGCCACATAGTCTCACTCATCTACAGCACCTAAACTGCATCTACCCAAGATACCTTACATACCCAGCAAGCATCTCCTAGACTAGACACTAGGATGGAAGGGGAGGGAGGGGAGGGCATCAAAGTGGTGGGAAACACAAATTTAGACCCAAATGGCAATGGTACCATAATTTTCTACTTACTAAAAACAGACCAAATGGCTGATCCTTCACCAGGCCCTTACTGAGAACACCTGAACCACAAGACACTGGAGAGGGTAAGATCAAGACTAACCTTTATCTTCTACATCTTCCCTCCCTCACTTTCTCTCTCCCTCTCTCTCTCTCTCTCTCTCTCTCTCTCTCTCTCTTATCTCTAACTGTTGTATATTAGTTATCTTTTTCCTCATTTTCTTAGTGGGCACTGACCTGTAACTCCCAGAACCAGCATGGGGCTATCATCCACAATGAGCTTTTGATCAGAGAGACCTACAAGGTTTCCTAAAAGACAGACAGATTTCTGTCAGAGTACTTGATGACCCACCAAAGGTAGTGATAAGACCCTACTGCTGAAGACACCTTATGTAATTGACATGCAAATTAGAATGGCATGGCTGGAATTTGGAAGAGAGTCAGTCCCCAGTCAGTCAGCGCATCTAGTGCCAGAAGGTGCTACATGGGCAACTGGGGGAAAATGACCACTCTCCAATATCAAGCTACCATCAATTGTGGGCTACAAGAGGGCCTACACCTATTACATTCTCTATAAAAAAAAAAAAAAGGGTTATCTCATTTGTCCTAATGCTAATTTACTCTCTGTTGGAGAATCTGCTTCTCTTTTTCAGATAGATGTAGATCCTAAGGAGAGAGCCACCCCATCATACCTCAAAAGGGCCCCGGCTGAAACTAAGAAAAATTGGAGAAACAAGCAAGGGTGCTGTTTTCCTGATGAACCGGATACCAGCACAAGGGGGAAGGAGATCAGCACAGAGAAAAATCAACTCCTACCAAATCAGAGAGCCAGAGCCTCAGAGGCCCCCAACACCTCATCACTGAAGCAGACCCAACATGACTCAGGGAAATTTTGTGGAAGAGGGGGCGGAAAGAATGTCAGAGCCACATTTTGGGTCGTGATATGCAGAGACATTTATCTTACCCATAACTGTGGGCTAACTCCACAATGCATGACCTGTATACCTCAACAAGGAGGGGCTAAGGGATGGGGGTAGGTCACGGATGATCCTAATAATGGTACCAAACTGACTGTAAAAAAATAAATTAATTAAAGAAAATAAATAAAATAAAATAAAAATCTTTCGAAGATTAAATTAAATAATTAATATGGAAGAATGTAAGAACCTATCAAAGTAAGTTTCACATATCACTTATGATAAATTTAATTCTATTGCATACTTCAATTATGCTACCAGATAACCAAGTTCCTTCATAAACTCACAGTCTTTATGAAGCATCTTCAGCAGGCAGTCCATTTTTTCACATGTTTTGAACATCACTATTATGAATAACATGGTAAAATTTTTACAGAATCATTAAACTGATTCCTGGATGCAAGTAGGAGGTTTCTTAAGATATTTTCTAAAAGCATAGTTCATCAGAATGAGAATAGGGGTTTGTTGAAGCTATAGTCACCTGCATAGTTCATTTGTATTTAAACCACTCAGTGTTTAACAGGTCGTCCTGGAAACAAATATTTAATTCCTAAGTTACATAACTATTATAGAGACTTTAAAACAAAACTCAATGATATCAGAGTGATTTTATCATGTTACTTATAAATATTTTGCTAAAAGTATGTGAAGACATAGTAAGAAAAACCACAAACCCTTTTTACTAATAAACACAGAAAACAACACCCCGAATAAACTATTAGATACACAGAGATACAACATATAATATCATCATGTAGGATTCCTCCAAGTTAAAAGATAAATAATATTTTAAGAAATAAAGGGAAATAATATTATTATTTCATATGATGTCTATGTCCACCATCTTCATATTACTATAATATATAGCACAAACAACTTCAGAAGTTAAGGGAAGTTTTCTAGGGCTCATGGATCTGGCCGTTCAAGTTTAAGATCAGATAACGCCATTGGTTTTACAACTGGCAAGCATGGTATTCCATGGTTGAAGTGCATTAACAGTGTTTCCATCTCAAGACAGGAAATAGATAAGAGAAACCAAGGTTCAACAGTCCCCTTCATTTTCATGTCCCCAGAGACCTACAGGTCATTCAACCTTACCTCTTTGATATCCATAACATCTCCCAATACAAGTTAATAAGCCTTTTTTATGTATAGGCATTTATAGGAGGCAGTCTCATCTAATCTATAGAGGTGTTTAAAAAGCTCTCAATAAAGATTAACGCATATTTAGGACTCAGAATTGAAAGGATTTTAATATCATATAAACATAACAAAAATGATTTAAAATGGGGAAACCATAAAACTCATAATTATTACAAAGCATTCCCATCCTAACAGCAAGGAAGAGCTTAAGAACTTGAAAAACAATTACCAATCTTGTTTCCAGTATGAAAGAACTACATTGCTGAAAGACAAAACTTTTAAACAGTCAAATTCAGAGTCGATAGTTCAGGGTTTGCATAAAACAGATGTCACTGGTGGCCATTAACATATTAGAAATAGGGCTGGAAAGAATGCTTAGCAATTTAAGGCACTTGCTGGCAAAGCCAAAGAATCCAGATTCTATTCCCCAGTACCCACATAAATCCAGATGCACAAGGTGGCATATGCATCTGGTGTTTGTCAGCAGTGGCTGGAAGCCCTGATGTGCCCATTCTTTCTCTTCCTCTGTCTCTCTCTCTCTCTCACACACACACAAATAAGTAAATAAAATTTTATTTATTTGTGAGAGAGAAAGAAAGTATCATGGTCCTGGGAAGAAGTGACAGGAGTGCTCAGCACTGCAATATCTCTTTCACACCTTCCAAGGGTCAGAGTACATTGTGAAAGAGGGGGCAGAAAGAACATAAGAGCCAAAGGAAGGGTAGGACTCCTTACAACGTGCTCCTCCAGACACAAAATGGTCTGGATATCCATGACCTCACAGTGCTTGACACTACCTACACAGGACCACCATAATAGGAGGAAAATGTCATGACATCAAAATAAAATAGGAGGGAGGGGATATGATGGAGAATGGAGTTTCAAAGTGGAAAGTGGGGGAGGGAGGGCATTACAATGGGATATTGTTTATAATCATGGAAGTTGTTAATAAAAATAATAATAATAATAATAATTTAAAAAGTTAGAGATGTTAAAATGTTAATTTTAATGAACTGCTGAGCCATGTTGGGTTCATTTTTGTTCTGCTTCAGTGATGAGGTGTTGGGGGCCTCTGAGGCTCTGGCTCTCTGATTTGGTAGGAGTTGATTTTTCTCTGTGCTGATCTCCTTCCCCCTTGTGCTGGTATCTAGTTCAGCAGGAAAATAGCCCCCTTGCTTGTTTCTCCAATTTTTCTTAGTTTCAGCCGGGGCCCTTTTGAGGTATGATGGGGTGGCTCTCTCCTTAGGATCTCCATCTATCTGAAAAGAGAAGCAGATTCTCCAACAGAGAGTAAGTTAGCACCAGGACAAATGAGATAACACTTTCTTTTTTTTATAGAGAATTTAATAGGTGTAGGCCCTTTTGTAGCCCACAATTGATGGTAGCTTGATATTGGAGAGTGGGCTTATGTTTGGATACGGTTCTGACTTGTTTCCCAGCTCCAGCTATGGGTCCCATACCAGTGAGGGGATCAGTTAGCCAAATTGAGAGCAGTTGGTTCCCCACCATGGCTGTGTGCCACCACTGCACTTGTGTGGGCTTCACAACAAGTTATTTGCTGCTAAGTAGGTTAGACCATGTGTTGCTTCAATAGATATTGGTCATTTTTCCCCAGTTGCCCAAGTAGCACCTTCTGGCACTAGACGCGCTGACTGTCTGGGGACTGACTTTCTTCCAACTTCCAGCCATGCCATTCTAATTTGCATGTCAATCACATAAGGTATCTTCAGCAGTAGGGTCTTACCACTAGCCTTTGGTGGGTCGTCAAGTACTCTGACAGAAATCTGTCTTTCTTTTAGGAAACCTTGTAGGTCTCTCTGATCAAACGCTCATTGTGGATGATAGCCCCATGCTGGTTCTGGGAGTTACAGGTCAGTGCCCACTAAGAAAATGAGGAAAAAGATAACTAATATACAAGAGTTAGAGATAAGAAAGAGAGAGAGAGGGAGAGGGGAAGTGAGGGAGGGAAGATGTAGAAGATAAATGTTAGTCTTGATCTTACCCTCTCAGGGCATCAAAGGGGTGGGAAATACAAATCTAGACCCAAACGGCAATGGTACCATAATTTTCTACTTACTAAAAGACAGACCAAATGGCTGATCCTTCACCAGGTCCTTACAGGGAACACTTGAACCACAAGACACCAGCTAGGATAACTTTTAACAAAGTTTGTAAACTAGCATGAGTCAGTATGTAGACAGACAGAAATTTACATTCACACCTGAATGGAGATGATGTGAACTTATATTACCATTGTGGTAATAATATGTATGATCCTCAAAATAAAATATAGCTGGGCTTGGTAGAATACACTTTTAATCCCAGAATACAGGGGACAGAAGTACAATGATCTCTGTGACTTTGAGTCCAGCCTAGACATACAGGTCAGCCTGGGCTAGAATAAAAGCCTCCCTCAAAAAAAAAAAAAAATTAAAATAGCACTTCACGGCTGGAGAGATGGCTAAGTAGTTAAGGTAATTGCATGCAAAGCCTAATGGCCCTCAGTACTCACATAAAGCCAGATGAACAAAATTGTGCATGCATCTAGAGTTCATGTGCAACAGGTGGAAGCCCTGGCATACTCATTTCTCTGTCTAGCTCTCTTTTCTCTATCTCTCTCTCTGCTTGCACATAAATATAAAACAAAACTATTTTAAAAATAGCATTTCAGAATGATGCAAAAATTATAATTCTAAGTAGATGTCTAAGAAAAATTGGATCTCTGTGTCAAGGTGATATCTATACTCCGACATTTTTATTTATGCACAATAGTGAAATGTGGAAGCAGCATGTGAAAGAAAGATGAATAAATAAAGATTCATAACTGGACATTAATCATTTTCCAAAAAGAAGAAACTCCTACTATTTGTACCAGCATTTCTATTTATATGGATGGACCTGGAGAAAAGTATGGTAAGTAAAATAAGTGGGCACAGAAAGATAATAGCTATACAATCTCATTACTATGTTGTTCTTGTGTGTTTCTGCTGCTATAACAAAATAGTAATTTATAAATAACATATTATAAGTAATATATTAATTTATTATCATTTGGAATCTAAAATTCTGGCAGAGCTTGTAACTGAGGAATTTCTCTCTCCTCCCAAGAGGCCACCTTACTGATGCATTCTCCAAAAGACTAAATCCAGTGTTCTCATATGATAGTGAATACAAGTGTTCCAGGAATCATTTCAAAGCCTTTTTCTTCATGTACAAGGATTGTTCTCATTCATAAGCTTAGATCCCTTATAATAGAATTTCTCCCACAAAGGTCCCAACTCTTAATACTATCACCTACATTTTGGAGGTTTGCATATGTTCAAACCATGGCATATATGAAGTCTGAAAATAAATCATACTTGTAAAAGGAGAAAGATAGTTATCCAAAAATTAATTACAGACAATATACTTGAGATTTAGAAAGCACAGAGAAGGATCAGTAATGGTTTCAAAAACTTACTGCTAAGAATACTTCTTCTTCATAAATTTGAATGGCAACTATACCAAAACCAGTAACATTTGCCCAATTGATATACTGCCCTGGAATTATAGAGACTGACTTGGATTTATTTATCCATGAGTGGACTAGCTGAATTTTAGAGCAGATACTGGAATAAGAAAAACTGATCCTTGGAGTCATTTGAACCAAGTATGAATCCACTATTGCTGCTGACTCTGCTGCTCTGATGTTCTATGGCTTCAGCTTCTGACGACAGACACTGGTACTTGTACTCAACAGCAAAAACATAAGTAATACATGAATGAATATTAAGTGGGCAAAGGGCAGGCAACATGGGAGAAAAGGGCAAGGAACTTGAATCTAAATAATTTTTGAACATTTGTAACAAAACAGGAATTTGAAGGGAGCCTGATAACCTGGGCCAGGATGATGGAGACAAACACTGAGCATATGCAAAATGCATCAAAGCAGAAATGCTGAAACTGTTGGGAGCTCAACACTAAAGTAGGCTTAAAGCACACACACTAAGGCTCAGGGAGTCTTGAAGAAGAAAGGGAGGAAAGAGTGTAAGAGCCATCGGGTGGGAGGGAATATCCAGAGACCTTGCGCCCCCACATACATACAATGAGTGAATGCTGCTCTCAAAACTAACAACTCTCACTCCATGGTAAATACCATGAATCCCACTAAGGGGGCAGGGAGGAGGGAAGTGATGTAAACAATATATGATATGTCTATACAAAGTTTCTAATTAATAATAATAAACAGGAATACAGAGTTCTGACGTATTGGAATCTGTTAATTCGGAACATACACACATTGTTCTCAAATACAATCAAACTTAGCCCACCTGTTATTCCCAACAGTTCTGTGACAATTCATTACTTTTAACATGCAATGTTTCCAATGCATAGGGCCAGTACTTCTCATACATCCCCACATTGTTCTGTGTCAGGAGTACAACCAGTCACTAAGAAAGTAGGGCAAAAAGCATAGCTTAAGGTTACTTGGCATCTCTCAACATACCTTGTCAATATTGGCCAATTTTTCTGTTAAGGCCAAAGGTAAACTGAGGCAGAGGAAACCTGGCCGTATTATTTTAAGTCAGTTGATTACATGGTTCTATTAGTAAATCCAGGGCAAGTTACAAGACAGGAACTTAGTGTATCACAGCAATATTCTCATAAAAGTTATTGTAAGGGTCAATAAAAGGATTTCCACAGTTCTTTCCCATATTTTATTGTTATATATCATTCCCACAACATAATTATATTAACTATATTAAATTATGTAATTATGTAATGAATATTATATTAGTCCCTCATATTAAAAATACTTGATGTATATTTTATTGGTGAAATGTATTTAATAATTCAACTGTGTAGAAAGACATTTAGTTTTTTACTGTACTACATAAACACATCATGTTGGTGGAGAGACTAGTTTTTATTATACTAAATTATATTCAAGCATTTCTCTTGCTGGAATATTATATGCTGGCATTTTAAATATATATATATATATATATATATATTTCTTTTGTGAGCAATAAGTACTGGTACTGAATAAATTTTATGCTTGCCTTTTCACTGGACTTGACTTTTTTACAAAATAAAATCTTTATTATGTCTGTCTTTATATTCTAATAGCCTCTTAACAAATAAGCATACTATATTATCAAGTATTTGTAATGTAGTCAAATGCTGTTTCAAATTTTCTGAAGTAATGCTTCATCTGAATATTGTGGTGTTTCTCACATACAGTGTGCAGTGGGATTACACAATCTAAATTAGCATCGCAGCCCATGCCATGCCCACCTGCAAGTAGCTCCACTGTGAGAATGGCATTTTCTTTCCTTGGGTATGTCTTGGGTAGTACTTATGGAATAAAATGACTAAGAAGATTGTAAATATCCATTATTAATTTTAAGTACGAACTTTATTGAAGTATAATTCACTTACTATAAAATATACACTGTTAAATATGTAGTCCAATGGTCTTTAGTATAGTCAAACATTGCACAATAATTCATCACTAAATAGTTAAAATTTACCTCCTTGACAAGACCTGAAGCACTCTTTTTCAATGTCAATGTACATCTTCAAAAATTACCTTGTTGGCTCATCAGGCACATTTAAAAACACAAATGGCAATAAATTAATAGGAGTAGAATATGATAAAAAATAAGTACTACCACTATGTAAAACTTTGCTCCAATTATTCACTTCTGACACCAATAATGCAGTGTTTACAACATTTATACCAGTGAAAAAATGACTAGCAGCACACATCATTAACATCCCTTCTAGAAAATATGCCATTTTTGATTTGTCATTTATTCTCAGTGCGTCTGTCTACATAGACATATATTGGGAAGGTGTCTTATAAGAAAGTCTCATTTCACAAGGCTAAATATTCCCCTTTGTATAATGCAATGGTCACATTGACTTAAAGTCTATTATGTATACATGTTAGGATAGGAGAATAAAGTCAACCCACTGAATTAGGTCAGGGTTTCTACCACAGGAGAGGACTGAAGCACCTTTGAAGATACATTCCTCATGGATTTCTTGGTCATTGACATCACTGTAACTCCTGGTAACACAAAATATAGGATGTGAAAAAAAAACCTGTATTTTAATTGCTTACTCTTGAAGAACTATGGCAGACATATCTGAGACTGTAGCATTCTATGAATCTGCAGGTGAATGATAAGCACTGTGGCTGTACTGTGTTTAAAAGGTGACCCTTACAGTCCTCTTTCTACCCCTTGTCATTGCCAATTCTTTTCCTGATTTTCTCCTCAATCCTCCAGCCTTATAAAAATTGTCTGCCCTGATTGCTTAAATGATGAACTAAAGAACAGATGCTAGATTTGGTGTTACCCTTAGAAGTTCTTGGTGACGAGTTACATTAACAGAATAACAAATATTTAAGTATTTTCATTCAAAATGGGAGAACTTGTTAGATGTTTATGATGACAGCTCAATAATCAGTTGCCAAATTAGGATTTGTTTACAAGACAATTAGGCTAGCAATTTTAAGTGCTAGAAATTCAAACATCTACTACACAGGTTTTAATGGGCTATGTGCTTATGTGGCTGGCTTTCTGCCTTGGGATAGGTAGTGATGAATGAGGATTGTGATCAAAGTCCATTTTCTCAAGGAGTTTTCATTCTAGAAATGAGAAAATTTCACTTTGCTTTCTTTATTGCTTTTACAGTACTCATATTTGGTCTTTATGTTTTCCTTCATCTTCTGTTATAAACAGTGAGGTTTATCCTGTGCCTGCCATTGTCAACTTTTCTTTTGTACAGTAAATATTCTGGACTTTGATAGTGTTCCACATAGAAGAGTATGAAGTAAGTACAGATCACTAAGCAACTTAGCAAATCACTTCATGACCTCCATGGTTCATTTCTTGCTTATATGAAAATATAAACCAGTAACCATTAAGTATGTTTTTTTTTTTTTTTCCAGGACAGGTTTGGAGACTGCAGTTCTTTTCACACAGAGGCTTTGCTGTCTACATCATATGACCTCCCCTGTCAGCATGTTACAGCATGAATGTATTGGAAAGGAAGGGGAAACAGAGCATCCCATGGGGGAGGTTGTTCTCACTGATCAGGAAGGAAAGTGATGTATATGACTTCTGCTTACTTTTTGTCATAGAACCTTGTCTCTTCCATACTTTCTATGAGTATTAATTCTGTGTCACAACTTGCATGAGCTGTGGGTGTTCATATGAAACACTATTTCTGGATGGGTCTCTGACAGTATTTCCGGTATGATTAACATTGGGATAAATAATAATAATTTTGTAGAGTGTCTTATCTATGACGGATTTGCATTATCTAATTCTTTGAGGGGAAAAATTTGAACAAAATGAAGGAACAAGGAATTGCCTCTTCCTCCCTATCCCACAAATTAAACTGAACTTCTCTCAACAAAATGAAAGTCATATGATAGGCTTTATACTGTATGTAATATTGAGACACAGTGTCTTCTTGACTAAACACCCAACCTGTCAACAGCAGATCCTGGGATTTTTCAGCATCCACAATCATGTGAGTAAATGCTTCATAATAAATTTAACATTGTATTTATATTTTGGTTTTGTTTGTTCAGTATACCCTTACTAATACACCTACATGCAAAAGTAGCTAGAAAATTTGGTTTAGATAGTTGCTTAGGGGATAAAAAATAAAAATAGGTTATCTAAGGAAGTAGACACATTCTGTCATAAAAAGCATGTTTACACTACAGTAGAACATTTGTAAGAATACTTATGTTAGTTGATAGATGGTTAATACTTAAAAATTCCAGTTGCCATGAATCTACTTAAATTATCTGCATGAGGTCAGTGGTATTATTTTTCCAGTTTTTTATTCAACTCAGTACATAGAGATGCTCAGCTAATGATGGACTATGTAAAATAAAAGAATGACTAAAAGTTATCCATTATTTTCTCATATAAATAATTTATCTTATTGGCACTTGGTAATAAATTCAATATGACCTCTATATTTAACATAAGTTAAAAACAATGAATCAAGTATATATATATATATATATATATATACATATATATATATATATATCCTACTTAAGTATTCCTTCTCATTTTGAGTATATATAAAGATATAGCTATAAATAGATATGGATTGATAGATATTAACACATGAATATGCATATGATTATATATCTAATAATGAATATAACAGTAATGATAATAACTGTAAGCATACTCTCATTTTAACTGAAAATAAGAATGAATCATTGAGTAAATATTCACAATGAGAATATAGCCTTCCTTACCAGAAGGTAGTCCATCTTTCTCTTTCCTTAACCTCCACAAAGAAGGTATCCAACATAATACCCACACTGAAATTTGATACATATCATACACTAAGATTATCACAATGTGATCCCAGTAGCTATGAGAAATGCCAGTGTTTGTTGCAGTGATCTATACCACCAAAGTTAGCTGAACTTGGCAGTGCCTCTCATAAAATGCTATAGCAGAACACCTTCTCATCTGTGCTATTTCTTGCTTCCCTCAAACTAGAGACTCAGTGTTATTCCAGTGTTTTTGATCAGTGTACTAGTATTACCTCCCATACTATAGATATTGTCAATTTTGTAGCCAGTCATAGCATGAACCATGAGCCAGAAGGCCTATGAATTTCCTGTGCACAAGAAAAAAGATAGTTACTTGCAAAACTATTTATGTATTCTTTTGATTGTCAGGGATAATGTAGAATAATACAAAAGCAGGTTACATATCTGCTTTGACATATTAATCTGTTTTTATAAAATTTGAAAGATTTTAATTTTATAGTCAACTAATATGTGCAACACACTTCACTGTATTTTACTGTCATTCTGACTTTTAGTCCAAAGTATTGTGGAAGAAATGCATGGAAGTTTAGGGTTGAAGGTGCAGGTAGATAATGTTTAAGTGTTAAGATGGTAGCTTAAATTATAATGAGGAAAAGTGCCATATGGCCTTCTGAAAGAGAAAAGTCATCAATAGTCTTAACATGCAGTGGACTCTACAAGCTATATGAATGGCTATCCAGGCAAGATCTGTCCACTTGTACAATAGTGACATGTATGTTATGGAGATAATCAATTGACCTCTGATTGGATTCAAGGCCCATTCCACAGGAGGGAATTTATATCCCAAACTGAAAACAGTCAGAAGCCTATGATTGGAAGTCATAAACCATAGGAGGTAAACAACTACTTTCATTTGGCTAAGTTGATTATATTATGCTCATTATACTGTATTCTAAATGTTGGTATTTATACCCATATTTAGTGCCACTCTTTTTGTTAGGGTTTGTTCTCCCTACAGAGGGAGTGACTGCTACGGAGACACAAAACCCATCAAAATGCTGATAAGAATTGACAGAGGAGTGCTCAGAACTAAATGAGCAATCTGTATCACTCCCTTCAAAGGTCAAAGACCATTGCAGAAGTTGAAGAAAGATTGTAAGAGTCAAAGGATAGGGAGGAGTGCTTTGGAACACTGCCTTCTAGATACAAAGTGGTTGTTACATTCATGACTTCACAGTGGCTGCTGGTACCTTCACAAGACCTGCATAATATGGGACACATCATATTGCCGTGTGTATTAGTCAGAGTTCTCTAGAGGAACAGAACTGCTAGAATGAATTATTTTAAAGGGGAATTTATTGGATCAGCTTATAGTAGTCCAATAGCAGTTGCAGGCCTGAGAATCACCAATCACCGAACCTGGTAGTTGCTCAGTCTTTGTGGCTAGATGCCTCAGTAGTCCCGGCACTGCAGAGGGTGCTGGAAAGCCTGGAGGCTTCCTGAGGAGCCGCTGGGCTTCAATCCACGGGGGTCTTCAGTTGATGCTGGTCTTTCATCCGCACTGGTCTTCAATCCACACTGGAAGGTAGCAAGTAGCTCTGGCAGCCAAAATGGAAGCAAGGCATGCAGGAAGGAAGGGACTCTTTTTTACCCAGAGCTCCCTTGTATCAAGTTCCCCTCTGGGCGGGGCCACCCATTCTGGGGGAAGGGCTCACCCTGGGGGAAAGACTTCCTCTTTTAGTTGATCCTTCCTAGAAGCAACCTATGGATTACTAAACAGATCAAGCTGACAACACCTTAACTATCACAAGTCCACCCCTTGTCAACTTGGCATCAAATCATGTCTCCTTACATCATACTTAATTTTCAAATGAAAACAGTAACAAGCTCATAATTCCGCCTAACATGGCATAACTATCCCACGTACAACCGGAACCACAAAAATCTTCCCCCCAACACAAAGCTTAGTCTCTAGTATAATGGATCTAATATCAATTCAACAGTTAGCAAATGATATAATCGTAATATTGGTGTAGATACATACAAACACACTGTTATCAAGGCAGGACAGAAACATTGCAATCACAGTCCTCATTTCTGTAACTGGTCACGTGGCCTTAGCTGGTATTTGTAACTGCCTTCTTCTACTACCCATTCTGTATTTCCTCCACCTTCAGCAAGCACCTCAGCAGGTCTTGGTCCTTTACCTGGAGGGGTAACCCATACCTTCATTCCTGAAGGATCTGGGCCATTTATCACACTACTTCTATTGGGTTGTTGCAGTCGTCCATTGACTTTGACAACAGGACATGGTAACACTAGCAGACGCCCTAAAGGATCTCCTGCACTCCAGGCATACTCTTCCTTACCTCCATTGTGGACAAGCAGTCCAATTTCCCCCTAGTAATCTGGATCAATCACCCCTGCTATCACTGTAACTCCTTTCTCAGCCTGTTCACTCAAGGGCATTAGGAGCCCAAAGTGACCAGGGGGAAGTCTTAGCTTCCAGTTCAATGGAATGTTCTTTGTGTCTCCTGGCAAAAGCACTCCCCACTCTGGAACCAAGACTTGTAGTCAAGCAGAGCATAAGGTTGCAGGAACAGGAAGCAAAAATCTAGCTAATGGGTCACTTGGAGTGAAGGTAAGTGGGACCATTCCCATTTCCACCCCTTGATTCCTGGACCCATGAATCTGGGCTATAGGAGAAACAGTACCATATATAGGATGCTGATTCAGAGCATCTACAGCCTGCTGGAGGACACTCCCCCAGCCCTCCAAGCTATTGCCACCTAGTTGGCACTGTAGCTGTTTCTTCAAAAGGCCATTCCACCGTTCTATCAAGCCAGCTGCTTCAGGATGGTGGGGCACATGGTAAGACCAGTGAATTCCATGATCATGAGCCCACTGCCGTACTTCCTTGGCAGTGAAGTGAGTTCCTTGGTCAGAAGCAATGCTGTGTGGAATGCCATGATGGTGAATAAGGCATTCTGTAAGCCCACGGATGGTAGTCTTGGCAGAAGCACTACGTGCAGGAAAGGCAAATGCATACCCAGAATAAGTGTCTATTCCAGTAAGGACAAAACGCTGCCCTTTCCATGATGGAAGTGGTCCAATGTAGTCAACCTGCCACCAGGTTGCTGGCTGGTCACCCCGAGGAATACTACCATATCGGGGGCTCAGAGTTGGTCTCTGCTGTTGGCAAATTTGGCACTCAGCAGTGGCCGTAGCCAGGTCAGCCTTAGTTAGTGGAAGTCCATGTTGTTGGGCCCATGCATAGCCTGCATCTCTGCCACCATGGCCACTTTGTTCGTGGGCCCATTGGGCAATGACAGGGGTGGCTGAGGAAAAAGGTTGACCACTATCCACAGTACGGGTCAGCTTATCTACTTGATTATTAAAGTCATCCTCCAATGAGGTCACCTTCTGATGAGCATTAACATGGGACACAAGTATCTTTATGTCCTTTGCCCATTCAGAGAGTTCTATCCACATACATCTTCCCCAAATATCCTTTTCACCAATTTTCCAATTGTGCTCCTTCCAAGTCCCAGACCATCCAGCCAAACCATTGGCCACAGCCCATGAATCAGTGTATAACCACACATCTGGCCATTTTTCTTTCCAAGCAAATTACACAACCATATGCACTGCCCGAAGTTCTGCCCATTGTGAAGACTTCCCTTCACCACAGTCCTTCAAAGTTGTCCCAGAAAGGGGCTGTAATGCTGCAGCTGTCCACTTTTGGGCGGTGCCTGCATAACGTGCTGAACCATCTGTAAACCATGCCCTAGACCTCTCCTCAACTGTCAATTGATCATAGGGCACACCCCATGATGCCATAGGTGCATGCTTGGAGACAGAAGGCATTGCAACAGGAGTAGCAACCATAGGCATTTGGGCAACTTCCTCATGTAACTTACTCGTACCTTCAGGGCCTGCTCGAGCCCGATCACGTATATACCACTTCCACTGAATGATGGACTGTTGCTGTGCACGTCCAACTTTATGGCCTGGTGGGTCAGATAACACCCAGCTCATGATGGGCAGCTCAGGTCGCATAGTAACTTGATGGCCCATTGTCAAATGTTCAGTTTCCACTAAGGCCCAATAGCAGGCCAAGAGCTGACTCTCAAATGGAGAATAATTGTCTGCAGAAGATGGCAGGGCCTTGCTCCAAAATCCCAATGGCCTCCACTGTGATTCACCTATGGGGGCCTGCCAAAGGCTCCAAACAGCATCCCTGTCTGCCACTGAAACCTCAAGTACCATCGGATCTGCTGGATCATATGGCCCAAGGGGCAGAGCAGCCTGCACAGCAGCCTGGACCTGTTGAAGAGCCTTCTCTTGTTCTGGGCCCCACTGAAAACTAGTAGCTTTCCGAGTCACTTGGTATATGGGACGGAGTAAGACACCCAAGTGAGGAATGTGCTGTCTCCGAAATCCAAATAGTCCCACTAGACGTTGTGCTTCTTTCTTAGTGGTAGGAGGGGCCAAATGCAACAACTTGTCCTTCACCTTAGAAGGAATATCCATACATGCCCCACACCACTGAACTCCTAGAAATTTCACTGAGGTGGAAGGTCCTTGAATTTTGGATGGATTTATTTCCCATCCCCTGATGCACATATGCTGTACCAGCAACTCCAGAGTGGATGCCACCTCCTGCTCATTTGATCCAATTAGCATTATGTCATCGATGCAATGGACCAACGTGACACCCTGTGGAAGGGACAAGCGATCAAGTTCCCTGTGAACTAAGCTATGACACAGGGCTGGAGAGTTAATATAACCTTGAGGTAAAACAGAAAATGTGTACTGCTGACCTTGCCAGCTGAAGGCAAATTGCTTCTGGTGGTCCTTATGGACAGGTATGGAGAAGAAAGCATTTGCAAGATCAATAGCCGCATACCAGGTACCAGGAGATGTGTTAATCTGCTCAAATAAAGAAACCACATCTGGTACAGCGGCTGCTATTGGAGTCACCACCTGATTAAGTTTCTGATAATCCACTGTCATTCTCCAGGATCCATCTGTCTTCTGAACAGGCCAAATAGGAGAGTTAAAGGGAGATGTGGTGGGAACCACCACCCCTGCATCCTTCAAGTCCTTTATAGTGGCATTAATTTCTGAAATCCCACCAGGGATGCGATACTGTTTTTGATTCACTATTTTCCCTGGTGGTGGGAGCCTCAGTGGCTTCCATTTCACCTCTCCAACCATAATAGCCCTCACTCCACAAGTCAAGGAACCAATGTGAGGGTTCTGCCAACTCCTAAGTATATCTATCCCAATTACGCATTCTGGCACTGGGGAAATAACCACAGGGTGAATTCGGGGACTCACTGGACCCACTGTCAGTCTAACATTTGCCAAAACTCCATTGGTCACCTGACCTCCATAAGCACCTACTTTAACTGGAGGGCCATGGTGCTTTTTGGGGTCTCCTGGAATCAATGTCAATTCAGAGCCAGTGTCCAGTAGGCCCCGAAAGGTCTGATTATTTCCTTTCCCCCAGTGTACAGTTATCCTAGCAAAGGTGGCAGGTCCCTCTGAGGAAGGATAGGTGTAAGTTTAATATTGAAACTTTTGGCAGTTGCAGGAGGGTCCTTCCTCAAGGGGACCTGGCCACCCCTTCAATCAAGGGGCTCAGGATCTGTAAACTGGCTGAAGTCTGGAAACTGATTAAGAGGTCTTGATTCTCTGTCACTATAATTCAAAGTGGCTTTATGTTCCCTTGCTCTGGAACTTTTCTGCTTATACAGATCAAGAAGAAATTCAGTAGGCTTCTTATCTATTTGACTTCGGGGAACTCCATGATTAATCAGCCAATTCCAAAGGTTCATACGAGTCATACCTTTATGTGCATAATTTTGCCTACGCTGTCCATTATGAAAAACATGTTCACCCCGCCTTTGGCGATTCAGCGCTGCCACTTGGCCCTTGTTACCCTGAGATCCAGTTATGCCCATTACATCTAAATCACCTAATGCAGCAACTGCAGCTCCCCCAGTGAAGTCTTCTTTACATGAAAGAGCAATGATGGGAGACTTTAAGTATGCTGGCGCTCCCCTCACAAATCTGTTTCTTATAATCTTAGTGAAGGGCACATCTTCTGGAGGCTCCCATTGTGGGGGCAAAGATGAGTTTACATGGCAAATCCACTCCAGCATTCCAAGTTCTCTGAGCTTTTTAATCCCTTCATCGACATTAAGCCAAGGGATATCAGGCAGCTTGAGCTCACTCACAGTAGGCCATCTTTGGATCCATACTTCAGCCAACCAATCAAATAAACTCTTGGCACCCTTTCCAACTGCACAAGCTGCATTGTTAAATCTAAAATCTCTGCTCAATGGGTCTATTTCAGTAAATTCAGCCTGATCTAATCTTATGTTCTTTCCTCCATCATCCCACACCCTTCAGATCCATTCCCACACATATTCCCCATGCTTCTGCCTGTACAAGTTAGAAAACTCCTGAAGTTCTTTAGGGGTGTACCTCACTTCCTCCTGTGTCACACTTTCTATCTCACCTTTATGGGCCTGCCTAGCCTTCCCTCTGGTTATAGGCCTAGAGGCAAAGACGGGTGGGAACTGAGAAGCACCAGCACTTCCTGCTGATTCCCCAGACAAAGAGGGATGAATTCCCTCAGGCAAGGGTGGGGAGGATACTATCTCAGGATGTGGGGGTGGGGATACAACTGCTGCTAAGGGAGGGCAGGTCATATTTTCATCCAAAACATCTTCTTCAGAATCTAACACTTCGATGTCCCCAGGTTCTTCAGGGTCTTCCCACACATCACCATCCCAAGTCACAGGATCCCACTCTTTTCCAATCAGTGCCCTCAATTTAACTTCTGATAGTTGGTGAGGCAGGGATTTGAGTTTACGTTGCAAATTAGCCAATCTCACAATGAGAACTTGGGTTTGGTTTTCTGCAATCTGAGCCCTGTTCTGGCTAGAGAGGAGACTCTCCTCCAGGGCACCCTTAGAAACCTTGAGATCATGTATGTGGGTCTTAAGCTTAGAATTTTCCTTTTTGAGCTTCTGCTGTTCCCTCACTAGCTTGTCCAGAGATGCTAAAAGCAACCAATCAGCCTCATCATTGGTCTTACTTTTCCACAAGTACTCAAATGTTTTAAATACAGAGTTACTAAATTCCTCGCTCTTCACAAGACATGACTCAGGGTCACCAAATACATATATCTCACGTAGTTCTTGAAATAGTGCACACCATGGATTATTAGTGCCCCCCTTATTTCCAGGAAAAGCGCTCTCCTTATCACCAGTGGGGCCTCTAGCAGCATTGAAATTGGACAGCCAATCCCAGATAGCACTAAGCCCACTAGAGAAACCCATCCTTACAATTCTGTTTCTCTAGAACCACTTCTGGTACCAAATTCTGTATTAGTCAGGGTTCTCTAGAGGAACAGAACTGCTAGAATGAATTATTTTAAAAGGGGATTTATTGGATCAGCTTATAGTAGTCCAATAGCAGTTGCAGGCCTGAGAATCACCGAACCTGGTAGTTGCTCAGTCCTCGTGGCCAGATGCCTCAGCAGTCCCGGCACTGCAGATGGTGCTGGAAAGCCTGGAGGCTTCCTGAGGAGCTGCTGGGCTTCAATCCATGGGGGTCTTCAGTTGATGCTGGTCTTTCATCCACACTGGTCTTCAATCCATGCTGGAAGGTAGCAAGCAGCTCCGGCAGCCAAAATGGAAGCAAGGCATGCAGGAAGGAAGGGACTCTTTTTTACCCAGAGCTCCCTTGTATCAAGTCCCCCATTCTGGGGGAAGGGCTCACCCTGGGGGAAAGACTTCCTCTTTTAGTTGATCCTTCCTAGAAACAACCTATGGATTACTAAACAGATCAAGTTGATAACACCTTAACTATCACACCGTGATAATAGAGGACAGCAAAAAAGACATTAAAATAGAAAAGGAACTAGTTGGAAAGAAGAAGGGGTTCCATGGAGGAGGGATGGCACAGGTGGGGCTAAGGAGGGTGATGGGTGGGGATGGTTTAAATTTTTAAATTAAAAGCTAGTATTGCAAAAGATAAAAATGAATGATAATATTTGTGGAAATATGAGAATTAAATGAATCAATATAGGTGAAATTCTCAGAACAATTTTAAACAAAGAATGAAGAAGAGGATACTAGGAAGCTCTGGAGGGGTGGTAGGATAACTGTTCCACACATTATTTATTTAAAAAATATATAGAACAGATCTCTGATAGTGTGAACAATTTGTAGAGCCATGTCAAGTTTTCTTTAAAAAAAACACATATGCTGTTGGTTAAAAAAAAGCCTTTTGCTAAGTATTCTGTGAATTCAGAAATTGAGAAACTTTTCATAATAAAACACTTCATAATGTAGAAAAATAGTATAAATTTGCTATCATGGAGAACCATTTTGAATATATATTAAAACCAATAGGTTGAAGTCATGGAGATGCAGACCTTAAACAATTCAGTGTTTTGAATAAATGAATATGGGAAAATAGAAAAAAATTCCAAATAATTACTACTATCTTAAGAGATGTGGACTCCAAGAATTAAGCAATTCAAACATAAACTAAGATGATGCAACAAATAATTCTAATTGGATATGCAGTATGGATTATCTATTGTTGTTTCAGTCAAGATGGAATGATTCTATTAAATGTTATAGCAAAATAAAATTCATACCAAGAATTTTATGAAATTGAGTAAAGTATAGCAATTTTAAAACATATTCTGTGATACAAAAACAAGATCTCTCTTAAAGAATTCCTATCATTTATATTTTGATTGAACATTGGCATAAAATAGTTATTGGATATTTTATGTGCCAATCTGATTATTTATTAATTTGTTAATATTTTATATACATACAGATAGAATTCAAAGATAAAGCATGCTTTATTGAAAGGCTTAAATGAACAAAGAAGTAGATGAACATAACTTTTTTGGTTAAAAAGATAATTAAGGCATAGTAAAGGATACATGATGGCTTTTGATGGAATTTTTTGAGCAATAAATGATCATGCTACCTGGCTGAAGATCTGGACAAAGGAGCAGAGAAAACAAAGAAAAGCTATGGAAGAATGAAGAAAACAATTCCATACAATTTAAAAATAGTAATGACAGTATTGTGGGGAGAGCAGAATGATTTAGGGGTGAAGTATGGGAGAGAAATTCAAAGAAGTGAATGAGCCAAGACTATGCAGGCTCTCTAAGACATGGCAATGGACATGAATTTTATTCTAATTCTGTTGAAACATCTTTGGAATTTGTGAACTTGCAAATGATATAATCTTTTATGCATAATTAAAGAATTTGAGATGCTATATGCAGTACACTCTATAGTGTTTAAGAGAAAGAAGGAGATAGAATGGTTTAGATTACAGACAAAATGATTATTACATAAATTATAGAGGGAACTGTGTTTAGTGTTGGCTTTATTTTGAAGGTAGATCTATCAGGAATCTGTCCTTTATATAACTATAGCTACAGCTATAAATAATACATGAAACAATGTTTGGTATTAGATTTATATCTGTAAGTAGCTCTTCAAAGATATTTTCATCTGTATAAGACATAAAGCTATGCATGCTTTTATATAAATAACAAATGGATAAAGATGGAAATGTTTATTGCATTGTAAGCCCATATTAAGAAGGCTTTACTTTGTTTACTTGAAAGCTACAATGCAATCCATACTTATGTTTTATATCTGTTAATTCTGAGTTGTTTAGATATCTAAGTGCAACTATGGAGATAGCATTTCTTCTACTATTCTTTTTCACCAAAGAGAAGTCAGTGATGTAATTTCCAATTTGGTGTCTTTCAAGTATATTCTGTATAAAGTATGAGAAATCAAGAGATTGTCTAGTATTATAGTAGGAGGAAAAGAAGTGAAAATTAATGATAAATGATGAATGAAGGAAAAATATGGAGAAATAGAATAAGAAAAAATTGTAAATTAGAGAGAGAAAGAGCGAGTTTGTTTTAGGTGCTAGGAATGAATTCAAAGAATGTGTATGTGTGAGGAAAGTATGTCCACTGAGCCATTCCCTGAAACCAAACATGATATCTTCAAGTACAAATGAGAAAATGAAAATATTCACTTTACAAATATTTTAGAAATATCATGACCATTCTAGCTGAGCTTCTCTTAACATGCTGATCTGAATCATCAGTGTGAGTAATATCAGTGTGTTCCTCATATTTTCCCACTCACGAGACCCTTGTTGGCTCTACAACTTGTTAACACACACATTTTTCAATCCACTAGATTAGGCATTATTTCATATTAAAACTTTTTTGCCATATTTCAGTCATAGCTTAGGTCTAAAATCATAAAAAAATTACAAGTGTTGCTGTAAATCTCTTCTATCTAGTCCTTCATCAAAATATTTTTTCATTATTGTATTTTTATATACCAAGATATGTTTAAACACAAAGAGTCAGTAGAATCCTACTTTATGTAACACTACATAGAAATTTCTAAAAATCATTTTTTTTCTCATAATATTTAGGGTTTTGAATTTAAGAAGTATTAGGAAATATTTAATTAGTATTAGATGATCTTCATAGAAATAATTTTGGCAGCAAAGTAAAAGTGAAGACTTTTGAGAGCAAGTAGTCTGTTATTCTTTTGCATTTAAAAAACAGAACACTTGGGATGGATTTGAACGGAAGGCATTATACATGGGCAAAGACACAAGCAAGGAGTTAAAATTGCCTAAGGCTCAAATGGGTACTTGGAAATAGAGAAATAGAATGGCATTTCCTAGGCACAAAGGAGTGAGGGGTTAAAAAACTAAAGACAGTACAAAGAAAGGGAAGAAGGGAGGAAATAAAAATGAGTACCAGACCAGATTAGTGCTTACAGGAAGACAAGATGTTAAAATGATTGATAAAAATGAAAGCAAGACTCATGAGTGAGGTTCAGTATTAGTGTTAAGGAAAGAACACACCTTCCCATTTGACTGTGTAGGAGACAAAAGACAATGGAGATATTATATGGTCCTCTGATTTGTCTCCACTAAGGCACTTGTCAGAGTGAGAAACTATACCAATAAACCTGCACAGATTTAAAATACTATTGTCCCTAGAATGCCAGATATAATATCTAGACTAGGAGATAATTACAGGTCATATAGTTGATGACAGAAAAATAAGGTCTTGGTGAGATTGGGGGATGTGTAAATGTAGCAATGAGGTAGTGAACTTGGATACAATGGAAAGATCTTTTCAATGTCAATAGGAAACTTTGCATTATAGCAACACAACAATTAAGAGAAATTTGGTTTTAGCATAAAGTTTTTTGTGTGTTCCTCATGTGTGTGTGTAAATGTGCTCCTGCACATGTACCTGGATTTAGAGGCCAAGGGTCACCGCTGGTGTCTTCCTCAATGGTATTCTACTTGACCTTTTGGGACAGGGTTTCTCAGTGAATGTGGAGCTCACCAGTTACACAGAACTAAGTAGCCAACAAGCCTCAGGAATCATCTGCCCCCATATTCCCAGTAATAGGATTACAGGTTCACACTGAAATGTCCCAATTTTACATGGATTCTGGATATTGAACTCAAGTCCTAATGCTTACAAGCAAAACAATTCACCCACTAAGCCATGTCCCATGACCATCATTTTAAAATGAACAAAAAGACATTTGAAGAATTGCCTTTTAAAAAGCTTCAATTAATGGAACTCTTTATGAAGGAAGTCACCTAATGAAAATGAAAAGTAAACTTGAGGGTTTAAACATTCCAGACAGCTCAAGGAAACACTTTGATAAAAGTTGAGGATGCCAGGCTGGAGGGATGGTTTAGCAGTTCAGGCACTTACCTTCAAAGCCAAAGGACCCACTTTCAATTCCCCCGGACGCATGTTAGCCAGATGCACAAGGGGGCTCATGCATCTGGAGTTCTTTTGCAGTGGCCGGAGGTCCTGGTGCTCCCATTCTCTTTCTCTCTCTCTCCCCCTTCCCTCTTTCTCTGTTAACTACATAAAATTAAATATTTCAAAAGTAGTTCAGGAATTTAATATGCAGTAATTGCCTAGGTTAATATCTGTTCACAGATCCACAAAGCTTTCTGACCCACAATAGGGATAAATGGATATCAAAATGGCAGTGTTGATTATTTACTCTATGTGTTGTATATGAATTTTCTCAGATTACTCTCAAGGAAACCCCATAAAATCCCTGGTATCATTTTCCTCATTTGTACAATGAGGAAATCAAAGAATTACACCCTTAAAAGTCAAACAACTAGGGTGCAGATTCAAGAGGAAACTATAGCAGTTTGGCTCTGAAACCAAGGTTTTGACTGCTGAGTATATTGTTTCTCAAGGGCAATGTTAACATTCAGGTCTTAACAGATTTCTCCATGCTTTTCATTCTTTGAAACAATAAAAAAGTTTTCCCAAGATTACACAGATAATCAAAGAAACCTCGTGGAAAGCATAGGACAGGGCAAGAGTCCAGGTGGTTTTGGTCAGGCTTCTAACATGTTCAGAAATGCTATTACCATTTGATACCATATGGAGTGCATTGAGCCTGTCACAGGAAGGTTTATTCCACATTGGTCTAGGGTTCTACAGATGAAAAGATGATTTCAGTCTGTAGGGCATCATTTTCTAGTGTGCCATTTTCAGTATTTCCGAGAATATCAATCATGAATCCTTGAAAGCTAAAATGTATTTTACTGGAGTGAGCAAGCCAGTAAAATAATTCTTAAATCCTTTGTTGTTATGGACAAAATTTCTGTGGTGTTCATCATAAAAATGTTTTATACCACAGCTACCAAAGAACCCTATCAATCTAAGATCTAACACCACTTTTATGGTTTGGTTGCTAGGTAATAGATGCACACTGAAAAATGCAGTTTGAGTGGGGAATTGCCTCAATAAAGGGAATTCATATGAGGCTTGGGATGACAATCTGAATTAATATTGTATTTAAAAAAAATCAAGGAAAAGAGTTACTTAGAAAATTATAAAATTCACCAAAACTTTCTAGAAAAGTTAACTTTTAGCTTCTTTATTTTCTTTATTCCAACTATTTATGCCATGCTTGTCCTACAGTATGTGCCCAATAAATTTTTCTGAACATCAAGTTAACATGAAGTTAATAAATAGCTTTTCTGTTACTTGCTTGAAAGTCTTAACCTGACCATGGATGTCTGTTACAGTCAGGTTCACATTGCTGGTAGAAATCACCCAACCAAGAGCAGCTTCTGGGAAAAAGAGATTTATTTTGGCTTATAGGCTCGAGAGGGAAGCTCCACGATGGCAGGGAAAATGATGGCATGAGCAGAGGGTGGACATCACCTCCTGGCCAAGATAAGGTGGACAATATCAACAGGAGAGTGTGCCAAAAACTGGCACGGGGAAACTAGCTATAACACCCATAAGCCTGCCCCCAAAAATACACTCCATCCAGGAGGCATTAATTCCTAAATATCCATCAGATAGGCACCTAGAATTCAGAGCACCTAAGTTTATGGGGGACACCTGAATCAAACCACCACAGTGTGTAATTGAACATGATTGTCCCTTTTTTCCCATCAATGCCAGTAGTTTTATTCATAGCTGATGAGATAATATGCATTTATTGTTTAAATATGAAAACAGATTTTTTTACATTGGCATTGCTAATCAGTCATGGAGTGACCAAACTGATACTGACATGTCAATTATTTTCTACAAATATCCTCAAGGACAGACTTCAATTTAAAGATGGTCATCTTTTGAATTTAAAGGTCATTACTAAGATAACATAAAGATAACAGAGATTGCACATCAAATATATAGTGGCTCAGACAGGTAACATATGAACCAAAAAGGGATAGGGGAAGGGAAGACAGGAAATGACATTTGTAGACAAATGCTGGTGAGAATGTGGAAAAACAGAAGACTCCTTCCAGAGGGAAGGCAAAATGGTGCTGCCACAATGGAAGCAATTGGTGGGCTTCCACAAAACTACACATATTCTTCCATAAACATGAGCTTATGAAGCTTTTGATGATTTCAGAAAAGAATTGTAAATAATTATCTAAAAAACTCTGCAATTAATCTAGACCCAAATGGCAATGGTACCATAATTTTCTACTTACTAGAAGACAGACCAAATGGCTGATCCTTCACCAGGCCCTTACAGGGAACACCTGAACCACAAGACACTGGAGAGGGTAAGATCAAGACTAACCTTAATCTTCTACATCTTCCCTTCCCTCACTTCCCCTCTCCCTCTTTCTCTCTCCCTCTTATCTCTAACTCTTGTATATTAGTTATCTTTTTCCTCATTTTCCTAGTGGGCACTGACCTGTAACTCCCAGATCCAGCATGGGGCTATCATCCACAATGAGCTTTTGATCAGAGAGACCTACAAGGTTTCCTAAAAGACAGGCAGATTTCTGTCAGAGTACTCGATGACCAACCAAAGGCTAGTGGTAAGACCCTACTGCTGAAGACACCATATGTGATTGACATGCAAATTAGAATGGCATGGCTGGAAGTTGGAAGAGAGTCAGTCCCCAGACAGTCAGCGCATCTAGTGCCATAAGGTGCTACATGGGCGACTGGGGGAAAATGACCAATATCTGTCGAAGCAATGCATGGTCTAACCTACTTAGCAGCAAATAACTTGTTGTGATGCCCACACAAGTGCAGTGGTGGCACACAGCCATGGTGGGGAACCAATTGCTCTCAATTCGGCTAACTGATCCCCTCAGTGGTATGGGACCCATAGCTGGAGCTGGGAAACAAGTCAGAACCAGATCCAAACATAAGCCCACTCTCCAATATCAAGCTACCATCAATTGTGGGCTACAAGAGGGCCTACACGTATTAAATTCTCTATAAAAATAAAGTAAGGGTTATCTCATCTGTCCTGGTGCTAACTTACTCTCTGTTGGAGAATATGCTTCTCTTTTTCAGATAGATGTAGATCCTAAGGAGAGAGCCACCCCATCATACCTCAAAAGGGCCCCTGCTAAAACTAAGAAAAAGTGGAGAAACAAGCAAGGGGGCTGTTTTCCTGATGAACTGGATACCAGCACAAGAGGGAAGGAGATCAGCACAGAGAAAAATCAACTCCTACCAAATCAGAGAGTCTGAGCCTCAGAGGCCCCCAACACCTCATCACTGAAGCAGACCAAAAATGAACCCAACATGGCTCAGGGAAATTTTGCGGAAGAGGGGGCAGAAAGAATGTCAGAGCCACATGTTGGGTCATGATATGCAGAGACATTTAGCTTACCCATAATTGTGGGCTAACTCCACAATGCATGACCCATATACCTCAACAAGGAGGGGCCGAGGGGAGGGGGTAGGTCACGGATGAGCCTAATAATGGTACCAAACTGACTGTATTTGCTGAATACAAAACTAACTAATAAAGAAAAAAAAATATGTATAATTTACTTGCAATTGTTATTTAAAATGAATATACCAGATACACCATACCAACACTCGATATTCAGGAAATGAGGAGATGGTAAAGAGGAAGAAATTGTAGTCTGCTCATTCTTTAATAAACCATTAACTGATTAAAAACAAAGAATATGTGGATATTGTAGGATGAACTGTAATGTAAGCACTTGGGCAGCTGAAGGAAGAGGATTCAAGTTTGAGACTAGCCTGGGCTACATAAGAAGACCCTTATCTAGCAACCAATAATGTTTTAAAGATACCATTCAAGCAAAAAATTATCACAGAGTTAATGTGGAAGAACAGATTAATAGGGGTGAATAGGCCTAAGTGAGGTCAACGGAAGAGACTGAGTAAAGGAAAGGTGGAGGGAGGGCTAATCAAAATCTAAGAGGATATACCTAAGTCATATGGAAACCTACTTTTTTGGACAATGGAACACTCAGGAGCCATAGATTGTTGCTAGAAAATTTTCAGTACCAGGGATAGGATACCTTCCAGTGAGTTGCTGGCCAGGAAGATCCCTGATGCCCTCAAAATGTTACAGGCCATTGCTGAGGCCCTTGGTTTCCCAGCAGGAATAGATGGTAAGACCCTATTGCTAAAGACTCCACATACTCGGGCTGCAAGGGCACTGAGAAATCCTGCTGGAGCTGACCTGAAAATCTCAACCTTGTAGACAAGCTGACAGAAAATTGGAAAAAGCCACACTGCATGCAGTTCAATGGGAGAGAGAGAACTCACCAGTGAAGATACTCAACAGTGGATATTGCAAGGCTTAGCTTTGGCCAGTTAGGCCAAATGAGCCAACAGGTGCAATAGTGACATGCCAGTTATGGGGGAAACCAACCACCTTCTAACTTGACTGGAGCCCTCCCCCCGTGGGAGGGAATACATTCCTGATACTGAAAGCCTACAACAGGGGTAGTCATGAGCCCTAGGGGTACAACGTCTGCTGCTGTCTGGCTAAATGTATATAATATGCTTATCAAACTGCCCAGTAAGCACTTTTCTTAATGTTCATGCCCTTATATTAATGCTGCTCTCACTTTTGGTAGAGAATCTTCTCTTTTCAGATGGCAGTGACCTTGGGATGACTCAGAAGGCACCATGGTGTTGAGAAGAAGGGACAGAGGAGTGCTCAGCACTGAAATATCTCTATCACATCTTCCAAGGCTCAGGGTCCATTGTGGAAGAGGTGGCAGAGAGAATGTAAGAGCCAAAGGAAGGGTAGGACTCCTTACAATGTGCTCCTCCATACACAAAACATCTGGGATATCCATGACTTCATAGTGCCTGACACTACCTACTCAAGACCATCACAATAGGAGGAAAAGATCATGACATCAAAATAAAACAGAGAGTGATTGAGAAGGGGAGGGGACCTAATGCAGAGTGGAGTTTCCAAGGGGGAAGTGGGGCCAGAGAGGGATTTTACATGGGATATTGTTTACAGTCATGGAAGTTGTTAATTAAAAAAAATTTAAAAATTTAAAAATAAAGTAGAAACCTAGATACATATATAATTCTCATATATTAAGAAAAATTATTTTATTAAGATAAAATATTTTCCCCAAATGAAATATATTTACTAAAACTGAGTTAAACAATCTAAAATTAAAAATTATATATACAATAAAGTATTCATCTTCTTCTTGAAACAACACATGGTATTTCAGAAATAAAATGTACTTTAATATATTCTATAGTTATGTTTATATTTTAAAGCATTTATTTTCTCTCTCTCTCTCTCTCTCTCTCTCTCTCTATATATATATATATATATATATATACACATATATTAGTGTGTTCATTTATTAAAAATGTTATATCATTTTCATGAAATTATCATGAAAGAGATCATAAATATAAAGTATTTATATTTATTATCTTGTTTTCCATACTCTTCTTCAATTTATTTTTTTGATTCCTTCCTTAAGAATCTATTGAGTGCCAAACACTATTAACAGTATTATGCTGGATTCAGGAACTCTGATCCTACTAAGTTGAAAAGCCAAGTGCAGAGGTGGGTCCCTGAGGCTTCAGCTACCTGAGGGCTGTGGTGAGAGGATCACTTGAACATAGGAGCTCAAGAGTGGTCCAGAAAGCACAGCATCATTTATTGATACAACCAACTCAAGTCTATGATTCCCTTCACTGTCATCTCTTGCCCCTAATTCTGCATGATGGCTTCCATTCCACTTTCTGAAAACACTGCTCCCAATTGGTCACTATTTCTTGGGTTGCCAAGGTCCTGACTTTCCAGGATCTCTATGCAGCATTTTACTGTGATACCAGCTTTAGATCAGTGATTTTAGAGACTAAGACACCATTACACTCTGATGCATCCTTCTTGGATTCGGTGATATGGATACCCTCTTTTCATTCTTTAAGGATCTATATTCAAGTAGGAAAGAATATTGTCAGTCCCCCAAACTCTGAGGTTCACTGGGAACAAAGTGTGGAGATAGTAAGTATGTGAAAATTTTAAGTTTTATCAATATTCAATTCCTTTGGCATCTACTTTCCATCCTGCAAGCATAATTGCTACATGTAAAGTGCTATTCTAATTAATTTTTAAAAGAAAACAGAGATTAGATTTTTGTTTGTTTGTTTTTAAAGGAGATTATTGACAAAGAAAGACCATAGGGCATGTTACAGATGATTTGACCTCTTAAATATAACATTGAGGCTTTTTACTCTGTATACAGATGAGTGCCATTTGGATTTATTTTGATATATTTATAAATCAATGTTATTTGGCAGTTTTGATCTGAGGCTACTGATGAGGAAAGGGAATGTAAAAAAGGGGCTGAGGAAATTGCATCATGTGTAAAGGCACTTGCTTGCAAAATGTGCCAGCCCTGGTTTGATTCCTCAGTACTCATGTAACACCAGATGCACAAATTGGCACATGTGCTTAGAGTTCTTTTTTCCAGTGGCAAGAGGTCCTGATGTGCCCATACTCTTACTTTCCCTCTCTCTCTCTCTCTCTGCTTCTCTCCCTCTTTCTCTTGCTCTGTATCTCTCACACACATAAATAGTTTTAAAATAAGAATATAAAAATATATAAACATGAGAGGGAAAAAATGGAATTTGGTCATTGAAAAGGTAGACTTTTTTAACTTAGAAGAAATGACTTTTATAATTAAGACACAGTTAATAGATTTTCTATGAAGTTATGAAGTATATTAGAATAGTATATAAATGAAGTAATATTAAAAATAAAACTTCAAAACATTGGCATTCTTTAAAAATAAGACTATGTCCATTATAGGTAAAATAATTATCCATAAAAACTTTTAAAAGGTGGTGGTAGATTTTAGGAGTCAAGATTGATCAATCAGGATTAGTTGTGAAAGGCCTGAGAAGCGCTCTACTTTAAAATTCAGGATCACATTTTTTATGTGACTTATGAGTTCTGGCCGACTTCTCATCACTTGTAATGGGGACTGGGAATGGATTAGAGGGAGGAAAGAGCATGGGGGATTCAGCCTTGTTGCAGTTTGAGGCTAGAGTACCAATACCATGCAGAGTAGTTGACACTGGGTTGTTAGTGACATTTAACTGACTGGGGCATTCAGTTTTTCTGGAAAGGTGGTAGTCCCATCTCCATTTTATCATTTTATCAAACTATTCTATTATACAACTGAGTGGTATCTAGGCATTGTTATGAAACCTCACAGATTTAAATGGACATGTGCCACTTCTACTTAAATCCATCTAATTATACCTTTGGAGGAAAACTTCCCAATATCCCTTTCAAAATGGTGTAGTTTGACACACACACACTCTCTCTCTCTCTCATACATACATATATATATATATATATATGAGTTATATTATATATAATATATTAATAAATATAATAAATATAATAAATATATTATAATATAATATATTATAATATATAATATATTAATAAATATAATAAATATATTATAATATATTAAAGAGTTATATTTACATATTTATTTACATATTTACATATATATTTACATATATTATACATATATGACATATATATTATAGAGTTATATTTGAAATAATCAGTATTTATTTGCATTAAGCAAGAAGGGGAAGATATCATTTTTATTAAACTAGCTTGGCTCCTCTCAGTCAGTAGTCCTAGTAAATGCACATTCCGTTCCCAGAGGATGTTCTGCTGAGCACAGATGAAGGCTTCAGTGCTGCAGAGTCCTCCTGCCCCAAGTTCCCCAGGCTTGCTCAAGAAGATGACTAAACACTAGAGATAAAGTAGGGGATCATGTAGCTGTGCTTCCCATCCATGTGCATTATGGGAAGCAGTCATGTATTTTATAGCTACATAAAACAGTACATGGGTTTCATGAGGCAGAAAATCAGTAGTTTATTCTATATTTTCCATCATGTAAATTTTTATGAATGGACTCTCATAAGGGAAGAATCCACTTTGTCTTTAAAATACAATTGAAAATGTTGTCATGACACACTTTCGTCTTTCTAAAGCTTTCATTTTAAGAAGAAAATACTTAAGAAAAAAGACAAGATATTCTTCAGTGTTTCAGTTCTCCATTGTGTTAAAACCCCAGTATACAAATTACAAAAGACTCAGCCTCGCTAGTACCTAGAGGATAACAGAGGTGCCTGTACAGCATTTTGAAGGAGAGGAGATTTGGGAGGGGCAAAAGGATGGTGGTGGGAGGGGATTATCATGGTTTATTGACTATATTTATGCAAGTTGTCATAAGTACTAAAAATAAATAAACAAACAATAAATAAAGTAAAAAAATTATAAGTTCTTTAGAGTGAAGTTCTGGGCAGAACCACAGCTAATTTGAAATGCTGGAAGAATATGGTTTATAAAATAAGAGGGGGAATCAGGTGGAATATGAACACACTCAGTACTTGTTTCAAATTGAAGATAGACATAATTCTGTACTCTACAATATGATCAGTATATAATGAGACATATAAACAAACCATATTTAACCAGTAAGCCAACTTTCCATTGCATAAAATGTATTGCTGAAGACACCATAGGCTGCTGACACAGGCTGGAAGCGAGTTCCCAGACAGTTAGCCTGTTTCATGCTGGAAAGTGCTACATGAGCTGCTGGGGTAAAATGGCCAAAAATAGTCCAAGCAACCAGAGGTCAGTGCTACTCAGAAGCAAACACCTTGACACCATGTACATGCCAGTAAAATAGTGGCACACAGACCCAGTGTGTAATCAACAGCTTTCTTATTGGCTAAAATAACCACTCCTTGTAAAGGAACCCATATCCCTGAAATTGAGAACCAGATCTGAATCCTATGGTGACAAAGATTATGTCCTCCAATGTCAAGCTGTCACTAGTCCTTATCTAAAAGAGGGGTTACATACATCAAATTCTCCCTAAATCAATAATGCTTATTCCATTTAAACTATGCTGACTTCACTCTCCATTGGAGATTCTGTTCTTCTTTTTCAGAAGGTAGGTGAGACCCAAGAAGGTAAATTACCCCTCGCATGTCAGACAAGCCACAACTGAAACCACAGAGAAATTGGGGAGATGAGCAAGAATGCTGCTTCCATAATGAACCTGATAGTCAGTGCCAGGGTGTAGGAGATAAACCCTGAGGATACTCAACACCTACAAAAGCAGAGATCCAGAGACTCCTAAGAGCTCATCACTGAAGTAGACTTAACACTCACCCACCACTGCTCAGGGAATTTTATGAAAGAAGGGGTGGAAAGATTGTAAGATCCACAGGTTGAGACATCATGCCCAGAGGCATTTCCTCCCCCTCCCCAAAATAACTGACTGCTGCTCCCACAGCACATAAACCACAACCCCATGGGGAATACCCCCAACCCCACTGAGGAGTGTCCCCAATGTAATAGAGGCGAGGGCAAGGGAAAAGCAGGTACCAACACATAATGTCTCCATATGAAAACATTTGTTAATAATAATAATAAACATTTTAAAACTCTTTAAATGTTTGTTTTATATATTGTATTTATTTATTTAGAGAGAGGGGCAGACAGACAAAGAGAGAGAGAGAGAGAGAGAGAATGAATGGGTGTGCCAGGGCCTCTAGCCACTGCAAACAAACTCCAGGCTTTGTGCATCTGGTTGATGTGGATAATGAGGAATAAAACCTGTGTCCTTAGGCTTCACAGTCAAGTGCCTTAATTGCTAACAAATCTCTCCAGCTTACCTCTTTAAATGTTTGAAATCAATTTTACTCTTTCAAATTAAGTTATTCAAATCATTAGTCAATAATAATATGTTAATGAATTTGGTTTTCAACAAAACTGTTAAACTTGCATTCATATTTCCTGGAAGATTGAAACCTGCAATATATCTGTAAATAAAAAGGCATTAAAAATCTGTGAATTTGCAAATAGTAATGGAAGCATTTTGGAAAATATATTCATAATTGTTTGATTTTTACATACAGAAAGTTTTATTTATGAACATCAACAGAATCTTTGGTTGGGGCTAAATGAATTCAATGCAAAAGAGAGCTATCTCAATGAATAAATGTTTGCTTAACATGTCTGCTAACATTAAATAGATAAGATACAGAAAAAAGATCCATTTTGCTATTGTTGTAGAGTATTACTAAAATGTTGATGATGTGAGTAGCCGTTCTGCACATGGTAGGATGTTTACCTGATAGTTGAACCCTGCCTACTGAATGCTACCAGCAGTCCTTCCACAATTATCTGCAGATTACCCATGTCTTTATGGGAGAAAGAGAGAAATCAACACATGTTGAGTACTCTGAGCAATGGGAAGACAGAACTACATAATGGGTTAAAGAAAAAAAGAAGCTGCAGTTGTTAGAATGCAAAATGCACCCCACTCACCCTTCCCTTCACACACACATACCTTCATGTGTTAGAACACTTGGTCACCAGAAAAGCGGCACTTTTGTAGAAGGCTGTGGAGCTGTTAGGAGGTGGGAACTTGTTGTAGAAGTATGTCATTGGTGGTGGGCGTTGAGGTTTGATAGTCTTGCTCTTCTGTCTCTCTTTCTCCTTCTGATATGAAGGGTTGATCACAGCTTCATACTTGTCTGCCATACCCTCCCACATAATGGACTGTACTTTCTGGAACTGTAAGAAAAATTAAACACATTTTCTTCCATAAGATGTTTATTGTTTGGTATTTTGTCTCAGCAATAAAAAAGTAACTGACACAAAATCCAATATTTATTTATTTATTTTTTTTTATTTTTTGATTTTTATTTATTTATTTGAGAGCGACAGACAGAGAGAGAAAGAGGCAGATGGACAGATAGAGAATGGGCCCGCCAAGGCCTCTAGCCACTGCAAGGGATCTCCAAACGCATGCGCCCCTTGTGCATCTGGCTAAGGTGGGTCCTGGGGAATTGAGCCTCGAACTGGGGTCCTTAGGCTTGACAGGCAAGCGCTTAACCACTAAGCCATCTCTCCAGCCCAAAATCCAATATTTATGTAATATATTTAAGATAAAATAATAGAGCCTAGGCTACCAGGCCAAGGACTTTACAAATTATAATCATTGAGAGAACTTTGAAGATTTCTAAGTCCTACAGTAATAGTGAATACAGATTATGTGCCAGTGTGCATAAAGACATATTATCAAGATAACAGAAGAGTGAACAATGCCAATTAAGAATACAAAAAGAAGAAAAAGAGGAAAACTATGTGGAAAAACCTGAAGTAATAAGGTGGAGAGACAGTATATTTAGCATTGAAAACCCTTTCAGTGTAGAATGTATGCTATTCAGCTTCAGAGGTAGGATGCCCTCATTACCAAAACTTGATATGGTATATTACATAAATGCATTATTTGTAGTGCCTGGGACACTAGAAACTTTACTTCTCACGAAGATTTATTCTTCCATATCAGAAGCCATAAGAATGCAAATAGTTTGATATAAAATTAATTTGGAATATTGAATATTAATTATTGAATATTGAAGACAAAAATATTTCTCTTATAGTTTGATGTTATATAAAGTTGATTTAAATGTGTCTAAGCATTAATTAAGTGAACAAAACTGTGAGCTAAATAAACCTATTATCTTTATATAAAAATCAACCTGAACTATTTTGTTCAGCAACAGAGAATAATCTATAGTTTAAGTAACAGAAATTATCTTCTCAAAATTCTTGCGACTTAAAGTCCAAGATAAATGTTTGATAAAATTCTGTCTGGTAACTTCTTTCTGCTCCTGAGACAGCCATCTTTCCTCCATGGTTTCACTCAGATTGTACATGCTTACAAAAGGACAATGAATTCTGGCACCTCCTTTAGTAAGTACACTAATCCTATAAAATGCTAGCTGTATTAGTGCAATCACATTGAACCTCAATCATCTCCTTGAAGTCATCATCTATAAATGAATGTGCAGCCACATTGGGATGAGTATTTCAACATATGAGTTTTAGGAACACTCGATTTATTTCAAAATTTTTTAATAAACTGGTTTCACCCCAAGATCTTTTGACCACTGATAAAAATTTAAGTTTCTTATATATAACACTTGAGAATTAAAAACATGTGTCCATAGAAAATTTGAAAGTTTATGTTCATTGTGTCAGTATTAATACATCCCTTTGATGGATCTAGGGTCAGCCTACTTACAAGCATATACAAATGTGGTATTCCCATACAATGGAAGCTTGTTTCTTATTCACTGTCACATGAATGAATCCTGGAATTTTATTAAATAAATGAGGGTGGTCATAAAGGAGCACTCATTGAAGGACTTCTTTCATTTGGAATGTCAGAATAGAAGCAGAAAATAATCGAGTGACTGGTAAAACCTGGAAGGACATTGAATGGGCATAGGCAGCCACAGGAATGGGAAAGGGTACCTTTTCTTTTCACAAACACTAAGTCCTGGTGAGAGCAGTTTGTTGTCAAAGTGTGAATGTAGGGGTAGAGGAAATAAAGACAAACTGCTTAGGTATGTTGGCAACAGGAACCCTGATGTTCTTCCCATGTGACCATGTGCCAGTGACCAAGCACACCAGACATGGGATTCTCTATGGTGATGAGAAAAGTTCCTCTAAGTTGATTTTTGACATCCACAGTCATGGGTAGGGCAGTGGGATCCCTGGTTCTGTTTTTCTTCCTAACTTATTTATCTGCAGTGTGACAGTAGCTCCAGCCACCTCAAATTGAGACCATGGAGCAATAGCCAGAGCTGTGGTGTTTCCTCCTTGCCCTGTCTACAAAGGTTTCTGAACTTGGCATGGAGAGTGTTGGCAAGAACATAATAAGCATTTGTCTTCAGTCCTGTTTGTGTTACGGCTCTACATGCCACTAGCCATCCATGGAACTCATGAATGGAAATGGAAATGAATGACTTGATCAACATACTTAGGTTACTGTTACTCTGTTCAGTCAAGTGGGTTTTCATGGCAATGCCTTGCATAGAGCAGCCAGGTAGAATGTCAGGATTCCTAGAGATGGAATTTCTTCATTATACATTGTTGACATTTTTGTCAAAAATCAGGTACTTGGAGTTGTATGGACATTTATCTAGGTCCTGTATTCTATATCAATGATCTACATGTTAGTTTTTGTGTTAATAAATACTTTTCTCTCTTTTTTCTTTTTGGTTTTTCGAGGTAGGGTTTCACTTTAGTCCAGGCTGACCTGGAATTCAATATGTAGTCTCAGAGTGGTCTCGAACTAGTGGTGATCCTACTACCTCTACCTCCCGAGTGCTGGGATTAAAGGCATGCGCCACCATGCCCAGCTACTGTTTTAGTACTACAATTTCATAGTTTAAATTTAATTCAGGTATGGTAATACCTCCAGCATAGTTATTTGTCCTCAGATTTGCTTTGGTTAAACTGAGGTTTTTTTTGTACTTGCATAATATTTTGAAGAAGTTTTCAGGAATTGTTATTGCAACTGAGTAAAATATGTAAATTTTTATGGTAATATGGAAATTTCACAATATTAATACTTCCAATCTATGAATGTGGAAAATGGTACTATCTTTTAGTATATTCCTTATTTTCATCAATATTTTATACTTTCATTTTAGAGGAATTTCACTTTTGTGGTTAGGTTTATTCCATGGCACATATGAGACTGTTTGGGATGGGATGCTCTGACTTTTTTTTATATGTTCATTCATCATATATAGAAAATTTACAAACTTTTTATTTGTAAGTGTCACATCCTTATACTTTTTGATAGCATTTATTGGCTGTAGAAGTTTTCTGGTACAGTAATTAACCTATCTCTTGTACAAATTCCTATTTTCCAATTTATATGTCTTTTATTTTCTGCTCTTTTCTAATTTTTAATTTTCTTGTTTTTAACATATTTTTTCTTTTCTTTTTTGATTGACTTTTTTGATTAAACAATATCCCATGCTAATTCCCTCCTCTCCCACATTTGCCCCTATGACAGTCCACTTTCTATCATGTCTCCTCCCCCTTTCAATCAGTCTCTCTTTTATTTTGATGTCAGCATCCTTTCTTCCTATTATGATGGTCTTGTGTAAGTAGGGTCAGGCACTGTGAGGTCATGGATATCCATCCCATCTTGTATATGGAGGAACACGTTGTAAGGAGTCCTACCCTTCCTTTGGCTCTTACATTCTTTTCACCACCTATTCCACAATGGACCCTGACCGTTGAAAGGTATGATAGAGATGTTTCAGTGCTTAGAACTCCTCTGTCACTTTTTCTCAGCCCTATGATGCCTCTGAATCATCCCCAAGGTCACTGCCATCTGAAAAGAGAAGGATCTCTAACCACAAGTGAGAGTAGCATAAATATATGGGTATGAACATTAAGAGAAGTGCTTACTGGGAACTTTGGTGAGCATACTATATACATTTAGCCAGACAGCAGCAGACATTACACCCCTAGGGCTCATGACTACCCCTTTTGTAGGCTTTCAGTATCAGGGACTTATTCCCTCCATTGGAGCAGGCCTCTAGTCCAATTAGAGGGTGGTTGGTTTCCCCCATAACTGACATGCCACTACTGCACCTGTTAGCACATTTGGTCTGACTGACCAAATCTAAGACTTGCAGTATCCACTGTTGAGTATCTTCACTGGTGAGGTCTCTCTCTCCCATTGAACTGCATGCAGTGTGGCTTTCTCCAGCTTTCTGTCAGCTTGTCTACAAGGTTGAGATTTTCAGCTCAGCTCCATCAGGATTTCTCAGTGACCTTGCAGCCCAAGTATGTGGAATCTTCAGCAATAGTGTCTTACCATCTATTCCTGGTGGGAAACCAAGGGCCTCCGCAATGGCCTATAATGTTTTGGGGGCATCAGGGACCTCCCTGGCCAAAAACTCACTGAACAGTATCCCATCCCTGGCACTGAAAATTTTCTAGCAACGATCTATGACTCCTGAGTGTTCCATTGTCCAAAAAAGTAGGATTCCATATGACTTATTTATATCCTCTTAGATTTTGATTAGCATTCCCTCCACCTTTCCTTTACTCAATCTCTTCCCCTGATATCACTTAGGTCTTTTCACACCCATTAATCTGTTCTTCTACTTTCATATATAGAATACCATCCTATTAAGTCTCCTCTCCCTCCCTTTATTCTACAAATATCTGTTTGCTTATTTATATGTCTTTTATTTTCTGCTCTTTTCTAATTTTTAAAGATAAGCCTTCACGTGCTCTATTGAGTAAGAGTGTTTTGTTCCTTATTGTGAATTCTTCAAATTTTTCTCCATTTAGTATGATGTGGGATATAAGTTTGTCATAAATCTCCATTACTATTTTAAAATATTTTTCTTCCATCCCTGGAATCTAGGGGTAAGAAGACACTGCATTTTGTCATTGGCTTTTGCTGTATCTATTGAGATTATCATTTGATTACTGTCTTTGAGTCCATTTATGTGAGAAATTACAATTGATATGCTTGTGTTTTTTTCCTTTTATTTTATGTGTCTATGTGTGTTGCTTAAGAGTGATTGCCAATTTGACTTGATATAGAATCACCTAGGAAACAAATTTCTGGAAATATCTGTGAGGAGTTCCTTGGTTGGTTGATGAAGTTTGGGATGCTCAAACTAAATGTTGTTGGTACCATTTCATGAGCTTGGATCCAGGTCTGAATCAAAGAAGAATGTGAGCTGAGCACCAGCATTCATGTCTCTCTTCCTCCTCATTGTGGTTAATGTGACCAACTGCTTTCCACTCTTGACACCAGGACTTCACCACCACAATGGACTATGTTTTCAAATTATGGGTCTAAATAAACCCCTAAATTGCTTTTCTCGGGTATTTTATAACTAATACACCGAGTACATTAACTGAATTTAGAAAATTAGAGCACTCATTCCAGGAGTAAACCTCACTGGTTAAGGTTTATAAGGTTTCAAATGCTGCTTGATATGATTTCATAGTACTTTGAAAAATACATATTCATAAGAGGCTATTAACCTAGTTTCATAAGAAATCTTTGTTTGATATATCATTATGATACTGGTCTCATAAATTATTTTTGAAGTATCCTCTCTTTAATATTGGAGGTCTTATGAATGAATTGGTAATAATTTATATAACCTTACCTCTTGTATAGAGACTATTTGATCGTGTGTGTGTGTGTGTGTGTGTTGGTTTCTTTGATCTCCACACATATATTTTTGTATTCAGACAACATTGGCCCCATGAAGTAATATATTCTTAAATATAATGTCTTATACTACTTGTTCCACAACTCCTGACAAAACTCACCAATGCAGCTGTGCAGATTGGATTTTTTACTGTGTAAATATTCTAATAATAAATTCTATTTCTTTAATTTAGGGTCCTTCTAATGAAAAAAATTCTTGAGCCTTTTTAGTAGCTTTTGTTGTTCCTGAAGTTTGTCTATTTTATCTAAATTTATTACCATAAAATATTCAGTTTTATTTTACCCTTTTAATGCCTGTAAGGTATTAATATTTATTTTAGGTTTTAATCATTTATGTCTTCCATTTCTTTTCATTATGATTCCAGGTATATTTTAACTAATTTTACTTATATTATCAGATTATTATGCTTTGAAGTCTTATTCTATCTTCTTTTACTTTTTACATCTCTCTTTAAATTTAAGTTCTCTTTTTAGTTCTGCTTTTTGAATTCTACCATTTGAGTTAAGTTCACATTGCTGGCAGAAAACACCTGACCCAGAGCAGCTTATGCGAAAAAAAGGGGGTTATTTTCACTTGTGAGAAAAAAAAGGGGGGTATTTTCACTTACAGACTCAAGGGGAAGCTCCATGATGGCAGAGGAAAATGATGATATGAGCAGAGGGTGGACATCACCACCTGGCCAACATCAGATGGACAACATCAGCAAGAGAGTGAGCCAGATACTGACAAGAGGAAGCTGACTGTAGCACCCATAAGACTGCATCCAACACTGCCTCCAGAAGGCTTTAAATCTCAAATTGCTATCAACTGGGGACATAGTATTCAGAATACCTGAGTTTATAAGGAACACCTGAATCAAACCAGCACTTTATACCCCTCATCCCCATGAACGGATAACCATATATGATGTAAAATGCAGTGGATTCAGTCCAACTTTGAATGTCCTCATAAATTTTAACAATCAACCAATATAAGATTTAAAGAGGGCAAACATCAAACTCTGTAGCTCCAAATCCAACAACTGCAGTTAGTGACAAGCCTTCAAGTCCAATAATTCTATCCAGTGACAAGTCTCTGGCGTTCCAATTCTGCTCCTTCATCTAGGCTACTCACAGTCCTGGATTTTCAGTGCTAGAAGCTTTCCATGGCAGCCATCCCATAGTCCTGGCATCCCCACTGAGTCTCTAGTGTAACCCACAGTTCATCCTAATGGCTTCACAGAGACTCCACAGAGGGAATACAACAAGCATGCTTCACACTGTCCATGGCCTTTTCCAAAAATACTAATCTGTGTTGCAAATTCAATGCCCCTGTCTTTCTTGCATTTATTATATCCATAATACTATGTGGGCTGCAATTTTGTAAATCTGTGGGGGAATAAAGCAAACTTTGAAGAACAGGACACTCCTTTAGCATATAGACCCCTTCAAAAGACTCTGCATTCTTCCTGTTGTCCCAATGCAGCTCAGCTGTCCCAATCTCAGTGTTTGCAACCTATCATAAAATTGAAGCTGAATAAGCAGAAGTTTGGGCCCAAACTTGTCTTTCTATGCCATATTCCTCTGCTCACACTAGTCCACTTCTACACATTGCCACCCTGCACAAGTTTTCATGATATGGCCATGACAGCAAGCCTCTCACACAAACTGCTTCTAGCCAGTCCAGGCAAAGCTCTTTTTCACCCTTATAAGCCAAACTTCACATTCCATAGTTCTTACTGCATTCAGGTATTTCAACTCTGACCAGAATAGTCCATCAAGCTTACTTATAACACTGCAAGACATCTCTTAAGCTAATGTTTAAAATCCTTCCACATTTCTCTTGAAAATCAGCTCCAAAAGGCCAAAAGCCATGCAGTCAGCCTTCTAGCAGTAATGTCCCCCCACTTCTTGGTACCAAATTTACTGTAGTAATAGTTTCAAATTGGTGGCAGAAAACACCTGACCAAAAGGACTTTTTTTTTTTTTCTTACAGACTCACAGGGAAGCTTCATGATGGCAGGGGAAATTGATGATACCAACAGAGGGTGGAAATCACCCCCTGTCAGACATCACATGAACAATATTAGCATAAGAGAGTGCCAAACACTGGCGTTGCAGTCCACATTCCACCCCTGGTCCCTGTAAACTGAAATCCATACATGATGTAAAATACCATGTATTCAGTCTAACTTTAAAAGTTCCCATAGTTTATTTTTTTTAAATCAATCCCAATGATGTTCAAACACTCCCATAGTCCAAGATCTTCTAACTGAGCCACAATACCAAAACATCCCTAAAAATCCCATAATGGCACTGAATAACATTCACACTGCAAAAGATGGCATTGGGGAGCCTGGAGTGGTGGTGCATGCCTTTAATCCCAGCACTTGGGAGGCAGAGGTAGGAGGATCATCATGAGTTTGAGGCAACCCTGAGACTCCATAGTGAATTCCAGGTCAGCCTGAGACCCTACCTCGAAAAACCAATAAATAAATAAATAAATAAATAAAAGATGGCATTGGGCATAGCAAAGAAATATTCAACCAATAAAAGATTTAAAACAATCAGGGCAAGCATCAAACTCTGTAGTTTCAAGTCCAACAACTCTAGCCAATGACAAATCTCCAAGTTCAATAATCCTAATCAGCAATAAGTCTCTGGTATTCCATTTCTACCCCTCTATCTAGGCTATTTACAGTCCTGGAAAACTTCATTGGGGCTGGCAGCTTTCCTTAGCATCCATCTTGGTCTCCCGGCATCTCCAGTGGGTCTCCACTACAATCTAGAGTTCATCCTCATTGCCCCATGGGGTCTCCATGCAGGCATCTTGCAAACCTGCTTCACACTGCCCATGGTCATTTCCAAAACACAAGACTATGCTGCAAACTCAATGACTCTCTCTTCCCTGTATTTCTTATACCCTACAATACCAGGTAGGGTGCCAATTTCTTAATTCAGGGGGGAATAAAGCAGACTTTGAAGAACAGGTCACTCATTGAGCACTCATTCCCCTTCCAAAGAGTCTACATTTTTCCTGTTGTCCTAGTGCAGGTCACCTGGCCCAATCTCTCAATTTCAGCTGAATAGGCAGAAGTTTTGACCTAAACATTTCTTTCTGTGTCATAGCACTCTGCTTATATCAGTCCATTTCTACCCAAATCAACCCCGCACAACTTCTCAGTACATGGGCATAACAGGAAGCTTCTCACACAAACTGCTAGACCAGTTCAAGGAAAGCTCTTTCTCACCCTCATAAGCCAAACCTCAAAGTACACAGTTTTTACTGCATTCAGGTCTTTCAACTCTGAGCAGAATAGTCCATAAAGCTGTACATACAACACTGCAAGGCGTCTCTTAGGCTAAGGTTTCAAATCCTTCCACATTCCTCCTGAAAACTAGCTTAAAAAGGTCAAAGCCAGACATTCTGATGTCTACTAGCAACCCCACTCCTGGTACCACATTACTGTTGCAGTCAGGTTCACTTTGCTCATAGAAATCATCCAACCAAGAGCAGCTATGGAAACAAAAGAGGTTTATTTATTTTGCCTTACAGGCTTGAGGGGAAGCTCCATGATGGCAAGGAAAACGATGGCATGAGCAGAGGGTGGACATCACTTCCTGGCCCACATAAGGTAGACAATAGAAATAGGAGAGTATGCCAAACACTGGTATGGGTAAACTGGCTATAACACCTGCCCCCAACAATATACTTTCTCCAGGAGACGTTAATCCCCAAATCTCTATCAACTGGGAACCTAACATTCAGAACACCTAAGTATATGGGGGACACCTGAATCAAACCACCATAACTGGCAAGGGGAAGCTAGCTATAATACCCATAAGCCCGTCCCCAACAGTATACTGCCTCCACAAGGTTTTAATTCCCATGTTGTCATCAACTGGGGCCATGGCATTCAGAACACTTAAGTCTATGGAGGACACTTGGATCAAACCACCACACTAATATTGAGGAATTTTCCAATCTTATAAGAGTAATATTACATACATATTATGTTTTTATTTTATTTTAATACATTCATGGAAGTCTGTGACAATTGTTGTCAGTCTTCTTTTAGTTTCAGCTAACATTTGATGTAGTATTTTTTATTCATTTAGTTGTCAAAACACAACTTTTTTGTTGTGATTTTGGGGATCACAGGAAATTTGTGCTTGGAATATGCTAGTTAAATATTCTATTATTAAGTTACATCCTCTAGCCATTTCAAAGTACATTGCTTATTTCCACATATGTGCAGAATTTGCAAATTTATTTTATAAACTTATGTTAATATGTCAATACCATATAATTTCTGTCCTTCTAAACATATTCGTTGCTCAGTGTATGGTAAAAATTACTCAATATCCCCTATGTTCTGGAGGAGAATTTTTATGTTGCAGTTGTTTGTGAAGAAATCTAAACTGTCATTTGTGTTCAAACGTTTGATATTTTAATTAACTTCTTGCCTATCCCTATGACATTTTTCTCTACTTACTCTATGACTTACTGACAGCATAGTGTTTAAATAATAATATTTTTGAGTATATTTTCCCTTGTAGTTCTGGTAGTCTTACTTTTGCACATATTTAGAATCATTTTTCTTCTTTCTTAATCTTTACAAAGCTTCTTTGTTCTAAAGCATATAAGTCTGATTTCATTTAATTAGTTTTTTTAATAACATACATTTCCTGTACTTTTTCCTCAACTATATATTTATATTAATTATAAGTTGAAATGCACACTTAGGCATGTTGGTATAATGAATTTAATTTTATCTTTTGATCTTATTTTCAATTTTGTCTACCATAAAAATAATGTTATGTGTAGTTCAAATTTTTGATTTACCTTCAATTATTTGTGGAAAGTGCTCTTTTGTTCTGACCAAGGTGGCCACATGTCTTTAATGTCAGCACTCTTGAGGCTGAGTTAAGAGGATCCCTGTGAATTTTAGGCCAACTTGTGCTACAAAGTAAATTCCAAGTTAGCTTAGGCTCAAAAACAAACAAACAAAATAATAAATGGTATTTCTAAAATTACATTTTGTTTTATAACAAAAATTATTTTTCTTATCTTTTTATTATTTTTCTTGTCTTTGTTTAAAACCCAGACTTCATTTTGCAAATGTAATGCTTTCTAATATCTTTCAGGATATTAATGACTGCATTTCATAAATTTTTATTTTTTAGTAGCAACAGAATTACATTCACTAAGTTTTTCAGAATTAAGAACAGATTTTTGACTCTTATAAAGCTTTCTTTATAATATGTTTTGCCCATATGTAATTATGAATTTTAAAAATCTTCCATTTCATTTTAGGAATTTTAAGAAAAATACTGGTTAGTACATGTGTTCAAGTGAAAATTGCATTTAAAATTTGTATAATTTTGGAAACAATATGACCTCTTTTGACCTAATTTCCTCAGATGAGAAATGGTATAGTAATATCTTCTACTTCTGAATATTAATATGATGAGTGAATAAATTTTTACATAGTGCTTACTGCCAGGGAGGTAGTGCTAAGAGTTTCCATTGGCATTGTGATTCCATAATTATTGTTTCTCTAAAAATATATATTATCTTCTTGACTTTAGATACCTCCTTTTGACTTAAAAAATTTAAATATCAGAGTTAAACATAATTTTAGTATCTATATATGAATCTTTTCACCGCTCTGTGAGTATTTATCATTACATTTTTTCAATGTAGATATTAATGTATTCAAGGACAGGTGTTGGCTCTTGTTTCTACAGTTTCTAGTGTAGAATGTAGCTTATAGTAAGGTTTCAGGAAAAAAGGTTAGTTTATATAATACATATTACACAGTTGCCATGGAGAACACTGTATAGCAGCTCAGAGTACATGTCTACTTTTGGCTAGCTGAAGACCATCACTTGGAAACTAGACAATGGAGCTATCACTGTAGATAGAGGAGAGACCATAGCAACACACTTGACATTTTTTTAGCATTAGAAGTTTGAATGACAGCATATGAATTCCACTAAAATTTTTTGTCAAGGAAAATTTCCATAAACATTCCTGATATGAGTAAAGAGTTAAATTTAAACAGAATACAACTTATCCTTTCCATAAATTCATGCTCCTAAAGTACCTTTCCTCAGTTGACTCCCTGGCAGGAGATAAACCACGCTCCACTCCTACAGCAGCTAGGGCTTAGATGAAACCACAGAAAGGAACTGGCAAGATGAACAAAAGTGGGGCTTCCAAGAGTGGGAGATCCTTACAACCTGGGCCAAGGGGATGGAGACAGATACTGAGAATACTCAAAATGTACCAAAGCAGAAATCCAGAAGCTGCTGAGTGCTCAACACTAAAGTAGACTTAATGCACATGCACTAAGGCTCAGGAAATCTTGTGCAAGATGGGAGGGGGGGCTGTAAGAGCCAGAGGATGAGAGGGAATATCCAAAGGCACTGCCCTATCCTTACAATGACTGAGTGCTCCTTTCACTACTCATAACCCACCACTCCATGGTGAATACCAGCAATCTCACTAAGGAAGACCCTTAGTGGAGTAGGGACAAAGAGGAAGGAAATGATGCTACCAACATATGATGTATCTGTACAAAGTTTCTACTTAATAAAAATAATAAGTAAGGAATATAAAAAATATCCTTCCTAGAAACTAAATATGCTAGCAAACTAATGCCTTTAGTATTTTGGTAGTTCGATTAAGATGTCCCCCATAAACTCATGTCTTTAATACTTGGTCACCTGCTGGTGTGAATTTGGGAGGTGGTGTCTTCCTCCTGGAGGTTTCTATCTGGGGACAGGCTTAGGAATCGTTTAACCAGCTCCTCCTTTTCATAGCTCAGCTTGCTCTCTGATGATATTTTCTACCTACTGTCACAGGAAATGATTGCCAGTCCTGCCGTCATGGAGCTTCTCCTTGAGACAGTTAGCCAAAATAAATCCTTTCCTCCCATCAGCTGCTTGTGATCAGGCATTTTGTACCAGCAATGGGAAGGTAACAGTAAGTATTATAAAATTATATTGTTCTCTATGTTCTTTCCTACACAAGCACTACAGAGGCCTGACTAGGCTTTACTTCCTGGGTCAGATGCAAGTGGTGCATTCTGAGTGGTATGACTACAGATTTTAATGCTTTCTGCAATTATATTTATAATATCCACCCTGATAACATATTCTTCATGTATACAATTCAGCATTGTTTGCCATGGGTACAATGTTCTATAGAAGAGTTCTAGAATTTGTGCATCTTTGTTCAGTGGAAAATACGCCTATTGATTAGAACATAATTCTTACTATTGTATTGATCATGGTCATAAAATTTCTTCTCATGGAACAAACTCAAAAATAATCTGGATTTCTATGAGATAATACTAAGCAAAACAAAAAATTGAAACACCAAGTAAAACTATGATAGAAGAGAAATTTTAAAAATCCTCTGAAATGAAGCATGTATTTTCTATTTTGAGAATTTTTTTTCTTGTGGTTCAACTATACCTTGACATTCTCCATGACAATGTGAAGTAGTAGAATCTTATCCATCTGAATGTCTAAGCTATTAGTAGAACCAACTATTACCAGTAGAACTTCTATCCCAGTTTCTCATCAGGCAGTTTAGAGAGAAGGATCTCTCTAGCTAACTTCTTCCAATATATTTTCATACTCTTTCTGCTCAGGAATAGTTTTCTCATTTATTCCACATATGGTTGAGATCCTAAGTATAAACAGCTGGGCACGGTCAAGCACACCTGCAAAGCAAGCCCAGGAGGGAAGCAAAAATCCGTGAATTTCCAGAGCCCTCCAAGTTCTGGAATCAGTAAAGAGACTACAGATCAAAACAAGACTGGGCAGAAGAGCAATGTAATGAGACACTTTAAATTCTTCTCTAGCCACACTAGGCAAGCATCTTTTACCATCACAAACCATAAACACACACACACACACAAACACACACACACATAACGTCACACCAGGATTTCTTGTCATTGCCAATGAATTCCCACCTTCCCATTACATGGTGGCTGAGGAATTGAATTGATGTCTTCAGGCTTTAAAAACAAGCACCTTTAACTGTTGAGCCATCTTCCTAGGGCCACATCATACTGCTCTGTGGCATTTTGAGTATTGTCAGTGTCTATCAACATCTTCTTGCAGCTGGTTGTTATTTTGTCAATGAGAGCAGCACTCATGTTTAGATCATCATTTCTTCTGTAATATCTCATGGGCCCTGGTAGATAAGATTGGGGTAGGTAAACTCATGATAGGCAATTAGCTATGTTTTCTTATTGTACTGCTTGTTCTCACTGTGGATAGTCATGACCCTCCAGGTGCTCACATAGATCTTTCCAGCAGCATGAGAACTAGGCAGCAGAGAGTTGGCTTGGCTTGATTGCTGGTTCCAATGTAATATCTGGATGTCCTGTGTCCCGCAGCCTGTAGTACCTTCAGCAATATGGTCTTACCTTTTGCTCTGGCAGGTAACCAAGTGCTTTGGCAATGGCCTGTATTATTTTGCAGACCTCAACATCTCACTATAGGGTGTAACCCATTGATGTCATTTGGATTTAGTAGCCAGTGCACATGGTTTTAGGATTAAGCTCTCTAGCCACTATAGGGCCCTTATGTCAGGGTAATTTGAACCTCCCTCCTCACACACGTCTTATTAACAGTTATGTCTTTTACATTGCTATCCAGAAGGAAGGTTTCTATGGTACTGGATCATGCTGGCATTGATTTTGTGTATTCCCCATTCTCCTTTTCCAAATTACCTCCTAAACACGTCTATCCCCTATATTGAGCTCATAAGGGTTCTTTATTCAGTATTACTTTTTCTTCAAAAATTTATTTAATTTCTATTCATATATTTGTGTAAATTTTATACATAAGGATTTATATAAATATTGAGATACATGGGTTTTCCCCAACTATTTTTTGGTTGTTAAAAACTTGCCTTTAGGGCCTGCAGGGATAGCTTAGTGGTTAAGACACTTGCCTGCAAAGCCAAAGGACTTCTACTCGATTCCCCAGTACCCATGTAAGCCAGATGCACAAGGTGGCACATGCATCTGGAGTTCGTTTGCAGTGGCTAGAAGCCCTGGCATGCCATTCTCTTTCTCTTTCTCTCTCTCTCTTTCTGTCTTTCCCCCTCTTAAATAAATAAAAATAAAAGTATATAATAATACTAAAAGAATTAAAAAAATGCCTTCATTCTCAGCATTTGGGAGGCAAAGGAAGGAGGATCACTATAAGTTTGAGGCCAGCCTGAGATACATAGTTAATGCTAGGTAAGCCTGGACTAGAGCAAGACCCTACCTTGAAAACCCAATATATATATATATATATATATATATATATATATATATATATATACACACATATATATATATGTGTGTGTGTGTATATGTACATATCTATCTATCTATCTATCTATCTATCTATCTATCTATCTATATATTTGGAACAGTACCATGCTAGTAATAATGGACTGCTTGATTTTGTTAAACTATAGTGTAGTGTCCCCATAGATGGGAAATCTTTTTTTGTCATCTTTACTTTGATGTTGTTATATTTTTCTACTTTTAATAAGTTCTTCAATTTTTTTTCATATATGAAAATTTACAATGATAACAAAACTTTCCTACAGGATCAAACTGTCTCAATGATAACACCTTCCACTATGTATTGCAAAGCCAATAGGACTTGTGTATAATATTTTGTTTCCAAAGTTGCCTATACATAATATGCTGCATAAGAAAAATTGTTTTCCATATACTTTTAAATAGTGGGCATGGGCTGGAAGGATTGCTTAATGGTTAAAATAACCTAATTGCAAAGCCTGATGGCCTAAATTTGATTCCCCAGTACCTACATAAAGTCATATGCACAGTGGCACATGCATCTGGAGTTCATTTGCAGTGGCAGGAGGCCCTGCCATACTCTCTCTCTCTCTCTCTCTCTCTCTCTCTTTGCAAATAAATACATAAATAAATAATATTCTAAAAAATAGTAGACATAACAAAGTTTATCAATCACATGCATATTTAACCATTTAATTGTCAGATCTTTGATAGGTACTGATAAGATGTATCTCTCCGTACATTTGTTGCTAGTTGTAGTTTTGTTATTATTATTAGTAGTATTAGTACTACTAGTAGTATATTAGCATAGACATACTCAGTATGTAAATATCACTTATTGGTACCATCCTTACCCTCATCCCTGCCCCTCTCCTCCAAAGGGAGCCTCCTCATTAGGGATGTTGGTTATCCCCATGGGGATTGTGGGTCATGCCTTGTGGGGGTAGCCATCAGTTATGGAGAAGAATCAATGTCTTTGTGCATAATGTCCCAACTTGTGACCCTAACAATATTTCTGCTCCCTCTTCCATGAAATTCCCTGAGATATGTTGGGTTCATTTTAGGTCTACTGCAGTGATGGGCTCTGAAGAGCCTCTGGATCTCTGATTTGGTAGGAGTTGAGTGCCCTCAGTGTTTGTCTCCTTTATCCATGGGCATATATCAGGTTCACAGAGAAAGCAGTGCTCTTACTCATTTCCCCAACTCCTCTGTGATTTCATGTGGGGCCCTGGTGAATTGAGATGGATCATTTCTTTCCTCAGGTCCTGCTTCCATGAAAGAGAGGCAGATTTTCCAGTGGAGAGTGAGGTCAGCACAGGTTAAATGGGATACCATTGTTACTTTAGAGGGAATTTAATGGGTATAGGCCCTCTTGCAGCCCAAGATTGATGGGAGGATGTTATTGGCAAGTAAAGCTGTTGTCTGGATATGATTCTTACTTATTTCCCAGTTCCAGGTATGGGTTCCTTTCCACTGAGTGGATCTGTTAGCCAATCCAAGAGCAGGTGGTTGCCCATCATGGTTGTGTGCCACTATTGCACTTGGGACAGCATCACATCAGGTTGTTTGCTTTTGTGTAGCTTAGACCTGGTGTTGCTCAGATAGATTTTGGCTACTGTCCCCCAGTAGCTCATGTAGAACCTTCTAGCACTAGGTAGGCTGACTGTCTGGGGACTGGCTTCCAGATTCTAGGCAGTTCTCTCCATGTTTCATACTGATAGCATATAGTGTCTTCAGCAGAAGGGTCTTGATTAACCTCTTGTGGGTAATCAAGTGCTCTGTCAGAAGTCTGTCTTCTTTTGGGGAATTTGTAGGTCTCTCTGATTAACAGCTCATTGTTTGTGTTAACCACATACTGGCGAGTTACAGGCCAGCACTAAAGAAAAAGAAAGAAGAAACAGAAAACATAAAAAAGAATGAAAGACAGAAAAAGTAAAAGAAAAGGGGAAAAAGGAACAGGCTTCATCTCACCCTCTCCAGGGCCATTCTATTCAGGTGTTCCCTCTAAGGTCCTGATGAAGGTTCATCTTTTTAGTGTGTCTTCCAGAATGCAGAATTTCATGATACCAGTTCCATTTGGATTCAGCTTTGTGTTTCCCCCCCCCTCACCCTTACTTTCCAATCAAGCACTACCTTCCCTATTGTCTGATATTTGAGATGCCTATTAGATATGTCAGCATCACTGGCTGATCTAGGTTACGAGCTGCAGGTGAGTGAGACCCTGTGACAATTGTCTTTATGTTATTGGGTGAGTTCACTGAGTAAGATCTGTTCCAAGTTTGACCATTTTTCTATGTATTTCCTCCTGTCATTTTTTTTTAACTGATGTGTAGAATTTTATCATGTGGATATACCACATCTTGGTTATCCATTCTTCCAATGATGGAGATCTGGGTTGATTCCAGTTGTTAGTTATTATGAATTGAGCAGCAATAAACATGGTTGAGCAAATATCTCTGAACTCAGGCATGGAGCTCTTAGGGTAAATGGCTAGTAAGGGAATAACTAAGTGCATTGGTAACTCTATACCCAAGCTTTATAGGAGTCTCCATACTGATTTACACAGTGATTGTACCAGCTTACATTCTCACAAATAGTGAATGAGTGTTCCTGTTTCTCCACATTCTCACCAAAATTTGTTTTAATTTGACATTTTAATGTTTGCTAACCTTACCGAGGTAAGGTGGAATTTCATAGTTCAACAACACATCAAAAGCATTATCCTCATTGGTCAGTTGGCTTTACCCAGGAACACAAGGTTGGTTCAACATGCAGAAATCTGTCAATGTAATACACCACATAAATAAGCTTGATCACAAAAACCACATGATCATTTCAGTAGATGCAGAAAAGGCCTTAGACAAAATACAACATCACTTCATGATCAAAACTTTGGAGAGAATAAACAGGCAGGGATAGTTTATACCTCAACATAATAAAGGCTACATATAAAGCACCTAGAGCCCAAATAATACTTAGCAGAGAAAAACTCAAGTAATTCCTATTGAGATCAGGAACAAGAAGGGGTGCCCACTATTGCCTCTGCTCTTCAACATAGTACTAGAAGTCTTAGCTCAAGCAATAAGACAGGAGAAAGAAATAAAATGGATACAAATTGGAAAAGAAGAAGTTAAGTTAGCTCTATTTGCAGACAGCATGATTCTAAACATAAATGGCCTGAGAATCTCCATCTCAAAACTCTTAATGGTGATTAATTCCTTCAGCAAAGTAGAAAGATACAAAATCAATGCACAAATATCAGTAGCTTTTCTATATGTAAAGGACAAAGATACAGAGAGAGAATTTGGTGACATTGTCCCATTTTCAACAGCAATAATGACAAAAATACCTTGGAATAACACTGAAAAAGGACATGAAGGACTTATATAATAAAAACATAAAAACACTCCAAAAGGAAATTTAGGAAGACTTGAGAAGATGGAAAGACCTCCCATGCTCCTGGATAGGCAGAATTAACATTGTGAAAATGGCAATTCTACCAAAAGCAATATACAGATTTAATGCAGTAACAACAGTAACAATAAAAATCCCATCATTATTCTTCCCAGAGGTAGTAAAACTGGTTTCAAAATTCATATGGAATGGCAGCAGGCCTTGGATATCCAAGCACATCCTCAGCAAAAGAAAATCCTCTGGAGGCATCACCATACCTGATCTAAAGCTATATTACAAAGCCATAGTAACAAAACAGCATGGTACTGGAATAAAAACACAAATATAGACCAATGGAACAGAACTGAGGATCCAGACTTTAGGTCAAGTAACTACAGCTATTTGATCTTTGACAAAGGCCTTAATAATGTAGTATGGAGAAAAGACAGCATCTTCAACAAATGGTGCTGGACAAACTGGATAACCATATGCAAAAAAAAAAATGAAACTAGACCTACAGATTTCACTATGGACAGAAATCAAGACCAAATGGATAAAAGACCTCCATATAAGATGGGGAACTCTGCTAGTACTTGCAGAAAACAAACAGGAGGCACTTTCCACAATATAGGAATTTGAAAAGACTTCCTTAACAAAACACCAGTAGCTCAGGAACTTAATCACTCAACATTGGGCTGTCATGAAGCCATAAGCAGACCCAGCTGACTACCCACAGAATGGGAGAAAATATTTGCTGGTTATATAACTTACAGAGCCTAATTTCTAGAATCTTCAAAGAACTCAAAAACCTAAACAATAGAAAGTCAAACAACCCACTCACAAAGTGGAGCAGAGAACTGAATAGGGATTTCTTAGAGTAAGAAACACAAATGGAAAACACACACTTAAGAAAATGTTCAATATCCCTAACCATTAGGGAAATGCAAATTAAAACAACTATTGTTATTGTTATTATTATTATTATTATTATTATTAGCCATTTGAGAAATATACTACTCTTTATGTTCTCACCAATATGCTCAGCTATGTTAGAAAAAGGAATTTATACAAACCGCCTTGACTTTTCTGCCGTCCTTCCTCCTCCATACCATTTCTGGATTTGTATTAGGCACAACAGTGTAGGGAGTGGGGTTGCTTTCACAAAGACTCTCAAAGGATAAGGTGAACTACTTCTTGGAGAACCTTGATCACTGGGAAATAGAATGTGTGGAGTATGGAGATCAATTTTCCTTTCCTCATTTGGGCAGATTGACTTGGTATTAAGATGATGTGCCCTTGGTTTTCTTCTTTTCAGATGTCTCGTTTCTACCATTTTCTTTTACACTTAACAAAAACTTTATTGGATTATAAATTTTAAAATGGATCACTTAATTTAAAAGTGGGACTATTTTAGTTTTCTTATTCTTAAATGAATTCTTTCAGAATTGTACTTTATTTTTTAAATGATGGATGAACCCTGACAAAGTAAAGGAAGGTTGGCACCAATCATATTTAATGTTGTTTTCTGTATTATGTCAAAAATGATTTGCAGTAAGAAGCAGAAGAGGAGGACAAAGGAGAGTACAAGTATGTAGATCTTTTTGTAGGTGTCCAATAGGATGGAGATCCAATGGGAAAACTGTAATCTTGGCAATACTGACCTTTGATTAATGGTATAATAGCTATTCCAAGAAAACTATGAGGTTAAAAAAAAGAAAACTATGAAAAACCCACTGCTTCTTATTACTAACAGAACAAATGGTACACATAACTTTAAAATCTGTATTGCTCAACTACTTGCTACAGACCACATTTTCAGAAGGTTCAACAATTTACCATCATATTAGAGAAAAAGTTAGCACAAAAGATTCAGAACAACATTTTCTTTTATTAACCTCCACATGGGAAGACCACAGCTTTAATGACTTATACAGTTGTTAGGCTAAATCCTTGGACAGTAAAGATTTTCAAGTCAAAGTCAGGTCATGAACCATTTACAGTAGCTATACTATAATAAGATGCTAACGTTTTCGTCCCATGATGGGGAATCCATCAGAATTGTTTGTTCTTTGCCTGTGAGGCGATTTATGAAAAGCTTAGCAAACTATGTGGATGTTTCTGCAAAACTAACATATATTACAATGTCAAATAGGTAAATAAACAGTAAAACCAAAATTGATTTCAACAAATTCATGTTCCCAAAAGTAAAATCTATTAAAATCAAGTAATATACAGGTAAAGAAATACAATAAATGATAATCATGTTTAGTTACAGATGTAAAGGTGTATCTAGTTTTACTAGGCTTGTGAACATAATAAAATGAAACTTATACACTACTTCAAATATTATGTCCAATTTTAATAAGCTGTTCAAGTATTATTTGAACACATATCATATTTGGCAAATCTAAAATTATATTACATTTTCGTCCTCCTTTAATATTTGTACATACATGCAAATGAGAAACGTGATTTTTATTTAGTATTAACAGAGAAACAGAATTTCAACTATGTGTTCCAAACAGCAAAATTGTTAATATTTCCCTCAAAAAGAAACATTAAAACTGCCAAAAGTTTAGTTGATAAAAATTTAGCATCAACTTTAATGGTACCATAATTTTCTACTTACTAAAAGACAGACCAAATGGCTGATCCTTCACCAGGCCCTTACAGGGAACACTTGAACCACAAGACACTGGAGAGAGTAGGATCAAGACCAACCTTAATCTTCTACATCTTCCCACCCTCACTTCCCCTCTCCCTCTCTCTCTCTCTCTCTCTTATCTCTAACTCTTGTATGTTAGTTATCTTTTCCCTCATTTTCTTAGTGGGCACTGACCTGTAACTCCCAGAACCAGCATGGGGCTATCATCCACAATGAGCTTTTGATCAGAGAGACCTACAAGGTTTCCTAAAAGACAGACAGATTTCTGTCAGAGTACTTGATGACCCACCAAAGGTTAGTGGTAACACCCTACTGCTGAACATACCTTATGTGATTGACATGCAAATTAGAATGGCATGGCTGGAAGTTGGAAGAGAGTCAGTCCCCAGACAGTCAGCGCCTGTAGTGCCAGAAGGTGCTACATGGGCGACTGGGGGAAAATGACCAATATCTGTCGAAGCAACGCATGGTCTAATCTACTTAGCAGCAAATAACTTGTTGTGATGCCCACACAAGTGCAGTGGTGGCACACAGCCATGGTGGGGAACCAACTGCTCTCAATTTGGCTAACTGATCCCCTCACTGGTATGGGACCCATAGCTGGAGCTGGGAAACAAGTCAGAACCATATCCAAACATAAGCCCACTCTCCAATATCAAGCTACCATCAATTGTGGGCTACAAGAGGGCCTACACCTATTAAATTCTCTATAAAAAAAGTAAGGGTTATCTCATTTGTCCTGGTGCCAACTTACTCTCTGTTGGAGAATCTGCTTCTCTTTTTCAGATAGATGTAGATCCTAAGGAGAGAGCCACCCCATCATACCTCAAAAGGGCCCCAGCTGCAACTAAGAAAAATTGGCGAAGCAAGCAAGGGTGCGGTTTTCCTGATGAACCTGATACCAGCACAAGGGGGAAGGAGATCAACAGAGAGAATAATCAACTCCTACCAAATCAGAGAGTCAGAGCCTCAGAGGCCTCCAACACCTCATCACTGAAGCAGACCAAAAATGAACCCAACATGGTTCAGGGAAATTTTGCGGAAAAGGGGGCGGAAAGAATGTCAGAGCCACATGTTGGGTCATGATATGCAGAGACATTTAGCTTACCCATAACTGTGGGCTAACTCCACAATGCATCATGACCCGTATACCTCAACAAGGAGGGGCCAAGAGGAGCGGGTAGGTCATGGATGAGCCTAATAATGGTACCAAACTGACTGTATTTTCTGAATACAAAACTAACTAATAAAGAAAAAATAAATAAATAAATAAAAATAAAATGAAAAATAAAAATGTTGAAACAGATATTATATAGGTATAGTCTGGCCTTGCTACAGAATCTCCAGAAGGCATTTAAGGAAGGTTGTTAGGTGAAAAACAAAGAGTAATCCATGAATATACATAGTTTTAAAAAATATGACATGCAGGAAACTAGTTTCTTAGCCTAGTTTTAAAGCTAATTACAAAATCCATTCTCTTAATTATCCAGATATTTTGCCAATTCTTCCAACTCAACAGAACGTTCATTGATTTCTACATTCATTACAGAAAACAAAGGTTGTCATTGGTTCATCAGCACTACTATGCATTTGCAGCTGTGTGTAAGTGCAGTTCTTTTTACATTTTCCACAGGTAAATAAGTCAGTCTGGGTTCTACCTCTCTTGGCATGTGATGCTCTGTGATTGCCTCTTTGGTCAAGTTTTTTTCGCTTTCTTTGAGCTCATCTCTAGCCATTTCCTCTGCTGTAATTCTAGCAAACAGGTCAGGGGGAATATTCTCACATAGTAAATTTTTCCTTAAATACTGATTCTTTCCATGTTTAAGATTTGATATCCTGCTTTGTACTCTATTTTAGTAGTTCACGTCTGTATTCCTTATTTCTTGATAGAAATCTTCTTCAATCTGGGGTCTTAGTTCTTCATCAGCCCCAATAGCAACATAGTCATCACCTGTTCGGAGAGTTGCAGCAAGCATCTCTTGACACTTTAATGGCACAGAATCAGAAGTGCTTGGTGCCCCAGGAAAAGACGGAACAGAAATACCTTAAGCATTTGCTCATCCTTTCTGCTGCTTACATTGCCACTGGAACTACTTTCTTCTCTTGCTTCAGGGCTATTCTGGGATGAAATTATAGGTTCTTTTTTCTTTTCTTCAAGGTCTTTATCACATGATGGTCCATCTAATAGTTTTTTTTTTTTTTCCAAGATTTGATGAGAGATTTTTTTCTAAAGATGTAACTTCTTCATGTATACTCTGCTTGCAAATAGCATTAACTGAAATCCCAATTGTTGTAGACTGTAATAACTCAAGGCTAGTGGGAATATTTTTAAGCTCTTTCAGAAAATCCAATGCTCCAGTAACGTTCTTCTTCTGCATCATCTTGTCCATCTTCTTGGGGATGCGAACCACCTCGTCCTCCATTGCTCCAACGGGTCTTCTACTGGTCCAGTCCGTTGGGGAAGGGAAGTGGGCTGAGCTGCATCCAAGGTCTGCAGAGAGCGATCCTTGTACTGAGAACCTACAACAGCAGGCCAAGCCGGTGACTAGGCCCTTTTGCACAAACCAGCCTGCCGCCACTACTCCTTCCCACCCATTTCTGCCTTGCAAATGTGTCTTTCATCTATTCATTTTCACATAAGCCTGACACTCCTGTTTTTATGGAATTCAGATTAAGACAACATAATCTTCCTCTGTAGTTTTATCTTCTATCAATTCAAAATACTATTAACTACTTCCATGGTTTATTCCTTTTCTAATGTAAGTGTAATAAATGTTTTGTTCAGGGGACACCTGCGTACAGCATTTATCTTTTGAGATTTTTCACTCTATAACATATGTATTTGGTTAGATATTGTGTTCTTATTCATTATTCTTTGAGTTCTTTTTATTTCTATGCTGGCAGAAGTTTTTTGGATATAGGGATTATTTTCCAATCCCTAATGCATCTTAAAATTTCTTAACTTTTCTTCTTAATTTATTTATGATGATGGGAGGCAGAATTTGACTTAGAGGTTACAAGCCAGTCTGCAATTTACTTTTCTGCAATCATCTTTGCTTTAAGCGACAAAATTTCTATAACACATATGAGGAAACTCTAGCTCAGTCATCCGAATAGAATGTCTTTTGCTTTAGTCCTAACATAAATACCCATGACCATAACTCACACATAATTTGGATGATAAAGACTTCTGTGGATCAGTTTCCCTTGAACTTCCATTTTTGGAAATATATTTCCCTCTTAATCTATAAAAAAAGTTACATGTGAAAATACCATGCTAAGTTTCATTTACATAGAACCATTAAGATATATTCATTTGAAGTGAGTTGCTTCAGGTTAAATTGGGGACAACCAAAACCCAACTGCCACTTAAAGCAAATTATGCCCTCTTTATGGAAGCAGCTCTATAGCTATATATATTTTTGCAGACATTGGAAAATGAGTTGAGCTCATGGCCAAGTCAACTCCACCTCAGACACCATAGGAAGCCAGATTCTTCTCGTTTTCTGCTCAGACCAGCCTCCTGAGTCAGGTGCAGGGACTAAGTGAGCAACTTGCCTGTATCTAGCAGGGTAGAGATATCATAATCTTGCCCTCAAATATACATTGTAGGAATAACTTCCTGATATAAAGTAGAATATATCTTAAGCACATTTGTAAGTAGCAGAAGAGAATGAAGCAAGGAAAAGTATACATATTTGGGGATATTTCTTCTGGTACCTTCAGTGCCCTGGTGCCCTTCAAGCCACAGAAGGATGTCACTAAGGTGGCCTCCTCTCTCTGGTGTCCTTGTCTCTGTTTCCATTCATGGAAACCTTTTCATTTCCTTTATTCCCTTTATTTTATTTAGTGTTGGATGATGCAAAAATTCTGGTTTTGTTAAAAGTTTTTTTTACAGCATTCAAAATGCCTTTAAAAATTGAAACTTTAACTTTAAGGACAAAATTGTATAACCTGTCATATTCTATCAGAGTAGCATTTTCATTTATTGTTCCATTTAAATTTTGCTAAATTTATACTTCATTCCTAATTCCATTTATATTTTCTTCCATATAACCTCTATGATTGTATTGATACATGCACACCCTTCAAAAATATGCTGCATTTTTATACTGTGTATCATATTGCCCATTGTATTTTTCCGTAGAACATAAAGTTTTTGAACTCAACTGTTATGGCTATGTGCAATATATTTTACTACTTCAAACTGATGCAGAAACAAATATGTATGGAAGTATTTGTGCATAAAACTTTTATTTATCTTTTCTTCCCATATTGGATTTCCCATGTGTTTCTACCCTGAGACATACACTACTTCCCTGTAGTTTTCATTACCTCACAGTACAACCTCTCCTGAGATGCCTTTCTTAGCATGGTTAGTTTTCTCACTCCAGAGATAGCACTTTTTGGACTGAAAAAAAATCACATCCATACAAAGATCCTTTGGGAATATGTTCATGAGTTAGTAGAAAGCACATGTTTTCCATCATAGACTTTCTAACCTCAGAGTTTTACCCTCAGGAGCCATTTATGTATCTACCTTAAAATTTTCATATTTAGACACTGAATCTTACTTATGCATACTTAAAACCTTCATGCTAGAATGAGTCCTTTCTGTTACTTTCAAGTGTGCTGCTATTATATCCCAGGTGGCACTGGGTACCTCTGCTCTATTTTATAGCCATGTTGCTGCATGACCACTGCTCTTCCTTTCATGTCAATGCTTCCTTCCAGCACTAGGACACTACAATTAGTTAGCAATCCTGATGGCCCACAGCCATGTTAGTGGCAATTTCCTGGTGTGAAAATTCAATCACATTTCCTTTACCATACCATTATAAGAGATATCAGGAGATAGAGTTCCTGCTGGCCACTGTCCTATGTCTGCTCACAGTGGACTCTGGGTTTGAAAGTAGTGAGAGTGCACTTGTTTTACCTCAGTAGAAAGCTATACCCTGTGCATCCTCTGAAATTAACAAGTGTATAAGAATAAATTCTAAATTCAGATTACTGAATAGCATGTACTAGAAGATAAAATACACTTTTGAAATAAAACATAATATACAAGGTAATGTTTCTCTATTTAAAGAGAGACAAACATGTGAACCCTTATTTTTTAGTTCAGTGTCTCATGCATCAGAATGGGAGGACCACACTTAAGGAATATACAGAATCAACAAGTCATTTAGTTCCTTCAACAGTTTCCATGACAACTGTACTATATAAAACTAAGAGAAAAATGCATATTTAAAGTCAAGCTTGGCCTCAGATTTGATCAATGACATTTTCAATATTATTTTCTCTCATATAATGTATAAATCAAAAAAATGAATATACTAAGCCGAATTTTGACATTATACATGAATAATCTTATAAAATTTAATTAATTCAGGATAGTCAAGAGACACTGCATAGGAAACTCAAATTAATTTTTAAGCTAACCCTAAAATGATCAAAATTTATATGTTTGATAAAGACTAAAATGAACTAGTCCAGATATGCTCCAACTATTTCTTAGATTAAATGTCTTTCATGTAATTTGCCTGGAATTTCTTGGCTAACCCTGAGTCTTGGAAGATAAATGACTTGTCCATGTTGTCCCAGTGGTGTTGGTAGCTGGCTCTTAATAGCCTATGGAATGGGTCTGCTGAGACTGTACTGAAAAATATTAGAGTGCCCTTCGAGTGGTGACATCCTGTGCTTCTGACAGCAGAGTTCACATGTGCACACTGGCACCTCTGCCTGGTTCTCTGATCCAGAAGTGACTACAGGCCTGCAACTGAGCTGTCTAGGGCCAGATTTTTCAAATGATGGTTCCCTGTATTATATATTTTAGGAAATAATAACCTTAACTTATTTAGTTGCGTTTGTCTCTACATATCTTAAGATTTGAAATGCTTAAAGAATCATATTATGTAAGGAATTTTAATCATTTCCTATTACTCATTGTTAGATTTCAGTTTAAATTTCCATTTGATTTTATTCTCAATATTAATAGGGTCATTTTCTTTATTACTTGGCAATACACACACACGCACAGACAGAGAGAGAGAGAGAGAGAGAGAGAGAGCCTATAAGGAGGTGGAGATGTAGACAATACAAGTTCTTGGCTCCTAATAGATTTATATTCAGGATTCCAGGAGAAAACAGGATATATACTAAGAATGACAGAAATTGCATCTGGAATAGCACTAAGAAAAGTTTTCTTGACTGAGAAGAAATTAACTGCAATGTGTTGGATTAGGAAATATTGTGGGCAAAAGGGGTCTCAGAGGTAAGAAACTGAAGCTGTGGAAACAGTTGGGAAATGCAGGAAATTAGAAGCATATATGTTAAATATGTCACAGGCAGAAAAATGAAGCGAAGTTGAAATGAAGTTCAAATTGTGATTGTGATTAAGCTATGACCTGTATTTGTACAAATGATATATTACTGTCTTGCATATGATTATAATGGAGAGCATGTCAGAAGAAGGTAATAAACAGGGAAGATTCTGTTTTAATTATTATATGGGAATTAAAGAGGACTTCAAGATCAGGAAAAGAAAAGTACATATTTAAGTTGCATTGATTGATATGATATCTGTCTCCTTTTATTTGAAAATATTTTGTGAGCATATACTTTTGGCAAGACCAACTAATGAAATCTCTTTCCAATACTGGCATTTTATACAGTATGTAATTGGGTATAAAATTATCAAAACTAGGAAATTAATATTGCCACAACATCTTTTACAAAACTGACAACTTTATGCCAACTTTTTCAGTACCTCAATCATGTCCTTTATAACTTCTAAGGATGAATATCATATTTAGTTATCTCACTTTCTTAACCAAGCCCTAATCTTTGAGAGTTCTCTTGTCTTTGTCTTGACACCTTTGAAGACCAGTATACAGGTAATTTTTAAAAAATGCTTAAAATAAGCTTTTGAGATGTTTTCTCATAATTAGACTGACTGATACTATGGATTTGTGAGAAAAATAGCATAGGGTTCAATGTCTTTCGCATATCTTCATGTTCAAACTTTCATGAGATAAAATGTGTCATTGTGATGGTTAATCTCCACTATCAATTTGATTAGATCTAGAATAAACTATAAGATAAATCTCTTGCCATATCTGTGAGTTTCAAGATTAGGTTAATTAAGATGGGCACACATACTGCTGTCCTAGAATGAATTAAAACAGGATTATGGATGTGTGTATTCAGTGTGCAAGTGAATAAACCTGTAGCATTCATGTTTATGTGGATATCTCAGATTTCATTATGACTCCAGTAGCTCATTCTAATAAGCTTGTTTTTTTCAATAATATCTTTTTCTGAAAGTGAGAAACTGGACATTGTCCTGTGATGAAAAAATAAAAATAAAAACAAACAACAACAACTAAAACTATTGCCATATTTATCAGAAGCCGCTGGAACCACAAGTGGGAGCCTGTTGACATTATCCACAGAAGAAGAATGGTATGGAAATATAGACCTTCCCATGAGTTCCCAAGAAAACTATGGACAGCTGTATGTAATGATATAGGTGGTCTCAAGCCTTCAGAGGAGACAGAGTATATTGAGGATGAAATATCAAGGGATGGTGAGCACCACCTACCCAACCATGGGGAACTTGGTTTCCATGTTGGGATGAGACATTTTAATGTGGCTACTTCAGAGATCTCAATGTTGGTATAGGTAAGCACTCATCCACACTGTGTAGGAAAGCCAATTAAACTCATTAGTTCATTAAGGTAAACTTTTGTGATATCAGCCTTTAGTTTGTGGAGAGTGCCTAGCTGAGGGGAACAAGCACTTGTCAGTTTCTCCTGATAAAAGAGCTCACACATCAGAGCCCAAACAGGTATACCTACCAAAGTAGAGATAAATTTGGGAGGAGTGATTGCATGGCTTTTGCACTGAAAATTAGGCATACAAATAAAGAACTGTTTAAAGGTGGTACATCCTCAGGAGAAGTCCCATTATGACCGTTCCTGCCCATGTGGAGTGTGCTGGTTGGGCTTTCTTGGTGTGCCAGCAGTTGCATGGGCTTGTGATGGGTTCTGCAATATGAGACTAAACTGGGCCATCTGGAGATCTGGAGCTTAAGTGTCCATGGGAGGAATCCCAGCATAGCAGTGTTCCTCTCATTAGTATAGGATTGTATTCCTGCTCGAGGAGCATAGTCCACTGCAGGAATTTAGGAATGTTCTGAAAGTGGATAAAGGTCTAGAACAAATGTTGAAGTCCCTGAAGTAGCACACAAGGCACTACAGTCTCAATAAACTTCCATGCCAGTGGTATAGAACTGTTGTATGTGGTAAGGTATATGTGTGAGCCTGAGATAGCTGCCTAGAGGGAACTTGTTCGTATAAAAGAGGAGTTACAATGGGAAGAGGATATGCATCCACAGTCTCCTGCATAAGCCTCTGACTTGGCCAGAAATTTGAATAAAAGGGATAATGCATTATCATTTCTAGAGGTTAGGGAGTCAAAAGGGAAAAACAACCACAAGTTAGACACGTGTTAAAAATCTTGTTCTGAGATACTATAACTTTCAGCCCCAAGGGAAGAGTTAGCAAGATGCATAATTTGAGACAATACCAGGTAATTGAATTCATTATAGGTACTTTGTACTGATAGAGGTTCCCATAAGTATCAGAGGAGGGATTGACATTATTGAAGGAGGTGGCCATGAGAGAGGTGATATTTCATACCAGGTGGAAGCAGATGCAAACTACAAACTAATAAAACACTGAATATATTGGGGGCCATCTATTCAATCTACCACATTCTGCCCCGACCCCCAATAGACTTAAAGCCATCACATATTTTAAATTGTACTCAGTTCAATTTCAAAAGTCTCTACAGTCTTAACCAATTTAAGATAGTAAGTCCTGCAGAATCAAACAAGTTAAGTACTTCCAAAATATAAAGGCACAGAGTAAACATTTTCAATGGTATCATGCATAACAAGGAGAGACTAAAACAATGTAAACTCAACTGCCATCAAACAAACATCAAACTTTTGTAGTTCAAGTTCAATATAACCAGAGATTCTCAGTCTCCAGATTTTCTTTTTTCTTTTTTTTAGATTTTTTCCCCTTTATTAGTTAGTTTTGTACTCAGCAAATACAGTCAGTTTGGTATTATTATGATTAGGATCATCCATGACCTACCCCCTCCCCTTGGGCCCTCCTTGTTGAGGTATATGGGTCATGCATTGTGGAGTTACCCCACAGTTATGGGTAAGCTAAATGTCTCTGCATATCATGACCCAACATGTGGCTCTGACATTCTTTCTGCCCTCTCTTCCCCAAAATTTCCCTGAGCCATGTTGGGTTCATTTTTGGTCTGCTTCAGTGATGAGGTGTTGGGGGCCTCTGAGGCTCTGGCTCTCTGATTTGGTAGGAGTTGATTTTTCTCTGTGCTGATCTCCTTCCCCTTTGTGCTGGTATCCATCGGTTCATCAGGAAAACAGCCCCCTTGCTTGTTTCTCCAATTTTTCTTAGTTTCAGCTGGGGCCATTTTGAGGTATGATGGGGTGGCTCTCTCCTTAGGATCTACATCTATCTGAAAAAGAGAAGCAGATTCTCCAACGGAGAGAAAGTTAGCACCAGGACAAATGAGATAACCTTTTTTTTTTTTTTTTAATAGAGAATTTAATAGGTGTAGGCCCTCTTGTAGCACACAATTGATGGTAGCTTGATATTGGAGAGTGGGCTTATGTTTGGATATGGTTCTGACTTGTTTCCCAGCTCCAGCTATGGGTCCCATACCAGTGAGGGAATCAGTTAGCCAAATTGAGAGCAGTTGGTTCCCCACCATGGCTGTGTGCCACCACTGCACTTGTGTGGGCATCACAACAAGTTGTGTGCTGCTAAGTGGGTTAGACCATGCGTTGCTTGGACAGATATTGGTCATTTTCCCCCAGTCGCCCTTGTAGTACCTTCTGGCACTAGACGCGCTGACTGTCTAGGGACTGACTCTCTTCCAACTTGCAGCCATGCCATCCTAATTTGCATGTCAATCACATAAGGTGTCTTCAGCATTAGGGTCTTACCACTAGCCTTTGGTGGGTCATCAAGTACTCTGACAGAAATCTGTCTGTTTTTTAGGAAACCTTGTAGGTCTCTCTGATCAAAAGCTCATTGCGGATGATAGCCCCATGCTGGTTCTGGGAATTACAGGTCAGTGCCCACTAAGAAAATGAGGAAAAAGATAACTAATATGCAAGAGTTAGAGATAAGAGAGGGAGAGGGGAAGTGAGGGAGGGAAGATGTAGAAGATTAAGGTTAGTCTTGATCTTACCCTCTCCAGTGTCTTGTGGTTCAGGTCACAAAAAAAAAAAAAAAAAAAAAAAAAAAAAAAATCACCACACAGTCTCCAGATTTTCCAATTCCATCCCTCCAGCTGGGCAGAGTAGCCAGGGAACACTTCCATCGTAGGCCAACAGTGCACTCTATAGTATCCCTTGCATAGTCCTGGTATATCCAATACATCTTCAGGTCATCATACAAATCATGGTCCATCTTCCAAAGGCTCTTTCAGTCTATCAGGGCATCAAATCCTGACTTATGCCTCATTTAGCAGCAGCTCCTGGAACTGTGTGCAATTCATGACCACTACTCCCATTTTTCATTCTTCTGAAACCAAAGCCAGGTGTGCAGCCATATTCTTAATTCATGACAAAATAAATCACAACCCTGAAAAGAAGGTTCTTTCTCCAGTCAACTCTTCAAAAGTGTTTGCATTTCAATGATAGTCTTTCCTCAGACATCCTTTTCACTGTTTTAATGTAAAGCATTTGGGCCATGTTCCTTAAGATTGCTAATGTGTTTGACAATAGCAGGTTCAATAACTTAAGAGCAGTCTCAGTTCCTGTAATTTTAACTTGCTTGAGGTTTTCCAGCTTAAAAATCTTAAATCTCTAAGTCTAATTATCTTTAGCCAAGTACATCAGTCCATTACAAATTTAACCTTGATCAAACTCTCTGGGCCTGGGCAATAGAATGCAGTCAGCCCTTATGCCAGTATCCCAGGTCCAACAAAGTCCTCTGCAGTCTTTCTTTCCTCTTAGAAAGTTCATAAGACAAGACCCAATGTTCAATACTGTGTGCACTTAGCATTCTCAAATTTTCATTAGAATAGTCTATGAAACTTGGCTTACCACTCCAGAAGGCATCTTCAGTTGCAAGCACCAAGTCCATGCCCATTCCTCCGAAACGAAAGCTTTAAAAGACCAAAATCCACATGTCAGGTTCTTCTCACCCCACTCTTGGTACCAACTTCTGTAGCAGACAGCTTCAGGTTCTTTGAGAGTAACTTCCAGACCAGGCAAAGTTATGGAGGAAGGGATATTTATTGAAGTTAACAGATCCAGGGGGGAATTCCATAATGGCAGAAGAAGGTGGCCTGCTTTCACAGGACCAAACACAGAGAGAGAAGCACAAGCCTAAAAGCCAAAAGCCACAGAGCACAGCACATTTCAAGAACTCCAGCTAGGTACACTTTGCATATCTTTAGACTGTAATCTTAAACCCACCACCCCACCTTAGGATCAGCCCAGTGACACCACCTCCAGCCAGTTGGTTGCAGAGGCAAACTACAAAGTAATTAAACACTGAATATATTGGGGGCCATCCATTCAAACTACCATACCTGCTATAGCAATAAACCCCAAAATCTCAACAAATTCTGGAAATTATGCTATGTTCAGGTAAATTATAAAGTACATGTCGCATTGGCAGGTAGTGATTTCAGTAATGCAGCCTCTCTCTACTTCAGAGATTCATTCATCCTCTTCAAGAAGATATTCAATAATAAAACATGCAAGAAATACACCTTGCCCAAGGACAGTTTAGATGCATCAAAACTTTATGTAATGTTATTTATGCCCACATTCCCAAGGCCAGAATTCAGGAGCAACTATCCAAAGTCACATGTATCTTTAAGAATAGAGGGATTCAAATTTCTGTCTATCCATAATCAAGAAGTGATGTGTTTGGTGAATATATATCTGATCTTTCTAAATGTGACTTTATTGGCATGGTTCTATATATAAGACACCCTAAATTCTTTACCGAAAAACACCTATAGCTGATAAATATTTTCAGCAGTGTGGCAAGAGATCAAATTTGTACATATAAGCATCCAGCATCTGGAAGAAGCAGATGCTAACAGCATCCATCTGGTTCATGTGGGTCACCACAATCAATGTGGGATGCAATCTGGTTTAGATTACTCCTACCCCATCTGCATGGGGTACCTCATCCAGCCCACAGAGAGAACTACTTCATATTCCACCTACTGGATCAACACAGAAGACCTCAGCCTTCACCTGAGAGACTACCTGGTTTACCTGTGAGACACCAATTAGTGCTCAAACACACCTTTAGAAATGCAGATGCACTAAGTTTAGGGACTTCCTTTGGGTCTAGTAAGCATATACAAACAAGTATCAGCCCTGTACAAGTAAGCCTCACTCAAGACCATAAGTGTGGTACAAAAGGGTCTTCTATGGTGAAGCATCCCCACATATGCTGATAAAGAAATGGTAACCATCACTGTCCATCAGCCTAAAGAGCTCCAAATAACCCAGTCTCTAGTTAAGAGGTCTGTTGTAGTCAGGTTCACATTGCTTGAAGAAAATGCATGGACAAGTGTAGCTTGTGGGGACTGAAAGTTTTATTTTGATTTGCAGACTTGAGGGGAAGCTCCATTATGGCAGAGAAAAAGGATGGGAAGGTCAGAGGGTTTACATCACCTTCTGACAAATATCATGTGGACAATAGCAACAGGAGAGTGTCCCAAACAATGGCAAGGGGAAGCTGGCTATAACACCCATAAGTCCACCCCCAACAATACACTGCTTCCAAGAGGCTATAATTCCCAAGTTACCATCAGTTGGGGACCTAGCATTCAGAATTTCTAAGTTTATGGTGAACATTTGATTCACACTCCACCACTGTCCCCCATAAACTGAACCATCCATATGTAAAATACAATGCCTTCTGTCCAACTTTAAAAGTCCACTTTGCTTAAAATAATTCTTTCCAGATCTATCTGTTTATCTGAAAATTTCATGCGTTCCCTTTTCTGTACTTCTAAGTAAACTTCCAACAAGTATATATGCCACAGTTTCATTATCCATTCATCTGTCAGCATGTATCTAGGATGATTCCATTTCATAGTTATTGTAAGTTGTGCAGAAATAAAAATGGAAGTGCAAACAAGCGTCTCTAAAATAGGATATGACGTCCTTAAGTTATATACACAGGACTGGTATAGTTAAATTATATGCCAATTCTATTTCTAATTTTCTTCAAATCCTCCATGCTGATTTCCATAATAGCTGTACTTGTTTGCCCTCCCACCAGTAGTGAGTTGGCTTCCTCTTCTACTACATCTTCACTGTCCTTTGTTGTCAGTGTTTTGATGATATCTATACTAACTGGAATAAGATGAAATCTCAAAGTGGTTTTAAATTCTCTGATGGCTAGACATGTTGAACACTTTCTGGAATAATATTGGCTATTTGTATTTGTCCTGTTGTGAAGTCCATTTATTTCATTAGTACAATTGGTGATTAGCATTTTTATTACTTGTTTAAATTTTCAGTTATTTATAGATTCTGGTTATTAGCCCCATATCTGAAATATAGTTGGCAAAATTTTTCTCAGTCTGCTTCCTTTGCTGATGGTTTCTTTTTCTGTACACATAAGTTTTGATTCCATGTAGTCACATTTCCTGTGCTATTGGACTCCTGCTTAGAAAGGTCTTGCCTATGCCTATTACTTGAAATGCCCACCCCTCTTTTTCATCAAGTACTTTGAGTGCTTCAGGTTTTAGATTAAGATCGAATTTGAACAATTCTTTCTGTAGAGTGAGAAATGTGGGTATAATTTCATTCTTTTGCAAGAGGATATATGTGTTTAATTTGTACCATTTGTTTAATATGCTGTCTTTTTTCACCTGAATGTTTTTGGCTCATTATTGAAGACTAGATGTCCAAAGTGTGAATGTACTTCTGGTTCTCTATTCTGTTCCATTGGGCTATTTTTTTTTTTTTTTTTTTTTTTTTTTTTGCTATCAGTACCATTATGTCATCACTGTCAATCTTTAGTGCAATTTGTGAGTAAGTATTGTGATCTTTTCTGTTTCCATACAAGATTTGGGATTTATTTTTTTTTCAGCTCACTGAAGAATGTCATTGAGTTTTTGTTATTATTGTTGTTGTTGTTTTGTTTTTGTTTTTCGAGGTAGGGTCTCACTCTGGCCCAGGCAGACCTGGAATTCACTAAGTAGTCTCAGGATGGCCTCAAACTCACAGAGATCCACTCTGCCTCCCAAGTGCTGGGATTAAAGGCTTGCACCACCACGCCTGGCTTGTCATTGAGTTGTGATGAGGTTTGCTCTGAATTTGTAGAATGAATATATGTGTGTGTGTGTGTGTGTGTGTGTGTGTGTGTGTACAGTAATATGTAATATAATCATTGTTATAGGAGCATGAAAAAATTTTCCATTGTCTTTTTCCATCACCTTTTATTTCTTATAATCATGTCTTGAACTTTCCATTGTAGAGACCTTTCAAATTTTGGGCTAGTTTCATTTCAAATTAACTAATGTTTATAAAGCTATTGTGATGAGATTTTTGGGGGGGTTTTATTCTCTAGGACCTTATTATTTGTATACATGAAAGCCACTCGTTTTTCTGTGTTAAATTTGTATCCAGAAATACTAGTGAAAGTGTTTATTGGGGATAGGAGTTTTCTAGTACATATTGTAGGATCTTTTATTTATAAAACCATGTCATCTGCACATAAGGATAATTTGACATATTCCTTTCTATTTTTCTTTCCTTCATGTCTTCATGTTTATTGTCTCATTCCCAGTTGTAGAGGAAAAAGCCTCAATAATTTTTGTCGATTTAATATAGTGTTGATTCTGTGTTTATCACATATGTTCTTTATTACTTTGAGGTGTATTCCATGAATTCCTACTGTCTCCCTGACTTTCATTGTGAAAGTAAGTTCACATATTTTGCTGTCTTTTCTGCATCAGTTAAAATAATTGTTTTCTTTCTATTGTTAAGTTTATTTATGAGGTAGATTACATTTATTGATTTCATCCCTTGTATAAAGCTCACTTTGTCATCATGGATGATCTTCATGTATTTTTTAGTTCATTTGGTATCTTGTTGAGACATTTTAAACCGTGTTCCTCAGGAAAATTGTGAAGTAACTCTCTCTCTCTCTCTCTCTCTCTCTCTCTCTCTCTCGGTGGTGGTGTGTCTTTATTGGGTTTAGGAATCAAGGTAATGCTGACTTTGTAGAATGGATTTGGTAATGTTCCTTCCTTTTCTATTCTTTGGAAAAACTTGACAAGACTTGGTGTTAGAGCTTCCTTAAAAATTAGGCTGCTGAGATAGCTCAGTAGTTAAGGAACTTGAATGCAAAGTTTAAGGACATAGGTTTGGTTCCCCAATATCCATGTAAAGCCAGATGCGCAAGGTGGCACATGCATCTGGACTTGGTTTGCAGTGGCCATAGACCCTGGATCACCATTTTTTTTTTCTCTCCTTCTGCCTCTTTCTCTCTCCCTTTCTCAAATAAATAAGCAAAACAATTAAAAAATGATAAAATTCTGCAGTGAATCCTTCTGGTTCTGGGCTTAAATTCATGATATTAGGAATATGCATTCTTCCTAGCAGCACATGGAAGGAAATGTTTGTAAATTCAACCAAGCAATAGGCCACAAAACAAACCTTAACAGATTCAGAACAATTGACATAACCCTTTACATTCTGTCAGATCACAGCCAACTAAAAGTAGAAATCAACAGCAAATGGATACAGAAAATATGCAAATTCTTGGAGAATGAAAAACACACTTTTGAATAGGCATTGGGTCACTGAAGAAATCAAGACAGAAATTAAAATATTCTTATAAAAAATAGAGCCTGCTAGCTCCTCTGGCTCAAAGCAATCATAAAAACAGGAAAGTTCATAGCTACAAATGCCTACATCAAGAAGTTAGAGACCTCAAATAAACAACTTCATGATCCACTGTAAGGTTCTAAAAAAACAAAGACACTAATTCCAAACACACTACATGCTAGAAAATTTACGAAGGTCAGGGCAGGAGTTAATGAAACACACACTAAAATAGCAATACATAGAATTGATCAAAAAAAAAAAAAAAGAATTTTGTTTTTGAGAAAGCAACTAAGATTGGTAATCCTTTAACCAAACCAAAATGAGAGAGAAGTACCAAATTAACAAAATTAGTAAAAGAAAAGTTGTGATGGCAGATCTCAAAATATGCAGCATAATCAGAGAATACTTTTCAAAATTATATTCCAAAATGCTGGAAAATATAGAAGAAATGGACCAATTTTTAAATATCTATAACCTTCCACAAATAAAACTGGGAGTAAAAATAGTATAAGCAGAACTGATATCAGCAAGGAGATTGATGCTATAATGAAATCTCCCCACGAGGAAAACCCCAGGGTCAGATTTACTACTAAACACAAACTATTCTTAATGTGACCACACCTGATACTTTTGTGTTTACTCAGTTTTTCTATAGATATTTGTTACGGTTTGAATCTAAATATGTGATGTGAAATTTCATATGCTAAAGATGTGGTCCTCAACTAGTGATGTTCTTGGCAAATGATTGGAGTGTATGAGTGCTAACTCATCAGTGGGCTATTCTACTGATGAATTAATTCATATTTATATGAACTATTAAGAGGTGGGGCTAGTTGGAAGAAATAGGTAACCAACTTTTCCCTAGACCCTCTATTTTCTCTCTTTCCAATCTGTCATGAGGTGAGCCTCCTCCTCTACCACAGGGCCCCATCCCCATGTCACTCACTGAAGGCAGCACAGGAACAGTGCCAGCGGAGCCTCTTAAAGAGGAAGCCAAAATAAACTCTCCCTTGAGCTTTTAATCTCAGCTATCTTGTCACAGTGGCAATAACCTGAAAGAAATCATTCTCTATATATGAATTTTATAGTGAAGTTTAAATGTGTTTATGTATGGCATATACTTTCAAATGATTATGTATATTTGAAAACTTAATCATCTCTTTCAATACAGAAAACAATATAATCCAAATGTGAATCTTAGTAAGACAATTATATTAGTTCTGTTAGTAATATTAATAACAATGCATTTGATACCATGAAGAAATTTGCGAATTATTTTAACCTGAGTGCTTAATAACATTAAAACACTCCAAAACTGTACAATCAACACCATGTAACCAATTAAAACACACATATTTTTCTTTTATTAGTTGACCTAATTTGTCATGAGTATCCAAGGGGAAATAAAACAATTTTAATGTAGAAAATGAAATGACTTAAATTAGAAACTTCTCAACTATGTTTCAACACAGATGGTGAGCCAGTGATCAATATTGTCCTACTCAATTTCACACAAAATCATTTACAGTAGTTGGCCTTCATAAAAGCAGTGGGAGTAAATCAGTAGTAATAATTTTCTCCAGATCACATATATTATCATCATGTACTACTTTTAGAAACTTGATCTGTTATTTAGTACTTAAACTGAAAATCCATCTGCTCCTAGCTTCTTTTTATTATGTTATCACTGTTTAAAGCTCTTTCTCCTTCTCTTCTTTTCAATTTTATTTATTTGTGGGTGAAGAAAGAGAAGGAGTGAGAAAGAAATGGGGGGAAGAAAGTATACACACGTGTCTCCTGCCACTGCAAACAAACAAACTCCAGATTTAGGCACCATTTTGAGTATCTGGCTTTATGTGGCTGCTGGGGAATTGAACCAGGGCCTAGAAGGCTTTGCCAGTAAGTACCTTTAACTGCTAAACCATCACCTCAGATCTCTTTTTCTCTATTTGAGCAAATAAAATTCTGTAGCTCTTTTACAGTCAACTTTTGAGAAGAGAAAATATGTAGACTTTTTTTCTACAATAATTGTACTCCTCAACTCCTCAAATGTTTTTTTTCTCCACCAGTATTTGGTCTCTCTGTCATCTGACCATGTAGATGTTAAAGAGTAAATGCAAATTTATTGAAACACATAAAATCTTTCTTTGACAGTTAAAAATAAAACATAACTTAAGTCTATTTCCATCTTGTTAATCATTCCCATTAATTTTATCAGGTATTCATGATGAGGTTATGATAATCTCTGTGTGTTCTTCTGCTCCTGCTTCTGTCCTCTTTATATCAGTAGCATGATTCTTCTAAAGATGATCTCAATAATCATGTCTGAAATATCCTATAAGAGCTGTAACACACTGTCTGAAAATGATATAAAACTTCTTGCTCTTACAGTTTACAGCCAGAATTCTGGAAGGAATCTCAAACCTGGGCTGTGAGTCAGGAATGTACTTCTTTTTGGAGGTGTCAGAAGCGATGCTGTTTCTTGACTTTTCCATAAATTATACTCACCCAAGTTATATACTTCTTGGCTCATGGAGCAGTTGCACTTCAAATAGTAGTGGTGGGTAGTCTTTCTCTGCATACCACATACATAATGACAGTTATTTAATTCCCTAACACCCCCGTGAAGTCAGATATAAAATGTGACACAGGCATCTGGAGATTGTAGAGGCTAGAAGACCTGGCTGGACCATTCTTTCCCTGCCACCTCTCTCTTTGTGTCTACCTTCTCTCTGTCATCTTCTGCCTTCAAATAAATATATAAAAATATTTTTAAAACCTTCTCATAAAATTCTGATTCCAACTCATTTAAAAGACACTATCATTCAATTAGAACACCTAGACAACAGGGCAAAATAATTCTATATTGTCAGTTATCATCCATCTTAATTTTTTCATTTGTTGATTTAATTCATTTTTTCTCATGTATGTTAGCTACTTTCTCATTGCTGGTACAAAATGCCTCATGGGAAGCAATTTATGGAAGGAAAGACTTTAATTTGTTATTTCTGAAAATATCTGCAAGGACATACTGGACATAAAGTAATACCAGTTCTAAAATTTCTACTAGATATGAGTAAGACGGTCATGAATCTCTGACAATTGAGCAACAAGCTACTCTTTTAGCATGGTAGATACACTGAGTGTTTACAAAAACTTAGGCCCCTGTACAATCCCAGGTTACTGTCAGGGACTATGGTGTCTCACCTAGAAGGAAGTTTCACACTGCTGGTGAAATTGGCTTCACTAAAATTTTGAAGCCAACTTACTAAACATGTAAGTAAATAATTTCCTCAGAGTATTGTGGTTTTATTTTATTTTATTTTTTACTCAATTATTTTAACATTTTCCATGATTATAAAAAATGTCCCATGGTAATACCCTCCCTCCCCCCATTTTCCCCTTTGAAATTCCATTCTCCATCATATCCCCCCCCTCCATCTCAATCAGTCTCTCCTTTTATTTTGATGTCATGATCTTTTCCTCCTATTATGATGGTCTTGTGTAGGTAGTGTCAGGCACTATGAGGTCATGGATATTGAGGCCAATTTATGTCTGGAGGGAGCACGTTGTAAGGAGTCCTACCCTTCCTTTGGCATTTACATTCTTTCTGCCACCTCTTTTGCATTAGACCCTGAGCCTTGGAAGGTATGATAGAGATGTTACTTGGTACTCTAGTAACTTCTTTCCAGCACCATGATACCTTCTGAGTCGTCCCAAGGTCATTGCCATCTGAAAAGAGAAGATTCTCTACCCAAAGTGAGAGTAGCGTTATTGTCCCAAGGTCACTGCCATTTGAAAAGAGAAGATTCTCTACCCAAAGTGAGAGTAGCATTAATATAAGGGTAGGAATATTAAGAGAAGTGCTTACTGGGCAGTTTGATAAGCATAGTATATACACTTATCCAGACAGCAGCAGATGTTACACCCTTAGGGCACATGACCACCCCTGTTTTAAATTTTCAGTATCAGGGATGTATTCCCTCCCATGGAGCTGGCTTCCAGTCCAATTGGAGGGCAGTTGGTTTCCACCATGATAGACTTGAGACGATTGCACCTGTTGGCTCACTTGGCCTGGCTGGCCAATTATAAGGCTTGCAGTGTCCACTGTTGAGTATCTTCACTGGTGGTTTCTCTTTCTCCAGTTGAACTGCATGTAGAATGGCTTCTTCCAGCTTTCTGTAAGCTGGTCTACATGGAGGAGGTTATCAGCTCAGTTCCAGCAGGATTTCTCAGTGGCCTTGCAGCCCAAGTATGTGGAGTCTTCAGCAATAGGGTCTTACCATCCATTACTAGTGGGAAACCAAGGGCCTTGGCAATGGCCTATAATGTTTTGAGGGCATCAGGGACCTCCCGGGCCAACAACTCACTGGAAGGTATCCCATCTCTGGTACTGATCCTGAGTGTTCCATTGTCCAAAACTGGAGGATTCCATATGATTTATTTATATCCTCTTAGATTTTGATTAGCCCTCCCTCCACAATTTCTTTACTCAATCTCCTCCCCTGACCTCACTTTGGGCATTTTCACCCCCATTAGTCTATTCTTCTACTTACATATATACAATACCAACCTATTAAGTACCCTCCTCCCTTCCATCCTCTTCCCTTTGTATCTCTTTTTTAGCTTACCGGCCTCTGCTACTGATTTTTTCCTTCTCACACAGAAGCCCAATCATCTGTAGCTAGGACCCACATATGAGAGAGAACATGTGGCACTTGGCTTTCTGGGCCTGGGTTACCTCACTTAGTGTAATCCTTTGAGATCCATCCATTTTCCTGCAAATTTCATAACTTAACTTTTCTTTACCGCTGAGTAGAATTCCATTGTATAAATGTGCCATATCTTCATTATCCACTCATCGGTTGAGGGACATCTAGGCTGGTTCCATTTCCCAGCTATTATGAATTGAGTAGCAATAAACATGGATGAGCATGCACTTCTAAGGAAATGAGATGAGTCCTTAGGATATATGCCTAGGAGTGCTATAGCTGGGTCATATGGTAGATCAATCTTTAGCTGTTTTAGGATCCTCCTCACTGATTTCCACAATGGCTGGACCAGATTGCATTCCCACCAACAGTGTAGAAAGGTTCCTCTTTTCCATATCATCGCCAGCATTTATGATCATTTGTTTTCATGATGGTAGCCAATCTGACAGGAGTGAGATGGAATTTCAATGTAGTTTTAATCTGCATTTCCCTGATAACTAGGGACGTAGAACATTTTTTTAGAGGCTTATACACCATCCGGATTTCTTCTTTTGAGAACTCTCTATTTACCTCCATAGCTCATTTTTTAATTGGCTTATTTGATTTCTTATTATTTAACTTTTTGAGTTCTTTGTATATCCTAGATATTAATCCTCTATCAGATGTATAGCTGGGGAAGATTTTTTCCCATTCTGTATATTGCCCCTTTGCTTTATTCACAGTGTCCTTTGCAGTACAAAATCTTTGTAATTTCATGAGGCTCCAGTGGTTAACCTGTGGTTTTATTGCCTGAGCAATTGGGGTTTTATTCAGAAAGTCTTTGCCAAGACCAATATGTTGAAGGGTTTCCCCTACTTTTTCCTCTAGCAGTTTCAGAGTTTCCATTCTGATGGTAAGGTCCTTAATCCATTTGGAGCTAATTCTTGTGCATGGAGAGAGAGAAGAATCTATTTTCATTCTTCTACAGATACATATCCAGTTTCCCCAACACCATTTCCTGAAGAGGCTGTCTTTTCTCCAATGAGTATTTTTGGCATTTTTATTGAATATCAGGTGGCGATAGCTACCTAGACTTAAATCTGGGTCCTCTATGATGTTCCATTGATCTACTTGTCTGCTTTTGTGCCAGTACCATGCTGTTTTGTTTGTTTGTTTGTTTGGTTGGTTGGTTTTTTTTTTTTTTTTTTTTTTTTTTTTTTTTTTTTTTTTAACTACGGCTGTGTAGTATAGGTTAAAATCAGGTATGGTGATATCACCAGCCTTATTTTTGTTGCTCAGTATTATTTTAGATATTTAAGGTTTTTTGTGATTCCAAATGAATTTTTGGATTGTTTTTTCTATTTCCATGAAGAATACCTTTGGAAGTTTGATGGGGATTGCATTAAATGAGTAGATTGCTTGGGTATGATTGCCATTTTCACAATATTGATTCTTCCAATCCAGGAAAAAGGTATATTTTTTCCACTTCCTAGTATCTTCTGCAATTTCTCACTTGAGTGTTTTAAAGTTTTCATTGTAGAGATCCTTTACTTCCTTGGTTAGGTTTATTCCAAAGTACTCTATTTTCTTTGATGCAGTTGTGAATGGGAGTGATTCTCTGATTTCATCCTCTGTGTGTTTGTTGTTAGCATATATGAAGGCTACAGATTTCTGTGTATTTTTTTTGTGTGTATGTTCTGCTACATGGCTGTAGGTTTTTATCAAGTCTAACAGTTTGCTGGTAGAGTCTTTAGGGTCCTTTATATATAGAATCATGTCATCTGCAAATAATGATAACTTGATCCCTTCTTTTCCAATTTCTATCCCTTTTATGTGTGTCTCTTTCCTTATTGCTATGGTTAAGACTTCCAGTACTATATTAAATAAAAGTGGGGACAGTGGACACCCTTGTCTTGTTCCTCATTTTAGTGGAAAAACTTCCAGTTTTTCCCCATTTAGTAATAAGTTGGCTGTAGGCTTGTCATAAATAGACTTTATTCTATTGAGATATGTTCTTTCTATTCCCAGTCTCTGTTGGACTTTTATCATGAAGCGATGTTGGATTTCCTCAAATACTTTCTCTGCATCTAATGAGATGATTATGTGATTTTTGTCATTCAATCCATTTATATAATGTATTACATTTATTGATTTGCATATGTTGAACCATCCCTGCATCTCTGGGATAAAGCCTACATGGTCAGAGTGAATTATCTTTCTGATATATTCTTGTATTCTGTTTGCCAATATTTTCTTGAGAATTTTTGCATCTATGTTCATGAGGGAGATTGTTCTGTAAGTTTCTTTTTTTTGTTCTATCTTTGCCTGGTTTTCATATCAGGGTGATGCTGTCTTCATAGGAGTTTGGTAGAATTCCTTCTTTTTCTATTTTATGGAAAACCTTAAGAAGCAATGGTGTTAGTTCTTCCCTGAAGGTCTGGCAAAATTCAGCAGTGAATCCATCTGGGCCTGGGCTTTTTTAGTCAGGAGATTTTATAATATGTCCCTATGATTTTTTGAATTTCTCTGGCATCTGTTGTGCTGTTACTTTTTTCATCTCTAATTTTATTAATTTGTGTCTCTTCTCTCTTTCTTTTGGTCAGATTTGCTAAGGGTTTACCAATCTTGTTTATCCTTTCAAAGAACCAACTCTTTGTTTCATTGATTCTTTGTATTATTTTTTTTTGGTTTTATTTCATTATTTTCTGCCCTGATCTTTACTATTTCTTCCCATCTGCTGATTTTTCTTTGCCTTGCTCTTCTTTTTCCAAGGCTTTAAGGTGATGCATTACGTTATTTACTTGCAACCTTTCTAATTTCTTAATATAGGCACTTAGATCTATAAATTTACTGCCTCCATTGTGTCCCAGGAATTTTGGTATGTTGTGTTCTCATTATCATTTGACTCTATAATTTTGTTCATTTCCCTCTTGATTTCTTCATTGGCCCATTCATCATTTAGTAGTGTGTTGTTTAAATTCCATGATTTTCTGTATGCTCTATAGCCTTTCTTGATATTGATTTGTAGTTTGATTCCATTGTGCTCAGATAGAATGCCAGGAATTATTTCAGTTTTCCTGTATTTGTTAAGATTTCCTTTCTGCCCTAGTATATGGTCTATTTTAGAGAATGTTCCATGTGCTGCTGAAAATAATGTATATTCTGCAGCATTTGGATGGAATATCCTGGATATATCTGTTAGGTCCATTCCTTCTATGACCTCATTTAGTCCAGATGCCTCTTTGTTTATTTTTTCCTGGGATAACCTGTCAATTGATGAGAATGGTGTGTTGAAGTCACCCAGTACTACTGTGTTTGGTGTTATTTGTGGCCTTTGTTCTAGTAGCATTTGTTTGATGAAATTGGGGGCCCCATGTTAGCTGCATATATATTTAGGATTGTAATGTCCTCCTGTTCGAGGGTGCCTTTAATCAATACAAGGTGGCCTTCCTTATCTTTCTTAACTAATGTTGGACTGCAGTCTACCTTGTCAGATGTTAGGATAGCAAGCCCTGCTTGTTTTGTAGGACCATTTGCATAAAACACTGTATTCCAAGGTAGTGTCCATCCTTTGTAGAAAGGTGGGTTTCTTGGAGGCAACAAATTGAAGGATCCTACTTTTTAACCCAGTCTGCAAACCTATGTCCTTTGGTTGGGGCATTGAGGCCATTGATAGTAACAGATATTATTGAAAGGTGTTTTTTCAGTTTTGCCATTTTTTTTTTTTTTTTTTTTTTTGTAGTTCTTCTGGTTCTACCTTTGCTCTCTTGTGTTAACTAGTATTTGAGTATGGTTTGTTTTTTCTCATTCCTTATATGTGTGCTTTCTTTCTTTCTTTTTTTTTTTTCTTCAGCATGGAGGATTCCTTCAAGTATTTTCTGTAGAGCTGGTTTTGTCTTCAAATACTCCTTTAGCCTGCTTTTGTCATGGAATGTCCTTATTTCTCCATCTATTTGAATGGATAGCTTTGCAGGATAAAGTAACCTTGGTTGACAGCTGTTATCTTTCAGAACTTGTTTTGTCTGGCTGGTGTTCTAAAGGATTCCTGTATCTGCATTGGCACCTCTTTCCCAATTTGGGGGAAGTTTTCTTCTATGATTTTGTTGAAGACGCCTACTATGCTTTGGAGTGAAATTCTTTTCCTTCTACTATGCCCTGAATTCTTATGTTTGATCTTTTCATAGTGCCCCAAATATCTTGAAATTCTCCCTCATACTTTTCTATTAGTCTGTCTTTCTCTTTGTTGGACTGTATTAGATCTGCCACCTGGTCTTCTAGCTTAGATATTCCATCCTCTCCTTCATCCATTCTACTGGTGAGATTTTCTACAGATTTTTTATTTCATTAACTGTGATCTTTATTGCTAGTAAATCTAACTGTTTTTTCTATATTATTTCTATTTCCTTATTTATGTCTAGTATTGACCTCTTTATTTCATTAAATTGGCATCCTTTGTCTTCTTTGCTTCCTTTGATTTCCTCTTTGAGTTCATTGAACATATTTACAATCATTCTTTTGAAATCTTTCTCAGGTATTTCCTCTAACTCATTCTCACTGGAGGTCATTTCTGATGCATTAATACTTTTGGTGGATTTATATTGTCTTGATTTTTGGTGTTTCTTGTGTTATAATGTACACACTTTTGCATCTTGGATTATTTAATGATTGGATTTTCCAGTTAGCTGGGCATTATGAGATGTATCAATCGATGTGATGTTATATATCTTCAGGGTAGGAGCTTAAGGCATTAGGTGTGACTCTCAAGACTCTCAGAGTATCTACAAAAGTGACTGGAGGTGTTGGGTTTGCCTGCTATGAGAGTATTCTAGTAGGCTGAGTGGAACCAAATGCAGTTAGTTTCTAAAATGTAACTAAGCAATGTACACTTTCAATGAAAAACAGCACAGAGTATTTATCCAAGAGTAGGTATTATGACAACCAGATCCTCTGTCTGTCCCTTAGACTGTGTGGTGCCTCAGCCACTCCTTAATCCTGACAACAAGGCTGTTAAGATTTCTGGTCTGTAGAGGGTTCCAAGTCAGCTTGTGACCAGGTGAGACCCTTCCCTAATGTATAACAGAAGAGTAAACAAAGCCACTATAATTCAAGAAGCAACAAATACCAAGCCCAAAATACAGCTTATTTAAGAATGGCAAATTTGACCATCCATCCAATTTAACACATAATTTATCCTGATATGGAAGGTGCAATTAGCACTTGTGGTTCAGGCCTATATACCAAGTTTATTAGGTGGGTACTGACCTGTTGTAATCCCAGTTACCTTTTGGGATTATTTTGATCTCAGATGCTCTCTTTATTGGGTCCCTCTTTGGTGCTCTGTCAGTTCAAGTAGGCATTTCCCAGTCCCTGGACCGCTGCTCTGTTACCGGGGGCTGGGCACTGGTGGGGCAGGAGGGGGAAGGGAGCTGATGCTGCTCTAGTTTGCCCTCTGTTCACGTGTTCTTTTACTTGTGATCTGCTCCTCCGTTGTTCACTGCCATTCTCCCTTCATATGTCTTGAGTTTGCGGGGAGGTCCGCTGTGAGTGGAAAATCCCCTCGCCTGGCTTTTCCTGGGGCTCAAGCCAAGCCTGGGGGCTGTCTAGCGTGTGGCCTCCTCTGCAGTCTCCCACATGGCCCCGCTGGAGCAGCTTCTGGCAGCCCTTGCAGGCTCTGCATGCTCTGGATCTCTCCTACTTATCCACTGCTGTTTCAATTTCCTATACACCTCACGTTTTAGTGAAAGTGTGTATTTTTCCCCCCTATGCTGCTTTGGCATGGTCCCTATGCCACCATCGTAACTGGAAGTCCCCCATATTGTGGTTTTAATACACAGATTGCCATAATATATTACATAAGGTGCTCAGTTTTCAATATAAAAATACTAACTGAAAGGAAATGGAAAAAAAAGTGTGATCCATATAAAATAGAAAAATAGACAACAGAATATTTCTGTGAAGGGACTTATATATCATGTTAGTTTTTAAAGGACATTAAAAAAGTAGCTACAGTTGCTTGACCCAAAGTCCTGGTCCTCAAGTCTATTCCATTGGTCTATACTCCTGTTTTTATGCCAGTACCATGCTGTTTTTAGATGTGGTATATCTACACAATGGAATTCTATTCAGCAGTAAGAAAAAAATGACAAAATGAAACTTGAGGAAAAATGGTTGAACCTGGAACAGATCATTCTCAGTGAACTTACCCAATCACAGAAAAAAAAAAAAAAATCGCCACATAGTCTCACTCATCTACAGTACCTAACCTGAATCTACCCAAGATACCTTACATACCCAGCAAGCATCTCCTGGACTAGACACTAGGATGGAAGGGGAGGAAGGGGAGGGCGTCAAAGGGGTGGGAAACATAAATCTAGACCCAAACGGCAATGGTACCATAATTTTCTACTTACTAAAAGACAGACCAAGTAGCTGATCCTTCTCCAGGCCCTTACAGGGAACACTTGAACCAGAAGATACTGGAGAGGGTAGGATAAAGACTAACCTTAATCTTGTACATCTTGCCACCCTTCCTCTCCCTCCCCCTTCTCTCTCTTCTCTCTAACTCTTGTATGTTAGTTATCTTTTCCCTCATTTTCTTAGTGGGCACTGACCTGTAACTCCCACATCCAGCATGGGGCTATCATCCACAATGAGCTTTGGATCAGAGAGACCTACAAGGTTTCCTAAAAGACAGACAGATTTCTGTCAAAGTACTTGATGACCCACCAAAGGCTAGTGGTAAGACACTACTGCTGAAGACACCTTATGTGTTTGACATGCAAAATAGAATGGCATGGCTGGAACTTGGAAGAGAGTCAGTCCCCAGAAAGTCAGCGCGTCTAGTGCCAGAAGGTGCTACATGGGCGACTGGGGGAAAATGACCAATATCTGTCCAAGCAATGCATGGTCTAATCTACTTAGCAGCAAATAACTTGTTGTGATGCCCACACAAGTGCAGTAGTGGCACACAGCCATGGTGGGGAACCAACTGCTCTCAATTTGGCTAACTGATCCCCTCACTGGTATGGGACCCATAGCTGGAGCTGGGAAACAAGTCAGAACCATTTCCAAACATAAGCCCACTCTCCAATATCAAGCTACCATCAATTGTGGGCTACAAGAGGGCCTACACCTATTAAATTCTCTATAAAAAAAGTAAGGGTTATCTCATTTGTCCTGGTGCCAACTTACTCTCTGTTGGAGAATCTGCTTCTCTTTTTCAGATAGATGTAGATCCTAAGGAGAGAGCCACCCCATCATACCTCAAAAGGGCCCTAGCTGCAACTAAGAAAATTTGGCGAAACAAGCAAGGGTGCGGTTTTCCTGATGAACCGTATACCAGCACAAGAGGGAAGGAGATCAACAGAGAGAATAATCAACTCCTACCAAATCAGAGAGCCAGAGCCTCAGAGCCCCCAAACCTCATCACTGAAGCAGACCAAATATGAACCCTAACATGGCTCAGGGAAATTTTGTGGAAGAGGGGGCGGAAAGAATGACAGAGCCACATGTTGGGTCATGATATGCAGAGACATTTATCTTACTGTGGGCTAACTCCACAATGCATGTCCTATATACCTCAACAAGGAGGGGCGAAGAAGAGGGGGTAGGTCACAGATGAGCCTAATAATGGTACCAAACTGACTGTATTTGCTGAATACAAAACTAACTAATAAAGAATAAAAGAAAAAAAAAGTTATTGTAAGTTGTGGTTGTTTGAATCATATATCCACTATAAACACATGCACTCTTAATGGTGGGAGGTATAGCTTGGCTGGAGGTACACTGTTGGAGACTGAATTAGGGGCACTGTAGCAAGAACCCCCTTGTCAGTACTTTGATCACTCTTCTGCTACTGTTTTCCACTTGCTATGCCAGATGTGATACCGAGACTCTGCTCATGCCATGTTTTCCCTCATTTTGAAACTTCCCCATGAAAGTTTCAACCAAAATAAAAGCTTTCCACCAACAGCTGCTTTTCATTGAGTGTTTTGTCCCTGTAATGCTAAGGTAAATACAATATAACTATTTTCAAATAATTAGAATATCTCATGCTTATGAAAATAAAGGAATATATTATAATAATTACTCATCAAAAAGAGTAGGATGGGTTCCACATGGTTTCCTACTTTTAAATACACTACCCTTGCTACAACTATAATTTTCATGCAGAGGTATAGGTAGGTAATAGTGTGTTCCTCAGGATATTGTTACTGACTGTGACCTTGTTGGATGTCAAGAGCAAGGCATGTGAAAATGTGCTTTTGGCAGCATCTGGTATGTAATGGGAAGAGGTGTTACTGGACCATACAGTGTGTACAAGGGTGCAAAACAACAACAGAGTGTCTGGCTAACATAAAATATCACCTCTTAATATTATTTAACTAGCATATCTCAGAGGGTATCACATTTCATACATATATATGTGATGATTTCTTTGAAAATTTTTCTTTTTTGGTTTTTCAAGGTAGGGTCTCACTCTAACTCAGGTTGACATGGAATTCACTATGTACTTTTAGGGTGGCCTTGAACTTACAGTGTTCTCCTACCTCTGCCTCCCAAGTGCTGGGATTAAAGGCATTCTCCACCACACCCGGCTTCTCTTTGAAATTTAATAAGTAGATTGTGTCTAACTTTTGCTTCAATAGAATTAGTGTAGAAAATACTAGCTTTCTCCTATAAGTAAAATCAAATAATGTGAAAATATCATTCAATTTATTTTATATATTTATTTTGTTGAAAAATGTTTACAGAAAACATAATTTACATAGATCATGAAACACTCATTGTATCTGTTGAAGAGAGAGAGAGAAAGTGTGTCTGTGTGTGTGTGAATGAGGGCACATATATGCCATAGCATAATGTGGAGGTCAGAGAATAATCTTGAATGTCAATTCTCACCTCTCAACCTGTTTTAAGACACAGTCTTTTTTTTCTTCAGAGCTGCATTTCCCGGACTAGCTGTCTCTGCCTACCTTCTCACTGTAGGTGTTCTGGGATAACAGACTCAGGTTTCACATGGACTCTGGGAATCTAAACGCAGCCTTGTACAGAACGTGCTTTACATACTGAGCTATTTCCCCAGCCTCACAACATTCAGACTTGTAAGAAAGTTTCAAAAATATATTCAAAATGATGGCAAGAATGCTTTCATTGAAGCAAACTAAAACAAAATTAAAACCAATAAATGTAAAAAGGCAATATGAGAAGAAATTAGAATCAGCAAGGACAAAAATTAATGAAAACAAGCACAGAGTGCCACTGAAAACAACATCTCAGGCTAGTGTCAATGCATAATGATAAAAAGATGCTTTTAGACTCACAAAATTTCTACCAGAGTCCATTTGTAGCTCTTCTCTCAACTCCTTTCTATCTTTTAGTACTCAAGATGCTACTGTAAACAGTAGTTAAAACATTCAAGTATCTGGTAAAGCATGATTTCTGGCATATTTTACAAGCCTGTACCTAGTGGGTGCATTGTACAGAGCTCTTGTGTTGCTCTGGGAACTTTGCTCTTCACCACTGCCATGTATATTGGACTGTGGAGAGTCAGTGTAAAATGAATTCTGAGTTTTTATATAGGCATATGAAATTATTCCTGGTATAGTCTGAAGGTTAAACTCACTTAGAACTGGTTGAATAATTTATGGAAGGCAAAATAGCAGTTTGCTATTTTAGGTTTATAGTAGTTTGTGTATACAAAATCATTTTGTGGAAGCCCACATTAATAATTTGAACTAAAGAATGGCTATGTCAAATAATGACAAAATCTTCAATCTCTTTAACTTAATAGGTACCACATAAAATAACTATAACCCTAAAATCTATTGATGTATTACATATTGTAGCTAGCAAAAAGATATTAACTAATGTCTTGATTATAAATTCTACTATCTCCCCATTTTTATCTACCATTCCAGAATTAAATGATAAACTACCTTATAGCTACTCTCCCTTAAGAATTTGATAAAGATAAGATTTCTTGATCTTAGACATCTCATCCATTCCAGGAGGGGGAATGACACAAATTCATGCAAGCTGAATATCTTCAACTTGATTCTGTTCTGTCAAAAGTGATTGAATAAGATTGAAGATTTGCTCAGTAGAACCTCTAATAATACTGAGTTTTCCTAGTTGAATTTTATGTAATATTGGCAAACCAGAAGTTCCAATGAAGAAGTATTGCTTTTATATTTTATGCAATCAAGATGACCAAACTGCTTAGTTAAATTGTGCACACTACTGAAAAATTCAAATGTGAGCTAAATCACCTGACTGTAATTGCAGATCTGCTTTCCCCAGATTTACAAAGACATGTACAGGCTGTGTTATAATCCCCACAGCACTTTTATTGATTGCCCACTATGTGCCTTTTCATATATTACACATTAGGAAAAATATTAAGAATAACAAGAAGCTTTGCCATTTAGTGCAAACATGCACATATACACATGTGTGTTGGTTTTGTATACATTTTATAAGTCAGTTAATCTACTTTGTTGCTATGTTTTCTCAAGTATACCATTCCTTGCATTTTTGTATAGCAGTAGGATAAGATTATGTGCACCCTGTTACAGTGTGGACACATCCTTTATCTTACAATAAGGAAGTTAAATGCCAATTATAAATAATTGTCATTGAAGAAAGTTCATCATTTGTTTACCTACTCTTAAAAATGTCAAGATTATCTTTGGCATAAGAAATAAAGGCTTTTGTTGCAGAGGAGGGGTAGGAATCCAGAGAATTAGTTCCTGGTTTCAACTCTACTCCAACCTGGACTTGGAATGTTGTATAAGTTCATTATGTGGCACACATTTCACTCATGCACACAGTGAAAAGTGTGAACAACAAAGTGCTTCTTTAATTTCAGGTTACCATTCCACCACTTGTAGAATCTTGTTAAAGTTCAGAATCTGACTCAATAAGTATAGATGTGGTTCTTAATTTTTAGTTTTAACAAGTTTCTAACTCATAGTAATGTTATTGTTTTGAATAGTTTATTTTGTGCAATGAGGGGTTATGATTCTGAAACTTCCATCCTGGTCCTAGAAATGCTTTTGGATCTAAGTTATGGCAATATGTTCTTAAACATACCTCCTATTTTGTTGAAAGGGAAAATATCCATTTTTTGCATAATGAAGTTGGACCCTTGTATCATATCATAGACAAAAAACAACATCATGAATTAAGCCCTTACATTTAAGACCCTAGACTATAAAATTAGTAGAACAGAAATCAAAAGAGAGTTCCAGAGCATTAATTTGGACAATGATTTTTGGTACATGACTCAATAGCTCAGTCAAAAATCACATAGGAAAATGGTGCCACATCACATTAAAAATATTTTATAAAAATATTACATAAACATTTAATAGGTACCTTTGCACTGAGAGTAAATTTTATGACTCATATTTGTGATAAGACCAACTATTAAAACTTTGTAAATCATTAAAATTTTAGCAGTGAAGCAAACAATCTGATTGAAGAAAAGCCAGCTCAACATTTCTTGTGTGTGTGTGTGTGTGTGTGTGTGTGTGTGTGATCAAGTGATTGAAAAATAAAATCATAGCATGTCATCTCACACATCACAAAGAAAAATGTTGTCTAGGGTATAGATATAGAGTTTCTAGATAACACAATTTTATTATTCAGACTTTCAGTTTTTTAGAAACCCATAATCAAGTAACCAGTACTTTTGAAGTATGTAAGGCCCAATTTTTATTTCATGTTAATTCCTACAGTGATATATCTCCAGAGGAAAGAAATGCTATTGTCAATATTGTACAAGAGTGATGGAAACAGATCATGACCAAGAGAGAGAGAGAGTGAAGAAAGGAAAGTGTGTGTGTTGCGGGGGAGGGGGGGCAGAAATCCTGAAAGTCCATTTTTAAGGAATTAAACCATCCATAAGTTCCTACTCACCATTCAAATCTCATCTCTTAAATCTACTACAACAGGAATTCAGAAACATCAACATGACCTTTAGAGGTGATAAAACATTCAAAAAAAATGAACCAATTGATATAGCAATTCCACTTCTGAGTATGCATACAAAGGAATTAAAGTCAGTATGTCAAAGAAATATATTCATTCATACGTTCGTTATTTAAACTAAGACATGAAGCAACTTAACTGTTCACCTACAGGAATGGATAAAGAAAATGGGGTATGATTACCCCACAGGATAGTAATTCTAAAAACGAAGGAAACTCATTTGCAACAACATGGGTGAATTGAGTTTTAGCATGTAATCCCTATACATACTTTTTATCTCTGCGACAAATAACAGAAAAACTACTTAAATGAGGAAGGCTTTATTTTGTATAATTTTTAGAGATTTCCCCCTGCTTAGCTGGCTTCATTGCTTCTGGACCAGTGGAAAGGAACAATATGATTTGAGCCAAAGTATGTGTTTAGGGAGGATATTCACATAACAAATAGGAACAGGAAAAGCATGTCAGAGAGGCACCTGGGAAAGTGTCAGCCCCCAAAATCTGCACTCCATATCACATTTTCCACTTAGATACCACCTTCAAGGGCCTCTACCATCTGAAAATAATACCTACAAGTTAAGAGTCTAAAAAAAGCATTTAACCCATTGTTTAGGTTAAGACCGTATTATCTAAACATTTCGTAATAATGGGTTCTATCAACTGAGGTCAAGCCATTATCAATACATAAGCCTATTCCAAGGACAGTTCCTATTCAAACATAGCAACCACATATACAAGGAATATAAAATGTCAAGCTCACAGAAGTATAAAAGAGGATGGTGTTCACTAGAGACTCAGGAGCAAGGAAATGTGATTTGGAATTGTATGATGTTCTTAAAAAGTTACAAAGTTTCAATTGGACAGGAGAAATTAGTTTTAGACATCTTTTTCACAGCATGTGACTATAGTTAATGATAATGTATAGCTTAAAATAACTAGAAAAGAAGCTTTTTAAATGCTCTACGCACAAAAATAAGTGTTTGAGGTTATGGGTATGTAAATTAGCTTGATTTAATCTTTCCACAATGTAAACCTTTACAAAAAGTCATTTTGTATCTCATAATATGAACACTTAAAAAGATAGAAAAGTCTGAGTATGGTCTTCAAGCAACCCATTAGATTAAACAGCAATTTAACAAAACTATTTCACAGTATCTTATTTTTATTTATTCATCTATTTTTTGAGAAAGCATCTCTCTATGCATGTCATTCTGGTCTTGAACTCTTGATACCCCTATGTTAGTATCGTGATTGCTGGGATACAGGTGTGCACAATTATGCCAGCTATAATTTATTTTCACACTTCAATTAATCCAAACAGAAATAATGACAACTTTAGATGAGCAGGTACTATTCTATTTAGTTTTTATTTGAGAAAATTTAGACTTACACAATAATTTTTTACATCTATTATAATTAATTGTTGAAGATTTTATCTTAAAATTGGTGTTTCAAGCAAATTAATGATGTATTTAGCCCAAAATGCCTCATAATTTTAGCCTGCAGAGGAAACTACTGTTTATGTCAGACCATTAATCTGTCAAAAACATATCTTAAAGTAGTGAAAATTTTAAAAATTCAATTTTAATTTGTTGATAGAATAATCTACAGACAATTTATTTCTGAAATGTCAATATATGTGAGAATTGTTGTGCATGCAAGTTCAAAATTGACCTTGCTTTCTTGGGGGGGGGGCAGGGGAGCTTTTCAAGGTAGGGTCTCACTCTGGCTCAGGCTGTCCTGGAATTGACTATGTGGTCTCAGGGTGGCCTCGAACACTTGGCAATCCTCCTTCCTACCTCTGCCCTCTGCCTAACAAGTGCTGCGATTAAAGGCATGTGCCACCATACCTGGTTTTGATCTTGCTTTTGCAAGCAAGTTGTTAGTTTGTGAAACACTTGTGTGTAGTTCTACAAAACCATCTGTAATCTATCATGTGACCTTTCATTTCATTTCATTGCATTTCATTTCATTTCATTTCATTTCATTTCATTTCATTTCAGGAATACAGAAAAAGCCATAAGACTATCACATGAATTTGAATAAAGACTGATTTTATAATTTAATTTAACTTACTATAAAAGCAATAAGGTTTGGGCTGGATAGATGGCTTAGCATTTAAGGCTCTCCAGGTCCCATGTAAGCCATATGCACATGGTGGCCCATTCTTCTGGACTTCCTTTGCAGTGGCTAGAAGCTCTGGCATGCCCATTCTTTCTCTCTCTCTCTTTCTCCCCATCTGTCTGTTCTGTCTCTAATAAATAAATATGAAAATAATATATTTTATTATGGTATTTTATGGTATTTCTCCATGTGTAGCATTCTGAACCTGCTTGTCCCCTTCTTATTTCCATAACACATAATTCTGTTACTCTCCCTTCCCCTTCATTAAAACCACATTTCCCCATCTCATAGTCTCTGTATATAGTTTCATTTACACATACACACACACGCACACACTGCTGAGATAACATTTTCTGGGGAGACAAAGCAGACATCCACTTACCTCACATAGGATACTAACAGACTTAAGTAGTGATTATCTCAAAATCATCCTGGATAAACCAATGAATTTATTGGGGTTGCTTAGAGAATGTAGCTGAGGAGTTACTCATGGAAGCATAGATGAGTTTAAGGCAATTGCATCACCAAAAGTCCATTCCAACCTGGGATAAGGCTCATAGAAGGTACATCTCTGGAGGTCCCTGAGCACCTCCCAGGCAGCTTACAGGTAGTACATTCTCCACAAGTTATTATTTGTCTCTATAACCTTGAGAAGGGAACTTGCGTATCTTGAAATTTTCAGCTTTCTAGGACTTGCTTACCTTTTGAGTTTCATGAACTTCTTTACCCCCTCCTATGAGGAAGGTTTCAATTAATATTTTAATTTGGAGGAACTTGCTATACTATACACTACCTTTCCATCCTGTCTTGCATTCTTTCCACCACCTGTTCCATTATGTTACCTAAGCATTGAAGATGGTTAGATAAATGTCTGTTATGCCAAAGAAATAATCACTTAGTTTTAGGAACTGAATTTGTTGAATCTTGCAGGTTACTTCCTTTGCAAAAAAGAAGTTTCCTCACAAGGTTTGTTGACTCTGACAGCAACAGTGATATGAGCATAAGCACAGATGTATAGAAAGTAATTTGAAAGCACATCATATTTATTCAGCAAAATATCAGTTGCTTCCCCAGTAAACCACTTGACATCCCTACCACAAGATTTTGACAATATTTACCTACATGAACTTCCTCCTGGGGATAGGGTCTTAAATAAAATCAGACAGAAGGTTTCAGCCACAACAGTCTGTGCCATTATTGTCCCAAAAAGTACATCAGGCCTTATATATTGGTACTATAGCAGTGTCTATAGTCAAGTAGTACTGTTAGTGACAACTATATCTTAGCAGTGCGCATGGTGCCTTCCAGCATGATGAAATCCAATCAGCAAAGCAGGAGTTTCCAGCTTGGTCCCAAACTGATTTATTTATGTCCTACAACCAAATTATGCAGAATCTGCAGCAATAGTGACATACCATCTAGTGACTAAGATACCCGAAATAACCACTGGCTTCCACATGCACCCAGATACACATGAACAGTGTTGCAGTCAGGTTTGCATTGCTGTCAGAAATCACCCAACCAAGAGCAGCTTGTGAGAAAAAAAAAAAAAAAAAAGCAAGCTTATTTTAGATTACAGACTCAAGGGGAAGCTCTATGATAACAGACAAAACAATGACATGAGCAGGGGTTGTACATCACCCAATGACCAACATAAGGTGGACAATAGCAACAGGATAGTGTGCCGAACACTGGCAAGGGGACACTGGATATAATAGCCATAAGCCTGCCCCCAATAATGCATTAATTCCTAAATCTATGTCAGCTGGGAACCTAGCATTCAGAACACCTAAGTTTATGGGGGACACCTGAAACAAACCACCACAGTCATGCACACACACAAAAGCCTTCAATCACAGGCATACAAACATACACATACATGCATGTAGGGATACCAGACACACACCTCAAGAAAGAAATATCTCAAATAAACAAATTGTTGACATTCCTCAAAGAATATCAATAGATGAAAACTACTCCATTTCTTTCATAAAATATTAAAAATATTGAATAGAAATGAACAGTTCCAAACATTTTATGAGTCCAGCATAACCATGGCATCAAGGCCAAACAAATACAACATAAAAGAAAAAAAATAGAGATCAGTGTCTGACAAAAAAAAAATGCATTAAATTGGTAGCAAACTGCATTGGAAAACACAATTACCAAATCATACACCATGATAACATTGGATCAAATGGGGAACAGGATGGTACAAAACATTAAAATAATGCATATTATGTACCACATTAACAAATGAAGAACAAAACTTTTAACGAAATCACCTGTCTTACCATTAAAACTCTTGACAAATTGGATACAGGAAGCATGTATATGACACAATGTATTGGAATTGTACAGTCAACATTATGGTCCCCAACTTACTATGGTTCAAATTATGATTTTATAAATTTTACATGCTGAAAACATTTTCTTTTACCTATTTTTGAAAAGAATTTATATTAAACTTTCACTTTTCATCTTTTCCCAGGTTAATGTCATAGGGTGTGATTTTCCTATATGATATTGTGCTGTCTCAATGAGCTGTAGTTTCTGGGCAGCTATGCTACCACAAGGACAAACATGGGTATGAGGCACTGTTCTGTGCATTGCCAGTGATGTATAGTAGTTTAAAGGAGTTTTCAGCTTTTAATATTTCTAACTTATAATAGACTTTCTGGATATTAACCTAACTTAAAATAAGAAACATCTAAATACTCAAAAGAAGAAAAATTGAAAGGATTTCCTCTTTCCATGTCTATTCAGAATTTAAGTAACTATACAAGAAAAAGAAGTCAAGGCCATCACATGGGCAAAAATAGGAAATAAAATATTCCACCAAAATTGTTAGAACTAATGAATGAATGCAGTAAATATGCAAGAAATAAAATTAACAAATTCTTATTACTATGCATTAACATGAATAAAACAAGGAACATGAGATAGCAATTCCATTTATAATAATTGTAAAATAAGATAAAATAAAAAATACTTAGTGATTGGGCTGGAGAGATGGCTCAGTAATTAGGTACTTCCCTGAAAAGTCTAAGACCTGGGTTTTATTCCCCAATACCCATATAAATCTAGATGCACAAGGTGGAACTTGTATCTGGAGTTTGTCTGCAGTGGCTATAGGCTCTGGTGTTCCATTCTCTCTCTCTCTCTCCTTCTTCCTCAAATAAATAAATAAACATATATTTTAACAAATAGGGATAAATTAAAGCAAAGACATGAAAAGAAGGTTATCTTGATGAAATAATTTGAAGACACAAAATGATACTATTATTATTAGTTTTTATATAGTTATTAGTTTTGTATTCAGTGAATACAGTCAAGTTGGTACCATTGATACCTCCTCCCTGTCCTCTCCCCCTCCACAGGGACCCTCCTTGTTGGGGTATATGGTTCATGCGTTGTGGGGTTAAACATCAGTTATGGGTTGGAGGAAATGTCTCTGTGTATCATGATCCAATGTGTGACTCTGACATTCTTTCCACCCCCTCTTCTGCAAATGTCCCTGAGATATGTTAGGTTCATTTTAGGTCTACTTCACTGATGAGGTCTTGGGGGCCTCTGTGTCTCTGGATATCTGGTTTGGTAGGAGTTGCTTGTTCTCTGTGTCAATCTCCTTCACCCTTGTGCTGGTACCAGGTTCACCAAGAAAACAGCACTCTTTCTTGTTCCCCAATTATTCTTAGTTTCAGCTGGGGCTCTTTTGAGGTATGATGGGGTGGTTTTCTCCTTAGGATCTGCATGTATCTGAAAAAGAGAAGCAGATTCTCTGATGGAGAGTAGAGTTAGCACATGATAAATGGTATAATCATTATTTTTTAGATATAACTTAATAGGTGTATGCCCTCCTTTCGCCCACGATTGGTGAAAGCTTGACAATGGAGAGCAGACTCATTTTTAGATATGGTTCTGAATTGTTTCCCAGCTCCAGATATGTGTTCTGTTCCACTGAGTATATCAGTTAGCCAAATCAAGAGCAGTTGGTTTCCCACCATGGCTATGTACCACTATTGCACTTGTGTGAGAATCATGTCAGGTTGTTTGCTGCAGAGTAGCTTAGACCATGAGTTACTTGGACAGATATTGGTCATTTTCCCCAAGTCACTCTTGTAACACCTTCTGGCACTAGACATGCTATCTGGGGATTGACTCTCTTCAGCTTGCAGCCATGTAACTCCATGTTATATGCCAAAAGCATATGCTATCTTCAGCGGCAGCGTGTTACCACTAACCTTTGGTGGGTCACCAAGTACTCTGACAGAAATCTGTCTTCTTTTGGGACACCTTGTAGGTCTCTCTGATCAAAAGTTTATTGTGGATGATAGCCACCTGCTTGTACTGGGATTTACAGGTCAGTGCTGAAGAAGAGAGGGAAGAAAAGGATAAGTATTATAAAAGAGATAGAGAGATGAAAGAGAAGGAGGAGAGAGAGAGAGAGAGAAACAGAAATAGGAGAAGATTAAGGTCACTCTTCATCATACACTCTCCAGACCTTTGTGATTCAGGTGTTCCCTCTAGGGGCCTGGTGAAGGTTCAACCATTCGGTCTGTCTTTTAGGATGTAGAATTTTATGGTACCATTGTTGTTTGGGTCTAATTTTGTGTCCTCCACCCCCTCCATTACCCTTCCCTCCCTCCCTACCCTCCCTATTGTCTGGTCCTCGAGATGCTTGCTAGGTATGTTGGCATCTTGGTTAGATTCAGATTAGGAGCCATAGTTGAGTGAGAGTATGTGTCAATTATCTTTCTGTGATCAGGTGAGTTCATTCCAGTTTCAACCATTTTTCTTTAAATTTCATTGTGTTTTTTTTTTTTTTCTTACTGCTGTGTAGAATTCCATCATGCAGATATACCACATCTTAGTTATCCATTCAGCTAATGATGGATGCCTAGGTTGATTCCAGCTCTTAGCTATTACAAATTGAGCAGCTATAAACATGGTTGAAAAAATGTCACTGGACTGAGGCATGAAGCTTTTAGTAAGGGGATAACTGGGTCTGTTGGTAACTCTATAGTCAGCTTTTTTAGGAGTCTCCATGTTGCTTTCCAAAGTGGTTGTACCATCTTACATTCCCACCAACAGTGGATGAGGCTTCCTATTTCACCATGTCCTCGCCAGTATTTATTTTCATTTGATTTTTTAATGTTTGCTCTCCTTACTGGGGTAAGGTGGAATCTCACAGTTGTTTTAATTTGCATTTCCATAATGATTAGGGATGATGAACATTTTCTTAAGTGTGTGTTTACTGTTTGTATTTCTTTCTCTGAGAACTCCTAATGGAATTTTATCTTAACAATTCATAGAATGGAATTAATATTATTAAAATGTAATACAATAAATAATTTTTTGAATCAATGTTATATATATATCAAAATTTGAATATTATTTGCCAAATAAATATATAAAATCCTATTTTTATCAATCCCCAAACCCTGGCTATCCAAACAAATTATCTGAAAAAAATATAACAAAGCAGGCAGCATCACATTAATTGATGTCTAACATAAAGACCACAGTAATTAAAATATCAAGACATGGGTAAAACCTTGGACAGGTTAATCAAGGTTACATAGCCCAACAAGGCAGAGTCACATGTATGCAATGCAGTGATTTTCAAAAATTGATCGGAAAATTCATAGCACTTTCAAAAAATGCTATTGGCAGAAGTTGATAATCTATATGTATATTAAGAATATCACACCCTTATCTCAGACTGTATATGAAAATTTATTGACAATGGATTACGGATGAAGTGCTCATAGCAAGAACTGTGAAAAACATATACATATAAAGGGAAAATCGCATGGCATGAGTTGAATAATTTTTACATGATCCATAAAATGCTGGCAATAAAAACAGAAACAAGATAAAGATGTTATATTTAACTAAATGTTTATGCAAAATATGCAATAATTTATAGTGTGAAGATATTTAAACACTGCAAACCTTGAAGAAATGGTAAAAAAAAATGTGAGCATGTCCAATATCTAATAAGGAGCTAATATCCAAAGTATATAAGAAAATATACAGCAATTCAATAGCAAGAAAAAATACCAAATTAGTAAATATGTCAGGGGCTTGAGTAAACATTTCTCAAAAAGAAAACGCTTAAGAAATATTCCTGTGGTAACCTACAGACCTTCTGCTGGCTTTAACTTCTCATAGATTCTGTCACCTCTCTATAGTTACTCAGAATTCCAGGCCTTAAATTAAATTAGACCCACGAAGGACAGAGTTAATTTGTTAACACCAGCTTTCATTTCTAGATTAATCCAAAATTCATAAAATTAATTTGTAAAAGATACATCTATACACCTATATTCATTGTAAGTCTATGCCCAACAGCCAAATGATAATTCAATCCAAGTTCATCTGCACATGAATGGATGAAGCAATTATATACATAATGCCACAGTGCTTATCTAAAAGTAAATAGCATATGTTATTCATTGCATCATGTATTGAATTATAGAACACTATTTCAAATGAAACAAATAGGTATAGAAAGACAAATATGATGGTACAGAAAGACAAATATAACTTATTTTCTCTTATATTGGAATCATAAAACTCATAAACAATTTCTTACATCTAGAGAGTAAACTGATCCTTAACAGGTATTGGACTACAAATAATCAATGTATTATACAAGAAAGCACAGAGTACTAGTGAATTTTCTTTAGATGTATTGTTCCATCATTTTATAAATTAAAATATTGAAAATTAAAGCCACAGTAATATCTAGTTAAGTGCCATTCACTACATGTAGTGCAATGTTATTGTGCCATGTTTGAATGAAAAACTAAAGAAATAACTTATTCACACAGCTAAAAAAAAAAAAAAAAAGAAAAAGGTCAAATTTGCTCAAAATTTCATTCATACACGTACACTTTGCAAATCATTTCTCAATTCCCAGGAACATCAGGGTTGGTAAGGATTAGTAACAATACACTTGTGTTATGAAATATTATTTTGAGATAAAAATGTACAAGTTCATCTTTTAGGTCTACCCCAACAAATTGTCACACAGTAGCCATTTAAAAATAATAGAGATGTACTTTATAATAGGTTTGGAAGCCAGGTGTCCAAAGTCAAGGTAAAGAAGGGTTGATGGTCTCTTCTAGAGGCTGAGTGAAATGGAGCTTCCTGGCATTTCTTGGTTTGTGCTACCTGACTCCAGTCTTTTCTCCATGTTTCATATCATCTCCTTCCCTCTTTCTCTGTGGTCTCTTCTGTTGTTATATCTAAGTACCCATGCGGGGGATCTACAAAGAACTTATGTCCAGATAACTGGTTCCATCATCCCTCCATTTCATGTTTCACAGTGTATTAGTCAAGGTTCTCTAGAGGAACAGAACTGATAGAATGAATTATATTAAAAAGGAAATTTATTGGATCAGCTTACTATAGTCCAATACCAGTTGCAGGCCTGAGAATCAAGGAACTCAGTCCATGTAGCCATATGCCTCAGCAGTCCCAATCTGGCACTGAAGGCCTGTAGGATTCCTGAGGAGTCAATCCACAGGACTCTTCAGTTGATGCTGGTCTTCAATCCATGCTGACAGGCAGCACTCAGCTCCTGAAGCCAAGTGGAAGGAAGGGACTCTTTTTACCCAGAGCTTCTTTATGTAAATTTCCCATCTGAAAGGGGCCACCAACTCTGGGGGAAGGGCTCATTCTGATGGAAGGACTTCCTCTTTCAGTTAATCCTTCCTGGAAGCATCCTCAGAGACCCACTGGAAAGGGATTTTTGTGGAATACTAAACATATCAAATTGACAGCACCTTAACCATTACAACAGATTACTGGGGAGGTAACTTTTGGGTAGCAATCTTTTCAACTGACTACAGTGTTTAATTTTTTTTCTTCAACTCTTGGCCATTGGGCAAGGCACCATCATTTATAAGCCTCATGTTCAAGAACCACAAAATTGAGTTCCAAAAGAAAAAGCAAGAATATCTCAATGTTTTAAGTCAGTTTATGATTTTGTGTTGGGCCACACTGATAGCTATTCTTGGGCATGGATGGCTTATACAGGCCAGGAATTAAAATTTGTGTGCCTTGATGCACAATGATTCTGAAGTAATTTTCAATGAGCTTCCATTGGAATAGTTCTCCCTAATAATCTATGAGACAGTAATATCTTGGGGAACAGATATACTGAGAATATGCATATTCCAGGGTATAAGGGCTATCATATAATTTCTTTGTCAAAAGTCTCATTTGTCTTTTTAATTTATGAAATTGCAATCTAAGAAAAAAAGAATTGTGAGTTATAATAGCTTATTATCTTTAATAAAGTATGATGTCCAAGTATGCAGAGGGACTTTTCTCTTATGAATGTAGGAAATGCTTCTGAGGCAACACAGGAAAAGTAAATTAACTTTGTTTCAAATGAAACAGTGGCACAGCAAAAACCTCAAAGAAGATAAATAGCTTGAGGAGTAAAAAAAGTATTAACACATACACAAGGGAACCAGAGGAGCCTGACATGTTAGCAGACAATTAGAGGCACAGGACTGGGTGAACTGGTGGAAGATGAGAAATATCCCTGAAAACCTTAGATCAGTTTAGCCATTCTTGCATGCATGGTGGGTTAATTTAAAGTTTGTTTCAAACAGAGTTTTAAAGAAAGTAGAGGTCATCCATGGAAAGATGATGGCATTTAAACTTATAAATTATGTTAACTCTATATGAGGAAATGGGTAAAATAAATATATGGTTTTGCTAGCTATTGAAAAAAAAAACATTTAAGGCATTACTCATGGTCTTGGCAAGGATAACATAAAAGGGAAGAGTAACAAAATGTGAGTGATTCATGCTGCAAATGTATTTTATTCAATAATATTCTTGTAAATACAACTTGCTCAAATACAAAGTGAACATATTAGATATCACACTATTAACACTTTAGTCAACTCATTCCATAAGTCTCAGTGTTTATTCAATATTAAATGACTTATAGCTAGGGTGACTTTTATCTCTTAAAGTTGCAATAGTCAGTGCATGTAAGTCCTCATGGAGCACTAAAGTTTTATCTTTTGATTAAAATAAACCACAAGGGAAATCTGTAAGCTCCAACCAATGTATGCTAAGGATATTACAAGATTGAAAATGTCTGTATTTGATTTAACAACACATTTTCTTGTTTCTTCTAGCTCTAAACCAACATAAAAATAATTATTTTAAGTATAGCACATAAGAGTGTATAAAAATATATGAGCTTTATTAGTGGGGAATTCTGAAACACTGAAGAAAAAGCTTCCTGAGGACACTGGGTTCCAAATAACAACTCCCAGAATATTTTATTGATAACAATAGTATCTTCAAAGTAGCCCAATATGATTGTTTCCATGGTGCTTTATTTACAGTTACTTAAAATGATGAACTTTTCATTTACCTGGACTCTTCTATTCAATAACTGTATGATTTCAATAGCACCTCTGGTTCTCTATTTGCTGGGCTTTAGAATGGGAGTTGTTACCAGTTGTGTTAGATTGAGTGGATTTCCCCCAATAGATTCAGGAGTTTATTAAAGTGATAGATTTCTAGCTCATGATGGAGGAGGTATCAATGTAGGCAGATCCTAAGGGTCTAGCCCTAAAATGTGTTTGGGGGAAGATCTGGAATTCTAGCCTAAAGATATGCAGAGTGCTTGAGCTCTGCTTGGGTATCTGAGTGTGCTTGCTTGTGGCTCTAGTAGTGGTATTTTTCTCTACATGGACCTGTGAGAGGGGCCAGCTTCTTCTGCCCATTATGAAACTTCCCCTGGATCTGTAAGCTTCAATATATCTTGTTCATCACATAAACTGTGCCTGCTTTGGAGTTCATTCCAGCAACAAACAAGCTGATTACAACTGAACTGGTACCAAAGAGTGGGTTATTACTACTTGGTGAATCTGATCAAGTAGATTGTTATCTTTTGGAACTTTTGTTTTGGAATAATGGGCATGTACTTGGTATTTGCAACTGAAGATGCCTTGCAGAGCAGTAAGATAAGTTTTATGGGCTATTAAATTGCTAAGTGCAGAGAGAACTGTATTTGGAGTTTTTGCTTGTGAACTTTTAAATGGGAGGAAAGGCTGTAGAGAACTTTGTTGGAACTGGGTTAGTGGCATAAGGGCTAGCTGCCTTAATCTGCCCATGCCCAGAGAGCTTCATCAAGGTTCAATTTGTAATGGACTGATGTGCTTGACTAAAGATATGAAACTGAGATATAAGATTTGCAAATTGGAGAAAGTCAAGCAAGTTTAAAACTTAAGGGCTCAGGGGCTAGTCTTTATATTACTAAAGCTGCTATTGTCAAATACATTAGCATTTGGGAATTAGATGGAACAACTAGTTTACATTTAAACAATGGAAAGGATGCACAATGAAATACTGAAAGGTAAATGCAACTCTTTGGAAAGCAGATGACTGAAAAGAAGGAACCTGCTCTTCAAAGTCACTGATCTATTTTGTGCCTGAATTAAGCACTTGACTGTGTCTTGTACACCTAATATTGGTTTCAGAAGCAAAAAAAATACATAGATTGAGTCATGAAGTGAACATAGCTCCAGGAGCTGCTGCTGAGATGCAGCATGAGGCAGGGAATTATGACCCTGATAAAGAGGCTGGCAAAACCATTGGAAGATGGACTGTAGTTTGCATGGAAACCTGAATAAGATGTTTTAGTGTATATGAATTCTTTACAGTGCATGTTTTTTCCATGATGCATCAGATTTGAATCGTATACTCATTCAATTATACATAGGTATAAAGTAGTAAATGGAATTTTCTCCTTAAAAATTCACTTAGAATGCATCATTAGTCTCCAAACCAGTTCAAGCTGGATGCCCCCTACTGTTGTGATACAGGATCTATATACAAATTCATTTAAATGGGTACTGTATTAGTCAGAGCTCTCTAGAGGAAAAGAACTGGTAACAATGAATTGGTATTAAAAGGGGAATTTAACAGGGAATGATGGCAAAAATAGTCAGTAAGAGAAGGAAAGAACTAGTTCTTTGTGTTAGTGAGGTGTATATGCAGCTTGATATAGTGCAGTTCCAGGCTTCCAACAGGTTGCCAGATGTACTTTTTATAGGAGACATGTATTTATTGCTCAAGCCAAGTAGTGTCCCAGTTGACTCAACTATTCTCTCTTTTTGCCTGCCTCAGGGTGAGTATAGGAAATACATAGAGTTTCTGTTTCATTTTATTCTATTTACTTGATGGGGGTGGGGCAGGGAGAGGCAGACGCAGAGAGAGTGAGCATAGGCATGCCAGCTCTTTTGCCAATGAAAATGAACTCCAGACATATGCATCACTTTTTGCATCTGGATTTATGTGAATACTGGGGAATTGAACCAGGTCATTTGCAAGCAAACACATAACCAATGAGTCATCAGCAACACACAGAGCTTTTATGAAAAACAAGTTAACACTGAGATGGAAACCATGGAATGTAAACTTGCAGGAATTACAAAAACACAAGCAAATTATTCTGCCTTGAAATGTGGACTCTCCTGATGTAGAATACATATTATACATGCTAAAGAACCTGACCAAAGAGCTTCTAGAGTAAATTTGAGTTTCCTTCTAGGAAGGAAAGCCAGAGGAATTTTCCATGGCAAAGTAATAATCTGGGGAAAGAATACTTAGTAGCAGGATAAAGAGGACAGAGAGTATGGAAGTGATGAAACTTGAAGTAGGAGAATTCAAAGATAAAAGGGAACAAGTGTTTACTATCATAACAATTCTTTGTATTTCTCCTTGACACTCATGGCCCCGTGATTTAGAAGTTTGTTTTCATTGATATATTATGAATTTCATTAAAATTAGCCAATTAAAACATGTAAATTGCTAAATTGTTATAGACTATGTAACAAATGACCTATATTTTCCATGTTACCAAAATCTCATGCTTTGGAATATATTTTAGGCAATCCAGTCTGTTTTGACAGTGGAGTGTGGATTAAACTCAACTTGGTTTTTCAATTTTATTTTGTATTCAGAGAATACAGTCAAGTTGGTATCTATGTTAGCCTCCTCCCTGTCCTCCCCCCTCCACAGGGACCCTCATTCTTGGGGTATATGGGTTGTGCATTGTGGGGTTAGCCATCAGTTTTGGGTAGGAGGAAATGTCTCTGTGTATCATGATCCAACTTGTGGCTCTGACATTCTTTCCTCTTCCTGTTCTGCAAATTTCCCTGAGCTATGCTGGGTTCATTTTAGGTCTGTTTCACTGTTGAGATCTTGGGAGCCTCTGTGTCTCTGGATATCTGGTTTGGTAGGGGCTGATCTCTGTGTCTATTGCCTTCACCACTGTGCTGATACCTGGTTCGCCAAGAAAGCAGCTCTCTTGCATGCTTTCCCAATTATTCTTAGTTTCAGCTGGGGCCCTTTTGAAGTCTGATAGGGTGGTTCTCTCCTTAGGGATCTGCATCTATCTAACAAAGAGAAGCAGATTCTCTGATGGAGAATAAAGTTAGCACCAGATAAATGTGATAACCATTATTTTTAGAGGGAGTTTAATAGGTGTAGGCCCACTTATAGCCCACAATTGGTAATGACTATGAGATTCCACCTTACCCCAGTATGGATAGCAAGCATCAAAAAAAAAAAAAAATCAAATGAAAATAAATGCTGGTGATGTGTGAGAAATAGACACCCTCATCCACTGTTGGTGGGAATATAAGATGGTACAACCACTTTGGAAAGTGATATGGTATTTCAATTTTTACTTCCTTTATTCCTTCAATTAACCTCATTCCTCTAGAAAAGAAATGAATTACTATAGCCTGGAAACTCATTCTTAAACTTTTATCCATTAAAGGATATATGATCATTAACTTAAAAATTATTTTTCACAAGGAGGGACATTTAATAAAAAGTAAAATATTTATTTTAAAATTCTATAATATGATATGAAAGTACATAGATACTTGATGAGGCAAGATAATCACACTCTTATACTTATTAGTGAAATTAATTTCTTCTCATGTTTTTCTCCTTCATTACCAGCTTAAGCATTAGTAAAAGGAGGTACATATAGGAAAATGAAAAGGCTATTGAGTACACTTTACTATGTCCTCAGTAAAGTAAGTATCTGTCTCATTTAATTTATGAAAAAGCTGTTGATGCTAACATTTTTATAGTTCTATTATACTACAAGAATATGTGTAGGCATTTCTAAGTGGGAAATTAATTCACACTCAGAAAGGTCAAAGTTTTCTTTAAAAGTATAATTTTCATAAGAAGAAGTTTGATGATTCAATTTGAAACTTTGTGTTAAAACATGGAAAGGATTTTAATTCGCATTTTCATATAGATGCAGTGAGATTGCTGATCTTATTGTAATGTATATTATACCTGGTACAATTTTTTTTTAATTTTAAAAATGTACAGATTCTGGAATGTTTCAAGTTTTAAGGGAGGGATGTTAGTCACCAATGCCTTTGTTGATTTTTCTAATACTCTAATAATACCCCTATGAATTTACACAGTTGAGTGTTTGTGTCATATAGTGAGTAGTAGTATTAAAATTTCCAAAGATGAGAACAGAATATTGTGAAGAACATACTAGCAACAAATGTATTAGGTAAAATAAAATAAATAATCTAAAACTACTTAAATTGAGTGATCTTTATATGAAATCTGAAATTTGATAGGACAAGAAACTGTTTTTGATTTTGGCTATTCATGGAATTTAGGACACTTGCACATGCAAAATATGATAGAGATGTGATTCAAGTCTAAACACAAAGTTCTTTCATGTTCTGTATATGTTACATATGTTTTGGAGAATTTTTCTTTTGGCTCCATGTAGTATATGGTAGACTCTACTTTCCCTGTTCTTTGAGTCTAATCTGTCTTTTTGGCTTGCTTTAGACAAGATAGTGTAAAGTAATTAGCACTGTGCCATTTTCTAAGTTAGGTTTTGACATTCTGAGGAACTCTGTCTTTTCCATAACTATAAACTGATGTGCATATGAAGGAGGTGAGAGATTACATGGAGCAAAGCTATTCAACTATGCAAGATGGTCCAAAATTGCAGGTCTTGTCATAATCATCAGTTTCCCACCTGTGCATGAATATGCTCAATCAAAACAAGGAAATCTTCCCACATTAGCAAAATTCCCCATGCTGTCTATATCTAAGAATCAAATTAAGTGTTTACTATATGTCAATAACATGGTAGTTTTGTGTAGCAAAAAGTAATTAATACACTATAATTTAATTAAAGATGTTACAAAGTTAATTGCTCTGTGCCATCCAAAACTTGAGCCATATAAATCTCCCCCATGAAATTTGATAGACTTTGAGCTGTCCTTTCCAATCTGCAACTTATTTTTAATGGTCTAAAGTAGGAGCTATTTTACTAATGTAAATATAGTAAATTCTTTAAACACTATTTGTTTCACAATGTTTAATACTCTATAATTTTCCTCACTAATTTTTTCTGATACCCAGCCCACTGTTATAAAGAAATTATCATATGCACACGGATGTTTTCTGCACTCTATCATTGTTTGATACCAACATCACAGTACTTAAATACTAAAACTACTTATAGACACTGATATCTGGTATGATATTTTCTCATAATTAATTTATATTCTTTAGGACTAAATATGTTATACTTAATATTTTGCTCTTCTCCATAAAACTTAAGAACCACATTGTTTTGTGAAGGACATTTTTCAAAGCATAATTTGAAAATGTAATTAAAATGTAAACTAATTTTGATAAAATTACATCTCTACACAATTTAAAAAGGCTCTCCAGAAAATTCACACTTTTAGTTTTTTAAATATCTTCATGTGGGTGGGAGAGATTGGTTAGTAGTTAAGGTACTCGCCTGTGAAGCCTAAGGATCCATGTTCAACTCCCCAAAGCTCATGTAAGCCAAGTGTACAAGGTGATACATGCACAAGGTTTCACATGTGCACAAGGTGGCACACGTTTGGAATTTGATTAGAGTGACTATAGGCCCTTTCAACAATTCTCTTTGTCTCTCTCTTCCTCTCTTCCTCTCTCACATCAAAAAGGCCAGTCTGTTGGGCTTGCTTAAAAAAAAATCTTCATTTATTTGAATAAAATGTATAAGTTCACTTCTAAAAGGTGATGTGCCTTTCAGTGATGTAATACCTAACACACACACACATATATATGGCGCCGCAGCTAAAATCAACACTACTTGTTATATAAAATTATAGCATGTATAGATATAGTAAGTAACATGTAATAATGATAATATTTAGAATGCCATTATATGGTATTTCTAATCATTGATTCAGAGTGTTTTTATTCTACTTACAAAAATATAATTGTTGGGAAGCACATGCTAGGTTGTGTCATAGCTGCCTCATGCATCTCATACTTACTACTTCTCTTGATTGTATCATTTTCACTTGTGTTTCTCTTAATCTTTGTTGTTCTGTTATCACAACCCCTGGTCATGCAAAATGCACTGCTTATATTGGCAGAAAGCAGTCACACAGACTGATTGACCTGGAAATTAAGTTAAAAGTGATTCAGGACAATGAAAGCAGAGAAGCAATGATAGTTATTTCTCTGCAGTGGTGCACAACCTGTTATGCCATAGTTACAATCTTAAAAAACAAAAGTGAAATGACAGAAGCTTGTAAAAGATAGGCAACATTGAAGATGATGAGACTAACAAAAATTCAAGTGCCAATTTCATAAATGAAGAAATTTCTTTTTTTTTTTTTTTTCCGAGGTAGGGTTTCACTCTAGCCCAGGCTGACCTGGAATTCACTATGGAGTCTCAGGGTGGCCTCGAACTCACGGCGATCCTCCTACCTCTGCCTCCCGAGTGCTGGGATTAAAGGCGTGCTCCACCATGCCCAGCTCATAAATGAAGAAATTTCTAATGAGTTGTATTAAAGCTAAAACTCAAGAGTGTCTCTGTACTGTGGCCCACACAACCAAACAAAAGTATTATATGTTTTTACTTAAATATGATGTTCAGTTATTTTGCTCTCCACATTATTTCTTTGAGACCAGATCCCTTACTGAAGCTGGAGCTCAACATTTGAATATTCAGATTTTAAAATACTGTATTAAAGAATATAAGTGAGTAACAGGCCCTCACTAATTGTGTTTGTTTGTATATTTATTTAGTTGTTGACAGATAATACTCTTTTATTCCTCCATCCCATTTCTCTGGGATCCTCCTCTGGTGGGCTATGGGATTTACTGTAGGAGCATGAAGACCTCAGTGATTCCCAATGGAATAGTGGGAGACACATACCTCAGAGTATTCCTACCCACTCTGTGGATCTTATAATCTTTGGCACCACTCTTCTATAATGTTCCCTGAGCAATGGCAGGCCTGTTAGATATCTGATTTACTGTTGAATTCTTTGTAGCCTTTTGATTTCTGCTTTTATAGGTTGCACTTGATCACACTGTCTTTCACCATCACCCTGGAGCTGGTTGTCATGTTAGCAGTAAGAACAGTGTTCATGACCCCACTCCCACTGCAAGTTCTTCTGGGCCCTTGTAGATGTGGAATAGGTGGCAAGTCTTGTGGTAGGAAGTCAGTTATATTCTTGTCTTATTGATGGATCTTGACTCTACTCTGTTTTCTCTGCAAGCTGTAAAATGTATTAGATTCTCCAACTTGGAGTGAGAGCGGCCTGGGTCAAAGTTGTTTGAGAGGTTTTTGGTGTGCAAGTCCACTCTTCTCCAGATAGCAGTGGGGGCTTCTATCTGAAGTATGAGTTTCCTGACTATGGGAATCTGACTTGGTTTCCAATGCCAGGTATGCGTTCTCTCCCACTGAACAGGCCTCATGACCAATCAGAGAACCATTGGTTACCCAGAGAAACTGTGTGCCACTATAGTAAAAATGTGTGTTTCTTGTCTGGCTAGTTTATTGCACAGTCTTTAGGGTCACTGCTTGATGCCTATCTTCTTTCAGTAGCCCCCATAGTGTTTTCCACTGGGGCCTATTTTCTTCCAGCAGCCCCATAGTGTTTTCTACTATGGAGGTATTGCAGTCAGGTTTACATTGCTGGCAGAAATCACCCAACCCAAAGCAGTTTTTTTTTGTGGGGGGGGGAATTATTTTGGCTTACAGGCTTGAGAGGAAGCTCCATGATGACAGGAGAAAAGGATGGCATCAGCAGAAAGTTGACATTACCTCCAACCAACATAAGATGGACAATAGCAACACAAGAGTGTGCTAAAGACAGTCAAGGTAAAACTGTCTTTGGTACCCATAAGCCTGCCCCCAACAATACACTGCCTCCAGGAGGCATTAATTTCCAAATCTCCATCATCTAAGAACCTAGTAGGAATACCTATGTTTATTGGGGACACCTAAATCAAATCACCACATTCCACCCCTGGCCCCCATAAACTGATAACCATCCATAATATAAAATGCAATGCACTCAGTCCATCTTTAAAATTCCCCATAGTTTTCAATCAGTCCTAATGATGTCCAAACATTCCCATAATCCAAAGTCTTTTAACTGAGCCATAATGAAAACAAAACCACCATAATGGTACAAAATAAACATTTACACTGCAAAAGATGGCATTTGGCATAGCAAAGAAATATTCAACTAATAAAAGATTCAAATAGAGCAAACAAACTCTGTAGCTCTAAGTCCAACAACTCTAGTCAGTGATAAGTCTCCAAGTCTGGTAATTCTAACCAGCAACAAGTCTCTGGAGTTCCAATTCCACCCCTCCATCTAGGCTACTCAAACTTCTGGAAAACTTCATCTGGGGCCAGCAGCTCTGCTTATCAGCCATCTCATGGTCCCAGCATCTCCACTAAGTCTCCACTACAACCCACTGTTCATCCGTCTGGTTCCATTGGGTCTCCATGCAGGCATCCAGCAAACCTGCTTCACAGTGCCCATGGCCAGTTCCAAAACACAAGACTGTGTTGCAAATTCAATGATCCTCTCTTTTCTGGTTTTTTTTTTTTAATACTTCATAATACCAGGTGGTCTGTCAACTTGTTAATCCAGGGAAGAATAAAGGAGACTTTGAAGAACAGGACACTCCTTCAACATTCAGGCCCCTTCAAAAGACTACATTCTTTCTGTTGTCCCAACACAGGTCAGCTGCCCCAGTCTCAATTGTTATAATCTCTCATACAATTACAGCTGAACACTCAGCAATTTCGGCCAAAATACTTCTTTTCTGTGCTATATCCCTCTGCTTACACATTTCTACACCATGCAAACTTGCATAAATTCTCAGGACACGGGCATAACAGCAAGCCTCTCACACAAGCTGTTTCTAACCCAGTCCAAGCAAAGCTCTTTCTAACCCTCATAAGCCAAACCTCACAGTTCATACTTCTTACTTCATTCAGGTCTTTGTACTCTGACCAGAATAGTACAACAAGCTGTACTTACAGCATTGCAAGTCATCTCTTAGGCCCAGATTTCAAACCTTTCCACATTCCTCTTGAAAATCAGCTCCAAAAGGCCAAAGCCACACAGTTGTGTGCCTAGCAGCAACCCCACTCCTCTGGTGCCAACTTTACTGTTGCAGTCAGGTTTGCATTGCTGGTAGAAATCACCTGACCAAGATCAACTTGTGGGGGAAAAAAAAAGGTTTATTTTGGCTTACAGACTCAAGGGAATGCTCCATGAAGACAGGAGAAAATTATGGCACGAGCAGAGGATAGATATCACCCTCTGGCCAACATAAGGTAGACAATATGGGAGGGACAGAGGCCCTTCAAAGTAAGAGCTGGCTTGAAGACCAAAATATAAATGCCACATCAGCTACTATGTTACCTTATGCCAAAGGTGATATTGTATCCAGAAAGGTTTAAGAGATAAATGGACTGGGCTGGAGAGATGGTTTAGCAATTAAGACTGTTACCTGCAAAGCCAAAGGACCCAGGTTTGAGTTCCCAGGACCCATATAAGCCAGATGCACAAGGGGCACACTTGTCTGGAGTTCATTTGCAGTGCCTAGATGCTCTGTTGTGCCTTTTCTCTCTCTTTCTCTCTCCCTCCCTCTCTTTCTCTTTCTCTGCCTCTTTCTCCCTCTCTCAAATAAATAATTAAATATTTTTTAGAAAAGAGAAATGGGATGATTTCAATAGATTCTGTATATTCACTTACTGATATGTTTTATTGTGAGCCCTTACATGAGACACAAATACTCACAGTGGACTTCAACAAAGCTTCTTCTCGTCACCAGTCCTCCAATCATATTCTTCATACATCTCCACAATTAACTCCAAATTATATTCATAGATTAATGGAATATAGAATATTTGAGTTTCCTTTCTTTCCTTAAAATGTGAAAAACAAGAGGAAGGCTTAAAGGCCTACCTGGCTTCTTGGAATATATTATTTCCTTACTGTTTTCAGCTTCCTTCTTAGTATAGCAATATTCATTAGACCATGCTTTCCTATTTTCTTATATACTGTGACATATTACACTTTTACCTTAAGCTCTAATTCTATTGTTTGTTTTGTTTTTCCTTAAAAGGTAATACCCTTCTCCTCCACCTGTATTCCACAGAAGGCCCTCTTTCATGCAGTTATTGATAGTCACTGTGGGGTCCTCAGTCAGTCTTGATGGCTGCTTCCTAGATCAATATTTTTCTCCCTTCTTCCTTCTTTCCTCATTCTCCTCCTCTTTTGCTTCTGATTCTTATCTGTTTCTCTCTGTGTCTCTCTTTTTGCTGTCACTTTCTTCCTTCTTTGGACTCTTATTTCCAAGGAAATGTGTGACAATACACTAGTCAAACAAGCTAAGGAAAAGGAAACTTGGTGCTACACATAGCAAAGAACAAATAGTTTTAAGAAGTTTAAATAAGGTACAAAAGAGACAATTACACAACGTAGCAAATGACAAAGCAAGTTTTGGGAATGAAGCAATATTTACAGTTATCACCTTATTGCAGATTAATAAACAAAATTACTAACTGCTATTGTTTAAATATGAAATGTTCCTACAGAGGATCATAGGTTAAACACCTATATCCAGCTGAGAAGCTTGCTAGTTTGAAAGGTGATGGAAACTATAGAATGTGAGACCTAGCTGGAGGAAGTGGGTCACTTGAAATATGCCTGTGACTGTAGTGATTGCTCACTTCTCCTTTCTCCTCCTGTTCATCATAGGACAAGTGGTCTCTTACATGTGTCCCATTCTCACAGTGCTCTGGTTCACCAGCAGCCCAGAAAAATGTCAGAACTATGAACTGACATCTCTAAAACTGTGATCTAAAATAAATAAATTTTTGCCAATAAGTTATTTTATTCATATATTTGTCATCATAGTGGGAAAATAGAATAGCACAGTAAGCATACAAAAAATGAAAAAATTATAATTATTCAAAGAAATAAACAAGGTACTGCCCCAGAATCAACACAGGCATTTTTACTAGGCAAGCATTTTATTTTTTATGTGTTTATAATTTTTCTGAGTCAAGCTTAACAGACTTCTTTATTTTATGAGAGAGAGAGAGAAAATTGCACACCAGGGCCCCCAGCCACTGCAATCGAACTCCAGATGAGTGTGAGCCCTTGTATGCATGTGCAACTTTTCATGCTTGTGTCACTGTGCATATGGCTTATGTAGGACCTGGGGAGTCAAACATTAGTCCTTAGGCTTCACAGATAAGCACCTTAACTACTAAGGCACCTGTCTAGCCAAAAGTAAGCATTTGAATGAACTCAAAGAATTATGTTATATTATATGCTTCATGTGTTAATTGATAGAAATGGATTCAGAACCCAAACATTAAAGAGATTATGATGCAGGGGTCTGTGCATAGTCCAGGAAAGTCCTTCAACTCCAAACCTCAAGCTTATGTTTGTATTCAACTAAAGAACTGGACAAATCAAACAGAGACGGATAATTATTAAATTATTACATTTATTTAAACCAAGGGATGGAGAATTTTTACATCCATGTGGTATGAGAGCCTAGGTGGTAGGTCTGGAAGAAATGTGAAAAGAGATTTAGAGAGAAAAGAGAAAAAATTTACAGAGAACTCCTTCCATGTGGAGGTCAGCAGGGGGTAGAAAGGGCTCAAGGGGTTTCTCCCCTCCCCTCAGCTAAGCTTGCCAAGAGGAGGAGAGATTTACCAGAACTTGGACACTCAAGAGTGATGAAAGAGCTTCCAAGACAGAGGCTTGTTCTTTGGAACACATGTATTTATAACCTTATTTTGGTGGGTTTCACCTTCTGGCTCAGGTAAGCCAGAGAGATAGTTTATTGGTCTGGGCTAGAGGCTGGCTCACGAAGAGGCCAGCTATGATGCCAAGTTCTGGAGGCTGATTTTCGCAAACTATAGTGTCAGGATTAGATTTAAATTTAAATTCTAAGAAAGGGTACCTCCCTCCCAGGAGGGGTTAAGGTTGTTTACAGAAAAACAGATCTAGGGAATTCCTTTAGGAAAGAGATAAGGAGAAACCAGCTTCTCTGATCCCTATAACAAAGTAGAGACTATAAGTGCAGACTTAAGGACATTCCTGCCTTTACTTTTAGGTCCCAGTCACCCTAAAACTACCTAACAAAGCTACCTGACTCCTCAATTGGAAGAAAAAAAAAAAAAAAAAACCTGACAAGCTTACACATCCTACAAGTAAACATTTTAGGTTGCATTGCTAATTACTTCACAAAACTTAAGATGAACTGGTTTTGAGAAATTAAATTTTACTCTAAGAAAAATACATAATTTTGATCAGTCCACATTTTCACTGATAGTATAGATGAAACAAAGACATTACTAATATTGAGGCATATATTTACCAATTAAGAGTTGTGTTTTTTTTTATCTTTAGGGTGTAGCAGATAAGAGGTTTCTTTTTGTTATTTTTCATGTTCATTTGTTTTGACATTGCCCTAAACTTTTGTGTATATTGCGTCATATCCCAGGAACACAGAAACTTGAACAATATTCTATATTTAAATATATAAACCCTGATTACACTTGCAATACTCTCTACAATTTACAAGTATACACTATACATTCCTACTTTTCTTCAGGGAACAGACATTAGAAACCTAAATACAAATGCATTATCTTTAATTCTTATTAATCTCTCTTGCTACACTTAACTCCAACAATATCTAATCTTCACAATACATTAGCACCAAAATTCTATCATCACAGTATCTTCTGTCATGCAGGCTAAATCCTTCACGGTAACTTTGGTTATTAGAAGTTTAAGAAGAAGTTGGAATCATTTAAATATCTATACTACTTTCTTACACAAATAAGAACCAATGAAATTCAGTAGTATCAAAGAACATGAATTAAGCTTCATTAAGAAGTACGTTTCTGGACTTCTGGCCAAGATGGTGACCGCCTAGCTGTGCTGAAAATCCCAGGGAAAGGCAAGATATTAGGGGTATATAGTGGCTTTTAGGGTAGAGAAATCTGGGAGGGCACAGAGGTGGGGGAACAGGTAATCGCGGATCTCCTCGCGGGCAGGTAGCCCACCCCTCACCCCAAATAACTGCTGTGTTCACAGCACCGCCCCTGCCACTGCTGCTGCGCCGGCGTGCCACGCCGATTGTTCCGTGTGCGCGGAAGCTTAGACTGCTCCGCACTATCTTCCACTCTCCCACTTACTGAGCGAGCGCAGTCCCACAGCAGGTGCCACACAAGCTCAGGTGTGTCTCACTTGCGCCAGCTCAGGTGACATCCCCTACCTATCTGTGCGCCGGCTATCCGCCATTGTCCTGTGGCGGGGGAGCGCAGACTGCTTCCGGTTCCCAGCGCTCGCAGCCAGAGTTCGAGCTGCTTCAGTACTTGGTGCCTCAGTGCCACTCCTAGCTCGAATGCAGGCAGCTTTGGCACATTACCGCATGAGAACTCAGGCAACTTTGGAGCCCCTGCCAGGCAGTAGATAGGCGGCTTTGGCAAGTAAGAGCCAAAGCCCAGGCTGCTTGGCAACTGCCCCAGGCTGCATAAGATTCCCATTGTTCTTGAGCCCAGTCTGATATGCCCACCTACCTAGCCCATACACTGTCATGGGCAGAACACAACGCAAAAGATATAACATGAAAAATCAAATGCAAGAAAATCCAGTTAGATCATCCAATCCCACAATGAATACATCTAACCAAAACATAGAAGAACCAATAGGGCCAGAACACCAAATTAAAGCTATGAGCAATGCAACCCTGACCAACCTACTGGTAGAACTTGCAGGAAAGCAACAAAGGGCCGACAATCGTGTGGATGCAGCCATCAATAAACTAGAACTAATAGATAAGAAATTGGAAGGATTAGATAAGAAATTGGAAGGATTTCAAAGAGAGTTAAGAGATTTGAGGGAGAGTGAAAAAAAGACGACCTTAAAAATCAGCTGGCCATGCTAAATGAAGACATAAAGAAATGCAAGGATGAACTCCAAGAATCATCAAGAAAATCAGAAAATGATGTGAAAAAGGAGCTTGACAGAGGGATGGAAATTATACATAGAAAAGTAGGAGACAACGCAAACTTAATTGAACAAGTTCAAAACTCGCTAGAAGCTCTCAATAACAGAGTCAGCCAAGTGGAGGATAGAAACTCTGATTTGGAAGACAAGGTGGAAGAAACAGTTAGAGAGTTCAAAAATTTCAGTAAGTTCAAAAGGTCCTGTGAACAGAACATGAGGGAATTGTGGGATACACTTAAACGTCCTAATATCAGGATCATTGGAATACCAGAAGGAGAAGAAATTCAGACCAAAGGCATAGAGAACTTAGTTAACAAAATAATTGAAGAAAACTTCCCCAGTCTCTTAAAAGAAAGGCCCATCAAGATACAAGAAGCCAATATAACTCCAAACAGACTAGACCAAAAGAGAAACTCTCCAAGACATATTATCATTAAGACTCTGAACATTGACATCAAAGAGAAAATCCTAAAAGCAGCTAGGGAAAAACAGCACACCACCTTCAAAGGTAACACCATCAGAATTACTTCACACTTCTCAATGGAAACCCTGAAAGCTAGAAGGGCCTGGAATGAAACACTGCAAAGTCTAAGAACCTATGGCTTCCAACCCAAACTACTCTACCCAGCAAAATTATCCCTCATAATAGATGGTGAAAGAAAAACATTCCACGACAAATCTCAGCTTTACAATTATATGAACACAAAACCAAAACTTCAGAGAGTATTTCAGGAAATTCTCCACAGAGAGGGAAAAAAAAAAATAATCAAACACAATTGCCTACAAGAAGGAGATCACAACAACCAAACTCAGAGTGGCACAAAAAACTTCAACGTCCATGAAAATACCAACTCACATTTACCATCACAATATGACAGGGATCAAATCAAATCTCACAGTCATTACCCTAAATATTAATGGCCTTAATTCACCCATGAAGAGACACAAGCTCACAGGATGGATCAAAAAATTAGACCCCTCAATCTGTTGCCTTCAAGAAACCCACCTCACCATTAAAGACAGACATCTCCTCAGGGTGAAAGGGTGGAAAACAGAATTCCAAGGAAATGGGAATAATAAACAAGCAGGTGTAGCTATATTAATATCAGATAAAATAGACTTCAAACAAAAAACAATCAAAAAAGACAAAGAAGGCCACTTCCTACTTATCAAGGGAACGATCCATCAAGAGGATATTACAATCATAAATCTACATGCACCAAACACAGGGGCACCACAGTTCATAAAACAAAACCTACTTGACAATAAAACAGAAATAACCACAAACACCATCATAGCTGGGGACTTCAATACACCATTATCAGTAATAGACAGATCATCCAAACAGAAACTCAACAGGGAAGTAAAAGAGCTCAACCAAACCATAGATCACATAGACCTAACGGACATATACAGAAAATTCTGTCCCAAATCCACAGATTACACATTCTTCTCAGCAGCCCATGGAACATTCTCTAAAATAGACCATATACTGGGTCACAAAGACTGCCTCAACATATTTAGGAAGATCACAATGCTATATTGCTAGAAATCAACAACAAAAGACCCACCAAGAATCCCATAGGCACCTGGAAGCTGAACAGCACACCTTTAAACAGTAAATGGATAGTGCATGAAATAAAAAATGAAATTGCAAAATTTCTGGAATTGAACGACAATGAGAACACATCGTACCAAACCTTATGGGACACAATGAAGGCGGTCCTCAGAGGAAAATTCATAGCACTCAATGCCTTCGTAAAAAAGACAGAAAGGTCCCAAATCAATAACCTAACCATCCACCTAAAGGCACTGGAAAAACAAGAAAAATCTAACCCAAAGAGCTCCAGAAGGAAAGAAATAATTAAAATCAGAACAGAAATCAATGAACTGGTAATGAAGGAAACAATTAAGACAATTAACAAAACAAAGAGCTGGTTCTTTGAAAAAATAAACAAGATTGACAAACCCCTGGCCAATCTGATCAAGCACAAAAAGGAAAAGCTTCAAATAAACAAAATTCAAAATGAAAAAGGAGAGATCACAACAGACATAGGTGAAATTGGGAGAATCATCAGGACTTATTTCAAAAACCTCTATTCCACAAAACTGGATAATGTGGGGGGATGGATAAATTCGTGGATGCATACCATCTACGAAAGCTAAACACAGAGCAGATTAATCACCTCAATCAACCCATCACACTCATGGAGATTGAAAAAGTAATAAAAAACCTCCCAAAAAAGAAGAGTCCAACACCAGATGGCTTCTCAGCTGAATTCTATCAAACCTTCATGGAAGAACTCAAACCAATTTTCCTCAAACTGTGCCACACATTTGGTGAACAGGGAAAGCTACCCAACTCCTTTTATGAAGCTAGCATCACCCTAATTCCAAAACCAGGCCGAGATGCCACAAGAAAAGAAAACTACCGGCCTATTTCCCTGATGAATTTAGATGCAAAGATCATAAACAAGATCCTTGCAAACCGAATCCAACAACACATCAAAAGCATTATCCACCTTGACCATGTGGGATTCATTCCAGGAACACAGGGGTGATTCAACATATGGAAATCTGTCAATGTAATACACCACATAAACAAGGTTAAACAGAAAACCACATGATCATTTCGATAGACGCAGAAAAGGCCTTTGACAAGATTCAACATCACTTCATGTTCAAAACATTGGAGAGAATTGGCATGGTTGGTTCATATCTTAACCTAATAAAGGCAATATACGAAGCTCCGAAGGCCCAAATAATACTTAATGGAGAGAGACTGGAGGAATTAAGATCTGGAACAAGACAGGGTTGTCCACTCTCATCCGTGCTTTTCAATATAGTACTGGAAGTCCTAGCTCAAGCAATAAGACTGGAGAAGGAAATAAAAGGGATACAATTTGGAAAGGAAGAAGTTAAGTTAGCTTTATTCACTGATGACATGATTATCAGAGACCCGAGAGACTCCATCCCAAAACTCCTGAAGGTGATTAACTCCTATAGCAAAGTAGCAGGATACAAAATCAATGCAAAAAATCAGTAGCCTTCCTTTATGCAAAGGACAAAGATACAGAAAAAGAAATAAGGGACATAGTCCCATTTTCAATTGCAACAAAAAAAATAATAAAATAAAATACCTTGGAATAACGTTAACCAAGGAAGTGAAGGAACTATACAAAGAAAACATAAAAACACTCAAAAAAGAAATTGAGGCGGACTTGAGAAAATGCAAAGACCTCCCATGTTCCTGGATAGGCAGAATTAACATTGTGAAGATGACAATCCTTGCAAAGGCAATATACAGATTTAATGAAATTCCAATTAAAATCCTTACCTTGTTCTTCACAGATATAGAAAACATGATCTCAAATTTCATATGGAAAGGCAGAAAGCCTCGCATTTCCAAACATATCCTCAGCAAAAGGAATACCTCTGGAGGCATCACCATACCTGATCTAAAGCTATATTACAAAGCCATAGTAAGAAAAACAGCATGGTACTGGCATAAAAACAGGAGTATAGATCAATGGAATAGACTTGAGGACCCGGACTTTGGGTCAAGCAACTATAGCTACTTGATATTCGATAAAGGCCCAAACAATATAGGCTGGAAAAAAGACAGCATCTTCAAAAAATGGTGCTGGACAAACTGGATAACCATATGCAGGAAACTGAAACTTGACCCACACATTTCACCATGCACTACACTCAAGTCCAAACGGATCAAAGATCTCAATATAAGACAAGAAACTCGTATACTACTGGAAGAAAATTTAGGAAGTACTTTCCATGATATAGGAATGGAAAAAGACTTCTTGAACAAAACCCCAGTAGCTCATGTACTTAAACCATCACTCAACCAATGGGATCACATGAAGCTGAAGAGTTTCTTTACAGACAAGCATACAATAAGCAAAGCCAATAGATTACCCACAGAATGGGACAAAATATTTGTGGGTTATTCAACTGATAGAGGCCTAATCTCTAGAATCTACAAAGAACTCAAAAATCTAAACAGTAAAAAGTCAAACACCCCACTCACAAAATGGGGCAAAGAGCTGAACAGGCAGTTCACAGAGGAAGAAATAGAAATGGCAAACATACACTTAAGAAAATGTTCATCTTCCCTAATCATCAGAGAAATGCAAATTAAAACAACTATGAGATTCCACCTTAATCCAATAAGGATATCAAACATCAAAAAATCAAATAAAAATAAATGCTGGCGAGGTTGTGGAGAACTAGGAACCCTCATCCACTGTTGGTGGGAATGTAGGATGGTACAACCACTTTGGAAAGCAATATGGAGACTTCTGAAAAAGCTGAGTATAGAGATACCAACAGACCCAGTTATTCCGTTAGTGGGCATCTACCCTAAAACCTTCAAACTACAGACTAAAGGGATTTGCTCAACCATGTTTATAGCGGATCAATTTGTAATAGCTAAGAGCTGGAATCAACCCAGATGTCCATCACTAGAAGAATGGATAACTAAGATGTGGTATATCTACACAATGGAATTCTATACAGCAGTAAGAAAAAATGACACAATGAAATTTGAGGCAAAATGGTTGAACCTGGAACAGACCATTCTCAGTGAACTTACCCAATCACAGAAAAAAAAATCGCCACATAGTCTCACTCATCTACAGCACCTAACCTGAATCTACCTAAGATACCTTACATACCCAGCAAGCATCTCCTAGAATGGACAGTAGGATGGAAGAGGGGACGGAGAGGGCATCAAAGGGGTGGGAAACACAAATCTAGACCTAAACCGCAATGGTACCATAGTTTTCTACTTACTAAAAACAGACCAAATGGCTGATCCTTCACCAGGCCCTTACAGGGAGCACCTGAACCACAAGACACTGGAGAGGGTAAGATTAAGACTAACCTTAATCTCCTACATCTGCCCTCCCTCACTTCCCCTCTCCCTCTCTCTCTCATCTCTAACTCTTTTATATTAGTTAGATTTTTCCTCATTTTCTTAGTGGGCACTGACCTGTAACTCCCAGAACCAGCATGGGGCTATCATCCACAATGAGCTTTTGATCAGAGAGACCTACAAGGTTTCCTGAAAATCAGACAGATTTCTGTCAGAGTACTTGATGACACACCAAAGGCTAGTAGTAAGACCCTACTGCTGAAGACACCTTATGTGATTGACATGCAAATTAGAATGGCATGGCTGCAAGTTGGAAGAGAGTCAGTCCCCAGACAGTCAGTGCGTCTAGTGCCAGAAGGTGCTACATGGGCGACTGGGGGAAAATGACCAATAGCTGTCAAAGCAACGCATGGTCTAACCTACTTAAAAGCAAATTACTTGTTGTGATGCCCACACAAGTGCAGTGGTGGCACACAGCCATGGTGGGTAACCAACTGCTCTCAATTTGGCTAACTGATCCCCTCACTGGTATGGGACCCATAGCTGGAGCTGGGAAACAAGTCAGAACCAGATCCAAACATAAGCCCACTCTCCAATATCAAGCTACCATCAATTGTGGGCTACAAGAGGCCCTACACCTATTAAATTCTGTATTAAAAAAAAAAAAAAAAAAAAAGTAAGGGTTATCTCATTTGTCCTGGTGCTAACTTACTCTCCATTGGAGAATCTGCTTCTCTTTTTCAAATTGATGTAGATCCTAAGGAGAGAGCCACCCCAACATACCTCAATAGGGCCCTGGCTGAAACTAAGAAAAATTGGAGAAACAAGCAAGGGGGCTGTTTTCCTGATGAACCGGATACCAGCACAAGGGGGAAGGAGATCAGCACAGAGAAAAATCAACTCCTACCAAATCAGAGAGCCAGGGCCACAGAGGCCCCCAACACCTCATCACTGAAGCAGATCAAAAATGAACCCAACATGGCTCAGGGAAATTTTGCAGAAGGGGGCGCGGAAAGAATGTCAGAGCCACATGTTGGGTCATGATATGCAGAGACATTCAGCTTACCCATAACTGTGGGCTAACTCCACAATGCATGACCCGTATACCTCAACAAGGAGGTGCCAAGGGGAGGGGGTAGGGCACGGAGGAGCCTGATAATGGTACCAAAGTGACTGTATTTGCTGAATACAAAACTGACTAATAAAGAAAAAAGAAAAATAAATAAAAAGATAAAAAAAAGAAGTACAGTTCTATCATGACTTGCCGATGTACTTTAAATGTATTTTGAATGAATAATGTTGTTCCATTCCTTGGGTGTGTGTATAATAGAAACTATTTCATATTTTCAAGATTGAATACTTTAGAGCCAGTTGTGTACATTCTTAGAATACCTACAGCTTTTTTCCTATTGTTCTTGCTACATAGGATTTATAAACAATGATGAAGTAAGTCATCATTAAATTGCATCAAAATTTTATTCTTTAATAACATCTTATCTTATTCCATAGCTATATTTTCAAAGAATATATTCGTATTATAATAATAATAATGTAATTTATATAATATAATGTATCTATTATAATATAATATATTATGTACAATATATATATATATATATATATATATATATTATAGATTATTATTGATTGAGGGTGGGACTCTGCCACAAGGAAATAGGCAGATGAGTGCTAAGGCAAGGATACCTGATTCTTTCTTCTGGCTTCTTTGTACGCACATATGGTACATGCACATCTTCACATACACAAATACATACACTATATATTCTATAAACCACACCAGATACCTACTTCCACACTCATATATAAAAACACAAATATTTTCATCCCAGAGAATGAAAGAAGAGCAATGGGGTGAAAACCAATAAAAAGAAAGAAAATACACAAATATTTTATTCTAAATTGGAGCATTTTCACACAAGTTTACATTTACTTTTTCATATATATATATATATATATATATATATATATATATATATAATTTATATATACTTTTCATATATATATATATATATATGTATGTATAAAAATTTTTCATACACAGTGTGTATACAGCCATCTTGGTACCATCATTAGCCTCTTCCCTGTCCTCCTCCTCCACAGGGACCATCCTCATTGGAGAATGTGGGTTGTGCATTCTGAGGTTAGCCATCAGTTATGGGTAATAGGCAATGTCTCTGTGCATAATTTCTCAACATGTGGCTCTAACAATCTTTCTGCCCCCTTTTCCCCAAATTTCCTTGAGCCATGTTGGGTTCATTTTAGGTCTACTTTAGTGTTGAGGTCTTGGGAGTGTCTCTGGATATCTGGTTTGGTAGGAGTTGAGTGCTCTCTGTGTCTATCTCCTTCACCCTTGGCTGGTATCAGGTTCACCAGGAAAGCAGCACTCTTGCTCATTTCCCCAATTCCTCTATGGTTTCATCTGGCACCCTGATGAGGTGTGATGGGCTGATTCTGTCCGCAGGATCTGCATCAATCTGAAAAAGAAAAAGCAAGTTCTCCAAATGAGAGTGAAGTCAGCACCAGATAAGTGGGATAATTATTATTATTTTAGAAAGAATTAATACGTGTAGGCCCTCTTGTAGCCCATGATTGATGGGAGTTTGATAATGGAGAGTGGGCTCATTTTTTGGATATGGCTCTGACTTGTTTCCCAGAACCAGCTATGGGTTCCATTCCACTAAGCAGATCAGTTAGCCAAATCAAGAGCAGTTGGTTACCCACCATGGCAGTGTACCACTATTGCACTTGTGTGAGCCTCATGTCAGGTTGTTTGCTGCTGAGTAGCTTAGTCCACAAATTGCTTGGAAAATGTTGGTCATTTTCCCCCAGTCACTCATGTAGCAACTTGTGGCACTAGACAAGATAACTGTCTGGGGACTGACTCTCTTCCAGATTCCAGCCAGGTCACTCCAAGTTCCTTACCAGCAGCATATGCCGTCTTCAGCAGTTGGGTCTTATCACAAACCTTTGGTGGGTCATCAAGTACTCTGACAGAAATCTGTTATTTTGGGAAACCTTGTAGGTTTCTCTGAACAACAGCTCATTGTGTATGTTAACTGCATACTGCTACTGGAAGTTACAGGCCAGCACCAAGGAAAAGAAGTAAGAAAAATATAGGTAGTATTTAAAGAAAATGAAAAGAAGGAGGGAGAGAACGACAGAAACAGGAGAAGATTAAGATTAGTCTTCATCATACCCTCTCCAGGGCCTTGTGATTCAGGTGTTCCCTCTATAGACCTGATGAAGGTTCAACCCTTTAGTCTATTTTTTAGGATATAGAATTTTGTGGTACCGTTGCCATTTGGGTTCAGTTTTGTTTCCCATCCACTCTTACCCTCCCTCCTACCCCAGACTCACAATTGTTGGGTCCTCAAAATGTTCATTAGTTATTTCAGCATCCAAGAGCCACAGATGAGTGATATCATGCGATGGTTATCTTTTTGTGATTGGGTGAATTTGCTGACAATGATCCGTTCCAAGTTCTACCATTTTTTTTCTTAAAATTTTATTGTCTCATTTTTCCTTACTGCTGTGTAGAATCTCATCATGTAGATTTGCTACATCTTGGTTATCCATTTGTTTAATGATGGACATATCAGCAGCATATATACTAAATTGGAACAATGCAGAGAAGATTAGCCTGGCCCCTGTGCAAGTTTACATTTATATAAAAAATGAAAATGAATAATAATGTAGATAATATAAATGTGAAGCTACTTATTCCTTTGTTCACACAAATCCTGAAGGACAAGTTTGCACATTATATGGAAGTAACACTGCTTTCATCACACTGAATTTTTCCACTTTAAACTGTACCACAAACTCAACTCTCAAAGACAAGTTTCTAATGAAAATTCTCATTATAGAACTTACATCATTACCTTTAAAAGTTAAAGAATTTGACCATATCAGAATGGTACACAATGAATCAGAAGCAGGTCTCCATAGAGTGCGAGTCCCGACTTGAGGATCAGAAGTAAGTCTAGGCACTGAGAGCAGCTACACAGGTCTGGTGACTGGCAGCAGGAACTTGTCTGGAACCTGAAGCAGGATAGCTCTTCCTCTGGCAAATGCATCTGATAAGCCTGACAAGAAAAGAGGTTGTGTGGCAGTGTGGATACAGATCCAGTTGGGCTTTGATTATCTGGCAGCCGACAAATGAGCTGAAAGGAGTGGGGGTCTGATCTTTAGAGACTTGTCAACTGGGAAGGGTATGTGAAAGCCTACCAAAAACTGGTGGCTCAATTTCTTTTGTCACCATGGCAATTGCAAGGGAACAGCAGCCAGTGGTCAATATGAAAGAAGGGTGTGGAAAAGCTTCTCCGACTGATGCTGGCTTCAGTCTCAGAAAGGGTGGGGTAGACACCTCCTACTGGTATCAACCCCTCTGAGGAAGGAACTGTAACTTCCATTATGGTGGAGGCAGTGACATTCATAGTTCAGGTTAAGAAGGGGCAACATTAAGGTGACACAGTTACTCCAGAGGGCCCTGAGTCTGAGATGTAGCCTCATCAGAGGTCACATCTGCATGACTATTGGAGTTCAATTCTAGGCAAGAAGAAACCAATTTTTTAAATATATTCAGTAAATAAGCCAGAATAACCAGGCCAAGAAGAGCATCAGTATTAGGGAAAGAGCCAAGAAGCAGATGTCCTGTAAAGGGAAGGAGGCAGGACATTCACTGTCTCATCTTAGACTAGTTGTTGGTTTGGTTTGGAAATATGATCTGTTAAACTTCACACTGCCTCCCTGACTATTCTTGACTGACATTGTATTAACACTCTTCCTCCAGCAGTTTAAAGATCTAGTCTCCTTTGATTTTGGAAGGTTAAGGTGGCCAGTCGGCCTGGCTTTGGAAGGCAAAAATACTTTGTGCAAGCTTATTCAGAGTATCTGAAAGACAGACACACTCTTATTAAAAGAATGGAGGTGGAGGGCTGGAGAGATGGCTTACCAGTTAAGCGCTTGCCTGTGAAGCCTAAGGACCCTGGTTCGAGGCTCGATTCCCCAGGACCCATGTTAGCCAGATGCACAAGGGGGCGTAGGCGTCTGGAGTTCGTTTGCAGTGGCTGGAGGCCCTGGTGCGCCCATTCTCTGTCTCTCAATATCTTCCTCTTTCTCTCTCTGTTGCTCTCAAATAAACAAATAAAAATAAACAAAAAAATAAAAAAAAAAAGAATGGAGGTGGAAATTCCTCCCACATGAGTCACTACCTCTGTGATTATATTCAATGCCACAAGAAAAGGAAAGACCTGTATAATTCACTAGGCCCTCATGCTTACCATCAAAGTAGCAATCAAATTCATGTTGATCTTAGGGGATAGAAAATGATTGCAAGTCCCAATGCAATCATAGAAGAGGCACTGGTAAGAATTAGTTACACATAAAAGAAAATGACAACGTCTCAAAATGTAGTTCATTCTCAGTGGTGAACAGGTGAATAATTCTATCAGTTTTGTTATTGTAGGTGTACAGTTTCCCAGTAGGGGTGGCTCTGTCAAAGAATATAAGTGGTCCTATGAGATGTCCTGTGCTGCAGCTGTAATTTTGTTTTCTCAATCTCCAAAGGTTTTCTTTGTGTTTATATGAACAACCTCTTTGGCTATACTTTCCTGCTAGGTTTTTAAGACCATTATGTGGCCAATCTTTTTTACTATTAATGTCAGTTGAGACTCCTTAGGAGTTATTTAAGGGATATGGAAGGAGTGTGATACCTTTAGTTTCTCTCCACTAGTTGTGTCATTGTGTCCTTTGATGGGAAGTTTCAGGGTCTTGTTGACCATTTGGCTTCCTGTGGAAAAATAGGGAATATTTTCCTCTCCATGGACTCTTTTCCCTGTGGCATATGTGCTGGCTAGTGTCCAGTATATTTATGGGGGCCTACATGAGCTTTCTAATATAAAGGACAGAAGACTTACCAGAAAAATAGAACTCTTTCATAGGGAGACAGTTGTCCTCTGAATCTTGACTGATCTTAGAAGGAAAAAGGCAAATTATTATCTTTTTTTTTTTTTTTTTGTCCTTCTATCCTCACTGGTGGAGGTCTTCTAGCACTGAATTCAGTGATGGCAAGCAAGACCCACAGCATTTTCTTTTTGATAGTGTGCATATGTTTTCCCAGATAATGAGATTTAACTTCATGTGCATTAGATGGGAAGAAATCAGAGAGCTAGATAATGCCAAGTACTGGTGAGTAGATGGACAGGAAGTTCTATGTACTAACTATAGCCATGCATATAGATTGCACTGCTGAATATATGAGGGAATGGATGTCTTATGTGATACAGGCATGAGTTTAGATCATTTTACTCACTCTAGAGAACTATAAATATCACTCACAGAAAGTAAGTATTCACATATCCTATGGAAAATATTCTAAGCCATTGCCAGACAGGGCCATATAGGACACATACCAGTATATACATTTTTCATTTTCTTAGAGATGTTGTATTGATGTCAACAACTTTGCAAAAGTTGTAATAAAATGTAGGGGGAAGAACTTTGAAGTCTTGGATAAGTAGAATTATAATATTTAATTATGACTATTAAAATTATCCTATTATAAAACAAACAAAATCAAATATAAACAAAACCAATTCCACTACTTAATTGAAACATATTTGTACTGATAAAGCTATGCAATTTATGTGTACAGAAATGAAAAATATCATCTGCCAACATGTGATATTAGATGAGTTGATATGGGGAAGTGTCATCCAGTTATCTCTAGAGCTAAATAGATATGCATGAATTCTAATGAAATTGAACATTGCTTTTGCCTTGAAAATCAGTAAGTGTATTGATCTGTCTCCATCAACAGCATATTCTCACTGTTATGAATCCACCTTTATAGTCCTTTTAAATTTAAATAATAAATATTTTTAATTTTAGACTGGACACTGTAGATGATGAATTGCAATGACTATAATCTATCCTCTTTTCCTGCAATGCATTAATTTCTAATGTAGCACTTAACATCAGTAGTCTCATATTTTAAACTCCATTAACTCATTCTAGCCAATTAGTTAGTAGAAAACAGGTCCCTGATATTTATGATCTAATTTAAGACACTTAGTATTTAGATGAAGTTTATAGTTGGGTACTTGAAAGACAACCTTTTTTTCAGTGAGTGAGCACATTTCCAGTTTAGAGGTACAGATTGTACACTTTTAATTCTCATTTCCAAATTAACTTTCTACTGAAACAGCATTATTGATTCTTGCCTAATGCCTAAATTTTCTTGAGCTGCTGCTTGTGCTTAAAACAAATAAAAAAACTTTCGCTTAAAAATATTTATTTTAGGGCCGGTTGTGGTGGCACACACCTTTAATCCCAGCACTCGGGAGGCAGAGGTAGGAGGATCACCATGAGTTTGAGGCCACCCTGAGACTCCATAGTGAATTCCAGGTCAGCCTGGGGTACAGTGAGACCCTACCTTGAAAAAACATTTATTTTAGAGCCAAGCATGGTGGTACGCACTTTTAATCCCAGCATTTGGGAGGCTGAGGAAGGAGGATTGGCTTGAGTTTGAGGTGACCATGAGACTACATGGTGAATTCTAGGTCAGCCTCAGCTAGAGTTAAACTCTACCTTAAAACGCCAAAACTAAATAAATAAAATAAAGATAAAAAATATTTATTTAAAAGGGTTGGTTTGTCTTCAGTCCTACTATTTATTCCTATTGCATTGTACTTATTAAATAAAATGTCCCAGACCATGATTTCTATTTATGAATTGGGTTTTTCAATCGAAATTACCTTCTTATCACTAGCATGTATGAGCTACTTATAAATAATTTAATTAATATTGATATTAGCATACATTGCTATAAAATATTAGATATAATTTTGGCTTAGGTATAAATTTATTATAACTTTTGAGGATATCAAGAGAATTTTCATTTCATATTTTGCAACAATATGTTAAGAATCTAAATTTTTACAAAAAGATATATTGTTAAGCCAGGCATGGTGACACACATCTTTAATCCTAGCACTCAGGATGCTGATGTAGGGGGATCCTTATATTTTTAGGCCAGTTTGGGGCCACAGAGAGAAGTCACATTCAGCCTGGGCTAGAGTGAGACCCTACCTCAAAACAAATGACAAAAAGATATATTTTAAAAGATATTGGTATAGTATTTTTAATATGGTTGGATTGGTTTGAAGATACTTCTCAGTGATCAAGCACATATGTACCACACATTCTAACACCACAGAAAATAAACAATGGATAGCAGAGTTATTTTTTGTACTGAACTTCAAATCTAGCCTACATCCCAGGAAACCATGGCTTGGTGTATTTCCCAAGAGCAACAAACTTCCTCTTCCTAAGATGAGTCATGCTGTCTCTATTCTTCTATATCTTTTGTAGACACACTTTGGTCTGCTATTACCTAGGAACAGGCAAAAATAAAATAATAATTATTTTTAATTCCATGACTAATTTACTTATTTATTTTTAACTTTTTTATATTTTATTTTTAACTATTTTTATAATTTATTTATTTTTAACTTCAGAGTTCTTTCTGGATTTCCTTCATATAGAAGCCTGATCCAATCATTTAAGATAATATGAAATGTCTCTAGTATTCATTTTTCATCTGTGAAGCTAGCATACATTTTACCTTATGGCAATTATTTTTATTATCTTCAACATGAAGTTCAAATACTAGAAATTATTTTATTCAGTAATTGAACTTTAGCAAGGTAACAAATCAACACATACTTAGAAAAGAGACAGCTGAATGAATGAATGAATAGCAGTTTTCAACCCAAAGAAACCGGTCCAAAATGAGAAATTGTGTCATTATGTTAGGGGTTAGAAATACTTGTCAAATTGTGTTGCATGACTGGATATTCCTCAACTTCTTTAGAAACTTTTTTCTGTCTTGACAGACAAATACAAAGGAAATAAACTCTATGCACTAATTATAAGATACACTGAACTAATTATTTGATTTGATGCATTATAATACCTTAATCTGTATGAATTCAATGGGATAGAAAGCCTCAAATCATCTCATAAGTAATCCTGAAATATATACTAATGATTAGAAAGGTGATAAGTATTTTGGTAAGATTTCTGAGCTATTATTTTACTAACTCTCTCAATAGTAAAGAAAATTCCATTTCAAAAACCAAGGACAAGGGAACTTTGAAGAACAAAGTGAAGCAATAGGAAATATATTAACATTTCTGAAAGAGAAGTAGAAAACTTTTTTCAAAGTAAAATTCTTTTTACAATGCTTAATTTATAATTTGAACTTATATTTCAAAAAAGATCAGAGTGCAAAAGTAATGTCTGAATTGAATACATATTAAACTCTGTGTGTCTCTAAAATTTACTTATTAAAAAGTTGTGAATAAATATATAAAATATACAAGTCATACATGTATGTTTTTCACATTAGAATTTTTGAAAATGAAGATATTATCATCGCATATATTTTCTTGGAGCAAAGCGTAGAGGTAAAGAGTGGTGAAAATCAAAGATCCATACTTTTAAAAACATAGTGTTTAATTTTAAGTGTTCCTTAGTATGTGAAACTTAGGGTTTCATTCAGTGGTAGTGTTTCCTTCCATGTGGGAGGCTCTGTGGTTGTCCTTCAGTGTCCCACAAAAAAGCCTCATATTTTGTAGCTATAATTTACACTAAATGATTTTTCATTTTCCGATGTTTAACCCACCTATGACAATTAAGCATTCATATTCTTAAATGTCTTAATTTGACAATTTAAACAAAATCATATCTGGGTGTGGTGGTGCATGCCTTTAATCCCAGCACTCAGGAGGCAGAGGGAAAATGATTGATTACTGTGAGTTTGTGGCTACCCTGAGACTAGTAAATTCCAGGTCATCCTAGGCTATAGCAAGACCCTAACTCAAAAAATGAAAAAAAAAAAAAGATTAAATTCATTGTAGAGGAAAATTTAAAAGAGGAATGAAGGAGTGCACATAGATTACCTTCATGTTAGTTAACAGTTGTGACAGAGGTAAACATTTTCATAACACATCCATTTATTATCTTATAGTATAATGGGATAGAAGTTAAGGCTGACACAATTGGGGTTCTTTTTCAGGGATCTCACAATATTACAATCTCATTGAGAGAAATATGAGTTCTTATCAAAGGCACTGGGAAGGGGGTTGGAGAGATGGCTTAGTGGTTGAGTGCTTGCCTATGAAGCCTAAGGTCTTCTGTTCAAGGCTTGATTCCCCAGGACCCACATAAGCCAGATGCACAAGGTGGCACATGCATCTGGAGTTCCTCTGCAGTGGCTGGAGGCCCTGGTGCACCCATTCTCTCTCTGCCTCTTTCTCTCTCTGTCTGTCTGTCGCTCTCAAATAAATAAACAAAAAAAAAATGTAAGAAAAAAAAAAAAAAACACACTGGGAAGAATCCCAACTGGGCTCATTCTAGGCATTGGCAGGAACCAGAACCATGCTGGCAGGAGTGAGGTCTCTCTCTCTCCTCTTTGCCCTTGCTTGCTGGCAGCTTGCCTGTTCTCTGCGGCTAAAGCCACTCTCCAGCCCTGCACAATGACACATGCTGGCAGAAACACGTCAACTCAACCCACCAGTCTCTTGAATTTCTCTTTGTTTCCTAATCAGAGAAAACTCTGCTTCTGAATTGTTCATGCCTTAGGTTCACCTGGTAGTCAAAAAGAAAAAGTTTTAAAGTAAATTATCAGTAAATTTAACTATATCTTCAAACTTCCTTTTGTCATGGAATGTAACTTATTCATGAGCATGTATCATATTGAGACCATTTCACTGTATACACCAGTCTGCCACACTAATTAAAAAAATAAAAAAAACCTCACATTTTAAATTGATGCTAATAAAATGCACTATGTAAAATTTCCTTTAAATCCAAGAAATGTATTCTTTTGGTCATGATGCCAGTTTAAAATACCTAATTTTCATAACATTTTCCCTATAATGAGAGTTATTTCAAAACAATATCCAAGTAAAGTAATAATTCCTGGTTTTTAATTTCTTTACCTAAATATAGCAGTGGAAATGCAATGATGAGCATGTTGTTGAGCCTGGGAAGTTAGATCTCAGTTCCATGTAAATGAGGGAATGTCTCTTAAACACAGATTGTATAATGTTTCTAGACATCAGAGAAATCAAGAAGACCTGCAGCATTGTCAGAGAATCCCACAGAAATTTGTTGTGCAAGATGTTTCTTGACTGATTGCATCCATGGGAGTGTATTTCATAAAGCTTCTGGTATTTCTGTCATAAACAAATACTTCTGTTGTTATCTTTAATAAGTCTCTAAGAGAAAAGAGAGCTAAGACAGAATAGCGTTCTTTTCAAAAATGGGCCAAGTCTTGCTAATTTCTGACATTGATGAAGGGAGCTTCCTTCTGTTACATCAGTGTTTCATTAACCTGGAAAAGAATCTTACAAAACTTCAGAGTAATATAGAAAAAATAGGAGTTTTTATAAGATCAGAAACCTTAAGAATCATTTCTGTTCAGGTTAATTCTTAAAATGGGGAGACTTATTTATAAACCAATATTGAATGCCTAATTTTTTATTTATTTTCTTATTAATTAGTTTGTACTCAGTGAATACAGTCAAGTTGGTATCATTGTTAGGCTCATCCATGTCCTACCCCCTACCCCGGACCCCTCCTTGTTGAGGTATATGGGTCATGCATTTTGGAGTTAGCCCACAGTCTGAGTATCATGACCCAACCTGTGGCTCTGACATTCTTTCCACCCCACTTCCACAAAATTTCCCTAAGCCATGTTGGGTTCATTTTTGGTCCACTTCAGTGATGAGGTGTTGGGAGCCTCTGGGTCTCTGGATATCTGATTTGGTAGGAATGGATTGTTCTCTGTGAAAATCTCCTTCACCCTTGCTCTGGTACCAGGTTCACCAAGAAAAGAGGACCCTTGCTTGTTTCGCGAATTCTTAGTTTTAGCTGGGGCCCTTTAGAGGAATGATGTGGTGGTTCTCTCCTTAGAATGTGCATCCATCTGAAAAAGAGAAGCAGATTCTCCAACGGAGAGCAAAGTTAGCACCGGACAAATGGGATAACCCTTATTTTTGTATAGGGAATTTAATAGGTGTAGGCCCTTTTGTAGCCCATGATTGGTGGGAGCTTGATGATGGAGAGTGGGCTCATGTTTGGATATGGTTCTGACTTGTTTTCCAGCTCCAGCTATGGGTCCTGTTCCACTGAGCAGATCAGTTATGAGAATCACGACAGGTTATTTGCTGCTAATAGGTTAAACAATGAGTTCCTTGGAGTGATATTGGTTATTTTCCCCCAGTCGCCCATGTAGCACCTTCTGGCACTAGATGTGCTGACTGTCTGGGCACTGACTCTCTTCTAGCTTCCAGCCATGTCATTCCATTTTAGGTGTCAACCACATATTGTGTCTTCAGCAGTAGGGTTTTACCACTAACCTTTGGGGTGGGGCCATCAAGTACTCTGACAGAAATCTTTCTTTTTAGGAAACCTTGTAGTTCTCCCTGATCAAAAGCTCACTGTGGATGATAGCAACCTGCTGGTACTGGGAGTTACAGGTTAGTGCCCACTAAGCGAAGTAACAAAAAGATAACTAATATAAAAGAGTTACAGGGAAGAGAGAGAGAGAGAGAGAGAGAGAGAGAGAGAGAGAGAGGGAGAGAGAAAGAGAGAGAGAGAGACAGAGAGAGAGAGAGAGAGAGAGAGGGAGAGAGAGGGAGAGAGACAGAGAGAGAGACAGAGAGAGAGAGAGAGAGAGAGAGAGAGAGAGAGACAAGCTGTAGAAGATTAAGGCCAGTCTTGATCATACCCTCTCCAGTGCCTTGTGGCTCAGGTGTTCCCTCTAAGGTCTTGGTGAAGGTGCAAGCATTTGGTCTGCCTTTTAGGTTGTAAAATTTTATGGTACCATTGCTGTTTGGGTTTAGATTTGTGACACCCAGCCCCTCCCTTCCCCTCCCCTTCCTTCCCACCCACCATATTGTCTAGTCCTCCAGATGATTGCTGGGTATGTCAGCATCTTGGGTAGATTCAAATTAGGTGCTGTAGGTGAGTGAGACTATGTGGCAATTGTCTTTCAGTGATTGGGTGACATCACTGAGAATGATTTGTTCCAAGTCCAACCATTTTTCCTCAAATTTCATTGTGTCATTTTTTCTTTCTGCTGTATAGAATTCCATTGAGTAGATATACCACATCTTAGTTATCCATTATTCTAGTGATGGACATCTGGGTTGATTCCAGCTCTTAGCTATTATGAATTGAGCTGCTAGAAACATGGTTGAGCAAATCTTACTGTACTGAACTTTAAAGGTTTTACGGTACATACTGAGTAACGGAATAAATGGGTCTCTTGGTAACTCTATAGTCAGATTTTTTATGTGTCTCCATATTGCTTTCAAAAGTGGTTGTACAATCATACATTCCCACCAACAGTGGTTGAGGGTTCCTATTTCTCCACATCTTCACCAGCATTTGTTTTCAATTGATTTTTTGATGTTTGCTATCCTTACTGGGGTAAGGTAGAATCTCATAGTCGTTTTAATTTTCATTTCCCTGATGATTAGGGATGATGAACATTCTCTTAAGTGTGTGTTTGCCATTTGTACTTCTTCCTCAGAGAACTGCCTGCCCAGCACTTTTCCCTATTTTGTGAGTGGGTTGTTTGACTTTTTATTGTTTAGGTTTTTGAGTTCTTTGTAGATTCTAGATATTAGGCCTCTGTCAGTTGGATATTCAGGAAATATTTTCTCCTATTCTGTGGGTAATCTATTGGCTTTGCTTATTGTATGCTTGTCTGTGAAGAAACATTTCAGCTTCTTGTGATCCCATTGGTTGAGTGACTGTTTAAGATCCTGTGCTACTGGGGTTTTGTTGAGGAAGTCTATTTCCATTCCTATATCATGGAAAGTTACTCCTACATTTTCTTCCAGTAGTATCTGAGTTTCAGGTCTTATATTGAGGTCTTTGATCCTTTTGGACTTGAGTGTTATGCATGGTGAGAGGTGTGGATCAAGTTTCACTTTCCTACATATGGTTATTCAGTTTGTCCAGCACCATTTGTTGAAGAGGCTGTCTTTTTTCCAGCCTATATTGTTAGGACCTTTGTCAAATATCAAGTAGCTGTAGTGGCTTGACCAAAGTCTGGGTCTCCAATTCTATTTCATTGGTGTACACCTCTGTTTGTATGTCAGTACCATGCATTTTTATTACTATGGCTTTGTAATATAGCTTTATATCAGGTATGGTGGTGCCTCCAGAGGTATTCCTTTTGCTCAGGATATGCTTGGATACCTGAGGCATTCTGCCTTTCCATATGAACTTTGTGATCATTTTTTCTATCTCTGTGAAGAACAATGTTGTGATTTTAATTGGAATTGCATTAAATCTGTGTATTGCCTTTGGTAGGATTGCCATATTCACAATATTAATTCTGCCTACCCAGGAGCATGGGAGGTCTTTCCATTTCCTCATGTCTTCCACAATTTCTTTTTTGAGTGTTTTTATGTTTTCATTGTATAGATCTTTCATTTCCTTGGTTAACGTTATTCCAAGGTTTTATTGTTGTTGTTGTTATTGAAAATGGGACCATATCCCTTATTTCTTTCTCTGTATTTTTGTTATTTGCATATAGAAGTGCTACTGATTCTGGGGCATTTATTTTGTATCCTGCTACTTTGCTGTAGGAGTTAATCACCTTCAAGAGTTTTGGGATGGAGTCTCTCGGGTCTCTTATGTATAGAATCCTGGCATCTGTGAATAAAGCTAACTTAACTTCTTCCTTTCCAAATTGTATCCCTTTTATTTCTTTCTCCTGTCTTATTGCTTGAGCTTGGAGTTTCAGTAATATACTGAAGAGCAGGGATGAGAGTGGACACCCTGTCTTGTTCTTGATCTTAATGGGAATTCCTCCAGTCTTTCCCATTAAGTATTATTTGGGCTTTAGGAGCTTTGTATATTGCTTTTATTATGTTAAGATATGAACCAACAATGCCAATTCTCTCTGATGTTTTGATCATGAGGTGATGTTGTATCTTGTCAAAGGCCTTTTCTGCATCTATCGAAATGATCATGTGGTTTTTGTGTTTAACTTTGTTTATGTGGTATATTACATTGACAGATTTCTGTATGTTAAACTACCCCTATTTTCCTGGGATGAATTCCATTCGAACAAGGTGGATAATGCTTCTGATGTGTTTTTGAATTTGGTTTATGAGGATTTTGTTCACGATCTTTGCATCTAAGTTCATCAGGAAAATAGGCTGGTCATTTTCTTTTCTTGTGGCATCTCTGCCTGGTTTTGGAATTAGAGTGATATTAGCTTCATAGAAGGAGTTGGGTAGCTTTCCCTGTTCTGCAATTATGTGGCACAGTTTGAGAAAAATTGGTTTGAGTTCTTCCATGAAGGTTTGATAGAATTCAGCTGAGAAGCCATCTGGTCCTGGACTCTTCTTTTTGGGAGGTTCTTTTTTTTTTTTATTATTACTTTTTCAATCTTGATGAGTGTGACAGGTTTGTTTAGGAGACTAATCTGCTCTGAGTTTAGCTTTGATAGATGGTATGTGTCCAGGAATTTATCCATTTTCTCTATATTATCCAGCTTTGTGGAGAGAGATTTTTGAAATAAGTCCTGATGATTCTTCCAATTTCACTTAGGTCCATTGCGATCTCTCCTTTTTCATTTCGAATTTTTTAATATGAATTCTCTCTCTCTCTCTCTCTCTCTCTTTTTTGCTTGATCAAATTGCCCAGGGGTTTGTCAATCTTCTTTATTTTTTCATTTTGTAAATTTTTTAATTGTTTTTTAGTTTCCAATTCATTAATATCTGCTCTGATCTTAGTTATTTCTTTCCTTCTGGAGCTTTTTGGATTGGATTTTTCTTGGTTTTCCAGTGCCTTTATATGAATGGTTAGGTTATTGATTTGGAATCTCTCTGTCTTTGTTATGAAGGCATTTTGTGATATGAATTTTCCCCTGAGGACCACCTTCATTGTGTCCCATAAGTTTGCTATGATGTGTTCTCATTGTCATTTATTTCCAGAAATAAGTAATTTCATTTTTTACTTGTCCACTATCCATTTATTGTTTAAAAGTGTGCTGTTCAGTTTCCAGGCACTGATGGGATTCTTTGTGGGTCTTTTGTTGTTAATTTCTAGCAATATAGCATTGTGATCTGATATCATGCTGGGAATTATGTCAATTTTCCTAAATATATGGAGGCAGGCTTTGTGACCCAGTATATGATCTATTTTAGGGAATGTTCCATGAGCTCCTGAGAAGAATGTATAGTCTGTGGATTTGTAATGGAATGTTCTATAGATGTCTGTTAGATCTAAGTGATCTATTTTTTTTGTTGAGCTCTCTTACTTCCCTGTTGAGTTTCTGTTTGGATGATCTGTCTATTACTGATAATGGTGTATTTGAAGTCCCCAACCATGATGGTGTTGGTGGTTATATCTCTTATGTTGTCAAGTAGGTTTTGTTTTATGAATTGTAGTATACCTGTGTTTGGTGCATAAAGAATGATGATTGTGATATCCTCTTGTTGGGTCATTCCCTTGATAAGTAGGAAGTGACCTTCTTTGTCCTTTTTGATTATGTTTGGTTTGAAGTCTATTTTATCTGACATTAGCATAGCTATACTTGCTTCTTTCTTATTTCCCTTTGCTTGGAATATTATTTTCCACTCTTTCACCATGAGGAAGTGCCTGTCTTTAATGGTGAGGTGGGTTGCTTGAAGACAACAGATTGAGGGGTCTAATTTTCTGATCCAACCTGTTAGCTTGTTTATCTCGATGGGTGAATTAAGTCCATTAATATTTGGGTAATGACTGTGAGGTTTGATTTGATCCCTGCCATATTGTGTTGGTATATGTGGTTTGGTGTTTTCATGGACTTTGAAGTTTTTTGTGCCTTGTCTGAGTTTCGTTATTGTGATCTGCTTCTTGTAGGCATTTGAGGTGGATAATTTGATTCTTCTCTGTGGAGATTTCCTGAAATACTCTCTGTAGTTTTGGTTTTGTGTTCATATAATTGTAAAGCCGAGTTTTGTCATGGAATTTTTCTTTTACCATCTGTTATGAGGGATACTTTTGTCGCAAAGTATTTTGGGTTGGAAGCCATAGGTTCTTAGACTTCACAGTGTGTCATTGCAGGCCCTTCTGGCTTTTATGTTTTCCATTAAGAAGTCTGAAGTAATTCTGATGGGGTTACCTTTAAAAGTGATGTGCTGTTTTTCCCTAGCTGCTTTTTGGATTTTCTCTTTGGTGTTAATGTTTAGAGTCTTAATGACAATATGTCTTTTTGAATTTCTCCTTTGGTCCAATCCGTTTGGAGTTATGTTAGCTCCCTGTATCTTGATGGGCCTTTCTTTTGAGAGAGTGGGAAATTTTTCTTCGATTATTTTGTTAAATAAGTTCTCTGTGCCTTTGGTCTGAATTTCTTCTCTTTCTGGTATTCTAATGATACAGATATTAGGACGATAAAAGGTATCCCACAATTCTTTCATGTTCTGCTCACAGAAAATTTTGAGCTTATTGAAACTTTTGAAGTCTCGAACTGTTTCTTCCATCTTCTCTTCCAGATCAGAGTTTCTATCGTCCACATGGCTGAGTCTATTCTTGAGAGCTTCTAGAGAGTTTTGGACTTGTTCAATTAGGTTTTCATTTTCTACCACTTTTCTATGTATAGTTTACATCCCTCTGTCAAGCTCCCTTTTCACATCATTTTCTTATTTTCTTGATGCTTCTTGGAATTCATCCTTGCATTTCTTTATGTATTTCATTTAGCATCTCCAGCTGATTTTTCAGGTCCTCTTTTTTTTTTTCCACTTTCCTTCATATCTCTTAATTGTCTTGGTACTCCTTCCATTTTCTTATCTCTTCAGTCTAGTCTAATTATGGCAGCATCCACATGATTATTGGTCCTTTTTTGTTTTCTGCAAGTTTGACCAGTAGCTTGGTCAGGGTTGCATTGCTCATAGCTTCATTGTGGTGTTCTGATCCTAATGTCTCTTCTATGTTTTGATTAGAGATGTTCTTTGTAGGATTAGGTGATCTTACTGGATTTACTTGCATTTGATTTTTCATGTTATTTCTTTTGCGCTGTGGTCTGCCCATTACTGTGTATGGGCAGGGAGAGTAGGACTGTGGTCTCGATGGGTGGGGGAGGTGGTAACTCTTGTGGGAGCTGGCCTGAGTTAGCCAGCAGGCAAACAGATGGGCAGAATGGTCCTGAGCTAATACATGGGTGGGTGGATCAGCCTGAGCTCATGCACAGTGGGAAGCTGAAGCAGCCTGTGGCCAGATGCCAAAGCAACCTGAACTCTCACTTTGCGGAATGACAAAGCATCCTGCACTCCTGCATGGCAGGGGTGCCAAAGTTCCCTGACCTCTCATGTGGTGATACACCGAAACACCCTGAGCTCCTGCACGGAGGGATGCTGATGCACCAATCACCAAATCAGCCTAAACTCACGCATGGCAGGACAGGACACTAGGACACAGAAGCAGTCTGATCTTGCTCACAACAGGGCACCATCAGGTGGCCGGCATGGCAGACAGGCAGGGGATTGTACCTGAGCTGGCATGGGCCGACAGGCAGAGTGAGCCTGAGCTTACATGGGCAGATGGAATGGGCCTTAGCTCGCATATGGAAGGGCAGTGGCCAGAGCAGTAAGTGGGCAAATGGGCAGAGCAGACTAAGGTTGCAGAAGCGGAGAAGTGCTGTGTGCATGTGGCAGGCAGATGGACCAATGGAGCCTGAGCTCCAACAGGCCAGCAGGAGGAACTTGCCCAAGGTCATGTGTGGGCAGGGGTACCAGGGCAATCACCCCTGTGCAGTGAGGCAAGTGTAACTATGCTGGCCTGGGTCCCATTTCCTACAGTAAGTGCGGGAGTATCTTGAAGCTGGGACTGTGGGTACAGAGGCTGCTTGGAGGGATTGGGGTCTGATGGGGTACACTTGAGCAAGGGAATCAGCGATTCCATTTTTTCCCCTCTGTGCCCTCCCACTGGTGATCTATTAGAGATTTCTCTTCCCTAAAAGTCCCAGAGAACCCTTTGTGCCTTGCCTTTCTTTCCCCGGGGATGTGCGGTGCAGTTAGGCAGTTGCCATCTTGGCTAGAAGTCTCTCTGTAATGCCTGATTTAAATCAATGTTTATCCCATGGTTCTCAACAAACAGGAAGTCCTGTCTTAATACTAGTGGATCAAATTTGTGCATAACTATGCATAATGTGCATAAGGCAATCAATCAGATAGGTCAAATTTTCAATTAGCTTCAATTTCATATTATACTTTTCAACTCTTACTTTTCTACTGTCCAGTCAAGTTTTTCTTCTAATAAAAAATGTAGTAGAATCCTTCACGTACATGGACAGCTTAAAGCTGTGCTAAGCCCACACCTGCCAAGTACAGAAAGATAACCACAGGTGCTTTTTGAGATAATACCAGCAGACCTTTCCTGTTATGAGGAAACAAATTTACATAAACTTACCCACTGAAAATTATTATCTGAACAACTTCATAATTACATATCTAACTAAAATGAGAATAAGCAAATAGTGAATATCCAGATAAATTTTTGTTATAATTTCTGGGTTTACAACATGGGAAATTATTTTATATTGGTTAAAAAATTCATTATTTTGTGAATTTATAATACTGAAAACTCAAAAGTTCAGCATAAATAAATGAATGGCCAAAGTCGCTTCTGAATGGGAATTTTTCTACCATAAGTTTACTGCCCTGTATTATATGATATGAGTCATTTTTGTTTAAATCTGGTAGCAGTCATCTGAAAAAGTCCATCCAATACCATGAGTAAACATACTGATTAAAGCACACACTTCTTGCTGGGTTTATTGTTTTTAAGATTGCAAGCCTGTTGGTATTTTTGGCCTGCTATAAAGCATTAAATATCCTGAAGATTTTTAAACAGGATTATTAACAGGATATGGTATTATCTTTTATCAGGTTTTAGTTTTTGGATGCTCTGTTATCCATAAATATTATTAGTGGTCCAAATGTTACATTAGCTCCAGTGATCCAAGATGTTTTAAGAGAACCAACTACCTTCCAGACCACAGGGAAATAATTGCATCTCTTAACTTTTTATTATACATTAAATATCTCTTGTTTGTGATTATCCAACCCAGTGAGCATCTATGCTTTGTCATTTTTAAAATATTTGACTTATAGCAAAATATTTTGAATATGCAAAATTATTTTCAGCTTTTGAAAGCTATTTACTGTATTACAAAACTGAGCCTGATATGAATGAAAAGTAGGAAGAAACTGGTTGAGATGTGAAAAACTTTTGTATTAAAAAAAAATCCCCAGATAGAGGACAAAGGGTGGGCCAAATGGTTGAGCTGAGGAGAAGCTACTCCAATATTTCAATTCCAGCAATTCTGTATAATTCCTTGAACTTTGTTGTTTTACTTACTCATTTATTTGAATATTTATTTGCCCAAATACACATCAGGTACTATGGCAATGTAAAATATAACATGCCCTTCCTTCCTTTCTTAATTTGTTTTTGCTTTTGGTTTTATATTTTGTTATTACAACAAGAAAAAAAAATACTTAATACAGAATATTGTTACCTACATGTGAGTCCATTGCTATGATAAACCTGACCTTGTGGAGTTTATACCTTTAGAACTGGTTTGAGCAAGAAATGCTGAGTAATTAAAAGTTTTGAACTTAGAAGAGCCCAAGAATACTATAAGCAGAGTTTAATGGACCATTCTGGTGGGAGTTTGGAATCAAAATGATGAGAAAAACATGAACAATGGTGACTTGGCTGATGAGATTTCAGAAGGGAAGAACTAGAAGCCCAGGATCAGGGCTAGAGGCACTTCATGTGATATTCTAGAAAAGAACCTTGCTGTATTTTGCCCATGTCAAGAGAACTTTTGATTCAATTAGGCTGTATGCAAACAGAGAGGGACTAATGGCTGATAAAATTTAAAGAAAGGATAGCATTCAGAGTGTTTAATGACTTCTGCTTACCACTCTTACTGAGGTCTACAGTGAAATAAAAGCAAGTTTGGCAGAAAAAAGTATACAATTTGTTCAGAAAAGGAGTTTGAATAAGTTTAAAGTTGCAGATAAGGCTGATGCTGCATAAACAGCTGTAGTTGTCAGAGTTTTTCATCATTAATGAGAAATCTCTTGTTTTATACTGAGAAAATATGAAAGGTGCCTGGAAAGCAAGAACTCAGGCATGACATGCTTCATCTTTTGAAAATGTAAATTCTTTAGGAAGGAATGACCTAAAGTGAGGATTCTTGAAAAGAGTTCTCTACCTAAAAACAACTGCATAAGGAAGTGTTTCCACAAAGTCAGAGATCAAAGACTGATGCAAATGTAGCATGGGAGTGGAGTAAAGAATATATCTCAGGATGGAAGAATAACTTGGCGTCATCTTCCACATAATACTTTTATATTTTATATATAATATTTATATATATATAATTTATATTTATATATAATATTTATTTATATATAATATAATATTTTATAGAAATAAAAGATGCAAGGTTATGGGATCATGGGATCTTATGCCAAGGTTCCGGAATGCTGCTGGGGTCATATAATTTATGCCAGTTGCTGGATTCTCTGCAAGAAGGATTGAAGAAGCAGGTTTCTGATGTCAATGGATGATTAAAGCAGCTGCAGAAACAGCCATTTTCTGAGAAAGATGCGAAGGCCGAGAGGTGTAGGTTTTTACCTCATCTCCTTTTATAACTGGGCCACTTACAGGAAGGTGCCACAAACTTAGAGGGTCCATTCTTTCCCCTCATTGATCCTCTCTGGAAATATCCTGATACACATTCCCAGAAGTGTGTCTCCAAGATGACTGTAAATATCAAGGTGACAAATAAGGCCAACTTCACCATAGCCTTTACTTAGATTATAGAGCATTTTGAAGTCTAAAAAGTACAACACATTAGTATTATAAAGCACTAAGTTGATAAAAAACAAAAGTAATTCTTAAAACAGAATTTTTTCTGATAAAATTATGGCATGAAATTAGAAAGGGGACTATGGGGATGGAGAAAGAAGTGTAAAGGAAGGAATAAGAAAACCTGTGACATAAAAGAAAAGGGAGGTACTATTTAGAAAAAGAAAGGACACTGATAAGCTGAAGGAGGATAAATAAGAAGGGCAGAGCAAAAATAAGAACAAATGACTTTCCCTGTAAACCATACTTACAGACCACATAGAGTTTATTTTTGAAACAATAAAATAATGTTCTATTGAAGGTTTTTTTTCTTATATGGTGTGTTTCACTGATACCTGCAAGATTTCTCTTATGTTTTTTCCTCTTTATTGCTAAGGGAGGTAGGCAGATGGTTAAATAAATGCTTCAAGCATGTTAAAATGAAAGCTGACATTTCTGATTACCTTGGCAGACAATGCCTTTGATTTACCACTATGTAATTTTAGGAGAAACAATTTTAAACTTTTTATTTTTAAATCAAATTTTGTTTTAAAAATAAAAGTTATATAAAAACTAATTTGTACAGCAGTGCTAATATAGATATATGCTTAATTTAAAGACTACACATCCAAATATATGAAATAAATTTATAGGTTATGATTCAGAATCTCAAAACAAGTTGACATATTTGAGGTATTCATAAGTTTAGTGATATTAGCAAGCCTATAAAATTATTAGTAAGAATAGACAAGAAGCAAGATATCCAAGTTTTGACTCTTGTAATACCCTGATGCAAAGAAACTTTCAATTTCCTTTGCTGAAACTATGACTAAGCTATCTGTGCTTGTTCATACAAATGAGTTATTAATCATAGAAAGAGTGTTGAGAATACATGTGGTAATGCAACTGGCCAAACTACTTAAACAAGTAAACGTGCTCACATTTTGAGACCTTACCCGGGAAGCAGATTGTTTGATTTTCTCAGATAGTCATGATTTTTCTGGAAGTAAGAAATGGACAACCCTTTGTTTACATGAACTTAAAGAATACCACACCCAATCTCAAAGTGATGAGACAATTAGACTTAGTGCTTCAGTGTAAAATATGGCTTATCCATATGAAGATATTCTGTTTATCCTGGAATGAACAGGAGAGACACAAACAAGTAGACCACCTTGTGAGAAGAGAACATATATGTTTTGGTAATGGCTTCTGAGAACCCTCCTAATCCCCTAAATATTACTGGAATTTTGGGAAAGATGGTAACAATTATATGCTTCAAACACATTCAGGAGAGGTAATACATATATATATGTACATATAGCACAGCATACTATAGAAGATATATATGTAAATTGCTTATCTAGAGATGTTGAAATAGTGAGCTCCAAAGTCCTTGGGATGATGGTACTGATGAGAATTACTGAAAGAAGACTAGCAAACACTTCATAAAATTTTGAATCTCTAACAAAAATGCTCTGGGAATGCATATGCCATGCAATGAAAATCCAAATCACAAAGAAATTAGAAAAACATTCAAAATGGCTCACCAGTTAAGAGCATTTTCTATGGAATCATGAGAGTCTCAGAAGTTACAAGTGCCACTTACGTTCCATCCCCAAGCCCTATATACTCAGCTGGGCATTACTATACATGCATGTAACCCCAACCCTGTATGGGGACCTCTGACCTGAGAATGACTGGAGCTCATGAAAAAATCGTAAGCTCTAGGTTCAATAAGAGACTCTAGCTCAATAATATTGGTAGGAGAGTGATGCAGGGAGGCATTTGATATTCCATTGCAGCCATCACAGGCATGCATGCTGAATCCGCCACAGGAGAGTGAACCCTGCTGCAGGCATGTCATGAAATAGGGTGCTACATGGGTACATACATCCCCCCATACCATATTACACATACACCTCACAGATAGCATTTACACACACACACACACACACACACACACACAGAGAGAGAGAGAGAGGAATTAGTATCTAGAAAATTAGTAAAACCTCAAATTATAAGTGTAAATAACATCTCTAAAAGTTTTTGAGTTAAAGGATTTAAATTTAGGAAATACTTTTTGATGAAAATTCACTAGCCAGAATGATAGACTACATGACACACAGAGGACACTGCCTTATACAGAGAAATTTTCAAACCCATGAATGAGGCAGATGTACAGATAAGAAAAATATAGGAAATAAATAATAGACAGGTAAGATAATTCAAATATCAGTAATAAATTACTTCTAAAATTTTCTAAAGTATAGAGATAAGGGCTGGAGAGATGGCTTAGCGGTTAAGTGCTTGCCTCTGAGCCTAAGGACCTCGGTTCGACTCCCCAGGACCCACGTTAGCCAGATGCACAAGGTGGTGCACATGTCTGTAGTTTGTTTGCAGTGGCTGGAGGCCCTGGCGTGCCCATTCTCTCTCTCTCTTCTCTCTCTCTCTCTCTCTCTCTGCTTCTGCCTCTTTCTCTCTGTCACTCTTAAATAAATAAATTAAAATTAAAAAAAATAGAATAGAGGGCTGGAGAGATGGCGTAGTGGTTAAGTGCTTGCCTATGAAGCCTAAGGACCCAGGTTCAAGGCTCGACTCCCCAGGACCCATGTTAGCCAGATGCACAAGGGGGCACAGGCATCTGGAGTTTGTTTGCAGTGGCTGCAGGCCCTGGTGTGCCCATTCTCTCTCTATCTGCCTCTTTCTCTCTCTGTCTGTCACTCTCAAATAAATAAACAAAAATGAACAAAAAATTTTAAAAAATAATAGAGATAATTCTGGTGGTAAAAGGAGGAGTTATGAAAAAGGTTCAACATATTTCTAGCTTTAAAGAACTTAAGTTTTGAAATCAAAGTAAAATAAAATAAGCACCCATTCAGCTACAATTGTTTTAAAGCTTATAAGCATTGAGATTGACCAGCCTGTTCCATATTGGGACAACAGAAGAATGAGGACTCTTCTGAAAGTAAGAAGACTGAATTCCGAAGGAGTGTCCTGGTCTTAACCCCCGGATTAACAAATTTTATAGCCCACTTGGTTATGAAGCATAACAAATACTGGAAAGAAAGGGTCATTGTATGTGCAATGTGGTTTTGTTTTTTGGAAATGGCCATGGGAAATGTTGAATAAATGGGCAATGAAGCAGGCTTGTTGAAGACCATGCATGGAGGCCCAGGGAAACCATGAGAATAAACTGTGGATTGAAGATACTATCAGATATAAGCAATCCAGCTGGAGGGTCAGAATTGGAACTCCAGACACTTGTCACTTCTTAGATTTATCATACTTGGCCACTTGTCACTGTTTAGAGTTGTCAGGCTTGGAGTTGTGGAACATCATGTTCATCCTCTTTGTTTTAAAATGTGTATTGGTTCAATCTTTCTTAGCTATGCCCACTGCTATCTTTTGCATTGTGGATATTTACTCTGTGCCATTAGGTTTATTTTTTTAAGAGACCTTGAATTATAGAAATGTTGAACAGCATTGACATTGATAAAAACTATTGGGACTTTTAACGTTGGACTAAATGCATTACATTTTACATCAAGGATGCTTATCAGTTTATGAGGGTCAGGAATAGCATAAGGTAGATTGATTCAGGTGTCTCTCCTGCACTTATGTGGTCTGAATGATAGGTCCCCAGCTGATGACAATTTGTAATTGAAGCCTCATGAAGGCGATTTATTTTGGGAGACAGGCTTCTTGGTGTTATAGCCAGCTTTGCTTTGCCAGTGTTTGCCACACTCTGCTGTTACCCACTTGGTGTTCTCCAGGAAGTGTTGTCTAGCTTCTCACACCATGGTTTCCACAGGCATCATGGAACTTCCCTTCAATCTATAAGTCAAAATAAATCCTTTTATCCCACAAACTGCTCAGTTGGGTATTTTGTAACAGAAACTCAAAGGCAATTGCAACATAAATAAAGACATACACAGAATGCCATCTGAATCTGAAAGGCAGGAATTGGTTAATTCATTCAGAAGCTGAGGAGCACCAAAGACTGATAGCAAAATAGCAGCAGCACAGACAGAAATCTGGAACAGTCTTCCTCTTAGCTTCCAAAAGTAGCCAATCCTAAATCTGACATCTATTTTCAGAACTGGGAGACAATAAATTGATGCTATTTACCGTGTGCAGTTTGTCATGCCTTGTAGAGGTAAATCAATCAACTAAGTACCAAACTGCCAAGAAGGGTATATAGGCCATAGTGAAAGCTTCTGTACCTGGTCATCTGACACACTGAGAAATGATGGCAAGGGGCAGCATTACTAAGTGCAGTCTATGGCCAAATGCTGGGGCAGCATTACAGCTCTCTGGACCCCATGCTGTCTGGCTCTGTGGGAAAGCCTCTTTCTAGAACTGGCTTACAAGGCTTGTTCTCAGGTCTCCTACTTTATATTCTTGTTCCTGAAATTCCGCCAAGAGTTCTGATGGATAACTTATCCAAAGAATTTCTAGAAGATACTCTGTTCTCATTATATCTTCAAGTAAGACCACTTTTCTTATTATCATAAATCATATTGCGGTTTCAAGATAAAAGGATGAAAATATCTAATATGACATTCACCTAAGAAACTGGGCCACATAAACCACAACAGATCAAATAGCTAACTCCAATTATCTTTCCTGTCCCTAAGACAAATGTAAGTGGTCAGATTTTGAGAGCACAGTTTATCTCATTTATTCTTGAAGAAATGTATATGAAAATATTGGTTCTTGAAGTAGATGTGGATCAATTGGCAAAATAAGAAATGCCCTCCATATTAATCCTCTGTCAGATATATAGCTGGCAAACATTTTCTCCCATTCTCTCAGTTGCCTCTTTGCTCTATTCACAGTGTCTTTTGCTGCACAAAACTTTGTAATTTCATGAGGTCCCAGTGGTTGATTAGTGGTTTTATTTCCTGAGAAACTCAGGTTATATTCAGAATGTCATTGCCTATGCCAAAATGTTGAAGGGTTTCCCTTACTTTTGTCTAGCAGTTTTAGAGTTTCAGCTCTGCTGTTAAGGTATTTGATTCTTTTGGACTTGATTACTGTGTATGGAGAGAGATAAGGATCTATTTTCATTTTCTACACATAGATATCTGGTTTTCCGAGCAGAATTTATTAAAGAAGCTGTCTTTTCTCCAGTGAATATTTTTTGTCATTTTTGGTAAAAATCAGATGGCTGTAGCTGCCTGGATTTATGACTAGGTCTTCTATTGTCTTTCATTAATGTCTTCCCATTTCCTAGTGTCTTCTGCTATTTCTGTCTTGAGTGTTTCAAAGTTTTCATACTCTGTAATTTTTCTTCTTGCTGATTTGTAGTTTAATCCCATTGTGATCAGACAGAGTACAAGGGATTACTTCAGTTTTCCTATATGTGTTAATATGTGACTTGTGTCCTAATATATGGTCTATTTTAGAGAGTGTTCCATGTACTGCTGAGGAGAGTGGGTACACTGTAGCATTTGGATGGAATGTTCTGTAGACAACTCTTCAGTCCATTTTCTTCTGTGACATCATTTAATCCAGATGCCTCTTTGTTTATTTTTTGCTGGGATGACCTGTCAATTGATGAGAGTGAGGTATGGAAGTCAACCACTATAATTGTGCTTGGTGTTAGCTGTGACATTAAGCCTAATAGTGTTAATCAAAATTCAAGATGTTGTGAATAAGCCATATGGAAAGCTACTTCTTTGAATAATGACATAAACAGAAGTCATAGACTACTACTAGAAAATTTCAGTGCCAGGAATGGGATACCTTCCAGTGAGTTTGGTGGCCAAGGAGGTCATTGAAGTCCACATAACATTACTGGCCATTGTCCAGTTCTTGGTTTCCCACCAGAAATAGATGGCAAGACCCTATTACTGAAGACTCCACATGCCTGGGCTACAAGTTCACTGAGAAACTAAGCTGGAGCTGAGCTGAAAACTTCCTTCCTGTAGAACAGTTGATGGAAAGCAGGAAAAACCTGCTCTATGGGAGACAGAAGCCATCAGTCATGAAAGCCATGCACACTGCAAGCCTTCAGTTTGGCCGACCAGGCCAAATGTCCAAATGGGTGCAATAGCAGCATGTCTGTTATGGGGAAAACAAACTGCTCTCTAGTTGGACTGGAGGCCTACTCAGTGGGAAGGAATAAATTACTGGTATTGAAAATTTAATAAAAAGCCCATGACAGGGGAGGTCATGAGTCCTAGCAGTATAATGACTGCCTTGTCTGGCTACATACACATATTATGTTCATCAAACTGCCCTGTAATCACTTTACTTAACATTCATACCCATATATGAATGCTACTCTCAATTTTTGTTAGAGAAGCTTCTCTTTACAGATGACAGTGACCACTGGGATGACCCAAAGAGCACTATAGTTCTGAGAAGTGACTAAAGAGTATTCCACACCAAAATATCTACAAAGATAAGGGTCCATTGCAGAAGTGGTAGGGGAAAGAATATAAGAGTCCAAGGAAGTGTAGGATGTAGGACTGCTTACAATACAATCATTCAGGCACAAATTGGCCTCAATATTTATGACCTCACAGTACATAGCACTAACTTCACAAGACCCTCATAATATGAGGAAAAGATGATGACATCAAATTAAAGAGAGATTAATGGAGAAAGGGAGGGGTTATGATAGAGTGAATTTGTGAAGGGGAATGTGGGGGAGAGTAGTGAATTATCATGATTTATTGTGTATAATTATTGAAGTTGTCAATAAAAAAGTTATTTAAAAAAGAAATGCCCTCTGTGCATAAGTTGAGTAGCTAAGGTGAATAATCAAGGTGAAATGTCTCCTTGCAGTAGTTGTGAATAATAATGGTGAAGCCCTTCTTAGATACAGAGCAAAACCGATCTTAGACCCTGTACTGTGTAGAATAATTGTGTATATACGCATATTAATTGTGAAGCTCATTAACTTCTATACTGAACATGAGAAATTTATTAACTCATAAATATTGAAGCAACTTCTTTTCTATGCTGGAACAATATATGACAATTTCTTTCATCTTTCTACAAAGGTTAGATCATGTTATAAGTCAATTTAAAATATGAATAAGTGATCCTAAGAATCAGGAAAACTCAATTTTTCCCTAACATATTTTTGCATAATATTAAAAGCATTTATTATTTTATTCTAAGCTTATCAATGAACTTCAGTTCAATTCAAGAAAAAGATTCTTTAAGACTATATGACTATGAATATGCTGTTAACTTCCTAATACATTCTGTTTTTCTTCTTGTTATCTATTCATAAGGAAATGATTGCCCTACAATGACACTTACTAATGAGTTATGACTAATCATATTTGAAATTCAGTTAAATATTTTATAAATTATTTGTGAATAAGATTATTTTCTACATAATACATAAAGGGCAATGCATAACACTCACAGGCAATAAAGTGTGTTTGGTGACTAATTCCTTTTTCTGCTACCAGACTGGAAAATTTCCCATAAATTTTATTTGTGTTCCTCTGTTTGTGACAACCATCTGCTTAGCCTTCATACCATTTTGTTTTCAGCCAAGATGAAATTAAAATTGACAGAAGTATCTACTATAAAAAAGCAGTGCAAATCATTGGGGAAAGGAAGCAGCGGGCTGCCTTGCTCGGCAGCTCGCATCTTCATTTGAGCAGGGCTCTCAAGTCAGTCATTCTGAGAGCTGTTGAGAGAATCAGTGTTTAAAGATAATGAGGCAGAATGTTGAAGATGCTTATGTGTTTTATTAAGTGAAAATGTTAAAACTTTGTATGAAAAAATTATTTCCCCTGAATTATGGAAAACAAAGTTTACTCGCTTCCCTGTCTTTTGAAGGCATAAGAGTTTGAAACAATATTATTCTATAATAATCAATATTAAACTCTGCAGTCCTTCCTATCAAATGTTTAAACCATCTTGGTAGATTATAACTCCAGAGATGGCCACAGAGAAAAGAGTGAAATTGTCAGCTTGTTAGAAGATAGGGCACCAGCAAGCAAATGATAATTTGTGAAGAATTACAAGATGTTTCATGAAGTCATTTGAATACATAGAAGAAAAGATTCAAAAAGTAATTCTGTGAAGCCTTTTGGTACCAACCTTATATAAGGTAGGCCCTGGGTTCTGTTCCAATACCAGTAAAAGAAAAGAAAGATGAGGGGTGGGGGAGAGGCTTCTGAACTTACTACTTACATTTGATACCAGTTGGAAGACATTTAAGTAAAAGTGAAACTAACTTAAAAAGTTTTATAGTGAATTTATCTATGCTCCCTTATATCCACCTATATTGAGTATAGGAAATAATAGTCACAACTAATGAGATTAGACCTTACTTTGGTTCCATTTGCTAACAAGTATTGGTTGATAATATTTTAATGCAACCATGACCTATTTCTGGTTAAATTTATCCATTATCAAATAGGAAATAGTCAGTTAGTTTTCCTTTATGATTGTTCATTTAAAATGAGAAATGCAACTAGTCTTTATCAAAATTGATAGAGAAGTATCTGAAATCAACTATTAAAATTGCAGATTTTAAAACAGAAGGGGAAGCAATGTTTAATTTGTGTTATATGTAGTAAAAAATGGCACCTTATTATTGTGGTAAAATAAATCTCTAATTGTATAAGATCACTGAATTTTTAATAAGATGCATATAAATTTTATATACTGCAAACATTTGAAATTTTATTTATAAAATACTTTATTAATATAAAGAGCAATAAATATTTCTTGTTTGCATCTCAAAGTATGTGGTGATTATGCTCTGTACATCACAAAGGCAGATTGGTATCCTAATCTTCCATGTTTTCCTGCTTTCTCTGTTGGGATTGATCTTTGTAAGAATACTTCTTATAGGATAGATTCTCTACAATCTTATAACCAGGCCTAGAGCTGATAGAATGTGAGACTATGTGAGTATCCTGGTCTTTCTTAATCCAATAGATTGGATTAATACATAAATACCATTAAGCTAGTGAAATAGGGAGCAAAGAGAAAACATTGATAAATCTCTTCAGTCATGATTGAGGTTAATCTAATTAACTGTAATGCAGTAATGTGAAGCTGGCATTTCTTTGGTTCCTTTTATGTGCCATTTTCATGAGCTTTTTAAGTGTGTGTGTGTGTGTGTGTGTGTGTGTGTGTGCGTGTGTTTTGTTTCTGGGTAGCTATTGTGTGTATATATAAAACAAAATCTATTCATGCAGTACCTCTATGAAAAAAAAATTCTGGATCTTTCCAAGTAAAAGACAAGTTCCAAAAGTCCCAATGAAAAGGGATATTTCACAAGTTTCCTTGTGCCTGTTCCAACACCATTCCTTTCCTTGAGTCTATTCACTTTTGGTCACAGTTCTACTTTTATAGGCTGTGTCCACATCCCACTCATAGATATACCACAACCTTAGACCTGCATATCAAAGAGAAACAGAAGGAAGGAAAACAGAGTGGGGGAGGAATTGGGGGTGAGGGTATGAAGGGAATAGGAGGAGAGACAGAAATCCACAAAAACAAATTGTTTTTGAAAATGTCATAATTTCTAAAGGGGAATTTGTTTAATAATAAATTCAGACTTTTAATTCTTACCTCTACAACCATTTTAACATGTGGTTAGAAAAGATTACAATTAAATTATTCATGTTCACTACCTATTGTTAGCTTCAATTGATAACTCTGTAAACTCAGAACCAGGGAGACAAATTGAATATTCTTTTATATGATTCACACACTAACTAGAAGTACTATAATCTCTATTAGGAAAATAAGTCTCTCAGAAGAAATCTTTTCCAGGTAGTACAATGTGAGTGAATAAATAGATCAGAGCTACGACATACTTTTGCTAACAAGAGTTGTTACCAGAATTTGCAGTGAATGGAAATTATACTATCTGGAATTTGTTCAATTTCTAGGAAACACCCAAGCTTCTAAGCAGCATGTATGAATACAAAAACTTCATTTTCTAGGTGCTAGGAAGCACTTATTTTCCTTGCACTATAACTTCAAATCTCTAGCTGCCATATTCAAATGAGTAGAGAAAGGGAAATTGTAAACTTCCTATAGCTGTTCTGCTGTGCTATAAATTTATTTTCTCCTACTATGCAGTCACACTTAAAGTGAAGATCTCTACATCTTCATGGCATGCACACATGAATGTAGTGAGGATTTCAATCTGCTTATCACTGATGTTTAAATATTAAATGATTCTAAGAATATATATTTAATGAGTATCCACCATTGAACTAGACAGTATATTGTAGATTCAATATTTATTGGTTTAATAGTTTTTTTTCTTATTTTACGAATTTTGCTGACTTAAGTTGCATCTTTAGATATATACATATGTATATATTTACTATGCTTTAAATATAGGTTTATACACTAAATTTATAGTACAAGTATTATTTTATTGCTTATAAGATTAAACTAAGTTCTAATGTTTAGATGCTTTTATGTTGATTATGTATTTGTAACACAAACATATATCTATATTTAAGTATATAATTCAAGTCTACTTATAGGTCATACATTACAATTGTTTTTCTTTCTTCTAGTACATTGAAATGAGAAGAGGGTTCTGTGTATAATTATGATTAAATGAAAGTAAATGGGATACCTTCACAAGACCCTCATAATAGGAGAAAAAGAAGATGACATAAAAATAAAAGACTAATGGAGAGAAGGAGGGGATATGATGGAGAATGGAGTTGTGAAGAGGAAAATGGGGGCAGGGAAATATTATGGTTTATTGCATGTACATATAGAATTGTCAATAAAAATAAAAAGTAAATAGATAATAATATAAAAGTTTTAAGATTATACATAGAATGATATGTAAATTGAAATATTTTTTGAGCTATGATACTAATAAGAATGTTTTACTTCAATAAAAAATATAATTTTAGTTATATTTCTTATAAATAAGGGTGTTGGCCTTATATTGCACAATATGTGGAACTGATTCATTTATTTAATAATTTTTAAAGCAATGAATTTCTCCCTTTCTTCTCTGACTGTTGGAACTGGGCATGTGCCCTGGTGTGGGATGACAGTGGAATCATTTTCAAGGTATTAGAATCTATGGCTTTTCTCATGACTTAGGTGGAACTGTCAGACCCAAGCTTCAGACCAGGATTATTACCTAGAGTGGCTAGTGTCAGAGCTTGGAACTAACAAATCAGACTCATCTAACTTTCTTTCATATCCTCATTAAACACACAAAGTAATTATGAAAAGCAGAAGAGGAAGACTTATTTTATATTGCCACATTGGGAAGGACAGTGGTCTAATTACTCCCACTCCCCAAATCCATTTTCAGGATCATGACATGAGGTTGACGTTTTTTTTTTTTTTTCTTTTTTGCTTGCTTGCTTGCTGTTTTTTTTTTGTTGTTGTTGTTGTTGTTGTTCATTTGTTTGTTGTTGTTGCTTGTTTTTCTATTTTTTGTTCTTTTTATTTGTTTGTTTGTTTCGAAGTAGAGTCTCCTGTAGGCCAGGGTGATTTGGAATTCACTATATAGTCTCAGTGTGGCTTTGAACTCAGGCAAATCTCCCTCCTACCTGTTTAAATATAGGTTTATACACTAAATTTATAGTACAAGTATTATTTTATTGCTTATAAGATTAAACTAAGTTCTAATGTTTAGATGCTTTTATGTTGATTATGTATTTATAACACAAACATATATCTATATTTAAGTATGTAATTCAAGTCTATTTATAGGTCATACATTAGAATTGTTTTTCTTTCTTCTAGTACATTGAAATGAAAAAGGGTTCTGTATATAATTGTGATTAAATGAAAGTGAATTCTTGAATGCTGAAATTAAGGGCATGGCACCATCCATGTCTTCTTACTTTTTTAAAAAAGTTTCAACAAGTGTTTCTTTTTAAATTTTATTTATTTATTTAGTTATTTGAGAAAGAGAGAGAGAGAGAGAGAATGGACATGCCAGGGCCTATAGCCACTGCAAATGAACTCCTGATGCATGTACCAACTTGTGCATCTGGCTTACATGGGTACTGGGAAATCAAACCTGGGTCCTTAGGCTTCACAGGCAAGTGGCTTAACCACTAAGCAATCTCTCCAGCCTGTCTTTTAGTTTTGAAAAGAAGGCAAAAGATAAGTATAGCTAAACAGCTGTGGTCAAGGTGTGGTTCCACCCATCCTTATTCCCTTGTTTCCAGACTCTCCCTGGCAGTCAGACACATCAGAACTGTGTTATCTCTTTCTGGGAGATTAATTCCAGCTCTGGATAACACCAGGTTCCTATTCTGTTCCATCTCTTAGCAGAAGGCTTCTGGAGAATTCCAATTCTTGGGGTCCCATGTTTTATTAGTCTGATAGCCAAAGGGAGAAGCACAGATATTCTTTAAAATATTTTCGTTCTTGCCGGGATAGTTACAGGTAGGTTGTTCACTCTATTTCTGAGATTTCTAAAAGTATTGAATCACTTTTTATTATTTTTTGATTCTGTTCAGAAGCATTTTACACTACTAAATAATATATAACTTATTGCTGGCTTAAAATTAATTTGTGTGGTATACTATTGCCCCGTTAAAACATTTGACTATAAGATCCTGATTACTGGCTAAGAAAATGGGATCTGAGTGACATATCTGACCTGGGATAGAGACATAACATACTTACCTACTTCAAGAAGTCATAAAATTACTATCTAGCTGGAGGTTTTCTTGCACAAAACAGAACAAAAATGTAACACTCTCTACTACATGCATTAGTTCAGCTGAACCAGACAGTCCCTGGGCAGAAAAATATCAACCAGAGGAAGCTGTTTATTGTAGAGATAGTAGAGATATTTCTAAGCCTACCTTAAATGTAAATCTGTGGACTCAATGGTCTCTTTGGCCATTGTACAACCTCACTCCTTGAAAGTGCTCCATTTTATGTTATAATAAGCTCTACCTTAACCACTATGCTATGTGACTGGTTGGAATTTTTAATTCAGAGAGCACAATTACCAGGAAGTTAAGGGAATATTCAGAGAAAGATCTTGGTGACAATCATTCCTAAAGAATGCTATTTTTATTGTTCAACAACAATAATAAAATAAATGCTAATGTGGTATTTACTGTGTTCTGGAAATGGACCTGTGTCTATAGAATATGAATAAAATATGGCCTACTTTCTGGCTTCAGTCTCAAGTACCTTGGAGTTCCTTGGGCTTCAAGATGCCTGCTATACCCATGGGTGGTCCTTTGTTCCAGGTGTCTTTTCTTCATTCTCACGCTTTCAATTTCGTTAGATCTATCTTTAAGTTACAATCTTGTTATTCATTGGTATTTGCTTGTTTTTTAATAAAATATTGACTATTTTTGCTTGGTCAGAGACTCCATTGGGTTCTATACTCACTCTGAATTTATATATGTTTAAACTGATTAAAATAATATAATAGCCGGGAATGGTGGCACACACCTTTAGTCCCAGTTCTTGGGGGGCACAGGTAAAGGGTCACTGTGAGTTTGATGCCAGCCTGAGACTACAGAGTAAGTTCCAGTTAGCCTGGACTAGAGAATCTACCTCAAAATAAATGATAAGATGGCTTAAATATTTCATCATCTTCAACTTTAAATTTTGTTAAGCATACTGGGTAGGCCATTCCACTTAGTTTTCTGCAATTCCTCTCACAATATCTCTATAACAAATCTGAGGAGAATATAAAGCAAAAGAGATATGGTGATTCCACAAATTAATATCAAAATCTTATAACTTCTGTGCTATTTCTTCTATGTCTTATTATCTTTGGGTTTACAACTAAGCATTTTGTATAATACAGTAGACTCATCTAGGAAGCTAAATAATAAAGAGCCTTGGGAAAGGACTAGAACATTCTGTTTTATGCTGGAAGCAAATATTAACTTTGCTATGTTTCTTGGAAACTTCCCTTTGTATAAGAGGAAAAAAAAGCCTCAAATGTAAAATTAAAATTTGTTATCATTTTAGTTTAGTGCAAATGAATATAAAATCTAGGAAATGTTACATATTATGGTTTCATAAATTCTTCATGATGTGATAAAACAGCTGACAAGCCCTTGAAGTACAATGTTCCTATATTTTTCAACCAGATTTGTTCCTCACCAGAAAATAATCAGGTTCTAAGAAGTTAAATTGTTAAGAACAAGTAATATGGTTTTATACATTATAAAAAATTGTTTTCAACTAATAAAAACATATGCTGATTACATAATTAATTCTTTAAACAGGTCAAAATAAGGGAAATTTAAGTAATTTTCAAATTTCTTCAAGTAATTGTTATCTCCTTTGGGGACAGATAGGTTTTTGTACCTTTTGAGAAATAATGTATATATGATGTTATTATCACTTAATAAAAAAATACAGTAGAGCACATTATATTTTTTGTTTTATTTTCTGCTCTTCTCCACAAACTGCTAAGATTTTTGTACATGCAAATTCCAAAACACAGTGCAATGGCTTTGGAAATTATATTCTAATCAAAGTTATGGAAAATAAATTATCTCAAAATTGTGGGGTTTTTTATGAGAAAGAAAGACAGAATTATAATGCCAGGGTATTCAGCCATTGTAATTGAAAACTCCAGACAGTGTGACACATTATGGTATATGCAACCTTGTGCATGTGTCGTCTTGGCATCAGGCTTACATGGAAGCTGGAGAGTCGAACATGGGTCCTTAAGCTTTGCAGTGCCTTAAGTGCTAAGCCGTCTCTCAAGCTCTCAAAACTAAAATTTTATTGAGTAAGGGTTTGGCTTGAGAAAACAGAAAAAGCTAAACTTAATACCAAAAATCATTTTGATACTGTGGCTTAATTTTCATTTATGTATTCTTTCATTTAGTTATTCACATTACAAATATTTACTAATACTCTATTTCAAGATATGTAGTATTCTAGACAAGTGTAATGTTTTCACTTTTGTAAAGTATTGTTAAAATATTTAGGAAAATAGAATATTGGTGGATTTTTATGTAGTGCTCTGCCTCTTTTGATACTAAAACTGCAAACTCTTATTTTAGAAAACAGAAGCCATGCTGGGGTGATAGGTGGCACAGAGGCTGAAAGCACTTGCCAGGTGCACCCAAGGGGCACATGCATCTGGGGTTTGTTTGAAGCAGCCACAGGCCTGAGTACACCAGTACAGTATCCTCTCTCTCTTTCTGCTTTTATTGCTTTGTCTTTTTTATTTCTTGTTTTCTGACTTTTTGCTAGGGAAGGGTTTTTTTTTTTTTTTTCCTACTTCCTTAGTGAAATTTAGAAGGCTTAAAGAGTGATAAAAGAAGAGCTAATTTATGCTGTTATGTTATTGTTCTAGGGCTGATAATGAGGATTTGAAATACAGTGGTGGAAGTAAAAGGGGAGAAATGTAAAAAGAATAAAATCATGTTTTGCATATAGAAATAATAGGGATTGGGCACAGAATCTGGAAAATGATCGTGTACTTCTTACACCACCAGGACACACACATGAAATTTCAATATGAAATTATGTTTTATGACCAAAAAATCTAGTCTTTCCTAAACGTATAACCTTAGGATTCTTTTATTTAAAAATTTTAAAATATTTTCTTTTTCTTTATTTCAGAGAGAGAGAGAGAGAGAGAAATTGGAAGGGAGAGAGAGAGAGAAAGAGAGACAGAGAATGGGTGCACCAGGGCCTCCAGCCACTGCAAATGAACTCCAGATGCATGTCGGTCCTGGGGAATTGAACCGGGGTCCTTTGGCTTTGCAGGCAAGTGCCTTAACCACTAAGCAGTCTCTCCAGCCCTAACCTTAGGCTTCTTTAAGTTCATGAATTATTCTTAAATACCTAATAATAGTTGGAATTGCATAAAGTAACATTGAGAAAGAAGAAGAGTCTGGTTATAGTCTTGTGGTGGTTTGAGTTAGGCATTGCACATGGACTCGTGTGTTTGGGGGCTTTGTTCCCAGACAGTGGCAGTTTGGTAGGTAAAGCTTTGCTGAGATGTGTTGTTGGGGGCACGCTTGAGGGTGCTGGAGTTGGGCTCCCTCTCCTGCTGCTGTTTTCCACCTGCAGTGGTGGAGGTGATGTCCAGCCTCTGCTCTGCCATCTTTACTCTTCCCTCATGAAACTTCTCATTAAGTCTGGAAGCCAAAATAAATGACTTTACTCCTACCTGCTGCCTTTGTTCAGGGGCTTTGAGCCAGCAATGAGAAGATAACCACAAGTCTCAAGCCACTTTGATAAAGTTAAGCAGAAACAATAAAGGGGAAGAATCTTCCTAAAAAATAAGAATGCAAATCATAAAATTGGTTTGTATCCTTGTGAAATAAAATGTTCAATATTAATGAGGGAAAATGAATAAAAGAGGAATATTAAAAACAGTTAAAGGAGGATAAATAATTCTATTGAAGCAGTGGCAACAGAGAAGAAATAAAGTATCCCAGGATATTATCAGTTTGAAGAAAACTGCTTTTATATTAAGAATAAAGGAGACAGTTTAGGGTGACAGGGCCACTAAAAGTGAAAGCAGGAATTGTTCTTGAGCTGCCTTTGCAGGCTCCAATTTGCTAGCGGTCAGAGAAAGACCAGGCTTCTCCTTATCTCTTAACTGAAGGACTTATATGGATCTGATTTTCAATAAATGATCTGATTCTTCCCAGAGAAAGGGGTTTATCTTTCCAAGGATAAAGATTCCTGGAAGGATTAAACTTGGTCCTGGCACTGTGGCTTGTTAGCTCAGCCTCAACAACTGGGTGTCAGGGCTGGTTAGCTCAACCCCCATTCAGAACGTATAAATAATCCCAATTTAGGTTTGTAGGTAGATTCTACCCCTTACTGTCTTCGCATGAGCAGGAAATATACATAATCTCTCCTTTTTGCTTCTCTTAATCTAATAAAGTCTCTCTAAATCTTGCCCTCTGGTCTGTGAATTTCAGTGTTTTTTTTTTGGACCACAGATGATTATTTTATTTAGGTAGCAGCCATATTCCACTCTTCAGCTGATTAGTTCCCTCCTCTCATTTTTTTTCTTTATTAGTCAGTTCTGTATTCAGCAAATACAGTCAGTTTGGTACCATTATTAGGCTCATCCGTGACCTACCCCCTCCCCTTGGCCCCTCCTTGTTGAGGTATAGGGGTCATGCATTGTGGAGTTAGCCCACAGTTATGGGTAAGCTAAATGTCTCTGCATATCATGACCCAACATGTGACTCTGACATTCTTTCCGCCCCCTCTTCCTCAAAATTTCCCTGAGCCATGTTGGGTTCATTTTTGGTCTGCTTCAGTGATGATGTGTTGGGGGCCTCTGAGGCTCTGGCTCTCTGATTTGGTAGGAGTTGATTTTTCTCTGTGCTGATCTCCTTCCCCCTTGTGCTGGTATCCGGTTCATCAGGAAAACAGCCCCCTTGCTTGTATCTCCAGTTTTTCTTAGTTTCAGCCAGGGCCCTTTTGAGGTATGATGGGGTGGCTCTCTCCTTAGGATCTACATCTATCTGAAAAAGAAAAGCAGATTCTCCAACGGAGAGTAAGTTAGCACCAGAACAAATGAGATAACCCTTACTTTTTTTTTTTTTAATAGAGAATTTAATACGTGTAGGCCCTCTTGTAGCCCACAATTGATGCTAGCTTGATATTGGAGAGTGGGCTTACGTTTGGATCTGGTTCTGACTTGTTTCCCAGCTCCAGCTATGGGTCCCATACCAGTGAGCGGATCAGTTAGCCAAATTGAGATCAGTTGGTTCCCCACCATGGCTGTGTGCCACCACTGCACTTGTGTGGGCATCACAACAAGTTATTTGCTGCTAAGTAGGTTAGACCATGCGTTGCTTCGACAGATATTGGTCAATTTCCCCCAGTTGCCCATGTGGCACCTTCTGGCACTAGACACGCTGACTGTCTGGGGACTGACCCTCTTCCAACTTCCAGCCATGCCATTCTAATTTGCATGTCAATCACATAAGGTATCTTCAGCAGTAGGGTCTTACCACTAGCCTTTGGTGGGTCATCAAGTACTCTGACAGAAATCTGTCTGTCTTTTAGGAAACCTTGTAGGTCTCTCTGATCAAAAGCTCATTGTAGATGATAGCCCCATGCTGGATCTGGGAGTTACAGGTCAGTGCCCACTAAGAAAATGAGGAAAAAGATGACTAATATACAAGAGTTAGAGATATGAGAGAGAGAGACAGGGAGAGGGGAAGTGAGGGAGGGAAGATGTAAGACACTGGAGAGGGTAAGATTAAGACTAACCCGAATTTCGGTGTTTTGAATTCACAAGACAAGAATGCTGGACAACCAAAAATTCTGTTATCAATGTGGCACACTGGCAGAGGAATGCCAATCCCTTTATCATAAGATTGTGTTGCTTATACTGGTGCAATGGTAAGGAACCTCAAAATTACAGCCTCAAGGGGCTGGAGATAGGCTCAGTTGTTTTGGTGCTTGCCTGCAAAGCCTAACAACTGGGATTCGATTCCCTAGTACCCATGAAAAGCCAGATGGACACATGCATCTGGTGTTCACTTGCAGCAGCTAGAGGTCATGACACTCTCATTCTCTCATCTCTCTCTTTCTCTCTCTATCTCTCTCTGCTTGCAAATGAAGATATTTTAAAAATTTCCAACATCAGAAAAAGCTAACCCTACTATTGTAGTGATTTGTTCTTCACCATTGAGACACAATGCATGGTGAAAACATGCTCATTCCAAAAGCAGTTCCCTGCTGCATTTCACAACATTGCCCATGGACTCTGTTCGCAGGTATGCAAATAAGATCTTGTGGAAATGCTTAGAGTTTTCTTTTCTTTCCAGGCTGAATTCACTAATATACCATAAGATGCAATGCAACCTTTTTTGATTTCTGTGACAGCATTTATTATGTAATAATCTGCAATTTTCTTAGTCTTTTTTCATCCTATTGAGCACAATTTGGGGAAAAGCATTTTAACAGTGCTTTACTCACAATAGCTGACACTGTAGAACACAGTAACAGTCAACATATGTTTGGTGAAAGACACATGGATTACAATGTGGATACATGATCTTTCCTTTTCACACCACTGAACACAACCAAGAAGAATCCATGAAAATATTAAGAAAGAGTCTGCTCTCCTACACCAGGCAGATATTTTGAATATTATAAGGTGGTTTACAAAGAAAGATATATTTCAATGAAAGTACTTGGGTAAAGAGCAGATTGAAGAAATTATAAAGAATCTGATAAATTTATAATAAATCAGTGAACATATTTCATGATTATTTATAGTTTATATCCTGAGATTATATCATTTCTAGTCTTTAATGCAATTTTCTTAACACTATGACATAATTTCTTGTGTTCATAAATTAATGGAGTTGGAAAAAAGAATAAACATTAGGTCTTATAAAGAGCACCAAGAAAATAAAAATTAAATTTTAAAGAGAAAATGTGAATGAACTAGTTATTGTTTTATGACTTGCTGTGATTTAGAAAATATCAATTGCTACTAAAGATAACTGCCAAAAATTACCCTCTTTCTTCTCTCTCCCTCTCTCCTACCCATCACTCTGACCCATCCTCTTCTCTTTGTCACCACAGATGAATAGCAAGGGTAGATAGCAAAATATAAACATCAAGTTTCAAAAGTAGACAAAACAAAATGTTGTAGAGAGAGAAAAAGAGACAGGATAATTAATTAATGACTTATTCCTGATGATTCAGCATCAGAAACTACAACAGTAAATAATTCTTTATGACATTTGAAGAGCTAATGATGTGATTAAAAATGTTATTACTATATTCAAAATGTTGCTAATTTACTATTACTTCATTTTCCAAATATCAGTACTTCTTCCTTTATGATAATGTAAAATTACAGAATGTCTCTAACTGAAGTCCATACAATATTCTTTATAATTCAAGTATTGTTCTTTAAGCACACCTTTATGCAGTCAAGTATATATTTGTGATGGAACCCATCCACCTTGAGTGTGTCAATCATCCCTTTGTGAAATATTAAATAATCCCTCAGTGGTTACTATGAAGAGACATTCAATTATCTACTAGAAAAAAAGTCCTATGCCTAGGAAGATATTCTTCACTATGTTATATTTAGTTTATCCATTCAAGAGTGATGTTTTACCTAGGGATTATTTTAATCTTATGTGAGTGTACTTTACTTATTATTTTAAAAGCATGTTGAAAGCATAAAATGTTGCATGTGTAGATTCTATAACAGTCATATAATTAAATCTATGGTAATTAAAAAATGAGATGTGAATAATGAAGCACTTTGAGATGTACATATTTTAGGCATGATATACAACTTCAGGTAAAAAAATAATGAATGATAATTTACGTAGTTCTCTAGATATCATCTTAATTAGAGGCAGATGTGTTTTATTACTAATAAGACTGGCATGTGGCAAAACACGTTTTATTTTTTAATTGCTTGTTTCCCTTTTAATTGGATTTTGAAATTGTTTAATAATACAGGCAACGCATTTCAAATCTAGAACACTTGAGACCAGACCCAGCCTGCAATGTTGCGCACAACAAACACAATGTGGATGACGGGTTTAAAAATCAAAATCAAGTGAATAAAATACTGAGATAAAGTGACTTGTCTCTTAAATCTATACTGGAACATTAAGAGAATTAAAGGACATAAATTATGTCAATGTCTGATAGCAGGACTGACTCATAGTAGAATCTTAGGAGAAAAAGGTACAGGGCACAGAAGATGACTCAGTGAGTTACCAAAGCACTTGCTGTAAAAGCATGAGAATGTGAATTGGGTTCCTTAGTACCCACATGAAATCATGGCAGTATGGATCTGTAGTCTCAATGCTGGAGAAGAGAGGCAGAGCAGCTTGCTGACTAGCTAGTCTTGCTGAATAGTTGAACATTAGATTTAGAGAGAGATCCTGCCCCAATAAAAGTAATATGGAGAGCAATTGAGGAAGTCACTGGATGTTGATCTCTGGCCTCAATTCATGCATGCACACAAAAATGTTCTTACACACATACTAATACACATATGGACATACCACATGCAAACACACAAAAATTTTTAGCTATGAGTGTGAACTTATTCACGCAGGAAAATTTATATTACTTTAAATTAAGCATCATATCTATAGGAAAACAAATAATTGTGTCTTTCTCTTAACTTTTAACTTTTAGTGGGGCTCTGAAATACCTGGAAGACAGACTTGAACCAGCTACTTTGCATGTACATATTCATCCCACAATCTATCTCCACCCCTTTTCTCCTTGTCTCAGTACTGATTATATTCTGTTTCATTACTGGCAATCTTTTTAAATACTATTGAGTTTTTCTTCTCATTTTCAATTTCTGTCATGTTCAAATATAGTTTGATGATGGCTTTTCTCTCTACAATTTTATATTCTGTAATGCCACCAAAATATCTAATTTACCTACATTGATGTAACACTTTGAAAGTTAATTTATTTACTGCAATCATGAACAGATACTTATTGAGTTTCTCTCCCGTGTGTTTAGTTCTACTCTATTTCCTTCATGAAGCACAGTGAGCATAACAAGCGAATGTTATATGTAATATGATAGCTTCCATTCTACAAGGTATGGGGAAAATTCATAACAATAATAACAAAAAACAACCAAGTGAATGCAGAAATCAATAATTCCTATTTCTGTGGGATTTGGGGAATAATAGATGGTCAGGAAAGTGTTAATTTTTTTTTTTTTGGTTTCTTTGAGGTAAGTTCTCACTCTAGTTCAGCCTGACCTGGAATTCAATATGTACTCTCAGGGTGGCCTCAAACTCTTGGCAATCTTCCTGCCTCTGCCTCCCAAGTGCTGGGATTAAAGACGTGCGCCACCACGCCCAGATAAAAGTGTTAAGCTTTTTAAAATTTTTTAAATGTTTATTTATTTGTTTGAGAGCCACAGACAGAGAGAGAAAGAGGCAGAGAGAGAGAGAGAGAGAGAGAGAGAGAGGGAGGGAGGGAGAGAGAGAATGGGTGTGCCAGGGCCTCCAGCCACTGCAAAATAACTCCAGATGCGTGTGCCCCCTTGTGCATCTGGCTTACATGGGTCCTAGGGAATAGAGCCTCGAACTGGGGTCCTTAGGCTTCACAGGCAAGCACTTAACTGCTAAGCCATCTCTCCAGCCCAAAAGCATTAAATTTTTAACAGGATAGTCAAGCCAGGACTCCCTGAGTCTAGGGTCCTGGAACAAGAAAAGACATTGGCCTCTGGGATATCAGAGGAGGAACATTTCATATACAATAGAGATCCAGGTTAAAAGTTAGGACTCTTGGCAAATAAGAGGAGCTTTTGCTCAGGTAGAGTGGAACAGGTGGATGGGATATCAGAACCAAAAAGAGATCCAACCTTGTGCAAGCTTCCAAGTTGGTTTTCATGGAGTAAAGGAAGTTGTTTCTCACAGAACATTGTGAATATCTGAATTGAAAGTTGGAGAGGGTAAGATTAAGACTAACCTTAATCTCCTACATCTTCCCTCCCCCACTTCCCCTCTCCCTGTCTCTCTCTCTCTTATCTCTAACTCTTGTATATTAGTTATCTTTTTCCTCATTTTCTTAGTGGGCACTGACCTGTAACTCCCAGAACCAGCATGGGGCTATCATCCACAATGAGCTTTTGATCAGAGAGACCTACAAGGTTTCCTAAAGACAGACAGATTTCTGTCAGAGTACTTGATGACCCACCAAAGGTTAGTGGTAAGACCCTACTGCTGAAGATACCTTATGTGATTGACATGCAAATTAGAATGGCATGGCTGGAAGTTGGATGAGAGTCAGTCCCCAGACAGTCAGTGCGTCTAGTGCCAGAAGGTGCTACATGGGCGACTGGGGGAAATTGACCAATATCTATCGAAGCAACGCATGGTCTAACCTACTTAGCAGCAAATAACCTGTTGGGATGCTCACACAAGTGCAATAGTGGCACACAGCCATGGTGGGGAACCAACTGCTCTCAATTTGGCTAACTGATCCCCTCACTGGTATGGGACCCATAGCTGGAGCTGGGAAACAAGTCAGAACCATATCCAAACATAAGCCCACTCTCCAGTATCAAGCTACCATCAATTGTGGGCTACAAGAGGGCCTACACCTATTAAATTCTCTATAAAAAAAAAAAAAAGTAAGGGTTATCTCATTTGTCCTGGTGCTAACTTACTCTCCGTTGGAGAATCTGCTTTTCTTTTTCAGATAGATGTAGACCCTAAGGAGAGAGCCACCTCATCATACCTCAAAAGGGCCCCGGCTGAAACCAAGAAAACTTGGAGAAACAAGCAAGGGGGCTGTTTTCCTGATGAACCGGACACCAGCACAAGGGGGAAGGAGATCAGCATAGAGAAAAATCAACTCCTACCAAATCAGAGAGCCAGAACCTCAGAGGCCCTCAACACCTCATCACTGAAGCAGACCAAAAATGAACCCAACATGGCTCAGGGAAATTTTGGGGAAGAGGGGGCAGAAAGAATGTCAGAGTCACATGTTGGGTCATGATATGCAGAGACATTTAGCTTACCCATAACTGTGGGCTAACTCCACAATGCATGACCCGTATACCTCAACAAGGAGGGGCCAAGGGGAGGGGGTAGGTCACGGATGAGCCTAATAATGGTACCAAACTGACTGTATTTGCTGAATACAGAACTGACTAATAAAAAAAAAAGAAGGTATGAATGTAAAAAAAAAAATTGACTATTACAGAAACTGAGTACTATGGTTAAGATTCACTCATTAGAAGCTAACTGATGTGAATTCATTCATGGTTTAAGTATTATAAACACTGACTTTAAGGTACCTAGCCAAGTTAACTATGATCTTCTGTCAATGATGTAACTATTGAGGCAACAGAATCTCAATGTAAAACTTCACTTATTAGTACTCAATTTAATAAAATAATATTTTCATACATAAAAAAAGAAAGTTGGAATCATCTCATTATTTTACTACATCTTTTTTGTTTTAATAATATATTCTCTTTATTTTATTATTTAATTAACATGCAGAATTGATAGCACCCTTATGAATTTTCAAACAGATTTTGTTTTGATTTTTCCCCCTCTTCACCTCCATCATCTCCCTAATTCCCCTTGTATCCTCACCCTTTCTATCTGTTTACATGTCACAAGTGTCCTTTTAGTCCTCCCCCACCCCTTCCTTGTGATTTCTTATTACACAGTTTTAGTCATTTTACTACCTTTTTAGGTTTTACCAAAGTCTGTTCCCTTTTATATACAAATATAACTATTACAAACTAGGGTTAAAATATGAGAGAGAACATGAAATCTTGTACTTTCTACATTTATGTCATCTTGCTTAGTATAATTCTTTCCAGATCCATCCTCTTTCCTGCTAATTTCATAATTTTATTTTACTTTATTCAGCAGTAAAATTGTTCTGTGTGCATATACCACATTTCTATTATCCATTCAGCTATTGATGTATATCTACTATGGGTCAATTTCCTTGATATAATGAATAGAGCATCAATAAACATATATGCAACTATCTCTGAAGTAGGATATAGAGTCATTAGGGTACATGCCGAGGAGGGTTTTACCTGGGTCAGAAGGAAGTTCTATTTTTTAATTTTTTTAGAAACCTCCACACTGGTTTCCATAATGATTATACTAGCTTGCACTTCCACCAGCAATGGATAAGGGTTTCCATTTCCCCCCATCCTTACTAACATTTGTTGTCATTTGTTTCCTTGATGATAGACATTCTCTCTGGGTGGAGTGACATTTACCTCAAAGTGGTTTTAATTAGTATTTCCTCAATGTTGCTGTGCTGAGACTAGAAGACACTAGAATTGAGGTGTGTTAGCAAAGAAGATGGATCAAACTTTGTATTTCATTTATTTCTATCCTGCATCCTTAATCTCATATTCCACTTACTTTATAATTTATTCTATTATATTTTGAGTTATTTAAGGCTCAAGTCATATTTTTGTTATACTCTGATTCATTCGGAAAACATTTATAACTGACACTTTTGATCACCTATTCAGTAGCTTCACATCAGGATCCTTAGCTGAATCTATTCCATCAGTACTTGTCACAATGCAGTGTGTGCATTCCTTTAATACCAAGGATGTGTGTCCCATTTCTGCAACACTGAATTTGGTCCACTGCTTTTCTTAAAATTTCTTATTGTATCTTCCAAAATCAATATAGCTCTTGAGTTAAATCATCAGATCTGACCTTGATTTATGCCCCTAGTTTCACTAAGATGGTATTTCCTAGGATGAAATTATACCTTAGTATAAATTATAGACTTGTCTACAATGAACGCATGCTTCTTAATATCCTTATCAACCTATCCATGTTTTTTTTTCCTTGCTTAAAAGTCTTTCTCTTCTATTTAATTAGTTGTTCATTTCAACTCCTTTACTCCATTTTAGTAAACCTGTATCTTTTTTTTCCTTTTCCTGTAAACCTTATTATTCCCTTAATATACATTTGATTAATAATAACGAGACTTCCAGAAATAATATCAAATATGGGTAGAGTTAAGCTTGAACCAGGAATGCCTCAGAGGAAAATATGACAAAAGTAAATGACAACATAACACACGAGGTTTTTGACTCAGGCTGAGAAGTTTCAAGAAGATGGAAGCCAACATGAGGTAGATTAGTGGATCCCTTAGACAAGTGAGGATTCAGAGGGGCAGAGCACCTTCATCAAGACTATATGCATCATAATAGGTTTTGCTAAAATTTATTTGAAAAGTTTTTTTTTTTTTTATTTCTCCTATGTTTCTCTGCCTGGTCATGTCTTTTAAAAATAGTTTTTTTTCTATGTCTCTGTGATGGCAAAATCCATGCCTTATTAGTTCTGATGCTCATATTTCATACCAGTATTTCAATAATTTAGAAAAAGATGCAGATTGAATGTATAGTAGATCATTTTAGAATTAAATTAAAACGTTTTTCATCTAATTACTTTTGTAATATTTAATATGATGTCTTTTCTGCTTGAAACTTATGGCTTTGGTAGAAACCAAACGCTAATTAAAGCATATAGCAAAATGTTAAAGCTGACTTAAAATGGCAATATTTTTAATTCATTGCTGCATTTCTACTGACCCTGCATTTCTATGACCACAGTCAAAATTCTACTCACAGAAATGCCCATGTTATGATAAGAAAACACAAGAGAAATGTGGAAAATAAGCTTCAACTAAAGAAATAAACTAAATATGAATTAGTGGAAAGATAGATATACTTGGTTATGTGGAATACTTACATTTAAACATCTTCCAGCACATGAATAATAGTGTTTTATATATATTTGAGAGACATAAAGAGGCAGAAAGAGAAAGGGAGAGAAAGAGGGAAAGAATGGGCACGCCAGGGCCTCCAGCCACTGCAAAGAAGTCCAGATACATGCGCCTCTTTGTGCATTTGGCTTATATGGGACCTGGACAGTCACAATTGATCTGGGATCCTTTGACTTTGCAGGCAAATGCCTTAACCACTAAGCCATCTATCCATCCCAATAGTTTTAACTCTTATGCACAGTTTAAGTCCAAAGCCCATCTTTCTACCTTTAAACACAGTCTTGATATTATAAAGGGCATTTTTACCTTCAGTTTATCCACTGCATCTGAACTACTTTTAGCACAGAAGTAAATTTGTCAGGCAAATTTTACAAAAATGTCCTACACAAATTGTTAATTCTATTACAATTTCTATTAGGTGTGAAAAAAACTTCCAAAACTATTTTCTCTTTATCTGATTAAAACTACGGTTACTTTGTCCATTCTGTGTATCTTTTGAATAAACAGTGTTAGGTTTTATTTGCATACCTTTCATGAAGCAAAGTCTCAATGCCCTATACCTGCTGCTTTAAGTTATTGGTTTTAAATTACATTGCCTATTATTATTTCTGGCTCTGTCTTTCTTTTCCTAAGGTGGTTTTTCATCAATCTATACATTTTCAAGAGGCAAAATAATAATTATAACTAATATGGTTCGGAGATTTCTTCAAGTGAGTATAACTCCTTGTTAACAGTATACATTCTGCATTCTGAAATTTGGATCAAGGACTGAACAGCACAAGCTTTGCAAGAACTCCTGTAGTAAGCTTTGGCCCCTGGTTTCCTACATATGACTCTAGCTGTGTCATACTATATTAAGGACCATATGACTTTGCTGTTGTGACATAGCCATTAGGCCCAAAGAAGAGAATCAGTGTAAAGAAAAGCTTATGTATATGTTGGTTGGAGATATTACAAAAAAAAAAAAAAGACAATCATGCCCAAATGTGAGATTTAAAAGAGAGAAAGTATAACTGCTGGTGTCATATCAATCCTAATCTATGCTATTCTGCTTCTCAGAGCAATCACAGCTCCACAAGACCTGGTTCCCATCTCGCTACTCTATAGAAAAGTTACTTTGCAATAGTTCTGAAGTATATGTGGGTGGCGAGATTCCCATGAGGCCTGGCTGTAACAAGAATATTCACAACAAATTTCTGTATACATGTTCTACAATTAGGTAAGGTAAAGGTCTTATCTAATTAAGTCAGATAATCGCAGTGGGGAAATAAACAAATTTTAAGTTTTTTAGTTCTTAGTCAAAACTATCATTACACAAAACTTATTTCATCAGTGAAAACAAATCACTGAAAGCATAAATGTAAGATGAAATACAATTAGTCCAAATATACTTAAAATACTTAAAATATTATTGCGTCAGTTATTTTCTCATTGCTAGGACAAAATACCTGATCAAAAACAGCTTATAGAAGAAGAATCATTTTACTTAGCTTATGGTTTGAGGGGAGTTTCATCATTATGGGGAAATCATAGCAGAAGCTGGATACAATTATCATATCAGAGTATAGAAAGCAGAGAACAGGATATGGAGCTGCTTATAACATTTCAATGCCTTCCCTCAACACCCCAATTCCTGAAGCAAGATTACACCTCCTAAAGCTTTCACAAACTTCTAGAGCAGTATGAGCAGCTGGGAATTAAGTATTTAAACACATGAGCTTACGAAGGGCATTTACATTCAAACTACAATATATACTAACCTGTTTTATCAATATATAGGCAGTCTATAAATTAATTATATAACAACCAAACACCAGCATTAATTAACTAATTAACAAATTTGGCCAAACCCAAGGCACATAGGCCAGAAGCATATATATACCTAATCACATATATTGGAGTAATGATTATAATACAACAAACTAAATGTTTTTAAGACAGTTTATAACCATCTATGACATCATTTCACGAAAGTTATCAAGAAATTATCCTGCATTTCAGGTTTTTGTATCAAGAATTATAATAGCAGGGCTATGGAGATATCTCAGCATTTAAAAGTGCTTCCTGGTAGGGCTTGCAGGCCTGAGTGTGATTCCCAGTATTTATATAAAGCTATACACACAAGTTGCAAATGAGTTCCATTGCAGGGGCAAGAGGTACTGGTCTGCCCATCTCCTTTAAACTCTCTCTCTCTCTCTCTCTGTCATTCTCAAATAAAGAAATAAATATTTTTTAAAAAAGAATTATAAGACCAGAGATAGTGCAACATTAATATAAGACCAAAGAAACAGTTGCAGTCAGGTTCACATTGCTGACATAAATCACCTGACCAAGGGAAGATTGTGAGAAAAAAAAAAAAAAGGTTTATTTTGGTTTATAGACTCAAGGGGAAGCTCCATGGTGGCAGGGTAAAATGATGGCATGAGCAGAGGATGGACATCACCTCGTGGCCTACATCAGGTGAACAAGAGGAACAGAAGAGTGTGCCAAACACTGGCAAGGGGAAACAGGCCATAATACCCATAAGCCCACCCCAAATAATACACTGCCACCAGAAGGCATTGATTCCTAAATCTCCATCAGCTGGGAACCTAGCATTCAGAACACCTAAGTTTATGGGGGACACCTGAAACAAACCACCCAGAAACTTATGGTGACATTATGCTCATATTTCAGTTAGTTAAGTCTCTATATTTATAATTTATCATCAAAAGTAATATTTTATCAGCTATATTCCTCCATACATATTACATTTTAGTTACCCTCATAAATAACTATGTGTTCATATGCCTATGGGTATGTGTGTGTGTGCTTGTGCCTTTGTGTTTGTGTGTGTGTGTGTGTGTGTCTGTGCATGCATGTGAACATGCACATATGGAGACCAAGGAATGACCTCATTTTTACCCTCAGAATTATTCTTCTCTTTTGGGGACAGGGTCTCATAGAATCCTGGAGCTTACCAACTAGAATATAGCATTTGGCCAAGATCCATGGTACCATCTGTCTCTACCTTCCTATGTGGAGCTTGCAGGTACCCACTCTCACACTCAGCAATGTTATTTTCATTCTAGGGATCAAATGCAGACAAATGCTTTATGGACTGAGACATCTTCTCAGCCCAACAACATGTTGAGAGCTTTCAAATTAGATAGAATGTTAGGATTTCAAAGAAAGAATGAAAAGGAGGAAATTTCAATTAAGATAACTGAACAGGAACCTTGTCAAAGAGACTTGAAGGGGGAAAGGAGGCAAGTTAACACCAGGTACATGTCACCTGCCCCTGAGAAGTGCTTCTCTCTGTGCTCTGCCTGAGCCAGCCTTTGAGGTTGCCAGAAGGGAGATCAGATAATTCACATCAGTTCTGAAAGACACATGGAGAAAAGCACAGGGACGAGCTGCCATAGGTGCCTCCAGACAACATGTCAGGCGCTTCATTCCATTATACACCAGCAGGAAGCCAAGAGATCAAGGTAATGCATTCACCCCTTTCCTATACAGCCTTTAGTCTAGGCGATTCTTCCTTTGCATTGGTGTAGTCAGCTTAGACAAGGAAGAGGAAACCAGCTTCACAACAAATAAAACAAACTGAAAAACAAAGGAATGAAATAACCCAAGAAGTCAATCCCAATGCAGTAGTATGACGAACACAAAAATTTAAGGTGACATAAATCCTCAAAAAAAAAATCATGAATCCCATAGTAATAATCTCCAGTGAGCCTGAGTTAGAAGAAACTCCAAACAGAAAATCAAAACAATGGTTATAAATAAACTCATATTAAAGAAGAAATCAAAGGAAGCAAATAAGAAGACAAACTCCTGGAGTGTGAAGATTGTTTTTCCTTACTGTCCAATATTTTGTTGGTGGAGGTAATGTTACGTGTCCTAGCCTTGACCTCCTCATTTCTCAGGGTCTTGTGATCTGAGCTATGTCCATCCATTCTACTCAAAAGGGCACTATAGATAACATTTTAAGGAACATTTTATTTTTTATGTGCAGCACATGAGAATATAATTTGTCATTAGTCTTTTTTTAATTTATTTAATAGAACACAGCTGACCAGGTACAATTTTATTAATATATGTCTTTCCAATTTCTACACATGGAGTATTAATGAGTTATGCTCAACAAACAAGAATAGTTTGAAATACTTAGATATTTTGTATTACTGACCTGAGATGTGTAAATTATAAGCAAAATTTTACTACTGAAATTCTGAAATAAAATATTTTATGTTTGTGTAAATATAAAAGCCATTTATCTATTTTCCTTTTAAAATTACTTTATTTATTTAAGAAACTGATAAAGAGGCAGATAGAGTGGGTGTGCCAGGGCCTCCAGCTACTGCAAATGAACTCCAGATGCATGTACCACCTTGTGCATCTGGCTTTACTTGAGTCCTGGGGAATCAAACCTGGGTCCTTTGGCTCTGCTGGCAAGTGTCTTAACTGTTAATACACCTCTCCAGCCCCTCTATTTTCATTTTAACAATAAATAAACACAAACTACTTTTAGATTTTATGGTGATATCAATTACTTCTTTGACCAAAAGTTAAAAATTGGTTTGTTAATTCAATATAACATATGACTATATGTATGTGTTTATGCTATGTACACACATATGTGCACAAAAACATTTATATGACTATATATATATATATACACATATAAAATGTATTCGTTTCTTTACTGAAGAGGTCATGAAAAATCAAAACTATATCATCACCACAGGTCAGTTTTTAGATTTCTTGAATAATCCGTAATTCAGTAGTATGATCCATCCCACTTATCATAATTTTCCTACTGCAGGAGTGTCAAAACTGTGACTTTTATACTATAACTGCTTTGTTGCCAGTGTTATAAGCTTTCCACCAATTTAAATGCAAAGATGAGCACGATGGCTCACCCAACTCTATACAGGTCATGCTCTTCCCTTATTTTCCAGCTCATCTTTTATCAGTTTGCTCTTCCTCATGCCCTCATGACATAGTGCCATTATGTTCCCTACAGAAACCTCTCTCAAGATCTCCAAACTGACCACTATCTCTATCAGAAATACTCTGACCTGTTTCCTTGCCATAAGGCCTCTTCACTTTCGCAAAGAACCCTATTATATTTTTACACATTATTTCTTTTTGTTTGACATATCCTGGCCCTTTTATTCTTTTTTATTAATTATGGACATTCTCAGAGTATAAACAGCACATGTTACTACCAACATTATCCTCATCCCTGTCCTTCCCCCTCAGAAGGAAACCTCCTCACTGAGGAAGCCAGTTATTCCCATGGTGATTGTAGGCCATGCATTGTGAGGGTAGCCATCAGCTATGAGGAAGAGACAATGTCTCTGTGTATAATGACCCAACTCATGGCTCTAACAATCTTTCTGCCATTTCTTTAATGAATTTTCCTGAGCCATGTTGGGGTTATTGTAGGTCTATTTCAGTGATAGGCTGCTGGGAGCCTCTGTATCTCTGATTTGGAAAGAGTTGAATGCCCTCTGTTTCTCTCTCCTTCACCCTTGTGCTGATATCAGTTTCACCAAGAAAGAAACACTCTTGTCATTCCCCCAATTACTCTATGGTTTCAGCTGGGGCCCTGATGTAATGGATGAGCTGGTCCTCTCCTCAGGTCGTGTGTCCATCTGAAAAAAAGAAGCAGATTTGCGAATGGAGAGTGAAGTCATCAAGGTTAAATGGGATAAACATTATTAGTTTAGAGAGAATTTAATAGGTGTAGGCCCTTTTGTAGCCCAAGATCTGTGGGAGCTTGTTATTGGAGGGCAAACTTGTTGTCTGAATATGATTCTGACTTGTTTTCCAGTTCTTGATATGGTTTCCTTTCCACTGAGTAGATCCATTAACCAATCCAAGAGCAGTTGGTGGCTATCCACCATGTTTGTGTGCCACTATTGAATTTGTGTGAGCATCACATCAAGTTCTTTGCTTCTGAGTAGCTTAGATATCAAGTTTCTCAGACAGATGTTGGCCACTTTCACCAGGTAGTTCATGTAGCACCTTCTGGCACTAAATAGGCTAACTGTCTGGGGTCTGGATCTTTTCCAGATTCCAGCCATGCCTCTCCATGTTCCGTACTGACAGCATATTGTGTCTTCAGCAGTAGCATTTTACCATCAACCTCTGTTGGGTAATTGAGTGCTGTGACAGTAGTCTGTCTTCTTTTGGGAAACCTTGTGAGTATATCTCATCAACAGCTCATTGTGAATGGTAACCACATCCTGGTATTAGGAGTTACAGGCCATCACCAAGGGAAAAGAATGAAGAAAAAGAAAGAAGAGAGAGAGAGAGAGAGAGACAAGAGAAAATTAAGTTTAGGTTTCATCTCACCCTTTCCAGGGCCCTTTGATTCAGGTGTACCCTCTAAGGTTATGATGTGGGCTCAACATTTTAGTCTGTCTTCCAGGATATAAGATTTTATGGTAACAGTTCCATTTGGGTCCAGATTTTTGTCCCCCCTACCCTTACCCTCCCCTCAAGCCCCGTCCTCCATATTGTCCAGTCCTAGAGATGCCTATTAGGTATGTCAGCATCTAGGGTGGATCCAGGTTAGGAGCCAAAGCTGAGTGAGACCATGTGACAATTGTCTTTCCTGTGATTGTGTGAGTTTGCTGAGTATGATCTGTTGCAAGTTTGACTATTTTTCTATAAAATTCATTCTGTTATTTTTTTAACTGCTGAGTAGTATTCCACAGTAAATGGTTTTGTCTGTGATCTTCAATTATGTATTTTCTGTTTATTTACTTTTAAAAGGATTCTGTCTTGGTACCCTCATTGGTGGTGCCTTGCTTTTCAGAGCTTTCCGCATGCCTTTGTGATGTTTAGTTTTAACTCTTTGTCAGACAAGACTTAATAGACCCTGAGCTACCACACTCTCCTTCCATTTCTTTGGTGTACATTTCTACAGCATATTTTTTTCTTTTCATTTATTTTCTTTCTCTCCTGCCCTCACCTCCCCACTATTGAAAATATCCCAAGTGATCCTCCTACCTCTGCCTCCCGAGTGCTGGGATTAAAGGCGTGCGCCACCACACCTGGCTCCCATATCCCTTTTAGACCAATTCATTTCCAGTATTCTGCCTCCTACTTACATATCTACTATTCCCTCCCTAGATCTCTCCTCCCTGCCTCCCTCTCTCTCTCATGGGCTCTTTATAGCTTCCTGGCCTTTACTACTGACTTTTCCTCCAACAAATGTACAAATCCAAAAGTTTGAAGCTAAGATACACATATGAAAGAGAACATGTAGTATTTGACTTTAACCTCTCTTATAGTATTTCTCAGATCCATCCATTTCTCTACAATGTTAAAAATTTCATTTTTCTTTATACCTGAATAAAACTCTTTTGTGTACATATACTACATTTTAATCATCCCTCATCAGATATAAAACTTCAAGACTGGTTCCATTTCCTAGCTATTGTGAATAGAGTAGCAATAAACACGGATGAGCAAGTATCTCTGTAGTAATGAATACAGCCCTCAGGGTATATGCCCCGGAGTGGTAGAGCTGGGTCTAGTGTAAGTCTAATTTTAGCTGTTTCATGAACTTCTCACTGGTTTCCACAAGGGCTGGACCAACTTGCTTTCCCACCAACAATGGAGGCGGGTTTGTCTCTCCCCACACACTTGCCAGGACTTATTATCATTACTAGCATTCTGAAAGGAGTGAGATGGAATCGCAAAGTAGTTTTACTTTGCATTTCCCTAATCACTAAGGTTGTACAACTTGTTTTCAGATGTTTATTGGTCATTTTTATTTTATCTTTTTTGAGCTCTCTAGGCAATTCTCTTGTCCATTATTTGTTGGATTATTTGATTTGTTATTGTTTAGTATCTTGAGTTCTTGTGAATCCTAGATATTAATACTCCATCAGATTTATAGTTAGAAAGAAATTTCTCCCCTTCTGTAGGCTGCCTCTTTGCGCTATTCACAGTCTCCTTTGCTGTACAAAAGCTTTTTAACTTCATGAGGTTCCAGTGGTTGATTTTCAGTCTTACTTCCTGAGCAACAGAGGTTCTCTTGAGAAAGCTTTTGCTTATGTCTATGTGTTGAACTGTTTCCCCACATTTTCCTCTAGCACTTTTAGGGTTTCAGGCATGATATTAAGGTCTTTGATCCATTTGGAGTAAATTCTTCTTTTGCATGGAGAGAAACAAGATCTGCTTTCATTCTTAGATTTCTCTTCAGCATTTGTTAATGACACTGTCTTTTTGCCTGTAAGTAATTTTGGAATTTTTGTCAAAAACCAGATGGCTGTACCTGCTTGGGTGTACATTTGGGTCCTCTCATATGTTCCATTGATCTACTTGTGTGTTTTATGCTAGTGTCATGTTATTTTGTTACTATAACTCCATAACAACTTAAAATCAAGTATTGTGATATCTCCAGTCTTATTCTTGTTATTGAGAATTGCTTTGGCTGTTCAAAGTTTTATTTGTGCTTCAAAATAATATTTAGAATAGTTTTTTTGATAAGACCCCACCATCCTGGGGGCCCTCCCTTGTGCTATCATGGTACCTACTTTGAGATATGAAGGCCTCTGCCTCAGTTAGTCCCTGTGTGATAGTGTGATAGTGGGGAAATGGTGTCTCAGGGTATTCTTACCCACTCTGTGGCTCTTATAATCTTTCTGTCTCCTCTTTGCCACTATTTGCTGAGCCATGGCTGGCCTGTTGACATTCTGATATAGTGTTGAATTCTTTGTAGCCTCTGGATTTTTCTTTGATATAATTTGATTGATCAATGTCTGTCACCATTTCCCTAGAGCTGGTTGTCAGGCTTGCAATACGAGCAGTATTCTTTTTTTGTTTGTTGGTTTTGTTTTTGTTTTTCAAGGTAGGGTCTCACTCTACCCCAGGCTTACCTGGAATTCACTATGGAATCTCAGGGGGGCCTCGAACTCACGGCGATCCTCCTACCTTTGCCTCCCGAGTGCTGGGATTAAAGGTGTGCGCCACCATGCCCTGCAAGAGCAGTATTCTTGTTGTCCCTTCCTTTGCAATTTCTCCTGAGCCCTGGTGGATATGGTAGAGGTGGGAAGTCTCATGGTGAGCAGTCAGTTATCTTCTAAATTTATCAGTGAATCTTGGTTCTCCTCTGTTTTCTCTGCCATCTATAATATAAAGCAGATTATCCAACCAAGAGTGAGGGTGTATGCAAAAATATCGCATAGGTATGTGTGTGTGTGTGTGTGTGTGTGTGTGTGTGTGTGTGCACGCACATGCAAGACTTTACTCCAGAGAGGAGCGGGGGCTTCTCTCTGATGTCTGGGTATCCTGTCCATGGGATACTGACTTGGTTTCCAGCACCAGATATGAGATCTCCTGTCCAATCAGAAAACAGTTGATTACCCACAGAGTGTGCATGCCACTATTCTTGCTCAGGTGATGTATTTCATAGTCTGCAGGGTCCCCTGCTTATTCATGTTGTTGGTAACCATTGTCATCCAGTAACTGCCACATCCAACACTATGAGGGCTAGCGGGGGTCGGGGGGGTGAACTAATCTCCTTTTTGGTTACAGCATGGTTTTCCAATGTCCTATGACTGTGGGCTGTGGTGTCTTCAGAAATAGGGTCTTGCCTTTTAGCTCTAGAAGATAATTAAGTGTTTTGGCAATGTCCTACATTGTTTCGGGAGCTCATAGGTCTGTCTGTCCAACAGCTCATTGCAAGGGGTAACCCAATTCTAATCCTGGTATTTACCAGCCAGCATTAAGTTATCTTTTAACCTTCTTTCTGGACTGTCCCTCTTATTCCTTTATCAGACATTATATCTTCTAGAATACTTTGGCTATTTTTGGTCTTCTGTTTGCATGCAGATTTGTGGATTATTTTTTCCCAGCTTATTGAAGAATGTAATTGGAAATTTGAAGGGAATTAAATTGGATTTACAGATTACTTTTGGTAAGCTACACATCTTCACAATATTAATACTATTAATTATTACAATATTATTAATATATTAATTATACTAGTTCTGCTGACCGAAGAGCTTGGCAGGTCTTTCCACCATATAATGACCAATTTGATCTATTTTATTACTGTTTTTAAGTTTTTATTGAAGGTTTTTTTTTTTTTACGTTATGGATTAGGATTATTCCTAGGTATTTAATTTTTTATTGTGGAATGGTTTTCTTGGTTGCTTTTCTCTGCGAATTAATTATCACTATATATATGAAAGCTACTAATTTTTGTGTGATTGATGTATCTTGCAACTTTACTAAAAGTGGTTAATGGCTCTAGGACTTTTATTGTAGACTTAGGGTCAAAAACTGTATTCTGCTGGGCACAAATTGGTACAGCAATCCCAGATGGACTTTCCATTTCCACTAGACTTACACATGAGTTCTTTATCCCCTCTAACTCCCCACATGGCGGGAGCTTCCTGAACTTTCTTTTCTTTTTTCTCAACTGTTTTTCCAGGTGGTCCACATGGCTCTCAAACCACATGGGTGACTTCTATTAATTGTACTTCCCTCAATAAATATCATAATTTAATAATTATCTTTCTGAGTCTTATTCAATTCTTTGATTGAAAGTAGATATGGACTCAGCGTTTAGGGTTCAAGGACTTTCCTGAACCCCTAACACCCCATTACAGTCTGTCTTTTGTGACTTGTCTGGGAAAGAAAAGTTAATGCAGACTGCAGCATATATATGATAAACACTACCAGGTTTTAAAAAGGAATCTAAGCAATTCTTTCATTGACATGCTTATCACTTTAAAACAAAGTTATTATCTGAAAATATTATACGCATTTTTAACCTTTGATTTTCTCTCTTCATAGGCTCAGTGCATATTCTAACCTTTTTCACTTAAAATATACCCATATCCTTCTAATTTTGGATTCTGCTCATTCAATGGAGAGTTTTAAAATCAGGTTCCATTTTTATGCTTTCACTTTCTGTTTTATCTTTATTTTATTTTGCCTTTCTTTCTTAATACTGGTCCACTATTTTTCACTCTTTCTTAGATGATACTTACATAGTAATTGAGTACATTTTCATGCTCTCGTTTGATATTGCATATATTCCTGAATACCACTAGTCATAAATAATAATAAAGAGGCTTTATCTCTTCTATAATTCAAGAAAATAACTATAATTGAATGTTATAGTTGGTTGTATTTAACTATATACTCAAAGAATGATAAGCATATGCCATTGAAAGTAATTTCATGATAAAATTGAAATAATTTTATGCTAAAGAAATTAATTTAAAGAAATGAAATATATAAAACCATGGCTTATCTGTTTAGAATACAGTCATGTTTTCTAGTGTGAATTAAAAGTCAATGTTTAGATATCTATTATCAGTTTAGTAGCAATTTTCTGAGAGTCATGTGCAAACAGTCTAACCAGGAGACGTACAACAATTCTTGTTTTTTAATTTTAATTTTTTAAATATTTTGTTTATTTATCTATTTATTTATTTGAGAGTGACAGACAGAGAGAAAGAGGCAAATAGAAAGAGAGAGAGAATGGGTGCACCAGGGCCTCCAGCCACTGCAAATGAGCTCCTAATGTGGGTCCTGTGGAATCAAGCCCTGAACCCGGTCCTTAGGCTTCACAGGCAAGTGCTTAACCACCAAGCCATCTCTCCAGCCCGACAAAAATTCTTTTAGAGTTGTAGAAGTTAAACTTTTTCTAGTTAGTTCCTTCAACAAGAAAGTGTCTGTTCCAAGTACTCTTCTGGTTTTGGTAATAGATTTGATTCGTGATTCTTGTTTGTAGACCCTTTTCTCTAGCTCTTTTCTCTAGAATAAGGAAGTTGTCCTCCAGGTCAGGTGAGTACTTGGTGTTTCGATGGCCTTTTTCATAAAGGACAGAGATACTCCATTCCAGACCCACTCGAATCCAGCCTGACCTCAGCTTTACTAATCATATTTTCCAGGATCCATCTTCTAAATATTGTTTGTTTGTTTGTTTGTTTTTTTACTTTCTAAGAAGACAGTAATTTTTGATAGACATTGACTTTACACTATAACTAAAATCTTGAAGATCTGTTCAGATATTTTTAAGTATGAAATGTTTCACCTTTATAATTAATGTTCTACACAAGTTATAATGCAATAAAAGGCCACGTTTACAAAATTATTTAGTATACTTTAAATCAATTTGAAAAATTGCATTCATGATAAGTATTATTTCTGAACTGTATGCTTATAAGTTTAGAAAATAAAATGCTAAATATGTATACACTGACTTTAAAAAAATGTTATATTTTGGGGATGTAAAAATAAGATTTCCAGAATTTGACATTTCCTACATGAAAATTTTAGATACAGAATGTAGTATATATGGTTATAAAAGATTTTATTAAGCCGGGCGTGGTGGCGCACGCCTTTAATCCCAGCACTTGGGAGGCAGAGGTAGGAGGATCGCCGTGAGTTCGAGGCCACCCTGAGACTCCATAGTGAATTCCAGGTCAGCCTGGGCTAGAGTGAGACCCTACCTTGAAAAACCAAAAAAAAAAAAAAAAAAAAAAGATTTTATTTAAGTTCATAACATATGTTAAGGTATTAAATTGATATATTTTAGGTTGTATATAAACAGGTGTCAGTATTAATAATTCATTTTTACCTAGCAAAATTACTGATAAACAACCAAATTCTAAACCTTTGGCTTTCTTGTAATATATTATTTTTCTCTACATGTCAAAAAATTAATATTATAAAGCTGGGCATGGGGGCACACTCTTTTTTTTTTTCTTCTTTCTTTCTTTATTTATTTATTTGTTTTTGGCGGCACACTCTTTTAATCCCAGAGCTCAGGAAGCAGAAGTAGGAGGATCACTAACAGTTCAGGGCCATCCTGAGACTGCATAGTGAATTCTAGGTCAGCTTTAGCTAGAGTGAGACACTACCTCAAAAAACAAACAAATAATAATAATAATGATAATAATAATAATAAAATTTTAATAAATAAAAAGAAGCAAATTGATAACATTTTGCTTTCCTTAATTTGAACCATTATTGTTATATACTAGTTACCATTCATATTCCCAAAATAATCAGTCTAGAAATACGATTACCTCAAATTCTGCAGCACATAAAAATAAAGGTAATAACTAGGAATGTTACCAAGATTTCTCTTGGTGGGAGTATGAGTGTTTGATATTTATAGTGTGTGTATGAAGTACACTTGTACATGTGAAAATGCATGTGTCCCGTGTACACATGTGCAGAGGCCCTAGGAGGATGTTCGGTGTATTCTCTATTCTCTTCTTGCTTATTTTTCTAAGACCGAGTCTCTTCATGTGCCCATAACTTAGTGTTTTGTAGTTACACTGGATGCCTAGCATGCCACAAAGAGCATCAGCAAATCCCAATAATCCACCTTTCTCTGTCCCCCTAAGTACTGGTGAGTAAGCATGTGTAGCACACCCAGGATATGTCTTTGAAAGAGGATTAACCTATAGGGCAAGACCCTCCCTGAATGTGAGCAACACCATCACATAGCCTGGGGACCTGCAAATTATTTTTTATGTGTAATAACTCATTTTTTCACAACGGTTGAGTGTGTTTCTAAAGAAAAAAGTAAATAAAACACTTCTATGTAGATTATTTTCACTCATTTTGTATTTCTATCACAAAAGAATAGATACTGGGTGTTTTGTGAATTTATTTTATATAGATATAAAAGCTGAGTAGTCCAAGGTCAAGAAACTCCTATCTTAGAAAGCATGTTTGCAGTGTCACTCACTGGTGGAATATTGGAAGACAGACAGGTGAGAGAACATGAGCAGAGAAGCCTATTCTCAAAATGACAAACATATTCCAGCACCCTCTTCATGTAATTACTTCTTAAAGATCACACCTCTAAGCTCTATTAATGACTTTTTCAACATGTTTATATGACACATCCGAGCCATAAAACATAACTCTAACCCTCAAAACACCAAAAGGGGCTTCGGAGACCGTTGCTGAGAGCAGTACTGATCTATGGATCTAAATATTCAGAAGGTACTTTGACATTATGTCTATTTAGCAAAACAACACTAGTTGGTTTTCCCTACCCCTATTACTAATTGATGCAGAATTTGTGCATCCAAAGGGGTTCCCCCCCCCGCAGCCCTATATGCCCAAACCTTTTAGTTCTTATCCCATTTTAGCAAAGAATTGATAAAATGGAGTCCAAGAATTGTAAATTATGAAATATTGAGCTTTTTAAGGGAGAAATAATGAACTGTGGGGTTGATTGTAGGGAAAATTCAGATCCAGGGAGGAGGCTAGCTTAAAGGCCCAATCCAGAGGAAAATTCTCCTCCATGTCCAGCTAGAAAAGAGGAGAGAACAGACAGAGAGAATCTCCATCACTGAGAAATACCCATGGATAAAAGATCTCTAGAGGATATACCTACACATGAAAGGCAAGGTATAAGAACCAAAAGATTCTCTTAGTCCCCTTCACATAAGAGTAGAGATGATTGAAGAACGGTGAGGAACTCAAATATCAAAAAAAAAAAAAAAAGAATGAATTAAAAAAATCAAGCCATGCATGGTAGCTCATGCCTTTAATCCCACCACTCTGTAGACAAAGGTAGGAGGATCACCATGAGTTCGAGGCCACCCTGAGATTACATAGTGAATTCAGGTCAGCCTTGGCTAGAGTAAGACCCCACTTTGACAAACCAAAAAAAAAAAAAAAAAAAAAAAAACATGTAATCAAAGTGAAAAAGCGCTCCAAAGTGGCACACAGATAGAGGGCAAGCAAGAAAATACTCAAGAAAAGTGCTCTCCCCTTCTCAAACTTAGATGTGTGAACAGACAATGTCACAAGGAAAAAGAGAAGGCTGGCCCATGTGGCTAACTTCCTTTATATTGGTTATACTTCCATTTGGGCTGAGGCTTATGGTCAGACTCAGGTGTGTAAGGAGAGATCAGATTGGTTTGTGGATTCAAGGGCCTAACACGGGAGAAGCCAAGTGCTGATTGGTTCATGGATTTAGGGAGCTGATCAAGGAGGGTCCAATATCTTATTAGTTTCTGGACTTAGGGGGCTGACCCAGAGCGGCTGAGCTGAGGAACAGGCATAAAGTTCCTGCTGGGTAGTGTTGCTGACAGTAATCCTTGATGAGAAAAGATCAGACACAAGTTCCAGTTTTGCCAGGGCAGACAACATGGCTCCTTGTTCTCTCTTTGGGCTTCTGTCCCTGAGGAACTACCTGTAAAACGGTGTCTTACTCCTGTTTCTTCTGTTTGGCTGTCTCAGCCATGGGTTTTTATCCTTTTGACCAGGTTACTGTGTGAGGCATTCATCCCTGCCTGTGAAGTTCCCCTCAAATTCACTCAGTAAGTGGTTGGTTTCCCTTAAAACAGTATTGCCAGTATTGGACATACTTTGTGAGACTGTGTAGCATTCAGAGTCCACAGCTGGGTTAGATTACTGTGGACTTCTCCCTGAGCAGTCTGAATAAACAGCTTTCAGCACTATAATACCTACACAACAGAAAGAAAACTTTAGGTATGTTTGAGCTTGGTTTTTATATGTCCTGCTATGGACACATATGGTGCTTTGATAAATATGTCTTTATATATTTGTGAGGGTAATCAGGAATAGTTTCAATAATCTGTATTGTAGGGGACTTTGTGGACTCCTTGACCAACAACCCTAGGGAGGTATCTCACACCTGCCACAGGGGATTTCATTTAACAACCTATGACATTAAGGAGCAGCATTATCTACACATGTAGCTTACCTTCATACAAATGCTACCTTGTTGTTATATTTGAATTGAGTTACAAATTAGTAGGATCCTTTATGAATTTTTCATTCATACCTTCTTTTAGTTAATCCTCCACATCACCTACTTGTTTGAGTTACTTTCTCATTGCTGAGAAAACACACAACAAGGAGCACCTTATGGGAGGAAAGGGTATATTTCTGTCTTATAGAATCCAGGGTAAACACCATCAATGGTGGAAGAAACTGGCTAGCTTCCTTATATGCATAGCAGAGAAAGGAAAAAAGAGAAAGTGGGGGGTGGGGGGAGAGACTAACAGGCAGCAACTACAAACAGCCAGAGCTCCAACAGGCTCTTTCTACACCTTATGGCTGGACTAATTGATTCACCCTCACTGATACCTCCTCCAGTAGGCTTCTGGAGACTTGAACAGGAAGCATAACCTTAATAAAACAATCCTTGCAAGGACTGAAGAGATCGCTCAGCGGTTAAGGTGCTTGCCTGCAAAGACCAACAACCCAGTTTCGGTTCCCCAGTACCCATGTAAAGGCAGATGCACAAAGTGGCACATATGTCTGGAGCTTGTTTGTAATTGTTTGAGGCCCTAGAGAACCCATCTCCCCAACACCCTTTGCAAATAAATAAATATGTCATTTTTAATCCTTGAAGCTATGGGGGACATAGATTCACATTCAAAACACCCCACTATTATATAACCATCTTCCATCCTATACCTGTTTGAACGTTTCCTCACCATGATTTATAACTTCTACATTAACATTACATGTGTTCTACTGACACCTCCCTTAAAATTTCTTTCTCCTCCTTCTATGGTCACTTTCTTGGCCTCTATAGGCACATTCTCTGACTTAATTACACAAATATAAAATTAAAGATTGGGTATGCATAAGAGAGAGACTATGTGGTGTTCATATTTCTGGTCCCATATTATCTCATTTGGAACATTTACCAATTCTACACATGCCCTGAAATTTTCATGGTTTTAGTTTCTTTGCAACTGGATAAATACCATTATGTCAAGGTATCACATTTTTACTATCCACCCTTCAATTATTGAACATATAGGCTAATTCTATTTCCTAGATACTATTAATAGAGCAGAAATGAACATGGATGTGCAAGTATATTTATGGAAGGATATAGAATCATTAGGGTATATGCCTAGGAGTTGTATAGCTGTATGATAGGGTAGTTTAGTTTTGGGCTCTTTGAGAAATTTCTACATAGATTCCATAGTGTTTTCAGCAGTTTGAACTCCCAAATAAGAATTAATAAGTGTTCCCCTTTCCCCACATCTTCACCAGTATTTGTCATGATTTCTTTGCTTAATGATAATCATCAAGATAGAATTTCAAAGCTATTTTTGTTTATATTTCCCTGACATAAAACGAGGGTGAACATTTTCAAAATACTTGTTAGCCATTTGCATTTATTATTATTTTTTCTTTGGTTGGTTTTTCAAGGTAGGGTCTCACTTTAGTCCAGGCTGGCCTGGAATTCATTATATAGTCTCAGAGTGGCCACAAATTCACAGTGATCCTCCTTCTTTTACCTCCCCATTGCTGGGATTAAAGGCATGCACCACCAACCAGCCCCATGTGCTTTTTTTAATATTTATTTTTTGCAGAGATACAGATTGGAGAGAGAGAAAGAGAGAGAAGGAAGGAAGGAAGGAAGGAAGGAAGGAAGGAAGGAAGGAAGGAGAGAAAGAAAGAGTGCACCAGGACTTCTAGCCACTACAAATAAATGCTAGATGCATGCACCACATTGCACATGTGGCTTTACAAGGGTACATGGTTTTTGGGGAATTGAACTCAGGTTATCAGACTTTGCAGTCAAGCACCTTAACTGCTAAGCCATAACTCCTGTCCTGTATTTCTTCTTTTGACCTCTCCAGTTCCATAGTTCATTTATATTCAGTTCCTAGTCTTCTTGATATGTAAGACTTTTTGAATTCTATGTATAATCAGGATATTAATCTTCTGTCAGATGTATAGCACCCAAAGATTAACTCCTTTTTTATGGTCGGCATCTTCATTCATTTGACAGTTTCAGTTGCTGTGCAGAAACTTTTGAATTTCATGAAGTCCCACTTCTTACTTCCAAGCAAACAGTTCCCCATTTACAAAGTCCTTAGGTATGCTTATATATTGAAATACACTCTCTGCTTTTCCTTGCAAAAACTTCAAATTTTCAGGTCTTCTGTTCATGTACTTGATTTTAGAGGTTTATCCAAACACTAGCTTGAGGTGCAGGCTCAAGACTAAGAGTCTCCAAAGTTATTGTAAGGTGAGTAGTTGAGCTAGCATGTGGAAATAATGGGGATATCTTTCCTGTACCCTTTACTGCCTCTGCTGAGAAGCTTTGCAGTGTATACTCTCCTCCCACTCTCCATGACTGCCTGTACCATGGAGACTCTTGGACTATGATAGCTTGGCTTTGCGCATATTGACTTTTCATTATTCTGTGTTCTCAGAAGCCAATGGTTGCTCAGTTTAAACAATAGATCCCCCTTGAAGAAGGCATCTAGATACTATGCTCTCTGCTATAGAATATAACAAATTAGACTCCTATCCACTATGGACTTGTCATGTTTTAGTATCACTATTTCATACCAACCCAAAACTGCATTTGGAAAGCAATATGGATAATCCTAACAATGTTGACTATAGAGTTACCAACAAACCCAGTTATTCCTTTACTGAGCATTTATCCTAAAAGCTCCATGCCTCAGTTCAGAGATTTGCTCAACCATATTTATAGCTGCTCACTTCATTATAGCTAAGAGCTATAATCAACTCAGATGTCCATCAATATATGAATGGATAACAAAGATGTGGTGTATCTACATGATGGAATTCTACATAGCAGTAAGCAAAAATGAAACAATGAAATTTGAATAAAAATGGTTAAACCTGGAACAGACCATTCTCAGTGAACTTACCCAATCATAGAAAAAAAATTGCCACACCATATGTGGTTGACACGTAAAATTGAATGTGATGGCTGAAAAATGGAAGAGAGTCAGTCCCCAGACAGTCAGTGCATCTAGTGCCAGATGGTGGTACATGGGCGACTGGGGGAAAATGACCAATATCTGTCCAAGCAACTCATGGTCTAACCTACTTAGCAGCAAATAACCTGTTGTGATGCTCACACAAGTGCAATAGTGGTGCACAGCCATGGTGGGAAACCAAATGCTCTTTATTTGGCTAACTGATCCCCTCAGTGGTACGTGACCCATAGCTGGAACTGGGAAACAAGTCAGAAACATATCCAAACATAAGCCCGCTCTCCATTAACAAGCTACCACCAATCGTGGGCTACAAGAAGGCCTGCACCTATTAAATTCTCTATAAAAAACTAAGGGTTATCTCATTTGACTGGAGCTAACTTACTTTCCATTGGAGAATCTGTTTCTCTTTTTCAGATAGATGTAGATCCTAAGGAGAGAGCCACCCCATCATACCTCAAAAGGGCCCCGGCTGAAACTAAGAACAATTGGCAGAACAAGCAAGGGTGCTGTTTTCTTGGTGAACCAGATACCAGCCCAAGAGGGAAGGAGATCAACACAGAGAAAAATCAACTCCTACCACATCAGAGAGCCAGAGACCCAGAGGGCCCCAACATCTCATCACTGAAGCAGACCAAAAATGAACCCAACATGGCTCAGGGAAATTTTGGGGAACAGGGGGAAGAAAGAATGTCAGAGTCACATCTTGGGTCATGATATGCAGAGACATTTATCCCACCCATAACTGTGGGCTAACTCCAGAATGCATGACCCATATACCTCATCAAGGAGGGGCTAGGGGGAGGGGGTAGGACATGGATGAGCCTAACAGTGGTACCAAATTTACTGTATTCGCTGAGTACAAAACTAATTAATAAAAAAAAAAAACTGAGAAAAAAAAGAAATCTCAAACAAAAAAGCAAGTGAACAAGATTTGGTCCATTCTTCTTGTTATACAAACACACATACAAGTAAAGTAATACAACACAAATCCTTTTCATGAAAGAATTCTGATCTATGCAATAACAATGGTTGATATAACTCCACTAATATTAAGAAGGACATGAAGAAAGTGAAAGAACTATGACCAATATATTGGATGACACATGCATTAAATGCACAAAATATTTTAGTAAATTATTCATGAAAGAGAAATATGGGATGCAGACAAGCACATAAAACCTACTCAGTACCACCAGACATTAGGATAATGACATCAAAAACAATAGTAAGTATACAACTGAATTCACAAATAGGTTAAAATTAAATAATCTCCATGCATAAATGTTCTACTTCTAATTAGAATGCAAGATGATATTTTTTACAGTTTTACCATTATTTAAAACTTTAAATAAAGGTTGCAGGAATCATAGCACAAGATATTTGCCCAAAATAAGTGCAAGAATATGTGCACACAGATTTCTACATGCAGAGTCATACCAGGCATATTTGTAATAGTTTTAAACTGCTAACATAGTGAGATCACCCATGAATAGAATAATGGCCAAGTATGTGGCAATATAGCAATACACTGGAATATTGTTCAAGGACAAAAGTGGAATAGACTATTTTTAAATCTCACAGTACTTATTCTGAGCAGAAGCAGAATGACAAGAATCTATGGTATGATTTAATTTGTATATAATTTTGGAATATTCAAACTCATCTATAGTGAGAGAAAGTAAATGAATGATTGTCTGGAAATAATGTACATGAATTCATGGTGTCTAGGAGGAGGCATTATAAAGGAGTACTTTGGGTTGTGATGGATATGTTAATGATCTTGGTTATGGCATTGATTTCTAGTCATGTGCATGTACCGAAATTTGAAAATTGCATAATTAAAGTAATACTGGTTTACATGTCTTTTATACCTCATTTTACTTTACTTGTAGATAACTTAATCCACTAATTAAAAGTTACTAACATTACTTTATTGTATAATTTTTGAAAATATAAAAAATTTACTCAATTATTATGGATGAAGAAATTAATGCATACAAATAAAACATGAAATGCTAATTATTTCCCTTGAATAACATAATGGGACAGTAGGAAAAAACAATGTGATTTTGCTTAGCAGGATTTAAGGCAACTAAGAAATCGCATATAATTTACAGAAAATATGTGCATCACATATTAGCATATACTGTGTGAGAGGTATGTGAATGAAGAATTTAGTGTATTTAAACTGTATATCTAATTTGAGGTCGTTGAGTAAAATCTTCAAAATGGTTTTATTTGAAGCTAATAATGCCCTACGCATTTATATGACACTGAGTGTGTAGTATATAAACCTTTAAATTAGGTTTAATGAGGAAGAGAAGGGTGGGGAAAGGGACCATAGGGGGAAATATTTGAATTACAGCATAATGAAACCTAATCATTATATGCTAATAAAAATATGTATATATAAAAATACAGGTGGAAGCACTGTAGACATTCAATATTCAATAAATACTTATAAAATAAATATGAAGCAAAGTGTTTACTTTGAAATATATATATTCCATTTTGACTGTACAATTTTTCCCAATTTTTTATTAGTTGTGTACACAGTGTGTATACAGTCATGTTGATACCATCATTATCCTCCTCCTTGTCTTTGCCCCTCCTACCAACAAGATATTCAGAGACACAGAGGCTCCCAAGACCTCATCACTGAAATATATTTATATTTTAAAATATAACACCTTAATCTAAATAGAGTTAATATTTTTTGTGCAGGATAGTAACTCAAAAGCTGCATCTTAGATTACCCATGATAGATTATCATTTCTCCTTTCTAAAAGTATGATTTTTCATTCTTCTATCCAGAGAGTTCTCTTTAATATTGAGTCTTAACAGTGTTTACTGACAGTATCTTGGTTACCTCTCTGGCTACCCTATTTGATTGCCTCATTGACCTCATGACTAGGAATTTCTTCATCGTATCTTGTTTAAGCTTTGCTCCTCATGTTTCAGGCCATTACTTCTTGTCTTGCCATCTTTAACTATCCTGAGTGATTCATCCCCTTGGGAATTTTAGCTATCCATAAATATAAAAAGAAAAAGGCATATCTCATTGGCTGACAGTTTGTGAAAGCTGATCCAATTTTTCTTTCTTTATTTATATACATATATTTTTTTTACTGGAGATAACAGTTCTCTAGAGCACATGGAGGGAGTTGTGCCGGGCTAAAAAAAAAAAAAAAAATCCAGTCTTGTTGACATGAGGCAAAGTCACTTAATATCTATGTTCATAGCTTCTAAAGCTATTATTGTTTACTTGCCACAGACATAATACTTTAATTTTTGCCCTTGGCTCTTATTTCATATACTATTCCTATTAAACTCTTTCAATGTATTTTTCTACTTCTCTAAATTTGATGAAATAAAGATGAATAGAGGACAGAGGCTGTCAGAAAGAATTTTGGATAAATTATCAAAATATCCTTTCCTGATCACTTCAATCTCATTTACTATTTTTTCAAAAGATTTTGGTTTTTTTTTAGAGAGAGAGAAGGAGGGGAAACAGGAGCCAGGCTTGAGGCAGGAGGGATGGAGATGGGTGTGATGGGCACTGACCAGCACCAAGGAGGCAGCCTTGGGGCTGTGGATGGGGAGAGGCTGGGCAGGAAAGATGGGGCAAAAGACTTTATTTTCAAAAGATATTAAATTTTATTTATTTATTTGCATATGGGGAGAGATAGCAGAGAGAGAGAGAGAGAGAGAGAGAGAGAGAATATGAGAATGGGCCTTCTAGAGCCTTAAGCCACTGTAAATGAACTCCAGATGCATGGGCTACTTTGTGCATCTGGCTTTATATGAGTACTGGGGAATTGAACCCAGGTTGTTAGGCTTTGTATGCAAATGCCTTACTGAGCCCTTTCTCCAGTCCCTGATATTTGTTGTTGTTTTGTTAGTTTGCTTTTGGAGTTGGCCCCATTATTTGAAACAAATCACCCACAGGAATGTAATTTACCTGAAAAACCATAATTCTCTTGAGGGTTTGAGGATGTCAGGCATGTGGAGAAGTTTGCAAACATGAAAGATTACGACTATGGAGGATATGCACATGCTTTGACCCACACTTACATATATGTCCTGGTGTTAAATGCTTGTGCCTAGAAGTTTAGATTTTGGGTTCTTTGGATCATTTTCAATTATCAGGTTTAATTTCAAAGCTTGAAACATAAAGCACAAATAAATTCAAATATATGGACTCCTAAACTGCCTTTTTTTGAGTTCCTTAGCTCCTGTTCCCTGAGACAGATGGTGTGAAGATGGGCACAACATGAAGATGTAACAGGGAAACTGGGGCTCTGGGGTGCTTCCTCGAACCCCAAGTACTGAGTTTATATCTGCAAACTAACCAAAGAATTGGCAATTCCAGATTCAAGAGAATGATTTTTAAAATGCCACATTTTAATCAGATTTTACAAAGGAGTATGGAAAGGGGAAGGCTGGGAGGTAAGGGGAGATAAAATGGGGAGAAAAGAAGTACACCATGTGGAGCACAAAGGCCTATGTGGGCCATGTGCAGCTCAGGAGTCCATGTGAGCAACTATGGATCTGGGGACAAAAAGTGGGTAAAGAACAGAGAAACAAAAGTTCAAGGAGCTCCTGACATGTGGGGAGCTGGAGGACATAAAGAACCTATGCAGAGAGTAAAAGATAGAGGGCTTTTCTGGCCTGGTCTGGGCTAGGACCTAGGCCAAGCCACTCTGGGCTGGGCTTAGGCCTAGGCCTGGGCCTGGGCTGAGTCAGCCCGGACCCAGCTGAGGGAAAACCTTTAATGGCCATTGGGCACCATTAAAGGCTGTACAAATACATTTTTGGTCATAGGACTTATTTTAGGATGTCCTGGCACAAGTTGGAAGAGATTCACCATTGTTCCCAGTATAAGGAGATCTTTTGAATTAAGCAACTTTTGGTAAGTCATCTATATTTATATATTCCAGGTTTGAAAATAACCCTTTTTACATCTATGGTTGTTCTTCCTTATTATAGAATTGGAACTATTAGAGCTAGGGACAACCTGTCTTAAGGTCTTCCTTATTTTCCCTCTTGAAAAGCTCTTGTTGTATTACTTAATAGGCCATTCATATATTTGATGTACCCCTTTATTGTTGGTTATACATATCTCTCTGAGTGTTTAAGAGTTGAAGACCAAGCAGATGGCCAACATTTATTTAAGGACTAATTTTGGAGGTCTCTAATGGCTCTCCAAAGGAGCCTTTTAGGGAAGTAGGAATAGTCCTATAGCTTACTGGTATGTTCTCTCTGTTAGGATGAATCAAAGCTGGCCAGGTAGTTTTCCCTTCTTTGGGAAGCCAGAAGGACTGATTGTTCCTCAATTGTGACTCTCCTGTTTCAGACTGTACACTGAATTATTGTTGGGGGTCTCTGTATCCTTCCTGATCAGAAAGGGAGGTGACTTACCAGTGGAACAGAATAGAAGTGCCCCATCATCCCTAGTGGCCTCATGTCCTGGGAGCACAGGCCAAAATATTGGCCTTTTTGCTACAATGATTCCAATTGGCTTTGGGTTCTACATAGGTTATTAATACACTTAGAAAGGAAGTTACACCAGCCTGGATGTATGTACATATAGAGCACATTTGATTACTGAAATAGATATAGTTAAAGAATGCCATAAGAGCTTAAAGTCATTTTGTCTAGCCTTTTAAAATTAGGTTCCCCTGTGGCAGCATAGGCCATATCTGAGGCATAGTAAGGACACACATCTTACCCTTTAAATAAATATCTAATTGTTATTAATACAGGCAGGACCAATTATCTGTCTTGAAAACAATACAAATATAAACCAATTCTTTTGACATAGAAATTGTAAGAAAATGACAAATAGGAAAGTATAAAGTCTTAGCACCTGAGTTTGAAAACATCTTTGATTAGTCTGAACACCTGTGTGGGTGCCAATTACCCAGGGAACACTGGAAACAGAACCACAGAGCTTGAAATTATTTCTCTCAGGTGAAGACCATTGTTTGAGCATGAAGCTGTATCCCAAAGTAAGGAATATATCATTTATTTATTTCTTTATTATTTATTTTTATTTTTTATCTTTTAAAATTTATTAATTTTTTTACTAATTAGTTTTCTTTTGTTTTTCGTTTTCTGAGGTAGGGTCTCACTCTAGCCCAGACTGACCTGGAATTCACTATGGAGTCTCAGGGTGGCCTCTAGCTCACAGTGATCCTCCTACTTCTGCCTCTCGAGTGTGCTGGGATTAAAGGCGTGCACCACCACGCCCAGCTTACTAATTAGTTTTGTACTCAGTGAATACAGTGAAGTTGGTACCATTGTTAGGCGCATCCATGTACAACCCCCTCCACCTGGCCCCTCCTTGTTGAGATATATGGATCATGCATTGTAGACTTAGCCAACAGTTATGGTTAGGAGAAATGTCCTGCCTATGATGACCCAACATGTGGCTCTTACATTCTTTCTGCCCCCTCTTCTGCAAAATTTCCATGAGCCATGTTGGTCATTTTTGGTCTGCTTCAGTGATGAGGTGATGGGGGCCTCAGGGTATCTAGATATCTGATATGGTAGGGGTTGATTTTTCTCTGTGTCAACCTCCTTCACCCTTATGATGCTATCCATTTCACCAAGAGAACAGCACCCTTGCTTGTTTTGCCCATTGTTCTTATTTTCAGCTGGGGACCTTTTGAGGTATGATGGGCTAGTTCTTTCCTTAGGATCTGCATCTATCTGAAAAAGAGAAACAGATTCTCCAACAGAGAGTAAAGTTAGCACCAGAAAAATGGGATAACCCTTATTATTTTTTAAATTTATTTTTTCTCATTTTTTTAAACATTTTCCATGATTATAAAATATATCCCATGGTAACACCCTACTTCCCACCATTTTCCCCATTGAAACTCCATTCTCCATCATATCCACTCCCCATCTCAAATAGTCTGTCTTTTATTTTGATGTCATGAACTTTCCCTCCCCTTATGATGGTCTTGTGTAGGTAGTGTCAGGCACTAAGAGGGCATGGATATTGAGGCCAATTTATGTCTGGAGGGAGAAAGTTGTAAGGAGTCCTACCCTTCCTTTGGCTCTTACATTCCTTTCACCAGCTCTTCTGCATTAGACCCTGAGCCTTGGAAGGTGTGATCAAGATGTTACTCGGTACTCCAATCCCTTCTTCCAGCATCATGATACCTTTTGAGTCATCCTAAGGTCACTGCCATCTGAAAAGAGAAGACTCTCTACCCAAAGTGAGAGTAGCATTAATATAAGGGTATGAATATTAAGAGAAGTGCTTACTGGGCAGTATGATAAGCATAGTATATACAATTATCCAGACATCAGCAGATGTTACACCCCTAGGGCTCATGACTACCCCTGTTTTAAGTTGTCAGTATCAGGGATGTATTCCCTCCCATGGAGTGGGCCTCCAGTCCAATTGGAGGGCAGTTGGGTTCCACCATGACAGATGTATCACGATTGCACCCATTGGGTCATTTGGCCTGGCTGGCCAATTATAAGGCTTGCAGTGCCCACTGCTAAGTATCTTCATGGTGGTATTTCCTTCTCCAATTGAACTGCATGTAGAATGGCTTCTACCAGCTCTCTGTCACCTGGTCTACATGGAGGAGGTTATCAGCTCAGTTCCAGCAGGATTTCTCAGTGGCCTTGCAGCCCAAGTATGTGGAGTCTTCAGTAATAGGGTCTTACCATCCTGGTGGGAAACCAAGGGCCTCCGCAATGGCCTATAATGTTTTGGGGGCATCAGGGACCTCCCAGGCCAACAACTCACTGGAAAGTATCCCATCCCTGGCACTGAAAATTTTCTAGCAATGATCTACAGCTCCTGAGTGTTCCGTTGTCCAAAACTGGAGGATTCCATATGATTTATTTATATCCTCTTAGATTTTGATTAGCCCTCCCTCCACCTTTCCTTTACTCAATCCCTTCCCCTGGCCTCACTTTTGGCCTTTTGACCCCCGTTAATCTATTCTTCTACTTACATAGATACAATACCAACGTATTAAGTACCCTGCTCCCTTCCTTTCTCTTCCCTTTGTATCTCCTTTTTAGCTTACTGGCCTCTGCTACTGAGATTTTTCCTTCTCATACAGAAGCCTAGTCATCTGTAGCTAGGATCCACATATGAGAAAGAACATGCGGTACCATCTGTATTTCTTCTTTTGAGAACTCTCTACTTAGCTCCATTGCCCATTTTTTAATTGGCTTGTTTGATTTCTTATTATTTAACTTTTTGAGTTCTTTGTATATCTTAGATATTAATCCTCTATCAGATATATAGCTGGCGAAGATTTTTTTCCATTCTCTAGGTTGCCTCTTTGCTTTATTCACAGTGTCCTTTGCAGTACTAAATCTTTGTAATTTCATGAGGTCCCAGTGGTTAATCTGTGGTTTTACTGCCTGAGGCATTGGGGTTGTATTCAGAAAGTCTTTGCCAAGACTGATATGTTGAAGGATTTCCCCTATTTTTTCCTCTAGCAATTTTAGAGTTACAGGTCTGATGTTAAGCTCTTTAATCCATTTGGACTTAATTCTTGTGCATGGAGAGAGAGAAGACTCTATTTTCATCCTTCTACAGATACATATCCAGTTTTCCCAACACCATTTGCTGAAGAGGCTATCATTTCTCCCATGAGTATTTTTGGCATTTTTATCGATTACCAGGTGGCTATAGCTACCTGGACTTACATCTGGGTCCTCTATTCTGTCCCATTGATCTACATGTCTGCTTCTGTGCCAATACCATGCTGTTTTTTTAGTATGGCTCTGTAGTATAGGTTAAAATCAGGTATGGTGATACCAGCAGCCTCATTTTTGTTACTCAGTATTATTTTAGATATTCGAGTTTTTTGTGATTCCAGATGAATTTTTGGATTGTTTTTTTCTATTTCCGTGACGAATGCCTTTGGAATTTTGATGGGGATTGCATTAAATGTGTATATTGCTTTTGGTAAGATTGACATTTTCACAATATTGATTCTTCCAAACTAGGAAGAAGGGATGTTTTTCCTCATAGTGCCTTCTGCAATTTCTCTTTTGAGAGTTTTAAAGTTTTCATTGTAGTGATCCTTTACTTTCTTGGTTAGGCTTATTCCAAGGTACTTTATCTTCCTTGATACAATTGTGAATGGGAGTGATTCTCTGATTTCATCCTCTGTGTGTTTGTTGTTAGCATATATGAAGACTACAGATTTCTGTGTATTTTTTTTTTTTTTTGTTCTGCTACATGGCTGTAGGTTTTTATCAAGTATAACAGTTTGCTGGTAGAGTCTTTAAGGGTCCTTTATATATAGAATCATGTCATCTGCAAATACTGATAACTTGACCTCTTCCTTTCCAATTTGGATCCCTTTTATGTTGTCTCTTCCCTGATTGCTATCACTAAGACTTCCAGTACTATATTACTTAAAAGTAGGGACAGAGGACACCCTCATATTATTCCTGATTTTAGTGGAAAAGCTTCCAGTTTTTCCCCATTTAGTAATATGTTGGCTGTAGGCTTGTCATAAATAGCCTTTATTATATTGAGATATGTTCCTTCTATTCCCAGTCTCTGTAGGACTTTTATGATGAAGGAATGTTGGATTTTGTCAAACACTTACTCTGCGTCTAATGAGATGATCATGTGATTTTTGTCCTTCAATCCATTTACATAATATATTACGTTTATAGATTTGCGTATATTGAACCATCCCTGCATCTCTGAGATAAAGTCTACTTGGTCAGGGTGAAAGATCTTTCTGATATATTCTTGTATTCTGTTTGCCAATATTTTGTGGAGAATTTTGCATCTGTGTTCATGAGGGAGATTGGTCTGTAATTTTCTTTTTTTGTTCTATCTTTGCCTGGTTTTGGTATCAGGGTGAAGCTGGCTTAATAGAAGGTGTTTGGTAGAATTCCTCCTTTTTCTATTTTATGGAAAAGCTTAAGAAGCAATGGCGTTAGTTCATCCCTGAAAGTCTCATAAAATTCAGCAGTGAATCCATCTGGGCCTGGGCTTTTTTTAGTTGGGAGATTTTTGATAACTGTTCAGATCTTCATGCTTGTTATCGGTCAATTTAAGTGATTAATCTCATCTTGATTTAATTTAGGTAGGTCATATAAATCAAGGAAATCATCCATTTCTTTCAGATTTTCACACTTTGTGGAGTATATGCTTTTATAGTATGTCCCTATGTTTTTTTGAATTTCTCTGGCATCTGTTGTGATGTTACCTTTTTCATCTCTAATTTTATTAATTTGTGTCTCTTCTCTCTTTTGGTCAGATTTGCTCAGGGTTTATCAATCTTGTTTATCCTTTCAAAGAACCAACTCTTTGTTTCATTGATTCTTTGGATTGTTTTTTTGGTTTCTATTTCATTCATTTCTGCCCCAATCTTTATTATTTCTTCCCATCTGCTGTTTTTTGGTTTGGCTTGTTCTTCTTTTTCCAAGGCTTTAAGGTGAAGCATTACGTCGTTTACTTGTGACCTTTCTAATTTCTTAATATAGGCACTTAAAGCTATAAATTTACCTCTTGGGACTGCATTCATTTTGTCCCAGAGATTTTGGTATGTTGTGTTCTCATTATCATTTGACTCTATTAATTTTTTGATATCCCTCTTGATTTCTTCATTGGCCCATTCATCATTTAGTAGTGTATTGTTTAGTTTCCATGACTTTCTGTATGCTCTTTAGCTTTTCTTGCTATTGATTTCTAGTTTGATTCCATTGTGGTCAGATAGAATGCAGGGAATTATTTCAATTTTCCTGTATTTGTTAAGAGTTTCTTTGTGTCCTAGTATATGGTCTATTTTAGGGAATGTTCCATGTGCTGCTGAAAAGAATGTATATTCTGCAGCATTTGGATGAAATGTCCTGGATATATCTGTTAGGTCCATTCCTTCCATGACCTCATTTAGTCCAGATGCCTCTTTGTTTATTTTTTCCTGGGATGGCCTGTCAATTGATGAGAGTGCGGTGTTGAAATCACCCACTACCACTGTGTTTGGTGCTATCTGTGACCTTAGTTCTAGTAGCATTTGTTTGATGAACTTGGGGGCCCACATGTTAGGTGCATATATGTTTAGGATCATAATGTCCTCCTGTTGGAGGGTGCCTTTAATCAATATAAAGTGGCCCTCCTTATGTTTCTTAACTACTGTTGGACTGAAGTCTACACTGTCAGATATTAGGATAGCAACCCCTGCTTGTTTTCTAGGTCCATTTGCTTGAAGAATTGTTTTCCAACCTTTCACCCTAAGATAGTGTTCATCCTTTATAGCAAGATGGGTTTCTTGGAGGCAACAGATTGAAGGATCCTACTTTTTAACCCAGTCTGCAAACCTATGTCCTTTGGTTGGGGCATTGAGGCCATTGATATAATGAGATATTATTGAAAGGTGTGTATTCATTTTTGACATTTTTTTTTTTTTGTAGTTCTTCTGGTTTTACCTTTGCTGTCTTGTGTTAAGTAGTATTTGAGTATTATTTGTTTTTTCCTGATTCCTTATATGTGTGCTTTTCTTTTTCTTCACCATGGAGGATTCTTTCAAGTATTTTCTGTAGAGCTGGTTTTGTCTTCAAATACCCCTTTAGCGTACTTTTCTCATGGAATTTCCTTATTACTCCATCTATTTGAATGGATAGCTTTGCAGGATAATGTAACCTTGGTTGACAGTTGTTATCTTTCAGAACTTGGAATACATTACTCTACGCCTTTCAGGTTTTTAAAGTTTGTGTAATCCTGATAGGCTTGCCTTTGTAGGTAACTTGATTTTTCTCTCTAACTGCTTTCAATATTTGTTCTTTGGTTTGTATGTTTTGTAGCTTGATTATAATATGGTGAGGAGAGGTTCTTTCCATGTTTTGTCTTGCTGGTGTTCTAAAGTATTCCTGTATCTGCATTGGCACCTTTTCACAATTTGGGGGTATTGTTCTTCTTTGATTTTGTTGAAGACACCAACTATGCCTTTGGAGTGAAATTCTTCTCTTTCTACTATGCCTTGAATTCTTATGTTTGATCTTTTCATAGTGTTCCAAATATCTTGAAATTCCCACTCATACTTTTCTATTAGTTTGTCTTTCTCTTTGTTGGACTGTATTAGATCTGACACCTGGTCTTCTTGCTTAGATATTCTGTCCTCTCCTTCATCGATTTTACTGGTGAGATTTTCTACAGAGTTTTTTATTTCATTAACTGTGTTCTTTATTGCTAGTAATTCTAACCGGTTTTTCTTTATTATTTCTATTTCCTTATTTATGTCTGGAATTGACCTCTTTACTTCATTAAATTGGTGTCCTGTGTCTTCTCTGATTCCTTTGATTTCTTCTTTGACTTCTTTGAACATATCTGTACTCATTCTTTTGAAATCTTTCTCAGGTATTTCCTGTATCTCGTTCTCACTGGAGGTCATTTCTGATGCATTAATACTTTTTGGTGGATTTATATTGTCTTGCTTTTTGGTGTTTCTTGTGTTATGATGTATATATTTTTGCATCCTGGATTATTTAATGATTGGATTTTCCAGTTAGCTGAGTATTATGAGATGTATCAATCAATCTGATGTTATATATCTTCAGGGTAGGAGCTTAAGGTGCTAGGTGTGGCTCTCAAGACTGTCAGAGTATCTACGGAAGTGACTCTAGGTGTTGGGTTTGCCTGCCATGAGAGTATTCAATTAGGCTGAGTAGAACAACATAGAGAGTGTTTCTAAAATTCAAGTAAACAATGTACACTTTCAATGAAAAACAACACAAAGTATTTATCCAAGAGTAGGTATTATGATGACCAGATCCTCTGTCCCTCAGGGTGTGTGGTGTCCCACCCACACCCTTAATCCTGACAACAAGGAGGTTTAGATTCTGGTCTGTTTATGGTTCCAAGTCAGCTTGTGACCAGGTGAGACTCTTCCCTAATGTATAACAGAAGAGGAAACAATGCCACTGTAAATCAAGAAGCAACAAATAACAAGTCCAAAATATAGCTTATTTAACAGTGGCAAATCTGGCCATCCATCTGATTTAAAACATAATTTATCCTGATATGGAAGGTGCAATTAGCACTCCTGTTTCAGGCCTATATACCAGGTTTATTAGGCGGGTACTGACCTGGTGTAATCCTAGTTACCTTTTGGGATGATTTTGGTCTCAGTTATGCTGCACTCCTGCTTGGTTTCCTCTTTGGTGTGCTGTGGGTTCAAGTATTCTGGCCGAGTTTCTGGATTGCTGCTCTGTTCGCCAGAGCTGGTCACTGGCGGTGGGGGAGGGGTGAGTGCCACTGCTGGCTCTATTTCTCTATTTCTCTCGCTGGTTCACGTGTTCTTCTACCTTGTGATGTGCTCCTTCATTGTCCACTGCCGTCCTCCCTTCACGTTTCTTAAGTTTGTGGAAAGCTCTGGTGTGAGTGGAAAATCCCCACTCCTGGCTTTTCCTGCAGCTCATGCTGAGCTTGGTGGCTGCAGTACGAAAGACCTAGCTGGCACTGCGTTCCCACGGACCTGGTGCCCCTGCTGCTGGAGCTGCTTCTGCCGGCCTATGTGGGCTCTGGATCTCTCCTACTTCTCCACTGCCGTTTCAGTTTCCTATACACCTCACTTTTTAGTAAAAGTGTGTATTTTGCTGTTTTTTTTTTTTTTTTTTTTTTTTTTGGCTGCTTTAACATGGTTCCTATGCTGCCATCTTAACCAGAAGTCTAAACCAGGCAATCTTTTGGCAGAACAATTCATTGATGGTGCTAACGTGTTGTTCAGGCTCTAACAGATGTAGTTATTTGACCTAAGCCTGTTATGGAAGAGACGCTAAGCTGCTTTGAAAGCAAGAAACTATAGCAGTATTGTGCTTTAGATTGGCTTGGGGAATGAACAAGAAACAAAGGAGGAAACTGTGAAGGATTTATCTTGTATAAAAACAGCTACAAGAGTAACAATAGAAAAAAAAATACAATCCTGGGGTCCCCATATTGCCTCTAGACATATTCGGGAAACTTAGCACTTCATCTCTATAAAGTTACCTTTTAGGAAGCCAGGTATGGTGGTGCATATCTTTAATTCCAGCATTTGGGAGGCAGAGGTAGGAGGATTGCCATGAGTTCAAGGCCACTCTGAGAGGACATAGTGACTTCCAGGTCAGCCTGAGCTAGAGTGAGACCCTACCTTGAAAAACAAAAACAAAACCAAAAACAACAACAAAAAAAAAATTACAAAGTTACCTTTTCTGATACATGTGGCAAGGTAAAAGTTTATGTGCAGAATAGGTCATTTTCAAGGATTTAAAAATTATAATAAAAATGTCATGGAAAAAGAAACTTGGAGTTTATTAAAGCAAGGAATCAGTGCTTTAAAAATATTTATTTGTGCATGTGATGTATATGTATGTATGCCAGTGCATATATGTGGAGAACAGAGGAATACCTCAAGGTTGGTTTGTTGCATCTTCTTTGAGACAGGTATTCTTGAAACTACAAACATTCTGCCACATAGCAATGAATGTCTGACTCACTGGCCTGTGAGTCTAGAATTATCCTGGCTCCACGTACTACTGGTTTAAGTGCATTGGGATCACAAATGCATGTGGCACTTTGCACCCAGCTCTATGTGGTTGCTGAGGATTCAAATCTGGTCCAGTAGGCCTTGCAAGCATGTTACTTTAACTGCTTAGTCATCTACCCAACCCCATAATTTTTTATAATAATTAATAAACGTGCAAGAAAATCAGACAAGATGTAAATGTAAATACAATTATAATTGAATGTTCAATTTAAAATTTAAGCTAAGGGCTGGAGAGATGGATTAGAGGTTAAGCGCTTACCTGTGAAGCCTAAGGACCCCTGTTCGAGGCTCAATTCCCCAGGACCCATGTTAGCCAAATGCACAAGGGGGCACACGCATCTGGAGTTCGTTTGCAGTGGCTGGCGGCCTTGGCGCGCCCATTCTCTCTCTCTCTCTCTCTCTCTCTGTCTTTCTCTCTCTGTCTGTTACTCTCAAATAAATAATAAAAAATAAAAATTAAAATAAATAAAAAAATTTAAGCTAAGAATGAAGTTTTATTTCTCATCCATTATTCATTTTCCAGGGCCATGTTGACTCTGTTGTATATTTTTATTCTAATTTTTACATGGGAAGAATGTATTTGGGAACCCAGGTAGGTGGCACATGCCTTTAATCCTAGCACTTGGGAAGCAGAGGTAGGAGGATCATGAGTTCAAGGCCACTCTGAGAGTACATAGTGAATTCCAGGTCACCCTGGGGTAGAGTGAAACCCTACCTAGGGAACAAAATGCATTTGGTTTCTTGTCTAGCAGTGTAGTAGACAGCTTAGTAGACAGCTTCATGTCACTGAGATGAACTTCTAGACCAGATACAGTTATAAAGGAAGGTATATTTATTGAAACTTACAGATCCAGGGGGAGTTCCATAATGGCAGAAGAAGCTGACCTGCTTTCACAGGTTCAAGCAAAGAGAGAAAATCCCCAAGCCAAAAAAAAAAAAAAAAAAAAAAAAAAACCTTAAAGCCATACCACGTGGCACACTTCAGGAACTCCTGGCACTTTGCATATCTTGTTTATTAGTTATGCACACAGTGTGCACATAGTCATGTTGGTACCATTGTTAGCCAACTCCCTGTTTCCCCTCTCAGCAGGGTCCCTCCTCATTGGGGAATATGTGTCATGCACTGTGGGGTTAGCCATCAGTTATGGGTAAGAGGCAATATCTTTGTGCATAATGACCCAACATGAGGCTATAACAATCTTTCTGCCCCCACTTCCGCAAACTTCCCAGCCATGTTGGGTTAGTTTTAGGTCTACTTTAGTGATGAGGTCTTGGGAGCCTCTGGGTCTCTGGATATCCGGTTTGGTAGGAGTTGAGTGTTCTCTGTGTCTATCTCCTTCACCCTTGTACTGGTACCAGATTCACCAAGAAAGCAGCACTCTTGCTTATTTCCCCAATTACTCTTGCTTTCAGCTGGGTCCCTGTTGAGGTATGATGGGTTGGTTCTTTCCTTAGGGTCTGTGTCCATCTTAAAAATAGAAGCAAATTCTCTAATGGAGAGTGAAGTCAGCACCAGATAAATGAGATAACCATTATTATTTTAGAAGGAACTTAATAGGTTTAGGCCCTGTTGTGGCCCACTTTCAGTGGGAGGTTGATAATGGGGAACAGGCTCGTTTTTGGATATGGTTCTGACTTGTTTCCCAGATCCAGCTATGGGTTACATTCCACTGAGCAGATCAGTTAGCCAAATCAAGAGCAGTTGGTGCCCACCATGGCTGTGTGTCACTATTGCACTTGTTTGAGCATCACATCAGGTTGTTTGCTACTGAATAGCTTAGACCATGAGTTGCTTGGACAGATGTTGCTCATTTTCCCCCAGTCACTCATGTAGCACCTTCTGGCAGTAGACGAGGTAATTGTCTGGGGATTGACTCTCTTCCAACTTCCAGCCATGTCACTCCATGTTACCTGCCAACAGCATATGGTGTTTTCCTTAGCAGGGTCTTTCCATTAAACTTTGGTGGATCATCAAGTACTCTAACATAAATCTCTCTTCTTTTGGCAAACCTTGTAGGTATCTCTGATCAACAGCTCATTGTGGATGTTAACCACACGCTGGTACTGAGAGTTACAGTCCAGTACCAAGGGAAAATAAGGTTGAAAAAGGTGAGTAATATAAAAGATATAGGGAGAAGAGAGAGAAAAGGGAGAGAGAGAGAGAGAAACAGGAGAAGATTAAAGTTAGTCTTCATCCTACCCTCTCTAGGGCCTTGTGATTCAGGTGTTCCCTCTAATGACCAGACGAAGGTTCATCATCCATTTAGTCTGTCTTTTAGGATGTAGAACTTTATGGTACCATTGCCATTGCAGTCCAGTTGTATGTCCCACACCCTCACTCTTACCCTCCCCTCCCAACCCACCCTCCCCATTGTTCAGTCCTCAAGATGCTTATTAGGTATGTCAGCATCTTGGGCATATTCAGGTTAGGAGCCACAGATGAGTGAGACCATGTGATGATTATCTTTCTGTGATTAGATGAATTCGCTGAGAATGATCTGTTCCAATTTCAGCCATTTTTCTTCAAATTTCATTGTGTCATTTTTTTCCTTACTGCTGTGTAGAATTCTATTGTATAGATATACCACATCTTGGTTATCTACTTGTCTTTAGACTAGAATTTCAAATCCAACATCAGACCTTAGGCCTAGACCCTAAGATCTGCTCAGTGACACCTCCTCCACCCAGGTAGCTGGAAATCTATGAAATTTTAATAAATCTGAATCAATTGGGGACATCTATTTAAACTACCACAACCACTGTTGCTCACACAAACATTAATGGAGATCAGAGATTTCAAAAAGAGGTTGGCAGCCCTACTCGATTTATTTTTAATTATTATTATTGCAATATGTTGCATTTTGGATATAAATATAGAACTACTAAGTATAACTACTAGCAAGGATTAAGGCCAAATAAAAATGTCTAGAAAAGTTTTGGCATTAAATTATACAGATTTTAACTATCAAGGGCTTTACATTTTTATGTGGGAAAATTATTATTCATAGTGGTCAGTAGTCATTTTATTGAAAACTACCTTTTTCTTCCTTCTCTTCTTGGGTGCTGACCTGTAACTCCCAGTACCAGCAGCTGGCTATCATCCACAATGAGCTTTGGATCAGAGAGACCTACAAGGTTTCCTAAAAGAATGACAGATTTCTGTCACAGTACTTGATGGCCCAACAAAGGTAAGGGGTAAGACCATAGTGCTGAAGATTCCATATGCTATTGGCATGTAACATGGAATGACATGGTTGGAAGCTGGAAGAGAGTCTGTCCCCAGACAGAGTGTCTACTGCCAGAAGGTGCTACATGGGCGACTGGGGGAAATGACCAATATCTGACCAAGCAACTCATGGTCTAACCAACTTAGCAACAAATAACCTGTTGTAATGCTCACATGAGTGCAATAGTGGTGCACAGCCATGTTGGAAACCAACTGCTCTTGATTTGGCTAACTGGTCTGCTTGGTGGAATGTAACCCATAGCTGGATCTGGGAAACAAGTCAGAACCATGTCCAAAAATAAAAAACAAAAAAAATGAGGCTGCTCTCCATTTTCAAGCTACCACCAATTGTGGGCTAAAAGAGGACCTGCACCTATTAAATTCTCTCTAAAAATAATAATAGTTATCCCATTTCCTTATTTCTCCATCTATTTGAATGGATAGCTTTGCAGGATAATGTAACCTTGGTTGACAGTTGTCTTTCAGAACTTGGAATACATTACTCCACACCCTTCTGGCTTTTAAAGTTTGTGTTGAGTAATCTGCTGTAATCCTGATAGGCTTGCCTTTGTAGGTAACTTGATTTTTCTCTCTAACTGCTTTCAATATTTTTTCTTTGGTTTGTGTTTTTGGTAGCTTGATTATAATATGGTGAGGAGAGGTTCTTTTCATGTTTTGTCTGGCTGCTGTTCTAAAGGTTCCTTTTATCTGCATTGGCACCTCTTTCTCAATTTGGGGGAAGTTTTCTTCTATGATTTTGTTGAAGATGCCTACTATGCCTTTGGAGTGAAAGTCTTCTCCTTCTAACTATGCCCTGAATTCTTATGTTTGATCTTTTCATAGTGTCCTGAATCTCTTGAAATTCCCACTCATACTTTTCTATTAGTTTGTCTTTCTCTTTCTTATACTGTATTAGATCTGCCACCTGGTCTTCTGTCTTAGATATTCTGTCCTCTCCTTCATCCTTTCTACTGGTGAGATTTTCTACAGAGTTTTTTTTTATTTCATTAACTGTGTTCTTTATTGCTAGTAATTCTAACTGGTTTTTCTTTATTATTTCTATTTCCTTATTTATGTCTAGTATTGACCTCTTTACTTCATTAAGTTGGTGTCCTGTGTCTTCTTTGATTCCTTTGATTTCTTCTTTGAGTTCTTTGAACATATTTATAATCATTCTTTTTAAATCTTTCTCAGGCATTTCCTCTATCTCGTTCTCACTGGGCGTCATTTCTGATGCATTAATACTTTTTGGTGGATTTATATTGTCTTGCTTTTTGGTGTTTCTTGTGTTATGATGTATATATTTTTGCATCCTGGATTATTTAATGATTGGATTTTCCAGTTAGCTGGGTATTATGAGATGTATCAATCAATCTGATGTTATATATCTTCAGGGTAGGAGCTTAAGGTGCTAGGTGTGACTCTCAGGGCTCTCAGAGTATCTACAAAAGTGACTCTAGGTGTTCAGTTTACCTGCTATGGGAGTATTCTAGCAGGCTGAGTGGAACCAAATACAGTTAGTTTCTAAAATTTAAGTAAACAATGTACACTTTCAATGAAAAACAGCACAAAGTATTTATGGAAGAGTAGGTATTATGACAACCAGATCCTCTGTCTGTCCCTTAGGCTGTGTGGTGCCTCACCCACTCCCTTAATTCTGACAACAAGGTGGTTAAGATCTTGTCTGTAGAGGGTTCCAAATCAGCTTGTGACCAGGTGAGACCCTTCCCTAATGTATAACAGAAGAGTAAACAAAGCCACTATAATTCAAGAAGCAACAAATACCAAGCCCAAAATACAGCTTATTTAAGAATGGAAAATTTGACCACCCATCCAATTTAACACATAATTTATCCTGATATGGAAGGTGCAATTAGCACTTGTGGTTCAGGCCTATATACCAGGTTTATTAGGTGGATACTGACCTGGTGTAATCCCAGTTAACTTTTGGGATTATTTTGATCTCAGATGCTCTCTTTATTGGGTCCCTCTTTGGTGCTCTGTCAGCTCAAGTAGGCGTGACCAAGTCCCTGGGCCAGTGCTCTGTTCCAGGGGGCTGGGCACTGACGGTGTGGGGTAGTTAGGGAGCCAATGCTGTTCTAGTTTTCTCGCTGTTCCACGTGTTCATTTACCTTGTGATCTGCTTCCCTGTTGTTCACTGCCATTCTCCCTTCACATTTCTTGAGTTTGCAGAGAGCTCTGCTGTGAGTGGAAAATCCCCCCACCTGGCTTTTCCCGTGGCTCAAGCCAAGCCTGGAAGCTGGCTGGTATGCAGCTGCCGTTGTCTTGCTTGTGGACACCCCTGAGCAGGTTCTGCTGGCCCCTGTGGGCACTGGATGCTCTGGATCTCTCCTACTTCTCCGCTGCTGTTTCAATTTCCTATACACCTCACTTTTTAGTAAAAGAGTGTGTTTTGCTGTTTTTCTTTTTCTTTTTTCTTTTTTTTTTTTTTTTTTTTTTTTGGCTTTTTCCCCCCTACGCTGATTTGGTATGGTACCTACAGCACCATCTTAACTGGATGTCTAATCCTTATTTTTTAATAGAGAATTTAATAGGTGTACGCCCTATTGTAGTCCACTATTGGTGATAGCTTGATAATGGAGAGTGGACTCATGTTTGGATATGGTTCTGACTTGTTTCCCAGATCCAGCTATGAGTCCCATACCACTGAGGGGATCAGTTAGCCAAATCAAGAGCAGTTGGTTTCCCACCATGGCTGTGTGCCACTATTGCACTTGTGTGAGCATCACAACAGGTTATTTGCTGCTAAGTAGGTTAGCCCATGAGTTTCCTGGACAGATATTGGTCATTTCCCCCAGTTGCCCATGTAGTACCTTCTGGCACTAGACGTGTTAACTGTCTGGGGACTGATTCTCTTCCAGCTTCCAGCCATGCCATTCCATTTTACGTGTTGACCACATAAGCTGTCTTCAGCAGTAGGGTCTTACCATTAACCTTTGGTGGGTCACCAAGTACTTGGACAGAAATCTGTCTTTCTTTTAGGAAACCTTGTAGGTCTCTCTGATCCAAAGCTCATTGTGGATGATAGCCACATGCTGGTACAGGGATTTATAGGTCAGTTCCCACTAAGAAAAGGAAGAAAAAGATAACTAATATAAAAGAGTTATAGAGAACAGAGACAGAAGACAGAGGGAGAGAAGCTGTAGAAGATTAAGGTCAGTCTTCATCATACCCTCTCCAGTGTCTTGTGGCTCAGGTGCTCTCTCTAATGCCCTGGTGAGGGTTCAACCATTTTGTCTGCCTTTTAGGATGTAGAATTTTAAGGTACCATTGCTGTTTTGGTTTAGATTTGTGTCTCCCACTCCCTCCCTTCCCCTCCCCTCCCTCCCCATCCACCCTATTGCCTGGTCCTCGAGATGCTTGCTGGGTATGGCAGCATCTTGTGTAGATTCAGGTTAGGTGCTGTAGATAGTGAGACTATGGAATGATTTTTCTTTCTGAGGTTGGGTAAGTTCACTGAGAATGATCTGTTCCAGGTTCAACCATTTTTTTCCTCAAATTTCATTGTGTAATTCTTTCTTACTGCTGTGTAGAATTCCATTGTGTAGATATACCCCATTTTATTTATCCATTCTTCTAGTGATGGACAAATGGGTTGATTCCAACTCTTAGTTATTATGAATTGAGCTGCTATAAACATGGCTGAGAAAATCTCTCTGGACTGTGGTTTAAAGGTTTTCAGGTACATGCCCAGTAAGGAAATAACTGGGTCTGTTGGTAGTTCTATAGTCAGCTTTTTCAGGAGTCTCCATATTGTTTTCTGAAGTGATTGTACCATCTTGCATTCCCACCAACAATGGATGAGTGTTCCTAATTTTCCACTTTGTTGCCAGCATTTATTTTCATTTGATTTTTTGATGTTTGCTATCCTCATTGGGGTAAGGTGGAATCTTATAGTTGTTTTAATTTACATTTCCCTGATGATTAGGGATGAAGAACATTTTCTTAAGTGTGTGCTTGCCATTTGTATTTCTTCCTCTGTGAACTCCATGCAGAAGAATCAAATAATCAAACTCAAATGCCTACAAGAATCAGATCACAATAACCAAACTCAGAGAAGGCACAAAAAACTTCGAAGTCCATGAAAACTCCAAACCACATATACCAACACAATATCGCAGGGATCAAATCAAACATCACAGTCATTACCCTAAATATTAATGGAATTAATTCACCCATCAAGAGGCATAAGCTAACAGGATGGATCAGAAAATTAGATCTCTCAATCTGTTGTCTTCAAGAAACCCACCTCACCACTAAAGAGAGACACCTCCTCTTGGTGAAAGGGTAGAAAACAATATTCCAACCAAACGGGAATAAGAAACAAGCAGGCATAGCTATATTAATATTGGGAATATGTCTTAAGAGTAAATTTTGTTATAAACACTGGACTTGAGATACCAGAAATGAGACAGTTACTTTATAATAGAGCAGATTCCAGTTGAGCCAAAACAGCTAAGCTCTAATACAACCCTTGACAAATCTGTTTTGAAAGAGAAAATACCATTTGACAACCAATGTGTTTAGCTTAATCTTGATAGCAACTGATTTTATGCACAATAGATTTTTTTTTACTAACATAAAACAATGTTATATCTTACCCAGACTTAAAATTGATAAAGCTTAGACAAGCTATTCCAACATATTTTATCTAACAGGACGATGAAAATTATTGTTACTGAAATTAAACCACTTGAATCTAAGTGATTACACCCAGTGTTGACAATTCAATAGAATTAGCATAAATAAAACAGAAGCTATATATAAAGTCACAATGTCTTTAGGTTTGACTACCTCATCTTTGGAAATTAAACACTTATATGTGAACCTTTATCTTAAGACTCAGTTTCTTCAATAGTTTTACTGAGAGTCTTAAAGCAAGTTTTTATAACAATTAAACCATAACAAATTAGCATCAGTGAGCTGTTAATGAGTGAGGCCTTAGCAATAAGTTTTGGTTTCTCTACTGGTTAAAACCTTGGCACCAAGTAAACATATTTTAGATTTTATCCAATTAATTATTTCAATGAGGGGGTCCTTCCCTGAGTAACCTTCATTACTGCTGTAATGTTATGGTGACTTCTATCCTTTTACTGTATCTCCCTTATTGATCCCTTTGTCTTTTTCTTGGCTTCCTGATTATAACAAAACACAAGTTGCTACCTGGAGCAACTGTTTTAAGTTCTTATCTTGTTTGATTACCAATTTTTGTAATTTCTTACAATTGTTAGGTGTTAACTGAGCTAAGAATTTATCTTGAAGAATAATTCCCTTCTCCATGGTATCTGGAGTTACATTAGTATGTCTGCTAATTATCTCCTTAAGTCTCTGGAGAGAAGTAATGGACAATTACTGTTCTCCCTATATTATCTAAATGACCCGTTTTTCGGGAAACAGGCTAGCAGAGACTTTTGAGGTATCTTGGAAGCTGATTGTCCCATCTGAAACAAAGTTGGGGAAAGTGAGAAAAAAAAAAGTCTAGAGTCAGGTTATGTCCAATTCTGGCTTTCATCTTCGCAAAGAAAGGGGCATCCCTTCAAACCAGATTTGGGAGAAGAAATTAGGGTTTTATAGGAGTCCTCACCCAAATTTCCCTGTTTTCTCCCCAATCAAACAGGGACACATACTGTGGTCTATGTTCTTCCAGGAGCAAGGAAGATCCAGGACAGGATACCCATGCTCATTTTGCCTGGTCAGCTGCCAAGTCTGAGTACCTCTAGCATTCCCTCAGCTCTGCATGTGCCTTACATCATGGCGTATAAGCAGTGCCATTGGCAACACAGGCCCAAGTGTGAAGACTTCTGCATCTACTCTTGTCTTCATAGCTCACAGGCCTTTCTGGGAGAAGGGATTTCCTGGGACCACTTTCCACTTTCCACGCTGTGGGAGACTGGGATATTGGTCCCCCCATTTGTGAATGTTTCAGAATGGACTAGGGTCTAAAGGGTATTATTTTAAAGCTAATCTTTGGTTTTACTACCTTAAATATAGTAATTCTATCCTTTGTTGATATAATAGAGAGAGAGAAAGATGAGAGTATGCCAGGGTTTCTAGCCACTGCAAACAAACTTCAGACACATATGCCACCTTATGCATCTGGTTTACCTGGGTACTGAGGAATTAAACTTAGATCTTTAGGCTTTCCTGTCAAGCACCTTATCTGCTAAGCCATCACTTGATGCCTTTTATCATCTGTTTATATCCTGATATACCTTTTAGGTAAGTGTGATCTTTGTTTTATGTAAGGAATTTATAATCTGATCAAGTACCTTGACTCAGTTTACCTATTTGACCTCTTTGTAAGAAATTTTATCTAACTGATGTGATTTTAGGTGTTCAAAAGAGAGGAACTATAAAGAAAATGTTATATGCTCTTTGTCATTCCCTTTTCCTATCCAGAGACAACTGGCCATTTTGTCTCTGGACAGAGTCTAGTGCACACATGGCTTAAATTTGCATGGAGTCTGAGATAAAGGGGGTCACCATGCCTTTTTCCAGAGTCCTGTTTCCATGGTTTTAAGTAGCATATAACAGTAAGCAAGAGCAAAAGGAAATAACAGAGCAGAGAGCTAAGCATCCTGACAGTCCTTGTCTTACTGTGAAGTATTTTTTTTTAACCTAGGAAATTTATTTTACCCATTTGTAATACACAGTGTGATAGGGTCTTGTCTATGTCTAACCTGGTTAAACATCCAAGGAATATGAATTACATCTGTGCTTATGACTTTGTGACACACCTAGCATAGGACATCACCTGTGTCTAATGTAAACTGAACTTAGATTGAGTCTATGTCCCTATATAAAACTTTTAGAACATCTTTAAGAGTCTGTAAACAGTTGAAGAATCTTTAATTTTAGGCATGGTGTTTAGGTTTTGCCTGAAAATTAACTTTCTGTTCCTTATAAAAGGAAATTAATTTTAGGGAAAATTTGCAAGTAGATTATCCACAGAATGGAAGAAAAATTTACCTGGCAATTCAACTGACAGAGGCCTAATTTATAGAATCTACAAAGAACTCAAAGCTAAACAATAAAAAAGTTCAACAACCCACTCACAAATTGGGGTGAATAACTGGACAGGCAGTTCTCAGAGGAAGAAATACAAATGGAAAACACACATTTAAGAAAATGGTCATCATCCCTAATCACCGGGGAATGCAAATCTAAAGAACCATGAGATTCCACCCTATTCAAGTAAGGATTGCAAACATTACAAAATCAAATGAAAATAAATGCTGGCAAGGATGAGGAGAATTAGGAACCCTCATTCAGTCTTGGTGGGAATATAAGATGATACAAGAACTGTGAAGTAATGTGGAGACTCCTACAAAGGCTGACTATAGAGTTACCAACAAACCCAGTTATTCCTTTACTGGGCATTTACCCTAAAAGCTCCACACCACAGTTCTGAGATTTGCTCAACCATGTTTATAGCTACTCAATTAATAACAGCTTAGATCTGGAATCAACCCAGATCTCGATCATTAAACGAATGGATAACCAAGACATGGTATATCTACATGATGGAATTCTACATAGCAGTAAGGAAAAATCGCACTATGAAATTTGGAACAGATTACACTCAGCAAACTCACCCAGTCACAGAAAGATAATTGTTGCATGGTCTCACTCATCTGTGGCTCCTAACCTGAATCTACCTGAGGTGCTGACATATGTAATATGCATCTCGAGGACCCGACAATAGGCATGGTAGGGTGGGGTAGGAGGGGAGGGTAAGAGTGGGGGTGGGGAAAAAAACATTGGACCCAAATGGAAATGGTACTATAAAATTCTATATCCTAAAAGAGAGAATAATGGTTGAACCTTCATCAGGTCCTTGGAGGGAACACCTGAATCATAGGACCCTGGAGAGGGTATGATGAAGAATATCCTTAATCTCCTGTTTCTCTCTCTCTCTCTCTCTCTCTCTCTCTCTTCTCCCAATATCTTTAATATTACCTATCTTTTTCTTCCTTCTTTTCCTTGGTGCTGGCCTGTCACTCCCAGTACCACCATGTGGTTAACAATGAGATGTTTATCAAAGAGACCTACAAGGTTTCCCAAAAGAAGACAGATTTCTGTAAGAATACTTGATGACCCACCAAAGGTTAGTGGTAAGACCCTACTGCCGAAGACACCATATGCTGTTGGTATGGAATATGGAGTGACCTGGCTGGAATCTGGGAAAGAGTCATTCCCCAGACAGCGTGTCTAGTGCCAGAAGGTGCTACATGAGAGACTAAGGGAAAATGACCAACATCTGCCCAAGCATCATGATCTAAGCTACTCAGCAGCAAACAACCTGATGTGATGCTCAAACAAGTATAATAGTGGCACACAGCCATGGTGGGTAACCAGCTGCTCTTTATTTGGCTAACTGATCAACTAAGTGGAGCAGAACCCATAGCTGGAGCTGGGAAACAAGCCAGAACCATTCCGAAAAATGAGCCCTCTCTCCATTATCAAGCTCTCACCAATCATGGGCTACAAGAGGGCCTACATGTGTTAAATTCTCTCTAAAATAATAATGGCTAGTCCATTTATCTGGTTCTGACTTTACTCTCCATTAGAGAATTTGCTTCTCTTTTTCAGGTGGTTGCAGATCCTGAAGAGAGAATCAGTCCATCAGAACTCACCAGGGCCCCAGCTGAAACCATAGAGGAACTGGGGAAATGAGCAAGAGCGCTGCTTTCTTGCTGAACTTTTTACCAGCACAAGGGTGAAGGATATAGACACAGAGAACACTCAAATCCTACAAAACCAGATATCCAGAGCCACAGAGGCTACCAAGACCTCATCACTGAAGTAGACCTAAAATGAACCGAACATGCCTCAGGGAAATTTGCAAAAGAGGGGGCCAAAAGACTGTTAGAGCCACATGTTGGGACATTATGCACAGAGACATTGCCTCTTACCCATATGTAATGTGATAGCTAAACATTTAGCCATTGTGATGGCTAAACTCACAATGAATGACCCACTCCCCAATGAGTATGACAGGGAAGAGGCTAACGATGGTACCAACATGGCTGTATACACACTGTCTACATATCTAATGAAATAAAATGGCCTTTTTAGATCTCTTACATTCTTTCTACGTACTCACATCTTCTTGAACATACTTTAACATTCTGATCTAAGTTCCACTCAAAAAAGCATTTTTTTTAACAAGCATTCTATGTCCAACATTGAAAAATACCTCCCCAGTTCCTTCACTCATCTCATCGCAACCCATAATTAAGCATTTTTCTTACAAGTCTATTAAGAGAGACTATAGCAAATTTATTAAATTTATTACCCACTGACAAAGAGGCAAGTAGGGCTGGAGAGATGGCTTAGTGGTTAAGCGCTTGCCTGTGAAGCCTAAAGATCCACATTTGAGGCTCGATTCCCCAGGACCTATGCTAGCCAGATGCACAAGGGGGCACACACGTCTGGAGCTTGTTTGCAGTGGCTGGAGGCCCTGGCATGCCCATTCTCTCTTTCTCTCTTTCTCTCTCTCTCTATCTGCCTTTCTCTTTCTGTCTGTAGCTCTCAAATAAATAAGTAAAAAAAAAAAAAAAAAGAGGCAAGTAGTCTAGCTTCAAAGAGTTAATCATCTAACTGTTGAAAATTTGTATAGAACCAGCCTTAGCAGAAAAACGTAAAACTTCCTTAGTGTTTATGTCACCAAAAATCCCTACCTGACCACTAGGCTTGTTTTATAATACCACAAAATATACCTACAGATTTTTTAAATATATTTTTTTATTTTTTATAGTTAACAACTTCCATGACTATAAACAATATTCCATGGTAATTCTCTCCCTACCCCCACTTTCCCCTTTGAAACGCCACCCTCCATCATATCCCCTCCCCCTCTTAATCAGTCTCTCTTTTATTTTGATGTCTCATCTTTTCTTTCTATTGTGATGGTCTTGTGTAGGTAGTGTCGGGCGCTGTAAGGTCATGGATATCCAGTCCCTTTTGTGTCTGGAGCAGCACCTTATAAGGAGTCCTACCCTTCCTTTGGCTCTTACATTCTTTCCTTCACCTTTTCTGCAAAAGACCCTGAGTCTTGGAAGGTGGCATAGAGATATTGCAGTTCTGAGCACTCCTCTGTCACTTCTTCTCAGCACTGTGATCCCAAGGTCACTGCCACCTGAAAAGAGAAAGTTCTGTAATGAAAACATGAGAGTAGCATTAATATATAGGTATGAACATTAAGAGAAGTGCGTACTGGGCAGTTAGATGAGCATAATATATGTATTTAGCCAGACAGCAGCAGGTATTACACCCATAGGCTCATGAATACACCTGCTGAAGGTTTTCAGTATCAGGGATGTATTTCCTTCCATGGAATGGGCCTCCAGTCAAATTAGAGAGCAGTTGGCTTCCCCCAAATGGACATGCCACTACTGCACCCATTGGGTCATTTGTCCTATATGGCCAAGTATAAGGCTTGCACTGTCCACCGTGGAGTATCTTTACTGGTGATTTCTCTCTCTCCCATTGAGCTGCATGCAGTGTGGCTTTTTCCTGCTTTCTGTCAGCTGGTCTACATGGAGGAGGTTTTCAGCTCAGTTCCAGCAGGATTTCTCAGTGATCTTGCAGCCCAAGTATGTGCAGTCTTCAGCAAAACGGTCTTACCATCTCTTCCTGGTGGGAAACCAAGGGCCTCAGCAATGACTTGTAATGTTTTGGTGGTATCAGGGACCTCCTTGGCCAACAACTCACTGGAAGGTATCCCATCCCCGGTATTGAAAATTTTCTAGTAATAATCCATGGCTCCTATGTATTCCATTGTCCAAAAAAGCAGGTTTCCGTGTGATTTATTTATTTCCTCTTAAGTTTTGATTAGCCTCTCTCCATCTTTCCTTTACTCAATCTCTTCCTCTGACCTCAAGATTTTATATAACCCATTGATTTGAGATACCTTCTATTAATGAACTCCATGAAATACACTTTTTAAAAAGTTATAAGCGAAGGATTAGCCATTTGGTCTGTCTTTTAGTAAGTAGAATTTTATGGTACCATTGCCGTTTGGGTCTAGATTTGTGTTTCCCAACGCTTTGATGCCTTTCCCCCCTCCCCTTCCATCCTATATGAATACAGGCAAAACATAACCATATGGGGGACAATCTTTATCAATACCTCTAACATACTTGGAAATGCTTTCATTAAGAGTAATTAGGGCAAATTTTGTTTTGTATTGAGGCAGACTGGCCTAGAACTCAGGCCAGTTGCTGCCTCTTTTCTTAATAATTTTTTTGTTTATTTTTATTTATTTATTTGAAAGTGACAGACACAGAGAGAAAGGCAAAGACAGAGAGAGAGAATGGGTGCACCAGAGCCTCCAACCACTGCAAATGAACTCCAGATTCAAGAGCCAACTTGTGCATTTGGCTTATGTAGGTACTGTGGAATTGAGCCTTGAACTGGGGTCCTTAGACTTCACAGGCAAGTGCTTAACCACTAAGCAATCTCTCTAGCCCACCACCTCCTTTTAAGTAACAGAAAATTACAACCTTTTAAAATACCTGGCAAATTATGGATCACCACCTCAGAGAGAATATTGTTGTTTTCAATAACCGTCTATGCAAGTTGAAGTTGACCTAGAACATAAACTCAGTAATTATATTTGTTAGTTCACCATAGGCTTTAGTTATATCAATTTTTTTTTTTTTTTGGTTGTTGTTGTTGTTATTGTTGTTTGTTTTTGTTTTCTCTGAGGTAGGGTCTCACTTTAGCCCAGGCTGACCTGGAATTCACTATGTACTCTCAGGGTGGCCTTGAACTCATGGCTATCCTCCTACCTCTGCCTCCCTGGTGCTTAAAGGCATGTGCCACCAAGCCCGGCCTAAATCTGATTTTTAAAGACAGACAAACAAACAAAACCTTGAAATAAATCAAATCCCAACAAAAACTTTAGGAGAGATCTATTGGACTATTTGGATTAATAACGATATCAAAGGTGTCTATAAACAACATATTATTTAGTTAAAGCCCAAACAAAGGAGAAAATATCAGGCACAGTTTAGGTTAAAATTATGAACTTATTTTTACCAAGCAATTTAAAAGTCACATGGCTTGAAATGTGGAGTCAGGCTATCACATTGGAATCTTGAATTGGTGATCCTCCAGTCTCAGCTTACTGTTTATAATACCTGCATGAATAAGAGATTTAAATTTATATAAAGATATACTTATCTTGAGCAATTTGGCAGAAAATCATGGCAGGTAGTAAGCACCATCAAATATATCTCTCCCATTGTATATTTGTATTTTCTGAGAGACAGCATGGTTATCTTCCCCCACCCAGTTAACATAGCTGCAGGCCTCAGCTCCACAGGTGATTGGAGGCATGTGGTTGAGACCCAGGCCTTTTGAAAAATTCTTTCCAGCCAAGTGCCGCTTAAGCTCAGGGCTTAGCTGTAGCATTTTCAGTTTCCCCTTCATTTAGGTGGCCAGAGACCCATAGACTGTGGCTGGTGGTGAGGTCTAGGCCTGTGCTGCAGGATGGGAGGAGCCCAGAACAGGAGTGGGAACACCATCCTCCAACCCCCTCCCCCATGTGTCTTGTGGCTTAGAATGGAAAGAGGAACAAAAAACCCTAGAAGATATTCAGGCCAGGGATCTTTGGTTCTGGAGCCTCCATGTGGCCATGGAGTCCCACCACCTCGGCTCAGCTAGTTTGGCCTTGGGGTACCTGCAAAAGTTGTCACCTTTACAAAAGAGCCCTACCTGTTACTATACCAGTTTGGCCTCAGGCAATAGTACATTCCAATAGGGCTCCAATGCCAGTAGGGTGAAGCAAGTCAGGCTGAGAAACTATGGCAGAGTTAGTTGAGAGAAAGGGAGTGATGCAAACCATAACTCTGATTTCTGTTCTGTTTCTATCTTCCTCAGTGTGAGGATACAAGAAATGAATAAAATTTAAAGAAAGCGTAGTACCCATGGAACCTATGGGAGCAGCAACTCCAGCCTACCAGTGGCTCATAGAAGTAAAATGTGGAAATCAAGTAAAAATGTGGCTATTTGTATAAAAATCATTCTCAAGATGTCTCAGTGGGACCTACATTATGTAATGGGAAAATTGGGTTTCTGGGTTGCTTCCTGGAACCCCAAGCCCTGAGTTCATATCTGAAAGCTAACCAAAAATTGGAAATTCCAGATTGAAGAGGATGAGTTTTCATATACCACATTTTATTCAGATTTTACAAAGGAGTGTGGAAAGGGGAAGGCTGGGAGGTAAGAGGGGATAACGTATGGAGAAGTATACCACAGGGAGCCCAAAATCCCATGTGGGTCATGTGGAGCTCAGGAGTCCTTGTGACCAGATACAGATATAGGGGGAAAAAGGTGGATCTGGGGGAAAATGTGTGTCAAGAAATGGGAAAAGAAAGTTTAAGAAGTTCTTGCCATATGAGCAGCTGTAGGAGATAAAGAACTCATGCAGAGAGTAAGGGCTAGGGGGCTCTCCCAGTCATGCCTTGGATAGAGCCTAGGCAGGACCCCTCCTGACTGGGCCTGGGCCAGGCCAGCCCAGACCCAGCCAAGGGAAAAACAACTCACCCACAGCTGGAAGTTTCCAACTGATTAGAGTGAGTGACTGCCCTCCTCTTACAACAGCATTAACAACCTTAGGGTGGTGGGCTGTCTTTTGGCCCAGATGAGCCAGAGGGCTAGTTAGTTGGTTAGGGCTAGGGGCTGTCTCAGGAAAAGATTAGCTCTGACACCAAGTATTGGGGGCTTTTTAAATCCTATGAAATTCCTCCCTCCCAGTAGGAATCCTGACTGTGGAAAAACAATTCTTTGGAACTAGGCAAGAGAAAAGAAAAACTTTCCTGCCCTTTTTACCTTCAGGGGCCCAGTCACTCTAACTCTAACCACCCCCCTCCCCCTCAGAGTTAGTAAACCAATCCCTGTTTTTCAGCTCTCCCCAGATCCCTGGTCCAAATACCCTGTCCCAGATGATGTGTGGGCTGCTGCAGCATGGAATAAGTAGGCCAAACCTCTGTTCCCTGACTTTTCCCAGTTCCCTTGTCACAGTAGGTCCCAAAACAGAAATAAACACTAACACCATCACAACTGAGGACTCCAGTACTGCACTATCATCAATAGACAGATTATCCAAGCAGAAAATCAACAGGGAAATTGTAGAGCTCAATGATACCATAGATCAACTAGACCTAATGGACATCTATAGAACATTCTATCCCAATTCTACAGAATACACATTCTTCTTAGCAGCCCACAGAACCTACTCCAAAATAGACCATAATTAGGCCATAAAGCATGTCTCCATACATTCAGGAAAATTGTAGTAATTTCCTGCATCAAATCATGCTTTAAGGCCAGAAATTAAGAAGAGACACATCAGGATTTCCACCAACTCCTAGTGACTGAAAAACACACATTTAACCAATGAATGGGTTGTGGAAGAAATAAAAAAAAGAAACACAAAATGTCTGTAATTGAATGATAATGAAAACACAATTTACAAAATTTATAGGACACAATGAAGGCAGTCCTAAAGGGAAGATTCATAGTGCTAAATACCTTCAACAATAAAGACAGAGAGATCCTGAATTAATAACCTAACCATCCACCTAAAGGCATTGGAAAAACAACAACAACAAAAATCCAACCTTAAAAGCTCCAGATGAAAACAAATGAACAAGATCAAAGCCGAAATTAATGAGTTGAAAATTAAGAAAACAAGAAAATTTTGGCAAGGGTGTGAAGAAAAACAAGCCCTCATTCACTTTTGGTGGGAATGCAAACTTGTACAACCACTGTGTAAATCAATATGGAGATTACTGAAAAAGATTAATATAGAACTACCAATAGTCCAAGTTATTCCCCTACTGGGCATATAAGTGGCCCATGCTTCTCTAAAGAGACATTTGCTCAAACATGTTCATAGATGCTCAATTCATAATAGCTAGGTACTGGAATCAACCCAGGTGCTCACCATTGGACAAATGGATAAGAAAGCTGTGGTAAATACACACAGTGGAGTTGTACTCAGGGAAAAAAAAAAAAAAGCAATATAATGAAATTTGTAGGAAAATGGATGGACTTAGAACAGATCATACTCAGTGAATCCACACAATCACAAAAAGACAAATGCAGCATGCAGCATGTTCTCACTCATCTGCAGTTCCTAACCTGTATCAGCTTGAGTTGATGGCATATTGGATAGGCAACTTGAGCTCCAGCAATGTGGATGGAAGTGTTTATGGGGGAGGAAAAGGGGAAGTTGCAGGGGGCTGGGGAAATAAACACAAAACTATATCCCAAATGAACTTGTACCATAAAAACCTTTCTCCTTGAAGGTAGAATAAAAGATATAATCCTCAACAGGAGTATAGGGTGAGCACCCAAATTGACAAACTCTGGAGAGGGTAGGATGAAGCCTAACCTTTAAAACGTTTTGGCTGTGACCTATAACTACCAATACCAGAAAATGGTGCTACGTATCGGTGGCCAAGTGGCAGCAATGGTCAGCTCTGGAGTGTGACGCTGATGGGACACTGTTCAGCGGGGCTGCAGTATCCAAGACATTCTTTGCAGGGCCAAGAAGTCTTTCAGCGACCTCCTAGAGTGCCTTTTGTCTGACAGTTTTTGCTATTGCTAACTTTTCCTTGGAATTGTTGGAATTATTATAAGTTTATTACTACTTATTTTGGCTTTCATTTTCCCCTTCTCAATAGTAATAGGGGAATCCAATTCAGATGTGTTTATACAGTCATCAATGATTCAACAGGAAATTGTTTTTACAGACATTTCTGAGGCTTTAATGTTGAAACAGGTAAACAGATTACGGATCCTGAAACTACAACTAGTTTGAATGAACAAAGTTTCTCAACACCACAAATGTATATTTCACCTAATGAGACATGTTCTTTACAATACTAAGTCCCATGCCTTACCAATTGTTCCCAAGAAACATTACTTATGATTACAAGAATTAATGGGCACATTTCCTGAACCTACAGATGACTTACTAGAAAAGGAGCATAAAATGCTAGGGAGCAAAAGCAAACATCTTTCATATAATGAGGTTGAGCCCATGCAAGGAAGTAAAACAAAATATGTAACTTTCAGAATTAACAATAGAGTTAAGTTGGGCTCCTAAAGGAAAGACATCCATGCAAAACACTGGTTGGCTAGATCAACATTTACCATATATAGGGGCATAACACCTTATAACCACAAGAGCTATCTGCCAGGGTTCTTGGCTAGTTTCCATGAGCCTGGGTAAGATATTAACCAGCTTGCAATCTGACTTTCTTGTTTAAGATGTTATCAGAAAGTCTAGGGGGCAAGAAATTCATGAGTTAAGCAGAAGCAGGGGAAACCAAGGAAAATATTGTGCAAGATTTCTTAGAGAATAGAAGCTACATGAATAAGTTGTTATGTCTTTCTTGCAAAAAAATGTATTATAAAAGTATAAATAAAGAAGCAGAGTTTTGCTCTGTGTCCAGTATGCTTCCCCTGAACTACTTGCTCACATCATTTCCTCACAACACAGGCTCCACACATCCCCTTCGAGTTCTTCAACTGCACTGAGGCTGGACCTCGGCAGCTACCCACATCAAGTTGTTGATCAGAGATGTACAAAGTCCCCAAACAAAACAGGCTTCTGTCAAAGCACTTGATTATCTGCCTGAGGTAAAAGGCAAAAGCCTAATACTGAATACACCATATGCTGCCAACACAGAACACAGAGATTCCTGGATAGAATTTGGAAGAGAGCCAATCCACAGGCTATTAACCTGTCCAGTGCTGAAAGTGCCACATGTGCTACTGGGAGAAAGTGGGCAAAAATGACATGAGCATGATGGTGTTTAAGCTACTGAGAAGCAGCCAGCCTGACAAGAAGTACACGCCACTGTAATGGTGGTGCACAGCCTTGGTGGGCAACCAATCATTTACTGATTGGCTAAGAGATCCAGCTCAGTGGAAAGGAACCCTTATCTGGAACTGGAAATCAGGTGTGAATTATATGGAGACAAAGAATATGCACTCCAATGTTTGTCTAAAAGAGGGGCTACATCTATCACAATCTTCCTAAATTAACAACACTTATCTAATTTGACCTATGCTGACTTTACTCTCCATTGGAGAATCTGTTTTTATTTTTCTTGTTTGTTTTATTTTTTTTTTCAGAAGGTAGTGAGACCTGAGGAGATAAACCACTGCTTGCATCTCAGCCAGGGCCCAGGTGAAACCACAGTGGGATTCGGGAGACAAGCAAGTGTGCTGCTTCCATGGTGAGCCCAATAATCAGCACCAGGGTGAAGGAGACAGATGTTGACGATACTCAATTGAATCCAAAGCAGAAATCCAGAGGCTTCAGAAGAGCTCATTACTGAAGAAGACTTAAAAAACACCCACCAAGGGAACAGAAAGAGTGTGAGAGCCACAGGTTGGGACATCATGCCCAGAGGCATTGCCTCCACCCTGTAACTGACTGCTGCTCCCACAACACATAACCCACAACCCCATGGGGAATACCAGCAATGCATTAAGGAGGGCCCCCTGAAGAATAGGGGCAGGGAGGAGGGAAAAAAAGGTACTAACACATGATATATCCATACGTTGAATTTTCTTTATTAAAAAAATATGGAATGAAATTTGAGGTCAGTCTGAACTATAGAGTGGCTCCATGTCAGCTTGGACTTGAAAGAGACCCTGCCTCAATGCCCTTAGAGGGAACACCGAGCCACAGGCACTGGAGAGGATATGAAATATGAAGACTGACCTTAATCTTCTACAGCTTCTCTCTCCCCCTTCCCCCTGGTCCCCTCTCTCTCTTCTCTCTAGCTCTTTTATATTAGTTATCTTTCTTTCTTTTCTTAGTGGGCACTGACCTATAACTCCCAGTACCAGCATATGGCTATCATCCACAATGAGGTTTTGATCAGAGAGACCTACAAGGCTTCCTAAAAGAAAGATTTCTGTCAGAGTACTTGATGACCCACCAAAGGTTAGTGGTAAGACCCTACTGCTGAAGACACCATATGAAGTTGACACGTAAAATGGAATGGCATGGCTGGAAGCTGGAAGAGAGTCAGTCCTCAGACAGACAGCACGTCTAGAGCCAGAAGGTGGTACATGGGCGACTGGGGGAAAATAACCAATATCTGTGCAAGTAACTCATGGTCTAACCTACTTAGCAGCAAATAACTTGTTGTGATGCCCACACAAGTGCAATAGTGGTGCAGAGCCATGGTGGGAAACCAACTACTCTTGATTTGGCTAACTGATCCCCTCAGTAGTACATGACCCATAGCTGGAACTGGGAAACAAGTCAGAACCATATCCAAACATAAGCCTGCTCTCCATTAACAAACTACCACCAATTGTGGGCTACAAGAGGGCCTACACCTATTAAATTCTCTGTAAAAAAGTAAGGGCTATCTCATTTGTTGGGTGCTAACTTTACGCTCCATTGGAGAATCTGCTTCTTGTTTTCAGATAGACATAGATGCTAAGGAGAGAGCCACCCCATCATACCTCAAAATGGCCCTGGCTGAAACTCAGAACAATTGGCAAAACAAGCATTAAAATTCTGAAAGACTGTTTTCAAAAAAATGCCAAATAAGTACAAGAAACTGTATGCCACATTATATTATATTACAAAGGAATTGCATATTTATTATAGCTATAAAGTTAACTGAGAAATCAATGGGTTATGACTGATGCAAAGCCACAGAGATCCCTGTTTCTTGCCAGTGAGCACACCAAATAGGAAAGCCACATTAAATAAAAGGTTAGCAGCTTCTTACCTAGCTGATCCATATGATCTAGACCTTTGCTTCTATGTATTTAGACCACTAAGTTGAAAACTTGCATCCACTTACAAAAAGATTGCACACACAGGTATTTGTGTCTACTTTATACATAACTGCTGAAACTAGATCAACATAAGTTTCCTTCACCAGATTAGTGGAAGGAAAAACAAAATTCTTTCAAGAGGTTAGTGGAGGGAAATAATCTGTGGTACATCTGTATAACTGATTACCTAGCAATAAAATCACAAGAGCCTGAAGCTACATAAAGACAGTCCTTGAATGTTAGTTGACAGGTGAAAGAAAAATGAATGAAAAGACTGCATTCTTTGTGATTACAACTCTGAAATTCTGAAGAAGTTACAGCTATAGAGAGAATGACAAGATCAATGTTTGACAGGAGTTTGTGACAGCCGGGGATGGATGAGTAGAACAAACCCAGTAACTTTTCAATCCAGGAAAGTATTTATTTAGATGCAGTAGCAGTAGACAGATGGCATTCACATTTGTCCAGTTTCAGCAAACTTTATCACACAAAAAAAGCTCATGGAAATTATGCTACCTTTAGAAAGCATAATGAATCTAATGAGTTTATAATGAAGGACATGAATGACAGAGAAAATGATGTAAAGGAAATGTCACATGGGAGCTATCTGCATTATCTGTTCAATTTCTCTCCCTCTAGAATTATCCATAAAGTGAAATGGGTCAATTTTAAAAATCTGAAATTAATCATATCAAATGACAGAATTTTAGACACACAAATTTTGTTCTGCTTTTAGAACAAGGGCTTGTTTTAAACATCCTACTTGAATGACCCATACAAATATATGCAAATATTGATCAGAGGAAGGAGGTGGAACAGAGCTATTTAATCTTATGATTGATCTATTTATATGGAACAGTTTTCATTGGAATGTGAGTACTAAAGCTATACTAATTATAATTGTGCATGTATATGTGGATATGTGCTACTAACTTTGATATTAATGCTAATATTTATAAAGATAACACAATATTAAGATAGGGATAGGCTTCAAAATATTCCATGATATCCATATTTATAAGCACACAATACTCAAAAACAATTGCTTTAATTAAAGCTTGCATCATATTGTGTTTTCTTTATTGGAAATGAATGTTTATCATTGAGCAAGTTTTTAATAAATAATGTTATTACTTCTTGTGGTTTGAATGTGATAGTGTAAATGGTTGCCTCCATCTACTCAAGTGCTTTATTAAAATTAAGCCTGTAAATTGGGTCTCCAGCAACCCTGCTGGAGGAAGTGTCACTGGGCACAGATCCTGGAGTTAAGCCTTAATGTGTGATTGGGAGTGGTTCTTGAATAAAGCAAAAAGCTGTGGAGAGAGCAGTATTAGTTCTGGCTGTTGCTTTTGGTGGTTGCTGGCTGTTGGTGATGTCTTATTGCTGGACTCTGTGAAACGGTGCCAGCTTTTCCTTCCTCCCATAAAATGTGTGGAGTTGGATATTAATCTCAGCAATGTGGTGCTGTGTACCGCTGTTGATTTTATACCAGAGAAGTTGGGTCTTGCTGAGATAAATCTGGCCACGTAGACATTGGTCTTTGGAACTTATGCGCTGGAGGGATGTAAGTGGAATTGGTACTTGAAGATGAATCTGACCAGGTATACTTTCGTCTTTGGAACTTGTGTGCTGGAGGAATGTGGATGCGCTGAAGAAGCCTCACAGTGAGGTAAGCTAAGCATTATTGGTGGTTATGGTGAGAGCTTGAAAATGCTAAGTGTAGATAGAGTTGCATTTGGAGACTTTGCTTATGAACTTTCAAAGGGGAAGGAAAGCAGCAGAGAAGTTTCTGGATATAGTTGATTGGCTTAAAGATTGGCTGCATTCTTCTGCTCATGCCCTCAGAGTTTGATCAAGATTGAATTTGAAATAGATGGATTAATGTGCTTATAGGAAGATATGAAACATAAAGATATAACATTTAAAGTTGAAAAAAAATCAAGCAGATTTAAAGTTTCTGTTCCAGAGGCAGATTTTATGTTACTGAAGCTTCTATTGTCAAGAATATTATTGTCATTAACTGCTTTCCATTGAAATGATGTAAATATGCCTGGGATAATTCTACCCAGGAAAGCCTGATTGTTAAAAATGCAAACTCTTTTGAAAGAAGAAGACTGAAAGGAAGAAGTCTGGTCTTCAAGGTCACTATTTCCTCCACGGATTAAATAAATATATATGTACTTGCATACTTGGTGTTGATTTTGGAAGCATAAAAAATGCATGAAAGTGGGTCACCAAGTGCATATGCTTCTAGGAGCCACTGCTGAGATGTGGCATCTGAAGCAGCATGATATCCCTGTGTAGAGACCTGTGAGACTTTTGTTTTGTTTATTTTTATTTATTTATTTATTTGAGAGCGACAGACAGAATGAGAAAGAGGCAGAGAGACAGACACAGAGAGAATGGGCGCGCCAGGGCCTCCAGCCACTGCAAATGAACTCCAGACGTGTGCGCCCTCTTGTGCATCGGGCTAACGTGGGTCCTGGGGAGTTGAACCTTGAACCGGGATCCTTAGGCTTCACAGGCAAGCGTTTAACCGCTAAGCCATCTCTCCAGCCCCGAGACCTGTGAGACTTTGTATGAAGTTCCAGAAGCTCCTGCTGAGATACTGAATGGGAAACAGGATTGAAAAAAACCCTGTATTAGAAGCCAAAAAGGCAATTGTATGAGGATGGATCATGGTTTGAAATGGAAACCCAAAGATATTTTGCATGAGCCACACCTGTGAAATAGCTATCATGGAGAGATTGGTGGCTCAGGATGAAAATTTTCCCCTGGCTGTTCAGCCCAGCTGGAGGGGCTGAAATGGAAAATATAGAGAATGTCATCACTGATTATGGATGTTGGACTTGAACTACAGATGCTTGATGTTTATCTGATGGTTATTGATTTTTGTATTGGTCCATTTTTTTTCTTGTTAAACCTTATAGCAATAGAAATATTTACTCTGTGACATTATATATTGGAAGATGTAATTTCTTTTGATTTTACAAGACTCACAGTTAAGAGACAGTACAAATTCTCAAATTGAAACTTGGGACTTTGGAAAGTCTTAAACTTGGCAAAAACTATGAGGGCCTTTGAAGTTATACTGAGTGCAATTTTCATTGTAATATGGTCATGATCCTATGGGGGCCAGGGGCAGAATGTGATGGTTTAAAGTTGATAATGTAAATGTTTGGCTCCAAATACTCAGCTATTTTATTTAAATTTAAGTTTGTAACTTGGGTCTCCAAGCTGCCAATCTGGAAGAGGTGTCACTGGGGCCAGATCCAGGAGGTGTGTTTGGAAACAGATCAAGGTGTGTTTGGAAAGAGATCTTGATTCCAGCTCAAAGGAATGGACAGAACAGTTTGAGCTCTGGCTTTTGGTTTTGTTGGCTTCTGGCTGTTATGATGTCTCTCTGCTTGTATTTGAGAAAGCAAGCCAGCTTCTTCTACCATTTATGATGTTCCTCCTGGACTACACAAGCCTGATATAAATTCCATCCTTCTATAAACTGTGTCTGGTTGGATGTTTTCATATAGCACTGTTTAAGATGTCTCTATTATAGTCACAAATTCTGAGAGTGACAATCATATTAATAATACGTAAACTAATTTGTTAATATCTATATTTTTAAATCTATAAGCAATCTAAAGATATTTTATATTTTCCTTTCTGCACTAGCTTTCTGTTTTTATTAGCTGATTGGCTAGTAGCTAGAACTAAATGATAGAGCAATGTAAACTTTATCACTGGAGGCAGCTCTTGGGGAATACAGACTAAGTAAATAGAGTGCTTGATTAAGTTGTAGAGCTCTAGGGAAGAGCCTGGACTCTGGCTTTGTAAACATAACAGATGGCTAAGCAAATGCTGTGTTGTACTAAGACAAAGTTTATTGTAGTAATCTATGTTTATATAGCAGATTTAAGTGGCACATTATCCAAGTTTTCAAAGCCAAACCAGGTATTGACAATATTGTTCTGTCATTGAAGTTATATTAGAACATGTTGGAATCTATTCAGCTTAACAGCCTCTGGAGAAATCTAAACTGTTTTACTGTTCACAATACTTTTGCTATGTTTTACATGTTTTAGAAGGTGTTATTTCTAAAAGAATGTTGTGAAATAATGGCCCATATCCAGTTCCTTTATATAGTTTATGCCAATTCTTGGAGGATAGACTTGCTTAATAATAATTCTCATGAAAAACTTCTTCTGAATGAATCTTCTCTGATGCTTGGGTGTTATAAACCCCTCTATTTGTCTTCTTTTATCTTAGTCCAAGAGTTTAAGATAGGTATAGTTAATTTCCACTTAAATGCTATAAACAGATTAAGACAGAAAAGACAATGTTGGATGAAGAAGTAGTCCAGAAGCAAGACTGTACATTAAGATAAACTGGAATAATTATAATAATAAATAGTAGAATATAGTGTCCATGTAAATGGTCTTTCTGGGGTAATTTTAACATGTAAAATTTGGTCTGTCTCTTTCATTAGATCGAGGAAAGAAAAAAATTATGAAATCTTTGCAGGGCAGCTACATGTTTGGTATGAGTTGTTTTATTTTAGTTGAGAAGTCAAAGATGGAGGATAATACGGAAAATATTTCTATACAGTAGGCTTGCAAACTTCATCCTAAATTATACAGAAAACATCAAAGTATAATCATCAAACAATCATCAGAAGAAACTTAGATTTGATTTTTCTGTACGTTACTTGCCGATCACTGCTAACACAAGGAATCTTCAGCAGAATTAGAGTGGAAAAAACTGCCATTCATTATAATACACATTTTAAGCACTGTCTATGGATGGACATTGATGTATGATTTTCTGATTCTATTGTCTAAGTCTATGTTCTGAATATTACCTGGTGAGAAAGTGTATTCAGTGTCCTTTTTAACACAGATGTTATTAAATTGTCTCCTGAAGAGAAAAATTCAATTTGCTGGAAAATACACAGGAAACTACATTTTTAATAAGCATGACATATAGCCAAGATCAAGCATGTGTGAAAATCTTAGTCTAGAGGATTTAGAGACAACCTCGTTGAAATGCAGAGAAAAAATACTTTAACTACTTTTATTTTAGAAAATTATCATGGAAAAACAAAAAGCATGATATAAGGATATCTTTTTTATTTAAAATTTTATCATATTGTAATTTCTGTAGATAGCTGTTACTCATGCTTCTATAATTTATTTTTAAACTATAGCTTATATCATTTTTCTTTCAGTCTATTGGAGTAACCATGTAGGAATCTACATAACTGCCAATTACTACCCAGTACCATACTAAGAGTATACAGTCATGGACCTTGCTCAGCCTCATCGGTAGTTTTTACTGCCACCATGTCTCACTATTTGTCATCTTAGCTAAATGAAGTTATGTACTGGGTGAAGCTCTGGTTGTGTAATGACTGCACAAACAGACAAGGAAGAACAGAAAAATAAGGCCATGCCCAAGGACCAATCAACTTACACATATATACTTGGGGTGAATATTTTTCAACTTGTAGCTACCAGATAATTTAAAATATGGTCATTTCATTAATAAATTTATAAATAATTTGCTATTATACAAAAAACGAGCTTGTGGCTTTTTTCTGTCATGAAAAAAAGTCTGTGGTATCACCTTTTCTAGTCATATATATATATATATATATATATATATATATATATATATATATCTTTAAAGGGCACTTGACCTTCTGTATAACAGAAATTGACTGATGCACAGATCACACCACATATGATTATATACTTCAGGGTCAGCAGGTGATGGAGCATTCCAGAAATAATTATTTTAGAAGAGCAGAAATATTATCATAACCTTCTATTATAAAGTCTAACGTTATTATAAGATAGCATGATTAGTTTCTTTAGGAGACATATTCTGAGCAAGATCCTAGCTTAATCTACTATGCTTAAATACATTATATAATTTATATCTAATAGAAAATGAGTTTATAATATTAATTACAAGCATATAATTTCTTTCATTACAAGTGCCTTTTTTCAGTTTTTGTTTTCATCCAAGTTTTATAGTTCTCAGTGTAGAGCTTGTCCACCTGCCTGGTTAAGGTGATTTCTAAGTAGTTTAGTTTTATTTATTTATTTTTTTTGTAGCTATTGGCAACAGGATTGATTTGCATTTCTCTCATCACCATAAAATGAGTCAAAAACTGTCTTACGGCTGGAGAGATGGCTTAGTGGTTAAGATATTTGCCTGCAAAGCCAAAGGATCCCAGTTCAACTCTCTAGGACCCACTTAAACCAGATGCACAGGGGGCGCACACATCTGGAGTTCGTTTGCAGAGGCTGGAGGCCCTGGCGTGCCCATTCTCTCTCTCTCTTTCTCTCTCTCTCTGTCTCTCTCTTTCTTTCTCCCTCTTTCTGTCTCTAAAATAAATAAATAATATGTATATATATATTATATATATATTTTAAAAGCTGTCAGTCTTTTTATCAGCACTAGCAGTACACAGGTAGGTGGAAGCAATATTTATTTCTCTTGCTATAAGTCCCATGGAAGCATTTAGGAAATTTATGTTTGCATCCTTTATGGCTTTGGTCTTTTAATGACTGGGCTTCTTGGATTCCACTCTTGGGGCTTGCTTTTTTTTTTTTTTTTCTACCAGCAAATACAAAAGTTTGAATAAACCTAAACCTATGACTCATCCTATGTCACTTTGTGTTGCTCACAATGCTGTTTTGACAGAAAATATGATTAATTGATCCACCATGAGGAAATAACAGTTTGTCAAATAAACAGAAAGAAAATTTGTTATAAACATAGATAATTCACTGGGATTCCCCTTAATATTCTATTCATCATGAAGAGATGGTAAGTGGGAGGAGCAGCAAACATAGAAGTGCACAGTATGAGGACATTGAGACAGCTTGAGGATGGTGTGTTTCATCAGTAACCAGCTGGAAGTAGCAAAACTTCTGAGAAAAGATGAGTTGCCCTGACTGTATGATAAAGAGGCCAGAAAATACATCTTTTCAAAAATAACTAGCATGAGTAAATGCACTTATCTCATTAAATGTTCTATTAGAAATCATTAATACCTAGAAATGTTGACTGAACACTACTTTGAAGAATCTGTGCAGAGAATGAATAGAAGCTATGCATTTGTAAGGTGTAAGAAATGCACAGCTGAAGGGCTCAATTTTTCTTCAAATACTTGTCTAGCCGTCTGAAGATGAGAATGGATAGACAGGAAAGAATGAATGATCAAGGATTTACTTAAATGGGATTATACGGACTTGAAGAAAATTGGATTCCTGGTAGCTGCAGGTTTGCTAGGACTAGAGTGGATGTACAGAATGGTGGCAAATCCCAGAGGTTAAAGATCTGTGTCTTGGTAGCAGCAGGTTGTCCCTCAAGAGGACTTACTTTGGCTTTGCAGGCAAACGTCTTAACCACTAAGCCAAGTACTAACTGTGAGTACTTCAGAGACTGGAGAGGCTAGTCCAAAGGCATTGGAGAAAGAACTGGGACCACAAGAGCAACAACAGTTTCCTCAGAATCAGTGGCCAGAGGCTGTGACATAACAGCAGGTCACATTTGAAGTAGAAGCCAGAGGCTGTAAAGGCAGCAGGCCCTGTTGGGTCTCTCTTCCAGGTAGAAAACTGTCTAGGCATTGAAACACAGGGCCAGGTGAGAGCAGCTCCAACACTGCAGGGGTAAAAGAAAGATCTCTGATAGCTATAAAGCCCAGTAACACAGGGTCATCAGGTCTGGCAGCCCAAGTAAGCCAGAGGCAATGCAGGACCTATCTTCAAGTCTTCTCTCTTTGGAATCCATCAGATCTGTAAGATCAGACAGGAGTTGTGTGAGGAGCTTATATAGACACAAGTGGATCCTGACTGGTACATGAAAATAAGGTGTATGAAAACAAGGTGAAATCACAGGGACCAATCAGAAGAGCCACTGAACCCATCTGTGGTGGTTTTATTCAGGTATTCCCCATAAACTTAGGTGTTCTGAATGCTAGGTTCCCAGCTGATGGGGGTTTGGGAATTAACACCTCCTGGTGGGAGTGTATTATTGGGGGCAGGCTTATGGTGTCATAGCCAGTTTCCCCTTGCCAGTGTTTGGCACATTCTCCTGTTGCTATGGTCTACCTTATGTTGGCTAAGGGGTGATGTTCACCCTCTGCTCATATCATCATTTTCCCTGCCATCATGAAGCTTCCCCCTCGAGCCTGTAAACCAAAATAAACCTCTCTTTCCCACAAGCTGCTCTTGGTCAGGTGATTTCTACCAGCAATGCAAATCTGACTGCAACAGTAAAGTGGTACTGAGGAGTGGGATTGCTGCTAGACACCTGACTGTGTGGCTTTGGCCTTTTGGAGCGCCTTTTCAAGAGGATTATGGAAGGATTTGAAACCTTGGCCTAAGAGATGCCTTGCAGTGCTGTAAGTACAGCTTGATGGAGTATTCTGGTCAGAGTTGAAAGACCTGAATAAGAACTATGGACTGTGATGTTTGACTTATGAGGTTGAGAAAGAGCTTTGCTTGGACTGGGCTAGCAGTTTGTGTGAGAAGCTTGCTCTTATCCCATGTCCTGAGAAGTTGTGCAGGGTTGTTTGCGTAGAAATGAACTGGTATGAGCAGAGGGATATGGCACAGAAAAAAATGAAATCTTTGGGCCTAAACTGCTGCCCCCTCACCTGCAAATTTTTTTGAGAGATTACAACCTTTGAGACTTGGCCAGCTGACCTGCACTGGGGCACCAGGAAGAATGTAGACTCTTTTGAAGGGGCCTGAGTGCTCAAGGAGTGTCCTGTTCTTCAAAGTCTACTTTATTCCCCTCTGGATTAACAAATGGCACCCTACCTGGTATTGTGGAGTATAAGAAATGCAGGAAAGAGAGGGTCATTGAGTTTGCAACATGGTCTTTTGTTTTGGAAATGACCATGGGCAGTGTGAAACACTTTTGCTGGATGCCTGCATGGAGTCCTAATGGGGCCATGAGGATGAACCATGGATTGTAGTAGAAACCCAGTGGAGATGCCAGGACCACAAAATGGCTGCTAAGGACAGCTGCCAGGCCCAATGAAGTTTTCCAGGACTGTGAGTAGCCTAGCTGGAGGGATGGAATTGGAATGTCAGAGACTTGTTGCTGGTTAGAATTGTCAGAATTGGAGATTTGTCACTGGCTAGAGTTGTTGACTTGAAGCTACAGAGATGTTGTATGAACATCATTGGAATTGATAAAAACTGTAGGGAACTTTAAAGTTTCATGAATGTATTGCATTTTATATCACATATGGTTATCAGTTTATGGGGCCAGGGGTGGAATGTGGTGGTTTGATTCATGTGTCCCCCATAAACTTATGTGTTCTGAATTCTAGGATCCCAGCTGATGGAGATTTGGGAATTAAGGCCTCCTGGAGGCAGTGTATTGTTGGGGGCGGGCTTATGGGTGTTATAGTCAGTTTCCCCTTGCCAGCGCTTGGCAAACTCTCTGTTGCTTTGGTCCACCTTATGTTGGCCAGGGGGTGAAGTCCACCCTCTGCTCATATCACCATTTTCCCTGCCATCATGGAGCTTCACCCTCAAGCCTGTAAGCCAAAATAAATGTCTTTTCCCCCCAAGCTTCTTTTGGTTGGGTGATTTCTACCAGCAATGTGAACCTGACTGGTGCCATGCCATCCAGCTTTCAAAGAGATGCTCTAGCATTGGACAACAGTGGATGTTCTCAAGCTACAGTCTTTTCTAGGGAAAGAAAGGGTATTTGCACTTGGACTGTCAGGAAAGCCAAGATGCAGACTGGCACTCAGGTATCAAAAAGTATGTTTTGAAAATGGCCTTGAGTTTGTGGTTGACACCACAGATTTTGCTATGGCTCTGCATGTTTGTTTTGATCACATCCAGGGGAGGGAAGGCCCTCCTTCCCACGGCTCACAAACACCCATTAAGCTGGTGGCTGGTGTCACCTCTTGGAAGTTGATGGATCTTCACTTAGGCTACTTGCTCTCTGCCAAAAACATTTCTCTGGAGTCAGGTTTGCCACTGCATGCCACATAGGCTAGATTTTGGAAAGGGAAGATTATTCAAATGAATTATTTTACAGTGGTTAGCAGATGTGATGATGTCAAAACCCACTTTTGGAGAACTACAAACAACTCTGCATAGTGTGCCACTCCATGCAGTAGCTAATGGGACTTCCCAAATTTAGTATCATTTGTCTGATTGGAAAAATGTTCTGTCTAAAAGGCCTGTGCCTATATTTCTATTCAATGTTGTAAAAAATGTACTATATTGTATGGAAACTATGTGAAATAAATTTTGCAGGAAATACCATTAAAATTAATATGACTCTAGTTTTATAATTAAATTCTGCACTGTCTAGTGTTTTACTTGTGAACCTTTAATACTTGATTTATATATTTTTGTATTATGGACTTTGAAGCAGTTAGATTAGATTATTAGTTGTTCTACATATTCTTATTTGATTATTTTTCTTACTGATTCTGTGTTACAGTAAGAATCAGTTGACTATATGCTTAGGAGTAGACATAATTTAAACTTGATTGTTCCACTTCAGAAAATTATGATTTTTTCACAGTAATTTTATCAAATTGAATTTATAAATATCAGCTAATTAGATACCTTCCTACTAGACATTCTTGTAAACAACATCAATTTCTTTCTGTTTTAGCCAATTATCTATGTTAAAAATGGTTGTCCTAACTGATGTTGTTAAAGTCACGTTCACATTACTAGCAGAAATCACCCAACTAAAAGCAACTTTCAGAAAAATGGTTTATTTTGGTTTGCAAAGTCGAGGGGAAGCTCCATAATGGCAAGGGAAAATGATGGCATGAGTAGAGGTTGAACACACCCTCTGGCCAAAAGTAACATGAACAACAGCAACAGGAGAGTGTGCAAAACACTGGCAAGGGGAAACTGGCAATAATACCCATAAGCCCATGCCCAACAGTTAACTGCCTCCAAGAGGCCATAATTGCCAAATCTCCATCAGCTGGGAACCTAGCATTCAGAGCACCTAAGTTTATGAATAAAACCACCACAGATGTGTATTTGCATTTTTTGATATTTTATTTTTATTTATTTATTTGAAAGAGAGATAGAAGAGAGAATGATCATGCCAGGGATTCCAGCCACTGCAAATGAACTCCAGACACATGTGGCACCTTGTGCATCTGGCTTTACATGGGTCCTGGGGAATCAAACCTGGTTCCTTTGGCTTTGCAGGCAAGTGGCCTTAACTTCTCAGCCATCTCTCTAGCCCTCTTTAATTGTTTTGTTTGCTTTTTTTGACACAGGGTCTCACTCTAGCCAAGGCTGACATGGAACTAACTCTGTAGTCCATGGCTGTCCTTGAACTCACTAATCTGTGACATTATCTATGTCACAGGCTATTTTCTGAAAAAGATGAAGGGATTCTCCAGTGGAGAATTAATTCACCATAGTTTGAATGGGATAAGAATTATTAACTTATGGAGAATTTGATTTATGTAACCCCTCTTTTAGCCAAAGACTAGTGAGCTCTTGGCACTGGAGAGCATAATCTTTGTCACCATAGGATTCTGATCTGTTTCCCAATTCCAGGTATGGGTTCCTTTGCATTGAGTGGACCTATTAGCCAATCAGAAAGCTATTGGTTACCAATGAGGCTGTGTGCCACTACTGCACTGGTGTGTACCTCATGTCAGGGTGTTTCATGTGAGTAGCTTAGACCTCTGGTTGGTCAGACTATTGTTGGCCATTTTCCCCTAGTAGCTCATATAGTGCTTTCCAACACTGAGCAAGCTAACTGTCTGGAGACTGACGTTCTTCTGAATTACAGCCAGGTCTCTCTGTGCTCTATGGCAGCAGCATATGGGACCTTCAGCAATAGGGTCTTAGCTTGTGCATCATGCAGGTAATCAAGTGCTTTGACAGAAAGCTGTCTTGATTTGGGGAACCTAATAGGTCTCTCTGATCAACAGCTCATTGTGGGGAGAAGCTAATCTTTGGTACTACTAGTTTCAGATCAGAGACAAAAAATAATCTTTTAAGGTTAGGCTTTATCCCACCCTCACCAGAGTCCTCCTTTTCAGATGCTCCCCCTTTACTCCTTTTGAAGGCTATATCTCTTAGGCTATCTCCAAGGATAAAGGTTTCTATGGTATCAGATCATTTTGGATTAAATTTTGTGTCTGTATTCCCCAGTATCATTCCCTTCCCCCTAAACCCATACATCTATATTGGCTAGGCTTTGAGTGGTCTATGAGATATGAGAGCAACTCAAGAAGGTCAAGGTTAGGATAAGTGACACCATGAAGCATTTATCTTTCTGTGATTGTGGGAGTTCACTGATTATGATCTGTTCCAACTCTGTCCATTTTTCTACAAATTTCAATGTATCATTTTTTTTTTTCTTTCTGGTGAGTATAATTCCATTGTTTAAATGTACCACAACATCATTATCCAGTGATGGGCATCTGGGTTGATTCCAGTTCTTAGCTACAATGAATTGAGTACTTATAAACATGGTTGAGCAACCTATCTCTGTATTGATACATGGAACATTTAGGATAAATGCCCAGTAAGGGAATAACTGTATCTGTTGGTATCTCTATGTTCTTCCTTTTTAGGAACTTCCAACTTGATTTCTATAGTGGTTGTACAAGTTTACATTCCCATCAACAGTGGATGAGGGTTCCTCTTTCCCCACATCCTCACCAACATTTGCTGTTATTAGATTTCTAATGATTGTCATCCTTTATGAAGTAACATGAAATCTCGTGGTTGTTTTAATTTGCATTTCCCTAGTGGCTAGGGATGTTGAAAATTTGCTTAAGTGTGTGTTAACCTTTGTAGTTCTTCCTCTGAGAACCCCCAATCAGTTCTGTGCCCCACATTTGGAGGGGGTTGTTTGATTGTTTTATTGTTTAGTTTTTTTGAGTTCTTTGTAGATTCTAGACACTAGGCTTCTTTCAGGGGTATAGTTGGTGAAGATTTTCTCCTATTCACTGGGTAATCTATTGACTCTGCTTATGCTGTGTTTGTCTGGGTAAAATCATTTTAGATCCATGAGATCTCATTGGTTCAGTGATTGTTTAGTTTCCTGGGCTACTGGGGTTTTGTTCAGGAAATCTTTCCACTAATATATCATGGAGAGTGCCTCCTATTTTTTCTTCCATTAAGGGAAGAGTTTCAGGTCTTATATTGAGGTCTTTAATTCATTTGGACTTGATTTTTGTGTATGGAGAAATGAGTGGGTCTAGGTTCATTTTTCAACATATTGTCATCCAATTTGTCCAACACAATTTGATGAATATGCTGTCTTTTCTCCAGGCTACATTATTGGCAACTTTGTCAAAGATCAAGATCAAGTAGCTGTAGTTACTTGACCTAAGGTCTGCTGTTCCATAGGTCTACATTTCTGTTCTTATGCCAGTACCATGTTTTTTTCCCCTGAGGATATGTTTGGATATATGAAGGCTGCTGCCATCCCATATGACTTTTGACAGCATTTTTTTAATATCTATGAAAAATAATACTGGAGTTTTTATTGATATTGCATTAAATCTGTATATTGCTTTTGGTAGAATTGCCATTTTCACAATATTAATTCTACCTATTCAGGAGCATGGGAGATCTTTCCATCTTCTCAAGTTGACCTCAATTTCTTTCTTGGGATTTTTCTTATGTTTTCATTATATAGGTCTTTCATATCCTTGGATAGTGTTGTTCAAATTTATTTAAATATTTTTGTTGCTGTTCAAAATGGGACAACCTCAGTGTTTTCTTTCTCTGTCTATTTGTCCTTTGCATATAGAAAGGCTACTGGTTTTGTGAATTTATTTTGTATCCTGTCACTTTACTGAAGGAATTAATCACTTTGAGAGGTTCTGAGATGGAGACTTTCTGGAGACTTTATGATCATGTCATCTGCAAATAGGCATAACCTGACTTCTTCCTTTCCAATTTGAATCCCTTTCATTTCTCTTGTCTTATTGCTTGGGCTAGTACTTCTAGTACTATGTTGAAGAGCCATGGTGAGAGTGGGCACCCCTGTCTTTTTACTGATCTCAATGGGATCTCCTTGAGACTTTCCCCATTATTATTTATGCTTTGGGTGCTTTATATATATCCTTTATTTTGTTGAGATATAAACCCTCCATGCCTATTCTTTATACCTTTTTGATCACGAAGTGGTGTTGTATTTTGTCAAAGATCTTCTCTCCATCAATTGAGATGATCATGCGGTTCTCATAGTTAAGTTTATTTATATGGTATATTATGTTGACCAATTTCCTTATATTGAACCTCCCATGCACCCCTGGGATGAAGGCAACTTGACCAAGATTGATAATACTTTTGATGTGCTATTGAATTTGGTTTGCAAGGATGTTGTTCAGGAGTTTTGTATATAAGTTCATCAGGGATATAGGCCTATAGTTTTCTTTTCTTGTTGCATGACTGTCTGGTTTTGATATTAGGGTGAAGCTAGGTTCATAAAAGGAGTAAGAAGGATTCCCTAGCCTTTGATTATGTGAAATAGTCTGAGAAAAATTGGTTTCAGCTCAAGTTCAGGTTTGGTAGGCTTCAGCTGAGAAACCATAGGGTCATCGACTTTTCTTTTGGTGGAGGTTATTGATTACCTTTTCAATCCTCATGGATGTAAACCTTTTTTATTTTTTAGGAGATTAATCTGCTCTGAGATTAGTTTTGGCATGTGGTATGTGTCTAGGAATTCATCGATTTCTTCTAGATTATCCAATTTTGTGGAGTAAAGCTACTATCACCTTAATACAAAAACCAGGAAGAGATGCCACAAGAAAAGAAAACTACAGGCCAATCTCCCTGATGAACTTAGACACAAAGCTCCTGAACAAAATCCTCACAAACAGAACCCAATAACACATCAAAAGCATTATTCACCTTGATCAAGTGGGATTCATCCCAGGGACGCAGGGGCGGTTCAATATATGGAAATCTGTCAATGTAATACACCACATAAACAAGGTTAAACACAAAAACCACACGATCATTTAAATAGATGTATAAAAGGTCTTTAACAAAATATAATGTCAGTTCATGATCAAAACTTTGGAGATAATTGGCATGGTCAGTTTATATCTTAACATAATAGGCTATATAAAAAGCTCCTAAAGCCCAAATAATACTTTGTAATCAGCAGAGACTGAGAGAATTCCCACTGAGATCAGTAAAAAGACAGTGGTGTCCACTCTCACCTCTGTTCTTCAATATAGTACTGGAAGTCCTAGCTCAAGCAAGAAGACAGGAGAAAAAAATTAAAAGGATACAATTTGGAAAGAAGTTAAGTTAGCTGTATGTGCAGATGACATCATTCTATATGTAAGAGACCCAAGACCCTCCATCCCAAAACTCTTGAAGGTGATTAACTTCTTCAGCAAAGTAACAGGATAAAAAAAAAATCAATGCACAAAAATCAGTAGCCTTTCTATATGAAAATGACAAAGATATAGAGAAATAAATAAGTAACATTGTCCTATTTTTAATAGCAACAACAAAATAATACTTTGAAATAGCATTAACCAAGGAAGTGAAAGATCTATGAAAACATAAAAACACTCAAAAAAATTAAGGAGGACTTGATAAAATGGAAAGACCTCTCATGCTCCTGGATAGGCAGAATTAACATTGTGAAAATGACAATCCTATAAAGGGCAATATACAGATTTAATGCAACTCCAATTAAAATCCCAACATTGTTCTTCACAGAGATAGACAAAATGATCTGAAAATTCACATGGAAAGGTAGAAGGCCTCAGATATCCAAGCATATCCTCAGCAAAAGAAATACCTATGGAGGCATCACCATACCTGATCTAACGGTATATTACAAAGCTACAGTAATAAAAACACCATGGTACTGGCATAAAAAACAGGAGCAGAGACTAATGGAATAGAATCGAGGACCCAGACATTGGGTCAAGCAACTACAGCTACTTGATATTTGACAAAGGCCCTAACAATATAGGCTGGAAGAAAGACAGCATCTTCAACAAATGGTGCTGGACAAACTGAATAACCATATGCAGGAAATTGAAACTTCATCCACACATTTCGTCATGCCCAACATTCAAGTCCAAATGGATCAAAGATCTCAATATTAGACCAGAAACTCGGCTACTACTGGAAGAAAATATAGTAGGAACTTTCCAAAATATAGGAATGGGAAAAGACTTCCTGAACAAAACCCCAGGAGCATGGGATCTTACAAAATCACTCAACCAATGTTCACTTAATTTTTTGAACTTAACCTAATTTACTTATTAAAAACACTATATTTTATATTTATAAACAGAAATCTCTCAGGTGATTATATTTTTTTATTTCATATAATATTTATTTATGGACATGCAGAATTCATGGAATTTGAAAATTGGTTTAATTTCAACTGTGTTTGATTGTCTTTTTAAGTATTGTCCATTGTTTTAACACACTGTGGTTCTACTTATTTCATTGATTTATGGATATGTGTTTTAAATGAGCATGAGGAGTGGTGTTTTCTAGTCTGTCACTTCAGATCTCTGGACGATAAGATATGAAGGTCATGACATGAGGCCAGACTGGACACCATAACAAGACTCCATCTCTAAAAAACAAATAACTAATATAATGAGTCAATTCAAATATTAAGTAATATAATACATGTAGCTACTTACTATAGTAAGAACATGGTTAATGTGAGCAAGAACTGAACAATTGTGGTTCTTAAACCACTTCATATATCATTTAATTGAGTTAAAATAGTTTATAATCTTTGAATCCTTTGAGAAACAAAAGAACTAATAAAAGGAGTTGGAAAAACTAAAGAAGATGAAAGAAAGAAACATTAAAGTTCAAAGTTTTTGTGAAATTGATTTTTAAAAAATTTTCTTGTTCATTTACTTATTTATTTGAGAGTGACAGACACAGAGAGAAAGGCAGAGAGAGAGAGAGAGAGAGAGAGAGAGAGAGAGAGAGAGAGAGAATGGGCACACCAGGGCCTCCAGCCACTGCAAACAAACTCCAGATGTGTGTGCCCCCTTGTGCATCTAACTAACATGGGTCCTGGGGAATCGAGCCTCAAACTGGGGTCCTTAGGCTACACAGGCAAGCGCTTAACCACTAAGCCATCTCTCCAGCCTGAACTTGATTCTTTTTTAATGTTTTTTTTTTAATCTTTATTTATTTATTTGAGAGTGAGAGCGAGAGAGATGGAGAGAGACAGAGAGGGAGAGAGAGAGATTGGGCACACCAGGGCTTCCAGCCACTGCAAATGAACTCCAGATGCATGCGCCCCTTGTGCATCTGGCTAACATGGGTCCTGGGGAATCCAGCCTCGAACTGGAGTTCTTAGGCTTCACAGGCAAGTGCTTTACTGCTAAGCCATCTCTCCAGCCCCTGGACTTGATTTTTTAGATATGTTTCTCACAAAATTTAAGATTTTTATGGAATAACTTTTTTGTGCTACAGAATAATTTTACACTATAATGGATTAAAGTAAGTGCAAAAATACAATACAGGTAAACTGTGCTTATTAGACAAATATATGGTTAAAATCTTATAAATATTTTTTGTATTCATACTTAAAATTATGCATAGAAAAAATTTTGTTAAGCTTACAATTTGAAAATTTACATGCCATTCTTGTTAGAACATTATTGCCTTTTATATCTGACATGAACATTATTATTACTAAGAAAAATAATGTCTTACTCTGTTACTCCTTACTATACTTTATACTCTCAACATTTCATTTTTGTTTTGCCTCAGTTCTGTATGAAAGCATTTTTTAAAAAAGTTTTTATTTTATTTATTTTTTTTGAGAGACAAAGAAGAAAAGACAGGGGGGGGGGTGGGAGGAAATGGGTGTTCCAGGGCCTCCAGCTACTGCAAATGAACTCCAGATGCATGTACCAACTTGTGCATCTGGCTTACATGGGTCCTGGGGTATTGAACCAAGTTCCTCTGGTTTTTCAGGCAAAAGCCTTAACTGGTAAGCCATCTCTCCAACTCAGAAAGCATTTTCAATTTCTCAAAATACAGGAATGGGAATACAAGATGACAAGAGAGGAAAAGAGCAGAAAGCTGAGTCAATCTGCAATTGCTTTGCTTTTCTTCATAACATTATTTTCAATATTCTTGTCCACTTGAAATAGTGTAGACTAAGATAGGACCCTGAAAACACTCAGTTCTCTCCAACATATTGACTGCTCAATCAGTTTTTCTGGGAGTATGCATGCTGTGGAGAGCCATGTTTCAGTTAAGGGAAAATTTTTCTGTTATAATTCTCTCAGGGGAGATAGAGACCAATTGACATTTTAGATCTTGCCCATTGCTAGTCCTTGACTGCTATTTCTCAGACAGTGATAACAGTGTCATTGATGTTGCTCTTGGTTATAGAACTTTGTAAAGCATATATATGTCTATTGTGTAGAGAGTTTTGGTTTTGTCACTTACTGTAAGCTATTTTATCCATTTATGTTTATTTCCCCTCATTTTTAATTTTTTTAAAAATTTATTTGATTCATTTATTTAAGAGATAGAGAAAAAGGGAGAGAGAGGAGAGACCGACAGTGAGAGAATGAACATGTCAGGACCTCCAGCCACTGCAAACAAACTCCAAATGCATGCACTCCTTGTTCACCTGCTTATGTTGTTACTGGGGAATCGAACCTGTGCCTTTAAGCTTCCCAGACACGTGCCTTAATTGCTAAGCAATCTCTTCAGCCCTATTTTCCTTCACTTTAAAAATATAGTACTAACACAAGTCAGATACAGTTATGATGATCACTAATAAGAAAATAACTTTTGTAGTATACTCTTTTCTACAGAATACAAACTAAGAACTGCTAATTACTTATCTGTCACATAAAGGAAAATATGCATATGCTATAAAACATTTATTTGCTACATATTATATAATTTTATTTTTATTTTAATTTTTTTTTAGTTTTTTTTTTAATATTAGTCAGTTCTGTATTCAGCAAATACAGTCAGTTTGGTACCATTATTAGGCTCATCCGTGACCTACCCCCTCCCCTTGGCCCCTCCTTGTTGAGGTATACGAGTCATGCATAGTTAGCCCACAGTTATGGGTAAGCTAAATGTCTCTGCATATCATGACCCAACATGTGTCTCTGACATTCTTTCCGCCCCCTCTTCCGAAAAATTTCCCTGAGCCATGTTGGGTTCATTTTTGGTCTGCTTCAGTGATGAGGTGTTGGGGGCCTCTGAGGCTCTGGCTCTCTGATTTGGTAGGAGTTGATTTTTCTCTGTGCTGATCTCCTTCCCCCTTGTGCTGGTATCCGGTTCATCAGGAAAACAGCCCCCTTGCTTGTTTCTCCAATTTTTCTTAGTTTCAGCCGGGGCCCTTTTGAGGTATGTTGGGGTGGCTCTCTCCTTAGGATCTACATCTATCTGAAAAAGAGAAGCAGATTCTCCAATGGAGAGTAAGTTAGCACCAGGACAAATGAGATAACCCTTACTTTTTTTTATAGAGAATTTAGTAGGTGTAGGCCCTCTTTTAGCCCATGATTGATGATAGCTTGATATTGGAGAGTGGGCTTATGTTTGGATATGGTTATGACTTGTTTCCCAGCTCTAGCTATGGGTCCCATACCACTGAGGGAATCAGTTAGCCAAATTGAGAGCAGTTGGTTCCCCACCATGACTGTGTGCCACTACTGCACTTGTGTGGGCATCACAACAAGTTATTTGCTGCTAAGTAGGTTGGACCATGTGTTGCTTCGATAGATATTGGTCAATTTCCCCCAGTCGCCCATGTAGCACCTTCTGGCACTAGACACGCTGACTGTCTGGGGACTGACTCTCTTCCAACTTCCAGTCATGCCATTCTAATTTGCATGTCAATCACATAAGGTATCTTCAGCAGTAGGGTCTTACCACTAACCTTTGGTGGGTCATCAAGTACTCTGACAGAAATCTGTCTGTCTTTTAGGAAACCTTGTAGGTCTCTCTGATCAAAAGCTCATTGTGGATGACAGCCCCATGCTGGATCTTGGAGTTACAGGTCAGTGCCCACTAAGAAAATGAGGAAAAAGATAACTAATATACAAGAGTTAGAGATAAGAGAGAGAGAGAGACAGGGAGAGGGGAAGTGAGGGAGGGAAGATGTAGGAGATTAAGGTTAGTCTTAATCTTACCCTCTCCAGTGTCTTGTGGTTCAGGTGCTCCCTGTAAGGGCCCGGTGAAGGATCAGCCATTTGGTCTGTCTTTTAGTAAGTAGAAGATTATGGTACCATTGCCGTTTGGGTCTAGATTTGTGTTTCCCACCCCTTTGATGCCCTCCTCTCCCTCCTCTTCCATCCTAGTGTCTAGTCTAGGAGATGCTTGCTGGGTATGTAAGGTATCTTCGGTAGATTCAGGTTAGGTGCTGTAGATGAGTGAGACTTTGTGGCGATTTTTTTTTCTGTGATTGGGTAAGTTCACTGAGAATGATCTGTTCCAGGTTCAACCATTTTTCCTCAAATTTCATTGTGCCATTTTTTTTCTTACTGCTGTACAGAATTCCATTGTGTAGATATACCACATCTTAGTTATCCATTCTTCTAGTGATGGACATCTGGGTTGATTCCAGCTCTTAGCTATTACAAATTGAGCCGCTATAAACATGGTTGAGCAAGTCTCTTTAGTCTGTGGTTTGAAGGTTTTAGGGTAGATGCCCAGTAAGGGAATAACTGGGTCTGTTGGTATCTGTATACTCAGCTTTTCCAGAAGTCTCCATATTGCTTTCCAAAGTGGTTGTACCATCCTACATTCCCACCAACAGTGGATGAGTGTTCCTACTTCTCCACATCCTCACCTGCATTTATTTTTATTTGATTTTTTGATGTTTGCTATCCTTATTGGGGTAAGGTGGAATCTCCTAGTTGTTTTAATTTGCATTTCTCTGATGATTATGGATGATGAACATTTTCTATATTACAAAGCCATAGTAATAAAAACAGCATGGTACTGGCATAAAAACAGGAGTATAGATCAATGGAATAGACTTGAGGACCCGGACTTTGGGTCAAGCAACTATAGTACTTGATATTCGATAAAGGCCCAAACAATATAGGCTGGAAAAAAGACAGCATCTTCAACAAATGGTGCTGGACAAACTGGATAACCATATGCAGGAAACTGAAACTTGACCCACACATTTCACCATGCACTACACTCAAGTCCAAATGGATCAAAGATCTCAATATAAGACCAGAAACTCGAATACTACTGGAAGAAAATTTAGGAAGTACATTCCATGATATAGGAATGGAAAAAGACTTCCTGAACAAAACCCCAGTAGCTCATGAACTTAAACCATCACTCAACCAATGTTCACTTAATTTTTTGAACTTAACCTAATTTACTTATTAAAAACACTATATTTTATATTTATAAACAGAAATCTCTCAGTTGATTATATTTTTTATTTCATATAATATTTTATGTATGGACATGCAGAATTCATGGAATTTGAAAATTGGTTTAATTTCAACTGTGTTTGATTGTCTTTTTAGGTATTGTCCATTGTTTTAACACACTGTGGTTCTACTTATTTCATTGATTTATGGATATGTGTTTTAAATGAGCATGAGGAGTGGTGTTTTCTAGTCTGTCACTTCAGATCTCTGGAGGATAAGATATGAAGGTCATGACATGAGGCCAGACTGGGCACCATAACAAGACTCCATCTCTAAAAACAAATAACTAATATAATGAGTCAATTCAAATATTAAGTAATATAATACATGTAGCTACTTACTATAGTAAGAACATGGTTAATGTGAGCAAGAACTGAACAATTGTGGTTCTTAAACCACTTCATATATCATTTAATTGAGTTAAAATAGTTTATAATCTTTGAATCCTTTGAGAAACAAAAGAACTAATAAAAGGAGTTGGAAAAACTAAAGAAGATGAAAGAAAGAAACATTAAAGTTCAAAGTTTTTGTGAAATTGATTTTTAAAAAATTTTCTTGTTCATTTACTTATTTATTTGAGAGCGACAGACACAGAGAGAAAGGCAGAGAGAGAGAGAGAGAGAGAGAGAGTGAGAGAGAGAGAGAGAGAGAGAGAGAGAGTGAGAGAGAGAGAGAGAGAGAGAGAGAGAGAGAATGGGCACACCAGGGCCTCCAGCCACTGCAAACAAACTCCAGATGCGTGTGCCCCCTTGTGCATCTAACTAACATGGGTCCTGGGGAATCGAGCCTCAAACTGGGGTCCTTAGGCTACACAGGCAAGCGCTTAACCACTAAGCCATCTCTCCAGCCTGAACTTGATTCTTTTTTAATGTTTTTTTTTTAATCTTTATTTATTTATTTGAGAGTGAGAGCGAGAGAGAGGGAGAGAGACAGAGAGGGAGAGAGAGAGATTGGGCACACCAGGGCTTCCAGCCACTGCAAATGAACTCCAGATGCATGCACCCCTTGTGCATCTGGCTAACATGGGTCCTGGGGAATCGAGCCTCGAACTGGAGTTCTTAGGCTTCACAGGCAAGTGCTTTACTGCTAAGCCATCTCTCCAGCCCCTGGACTTGATTTTTTAGATATGTTTCTCACAAAATTTAAGATTTTTATGAAATAACTTTTTTGTGCTACAGAATAATTTTACACTATAATGGATTAAAGTAAGTGAAAAAATACAATACAGGTAAACTGTGCTTATTAGACAAATATATGGTTAAAATCTTATAAATATTTTTTGTATTCATACTTAAAATTATGCATAGAAAAAATTTTGTTAAGCTTACAATTTGAAAATTTACATGCCATTCTTGTTAGAACATTATTGCCTTTTATATCTGACATGAACATTATTATTACTAAGAAAAATAATGTCTTACTCTGTTACTCCTTACTATACTTTATACTCTCAACATTTCATTTTTGTTTTGCCTCAGTTCTGTATGAAAGCATTTTTTAAAAATGTTTTTATTTTATTTATTTTTTTGAGAGACAAAGAAGAAAAGACAGAGAGAGAGAGAGGGGGTGGGAGGAAATGGGTGTTCCAGGGCCTCCAGCTACTGCAAATAAATTCCAGATGCATGTACCAACTTGTGCATCTGGCTTACATGGGTCCTGGTGTATCGAACCAAGTTCCTCTGGTTTTTCAGGCAAAAGCCTTAACTGGTAAGCCATCTCTCCAACTCAGAAAGCATTTTCAATTTCTCAAAATACAGAAATGGGAATACAAGATGACAAGAGAGGAAAAGAGCAGAAAGCTGAGTCAATTTGCATTTGCTTTGCTTTTCTTCATAACATTATTTTCAATATTCTTGTCCACTTGAAATAGTGTAGACTAAGATAGGACCCTGAAAACACTCAGTTCTCTCCAACATATTGACTGCTCAATCAGTTTGTCTGGGAGTATGCATGCTGTGGAGAGCCATGTTTCAGTTAAGGGAAATTTTTTCTGTTATAATTCTCTCAGGGGAGATAGAGACCAATTGACATTTTAGATCTTGTCCATTGCTAGTCCTTGACTGCTATTTCTCAGACAGTGATAACAGTGTCATTGATGTTGCTCTTGGTTATACAACTTTGAAAAGCATATATATGTCTATTGTGTAGAGAGTTTTGGTTTTGTCACTTACTGTAAGCTATTTCATCCATTTATGTTTATTTCCCCTCATTTTTAATTTTTTTAAAAATTTATTTGATTCATTTATTTAAGAGATAGAGAAAAAGGGAGAGAGAGGAGAGACCGACAGTGAGAGCATGCGCATGTCAGGACCTCCAGCCACTGCAAACAAACTCCAAATGCATGCACTCCTTGTTCTCCTGCTTATGTTGTTACAGGGGAACCGAACCTGTGCCTTTAAGCTTCCCAGACACGTGCCTTAATTGCTAAGCAATCTCTTCAGCCCTATTTTCCTTCACTTTAAAAATATAGTACTAACACAAGTCAGATACAGTTATGATGATCACTAATAAGAAAATAACTTTTGTAGTATACTCTTTTCTACAGAATACAAACTAAGAACTGTTAATTACTTATCTGTCACATAAAGGAAAATATGCATATGCTATAAAACATTTATTTGCTACATATTATATAAATTTATTTTTATTTTTTTTTAGTTTTTTTTTTTAATATTAGTCAGTTCTGTATTCAGCAAATACAGTCAGTTTGGTACCATTATTAGGCTCATCCGTGACCTACCCCCTCCCCTTGGCCCCTCCTTGTTGAGGTATACGGGTCATGCATAGTGGAGTTAGCCCACAGTTATGGGTAAGCTAAATGTCTCTGCATATCATGACCCAACATGTGTCTCTGACATTCTTTCCACCCCCTCTTCCACAAAATTTCCCTGAGCCATGTTGGGTTCATTTTTGGTCTGCTTCAGTGATGAGGTGTTGGGGGCCTCTGAGGCTCTGGCTCTCTGATTTGGTAGGAGTTGATTTTTCTCTGTGCTGATCTCCTTCCCCCTTGTGCTGGTATCCGGTTCATCAGGAAAACAGGCCCCTTGCTTGTTTCTCCAATTTTTCTTAGTTTCAGCCGGGGCCCTTTTGAGGTATGTTGGGGTGGCTCTCTCCTTAAGATCTACATCTATCTGAAAAAGAGAAGCAGATTCTCCAATGGAGAGTAAGTTAGCACCAGGACAAATGAGATAACCCTTACTTTTTTTTTATAGAGAATTTAATAGGTGTAGGCCCTCTTGTAGCCCACAATTGATGGTAGCTTGATATTGGAGAGTGGGCTTAAGTTTGGATCTGGTTCTGACTTGTTTCCCAGCTCCAGCTATGGGTCCCATACCAGTGAGGGGATCAGTTAGCCAAATTGAGAGCAGTTGGTTCCCCACCATGGCTGTGTGCCACCACTGCACTTGTGTGGGCATCACAACAAGTTATTTGCTGCTAAGTAGGTTGGACCATGTGTTGCTTCGATAGATATTGGTCAATTTCCCCCAGTCGCCCATGTAGCACCTTCTGGCACTAGACGCGCTGACTGTGTGGGGACTGACTCTCTTCCAACTTCCAGTCATGCCATTCTAATTTGCATGTCAATCACATAAGGTATCTTCAGCAGTAGGGTGTTACCACTAACCTTTGGTGGGTCATCAAGTACTCTGACAGAAATCTGTCTATCTTTTAGGAAACCTTGTAGGTCTCTCTGATCAAAAGCTCATTGTGGATGACAGCCCCATGCTGGATCTGGGAGTTACAGGTCAGTGCCCACTAAGATAATGAGGAAAAAGATAACTAATATACAAGAGTTAGAGATAAGAGAGAGAGAGAGACAGGGAGAGGGGAAGTGAGGGAGGGAAGATGTAGGAGATTAAGGTTAGTCTTAATCTTACCCTCTCCAGTGTCTTGTGGTTCAGGTGTTCCCTGTAAGGGCCTGGTGAAGGATCAGCCATTTGGTCTGTCTTTTAGTAAGTAGAAGATTATGGTACCATTGCCGTTTGGGTCAAGATTTGTGTTTCCCACCCCTTTGATGCCCTCCTCTCCCTCCCCTTCCATCCTAGTGTCTAGTCTAGGAGATGCTTGCTGGGTATGTAAGGTATCTTTGGTAGATTCAGGTTAGGTGCTGTAGATGAGTGAGACTATGTGGCGATTTTTTTCCTGTGATTGGGTACGTTCACTGAGAATGATCTGTTCCAGGTTCAACCATTTTTCCTCAAATTTCATTGTGCCATTTTTTCTTACTGCTGTACAGAATTCCATTGTGTAGATATACCACATCTTAGTTATCCATTCTTCTAGTGATGGACATCTGGGTTGATTCCAGCTCTTAGCTATTACAAATTGAGCCACTATAAACATGGTTGAACAAATCTCTTTAGTCTGTGGTTTGAAGGTTTTAGGGTAGATGCCCAGTAAGGGAATAACTGGGTCTGTTGGTATCTGTATACTCAGCTTTTCCAGAAGTCTCCATATTGCTTTCCGAAGTGGTTGTACCATCCTACATTCCCACCAACAGTGGATGAGTGTTCCTACTTCTCCACATCCTCGCCAGCATTTATTTTTATTTGATTTTTTGATGTTTGCTATCCTTATTGGGGTAAGGTGGAATCTCCTAGTTGTTTTAATTTGCATTTCTCTGATGATTAGGGATGATGAACATTTTCTATATTACAAAGCCATAGTAATAAAAACAGCATGGTACTGGCATAAAAACAGGAGTATAGATCAATGGAATAGACTTGAGGACCCGGACTTTGGGTCAAGCAACTATAGCTACTTGATATTCAATAAAGGCCCAAACAATATAGGCTGGAAAAAAGACAGCATCTTCAAAAAATGGTGCTGGACAAACTGGATAACCATATGCAGGAAACTGAAACTTGACCCACACATTTCACCATGCACTACACTCAAGTCCAAATGGATCAAAGATCTCAATATAAGACCAGAAACTCGTATACTACTGGAAGAAAATTTAGGAAGTACTTTCCATGATATAGGAATGGAAAAAGACTTCCTGAACAAAACCCCAGTAGCTCATGAACTTAAACCGTCACTCAACCAATGGGACTACATGAAGCTGAAGAGTTTCTTTACAGACAAGCATACAATAAGCAAAGCCAATAGATTACCCACAGAATGGGAGAAAATATTTGTGGGTTATCCAACTGATAGAGGACTAATCTCTAGAATCTACAAAGAACTCAAAAATCTAAACAGTAAGAAGTCAAACACCCCACTCACAAAATGGGGCAAAGAGCTGAACAGGCAGTTCACAGAGGAAGAAATAGAAATGGCAAACATATTATATAATTTTAATTAGCAACCTTTTTGCCATTACTATGACTTCTTTTATGATACACAGGACATATTCTTAGGTATTTCACTTTGATTTATACTTTTTTCAGCTCTTCATGAATTTTCTTCATTTATTTCTAAGTGGGTTCTTCTCTGCACGTATTTGTCCAATTCATCGTAGAATTATTATTATATTATTATATTATATTATTATTATTATTACTATAGCTCCCTCTATACAAAGCCTCAATTATATAGCTACAAAACAGAGCCTGCACCCTCTGAAATGTGTATTTCTTCCCTCATAGTCAAAGGATCCCAGAGTAAAGCAATAAACTACTTACAGATGTTTATTCAGTCAAAGCAATCTATGGAAAGTGAATTTACCATTCTTTACAAATGTTCTCTTTGTTTTCATTTTAGGTCAATAAAAATCAGGTTGAAGAAAAGTATTTGAGGAGAATGTAAGAACATTTTGGTTACTCGTGTTCTTCATTCCCAGTAGTTAAGGTAATAAACCCTCAAACTCTTAAGTGGAGCAAAAGCTTGATTAGGAATATATTCACATTCAAAAGACATTTTTTTTGCAGCATTTTATAATCTGTGTTTTTTTTTTTCCTTCCATAACTACCAGATATACAGGGTAATTTGTTCTTACAAAATAACAGTACTAAAATATTGCCTTACTCACATCTTATTCTGTCTGAACTGTACTATTGATTAGTTCCTAGTCCACAATATTTTAGCTCTCCAAAAGTATGGCAGCCATAATTTTGACTTTTAGTATCAAGTTATGAAGGCATACTGTATAACTTCTCCCTCAAAAACTGTTTCTCAGCGATATATATGTGGTGCAAACACTTACTGTTTCCCCACACCAGCTGTAATCTTCTCTCCGGGGTTTTGGGTTAAGTGCTCAAATCTGTGGTGATAAAGACTTAACTCCTTTTATTCTGTCAAAGGCTACTGTCATGACTCTTATCTTAAAATGTTTTTAGCTCTCAGAATGAGCTGAGAACACACAAAAAATATGGATCGATATCATATTTGCTTGTTTAACCAATTCAGACAGATAAATATATCTTAACTTTGGTTTTATAATACCCAGATAAAGGAAAACCCTAAAATTAATGGTTTATAGATTTATTTGACTCGGGTTAATTTTTTAAAATTTTTTTTAATTTTTATTTGTTTATTTGAAAGCGACAGACAGAGAGAGAGAAAGAGGCAGATAGACAGAGAGAGAATGGGCGTGCCAGGGCCTCTGGCCACTGCAAAGGAACTCCAGATGCATGCGCCCCTTGTGCATCTGGCTAACGTGGGTCCTGGAGCATCGAGCCTCGAACCGGGGTCCGTAGGCTTCACAGGCAAGTGCTTAACAGCTAAGCCATCTCTCCAGCCCCCTCAGGTTAATTTTTATATAAATTGTAGTTGAAAATAAAATAATACAGACTGACTAAGTTTCAGTGATTTTTGTTGTTATTGTTGTTTGTGCTTAGAAAATTTGAATGTTTTCTGCTAAAAATGAAAGGATTATTTTCTTGACTATTTTTTCTGGTCAGACTTGGTATACTCCCTGTCCTAATATAAACTTCACTGTTGTAGAATAGTGTGTAGTCATACAGCAGCATAGGCAGTTGAACACAATGATCGTTAAGATGATTGCCCTATACCCCGCTGTCCCAAAAAACTCACTTCTGCAATAGGAAGCCAGAATATCACACCACTGAAAGGAAACTTTCTTTTGTGTTACAACCAAGCTAATTATACCAAAGGTTTTGAAAATTTTAAATAGATTTTATGTAACGAGCTGAGGCCTAGCTTTAGACATGGTTACCTAGAGCAACTAGTTACAGAAAATTCCAATTCTTTCTGGCACATTAAATTTGCTCTTGTTTTGATGCCAGCTTTACTCAATAGCTTTTCTTTGCTCCTAAATCTCCACATGTTCAACTTACATCAGCATGTTTAAAATCATTTCAATGTGTTTCCTTTGATATCACTCACTTCTCTTAAATTGAAAAATTAAAATTGAAACAAGGATATAGTGCTTTAGCATAAACACTTATAAAAGTTCATATGTGTATCCTAAGTGTCACTCGATTTTGCTTCATAAATGTATGCCATCTTATGCATCAGCAAACTTATGTAAAGAGGATATTCCTTATATACTGCATTCCAGCTTACTTCAGAATTGTTTTATCTTAGATAGAACTTTCAAAGAGAAGTACATTTTTCTTTCTTATCAGCTTGTTATTATCACTATAGGGAGTTGTAGTGACTGCCAGTGTGCAAACACCCTTTGAATTAATCTGTCATGTGTACTAATATCTAAAATCAAAATTTGTTGTCTAAAAACTATCATCTCTTTTGGAAAGGAGCCATAGAAACACCCAATAAAATAAGGATAAAAATAAACTATTACAAATACTTAGTTTTTGTTATATCACACAAAAGAGTGATCCTGTGAAGAATTAATAATGATAGGAAATCATATCCAACATTAGTGACGACAGTGAACAGGGCTGCTTTCAATCAATGAATCAGTTTATTTATTTTTTGCTTCATTAGTAAGTGTCCATTAAGTACATTAAAGGTACATCCATCCACTAGGATAGTAAGTGGCCCACAGCTTATGGCTGTAGTAAGAAATGTAGTTTGATAACTAGCTGACACTCAGCAGATCTGATGATACAAGTACATGAACATGTAAGGCACTATCCTATTCTAACAGTAACAAGATACTTAATGTAGACAAAAAAATATGATGAATACAGATGCCTTTATATACTTAATATCATAATATTAACATTTAATCATTATTTTATTGCAAAATTTTCAATAATACTTTAAAAATATTATTTACTTATTTATAAGCAAACAATAACAATGAGAAGAGATTCAGAGACATAGAGAATAGATGCACCAGGGCCTCCAGACACTGAAACATACTCCAGATGCATGGGCCATGTTTTGTATCTGGCTTTACATGAGTACTAGGGAATTGAACCTGGGTTGGTAGGCTTTGCAGACAAGCATATTAACTGCTGAGCCATTTCTCCAGCTCCTCATTATTTAATTTTATTTAATGTGTTGAAACGGTTTATTTTTCCAAGTACATGCCCAAAGTTTTGTGATGAAAATTATGAAATGTGCTCACAGAAACAGTGGATATATATTATTCTAAAGTTGCAAATGAGACACTTTTACAATGATGTAGATTCATTTTACTAAAACCTTGAAATAACCATAACTAAGTATACAGCACTAAAGGTAGCATAGGCACTATGCAAGGGCAGCATTTTAGTGTAATAACCTTATGAAGTGCTATGGGATTGTTTAAATTTAACTTTTTATTGTTATACTCTGATATAAAGAGCTTTTACACAGCCTTAGTTCATGATATTAGCTTGTGGGTTTTTAAATTAATTAGTTTTATGCTCAGTGAATACAGTCAAGTTGGTACCATTGTTAGTCTCATCCATGTCCTACCCCCTACCCCTGGCCCTCCTTGTTGAGGTATATGGGTCATGCAATGTGGAATTAGCCCACGGTTATGGGTAGGAGAAATGTATCTGCCATATCATGACACAACTTGTGGCTCTGACATTCTTTCTGCCCCCTCTCTGCAAAATTTCCCTGAGCCATGTTGGGTTCATTTTTGGTCTGCTTCAGTAATGAGGTGTTGGGGACCTCTGGGTCTCTGGATATCTGATTTGGTAGGAGTTGATTGTTCTCTGTGTCTATCTCCTTCACCCTTGTGCTGGTATCCAGGTCACCAAGAAAACAGCACCCTTGCTTGTTTTGCCAATTATTTTTAGTTTCAGCTAGGGCCATTTTGAGGTATGATGGGGTGGTTTTCTCCTTAGGACCTATGTCTATCTGAAAAAGAGAAGCAGATTCTCCAACGGAGAGTAAGTTAGCACCAGACAAATAGGATAACCCTTATTTTTTTATAGAGAATTTAATAGGTGTAGGCCCTCTTGTAGCCCATGATTGATGGTAGCTTGATAATGGAGAGCAGGCTCATGTTTGGATATGGTTCTGACTTGTTTCCCAGCTCCAGCTATGGGTCCCGTTCCACTGAGCAGATCAGTTAGCCGAATGAAGAGCAGTTGGTTCCCCACCATGGCTGTGTGCCACTACTGCACTTGTGTGGGCATCACAACAAGTTATTTGTTTCTAAGTAGGTTAGACCATGAGTTGCATGGACAGATATTGGTCATTTTCCCCCAGCCGCCCATGTTGCACCTTCTGGCACTAGATGTGCTGACTGTCTGTGGACTGACTCTTTTCCAGCTTCCAGCCATGCCATTCCATTTTACGTGTCAAACGCATGTGGTGTCTTCAGCAGTAGGGTCTTACCACTAACCTTCGGTGGGTCATCGAGTACTCTGACAGATATCTGTTTTTCTTTTAGGAAACCATGTAGATCTCTCTGATCAAAAGCTCATTGTGGATGATAGCCACATTCTGGTACAGGGAGTTACAGGTCAGTGCCCACTTAGAGAAGGAAGAAAAAGATAACCAATATAAAAGAATTAGAGAGAAGAGAGAGATAGATAGAGAGAGAGAGAGAGAGAGAGAAAGAGAAGTTGTGAATGATTAAGGTCAGTCTTCATCATACCCTCTCCAGTGCCTTGTAGCTCAGGTGCTCACGCTAAGGGCCTGGTAAAGGTTCAACCATTTGGTCTGCCTTTTAGGATGTAGAATTTTATGGTATCATTGCCATTTGGGTCTAGATTTGTGTCTCCCACCTCCTCCCTTGCCCTCTCCTCCCTCCCCATGCACCATATTTTTTAGTCCTTGAGATGCTTGTTGGGTATGTCGGTATCTTCAGTAAATTCAGGTTAGGTGCTGTAGATGAGTGAGACTATGCAATAATTATCTTTGTGTGTTTGGGTAAGTTCATTAAGAATGATCTGTTCTAGTTTCAACCATTTTTCCTCAAATTTCATTGTGTCATTTTTTTCTTACTGCTGTGTAGAATTCCATTGTGTAGATATACCACATCTTAGTTATCCATTCTTCTAGTGATGGACAAATGGGCTGATTCCAGCTCTTAACTATTATGAATTGAGCTGCTACAAACATGGTTGAGCAAATCTTTCTGGACTGAGGTTTAAAAGTTTTAGGGTACATGCCCAGTAAGGGAATAACTGGGTCTGTTGGTAACTCTATAGTGAGCTTTTTCAGGAGTCTCCATATTGCTTTCCAAAGTGATTGTACCATCTTACTTTCCCACCAAGAGTGGATGAGGGTTCATAATTCTCCACATCCTCGCTAGCATTTATTTTCATTTGATTTTTTGATGTTTGCTGTCCTTACTGGGGTAAGGTGGAAACTCATAGTTGTTTTAATTTACATTTCCCTGATGATTAGGGATGATGAACATTTTATTAAGTGTGTGTTTGCCATTTGTATTTCTTCCTCTGTGAACTGCCAGTACAGCTCTTTGCCCCATTTTGTGAGTGGGTTATTTAACTTTTTATTGTTTAGGTTTTTGAGTTCTTTGTAGGTTCTAGATATTAGGCCTCTGTCAGTTGGCTAATCGGCAAATATTTTCTCCCATTTTGTGGGAAATCTATTGGATTTTCTGATTGTATGCTTGTCTGTAAAGAAACTCTTCAGCTTCATGTGATCCCATTGGTTGAGGGACTGATTAAGATAATGAGCTTCTGTTTTTTTTTTGTTGTTGTTGTTCAGGAAGTCTTTCCACTCCTATATCATGGAAAGGTCTTCCTATATTTTCTTACAATACTACCCAAGTTTCTAGTCTTATTTGAGGTCTTTGATCCATTTGGACTTGAGTGTTGTGCATGGCGAGATATGTGGGTCAAGTTTCAATTTCCTGCATATGGTTATTCAGTTTGATCAGCACCATTTGTTGAAGATGCTGTCTTTTTTCCAGCCTATACTGTTAGGGCCTTTGTCAAATATCAAGTAACTATAGTTGCTTGACCCAAAGTCTAGGTCCTCAATTCTATTCTATTGGTCTATACTCTTTATTTTATTCCAGTACCATGCTGTTTCTTTTACTATGGCTTTGTAATATAGCTTTAGATAGGTATGGTGATGCCTCCATAGGTATTTCTTTTGCTGAGGATATGCCTGGATATCTGAGGCCTTCTGCCTTTCCATGTGAAATGTGAGATCATGTTTTCGATCTCTGTGAAGAAGAACATTGGGATGTTAATTGGAATTGCATTAAATCTGTGTATTGCCTTTGGTAGGATTGCCATCTTCACAATGTTAATTCTGCCTATCCAGGAGCATGGAAAGTCTTTCCATTTTCTCAAGTCCTTCTCAATTTCCTTCTTGAGTGTTTTTATCTTTTTGTTATATAGATCTTTCACTTCCTTCGTTAATGTTATTCCAAGGTATTTTACTTTATTTTTATTTTATTGTTGCTATTGAAAATGGGACCCTGTCCTTATTTCTTTCTCTGTATCTTTGTCATTTGCATATAAAAAGGCTACTGATTTTTGTGCATTGATTTTCTATCCTGCTACTTTGCTATTGGAGTTAATCACATTCAGAAGTTTTGTGATGGAGTCTCTCAGGTCTCTTACATATACTATCATGTCATCAGTGAATAGAGCTAACTTAACTTCTTTCCAAATTGTATCCCTTTTGCTTATTTTTTCTGTCTTATTGCTTGAGCTAGGACTTCCAGTACTATATTGAAGAGCAGAGGTGGGAATGGACAACACTGTCTTATTCCTGATCTCAATGGGAATTCTTCCAGTCTCTCTCCATTAAGTATTATTTGGGCCTTAGGAGCTCTTTATATTGCCTTTATTATGTTAAGATATGAACCAACCATGCCAATTCTCTCCAATGTTTTGATCATGAAGTGATGTTGTATCTTGTCAAAGGCCTTTTCTGCAACTATCAAACTGATCATGTGGTTTTGCATTTAACCTTGTTTATGTGGTATATTACATTGAGAGATTTCCATTTGTTGAACCACCCCTGTGTTCCTGGGATGAATCCCACTTTGTCAAGGTGGATAATGCTTTTGATGTGTTGTTGGATTAGGTTTGCGAGCATTTTGTTCAGGATCTTTGCATCTAAGTTCATCAGGGAAATAGGCCAGTAGTTTTCTTTCCTTGTGGCATCGCTGCCTTGTTTTGGAATTATGGTGATACTGGCTTCATAGAAGGAGTTTTGGAGCTCTCCCTGTTCTGCAATTATGTGGCACAGTTTGGAAAAGATTGGTTTGAGTTCTCCCATGCAGGCTTGATAGAATTCAGTTGGGAAGCCATCTTGTCCTGGACTCTTCTTTTTGGGGACTTTTTAAAATTACTTTTTCAATCTCAATGAGTGTGATAGGTTTGTTTAGGAGATTAACGTGCTCTGAGTTTAGCTTTGATAGATGGTATGTGTCCATGAATTTATCCATCTCCTCCACATTATCCTGTTTTGTGGATTAGATGTTTTTGAAATAAGTCCTGATGATTCTCCCAAATTCACTTATGTCCTTTCTGATCTCCTCTTTTTCACTTCAAATTTTCTTAATTTGAAGCATGTCTTTTTATTTATTTATTTATTTTTTTTTTTATTTTTTGCTTGAGCAAATTGTCCAGGGGTTTGTCAATCTTGTTTATTTTTTTCAAAGAGCCAACTCTTTGTTTTGTTAATTTTCTTAATTGTTTTCTTAGTTTCTAATTCATTAATTTCTGCTCAGATCTTAATTATTTCTTTTCTTCTGCACCTTTTTGGGTTGGATTTTTCTTGGTTTTCCAGTGCCTTTAGGTGGATGGTCAGGTTATTGGTTTGGAACCTCTCTGTCTTCGTTATGAAGGCATTTAATGCTATGAATTTTCCCCCGAGGACCACCTTCATGTGTCCCATAAGTTTTGGTACTATATGTTTTCATCGTCATTCATTTCTAGAAATTTTACAATTTCATTTTTCATTTTGTCCACTATCCATTTATTGCTTAGAAGTGTGCTGTTCATATTCTAGGCATTGATAGGATTCTTGATGGGTCTTTTGTTGTTAATTTCCAGCAATATAGCATTATGATCTGATATCATTCAGGGAATTATGTCAATCTTCCTAAATATATGGAGGCAGGCTTTTTGACCCAGTATATGGTCTATTTTAGAGAATGTTCCATAGGCTGCTGAGAAGAATGTGTAGTCTGTGGATTTGGGAGGGAATGTTCTGTAGATGTCTGTTAGGTCTAAGTGATCTATGGTTTTGTTGAGCTCTCTTAGTTCCCTGTTGAGTTTCTGTTTGTATGATCTGTTTATTACTGATAATGGTGTATTGAAGTCCCCAACTATCATCGTGTTGTTGGTTATTTCTATTTTGTTGCCAAGTAGGTTTTGCTTTATGAAATGTAGTGCCCCTATGTTTGGTGCATGCAGATTTATGATTGTAATATCCTCTTGATGGATCCTTCCCTTGATAAGTAGGAAGTGGCCTTCTTTGACTTTTTTGAGTATTTTTGGTTTGAAGTGTATTTTTTTCTGACATTGGTATAGCTACACCTGCTTGTTTCATATTCCTGTTTGCTTGGAATATTGTTTTCCACCCTTTCACCCTGAGGAGGTGTCTGTTTTTAGTGGTGTGGTGGGTTTCTTGAAGACAACAGATTGAGGGGTCTAATTTTCTGATCCATCCTGTTAGCTTGTGTCTCTTGATGGGTGAATTAAGGCCATTAATATTTAGGGTAATTACTATGAGATTTTATTTGATCCCTGCCATATTGTGTTGGTATATGTGGTTTGGTGTTTTGATGAACTTTGAAGTTTTTTGTGCCTTCTGTGTGTTTGGTTATTGTGATCTGCTTCTTGTAGGCATTTTAATTTGATTATTTGTTTTTTCTGTGTAGAGAAATTCCCTGACATACTCTCTGCAGGTTTGGCTTTGTGTTCATATAATTATAATGCTGAGTTTTGTCATGGAAAGTTTTTCTTTCACAATCTATTATGAGGGATACTTTTGTTGGGTAAAGTAGTTTGGGATGGAAGCCAAAGGTTCTTAGACTTTGCAGTGCTTCATTCCAGGCCCTTCTGGCTTTCAGGGTTTCCATTGAGAAATCTGAAGTAATTCTGATCTGGTTACCTTTAAAAGGTACCACCTTGTGCATCTGGCTTACATGGGACCTGGGGACCCAAACATAGGTCCTTTGGCCTTGCAGACTAGTACCTTATCTGCTAACACATCTCTCCAGCCTCAGGTTAAATATTTTGAGGTGGTACAAATTCATCTGATTAAGACCTAGCCAATGAAAGTCAGAAGTTAGTGTGAACTAATCATCCATAGAAATAAATGGTTAATTCTAATCATGTACTTACACAAATTATCATTAAATAATGTTGTTTTATCAGAAATGTTGTGAAGTACATCATTAACATAGTAAAATGAATCATACCTTAAATGGATTCAAGTTTATTCTGTACTTGGTTAAATACAATAGAATATTTTTATGGGACTAATCCAAGTAATAACATATTGATTAATATCTATAGCATCTCAGATGTTTCATGACACTTGTATTAATTATTTTATCTTTTTATTTTCATAATTTAAAAAATATGGACTACTTATTTTGTTATTATTTAGAGAATAAAAGTAAAATAATTAGAAGCAAAAGTAAAAGCAATATTGATAAAATTGCTGCAAGCCTGAGGAAGGGGTCGTTTACTGCTAATATCTACTTTCAAAAGAGCCATCCTGAAAGGGGGACAGGAAATCCACAGCCTGCAACTACCTTTGCTTTCTGGTTCCTTGTAGCCTTCAGAGCAAGAACAAAGCCTGGCAGGCTCCATGGCATTGAGCCATGCTGCTCTATATTGACTCATCTCTGTTTGGGACCTCCTACTGACCACAGAGATATACTTTCAGAACATCAGAGCAATGGGAAGCTTTCTATTTAATATCTCTTCTTCCTAGTTCTTAAAAATGGTCAGAGCAGCCTTGAAGTTGGCTGTCTCTCTTCATGTGGTCCTACTCTTCCTTTCTTCAAGCCCCAACAGGAATTCCATGAGATAAACCTTGGTGAGTCCACCTCTGGTCTTCTGTCTGCAACATGGAGGGTGTGAAATAATGTAAGGTATTAGTTACTTTCATAGATATTGAAATAGGCTTATGCATTGGAATCAGTGGTGATTGAGAAAGATTATCTGCCTAAACATTAAATATATTTTTATTATTTCTAGGAATGATGTAGAAAATATTGTCCATAATCTTATTAGCTGAAACAGCTAGAAAATTTCAACAAAATTTAAACAAAGTTCTACTTGAATATATCGAGACTTATTTAAAAGTAAAGCACTGTTTAATTCTCTTATATGGAAAGAAAAGAACAAAAAAGTAAGCTTAATATCCTGAGTATGTTTCTAGTAAAGGTATCTCAGACTTTAACTTCAAGAACAATGGACATCCTTCCAAATAAACTAATCAATGTTCAAGTTAAAAATAGCTTTTTATAAATAGCTCAAAAGCAACTTTAATTTTTTTTGTATTTTATTTATTTAAGAGAGGGAGAGAGAGGATGGGTGTGCCAGGGCCTCCAGAAACTGAAAACAAACTCCAGACACATGCACCACATTGTGCATCTGTCTTACCTGGGTCCTGGGAATCCAGCCTGAATAGTTTGGCTTTGCAGGCAAGTTCCTTAACCACTAAGCGATCTCTCTAGCCCAAAGATCAACTTTCTTTTTTTCTTTTGAGGTTGAGTTTCACTCTACTTCAGGCTGACCTGGAATTCACTATGTAGTCTCAGGGTGGCCTCGAATTCATGGCCATCCTCCTACCTCTGCCTCCTGAGTGCTGGGATTAAAGGTGTGCACCACCACACCCGGCCTCAAAGATCAACGTTTTAATGTCAATGTGTGATACTGTGTGAGTCTGGGCAAAATAATTTCCCCCTGCAAAATTAGGAAAATGTTAATATTCCACTTCAAAAATGTACTGTGGGGACTTACTGAATGGGAGTTTGTGATGCTGTAAGAAGAATAGCAGTCACTTAAAGTTGATTTTAGAATATCTAAAATAGATGTGATACACAATACTGATTTGAAGACATTATATTATTTTAGATCTATCAACACTTTAACACACACACACACACACACACACACACATACACACACACACAAATTATTCCCTTCAATAGTTCCTAAGGTTCATCCACAAAGTGTATCTAGTAGTTAGACTTGAGTAAAAAGTATGAAGTCTACATTCTTTCAATATTTTGCAGAAGGTATTTGTGAGCAAATATTTCAAAATTTAAGGCTAAACATATATTCTAATGTACTACATCAGAAATGTTAAACAGTAGTTCATAATAAAAACATCACAAGTGGTTTCTTTATACTTTGTATGTAAGAATGTATAATTTTCATAATTCAAACTTGGCTTCCACTATGTACTCACTATGGACTTGACTTTTATATACTACATACTTCTGTTGTTACTCAATTTAGAATTAGAATATCCTAGGAATTTGAACATAATGTTGAGAAAATCTGTCTCCTACCACATAAAGACATTATGCAGAGTGGTTTTGCACATTGTTTAGTACAGTGAGTGGTGACAAATCTCATAATTCCTTCATGTCCTTAATGTATTTTTGCTATTGAGTAAATTTTATTATCATATTGCTTGTTAATGTATGATTTGTTAAAAAGGCCCAATCAAATTTCAGTGGAACAGAAAGTATGTGGCACTTTCCATTTTAAAATGTCATAAAATATTCTTCATCTATTTCTTGTAATTATCTTAGTAAGTTGGTACTAAATATCTCCATTATACAAATGATACATAAAGAAATTGCATAATTAAACATCCAAACATCTGAGCCATTAAACATTTATAAGTGATTGTGGCATTTGGTACATGTTCTTCCGTGATAGATATAGTTTTATTGAGTGGTGATATAGAATCATAGTAAACATTTTCCTAAGATAAAAAGTAGTAATTTATGACATTATTAATTGTCTAAATGCCATCATCACAGATGCTTCCTTTTATTTTAAAGCCAATTTTGAAAATGCTTTAGATATTCAGATGTCATAGCTTAGCCATGTCTGAGCAGCTGGCTATTATTTCTTAGCCCATTGGCACCAATTTCCTAGCCTGCTGCACTAGTTTGGACTTCAAATCACTGAGGCATTTAGTAGCTTATGAATGTTTACACTGGAGCCAACATGGAGATGCAAACAAGGTTTGAAGGAAAACATCAGTTTGTCACCAGCTATGGACACAACCCAGTAATTGTTTGTTTGTTTGTTGCAGTTTCAGCCTCTGTAGTCACAGACAAGTCCTCACACTCCTTAACTGCTGCACCAGTCCAGTTATTTGCAAAAAAACTTAAAATCATGAACATTTGCAGGAGAAATCATAACAGTTTAAGAGCTTGAAATTTTCTGTAGGTCACTATACCTTACACACTTCTTCCATCTACCTTTTCCTCCAGACTTGCTTCCCATGCTGACTCTGAATATCCAGTTTGCTTTGGCCAGCCCGAAAGCAATGACGATGACACAGCGGCCATTTGATGAGTGTTTTAGCCTGAAGATTTGCCCATTTAGAGCACTATGGAAATATAGTCTCCCAGGAGAGATTATTGCTTGATGAAAAGTAATGATCCTATCACTCTCATCACCCCAATTAAGGCACATTCTCAATTGTCAGGTGCAAGGAAGAGGCCGTCCAATGCTGAATGGCTCTTCTTTTACTGGGCATCAGGCTTGAGGAGAGCCTTTGCCAGGCCCACTAAGACCTTTGGAATGTAGCTGTACCAGGATTGCTGTAGGATCAGCACAGAAGTTCATCAGAAATAATAAATGTTGCTTTAAGAAACTGAATTTTGAAGGGCTTTATTAATGCAGCAATGCTCAATGGACAGTCAATAGCTTGACTGTCAGGCATAAAAATGGCTTATTCACTGAGTTCATTTTCAAAGGTACCAAGAAAAGGCTTTCTAATACGTGTTTTTAATAGTGGCTTCATGGGGATTTTTAAGGCTTTATTTTCTTGGTATTTTTGGCAAGGAAATAAACTGAAGTTCCATGTAGAATATTAATTATCATGATGGACTTCAGGGGAAAATTTTGAAACAAAACATTTAATTGTCTTTGCTAGGCAATGTAATGAAATACAAGCCACACACTATCATTATTTAATGTACAAATCAAAAAATTTACATGTACTATTGCAAAAATGGAGCAAGGTTATCTTTGATGTTGAACATATAATTTTAAACCTTTGACATAACATTTGTTTCAGTAATATTTTTCAAAGTATAGCTATTAGACTTAGATGTAAACTAGCTCATATGTACAATTACTTGTACACAATAAACATTATTCATTAAAAGCTAAATTTTAATAAACTTAAAGAAGAATCCTGTAGAATTTAAGATGTCAGAATGCAGCAATGTCAAGCTGTAACATAAATGGGGATTCTCAGCCAAGTATGAATAAATTGTAATAAATAGAAACATTAAATTACCAAGGATTTAGGGGGATTAGATGGATAAAGTTTTCAATATAAATCTTATAATGTCTTAACTCACAAATTTTTGTTATATATGATTTTCTTACCAAGTAGGAAATAAACCTAGGAAATTATGATGGTTGGCAAAAACATCAAAAACTAATATAATTAAAATAAGTCTGTGGTTTATGTAATAAATAACCTAAAAGTATTTTGATAGCCATCAAATTATAATTTGTTAGCACTTTACTACCTAAATATTATTAGATTCATTCACATATCTATCATTCCTAGGGCATACCCTATGTATATGGTTGAATATTTTCCCTTCTCTTTTTAGCATATCCTTGTGACTGATTTCTTAAAACTTAAACTAATCACCCTATTAAAAATCATTGAAATAATTATAAGGTAAAAATTCATCAATGAATTTAGAGACCAACTCTTTAAAAATCTTGTATAGTAAAATCTTTGTATAAGTTATGTTTGTCTTTCAATGGAAAACTTTTTTCTTCATTAGTCACTAATATAAATATATCTGAGTAAAACCTATAAGGTATATGAAAAAATATAATCTAAATTACTCCAGAATTACTACATGTATCTTAAATCATTCTAAATGTAAGGTTCAAACAATATTAATTCACATGAATCCTATTTAATATTCATAATATATACATTGACTTAAGTTTACAAGCATTCATTAAAACTTGCAAACTAGGGTGATTATGGAAATCTATCCAATATTGAAACATTAAAATGATGCATGTACATGTGGGTTCACATGCAATATTTGAAGAATAAAGTTTATCAATTCAATGATTTGACATCCAAAATAAATTTATTACTTTTATTTGAATATTATGGTTAAAATAAATATTAGGGTTAAAATGCTGAGGTTCAGAAAACTGTAGGAATGTAAACAAGAGGCTTGCAGCTGGGCATAAGCTGGCCATGCTAACCAGACAAGAGGAAGGACAGGGCTGTGGGAAATAATACCAAGCCTGTCTAGGCAGGGTCAGGCCAATTCTCATGAAACTCTCCCCTGCCCCCAGGGATACACATAAGACACTGGCGCCCTTTCACATATCCATGCATTTAATTGCAAAAGACAAAATATCCACAAGAAGGGCTTCTAAAACAGTTTTAATCTATTCAAGACAAGAGAACACCCCCCAGATCAACAACAGAAACAAAATTTTACGTGAGGTCCAAGGAGAACTGCAGTAACATGTTGGTTGCAGTGTATGCTGATGATTAGAATGATTTTTTGTTGTGAGACATCCTTGAAACCACAACTAGTTTGTCTCCACTGTTTCAGAAAGGCAGCTGACATTCCCCCACACATGTGTAATAATGCAGCGTATGAAACCTAAAAGACCTAATGTCATTATAATATTACTTACACTGTGGCTTTGACAGTTCTCCCTTACTCAGATAGCATGGGAGAAACACCCTAAAAGGAACATCCTATGATTTGGGAGAAAATGGGTCATGTTACCTCATGAATATGCAATCCATCTCATAAATATTTATACAATCTTCTTGAATATTGACAAGATAGGGCCTGGGGAGATGGCTCATTAGATGAGAGCACTTGCTGCACAAGCACGAGAACCTGAATTCAATTCCTGACAACCATATGAAAAGTAGGCATGTCCATGTATTCCTGCAGTCCAGACACTCAGAAACAGGAAGTTTGTTGGGGCTTAATGGTCAGCAGGTCTCAACAAAATGGGGAGTTCGAGGTGCAGTAAGAGATTCTGTTTCTAGAAAATAATGTAGAAGAGTGACAAAGAAGGAAATGGGTCATCCTCTCTGGCCTCTGAACACATGGACATCTGTTTCACACACATGCATACAACACACACACACACCACCACCACCACCACCACCACACAAACTGTTCCTCACATGCCAAAAATAAATAAATAAATAAATGAATAAATAAATAAATAAATAAAAAGTTAAGCAGAAGCTCCTCCCCATTGGTCCAAGCCATACTCTCTAAGAGTTCTTGCTTTGCAGAGGTTGGTTTCTGCTTCCTCGCTAAGTAAATTTCTTCTCAAAATGTCTGTGTCTTTTTACTGAATTCATTTATTCAAGAAGAAAGAGCAAGAGACCTCCCACAACACTGTGACACTAAATCTTTGTTTATAACTTGAGTCAATATTTATTAATGCCAAATAATATGTAATCTAATAGAAACGAATGACCATTATCTTGGTAGTTTCCTGTAGGATTAGTCAACTAACTGAACTAGTATATTAAAGAGATAGTTTGGAAAAAAAATATCTGATATGTAAAAAATACTAAGAAATACGCTTGGGGCTGGAGAGATGTCTTAGAGGTCAAGCATTTGACTGGGAAACCAAAGGACCCAGGCTCCATTCCCCAGGGCACACACAAGCCAGATGCACAAGGTGGCACATGCATTTGGAGGTTTTTTTTTTTTTTTTTTTTTTTTTTTTTTACAGTGGCTGAAGGCCCTGATGCACCCATTCTCTCCCCCTCTCGTTTGCTCTCTTTCTGCCTGTTTCTCTCTCAAATAAGTAAATTAATAAAAAATAAATTTTAAAAAGTAGAATTGATCTCTGTACAACCTCTAGATTTTTTCCCTGATGAGTGCCTTTTTGAATATATTTTTTTTGCATTTTTATTTTATTTGCAAACAGAGAGAAAGAACAGAAAGAGAGAGAACAGGTGTGCCAGGGTCTCTAGCCACTGCACATGAACTCTAGACACGTGTGTCACTTTGTGAGTCTGGCTTTACATAGATACTGGCAAATCAAACTCAGTTCATTAGGGTTTGCAGGCAGGTGTCTTAACCACTGAGCAATCTCTCTGCTTGTAGTAGGTTGTGAGAATAGCAGGAAGAGCAGAACTCATGCTTAAATTGCCACTTCCTCTGACTTAATACACACCTGCCAAAGCTCAGGGAACACTGTGGAAGAGGGCAGAAAGTGTATAACACCCACAGGGTGAGGAGTATCCTGAGGCATAGTCCACCCACCACCAAAGCTTCACTGATACATTCATAATGCCATGGTAAATACCAGTAATCCCACTGAAGAGGGCCTCAGCAGAATGAAGGTGAAGAGGGCATGTCAGAGGATAATATGAGGGGAATGGAAATAACACACTATTTGTCCATAAGTAAAGTTCTAAATCAAAAATAAAATAAATGAATATAAAAATAAAAGAATAAGTAAACAACTCACAAAAAATCTCACACTTTATTTGATCATATGAATTTAATGTGGTCTTTGAACTGTATAAATAACATAGCCTAATATGTTCTTTAATGAGAAGTGAATAAATTCAATTAAATCCCCGGAGATGGGGAAAAAAAAAAAGTAAAATGGAGTTTATTGTTAGGGTGACCTGACTACAGAAATGTTTGATAAGCAAATTGTCACATCTTGTTTGTTCACTTACCCCTCCCCTTGGCTACAAAAACTATCAAATGAAAATAAAATCTCCACTCAAGGCCAAAGCCTCTTTGGATGGCTACCTCAAGCTTCCCCCCCCCCCCCACTCCCCAGCTAATAAACTTCTCTACTTTCCCTCATTCTGGCATTGGAGTGATCTTTCCAGAGAATTTCTCCATCTCTGGAGGCCCCAATGAGATTTCCCATCCCAACGACCCCGGTTGGTCAGCAAGGACTACTGCTCCTGGTCCTCCCAGCCTACCAAAGGTCCCAGGAACTGGGAAACATGAACCCCTGACATAATCGCAGGGTACCATTCAAGGTGGCCCAAGAACACTGTGAAGCCCAGTCCAAAGTTCCTGAGTGGAAGGAGAGCAGGGCGGTGAGATGTCTCGACCAGGTAAGAATTCTCTGGGGAAACTAGAAACTGGAAACTGTGAGTAATCAGGTCTGGAGGAGCTGGCACTGACTGATCCCTGCAAGAGTAGGAATCCCCCAGCTCTGATACTGCTATGAGGTGATGGCCCTCTTTCCATTAGTTTGACAGATGGTATTCAGTTTCAGTAACTAGCTAGATAAGACCAATATTGCTTGGTCTCTGCAATGAGTTCCATCAGAGTTATGAATGGAATTAGATTTAAAAAAATGTTTAAACTCTGACTGAATGAGTGAATGAATGAATATAGGAGGGGAAGATGTCCATCTGTTGTCTATATTTTTCATATACACTTGGTATAAATGTGTGTACAAGTATACATGTGGCTCACAGCCCCAAGGCTGAGGAATGACTTTGTCTCTGTGTCTGTCCTGTAGCACTAACACAGTGGGAAATTCATTGTTGGGGAAGTCCTCCACCAAGCCCACTGTCCTAGACTACATGTTCAAAAACAAATCATACTCCGGAAAGGAATATTCATGGGATTACAATACTAGGATGACACCAGAAAAATTACAGGCCTCTGTAACTTAGAAAGGCCAGCTTTTAAAGCTGAATGGTCCCCAGAGGAAAGACTGAAAGTAACTAAGATTTTAGACATGGAAAAATGCAACATTTTCCTAGTACTAAAAGTTATAAAATGGCAAGATCTGGGAGCTGTCCTGTAGCCCAGAAAGAAATCCAAAACTCTCCCTGAAAAAAATGCTCACCTAGAGTCAAAACAAAAGCTTCAAAGCCAGAGATCACCCCCATACCGCTGCCTCCTAATACATACCAAAAATACTGTGGCAGAACTGCATGCATGACAGAAGCTTGAGGACTTCAACGTGAGAAGCAAAAAAATCAGCCACATGACTATGATCCTAACCCCTTCCATTTGCTAGATGAATCAGCTCATTTGATAAGATAGAGAAACTTTGGTTCAAAGAGACTTTTATGTCTTTCACCGCTGAACAGACACTGTTATTTACTGTTGCCTCATATTAGATCCTTTTTTCTTCCACAGGAATGTCTGTTTCTTTTTGAGGAATGTGGTACAACACCCCCTCCAATACATGAATGTCCTGAACTCTCCTCCTTACAATAGAATTAGTCACAGTCACTCTTGCTGACTAATCTTGTACAGAGAAGGCCTGCCTAGCTCTCTTTCTTTTATTATAATAATTCATCTGTTTTGTCATCCATATTTTCAAAGACAATAATTATAAACCACTTCCTGCTGCTAAAAATTAAATACAAGATTTAATGGTAACAATGTCAATGTTCCCAGTGATAACTAACACATGCTTGGCCCTTAAAGTCATGCTTACCCAGGACTCTGGAGGTCTTAAGAGCTGAAGCACCCCAAACCTTGATCCTTCCCTCTGTGTAGACTACATGGGGACACTGACTAGCTGCATTAATGGAGACTCTCATAATAATTATGCTGGGACTGATGTTAAAAACGTACATTCTAAATGCACCTTCCAGGTTCATCCAATCTAGAATAAAAATAATTAAAATAGAGTTAATACTCCAGGTATACCAGCAATTACATACAAAATCATAAAGTTTTATGATGATAAAGAGGAGGGAATGTCATTGAAAAGAAGCTTAAAGTTGAACTGATTTACTGAGTTACTGTAGGAGTTAATTGTTTAGGAACTAAAACTTATCTTTGTCTGCAGATGGAAAAAATGCCAACAGGAACTATCCAGAAAGGGCAAAAAGGGATGATAAGAATGAAAGACAGTTTAGACTAAAACAAAGTAAAATGGAGTTCATTGTTAGGGTGGCCTGACTATTAGAAATGATTGATAAGAAAATTGTCGCATCTTGCTTGTTCACCTCCTCCTCCCATTGGCTATGAAAACTATAAAATGAAAATAAAATCTCTGCTTGTGCCCAAAGTTTCTTTGGAGGGCTAACTCAATCTTTTGTGCCCTGGGTAATAAACTCCTCTATTTTCACTCATTCTGGTGTTAGAGTGATTTTTCTAAAAAAAATATTTCTACAACAGTATCTATAATAGATATTCCTAATTTTAATTGACACTAATTTGTGATTTGCATTCAATCAGTGTTTTTATATCCTGCTTGACTCCTATTTTTAGGTCACAATGATGTTTTGGTAAATTAAATCTTAACTGTTTATAGTTTCTTTTATCTTTTTGTCTTGAATTAACTTGGAAACTATTTTTTTCACATAGAGTATGAGTCCAGTTTCATTATTTTTCATAGATAACCAAAATTTCAAAAGGCTATTCTTTTAGTCAGGTATATACCCTCTACTAACTGGTTGGATATTTGATGCTAGTACATTAGTTTTAGTCTGCCGACGTATATAGAAATATTCTGTGTCGGAGCCAGGCGTGGCGGCGCACGCTTTTAATCCCAGCACTCGGGAGGCAGAGGTAGGAGGATCGCCGTGAGTTCGAGGCCACCCTGAGACTCCATAGTGAATTCCAGGTCAGCCTGGGCTAGAGTGAGACCCTACCTCGAAAAACCAAAAAAAAAAAAAAAAAAAAAAAAAGAAATATTCTCTGTCCATAACGCTTTATGCTCCAATACCCTACTGAAAGATCTCTGTGCAATGACTTCACTTGCTATTAAATTTATACACTATGAAATGGACAGGATGACATGAGCAGAGGCTGGACATCGCCTCCTGGCTGACATCAGGTGGACAATATCAGAATGTGCTAAACACAGGCAAGTGGAAATTGACTGAAAACCTACCTGTAACCCTCCCATCAACTGCACACCTCCTTCAGCAGGGTTCCAATTGCCAAATTGCCATCAGCTGAGAACTAAACATTCAATTCATATCAGTATAAGTTTATACCGAACACCTAATACAAACCACCAAAGTTATTATTGCTATTCTGTTTGATGTTTATTCAGAAATATCTATAAATTTTAAACTATGCCATTTTCTCTCTTCTCAGAAATACTTTATCATTATCTAAATCATTTTATTCATTATTTAACTTAGTGAAACTTCAGATAAAACAACTATTGTAGATTATTTTCTGTTTGTGTTTTTCTATCATTCTTTCTAACTCTAGGAAAGAACTAATGTGCTCCTCACATACATACAGTTTCCATGTCAAGTATATTATATAAGCAACTCCATGCAGTTTGTAGCCTTTGGAATTGGCATTGTTTTCACTTGGCATAATTGCTTTGAAAGCCGGCCAGGAGGTGAACTGAATCAATAGATGATTCTTCATTGCTAGAGAGCATGCAGTGTGATGACATTTCTATGTTTGTTGAATCTTTCTCTAATTCAAGGCCATCTTTCTGTTTCCAGTTTCTGCCTATTATTAATAATATGAAAACCTGTTGTATTTACCTATATTTTAAAATAGACTTTAAATTTTAGAGAAGTCTGTTATAGAACCTGGGACTGTAGTCTGTCTCTCATCTTTCTACTCACCAATACTCTAAATAGTTATCCCTATTAAAACACATAACTGTGATATAATAATAACAAGTAATGAGCAGATACTAACACTTTATTACTATCTGAAGTCCAGTATTTACTGTGTATGTCCTTACTATAGACACCCAGTAATTGATTCTCCACTTATATAGCTTTTTCACTGCATGAATATTATTTTTTTCTTCCTCTTATTTCTTATTTCCTTTTCTTTTAACTCTCTTAGATTTTTTACTTTTTTTAAATATTTTATTTATTTGAGAGAGAGAAAGAAGCATATATAGAGACAGACAGAGAGAGATGGAGAAAGAATGGGTGTGCCAGGGCCTCTATCCACTGCAAACGAACTCCAGATGCATGCCCAACCTTGTACATCTGGCTTACATGGGTCCTAGGGAATTGAACCGGGATCCTTTGGCTTTGCAGGTAAGCACTTAACTGTTAAGGCATCTGTCCATTCCAGGTTTTTACTCCTTAATAGATTTTGACAACTATATAGTGATATGCAACCATAATTACATTACTATTTAAAATAGCTTTCTGCCCCCAAATTAGGCTTAAACATAATCATTAATTTCTCTTCTAGTCAGCTCTTAGAAAACCACTCATCTTTCTACTGTTATCATACATTTCCCTTTGCAAAATGTCAAATAGTTGGAATCATGAAACATGTAGTCTTTTATACTGGATTTTTAAACTTATCAGTATGCTTTTATGTATTTTGTTGGGCTTTCATGTTTTTAAATACCATCTGCAGGTAATCATTCTGCCATTGAAATAAGGACAGATTGACTACTTTCAATGCATTTTGTTAAAAACCAGGATGTGAATTTTTTTTGGATCATGTGGTACGACCATACTGTTTTTCAGAATTTTCCAGGCAGTAGGACAAAATAGCAACATTTTTATGCCTAACAGCAAAATGTAAAAGCTTTTATGGTATTATCTCACAAAAATTTGGTTTTAGCCTTTTGAGCAGTGGAGTCGTTCATGTTTTTTTTTTTTCTATATTGCATTCTTACTTCTGTTTGTTGTTGTCATTCTTATTATTATATTCACTTTCTTTCTGCTTAGAGACATTCCATGGTCTTACTTTAGGATCACTCCACTCTGACATATTCTCTTAATTTTCCTTCATTGGACAGTGAATCCATTTTCTTTTCATTCTCCACTTCGCTTTTGGTGCACAGAATATTCTCAGAAGATAACATTTTACTTCAGTTTTTTAAACAATGTGAGGACACTTTGTTCATCACTTAGTTTTGATGAGAAACCCACTCTGATTCACATTAATGTCCCCAACAGGGCAGTAATAATTTTCCTTCATTGCCTTAGATTTTCTCACAGGTGTTACTTTTTATGATGTAACTTGGTATAGATTCATTGGAGTTTGTCAGCTCTGGACATTAATGAATCTTTTAGTTTACTTGGTTTGACAAATTTGGGAAGTTTTTATTCACTATTTCTGTTTCAGCAAGCAGTTTATTTTTTTTAGCCTCACCTTCTAAATTTTCTTCTTTAAATTCAGTATACTTGGTGATGTTAAGATCAGATAGTTTCAATAGTTATATTTTTCTGTTTATTGATTCTTTAACTGTCCCTCCATTCAACTGCTCTGCTGAGTCTACTCTGAGCATCACTTTCACTTCTAAAATTTCTATTTAGTTTATATTCCATTACTATACTGAGAATACTACAGTTTTAATTTTCTATTGACAATTGTCATATATCTTATAATTTCATTATATTAACCTCCCAGTACCTTATCTTGCCCCCTCCTCACACAATCCTTTTCACTAAACTCCTTATTTCCAACAAGACTCACTTCTATTACGATAATGTTTTTTTTTTCTCTTTCTCTCTTTTCTCCCTTTTTAGGTTGAAATGTTGATGAGAATCTTTGTTTCCTTTAGCCTTATTGTGGCACTTGTGACAGCTGTTATGGAGTTATAATGTAACAGTTTGCTCATGTCCAGAAGATAGTTTCCCAAAATTCTCCTCCTCATCCTCTGGCTATAACATTCTGTCTACTGGCTCTTCCACACAATGTTGCCTGAGCCTAGGAGGGCATGTTATATATGTCTCTATTAGCACTGTGCTCCCAATCTTCACTTATGCCTGGCACTTTAAACCTCCTTGGTAGTCACTGCCATCAGGAAAAAGAACCTTCTCTTCCCACAGATGCTACCAGCCCTAATCTATGATCATAAACATGAATATTTACAGGGAACTTTGATGGTCACAGCATATCCATTCATTAAGTCAATGGCTATGACTTCCCCCTAGGCTCTATGACTTTGAATAGATTTTGGATTTTCGGTAGATTTTCAGTACCAGGAATGCATTCTCTCCCATAGAATGATCCAAGCAGACAGCAGTTGGTTACCCAATACCACTCATACCACTATTACATGAGTGGCCTCAGCTTTGCTGTCTAGGTAATTATGTAGCATGTAGGCTTGGTCAGCATTTGGGTAAGACTGATGAATTTTTTAACCTGCAAACAAACAAACAAAAAAACATGTGTCTCACTTTCCAGCTAGCTAGGGGGAGGGAGGCTTCCAGCTCCATTCCAAATATACAGTATCAGAAAGAACTAGAATATAAACCAAATGGAAGTTTTGGAAGTGAAAATAAAGCTCATAGTATATATTCAGGCATATCCTTCCCCATATACAGATGCTAACCTCATTTTCTTAGATCTATATGCAAGTCAGTAAGAGTCAGTAGAGGCCCAGAAACTAGAACTGAGCCATGGGTCGGGGGTGGAAAGGTCATAAAGGGAGAGGACAGTAGGTATGTCAGGAGAAGGACAGAATACAGAATAGAGTTGGAGAAGGAAAAGGGTGGGCATTTAAGATGATATGCCAAAGCCACAGGAAAACCCAATTATTTGTTGACTACTTAAAAATATAATTGAGAAAGAGAGCAGGAGAGCATGCTAGTTTGGGCATAAATGTTCTATGAGGATAAGTAATGTTATTGGCAGTGGCCACAGGTTGCTGCAGGAAAATCCCAGTGCCGAGGGAAGAATACCTTCTAGTGAGTTATTGGTCATGGAGGCCCCTAAGCACCGCCCACCCTGTTAAAAGGGGGAAAAAAGTACAGGCTATTGCCAAAGCTCTTGGATGCCCCAGAGAACTACGTAATAAGACCCTGTTGCTGAAAACAACCCAGGCACCAGTAGCAGCATGATGAAAAATAAAGATGAGGCTGTACATTTATATAAGACTGTCTTCATTAGGAACATTTTTTGTTATATGATTGTTCCTTGAATGGACTTTATGTCTTCAAAATTTTGTCACATAATAGTAAAATCTTTATCTTCTCAATGATGCTATCTTTTGAGTACAATTTTTCATTACATTTGCAATGTTCCCATTGCTGAGAATGATTTTTAAAAATGGAATTATGATTATTTAAGGTATTATGTGACTAAGGATTTCATTCAGAGTTTTGTTGTTGTTGTTGTTTCATTGCTCACTCCCTCTGACACTGATATGTCCAGGGAGGGGACTCATTGCCTTGTAACTACAGAGCTAGACAGAAAGTCAAAATCTGCATTTAGCCTCTACTGATGTCTAAGAGGGGATTTGAGAGCCAGGGGCCTAAATGCTCTGCAAGCTTCCACTGGTATACTGGTATATGAGAAGGATAGGAGTGTTTTATTACTGTTCCCCCAATGGCCTGTGTAGTGCCAGGTAAAGAGAAGAGGGATACTTCCTTTTGACTAGCAAGTGATGAAAGTTGTTCTTACTGGCTTGGTAAGGAGACCATTCCATAAAGGAGAAGGGAAGAAATAGTGAGTCATTGCTGCCAGATGAGTCTGAGAGTCTAGATGTCTACATAGTCTTCATTGCCAGCATGGCTGGAGCCTCAGTAACACCTGGAGGGATGACTGTGCTAGCTATATACTTGTGAGAAACCTGGACTCCTCTCTCAGCTATTCCTAGTATGGGTGCTGGTAGGTAACACTTTCTATTGTAAGTTTTAATTGCAATACTGTACTATTTCTTCAAATATTTCTGTCCTTGTAAAATGTCATTAATTGGTCATTTTCTGTTGGAGTTGTTTATTAAATCTGTACTGACTCTAAAATGAGAAAAAAATGAACTACAATCTTTGCCTGTTGCTCTTTTTGCATTGTTGCTCTTTTGGTTACCAATCAGGGCAAGGGTAAGAAAACTCTAGAAAGTATACCTGCATTTTCCTTTGGACCATGAGTCTGTATTCTGCTTTCCACATTCTGAGAAATTTTATGCTTGCTATGTACAATCCTGAGGGTGCTCTGTGTGCTTAGTGAGAATTTAAAGGAACAGTCATCATTTGAATTACTATGATTATATATAAGACTTTGAATAGATTTTGGATTTTGGGCAGATTTTCAGTACCAGGCATGCATTCTCTCCCACTGGATGATCCAAGCAGACAGAAGCTGGTTACCCCAATACCACTCCTACCACTATTACATGAGTGGCCTCAGCTTTGCTGGCTAGGTAATTATGTAGCATGTAGGCTTGGTCAGCATTTGGATAAGACTGATGAATTTTTTAACCTGCAAATATATATGTGTGTGTGTGTGTGTGTGTGTGTGTGTGTGTGTGTGTGTGTATTTGAGACATTTAACACATGAGAATACTGTAATTTAATCATAATGCCCTCCCTTACCCATGTTAGCCCCTTCTTTCCCATTGAGTTCTGGTGAACCCACACCTTTTTACATATAATACCTCTTCTATTTTGATGTCTCATTCATTTTTCTCCTCCTCTGTTGCCTGTGTCATAATGTGGATGGATATTATATGGGACAGATCTTATGGAGGTAGGAACTTTCACTGTGAGCTCATGATGCACCAGTCCCTCATATCCTGAGGATACTGTCCCAAAGTACTTGTCCCCCCTGTTTCTTACATTCTTTCTATTTCTAGTTTTACAAAGTTCCCTACCTGACTCTTGAGGTATAATAGAGATGTTTTCCACTTAAAGAACTAACCTTTCAAGTAGAACCCCTAGGGCTATAGAGATTTCTCAGTAGTTTAAGAGCGTGCCTGCAAAGCCTGATGACCTGTGTTTGATTCTCCAGTAACCGTGTAAAGCCAGATGTACAGTGGTATAGACATCTGGAGTTCATTTGCAGTGGCTAGAGGCCCTCTTTCTCTCTTTCTCTGCTTACAAATATTTTCTTTTTTATTAAAAAGTCTCTTGTTTCAAGTACTTTAATGAGTTTTGGGACTACCCAGTATTCATAGATACAATGAAAAAGGAACTTCTCTAGTGAGTGATGGGAACAGCATTAATATTCTTTTCTTCTACCTCCTTGGCAATGTTCCTTGAGACCTGGCAGGTGTGAGAGAGCTATCTTGTCCAGTGCGGAGTACTCAACTGTTACTTCTTTTCATCTCCTTGATGAACCTTGGGTCTCCCCAATTTTTACTACCATCAGCAAAAAGAAGGTTCTCTAACAGTATCAATTAATCTGTATATACATATACATTTAGAAGGAAATTTTATAGACATTCTGTATCAGTTTAGCCAAAGAACAATTGTAGCTCCCCCAGTGGGACTAATAACCTTCCATCCACAGGCATTTTACTCAGTTTTAAGTGGTAGACACGAATCCCTTCCCATAGAGTAAACCCTAAATATGATTTTGGAGCAGTTAGTTATCACTATAACTTAAGTGCCACTATTGTACCGGTTGACACATCTTGTCTGAATGTCTGGTTGTGTGGCATGCAGGATCAACTGCTGAGTAATACTGTTGAGCAGTCAGCATAGCACTTTCTAGGACTTGGCAATTAGCTAGCACCGAAATAGTTTCCAACTCAGTTCCAGCTTGATTTCTCAATGTTCCATGAGTGAAACATGAGGTATTTTCAGCAATAGGATCTCACATTCCATGTCCAGTGGGGAACCAAAAGCATTGACTATGGACTGTTCTGGGGATCTTCATAAGCCTCACAGACCAACAACACATTAGGTGATGATCTACCTACCCTAGACATAAGGATTTTGCTAAAATAACCTATGACTTCTGGGTAAGCATTCTCCACCCTAAATTCATTCCTTCCTCTTTCCTTCCTTCCTTTCTTTCTTTCTTCCTTCCTTCCTTTGATCTTTACTTCCTTTGCTATCTTCCTTCCTTTTATAAGTTATACATTTTAATTATATGATGCAAAAGTATGTTACCATATCACTTGTTCATATTGTCATTCATGTTGTGGAACCTTCCCTCACTCTGAGGTTCTCTCCTCCTTCCTATCCTCTAATCATCCTTAGACATTTGTGCCCCCAATATTTTATCCCTCTATTGTCACATCTACTATCTCCTCTGTTGCAGTCAGATTCACATTGCTGGCAAAAATCACCAGACCAAGAGCAGCCTGTTGGGGGAAAAAAGATTTATTTTGGCTTACAGACTCGTGGGGAAGCTCCATGATGGCAGGGAAAAGGATGGCATGAGCAGAAGGTAGACATCACCCGCCAGCCAACATAAAAGCAACAGGAGAGTGTGCCAAACACTGGCAAGGGGACACTGGCTATAACATCCATAAGCCAGCCCCCAACAATACACTACCTCCAAGAGGTGTTAATTCCCAAATCCCCATCAGCTTGGAACCTAACATTCAGAACACCTAAGTTTATGGGGGACACCTGAATCAAACCACCACATTCTCTATCAAGCTCTTCCCTATTTTCCCTCCTGGCTTCTTTCTAGCTTCTTGGCCTCTATTAATGTTTTTCTCCAACATACAATCTTATTTAAAAATTCAAAGCTAGGATCAGCATATGGGAGAGAACATGTGGTTTCTGTCCTTCTGATTCTGAATGAGTTAGTATTATATTTAAAATTTCATAATTTCATTCTTTCTTTCCAAGTGATATGTATACATTTCATATCCTCACTGTCCATTTATCAGTTGATAGACATCTAGACTTATTTCATTTCATAACTATTGTGAATAAAGACACAATGAACATGGCTGAGCATGAATTTCTGTAGTAGCATGTGTAGTCATTAGGGAATATGCCAAGAGATGGTATAGCTGAATCCTATGGTAAATGTACATTTACCCTTTTTAGAAACCTCCAAACTGATTTCTATAATGGATACACAAGTTTGTGTTCCCACCAGCAGTGAAAAATTCTTCCTCTTTTCTACACCCACACCAGCATTTTTTGCATTCTTTATGATGCCATTCATATGGGAGTGAGATGGAATCTCAAAATAGTTTTAATGTAAATTTCCCAATGGAAAAGATGTTGAATATTTTTTGAATATTTATTTTCCATTTGTATTCTTCTTTCAATAATTCTTGGTTTAGTTCCATGACCCATTTTTTAATTGGGTTGTTTGTTTTTTATTGCTTTGCTTTTTTTTACATTTTAAAATATATTTTAGATATTAATCCTCTGTCAGACATAAGGCTAGCAAATATTTTCTCCAATTCTGTAGATTGTTCCTTTACTCAGTTGACAGTTTATTTAGCTATATGATCACTTTCAGTCTCATGAGGTCCCATATATTGCTTGTTTTCCTTACTCACTAGGCTACCCAAGGAATTCAGGAAGTTTTTCTTGACACTAAAATATATTAGTATATCCCCTATTTTTACTCTAGTCATTTCAAGGTTTCAGATCTTAAATTGAGGTTCTTGAAACTTTTGGAGTTGATTTTTGGGAAAGGTGAGGGGTAAGTGCAGGGATTTAAAGTTGAAGTTTTAACCCACCCTGTACATGACTTATTGGCACAGTGCTAATTTCCAACAGAAGAAACTATTAATTAATCTCTTGTGCTTTTTTTAAAAAAAAATATTATGTTCTGTCTAAACTGGTATGTCAGCTGCTAGCCCAGCCAGAAGCACCTAGCCTAATCTATAAGCAATATCAGCAAAAAGTTTATTTCTAACTCTTCCCTGTCTTTTCTTTAGACATGATAAGCCGAATACTCTCAAGCTTAAACACTTTCAATGACTACCTTTATGAACAATCCCCAGATGTGCTCAAAGTAACTCAATTAGTTACCTACTCCTTGAACATTTTACCTATAAACTTGACAGTGTACAGATATACTTTTGTTAATCCAGAACACAGTTCCCCTTTCACATTCAATGAATTTACAGTTGGCATTCATGCTGTGAGGTTTATCACTTATAAATTCTGTCTAAGGTCATGTTTTTGTGACATTGTACAATAGAGAAGGGTCTAGATTCATTCTTCTATAGGTAGATATCCAATATTCCCAGGAATATTTGTTGAAAATTCTGTCTTTTTTCTGATACATGTTTTTAGCTTCTTGCCAAAACTCAGGTTACTTTAGTAACATGGGTTTATACCTGGACCTTCTATGCTATTATATTGATCTATGTGTCTGTTTCAATGCCAAAACTGTTTTGTTGTTGTTGTTGTTTTTGTCGTTTTTACTATGTCTTTGTACTGTAGCTTGAAATCAGATACTGTTATAACTCCAGCAGTATTCTCCTTGCTAAGGGCACATTTTGGTGATCTGAGATCTTTTGTGCTTCCAAATGAATTTTAAGATTATTTTTTTCCTATTTTAGTGACAAATTGAGATAGAATTTTGTTTGAAATTCCATTGAATCTCTGTATGGCTTTTGGCAGAATGACTTTTTTTTCACAGTATTAAGTTGTGCAATCCTTTATGATAGTAGATCTTGCCATCTTCTGGTGTATTTCTTAATTTCTTTATTCATTATTTTAAAGTTTTCAATGTAAAGGTTTTCACTTTCTTGGTTAGGGATATTCCAATATATTTTGTAGCTATTATAAGCAGATCTATTGCATGATTTCTTTCTTAGTACGTTTGTAATTGACTTATAAAAAGGCTACTGGTGATTGGATGTTAATTTCTTTTCTTGTAGTTTTGGTTCAAGTGATTATAGGACTTTTCTGGTAGAGTATTAAGGTCTTCTACATGTAGAATCATATCATTTTTAATAAGAAGAATTTAACTAATTACTTTCTTATATTTATTGTTTTAATTGTTTTTACTTATATTATTATGCTAGCTAAGATATCAAGTACTTTATTAAAGAACACTGTAGATAGTGGGCACCCTTGCCATGTTCCAGATCTTAGGTGAAAATGTTTCAAAATTTTTCCTCCATTTAATATAATGTTGGTCATAGTTTTGTTTTATATGGCCTTTACAATATATTTCCTCCATCCCTAGCCTAGAGAGAGAGAGAGAGGACTCAACATTTTAGGTCATATTTCATATAATAGTAGCAAGACCACATTTTAAGCCACAGGCCAACTTGCTAGAATCTCACAATGAATTTTCCTGTCTTATAAACTATAGTTTTGAACAAAAACAAGGAGTAATCAGCATTATTAATAGCTTTTACTGCACTAGGTTCTCTTAGCTGAGTTATTTTCACTGGCCCACAAGATATTAAACAGAGTTTCAGCAAGGCTGCATTTTTTTTCTCTTTATTAGTTAGTTTTGTAGTCAGCAAATACAGTCAGTTTGGTACCATTATTAGGCTCACCTGTGACCTCCACCCTCCCCTTGGCCCCTCCTTGTTGAGGTATATGGGTCATGCATTGTGGAGTTAGCCCACAGTTATGGGTAAGGTAAATGTCTCTGCATATCATGACCCAACATGTGGCTCTGACAATATTTCTGCCCCCTCTTCTGCAAAATTTCCCTGAGCCATGTTGGGTTCATTTTTGGTCTGCTTCAGTGATGAGGTGTTGGGGGCCTCAGAGGCTCTGGCTCTCTGATTTGGTAGGAGTTGATTTTTCTCTGTGTTGCTCTCCTTCCCCCCTGTGCTGGTATCCGGTTCATCAGGAAAACAGCCCCCTTGCTTGTTTCACCAATTTTTCTTAGTTTCAGCCGGGGCCCTTTTGAGGTATGTTGGGGTGGCTCTCTCCTTAGGATCTACATCTATCTGAAAAAGAGAAGCAGATTCTCCAACGGAGAGTAAGTTAGCACCAGGACAAATGAGATAACCCTTACTTTTTTTTTTATAGAGAATTTAATAGGTGTAGGGCCTCTTGTAGCCCACAATTGATGGTAGCTTGATATTGGAGAGTGGGCTTATGTTTGGATATGGTTCTGACTTGTTTCCCAGCTCCAGCTATGGGTCCCATACCAGTGAGGGGATCAGTTAGCCAAATTGAGAGCAGTTGGTTCCCCACCATGGCTGTGTGCCACCACTGCACTTGTGTGGGCATCACAACAAGTTATTTGCTGCTAAGTAGGTTAGACCATGTGTTGCTTGCATTTTTTTATGTGGTGTTCCAACCGGCCAAGAATTCAATATGAAGTTTCTTCATTGTTGGCAAAATTCATTTTTGTGTGGCTATAGGACAAATTTTCTCCATCTATTTCAGGTGATTTATGTATGTTATAATATTATGAACATCTAATGGGATTGTTATTGGCATGTATAGATTCTAGTCTATAAAAATGCAATGAAAATTTCATATTATTTCATTTTGTAGATAGTGATACATTGGTTGATTGCTTAGATGCTGAACATTTCTTCAAAATATTTGGCACTTTTGTTTTTTAATGATGATGATGATGATTATTAATATTGTTAACAAGATGTTTCATATGAATATATCATGTGTTGGTACTCTCTTTTCCTTCTTCCCTGTCCCCATTCTGTGGGGGATGCTCCTCAGTGGGGTAGCAGGTATTCCCCATGGGATTATGGCTTATGCATTGTGGAAGCAGTCAATAGTCAGCTATTGGTGGGAGGAGGGGAGAGAATGCCTCAGGCCATGATGTCTCAACCTGTGGTCAGCATATGGTGTCTTCAGAAGTAGGGTCCTAGATTTCATGTTAGGCAGGTAATCAAGGGCTTTGACAGAAATCTGCCTTGATTTAGGGACTTCATAGGTCTCTCTGATCAACAGTTCAATGTAGGGAACAACCAATCTCTGGTACTGGGAGTTACAGGACAGAGTCAGAAAAAAAAAAAAAAAAAAAAAAAAAAAAAACATGTGTTTTCTTTTAACCTTAGGCTTCATCTCACCCTCACCAGAGCCATACTTCTCAAGTACTCTTTTTGAAGGTTATATATTTTAGGCTATCTGCAAGGATAAAGGTTTCTATGGTATCAGTGCATTCTCTCTCTCTCTCTCTCTCTCTCTCTCTCTCTCTCTCTCTTTCTCTCTTTGTTTTTTGATTTTGGATGTAGGGTCTTACTCTAGCTCATGCTGACCTGGAATTCACTATGTAGTTTCAGGGTGCCCTAGAACTCACAGTGATCCTCCTACCTCTGCCTCCTGAGTGCTAGGATTAAAGGCACTCACAACCACACGTGGTTTCAGCTCTTTGGGGTCTAATTTTGTGTTTGTATTCTGCCCTTCCTCTTCCCCTCTCCCCAAACCCTTCCGTCCCTATTTTCTGGGACTCAAGTTTCCTATCAGGTACGAAAGCAACTCAAGAAATTCCAAGTTAGGAACAGCAGATAGGTGACACCATGCCACTTTTGTCTTTCTATGACATTGTGAATTTACTGAGTATGATCTGTTCCAAGTCTGACCATCTTTTTTACAAGTTTCATTCTTTCATTTCTTCTTACTGGTGAGTAGATTTCCATTGTGTAAATGTACCACACCTTCCTTATCCATTTATCCAATGATGGGCATCTGGGTTGATTCCAGTTCTTGGCTATGATGAATTAAGCAGCTATAAACATGGTTGAGCAAATGTCTCTGTATTGATGCATGGAACATTTAGGATAAATGCCAGGTAAGGGAATAAGCGGGTCTGTTGGTAGCTCTATGTTCATCCTTTTCAGGAATCTCCCAATTGATTTCCATAGCCATTCTACAAGTTTACATTCCCACCAACAGTGGATGAGGGTTCCTCTTTTCCCACATCCCCACCATTTGTCATTGTTAGATTTTTAATGATTCTATTCTTTACTGGAGTAAGGTTGAATGTTTTTAAGGTGGAATGTTGTTTTGATTTGCATTTACCTAATGGCTAGGGATGTTGAATATTTTTTAAGTGTGTGTCAGCCATTTGTAATTCTTCCTCTGAGAACTCCCTGTTCAGTTCTCTGCCCCACATTTGAAGTGGGTTGTTTTATGTTTTCATGGTTTAGTTTTTTTAATTCTTTGTAAATTCTAGATGTTAGGCTTCTGTCAGTGATAAAGCTGGTGAAGATTTTCTCCCATTCAGTGGGTAATCTATTGGCTCTGCTTATGGTATGTTTTTCTGTGCAAAAGGTTTTTAGCTTCATGAGATTCCATTGGTTGAATGATTGTTTAATTTCCTAAGGTACTGAGGGTTTGCTCAGGAGGTATATCCTCACTCCTATATTGTAGAGAGTGCCTCCTATTCCTTTTCTTCCAGTAGAAGAGTTTCAAGTCTTACACTGAGGTCTTTCATTGATTTGGACTTTATTTTTGTGTATGGAGAGATGAGTGGATCGAATTTTATTTTTCTACATATGGTCATCCAATCTGTCCAACACAATTTGTTGAAAACGCTGTCTTTTCTCCAATCTACCTTATTGACACCTTTATCAATGATCAAGTAGCTGTGCTTACTTGACCTAAGGCCTGAGACTTCAATTCTGTTCCATTGGTCTATGTTTATGTTCTTATGTCAGTACCATGGATCAGGATCATGTCATCTACAAATAGTTCTAATTTCTTCCTTTCCAATTTCAATTCCTGTTATTTTTTTTCTCATGTCTTATTGCTTAGGATAGGACTTCTAGTACTATGTTTAAGAGGAGTGGTGAGAGTGGGCACCCCTGTCTTGTTTCCAATCTCAATGGAATCTCCTTGAGTCTTTCCCCATTAAGTATTATTTGGGCTTTTTGTGCTTTGTGTATAGCCTTAATTGTGATGAGTTATAAAACCTCCATACCTATTCTCTCCAGAATTTTGATCATGAAGTGGTAGTGTATTTTGTCAAAGGCTTCACTTCATCTATTGAGATAATCATGTAGTCCTTATGATTAAGTTTATTTATGTGGTGTATTATGTTGACCTATTTCGATATGTTGAACCATCCCGGCATCCCTGGGATGAAGCCTACTTTATAAAGGTGGGTAGTGCTTTTGGTGAATTTTATTTGTGAGGATTTTGTTCAAGATCTTTTTATCCAAATTCATCAGGGATATAGGCCTATAGTTTTTTTGTTTGTTTGTTTATTTTTTGTTTTTTTTTCTGGTTTCATTTCTGCCTGTTTTTGGTACTGCAGTGATCCTAACTTCATAAAAAGATTTGTGGAGAATTTCCTGCTCTTTGATTATGCAAAACAGTTTGAGAAATATTGGTTTTAGTTTTCCAATGAAGGAAGGTTTGATAGAATTCAGCTGAGAAACCATCCAGTCCTGGACATATCTTACTGGGGATGTTTTTAATTACCTTTTCAATCTCCAGGGATGTGATAGGTTTGTTTAGGAGATTAATCTGCTCTGAGTTTAGTTTTGGTATGTGGTATATGGTATGTGGCAATGGATTCATCCATTTTTTTCCGGATTATACAATTTTGTGGAGTAGGAGTTTTAGTAATATGCCCTGATGATTCTTCCAATTTCATTAATGTCTGGTTTGACATCTCCTTTTTCATTTCTGATTTTGTTAATTTGAGACTTCTCTTTCTTTTTTTTTCAAAGAACCAGCTGTTTGTTTCATTGATGTTTTTAATTGCTTCCTTAGTTTCCAATTCATTCATTTCTGCTCTGACCTTGATTATTTCTTTCCATCTGGAGCTCTTAAGTTTGGTTTCTTCTTGTTTTACAAATGCCTTTAAGTGGACAGTTGGGTTACTAATTTGGGATTTATCTTTGTTATTTTCCCCTTAGGACTGCCTTCATTATGTCCCATAAGTTTTGGTAGGTTGTGCTTTCATTATCATTCAATTCTAGGAATTTTACAATTTCTTTTTTGATTTTTTTCCACAATCCACTCTGTTTAAAAGTGTGTTGCTTATTCTCCAGTAGCTGGTAGAGTTCTTGATGTGTCTGTTGTGGTTAATTTTTAGCTTTAAAGCATTGTGATCTGATATGATGCAAGAAGTTGCTTCAATTTTCCTGAATATGGAGGAGCACTTTATGGCTTAAAAAATCGTCTATTTGGTAGAACATTCCATGGACTGTTAAGAGGAATGTGTATTCTGTAGAGTTGGGCCAGAAGTTCTGTAGATGTCTGTTAGGTCTAGTTGATCTGTGGTATTGTTGAGCTCCATTATTTTCTGGTTGATTTTTTGCTTGGATGATCTATTAATGATAGTGGAGTATTGAATGCTCTAACTGTGATGGTCATGTTGTTTATTTCCGTTTTGGTGTCAAGTAAGTTTTGTTTTATAAACTGTGGTGCACCTGTGTTTGGAGCATATAGATTAACTATTATGATGTTCTTATGTTGGATCATTCCCTTGATGAGTAAGAAGTGGCCTTCTTTGTTCTTTTTGATTACTTTTAGTGTGAAGTCTATTTCGTCAGATATTAATATAGCAACATCCCATTTCTTTTGTATTTCAATTTGCTTGGAATATCACTTTTTTATCCTTTCATCCTGAGGAGATGTCTATCATTATAAGTGAGGTGGGTTTCTTGAAGACAGCAGATAGAATGGTCTATTTTTTAAAAATTTTCCTGTATGTATGTCTTTTTTTCATTTAAAATATTTATTTATTTATTTGCAAGGAGAGAGAGAGTGAGAGAGAGAAAAGAGAGACAAAGAGAATGAGTATACTATGACCTCTAGCAGCTGCAACAAATGTCAGAGGCATATACTACTTTGTGAATCTGGCTTTTACATAAGTACTGGGGAATTGAACAAAGGTCATTAAGGTTTATTATTATTATTATTATTATTATTATTAGTTTTGTACTCAGGGTATACAGTAAAGTTGCTACCATTGTTAGACTCCTCCTTGTCCTCCCTGATCCACAGGGATCCTCCTCACTGGGAAATATGGGTCGTGCTTGTGGGGTTATCCATCAGTTATAGGTAGGGGGCAATGTCTCTGGGTATTGTGATCCAACGTGTGCCTAAGCCATTCTTTCCACCCTCTCCTCAGCAATTTTCCCTGAGCCATGTTGGGTTCATTTTAGGTCTGCTTCAGTGATGAGGCCTTGGGAGCCTCTGTGTCTCTGAATATCTGGTTTTACAGGAGTTGAGTGTTCCCTGTGTTTATCTCCTTCACACTTGTGCTTGTACCAGGTTCACCTAGACGGCAGCACTCTTACTCATTTCCCCAGTTATTCTTAGTTTCAGCTGGGCCCTTTTAAGATGTGATGTGCTGGTTTTCTCCTTAGAATCGGTGTCCATCTGAAAAAAGAGAAGCAAATTCTCCAATGGAGAGTGAAGTTAGTGCCAGATAAATGGGATAACCTTTGTTTTTCCACAGAGTATTTAATAGGCTTAGACCCTCTTGTAGCCCGGGATTGTTGGGATCTTGATAATGGAGAGTGGGCTTGTTTTGGATATGGTTCTGAGTTGATTCCCAGCTCCAGTTTTGGGATCCATTCCACTGAGCAAATCAGTTAGCCAAATCAAGAGCAGTTGGTAATCCACCATGGTTGTGTGCCACTACTGCACTTGTGTGAGTGGCATGTTGGGTTATTTGCTGATGAGTAGTTTAGACCACAAGTTGCTCGGACAGATATTGGTCATTTTCCCCAGTCACTCATGTAGCAACTTCTGGCATGAGATGAGCTGACTGTCTGGGGACTGACTCTCTTCCAGCTTCCAGCCATGTCACTCTATGTTCCATACCAACAGCATATGGTGTCTTCGGCAGTAAGGTCTTAACAATAACCTTTGGTGGGCCATCAAGTACTCTGTCAGAAATCTGTCTTCTTTTGGGAAACCTTGTAAGTTTGTCTGATCAAGAGCTCATTGTGGATAATTGCCACATTCTGGTACTTGGAGTTACAGGTCAGTGTCCAAGAAGCAAAGGAAGAAAAAGATAAGTAACATAAAAGAGAGAGAAGAAGGAGACAGAGAGAGAGAGGGAGGGAGGGAGAGAAAAACAGAAACAGAAGATTAAGGTCAGTCTTCATCTTACACTCTCCAGGGCCTTCTGATTCAGGTGTTCCCTCTAATGGCCTGGCGAGGGTTTAACCATTTAGTCCATCTTTCAGGATGTAGAATTTTATGTTACTTTTGCCATTTGGGACCAGCATTGTGTCCTCCTTCCCCCTCTCTTACCTTCCCCTCCCTCCCCACCCACCCTCTTGTCCAGTCCTCAAGATGCTTGCAGTGTATGATGGCATCTTGGGTAGATTCAGGATAGGAGCTGTAGATGAGTGAGACTATGTGGCAATTATTTTTCTGTGATTGTGTGAGTTCACTGAGAATGATCTGTTCAAGATTTGACCATTTCTCATCAAATTTAATTGTTTTGTTTTCCTTACTGCTGTGTAGAATTCCATCATGTAGATATACCATATCTTAGTTATCCATTCGTCGAATGATGGACATCTGGGTTGATTCCAGTTCTTAGCTATTATGAATTGAGCCACTATAAACATGATTGAGCAAATCTCTCTGGACTGAAGTTTAAAGGTTTTAGGGTACATGCCTAGTAAGGGAATAACTGGGTCTGTTGGTAACTCTATAGTCATTTTTTTAGGAGTCTCCATATTGCTTTCCAAAGTGGCTGTACCATCTTATATTTCCATCAACAGTGGATGAGGGTTCCTATTTCTCCATATCCTCACCAGCATTTAATTTCATTTGATATTTTAATGTTTTCTATCCTTACTGGGGTAAGGTGAAATCTCATAGTGGTTTTAATTTGTATTTCCCTGATGATTAGTGATGATGAACATTTTCTTAATTATATGTTTGCCATTTGCATTTCTTCCTCTGAGAACTGCCTGTCCAGTTCTTTGTCCCATTTTGTGAGTGGATTGTTTGACTTTTTATTGCTTAAGTTTTTGAGTTCTTTGTTGATTCTAGAAATTAGACCTCTGTCAGTTGGATATTCAGCAAATATTTTCTCCCATTCTGTGGGCAATGTATTGGCTCTGCTTATTATGTGTTTGGTTGTGAAGAAAGTTTTCAGCTTAATGTAAGCTGAGTGATTGTTTAAAATCCTGTATTACATGTGTCTTTTGATAGGTGAGTTGAGACCATTAATATTTATAGTTATTACTGTGAGATTCAAATTAATTCCTGCCATGATGAGGTGCTTATGGAGTGTGGTGCTTCCTTGTGTTTTGTACTTCTTTTTAGCCTGGCCTATTTTTGGTTATTGTGGTCTTCTTCTTGTTGGCTCTTGAGATTGATTGACTCTTCTGCATATTATATTCCCTGAATTCTCTGTAGGTTTTGTATTGTATTCATATAATCATAGAGTTGACTTTTTTCATGGAAAATTTGCCTTTCACCATATATTATGAAGGATATTTGCTGGGTAGAGTAGCTTGGGTGGAAAGACATAGATTTTTAGCAATTTATGTTTGATGATGTTCCTTTGGTAAGTCTTCATCTTGGCACATAGTACCTTGCCTCTAAATATCTTAGTCATTCAGTAATTCCCTCCCCCCAAACAGTGTGACAAACAATATGGTTTCTTACCACTTTTTTTTTGTTGTTGTTTGTTTGTTTGTTTTTTGAGGTAGGGTTCTGCTCTAGCACAGGCTGACCTAGAATTCAATTTACTATGTGGTCTCAGAATGGCCTCAAACTCATTCCAATCCTCCTACCTCTGTCTCCCAAGTGCTGGGATTAAAGGTGTGTGCCACCACGCCTGGCTTCTACTTTGTTTTTTAAGTTTTTTTTTTTGTTGTTATTTTTATTTATTTATTTGAGAGCAACAGACAGAGACAGAAAGAGACAGAAAGAGGCAGATAGAGAGAGAGAGAATGGGCACACAAGGGCCTCCAGCCACTGCAAAGGAACTCCAGATGCCTGTGCCCCCTTGTGCATCTGGCTAACGTGGGTCCTGGGGAGTCAAGCCTCGAACCGGGTTCCTTAGGCTTCACAGGCAAGTGCTTAACCACTAAGCCATCTCTCCAGCCCACGCCTGGCTTCTTATCACTTTATCACCAAGAAACACTTATCTAACTCATCAATGAAAAAATTAAATAAATATTACAGATCTCAAGCAATTTTAAATTTACTTGACCAAATCATGAGAAAAATATATTTTCATTCATTTTTAGGTATAAATCCCTCTGTCCTCAATGTTTTTACATCATATTTTTTTTTTCCCGAGGCAGGATCTTGCCCTAGACTGGGCTAACCTGGAATTCACTATGTAGTCTCAGGGTGGCCTCAAACTCACAGTGATCCTCCTACCTCTGCCTCCCAATTGCTGGAGTTAAAGGCATGAGCCACCATGCCTGGCTACATCATGAATTTTAACATTAATCTTTATGATCCTGGTATGTAACATCTAGCTTTCAAATAGAACATAATTTTTGTATTCAGGGTTTTCTCTTTCATTTGCTTTAATAGCAAATATGAATCACATGCATTAGGAAAAAGCCACTGTCCATACCCAATTATCAAAACAAGCAAATATTCTGTTTTGAAAATATTATGTACAATCTATCTTGACAATACATTTTTCATTTAATTTATTATTATTAACAACATATTCCATATGGATACATCATGTGTGGCTTCCCTCTATTTTCTTGTCCCTCTCCCATTCCATTGGGGATGCACCTCAGTAGGGTTGCAAGTATTCCCTATGGGTTGTGGCTTATGCATTGTGGGAGCAGTAGTCAGTTATTCTGCAGGGAGGGAATGCCTCTGGGCATGATGTCTCAACCTGTGGTTCTTACAATCTTTATTTATTTATTTATTTTGTAGTCAGTGAATGCAGTCAAGTTGATACTATTGTTAGCCTCCTCCCTGTCCTCTACCCTCCCCTAAAACCCTCCTTGTTGGGGTATATGGGTCATGTATTGTGGCATTAGCCTTCAGTTTTGGGTAGGAGGAAATGTTTCTGCATGTCATGACCCAACGTGTGGCTCTGACATTCTTTCCACCCCCTCTCCTGCAAATTTCCCTGAGCCATGCTGGGTTCATTTTAGGTCTGCTTCCGTGTTGAGATCTTGGGAGCCTCTGTGTCTCTGGATATCTGGTTTGGTTGGGGTTGATTGTTCTCTGTGTTGATCTCCTTTTGCTGGATCCTGGTTTGCCAAGAAACCAGCATTTTTTTATGTTTCCCCAATTATTCTTAGTTTCAGCTGGGGCCCTTTTGAGGTATGATGGGGTGGTTCTCTCCTTAGGATCTGCTTCTATCTGAAAAAGAGAAGCAGATTCTCCAAAAGAGAGTAAAGTTCGCACCAAATAAATGTGATAACCATTATCTTTTGGAGAGAGTTTAATGGAGAGTGGGCTCATTTTTGGATGTGGTTCTGACTTGTTTCCCAGCTCCAGGTATGGGTTCCATTCCACTGAGCAGATCAGTTAGCCAGATTAAGAGCAGTTTGTTTCCCACCATGGCTATGCTCCACTATTGCACTTGTATGAGCATCACACCAAGTTGTTTGCTGCAAAGTAGATTAGACTATGTGTTGCTTGGACAGATATGCCAACATACCTAGTAAACATTAAAGGACTGGACAATAGTTAGGGTGGAGAAGGAGGGGAGGATAAGAGAAGGGGTGCTGGAAACAAAACTGGACCCAAATGGCAATGGTGCCATAAAACTCTACATCCTAAAAGACAGACCAAATGGTTGAAACTTCACCAGGCCCTTAGGGGAACACCGGATTCACAAGGCCCTGGACAGAGTACAAAGAAAACTGACCTTTATCTCCTTCTGTTTCTGTTTCTCTCTCTCTCTCTCTCTCAATCTCTCTCTCTCTCTCTCTCTCTCTCTCCCCTCTCTCTCCCTCTTCTCCCTCATCTCTCTATCTCTTTTATATCACTTATCTTTTTCTTCCTTCTCTACTTGGGTGATGACCTATAACTTCCAGTACCAGCAGATAGATATCATCCACAATGAGCTTTTTTTTTTTTTTTTTTTTTTTTGGTTTTTCGAGGTAGGGTCTCACTCTAGCCCAGGCTGACCTGGAACTCACTATGGAGTCTCAGGGTGGCCTCGAACTCACGGCGATCCTCCTACTTCTGCCTCCCGAGTGCTGGGATTAAAGGCGTGCGCCAATGAGCTTTTGATCAAAGAAACCTACAAGATTTCCGAAAAGAAGACAGGTTTATGTCAGAGGACTTGGTGACCCACCATAGGTTAGTGGTAAGACCCTACTGCTGAAGACACCATACACTGTTGGCACATAGCATGGAGTGATAGGGCTGGAAGCTGGAAGAGAGTCAATCTCCAGACAGTTAACGCGTCTAGTGCCAGAAGTTGCTACATGAGCGACTGGGGGAAAATGACCAATATCTGTACAAGCAATGCATGGCCTTACAATCTTTCTGCCTCCTCTTCCACAAAATTCCCTGAGCTGTGGTAGGTGAGGCTTAAGTCTACTTCAGTGATGAGCTCTTAGGAGCCTCTGGATTTGCCTTGGTTGGCATGGAGTATCCTCAGTCTCTTTCTCTTATACCTTGGCACTAATGAAATGTAACATTGCAATATGCAGCATATTCTGAACCTATATAATTTGTATCTTACATAAGTATGACTTGTTTTATACCTTGCTGTCCTTAAAATTAGTATGTATTATTGAGTGGGATAGTTACAGAAATTTTGGTGACTAATATTAAAAAAATAATAGTACAATACAATGCTTTCTAATTGATTGAACTTAAGCTGAAAAAAAAGCAAAGTTATCTACATGCATTTTTACTTCTCAGAAGAAATAAAATGCATACTTTTATATTTTAAAATTATATAACCTTAAAACACATCTTTACTATTCATTTGATTATTAAAAAGAAACATCAATAGAACATTTAAATCTTAACATAGTGAAATTGCCTCAGCTTATAGCATGAGCATGTGGAAGGCAGAAATTGACATCAGATGTCTTCCTTAATTACCCTCCTCTTTATTAACTGAGGTAGATAGAGTCTCTTACCTGAGCCCAGGGTTTGCTTATTCAGCTAGTCTAGATAGCCAGCTTCCCTAGGGCATCCTATCTCTGCCTCACAAACCACCATCTTCACCCCACTTTTTAAAATATATTTATTTACTTATTTGAGAGAGAGAGAGAGAGAGAGAGAGAGAGAAGTAGAGGCAGACAGAGAGAAAGAGAGAATGGGTGCACCAGAGCCTTTAGCCCCTGCAAATGAACTCCAGACGCATGTGCCATCCTGTGCATCTGGCTTACGTGGGTCCTGGGGAATCAAACCAGGGTCCTTAGGCTTCACAGGCAAATGCCTTAACCGCTAAGCCATTTCCCCAGCCCCCACCCCACTTTTAAGTGGGTGCTGAGCGTCAAAACTCCACCCCTCATGCTTGCACCTCAGTAGCTTTATCTAGCACCATTGGTGTTCTTTTAAAAACGTATTTATAGCCATTATTTTGGACTCATTTTCTGGAATTTTATTGAAATTTGTTTCACTGAAGGCCATTAATGCTGGATTACTAGTTTTTAAAGGAGTCAAGTCATGATTGTTCATGTTTCTTGTGTTTTTGCATTGGGACTTGCACATCTTGGACCAGGTTATTGGTTGATTCTTCTTTCAGTTGGAAGTATTCATAATGTTCAGGTGCACTAGATTGTAGCACTGTTCAGGTGCCATTTTACTCTGATTTATTGGTATTGGGGACACCAAGCTTGACCTCTAATACTCCTCTGGGAGTAGAATGTTACAAATAGGATTATATGTGTTCTAACTTGCCAAAATGAAGAAACAAATGATAATCACCCCTTAGGCTCTAATCCTTTCAGGAAGTAAAAATATAGTGATAGCATTCTGTACACTAATACATTAGTTAATGAGACTAGTTATTTGCACTGAGCTGGTAGAAGAAAAGTAAAGGAAGGAAACAAACAGAGGAGGGAACAATAAGTGTTTGGAGGGGTTTAGAAGATAAATTATATTTAGAGACATAAATAAAATTTCCCTCTACCTCTCAGGTGGTAAAAATCCACATACTGGGCCAGCCTATGTTTTAGGGAAAGATTGTGAATAGTAAAACAAAAGAAGAAAAGAAAAGATGGGGCAAAAGCAAGATGGAGGGAGGACAAAAACCAAGCTGCATAGAGGTTGCCTATTAAATTGAGGGTGGGTATTAAATAAGATGAATAAATGTGAAAGGGAGAGAGCTGAGTGGGGTATAGAGAGTATGATTATAGAGTGGCCTGATTGCTGGTTCCACTCTTAAGTATCCTGATTTCTTCCAGGGTTCCCAGTTGCATATCATGTACCTGGGTATTTCTTTGCAAGAATAGTTTGGAGATGCTGATTAGACCTCAATGTGGTCCTTCAGGAGTCCGGTTGCCAATGCAGGCTCAACCACAAGGCTGCCCTTAGTGAGGCTGGTCATAGATTCTGCTCCTATTTTCACACATGGACTGTGAATGACTGCACTTCCCATGTGAAATCCTTCCCTATGTTGAGTGCATGGAAAACAACTTGAGCCTCTGGCTCTGAGCGGGTGTACACCTCACAGAATACTACATTTTTGTGATTCAAAGTTTCTTCCTCATAGTCTAGAGAAGTTGTGCTGGCCAGAGTTGGTACATGGTCCCTGGACACTTGGTCTGAGCTTGTTGCAACCATGGTTCATGAATAATGAGGGATGCCAAAGCACCCATTCTGCAGTCTTCAGAAATGACTCACTGCAGTGTTGAGGGCGAGTAAAAACAGGACAGGATCTTCTAAGCATGTCTCCTCTTTCTGCCCATGCAGCTGCCATGCTCCCGTTGTCTGGATTTACTTTTTTCTGTTACTTAAAATGTCTGTTACTGAAAGCACCATGTTGATTTTCTGAGTCTTCATGTCTTAGGGCATGTCTCCCACTCTTGGCAGTTCTCTCCTCAAAATGCATCAGTCCCACAAAGCTGAATTTTGGACTTTCTTTCCAGCCTTGTAAAAGTCCATATTTTACTTTTCTATTAAAACTAAAGACTTTTGGTAAAATTCAGCAGTGAATCCATCTGGGCCTGAGCTTTTTTTTAGTTGTGAGGTTTTTAATAACTGCTTGGACCTCCATGTTTGTTATAGGTCTATTTAAGTGATTAATCTCACCTTGATTTAATTTAGGTAGGTCATATAAATCAAGGAAATCATCCATTTCTTTCAGATTTTCATACTTTGTAGAGTATATGCTTTTATAGTGTGTCCCTATGATTTTTTGAATTTCTCTGGCATCTGTTCTGATGTTACCTTTTTCATCTCTAATTTTATTCATTTCTGTCTCTTCTCTCTTTCTTTTGGTCAGATTTGTTAAGGGCTTATCAATCTTGTTTATCCTTTCAAAGAACCAACTCTTTGTTTCATTGTTTCTTTGGATTGTTTTTTTGGTTTCTATTTCATTAATTTCTACCCTAATCTTTATTATTTCTTCCCATCTACTGATTTTTGGTTTACCTTGTTGTTTTGCCAAGGCTTTAAGGTGAAGAATTAGGTTGTTTAAGATTGTAATGTCCTCCTGTTGGAGTGTACCTTTAATCAATATAAAGTGACCTTCCTTATCTTTCCTAACTAATTTTGGACTGAAGTCTACCTTGTCAGATATTAGGATAGCAACCCCTACTTGTTTCCTAGGTCCATTTGCTTTCACCCTCAGATAGTGTCCATCCTTTGTAGAAAGGTAGGTTTCTTGTAGGCAGCAAATTGAAGGATCCTTCTTTTTTTTTTTTTTTTTTTTTTGGTTTTTCGAGGTAGGGTCTCACTCTAGCTCAGGCTGACCTGGAATTCACTATGGAGTCTCAGGGTGGCCTCGAACTCACGGCGATCCTCCTACCTCTGCCTCCCGAGTGCTGGGATTAAAGGCGTGCGCCACCACGCCCGGCTAAGGATCCTTCTTTTTAACCCAGTCTGCAAACTATGTCTTTTTGTTGGGACATTGAGGCCATTGATATTAAGATATATTATTGAAAGGTGTGTGTTTATTCTTGCCATTTTTTGTAGTTTTTCCAGTTTTACCTTTGCTCCCTTGTGTTAACTAGTATTTGAGTATTGTTTGTTTTTCCCCGGTTCCTTATATGTGTGCTTTTCTTTTCTTCAGCATGGAGGATTCATTCAAGTATTTTCTGTAGAGCTGGTTTTGTCTTCAAATACTCCATTAGCTTGCTTTTGTCATGGAATGTCCTTATTTCTCCATCTATTTGAATGGATAGCTTCACACGATAAAGTAGCCTTGGTTGACAGTTGTTATCTTTCAGAACTTGGAATACATCACTCCATGCCCTTCTGGCTTTTAGTTTCTGTTGCATAATCTGCTGTGATCATGATAGGCTTGCCTTTGTAGGTAACTTGATTTTTCTCTCTGAATGCTTTCAATATTGTTTCTTTGGTTTGTGTGCTTGGTAGTTTGATTATAATGTAGTGAGGAGAGGTTCTTTCCAGGTTTTATCTGGCTGGTGCTCTAAAGGATTTCTGTATCTGCATTGGTACCTCTTTCCCAATTTAGGGGAAATTTTCTTCTATGATTTTGTTGAAGATGCCAACTATGCCTTTGGAGTAAAATTCTTCTCCTTCTACTATGCCCTGAATTCTTATATTTGATCTTTTCATAGTGTCCCAAATATCTTGAAATTATGACTCATACTTTTCTATTACTTTGTCTTTATCTTTGATCTGCCACCTGGTCTTCTAGGTTAGATATTCTGTCCTTTCCTTCACCCATTCTACCGGTGAATATAAGGAACATATCTCAATATAATAAAGGCTAGTTATGACAAGCATACAGCCAACATATTACTAAATGGGGAAAAACTGGAAGCTTTTACACTAAAATCAGGAACAAGACAAGGGTGTCCACTGTCTCCACTTTTATTTAATATAGTACTGAAGTCTTAGCAATAGCAATAAGGGAAGAGACACACATAAAAGGGGTACAAATTGGAAAGGAAGAGATCAAGTTATCATTATTTGCAGATGACATGATTCTGTATATAAAGGACCACAAAGACTCTACCAGCAAACTCTTAGAGCTGATAAACATGTACCAGCCATATACCAGGATATAAAATAAATACACAGAAATCAGTAGCTGTATCAGACAGATCAGGTTCGCTGAGATGAACTTCCAGACCAGGCACAGTTATGGAAGAAGGGATTTATTGAAGCATACAGATCCAGGGAAGTTCCATAATGGCAGAAGAAGCTGGCCTGCTTTCACAGGACCAAGCAGAGAGAGAGAAGCACAGGCCTAAAGGTCAAAAGCAACAGCACATTTCCGGAACTCCTGCTAGGCACACTGTGCATATCTTTATATTGAAACCTGAAACCCACCATCACACCTTAAGATCCACCCAGTGACACTGCCTCCACCCAGGTGGCTGCAGATGCAAATTACAAACAAATAAACAACTGAACATATTGGGGGGGCATCTATTCTATTCAAACCACCACATTCCGCCCCTGGCCCCCAGTAGATTTATAACCATCACACATTGTAAATTGTACTCAGTTCAATTTCAAAAGGTCCCCACAGTCTTGATCAATTTAAGATATTAAGACCTGCAAAATCAAACAAGTTAAACATTTCTAACATATAAATGCACAGAGTAAACATTTTCAACAGGTATAAGCATAGCAAGGAGACACTAAAACGATGCAAACTCAACCACCATCAAACAAACATCAAACTTCTGCAGTTCAAGTTCAATACAACCAGGGACTGACAGTCTCCAGATTTTCTAATTCTGCCCCTCCAGCTGGGCAGAGTAGCCAGGGAACACTTCCATCTACAAAATCTTTGTAATTTCATGAGGTCCCAGTGGTTAATTTGTGGTTTTATTGCCTGAGCAATTGGGGTTATATTCAGTAAGTCTTTGCCAAGACCAGTATGTTGAAGGGTTTCCCATACTTTTTCCTCTAGCACTTTCAGAGTTTCAGGTCTGATGTTAAGGTCTTTAAACCATTCTTGTGCATGGAGAGAGAAGAAGCTATTTTTATCCTTCTACAGATATATATCCAGTTTTCCCAACACTATTTGCTGAATAGGCTGAGTAGCCAAGGAACACTCTTTGGTAGCCCTTGTATAGTCCTGGTATATGCAAAACATCTTCAGGTCTTCATGCAAACCATGGTCCATCTTCCAAAGGCTCTTTCAGCCTATCAGGGCATCAGGCCCTACCTGATGCTGCATCTCAGTGGCAGCTCCTGGAACCCTGTGCAATTCACGACCACTGCTCACATTTTTCATGCCTCTGAAACCAATACCAGGTGTGCAGGACACAGCCATATTCTTAATTCACAGACAAAATAAATCATAACCTTCAAAAGCAGGTTCCTTCTCCAGTCAACTCTTTCCAAAGTGTTTGCATTTCTATGATAGTCTTCCCTCAGGGATCCTTTCTATGGTAAAACATTTGGACCATCTTCCTTAAAGATTGCTAATGTGTTTGACAATAGCCAATTCAGTAACCCAAAACCAGTCTCAGTGCCTGTAATTTTAACTTGCTTGAGGTTTTCCAGCTTAAAATCTTAAATTTTTCAGTCCAATATCTGATTCAGCCAAGCACATCAGTCCATTACAAATTTACCCTTGATCAAACTCTCTGGGTGTGGGCAGCAGGACACAGCCAGCCCTTATGCCAGTAGCCCAGTTCCAACAAAGTCCTCTGCAGTCTTTCCTTCCCCATAGAAAGCTCATAAGCCAAGCTTCAAAGTTCAATGCTGTCTGTACTTAGAATTCTCAGACTCTTATCAGAATAGTCCATAAAACTCATTTTACCATTCCAGAAGACATCTTCAGTTGCAAGCACCATGTCCATGTCTATTCCTCCAAAACAAAGGTTCCAAAAGATCAACATCCACATGGTCAGGTTCATCTCACCCCACTCCTGGTACCAAGTTCTGTATCAGACAGATCAGGTTTGCTGAGATGAAGTTCCATGCCAGGCACAGTTAGGATACAAAACAAATACACAGAAATCAGTAGCCTTCATATATGCTAACAACAAGCACACAGAGGATGAAATCAGAGAATCACTACCATTCACAATTGCATCAAAGAAAATAAAGTACCTTGGAATAAACCTAACCAAGGAAGTAAAGGAACTGTACAAAGAAAACTATAAAACACTCAAGCAAGAAATTGCAGAAGACAATATGAAATGGAAAAACATCCCTTGTTCCTGGATTGGAAGAATCAATATTGTGAAAATGGCAATCTTACCAAAAGCAATCTACACATTTAATGCAATCCCCAATAAAGTTCCAATATCATTCTTCACAGAAATAGAAAAAACAATCCAAAAATTCATTTGGAAACACAAAAAAAACCTTGAATATCTTAAATAATACTGAGCAAGAAAAATAAGGCTGGTGGTATCACCATACCTGATTTTAACCTATACTACAGAGCCATAGTAACAAAAACAACATGGTACTGGCACAAAAGCAGACTTGTAGATCAATGGAACAGAATAGAGGACCCAGATGTAAGTCCAGGTAGCTATAGCCACCTGGTATTCGATAAAAATGCCAAAAATACTCATTGGAGAAAAGACAGCCTCTTCAGCAAATAGTGCTGGGAAAACTGGATGTATATATATCTGTATAAGGATGCAAATAGATTCTTCTCTCTCCATGCACAAGAATTAAGTCCAAATGGATTAAAGACCTTAACATCAGACCTGAAACTCTGAAAGTGCTAGAGGAAAAAGTAGGGGAAACCCTTCAACATATTGGTCTTGGCAAAGACTTACTGAATATAACCCCAATTGCTCCGGCAATAAAGCCACAGATTAACCACTGGGACCTCATGAAATTACAAAGATTTTGTACTGCAAAGGACACTGTGAATAAAGCAAAGAGCCAACCTTCAGAATGGGAAAAAAAAAATCTTTGCCAGCTGTATATCTGATAGAAGATTAATGTCTAGGATATAGAAAGAACTTAAAAAGTTAAATAATAAGAAATCAAACAAGCCAATTAAAACAATAGGCTATGGAGCTAAATAGAGTGTCCTCAAAAGAAGAAATACAGATGGCGTATAAACATCTAAAAAAATATTCTACATCCACAGTCATCAGGGAAATGCAGATTAAAACTCCATTAAGAGTCCATCTCATGCCTGTCAGATTGGCTACCACCATGAAAAAAAAAATGATCATAAATGTTGGCAGGCATGTGGAAAAGGAGGAACCCTTCTGCGCTGTTGGTGGGAATGCAATCTGGTCTAGCCATTGTGAAAATCAGTGTGGAGGTTCCTAAGACAGCTAAAAAATGATCTACCATATAACCCAGCGATAGCAGTCCTTGGCATATATCCTAAGTACTCGTCTCATTTCCTTAGAAGTACATGATCAATCATGTTTATTGCCGCTCAATTCATAATAGCTGAGAAATGGAAACAGCCTAGATGTCCCTCAACTGATGAGTGGATAATGAAGATATGGCACATTTATACAATGGAGTTCTACTCAGCAGTAAAGAAAAATGAAGTTATAAAATTTGAAGGAAAATGGATGGATCTGGAAAGGATTATACTAAGTGAGGTAACCCAGGCCGAGAAAGCCAAGCACTGCATGTTCTCTCTCATATGTGGATCCTAGCTACAGATGATTGGGCTTCTGTGTGAGAAGGAAAAATCTCAGTAGCAGAGGCCAGTAAGCTGAAAAAGAGATATAAATGGATGAGAAAGGAAGGGAGGAGGGTACTTAGTGGGATGGCATTGAATATATATATATATGAATAGATTAATGGGGGTCAAAAGGCCCAAAGTGAGGTCAGGGGAAGAGATTGAGTAAAGGAAAGGTGGAGGGAGGGCTAATCAAAATCTAAGAGGATATAAATAAATCATATGGAATCCTCCTGTTTTGGACAATAGAACATTCAGGAGCCATAAATCATTGCTAGAAAATTATCAGTGTCAGGGATGGGATACCTTCCAGTGAGTTGTAGGCCAGGGAGGTTACTAATGCCCCCAAAACATTATAGGCCATTGCTGAGGCCCTTGGTTCCCACCAGGAATAGATGGTAAGACCCTATTCTGAAGACTCCACATACTTGGGCTGCAAGGCCACTGAGAAATCCTGCTGGAACCGAGCTGATAACCTCCTTCATGTAGACCAGTTGACAGAAAGCTGAAAGAAGCCATTCTACATGCAATTCAATGGGGGATTGAGATACCACCAGTGAAGATACTCAACAGTGGATAGTGCAAGCCTTATAACTGGCCAGCCAGGCCAAATGAACCAATGGGTGCAATAGTGGCACGTCTTTTATGGTGGAAACCAACTGCCCTCCAATTGGACTGGAGGCCTGCACCATGGGAGGGAATACATCCCTGAAACTGAAAACTTAAAACAGGGGTAGTCATGAGCACTAGGCGTGTAACATTTGTTGTTGTCTGGATAAATGTATATACTATGCTTATCAAATTGCCCAGTAAGCACTTCTCTTAATATTCATACCCTTATATTAATGCTACTCTCACTTTGGGTAGAGAATCTTCTTTTAAGATGGCAGTGACCTTGGGATGACACAGAAGTTATCATAGTGCTAGAAAGAAGTGACTGGAGTACTGAGTAACATCTTGATCACACCTTCCAAGTCTCAGGGTCTAATGCAGAAGAGGTGGCGGAAAGAATGTAAGATCCAAAGGAAGGGTAGGACTCCTTACAACGTGCTCCCTCCAGACATAAAATGGCCTTGATATCCATGACCTCACAGTGCCTGACACTACCTACACAAGACCGTCATAAGAGGAGGAAAGATGATGATATCAAAATAAAAGAGAGACTGATTGAGATGGGGAGGGGATATGATGGAGAATGAAATTTCAAAGGGGAATGTGGGGGAAGGGATGGTATTACAATGGGATATTTTTTATAATCATGGAAAATATTAATGAAAATTGAGGAAAAATAAACAAATAAATAAATATTGGCATGTTAAAAAAAAAACTAAAGACTTTTGGACAGCATCCCCCTCCTCTGATCTCTGCTGTCCAACTTTCCATGGTTTATTCCCTGGAGATTCTAATAGACCCTGTCTGTCATCTTTAAAATCCAAATTATTTTTAATAGAAATGTCCTCTTGTCTTACTCCTTTTTTTGGTGTGTATTGTGTGTGTGGTTCATGTGTGAGGATGAAGTGTCTGTGTGAGTTTGTGCATATGTGCATGTGCAGTGGAGACCAGAGGTGGACACTTTGTGCTCCCATTAATTGCTTTCCACTGTATTTTCTGAGAAAAGAGTTTCTCCTTTGAACCCAGACCTGGCTCTTTTGGCTAGGCTTATAAGCCAGTATGCCCCTGGGATCTCCTGTTTCTGCCGCTCTGAGACTGTAATTTTAGAGCAGCAACACATGTTTGGCATTTATGTGAATGCCACGATCTGAACTCATTCTCTCACATTGCATAGCAAGTGCTTTATCCACTGAGCCAACTCCTAAGCCTGTCTTACTCACTTTTATAATGTAACTCTAATAATATATTCAAACCTAAAATGCAAATATCATTTTCTGTTATTAAGAAGGCTATCCAATTTAAAACAGCAAATATTTTTAAAAGTAAGCAAAATGAATACAAATCCTTTGACTAATATCATGAAAATCCTCTTCTATAAATTGAAGGCCTTAATTCTCATAATAAATATCCACCGTCTATGGAGAATTAAATCACACTGTTTTATATGAGCCATTACAAATATAATCTAAATCAACTTACACAATATATTTTTTAATAATTTATTTCTAGTAATTTCTCTGTTCAAAACACATTTCCAGTATTCAAAGATGTTAATGTCATAAGGCCCTTACAAGACAGGCAAATTAAAAATATTTTGCTCCAAGTAGGATATTAAAGTAATATTGATGTTGATGTGTGGATATTATGATTCAACATATTGAGGAAAGTGTAAATGGAAGCATAAAGTAATTGAGTCATATCTGAAGCACATTATCCTCATGTGGTGACATTAGTTACCAACTATATTATCAGAGCATAACACATTTACAGTAATGTCAGTGCATACTCATGGTGCAGTTCACACTGGGATTGACAGCCCTAACAATATCAGAAGCTAAAATGGTTTTTTTGAATGCATCTTTATTTACTGTATAAAGATATCTGTTCTGTTAAACAATCTTTCCATAGCCACAATGAATTTTCTTTTAAGATTTTTTTTATGACTTGTACTAGTGAATATAGTAAGCATATGCAGTGTGCTGCCTTATTGTAGAGTTTTTAATTAATTTTCAAAAACTCTTGCTGGGATAAATATGTTAATATATCATGTCATAAGAAATTAATGTATTCAATTCCTCTATACTACATACTATACCTTAACAAATGTTCATTGGCAAGTTACTAAAAAAATAATTGGCTTGTGAAAGGAATGAAAAAAAAGCCTAGAAGACTAATTGACATGACTTTGTCCTTTTAATGTAAATGTACACTAGATTGGATAAATTTAATTAATTATATTAATTATTTTTAACATTTACACATTAAGTTTCAAATCTGCCAGCACTGATAGTTAATATAGAGTTTTATGCAGACTTAAAATTATATTTTAGTGTATATTTCTGTTAACATTTTTTATAGTTCAATAAGCCCCTTGAGCATCATATTCCTTTCCTTAGAAGACCAAATGAAATAGAATTTTTTTAGTAATTTGTGTTTTCTTCCTTTCTAAAACTCTATAGGTCCAGAATTACACAATCTTCTTGCCTTTCTTTATCCCATTCAAAATACATATCTTTATCATGCCCTCATGATTGTCTAAAAAGTGCACAGCTTATAACATATCATTTACAGAAAATGTTCAGTTAACATATTTGTTCACTCCCACATGAAACGTAAACACATATCTTCTTTAGATGGACTTTAGAGACTAAAGAAAGCTAAACTTGTAGATGGGAGACACTGATAGAGCCATAAGAGTTGTTTTGAATGATTGCCCAAATATGTTCTACAATAGTCTTAAGATCTAGTCCTTATTAGATCTATCACTAAATGACAATCACTAGGGTTAATACCTTAGAAAAAATTGATGTTATTGTTATTTATTCCTATAATGTTTGTCCCAATGTAACTTTAGTTAATGTCAAGAGATTTAGAAGACTTCATTCCTTAATCAACATAGACATTCATTCACCTTGATGAGAGCTAAGTAAACTTCTGATGATTTTTTATTTATACCTATGCAGTAAAAGACAAAATTTAACCATTTAACCACAGTGTTCCATTCTGCATGTGAAACATGTTTTGCATCTTACCTAGTGAACATATTTACAGTATAAGGGTTGCCCTGTATTTTTATAGCTAGTAATGTCTGCAAAGCAGATGTGAAATATGCTCTCAATTTTTATTACACAGATTCTTCCTTAATGTTTGCCTTTAACAAGTTGAAAAATTGCTTTTAACCGAAAGTACTGACACTTAATAGGAAAGCTTGGGGCTAGGAGCTCTTTGCAAGTTACTAGGAGAATGTATTTTAGAAATATACACAAATATACAATAAGATCAGCTAATATCCACCAATTTATTCACTGCCAGAAGGTTATTTTGACATGATGTTGACCTGTCATTAAACTATACACTGCATAGCTTTTGTCTTCTTCAAAGAAATGTGTTATATACTCCAGTGCTTTAGGTGCCAGGAATTCACATTTTATATTTCTTTGGCAACTTTTACACTAAATGTTTAAACGGAATCTTGTTAATATTTTTTTTTTTACTCAGTATAAAGGGACTATTTGAAATATTTGTACTAAAACCAGACGAATCTTATATTTCATTCTATAGACAGATATAATCTATGAAATGTTAATTATTGGCACGTATCTAGCACTTTGTTATATATAAGAACAAATGACTGAAAAATATATAGTTAATGTGAGCTGTGTAATAGCTGGTAAGTCAACTCTGCTATTGGTATTTGTCAGAGTTATGCTGAAGAATGTAAAGTTCCACTAGAGGTATCTTTTAAAAAGAGAGAATTTTAATGACATTTACTGATATCAATGTAATTGATAGTTGTATAAACCTGAAAACCCAGAAAGCAGAGTAAGGAGCATAACAAGCCCTAGGCCTGCCTGAGCTACATAATGAGTCCAAGACCAACCTGAACTACATAGCAAAACTTTTCTCAAAATATCCAGGACTAAGACTGTAGCTCAGTGATAAAATAATTGTGTAGCATGAGCAAGGACCTAGATTTACATTTTAAAAAGACAATGGATAAGATACTGCAAGACAACAAGAAATTAGTAGAAGGCAGAAGGATGTTATATCAAGCTGATTTTTAGTGGTAACCACCCAAGTCACATAAAGGAACCAGCTGGGGAATGTGGCTCTACAGAACCACACTTACATTGTTATAGTCCACTTGCATGCCAAACTTAAAATACACCATGAAGGCTTGACAAATGGCTCAGAGCCAAAAGACCCAGGTTTAATTCCCCAAGACTTACGCAAGTCCGATGCAAAAGGTGGCACATGCATCTGGAGTTTGTCTGCAGTGGCTGAAGGCTCTGGTGCACCCATTCTCTCTCTAGCTACCTCTTTCTCTCTCTCCCTTTTTCCTCTCTCTCTCTCTCTAGTAAATAAAATAAAATAGAGATTTTAAATTGACCATGATTAATCACACAGATATACAATCAGCATACCACCATATTTTTAAAATCGTAGTTTCTGCTCTTGTTTCCAGAACCATATATTTCCTAATATAACATGAATCAAGAAGGTTGTCTTTGTACCTTTGTCTCTTTACCCTTATGGAGCCAGTTTCTGAGTTACAACAACTGTTGATGTGACCTAATACACCAAGCACCTTAATGTTCAAATTTGCCAGGGGAAATAGCAAAAGAAGTTGTCATTTGACCTCCATCATATCTATGTTTTCCAACTTATTTCACATGAGTATTTGATCACTGAAATCTAAGTCGTATCTAGAAATTTATACAAATAATTTTGGAGACACAGTTTTTAAGTCTGCAGCCTCTGTCTTTTTTTTTTTTTTTTTTTTTTTTTTTTTTTTTTTTGGTTTTTCGAGGTAGGGTATCACTCTAGCTCAGGCTGATCTGGAATTCACTATGGAGTCTCAGGGTGGCCTCGAACTCACGGCGATCCTCCTACCTCTGCCTCCCGAGTGCTGGGATTAAAGGCGTGCGCCACCACGCCCGGCTAGCCTCTGTCTTTATACAAAGGTAAACTGGCAGAAATCTTCAAGATCGATGTTGAATGGAAACCACTATGTTATTAAGCCATGAGTTATTTGGTATAATGTCTCAGTATTAGTTACAAAGTTTCAGCTTCAAAGAAACAAGAGAGCATGTAAAATGACTTAAAATGCCCATGAGTGTTGTTTCACAGGAAAAAAAAAAAAATCTCAGCAGCCATAGTATTGTCATTGGCAAAATAGTTCAAAACCATTATATAAAACCTGGGCTCTTACTTTTTATATTCTATCATCTCAGTGTCAGTTTTGATTTTCAGCCTTGCCCTTTGCAACATGAAGATGCAGAATGCATACTGACATGAGAGAGAGTGCAATGACTTCGATTCAAAGGCCAGAAGTTGAGCATTGCTTCACCTCACGTGATTCTTTATGGAGTTTGAAAGATTGCCCATGAAACCCATTAGATAGAATTGAGAGAAATGCCAGGTCAGACCTCTAAAAACATTTGGAAACCTATCATGTTTTACCAGGAAGATAGATTTTTCCAGCAAATGAGAAAGGCTTAGTTCTATGAAAGTATCTTAAAATCAACCAACCTGATCAGACTGGTTTGTCTGCCTTGCCAGCCCTGCCTCCTTTTGTACTTATGCATCCCTGAGGAACACTTTCCTTTAGCGAGGTCTGAGCATGTCTTCCTCTGCCTGATATGCAAATCCAGTTAGTCTCCAAACCTTACCACTCTCACTTTTTCATGGACCTCAAATACAATTTCTTCTTCATGATTCATTGTGTTTACTGTATGTCTGAGACTTATCAGTTTATGATTATAAGAACCCCCTACTGAACCATCACAGAAGCATCTTATCTTTAGCACCACAATTATTTCTTGAAATGTAATTTCCTAATATCATTTTCAAATACTTTTTTTAATTTTTTTTTTTGGGGGGGGAGAGAGAGAGTGAGGGAGAGAGCATAGATACATTCTGTCCTCCTGTCACTACATATGGCTTTGAGTGGGTACTAGGGAATCAAATCCAGATTGTTAGGCTTTTCAAGCCAGTACTTTTAACCATTGAGCCATCTCTCCAACCACTTCCCTTTCCCCAACCCAATATATATATTTTTTTGCTTAATGTTGCTATAGTATTATAGCCTTCATCATGATAAATATAAACTACATCTTAGTGCACATTCATCCAAATTATTATTGCTATTGTTGGGTTTTCTTACCATGCACTTTTCCCAAATGTAATTCATAGTTTATAAAATTGTGTGATGGCTCTTTCACTTTTCTCTTCCCTGTATTTGAACATGTTAAGTATCTTGCATAAAACCTACCTTCTCCTCTGTCTCTTCATTAACTTTTGTCATTGAAGTTTCAGCTCAATACTGTTCTAACAATGATTTCTGATCTAAAAATATAAATAAGGCATTCTTTCATCCAATGTATATTTTAGCCACAGAATTTACCATGCTTGCCGGGGGAAAAATATATTTGCTCTCAGGCATTCCAACATGAGTTTGACTCCTTAGCACCCATGTAAAGACTAATGAGAAGGGATGCATGTGTTTGTGAGCCTAGCATGCCTACAAAAATGAGAGCCAGAGATAGGAGAATCCAAAATCCCAGAGATCAGCTGGACTGTCACACACAAAGCAGCAAAAATAAAAAACAAAACATACTGAGTATCAAAAAAAAAAAAAAAAAAAACTTGGAGAACAAACACCCTGAGGTGATCCTCAGACTGAATTCACACATACACACCATACACGCACTACACACAACCACTCATACACACAGACACAACATAAGAAAAATAATTTATCATACTGTCTTAAATGACCTTAAATATTGCTGAGTAATACACTCAAAAAAAAAAAACTGCCACTTTTATCCTTCATGCAGAACTGATCAATTAATTTAACTTATTGCATGGATAGTGTTTCTAAGGAGATTCAGGTAGAGTCCAGCAGACTCTCTGAGGAGAGATCTGAAAGTCCAGATAAACATTATCAATAGAGTTCAGAAGACAGTGAGCTGGAGATGTGAAAACTGTGAAATCTGGAGAGATACAGAAACCTTTTCTTGCACATTTTGTTGAATGTTATTTAGTGTGTGGATTTGAGTAAACTGACAGAAATTCATGACAAAGAATGAGGAAAACATTCAAAGGAAACAAAGCCATGTCTTTGTACAAAGTTGAAAATTTTGCAGTTGCTTTTCACAGAATTCCAAAAAGCAAAGAAAATCAACCATAAAAAAATTCAAATTAATCTAAAGAGAGACAGAAAGATTATTACATTTTAAAATCAAGTTACAGCTGGGTGTGGTTGCACACACCTTTAATCCCAGCACTTGGGAGGCAGAGGTAGGAGGATCACCATGAGTTCGAGGCCACCCTGAGACTACCTAGTGAATTCCAGATCAGCCTGAGCTAGAGTGAGACCCCACCTTGAAAAACAAAAACAAAAACAAAAATAAAATTAAGTTACAGAACCAAAATTGGTGTTATCTCCCTGTAACCCTCACACTCAGAAGGTGATAGAGACACTGTATGGGGGCATGGGGTCTCAGCTACATAGAAAATTTTAGGTCAGTCAGCTACTTGAGTTATTATCTATAAAAAAACTGAATTAAAAAGGTTGGTCAATATAACTCCCAGTACCAGGATTTGTTGTACCCACATTGAGCTTTTGATCAGAGAGACCTACAAGGTCCCCAAATCAAGATAGCTTTCTGTCAAAGCTCTTGATTACCTGCCTGAGACAAAGCTAACACTCTATTTCTGAAGATACTATATGCTGCTGACCCAGAGCACAGAGAGTCCTGGCTGGAATTCAGAAGAAAGTCAGTCATTAGACAGTGCTGCCTAGTGCTGGAAAGCACTACATGAGCTATTGGAGGAAAATGGCCAACAATGGTCTGAGCAACCAGAGGTCTATGCTACTCAGAAGCAAACACTTTGACATGATGTACATACCAGTGCAGTAGTGGAACACCACCTTAGTGAGTATCCAATAGATTTCTGATTGGCTAAGAGATCTACTCAGTGTAAAGGAACCCGTATCTGGAATTGGGAACCAGATCAGAATCCTATGGAGACAAAGATTATGCTCTCCATTGTCAAGCTCTCACTAGTCTTTGGCTAAAAGAGGGGTTACATACATCAAATTCTCCCCAAATTAATAATGCTTGTCCCATTTAACCTATGCTGACTTCAATTGGCAAATCTGTTCTTTTTCAGAAAGTAGTGAGACTGGAGGAGATAAATTACACCTCACACTTCAGCCAAGCCACAGCTGAAACCACAGAGGAATTGGGGAGATGAGCAAGAGTGCTGCTTCCATGCTGAACCGGATAATCAGTGACAAGGTATAGGAGACAGACCCTGAGGATACTCAACACCTACCAAAGTAGAGATCCAGAGGCTCCTAAGAGCCCATTACTGAAGTGGACTTAAAACTCACCCACCACGGCTCAGGGAATTTTATGGATGAGGGAGTGGAAACATTGTAAGAACCACAGGTTTAGACATCATGCCCAGAGACATTCCCTCCCCCCAAAAATAACTGACTGCTGTTCCCACAAGGTATAAACCCCAACCTCATGGGGAATACCCCACTGAAGAGTGTACCCAATGGAATGGGAGCAGAGACAAATGAAAAGAGGCTACTAGCATATGATGTATCCATAAGAACCATGTTGTTACTAATAATAGTAAACATTAAAAATGGCTGGAGACGTCTGGTCAATATTGCATCCACCTAACTATGCCACAACTCCAGAGGAAGGAAAGGCAAGATGATAAGGGTTCATTGGGGCTTCTAGGAGTGAGCAGACTCTAATAGACCTCCAATGGGAAGGCACAGAGGAGCAAAAAATGGAATGTGCTGATTCCCATGCTCTTGGGTAGCCCACCAGATCCCCAATCCCCTCAAGTAGCCATCCTAGTCATAGTCCCAGCCACAAGATCCTCTTGCACTAACCACAGGCAAGGGGTCCCAGGACACGAGCCTCCATATTCGCAAATGCTGTCCCACTGGCAGCCATCCCCCACCACCATGAGTCAGCCTAAGCCAGCAAGCTAGCTTCAAGCCCGCCAAGGACCTCAACACATGTGAACGCTGTCCCACACACCACCACCACCAGCCCCAGTGTGCAGACCCAGGCTAGCAGTCTAGAGTTTACCCAGGGGACCTCCACCCATGTGAATGTCTTCCCATTCACTGCCTCCCCCGCCCCTGTGCATAGACCCAGGCGAACAAGCTAGCATTCCCCCAGGGGACCTCCAGCACAAGCACCATCTCACTCACTGCCACCTCTCCTACCACCCACCCACCCCCCGTGAGTGGACTAAGGCCAGCAGTCTAGCATTCCCTCAAGTGACCTCAACAATTGGGAATGCATTCCTGCTAACTTCCGCCCCCCACCCACATGTGGATGCAGGCAAGCAGGCTAGTGTTCTGCCAGGGGACCTTTCCAAGAATGTGAATGCTGTCCCACTCTCAGCTGTAGCCCACCCCGTGCATGGACCCAGGCCAGCAGGCTATCATTCCCCCAGTGGGACTTACACTCATGAACACAGTCCCACATGCAGCTATCCCCCACCTCCCTACATGGACACAGGTCGGCAGGCTAATGCTCCCTCCTCACCCCCGCTGCCACCAGGGACCTCCACATGCCACTGCCTCTCCATGCACAGGCGCAGGCCAGCAGGCTAGGGTTTTTCTGTCCCTAGGATCTCCCACCATAGGGGATCTCCATGTCCCCTGTATTTCACCTGGCCCACAGCAGTCCCATATCCTTGCCCTGCCCTGTCAAAGGTCCTGAAAGTCCTATCCACAACCTGCTAAATGGTTCCAAGGGACATACTGTCCCATCCCCTCATCCTTCAGCATCACAGAACCACAACATATTCTCATCCTGCCCCCCTCCAGGACCCAGCCTCAACACCAGTCTGCTTTGTCCCATTCCCCCTTCTGCCTGTAACCTCAGACCACCTGACCACGCAGTTCCATACCTTGAATCACAACATGCCCCTACATCAGGTCCCTGGGTCATCACAAGAGCCTCACACATTCCTTTCCTCTGAACAGGCAGGTCCAATTGTCATCAGAAGCCTAATGGAAGCAAACATAAAAGGGAATAATCACTGAAGACACTTCGAGGGTAGACTACAGCTTCCTCCTAAATTAAATAAGAATTCAACACTGTGATGGGCAGACCACAGCACAAAAGGAATAATATGAAAAATCAAATGCAATAAGATCACCCAGTCCCACAATGGATGTCTCTAATCAAAACATAGAAGAAACATTAAGTTCACAACCCCAAAATAAAGATACAAGCTATGCAACCCTGACCAAGCAAAGGAAAACTTGCTGAAAAGCAACAAAGGGTCAAATATCATATGAATGTTGTCCTCACTAGATTAGACCTAATAGATAAGAACCACTAAGGGATCCAAAGACAGTTAAAAGATCTGAAGTAGAGTGAAAAAAAAAAAAAAAAGAGGACTTCAATAATCAGCTGGTAAGCTCAATGAAGACCTAAAGAAATGCAAGGATGAATTCCAAGAAGCATTAAGGAAAATTTTCCATGATAAAACTCAGCTTTACAACTATATAAACACAAAGCCAAACCTGCAGAGAGTATGTCAGGGAATTCTCTACAAAGAAGAATCAAATTAGCAACCTCAAGTGCCTAAAAGAAGCGGATCATAATGACCAAACTCAGAGAAGGCACAAAAAACTACAAAGTCCAAGAAAACTCCAAAGACATAAACCACCATGATATGGCAGGGATTAAATCAAACCTCACAGTTATTAATATTAATATTAATTAACTAAATATTAATGAACTTAATTCACCCATCAAGAGACATAGCTAACAGAATAGATCAGAAAATTAGACTGCTCAATCTGTTGTCTTCTAGAAACACAACTCACCACTAAAGACAGACACCTCTTCAGGCAGAAAGGGTGGAAATTGATAATCCAAACAAACAGAAATAAGAAGCAAGCAGGTGTAGCTATAGTAATATTGGATAAAATAGACTTCAAACCAAAAGTAACCAAAAAGACAAAGAAGGCCACTTCCTACTTATCAAGGGAATGATCCAACAAGAGGATATCACAACCATCGAATTATATGCACCAAATAGAAATGCTCTACAATTCATAAATCCTACTTGACAACAAAACAGAAATAACCACCAACACCATCATAACTGGGGACTTCAATACTCCACTATCAGCAATAGATAGATCATCCAAACAGAAAATTAACAGGGAAGTGAGAGAACTCAACAAAACCACAGACCAATTAGACATAATGGACATCTACAGAATATTCTACCAAAAATCCAGAGACTACATATTCTTCTCAGAAGCCCATGGAACCTTCTATAAAATAGATCAAATACTGGGTCATAAAGCCTGCCACCATATTTTTAGGAAGATCGACATAATTTCCTGTATGGTATTGGATCACAATGCTATATTGCTATAATTAACAACAAAAGATGTGCCATGAATCCCATCAGCTCCTAGAAACTGAACAACACACTTTTAAACAAACAAAATGGGTAGTGGACAAAATAAAAAATGAAATTGTGAAATTTCAAGAAATGAATGACAATGAGAACACATCATAACAAAACTTATGAAACATTGAGGCAGTCCTCAGGGGAAAATTCATAGCACTAAATGCCTTCATAAAGAAAGACAGAGAGATCCCAAATCAATAACCTAACCATCCACCTAAAGGTACTGGAAAAGCAAGAAGAATCCAACCTAAAAAGCTCTAGATGGAAAGAAATAATATCAGAGCAGAAATTAATGAATTGGAAACTAAGAAAACAATTAAGAAAATTGATGAAACAAAGAGATGGTTCTTTGAAAATATAAACAAGATTGATAAGCCTTGGCCAAGTTGATCAAACAAAAAAGGAGATGCTTCAAATTAACAAAATTACAAATGGAAAAGTAGAGGTTACAACAGACATAAGCAAAATTGGAAGAATCATCAGGACTTATTTCAAAAACCTCTACTCCACAAAACTGGATACTATGGAGGAAACAGATGAATTCCTGGACACATATCACCTACCAAAGCTAAACTCAGAGCAAACCTAAACAAATCTATCACATGCATCAAGATTGTAAACATAATCCAAAACCTTCCCCAAAAGAAGAGTCCAGGACCAGATGGCTTCTCAACTGAATTCTATCAAACCTTCATGGAAGAACTGAAACCAATTTTTCTCAAACTGGGCCACACAAATAGAGAACAGGAAAAGCTCCCCAACTCCTTCTATGAAGCTACCATCACACTACTACAAAAGAAAAACAGACATGCGACAAGAAAAGTAAACTATGGGACTATTTTCCTAATGAACTTAGATGCAAAGATCCTGAACAAAATCCTCACAAATCAAATTCAACAACACATCAAAAGCATTTTCCACCTTGATCAAGTAGGTTTCATCTCAGGGACACAGGGGTGGTTCAACTCATGTAAATCTGTCAATGTAATACACTACATAAATAAGCTTAAACCCAAATACCACATAATCATTTTGATAGATGCCTTTGACAAAATACATTATCACTTCATGATCAAAACATTGGAGAGAATAGACATGGATGGTTTATATCTCTACATAATAAAGGCTATATATAAAGCTCCTAAAACTCAAACAAAACTTAATGGGGAGAGACTGAAGCAATTCCCATTGAGATCGGGAACAGGTCAGGGTTGTCCATTCTCACCTCTGCTCTTCAACATAGAACTGGAAGTACTACCTCAAGCAATAAGACAGCGGAAAGAAATAAAAGGGATAAAAATTGGAAAGGAAGTACTTAAGTTAGCCCTATTCACAGATGGCATAATTCTATATATAAGAGACCCAAGAACTTCCATCTAAAAACCTCTTAAAGGTAATTAACTCCTTCAGCTAAGTGGCAGGATACAAAAATCAATGCACAAAAATTAGTATCCTTTCCAAATAGGAAGACAAAATATACAGAGAAAGTAATAAGCAACATTGTCCCATTTTCAACAACACCAAAAAAAAAAAAAAAAAAAAAAAAAAAAAAAAAAAAAAAAAAAAACTGGGAATAACATTAACCAAGGATGAGAAAGACCTGTACAATGAAAACATAAAAACACTCAAAAAAGAAATTGAGGAAGACATGAGAAAATGGAAAGACCTCTCATGCTCCTTGATAAGCAGAATTTACATTGAGAAAATGTGAATCTTACCAAAAATACAGACTTAAGACAATATCAGTAAAAATCCCAACATTTTTTTTCACAGAGATAAATATAATGATCTCAAAATTCATATGGAATGGCAGAAGGCCTCAGATATCCAGGCATATCCTCAGGAACAGAAACCCTTCTTGAGGCATCATCATACCTGATCTAAAGCTATATTACAAAGCCATAGTAATAAACCAGCATGGTTTTGGCATAAAAACAGGATTATAGACCAATGGAACAGAATAGAGGACCATAATTTGGGTCAAATAACTATAGCTACTTGATCAAAGGCCCTAACAATGTAGGCTGGAAAAAAGACAGCATCTTAAACAAATGGTGCTGGACAAACTGGACAACCATATGCAATAAAATGAAACTCGACCCACACATCTCACCATGCACAAAAATCAAGTACACATGGATCAAAGAATTCAATATAAGACCAGAAACTTGGCTACTATAGGAAGAAAATATAGGGGGAACTTTCCATGGTATAGGAATGGGAACAGACTTCCCAAACAAAAAAATAACTCAATCCTTGGGATATCTTGAAGCTGAAAAGTTTCTTCACAGACAAACATACAATAAGCACAGCCAATAAATTACCCACCGATTGGTAGAACCTTTTTGCTAGCTATACAACTGACAGAGGCCTAATTTCTAGAATATACAGCAAACTCAAAAACCCAAACAATAAAAAGTCAAACAACCCACTCACAAAATGGGCCAAAGAACTGGACAGGCAGATCTCAAAGGAAGACATGCAAATGGTAAACACACCCTTAGTAAAATATTCAACATCCTTAATCATCAGGGAAATGCATATTAAAACAAATATGACATTCCACCTTTCCCCAGTAAGGATAGCAATCGTTAAAAAATCAAATGAAAACAAATGGTGGCAAGGATGTGGAAAAATAGGGACACTCATTCACTGTTGGTGGGAATGTAAGATGGTACAACTACTATGAAAAGCAGTATTGAGACTTCTAAAAAGGTTGACTATAGAGTTACCAACAGACCCAGTTATTCCACTTCCATGCATTTACCCTAAAAGCTCCATGCCTCAGTTCAGAGATATTTGCTCAACCGTTTATAGCTGCTCATTTCATAATAGCTAAGAGCTGGAATCAACCCAGATGTCCATCATTAGATGAATGGATAACCAAGATGTGGTATATCTGATACATCATAGTGTATATGATTTATCTGGTATATCATGATGCAAATGTACAAAGCAGCAAGGAAAAATGACATTATGAAATTTGAAGAAAAATGGTTGAACCTGGAACAAATAATTCTCAGTGAAGTCACCTCATCACAGAAGGATAAAGTGTACATGGTCTCACTCATCTGTGGCTCCTAACCTGAATCAGCCCCAGATGCTGATAAACCTAATAAGCATCTCAAGGACCAGAAAACAGGGAAAATGTGGCAGAAAGGGAGGGTAAGGGACAGAAAAGTGGACCCAAATGCAATGGTACCATAAAATTCTATATCCTAAAAGACAGACTAAATGGTTAAACCTTCATGAGGTCCTTAGAGGGAACACCTGAATCAAATGGCCCTGGAGAGGGAAAAATGAAGATTAACCTTAGTCTTCTCCTGTTTCTCTCTTTCTCTCTCACTCCCTCTTCTCTCTCTTCTCTCTATGTGTTTTATATTACCTATCATTTTCTTCCTTCTTTTCCTTGGTGCTGGCCTGTAACTCCCAGTATCAGGATATGGTTAACATTCACAAAGAGTTGTTGACCAGAGAGACTACAACATTTTCCAAAAGAAGACAGGTTTCTCTCAGAGTACTTGATGACCCACCAGAGGTTAGTGGTAAGACCCTACCACTGAACACACCATATGCTGTTGGTATGGAACATGGGGTGACCTAGCTGGAATCTGGAAGAGAGTCAGTCCACAGACAGCTAGCTCATCTAGTGACAGAAGGTGAAACATGAGTGGCTGGATAAAAATGACCAACATATGTCCAAAAAAATTCGTGGTCTAAGCTACTCAGCAGCAAACGATCTGATGTGGTGCTCACACAAATGCAATAGTAGCACACAGCCATGGTGGGTAACCATTTGCTCTTGATTTGGTAAGTGATCCACTCAGTGGAATGGAACCCATAGCTGGAGCTGGGAAACAAGTCAGAACCATATCCAAAAAATGAGCCTGCTCTCCAGTATCAAGCTTCCACCAATTGTGGGCTACAAAAGGGCCTACACCTATTGAATTCTCTCTAAAATAATAATGGTTATCCCATTTATCTGGTGCTGACTTCACTTTCCGCTGGAGAATTTGCTTCTCTTTTGCAGATGGACTGATGTCCTGAGGAGATAATCAGCCCATTTCTCCTCACTAGGGCCCCAGCTGAAATCAAGAATAATTGGGGAAATGAGCAAGAGTGATGCTTTCTTGGTGAACCTGGTACCAGCACAAGAGTGAAGGAGGTAGGCACAGAGAACAACTGCTACCAAACCATATATCCAGAGACACAGAGGCACCCAAGACCTCATCACTGAAAGTAGACCTAAAATGAACCCAACATGGCTCAGGGAAATTTGCTGAAGAGGGGGTGGAAAGACTGTTAGAGCCACATGTTGGGTCATTATGCACATAGACATTGCCTCTTAGCCATAACTGATAGCTAGCCCCACAATGCATGACCCATATTCCCCAACAAGAAGGGTCCCTGTGGAGGGAGGAGGACAGGGAGGAGGCTAACGATGATACCAACATGACTGTATGCACACTGTTTACATAACTAACAAAAATAAAAATAAAATAAATAAATAAAATTTCATCAAGCTTTGGCACAAAAATGAAGGAAATTATTTAAAGAACACCATGAGATAGTTATATTTGGTGATGCTGAGTCATATCTTGTGAAAAGTGAGCAATTTAGTGATACTGTATCTAAAAGTTTTGAATATTTGTGGAAAAGTAAAATCAATAATGATGTTGACTGACTGCTTCTAGCATCTCTGAATACACTATTAAGGAAAAAGCAGAAGCTCAGAAAGGGTATATCTAAGCTTAAGACCCACATATATTACATGAAGGTTTCTAAGGGTGCCCTGGGGGTCCTCTCTAGCCAGCACAGGGCTCAAATCGCAGAAAACCAAACACAAGCTCTCATTGTAAGACTGGCTAACTTGCAATATAAGCTCAAATCCCAGCCTCACAAGCTATCAGGTATTACAGTGAAGGCATTGATTGGAAAAGAGTGGGATCCTATGACTTGGGATGGGGTGTGTGGGAAGACTCTGAAGATCTGGGGACATTGAACTCTCAGATACTGAATAAATTGTTTTGCAAGAAAATATGACCTCCCCTCCTTTAGCAGCAATTTTATCCCCACCCTCATACCCTAAAGTATGGCTCTGTCTACTCTTCCCTGAGGGAATTAATCCTTCTTTGTCAGAGGAACCAACAAGAACCCTTTCTGTAGGAGGTGTTGATACTCCTCTCAGTGCCCTCCGATCTTTGCTTCTAGGCCTATAACCAGATATAAGGCTAGCCAGGTCCCTAAGGGTGAAATAGAAAGCAGGACTCAAGAGGAGGTGAAGTACACCCCTAAAAGAAGTTCAGGAGTTTTCTAACTTGTACAGGAAGAAGCATGGGAAATATGTATGAGAAGGGATTTTTTAAGGTTGCCGGATGATGGAGGAAAGAATATAAAATTATATCAGGCTAAATTTATTGAAATGGGCCCATTGAGCAGAGATTTTATACTTAACATTGCAGCTCATGCAGTTGGAAAAAATGCCAAGAGTTTATTTGGTTGGTTGGCTGAAGTATGGATCCAAACATGGCGTACTGTGAATGAGCTCAAGCTGCCTGATATCCCTTGGCTTAATGTTGATGAAGGGATTAAAATGCTCACAGAACTTGGAATGCTGGAGTGTAAACTTACATGTCAAATCCTTCTGGTCCAGAAGATATGCCTTTCAATAAGGCCATAAGAAACGGATTTGTGAAGGGAGATTGAGCATTCTTAAAGTTGCCAGTAGTTGCCATAATATGTAAAGAAGACATCATACTTGGAGCCATGGTTGCTGCATTAGGTGACTTACATTCAATGAGTCTAACTGGATCTCAGAGTAACAAGGGCCACATGGCAGCACTGAGTCACCAAAGGTGAGGTCAGCATGTTTACCATAATGGACAGCATAGGTAAAACAATGCTCATAATGGTATGATTCGTGTAGACCTTTGGTATTGGCTACTTTTTTAAATATTTTATTTTTATTTATTTGAGAGAGGGAGAGAGAGAGGGAGAGAGAGAGAGAGGGAGAGAGGGAGAGAGGGAGAGATAATGGGTATGCCAGGGCTCTAGCCACTGCAAACGAATTCCAAATGCATGCACCCCCTTGTGCATCTGGCTTACATGGGCCCTGGGGAATCGAACTGAGGTCCTTTGGCTTCACAGGCAAGTGCCTTAACTGCTAAGCCATCTCTCCAGCCCTGGTACTGGCTAATTGATCACAGTGTTCCCAGAAGTGAAATAGATAAGGAGCCTACTAAGTTCCTGTTTGATCTGTATAAGCCAAACATTTCTTAAGCAAAGGAACAAAAGGGCACTTTGAATTATAGCAACAGAGAATCAAGGCCTCGTAAATAGTTTCAAGACTTGAGCTTATTTCTCAGGGATGTTGATCTCCTGTGCCTTCTACAGCATGTCACGTTGGTCCTTTATATCCATGACATTATGCTGAATGGATCAAATGAGAGGAGGTGGCTATCACTCTGGAATTACTGGTATAGCATATGTGCATCAGGGGATAGGAAATAAATCCATCTAAAATCCAAGGACCTTTCACCTCAGTGAAATTTCTAGGAGTTAAATGTTGTGGGGCATGCAGGTATATTCCTTCTAAGGTGAAGGATAAGTTGTTGCATTTGCCCCCTCCTACCAGTATGAAAGAAGCACAATGTCTAGTGGGGCCTACTTAGATTTTGGAGCCGGCACATTCCTCACTTGCGTGTGTTACTCCATCCCATATACCAAGTGACTTGGAAAGTTACTAGTCTTCAGTGGATCTCAGAATAAGAGAAGGCTCTTCAACAGGGCCAGGCTGCTATGCAGGCTGTTCTGTCATGATCGAGCAGATCCAATGGTACTTGAGGTGTTGGTGACAGATAGGGATGTCTTTGGCAGGCCTCCGTAGGCAAATCACAGTAGAGGCCCTTGGGACTCTGTAGCAAGGCCCTGCCATCATCTGCAGAGAATTATTCTTCTTTTGAGAGACAGCTCTTGCCTACTATTGGGCCTTAGTGGAAACTGAATGCTTGAAAGTGGGCCATCCAGTTACTATGAGACCTGAGCTGCCCATTACAAACTGGGTGTTTTTTGACCCACTAGGCCATAAAGTTGGATTGCACAGCAGCAGCCCATCATCAAGTGGAAGTGGTATTACATACATGATTGGACTCAAGCAGGAGCTGAAGGCAGAAACAAGTTACATGAAGAAGTTGGCCAATTGCTTGTGGTTTCTACTCCTAGTACAATGCCTTCTGTCCCCAAGTATGCAACTATGCTATCATAGGGTATGCCCTATGATCAACTGAGTGAGGAGGAGAGGGATAGACCATGGTTTACAGATGGTTCCCCACTCATGCAGGCACCTCCCAGACGTGGACAGTTGCAGCATTATAGCCCCTTTCTGGGACAACTTTGAAGGACTGTGTTGAAGGGAAGTCTTCACAATGGGCAGAACTATGGTTATGAATTTTTCATGGAAGGAAAATTGGCCAGATGTGTGGTTATATATGACTCATGGGCTGTGGCCAATGGTTTGGCTGGATGGTCTGAGATTTGAAAGGAGGACTATTCGAAAATTGGTGAGAAGGGCATTTGAGGAAGATGTATGTGGATAGAGCTCTCTGAATGCACAAAGGATATAAAGATACTTGTCTCTCATGTTAGTGCTCATCAGAAGGTAACCTCATGAGAGGATAGCTTTAATAATCAAGGGGATAAGCTGACCCATTCTGTGGATAGTTTTCAGCCTCTTTCCTCAGGCTTCCCTGTCATTGCCCAATGGGCCCATGAACAAAGTGACCATGGTGTCAGGGATGCAGGTTATTCATGGACCCAACAACATGGACTTCCACCAACTGAGGCTGACCTGGCATTCAGCTACTGCTGGTCTCTGCCACCAGTAGAGACCAACTATGTTCCCCCAATATTAGCATTCCTCAAGGTAACCAGCCAGCAACTTGGTGGCAGGTTGAGTACATTGGACAACTTCCATCATGGAAAGGGCAGTGTTTTTCCCTTACTGGAATAGACAATTATACAGGGTATGCATTTGCTTTTCCTACATGTAGTGCTTCTGTCAAAACTACCATCCATGGGCTTAGAGAATGCCTTGTCCACCACCATGGTATTCCACACAGCATTGCTTCTGACCAAGGAACTCCCTTTATAGCCAAGGAAATATGGCATGGGCTCATGATCATGGAATTCAATGGTCTTACCATGTGCCCCACCACCCTGAAGTAGCTGGCTTGATAGAACATTGGAATAGCCTTTTAAAGAAATAGCTGCAGCACTTACAAGGTGTCAATAACTTAGAGGGTTGCGGGAGTGCCCTCCAGTAGGCTATATGTGCTCTGAATTAGCATCCTATGTATGGTACGATTTCTCCTATTGCTGGGATTCATGGGTCTAGGAATCAAGGGGTAGAAATGGGAATGGTCCGGCTCACCATCAGCCCAAGTGACCCATTAGCCAATTTTTTGTTTCCTGTTACCACAACCTTACACTGTGCTGGCCCAGAGGTTTTCATTCGGGGGGGGGGGGTGGGCTGCTTTTGCCAGGAGACACAAAGAATAGTCCATTGAACTGGAAGCTAAGACTTCCCCCTGGCCAGTTTGTGCTCCTGATGCCCTTTAGTGAAAAGACTGAGAAAAAAATTACTTTGGTAGAAGGGTTGAGGTATGAGGGGGACATTAGACTGCTCTTCCACAATGGGGGTAAGGAAGAGCATATCTGGAGTATAGAAGATCCTTTAGGGTGTCTCTTGGTGTTACCATACCCTGTTATCAATATCAGTGGACAATTGCAACAGTCTAATCAAGGCAGTGTGATAAATGACCCATATCTTTCAAGAATGAAGGTATGAGTCTCCCCTCCAGGTAAAGAACCAAGACCTGCTGAGTTGCTTGATGAAGGTGGAGGAAATACAGAATGGGTAGTAGAGAAAGCAGTTACAAAAACCAGCTAAGGCCACATGACCAGTTATGAAAAATGAGGGCTGTATATTCCATAAGTATTTCTGTCCTACCTTGTTAAAAGTTTTTGTAAATATCTACACCAATATTAAGAATGCTTTTATTCTTCCTCTATTTCTCTGTTAGGCAATTAATACTGATTAAGATTATATCTCTAGTTAACTGCTGTTGAATTTATATTTGACCTATTATATTAGAGACTAAGCATTCCTCAAGGAACCTTGCTTTATGGTGGAGGGAAGATTGTGTGTTTCCAGTTTTAAGTGGGATAGTTTTATTATGTTTGGTGGAGTTATGATCTTGTTACTTTTTCATTTGGAAATTAAGTATGAGATTGGGTTTGGTGTCAAGTTGACAAGGGGTGGACTTGTAATGGTTAAGTTTTGTGTCAACTTAATCTGTTCAGGAATCCACAGACATTCCTCATAAGTGGGTCTCTGAGGTTGCTTGTAGGGAGGATTAACTAAAGGAGGAATCATTCCCCCAGGGTGAGCTCTTCCCCCGGAGTGGGCAGACTGTTTTATGTAAGGAATCTCTAGGAAGGACAGTATCCCCTCCTCCCACCTGGCTGCAGGTGCTGCTTGCTGCTTGCTGCTTTCAGTGTGGACTGAAGACTAGTGTGGCCTGAAGACCAGTGATGTTCTAGTAAGCCTCTAGGCTTTCAGTGCCAATTTGGGACTGCTGAGGCATCCAGCTTCATGGACTGAACAGCTACAAGGTTTCTTAACTCTCAGGCATGCAAACTGCTATTGTTGGACTGTCATAAGCTAATTAAATAAATTTCCTTTTAATACAAGTCATTCTAATCATTCTGTTCCTCTAGAGAACCCTGACTAATTCAGCTTGTCAGCCAAATTTTATCAAACCTTCATTGAAGAACTGAACCAATTTTTCTCAAACTCTTTCACACAATCAAAGAATGGGGAATGCTCCTCAACTCCTTTTACAAAGCTAGAATCACCCTAGTACTAAAACCAGACAGACATACAAGAGGAAAAGGAACCAATAGGCCTATAAACCTGATGAACTTGTATGCAATGATCCTGAACAAAATCCTCACATCAAAAGCATTATCCACCTTGATCAAGTAGGCTTCATCCCAGGGGTGCAGGGGTGGTTCAATATATGGAAATCATTCAATGTAATATACCACATAAATAAACCTAATCACAAAACCCACATGACCTTTTCAATAGATGCAGAGAAGGTCTTTTACAAAATAGAACATAATTCATGATCAAAATGCTGGAGAGAATAGTCATGGAAGCTTTATATGTCAACACAATAAACACTATACGTAAAGTATCTAAAGCCCAAATAATACAGAATTAATATTGTGAAAATGACAATTCTTCCAAATGCAATATGTAGTTTTAATACAATACCAATAAAAATTCCAATATCATTCTTCACAGAGATTGAAAAAATGATCTTGAAATTCATAGAGAATGGCGTCAGGCCTCAGATATCCAAACATATTCTCAGCAAAAGTATCACCATTGGAGGCTGCACCATACCCAATCTAAAGCTATATTGCAAATCCACAGTAACCAAAACAGCATAGAACTGGCATAAGGTAGACTGGGGCAAAGATGGCATCTTCAACAAATGGTATTGGACAAATTGGATAGCCACATGTAGAAAAGTGAAACTAGAACCACTCATCTCACCATATACAAAAATAAACCGCAAATGGATTAAATGCATCAATATAAGATCTGAAATTCTTCAAGTACTGAAAGAAAAAATAGGAGGAACTCTCCACAATCTAGGAGTGGGTAAAATCTTCCTGAAAAACAAAACAAAACAAAACAAAACAAAACAAAACAAAACAAAACAAAACAAAACAAAACAAAAATCTAGTAGCTCAGGAAATTAAATAATCACACAACCAAGTTTGCACAGAAAAACATACTATAAGCAGAGCCAATAGTTTTGCCACAGAATGCGGGAACATTTTCGCCAGCTATAACACTCACAGAGGCCTAATATCTAGGATTTACAAAGAACACAGAAAACAAAACAATAAAAAAATCAAACAACCCATTTCAAAAATGTGGCAGAGAACTGAATAGGGAGTTCTTAGGGAAGCAATACCAATGTCTAACACACACTTAAGAAAATGTTCAACATCCCTAAACATCTGGAATTGCAAATTAAAACAACTATGGGATTCTACCTACTCCAGTAAGGATGGCAGTCATTAAAACTTCAAACAACAACAAATGTTTGTCAGCTTGTAGGGAAAGATGAACCCTCCTTCACTGTTCTTGAGAATGCAAGCTTTAACAACCACTATAGAAGTCAATATGGAGATCCCTGAAATACGTGAATGTAGAACTACCAACAGACCCAGTTATTACCTTACTGGGCATTTACCCTAAAGGTTCCTTCTTCACTACAGAGATATTTGCTCATACTTGTTTATAGCTGCTCCATCCATAATACCTAATAACTGGAATTAATTCAGGTGCTCATTATTGAACAAATGGATAATAAACTTGTGGTACATATACCCAATAGATTTCTTCTCAGCAGTAAAAAAAAAAAATGTTAGAATCAAATTTGTTGGAAAATGGATCAACATGGAACATAACTTACTCTGTGAACACACACAATCACAGAAAGACAAATGCCACATGTTCACAGTCATCTGCAGTTCCTAACCTGGATCAGCCAGAATAGTTGGTATACCTGATTGGCAACTTGAGGACCAGACAATAGGTATGGAAGGGTTTGGGGAGAAGGGAAGGAGAGATGGGGTAAAACTAATACAAAACAAAATCTAAAATGAACTGATACCATAGAAACTTTATTCATTGAAGATAGACTAAAAGATTTAACCTTCAACAGGAGTAAGGCAGGCAGGATGCCTGAAAAGAAAGGCCCTGGAGGGGGTGACATGAAGCTTAGCCATATACATATATATATATATCTATATCTATATCTATGTCTATATCTATATCTATATCTATATCTATATCTATATCTATATCTATATCTATATATATCTATATATATATATATATATGATTATTATTTGGTTCTGGCATGTAACACCAAGTTCCAGAGAATGATAACCACAATGAGCTATTGACCAGAGAGACTTATTAATTCCACAAAACAAGATAGGCTTCAGTCCAAGCACTTGATTACCTGTCTAAGGTAAAAGGTGTCACCCTATTCCTGAAGACACCATATGCTGCCAACATAGAACACCATGAGACCTACCAGGAATCCAGAAGAAAGCCAGTCCCCAGACTATTAGCCCATCTAGGCCTGGAAAGCACCACATGTTCTACTGGGGGAAAATGCCTAATAATGATGTGAGGAACCAGGGGTATAAGCTACTCAAAAGTAAACACCTTGATAAGATGTACACACTAATACAATGGTGACACACAGCCTTGGGTAACCAATAGTTTTCTGATTGGCTAAGAGATAGGCTCAGTGGAAAGGAACCCATATTTAGAACTAGGACCCAGGTTAGAATCCCATGGAGACAAAGATTATGCTCTCTAGTGTCAAGCTCTAACAAATGTTTGGCTAAAAGAGAGATTACATTCATCAAATTCTCCCTAAGTTAAAAATGTTTATCCCATTTAACCTATGCTGACTTCACTCTCTGTTGGAGAAGCTATTTTTCTTTTGCAGAAAGTAGTGAGACACAAGAAAATAAAGTACCCCTCACATAACAGCCAAGGCCCAGGTGAAACCACTAAGGAATTGTGGAGACAAGCAAGAGTGCTGATTCCATGGAGAGCCTGACAATCAGTGCCAGGGAGAAGACAGATGCTGAGGACACTCAACACATACTAAAGCAGAGATCCAGGATCCACAGGCTCCTAAGAGCTTATAACTGAAGTAGACTTAAAGCACACTCATCATGGCTCAGGGCAGGAAGATTGTAAGTGCCACAGGTTGGGACATCATTCATACATACAGGCATTGTCCCCCTAATATCTGACAGCTGCTGTCTCAACACATAACCCACAACTGCATGGGGAATACAAGGAACCCCAGAGAGGAGGGACCCCAGCAGAATGGGGGTAGGGATGAGGGAAAGGATGGTATAAAAAAAATGATGTGTCCCTGCTAAGTATTCCATAATTTAAAAAAAAGAAAAGGAAAGAAAATAACAAATAATATCCCAGCACCTGGGAAGCAGAGGTCAGAAGATCACCATGAGTTTGAGGGCAACCTGACTCTACATATTAAATTCCAGGTCAACTGGGATGTGGTGGTTTGATCCCCATAAACTTAAATATTCTGAATGCTAGGTCCCCAGCAGATAGAGACTTGGAAATTATTGCCTCCCGGAGGGAGTTCATTTTGGGGGTGGGATTATGGGTATTTTAGGCAGATTCCCCTTGCCAGTGTTTGGCACAGTCTCCTGTTCCTGTTGTTCACCTTCTGTTGACCAGGGGATGATGTCCACCCTCTGCTCATGTTATTGTTTTCCTCTTCTATCGTGGAGCTTCCCCTCGAGTTTGTAAGTCAAAATAAGCCCTTTTTTTCCACCACAAGCTGCTATGGGTTGGGTGATTTCTACCAGCAATTTGAACCTGACTGCAATATTAATGTTGGTACAGAGGAGGTGTAAATTGCTGCCAGACATCTGGTCATGTGGCTTTGGCCTTTTGGAGCTCATTTTCAAGAGAAATGTGGATGAATTTGAAACCTTGGCCTAAGAGCCACCTTGCAGTGCTCTAAGTACAGCTAGAAGGACTATTCTGGTCAGAGTTCAAAGATCTGAATGCATTAAAAAGAAAGATTATGAGGTTTGGCTTATGAGGGTAAGGAAGAACTTTGCCTGGACTGGGCTTAAAGCATTTTGTGTGATAGGCTTGCTGTTACACCTGTCCTGAGAACGTGTGCAGGGTTGCTTTGTATAGAAACAGACTGGTTTGTGCTGAGGGATATGACACAAAAAGAAATCTCTGAGCCAAAACTTCTGCCTGTTCAGCTGTAATTGTATGAGAGATTATAACCATTGAGATTTTGCCACCTGATCTGCATTATGACAACAGAAAGAATGCAATCTTTTGAAGTGGCCTGAATGTTGAATGAGTGTTCTGTTCTTCAAAGTATGCTTTATTCCCCTTTGGATTAACAACTTGGTACCCCACCTGATATTATGGAGTATAGAAATGCAGGAAAGAGAGGGTAATTAAATTTGCAATGTGATTTTTTGTTTTGGAAACAGCAATGGGCAGTGTAAGCAGGTTTGCTAGATGCCTGCATGGAGACCCAATAGAGCCATGAGGATGGACTGTGGGTTGCAGTGGAGACCCAGTGGAGATGCTGGGACCATGAAATGGCTGCTAAGGAAACCTGCCAGCCTTGGATGAAGTTTCCCAGGGCTGTGATTAGCCTAGCTGGAGGGGTGGAATTAAAACTCCAGAGCCTTGTTGCTGGTTAGAATTAGTGGACTTGGAGACATGTCACTGACTACAGTTGTTTGAATTGGAGCTACAGAGGTTGATGTTTGCCCTGGTTGTTTTAAATCTTGTATTGTTTGAATATTTCTTTGCTATGCCCAGTGTCATCTTTTGCAGTGTGAGTGTTTATTCTGTTCCATTATGGGTTTTGGGGGGAATTTTTTTGGTATCATGGCTTAATTAAAAAGCCTTAGATTATGGAGACGTTTGAACATCATTAGGATTGATAAAAAAATGGGGACTTTTAAAGTTGGACTGGATGCATTGCATTTTACATCATGGATGGTTATCAGTTTATGGAGGCCAGGGGTGGAGTGCAGTAGTTTGATTCAGGTGTCCCCCATAAACTAAGGGGTTCTAAATGCTAGGTTCCCAGCTGATGGAAATTTGGGAATTAATGCCTCCTGCAGGCAGTGTATTGTTGGGGGCAGGCTAATGGGTATTATAGCCAGTTTCCCCTTGCCAGTGTTTGGCACAGTCTCCTGTTCCTGATGTCCACCTTATGTTAGCCAGGGGATCATGTCAACCCTCTGTTCATGTCATCATTTCCCCCTGCTATTGTGGAGCTTCCCCAAAATAAGCCAAAATAAACCATAAACCTTCCCCGCCCCCCACAAGCTGCTCTTGGTTGGGTAATTTCTGCCAGCAATGCGAACCTGACTGTAACATTGGGACAGAATGAGACCCTACCTCAAAAAAAAAAAAAAAAAAGACATTCAAAATAAGTAATTTAAAAAATAATAAAGAAGCATTGTAACACTAATAAAACTTATTAAATGACTATTTTAGTATGGAAGAAAATAAGACTGTTATGGATTGTGTATGAAATTTTCCTCATAATGGCTTATGTGGTCTGTTAGCCCATATCACACTGCCTGGACTTAATTGTGAGGTAAGATGCCCTGTGGAGTATGACCCTGCACTACACACCCACTGGTGTTGGACATAGGCAGGGCCCTGGGTTAAACCAAACTTAAGCTGTCTGACACAAAGGCCCCAGGCTATGTAGAGGTCGCAGCAGCCTGAACCATTGGTCATACCTCGGGGACTAGACCAGCAGGGGAGCTCCTCCTTCCATTCTTGGGGGGTTGCAGTGAGCCAGGATCCTCACCCTCATTCTTGATGGTCACAGTGAGCCTGGACCCCCGGACAAAATCTCAGAACCCGAGATTGACAGAAATAAGGCCACTCCCTCTCCAACCATGGGGTATCTGAACATTTAGATAAGACTTAGGCTTTGCCCATAACCCTGTGACTTTTGGCCAGTTGCCTAGGAAACTCCTAGGTATCAACCAGCAACCTTTGCACAGCCCACCCCCTGTACCATATACCATTGCCTTCATTGAAATGTATGTCCCCATAGGCTAATTAGGTATCATCAAGCAACCTTGTACATCCAATCCCCTTGAGACACTCAACTGCTTATAAAACCCATTTCCCCAGCCCCACGTGTTAGCGCAGGCCTTTAATCCCAGCACTCAGGAGGCAGAAGTAAGAGGATCCCATGAGTTCAAGGCCACTCTGAGACTACATAGTAAATTTCCGGTCAGCATGGGCTAGAGTGAGACCCTACCTTGAAGAAAACAAACAAACAATGACAAAAAAAAAAAAAAACCAAAGAACAACAACAACAACAAAACCAAACCATTTCCCCATTGATTAAAGAGAGCTGTTCACAGAGACTGAATCCTGAGAATGATTCTCACACACTCACAACCATGGTTGCCTGGGACACCTTTAGGAGAACCTTAGGCAGGCCCCAGAGGACCCAGGGACCCAACAACTGGCATGCAAAATAGACCCACAGTCATGAGGTCACAGAGCATATTGCCCCCTCACAAAACTAGCTTAGATCACCTCAGCAACCACAAACATGAATTGTACCTGAGTGACTCCATGGTGGAGCTTCAGGCAGTATGTAAGAGTTTCAGTATAAGTTAGAAAGGAACACCAGGCATAAATCCAAATAGTCACTCAACAGATGTGATGAAAGACTTAATGAATCAGCTACCTCTAGCACAAGTCTCAGTGCAATACAAAAACACAAGTTACATAAAATGCCAAGATACCATATCTATTCCAAAAATTATCCATTCCATAATAATGACCACCCAAATAGGGAGACTTAGATAAAATTGCAAAAAGAGATCGATTGAGGTAATGATTATAAATATGTTAAAAAATTCAAAGAACTCCTGAATGAGTTACAAGGAAAGACAAATAAAGGACAGATAAAGAGCTGGAGAGATGGTTCAGCAGTTAAACAACATAGCTGCAGAATGTAACTACCTAGGTTCAATTCCCCACTCCCCATAGAAACCAGATGCACAAAGTAGTGAGTGCATCTGGGGTTTATTTGCAGTGGCTAGAAGCTCTAGTGTGCCCATTCTCTCTGTCTCTCTCTCCTTGTAAATAAATAGATAAAATTTAAAAATAAACAGAACTGATTGAAAAAATGGTAATTCAGAATATGAGAATAGCATCCAATATATAGAGAGAAAGAGTGAAAATATCAAGCTGAAATAATGAAGGAAATAAAATATCTGATAAGTCATAAAAAAGAAAAAAACTAAGCAGAAAACCTCAGTAATAGAATGGGTCACATGGAGGGCATAATATTAGGAATGGAAAGCATGGTTGAGAAATTCAATCTTTTAGTCAAGTACAATGATGAATTTTATAAAAGAAAAGAGGTATCTTTTGGATGCCATGAAAAGACATAGTCTATGAATTATGTGTATATAATTACATAACAAATGTATTGAAAATATGTTCAATAAAATCATAGCATAAAAATGCCCTACATAAATGAGAAGCTCATCCATGTGCAAGAGGCATACAGAATACCAAACAGACAGGACAAAAAAGAAATTCCTGGCATAATTTTACAATTGTCTAATATTGGATATAACAAATAACAATAGCAATAAAAAATTATTGAAAGCTGCAGTAGTTCTTTGTTGCATTTAATAGCAGGCCCATGGGAATAACAGCTTATCTATCAAAGGAAACTCTCAAAACCAAGGAGGATTGGAGAAAAAGACCATTGCTACCCATCCAGACATCTACACCAAGCATAATTACCTATAATAGCCTAAAATGAAAGAACAACTTTAAAATCAGTCTACAGGAACTTTTGAACACTACGTTTAGTTCTACAAAGTATACTGGAAGGAGTATTTTAGAATGAAAAGAATGACAAGAACATCTTAGGGGCCACACAGATAAAAGTTAATGCTACTAGGACAGTTGTTAACATAATAAGGACAAAGAAAACACTAAATAGTCCACAAAATAACAAAATTAAAACACATCTTTAAATAAAGAAAAACATTAATGGTCTCATTCCCCCAACAGAAAGATAGGGATTAACAAATCTGGTCAGAAAAGAGTATCCCTCTTTTCGCTGCATCCAAGAAAAACACCTTCTCATCAAAAATAAGCAGGTTCTATAGCACACACAGGGTCCAGGCCATCCCAAGCCAGTAGCAGGGGTACCAGATCCAAGGAACTGGGAAGTGACAAATAAACCAGAAGCTCTAGCCTACAATCACAGAAAGATAAATGCCAAATGCTCTCAATTATCTGTTTTTCCTAACCTGAATCAGCTTGGGTTTCTGGCATACTGGATAGGCAACTTGAATCCCAGATGACAGGGATGGTTGGGTTTGGGTAGAGTGGATGGGGAGATATGGGAAAATAAACACAAAATTAAACCCAAAATAAACTTGTACCATAGAAACCTTTTCTCCTTGATGGTAAACTAAAAGATATAACCCTCAACAAGAGTAAAGGGGGAGCCCCTATAAAGAAGGGCCCTGGAGAGGGTGAGATGAAGCCTAAACTTAATAAAAATTGGGTCTGGGCTGGAGAGATGGTTTAGCAGTTAAGGCACTTGCTTGTGAAGCCCAAGAAACTATGTTTGACTTTCCAGGTCCCAGGTAAGCCAGATACACTAAGTGATGCAAGCACACAAGGTCACACATGTCTGGAGTTTGACTGCAGAGGCTTGAGAACCTTGCATGCCAATTCTCTCTCTCTCTCTCTATTCTTGCACATTAAAATTCTCATAAGTGGAGGGGTGAATAGAACACATGCATTGTATAACAATTTCCTCCAGTTGAAACATCTCATCCTGAATCAAAGCTCATTAAATCTCAGGAAATAAATAAGGCTGATGACCTCACACGTTTTATGAAGCTCTTGCACCCAAGATCACAAGTACCCCTACTTAAGGAAACAACTGTTTGGCAGAGACTCTCTAGTCTGTCAAGCTACCTGCCAGAGATGCAGGTGTGTGCCAGGGAAGAAGTTTCCATGATTTTACCTATGCTCAGTGGGCCTTTTTTGTGATACAATTTGCTCCTGTAAATAACCCCTCACTTGTACTTTTTCAGTGATCCCAATAAACTAATTGGTTTACCAAATTTGGTTTTGTTGCAATCGTAATTTTGTCTACTATCTGTTCCCTATCTGGCATGAAAAGAAGTGTGTTTATGTCTCCCCAGAGGAAAAAAAAATCATTCAAGAACATATGTTATTGAAATATGCAGGGTGAATAATGGGGCAGAAATGTTTAAATGATGATCAAAGCTCATGGCTAGGAAATTCACAGGCCCTATGAGTTACCATTTCAACTTTTTTTTAGATAGACAGGTGGTCAAACTGATTATTAAATATTTATATTTATTCCTGTAGGTCATTGCTACACTCATCCTTTGTCACATGTCTTCCTTTGTATTGAACAGTGGTGATAAGAATAACTGACTTTTGAGGACTCATTCTTAAAACAGGCTTCCACATGACCCCTCCAAGGTGCAAATATAAAGAATAAATAAATCAAGTTAATAGAAAAAGAAAGAATAAAAATTGAGCAAAAATCAATGAAGTAGACAAAATAGGGAAAACTAACAAATATAAGCCAGTGACTTAAGTAAGTCAATTAAATTTATAATCCTCAAGTCAGATGGATCAGAAATGCTTCATATAAGCAAGTAGAAGGTATGTGCTATAAATAGTTATTTGTTTTATCTAAAAGTGTACTGAAAATATGAGAAAAATTCAAACACTTTGAAAAGAAGAGCAAAAATTTCAAAGATATAATTAAATAGCAAACAAAGAAATGGATGTTGTATGTTAATGTAAACAATTTTGTAGTTTGAATCCTCCACAATCAAGAAAATTTTTTCTCGCAATTGATTTTTCTTGTGAGTTCTATCACATAAGTTAAGGAGGAAATAACCTAACTTTAAAAAAAAAATTATTTCAGGGCATTGAAGAGGAAGATGCGTTTCCTGGTGTAGCTGATGAAGCCACCATGCCAATTATACTACAACAGAAGCAAAGGGACAAGTGACAATTGAGGAAAGGTTCCTAAAAATCATTTTTATTTATATATTTGCAAGCAGAAAGACATAAAAGAGAGACACACAGAGAGAAAGAGAGGGATAGAGAGAGAATGGGCATGCCAGGGCATCCAGCTGTTGCAAAGAAACTCCAGGTCTATGCACCATTGTGCATCTAGGTTACTGGGAAATCAAACCTAGGTCATTAGGCTTTGCAGACAAGCACCTTAACAGCTGAGCCATCTCTCCAACCCCTAACTAAAGCTTCTTAAGCCATGAGCCAAAATATAGTTTTTCTTCTTTGCCTTGCTTTCTTAGGTATTTACTTTGTACAATGAAAAAAAAAAAAGAATTACAGTTTATGGATACAAGATAGTACTGATAAAGTGATAAATAGCCACCAATCACAGTAGGATACATTTTTGTTACCAAGGACTACCAAATTCTGTATGAAAAATTCGTAAATGGCACATAATGGTCACAAATAATTACATACCAAAAGCACTATTTAAGAATATATTAAGTGAAGTTTCATAAGTGTAAGTGCATAAATAGGAGAATTCACAGCTCTAACCAGACTTCAGTACCACTTATGAATACTTCATAATTACACTGATAATCAGTAGGGAAATTGAGGATTTGAACCACATTGACAACTAGCTTTATATAACTGAGGTTTGTCAATAACTCCACCCTATAAGAGTAGATTTTTTTTTTTTTACCAAGTTCAACCATATCCTATATCATAAAACAACTCCAAATAAAGTTAAAGCAGGTAAGGAAACAAATCATGTCTTCTAATAACTGGTAGCATAAGCCATAAATCAAAGACAAACACATTTGAAAGTGACCAATATATACTGAAACAACATAGAAACCTGGAGCTGGGTGTTGTGGCACATGTCTTTAATCCCAGCACTCTGGAGGCAGAGGTAGAAGGATCACAATGAGTTTGAGGCCCCACTGAAACTACATAGTTAATTCCAGGTCAGCCTGTGCTAGAGCAAGACCCTGGAACCCTCCAGCCCTCCCCCACCCCACACAAACGAACCTGAAAGAAACAATACTTTTCAAGGAATCAGACATTAAAATAATAATCAGCTAGAATTTATATAATAATATTAAAAGGGTTATTGGGTTAAGTACATACTGCAAACCTAGGATATAAACCAAGAAAATTCTCAACTAAATTGTATAAATAGAATCTGGGTGCAAATATAAAGAATAAATATATCAAGTTAATAGAAAAAGAAAGAATAAAAATTGAGCAAAAATCAATGAAGTAGACAAAATAGAGAAAACTAACAAATATAAGCCAGTGACTTAAGTAAGTCAATTAAATTTATAATCCTCAAGTCAGATGGATCAGAAATGCTTCATATAAGCAAGTAGAAGGTATGTGCTATAAATAGTTATTTGTTTTATCTAAAAGTGTACTGAAAATATGAGAAAAATTCAAACACTTTGAAAAGAAGAGCAAAAATTTCAAAGATATAATTAAATAGCAAACAAAGAAATGGATGTTGTATGTTAATGTAAACAATTTTGTAGTTTGAATCCTCCAAAATCAAGAAAATTCTTTCTCACAATTGATTTTTCTTGTGAGTTCTATCACATAAATTAAGGGGGAAATAACCTAACTTAAAAAAAAAAATTATTTCAGGGCATTGAAGAGGAAGATGCGTTTCCTGGTGTAGCTGATGAAGCCACCATGCCAATTATACTACAACAGAAAGAGTATCACAAGAAAAGGGAGCTGCACATTATCACCTCACACAAATGTAGATGTAAGCATTCTATAGACAATTTTAGTGAGGAGTGCCTAATATATATAACAGAAATTATAACTACATGACTACATAAATTCAAGGTTTACCTATGAATAGGCACTGAATATAATGCATTGCAATAACAAACTAGAAGATTAAAATGAAGAAGTTAATTGAACAGACTCAGGAAAAGAACTTATCAAAATCTGCTATTGATTACCTATAAAAGAACTTTCAGCAAACTAATAGAGTGGTTTTCTAAACTGCTTCTGTCCATAAAATCAATTAGTTAACTTCACACATAATGGTGGAAGGTGGCAAACTTTGCCCTAACATGAAGAGCAAGAAAATGATATCTCCTTTCACACTTCTGATAAACACAATGTTGAATTGTGTAATAAGGCAAAATATGGAAAAGCATGCATTGTAAAAATAGAGAAATGAAATATGCTTTGTTCATGGACTATATGACTTACCAAGTAATTTTTTTCTATATATACAAGACATATACAAGGATAGTATTATAACAAGATAACAAAATACAAAATAACTTTACAGAAATCAAGTGACAATATAAAAACTAAAAAATTAAGAATTAAGTAAAATGTAACAATAGTATTTCAATAGTGTTAGTAATAGTGACACTTTTACTATGTGTGTGTGTCATAAAAGCTTAATAAAAGGCATGGCTCCAGGACATGAAAAAAATTAAAGTATCATGAAAATATATTTAAAGTTTTAAATATAGACATACTGCACATTAATGTATCAGAAGATTCAATATTGTTTAACTTGAATCTGAGCAGACCTATCAGCCCAAAATAGCACTACACACAAAGATTCTAGGAAATACAAAGTCACATATCATGGCAAGAAATAGACCATGGATATATTTAGCTAGGGTGGGAGGTATTAGAAAAAAAGGGTTGCAAAAAGATTTGGGGAAACTTTTGATATAAAGTCTCTATTAACCTGTGAGTAGCCACCCATATGGGGGTCATGTGATTGTTGAATGTGGGGTTATGAAAAAAATGACAAAACTAAAATGTTTCTGAACATGGAACAATCAAAAAATAGTTCAAATGAAATGCATAATGGATCATATATTTTTCTGGCAGTGTTTATTCTTGTTACTTCTTGTGACTTACTTGCAACCTTGGCTCTGAACACCTAGCATGCATACATTTCACTACACATGTTGGTAGATCTCAGATTGCTAATAAATGCTGTCTGTTGGGCTCAGACTATTGTATACTATGAATCACAGTCCTTTTACTGTATATAGTGTTACTGCTTTTCAAAAAATGCAATGGTTTAATTATAGTAAAAGAAGAGTGATAATGTTTTCTACTGCCATCGTTCAGCATGTATGAAATTTATCTTGGCTTGAATTGTGTTAGAATGCTTGATTTATAAAAAATGTTTGATTTGAATTTCATGAAAAATTACGGAAGGAATTTTGGGTTGAATCTAGGAGAGCATTTCAAAATTTTCTGAAATTGCCCTAACAATACTTTTAATACTTTATGCTATATATACATGCAAAACAGTTTTCTTATCATTAGGTATTATAAAAGTAAAATGCCAATAGATTCTGAAAGCTGTAGAAGATGTTTTAAGTCCTGTAGGATATTCAGTCAATAATTAATTTTGCGTAAAACTAAATAGGCATATTCATGTTATCACTATACAAATTTGACTTTTTTCTTAATAAGTCATAAAATTGCAGATGTATTATATGATATATATGTACATATATATATATATATATATAAGAATGATGATTATTATCAGTTTTCAGTACAATTTTACTCAATCTCAGGCTGAACTAGAATTAGAAAAGAAATAAATTAATATTTAATTTAATATTATTTAATATTAATTTAATGTTAATTAATATTTACTAAATTAATAATAAATTAAAATAAATTTCTTACTAACTTGTTATCAGGAAATGCTTGATTTTTCTAGCAATTCTGTATAGATGTATACCTACATTCATGCAAAAATATTTGAAGTGAATAGTGATAATGAATGGACAAAATCTGAGAAGCCCTGGTGGATATGTGCATTATCCTAACTGCAATAAAGAGTTTTCAAATGTAAACATATGTAAAACATCAAAAGTATGCCCAGCCTATGTTGTATTAATTATGGCAAAATAAAGGTGTATGCAATAGATTTGGTTAAATAAATTTTTAAAAAATTAGCATTTCAAACTCTGCTTTATTTAAATACCTGTGCAATTAATGAGACACTATGTGCTACTAAGATTCTGTTGCTATGATTAAATACCTAGATAAGCAACTTAGAAAGAATGATGATTTATATTGGCCATGGTTTTATTGTCATTTAGGACAGCAGCTGGTCTGCAGTGTGCCAAAGCAATGTGACAGGCAATGTGTGACACCAGAGCAAAGAAACAGGAAGGACTGGAGTCCCAAGATCCCCTCTAAGAGAAGAGCCCAAGGACCTCTCTCTCCAACTAGGCCCACCTCTAAAGATTTGCCACTTCCTTATACCACCACCTGCTGGAGACCAAATCTTCGACCCTTAAACCCTTAAAAGCTGAGGCACATTCCAGTACCAAATTATAACATTCAGTTCATCTGTAAGGCTCCACAGTTGTCATATTTGATATTGCTAATTCTATTTGTGACTTTTTATTGCTTGATTTGAAATCTTTAAAATTAAAATCAGTTATTAATAATGACTTCTCAAAAACAACACCCTGTGGTGTTATATTCTTTGTGCCCTTGACTGTATACTCACAGATCCCTGAACAAACTAACTGAAAAGTGACTGTATGTTTTGCTCATTCTCATGCCATGTATCCTTATGAATAAGTTGAATGTGGGGACACAGCAGCAGTGTTGACTTACGCTGTTGACTCCCTGCCTATTCCCAGAATATGTACCCAAGGATATTAGCATGAGTAAATATTCCTTTGGATACATTGCTTTATTATAAATGTGAGGTTAAATATATTTACAGTGTATTGACACAAGGGATTAATTATTCCTCTTATTTTCTTTGGTCATTGTGAATATGGACATTTCTTAAAGGAACTGTCTAATTCACTTCTTGTTGTCACTTTTCCATCGACCCTTGGCAATTTTAGAAACCTGACTGTTTGGCTCATGATGATACTCCCATCAGCCATCTCTATTTCAGTAGTCCATTCTGGGCTCCTAGTCAATAGCTTGACCCCAATATACCCTTTCTCTTCAAACTACCTGACCTTTTATATCTCATTTATTTTAACACCATCTTGTTGGTTGGCCTATTGATCTCACTGGATCTTCCTCCATCATAGCGCCCTCTCATTGTAGAATATTATATATCCTCCTGCCTCCCAGAGTGTGGCATGATTCAGTATCCTCCTGGACAGCTTGTGAGGCTATTTCTCCTGTATCCTCTTTTCCATATATCGTCCGAAAAGTTCATTTGTTAGAGTCAACCTGGCCTTCCCTATCAGAGGTTGCTCCTGCTTTTGTTGACACAACTGAAAGTCTGGAAACTTGGAGTCATCTTCTGCTTTCCTACTGCAATTAAACCACAGCCTAATATTTGTCCAGGTTTTCTTCTCAGTAGATTTAAATATATTCCCTAAAGCCAACTCTTACTACCTAAAGCTTGTTGCCATTAACAACATTTTCTGTTTACAGAACAATCTCATACAATCCCTACTTCAATAAAATTGCAATATTAACATTGTTAAAGCTCTACACGTGTCATTGTAAGTCTCAAAGGAGCACATATAACAAAACTTACTTTGATTTTGTTGGCTAATATGCATGATTTACATGAATCCCCATAACAATACATTCTTTGTTATCAATAATTTCATGGTATCTTTGTAGTTTTGTTGTATAAAATGGATGCAGAAATAGTTAAATATTGACTACTTATGACATGAGATGAAAAAGAAGTTTCTTCCAATTTTTCTGTTAATACTATAGCTAGTAGATATACCAATATACATACAGATATTATATTATCTAATCTATAATATTAAATTATAATATAAAATACTTTGTAGCATGTTGCATGCAATTAATAATGTAGTTGTGAACCTGGATGATATTTTTTCCTTTGTATGCAGTATAATAGTAATGAATATAAAAATTACCAGGCTTGAATTTATTTCTAAAATAGGTAATTTTTATTTAATGGCAAGAGGTTATATTCACTGTTCTTCTGTGTTAATTTTTAACTGTGTGAGGAATTTTTCCCTGTCTTGACTTTCCTCCATGCCTTTTCATAGAAAGTGAAATCCCTAGGATTCCAGGAATTTTGTGTCATTTGGGCTCAGGGGTCTTCCAGAGTCAGATAAATGGTATGAAATTGGATGCTATTTGAAGGAACTCAGGCTTGTCTTATGTGATGCTTTGAAAACGAGAAGAAAAGCTTTTCCTATATTTGGAAGTGTCCTGGCAATGAGCAAAGGGTAAAGAAAATCACTGTAGAATGCTGTTTGTTCAATTTAAAAGGCAGTCTGCTATTTTATGGGCCATTTTTATTCTTTGACTGGCTTCCCTGGAGAGATTCAAATAAAGAGGTTTGAAACACACCAGGTTGAAAGGCTGAATATGTCAAGAATGTGGACCACTGAAGTAAGATCTTCATCCTGCAGCTTCATTTTTCTAGCTGGAGCACTTTACAAATGAACAGACTTTCCTGGTTACTGCAGATGCCATAGACTCCGGGAATACCCATGCATTGCCAAGGGTTCAATATATTTCAGCACATTGTGCATGAGTGGGGAAACCTCTCCAGAACAGCTCCATCTAAGAACCTCACCTAACTTCCGGATTCCTCTCTGCATGCCTGTGCATACTTTCATTATACTGCATGCAACATTAGCAAGGAAGTTGAAAACAGCTTCTTGGAACATTTTAAGCAAAAGAGAAAATATCAGTTTGGCTGCATAATATACACACCTAAGCATTTATTAATCTCTGTGTATTTGAGTAGTTCTACTTTTTTTATTTTGTAATGATACTTATACTCCTGATTCTCCTGACTAGAAGGAATGACAACAGAACTCTGCATTGCTAAGCTTCAAGGTGAGTCAATCAGCACAAACTACCTTCATTTGTTAAAAAAAATAGCTTGTATACAAAATATTTTCTTTAGAAATAGATGAGCTTTCTAACACTATCAACATGACTATGTAGTTTCAAATTCAATGTTGCTTCATGCCATTCCCATTCAGCGTTGTCTGCTGACTCTGAGAAAGTTACTGCCTTCAAGAGCATTTTGACTACTTTACCTTGATTAAAGCATAAGGATAAGTCATGATGTTATGGTGGATGTGCAAGGCGTTCTCAAGATGACTCAAATAATGAAAAGAATATGAATGGTCAGGCTGGAGAGATGGCTTAATGGTTAAGGCACTTGCCTGAAAAGCCAAAGAACCTAGATTTGATTGCCCAGTACCCATGTAAGCCAGATGAACAAAGTGACACATACCTCTGGAGTTCCTTTGCAGTGGCTAATGGCTCTGGTGTACCCATTCATATTCTCTCTCTCTCTCTCTGTCTTAACTAAATAAATAAATTGAGAAAGAATGGTCATGCGTTGACTATGAGGCTTTAGAAAGAAATGTGAAACCAACTGAATCTTTCCCCATCATCTATACTCATTATAACTATCATCCTAGGTTACACTAATTTCTTCAATGCACCCCAATCCCAAGTTCTCATTTTCTAAAATAAATAAGTCAGTGACCAAGGCTATAGGAACATTGGGTCTTAGAATGCACTTCATCTATACATCTAGAATTATATCTGCTTGGAATGAATTACTTATCTAATAAAATACACTGCAGATTGCTGGAAAAATATTGAACACAGTTGTTATTGGAGTACAATTTTCAAAATAATCCTCTTTCATACATGGCAATATTGATTTGAATACTAAATTTTGTAATTCCCACACACTGAGCAAATGGTCAGTGATATCTAGGTGACAATGTGTTATGTTATATAAAGTAGTTTACCTTGAAGTCCCTTAGAAGCTTTTTCAGGGTACAGCATCTTAGAGAATGGTTCTAATTCTTCACAATTAAGGCTGCCTATTTTAACAGAGAAGACCATCTGTCCTATACTGGACACTAGTGAATAAGGACAATGAGAATAGAGCAATGAAGGAGAAAAGTGAGTTAAACCTGAGGATGTTAGGGAGAAAGGAACTGACTTTGACCATAACAGAGTTTCAGCAGCCCCCATCAACTGTCTGTAATGCAGAGATATAAGAAAATATCACTGGATTGATTCAGTCTCAGTTGAAGGACTGAGAGCCAGTGGAGACAGTGAGGTGAATCCCAGTCTGATATGAAGTACATTTCTTCTGCTCAAGCAGTCAGCAAAAAACAGACAGGGCAAATTCATCCTTCCTCTTCTGTTTATTCAAGGCTTTAAAGGATTGACAATGCCCTCTGACACTGTGAGTGGAGTGTGTTTTATTAAATACATAAGCATAGGCATTAATCTCATTCAGAAATACCTTCACAGACACCCCGAGTAAATGTCTAGTCTGACCACTTCATAGCTACTCAGTTTTACGATTAGTTAACATCACTGAGCTGAGAAAAATGCATATTTTTTGCTTGAAATGCCTTTGCTTTTACTTTATTTTCAAGAGATAAAATCTATCTAGATATCTTCCTTCCAGTATAAAAACTAATTTGAGTGGGTTACATATACCTTGGCACTCACAAAGATTCTATGTGATCTACCTTAGCATAGTTTCTCCATCTTAATCTTACGAATCTTGAGCAAATTATGCATTAACATGCTGTTATAGTCAGCCTCACATTACTGGGATGAACCTACAGGCTAGACAATGTTTATTGAAGGAAAGATTTATTTCAGGTTTAAAGACCCAGAAGAAGTTCCATAATGGCTGCCCCCTTCCACAGATCCCTGCAGATAAGAAACCCACACCAGCACCATAAAAAGCAAGTACACACTGGGAACCCCAGGCAGAGCTAAGCATTCTGTATATCTTGGACTGGAACTCAGATATGCTCCCAGTCATATCCTCCCCCCCTCAGCAGGAGTAACTACCACATTCCATTCCTGGCCCCTAAGATACTCATGACCATCTCACATTGAAAATTTTATGTAGTAAAAATGTGTCATAGTCTTTGCTAACTTTAAGATACTCACCTAAATGTGAGTTCTGTAAAATCAAACAAGTTACATACTTCCAACATACAATGGCTACTACCAAATATCCTGGACCTATAGAACTGCTATGTGGGAATATATTACAATTTTAAATGAACATGTATTTCTTTGCATATATCATGTGACAAAATACCTAACAAAAGCAACTTAAGCAAGAAAGGAGTTATTTGGCAACCACTGGAGGAAAGGGAAGGGATGGCAGTAGGCCTATTGGACAGTTGCTCACATTGCAGCCACAGTAAACAGTGATGAATGTTGATGTTCACCTCACTTAAATCTTTATTAGTCCAGAACAACATACCCATATAATGGTGCTAACAACATTAAACATGGGCCTTCCCATATCAATTAGCCAAATTTAGGAACTCCTTCATAGACATTGAAGAAGCTTGTCTCCTCAGAGGTTTTATTATAATGACAATAAGTGTTAACCATCCTAAGTCAACTGTTGGTCAATTTGACACACATAGACATCATCCATGAGCCATAACCTCCAAGACTCTGTTTCTGTAGGCTCATGGCTCTCATATTGCAAAATGCATTCAATCCAACTTCAAAATTACCCATAGTCTGTTACAATTCCAACACTATTCAAAAATATAAGTAAAGGGGTGGAGAAATGGCTTTGCAGTTAAGAGACTTGCCTGAGAAACCGAAGGACCCAGGTTTGATTCCCCAGGACTCACATAATCAGGTGCACAAGGTGGTACATGTGTCTGGAGTTCATTTGTAGTGTTTAGAGGACCTGACATGCCCATTCTATCAGTCTTTCTTCTCTCTTTCTTCCTTTTCCCACCTCTCTCTCTCTAATAGATATTAAAATAAAATTCATTATCTTTAAAAAAATTATAAGTGAAGAATTGCTTCTGAAACAATCTCATAAAGGTGAGTCCCTATATCATAAAAAAGAACTACTTAGATACATTCAACATCAAATGGCACAGAGTAAGCATTTCCATCTCAAAATGACAAATGGGACCATACAACAAAAAGATTAGATCAAAGTAACACAGAAATCCAACCGAGCCAACTACAAACATTGAAGCTCCATGTTTGACATCTGGGGATCCCTGCTCCTTTGGCTCTATCACTGAAGGGATGTGCTCATTCCTTTTGAACTCCACTCCACATATGATGCTTCCCTTTGTAGATGTACAAAGGTCCCAACATCTAAAGCATCCTGGTGATCTCCACTGAAATTTAGGCTTCATCATCACAGTTTCATACCATGGTTATCCACAGCCTTCATGTAGGGAATTGAACCATATCTCACACTCCTTTTTGAAGTGCTCTAGAATTTTGATATTCATTTCTATGATCCCCTCATTCTTGTAACTACTCTGCCTATTAAAACAACACCATATGAATGGTACAACCAAGTTCTGCTTCCAGCTTACAGAGTGCAGCCCTTAAACCACAATTTTATAAGCCTCTGTATGTCTTTCCTGGTGAATCTGGGTAAACACTCACTCAGAGGTTATTTGCAGGGGAACTCTTCAGTGACATTCTCAGATTAGGCTCTCTCCTTTCAAACTGACAGGGAACTAGTTAGAAAAGTATTAATTATATAGTAGAAGGAGGCTTATAAGAGATGTCTTAAACTGACTTCTGGTTGGCACCAGGAACACAAGCTACTGTTTATGTCATACAGCCTTGCCATCAGAACTAGAATTCAGAATCTGCCCCAATCTCATCCAAACAGCTGTCTCACTTCTTACTCAGGAGTGCTGATCCCTTCCTAATCCATTCCCTTGAACCTAGAACAATGAGCTCTCCCTCATACTCACTGATAATTCTTATCACAATAAGTTATACATAGATCTTTACCAGGTGGGCAAAGTATCTTTTGTTGTTGATTGTTGTTCATCTCTCCTGAACTTCCAGGTTCCTGTCAGAACCCCTATTCCCACATGGGATCTAGGACAACATGGGTGTATCCATTTTCTTTTTTTTGTAACTTTTAATTATTTTATTAACTAGTTTTGAATTCAGCAAATACAGTCAGTTTGGTACCATTATTAGGCTCATCCGTGACCTACCCCCTCCCCTTGGCCCCTCCTTGTTGAGGTATATGGGTCATGCATTGTGGACTTAGCACACAGTTATGGGTAGGATAAGTGTCTCTGCATATCATGACCCAACATGTGGCTCTGACATTCTTTCCACCCCCTCTTCTGCAAAATATCCCTGAGCCATGTTGGGTTCATTTTTGGTCTGCTTTAGGGATGAGGTGTTGTGGCCTCTGGGTCTCTGGCTCTCTGATTTAGGAGGAGTTGATTTTTCTCTGTGTTGATCTCCTTCAAACTTGTGCTGGTACCCGGTTCACCAGGAAAATAGCACCCTTGCTTGTTTCGACAATATTTCTTAGTTAGAGCTGGGACCATTTTGAAGTATGATGGGGTGGCTCTCTCCTTAGGATCTACATCTATCTGAAAAAGAGAAGCAGATTCTCCAATGGAGAGTATGTTAGCACCAGAACAAATGAGATAACCCTTACTTTTTTAAAGAGAATTTAATAGGTATAGGCCCTCTTGAAGTCCACAATTGATGGTAGCTTGATAATGGAGAGTGGGTTTATGTTTGGATATGGTTCTGACTTGTTTCCCAGCTGCACCTATGGGTCCAGTACCACTGAGGGGATCCGTTAGCCAATCAAGAGCAGTTGGTTCCCCACGGTGGCTGTGTGCCAATATTGCACTTGTGTGGGCATCACAACAGGGTATTTGCTGGTAAGTAGGTTAGACCATGAGTTGCTAGGACAGATATTGGTCATTTTCCCCCAGTCACCCATGTAGCACCTTCTGGCACTAGATGCGCTGACTGTCTGGGGACTGACCCACTTCCAGCTTCCAGCCATGCCATTCTATTTTACGTGTTGACCACATAAGGTGTCTTCAGCAGTAGAGTCTTACCACTAACCTTTGCTCTGTCAACAAGTGCTCAGACAGAAATCTGTCTTTCTTTTAGGAAACCTTGTAGGTCTCTTTGATCAAAAGCCCATTGTGGATGATAGCCACATGCTGGCACAAGGAGTTACAGGTCAGTGCCCACTAAGAAAAGGAAGAAGAAGACAACTAACATACAAGAGTTAGAGAGGAGAGAGAGAGAGAGAGAGGAAGAGGGAGGGGGGGGAGGGAAGCTGTAGAAGATTAAGGTTAGTCTTCATCATACCCTCTCCAGTGTCTGTGGTTCAGGTGTTCCCTCTAAGGGCCTCATGAAGGTTCAGCCATTTGGTCTGCTTTTAGGAAGTAGAATTTTATGGTACCATTACCATTTGGGTCTAGATTTTTGTTTCGCACCCCTCTGTTGCCCTCCCCTCCCTCTGCACCCATCCTATTGTCTAGTCCACGAGATGCTTGCGGGGTACGTAATGCATCTTGGGTAAAGTCAGGTTAGGTGCTGTAGATGAGTGAGACTATGTGGCAATTTTTTTTTTTTTTTCCTGTGGTTGGGTAAGTTCACTGAGAATGATCTGTTCCAGGTTCAACCATTTTTCCTCAAATTCCATTCTGTCATTTTTTCCTACTGCTGCATAGAATTCCATTGGGCAGATATACCATATCTTAGTTATCCATTCTTCTAGTGATAGACATCTAGGTTGATTCCAGCTCTTAGCTATTACAAATGGAGCCTCTATAAACCTGGTTGAGCAAATCTCTCTGGCCTGTGGTTTGAAGGTTTTAGGGTAGATACCCAGTAAGGGAATATCTGGGTCTCTTGGCATCTCTATAGTCAGCTTTTTCAAGAGTCTCCATATTGTTTTCCAAAGTGGTTCTACAATCTTACATTCCCAACAACAGTGGATGAGTGTTCCTACTTCTCCACGTCCTCGCCAGCATTTATTTTCATTTGATTTTTTGATGTTTGCTATCCTCATTGGGGTAAGGTAGAATCTCATAGTTCTTTTAATTTGCATTTCTCTGATGATTAGGGATTATGAACATTTTCTTAAGTGTGTGTTTTCCATTTGTATTTCTTCCTCTGTGAACTGCCTGTTCATCTCTTTGCCCCAGTTTTTGAGTAGGGTGTTTGACTTTTTACTATTTAGATTTTCGAGTTCTTGTATATTCTAGAGATTAGGCCTCTGTCAGTTGGATAACCAGGAAATATTTTCTCCCATTTTGTGGGTAATCTATTGGCTTTGCTTATTGTATGCTTGTCTGTAAAGAAACTCTTCAGCTTCATGTGATCCCATTGGTTGAGTGACTGTTTAAGATTGTGAGTTGCTGGGGTTTTGTTCAGGAAGTCTTTTTCCATTCCTATATCATGGAAAGTACTTCCTAAGTTTTCTTCCAGTAGTAGTCAAGTTTCTTGTTTTATATGAAGGTCTTTGATCCATTTGGACTTGAGTTTAGTGCATGGGCAAATATGTGGATCAAGTTTCAGTTTCCTGCATATGGTTATCCAGTTTGTCCAGCACCATTTGTTGAAGATGCTGTCTTTTTCCAGCCTATACTGTTAGGGCCTTTGTCGAATATCAAGTAGCTATAGTTTCTTGACGCAAAATCTGGGTCTGCAAGTCTATTCTATTGGTCTATACTCCTGTTTTTATGCCAGTACCATGCTGTTTTTATTACTATGGCTTTGTAATACACCTTTAGATCAGGTATGGTGATGCCTCCAGAAGTGTTTCTTTTGCTGAGGATATGTTTGGATATGCAAGGCCTTCTGCCTTTCCATATGAAATTTGAGATCATTTTTTCTATCTCTGTGAAGAACACTGTAGGGTTTTTAATTGGAATTGCATTAAATCTATTTATTGCCTTTGGTAGGATTGCCATCTTCACAATGTTAATTCTGCCTATCCAGGAGCATTGGAGGTCTTTCCATGTTCTCAAATCCTCCTCAGTTTCTTTTTTGAGTGTTTTTATGATTTCATTGTATAGATCTTTCACTTCCTTGGTTAACGTTATTCCAAGGTATTTTATTTTTTTTTTTGTTGCTATTGAAAATGGGACCATGTCCCTTATTTCTTTCTCTGTATCTTTGTCATTTGCATATAGAAAGGCTACTGATTTTGTGCATTGAATTTGTATCCTGCTACTTTGCTATAGGAGTTGATCACCCTCAGGAGTTTTGGGATGGAGTCTCTCATGTCTCTTACATATACTGTCATGTCATCAGCGAATAGAGCTAACTTAACTTCTTCCTTTCCAAATTGTATCGCTTTTATTTTCTTCTCCTGTCTCATTGTTTGAGCTAGGACTCCCAGTACTATACTGAAAAGCAGAGGTGAGAGTGGAAAACCCTGTCTTATTCCTGATCCTAATGGGAATTCCTCCAGTCCCTTTCCATTAAGTATTATTTGGGCCTTAGGAGATTTGTGCATTGCCTTTATTATGTTAAGATATGAACCAACCATGCCAATTCTCTCCAATATTTTGATAATGAAGTTATGTTGTATCTTGTCAAAGGCCTTTTCTGCATCCATCGAAATGATCATGTGTGACCAAGCTACTGGTAGAACTTGCAGAAAAGCAACAAAGGACCGATAATCATGTGCATGCTACCCTCAATAAACTAGACCTAATAGATAAGAAAATGGAAGGAGTTCAAAGACAGTTAAGAGATTTGTGGGAGAGTGACAAAAAAGAAGACCTCAAAAATCTGCTGGTCATGCTAAATGAAGACATAAAGAAATGCAAGGATGAATTCCAAGAATCTTCAAGTAAATCAGAAAATGATGTGAAAAGGGAGCTTGACAGAGGGATGGAAATTATACATAGAGAAGTAGTAGAAAATGCAAACCGAATTGGACAAGTCCAAAATTCTCTAGAACCTCTCAAGAATAGACTCAGCCATATTGACAATAGAAACTCTGATCTGGAAGAAAAGATGGAAGAAACATTTTGAGAGTTCAATAATTTCAGTAAGTTCAAAAGTTTCTGTGAACAGAATATGAGGGAATTGTGGGATACACTTAAATGCCCTAATATCAGGATCATTGGAATACCAGAAGGAGAAGAAATTCAGACCAAAGGCATGGAGAATTTATTTAACAAAATAATTGAAGAAAACTTCCCCACTCTCTCAAAAGAAAGGCCCATCAAGATACAAGAAGCCAACAGAAAGCCAAACAGACTGGACCAAAGGAGAATCTCTAAAATAAATATTTTCATTAAGACTCTAAACATTGACACCAAAGAGAATATCCTAAAAGTAGCTAGGGAAAAACAGCACACCACTTTCAAAGGTAATCCCATCAGAATTACTCCAGACTTCTCAATGGAATCCCTGAAAGCTAGAAGGGCCTGGAATGAAACACTGCAAAGACTAAGAACCTATGGCTTCCAACCCAAACTACTCTACCCAGCAAAAGTATCCCTCATAATAGATGGTGAAAGAAAAACTTTCCATGAGAAAACTCAGCTTTACAATTATATGAACACAAAACCAAACCTACAGAGAGTATTTCAGGAAATTCCCCACAGAGAAGAAACAAATAATCAAAGTCAAATGCCTACAAGAAGCAGATCACAATAACCAAATTGAGAGTAGGCACAAAAAACTTCAAAGTCCATGAAAATGCCATCCCACATACACCATCACAATATGGCAGGGATCAAATCAAATCTCACAGTCATTACCCTAAATATTAATGGCCTTGATTCACCCATCAAGAGACACAAGCTAACAGGATGGATAAAAAAATTAGACCCCTCAATCTGTTGTCTTCAAGAAACCCACCCCATCATTAAAGGCAGACACCTCATCAGGGTGAAAGTGTGGAAAACAATATTCCAAGCAAACAGGAATAAGAAACAAGCAGGCGTAGCTATATTAAAATCAGATAAAATAGACTTCAAACCAAAAATAATCAAAACAGACAAAGAAGGACACTTCCTACTTATCAAGGGAACGATCCATCAAGAGGGCATTACAGGGCTGGAGAGATGGCTTAGCGGTTAAGCGCTTGCCTTTGAAGCGTAAGGACCCTGGTTTGAGGCTCGACTCCCCAGGACCCACATTAGCCAGATGCACAAGGGGGCGCACGCGTCTGGAGTTGGTTTGCAGTAGCTGGAGACCCTGGTGCGCCCATTCTCTCTCCCTCTCTCTATCTGCCTCTTTCTCTCTCTGTATGTCACTCTCAAATAAATAAATAAAAATAACAAAAACATTTAAAAAGAGGTTATTACAATCTTAAATCTGTATGCACCAAACACAGGACCAACACAGTTCATAAAACAAAACCTAATTGACAATAAAAGAGAAATACCCACCAACACCATCATAGCTGGGGACTTCAATATACCATTATCAATAATAGACAGATCAACCAAACAGAAACTCAACAGGAAAGTAAGAAAGCTCAACAAAACCATAGATCACTTAGACCTAACGGACATCTACAGAACTTTTCATCCCAAATCCACAGTCTACACATTCTTCTCAGCAGCCCATGGAACATTCTCTAAAATAGACCATATACTGGGTCACAAAGACTGCCTCCACATATTTAGGAAGCTTGACATAGTTCCCTGCAGGATATCAGATCACAATGCTATATTGCTAGAAATCAACAACTAAAGACCCACCAAGAATCCCAACAGCACCTGGAAACTGAACAGCACACTTTTAAACAATAAATGGATAGTGGATGAGATAAAAAATGAAATTGCAAAATTTCTGGAATTGAATGACAATGAGAACACATCATACCAAAACTTATGGGACACAATGAAGTCGGTCCTCAGGGGAAAATTCATACTACTCAATGCCTTCATAAAGAAGACAGAGAGATCCCAAATCAATGACCTAACTATCCACCTAAAGGCACTGGAAAAGCAAGAAAAATCCAACCCAAAGAGCTCTAGAAGTAAAGAAATAATTAAATCAGAGCAGAAATTAATGAATTGGAAACCAAGGAAACAATTAAGACAATTGAAAAAACAAAAAGCTGGTTCTTTGAAAAAATAAACAAGATTGAAAAACCCCTGGCCAATTTGATCAAGCAAAAAAAATGAGAAGCTTCAAATTAACAAAATTCAAAATGAAAAATGAGAGATCACAACAGACATAAGTGAAATTGGGAGAATCATCAGGAATTATTTCAAAAACCTCTACTCCACAAAACTGGATAATGTGGAGGAGATGGATAAATTCCTGGGCATACATTCTTTCAAAGCTAAACTCAGAGCAGATAAATCTCCTCAATGAACCCATCACACTCATGGAGGTTGAAGAAGTTACACAAAACCTCCTAAAAAAGAAGAGCCCAGTACCAGATGGCTTCTCAGCTGAATTCAATCAAACCTTCATGGAAGAACTCAAACCAATCTTCCTCAAAATGTGCCACACAATTGGAGAACAGGGAAAGATACCCAACTCCATTTATGAAGCTAGTATCACCCTAATTCCAAAACCAGGCAGAGATGCCACAAGAAAAGAAAACTACCGGCCTATTTCCCTGATGAACTTAGATGCAAAGATCCTGAACAAAATCCTCACAAACCAAATCCAACAACACATCAAAAGCATTATCCACCTTGACCAAGTGGGATTCATCCCAGGAACATAGGTGTGGTTCAACATACAGAAATCTGTCAGTGTAATACACCACATAAACAAGGCTGTATCCATTTTCCTTTCCTTGTTTAATAAACTCTGGTACCTCTGCCTGGACCACGTGGTTGTATTCACTTTCTCTTCCTCGATTTTCAAACCCTTCCACTCCCTTGTAACCTTGATAATTTTCAATAAAAACAATGATTTTCAAATTATCCTTCTCAAGGATAATTTCTTCTCAAAAAAAATACTTGTCCCAAGTTTTTTTGTTAAAAAAGATTTATGAATTGAGGGTTTAGAATGTTGGAGGATGGCATATAATAATACAGCCTGACAATAAACAAGTTGGTAAAAGCAAGTACATAATAGTTATTTGATCCTTTCTCGTCAAAAGCCTAGTGGTTAGAGACAGACACTTGATACTGACTGTATCTGATGTTTTCTCTTTTGTTTCTGGCTACAAAGAAATAAGATGTTACTTACAGACACCTGTTGGTTTCTTCGCTAAGTGTAATAAACTACTGTATGACATTCCCTTTTTTAATTTTTTTGTTTGTTTATTTATTAATTTGAGAGAGACAGAGAGAAGGAGGCAGAGAGAGAGAGAGAATGGGTGCTCCAGAGCTTCCAGCCTCTGTAAAAGAACTCCAGATATGTGCGCCCCCTTGTGCATCTGGCTAACATGGGTCCTGGGGAATTGAGCCTCGAACCGGGGTCCTTAGGCTTCAGAGGCAAGCGCCTAACTGCTAAGCCACCTCTCTAGCCCCAGTATGACATTCTTAATCCAAAGTTTAGCTCGGGAACGAATACATCCAATTTTAAGTTTTTTTTTTTTCTTTTTTCTTTTTCTTTTTCTTTTTTTTTTTTTTGAGAATTCTGCTTTAGGCTATAACATTCTTAACAGCTAAGTGTGTGACAAAGATCAGGCAAATAATAAAAAGTGCCTCATATGTGTAAGCTGTTTCTGCTCTATGTCACCTCCATTGCCATGGGACAATGGTTTCCCTGGCTCAGGACATAATATTGAGGACCTCAAGGACTTTCTTTTGTCACACAAATTACTGAGACCTTAAACTAAATATTCTCCGAACCTTAATACAAGATAAGCACAATATGTAATTTTGGATCTCTTTCTCTATTTTCCTTCTGGTCCATGGTTACTAAATCTTTGGTAAAGTATAGAACTCAAAACTCTGTGAGATTTTTTTTAAAAGTATACTTACAGTGAACTAAAATTTTATATAAACAGGTCATCTGTTTGTTACATGATATCATAAGTGTGATTTGGATTTAATGTTACTGAATTTATACTCCAGATTCAAATGTTCTAATCTGTTTACAGGATTACTGGGGAGTGAGGGGGGCAACAGAATTCTACTAGGTGTGGTGGATCGTGCTTTAACAGGAATCTTAGCTCATTATGTGGAGGACAGGATTCTGCTTGTTGTGATGGTTTTGTCACTTGGAAGGAGGAGGAAACCAGACCAGGAGTTCCAGGTCAGCCTCCCTAAAATCTACTTTAGCTACTCTTTTATTTATTTATTTATTTATTTATTTTGGTTTTTTGAGGTCGGGTCTCACTGTAGCCCAGTCTGACCTGGAATTCACTATGTAATCTCATGGCAATCCTCCTACCTCTGCCTCTACATCTACCCCTGCCTCCTGAGTGCTTGGATTAAAGGCATGTACCACTATGCACAGCTGATAAAATCATTTTCAGGTGTGTCAAAGCTTTTGGTAATGATTATCTCCAGGGGAGTTATCATGTTTTACCTGTACCCATAGATTATTTAGAATACTTGCTAAGGAAAGACTTTTTTGAGTGGTACGTGAGTCAGAAATTAAAAGTATGTACAAGAGTGTATTTCATGTTGAATAGAAAAATTATAGGAGTACTCTAAAGACACAAAATTTTAACTAAAATCACCTTTCAATTTTATAAGAAACAAAAGAATAATTTTCAGGCTAAACAAAATGAGCATCATGCCTAAATTTAAGGGTTCTTATCTGTTTACATGCTCTTAAATATACTTTAAAATTTTCATGCATGGACAGACTTAATCAAGATTCAGCTTATATTAGACACAGGTAAAACTCTGTCCTGTATGTCACAAGGTCATAAACACAGATGTAATCTCCATTCTCTGGAGAGAAACCTAACCAGGCTAGATACAGGCAAGAACCTGTCTCCCTGTATATTACAAATGTGTAAAATTCTTATTGATTTTGTTTCCTAGGTAAAAACAAATAGACACCTTCAAAATAGTACAAGAAATGTCAAGATGCTTATCTCTTTGTTCTGTCATTTACTCTTGTTCTTGCTTATAATTGATAGACTATTATATACTATTTAAACTCGTGGCAAGCTGGACTCTGGGAAACGGGTTGTAATCCCATTGATCTCAAACCCCTGGCAAGTTTAAGCCGTGTCTCCTCCATATCTTGTCCAGAAAAAAAAAAAAAGGCCAATTATGTCTGACAAGGAAAGAATTACAAGCATTATATTGCTTTGGTTATCGTTATAGTTCCTCTTTTGGATCACTTAAAACCACCTCTGTCAGATAGAATTTCTCACTAGACAGGAAGATTAAATGGGTAAACTGAGTCAAAATATTTGATCAGATTACAAATTCCTTAAGTAGACAACTATCAGGCTTGCCTAGAGTATATACAAGACTAAAGGTATTAAAATAACACAGAGCCCCTTCTAAGTAAATTTGATTATTATGTTTTTTAAAGACATGGAACTCAAGAGACATCCCATTAGAGACTTAAACCCATCCTGAAATGCAGACCAGGGGGATGCAAATCCCAAGCTCCCACAAAGGGAAGATGGGAAAGAGGTCCCAGAATAAACCGTTGGATGGGCATATAGGCTATCATGACAAGAGTTATTGCAAGGAATCTCTAAGCTTTGGTCTAGAATTGCTTTTAGGAGACCTCTTAGGTCATGCTGTGGGGTCTACACGTCGGGGGCAGTGGGCTGGAGTGGACTCAAACTTGGGTGCTGGCTGAGTAGGATGAGCATAGACATCTTAGCTCAGACCTCCTTTGCTCCAACAGGAACAAAACCACAGTATGTGTCCCCTGGATTTAGCCGGGGGGGGGGGGGTGCAGTAAATTTGTGTCAGGGCTCCTATAGGCAGGAGATAAGAAACCCTAATTCTCTCCCTAAACCTGGCTCTGGAGGGATTCCCACCTTCAACTAAAAGATGGTTCTTTTATTTGTCCTTCATTTCTTTCAGATGGGACACTGCGCTTCCAAGGTCACCACTATGCTGGTTAAAAACCTCATAAACTTCAGTGATGAGGTGTTGGGGGCCTAGATATGCAGAGACATTTAGCTTACCCATAACTGTGGGCTATCTCCACAATGCATGACCCGTATACCTCAACAAGGAGGGGCCAAGAGGAGGGGATAGGTCACGGATGAGCCTAATAATGGTACCAAACTGACTGTATTTGCTGAATACAAAACCAACTAATAAAGGAAAAAAAAAAAAAAGAACCTCATAAACTAAAATGGTTCTTTGACCCAAAATTTATCTCTAACAAGGATGTTATAAAATTGGGCAAAATAAATAAAACATTTAGATGGGTAGACTAAAATATGTCTACTTTCTGCCACTTTTTTTTTTTTTACATAAATTAACCCATTTATTGCAGGCCAGGGATGTCTCAAATGATAGGGCTTCTACTGGTCCTTCAGTTCCTTCAGTCTTCTGGTGGCAGACGTGACTGTGACAGCAGAAGTTGTGTTGTAGGTCCAGGCCCCGCCGGCCACCGTTTTCATGCACGAACCGCAATGCCAGATGCCTACAGCCCGTCGTTTCATCTTGGTTTTGCCACAGAAGGAGCAAGTGTACTTGGCGTGCTGGCTGATTTCAATTTTCTTCACCATTTTCCGGAGGGAGGCCCCATAGCGGGTCCGGTACTTACCGACCAGGCCGACCTTCTTGATGCGCTTGGCCATGTCGCCGTGAGCCGAGCCAGACCACAGAGAGGAAGTCTGCCATGGTTTTAACCAGTGGAGAAACTGAGTCTAGCAGGTCACTGATGTTAATTTTTTCATGCTTTAGGTATTATAAATACTGGCTTTATGGTTCTCCGTAAAGTAAACTATGTTCCTCCATTTGTCAAGGTTGTAATTATTGGAGAAACTGAGTCTTATGATTAAGGTTCACTCATTAGCAGCTCACTGATTCCAATTTGTTCATGATTTAAGGGTTATAAAAAACTCGCTTTAATGTAGTCAGCCAAGTTAACTATGTTTTTCTACTTGTCAAGGCTTTAGCTATTGCGGTAACTGAGTCTTAATGTAAAGGTTCACTTATTAGTACTTAATTCTCTAAATTAAGATTCTCGGGCTGCAGGGATGGCTTAGAGGTTAAGGCATTTGCCTGCAAAGCCAAAGGACTCAGGATCGATTTTCCAGGACTGACGTTAGCCAGATGCACAAGGGGGCACATGTGTCTCGAGTTCATTTACAGTGGCTGGAGGCCCTGGGATGCCCATTCCCTCTCTCTCTCTCTCAATCTTTTTCTCTGTCAAATAAATAAATAATAAAAATAAAGTAAGATTCTCACACGTAAGAACATTGTGGCTTTAAATATAGCTCCTGTTTTGTTTCAATAGTACTATCAAATGGTCATCATTAGTTTTACACTTTAAGTTGAAATAATTTAATTTCAGTCCATGTGACTTTTATCCTCCTGTAAGTACAAATATGTTGGGATAGCCTGCCTAAGCTTTTTCTATTTTAAGTCATGGTTAATATATAAAAACACTTTATGTAAATCAAAATCTCTAACGTACATCAGATTCATTGCTATCCAAGATTAAACCAAAAACATTGTTTTTCCCAACAGTGTTGCTCTTTAAATACAGATTTGTCAAGGGTTACACTAAAGCTCAGCTGTTTCAGTTCACCAATAACTAGATTACGATCTTTTTTTATTTTTTTATGATCTATTCTTATGTGTCATCAACTAGTTTTAGTCAAGACTTCAGTTAGATGACTATCTCATTTATGGTATCCCATATTTGTTACTTATAAGTCAATTAATTCTTAAGACATTCCCTGTTCCAGGATACAGCTTCATGCTCAGTCAATGGTCTTCATCTGGAAAAAGTGATCTCAAGCTCTACTGTTTTGATTTCAGCCAGCCCCTGTTAAATGGTACCCACATAGGAACAAAATCAAAGATGTTACCAAACACAGACACCAAGACTGTTCTGTCTCACTTGTCTTCCTAACAGTTTCTAGAGCAAATTAATTGGTTTAGACTTGTCAATAGAAATATGTCTGCAGGACTGGTAACATGATGCTGGACCAGGCAGCTCTCCTGCTTCATTCAGGTGATTTACCAAGAGGGCTGAGACAGGGAATTGCCTGCTCATGATAGTCCCAAAAGCTGCTAAAGACTTTTGGTTCTGAAGATGGATTTTTTTTAAGGTGGCACATCACACCTGCTCTTATTCTACTGTATGGAAATGCTGGTTCTAAGTTAGCATAGCCATAGGCAAGTTTCTAGCTAACTATAGCTTTTTGACTTCAAACGACAAATTGTGTCTATATCCAGAGGAATTCTCACCCCCACAATGACTGACTGTTGATCTCACAACTCATAACCCACAAACCCAGGGTGATTACCACTGGAGAGGGCCCTCAGTGGAGTGAGGACAAGGAAGAGGGAAATGATGGTACCAACACATGATGTGTCCATACAAAGATTCTACTTAATGAAAAAAAGAAGGCAAACACATGACTGACAATACTGTCATAATTATGGTGAAACTATAGACGTTTTGTCATCATAAACTAATCTGTTTTATTTCCTAAATTTCATATTCTTAATATTTTTATGAACTGCTTCTCATCTGTACTTGAATAGCTTAATTAATTTTAGTGAAAACTTATAATATAAAGGTAGATGCAATGTCTACCTTGGATGTTATAAAAGACTTTAAAAATTATTTCTGATAAAATTTGAAGTTTGAATTTTGTTTTTTAGTTAAAGGGAAGAATATGCTTCTACATCTGTGTTTTTAACAATTTCAGTGAGGAGCAGAGAGACTGCTCAAAATACAAGCATTTCCTTTGTACGTATGAAGACTGGAGGAGGCTGAGAGACTCCTTGATTTCCACCCTAAAGATTCATAGCAACAGCTGGCCATGGCCATGTTATCTTTAACTCCAGCCATATCCATAGGGGAGCAGAGACACATGAATTGTCAGAGCTCAGTAAAAAATAAAAATGAAAATAATTCTGAGATTAGTACGAGACTCCAGCTGAAATAAGACAGATAGAAATGTGTTGGAGCAGGACAATCAGTGTTCTCTAGCCATTCAGACAAACAAACCCCACTGCATGCAAAGGCTTGGGTCACCACATGGGCATATACACTTCCCCGTCACACACAAAAAACGATGCATACACATACCATAAGACATACACCCAAGCCACAACTCCCTGAAGATATAGATAACAAATATAAGGCTTGGTATTATTTCATGATGAGAATATTACACCTAAACCAATTCTTTAAACTCATAATTATTTTTCTATTTATATTTGATAAATAGCACTATTTTCAAAAAATGACTTAGTTCACTGTAGATATTAGTGTAGATATAGTGATGGACCTAGTTTCTGTATAGTTAATTATGAACTACACAGGCCTCTGGTGTTCCAATAGTACATGTATTTATCTCTACATTTTTCAAACAAAATTTACATCCCGAGTCATAAGAATTATTTTGTAGTACAATTGAGAAAGGTTCTTGGTACTGTTCATCATGGATTGCTTTCTTTTACAAATAATATATGCAAATTTTGTTACCATATTTAACCTCATTATAGGTAACTATTATAATTGTAATGGTAACAAAATTTTTCTGTTATATAAATTTCCCTATTTAGTCAGGTATAATTTATGAGGACTCATGACCATATAAGCAGACCAGCATTTTTCTGTATAGAGTACATGGGTTTTTACACAGGGAGGCATTAGTCTTCTGAACTGTTGGTTTGATTTTTCCAGCTTTTACTCAATAAATATCTGGCAATGTAAGCCATTGCTGTAGCACTAAACCTGCAAGTTTTTGTTTTCTAAGTTTCTTCCATTCTGATTTTGAAAAATCACTAATTTCTCTGGAGAGGAAAGAAAAAGCTATTTCTATGAGCAAAGCATTATTACACATTGGGATTTTTAAAATTATTGACAACAAATCTCTGCATGAATATAGATTCCTATGCCATTAGAGTGGTTTTATTTGATTCTGCTTTTCTGGCTTTTGCTAAAATATCTTCACACTGATCTCTGTAATTTTAGGCTATGCCAACCAGATTGATAAATAAGAAGAACCTCCTGTTGGGCTATGTTTCACCCAGGAAGACAAACAGAAGATTAACTTGTGTTCTTCTAGGATAGCAAATGCATATCAATTATTGAAATTAGTAGTGTTGGTTGTACTGATGTTATACTATGTTCAACTATATGGGTAATCTTAAATATATTCGCCTTTCCTCTATTTTTTATGTATATACTGATCTATATCTATATTTTAAGAACAGATACACTTGTGTGCTTCCAGTGTTACTTTCTATGTATATATTGTCAGTGCCAAATATAATCATATATGCATAAGCATGCTGGACACAGTTGTTTGAAGTCATAGCTATAGCTAAATAATGATTTTTATGCTTGAGCTAACCAAACCCCCAATGGCTCTCTTATTAGTTCCATTGGGACCAATTTAAAACTATGCACCCATGTCCTTCTGATGAACTGAATAAGACAATATATCACTGCTCAAATGTACCACTCATAAAAAAATGAAGCCCACTGGGAAAACACAGTAGAATTTAATAAAAAGAACACATCTTTCCAAGCCAATACACTTTTACAAATTTTAGAAACAATTTATTATTCCTAATTTACTTATGATATTTTTAAATATAAAGCAAATCTGCAATTCAATTTAGATTATTTTTCCCCTTAGGAAAACACTCAATATTTACACTAAGTGATATATGTATAATGGACCAAAATAAAATTAAAAACAATGTGTTATTTTCACTGAGCAAGTTTTTGTGTTAACTTCCTTACATTCATGAAAAACTTGACTTATTAAAAAAAAAAAAAACAATAGCTGCTTTTCCTGTTTTATACATGTAGGTAAAAACTCAGTGTTATTTGAACCACTTTCTGCCTCCAAATACTGCAGTAACATGATGAACATAATTTGTTCAATGCTACATATCTTTAACTTTGTACTATCAATTTCACGCAGTTCACATGCATAGGTTCCTTTACATATTTGGCAATTATTTAATGTTAATTCATATGTGCTAATGTGAACTTCAGCCTGGACTTTAAGAATCTTCACATTTTGTATTCACTTTATAAAAAAGTTATTGTAATTTCATTCTCTATCAAATTTCATTTGTGTTCATACTACAGTGCTTTCAGGAATTAAGATGCTGACATGCATTCCTTTCATCTTATGTTGCTGTTTTATGTTGTCCATAAAGGACTACAACAAAACTGAAAATGGATTGTGCATGTTGCAGTTAGCCTATTGTTGCTGGCAGAAAACACCCAACCAAAAGGAGCTTATTGGAGGAAGTGGATTATATTGGCTTACAGACTTGAGGGGGAAGCTCCATGATGGCAAGAGAAAATGTGGTATGAGCAGAGGGTGAACATCACCTTCTGGCCAACAGCAACAGGAGAGTATGCCAAAAACTGGCAAGGGAAAGCTGGCTATAACACCCATAAGTCCACCCCCAACAATATACATCACCTCTAGGAGGCTCCATTTCCCAAACTGCCACCACCTGAGGACCTAGCCTTCAGAACAGATAAGCTTATGGGGGACACCTGAATCAAGCACCACAGTATATAATTCAATTTTGTGTATCCAGTGTTGAAAGCTTTGTGTAGAAATGAAATACTTGTGCCTGACAGGATGAATAAAAGTGTGTGAAATAGTACTAGGAATTGTGACAAATGAAGTTAGACTGCCTTTAACTCTGTAGTGGTGTCTTTCTACCAGCTGGTAGACAGCAATTCTCAGAAGCTCAAATTGAATAAATGCAGAAAGTTTTAAATTAAAGGTCACCATCTGGAATGAGATCCACACATACTTATTTCTAAAACACTAGTTTCCAGGGAAATTACTACATTCCACAGATTTTCTTTAATTCTCGAAATTGTTTATTTTGTTACCAAAAAGTTAAAAGTTGTCACTGGAGACATCTAAAAGGTCAGTACTTCAATTTTATCTTAATTTAAGCTCTCAAATTGTATTTATTTTCTGACTGTAAATAAGAAAATTATATCTAAATGCAAATATAACTACATTAATCTTTTACAATTAAAATGCAAAAATAATGAACAAAAGAAAAAAGATAAAGAAAAACAAATAAAATGAAAATGAAATAAAGAAAAATACATACCTATTTGTATTGTTAAACATAGTGAGAAGACAAATTATTAGAAATAATTTACTTAATAATATAAAATATAAAAGGATAAATTAATGATCTTTTTTATTAATTTTTTAATTAACAACTTCCTTGATTGTAAACAATACCATTGTAATGCCCTCCCTCTCCCCACTTTCCCTTTTGAAACTCCATTCTCTATCATATCCCCTCCCCCTCCCAATCAGTCTCTCTTTTATTTTGATGTCATGATCGTTGCCTCCTATTATGATGGTCCTGTGTAGGGAGTGTCAGGCACTGTGAGGTCATGTATATCTAGGCCATTTTGTGTCTGGAGGAGCACATTGTAAAGAGTCCTACCCTTCCTTTGGCTCTTACATTCTTTCTGCCACCTCTTCTGCAATAGACCCTGAGCCGTAGAAGATGTGATAGGGATATTTCAGTGACGAGTACTCCTCTGTCACTTCTTCTCAGCACCATGTGCCTTCTGAGTCATCCCAAGGTCACTGCCATCTGAAAAGGGAAGCTTCTCCAACCAAACGTGAGAGTAGGATTAATATATGGGTATGAACATTAAGAGAAATGCTTACAGGGCAGTTTGATGAGCATAGTATATACATTTAGCCAGACAGCAGCAGACATTACACAGCTAGGGCTCATGACTATCCCTGTTTTAAGTTTTCAGTATCAGAGATGTATTCCCTCCCATGGAGCGGGCCTCCAGTCCAATTAGAGGGCAGTTGGTTTCCATCATGAGAGACGTGACACCCACTGGCTCATTTGGCCTGGTTGGCAAAATATAAGACTTGCAGTGTCCACTGTTGAGTATCTTCACTGGTGATTTCTCTCTATCCCACTGAACTCAATGCAGAATGGCTTCTTCCAGCTTTCTGTCAGCTGGTCTACATGGAGGAGGATATCAGCTCAGTTCCAACAGGATTTCTCAGTGGCCTTGCAGCCTAAGTATGTGGACTCTTCAGCAATAGTGTCTTACCGTCTATTCCTTGTGGGAAATCAAGGGCCTCCGCAATGGCCTGTAATGTTTTGGGGGCATCAGGGACCTCCCTGGCCAACAACTCACTGGAAAGTATCACATCCCGGGAACTGAAAGTTTTCTAGCAACAATCTATGGCTCCTGAGTGTTCTATTGTTCAAAAAAGTAGTTTTCCACATGATTTATTTATATCCTTTTAGATTTTGATTAGCCTTCCTTCCACCTTTCCTTTACTCAATCAGTTCCCCTAACCTCAGTTGGGCCTTTTCACCCCATTAATCTATTCTTCTACTTACATATATACAATACTATCTTATTAAGTACCCCCTACCCTTCTTTTCTATATAAAGTAAGAAAAATTAATGATCTTTGATGTGCAAAATATTGCATTTCAATCAACTATATATTGTATAAGTTTTTATGGCTGTGTTGTATTGTTATCATATTATTATTAAAATGGCATAAATATGCTTTCTAGACAGGGTCTTAAGTAGCTATGGTGTCTTCAAATCACCTAGCCAAGGATAATCTTGAAGTTCTGATGCTCCTTCCTCTATTTCATAAGTGTTGGGATTACAGGTGTGAAGGCATGCCTGGTATATGCAATAGTTGGAGTCAGGACCTGGGTGTCTTGCATGCTAGTTAGTCCTCTAGAAAGACAGACTGCCTGAGTCTCAGATTTCCTGAGACCACACATAATAATTGTTGACTCTGTTAATGCTCTCAAGCACATTTTCAGCTGATAATTAAATGTTTTATCCTATTATGGCATTCTTTAAACTAAAAATATCAGCCTTGAGGTTATGAGGCCATTTTACTTACTCTTTCTTTGACAAATTCTTACCAGATGACAAGTAAGAGTAGACTCTTTTACTATCCAGTCTTACTCTAATCTTAGACAGAACCCATTACTCAATGGCACACACACACACACACACACACAAAGCCTAACTGAGTCATTATGGAGGAATAACACTAAAAATCATTTAATTTGGGAAAACTAATCTAAGAGTTCAGTTTAGCTTTCCTTGTTGAAGTGACTTTTGAACTTAAGCATGGAAAATGTAAAGGAGAGAATGAAATGACATGTTATTGGAGGAATGTTATACATAGAGCCTAATATTGAACAAGACCTAAAACCTCTACTTTAAAATTCAATATTGTGCCATAAAAGGACCAAATTTTGAATTAATTAATACAAAGACAATAAAGTACCAACAAAGTAGATGATGCTGTATACTACCTAAGACACAAGTGTTGCCCTGGTAACAAAAAACATCAGTAGAAATGGAGGCAGGTAATATTTGTGCCCTGGAATACATATTTATCTCTGATAACTGAAGCCATCTGTGATGTTACTCATCTGTTTATCCAGAATGCTATGAAAATAACATTTTCTCAGTATGTTATAATATAAAAATCAAGGAAATTTTGGCTTTACTAGCTACAGATTTTTTAAACTCTTCATTAGCAGTCTAAGTGCAATTAGTCATGAGCTATTCCTGCAGAATTATGGGAAATAATATAGGGCTATTTCACACACTTAGAACAATATCTATACAGTGCTGTATATGGTCTCACATAATACAGGATTGTCTCTGTACTCTACCTTGTCTGAGGCTTGACCTCTTCCCAATAAGGAAAGGCATAAGCACAGAAGACATCACTTCTGTTCTGAAGCTAGTCAATGTCTATGTTTACATTTGAAGCCTGCAAAGAACTTACTGCTTTTAATGAAGTTTCACTTGTACAAGTATAGTAGTCCCTCAATATCCAAGACAATTGTTTAAGAACAGATTAATAAGGATGAAAAGCCAAAGTGAGGTCAGGGGAAGACACTGAGTTAAGGAAAGTTGGAGGGAGGGCTAACCAAAATCTAAGAGGATACAAATAAGTCCTATGGAAACCTACTTTTTTGGACAATGGAATACTCAGGAGCCATAAATAGTTACTAGAAAATTTTCAGTGCAAGGAATGGGAAAACTTCCAGTGAGTTGTTGGCCAGGGAGATCTCTGATTCTCCCAAAACATTACAGGCAATTGCCGAGGCCCTTGGTTTCCCACCAGGAATAGATGGTAAAACCCTATTGCAGAAGATTCCAGAGCCTTTTTCCTCATAACAAAAAATACCAGGATGCTCAAATTTTATATCATATTTGTAAGTAATCAAGGCAATTATTCTTAAATAATTTAAATAATTTCTAGATGAGCTATAATACCTATTACAATGTAAATCCTAAATATTAATAATGAACTATCAGAAGCCTATATAATGTATCCAATATATCACTGGATTGTTGAGAAGGTACGATTAGGAATTTTAGTATGATGATCAAAGAAATACATATTTCACAATGACAGCTAGCCTAACTGGATAAGGAAGAGATAAGTGTATCAGGGAGGTGAAGGATCATCTCATGGTATAAAATACAGTCATTCCAACTTCAAAAGTGTGCATAGCCTTTTCTACTTCAGATATTATACAAAAGTTCAAAGGCCAAAGTCTCTTTTGAGACTCATGGCAGTCTTTTAACTGTGAGCCCTGTAAAATCACATATGCAAGTTACATACTTCCAACATACAATGGCACAGAGTACACATTCCAATTCCAAAAGGGAAAATGGTACATAGCAAGGAAAGGAAGGGCCAGAGCAAGACTGACAATAGCAAGTGAAACACCATGCCTACAGGTCTGTCCTGCATATGGGCTTTGAGTGGGGGCATCTTCTGGGTTCCCACAAGATTGGGTAGTCAGCCACTGAGGCTCATCATACAGAGTTTATCATGGACCAGTTCTACTCCATTTCTATAACCTTTCTTGACAGCCATCCCATGGTCCTGGGATCTCCACAGCCCGGGAGTCTCCATGACAAATAGGCTTCACCTTCACTTCTCACACAGTGGCCATTCAGGCTCTCCACATAGGAAATATGAGGCTGTGACACTGTTCTGGCCACAGCATCTTTCTGGAACCCTGGTACAAGCCTCTATTATTCCATAACTCTTGTGCTTTAAATGCTTGCAAAACCAGCCCCATGGGAATAATGCTGCCAAATTCTGCCACAACTTTGACATGCAGTCTGGCCCGTTCTTCTACCAGCAGTGGTGGCCATTGTGCACCTTGGTAACTGACCTTGGGAAACATTTGCCTAGGGATAATGTTTCAGCAGGGAATCCATCCAATGGTATCCTCAAGTCAGTTTCTCTCATTTCAAATGAATTTGCATATTTAGGAACCAGTTCCTTGGATTGGTGGAGTCTTGCCTTCAAGTGACTTTTTGTATTGTTCCAGAGCAAAGTGTGAGGTTTCTCCTTAATTATACTAATCTCTTTACCAACTAAGACAGCTGTCTATGTGTCTTATCAGCACCTTGAAACTTGCTTACTTTCGTAACTCAACTTCACTTCTTTTTCCTGTCTTCCTGCTCCCCTTGCATTTCTCACTCCAGGTAGATAGGATGGAAGCAGTGTGCATAGAGCCCCGCAGAGCACACAGAGTATGATGATGATGCTGTCTTAAATGCTTCTCTGATAAACCATTTATTTTATTACTTTTGGAATTGGCCTCACTCAACTTCTCAGAATAGACAGAATGCAGCCAGACGCTTTCCCAGAATGTAACATGAATGGCTTGTAGCCCAGTTCTCTCCCTTTGGAGTCTCCATTGCCCTATGAAACCTCCTGAGCACAGCTTTCCACTCTAGCAGTTTACAGATATTTTGATCTTCCAGACTCCTACCAAAATAACCCATTAGACTCTTGCAGCATGAAGCCTACAGGTTCAAACTCATTCACATTCCTCCTACAAACCAGTGGAAAGGGCAACAAATCACATGGTCAGGTTATCACAGCAACAGCCCAGTCTTTGAGAGCAATCTTCCATATTTGTTTTATTTCTCATTCTTTAGAAAAATACCTGACAAAAACAACAGTAGGAAGGAAGGGTTTGTTTTGATTCACAGTTTGAGTGTACTGTACATCATGGTGGGGAAGGCATAGTGGCAGGAAGGTGAGGTAGCTAGTCACATTGTATCCACTGTCACAAAACACAGCAAGATGTATGCTGGTTTTCGACTCACTTTCTGCTTTTTATTCACCTTGGGAACCCAGACCATGGGATGAGGCTGCCCACATTCAGAGTAGGTGTTCCTTTCTCAGATAAATTTCTTTAGATATTCGCAGACATGCCCACAGGTTTTTCTCCTGATTATAAAGTCTGTCATATTGACAATCATGATGGAGCATCACAGAGAAGAAATATGTTCTAGAGAATTACTGTGCAGCATGGTAACTATAGTAAGAGATATTATAATATGTACTTGAAAGTTGCTAAATGAATAGCTTAGAAATGTTCTTATAACAGAAAATGATAAGAGTGTTAGGTGAAAATATGTTAATTAGTTTGGTTCAAACATAGCATGTAAATTTATCAAAATGTTTCATTATACAATGAGAACATATACTATATTTTACTTGTCACTTATAATTTTTAATGAAAATGGAACTCCAACACTAAAATATGCTTTTTATTCTCTACCTGACCCTCATTCATTATGTTCTGATAGAATTTAAATTGTAATCAAAAGAAAAATTCCGAGCAAACTAAAGTACAACTCACGAATCCAAACCAACCATATTTTTACAAAAATGCATTTTTGAAAGACTGCAAATGCCCCTGTAAGCAGTGGGAAACACCCCAAGTGAGTCCTTTTGACAGCCTATGGTTCCATTGCTGTGTAAGATACAACTGTCCATCATGTTTACTGCCTCAGCTTTGCCCAATGCAAGTTTCTGCTTTATTTATTATTCTGTGTTTTTAATTCTGCATAATGATGTGGTGAATATGTCCATTTTGAGAGACTAAACAGCCGCATGAAAATTCATGTGACACATCTTGGGGCCTTGGGAATTATTGTAAGTTTCAACCAGGCATTGTTTTTTGCAGGATATGCTTGAGTTCTGTGGGTAATATGAGTAACCCATTGCAAGTATAGATGCAGATATACTCTAGATATCATTTTTAACCTTGGAAAAGTTTCAGTTCACTTTGTATAATAATATTTCCATTCCCTATTTCTTCATTATTTCAAGCAGTTAACTTGAGAAAAATAAATCTGAACTAAAACTTACTAAGATAGAGTAGCCTTAGGCTCAATTTTACAGCTGAACTCTTTCCTGTTGCCTGCTGAATCACTCTCAATGATAGTTATTTAAATTCTTGGGGCCATAGGTTTACCCATTTCCAAGGTGCTGCTTTACAGTAATCATTTTGTCATTATTTTAGTTGGTATACAAAATCAGTTGACTCTCCAGCCTTGCCAGGGCTTAAATTACTAGGATTTCAGTCAAAGCAGACTGGAGGCTGGGACCAAAGCAATCTTTCTTTGAATAACTGTGTTTCCTGACGTATCTATTTTGACCTTCTCTATAGTTCTTCTATTTTGTCTTTCTAAAGGGATTGAATTATTTAAATAGATATTGCCCTAAACTGTTCATTATTTTTGTGAGGAACCTGATGCCTTTCAAGGAACTTCTACATTTCATTAACTTATAAAATTTGTAGACATGTAATTCAGCCTTGTTTTGTTTTGTTCAGTTTACTCTACTTTGAAACTTTTATATTTGTTTCATATTTAGAGTTATTATGTATAGAATTGAAAAATATTTACCATCCCTGCAATGCAATATTTTCTATCTGGTGCAGTATATTTAGTTTTCTACCTGCTCCTTTTTTGTGTTCCTCTCTGGTTTTAATGGGATGTTTTATGATGTATTTCCACTTTATCTTTTTCATTTTTTTGTGACAAGGTCTCACAATGTGTCCTGGGCTTGTCTCTAGCATAGCACTCTTCCTTTCTAGCCCACAGGTAGAGGAATGTCAAAGTGCACAGTGCCGTCTTAATGTAACAATTATACTTGATTTTAGTGTCCTGAATTTTGTAACATAAATTTTAACTAATCTATTCTCTACTTAAGATAACATTGGCACATTCATATATTACCATAAAAGAGCATCCCTATTTCCTTCTATTTTTTTTTCTCTCTGTAGCTGCAAACACCAGACACATGTACCAGTATTTGCCTTTGGCTTTATGTGGGTACTGAGGAATCGAATCTGGGCTGTCAGGACTTGTAGGCAAGCACCTCTAGTAGCTGGGCCACTTCTATAGCCCCACCTTTTTAAATGACTATGTTGGTATATGTGTGGAGGCCAAAGAACAATCTAAGCTGTCATCTTCAGGAATGTTATCCATATATTATTGTTGTTGTTGTTGTTGTTGTTGTTATTTTGAGGTAGGTTCTCACTCTAGCTCAGGCTGACCTGGAATTCACTAGGTAGTCTCAGGGTGGCCTTGAACTCACAGTGATCCTCCTATCTCTGACACCCAAGTGCTTGGATTAAAGGCGTGCACCACCACACCTGGCCTCATATATTATTTTTTTTGACACTGGGTTTCTCATTGGTCTAGATGTCAACAATTAGGCTAGCCTGACTGGTCAGTAACTATCAGACTGCTGTTGTCTATGCAACACCAGTGCTGGGATTATATGTATCTGTAAATACATGCAACATTTTTATATGGGTTCTGGGGATCCATCTCAGGTCCTTATGCTTCAGAGGTAAGCACTTTAAGCATTTAAAATGCCAAATAACTATGACAAATTTGTATACTTTCATTTACTACTTTATATTATGTCAAGTGTTTTCCCTTGTACTTAGTTTATATTATTATTGATTGCTTTGACTGAAGGGTTTTGGAGACTATATATATATTCTTGTTCAATACCTGCATTTACATTTCTGCTATTTATTACACAAATAAGTACTGTTTGATGCATTTCGATTCTGAATGAGGCCAGTCTTAAAGGAAGTCAAAACTTTTTTTTAATACCTAGAATTTAAATTTATAGGGTCTTAGCTTTTATCTCAGGCTATATATAATCAAGTACTTTGATTTTGGGACCTCATAGGTCTCTCCAATCAACAGCTCAATGTGGGTAGCAACCAATCTCTGATACTGGGAGTTACAGGCCAGAGACAGAAAAAATATTTCTTTTGGTCCAGTTTTGTGACCCCTTCCTTCCTTAGCCTCCCCTCCCTCAACACCCTCCCAAATGTTGGTCCTTGGAATCCTGATAGCTATGTTGGAGACTTGGGTAGATTCAGGTTAGGAGCTGTAGATGAGTGAAACTATGTGGCAATTATTTTTCTGTGATTGGGAGAGTTCACTGAGAATGATCTGTTCCAGGCTCAACCATTTTTCTTGAAATTTCACTGTGTCATTTTTCCTTACTGCTGTGTAAAATTCCATCATGTAGATATACCATATCTTAATTATCCATTCATCTAGTGATGGACATCTGGGTTGATTCCAGCTCTTGGATATTACAAATTGAGCAACTATAAACATGGTTAAGCAAATCTCTCCAATCTGAGGCATGGAGGTCTTAGGGTACATGCACAGTAAGGGAATAACTGGGTCTGTTGTTAGCTCTACAGTCAGTTTTTTTAGGAGCCTCCAAATTGCTTTGGAGGGGGGTACACAAAACTGGACACAAAAGGCAATGGTACCATAAAACTCTACATCCTAAAAGACAGACCAAATGGATTAACTTCCACCAGGCTCTTAAAGGGAACACCAGATTCACAAGGCCCTGGAGAGGATACAACAAAAATGATTCATTATCTCCTCCTATTTCTGCTTCTCTCTCTCTCTCTCTCCCTCCCTCCCTCCTTCCCTCCCTCCCTCTTCTCTCTCTTCCAACTATCTTTTATATCATTTATCTGATTCTTCCTTCTCTTCTTGGCTGCTGACCTGTAACTCCCAGTACCAGCAGGTAGAAATCGTCCACAAGGAGCTTTTAATCACAGAGACCTACAAGGTTTCCCAAAAGAAGACAGATTTATGTCAGAGCACTTGAGGACCCACCATAGGTTAGTGATAAGACCCTACTGCTGAAGACACTATACACCGTTGGTATGTAGCATGGAGTGACATGGCTGGAAGAGAGTCAGTTCCCAGACAGGTAGCGCATCTAGTGCCAGAAGGTGCTACATGAACTACTGGGGGATAAAGACCAATATCTGTCCAAGCAACACATGGCCTAACTTACTTAACAGCAAACAACCTGATGTGATGCTCATACAAGTGCAATAGTGACACATAGCCATGGTGGGAAACCAACTGCTCTCAATTTGGCTAACTGATCTGCTCAGTGGAACAGAACCCATAGCTGGAGCTGGGAAACAAGTCAGAACCATATCCAAATATGAGCCCACTCTCCACTAAACTATCTCTAAAAAACAATGGTTAACACATCTCCATGGTGCTAACTTTACTCTGCATTGGAGAATTTGCTTCTCTTTTTCAGATAGATGCACATCCTAAGAGAACCACCCCATCATACTTCAAAAGGGCCCCAGCTGAAACTAAGAATAATTGGGGAAACATGCAAGAATACTGTTTCCTTGGCAAACTGAGTACCAGCACAAGGGTGAAGGAGATAGACAAAGAAAACAATCAACCCCTACCAAACCAGATATCCAGAGACACAGAAGCACCCAAGATCTCAACACAGAAGCAAACCTAATATGAACCCAACATGGCTTAGGGAAATTTGTGGAAGAGGGGGTGGAAAGAATGCCAGAGCCACACATTGGATCATGACATGCAGAGAAACTTCCTCCTACCCAAAACTAAAGGCTAACCCCACAATGCATGACCCATATACCCCAACAAGGAGGGTCCCAGTGGAGGGGCGAGGACAGGGAGGAGGCTAACAATGGTACCAACTTGACTGTATTCACTGACTACAAAAATAAAAAAAGTAAATTAAAAAATATATTTCTTTTGGGATGGCTTAGCAGTTAAGGCATTTGCCCGTGAAGCCAAAGACCCAGGATTGATTCCCCAGGCCCCATGTAAATCAGATGTACAAGGGGCACATGTATTTGGAGTTTGTTTTCAGTGGCTGGAGGTCCTTCTGTGCCCATTCTCCCTCTCTCTTTTTTAATCTCTTTCTCTTTTCTCTCTCTCTGTCCTTGCAAATAAATAAATTTTTAAAAAATAGTTCTTTTAAGCTTAAGCTTCATCTCTACCTGTCCAGAGCCCTACTTTTCAGGTGCTCCCCCTTTACGCCTTTTGAGGGTTGTATCTTTCAGGCTAACTCCAAGGATAAAGGTTTCTATGGTATCAGCTCATTTTGCTAATTTATAGTTTATAACATAAATTTCATTTTTCAAAATTACTGATAAATTACAATAAGCCTTATATTCCTTGTCACTGTCTCAGAATTACTATGAATTTTACTTTTCTCACATTGTGTATGTTATTTATATCTTGTTTCACTTATGCCAAGTGATGTTTAAAAACAAAAATTATGTCTTTTAGTGGTAAACACTAAGAGTCTATAACTCTCAGTCTCTATTTTGTGTTTTTCACCTAATGGTTAGTTCTTTTTAGATATAAATTTCTAGGTAAGAATATATTCACAAAATGTTTTGAGATTCATGTTTGAGGAGATTCTGATCATTCTTCTCTAAAGCTCTTCATTACCACAGGTGTTCTAGCATTTAGTAAGGTGTTCCCTTGATATATGTTTCATATAGCTATTGTTTCTTTCAGTCATTCATTAAATCTAAAAACTGTAAATGCTGTTTTATATTACTGATTAATTTCTTTTGATTTGTGATCTAGGCTACTGACCTTTAGAAATTTTATTACAGGCATCAGTGTTTTCTCACAATAGTCAACTTGTGAGGTCAGCTTAGTTGTCCATCATTAGATGAAGCAAGTAACAAGGATGATATTTAAGCACAACGAATTATTTAGCCAAACATAGCATCAAAAACATCTCACTTGCAGGAAAATTATTCTAACACTAAGTTATAATCTTAAGTGAAATAATCCAAGCTCACAAAGAAAAATATGCAAATTTTCCCATTTAAAGAATCTAAGTTTGTTTTGTTTTAAAAAGATACATTACAGGGCTTAAGAGATTGCTCAGTGCTTATGAGACTTACTTGCAAAGACTGAAGACCCAGGTTTGATTCTCCAGTACTAATGCAAAGCTGACTGTGCAAAGTGGTGCATGCATCTCGAGTTTGTTTGCAGTGGGTGAAGTTCATGGTACACCCAATCTTTCTCTTTCTCTTTCTTTCACATTCTCTTCCTCTTTCTCTCTCTTTCTTTATCTCTGCCTGCAAATAAATAAATATTTAAAAAAATACAAGAGAGTTAATTAGGCAGAAAAGGGGGAACAATCTAATCGATGAGCAGGGGACAAAATAAAATAAGAGCAGAGTGAGTATGATCAACTTTATAGACTTCTAAAAAAAAAATGTCCCTTTGGAGGGAGGAGGACAGGGATGAGGCTAATGATGGTACCAACATGGCTATATACACACTGGTACATAACTAATAAAACAAAAAGAAGATTTGTAAAACCTAGAAATAACATAAAAATTATTTAAGCATTAGAAATATCTTAATATTGTCTGAGCACTTATATATCTAACCTCTATTAATGATAAAATTGTACTTAAAAGTTCTTGGTTGGGCTGGAGAGATGGCTTAGTGGTTAAGCGCTTGCCTGTGAAGCCTAAGGACCCTGTTTCAAGGCTCGATTCCCCAGGACCCATATTAGCCAGATGCACAAGGGGGCACACGCATCTGGAGTTCGTTTGCAGTGGCTGGAAGCCCTGGCATGCCCATTATCTCTCTCTCTCTCTATCTGCCTCTCTCAAATAAATAAATAAAAATGAACAACAACAACAAAAAAGTTATTGGTTAAAAATTTCAATTTAGAAATTACGTTTATGCATGCCTTTAATCCCAGCACTTGGGAGGCAGAGGTAGGAGGATTTCCATGAGTTCGAGGCCACCCTGAGATTCCAGGTCAGCCTGAGCTAGAGTGAGACTCTACCTCAGAAAACAAAACAAAAAAAAAGTTTATAGACAATTATTTAACTCTTAAAAATGTCATATTAGTTTTAATAAATTTATTGTTAATTTGAATAAGTAATACAGGAGGGAGAAAAGAATTTTTACTGCAGGAATGCCAAGACTCTTAAGTTTGTTCACAGCACACATATACTTTGATTGATAACTTATAGATTTGTTTATCTCACACAAAACATTGAAAATATTTTGGATTTGATACCTCAGTAATTTAATTTTTAACAATACTAAAATGTTACTTATTTGTTACATTTTTATTCAAACATAATTATTTCTAATGACACAGTACTTTCTTTTTTATTTTTTAGTTATTATATACAAATTTGGGTAAAGTTAATTCTGTCATTTTAAATACAAATTGGTTTAGTTGATTCTCCTTCCTCTTCTCTGCACAACCACCATCCCTTCAGGGTCCTGAACCCTTTTGTTTACATATCATATGTATCATTTTCCCATAACTGTTCTTTTTAATAACTAAATAATGTTATTATTATTATTAAGAACATATTTTGTATGAATACATCATGTGTTGGTACCATCTTTTCCCTTCTCTCTGCCCCATTGTGCAGAGGACCCTCCTCACTGGGGTTGCTGGTACTCCCCATGAGGTTGTGGGTGATGAGTTGTGGGGACAGAACTCAGTTGTAGGCGGTAGGCTGTGCCTCTGGGCCTGACTTCTCAACTTTGTGACTTTACAACCTTTCTGTCAGCACTTCTGCTAAATTCCCTGAGCCTGGGTGGATGCGTTTTTATTTACATTTTTAATTTTTTTTTATTAACAACTTCCATGATTATAAAAAATACTCCATGGTAATACACTCCCTCCCCCCACTTACCCCTTTGAAACCACTCTCCATCATACCCCCTCCCCATCTCAATCAGTCTCTCTTTTACTTTTGATGTCTTGATCTTTTCCTCCTCTTACGATGGTCTTATGCAGGTAGTGTCAGGCACTGTGAGGCCATGGATATCGAGGCCATTTTGTGTCTGGAGGGAGCATGATGTATGGAGTCCTGCCCTTCCTTTGGCTCTTACATTATTCTGGCCCCTCTTCCACATTAGAACCTGAGCCTTGGAAGGAGTGATACAGATATTGCAGTACTGAGCACTGCGGTCTATTCTTTCCATCACCATGATACCTTCTGAGTCATCCCAAGGTCACTGCCATCTGAAAAGAGAAGATTCTCAAACAAAAGTGAGAGTAGCATTAATATAAGGGTGTGAACATTAACAGAAGTGCTTACTGGGCAGTTTGAGAAGCATAGTATGTACATTTGGCCAGGCAACAGTAGACTTTATACCCCTAGGGCTCATGACTACCCCTGTTTTCAGTTTTCAGTATCAGGGATAGATTCCCTTCCCATGGAGCAGGCCTCCAGTCTGATTAGAGGGCATGTGGTTTCCCCCATAACAGATGTGCCACAATTGCACCCGTTGGCTCATTTAGCCTAGCTGGCCAATAATAAGGCTTACAGTGTCCACTGATGTGTATCTTCACTGGTGATTTCTCTTTCTACCATTGAACTGAATGCAGAATGGCTTTTTCCAGGTTTCTGTCAGCTGGTCTACATGGAGGAGGTTATCAGCTCAGATCCAGCAAGATTTCTCAGTGGCCTTGCAGCCCAAGTATGTGGAGTCTTCAGCAATAGGGTCTTACCATCTATTCCTGGTGGGGAACCAAGGGCCTCAGCAATGGCCTATAATGTTTTGGGGGCATCAGGGATCTCCCTGCCCAACAACTCACTGGAACATATGCCATCCCTGGCACTGAAAATTTTCTAGCAACAACCTATGGCTCCTGAGTGTTCCATTGTCCAAGAAAGTAGGTTTACATATGTTTTATTTATATCCTCTTAGATTTTGATTAGCTGTCCCTCCACCTTTCCTTTACTCAATCTCTTCCAGAGACCTCATTTTGGGCCTTTTCACCCTCGTTAATATATTCTTCTACTTACATATATACAATACCATCCTATGAAGTACCCCCCTCCATTCCTTTCTCTTCCCTTTCTATCTCTTTTCAACCTTACTTGCCTCTGCTACTGAGTTTTATCCTTCTCACACCGAAGCCCAGTCATCTGTAGCTAGGATCCACATATGAGAGAGAACATGCGACGCTTTGCTTTCTGGGCCTGGGTTACCTCACTTAGTATAATCCTTTCCAGATCCATCCATTTTTCCACAAATTTCATAACTTCATTTTTCTTTACCACTGAGTAGAACTCCATTGTATAAATGTGCCATATCTTCATTATCCACTCATCAGTTGAGGCTGGTTCCATTTACCAGCTATTGTGAATTGAGCAGCAATAAACATGGTAGGGCATGTACTTCTATGGAAATGAGATGAGTCCTTAGGATATATGCCTAGGAGTGCTATATCTGGGTCATATGATAGATCAATTTTTAGCTGTCTTAGGAACCTCCACACTGATTTCCACAATGGCTGGACCAGATTGCATTCCCACCAACAATGTAGAAGGGTTCCTCTATTTCCACATCCTCGCCAGCATTTATTGTCATTTGTTTTCATGGTGGTAGCCAATCTGATAGGAGTGAGATGGAATCTCAACGTAGTTTTAATCTGCATTTCCCTGATGACTAGGGATGTAGAACATTTTTTTAGATGCTTATACACCATTCATATTTCTTCTTTGGAGAATTCTCTATTTAGTTCCATAGCCCATTTTTAGTTGGCTTGTTTAATTTCTTATTATTTAAATTTTTGAGGTCTTTGTATGTCCTAGATATTAATCCTCTATCAGATATATAGCTGGCAAAGATTTTTTCCCATTCTGTAGGATGCCTCTTTGCTTTATTCACAGTGTCCTTTGCAGTACAAAATCCTTGTAATTTCATGAGGGCCAAGCAGCCAATCTGTGGCTTTATTGCCAGAGCAATTGGGGTTATATTCAGAAAGTCTTTGCCAAGAAAAATATGTTGAAGGGTTTCCCCTACTTTTTCCTCTAGCACTTTCAGAGTTTCAGGTCTGATGTTAAGGTCTTTAATCCATTTGGACTTAATTCTTGTGCATGGAGAGAGAAAAGAATCTATTTTCATCTTTCTACAGATAAATATCCAGTTTTCCCAGCACCATTTGCTGAAGAGGCTGTCTTTTCCCCAATAAGTGTTTCTGGCATTTCTATAGAATATCAGGTAGCTATAGCTACCTGGACTTATATCTGGGTCCTCTATTCTGTTCCATTGGTCTACATGTCTGCTTTTGTGCCAGTACCATGCTGATTTTGTTAGTATGGCTCTGAAGTATAGGTTAAAATCAGGTATAGTGATACCACCAGCCTCATTTTTGTTGCTCAGTATTATTTTAGATATTTGAGGTTTTTTGTCTTTCCAAAGGAATTTTTGGATTGTTGTTTCCATTTCTGTGAAGAATGCCATTGGAACTTTGGTGGGGATTGCATTAAATGTGTGGATTGCTTTTGGTAAGTTTGCCATTTTCACAATATTAATTCTTCCAATATAGGAACAAGGGATGTTTTTCCATTTCCTAGTGTCTTCTGCGATTTCTCGCTTGAGTGTTCTATAGTTTTCATTGTAGAGATCCTTTTCTACCTTGGTTAGGTTTATTCCAAGGTAATTTATTTTCTTTGATGCAATTGTGAATGGGAGTGATTCTCTGATTTCATTCTCTGTATGTTTGTCTTTAGCATATAGGATTGCTACTGATTTCTGTGTATTTATTTTGTATCCTGCTACGTGGCTGTAAGTGTTTATCAGCTCTAAGAGTTTGCTGGTAGAGTCTTTAGGGTCTTTTATATATAGAATTACATCATCTGCAAATAATGATAACTTGATTTCTTCCTTTCCAATTTGTATCCCTTTTATGTACATCTCTTGCCTTATTGCAATGGCTAAGACTTCCAGTACTATATTAACTAAAGTGAGGACAGTGGACACCCTTGTCTTCTTTCTGATTTTAGTGGAAAAACTTCCAGTTTTTCTCCATTTAGTAATATATTGTCTGTATTCTCGTCATAAATAGCCTTTATTATATTGAGATATGTTCCTTGTATTTCTAGTCTCTGTAGGACTTTTATCATGAAGGGATGTTGGACTTTCTCAAATGCTTTTTCTGCATCTAATGAGATGATCATATGATTTTTGTCCTTCAATCCATTTATATAATGTATTGCATCTAATAATTTGTGTATGTTGAACCATCCCTGCATCTCTGGGATAAAGACTACTTGGTCAGGGTGAGTGATCTTTCTGATATATTCTTGTACTCTGCCGATATTTTATTGAGAATTTTTGCCTCTATACTCATGAGGGAGACTGCTATGTAATTTTTTTTTTTCTGTCTTTGCCTGGTTTTGGTATCAGGGTGATGCTGGCTTTGTAGAAGGAGTTGGGATTCCTTCCTTTTCTATTTTATGAAAAAGCCTAAGAAGCAATGATGTTAGTTCTTCCCTGAAAGTTTGGTAAAATTCAGCAGTGAATCCATCTGGTCCTGGACTTTTTTTATTTGGGAGACTTTTGATAACTGCTCGGATTTCCATTCTTCTTATAGGTCTATTTAAGTTATTAATCTCATCTTAATTTAATTCATGTAGGTCATATAAATCAAGGAAATCATCCATATCTTTCAGATTTTCATACTTAGTGGAGTATATGCTTTTATAGTATGTTCCTATGATTTTTTGAATTTGTCTGGTATCTGTTGTGATGTTGCCTTTTTGATCTCTATTTTTTTGAATTCGTGTCTCTTCTGTCTTTCTTTTGGTCATATTTGCTAAGGGTTTATCAATCTTGTTTATCCTTTCAAAGAACCAACTCTTTGTTTCATTGATTATTTGGATTGTTTTTTATGTTTCTATAACATTAATTTCTGCCCTAATCTTTATTATTTCTTCCCATCTACTGATTTTTGGTTTGCCTTGTTCTTCTTTTTCCAAGGCTTTAAGGTGAAGCATTAGGTGGTTTACTTGTGACCTTCCTAATTTCTTAATATAGGCACTTAAAGGTATAAATTTTCCTCTCAGGACTGCCTTTATTGTGTCCCAGGGATTTTGGTATGTTGTGTTCTCATTGTCGTTTGACTCTATAAATTTTTTGATTTCCTTCTTGATTTCTTCATTGACCCATTCATCATTTAGTAGTGTGTTGTTTAATTTTCATGATTGTGTATGCTCTATAGCCTTTCTTGCTATTGATTTGTAGTTTGATTCCATTGTGGTCAGATAGAATGCAAGGAATTATTCCAATTTTCCTGTATTTGTTAAGATTTGCTTTGTGTCCCAATATATGGTCTATTTTAGGGAATGTTCCATGTGCTGCTGAAAAGAATGTATATTCTGCAGTATTTGAATGAAATGTCCTGTAGATATCTGTTAGGTCCATTCCTTCTATGACCTCATTTTTCCAGATGCCTCTCTGTTTACTTTTTCCTGGGATGACCTGTCAATTGATGAGAATGGGGTGTTGAAGTCACCCACTACCACTGTGTTTGGTTTTATCTGTGACCTTACTTCTGATAGCATTTGTTTGATGAATTGGGAGCCCCTATGTTAGGTGCATATATGTTTAGGATTATAATATCCTCCTGTTAGAGTGTGCCCTTAGCCAATGCAAAGTTACCTTCCTTATCTTTCTTGACTAACATTGGACTGAAGTCTTCCTTGTCAGAAATTAGGATATCAACCCGTGCTTGTTGTCTAGGCCCATTTGCTTGAAACTCTGTTTTCCAACCTTTCACCCTAAGATAATGTCCATCCTTTGTAGAAGGGTGAATTTCTTGGAGACAACAAATTCTAGGATCCTGCTTTTTAATCCAGTCTGGAAACCTATGTCTTTTGATTGGGGCATTAAGGCTGTTGATATTAAGAGATATTATTGAAAGGTGTGTACTTATGTTTGCCATTTTTTGTAGTTCCGGTTCTTCCTTTGCTCTCTTGTGTTAACTAGTATTTGAGTATTATTTGTTTTTTTCTAGTTCCTTATATGTGTGCTTTTCTTTTTCTTCAGCATGGAGGATTCTTTTAAGTATTTTCTGCAAAGCTGGTTTTGTCTTCAAATACTCCTTTAGCCTGCTTTTGTCGTGGAATGTCCTTATTTCTTTGTCTATTTGAATGGATAGCTTTGCAGGATAAAGTAAACTTGGTTGACAGTTGTTGTCTTTCAGAACTTGGAATATATCACTCCAAGCCCTTTAGGCTTTTAAAGTTTGTGTTGAGTAATCTGCTGTAATTCTGGTGGTCTTGCCTTTGTAGGTAACTTGATTTTTCTCTCTAACTGCTTTCAATATCTTTTCTTTGGATTGTGTGTTTTGTAGTTTGATTATAATATGGCGAGGAGAGGTTCTTTCCAGGTTTTGTCTGGCTAGAGTTCTAAAGGCTTCCTGTATCTGCACTGGCACCTCTTTCCCAATTTAGGGGAAGTTTTCTTCTATGATTTTGTTGAAGACGCCTACTATGCTTTGGAGTGAAATTCTTCTCCTTCTACTATGCCCTGAATTCTTATGTTTGATCTTTTCATAGTGTCCTAAATATCTTGAAATTCCCACTCATACTTTTGTTTTAGTTTGTCCTTCTCTTTGTTGGACTGTATTAGATTTGCCAAATGGTCTGTAGCTTAGATATTCTGTCCTCTCCTTCATCCATTCTACTGGTGAGGTTTGCTACAGAATTTTTTATTTCATTGACTATGTTCTTCATTGCTAGTAATTCTGACCATTTTTTCTTTATAATTTCCATTTCTTTATTTATGTCTTCTATTGACTTCTTTATTTCATTAAATTGTTGTCCTGTGTCTTCTTTGATTCCTTTGACTTGCTCTTTGTTTCCTTTGGTTTCCTCTTTGATTCCTTTGATTTCTTCTTTGACTTCTTTGAAAATATTTACAATCATTGTTTTGAAATCTTTCTGAGGCATTTCCTCTAACTCGTTCTCACTGGAGGTCATTTCTGATGCATTAATACTTTTTGGTTGATTTATATTGTCTTGATTTTTAGTGTTTCTTGTGTTATAATGTATATATTTTTGCATCTTGGATCAAGTTAATGCTTGGATTTTCTAGTTAGCTGGGTATTCTTAGCTGTATCAATCGATCTGATGTTATATATCTTCAGGGTAGGAGCTTAAGGTGTTAGGTGTGGCTGTTAAGACTCTCAGTGTATCTACAAAGGTGTCCCTAGGGGTTGGGTTTGCCTGCTGTGGGGGTATTCAAGTAGGTTGAGTGGAACAAAATACTGATATATTCTAAAATTTAACTAAACAATGTACACATTCAATGAAAAACAGCACCAAGTATTTTTGCAAGAGTAGGTTTTATAACAACCCGGTCCTCTATCAACAAAGAGGTTAAGATTTCTGGTCTGTTGAGGGTTCCAAGGCAGCTTTTGACCAAGTGAGACCCTTCCCTGGTGCAATCCTAGTTACCTTTTTGGATGATTTTGGTCTCAGTTAGTTGCGCTCTGCTTGCGTCCCTCTTTGGTGCCCTGTGGGTTCACGTAGGCTGGCTGGATCGCTGGGCACTGGCTTTTCCTGTGGGGCAAGCTGAGCCTGGCAGCTGTGGCCCCACAGACCTGCCACTGCCACTGCTGAAGCTGCTGCTGCTGGATCAGCTGTTGCTGTAGTCACACTGCTGCTGCTGGATCTGCCCCTTCCGGAGCCTCCACTGCTGCTGCTGGAGCCAGCGCTGCCAATGCGGGAGACAGAGCCGGAGCCCATGCCGGAGCTGGAGCTGGAACCGGAGCCACCGCTTCTGCTGCCACTGCCAGAGCAGCCACTGCCAGAGCCGAAGCCGTCACTGCCAGAGCTGGAGCCGGAGCCACTGCTGTCAGAGCCACTTAGGCCTGCCTGTGTGGGCTCTGGATGCTCTGGATCTCTCCTACTTCTATGCTGCCATTTTAATTTCTTATACACCTCACTTTTTAGTAAAAGTGTGTATTTTGCTGGGTATTCTTTGGCTTTTTCTCCCCTAACCTGCTTTGGTGTGGTTCCTATGCCACCATCTTAACTGGAAGTCCAGGATGTGTTTTATGTCTACTTCAGTGATTAGCTCTTAGGAGCCTCTGGATTTCTGTTTAAGTTAGTGTTGGGTATCCTCAGCATCTGTCTCTTTCACCCTGGTGCTGATTGTCAGGCTTACCAAGTATGAAGCACTCTTGCTCATCTCCCCACTTCTGCTGTGGTTTTGCTTTGGCCTTCACTAAGATGTCAGCGGTGATTTATCTCCTCAGGTCTTGCTACATTCTGAAAAAGAAAAACATTTTCCCCAACAGAGAGTAAAGTCAGCATAGGTTAAATTGGATAAGCATTATTAATTTTGGGGGGAGTTTTGGATGTAGCCCCTCTTGCAGTTAAAGACTAGTGGAAGCTTTAAATTGGAAAGCATAATCTTTGTCTCCAAAGAATCCAGACCTGGTTCTTAGCCAATCAGAAATCCATTGGTTACCCAACAAGCCTTTGTGTCACTATTACTCTGGTGTGTACATGTCATCAGGCTGGTTGTGTCTGAATAGCTTTGCTTGCTCATACCATTGTTGGCAAGTTTCCCCCAGTAGCTCATGTAGCACTGTCCAGCCACTAGATGAGCTGTCTCAGGACTGGTTCTCTTCTGGATTTCAGCCAGGTCTCTTTATGTTCTGCATTGGCAGCATATGGTGTCTTCAGCAATAGGGTCTTACCTTTTGCATTAGGCAGGTAACCAAGTGCTTTGTAAGAAGCCTACCTTGTTTGTTGACCTTGTAGGTCTCTCTGACGAACAGCTCAATGTAGATAGCACCAATGGATTCAAGTAAAAGCCAAAATTTTTTAAGGTTAGGCTTCATCCCATCCTCTCCAGGACTCTTCTTTTCAGATGCTCCCCCTATACTTCTGTTGAGGGTTTATTTTTAGTCTACCTTCAAGAAGAAAAGTTTCTATGGTGCCAGTTAATTTGGCATTTAATTTTGTATTTATTCCTCTCTACCCTCCTATTCTCCTCTCCCCAAACCCTTCCATCTCTATTGTCTAGTCTTCAAGTTGCTTATAAGGTATGCCAGCAACTCAAGCTGATCCAAGTTAGCGACTGCAGATGAGTGAGAACATGTGGTGTTTGTCTTTTGCAATTGTGTGTGTTTGCTGAGTATGATCTGTTCTTGGGCCTTTCATTTTCCTTCAAAATTCATTGTACCATTTTTTCTTCTTAATTTGAGTAGAATTTCATTGCATAAATATACCACAACTTCATTATCCTTTTGTACAATGATGGGCACCTGTGTTGATTCCTGTTCTTAGCTATTATGCATTGAGCAGCTATGAACATGTTTGAGCAGATATCTCTATAGTGAAGCATGGAGCATTTAGAGTAAATAGCAAGTGAGGGAATAACTGAGTCTGTTAATAGTTCTACATTCATCTTTTTCAGGAAAGTCCATATGGATTTCTATAGTGGTTGTACAAGTTTGTATTCCCACCAACAGTGAATGAGTGTTCCTCTTTCCCCACAGCCTGATCAACATTTCTTGTCATTTGATTTTCTAATGTTTGTCATCCTTACTGTAGTAAATTAGAATCTCATAGTAGTTTTAATTTGAATTTCCCTGATGGTTAGGGATGTTGAAGATTTTCTTATGTGTGTGTTAACAATTTGTATTGCTTTCTCTGTGAACTCCCTATTTGGTCCTCTACCCATTTTTGTAGTGGATTGTTTGATTTTTCTTTTTAATATTTTGCTTTGACTTCCTTGTAGATTGTAGTTACTAGCCCTCTGTTAGTGTATAGTTGGAAAAACTTTTCTCACATTCTTTGGGTAATTTATTGGCTCTGGTTATGGCATGTTTCTCTGTACAAAGATTTTTAGATTAATGGATCCCATTGGTTGAGAGATTATTTAATTCCCTGGACTACTGAAGTATTGTTTAGGAAGTCCTTTCCCACTCCCATATTATGGACAGTTTCCGTATTTTTTTTTCCAGTAGTTGAAGAGTTTCAGGCCTTATATTGCAGACTTTATTCCACTTGAACTTAATTTTTGTGTATGGTGATATGAGTGGATCTAGTTTCATTTTTCTACATGTGATTATACAATTTGTCCAGCATCATTTGTTGAAGATGCTGTCTTTCTTCAGTCTATGTTATTGCATTTTTGTCAAAGGTCAAGTAGCTGGACTGTAGCTACTTGACCTAAGGTCTGGGTTTTCAGTTCTGTTCCATTGATCTATATTTTTATTTTTATGCCAGTGTCATGCTATTTTTTGATATTTCTGAAGTTGGTTTGATTCTTGATTATCTCTAGTTGCACCCATTTTCCTGCAAATGCTATGATTTCATGGCTAAAAAATTCTTTTGTGCAGCCAGGTGTGGTGGCGCACACCTTTAATCCTATCACTGGGAAGGCAGACATAGGAGGATCATCATAAGTTTGAGGCTACCCTGAGACTACATAGAGAATTCCGGGTGAGCAGTATAGCTTTGGATTGTGTATGGTGGTACCTCCAGAAGCATTTCTTTTGCTGAAAATATGTTTGGATATCTGAGGCCTGCTGCCATTCCATATGAATTTCGAGATCATTTTTTTCTATTGCTGTGAAGAATGATGCTCCCATACTTCTCATTCATACGGTTGAACTCACTTTTCTCAGCATTAGCCTTTGTAGGCTATACCTACATCTGTGCTCCTTTGTAGACATACGCATATACAGTAAAAGCTAGGATCATTTTAGAGAGAACATGCAGATTTGTTATTTCTGAGCTCAAGACACTTTGAAAATGTCATCATTTCATTTTTCTGTACTATGTAATAAAATTCCATGGTATATATTTAGTATATTTTCTTAATCCATTCAACTGTTGATGGGTATCTAGGCTAATGCTATATGTCAGCTCTTGAAAATGGAACTGTAATAAAATGGATGTTCAAGTATACCTGAGGCAGAGTGAAATCCTTAGGGTATATTCCTTGGAGTAGTGCAGCTAGATCACATAGCAGTTTTATAGCTAATTTGTTTAAACCTTCATTTCCATAAAAGTTGTACTAGTTTGCACTCTCACCAGCAGTGATTAAGAGTTCCTCCTTCCCCATATCCTTATAAGCATTTGTTTTCAGTTTTATGGATGATAGCCATTTTGACTGAGGTAAGATGGAATTTCAAAGTGGTTTTGCATTTAACTGATAGGTGGGTCCATTGAACGATTAAAAATATTTTCTGGCCATTTCTTTTTCTTCTTTTGTAAATTGCCTGTTCATTTTGTTAACAAATTTGGTAATTAGTTGTTTTACCTTTTGGTGCTCAAATTTTGCTGTTCTTCATAGATTCCAATCAGTACCCCCCCCCCCCCATGTCTGAGGTAAATGTTTTCTCCCATCCTGTTTGTTGGCTATATGCTTTGGTAATGATCCCTTTGGGGTGCAGAGGTTTTTTTTGTTGTTGTTTGTTTAATGTGATCCTATTTGTTGATTCTTTTTTTTTTTTTTTTTTTAGCTGAAATTTGATTTTTTTGTGTGTGTGATCACATGGGCATATACTTTTCTTTTTTTTTTTGGCATTTTTTTCCCTTTATTAGTTAGTTTTGTATTCAGCAAATACAGTCAGTTTGGTACCATTATTAGGCTCATCCGTGACCTCTCCCCCAGGCCCCTAATTGTTGAGGTATATGGGTCATGCATTGTGGAGTTAGCCCACATTTATGGGTAAGCTAAATGTCTCTGCATATCATGACCCAACATGTGACTCTGACATTCTTTCTGCCTCCTCTTCCGAAAAATTTCCCTGAGCCATGTTGGGTTCATTTTTGGTCTGCTTCAGTGATGAGGTGTTGGGGCCTCTGAGGCTCTGGCTCTCTGATTTGGTAGGAGTTGATTTTTCTCTGTGCTGATCTCCTTCCCCCTTGTGCTGGTATCCGGTTCATCAGGAGAACAGCACCCTTGCTTGTTTCTCCAATTTTTCTTAGTACCAGCCGGGGCCCTTTTGAGGTATGATGGGGTGGCTCTCTCCTTAGGATCTACATCTATCTGAAAAAGAGAAGCAGATTCTCCAACAGAGAGTAAGTTAGCATCAGGACAAATGAGATAACCCTTACTTTTTTTATAGAGAATTTAATAGGTGTAGGCCCTCTTGTAGCCCACAATTGATGGTAGCTTGATTTTGGAGAGTGGGCTTATGTTTGGATATGGTTCTGACTTGTTTCCCAGCTCCAGCTATGGGTCCCATACCAGTGAGGGAATCAGTTAGCCAAATTGAGAGCAGTTGGTTCCCCACCATGGCTGTGTGCCACTACTGCACTTGTGTGGGCATCACAACAAGTTATTTGCTGCTATGTGGGTTAGACCATGTGTTGCTTCGCCAGATATTGATCATTTTCCCCCAGTCACCCATGTAGCACCTTCTGGCACTAGATGCACTGACTGTCTGGGGACTGACTCTCTTCCAACTTCCAGCCATGCCATCCTAATTTGCATGTCAATCACATAGGTGTTTTCAGCAGTAGAGTCTTACCACTAGCCTTTGGTGGGTCATCAAGGACTCTGACAGAAATCTGTCTGTCTTTTAGGAAACCTTGTAGGTCTCTCTGATCAAAAGCTCATTGTGGATGATAGCCCCATGCTGGTTGTGGGAGTTACGGGTCAGTGCCCACTAAGAAAATGAGGAAAAAGATAACTAATATACAAGAGTTAGAGATAAGAGAGAGAGAGAGAGAGAGAGAGAGAGAGAGGGAGAGGGGAACTGAGGGAGGGAAGATGTAGAAGATTAAGGTTAGTCTTGATCTTACCCTCTCCAGTGTCTTGTGGTTCATGTGTTCCCTGTAAGGGCCTGGTGAAGGATCAGCCATTTGGTCTGTCTTTTAGAAAGTAGAAAATTATGGTACCATTGTCATTTGGGTCCAGATTTGTGTTTCCCACCCTTTGATGCCCTCCCATCCCTCCCTTTCCATCCTAGTGTCTAGTGTAGGAGATGCTTGCTGGGTATGTAAGGTATCTTGGGTAGATTCAGGTTAGGTGCTGTAGATGAGTGAGACTATGTGGCAATTTTTTTTTTTTCTGTGATTGGGTAAGTTCACTGAGAATGATCTGTTCCAGGTTCAACCATTTTTCCTCAAATTTCATTGTGTCATTTTTTCTTACTGCTGTATAGAATTCCATTGTGTAGATATACCACATCTTAGTTATCCATTCTTCTAGTGATGGACATCTGGGTTGGTTCTAGCTCTTAGCTATTACAAATTGAGCCGCTATAAACATGGTTGAGCAAATCTGTCTAGCCTGTGGTTTGAAGGTTTTAGGGTAGATGCCCAGTAAGGGAATAACTGGGTCTGTTGGGTATCACACAGTTTTCAACAAACCCACTGGCTTATTCATTTTCTTCATTAGCATTTGGGCTTCTAAGACCTGGCTTCTCTAGGAGTCCTCAAGGACAATTGCATGTAACTCTGATAAAATGTATTTAATACCTATGCTGCATTGTGGTTTGAATGTAAAACATATGCTTTTAGCTCATGTGTTTGAACACTTGGTCCCTGTGATGGTTAACTTTGTGTCAACTTGATCTGTTTAGGAATACACAGACATTTCTCGTAAGTAGGTCTCTGAGGTTGTTGCCAGGAAGGATTAACTAAAGGAGGAATCCTTCCCTCAGGGTGAGCCCTTCACCCAAAGTGGGCAGCCCTTGTTGGAGGGGAAGCTTTATCAAAATAAGCTCTGGGGAGGAAAGCATTCTCCTCCCCTCCCATGTGGCTGCAGATGCTGCTTGCTGCTTTCCAGTGTGGACTGAAGACCAGCATGGACTAAAGAGCAGCAGCTCTCCAGGACACCTCCAGGCTTTCAGTGCTGGATTGGGACTGCTGAAATATCCAGCCTCATGGACTGAGCAGCTACCAGGTTCCTTGACTCTCAGTCCTGTAAACTGGTATTGTTGGACTGTTGTAAACTAATCCAACAAATTCCCTTTTAATACAATTTGTTCTATCAGTTCTGTTCCTCTAGAGAACCCTGACTAATAGAGAATTCTAGAGAAACAGAATTGTAAGGATGGATTTCCCTAGTGGGCTTGGTGCTCTCTGGAGTTGGTTCTCCAACTTCAGTGCCACTAAATGTTGTACTAGTAATAAAGAGAGTGTTTTTACTGATAATAAGGAGAGGAATTTTACTGGTAATAAGGAGGCCACTAATATTCCATGGTGTGAACTATTTAAAGAGCTTCATGAGATAGATGTATTTGGTGATCCTGAGTCATATCTTGTGAAGATCAAGGAATTTAGTGACTCTGTAACTAGAACTTTTGAATATTTGTGGAAAAGTAAGACAAATGATGATGCTGGATGGTTCCTTCTAGCATCTCTGGATAAAATACTGAAAGAAAAGCAGAAGCTCAGAAAGAAATTTCCAAGCTTAAAACCCACATACATGATCTGGAGGTTTCTAAGGGAGCCTTGGAGGAGAATCTCCTCTTTAGCCAGAACAGGGCTCAAATTGCAGAAAACCAATCCCAAACTCTCATTGTAAGATTGGCTAATTTTCAATGTAAACTCAATCCCTGGCCTTACAGGTGATCAGAAGTTAAAGTGAGGGCACTGATTGAAAAAGGGTGGGATCCTATGATTTGGGATGGGGTTGTGTAGGCAGACCCTGAAGAATCTGGGGACATTGAACTCTCAAATTATAAAGAAGTTGTTTTGCAAGAGAATGTGGCCTCCCCTCCTTTAGGGGCAGCTGCATCCCCATCCTCACACCCTGAATTATTGCTCTCTCCACCCTTGCCTGGGGGAATTATTCCTTCTTTTTCTGAGGAACTAGCAATGAGCCTCCCTGAAGGAGGATCTGATGCTTCTCAGTGCCCACCCATCTTTGCCTCTTGGCCTATAAACAAGGCATAAGGCTAGGCATGACCCTAAAGTTGAGCTAGAAAGTATGACTCAAGAGGAGGTGAGCTACACCCCTAAAGAACTACAGGAACTTTCTAACTTGTCCAGGCAGAAGCATGGGGAATATGTGTGAGAATGGATTTTCAGGGTGTTTGATGATGGTGGAAGGAATATAAGATTAGAGCAAGCTGAATTTATTGAAATAGGCCCACTGAGCAGAGATTTTAGATTTAACACTGCAGCTCATGAAGTTGCAAGAGGTGCCAAGAGTTTAATTGATTGGTTGGCTGAAATATGGATCCAAAGATGGCCTACTGTGAATGAGTTCGACCTGCCTGATATCCCTTGGCTTAATGTTGGTGAAGGGATTAAAAATCTCAGAGAACTTGGGATGCTGGATTGGATTTGACATGTAAACTTATCTTTGCCCCCACAATGGGAGCATCCAGAAATGTGCCCTTCACTAAGACTATAAGAAACAGATTTGTGAGGGGAGTACCAGCATACTTAAAGTGCTTAGTCATTGGTCTTTTATGTAATGAAGGCATCACAGTAGGAGCTGCCATTGCTGCATTAGGTGACTTAGATGCAGTGGGTCTAACTGGATCTCAGAGTAACAAGGGCCAAGCGGCAGCACTCAATCACCAAAGGCAAGGTGAGCATGTTTAGTGTAATGGACAGCAGAGGCAAAACAAGACTCACAACAGTATGACTCATGTAGACCTTTGGTACTGGATGATTAATCATGGTGTTCCTCAAAGTGTAATAGATAAAAAGCCTACTAAGTTCCTGGTTGATCTGTATAAGCAGAAAAGTTCTGAAGCAAAGGACCAAAAGGCCACTTTGAATTATATCAACAGAGAATCAAGGCCTCTTACCCAGTTTGTAGACATGAGCCAGTTTACAGATCCTGAGCTCCTTGATTGAAGGGAGTGGCCTGGTCCCCTTGAGGAAGGACCCTCCCACAATCCCCAAAAGTTTCAATATTAAGCTATTTCCTATCCTTTCTCAGAGGTACCTGTGGCCTTTTGATCGGGTAACTGTTCACTGGGGAAAAGGGAATAATCATATGTTTGGGGGCTTACTGGACACTGCCTCTGAACTGACATTGATTCCAGGAGACTCCAAACAGCACTGTGCCCTTCAGTTAAAGTAGGTGGTTACAGAGGTCAGGTAATCAATGGAGTTTTGGCAAATAAAGTTTAGACTGACAGTGGGACAGTGGACCCCAGTACTCGCCCTGTGGTTATTTTCCCAGTCCCAGAATGCGTAATTGGGATAGATATACTTAGGAGTTGGCTGAACCCCCACATTGGCTCCCTGACTTATGGAGTGAGGGCTATTATGGTTGGAAAGGCCAAATGGAAGCTATCAGAGCTCCCTCCACCAGGGAAAATACTGAACCAAAAACAGTATGTATCGCATCCCTGGAGGCATTGCAGAAATTAATGCCACTCTAAAGGACTTGAAGGATGCAGGGGTGGTGGTTCCCACCATGTCTCCCTTGAACTCTCCTACTTGGCCCATTCAGAAGACAGAAGGATCCTGGAGAATGACAGTACATTATCAGAAACTTAATCAGGTGGTGACTCCAATTGCAGCTACTGTACCAGATGTGGTTTCTTTACTTGAACAGACTAACACATCTCCTGGCACCTGGTATGCAGCTATTGATCTTGAGAATGCTCTCTTCTCCATGCCTGTCCATAATGACCATCAGAAGTAATTTGCTTTCAGCTGGCAAGGTCAGCAGTACACCTGTACATATTTACAAGATTATATTAACTCTCCAGCCCTGTGTCATAGCTTAGTTTACAGGGATCTTGATTGCCTGTCCCTTCCACAGGATGTCACATTGGTCCATTATATTGGTGACATTATGCTGATTGGATCAAATGAGCATGAGGTGGCAGCCACTCTGGAATTTCTGGTACAGAATATGTGCATCAGGGGGTGGGAAATAAATCCATAAGTCCATCCAAATTTGAAGGACCTTGGTGAAATTTCTAGGAGTTTAGTGGTGTGGAGCACACAGGAATATTCCTTCTGTTAGGTCAGAACAAAATGGAGTTACAGCAGAGGGTGACAGAGGAGTCATCCACATTCCTCCCCTGTCTAACAAGGCTCCAAGACTAGATTTACTGTCCCCCTATCTCTCACTGGGTCTCTTTGGGTCTTACTCTGTGGCTAATGCAAAGAACAGAGATTTATTGCCACAACAAACAAATTCCTTCCCTTCCTCACCTTCCCCCAACTGAAAAACCTATAAAGTCCACTATCTGTAACCCCAAGCTGACTGCTCCACTCTTGAGAGTCAGTCCCAGCAGCTCATCCTCCCCCCCACAAATAAAAACTTTCATCTTTGCCTTACAGTGATTTCCGTGGTCCTTGGTCACTCCTGAACCTTACACCTTCTAAGGTAAAGGACAAGTTGTTGCATTTGGCCCCTCCTACCACTAAGTAGAAAGCACAACATTTAGTGGCCCTATTTGAGACAGCACATTCCTCACTTGGGAGTGTTTTTTCTGTCCCATATACCAAGTCAGTTGGAAAGCTACTAGTTTTCTGTGGCACTCAGTACAAGAGAAGCCTCTTCAACAGGTCCAGGCTTCTGGGCAGGCTGCTCTGCTACTTGGGCCATATGATCCAGCAGATCCAATGGTACTTGAGTGGTCAGAGGTGGACAGGGATGCCATTTGGAGCCTTTGGCAGGCCCTCATAGGTCAATCACAGCACAGGCCCTTGGGATTTTGGAGCAAGGCCCTGTTGTCATCTGCAGACAATTATTCTCCCTTTGAGAGACAGCTCTTGGCTTGCAATTGGGCCTTAGTAGAAACTGAACGCTTGACAATGGGCCATCAAGTTACTATGTGTCCATTATGAGCTGGGTGTTATCTGACCCACCAGGCCATAAAGTTGGATGTGCATAGAAGCAGTCCATCATCAAGTGGAAGTGGTATGTCTGTGATCAGACTAGAGCAGGCCCTGAAGGTACAAGTAAGTTACATGAGGAAGTTATGAAAATTCCTATGGTTGCTACTCCTGTTACAATGCCTTCTGCCCCTAAGCATGCAGCTATGGCATCATGGGGTGTGCCCTATGATCAACTGACTGAGGAAGAGAAGACTAGGGCATGGTTTACAAATGGTTCAGCATGTTCTGCAGGCACCTCCCAGAAGTGGACAGCTGCAGAATTACTGCCCCTTTCTGGGACAACTCTGAAGGACTGTGGTAAAGGGAAGTCTTCACAATGGGCATATATCATGTGCCAAACATGATATTAGTAAGTTCTTCCATGTGCCTCCAATAATCATCAAAAATTATAACACAAAAGCAGCATGCAACATTGTTCCAAGAAGTAAGCCATGGAACATGAATGAATCAGACTTCGCAATTACCTAAATTTTCCTAAAAATGAAAGCATGTGTTCTTCTTCCATTTCATTTTATCATTATCTATGGTGTTTCTTCCCTTTCTTTCAGGAAAATATAGATTTTTGATTTAGTCCTTCTTTCCTCATTTATAAAAGATGGCTACTGGATGATTTTAATATATACAAATTATTATATTATACACAGTATGTATGTTTAACTATCCATTTAAAAATTTAAAAATATAGGGTACAAAATATTTCACTTTAAATGTTTTTTTAAATGTTCTTAGCAAAGGAAATCACTCAGAGCACTGAATCCCCATATGAACCACAGAATACTCATAGAACAAAGATTATGCATATACATTCTGGCCATGCTTTTTTGAAACAAGAGGCAAGAACATATTAAAATTTAAAGGGTCTTATTCTCCAAACTCAGTCTTGAAAGCTTTGAATACATTTGACATAACTGATTTGTATGATCCCATCAAATTTTCCAATTTTTAAAATAAAAACTACGTAAAGGATATCAAGTAGATATCTAAAGATAACAAAATATTTGTAAATTAAATGGCATTATTTTATTTAAATTGTCTAGTTAGATAGCTGTATAAATCAAATACATTTCTACTGTAAATTGGCAGTGAACATTTTACATTTTTAAAATATTTTATTGTTTATTTATTTATTTGAGAGAGAGAGAGATGGGGGGGGGGGAGAAAGAGAGAAAACAAGAGTGCAATTGGTGCACCAGAGCCTCTAGCCACTGCAAACAAACTCCAGACACATATGCCACCTGTAAATCTGGCTTATGTCAGTCCCAGAGAACTGAACTTGGGTCCTTTGGCTTTGCAGGCAAATGCCTTAACCACTAAGCCATCTCTCTAGCCCAATTTTAGATTTTTAGAAAGGAAAAAATAAAAATCTTGCTATTGTAATTACTATTGTATGTGAGATATTTATCTATGCTTGCTTAATCTTGCAATAGAATTCATGAGTTTCTTGAGGATTTGGACTTCAAAAAATGTGGAAATTTCACTACAAAAATGTACTTCTTTCCTTCTTCAAGAAAAATCAGTTGTCCTGATAATATCTTAAAAATGTTTGGAAGAACTTATTACAAGGAAATTAAGAAACAGTTTTAGGTCCAGGGACTAATGAAATACATGACAATTTCCTTTCTGTATCGTTACAGATGTGCAGATGTATACCAGAGAAAGGCAAGAATAAAGCCAAATAATACTTCTCCATTTTTAGAATTGGTTTGATTGTTAAAATTCCTAAGTGTTGTTCTGAAGAGACAGCTCAGCAGTTAAGGTGTTTGCCTTCAAAGCCTAAGGACCCAGGTTTGATTCCCTAGTACCCATGTAAAGCCAGATGCACAAGGTGGTGCATGTGTCTGGAGTTCATTTGCAGTGGCTAGAGGCATTGGCATGCCCATTCTCTCTCTCTCTCTCTCTCTCTCTCTCTCTCTCTCTCTCTTTCTTTCTTTTTTCTCTCTCTCACACAAATAATCAATCAATAAATAAATATTTTTAAAAATTCCTAAGTATTAAGAAATTTTCTTTCTTATTGCTTCCCTATTTTTCTTTTTTTAATTTTTTTGTTTTACTTTTATTTATTGATTTGAGAGCAACATACAGAGAAAAAGAGGGAGAGAGAGAGAGAGAGGGAGAATGGGTGTGCCAGGGCCTCCAACCACTGCAAACGAACTCCAGACGCATGCACCCCCTTGTGCATCTGGCTAACGTAGGTCCTGGGGAATCAAGCCTCGAACTGGGGTCCTTAGGCTTCACAGGCAAGCACTTAACTGCTAAGCCATCCCTCCAGCTCCCCTAGTATTCTTTATGAGACAAAATACTAGCAATAATGGTTTTGTTATGACTAAATGAAGAAAAGTATCTATTGCTATTGGCTAGTTGGTAGTATATTTCTTTGTACATTTTTATTTTAAATTGACATAAAATATATGCAATTGTGGGGAACCCTGTAACATTATGATACATAAATGTATTGTGTTATGTTCAAATAAAATTAATCATGTTTATCTCTTCAGACAATATTATTGTGAAAACAGTGAACATATTTGAATTCAATAGAATCACTATTTGGAGACTACAAATTCACTTTAAATTTCTTTTATATTTCAACATTTGCAAATTTACTGATTCTTTATACATTTGTAAACATGCCAATGAATATATGCTTGTATAATGCATATTGATAAATAGAAAACATGGGATAGTTATTTGAATCCTTAATTCTTATCTAAACACTTGGTTTTTTGGAAAAAGCTCGCTTTTTCTTATTTATTGTTACATGTGTGTATACTTTTCTCCCCAAGCAGCCTGCATAATACTTTCCTGGACTACGGCAGCTATCAAGAAGGGAAGAGGCTTGTAATACAGTACCAGCTTCATTTCTCAGCATCTAGCAACCAAAGCATGTCGCATCTTCAGCAATAGGGTGTTAAATTCTATTTCTGATGAGTAGCCAAAAACATTATGAATAGCCTGTATTGTTCTGGGAGCTCAAAGGCTTCCCTGACCAACAACTTATTGGGATGTTTCCCACCTCTGACACTGGGATTTTCCTGCAACAGCCTATGGCTTAAAATGTATTTCTTAATTATCTAACAAACAATATGCTTTCATATGACATTAATATCATCTTTAGTTTAGGTTAAACATCCCTCATCCCCTTCTCACTTCTTTCCTTCTCCTCTAACTACCCCCCTTGGAGATACAACCCCAGTATTTTTTACCCTTTGAGACTATTGTTATTTGTTAGCTTTTCTATTTTTTTGGCTCTATGTCCCATTGCCATAAGGCTGTTGGTATTATAGACACATGGCACCACTTTGCTTATGTCTTTATGTGAGAATCAAAGAGGATTGAACGTGTGTCAAAAACCTTGCAAGCAAAGCACCTTTAAGTACTGATCCAAACACTCTCCTTTTATAGCTTTCACTGGTACTCTCCCACACAGGCTTTGCCGCACTCAAGAAAACTTAGGGAGTATAAAAAGAAAGCCCACAAAGCCTATCCTCCAAGGCAATAACAAAACTTTAAAGTTCCAGTTGAGTATGTTGGATGAATAATTTTTTTGTATGAATGACAGTCTGCAGAAGATTCCTTTAAGAGTCAGTGAGGTAATGGTCTTCCTGCATGTGGAACTTCCATGATGAGTCATGAGCTCAATAGGGAGATCATGTGGTAATACAGCTTGCCACCTTGTTTTACTGGAGGTAGACACAGGGGACATGCTCTGAATAACCCCAAAGTTGCCATGAATCTTGAAGAAATACTTGTGTTTCTCTGTGATGGGGGAGAGTCTTTCTCAAAGTAGTCATCATTTTATTGTATTTTGAGAACCACTTCAAATTCTTATTTGCCTCTTTTTCTAAGGCCATATACCTCAGTAATGATAATAGCTGGATAAAGATAAAAAACATGCAGAGACTAAGAGATGGTGTCACATAACTTCTTCTGCAATATTCTATATTGTTTCCTGTCTTTTTTAATATCATTGTCTATGTAACCAATAAAAAATATCTGTGTGTTATAAGTGGCACTCCAATTTTTCTTAAAATTATCCAGATAAAAATTAATAGATATTTATGTTCTGTGGGAAAAAATAACTCTTTTGTCATACTTCCTTTTATTTATTTAATCAAATGGTGCTAACCTATGTTAAAAGTCCAAGTGAATTAGAGGATTAGGGTGAAGAGCAGTGGTCTCTCACCAAACAAATCTTTTCTCCTTCAAAAGTATTTTCTGAGTTATTTGCTTCCATATTTCAGAGTATTAAATTTATATGATTCTTTCCACATTTGTAAATTACACACTATCAAGTTCCTCCACTGAGGGCAAGGAATTACTATATTCACTGTGTCCTGCCTCCTTCTCCTATACCCCTGTGGTGGGAGTCATATAAAAATGACTTTACTTGCATTATATTCTTTGTAGAAACATTTATATCTTTACTTAAACCTCCTAATGCAGTAGTCCATTTCCCCCCTGCTTTTAGGTAGATTGTTTATTTTTCTTTAGTTCCTCCAGAGTCTCTTTCTCTTACTGAATATCATGTCCTTATGGCAATTATGTCTGTTCCACCTGCTTTTGACCCTGATACCTCACTGCACTGGCCCTCCTCCTCCCTGAACATTTTCACATTTTGTGCTGCATTGATGGCATTCTTATGAGCTTACTTGTGTCTTTCCTCAAGTGGATCCCATTTCTAAATTACAATATATTTTCATCACTCCATTTACTCAAATTTTGCCATATAATCTGAACTTTTTCCTAGGTGAAGTAAAATTTTCTGAAGCATTTAGTTTCTAATAATTATCTTCTTCATACTCAATATTATTGGCAGTTTATTATAGGGTACACAACACATATATTTATTTTTTAAATGCATTGTTCTATAATTTGGGTATTTCAGTGTTATTATCAAAGCTATTGTAAATCTTCATATTATGTGTAAAATATTTCCTGTGGAAATGATTGTAATCCTTTCTTATTTGATATTCTGAAATTTTATTATCTATAGTACTATGACTTGCTGGGCCCTGTTTTCGTTAATTTGCCTAGGTACCTATATATCTTCAGATAAGATCACCTAGAATTTTTTTTGAGTTTTTAATTATTTTAAATATTTATTTATTTAAGAGAGAGAAGGAGAGAGGGAAGCAGATAAAGAGGAGAATGGGAACACAAGGGCCTTCAACCACCACAAATGAACTCCAAACAAATGTGCCCCTTGCACATCTGGCTTATTTGGGTATTGGGGAATTGACCCTGCATCCTTAGATTGCACAGACAAGTGCCTTAACCACTAGGCAATCTCTCTAGCCCCCCCAAATTTCTTTTTTCCTTATTACTATGTAAAAAAAAATTGTACGGATACATCATGTATTGGTGTCATCATTTCCCTCCTCTCTGACCCCATTCAGCTGAGGGCCCTCCTCGGTGTGATTGCTGAGATTCACCATGGGGTTGTGAGATATGAGATGTGACAGCACCAATTAGTCATTGTAAGGTGTGAGGGGGCGGCAATGCCTCTGGACATTCTCTTTAACTCTTTGGCTGTGATATGTGTGTGTGTAAATCTACTTCAGTGTTGTGCTTTCAGCTGCTTCTGGATTTCTACTTTTGTATATTTTGAGTATCCTCAGTGTCTGTCTCCAACACCCTGGCACTGGTTTCCAGGCTCACCACTGAAGCAGCATTTGTGCTCATGTAGCCAATTCCTCTGTTGTACCACCTGGGTCCTGGCTGATGTGAAGTTGCTTTACATCCTCCATTATTGCTGCTAGAGAACCCCCCCCCCAATACTCCTGTTGAGGGTTACCACTTCCAGTCTGTTATTCCAGGAGAAAGGTCCCTATGGCACCAGGTCATTTTTGATTCAGTTGCACATATCTCCCTTGCCTTCCAATTCCCTTTTCCCCAATCACTTCCATCCCTATTATCTGTCCTCAATTATCTGTCAAGTAGGCCTACAACTCAAGATGTTCCAGGTTAGGAACCAAAGATGAGGGAGTACATGTGGCCTTTGTCTTTCTGTGCTTCTGTGAGTTTTTTTAGTATGATCTCTCCCAAGTCCATTCTGCTGAGTAGAATTTAATTGTGTATATGTACCATGTCTTCATTATCCAGCCCTCAAACGATGGGTGTTGGTATTGATTCCAGTTCTTAGCTATTGTGAATTGAGTAGTAAGTAGCATAGTGAAGAGTGGAACCTTCAGGCTAGATGCCCAGTAGAGGAATAGTTGGGTCAGTTGGTAGCTCTATTTTCATCTTTCTCGGGAGTCTCCATATTGATTTCCATGGTGGCTGTACAAGTTTGCACTCCCACCAGCAGTGAATGAGGGTTCCTCTTCCCTGACATGCCAATGCTTATTGTCATTTGATTTGTTTTTTAATGATTGCCATTCTGATTGGAGTGAGGTGGAATCTCATAGTTGTTTTAATTTGTATTTCCCTGATGGATAGGGAGTTTGAACATTTTCATAAGTGAGTATTAGCCATTTGTATTTCTTCCTTTGAGAATATCTTATTCAGTTCTCTGCCCCATTTTTCGAGTGGATTGTTTGATTTTTTTTTTAATTGCTTAGTTTTTTGACTTCTTTGTAGATTCTAGATATTAGGTCTCTGTCTGTGATGATATAGATGGTGAAGATTTTCTTCCATTTGGTGGGTACTATGTTGGCTCTGTTTATTATATGTTTATCTATACACAAGCTTTTTGGCTTCATGAGATCCTACTGGTATAGTTATTGTTTAATTTCCCAGGCTATTGTGTGTTGTTTATGAATTTTCTCACTCCTATATCATGGAGAGTGCCCTCTATTTTTTCATCCAGTAGTTTGAGAATTTCAGGTCTTTTACTGAGGCCTTTAATCCATTTGGAATTGGTTATTGTGCATGTTGAGAGGAGTGGGTCTAGTTTCACTTTTGTACATGTGGTTATCCAATTTTCCCAGCACCATTTGTTGAAGATGCTTTCTTTCCTCCAGCTTAAGTTGTTGGCATCTTTATCAAAGATCAAGTATCTGTAGTTACTTGCACTAAGAGCTGGGTATTCAATTCTGTTCTATTTGTCTATATGTCTGTTTAAATGACAGTACCATCCCTTTTTTTTTACTATAGTTTTGTAATATAATTTTAGAATGAGTATTGTGATACCTCCAGAGGTATTTCTTGTCCTGAGTATATTTTTGGTGAGGCCTTCTGTAATTCTATATAAATGTTGAGATAGCTTTTTCTATCTCTGTGAAGAATAGTGCTGGGAATTTTATTGGCATTGTGTTGAATCTGCATACTGCTTTCCATAGGATTGCCATTTTTACAATATTAATACTACCAATGTAGAAATATGGAAGGTCTTCCTATGTTCACATGTCCTCTTCAATTTCTTTATTGAGGATTTTTGTTTTCATTAAGTAGGACTTTCATATCATTGGTTAGTGTTATTTCAAGGTAATTGGTTTTTTTTTTTTTTTTTTTGGTAGCTATTGAAAATGCTACAGGCTCCCTGTTTTCTTTTTTCATGTATTTTTCTTTTGTGTACAGGAAGGCTGCACTTTTTTATGTGTTGATTTTGTATCCTATCACTATGCTGAAGGAATATATTTACTTTAGAATTTTCATGGTAGAGTCTTTTGAATCACTTATGTATAGAATTATGTCATCCACAAATAGGACTACTTTGACTTCTTATTTTCTGATTTGTATCACTTTATATCTTTATCCTGCTTCATTGCTTGGACTAGGGTTTCCAGTACTATGTTAAAGAGTGGTGGTGAGAGTGGAACCCCCCCCCCCCGTCCTGTTCTCAATCACAGTGTGAACTCCTTGAATCTTTCCCAATTAAGTATGATTTGGGATTTAAGTGCTTTGTATATAGCCTTTATTATGTTGAGGTATAAACTCCATGCTTACTCTCTCCACTGTTGTTATCATCAAGTGGTGCTATATTTTGTTGTAGACCTTTTGTGTATCTATTGAAATGATCTTGTTTTTGTTTCTAAGTATATTTATGTGGTATATTACATTAATCAATTTCCATATATTGAACCATCCATGCATCCCTGGGATGATGCTGGCTTGGTCAAGGTGGATGATGCTTTTGATGTGTTGTTAAATTTGGTTTGTGAGGATTTTGTTCAGGATTTTTGCACCTAAGTTCATCAGGGATATATGTCTATAATTTTCTTTTGTTATATCTCTGTCTGGTTTTGGTCTTAGGGTGATGCTCACTTCATAAAAGTAGTTGGGGAGCATCCTCTGTTCTCCAATTATGTGAAAAACATTAAGTGGTTTCAGTTCTTTGATGAAGGTTTGGTAGAATTCTGCTGAGAATCCATCTGATTCTGGACTTTTTGTTTTGTATAGGTTTTTGACATTTTCTGTCTTGATGGATGTAATAGGTTTGTTTATATTTATCTGTTCTGGACTTAGTTTTGGTAGGAGGTACGTATTTAGGAATTCATCCATTTATTCCACATTATCCAATTTTTGTGGAGAAGAATCTTTGGAATTATAACTGCATGATTCTTCCAATTTCATTGATGTCTTGTGATGTCTCTATTTTCATTTCTAATTTTGTTTGACACTTTTCTATTCTTAACATTTGATCAAATTGGCCAGGGGTTTATCCATCTTGCTTATCTTTTCAATGAAATAGTTCTTTGTTTTGTCACTTGTGTTATATATTTAGTTTTTAGTTTCTAATTCATTTCTTTCTGCTCTGGTCTTAATTATTTCATTCTGTCTGGAACTATAAAGTTTGGATTGTTCTTGTTTTCCCAGTGCCTTTATGTGAATGGTTAGGTCATTAATTTGAGATCTTTCTATCTTTGTTATGATTGCATTTAGTGTTATAAGTTTTTTTACCCCTTAGAAATGCCTTCAATGTGTTATATAAGTATTGGTTTGTTGTGATTTTTTTATCATTCTGTTCAAGAAATTTTGTAATTTCCTTTTGATTACTTCCATGAACAATTAATTGCATAATAGCATTTTGTTTAGTCTCCAGGAGCTGGTGCAATTTTTGCTGTTTCTCTTGTTGTTAATTTCTACCTTTAATGCATTGTGGTGTGATATGATCCAGTAAGTTACATAAATATTCCTGAACTTATGTAAACATGCTTCATGCCCTAGTATATGATATATTTTGGAGAACATTACTTGGGCTGCTGAGAAGAATGTGTATTCTGCAAAATTGGGATAAAATGTTCTGTAGATGTCTGTTAAGTCTAATTGATCTATGGTGTTGTTAAGATCTATTATTTCCCTATTGATTTTCTGCTTGGATGATCTGTCTAATGATGGCAGTGGGGTATTTAAGACCCTACTATCATATTATTTAGAGTTATTTCTAATTTGTTGTCAAGTAGGTTTTGCTTTATAAAATGTGGTTCACCTGTGTTTGTGCATACAGATTTATGCTTGTGATGTCCTCCTATTGGATCATTCCCTTGATGATCCAAAAGTGCCATCTTGTCCTTTTTAATTATCTTGGTATGAAATCTATTTTTTCAGATATTAATATAGCCACAACAGCTGGTTTCTTATTTCCATTTGCCTTCAAAATAATTTTCCATTCTTTCATCCTGAGGAGGGGGTCTATCTTTATTGGTGAGGTTGGTTTCTTGAAGGGAGCAGATGGAAGTGCTATTTTTTCTGATCCACCCTGTTAATTTGTGCCTTTTTAAGGGTGAATTAAATCTATTAATATTTAAAGTTATAACTGTGAGTTTTGATTTAATCCCTGCCATGCTGGAAGGTTTATGGGGTTTTGTGCTTTGAATTTTTTTATCCCATATTCTCTGTAAATTTGACTTTGTGTTCATATAATTATAGAGCTGGGTTTTGCCATGGAATTTTCCTTTTTCACCCTATTATGGGGGATACATTTTCTAGGAAAAGTAGTTTAGGTTGGAAACCACAGAATTTTGTTGTTGTTGTTGTTGTTATTGTTAGTTTTATATATTTTATTTATGATTCAATGTACTCTATACCAAGCCCTCCTGCCTTTAATGGTTTCTATGAAAATATCTGAGATAACTCTAATGGGATTGCCTTTGTAGGTAATGAGTTGTTTATCTGTTGCTGCTTTTAACACTCTCTTTGTTTTCATTGTTTAGAGTTTTAACTGTGATGTGCCTTTGAGAGTTTCTTCTGTCTGTTTGGTTTTCTGTGAACTTCTTGTTTCTGGATGGACCTCTATTTTGTGAGACTAGGAAAATTTACTTCAACAATTATATTGAATATGGTCTCTATGTCTCTGGCTTGGGTTTCTTCCTTTTCTGGTATACCCATGATCTGGAAGTTTGGTCGTTTCAGGGTTTCTCACATTTCCTTCATATGCTGTTGACATAATTTTTTTGAAATATCAAAGTTTCTGGACCCCCAGTCAATTTCTTCCAACTTATCTTCCACATCAAAGCTTCAGTCCTCCACATGATTGCTTTTGTTAGTAAGAGCTTCTAGAGAGACTGGTTTGGAGGTGTGGGATCTCTTCAGCCTGAGGTCACAGCTGTGCCTTGCGTGTGAGGCTCAGGAATAGTGGGAATTGCCCTTACTCTCCAACTATAGCTCAGCTGAGCAGGTTGTGAAGGCCCACTGATATACCCCTGATCTTGCTAGACACTCCTGTCCTCCTGTCTGTGGCAGGAGCAAGGTCCCAAAGAGGCGTTGAGGGCACCTGTTGGGGAATGTGTTGCCGAGAGAATGGGAAATGGTGTAGTTGTGTTCCATAGACCAGGTCTGACTAAGGGTCTCTGGAGGTGTTAGTGTGGGGTCTTTAGTCAGAGGGCAGGAACACTGGAATGTAAAGGCAACCTAAGATATGGCTTGACCGAATCAAAGGAGGCAGCCATGGCCAAAGGGGATGCATCTGTGTCTTCCCGCTGCCAGCAAGCAGGGTTTCCCTGGCAGTTCCCTGTCCCCAGTGAGAACTTCCCCAGTGGCTACCTGTTCGAAGCAGGTAGGCTTTCTCCATCTACTAATTCTTTATTAAATGTAGGACAGAACCCAAACTTGGGGTTCATAAATTCTGAGGGACACCGCCTGAATGCCCAAATCCTTTATCATCAACACATGTGGGGATCTTGTGGTTCCCTACCTAATCCACTGGGGACTAGGAAGCTGGGGCTCACTCTCAGAAAACACATATAGGGCCAGGGAAGCAGGACACAGGGAACAAGGAGCCCAGCCTATTCCTGTGTGCAGGGTCCCCACCACCCCACATAAGCAGCAGGGGAACTGGGAGCCAGGAACTCGGAGTTGGGAAACCAGGAGCCCAGCCTGCTTATACAGAGTGAGAGCACCCACCTGCACAAGGAAACTGGGAGTGGGGAACCAGGGACCAGCAAACCAGAAGCCCAGGCTTAATCACACTGCAAGTGCATACTCTCCAGCACAGGGGACAGATTCTAATATTTTAAACATTAGTTTATAATTTTACTTCTTCAATTTTCTCCCTTCCTGATACCCCTCATATTAGACATCATACCTAATCTGATGTTTGGGTTTTCTCAGCATTGTCCTATTTTCTTTAGTATTTAATTTTCTTATACTACAGTAAATCTTTCTGCACTTTATCATCAACATGCTATATTGATTTTCTTTGCTATAATATATTCCATTCCCAAGAACTTTTTTCCTAATTTTTGATCCTGTTATGTGCTACCATGCCATTTTAAGATGTTTTAAAATTATAGTACAATGCACACATAGCAAAGTACACAAATCAAGATATTACAGTTCAAGAAATATTCAAAATTTGAGCACATCTGTGAAAAAAAGATAGAAGAAATCTGCAAACTAGTGTTTGCAGCTCCTAAACCCTCCACTACCAGTGACAAATTGCCCACACCCCTGTCTCAGTGACTCAGATATCTGAGGCTACAGGACAGCTTTTGCTTCTTTTAAAATTTCCATATTCAAAAAATTTTATTATATTTTATTTATTTCAGAGAGAAAGACAGAGAAAGGCAGATAGAGAATGAATGCACCAGGGCCTTCATCCACTGCAAATGTACTCCAGATGTATGTGCCACCTTTTGCATCTGGCTTACATGGGTCCTGGAGAATCAAACGTGTGTCTTTTGGTTTTGTAGGCAAGCGACTCAACTGCTAAGCCATCCCTGCAGCCCAAAATTTACATAATTTTAATTAGATAAAATTGCATAACAAAACAAATCTAATTTTACCTGAGGAAGAAATGTGGTTTAAATTTTGGACACCTTTCAAACGACCATATATTAAAGGGTTAGTGCCCACATTGGGGCTACTGGGGAGTTGTAGAATGATTAAGTGGTCCTGTTTTAAATTATCCCATAATTTGGAATAATTCCTTGAGGGAAACTGTAGCATACACATTGCATCCTTTTCCTTTTGCTTCCTGGCACTGAGGTAAGAAGTTGTGCTCTACCAAATGCCCCTGCCCTGATACTCAAGCTTCTAACTAACCTAAGAATGCTGGTCAAAACTCTGAGCCACATGGATTGGCAATAGAAAATTTAAACCAAATTGAACAAGTACAAACCTCTACAAAGCTTTCAAGAATAGGGTCAGTCATATGGAGGATAGAACTAGAAGACAAAAAAAAGAAGAAATAGCTTGCAAGTCCAAAATTTTGAATAAGTTCAAAAACTTTTGTGAACAGAACATGAAGGAACTGTGGGATACCCTTAAACATCCCAACATTCAGATCATGGGAATACCAGAAAAGGAAGAAATTCAGACCAAAGGCATGGAGAACATATTCAACAAAATTATTGAAGAAAACTTTCCCACCCTCTCAAGAGAAAGTCCTGTCAAGTTATAAGAAGCTAACAGAACTCCAAACACACTGAAGCAAAGGAGAAATTCTCCAAGACATATTTTCAAAGAAAGAGAATTCCCAAACCAATAACCTAACCATCCACCTAATGACAGTGGAAAAACAAGAAGAATTCAACCCAGAAAGCTGAAGACAGAAAGAAATAATCAATATCAGAGCAGACATTAATGAATTGGAAACTAAGAAAACAATTTAAAAAAATGATGAAACAAAGAGCTTATTCTTTGAAAGAGTAAACAAGATTGTTAAGCCCCTGAACAACTTGATCAAGTGAAAAAAAGGAGATACTTCAAGCTAACAAAATTAGATGTGAAAAAGAAGAGATCACAACAGACATAAGTAAGATTGGAAGAATCATCAGGGCTTATTTCAAAATCCTCTATTCCACAAAACTGGATAATATGGAGGAAATTGATGAATTCTTGGACATATACCACCTACCAAAGCTAAACTCAGAGCATATTAATTTCCTAAACACACCTATCACACCCATTGATATTGCAAAGGTAATTAAAAACCTCCCCAAAAAGAAGAGTTCAGGTCCAGATGGCTTCTTAGCTGAATTCTATCAAACCTTCATGGAAGAATTGGAACCAATTTTTCCCAAATTTGCCATATAATTGCAGAACAGAGAAAGCTTTCCAACTCCTTTGATGAAGCTAGTATCTCCTTAATACCAAAACCAGACAAAGGTGGCACAAGGAAAAGAAAACTATAGGCCTATTTCCATTATGAACTTAGATGTAAAGAACCTGAACAAAATCTTTGAAAACTGAATTCAACAAGAAATCAAAAGCATTATTCATCTTGATCTACTAGGCTTTATCCTTGAAACCTGTTAATGTAACACAAAACATAAAAACGCTTAACTACAAATACCACATGATCATTTCAATAGATGCAGAAAAGGCCTTTGACAAAATATGACATCACTTCATGATCAAAACCTTGGAGAGAATATGCATGGATGATTTATATCTCAATATAATAAAGGCTATATATAAAACATCTAAAGGCCAAATAATACTTAATATGGAGGGAAATAAGGATTTCCCATTGAGATCAGGAGCAAAACGGGTTTCCATTCTTAGCTCTGCTCTTCAACATAGTACTAGAAGTACTAGCTCAAGCACTAAGACAGGAAAAAGATAAAAAGGGGATACAAAGTGGAAAGAAAGAAGTTTAGTTAGCCCTATTCGCAGACTATATGATCCTATGCATAAGTTACCTGAGAACCTCCATCTCAAAACTACTAAAAGTTAGAGTTGGGTTCCTTCATTAAAGTAGCAGGATACAAAAATCAATAGCCTTTTCATATGCAAAGGACAAAGATCCAGAGAAGGAAGTTAATGACATTGTCCAATTTTCAATATCAACAAAAAAATTGCCTTGGAATAACATTAAATAAGGATCTAAAAGATTTACATAATGAAAACAATATAACACTCAAAAATGAAATTGAGGAGGACTTTAGAAAATGGAAAGACCTCACATGCTACGGCATAGGCAGAATTAGTATTGTGAAAATGGCAATCTTATCAAAAGCAATATACAGATTTAATGCAATATCAATAAATATCCCAATATTTTTCTTTACAGAGATAAAAAAAAATTGGGCTGGTGAAATGACTTAGCAGTTAAGGAGTTTACCTGTGAAGCCTAAGGACCCCGACTTTAGTCCCCAGAATCTACCCAAGCCAGGTGCACAAGGTGGCACATGCATCTGGAGTCCTTTTGCCACTAGAGGCTAGAGTCCAGACATGCCCATTCTTTCTCTCTGCCTATTTTTCTATCTGTCCCTCCCTCTCTTTCTCTCAAATAAATAAATAAAATATTTTTAAAAACTTCATGTGGAATGGTACAAGGCCTTGAATATCCAAGCATATCCTCAGAAAATGAACCACCTGTAGAGGCATCACCATACTTTATCTAAAGCTATATTACAAATTCATAATAATAAAAATGACATGGTACTGAAATAAAAAACAGGGTCATAGACCAATGGAACAGAATTGAGGACCCAGACTTTGGATCAAGTAACTACAGCTACTTGATATTTGACAAAGGCCCTAACAATATAGACTGGAGAAAAGACAGCATCTTCAACAAATGGTGCTACACATACTGGATAACCATATGCAAGAAAATGAAACTAGACCCACACATCTTGCCATGCACAAAAATCAAGACCAAATGGACCAAAAACCTCAATATAAGACCAGAAACTCTGCTACTGCTGGAATTAAAAGTAGGAGGAACTTTCCATTATATTGGGGTGGGAAAAGATTTCCTGGACAAAATTCCAGCAGCTCAGGAACTTAAACAATCACTTAACCATTGTGATCTCATGAAGCTGAAAAGTTTTTTTTTTTTTTTGTTTTTTTTTTGTTTTTCCTACAGACAAACATACAATAAGCAGAACCAATAGACTACCCACAGAATGGGAGAAAATTTTTGTTGGCTATATAACTGACAGTGGTATAATCTCTAGAATCTACAAAGAACTAAAAAAAAACTATAAAATAAAATCAAACAGCTCAGTCTAAATGTGAGGCAGAGAACTGAACAAGGAGTGCTCAGAAGAAGAAACATAAATGGGAAACATACACTTAAGAAAATGTTCAACAAGAGGGCAGCGAATCCAGCAGCGGAGTCTCCAGCGGCTTCAGCGGCAGAGGCGGATCCCGCAGCGGCAGCACCAGCAGGATCAGAGGCGGAGGACCCAGCAGCGGCAGCTCCAGCGGATCAGCGGGGGCAGACCCAGCAGCGCCATCTCCAGTGGCGGATCCAGCAGCAGTGGTCCCAGCAGCGGCAGCTCCAGCGGCAGCAGCGGAGATCCAGCATCAGGGGTGCCAATCTGCAGGGCCACAGTTGCCAGGCTTGGTTTGCCCCACAGGAAAAGCCAGTACCCAGTTCCAGAAAGCAGAACAGCGGCCCAACATCCCAGCCAGCAACTTGACTGAGACCAAAAGCATCCAAAGAGGTAACTGGGATTGAACCAGGGAAGGGTCTCACCTGGTCACAAGCTGACTTGGATCCCTCAACAGACCAGAAATCTTAACTTCTTTGTTGATAGAGGATCTGGTTTTTATAATACCTAATCTTGCATAAATGCTCGGTGCTGTTCTTGACTGAATGTGTATAGCGTTTAGTTAAATTTTAGAATATACCTGTATTTTATTCCACTCAACCTATTTGAATACTCCCATAGCAGGCAAACTTAACCCCTAGGACCACGTGTCTAGATACTCTGAGAGTGGTAAGAGCCACACCTAACATCTTAATCTCCTACATAGAAGATATACAATATCAGATCAATAGATACAGCAAAGGATACCCAGCTAACTGGAAAATCTAAGCAGTAACTTAATCCAAGATGCAAAATTATATACATTATAACACAAGAAACACCAAAAACCAAGGCAATATAAATCCACCAAAAAGCATCAATGCTTCAGAAATGACCTCTAGTGAAAACGAGTTAGAGAAAATGCCTGAGAAAGATTTCAAAAGAATGATTGTAAATATGTTCAATGAACTCAAAGAAGAAATCAAAGGAATCAGAGAAGATACAGGACACCAATTTAACGAAATAAAGAAATCAATACAAGACATAAATAAGGAAATAGAAATAATGAAGAAAAACCAGTCAGAATTACTAGCAATGAAGAACACAGTTAATGAAATAAAAAACTCTGTAGAAAATCTCACCAGTAGAATGGATGAAGGAGAGGACAGAATATCTAAGCTAGAAGACCAGGTGGCAGATCTAATACAATCCAACAAAGAGAAAGACAAACTAATAGAAAAGTATGAATGGGAATTTCAAGATATTCGGGACACTATGAAAAGATCAAATATAAGAATTCAGGGTATAGTAGAAGGAGAAGAATTTCAATCCAAAGGTATAGTAGGCATCTTCAACAAAATCATAGAAGAAAACTTCCCCCAAATTGGGAAAGAGGTGCCAATGCAGATACAGGAAGCATTTAGAACACCAGCCAGACAAAACCTGGAAAGAACCTCTCCTCGCCATATTATAATCAAACTACCAAACACACAATCCAAAGAAAAAATATTGAAAGCAGTTAGAGAGAAAAATCAAGTTACCTACAAAGGCAAGCCCATCAGGATCACAGCAGATTACTCAACACAAACTTTCAAAGCCAGAAGGGCTTGGAGTGATGTATTCCAAACTCTGAAAGATAACAACTGTCAACCAAGGCTACTTTATCCTGCAAAACTATCCATTCAAATAGATGGAGAAATAAGGACATTCCATCACAAAAGCAGGCTAAAGGAGTATTTGAAGACAAAACCAGCTCTACACAAAATACTTGAAAGAATCCTCCATGCCGAAGAGAAAGAAAAACACACATATAAGGAACCTGGAAAACAACAAACAACACTCAAATACTAGTTAATATAAGAGAGCAAAGGTAGAACCAGAACCACAAAAAAAAAAAAAAAAATGGCAAGCATAAATACACATCTTTCAATAATATCTCTTAATATCAATGGCCTCAATGCTCCAACCAAAAGACATAGATTTGCAGACTGGGTTAAAAAGCAGGACCCTACAGTTTGTTGTCTCCAAGAAACTCACCTTTCTACAAAGGATGGACATTATCTTAGGGTGAAAGGTTGGAAAACGGTGTTTCAAGCAAATGGACCCAGAAAGCAAGCAGGGGTTGCTATCCTAATAGCTGACAAGGCAGACTTCACTCCAACATTAGTCAAGAAAGATAAGGAAGGTCACTTTATATTGATTAAGGGCACACTCCAACAGGAGGACATTACAATCCTAAACATATATGCACCTAACATGGGGGCTCCCAAATTCATCAAACAAACACTGTTAGAACTAAGATCACAGATAACACCAAACACAGTGGTAGTTGGTGACTTTAACACCCCACTCTCATCAATTGACAGGTCATCCCGGGAAAAAATAAACAGAGAGGCATCTGGACTAAACGAGGTCATAGAAGGAATGGACCTAACAGACATATACAGGACATTTCATCCAAATGCTGCAGAATATACATTCTTTTCAGCAGCACATGGATCATTCTCTAAAATAGACCATATATTAGGACACAAAGCAAATCTTAACAAATTCAGGAAAATTGAAATAATTCCTTGCATTCTATCTGACCACAATGGAATCAAACTACAAATCAATAGCAAGAAAGGATATAGAGCATACACAAAATCATGGAAACTAAACAATACATTACTAAATGATGAATGGGTCAATGAAGAAATCAAGAAGGAAATCAAAAAATTTATAAAGTCAAACAATAATGAGAACACAACATACCAAAATCTCTGGGACACAATGAAGGCAGTTCTAAGAGGTAAATTTATAGCTTTAAGTGCCTATATTAAGAAATTAGAAAGGTCGCAAATAAATGACCTAATGCTTCACCTTAAAGCCTTGGAAAAAGAAGAACAAGGCAAACCAAAAATCAGTAGATGGGAAGAAATAATAAAGATTAGGGCAGAAATTAAAGAAATAGAAACCAAAAAAACAATACAAAGAATTAATGAAACAAAGAGCTGGTTCTTTGAAAGGATAAACAAGATTGATAAACCCTTAGCAAATCTGACCAAAAGAAAGAGAGAAGAGACACAAATTAATAAAATTAGAGATGAAAAAGGTAACATCACGACAGATGCCAGAGAAATTCAAAAAATCATAGGGACATATTATAAAAACATATACTCCACAAAGTATGAAAATCTGAAAGAAATGGATGATTTCCTTGATTTATATGACCTACCTAAATTAAATCAAGATGAGATTAATCACTTAAATAGACCTATAACTAGCATGGAGATCCTAACAGTTATCAAAAATCTCCCAACTAAAAAAAGCCCAGGCCCAGATGGATTCACTGCTGAATTTTACCAGACCTTCAGGGAAGAGCTAACACCATTGCTTCTTAAGCTTTTCCATGAAATAGAAAAAGAAGGAATTCTACCAAACTCCTTCTATGAAGCCAGCATCACTCTGATACCAAAACCAGGCAAAGATAGAACAAAAAAGGAAAATTACAGACCAATCTCCCTCATGAACATAGATGCAAAAATTCTCAACAAAATATTGGCAAACAGAATACAAGAATACATTAGAAAGATCATTCACCCTGACCAAGTAGGCTTTATCCCAGAGATGCAGGGATGGTTCAACATACGCAAATCTATAAATGTTATACATTATATAAATGGGTTGAAGGACAAAAATCACATGATCATCTCATTAGATGCAGAGAAAGCATTCGACAAAATCCAACATCCCTTCATGATAAAAGTCCTACAGAGACTGGGAATAGAAGGAACATATCTCAATATAATAAAGGCTATTTATGATAAGCCTACAGCCAACATATTACTAAATGGGGAAAAACTGGATGCTTTTCCACTAAAATCAGGAACAAGACAAGGGTGTCCACTGTCCCCACTTTTATTTAATATAGTTCTGGAAGTCTTAGCCATAGCAATAAGGCAAGAGACATGCATAAAAGGGATACAAATCGGAAAGGAAGAGGTCAAGTTATCATTATTTGCAGATGACATGATTCTATATATAAAGGACCCTAAAGACTCTACTAGCAAACTGTTAGAGCTGATAAAAACCTACAGTCATGTAGCAGGATACAAAATAAATACACAGAAATCAGTAGCCTTCATATATGCTAACAACAAACACACAGAGGATGAGATCAGAGAATCACTCCCATTCACAATTGCATCAAAAAAAATAAAGTACCTTGGAATAAACCTTACTAAGGAAGTAAAGAATCTATACAATGAGAACTTTAAAACACTCAAGCGAGAAATTGCAGAAGACACTAGGAAGTGGAAAAACATCCCTTGTTCCTGGATTGGAAGAATCAATATTGTGAAAATGGCAATCTTACCAAAAGCAATCTACACATTTAACGCAATCCCCATCAAAATTCCAAAGGCATTCTTCACGGAAATAGAAAAAACAATCCAAAAATTCATTTGGAATCACAAAAAACCTCGAATATCTAAAATAATACTGAGCAACAAAAATAAGGCTGGTGGTATCACCATACCTGATTTTAACCTATACTACAGAGCCATAGTAACAAAAACAGCATGGTACTGGCACAAAAGCAGACTCGTAGATCAATGGAACAGAATAGAGGACCCAAATGTAACCCCATGTAGTTATAGCCACCTGATATTTGATAAAAATGCCAAAAATATTCATTGGAGAAAAGACAGCCTCTTCAGCAAATGGTGTTGGGAAAACTGGATATATATCTGTAGAAGGATGAAAATAGATTCTTCTCTTTCTCCGTGCACAAGAATTAAGTCCAAATGGATTAAGGACCTTAACATCAGACCTGAAACTCTGAAACTGCTAGAGGAAAAAGTAGGGGAAACCCTTCAACATATTGGTCTTGGCAAAGACTTTCTGAATACAACCCCAATTGCTCAGGCAATAAAACCACAGATTAACCACTGGGACCTCATGAAAATACAAAGATTTTGCACTGCAAAGGACACGGTTAAGAAAGCAAAGAGGCAACCTACAGAATGGGAAAAAATCTTCACCAGCTATATATCTGATAAAGGATTAATATCTAAGATATACAAAGAACTCAAGAAGTTAAATAATAAGGAATCAAACAAACCAATCAAAAAATGGGAAATGGAGCTAAATAAAGAATTCTCAAAGGAAGAAATACGAATGGCATATATGCATCTAAACAAATGTTCTACATCCCTAGTCATCAGGGAAATGCAGATTAAGACTACATTGAGATTCCATCTCACTCCTGTCAGATTGGCTACCATCATGAAAACAAATGATCATAAATGTTGGCGGGGATGTGGAAAAAGAGGAACCCTTCTACATTGTTGGTGGGAATGTAATCTGGTCCAGCCATTGTGGAAATCAGTGTGGAGGTTCCTAAAACAGCTAAAGATTGATCTACCATATGACCCAGCTATAGCTCTCCTAGGCATATATCCTAAGGACTCATCTCATTACCTTAGAGATACTTGCTCAACCATGTTTATTGCTGCTCAATTTATAATAGCTGGGAAATGGAACCAGCCTAGATGTCCCTCAACTGATGAGTGGATAATGAAGATATGGCACATTTATACAATGGAGTTTTACTCAGCAGTAAAGAGAAATGAAGTTATGAAATTTGCAGAAAAGTGGATGGATCTGGAAAGAATTATACTAAGTGAGGTAACCCAGGCCCAGAAAGCCAAGCGCCACATGTTCTCCCTCATATGTGGATCTTAGCTAGAGATGATTGGGCTTCTGTGTGAGAAGGAAAAAACTCAGTAGCAGAGGCCAGTAAGTTAAAAAAGGAGATAGAAAGGGAAGAGAAAGAAAGGGAGGAGGGCTTTTATTAGGTTGGTATTGTATATATGTAAGTAGAAAGATTGAGATGGGGAGGGGATATGATGGAGAATGGAATTTCAAAGGGGAAAGGGGGGAGGGTAATACCATGGGATTTTTTTTGTTATCATGGAAAATATTAATAAAAATGGAGAAAAAAAAAAGAAAATGTTCAACAACCCTAACCATCAGGGAAATGAAAATTACAAGAACTATGACATTCCACGTTACCCTTGTAAGGATAGAAAAAAGTAAAAAAAAAAAAAATCAAATGAAAACAAATATTGGTGAGGTTGCGAAGAAATAGGAACCCTCATTCACTGATAGTCAGAATGTAAGATGGTACAACTACTATGGAAAGCAATATGGAGGCTTCTAAAAAGGTTGAATATAGAGTTATCCACAAACCCAGTTATTCTCTTACTGGGCATTTACCCTAAATGTGACACGACTCAGTTCAGAGATATTTCCTCAGCCATGTTTATAGCTGCTCAAGTCATAATAGCTAAGAACTGGAACCAACACAGATGTCCATCATTCAATGAATGGATAATAAAGATGTAGTATATCTACACAATGGAATTCTACATAGCAGTAAGAAAAAAATAACACAATGAAATTTATAGAAAAATGTTCAAACTTCGAACAGATAATTCTCAGTGAACTCACCCAATCCGAGAAAGATAATCATCACATGGTTTCACTAATCTGTCACTCCTAACCTGGATCTGCCCAAAATGCTGATATACCTAATGGGATTCTTGAGGATTAGACAATAGGGAGGAGGCTGGAAGGGAAGGTAAAAGTGGGGGAACACAAAAATTTACCCAAATGGCACTGGTACCATAAAGTCCTATATCCTGAAGGACAGAATAATAGGTTGAACCTTCATGAGGTCCTTAGAGGGCACACTTGAATCAAAGGGTGCTAGAGAGGGTATGATGAAGACTAACCTTAATTTTTCTCTCTCTCTCTATCTCTCTCTTTTAATATTGCCTATTTTTTTCTTTCTTCTTTTCCCTTGGTGCTGGCCTGTAACTCCCAGTACCAGGATGAGGTTAACATCCACAATGAGCTGTTGATCAGATACTCATACAAAGGTTTACCAAAAGAGGACAGATTTCTGTCAGAGTGCTTGATTACCCATCAAATTTTAATGGTAAGACCCTATTACTGAAGACACTATATGCTGTCAGCACAGAACATGGAGAGACCTGGTGGAAATCTGGAAAAGTGCCTGTCCCCAGACAGTAACCTTGTCTAGTGCCAGAAGATGCTATATGAGCTACTGGGGAAAATAGCCATTATCTGTCCAGTCAACTCGAGGTCTAAGTGACTCAGAAGCAAACATCCATGGTAGGTAACCAAGTGCTCTTGGATAGTCTAAAAGATCTGCTCAGTGGGACAGTGGAATGGAATCCATAGCTAGAACTGGGAAACAAGTCAGAATCACATCCAAATGGTGAGTTCACTGTCCAGTATCAAGCTCCCACCAATCTTGGGCTACAAGAGGGCCTACACCTATTAAATTCTCTCTAAACTAATAATGGTTTTCCCATTTATCCAGTGCTGACTTCACTCTCCATTTTTTTTCAGATGGATGCAGAACCTGAGGAGAGAATCAACCCATTGCAGCTCACGTGGGCCACAGCTTAAACCATAGAGGAATTGGGGAAATGAGCAAGAGCACTGCTTTTGTGGTAAACCTGGTGCCAGCACATGAGTGAAGGAGATAGACACAGAGAACACTCAACTCCGGTCCTCATACACCACCTAAATCTATCTGGACCTATGATGAATTATAAAAAAAATCTCATTTAGGGTGACACTTCCCTATTAAAAAACAAAGGGAGTGTTGTTGGGCACTGCCAAGCACAGGCTGGAGCCTTCAGGAGACAGGCCTGAGCTTCCAGTCACTGCCAAAGACCCCTAGGCTATGGAGGCCACTCCCTCTCCAAGCCCAGCACACCTGAACTTAGGCTTTGCCCATATCCCTGTGACCTTTGGCCAGTCGCCTAGGAAACTCCTTATCAGCCAGCACCCTTCATACAGCCCATCCACCTGGGACCCTCTTCCTGTGACTATGTAGATCACTTGACTCCCTCTGTGCTGGAATGAACATCCGTAGGCATCAGCTAGCAACCTTTGAACCCACCAACTCCCTTAGGACCCTCTTCCCTCTCTCAACTGCTTATAAACCCATTTCACTTTTGAATAAATGGAACTACTATCTGAGGCAGCCTCCCGGATATACATCCCTTCATGCTCACAGTTGTTCAAGACCCTGCTTTCCATGGTTGCCTGGGCACCTTTGGGGAACCATGGCCCCAAGCATCCATGGACCCACAGCTGGCACCTGAACAGGGACCCTCTGAGAAACGCCAATGTAAGTGTGCACTCTCCCAGACAGACAATTGTCATTTGAAGGACATCATGCCCCCCCTGTGGCCTTTGCCTTCATGTTTTTGAGGGCTGGAAGCTTTCTCTCTGTTTTTTTTTTTTTTTATTTCCTTTAGTTTTTGTTCATGTCATCGTTTTGGTGTTTCCACTCTTTTTCTATCATGAATGATACTGCTTCCCACCAAAATGAATCACAGGTTCATGGATTAAGGGCTCTCCTGAAAGTTAGTGGAGTTAAGCTCTCCCAGAGAGAGGCCAACTCCTTTGGCAGAAAATCCTCCAGGTTGCCCCCTGGATGATTTCTAGGACTCCATGTGATCCAGGCATGTGGACCCACACAGCTTATCTGACTAGGAAATGAAGAGTTCAGGAAAAAAAAATTTCCCCTCACTCCCTTGTCATCTCCTTTCAAGTTTTTCTGCTAGGACAGCAGCAAAACTGTAAGCCAGCTGTGCAAGAAGTCCAAAGCAGCTCAGGTCTGGTGGTGGGCTCATGCATGCCAAGACAATGGTGACTTGGCCCTTGCAGGCACAATTTCTCTGATTCTTTTTTCAGTGGCCCCCAGTGGCCCCCCTCTCCCTTCTTGAAGCTGGACTCTGGAAGCTCCCATTCTGTTTCCAAAGACCTTGTGCCACCTGGGCCAGCAATCAGCCTCGTAGCATCTAAGCCAATACCTCCATGTCTACCAGACCCAACCCCAGGTGATTGCCTGGGAGCAGGGCAGGGCTGATCTGAAGGTGTATGCGAGCTCCCACCCCATCCAGCCACCACCTACAGCTCCTGCACCATAAAGTGACAAAAATGTTACACTTTACTAAAGCCTATGGTGAAATGAAGTTTTACATAAACAGTGCCATGCTTTGTTACATGATATAATAAATATGATTACTGATTTTATGTTCTAGGTCAACTTCAACTTACATAGAGGATTATTGAAAACAACAAAATCCTCTCTGAGGTGGTGACTCATAATTTGCCAGGTATTTTTAAAAGATTGTAATGTCCTGTTACTTAAAAGGAGGAGGCAACTGGCCTGACTTCTAGGCCAGTCTGCCTGAAGACAAAAACAAAATTTGCCTTAGTTATTCCTAATAAAATCATGTCTAAGTGTGTTAGAGGTATTGATGACATAAAATAGTTTTTAATCTAGACTACTTGCTTATCAGTGAGTAATAGGATTAATCAACTTGTTGTAGTTTCTTTTAATAGTCTTGTAAGAAAGATGGTTAATTACAGGGTGAGATGAGTTGAATGAAGGAACTGGGAAGGAATGTTTCAATATTGGACACAGAATACTTGTTAAAAATGTTTTTGAGATCAGAATGCTAAAGAATGTGGTTAAAGATGTGCACCTGTAGGAAAGAATTGTCAGCCTAAACCTAAACACAATGCCTAAAGTTAAAGATTTTTCAACTGCTTACAAACTTTTAAGGAACAAAAAACTAACTTTCTGGCTAAAATATGTTGGGATAGCTTGCTTAAGCTTTATCAAATTTAAGTCATGGGTAAAACATAAAATTGTTTTATGTTAATAAAAAATTATATAGTACATAAAATCAATGTCTATCAAGATTAACCTAAAATCATTAGTTGTCAAATGGTGTTTTTTCTCTCAAAACAGATTTGTCAAGGGTTATATTAGAGCTTATCTGTTTGGCTCAACTAAAACCAGATTCTGCTCTATTGTATGTAAAGTAACTGTCTCATTTCTTTTCTTTTCCTTCAATCCTTCCTTCCTTCCTTTCTTTCTTTTCTTTTTTTTTTTTTTTTTTTTTTTTTTTTTTTTTTTTTTTTTTTTGGTCTCTGGCCTATGACTCTCAGTACCAATAAATGGTGGCTACCTACAATAAACTGTTGATCACAGTGACCTACAAGGTACCCCAAACAAGAGAGGTTTCTTTCAAAGCACCCACCTGAGAAAAAAGGCCTGTTGCTAAATATACCATATGCTGCTGACACAGAGCATGGAGAGACCTGGCTTGAGTTCAGAATTGAGCCAGTCCCCAGGCAGCTTGTCTAGTGTAAAGTAGCCCATATCTGGAATTTGGAATCAGATCAGAATCCTATGGAGACAAAGATTGTGTACTTCAATGTGAAGCTCTCACCAGTCTTTGGCAAAAGAAGAGTTACATGCATCAAATTGTCCCCAAATTAATAATTCATATCCCTTTTAACCTATGCTAAATTCATTCTCTAGTGAAGAATCTATTCTTCTTTTTCAGAAGTTAGTGAGACCCAAGGAAATAAACCACTCATTGCATCTCAACCAAGGTCTAGGTGAAAGCACAGAGGTATTGGGGAAAGGAACAAAAGTGCTGCTCCCATACTGAACCTGATAATCAGGGATGGGGGAAGGAGAACAGATCCTGAGGATACTAAACACCTACGAATGCAGAGATCCCAAGATTCCTAAGAGCTCATCACTGAAGTAGACTTAACTCATTCACGACTTCCAGTTAAGATGGCAGCATAGATACCATGCTAAAGAAGCCTGGGGGGGGGGGGAAACCAGCAAGATACTCACTTTTACTAAAAGGTGAGGTGTATGGGAAATTGCAATGGCAGCAGAGAAGTAGGAGAGATCCAGAGCATCTAGAGCCCACACAATCCAGCAGAACCATCTCCAGCAGGTCCATGTGCATGACCACAGCACACTGCTAGCCAGCCACCAGGCTCAGCTTGAGCCACAGGAAAAGCCAGGTGAGGGGATTCTCCACTCACACTGGAGCTTTCTGTAAACTCAAGAAACATGAAGGGAGAATGGCAGTGAACAACAGAGGAGCAGATAACAAGGTAGAAGAACACGAGGAGCAGATCATAAGGTAGAAGAACACATGGAAGAGCGAGAGAACTAGAGCAGGATCGGCAGCCTCCCCTCACCCGCTGCCAGTGCCTGGCTCCCTCCCACACAGCCAGTGCCCAGCTCCAGTGAACAGAGCAGCCTGCCCAGGGACCCGGCCATGCCTACTTGAACCAACAGCAGGACCCAAGCATAACTGAGACCAAAATCATCCCAAAAGTTAATGGGGATTACACCAGGTCAATACCCGCCTAATAAACCTGGTATATAGGCCTGAACCAGAAGTGCTAATTGCACCTTCCATATCAGGATAAATTATATGTTAAATCGGATGGATGGTCAGATTTGCCATTAGTAAGTAAGCTGTATTTTGGGCTTGTTATTTGGTGCTTCTTGATTTATAGTGGCTTTGTTTCCTCTTCTATTATACATTAAGGAAGGGTCTAACCTGGTCACAAGCTGACTTGGAACCCTCTACAGACAAGAAATCTTAACCTCCTTGTTGTCAGGATTAAGGGAGTGGGTGAGGCACCACACAGACTAAGGGACAGACAGAGGATCTGGTTGTCATAATACCTACTCTTGGATAACTACTCTGTGCTGTTTTTTCAATGAAAATGTATATTGTTTAGTTAAATTTTGGAAACTATCTGTATTTGGTTCCACGCAGCCTACTTGAATACTCTCATAATAGGCAAACTCAATACCTAGAATCACTCTTGTAGATACTCTGAGAGTATTGAGAGCAACACCTACCACCTTTAGCACCTACCCTAAGGATGTATAACATCAGATTGATTGATACATCTAATAATACACAGCTAACTAGAAAATCCAATCATTAAATGATCCAGGATACAAAAATATATACATTATAACACAAGAAACACCAAAAATCAAGACAATATAAATTCACCAAAAAGCATTAATGCATCAGAAATGACCTCCAGTGAGAATGAGTTAGAGGAAATGCCTGAGGAAGATTTCAAAAGAATGATTATAAATATGTTCAAAGAACTCAAAGAAGAAATAAGAGGAAGCAAAGAAGACACAGGACACCAATTTAATGAAATAAAGTGGTGAATAGTAGACATAAATAAGGATATAGAAATAATGAAGGAAAACCAGTGAGAATTACTAGCAATAAAGAACACAGTTAATGAAATAAAAAATTCTGTAGAAAATCTCACCAGTAGAATGGATGAAGGAGAGGACAGAATATCTAAGCTAGAGGACCAGGTGGCAGATCTAATACAGTCCAGCAAAGAGAAAGACAAACTAATAGAAAAGTATGAGTGGGAATTTCAAGATATTCGGGACACTATGAAAAGATCAAGCATAAGAATTCAGGGCATAGTAGAAGGAGAAGAATTTCACTCCAAAGCTGTAGTAGGTGTCTTCAACAAAATCATAGAAGAAAACTTCCCCCAAATTGGGAAAGAGGTGCCAGTGCAGATACAGGAAGCCTTTAGAACTCTAGCCAGACAAAACCTGGAAAGAACCTCTCCTCGCCACATTATAATCAAACTACCAAACACACAATCCAAAGAAAAAATATTGAAAGCAGTCAGAGAGAAAAATCAAGTTACTTAGAAAGGCAAGGCTATCAGGATTATGGCAGATTATTCAACACAAACATTAAAAGCCAGAAGGGCATGGAGTGATGTATTCCACATCCTGAAAGATAACAACTGTCAAACAAGGTTACTTTATCCTGCAAAGATATCCATTCGAATTGATGGAGAAATAAGGGCATTCCATGACAAAAGCAAGCTAAAGGGGTATTTGAAGACAAAACCAGCTCTACAGAAAATACTTGAAAGATTCCACCATGCTGACAAAAAACAAAAGCACACATATAAGGAACTGGGAAAAAACAAACAATACTCAAATACTAGGTAACACAAGAGAGCAAAGGTAAACCCAGAAGAACTACAAAAAAATGGCAAAAATGAATACACACCATTCAATATTATCTCTTAATATCAATGGCCTCAATGCTCCAACCAAAAGACATAGGTTTCCAGATTGGGTTAAAAAGAAGGATCCTTCAATTTGTGGCCTCCAAGAAACCCACATTTCTACAAAGGATGGATACTATCTAAGGTTGAAAGGTTGGAAAATGGTGTTTCAAGAAAATGGACCTAGAAAATAAGCAGGGGTTGCTATCCTAATATCTGACAAGGTAGACTTCAGTCCAACATTAGTTAAGAAAGATAAGGAAGGCCACTTTATATTGATTAAAGGCGCCATCCAACAGGAGGACATCACAATCCTAAACACATATGCACCTAATATGGGGGCCCCCCAGATTCATCAAACAAATGCTATTAGAACTAAGGTCACTGATAACACCAAACACAGTGGTAGTGGGTGACCTCAGCACCCCACTGTCATCAATTGACAGGTCATCTGGCAAAAAATAAACAGAGAGGCATCTGGACTAAATGATGTCATAGAAGGAATGGACCTAACAGATATATACAGGACATTTCATCCAAATGCTGCAGAATATACATTATTTTCAGCAGCATATGGAATATTCTCTAAAATAGAGCATATATTAGGACACAAAGCAAATCTTAACAAATACAGGAATATTGAAATAATTCCTTGCATTCTATCTGGCCACAATGGAATCAAACTACAAGTCAATAGCAAAAAAGGCTATAGAGCATACCAAGAAATCATGGAAATTAAACAACACACTACTAAATGATGAATGGGTCAATGAAGAATTCAGGATGGAAATTAAAAAAAAAATTATAGAGTCAAATGATAATGAGAACACAACATACCAAAATCTCTGGGACACAATGAATGCAGTCCTAAGAGATAAATTTATAGCTTTAAGTGCCTATATTAAGATATTAGAAAGGTTGCAAGTAAATGACCTAATGCTTCACCTTTGAAAAAGAAGAACAAGGCAAACCAAAAATCAGTAGACAGGAAGAAATAATAAAGATTAGGGCAGAAATTAATGAAATGGAAACCAAAAAAAAAAAAAAAAAAATACAAAGAATCAATGAAACAAAGACTTGGTTCTTTGAAAGAATAAACAAGATTGATGAACCCTTAGAAAACCTGACCAAAAGAAAGAGAGAAGAGACACAAATTAATAAAATTAGAGATGAAAAGGTAACATCACAACAGATGCCAGAGAAATTAAAAAAACTCATAGGGACATACCTATAAAAGCATATACTCCACAAAGTATAAAAATCTGAAAGAAATGGATGATTTCCTTGATTTATATGACCTACCTAAATTAAATCAAGATGAGGTTAATCACTTAAATAGACCTATAACTATGCATGGAGATCTAAGCACTTATTAAAAATTTCCCAATTAAAAAAAAATCTAGGCCCAGATGGATTCACTGCTGAAATTTACCAGACCTTCCGGGAAGAACTAACACCATTGCTTCTTAAGCTTTTCCATAAAACAGAAAAAGAAGGAATTCTACCAAACTCTTTCTATGAAGCCAGCATCACCCTGATACCAAAATCAGGCAAAGATAGAACAAAAAAAGAAAATTACACACCAATGTCCCTCATGAACACAGATGCAAAAATTCTCAACAAAATATTGGCAAACAGAATATAAGAATATATCAGAAAGATAATTCACCCTGAACAAGTAGGCTTTATCCTAGAGATACAGGGATGGTTCAACATACACAAATTGTTAAATGTAATACATTATATAAATGGATTGAAGGACAAAAATCACATGATCATCTCATTAGACGCAGAGAAAGCATTTCAAAAAATCCAACATCCCTTCATGATAAAAGTAATATAGAGTCTGATAATAGAAGGAACATATCTCAATATAATAAAGGCTACTTAAGACAAGCCTACAGCCAACATATTACTTAATGGGGAAAAACTTGAAGCTTTTCCACTAAAATCAGGAACAAATCAAGGTTGTCCACTGTCCCCACTTTTATTTAATATAGTACTGGAAGTCTTAGCCATTGCAATAAGGCAAGAGATGTACATAAACGGGATACAAATTGGAAAGGAAGAAATCAAGTTATCATTATTTACAGATGACATGATTCTATATATAAAGAACCCTAAACACCCTACCAGCAAACTCTTAGAGGTGATAAACACCTACAGTCATGTAGCAGGATACAAAATAAATACACAGAAATCAGTAGCATTCCCATATGATAACAACAAACACACAGAGAATGCAATCACAGAATCACTCCCATTCACAATTGCTTCAAAGAAAATAAAGTACCTTGGAATAAAGATAACCAAGGAAGTGAAGGAACTCTACAGCTATAAAATACTCAAGCGAGAAATGGCAGAAGACACTAGGAAACAGAAAAACATCCCTTGTTCCTGGATCGGAAGAATCAATATTGTGAAAATGGCATTTTTACCAAAAGCAATCTACACAATTACTGCAATCCTCATCAAAATTCTAATGACATTCTTCACAGAAATAGGAAACACAATCCAAAAATTCATTTGGAATCATAAAAACCTCAAATATCTAAAATAATACTGAGCAACAAAAATGAGGCTGGTGGTATCACCATACCTGATTTTAAGCTATACTACAGAGCCATAGTAACAAAAACAGCATGGTACTGGCACAAAAGCTGACATGTAGATCAATGGAACAGAATAGAGGACCCAGATATAAGTCCAGGTAGCTATAGCTACCTGATATTCAATAGAAATGCCAAAAATAGTCATTGGAGAAAAGACTGCCTTTTCAGCACATGGTACTGGGAAAACTGGATATTTATCTGTAGAAAGATGAAAATAGATTCTTCTCTCTCTCCATGCACAAGAATTAAGTCCAAATGGACTAAAGACCTTGACATCACACGTGAAACTCTGAAATTGCTAGAGGAAAAAGTAGGGCAAACCCTACAAAGACTTTCTGAATATAACTCCAATTGCTCAGGCAATAAAACCACAGATTAACCACTGGGACCTCATGAAAATTACTAAGATTTTTTACTGCAAAGGACACTGAATAAAGCAAAGAGCCAACCTTCAGAATGGAAAAAAAAAAATCTTTGCCAGCTATATATCTGTTAGAGGATTAATATCTACATTATACAAATCTCAAAAATTTAAAAAATAAGTAATCAAACAAGCCAATTAAAAAATGGGCTATGGAGCCAAATGGAGAGTTCTCAGAGGAAGAAATATGGATGTCATATAAGCATCTAAAAAAATGTTCTACATCCCTAGTCATCAGTGAAATGCAGGTTAAAACTACATTGAGATTCCATCTCACTCCTGTCAGATTGGCTACCATCATGAAAAACAAATGATCATAAATGCTGGTGGGGATGTGGAAAAAGAGGAACCCTTCTACACTGTTGGTGGGAATGTAATCTGGTCCAGCCATTGTGGAAATCAGTGTGGAGGTTCCTAAGACAGCAAAAAGTTGATCTACCATATGACCCAGATGTAGCACTCCTAGGCATATATCCTATGGACTCATGCCATTTCCTTAAAAGTATATGCTCAACCATGTTTATTGCTGCTCAATTCATAATAGCTGTTAAATGGAACCAGCCTAGATGTCCCTCAACTGATGAGTGGATAATGAAGATATGGCACATTTATACAATGGAGTTCTACTCAGTGGTAAAGAAAAATGAAGTTATGAAATTTGCAGGGAAATGGATGGATCTGGAAAGGATTATACTAAGTGAGGTAACCCAGACCAAGAGAACCAAGCACCGCATGTTCTCTCTCATATGTGGATCCTAGCTACAGATGATTGGGCTTCTGTGTGAGGAGGAAAAATCTCACTAGCAGATGCCAGTAAGTTAAGGAGGAGATAGAAAGGGAAGAGAAAGGAAGGGAGGAGGGTACTTAATAGGTTGGTATTGTATATATGTAAGTAGAAGAATAGATTAATGGGGGTGAAAAGGCCCAAAGTGAGGTCAGGGTAGCTAATGAGTAAAGGAAAGGTGGAGGGAGGGCTAATCAAAATCTAAGAGGATACAACTAAATCATATGGAATCCTCTGGTTTTGGACAATGGAACACTCAGGAGCCATAGATTGTTGTTAGAAAATTTTCCGTGCCAGGGATGGGATACCTCCAGTGAGTTGTTGGCCAGGGAGTTCCCTGATGCTCCCAAAACATTACAGACCATTGCCAAGGCCCTTGGTTTCCCACCAGGAATAGATGGTAAGACCCTATTGCTGAAGACTCCACATACTTGGGCTACAAGGCCACTGAGAAAGCCTGCTGGAACTGATCTGATAACCTCCACCATGTAGACCAGCTGACAGAAAGCTGGAAGAAGCAATTCTACAGTTCTACTACCAGTGAAGATACTCAACAGTGTACACTGCAAGCCTTATAATTGTCCTGCCAGGCCAAATGAGCCAATGGGTGCAATAGTGGCACTTTTGTCATGGTGGAAACCAACTGCCCTCCAATTTCATTGGAGGTCCACTCCACGTGAGGGAATACATCCCTGATACTGAAAACTCAAAACAGGGGTAGTCATGAGCCCTAGGGTTTGTAACATCTGCTCATGTCTGGATAACTGTATGTACTATGCTTATCAAATTGCCCAGTAAGCACTTCTCTTAATATTTATACCCTTATATTAATGCTACTCTCACTTTGGGAAGAGAATCTTCTCTTTTCAGATGGCAGTGACCTTGGAACAATAACGCTACTGTCACTTTGGGTAGAGAATCTTCTGTTTTCAGATGGCAGTGACCTTGGGACAACTCAGAAGGTATCATAGTGATGGAAAGAAATGACTGGAGTACTGAGTAACAACTCGATCACACCTTGCAAGGCTCAGGGTCTAATGCGGAAGAGGTGGCAGAAAGAATGTAAGAGCCAAAGGAAGGGTAGGACTCCTTACAACATGCTCCCTCCAGACATAAAATGGCCTGGATATCCATGACCTCATAGTGTATGACACTACCTACACAAGACCATCATAAGAGGAGGAAAATTTCATGACATCAAAATAAAAGAGAAACTGATTGAGATTGGGAGGGGATATGATGGAGAATGGAATTTCAAACGGGAAAGTGAGGGAAGGGAGGGTATTACCATGGGACATTTTTTATAATCATGGAAAATGTTAACAAAAATTGATGAAAGAAAGAAAAAAAAAACCTCACTCTCCATGGCTCAGAGAATTTTGTGGAAGAGGAGGCAGAAAGATTGTAAGAGCCCAAGGTTGAGACTTCATGCTCAGAGGTATTTCCTCCCCCCCCCACCCCGCAAAAAAAAAAAAAAACAACAAAAAAAAACTGAATGTTGACACAGAACAGGTAACACACAACTCCACAGGGAATACCTGCAGCCCCACTGAGGAGGGTCCCCAGTAGAATGAGGACAGGGTCGAAGGAAACGAGGGTACTGGCACATGATGTTCCCATATGAAATATGTTGTTAATCATAATAATAGTAATAAAGAAAAAGAAAAGAAGGGAAAGGAAGGAAGAGGAAAAGAGTAATAGAATACATGGAACGTGAATGTAGGGGGGAGCTGAGAGGAGGTAGTACATCATCATGGGGAGGGGAGGAAGATGAGGGAGGTCAGTCAAGGGTAGGAATGGATAAGATCAAAGTACTTTTTTTTTTTTTTTGAGGTAAGGTCTAGGTCTCACTCTAGGTCAGGCTGACCTGGAATTCACTATGTAGTCTCAGGGTGGCCTAGAACTCATGGCCATCCTCCTGCCTCTGCCTCCTGAGTTCTGGGATTAAAGGTGTGTGCCAACACGCCTGGTTTGAAACCTAATAGTTTGTGAGCTAATTTAAAAATAATTTAAAGAGAAAAAACCTGTTAGCTAAAATAATTCTTTCTTTATTCTTATTATCTTAGGTGTTTGTTTTAGTAACTGATATCTGACTGCCATACTAAGTAGTTATTCTCACTTTTAAAATCCACTAGGAGTATATGAGCATTTTATATCCTATATATTTGTCATTACTTATATTGTCAGTAGTTGATTTTTAACTATATTTATATAGAGTACTATCTCTGGAAACATTTACAAAAGTTAGTGATGATATTACTTCCATGTTAAATACATATAATTAATTAATACTTAGACCTAAAAGGTACTTGTAAATTAAAGAATGTTTTCTTTCTTGATTCATACTGCATATGATATGTTGACAAGACAATATCACTTCATATGACATGAAGTGGAATTGAAGTATCATATAACATATCTCCTCTTCCCATATAAACATCATAACTGAGAAAGCATACAGCTAGCCCTACAGACTTTAAGTCTCATATTTAGTGCTGACAATACAGAAAAGAGAACATTGCAAGTGAATATTTCAACAGAGAAATTGTTAGAATTATAGCAAATAGTGCTATTTTTTGCAAGTTTTGTTCTATACCCAGAAAGTAATGAGTATTGCTATAGTTCTCAGGTATACACCATATCACACAATACTAAAATATGAGGTTTTGAAGACAGACTGCAAAACCACAACTCTTACCAATGGTAGTTCACAACAAAAATCATCAAAAGTCACTAACAGAGAATGTTAGATTTCTATAATTCTGTTATTTATAACTTAAACTACTTATGTGAAGTATCTGGTTCAAAACTGTTCTTTCAAATATATTGTGAATTTCATATATACCTTTATGTAAAGCAACTTATGACTTTAAAGCTTCAGTACTCTAAATATTTTTCATAAACATCTGTAATACTCAGAAACATCTATATATGATATCTCAGCTCATTATAGCAGTCAGGGCCCTGTCTTGATAAAAGATCATATTCCAAACAATATGGCTTGAAGTCAGTTTGAAGATTTATATATTTTTTAATTTATTTTTATTAGTTATGGACATACTTAGCATGTAAACAACACATGTTGGAACCATCCTTCCCCTCATCTCTGCCCCTTTTCTGAAGGGGCCCTCCTCATTGGGGATGCAGGTCAGGTCATCCCCATGGGGATTTTGGGTTATGATTTGGGGGTCAGCAGTCAGTTATACATTTCTAGAAGACCAAACTGGAAGGCTAATATATTCCTACATATTTATTATTCAGAAATACATTTCATTTCCTTGTATTTTCTCTTTTAAACATACTCAATGACTCCTTTGATTCATTTGTTACATAAGATAATATAGGGAACAAACAAAAAATGAGCATATCTGCCATCTGTGCCTATTGATACCCATGAGTTTAGGGAAGATAAAACTAGTGGAAAAGTGGAGCAGGTGGTGGCCACTAGCCAAGGCCAGTAATGAGTGTGCTCCTCAGGCTGTGGGTTTTCTCTGAGAGGAAGTGTGGTCACTGACTGTTACATGCATCACAAAAATAAATGGTTTCCAGAATTGGTGGAAAAAAAAACTAGCATATAAAATTTGGAGGTGAATGAAAATGATAAATCATGTACTAGAATATCATATAGATAAATAAAATATAATACAGACTCTGGAAAGCAAAAAGTGAACAAGGAAAGTTGTCTGGTTATTAAAAGCAAGACTATCTTATTAAATTTTAGAAGGCTCTTTAGAACACAGATAAAAGGAAATGTAGTTTCTAGTACATAATCAACCTCATAAAAGTACAGCATGAGTGTGTGGCTAGAAAAGACACTGCTTAAATGACTTTGAACAAACAGCCCTGCTGATCTTATAAAGTGCTTACATGATTTCTAGCATTTCTCTTTCTGCACTGAAGATATTTTTGCCCTTAATCTCCTTGGTATGAATCTCCAGGAAAGAGTATTGTTATTAAGGCAAAACTCCAAGAATTCTATAAAATATAACATTTATTACACAATTTTCTCTTTGTATATCATTCCTCTATTACAGAAAATTTTTACTTGGCATTTTGTTAGACAATCTTTCTCTTCATTTTCATTCTTTACCAAATAGTCAGTATTCACAATGCTTCTTAGTTACACAGGTCAGGTGACTATGGACAACTATGATGATTTCCTAGGAAGAAATAATATGCCTTATTTGAGCATCATTTAGGGTTTACGTATACCAAACCATCCTATGTCACTTCATTAATATGTATAATTTTATGTTTTCCTGCATCAGTATGATTTTTATGAGAATTCTCTTTTAATTCATCACATAAAACCAAAGGCTAAGATTTAAATGAGGTAGCATAGTCATTTAGGGTGACACATAATTATAATTTTAGCTCACAGCAGACTGAGGCAGAAGGATCATGAAATGAGGCCTAGCTTGGGCTACATAGTGAGCCTCTATCTTAAAATAAAACAAAACAGAGATATAAACTGTGCAGCATTGAATTCAGTGAAAAAATGTGGAAAATATTTTAGAAAGCACTATTTTTATTAAAAGCTAATGCATTTCCTACTTATTTTCTTCTTGCTATTTTAAGTGGCTGAATTTGACAATCAGTGCTAGTTTTTGATGTTTTACATGCTGGGATTACTGGACACTGAAATAAGCTTGAAAATATGTTTCCTATGGGCACCTACCTATCCATTGATACACTACCTTATGTTCATGCCAAATTCACTAGTCATCACTATGGAAATAACATTGCTTGTCTCTATCCAACAGTGATATTAGCAGACACAAGGAGTACTAAAAATCACACAGCTTTTCATGAGTACTTTGTAGACTGACTGACTACTTTTGACTGGGGAATACATTTATAAGAATATTTTCATTCATTTCCCTATCTATTTGAAATCTTCAAAGAGCTCACATTTCTGGTCATAATTCTAGTACTTCAATATGGTTTCCTTCATGTCCTCTTCTTTCATCTTCTGCTCAGAAGAACTTGATAAAAACTTTAAGAGAAGTATCAAAGAGTCATGAAAGCTCTCAAACATTCTGAGATGACAATATCCAAGAATGGTGGGTCTGGAAAAAAAACGTGGTGAGAAAAGTGAAGCAATTTGCCAGATGATTTGAGTCTTAGAATTTCTATGTTATTGGCTAAGGACATACGTAAATCTTAGTATCTTATTTCTTAATTTTAGTCATAGTTATTCTGGTGCCTGTGGAATATATATATACATATATATATATATGTGTGTGTGTGTGTGTGTGTGTGTGTGTGTGTGTGTGTATTTATGTATGTATGAACACATGCCCATCTCTTCCCACTGCAAGCAAATTCCAGATGCATGTGCAACTTTGCACCAACCTTTATGTATCTTGTGGGGTATAGAACCCAGGTGGACAGAACTGCAAATAAGTGCCTTCAACCTCTGAGCCATCTCCCTACTCCCAGTTATATTTTTAAAAAGTTTCTGAGAAGCACTAAACATCTATTTATTTTGTCAAATGTTAAACCATACATTTCTCTCTAAAGGTCATTATATTGATGTTTTTTTTCTTTGTGGTGTTGGGAGTTCTATACCAGGACTTTGCATCTACTAAAGAACTGATTTGAACTTTATAGAATTTATATCTATATGGATATATTTATGGGGATTGACTCCTATTATGCGGCATACTTATTTTGTAATGATGGACAATTTGTGTCATGTCAATAATTCATATGTTATTTAGGCTGATTACAAATCAGGTGCATGTGTACACTACTGTTTCATAGCTTATGTACTCATTCATCTGGTGATGGTCATTTAGGGTTTTCCAGGTTTGGTCTAACACAAATAAATCTATCATAAATACATGTAGAAATCCTTGCTAGTATGGGAGATTATATGTCCTTTGGAAATCTGTATGAGTGAAATAGCTGAATGATACAGCAGGGATCAGTTTAATCCTGAAACTGTTCACCATTTTAGCTTCCTATAACCAGTGCATGAAATTTTAAACTGTCTCACATTCTCACTAAAGCTTTATATATAGGTTTTAGGTTTTATTTCTTCTCATCAGTTTGCAAGGTTGTATAGTTTATTCAAATTTTCTTTGTCCAATAAATTACAATGACCAGTAACATCATATGGAGTCCTTAGGATAATCTAGTAATAAAACCATTAGGAAAATTTTAAAACTCTTTTTGTTTTCTTATTACAATTTGAGTTCATTCATTATGTAAGTCCATTACATACTGTATGATGTGTAAATCTCCTCTCAGAGTTCTTTGATTGTCTTTTCATTACATCAACAGGGCTAGTCAAGAACAGTGTGTTTTTATTCCAATTAAGTCAAAGTGACAAATTTCTCTCATGAGATTTTTTTTTCAGTGTTATATCTAAGAAAATTTTGCCTAACCAAAGACTAAAAGTGTTTCCTCCTAGACATTTTAGATCATTAGTCTCTATATTCAGATTGATAATACATGTTCATCTAAATTTATGTTTGTTGCAAATTATAAAGAATTGGTTGGGTCAAGGACATAAGGTATTCAACTGGTACAGTATAGCTTTTGAAATATCTATCCTTCCTCTATTGTTTTGTTTCTTTTTCAGTTATAAATGTGGGTATTTTCCCACTAGCACAGTTAATTTTACTTGATAAACTTAAGCTTTACAACAAATTCTGAAATCAGATAATTTTATTCTACCCACCTTTGTATTTGCAGTCCCAATTATTTTAGCTATTTGAGATCCTTTTTTTTTATTTTCAATGATTTTTAAAATTATATTAACAATTACTATTTAAAAAGTCTGATGCCAGTTTCTACCAAAGTCCTATTTTTTCTATGAAAAAAATCCTTGCATTTTTATTGTATTGAAAAAGTGAAGGTGATTGACTTCTGTCATCTGAGGGCATAGATTTTAAATTAAATTGGTAAATGGAGGATTTTGCTTAATTCAGATGAGTTTATCATGAACACAAATGCCAAATATTATAGGTTAATCATAGCCCAGGACCTTTGGATTACATTTCATATCAATACTCTTATTTTTGAAAAGAAGTTTTGACCTATTGCTTATTAGTGATTTAGTACTGAACAATGGGTCATATGATCTGACCTGGTCACCTTGACCTTGATTTTATTTGATCTACCAGGCAACAAATTTTAGCACATATAGCAGCATTATCTTATCAAATACAAGTGGTTTGTATGAAATTTGATCTGAACTGGCCTTTGAAAGCATGGAAAAAATTACAGGAATAATGTAACTAAAAACTCATGGCCCACATTCTTAGCACCATTCTCTATCCCAATCAGACTATATAGCTTCATTAGAAAGGCCCATGTTTGGCAGAGAAAGGAGAATTCAGGGTCCTGGATTACATAAACATAGATACCCCCTCCAAAATGAATGATTACATCATTAGAACCAGATTCTGAGACATCCATGAAGGACCACAGTGATGAAAAATTCTCCAAGTGTGGAGAACTATGGTACTCATTCTGCTCCAAATAAGAAATAGCCAATTGTGAAATCATATGCCTAGTCATGGGCTATAAATGATTGTTTAGCTGGCTTGTCAGAAAATTGTAAAGTATATGACTGAATGCTTGATAACAGAGAAATATGGGCAATAGGTATGCAGATGGACCTTTTTAAACTAACAAAATTAAAACAAAGTATGTGTTCCATGGAAATGTCCACCGCATATTGAACTTACCATAGGGGATAGCTATAATCAAGTGGTCTGCATGACCTCTTCTATGGATGCTGTTAACCTTTTTCCCCAATCGCTTTTGTTATTAAACAATAGACTGAGTAGCCAAGTGGTCCAGGTGCCAAGATGTAGGAAATATGTGTGCTTAGAAACATAACATCCAGTTATCAGGGCTTTCCTTTCTACAGCCACAAATGTGAGTTGATTATGGCAACAGAAGAAGCCAAACTGAGTTCCAATTTGCAGGCTGAGGAATTAATTGACTCACTGTTGCCTGTTTAATTTTAGTGGATTGCTTCCAACATAGAAGGGTCAATGTTTTGTTTTCTTGGGAATATGCAGTTATGTTGGATATATACTTCTATCCCCTGAATGTGATGTTTCTACCTTCACTAACATCTGTGAAGTTAAAGAGGACTCTAACCACCATCAGGATACTTCATATAGTACTCATTATGTTTATGGGATTCTGTCCACAACCAAAGGAATGCAGCACTGAGCCCATACACGTGCATTCAATGATATCACCTTGACCCAAACCAACCTGAACCTTAAGCTTAAAAAATGGTGGAATATCCTTCCCAAGATTGTAACAACCAAGCTCAATGACATGTAGTAAAGTGCTTGTACAAGTTGCTTCGGATACAGGGAAATCCCACATTCCCCATCCAAAAATCGAGTAGAAACAGAAATATTTAGGGACTACACCACTAGAGACTAGCCAACAAACTTTTCACTTAACATGTTTGCAATGTTATGCCCTGACTACCTTCTTGTCTTGGTTCTAAAGGGGAAAGTGATTATACTAGTATACACAACATGGATTCCATTGAATTGTAACAGTTGCTACTGGGCACTCTGGGCCCTTCTTGCCTCAGAATTAATAAACAAGAGGGATAATTTGCTGGCTTGGCTGATTGATCCTGATTCACAAATAATGTTGGGCTAGCCCTATGCCTAGAAGGCGAAGAAGAGAATTTGGATTACAAAAGATCTTGTAGCTGTCGCTTAGTGCTACTTTTACCCAGGCCCTGTGGCCCATGCCTTTAATTCCAGCACTCGGGAAGCAGAGGTAGGAAGATTGCTGAGAGTTCAAGGCCACTCTGAGACTACATAGTGAATTTCAGATCAGCCTGAGATAGGGCAAGACTCTACCTCAGAAAACCAAAAAAAAAAAAAAAAAAAAAAAAAAAAAAGAACAAAAAATCATACACCTCAGTGGGCGGAACTACAATGGCAGGACGTGGACCCTCTCGGAGAGCTAGTTGCCTGGAAATGGAACCAAGCCCACCTCCAAACTAACCCTGCCAGGCTGAGCTTGACTGAGGCCTGAATTCACAGAAAGGGGGGAAAAAAAAGATCATACCTTAGTCTTGACAGGACTTCTAATGGCAATACCCTTCTGGATTGAAGATTTTGGTGGCCCATCAGGTAACAAAGCATAAACAGCTGCTGTGCTTAATGAAAGCGAAGAGAATTCTGAATAGATAATAAAAGAGAGTCACAGTAAATAGCACTATCACAAGTACAATTACAGAAATGAGGAGTGGATTTTCAACAAGTATTTTTTTTTATTTTGTTACAAAAATTAAATATTCATCTGCTTGCTATCTATAACATATATGTGTGTGTGTGTATAATTCTATATCATACAAGAGATATTTGGCTAATACAAAATTATAATAATTTCTACAGTATATTCTTTCGAAGTTCAGAATGTCAGCTTGAAACCCATGGCTTTTTCTCAGTTATTTTGAGCATCTAAAACACATGGTGAAAACAAGTCTTTATTATTTAAAGTTTTCAATTTGAGAATTTTTTGTCCCATATCTCTCTGTACTTTGTTATCAACCAGTTAACATTTATAATTATTTCTACCTTTAATTTTAATTTTGTGTTAGTTTAGCATATCATTTTATTTCTTAAATATATATATGTATATTTATATATACATATATATATGTATATATGTATATAATTTATTTATTTATTTATTTATTTGCAAACAGAGAAAGACAAGAGATGAGAGAAAGAAAGTGAGATAGAGAGAGAGAGAGAGAGAGAGAGAGAGAGAGAGAGAGAAGGAATTAGTGGGCATACTATGGCCTCTAGCTGCTGCAAACCAACTCCAGATGTGTGTGCCACTTTGTGTATCTCCCTTTATATGGGTATTAGGGAATTGAACCTGCATCATTAGGTTCTACAGGCAAGCATCTTAACCTCTGAGCCATCTCTCCATTCTAACCTCTGAGCCATCTCTCCATTCCTAGCAATATTATTTTTAAAGTATTAGTTTTGTGGAAATGATGAGATTAAATATCACTAAAGACATTGTAATGGTTACCTTTTCATTGTTGGTGTAAAACACTTGATTATAAGTTGCTTATGGTGGAAAAGGGTTTAATTTGGCTGACAATTTTGAGAGAAATTTTTTGTCATGGAGGGGAAAGAATGGGCATGGGCAGTCAGCTAGGGCATCACATCTTGTAACGTGAACTGGTAGGAAGCAGCAAGTGTGAACTAGCTATCGCTGGCAAGGGAGGCTTTACTATAAAATCCAAAGAGCCAACCCTAATGACATATCTCTTTTAACAAGCTCTACTTCTCAAAGGCTCTATGAGCTTGAAATTGAGTAAGAAGTTTAATCACAAACACAGGAGGCTGGGGAAGGGGTGGGATTTTACATTAAATCCACCACACTATAATTAAGTATGACACAAATGTAATAAAGTAATACTTGAAGTATTGATTTGGATGTTATTTTTCCTTTATTGTTCCGAGACCTTGTTTATTTATGTAGTATCAACAAATAATAGTATTATTTGGTAAAATCAAAAGTTTATCTGACTCAGAATAACTTGTTCAATTAAGGTTCAGAAAGCATTGAGAATAAGAGTTCTCTTAGTATCAGTCTCAGGGGAGAACATACAAAAGACCTCTTATTAAATTTATTTTATTGTCATGTTTCAATTATACATTACAATAGATTTTGTTTAAGGCTTGTTCAAACCATCTTTAATTTTTTTGTAGTCAATGAATACAGTCAACTTGATACTATTGTTAGCCTCCTCCCTATCCTCCCCCTTCCACAGGGACCCTCCTTTTTGGGGTATAAGGGTAGTGCATATTGGGGTTAGCCTTCAGTTTGGGGTAGGAGGAAATGTCTCTCTGCATGTCATGACCCAAGGTGTGGCTCTGACATTCTTTCCACCCCCTCTTCCACAAATTTCCCTGAGCCATGTTGGGTTTATTTTAGGTCTGCTTCAGTGTTGAAATACTGGAAGCCTCTGTGTTTATGGATATCTGGTTTGATAGGGGTTGATTGCTCTCCATGTCTATCTCCTTCACCATTGTGTTGGTTCCCGATTTGCCAAGAAAATAGCATTCTTGCATGTTTCCACAATTATTCTTAGTTTCAGCTGGGGTCCTTTTGAGGTACAATTGTGTGGTTCTGTCCTTAGGATCTGAGTCTATCTGAAAAAGAGAAGTAGATACTGCAACTGACAGTAAAGTTAGCACCAAATAAATGTGATAACCACTATTTTTAGAGAGAATTTAATGGAGAGCGGGCTCATTTTCAGGTATGGTTTTGACTTGTTACCCAACTCCAGCTATGGGTTCTGTTCCACTGAGCAGATCAGTTAGCCAAATCGAGAGCAGTTGGTTTCCAACCATGGCTATGTGCCACTATTGCCCTTGTATGAACATCACACCAGGTTGTTTGCTGCTAAGTAGGTTTAACCATGTGTTGCTTGGACAGATATTGGTCATTTTCCCCCAGTCGTTCATGTAACACCTTCTGGCACTAGAAGCGCTAACTCTCTGGGGATTGACTCTCTTCCAGCTCCCAGCCATGTCACTCCATGTTACGTGCCAACAGTGTATGGTGTCTTCAGCAGTAGGGTCTTACCATTAACCTATGGTGGGTCATCAAGTGCTCTGACATAAATCTGTATTCTTTTGGGAAACCTTGTAGGTCTCTGTTATCAAAAGCTCAGATGATATCCACCTGCCCTTATCAGGAGTTACAGGTCAGTACCCAAGAAGAGAAGGAAGGAAAAGATAAATGAGATAAGAGAAATAGAGTGATGAGAGAGAAGAGGGAGAGAAGGAGAGGGAGAGAGAGAGAGAGAGAGAGAAAGAGAGAGAAACAGAAACAGGAGGAGATAAAGGTCAGTTTTTATCACATCCTCTCCAGGGCCTTGTGAATCCAGTGTTCTCAGTGAACTCACCCAATCACAGAAAGATAATTGCCACATAGTCTCATCATCTGCAGCTCCTAACCTGGATTTACCCAAGTTGCTGACATACTTGGCAAGCATCTCGAGAACCAGACAATTGGGAGGATGGGGAGGGAGGGGAGGGTAAGAGAGGGGTGGGGGACACAAAAGTGGACCAAAACAGCAATAGTACTATAAAACTCTACGTCCTAAAAGACAAAATATCTTAATGAACACTTCTAGGTAGTCAGTTCTTAACAGAGCCTATATTTTTTGGTGAACATCTTAGCATCACAATATACATCCACTATCAATCAGGTAGCCCAAATGAAACTTTGTCCTTGTCCAAACCAACTCAAATATGGCACTACAATGTGCTCTCAGAAAGGTCTTGCATTAAAATGAAGCAGTGGACTTTTACGAGGTGACCAGAAATAGGATTTCATGTTAGAAATCATTAACAATGCATGCCAATGATCCTTACACTCATTTCACCTCCCAAGCATCAGTCTGGATCGTAGCCTTTCGTCAGTCCCTAAGGAGATCAACCTCATGAATCAAAGACCAACTTGATAAAATTTAATTTTTTTAGCATTTAATAGAACAAAGGTTCAAACTTTAAATTTAATCTTAAATATGTAAAATTTCATACACAAAAACATCTATGGTCTACTTCTTTGGGCCCCTACAGTAATTTAAAATTTTACTATTATTTCCTCAGTATTTACCATGTGAAAACATCACATAAGATGATTTACAAAGGTTTTTCAGCAAGATATATTCCAAAAAAATGGTTTTCTTACTTAAATGTCTTTAATTACAGACCCAGTTCAATCTGACTCTCTTGTATTATGAAGTGCCACCAGTCTATGATCATCCCTGAATTGATTCTTCTGAACATACAGGAAAGTTAAGGACCCTGGTCAGATCATAATTACCTTCATATTAATGTCCCTGGCCTTCTAAAGCCACTTCCCATTAGCAAGACCTTTATGATTTCCCAGCACAGTTGACAATAATTTTATTCCTATTAAGCAAAAGACAATAATGTGTTAGACATAATCTCTGTAAAATAAATAACATTAAAGATTATATCTTGACTTGAGCTATCATTAACCTTCAAAAATTTTAATTGGTCCCACAGGCTTAGATAGACTTTAAATTTCATAAGAGAAGAGATGCTAGAATCCTCATTTCTGTCCCTAAGGCAACCTCTTGAAAAGCTTCTCAGAATGGGAAATGTGTGCTGGTAGCCTGGCCAGCACTTGTTCACAGAAGCCACACCACTCTAAATTGTGACCTTACGGTGAGCTTCTGAAACAAGAATTTCACCTTCAGCCTTGCTAGAGGTATAAATAAGCTTTATAGTCTGGACCTTGGCTGACTGGTGTGTGTCCAGATACTGCAGAATCAAACAAACTTGATTTTATTTTTTAAAACATTTCTTTCATGCTTATAAAATCTAAAGACAGTGCCAGGGTTGAGGGGTAGTACTGGAACAACATATCAGTGCACAGGGCAGATCAAGTCTACTTGGTCTCACTACAGCAGGAAAAGTAAGGAAAAGAACATGTTGAAAAGAAAAAAGAAAAAAAAAAGGAACTGTCACTGTGTCTTTTACCAGTGTTATACATTTTTTCTGACTCCTGTGTGTGTAGGAGGGAGGTGTGCATGTACATGTCTTTGGGTGTGTATGAGAATATTTGTCATTGCACTTGGGCTAACATAAGAACAAAAAAGAAATATTAGAACAATCCCTAGGTATTTTTCTTGACCTTACAAAAGTAAGAAAGAAAGCATGAAATAGTTTTTCCAAGAGGAGCAGATGTTTCTATTGTATATTTCTTACTCCCTGGGCACATTTGAGAATTCTAAATATAAAAGTTCATGCAGACAGGGTGCAAACACACAGGAAATTGGGTAAGTGTGAGAATTCGTTTAGACAATTCATTCTGGTTCACAAGTTTTCACAAGAATCAAAAATTAGACAAATTGGAAAAAGAAGATAGTTTGGGCATCTTCACATCATGTCCTTGGCATACTTCTTATAAAGAAAGCAAAATTCTAGAGCTAGCCAGGTTTTAGAACTAATTTACCCCATGTGGTGATCACACAAGCATAAGTTTCAAAGACACATACTGACTAGATTTCACATGATCATTTAAATGCCTTGAAGCTACACATTTTTGGTCATATTGTACATGACAATCTGAAATTTAACATAGTTTTATATGTTAGTGAAAAGTCTCCCAGTTAACTAGTAAAGGAGTCAGAATAAATTTTCTGAACATCACATAGCACATAGTTATCTACTATGAAGTCTATTAACCTAAGCTTTCTAGTCAGGATGTTGCCAAAATTATTTTTAGTCTCCAAAAATCTCAGTTAGCACAACTTTCATCAGCATGTTTAGTTGATTTTTCCACTATATAGAACAGCTTCTTACACAATGGCAACATGATAATCATGAAAAATTAGAAAGTACAATTAAAAAGAAAATGTCTAAGTTTAATGCTTTCAAAACTCAAAGTAATGTGTGTGTGTGTTGCAAAACTTGATGATTCTCCATTCGATAGCATTTTTCAATCAAATAGTTAAAAATGTTTTAAGGTATATATTGTAACTTTATGGTATATTTTTCAAATACTTTATGATATGTAGAACTTTAAGGCCTTAATACATAATTTATTTATTTTTGGATTAAATATAGAATTACTTTTAAGAAAAAAATTAAATCTTGCCTTTACATATTGCTTAAACCTACATATTAGGTGTTACTTATTCTCTGCCTAGATAATTATCCACACTCCAATTGCTGCTAAATGTTGTTTGAAAATGGCTCACCTCACTCCTTTCTGCAGAGGACTGAAAAGGGTCATTTTACAATAGAATTTATGTTCTGCCTTTGACTTCAGGACCACAGGCAGTCCACTGTCAGTGGAGACTGATCCAAGTACACAAAATATGTCTGTGTCATCTGTTAGGGCAGAGGGATTGAATATTAAATTAAGCACTTTCACTGTCTCCTTGGTCTAAGTCATGATTGTGCCCCTACCTTTTGAATAGGAAATCAAAATGGATATCTCTAAAAGAAGCAGAATCCTACCTTTGCTGCCTTATGGTAAAGAATAAGGGTAATGGGCTGGAGAGATTTCTTAGTGGTTAAGTGCTTGCCTGTGAAGCCTAAGGACCCTAGTTTGAGGCTCAATTCCCCAGGACCCATGTTAGCCAGATGCACAAGGGGGCGCACACATCTGGAGTTCGTTTGCAGTGGCTGGAGGCCCTGGCATTCCCATTCTCTCTCTCTCTCTCTCTCTCTCTCTCTCTCTCTCTCTCTCTCTCTCTCTTCCTCCCTCCTTCTCTCTCTGTCACTTTCAAATAAATAAAAATAAACAAAAAAGAACAAATTGTTGTTGAGGTAGTAAAAAATGTTTTTTTAAAAAAGAATAAGGGTCATCAGTTATTCCCTTACTGGGCATTTACCCTAAAAGCTCCATACCTCAGTTCAGAGATATTTGCTCAACCATGTTTATAGCTCAATTATTAATAGCTAAGAGCTGAAATCAACTCAGGTGCCCATCATTGGATGAATGGATAACCAAGATGTGGTATATCTACATGAGGGAATTCTACTCAGCAGTTAGAAAAAAGTGACACAATGAAATTTATAGAAAAATGGTTGCCTTGGAACAGATCATATTCAGTGAATTCACACAATCACAGGCAGATAACCATTGCATATTCTGGCTCATTTGTTGCTCATAACCTGGATCAGCCCAAGATGCTGACATACCTAATAAGTGTTTCAAGTCTTAGACAATAGGCAGAGTAGGGCTTGATGGAAGGGTAAGTTTGGGGGGCACAAAACTGGGCCCAAACTGAACTAGTACCATAGAATCCTATATGCTGGAACACAGAGTAAAAGGTTGAACCTTTAACAGGACCTGAGAGGGAGCACATGAATCTAAGGGCCCTGGAAAGGGTGAGATGAAGCCTAACCTTAAATTTCCTGGTATCTTTTCTTTTTTCTTTTTTTCTTTTTCTTCTTCCTATTCTCTTGGCACTGGACTGTAATTCCCAGTACCAGGATGTGGTTAATGCCCACAATGAGCAGTTTATCAGAGAGACCTATAAGGTTTCCCAAAATAAGAAAACTTCTATCAGAGCACTTGCTTACCCACATGAAGTTAATAATAAGATCCTATTGCTTAAGACACCACATGCTGTCAGGAAGGAACATGGAGAGACCTCCCTGGAATCTGGAAGAGAGCCAGTCCCCAGAGTTAGCCTGTCTAGTACCAGAAGGTGTTACATGAGCAACTGGGGGAAAGTGGCCAAGATCTGTCAGATCAACATGAGGTCTAAGCTACTCAGACGCAAACAACCAGACACAATGCTCACACAAGTGCAATAGTGGCACACACAAGCAATGATGGGTAACCAACTGCTCTTGGGTTGGCTAACAGATCCACTCAGTGGAAAGGAACCCATATCTGGAACTAGGAAGCAAGTCAGAATCATGTGCAGATGATGAGTTTGCTTTCTATTTTTTTTTCTTTTTTGGGGGGGAGGGTTGAGATAGGGTCTCACTCTAGCTGAGACTGACCTGGAATTCACTATCTAATCTCAGGGTGGCCTTGAACTCATGGCGATCCTCCTACCTCTGCCTCCCTAGTGCTGGAATTAAAGGCGGGCACCACCATGCCTGGCTAAGTTTGCTTTCTAATAGTAAACTCCTCTTAATCTTGGGCTACAAGAAGGTCTATACCCATTAAAATTAACCTGTGCTGACTTCACTCTCAATTGGAGAATCTTCTTCTCTTTTCCAGATGGAAGTGGTACCTGATGAGAGAAAGGACCCATCACACTTCACCAGGGCCCCAGATGAAACCATAGAATTGGGGAAATTAGCAAGAGTGCTGCTTTCTCCCTGAACTTGATGTCAGCCCAAGGGTGAAGGAGCTATACACTGAGGACACTCAACACCTACCAAGCCAGAGAGCCAGAGGTGCCTAAGAGCCCACCACTGAAGCAGACTTAAAACAACCCAAACATGGCTCAGGGAATTTCACAGAAGAGGAGGCAGAAAGATTGTTAGAGCTGCAAGTTGGGACATTATGCACAGAGATATTGCATCTTCCCCACAACTGATGATTGCCCCTGCAATGCATGTCCCACAATCCTCATGGGATAACTGGCATCCCCAATGAGGAGGGTACCTTTGCGGGGAGCAAAGATGAGAGAAAGGGTGGTACAAACATGTTTTCTTTATATACTGCATATGTCCTTAACTAACAAAAAAAGGAAGAGAAAAGAATAAGAGTCATAAAAAGTAAAACACTAATTAAAAACCACTGAATTATCTACTTTATTTCCCAAAATGGTAAACTAGAAGCAATATTGCATCCTGTAAGGAAAGATAATGCTTATTACTAGCCTCAAGACCTTAAATGATGAAATCTACCTAATACTTCCATCTTGTGTCTCAATTGTAATCCCTGCAAAATCCAGCTAGATAATGGTGGTGACTATACCCTTACTGCTAATTAACCAAACAGAACAATTTTAATTATTATACCCAGTTTATTGTATCACCGTCCAAAGATTTTACACTATCTACAGTAAAATAAGTAAAACTCTGTCATGTGTAACATTTATTTGACCACTGTATTTTTAATTTATAGTCTTAAAATGAGCAGAAGCAGTTCAAATTCACAAATTCACAAGACTATGCATTTACTCTCTTGGTTTGGAACTGTGTTAATGCTTCTTCTATTCTAACATCTGTATAGCCAAGGGAATAGTTCACTGCTCCACATTATCAATGACAAGTAAATTGTATTGAAATGATTAAAAAATGGAAAATGCTGTCTATAACTTTTTATGGCTAAATGTATCCAGGAAAGTTGAAGGTAAACTGTACAGAGTCACTGCCCTATCAAATCAATGAACATTTTAGGGAGTCTAGTGTGCTAGGTCTCATGAATAAATCCTGTGTCACAAAAAAACAAATATATTACCTGGTACAATCTACCCCAGACAAGAAACACAGTGATCAGTAGTTCCCTTATGATTGTATGTCTAGCATACATCAAACTTATCTGATTATTCAATTCCACACATGTTAGTGGGCCACAAAGAGTTACGGCACAGTTGCAGGGATGGAGTAAAAGGCACAAGGAAATAGGATATGACAGATCTCATGTCACAAGAAGTGATTATATTATAGAAAAAAGCACAGAATACTGTGAAAGTCCTCTGGAAAGTATCAGGTGGCAGACTATTTTATTTCTGGAGAAAAAACTTGTGCAGTCTGCAGGAAAAAAAAAATTGTATACTTTTTTATTGAAGTCCTTGAGGACAGAAAGGTAGAATGACTCATGTAGCAATACATTATAGTATGAGATATCAGGATTAACTCAACAACTTTGGCTTAATGAAGTTAGAAATATGCATAGAAAAATTATAGAGAGTTTCCCATACACCAGTTAGGAATATACATTTACTTAGTCTGTCAGTCAAGAGGCACCAGATCAATGGCATCACAATTATATATGTAGCCCCAAAAGCTTCTCATACCATACTTCTAATACCCTTGTCCAGTGTGAGCAACTAAGGCTCTTTGGAGAAAGTACTGTTTAACAAGACTGTGACTAGGAATTTGAAAGATGGTCTGAAAGCACCTTGTGACTCAAAGTAAAGAAATACTAAAAGGACAAGAATGAGGATATTCCATGAAGGATCTATGGGCCACCTTAAAGGATTAGCAATGGCTAAAGGTGGGACAAGCTTAGAAACAAAATAAAATGATTTTGATGCAAAGTATGAGATATACACCCATGTTTATTTTTTCAAAGAACCAACTCTTCTTTTCATCAATTTTTAAAATTGTTTGCTTTGTTTCCAATTCATTAATTTCTGCTCTAATCTTGATTACATTTTTCTGCCTGAAGCTCTTTGGGTTGGACTCTTCTTGTTTTTCCAGAGCCTTTAGGTGGACAGTCAGGTTATTGATTTGTGATCTCTCTGTCTTTGTAATGAAGGCATTTAGGGCTGTGATTTTTCCCGTTATGACTGCCTTCATTGAGTCCCATAAGTTTTGGTAGGTTGTGTTTTTATTATCATCCAATTCTAGGAATTTTACAATTTTTGCACTAACCATTCATTGTTTAAAAGTGTGTTGTTTAGGGGCTGGATAGATGGGTTAGTGGTTAGGACACATGCCTGTGAAGCCTAAGCACCTAGGTTTGATTCCCAGGTCCCATGTAAGCCAGATGCACAAGGGGGGCACATGCATCTGGAGTTTGCTTGCAATGGATTGAGGCTCTGGCATGCCCATTTTCACTTTCTTTCTCTTGCTCTCCTTCTCTCTCTCTCTCTCTCTCTCTCTCTCTCTCTCGTAAATAAAGAAAAATAAAATCTTTTTTTTAAAGGGTGTTGTTTAGTCTCTAGGCAATGGTGGAACTCTTGATGTGTTCCTGTTGTTAATTTTAGCTTTGAAGCATTGTGATCTGACATGATGCAGGAAGTTCCTTCATTTTTTCCGACTTTATGAAGGCATGCCTTATGGCCTCATATATGATCAATTTTGTGAAAGGTTCCATGGGCTGCTGACAAGAATTTGTATTCTATAGAGTTGGGGAAGAAAGCTCTGTAGATGTCAGTTAGGTCTAGTGGATTTATAATGTTGTTGAGATCTATTATTTCCCTGTTGATTTTATACTTGGATGGTCTGTCTCTTGATGTTAGTGGAGTATTGACATCTTGGACTATGATGATGTTTGTATTTATTTCGGTTTTATTGTTTAGTAGATTCTGTTTTATATACTGGGGTGCTCCTGTGTTTGGCGCATCTATATTTAAGATTGTGATGTGCTCATGTTGGATCATTCCCTTGATGAGTAAGAAGTGGTCTTCTTTGTCCTTTATGATTACTTTGGGTTTGAAGTCTATCTTTTCAGATATTAATATAGCAACATGTGCTTTTTTTATTTCCATTTGCTTGGAATATCATTTCCCAACCTTTCACCCTTAGGAAGTGTCTATCTTTAGTGGTGAGGAGGGTTTATTGAAGACAGTACATAGAAGGGTCCAGTTTTTTGATCCATCCTGATAACCTGTGTCTTTTGATGGGTGAGTTAAGACCTTTACTATTTAAGGTTATTATTGTGAGGTTTGAATTAATCCTTGACATGATGAGATGTTTTATGGGGCTTGGTGCTTTCTTGTGTTATGTACTGTTTTGAGCCTAGTTTATTTTGGTTATTGTTATGCTCTTTGTGGCTCTTGAAATTGGTTGTTTGACTGTTCTGGGTGCAGTATTTGCTCAATTCTTCTCTGTAGGTTTGGCTTTATATTCATATAATCGTAAAGTTTACTTTTTTTCATGGAAAATTTTTATGTCACCATTTATTATGAGGGAAACTTTTGCTGTGTAAAGTAGCTTGGGTTGGAAACCACAGTTTTTCAGACTGAAGTGTTCCGTTGCAGATCCTTCTGGCTTTCAGGGTTATGCTGAGAAATCTGATGTTATTCTAAAGGGATTGATTTTGTATGTTGTGAATTGCTTCTCCCTTGTTGCTTTTAATATTCTCTCTTTGTTTTCCTTATTAAAAGTTTTAACTACTATGTGTCTTGGAGAGTTTCTTATTTGGTCCTACATATTTGGTGTTCTGTGGGATTCTTGTATCTGGATGGGCCTCTCTTCTGCAAGATTTGGAAATTTTTCTTCAATAATTTTGTTGAGTATGCCTCTGATCAGGATTTCTTCTCTTTCTGGTATACCCATGATCCAGATGTTTGGTCATTTTATGGTGTCCCACTGTTCCCTCATATTCTGTTCACTTGATTTTTTTAAAATAAATTGTTATATTTTTTCATTTGAGAGTGACTGACAGACAGAGAGAGAAAGAGGCAGAGAAAGAGAGAGAGAGAGAGAATGGGTGCACCAGGACCTCCAGCCACTGCAAATGAACTCCAGATGCTTGCACCCCCTTGTGCATCTGGTTAACATGAGTCCTGGGGAATTGAGCCTCAAACTGGGGTCCTCAGGCTTCACAGGCAAATGCTTAACTGCTAAGCCATCTCTCCAGCCACTCACTTGATTTTTTGAACTTAGCAAAGGTTGGGGCCTCCTGATAAATTTCTTCTGTCTTATCTTCCAGTTCAGAGGTTCTGTCTTCCACATGGTAACTCTATTAGTGAGTGGTTCTAAAGAGGTTTTTGTAATTTCTATTTCATTTTTGTTTTCTGTTGTGGTTTTTTTTATCATGTTCATGTTTTTTTTTTTTTGAGGTACAATTTCAATTTCAGTTCTGATTTTCTTGATGCTTCCTGTAGTTCATTCTTGCATTTGATTAATTATTCATTTAGTTTAATCAACTGATTGTTGAAGTCTTCCATTTTTTTTACTTACCTTCAATTTATTCTTATCTCTTTGGAGGGTTCTAATGTTTCCTTCAGTCAAGTTAAACCTACTGTCAAACGCTGAACACTCTAAGAAATGATTTTGTTCAATTTTATTTATACAATTTTTGGTTCTTTGATAGTTTACTTCAAGTTCAATGATTTTGTTTTAATCACTGTCCCATTTGTTGTTGTGTTTTCATTTAGGGAATGAATATCTGTTGATTTCTCTGTGATTTCATTGGAGGCTTCCTTAGTAGAACTACACATCCTTGGTGGAGATCTTCCAGTTTAATGACTTTCGTTGTTTTGTTGTTGTTGTTGCATTGTTGTCTACCCATTTTAGGAAGACTCTTTTATTGAGGAGCAAGCAAGTTTTTGTCCTTTGGACCATTCACCCTCTAAGTCAAGTAAACAGGGATGTTGATACCAAGTAGCCAGTCAGGATACCTGAGCAAAAGCTCTGATTCCACAGGAGGACTCCAGAAATGGGTCTGGCCTATTCAGTCCAGATTGCCACACCTGCCCACACAATGTCCCATCATGCAAATTTTTGCTGCTGTTGTGAACCTTTGATATCCAACCAGGGTCACCCATAATAAAACCAGTAATTAACAAAGATAAACTCTACAATATTTTAAATTTTGAGGTAGAAGAAAAGGACTATGAAGCACCAATTAAAATATGTTCCCAGTAAATAGGCAACACATTAATTAGTACATAGTATAGAGGATATTTTTGTTATTTCCAAGTTGGCTTCAAACTCATAGTTATCCTCTTACCTCACTCAGCCTCAGAAATGCTAGGATTGGGCTGGAAAGATGGATTAGCAGTTAGCACTTGCCTGTGAAGCCTAAGGACACTGATTCAAGGCTTGATTCCCCAGGACCCATGTTAGCCAGATGGATGGGGGGAACCTGCGTCTGGAGTTCCTTTGCAGTGGCTAGAGGCCCTGTAGCACCCATTCTCTCTCTCTCTCTCTCTCTCTCTCTCTCTCTCTCTCTCTGCCTCAATTTAAAAAATGCTAGGATTAAAGGCACATGACACCATGCAATTTCTAGGTATTATAAATATGTACAATCTAGGCATAAAAAATTAAATAAAAAATCAAATCTAGAATCTGGTGCACAAAGTAAATAAAGACACATTAAACAGAAGAGATTAAAATTATATATCAATTGAAATTGCTAAATCTGGCTATCATAAGAAACAATTTTAGAAAATAACATCAATGACAAGAACAATATCACATAGTAACTGAAATTTCAAAATTTGGGAAAAGACAACAATTATTATTTTTTAAAAATTTTGTACTCATTGAATACAGTGAAATTGGTACCATTGTTAGCCTCCTCCCTGTTCTCCCCCCTCCACAGGGACCCTCGTTGTTGGGGTATATGGCCCATGCGTTATGGGGTTAGCCTTCAGTTTGGGGTAGGAGGAAATGTCTCTGCATATCGTGACCCAACGTATGGCTGTGACAATCTTTTCACCTCCTCTTCTGCAAATTTCCCTGTGCCATGTTGGTTTCCTTTTAGGTCTGCTTCAGTGTTCAGATCTTGGGAGCCTCTGTGTCTCTGGATATCTCTTTTGGTAGGGGTTGCTTGTTCTCTGTGTCTATCTTCTTCACCATTGTGCTGGTTCCTGGTTTGCCAAGGAAACAGCATTCTTGCATGTTTCCTCAATTATTCTTAGTTTCAGATGGGGCCCTGTAGAGTATTTTGGAGTGGTTCTGTCCGTAGGATCTGTGTCTATTTGAAAAAGAGAAGCAGATTCTTCAACAGAGAGTAAAGTTAGCAACAAATAAATGTGATAACAATTATTTTTTAGAGAGTGTTTAATAGGTATAGGCCCACTTGTAGCCAATGATTGGTGGGAGCTTGATAATGGAGAACAGGCTCATTTTGGGGTATGGTTCTGACTTGTTTCCCAGCTCCAGCTATGGGTTCCATTCCACTGAGTAGATCAGTTAGCCAAACTGAGAGCAGTTGGTTTCCCACCATGGCTGTGTGCCACTATAACACTTATATGAGCATCACATCAGGTTGTTTGCTGCTAAGTAGGTTACACCATGCTTTGCCTGGACAGATATTGGTCATTTTCTCCCAGTAGCTCATATAGCACCTTCTGGTGCTAGATGCACTGTCTGGAGACTGACATTCTTCCAGCCATGTTACTCCATGTTATCTGCCAACAGCATATGGTGTCTTCAGCAGTAGGGTCTTACCACTAACCTGTGGTGGGTCATCAAGTGCTCTGACATAAATCTGTGTTCTTTTGTGAACCTTGTAGGTCTCTCTGATCAAAAGCTCATTGTGGATGATAACTGGGAGTTACAGTTCAGCACACAAGAGAGGAAAAGAGAGAAATAGAAACAGGAAGAGATAAAGGTCAGTTTTCATCATAAACTCTCCAGGGTCTTGTGTATCAGGTATTCCCTCTAAGGGCCTGGTGAAGGTTCAACAATTTGGTCTGTCTTTTAGAATGTAGAGCTTTATGGTAGCATTGCCTATTGGGTCCAGTTTTTTGTCCCCCACCCACTCCATTGCCCTCCCCTCCTTCCCCATTCTCCCTATTGTCCCATCCTTGAGATGCTTGCTAGGTATATCTTCAAATTGGGTAGATTCAGGTTAAGAGCTGTAGATGTGTGAGACTATGTGGTGATTGTCTTTCTGTGATTGGGTGAGAATGATCTGTTCCAGGTTTGAATATTTTTATTCAAATTTAATTGTGTTGTTTTTTCCTTACTGTTGTATAGAATTGAATCTTGCAGATATACCACATCTTAGTTACCCATTCAACTAATGGTGGACATCTGGGTTAATTCCAGCTCTTAGCAATTGTGAATTGAGCAGCCATAAACATGGTTGAGCAACTCTCTCTGGACTGAGGTTTAAAGATTTTAGGGTACATGCCCAGTAATGGAATAACTTGGTCTTTTGGTAACTTTATAGTCAGCTTTTTTAGCAGTCTCCACATTACTTTCCAAAGTGGTTGTACCATCTTACATTCCCACCAACCATGGATGATGGTTCCTATTTCTCCACATCCTTGCCAGCATTTATTTTATTTTATTTTTTTATGTTTGCTGTCCTTACTGGTGTAAGGTGGAATCTCATAGTTGTTTTAATTTGCATTTCCCTGAGGATTAGGGTTGATAAACAGTTTCTTAAGTTTGTGTTGCCATTTTTATTTCTTCCTCTGTGAACTGCCTGTCCAGCTCTTTGCCCCAATTTGTGAGTGGGTTGTTTGACTTTTTATTGTTTAGGTTTTTGAGTTCTTTGTATATTCTAGAGATTAGGCCTCTGTCAGTTGGATATTCAGCAAATATTTTCTCCCATTCTGTGGGTAATCTATTGGCTCTACTTATTGTATGTTTGTCTGTGAAGAAACTTTTCAGCTTCATAAGATTCCTTTGGTTGAATGATTGTTTAAGATCCTCTGCTACTGGGGTTTTGTTCAGGAAGACTTTTCCCTTTCCTATGGAATGTTCCTCTTAAATTTTCCTCCATGAGTTTCCAGTGTTATATTGAGGTCTTTGAACATTTAGACTTGATTGTTTTGTATGGTGAGATGTGTGGATCAAGTTTTAATTTCCTGCATATGCTTATCCAATTTGTCCAGCACTATTTGTTAAAGATGCTGTCTTTTTTTCCAGCCTATATTTTTAGGGCTTTTGTCAAATATCAAGTAGCTGAGTTGCTTGACCCAAAGACCAGGTCCTTGATTCTGTTCCATTGGTCTATTCTCCTGTTTTTATGCCAGTATTATGCTGTTTTTATTATTATGGCTTTGTAAAATAGCTTTAGATCAGGTATGGTGATGCCTGTAGAGGTGTTTCTTTGGCTGAGTATATGCTTGCATACCAGAGGCCTTCTGCTTTTCCATGTGAATTTTGAGATCATTTTTCCCATCTCTGTGAAGAACAATGTTGGGATTTTGATTGGAATTGCATTAAGTCTGTATATTGCCTTTGGTAGGATTGCCTTTTTCACACACAATGTTAATTCTGCCTATCCAGGAGCTTGGGAAGTCTTTTCATTTTCTCACATCCTCCTCAACTGCTTTTTGAGCATTTTTATGTTTTCATTGTATAGATCTTTCACTTTCTTGGTTATTGTTATTCCAAGGTCACACACACACACACACATATATGTATATGTATGTATGTATGTATGTATGTATGTATGTATGTATGTATTGTTTTGCTATTGAGAATAGGACAATGTCATTTCTTTCTTTCTCAGTATCATTGTCTATTGCATATAAAAAGACTATTGCTTTTTGCTTTGGGCAGAGCAGAGAGGGTCCAAACTCTTGGGAGGGAGGAATGGAGCAGAGCAGAGAGGGTCTGAACTCATTGGGGGGTTGCAGTGCGGAGTGGAGAGGGTCCCAAGTTGCCGGGCAGGGGCTGAGCTGAGTAGAGAGGGTCCGAATTGGTGGGGTGGGGGCCACAAAGCAGATCAGAATGGAGAGGGTCTGAAGTTGGGTTGGCAGAGCAGAGAGGGTCCGAAGTTGTGGCGGGGTGTGGTTGTTGAGCAGAGACGGTCTGAATTCATGGGGGGTGTGGGGAATGGAGTGGAGATGGTCTGAAGTCATGTGGAGTCAGGGCAGAGGTGGGGTGGATCTGTATTGGCATGGGGCATGGAAGAGTGAAGAGAGGGTCTGAGGATGCATGGGTGGGCAGGTGATTCTGGGGTATCACCCACGCCCGGCAGAGCAGGTGTTACTACTGGCCTGGGTCCCCTTGCCTGAAGTTAGTGCGGGAGTAGCCCGAGGCTGGGATTCTGGTTATGGCAGCTGCTTGGGAGGATTGGAGGACTGGTGGGTTACCCTAGAGCATGGGGATCTGCTGATTTCCTCTTTTGCATTCTGAACCCTCCCAGTGGTGATCTATTAGTAATTGCTCTCTCCTAGAAGACCCAATGACCCTTTAATGCCTTGCCTCTCCTTCCCCAGGAGTGGTGGCATGGTTTGGTGGATGCCATCTTGACCAGAAGTCCGGAGAACAATTACTTTTTAGTAAATTAAATAATGGCAAAATATCCCTAAGCATAGTGAAAAATAAAATCGTCAATTAAGTGATCTCAAATGCACCAACTTCAGTGAATACAAAGAAAACTATGGCATACTTCAACATAGTCAAACTATTTAAAACCAAAGATTAGCATTTCCTAATAAATGAACAATTGTGGAGTGACCAGAGAAGCTGCATATTTTTCTTTTATTTTCTGTCTGGAGTTTATGTCTAACATTATCCAAAGAATCCATAGAAGATGAGTGACTCATTTCTTTAAGCTATCCTTCAACATTTGAGAGTGTGCCTTAAGTTAGCAGTTAGGTAGAGTATAACTGTTATTTTCTCATTAATTTATAAATATGAGACTATACAGAAAATATCAGAGTGCACATTTATTTTAATTATCAGTGTAATCATATATCTCACACAGTGGCATAGCCACTGCTTCCTCTTCCACCCTAACCCATCTCCAGCATATCATTGTTATAATAGACCACATAAAGAACTATACACAGCATGTAACTGTGGTTAATGAGTTCTCAAACATCCAAAATCCATGATAATGATTTATGAGTTATAACACTGGAAGCAGATGATGAGAAAAGAAATATTTATTTGGGCGGTACAAAGAAAATGGGAAAGAGATACATAGAAGTAATGGCAGATAATAAAAGGCACATTTTCAAATCAGCTCACATTTGTGTACCTGAAGATGAATCTGTGCAAATCTGTGGAAATAAAAACACATGCCTCATATTTATACAATGTAAGAGTTGGGTTACTGATTTAAAAAAAGATGTTAAATATGATGGTGCTGGCACACACACATTTCTCATGTCTTGTCTCAAAAAATAATATTTGTATACTTAATAATTTTGTATCCCTACTAGTGTTTCATAAATATATTTAGGCAAAATAATGACTTTCCTTTTATTTTTGTTTGTTTTTCAACTGAGATTTTGTAATTTATTTATTTATTTGAGAGAGAAAGAGGCAGATGAAGGAAGAGAAAATGGGCATGCCAGGGCCTGTAACCACTGTACACAAACTCCAGATGCATGAGCCACCTTGTGGATCTGGCTTAAGTGGGTATTGAGGAAATTAATCTGGGTTCTCAGGCTTCACAGGAAATGCCTTAAATGCTAAGCCATCTTTCCAGCCCTCAACTGAGATTTGTAATATATGAAAATACTTTAATCTCTCATATTCCTCTCCCATTACTCTCTTTTGCCTCCCCTCAAACACCCCTATCCCACTGAGTGCACTTCTTTCCTAATCTTTATTCTTTTTTGAATTCTCCCTCTTTGTTCTCCTCCATCCTCTATGTCAAAATGTTGACTGGCTCAATGTTGTGCAGAACTTGTGGAGATAAAGACAAACACTGTGAAGTCATGAATGCAATAGTCTGTTGATGTCAGGAGGACAGTGCCCCAAAGTATTTTTTTCACCCTGTGACATTCTGTTTGTTGTCTCTTTTGCAATGTTCCCTGAGTCTTGGAGTGTGTGATATAAATATCTCATTTAGTATTGAGCTCTCAACAGACTCTTATTTTCAGCACTCCATGCACAAACTTCCATGGAAAGCACAGAGATCAGTACTGTGATTCTTTCAGCCACCACCTAAGCAATGCTGCCTGAGGCCTGGCATCTGAGATGGAGATAAAAGCATTGGACTACTTTTCTTCATCATGTTGATAAGTCTTGGATTTCTGAGGTATTCACTACCATCTGCAAAAATAAGTTTCTCAAGCAAAATACATTTACAGGTACATAGTCATATGTATACATTACAATGCACAGTCTACCTTATTTGGAGGGGTGTCACAGGTCACCCTGATCAACAACTTACTGGTAGGTATTTCAACCTTAACCCTGGGATTTACCTGCAACAATTTATGGCTTCTGGGAGTAGTATGATCCACTCAAGCATTGCAAACTCATTCTGAAAAAATTGAGAACAGACCTAGTTTATGGGCATAAACATAATAATTTATAGGATAATTTGATGGCTTCAATGTATCCATTTAGTACAATAACTGCAGTATCTCCTTTGGATATGGTCTATGTCCTTCCACTTGATCTCTAAAAGGCAGAGAAGTGATCAAATGACCTTCAAAGCTTTTTTTTGCCACAGGTTTTTGACTTGGTTATTAGTACCAGACATGGATCCACCTTCCCACATGGAGTAGGCTTCAAATTCAATTTGGGACTAGTTGGTTACTTCCATGCCAGACTTGCCGCTATTGTACCAGTGGAAACATCTTATTTGGCTAGGTAGGTTACAGAATCTACTGCTGGTTAAGATTGTTGATGACTTTTTCTACCCTAGCAACCTGTTTAGCACTTTCTAACACTATGACTGTTAGCCAGCATGGAGGAAACTTCTACTTCAGTTTCTTCTTGATTTCTCAGTGTTCTCTGACTGAAACATGTGATGTCTTCATCAACTGAGTCTTTCCTTCTGGATATGTTGGACAGCCAAGAACACTGGGCATGGTCGGTATTGTTTGGAGGGAGGCTCCCTCACCAACAGCATACTGAAAGGAATTTAACACCCACCACTGAGTTTACCTGCAATAACCCATGGCTTCTGGACATGGCATTATCCATCCATTGCTCGCAGTTATATCCAAACTCATTTTATATCTTTAGTATGTATTTATTTCTTTTTAATTGACATATAGATATTCATTCTGACATTTTAAGTTTAATTTGTTTTTATTCTTATCCCCCTGTCTTCCCCTCCCTCTTTCGCCTAATTCCCCTCTCCTCTATATATCTTTTTCCACTTCCTTCCCTCATCTGCCAGTTCATCTCTTAAACATTTTAATATATTTATTTGTAAGGAAAGAAAGACAGAGAGAGAGAGAGAGTGAGACAGAGACAGAGAAATAGAGAGAGAGAATGAGTATAAAAGGGCCTTGAGCTACTGCAAATGAACTCCAGATGTATGCATCACTTTCTGCATCTGGCTTTATATGGGTACTGGAGAATCAAACCCAGGCAGACAGGTTTTACAAGAACGTGCATTTAAACTCTGAGCCATCTCTCCAGCCCAACTCATCTGTTTATAGTCACTTTTGATTATGATTCTATATTTATAGGTTAAATTCACATATGCCCCCATATATATAAATATTTATGTGCCAAGACCTGCATATCAGAGAGAACATGTGGTTTTAGTCTTTCTTAGTTTTAGTTACTTCACTTAATATAATCCTTTCCAACTTCATCCATTTTCGTACAAATTTCAAGTTTCCATTGTGCATATGCACCACATGTTTTTAATTGTTTTTGTCTATTTTTATTTATTTATTTGAGAGCAATGGACAGAGAGAGAAAGAGGTGGATAGAGAGACAGAGAGAATGGGTGCACCAGGGCCTTCAGCCACTGCAAACAAACTCCAGATGCATGCGTCCCCTTGTGCATCTGGCCAGCATGGGTCCTGGGGAATTAAGCATGGAACCAGGGTCCTTAGACTTCACAGGCAAGCACTTAACCACTAAGCCATCTCTCCAGCCCATGCACCACATTTTTATTATACACTCAGTCATCTATTGATGGACTTCTTGATTTATTTCTAATCTTAGCTATTATAAGTAGAGCTGCAATATACATGGTTATACAAGTACTTCTGAGTTGAGCATGGAGTCTTTAGGATACATGGGAAGCAGTGGTATATCTGGGATGTTTGGGAGTTCTGTGTCTTTCTTTTTGAGATGCCTTTATACTGATTTCCATAATGGCTATACTAGTTTGCACTCCCACCAACAATAAATGAGGGTTCCCCTTCCCCTGAATCTTGGCCAGCATTTGTTGTCTGATTTCTCTAGGACAGTCATTTTGACTAGAGATAAGATGGTTTTGATTTGTAGTTCCTTGATGGCTAGGGTTGTTTTAGATTTTTAAGTACTTAATGGTCATTTCAATGTCTTCTTTTCTGAACTGTTCATAACCTTAGCCCATTTGATGATTATTATATTTTTTGTGTTTAATTTTTGCCGCCCTTTGTAAAGTCTGCTTATTAGGCCCTGTCTGAAGTATAACTTGCAAAGATTTTCTTCCATTCTGTAGACTATATTTTCACTTTGTAGATAATTTGTTTTACTATGCAGAAACTTTTTAATTTCATGTAGTCCCATTTGTTGATTTTTTTTTGAGCAATTTCATGTGCTTTTGAAGTTCTGTTCAAAAAATTCTTCCTGATGTCTATAAGCTGGATAACACATGTTATTTTTCCTGTGCTGCTGTTTGTGTTTAGATTTTACATTGAAATTCCTTCTATTTCTAGTTGACTACAAATTTATTTTTTTTTTGTAGCCAGTAACTAAATCATGTACTTTTATATCAATTGTTACACAGAGATAGAAAATTAGCTTGTAAGTCTATTATAATTTCTTTAGATATAATACACAAAATACTAAAGATAGAAATTCTTCCTATATCATTCTCATAAGCATAGATATAAAATTCATTAATAAAATACTATTAAGTCAAATTTAGCAATATTTTGAAAATTACAATAATAAAATGACATCATTTAAGGAACAATTTTTAATATTTACTATTTTCTATACCCATATAATTATAATATATACTTTCAAAAATTTTTGATAAGTATTTACAAACATATCAGTATTATAATTTGAATATAAAAGGTCCATGTGTTGAAGGTGTCCTGAGCATGGGAGATGAATTAACTGAGATTTATGAATCATGAAGGCACTAGCCTCATCACTGAATTAATATTTTGATAAATTCATTATTAGAAAGGGTTATTAGGATATGAGGCCTTGTAAGAGGAAGTGTGTTGCCAGGGATATGCTTTTGAAGGGTATATTTTTAAGATAATTTTACTGAAATATAATTGGCATACTAAAGCACATAAAATTCAAAGTGAAAATTTGCTCTATATTTTATGACAGAGAGAGAATTGGCACCCCAGGGCCTCCAGCCATAGCAATAGAACTCCAGTGCACCCCTTGTGGTCATGTACAATTTTGAGTACTTGCATCACCTTGTGTGCCTGGCTTATGTGGGACCTGGAGAGTAGAACATGAGTCCTTAGACTTCTCAGTCAGAGGTCTTAACTGAAAAGCCATCTCACCATCCTTGAAGGGTATATCTTGCCCTCAGCACCATTGTTCCTTCTCACTGCCTCCTGGCTCCGACAAGGACAACAATCTACTTCCATGCTACATGCTCTTGCCACTGGAATGTTCTGCATCCCCAGAGGCCCACAACATTGGAGCCAGCTGACCATGTCCTTACACAGTGAACCAAAATAATTTTTCTTCCTAGAAATTATTTCTCTCAGGTAATTTGTCATAGCAGTAAAAAGTAATTAATAAACCTATATCAACTTGTAAAGTACTATATATGTTGTTCCATGTTATCTATATAATCTCAGACATTATTTTAAGTGCCATGAAAATATAGCAATTTTGTTATATTTCAAAAATATAAATTATTATAATCATTTTATTCATTTGAAATATCATGTACAGAGAATTTTTTTTTTATCTAGCTAAGGAGTTTAAAAGGATTTAAAATCCCAGAAATTTGAATCCTGGTGTCTTTCATTATCATAGCACTATACTGTATAAGTATTACTGCCCCTTGCTAAAATAAACTTTACTGTGCATTTCCACATTAGCAGAGAAAAAAGAGACTTTCAAAACTACCTCAATTTGTTTGAAAGTCATTCATGAAAACATTCAGAAGAAAAACAGCAGTGAAGGACAGCTTCTCTAATCTAAAAAAAACTTAAAATCCCATCAAAAATAGTCAACAGAGAATAGGAGAAAGGTGTTTGTTGCTTTTGCTTCTATTTTACTTTGTTCTACCCAATTCAATTAATCAGGATAAAAGAAACCGATGCGTGAAATTCAATATATAGTTATTATTTGAAGATGAAGGTCACAAGAAAGTTATATAAAATTACTGCATACAAGACAAATGTTCACAAAGTTATGATGATACCACAGGATGTTTAGACTTCTAGAAAAATACAATAATCTGAGATGATAATAAACAACAGAATGTTCAAGGCCAACCTGAGGCTATAGAGCAAGTTCCAGGTTAGACCCTGCCTCAAATAAAACCAAGAAAAATAAAAAATGAGAAAACAAATAGAAAGGGAAGGAAGGGAGGGAGGGAGGGACAGAGAGAAGGAGGGAAGAAAGGGAGAGAGGGAAGAAGGTAGAAAGGAAGAGGAAGGCAGGGAGAAAGACCTCCATTTTTTATACGGGCTATGAAGCCTTAGCCAAAGTCTTAAACTGGTATGTCCAAAGGGCATACTGCCTGATTCACAGATGACATCTGCTATCTGTGTGTTGTCATGCTGGAAAAGATGAATGAGTTCTATGAGCTACATCATGGGGACACTAATGCTGTCCATGATGACTCTGCCTTCAGGATCCAAGTACCACAAAAAATGCCTCTTGTGCAATGTCTTTTTAACTCATAAATTTGGGAGATATAATTTTTATAAGATTATATATACATACACTTGTAAATATATGTTATCACATATGTTTATATAAAATAAAAGTATTCTAATATGAATCAAAATAATATTAAGAATTATCTAAAATATAATGAAAGTTATGAAGCTCATAATAAATTTGACAAGAGTCACATAAGACTATTTTGGAGAAATCAAAAACATTTTAGGCTGGGAGTGGTGACACATGCCTTTAACCCCATCACTTGGTTGGCAGAGGTAGGAGGATTGCCATGAATTCAAGGCCTCCCTGAGACTACATAGTGAATTCCAGGTCAGCCTGGGCTAGAGCAAGACCCTACCTCAAAAATCAATCAATCAATCAATCAGTCAATCAATCAATAAAACGTTTAGTATGGGAAGATAAAAATAAAAAACAGTACTTTCTAATAAAGGTATTAGCATTAAACAGGAGTATATTATTTCCACCCTAATTTTAAAATGTTATCACAATAACAAAATTAACTTTGTAATTACAAAGTTAAAATAAACTTTGTATCTACAGACAAAACCAAAATTGGCATGTCTCATTTAGTCCAATGCGTGAGTAAAAATAAATTTTAAATTACTTGAAATACATGTAAAATTATTTCATTTTTTACCATATTCAGTATCAATACCACTATGATAGATTTTTAAAAAGTAACTTTACTTGCATAAGGGAAATTTTAGCAAAGTTTCACCAAGAGAAACATTTGACATGAAAGTGATAAATTATATTGACAAAGATATTCCAAGATCAGCAGAATATACTATATACATTATTGGCTACAAAACTTTAATCTATATCACAATGCAGCTATATAAAATCCTACAGGCCACTACTAAACATCTAAACTTCCTGTCGAAACTACATAGTACTTTTGCTCCACATCCAATCTTGTTTTGATAGCTAAGTGCAAGTTGTTTCCTCTGAGTTGATCATTTTAATAGCAACTATCATATATTGGAAAAGTTTAATTTCCTGCCCAGGAATGCATGCTGATGATTTGACTAAATATACCTGATGTGAACTCTGTTCCCTTGTCCATGCTCCTACCTGTGCATTTCTTGAACTTTATGGGAAGCTAACACAAGTATCAAATGGACAAATTAAATTGGAGCAGGACTAAACTTGAATATCATCAATACTGCATTTTAGTTTAGATAGTAAAAGATAATTATCTAACACTTGAAGATGATAATTACCAAATGCAGTTTCCAAAATAAAATCCTTAAACATGGTCAAATTACAACTATTCTGTTGCTACTGGTGTCATATATTTACCCAAATCAAACTAAATTATTTTAGATTGAGTTATATGAATTACTGTATTTTTGAAATAAAATAATCAAATATTAGTAATCTTATATGTAACAAATACAAGTATGTATGTGCAGACTTGAATATACCAAAACAAATGAAATTTTAATTTTTTGTTTTCATATATATTCACATATAGACCATATGATACAAAGTAGGTGATAAAAGATGAATGTGATCTAGTCCCTCCTTTTAAAGAGTTTACAACTTATATCTGATGTGGTATGAGATAATGAGGTTAGGGCCAGTGGATATCAATTAGTGTAAAGGCCTTGAGCAAATAAAGCAGTGACAGTGAAAAGGAATGTCATAGAAAGTGAGGGAAGCAGGCATTATTCCCTTAGAAATGACTATGCATCTGCCTTGAAAACATCTTTAATAATATTTATACTCTATAATTAGTATCTCATAAGTTCAATTTTTATCTTTATGTTCTTCTTGATAAACCATATGGAAGTTTTCTTCTTAATTTTGTACAAGGAAATTTTAAGAGAAAACATGGTGGAAAAACATATATAGCAATAACCCCTTAGTTATGAGACATTGTACTTTACATATGTACTCTACATAAGTTATGCAGATAAAATTGAGGTGGAGACATGTTTTTAAGCAATAGCATCTAGATGTTCTGTAATTTGGAAGCCAAATAAAAGAAATGTATGACCTACAGTGTTAAAAATTAGTTTATATGCAAAAATTGAGATACTATATTTGCTTGTCATAGAAGACATATTATATTTTATTGAGAAGAATGGAAAGCAAACTATGAAGAAAGTTGATGAACCAGTTTCAGGTCCAGAATTAAATTTAAGGTACAAGTCATATTAAATAGTATGCTGTTTGATTTACTTTCAAAATCTGTGGTACTCACTTAACTCCAGAATGAACAAACTATAAAGGCTTTCTCTAAGGTTTAATTCATTGTAAATTCATCCTGGATTTTGCAATCCAGTATACCATAGCACATTTAATTTGAATCCATCTGTCTTTAGTTGTTTATATACTTAAGAAACTAATTATTAAAAAGTAATGGTTACAGAGGCAGTCTGAAAATATATATGAAGACAGACTTCTGGAATGGAAGGGAAAGACCTCTGAACAGCTACTTCTCCATAAAAACAACAAGAATAAAAATGCCAAAAATCAACATTTACAGAACTCTGAAAACTAAAGGTGTGGTTTATTATTCAATACATGATCCAAGAAAAGAAGAATAGCCCAAGTATGAAAAGTGAGGTCTGGCTGTTATAATAGATCCTTAGATGAGAAAAAACAATCTAGTCAACTAGATGTTTGACAGATCTACAGCCAAGCTGCCCTTGGAAGAGGAAGAAGAATAGGTTTAAAAGACACCCATAAAATTTGATGTTCTATCATTTTTCTACAAATTTCATTGTGTCATTTTTATTTTCTTACTTCTGAGTACAATTCCATTGTGTAGATATACCACATCTTGGTTATCCATTTGTTGAGTGATGGCCACCTGTGTTGATTCTAGTTCTTAGTATTAGGATTTTTGCAACTACAAATGTGGTTGAGCAAATATCTTAAAACTGAGATGTGGAGCTTTTAGGGTAAATGCCCAGTTAGAGAATAATTAGGTGTGTTGGTCACTCCATATTCATCCTGTTCAGGAGTCTCCATATTGATTTCCATAGTAGTTTTATGAGTTTACATTCCCACCAACAGTGAATGAGGGTTCCTATTTCTCCACATCCTAGCCAATATTTGTTTTCATTTTAATTTTTAATATTTACTATCTTTTCTGGGGTAAGGTTGAATCTCATAGTTGTTTTAATTTGCATTTCCCTGATGGTTAGGGATTTTGAACATTTTCTTAAGTGTGTGTTAGTCATTTATAATTCTTCTTCTGAGAAATCTCTATTCAGTTCTCTGCCCCACTTTTGGTGTGGGTTGTTTGATTTTTTTAAATTTATTCAATTTTTATTTATTCAATTGAGAGAGAGAGAGAGAGAGCCAGGGCCTCCAGCCACTGAAAACGTACCCCACATGAGTGTGCCCCCTTGTGCATCTGGCTAATGTGGGTCCTGGGGAATTGAGCCTCAAACTGGGATCCTTAGGCTTCACAGGCAAGCGCTTAACTGCTAAGCCATCTCTCCAGCCCATGTTTGATTTTTTGATTGTTTAGTTTTTTGAGTTCTTTGTAGATTCTAGGTATTAGGCTTCTGTCAGTGGTATAGCTGGCAAAGATTTTCTCCCATTCAGTGGGTAGTCTATTGGCTCTGCTTATGGTATGTTTGTGCAAAAGTTTTTTATCTTTATGAGAACCCATTAGTTGAATACTTGTTTAATTTCCTGGGGAGTTCCTTCTATTTTTTCCTCCAGTAGTAGAATAATTTTGGGTCTTATTTGAAGGTCTTTAATCCACTTGGACTTGATTTTTGTGCATGGTGTGATGTATGGGTCTATTTTCATTTTTCTGCATATGTTTATCCAGTTTTTCCAGCACCATTTTTGAAGATGCTGTCTTTTCTCCAGTCTATGTTATTGGGGCCATTGTCAAAGATCAAGTAGCTGTAGTTACTTGACCTAAAGTCCATATCTTCAACTTTCTTCTGTTGGTCTGTATTTCTGTTTTTATGCCAGTACCATGCTGCTTTTGTTACTATGGCTTTGTAATATCGTTTTAGATCAGGAATGGTGATGCCCCCAAAGGTGTTTCTTTTGCTGAGGACTTAGAATAGTGAACTTACACAACCACAGAAAGACAATCATAGCGTGATCTCACACATCTGTGGTTCCCAACCTGGAACAGCTCAGGTTGCTGACACAACCCATAGGTATCTCAAGGCCTGGAAAATAGGGAGGGGAAGGAATGGTCTGGGGGAACAAAAATCTGAACCTAAGTTGAACTGGTACCATAGAAACCTATATCCTGGAAGGTAGGCAAAATGGTTAAACCCTCAACAAGAGCGTAGGTGGTGCACTTGAATCGAAGGTCCCTGGAAAAGTTGAGATGAAATTTAACCTTAAATTTCTCCTGTCTCTTTCCTTTCTTTCTTTTCCCTTGCTGCTTCTCTGTAACTCCCAGATCCAGGATGTGGGTAACACCCACAATGAGCTAGTGATCAGAGAAATCTACAAGGTCTCCCAAAACATTACAGACTTCTGTCAGAGCACTTGATTACCCACCAGAGGTTGACTGAGAAAGCAGCACTCTTGTTCATTTCCCCAATTCCTCTGTGGTTTCAGCTTGATCCAGAGTGAAGTATGCTGGGTTGTTTATCTCCTCAGATCCTGCTCCCATCTGCAAAAGAGTAGCAGAATCTCCAATAGAGAGTAAGGTCAGCACTGGTTAAATGGAATAACCATTATTTAGAGAGAATTTAAAGGGTTAATACCCTCTTATATGCCAAGATTAGTGGGAGCTTGATATTGGAAAGCAAAATCATTATCTGGATATGATTCTGACTAGTTTCCCAGTTCCAGATATGGTTTCCTTTCCACTGAGCAGATCTGTTAGTGAATTCAAGAGTGTTGTTTACCCACCATGGCTGTGTGCCACTATTGTACTTGTGCAAGCATCACATCAAGTTGTTTGCCTCTGAGTAGCTTAGACCTCGAGTTGCTTGGACAGATGTTGGCCACTTTCCCCCAGTAGCTCATATTGTGCCTTCCAATACTAGATATGCTAATTGTCTGGGGACTAGCTCTCCTCCAGATTCCAACAAGGTCTCTCCATTGTCCATGTGCTAGGAGAGTACAGTCGCCAGGTGTGGTAGCTTGAATGATTGTCCCCCAATAGACTCAGGTATTATTAAAATTGAGTTTGCAGCTTCTGCCCTTAGGAGGCAGACTCCTGCTGTGTGTGGGGGGGGAGAGGGGGAGGGTGTCACAGGAGTGGATATGAACTCTAGCCTAAGGTTTTCAGATGGTGTTATGCCTGAGTTCTCTGCTTTTCACTGCTGGTTTTTGTCCTTGCTTGTTTGTGGTGCTGGTGTGTGGTTTGGATTGGTGGAAAGGGGCCAGCTTCTTCTGCCATTAATAGAATTCCCCCTGAATCTGTAAGCTTCAAATAAATCCTTTCCTCTCATAAAAAGTTTAATGTCAGAGACTGTCACCACTGATCCCCAAGAGCAAAATTATCAAGATGGGAGGTAAACTGTTACTTGTGTGACTCAGTGCTTATTTACAGGACTCAGCCCTTACCACAGGACTTTGTCTGAAACATTACCAGGGAATTATTTAGTACCTCACTTGTCTGAAGCAATAGTTATAACTTAGAGTAGACAAATCAAACACACCAAGGAAGAGATTATTGTTTTGTAGAATTGTATAAATATGAACGAAACACCAGAAAAGGCTTATGATCTCTGCTGTAACTGTGAAGCTCTGACTAGGGGGAAGCAAAAGCTGAAGAGAGTGGCCAACTCCTTGTCAAGACACTGAAAGCAAATTCCCTTACCAGTGCATAACTCTTCTGACATATATTTGTTTACTTTTGATTGATTGATAAGTCTTTCAAGGTAGGGTCTCACTCTAATCCTGGCTGATCTGGAACTCACTATGTTGTCTCCGGTGGCCTTGAACTCTGGGTGATCTTCCTACCTCTCTCCCAAGTACTTTGATGAAAGGCATACACCACCATGCTTGGGTCTTCTCACATTTAAAGAACTTTTTTTCAGTCATGACTTGACAATGAAGCAAAAAAGGCACAGATTTCACAGATTAAATATGAAAACGAGTCTTATGAAATGCTAAACACTAAAATACAACAACAAAAACCAACAATAAAACAGTAATATCAAATTTCAAGGAAGAGAAGAATCATATTTCCAGATTCATAAAAATATAAATTATAATTACTGGGGAAAATAAAAGAAACAGCTAGAACTCCTCTTAAGAAAGTACATTTATCTTAGTAGCCAGAAATAAGCAATGCAATGGGTATGCTAAAAGAGTAAAGGGAATTCTGGGTAAGGAACTTAAAATATAAAGCAAAAATATTTTAGCAAATAGGGAATGTGAATGAATAGATGTGGACTGTTCATAAATAAATACAAAAATGTGTAATAAAATCCACAAAGGAATCAACCAAAATATCACTTTTAAATATATGATAAAAGAAACAAAGTGAACAAAGAAAATACTAAATTTTTATAGAATAGGTAATAATACAGGAGAAACCAATCAAAGTGAGATATATTAAAAATAGGAATGGAAATAAATTCATGAGACTATAAACAAAATGATTTCATTTATACATAAAAGGCTCAGTGAATTAAGGGAAGTTAAATTAAAAGGAACTTGAGGAATAGAAAGAGAAAAGAATGAAGAGAAATGAACAGATGGAGAGTTATGTGAAACCCAGCACATGAGTACATTTATTTTTGCTGTCTCTTGTGCGCAAAGAAGAAAAAGAATTCTGAGAGAGCGTAAGAAAGAGAGAGGAAGAGACTTTTGTAATTTGATATAAACTATTCATCATGTTATTGAAACACACTTAGCTCTAGAAAGATAAACCTGCATGTTTGCTATCCAATTACACCAAAGTAGTAAAACTAATAAAAGACAAATGTATCTTTTTATTTTTATTTTTTATTAGAGACAGAATGAGGGAGACAGAGAGTGTGTGAGCATGAGTGGTGGCAAGGCATCTAGCCACTGCAAACGAACTCCAGATGCATGTGCCTCCACGTGCATCTGGCTTACATGGGATCTGGAGAGTTGAACCAGGGTCCTTAGGCTTTGCAGGCATGCACATTAACTGCTAAGCCATCTCTCCATCCCTGACAATTGTAGCATTAATGTAGCAAAAGAAGAGCAACTCATTATGTAAGAATAATTTTTGAAAAAAAAAAACCTGATTCTTTATCAGATAATAGAGGGAAGATGACAATGAAATAGAAGTGATGAAAGAGAATAAAATTCAACCAAGAATTGTGGTCTGGAATATAATATCTCACAATTAGAGGCAAGAGTAAGATGAGTGTAGAAAACCTGCTTTATTAGAAATAAGAAAATAAATGCATCCAGCTTTACATGGGTACTGGGGAATCAAACAGAAGTCCTTTGGCATTGCCAACAAATACCTTCACACTAAGCCATCTCCCCAGACCCCTCCTATACATTTTTAAAGTTACTTAACTTTTAAAAATTATTTTCTTGAGGCATTCTATAGGGTTTACTGCTAACATTTTAATGAAAATAATTTATTAATATGAACAATTTATATAACATGTAAAATTTTTAGTCTAACTTCATTTTATTTTCTTTGTCTTATTTTCGTATTAATGAATTTATAAGCATCATTTCATATGGTGGCATATTGCAACTTTTAGTAATGTATGTTCTCTGGAACATACACAATTGCCTTTGAACTTAAAGGAATGCCAAAGGTTATGTATATTGTATGAATGCAACAAATGAATCACATGGACTTGGTTCTTTCAAGATTTTATAAAAGCGTCTCCTAGAATATGTCACCTGGTTCCTGTTCTCATGTTAATTCCTCAAAGGTCATTACCTCTCCTTTGGTTTCTCATAGTGTTTATAAGTGGCCATGCAGGTAGCTGTGGAAAGTATGAGACATAACAGTTCTATTTTATACAGATTTTTGCTATGTAAAAACATGCTTAAAATTCATTTTATGACTGTGATCATGTAAAAATAAATTATTATTAATACCAAAACATTCAACTGCTCAAAATAGTTTCTTTTAATTAACAATTATTTAAAATTTTCATGATTCCCTACAGCAGAGTGGCCATCACATTTAGTGGATAAGTCCATCCTGAAGACATGATCAGTAGACAGACTGGGAAACTCAGTACATTGTGTGAACCTGAGCTCACACAGTAGTGTGCACTGAAGAGATGTGGCATGAGGATATCTGGCATGAGGATATCAGAGACATCTTTTGAACCAATCATGTAAATAACTATTTTTACTGAAGTCTAATATCTTCTAATAACATCTTTCATAGAAAAGAAGCTCTTAAATCTTTGACTATATATCACCAAATACATCTTGTAACTGGGATGATATGTGATGTTATAGTTATATTACAAAAGAAAATGATACCTTATATTTGTTTTTGACAACATTGTTTATGTACTAGTCCTTGAAAACTGCATAGAACGTATTTTTTTCTATCTAGCAACATGAATCAATGCAATAAAAGAGAACTATAATAATGCTGATGTTAGAAGATAAGATAATACCTTGTAGGCTCTTTTCATGGTATATTAAGAGAGATGCACAAGGCACATTGTGGTCATGGTTTGACCCAAAGTATAATCGAATCTGTGAAATAGTGAAGTGCTTTATAATGGAGCTTTACTGTAATTGCTTTGTCAGGTTCTCAGTTGTATAACTCTGCCCTAAATAGAAAAAGGTTGCCCCATTGCTTGTGCATACAGTGCATTTAGGAAGACTACGTATGTTTCAGCTAAGGTAGTATTGACCCAAAAGACACTGGAGCTGTAAGCAGATCAAGGAAGAATGCTTCTGATTATAGGCTAGTTCAGGCAGAATAAGAAATCAACAGATTAATGGTGTTATGTGTTTTGTTTGGGGCTTAAATAGGAAAAAAAAAAGGAACTCCTTAAAAAGTTTATTCTGTATTGCAACTAGGAGACTAAAGAGAAATGAACTAAAATGTTTTTGTTAAGTTTTCCACCAGTTGCTAAAAAGTCATGAGAAGCCTCTAAGAGTAAGGGAGGTAATGCTCAGAAATTATTTTTAGATTTAGAAAGAGAATAAGGTTAAGTTTCCTTGGAGACATAGTTCTTCCAGGCCAAATCTGACTTGATATGAAGTAACATGAATATTAAGAGGCTTTAACTGCTTCTTGTCTGCATTATTTTCTTGAATCAACCAAAATTATTAGAGGCTCACAACTTTCAGAATAGTAACACATTTTGAGAATATTTGTCTGTCCACATTTCAGACATTATGTTTCCTATAATATGCATTTTATGTAATATATTATGAGTACTATTTACATTTTATGTAAAATAGTGAAATTATAACCCAACCTCCCTTAGAAATAAAAAAAGGGATGGGTGTGGGTGCTGGCTCAGTGGATAAAGTTTTTACTGTACAAGGATAAGTACCTCAGTTCAGATCCTCAGATCCCATGTAAAAGCTAGAAGCATTGGAAAGGATGCTATAATCCCAGCGTGCCTACAGTGGTATGGAAAGTTGAAAAGAGAATCTCATGGAAACTCATGGACCAGGCAGCCTGGAAAATGGAGTGCTGAAAAATGTGAGACCATGCCTCAAACAAGCAAGCACTGACATCCCATTATTCTCTTACCAACACAGTTGTTCCATGACATACATGAACCCCCACTCACACATGCTAACTCACACACATGCATACACACACACACAAGAAATAAAGAGATTTTTAAATTTTTCTGTAGCCACTCCCATTTAGAATCAATAAATTGCCCATGTAGAGATTCTTAACCACTCTACATGGAAGGAATCACAACTGTTTAAAGTATAGTAGAGCTATAACTGACAAAATTATTATAGACTCTATGCCAAAATCTTTATCTAATTTTCTTTTATTTTTTTGAAAGTTAAATACCCATTTCTATATTTAAACAGAAGTATAATCTGATTAAATTTGATAAATAATATTAAATTTTCAAGTATACATTTATGAGCATATATAGTAAAAGAAACCATTGCTTAAAGATTTTATTTTGAATTCATTTTCCTATTCATAACTTCCAATAATTTGATTTTCTTAGGGCAGTGTTTCTTAAGTTTCACTGTAAGTGAAGATGATTATTGTTCTTAACAGTAGGAATCCTTGAAATCCTAACTGTATGCTTGGGTTCCTAATGAAATTCACTAGGAATATACGTTATCATCAGCACCCCAGCATCATCACCCTTGAGTAGGGAAGAAGGCAATCATATGCTTTTATGGCTTAGACAGCCTAGATAATGATTTATTGCACTTAGTACTAGTCTATGGGACAAAAGATCCTGGAAAACATTGGCATGGCTTCTCCAGTTTTTGTTTATGTCCTATCAAAGAGAGGCAAATCTACAAGGTTTAAGAGATGTAGGAGAAGTTATATTGTACCCCCAACAATACTGGGCACACAAATTGAAATTAGCTAAAAAAAAAAATAAAGTTAGACTGTCTTTCAGATACGACCCTAAAATTTATTAATTAGGTTATACAGGTAACTGAAATTATTAGTTCTGGTGTCTTATAATTTCTAAAACTTAAAACATTCCTGATATCACCATGAGAGTTGTCTGATATGTGCTGCCCCCATTTTTGTGTGAACGTGAAGCAACTAGTTAAGAAACTATGAAAGTGTTAAACATTTCCTGGTTAAGACATTGAACTTTGAAGTCTGTGAATAAAATTTTACTATGTGCCTAAATCTGAGTGATTCTTGACCACTCCTACAAGTGTGTGAGACAGTGTCCTTATTTTAAGCCCTGTGATACCTCTGGGCTCCCATAGGGAAAATGATCATCGCAATCTCAGAGTATCTGCCAGCCCCTGCTATTTCCACCATTGCTCTGAGGCACATACCTGCTCTTGTACTATTGCAGAAGGAACACTGCAAACCCAGAGATGCCTCTGCAATAGAATGCAGAGGATGTCTTTCTCAGTCAAAATGTTGTCACGGATGGTGAATTAAGGCTTAGCCAAGAACATTGCTACATTTGCCATTCTTTAGATGAAATGTTGGTCATTACACATGAATTAAGTGTCATTTGCATAAATTCACTTTAGAAAGATTGTATTTTTCTAATATCACTATGGGGGCCCAAGGATTACCCAAAATTTGTATTGGAAATAAAGAAACTTTCTATCCATTTGCTGAAGTTTATAAGCTTGAATTTAGGGTTCTGCTATTTAGAAACATAATAGATATTTCTGATTACAACTTTTGTAGCAAGATATTTTGGGAATAATTAGCTGAAACTACCAAGGGTATAAATTTTATTATTTAAAAATCTTATAAATAAAATATATTAAAAAATCAGTAGTCTGTTTCTCAAGAAAATAGTTTTATGAACAATATGCTGAAAGTTTTCAAGTTGCCATGCAGAAAATTCACATTTAACCTGATAAGAATAAAAGAATGAATGTTCTATACTAAATTTATCCCAAATTCATTAGATAGTTTATTCTGATAAGGGTAACTTTCAATTAGTGGCTAATATAATGGGTGGCATTTCAGGTTGACAGTTGTTTCCAGTGAATTGAAGTGCATTTACTCATTTTTTTTTTTTTAAATTTCGAGAGAGATGGAGAGAGAGAGAGAAACAGAGAGACACGAGAAATACAGTATTAGTGCTAGGGCCTCAGCCTCTGTAATCGAACTCCAGATGCTTGTGGCACCTAGTGGGCATGTGCAACTGTACATTTGCCTCACCTTTGTGCCACTGGCTAACATGCAATATGGACAGTCAAACATGGGTAATTAGGCTTCACAGACAAGTGTCTTAACTGCTAAGGCATCTCTTCAGACCCTGAATTCTTTACAATATGCTGTCTCCTCTAATTAAATTACCTTGCTCTCCTGAACTTGGACTTTTTTGACTACTTGCTTGATCAATAGAAGAGCCCCATTGTACTTTCTAGAGCAAAGGAAATAAGGCAATTTACCTAAAGTCACATGATTAGTAAATGGAAAAGTGGGTATTTCATGCCAGCAAGTCTAATTTAATGGTCTATACAAATACTAACTATCCTATTCAATTTATAGACTGAGTGATCATAGAAACACTCAAAAAAGTGAACTAAAATATTTAAGTAAGAGGACTTCTGGCCAAGATGGCGACTGCCTAGCTGCGCTGTAAATCCCAGGGAAAGAAAGGCAAGACATTAAGAGTTCACTGGGTCTTTTAGGGGAGAGAAATCTCCAATAGATTGTCAGTGGGAGGGCATAGAGGGAGAGAAAACAGGGAATCCCGGATTCCCTCGCAGGTGGGTAGCCGACCCCTCCCCCCAAATAGCTGCCACTCAGCCGCCACCAATCTATCCCTGCATGCGGAAGCTTAGAATGCTCCGCACATTCGCCCACTTCCTGCTCCGGCAACCGGGCATTCAGCGAGTCCTAGAAATAACAGGGAATCCCTGATTCCCTCAGGAGCAGGTAGCCCACACCTCCCTGTATCCACCGCGCAGCTGCACCAAGATCGACCCCTGCGTGAGGAAACAGACTGCTCCACCCACTCACTCACTTACTGCTCCTGCCACTGCACTTTCAGTGAGCCCAGTCCCACAGCAACTGCCACACTAGCTCACACTGTGTCTCTCGCTTGCGCCAGCTCAGGTGCCATCCCCTACCTGTCTGCTGTGCCAGCCATCCACAATTGTCCTGTGGCTGAGGAGTGCACACTGCTTCTGGGTCCCAGTGTTCCCAGACAGAGTTTGGGCTGCTTCAGTGCTTGGTGCCTCAGTGCCACTCCTAGCTCAAACACAGGCAGCTTTGGCACATTACTGCTTGAGAATTCAGACAACTTTGGCACCCCTGCAAGGCAGTAGATAGGCAGTTTGGCAAGTGAGAGCCAAAGCCCAGAATGCTTGGCAACTGCCCCAGGATACCTGAGATTCCCTTTGTGCTTGAGCCCAGGCTGATCCACCCACCTACGTGCCCATACACTGTCATGCGCAGACCACAACACAAAAGAAATAACATGAAAAATCAAATGCAAGAAAATCCAGTTAGATCACCCAGTCCTACAATGAATACATCTAACCAAAACATAGAAGAGTCATTAGGATCAGAACATCAAATTTAAGCTATGAGCAATGCATCCCTGACCAACGTACTGGTAGAACTTGCTAGAAAGCAACAAAGGACTGATAATTGTGTGGATGCTGCCATCACTAAACTAGAACTAACACATAAGAAATTGGAAGGAATTCAAAGAGAGTTAAGAGATTTGAGGGAGAGTGAAAAAAAGAAGACCTTAAAAATCAGCTGGCCATGCTAAATGAAGACATAAGGAAATGCAAAGATGAATTCCAAGAATCATCAAGAAAATCAGAAAATTATGTTAAAAGGGAGCTTGACAGAGACATGGAAATTATACATAGAAAAGTAGACAATGCAAACTTAATTGACAAGTCCAAAATTCTCTAGAAGCTCTCAAGAATAGAGTCAGCCAAGTGGAGGAAAGAAAATCTGATCTGGAAGATAAGATGAAAGAAACCGTTAGAGAGCTCAAAAATTTCAGTAAGTTCAAAAGTTCCTATGACCAGAGCATGAGGGAATTGTGGGATACACTTAAACGTCCTAATATCAGGATCATTGGAATACCAGAAGGAGAAGGAATTCAGACCAAAGGCATGGAGCACTTATTTAACAAAATAATTGAAGTCTATTAAAAGAAAGGCTCATCAAGATAAAAGCAGCCAACAGAACTCCAAACAGACTGGACCAAAAGAGAAACTGTCCAAAACATATTGTCATTAAGACTCTAAACATTGACACCAAAGAGAATATCCTAAAAGAAGCTAGGGAAAAACAGCACACCACTTTCAAAGGTAACCCCATCAGAATTACTCCAGACTTCTCAATGGAAACCCTGAAAGCTAGAAGGGCCTGGAATGAAACACTGCAAAGTCCAAGAACCTATGGCTTCCAACCCAAACTACTCTACCCAGCAAAAGTATCCCTCATAATAGATAGTGAAAGAAAAACTTTCCATGAGAAAACTCAGCTTTACAATTATATGAACACAAAACCAAACCTACAGAGAGTATTTCAGGAAATTCTCCACAGAGAAGAAAAAAATAATCAAAGTCAAATGCCTACAAGAAGCAGATCACAATAACCAAACTGAGAGTAGGCACAAAAAACTTCAAAGTCCATGAAAATGCCATCCCACATACACCATCACAATATGGCAGGGATCAAATCAAATCTCACAGTCATTACCCTAAATATTAATAGCCTTGATTCACCCATCAAGAGACACAAGCTAACAGGATGGATCAAAAAATTAGACTCCTCAATCTGTTGTCTTCAAGAAACCCACATCACCATTAAAGGCAGACACCTCATCAGGGTGAAAGGGTGGAAAACAATATTCCAAGCAAACAGGAATAAGAAACAAGCAGGTGTAGCTATATTAAAATCAGAAAAAATAGACTTCAAACCAAACATAATCAAAAAATACAAAGAAGGCCACTTCCTACTTATCAAGGGAACAATCCATCAAGAGGATATCACAATTGTAAATCCATATGCCACAAACACAGGGGCACCACAGTTCATAAACCAAAACCTACTTGACAATAAAACAGAGATAACCACCAACACCACCATAGCTAGGGACTTCAATTCACCATTATCAGTAATCATCCAACAGGAACTCAACAGTGAAGTAAGAGAGGTCAACAAAACCATAGATCACTTAGACCTAATGGACATCTACAGAAATTTCCATCCCAAATCCACAGACTACACATTCTTCTCAGCAGCTCATGGAATATTCTCTAAAATACACCATATACTGGGTCACAAAGACTGCCTCCACAGATTTAGGAAGATTGACATAATTCCTTCAATGATATCAGATCACAATGTTATATTGCAAGAAATCAACAACAAAAGACCCACCAAGAATCCCAACGGCACCTGGAAACTGAACAGCACACTTTTAAGCAATAAATGGATAGTGGATGAAATAAAAAATGAAATTGAAAAATTTCTGGAATTGAATGACAATGAGAACACATCATACCAAAACTTATGGGGCACAATGAGGGTGGTCCTCAGGGGAAAATTCATAGCACTCAATGCCTTTATAAAAAAGACAGAGAGATCCCAAATCAATAACCTAACCATCGACCTAAAGGCACTGGATAAACAAGAAAAATCCAACCCAAAGAGCTCCAGAAGGAAAGAAATAATTAAAATCAGAGCAGAAATTAATGAGTTGGAAACCAAAGAAACAATTATGACAATTTACAAAACAAAGAGTTGGTTCTCTGAAAAAATAAACAAGATTGAAAAACCCCTGGCCGATTTGATCAAGCAAAAAAAGGTGAAGCTTCAAGTTAACAAAATTCAAAATGAAAAAGGAGAGATCACAACAGACATAAGTGAAATTGGGAGAATCATCAGGACTTATTTCAAAAACCTCTACTGCACAAAACTGCATAATGTCGTTGAGATGGGTAAATTCCTGGATGCATACCATCTATCAAAGCTAAACTCAGAGCAGATTAATCACCTCAATGAACCCATCACACTCATGCATATTGAAAACCTAATAAAAAAATCTCCCTAAAAAGAAGAATCCAGGACCAGATGGCTTCTCAGGTGAATTCTATCAAACCTTCATGGAAGAACTCAAACCAAACTTTCTCAAACTCTGCCACACAATTGGAGAACAGAGAAAGCTACCCAACTCCTTTTATGAAGCTAGTATCACCCTAATTCCAAAACCAGGCAGAGATGCGACAAGAAAAGAAAACTACAGGCCTATTTCCCTGATGAACTTAGATGCAGAGATCCTGAACAAAATGCTCGCAAACTGAATCCAACAACACATCAAAAGCATTGTCCAACTTGACCAAGTGGGATTCATCCAAGGAACACAGGGGTGGTTCAACATATGGAAATCTGTCAATGTAATACACCACATAAACAAGTTTAAACATAGAAACCACATGATCATTTCAATAGATGCAGAAAAGACCATTGAGAAGATACAACATCACTTCATGATCAAAACATTGGAGAGAATTGGCATGGTTGGTTCATATCTTAACATAAGAAAGGCAATATACAGAGTTCCTAAGGCCCAAATAATACGTAATGGAGAGAGACTGACGGAATTCCCATTAAGGTCAGGAACAAGACAGGGTTGTCCACTCTCACCTCTGCTCTTCAATATAGTACTGGATGTCCTAGCTCAAGCAATAAGACAAGACAAGCAAATAAAAGGGATACAATTTGGAAAGGAAGAAGTAAAGTTATCTCTATTCGCTGATGACATGATTGTATATGTAAGAGAACCAAGAGACTCCATCCCAAAACTCCTGAAGGTGAATAACTCCTATAGCAAAGTAGCAGGATGCAGAATCAATGCACAAAAATCAGTAGCCTTTCTATATGCAAATGACAAAGATACAGAGAAAGAAATAAGTGACAGGGTCCCATTTTCAATAGCAACAACAACAACCAAAAAAAAATACCTTGGAATAACATTAACCAAGGAAGTGAAAGGTCTATACAATGAAAACATAAAAACACTCTAAAAAGAAATTGAGGAAGATTTGAGAAAATAGAAAGACCTCCAATGCTCCTGGATAGGCAGAATTAACATTGTGAAGATGACAATACTACCAAAGACAATATACAGATTTAATGCAATTCCAATTAAAATCTCTACAATGTACTTCACAGAGATAGAAAAAGTGATCTCAAATTTCATATGGAAAGGCTGAAGGCCTCACATATCCAAACATATCCTCAGGAAAAGAAATACCTCTGGAGGCACCACCATACCTGATCTAAAGCTATATTACAAAGCCATAGTAATAAAAACAGCATGGTACTGGCATAAAAACAGGAGTATAGACCAATGGAATAGACTTGAGGACCCAGACTTTGGGTCAAGAAACTATGGCTACTTGGTATTCGACAAAGGCCCGTTCAATATAGGCTGGAAAAAAGACAGTATCTTCAACAAACGGTGCTGGACAAACTGGATAACCATATGCAGGAAACTGAAACTTTATCCACACATTTCACCATGCACTACACTCAAGTCCAAAAGGAACAAAGACCTCAATATAAGACCCGAAACTCGACTACTACTGCAAGAAAATTTAGGAAGTACTTCCCATTATTTAGGAATGGTAAAAGACTTCCTGAACAAAACCCCAGTAGCTCACAATCTTAAACAGGCACTCATCCAATGGGATCACATGAAGCTGAAGAGTTTCTTTACAGACAAGCATACAATAAGGAAAGCCAATAGATTACCCACAGAATGGGAGAAAATATTTGCGGGTTATCCAACTGATAGAGGCCTAATCTCAAGAATATACAAAGAACTCAAAAACCTAACCAGTAAGAAGTCAAACACCCCACTCACAAAGTGGGGCAAAGAGCTGAACAGGCAGTTCACAGAAGAAGAAATACAAATGGCAAACACACATTTCAGAAAATGTTCATCATCCCTAATCATCAGAGAAATGCAAATTAAAACATCTATGACATTCCACCTACCCCAATGAGGATAGCAAACATCAAAAAATCAAATGAAAATAAATGTTATTCCCATACTGGACATTTACCCTAAAACCTTCAAACCACAGGCCAGGGAGATTTGCTCAACCATGTTTGTAGCAGCTCAATTCGTAATAGCTAAGAGCTGGAATCAACCCAGATGTCCATGACTAGAAGAATGGATAACTAAGAAGTGGTATATCTACACAATGGAATTCTATACAGCAGTAAGAAAAAATGACACAATGAAATTTGAGGAAATATGGTTGAACCTGGAACAGATCATTTTCAGTGAACTTACCCAGTCACAGAAAAAAAAAAAAAATCACCTCATGGTCTCTTTCATCTAAAGCACCTAACCTGGATCTATCCCAGATACCTTACATATCAAGCAAGCATCTCGTGGACTAGACACTAGGGTGGATGGGGAGCGAGGGAATGGCATCAAAGGGGCAGGAAACACAAATCTAGACCCAAACGGTAATGGTACCATAAAATTCTACTTCCTAAAAACAGACCAAATGGCTGAACCTTCCCCAGGCCCTTACAGGGAACGCCTGAACCAGAAGACACTGGAGAGGGTAGGATCAAGACTAACCTTAATCTTCTCCATCTTCCCTCCCTCCCTCTCTCTCTCTCTCTCTCTCTCTCTGTCTCTCTCTCGCTATCTCTCTTCTCTCTAACTCTTGTATATTAGTTATCTTTTTCCTCATTTTCTTAGTGCGCACTGACCTGTAACTCCGAGTTGCACCACGGGCCTGTCATCCACAATGGATTTTTGATCAGAGAGACCTACAAGGTTTCCTAAAAGACAGACAAATTTCTGTCAGAGTACTTGATGACACACCAAAGGTTAGTGGTCAGACCCTACTGCTGAAGATACCTCATGTGGTTGACATGTAAAATTTAATGGCATGGCTAGAAGTTGGAAGAGAGTCAGTCCCCAGACAGTCAGCGCGTCTAGTGCCAGAAGTTGCTACATGGGCGACTGGGGGAAAATGACCAATATCTGGCCAAGCAACTCATGGTCTAACCTATGTAGCAGCAAATAACTTGTGATGCCCACACAAGTGCAGTGGTGGCACACAGCCATGGTGGGGAACCAACTGCTCTCAATTTGGCTAACTGATCCCCTCAGTCGTATGGGATCCATAGCTAGAGCTGGGAAACAAGTCAGAACCATATCCAAACATAAGCCCACTCTCCAATATCAAGCTATCATCAATCATGGGCTACAAGAGGGCCTACACCTACTAAATTCTCTATTAAAAAAAAGTAAGGGTTATCTCATTTGTCCTGGTGCTAACTTACTCTCCATTAGAGAATCTGCTTCTCTTTTTCAGATAGATGTAGATCCTAAGGAGAGAGCCACCCTACCATACTTCAAAAAGGCCCCAGCTGAAACTAAGAAAAATTGCTGAAACTAGCAAGGATGCTGTTTTCCTGGTGTACCGGATACCAGCACAAGGGGGAAGGAGATCAATACTGAGAAAAATCAACTCCTCCCAAATCAGAGAGCCAGAGCCTCTGAGGCCCCCAACAACTCATCACAGAAGCATACCAAAAATGAACCCAACATGGATCTGGGAAATTTTGAGAAAGAGGGGCAGAAAGAATGTCAGATCCACATGTTGGGTCATGATATGCAGAGACATTTATCTTACCCATAACTGTGGGCTAACTCCACAATGCAGGACCCATATACCTCAACAAGGAGGGGCCAAGGAGGGGGGTTAGGTCTGTATGAACCTAATAATGGTACCAAACTGACTGTATTTGCTGAATAAAATCTAATTAATAAAAAATTTAAGTAAGAAAGATTTACTAAGGAAAAAGAGAATGCTATTTTTAAACAATTCAAGCTACTAAGATATAGCCACTATTCAGTAAAGATGTGATTTTTCAAAGACTTTTGAGCTAGGTTCTTATTCTCTACTGTAAGTGATTCCAACTTGGATAGCAGGTATCAAATGCTGACATTCAAATCAATTAAAATGATTAGTCAGCAAAACATAAGCAAGTGCCTTTAGTGGGCAGAGATGCAGCTAAGTACCACAGTAGAACAGGATGGGAGTAGTCAATATGAAAAGAAGAAGAGGGAAGGGGAGTGCAATACTAAAAAATATGAGTCAAGATACAGAAGCAGAAGTTGATTTCCAGGAAAAGTGCTTTAATTATATACATGTCCTATAACACTTTGTATTTTGTGTACAAACCTCAAACCTCAAATCATTCTATGGTCTCTGAGGAAAGCATGAACAATTTCTTTAAAAGAGTTATTTTGACTATTATTCCTTGTAGATCTTACAGTCGTTTGAGTCTTGTCTGGATGTACAAACTCATATCACAATGTTCTTACCAGCTACCTCTTCTCTATAAATATTAGTACCACACTGTGGTAGTTTGAATAGATGTCCTGTACATATTCAGGACTTTAATTTTGTAATTTAGATCTGCAGCCTCCTGGGGAGAGGAGGTGTCACTGGGTGGATCTTAAGGTCCTGCACTAAGGTTTGGTGGTAGACTTGGAATTCTAATCTAAAGACAGGCAAAGTGCCTGGAGTTTCTGAAGTGTGTTTGCCATTGTGGTGTGGCCTTTGGCTTTTTGGCTTTTTGGCTTGTGGCTTCTCTCTCTCTGTATGGACCTGTGAAAGCAGTCCAGCTTCTTCTGCCAATATAGAACTTTCCCTGGATCTGTAAGCTTCAATAAATCCCTTCCTCCATAACTGTGCCTGTGTGGATGTTCACCTCAGTGACAGGAAGCTGTATACTACACACACTATTTACGTTAGATTTGACAAAATCAAATAAGAGAATATAATGGTTGTGCTTTTATTCTCAATTTGTAACATGGCCCATTGGGCATTGTTTTATGAACTGGTGATGTGCTTTTAATTGGAAGAATGTGTTTGTTCATTTTTATTTCTGCCATCACAAGCTATGTATAGATTGATTGACACTGTTGTTATTAGAAACAAGTCAAAGAATAGTTGTATTCATGTCTTATAGTTTATACCTTTTATTTAAAAGCTCTACTGTAACTGACATGGATAATTTGCTTGCTCTGCCCATTCTAAATCACTTTTATGAAAAATATAACCTCAAATATTTAAATATGTATTGTAGTGCTACAAAATTGAGTTCTTTTTACTGTAAGTAAACAGCTACTCAGAGTCCAATGACACATGTGCCTCACTCAGTAACTCGATAGACCACCCTGCCATGCATGCAGTCATTTATTTTATTTTGCAGAATACAAAGTCAAGTCTTCTTAATGGAAAACACCAGTATGAATTATTCAAGAATGATATTATGATAGGAAGCTCACTGCACTAAAGTTATAATGGGCCACTGATAAGACATCATTGCTAAGCTTTAGACAGTTCTTCAGTCATTCTCACAAAAGCCAGTCACGTTCATGTGAATACTCAAAACCAAATGGGAGACAGAATCTTCAATAGTATTCCCATAACAAAACTTCTCTCAAACTTCAAAAGTGGTGAAGAGGGTTGGATTCCCCCAATCTGTTTCTATGACACTAGCACTTTTTTCACTCCAACATGAGATAAGTATATAACAATTTCAAACACTCAGAACAGAGCTAGGGAGATGGCTTAGTGGTTATCATGTTTGCCTGTGAAGTCTAAGGACCCATGTTCTATTTACCATTACCCATAAAAGCCCAATACACAAGGTGGCATATGCATCTGGAGTACATTTGCAGTGGCTGAAGGCCTTGGAATGCCCATTCTCTTGCCCTCCCCACTCCCCGTCTCTTTCTCTCTGCCTCAGAGTATTACTTGAATGTAAAGATATGGCAAAACAGTAAGGTGTTAGACAGCTATGCTAATTAATCCCAATGTATTCATGAATAAGAACATCACATTGTACTTTATGACTATACAGAAATAGTTTGTGTCAATAAAATATATCATTAATAATTGTTAAGTTTTAAATGCTAAATTGTTTCACTATCAAATTTTAAAATAATTTTTGGATACAAAATAGAGGATTATATACAGGTGTCCTTTTCACAAATATAGCATTTTTAGGATGTTTAAATAGTAGTTTTATTTTAAATTCATTTAAAATGTGAACGTTAGTTTTAAATTGCAATTATATAGTACAGATTAAAAAGAAATTTTCATCTAAGGAATATTTGTTAATATAATGTATTGATCCAATTGTCTATGAATTCTTTTTTTTTTAATTTGCCTAGCTACTTAATTAGGATGAACATTCATTTCTTGGCTCTTCACAGTGACTATACAAAGTAGAATTTCAAACTTTCTGAAAAATTCATACAGGGTGTCTTTGGGAATTATCTTTTATTAACATTGATATAGAATGAAATTTATTCTGTTGGTCATTATTTTGCCATTTTTAGAGAGTCATCTTTTTAGTTGCCTTTCTCATTGCTGTGACCATATACCTGACAAGATGCAATTTAAGGGAGTGAAGGTTTGTTTTGGCTTGCAATTTGATGAACCAAAGTTTATTATGCTGGGCAAGGCATGGCAGGTTCATATGGCAGCTAGTCACATCGCTTCCAGAGTCCAGGGAGCAAAGATAGGACAGGAAAGGAGGCCTAACTAAGGAGCCTCAAGACTGTAAGTGACCCACTTCTTCCAACTAGGCTCTTCCTCAATCCCCCCCCCCCCGCCCAAGTTCTCAATTACATGGGCCTTTGGGCACGTTTCTCATTCCAACACAACATGTCTGTACAGTCAGGTTTTAGGGATGACTTTGTGGTCACTAAATATATCTAAGACATCACATACTTTGTGGTGGCTTGAATGTGAATGTATGTCCCACATACCCTCATGAATTTTTTGATAAGGTTCAGCTGCCTGCTTACGTCTCCACAGCCTGCTGGAGGGTCCATGTCACTAGGGGTGGATCTGATTCCAGGAAAAAGGTACGGAGAGAAGAGTTTCAGTTCTGGCTAGTGGTACTTGCTTGCTTTCTGGTGTGTGCTGGCTGCTGGTGGTTTTCCCCTTGTATGTATGGAAGTAAGCAACTTCTCCCATTGACAGAACTTCTCCTGGATCTGTAAGTTTGAAATAAACCAGTTCCTCCCATAAACTGTGTCTGGATGGATATTAGTTCCAGCAATGTGGAGCTGACTACAACATACATGTTATTATTGATTCTGTGGATAAGACTTCTTTAGCTAAGACAAATAGATTGAGGAAGCAAAGACAACACAGTCAAGACAATTCTTCGTGAGGACACAGGATATGAGCAAGTCCAACACCCATGTAAGTAGAGCATATGTGTGCCCCCATCATTCTTCATTTCACTTGTCTCATTAAATTCTCTCCAAGCCCATTTTCCTGGAATATGTTTTGAAAATATTTAATACCTACAAATATGTTCCCATGAAAAACACTACATTAATATTTTAGATTCCATAAGTGTGACCATGAATGAAAAGCCTATGTTATTGTTATTAACTAAAAAACTGTTATTAACTAATGTTGGCATTTTTGAAAAAAAAATGGAATAAACCTGAGTTGCTCCTGTATGACTACACAATGGATACATTCCCTATCATTTGAACAAAGTTTCCACCCAGCTCTTAAACCTCATTTTTTGCTAAATAATACATTTTACAGCAAGCAGCATCATTTTGACTTCTGGGTTTACTTTTTGAGATGAGATTTTATATCCTTTTACTTTTAGAGAAATAATAGCTCATTATCTCCATGAAAACAGCCAATACATAATCATATAAGTGTACACATTCATGGGGAACTATATTGAAACATTAGTATTAGTATGTACTACCTCTCTTTTGTTGTGGCATGGGGATTGGTATGAGGCCTCATATATTATCTATGTTTTAATATGCTTGAATAGCATATTTTTGTTTCTAAAACATGGATGCTATATAATGCTAACTCCCTTGATGACATTGAATTTTGCTTGTTTTCCAATACAGGTAACAGCACTAGAGCACCCAACAATACCTCTGCCATTACCTTGTTCTCCAAGAAATGAGTCTAAATAAAGAACTTATTTCCCCTCACATACTCCAAGAAAGACCTGCCACAGTTTTTCTTAATGACCTCAACATAACCCTCATCATTTATCTGCTCTGACAAAGTTCCTTTGCTTTCCTCATTAATGACATTATTTCTCTATTTTAGCATAAAGAAAATCATCTCAGTTGTTCAAGGTGTCTTGATACCATGCTTAAAAACATTTGGAATTCACCTTGGAGCTCTGTTTCTGGGGACCAAACCAGAGCCTCTAGGATTGACCTGATATCTGGTGCTAGAGAACTACTTTCATTGGTAGAATGTTTGTAATTTGAGTTTATTTAGTTTTCAGTACTTACTACAGTTCTAACGGTGTTGTAAGGGTACTTCATCATCCCTGCAAACAAATTGCTATGGGGATTTTTTCTCTGTTGGATACAAATTGACTGTTATGAGGAATAATAACAGCAACTGACAAATGGGACAAGATGACATTAAAAAGCCTTTTGTACAGCACAGGGAATGGTCAATTGAGTGAGGAGGCAGCCTTCAGAATGTGAGAAAATATGTGTCAGCTATACATTTAACAGACAACTAATGTCTAGATTATGCAAAGAACTCAAAAACTAAAATTAATAAAACAAAAAATCCAATCAAAATTGGGCTATGGAACTTAACCCAGTTCTTAATAGAAGAAATACAATGGTTAATAAATACTTTTCATGAATAATGTTTTTACTGCTAGCCTGACAATCAGCCCCAGGTTGATGGTAACAGATACTTAGAATAATCAAAACCAATGAAAGCAGAAATACAGAGACTACAAATAACACTGAATCAGACTACTAACAGGCCTGCCTGCCATGGCTCAGGGAATTGGCGCAAACAACACTCTCTGCAATGACCATTTGACAGAAAGAAAATAAAATTATAATGAAGTGTTTCCATGTGAAATCTTTAAAAAAAGTGTTTGACTTAGCCATCAGGGAAATTCAAACTGAAACTACATTGATATTCCATCTCACTCTGGTCAGAATAGCTAACTTTGATTAAAACACATGTGACAATAAATGCTAGTGAAAGGTGTAGAGAAAGGGGGAGCCTTATTCAATGTAGGTAAAAGTGTAAACTGGTATAGTCATTATGGAAATTCATATCAAATTTTCTCAAAAAGCTACAAACAGAACTTCCCTTATGTTCCAATTGTACAACTTTTAGGTATGTACCCTCAGGACCCTATAGTCTACTGCAGAGATACTTGTCCAGTTGTACAACTTTTAGGTATGTACCCTGAGGACCCTATAGTCTACTGCAGAGATACTTGCTGAGCTGTGTTCATTGCTTCTCTACTAACAATAGCCAGGAAATGGACACAGCTCAAGTGTCTATCAACTCATAAATGGATAAAGATGTGCTACATATACAAAATAGAGTTTTATTCTCCTGTAAATGAAAATTAAATTATGAAATTTGCAGAAAAATGGATCTATATACAAACTATATTAAGTGATCTAGTATCCATCTAGGCTCAAAATTTTCTTCCTGTTGGCTAGCTTTCTTGATGACAAAAGGTGCAATGTGACCTGCTAGGGGACACCTGAGCCACAAGACACTGGAGAGGGTATGATGAAGACTGACCTTAATCCTGTACACCTTCTCTCTCTCCCCATCCCTCTCTCTTCTCCCTAACTCTTTTATATTAGTTATCTTTTTCTTCCTTTTCTTAGTGGGCACTGACCTGTCACTCCCAGTACCAGCATGTGGCTACCATCCACAATGAACTTTTGATCAGAGAAACCTAAAATGTTTCCTTAAAGAAAGACAAATTTCTGTCACAGTAGTTGATGACCCACCAAAGGTTAGTGGTAAGACCCTCCTGCTGAAGATACCTTATGTGGTTGACACATAAAATGGAATGGCATGGCTGGAAGCTGGAAGAGAATCAGTCCCCAGACAGTCAACATGTCTAGTGCCAGAAGGTGCTACATGGGCGACTGGGGGAAAATGACCAATATCTGTGCAAGCAACTCATGGCCTAACCTACTTAGCAGCAAATAACCTGTCATGATGCTCACACAGGTGCAATAGTGGCACACATCCATGGTAGTAAACCAACTACTCTTGATTTGGCTAACTGATCCCCTCAGTGGTATGGGACCCATAGTTGGATCTGGGAAACAAGTCAGAACCATATCAAAACATAAGCCCACTCTCCAATATCAAGCTACCACCAATCATGGGCTACAAGAGGGCCTACACCTATTAAATTCTCTATAAAAAAGTAAGGGTTATCTCACTTGTCTGGTGCTAACTTACTATCCATTGGAGAACCTGCTTCTCTTTTTCAGATAGATGTAGATCCTCAGGAGAGAGCCACTCCATCATACCTCAAAAGGGCCCTGGCTGAAACTAAGAACAATTGGCAAAACAAGCAAGGCTGCTGTTTTCTTGGTGAACCAGGTACCAGCACAATGGCGAAGGAGATCAACACAGAAAAAACTCAACTCCTACCAATTCAGAGAGCCAGAGACTCAGAAGCCCCCAACACCTCATCACTGAAGCAGACCAAAAATGACCAACCATGGCTCAGGGAAATTTTGCAGAAGAGAAGGGCAGAAAGAATGTCAGAGATACATGTTGGGTCATGATTTGCAGAGACATTTATCCTACCCATAACTGTGGGCTAACTCCACAATGCATGACCCGTGTACCTCAACAGGGAGCAGCCAGGGGGAGACGGTAGGACATGGATAAGCCTAACAGTGGTACCAAATTGACTGTTTTCGCTGAGTACAAAACTAATTAATAAAATAAAATAATAAAATAAAGTAAAACAAAATTAAAGTCCAAAAAGAAAAAAAAAAAGGAAGGAAGGGAGAGAGAAAGAGAAAGATTACATTTTCAGCAAGTAGTGCAAAAATCATGAGGTTACTAGTTCTAACATACCCAAGTAGATGCTTACCATTCCAGACGTATTCACTCAAAAGTAAATAAATATTAAATAGAAAATCATGGAACTTTTAAATCTGAGAGAATCTAAGTAAAGTTATATTTGAAAATTAGTTGTTACACAGCAATATCTAAAATATATTTCATATTGACAGATAAATAAGTTAGAAATCACTAAAATGAAAACCAAACTTTGTGCAAATTACTGTTAAGAGGATAAAAATATAATCCAGAGACCTAAATAACTTATTTGCAAAATGTATTTCTGATAAAAGCCAAAGGGCTTGTATCCAAATATAGAACAAGAATTCCAAATAAAGGATGAAAAGCAAGTGAACCAATGGAAAATGGTTAAATGATCTGACTATGCACATCCACAGAGAAAAGACATACAGTTTACATCATATGTTACTGTTGGTGAATTGAATGAGAAGAATAATCAAGTCATGAGAGACACTTAGAAGGTCCACGGTTAAATTTATGTGGATAAAATGTTACTATTGGGTCTAGAGAGATAACTAATTATCAGTTATGGTGCTTGCCTGTGAAGCCTAAGGACCCAGATTAGATTCCCCAGTACCCACATAAGCCAGATTGCAAGATGTCAGGAATTTGTTTGCAGTGGATAGAGGGCCGGGTGCACTCTTCTCTATCTGCCTTTTTCTCTCTCTAATAAATAAATAAAATAAAATATAAAAATGTTGCTACTTCATTACATATGAAATGTATGCAGCACAGGTTTGCTAGAGATGTGTCATTGGCCTTGAAGTCTGTGAAATATTCCAATTCATCAGAGTCCTGTGTCTGCTTTTGCTGGTTAGATAAGAGTATGGCATTTCCATTCATAATTCATTTCTCATAGAAACATAAATGTGGGAATGGAGATATAGCTTAGCAGCTAAGGTGCTTGCCTGCAAAGCCAAATGACTTCAGTTCAATTCCTCAGGACCCACATAAGCCAGATGCACAAGATGGCACATAAATATGGAGTTCGTTTGCAGTGGCTGGAAGCCCTGGTATGCCCATTCTCTCTCTCTCTCACTGTCACTCTGTCTTTCTCTCTCTCCTTCTATGCCTCTTTCTTTCTCTCAAATAAATAAAAAATATACCATGAACTTGTTTTTCATAAAGTCAGTTGTCATAAAAATATCAACTTCTTTGTCACTTTATTTCTTTTTAAAATTTTTTTTGTTCCTTTTTATCTATGTATTTGAGAGAGAGAGAAAGAAAGAGGCAGACAGAGAGAGAAAGAGAGTGGGCATGCCAGGGCCTCCAGCCACTGCAAACAAACTCCAGACGCGTGCACCCCCTTGTGCATCTGGCTAACATGGGTCCTGGGGAATAGAGCCTTGAACGTGGGTCCTTATGTTTCACAGGCAAGAGCCCAGCTGCTAAGCCATCTCTCCAGCCCTGTCACTTTATTTATTTAAATTAATAACAGGATCGCCTGGACATTGATTTTCACCTGTGGACTCATATGTTTTACATGGGGATGCAGTTCTGTTAAAATATATTTTTATTATGCAATCAAGATTTTAAATCTCTACTTTCTATTCTTAGAATTCCATTTATATTCATGGGAAATGCTTGGAATACTCATGATATATTAAATCAGCTATTTATATGTTATAACTATGGAGTGAGTTATGTGTATAGTTAGACTGTTTTTAATAGGTTTTTATTTTTTTTTATTTATCTATTTGAGAGATAGAAGAGGGAATGACGAAGATGGAGAAGGTAGAGAGAATGGGTGCACTAAGGACTTCAGCCACTGCAAATGAACTCCAGATGCATGCACCACTTTGTTCATCTGGCTTACATGGGTCCTGATGAATTGAAACTGGGTCCTTTGGCTTTTAAGGCAAGCACCTTAACAGCTAAGCCATCTCTTCAGCCTCTAGTTAGACAATTTTGTAATATTTTTTTTATCTCATTGGCCTACCAGATAATTCAATTTTATAATTTACCAGCATTAAATTAACCACAGCCATTTTCTTTTCATTTTTTATTGTTTTTGTTTATTTTTATTTATTTATTTATTTGAGAGTGACAGACAGAGGGAGAAAGAGGCAGATATATATAGAGAGAGAATGGGTGCACAAGGGCTTCTAGCCACTGCAAACAAATTCCAGATACATGTGGCTCACATGGGTCCTGGGGAATGGAGCCTGGAACTGGGGTTCTTAGGCTTCACAGGCAAGCTCTTAACTGCTAAGCCATCTCGCCAGCCCTTTTTAAACTTTTTTTATTGACAACTTCTGTACTTCGAGACAATAAACCATGATATTTCTCTCCCCTCCACCATTTTCCCCTTCACAACTCTGCTGTCCATCATATCCCCTCCGTCTCTCCTTGAGTCTCTATCTTATCTTCCTTAGTCTCTAATCAAAGGCCTATAGCAAGGGAGGTCATGTGCCTTAGGGGTTTAAAGCTTGCTCTTGTCTGGCTAAATGCATTTATTATGCTCACCAAACTGCCCTGAAAGCATAACACTTAATGTTAATATTCATATATTAATGCTACTTTCACTTTTGGTTAGAGAAGCTTCTCTTTTCAGATGGCAGTGACCACTGGGATGACCCAAAAGGCAACACAATGCTGAGAAGAAGTGAGAGAGAAGTACTGAAACATCTCTATCACATCCTCCAAGGCTCAGGGTCCATTGCAGAAGAGGTGGCAGAAACAATATTAAGAACCACAGCCTTTTGAAGCTTACCATCATCTACAGTTTTCATCTTTTCTAAAGCTACCCTTAAAGGGCATGCAAGGACCCAGAATGCATCATACTGATGGTGAAGGCTTGCCTCAGAGACCCTTGGAAAAGTACTCGGCAAGATTCCTTTCATGCAGTGCTGGGAAATAAAGACTAGAAGGGCTTCAGAAGTACTCCATTGCAGTTCTGTAAGTTTAGATAAAAATATTGATGATCCCTTGAGGTGTTTAACATATGGTCACAAGGAAAATTAATTAAATGAGAATTGTAGTTTCATTTCAAATTTGTTTAAATGTTTGGGCATGTTATGTACAAGCACATGTGCTTGCATGTTCATATGTGCATGAATGTATAGATACATGCAAATACCTGTGCTCATGTGTGCGCAGGTGCATATGGAAGCCAGAAGTTGATCTTGAGTGTCTTCATAAGTTATTTGCCACTTTATTTTCTGAGACAGCAACTCTCTGAAATTAGAGCTCACCAATTTGGATAGACTAACTACTCATAAACCTCTATTGCTCCTCCTGCCTCTGATTCCCCAGATCTGAGATTTTAACATTTAATTGTTATCTTTATTATATTGTTCAAACCATATAAATCATAATAATTTAGTAAACTGCTTTTGTAAACTTAAATTATACATTTGTACTTTTCTCCTTGTCTGACCATTACTTAATTCAGAAAACAAGTGTCTGTGTATAGTTGTAGGTGTGACATGATGTGCTGTGTGTGGTATGAATGTGTATGGTGTGTGTGTGATGTTCAGATGCTTTGCCTGTACACATGGGTAGGCTAGAAGAGGACATTGGATGCCCTCCTCCACTGTCACCTGATTGGATGTTTTTCTTCCTTTTTCCCTTCTCTCCCTTTCTTTCTTTCTTCCTTTCTTTCCCTCTTTCTCTCTCTCTCTCTCTCTCCTTTCTTTCTTTCTAAATATTTTTTTACTAGTTTTGCACTCAGTAAATACAGTCAAGTTGATACCATTGTTAGCCTCCTCCCTAACTGGCCCCCTCCTCAGGGACCCTCCTTGTTGTGGGGTTAGCCATCAGTTATGAGTAGAAGGCAATGTCTCTGTGTATCATGACCCAACATGGGGCTCTGACATTCTTTCCACCCCTCTTCTGCAAATTTCCCTGAGCTGTGTTGGGTTCATTTTAGGTCTGCTTCAGTGATGAGGTCTTGGGAACCTCTGTGTCTCTGGATACCTTGTTTGGTAGGAGTTGATTGTTCTCTGTGTCTATCTCCTTTACCATTTTGTTGGTACCAGGTTTACCAAGAAAACAACACTGTTGCCTGTTTCCCCAGTTATTCTTAGTTTCAGCTTGGGCCCTTTTGAGATATGATGGGGTAGTTCTCTCCTTAGGATCTGCGTCTATCTGAAAAAGAGAAGCAAATTCTGTGATGGAGAGTAAAGTTAGGACCAGATAAATGAGATAACCCGACCCTTGTTTTAGAGAGAAAGAATTTAATAGGTGTAGGACCTCTTGTAACCCCATGGTTGGTGGGACCTTGATAATGGAGAGTGGGCTCACTTTTGGATGTGATTCTGACTTGTTTCCCAGCTTTAGCTATGGTTGCAGTTTCACTGAGTAGATCAGTTACCCAAATCAAGAGCAGTTGGTTTCCCACCGTGGCTGTGTGCCACTATTGCACTTGTGTGAGCATCACGTCAGGTTGTTTGCTGCAGAGTAGCTTAGACCATGAGTTGCCTGGACAGCTATTGGTCATATTCCCCCAGTCACTCATGTAGCACCTTCTGGCACTAGACACACTCACTGACTGGGGATTGATTCTCTTCCAGCTGCCAGTCATGTCACTCCATGTTACATGCCAACAGCATATGGTGTCTTCAGCAGTAGGGTCTTACCACTAAACTTTGGTGAGTCATCAGGTACTCTGACAGAAATCTGTCTTCTTTTGGGAAAACTTGTAGGTCTCTCTGATGAATAGCTCATTGTGAATGATAGCCACATGCTAGCACTGGGAGTGACAGGTGAGCAACCAAGGAGCGAAAGAAGAAAAAAACAAGTAATATAAAAGATATAGAGAGAAGAGGGATAGAGAGATAGACATAGACAGAGAGAAACCAAAACAGAAGGAGATTAAGGTCAGTCTTCATTGTACCCTCTCTAGGGCCTTCTGATCCAGATGTTCCTTCTAAGGGCCTGGTGAAGGTTCAACCATTTGCTCTGTAATTTAGGATGTAGAGTTTTATGGTACCATTGCTGTTTGGGTCAGGTTTTGTGTCCCACTCCCCCTCCCTTACACTCTTCTCACTACAAACCCACCCTATTGTCTGGTCCTGGAGATGCTTGCTGGGTATGTCAGCATCTCAGGTAGATTCAGGTTAGGAGCTGCAGATGACTGAGAACATGCACCAATTATCTTTTTGTGATTGGGTGAGTTCCCTGAGAATGATCTCTTCAAGGTTCAAGAAATTTTCTTCAAATTTTATTGTATCATTTTTCCTTATTGCTGTGTAGAATTCCATCATGTAGTTATACCACATTTTTTATCCTTTCATCTAATGATGAACATTTGGGTTGATTCCAGCTCTTAGCTATTACAAATTTAGCAGCTATCAACATGGCTGAACAAATGTCTATGAATTGAGGTGTGGAGACTTTAGGGTCCATGATCAGTAAGGGAATAACTGGGTCTGTTGTTAAATCTATAGTCAACATTTTTAAGAATCTCCATATTGCTATCCATAGTGGTTGTACCATCTTAAATTCCCAGCAACAGTGAATGAGGGTTGCTATTTCTCCACATCTTCAACAGAATTTATTTTCATTTGATATTTTGATGTTTGCTATTCTTACTTGGGTAAGGAGGAATCTCATAGTTGTTTTAATATGCATTTCCTTGATGATTAAGGGATGATGAACATTTTCTTCAGTATGTGTTTGCCATTTGTATTTCTTCCTCTGTGAACTGCCTGTCCAGGACTTTGCCCCATTTTGTGAGTGGGTTGTTTGACTTTTTATTGTTTAGGTTTTTGAGATCTTTGCAGATTCTAGAAATTACGCCTCTGTCAGTCATATAGCCAGCATTTTTTTTTAACCATTTTGTGGGTGATCTATTGGTTCTGGTTATTGTATGTTTGTCTGTGAAGAAACTTTTCAACCATATGATATCATAATAGTTGAGTGAATTTTTAAAGTTCCTGAGCTACTAGTGTTTTGTTCAGGAAGTCTGTTCCCATTCCTATATCAGGGAAAATTCCTCCTATATTTTCTTCCTAGAATAGCCAAGTTTCTGGTCTTATGTTGAGGTCTTTGATACACTTGAACTTGATTTTCTTGCATGGTGAGATATGTGGATCGAGTTTCATTTTCCTGAATGTGGTTGTCTGTTTTGTCCAGCACTATTTCTTGAACATGCTGTCTTTTTTCCAGGCTACATTGTTAAGGCCTTTGACAAAGATTAAGTAGCTATAGTTAATTGACCCAAAGTCAGGGTCCTTGATTCTGTTTCATTGGTCTATAATCCTGATTTTATGCCAGTACCGTCCTGTTTTATTACTATGGCTTTGTAATATAGCTTTAGAACAAATACAGTGATGCTTTAAGAGGTGTTTCTTTTCCTGAAAATATGTTTGGATAACCGAGGCCTTCTGCCATTCCATACGAATTTTGAGATTATTTTTTCTATCTCTATAAAGAGCAATGTTTGGATTTTGATTGGTATTCCATTAAATGTGTTATTTTGGTAAGATTGCCATTTTCACAATGTTAATTCTGCCTATCCCAGAGCATGGGAAGTCTTTGCATTTTCTCAAGTCTTCCTCAAATTCTGTTTTGAGTGTGTTTATGTTTTCATTGTATATATCTTTCACTTAATTGGTTAATGTTATTCCAAGGTATTTTTTTATGATATTGAAAATGGGACAATGTCACTTATAAAAGCTACTGATTTTTGTGCATTGATTTTGTATCCTGCTACTTTGCTGAAGGAGTTAGTCACCTTTAAGAGTTTTGGGATTAGCCAGGCATAGTGGCACACAATTTTAATCCCAGAATTTGGGAGGCAGAGGTAGGAGGATCGCCATGAGTTTGAGGCCACCCTGATATTACATAGTAAATTCCAGGTTAGCCTGAGCTGGAGTGAAACCCTACCTTGAACCCCCCCATCCCCCAAAAAACAAAATAAAACAAAAAACGATCTTTGGGATGGAGGCTCTCAGGTCTCTTACGTATAGAATCATGTCATCTGCAAATAGTGCTAACTTAACTTCTTCCTTTACAAATTGTATCCCTTTTATTTCTTTCTTCTGTCTTATTGCTTGAGCTAGGACTTCCAGTACTATATTGAAGAGCAGCAGTGAGAGTGGACACCCCTCTCTTGTTCCTGATCTCAATGGGAATTCATTCAGTCCCTCTCCATTAGGTATTATTTGGGCTTTAGAAGCTTTATATTAATATTTATTTATATTTATATATAGGAGCCTTATTATGTTGAGATGTAAAATGACCATGCCAATTCTGTCCAATATTTTGATCATGAAGTGATGTTGTACTCTGTCAAAGGTCTTTTCTGCATCACTTAAAATGATCATGTGGTTTTTGTGTTTAACCTTGTTTATGTAGTGTATTACATTGACAGATTTCCATATGTAGAACCACCCCTGCATGCCTGGGATGAATCCCACTTGATCAAGGTGGATAATGCTTTTGATGTGCTGCTGGATTCGGTTTGTGAGGATTTTGTTTAGGATCTCTGCATCTAAGTTCATCAGGGAAATTGGCCTGTAGTTCCCTTTTCTTGTGGCATCTCTGCCTGGTTTTGGTGTTAGGCAGATACTAGCTTCATAGAAGGAGTTGGGTACCTTTCCCTGCTCTCCAATTGTGTAGCACAGTTTGAGAAAGATTGGTTTCAGTTCTTCCATGAACATTGGATAGAATTCAGTTGATAAGCTATCTGATCCTGGACTTTTCTTTTTGAGGAGGTTTTTGATTACCTTTTCAATCTGTATGGGTGTGATAGGTTTATTTAGGAGATTAATCTGCTCTGAGTTTAGCTTTGGTAGATGGTATGTGTCCAGGTATTTATCCATTTCCTCCATATTATCCAGTTTTGTAGAGTACAGATTTTTGAAATAAATCCTGATGATTCTGTGAATTTCACTGTGTCTGTTGTGATCTCTCCATTTTCATTTCTAATTTTGTTAATTTGAAGTGTTTCTTTCTTTCTTTTTTTTTTTTTTTTTTTTTTTTTTTTTTTGCTTGGTCAAATTGGCCAGGGGTTTGTCAATCTTGTTTATTTTTTTCAAATAACCAGCTCTTTGTTTCATCATCAATTTTCTTAATTGTTTTCTTAGTTTCCAATTTATTAATTTCTGCCCTGATCTTAATTATTTATTTCCATCTTGAGCTTCTTAGGTTGGATTTCTCTTGCTTTTCCAGTGCCTTTAGGTAGATGGTTAGGTTATTGATTTGGGATCTCACTGTCTTTGTCATGAAGGCATTTAGTGCTGTGGATTATCTCCTGAGGACTGCCTTCATTTTGTTCCATAAGTTTTGGTATGATGTGTTCTCCTTGTCATTTCTTTCTAGAAATTTAGCAGTTTTGTATTTTATTTTTCCCACTACTCATTATAGCAGACAGCTTCAGGTTCACTGAGATGAACTTTCATACCAGACACAGTTATGGAGTAAGGGATATTTATTGAAGCTTACAGATCCAGGGGAAGTTCCATAAATGGCAGAAGAAGCTGGCCTGCTTCACAGGACCAAGCAGAGACAGAGAAGTACAAGCCTAAAGCCAAAAGCCACACAGCACACTTCAGGAACTCCAGCTAGGCACACTTTGCATATCTTTAGATTGAAATCTGAAACCCACCACCACACCTTAAGATCCACCCAGTGGCATTGCCTCCAGCCAGGTGGCTGCAGATACAAACTACAAATAATAAAAAACTGAATATATTGGGGGCCATCTATTCAAACCACCACATTCTGCCCCCAATATATTTATAACCATCATGCATTGTAAATTGTACTCAGTTCAATTTCAAAGGTCCCCACAGTCTTGACCAATTTAAGATATGAGGAACTGTAATATCAAACAAGTTAAACATTTTTAACATATAAAGGCACATAGTAAATATTTTCAACTGGTATAATGCATAGCAAGGAGAAACTAAAGCAATGCAAACTCAATCACCATCAAACAAACATCAGACTTCTGAACTTCAAGTCCAATACAACCAAAGACTGACAGTCTCCATATTTTCTAATTCTGACCCTCCAGCTGGGCAGAGCAACAGGGAACACTTCTGTCTCAGGCCAACAATGTACTCTATGGTAGTGCTTGCATAGTCCAGGCATATCCAAAACATCTTGAGGTCTTCATGCAAACCATGGTCCATCTTCCAAAGGCTCTTTCAGCCTATCAGGGTATCATGCCCTGCCTCATGTTGTGTCTCAGCAGCTCCTCCTGGAACCGTATGCAATTCATGAACACCCCTCACATTTTTCTTGCTTCTGAAACCAAAACCAGGTGTGCAGGACATAGCCATATTCTTAATTCACAGACAAAATAAATCATAACCTTGAAAAGCAGGTTTCTTCTCCAGTCAACTCTTTCCAAAAGTTTTTGCATTTCTATGATAGTCTTTCCTTAGGAATCCTTTCCATGGTATAGCAATTGGACCATCTTCCTTTAATATTGCTAATGTGTTTGACAATAGCAGATTCAGTAACCTAAAACCAGTCTCAGTGCCTGTAATTTGAACTTGCTTGAGGTTTTCCAGCTTAAAATCTTAAATCTCTCAGTCCAATATCTTTAGCCAAGCACATCAGTCCATTACAAATTTAACCTTGATCAAACTCTCTGGGCCTGGGCAGCAGGATGCAGCCATCCCTTATGCCAGTAGCCCAGTTCCAACAAAGTCCTCTGTAGTCTTTCCTTCTCCTTAGAAAGCTCATAAGGCAAGCCTCAAAGTTCAATACTGTCTGCACTTAGCATCCTCAAACTCTCATCAGAATAGTCCATGAAACTTGGCTTACCACTCCAGAATGCATCTTCAGTTGCAAGCACCAAGTCCATGCCTATTCCTCCAAAACAAAGGTTCCAAAAGATCAACATCCACATGGTCAGGTTCATCTCTCCCTACTCCTGGTACCAAATCCTGTAGCAGACAGCTTCAGGTTCGCTGAGATGAACTTCCAGACCAGGCACAGTTATGAAGGAAGGAATATTTACTGAAGCCTACAGATCCAGGGGAAGTTCCATAAATGGCAGAAGAAGCTGGCCTGCTTCACAGGACCAAGCAGAGACAGAGAAGTACAAGCCTAAAGCCAAAAGCCACACAGCACACTTCAGGAACTCCAGCTAGGCACACTTTGCATATCTTTAGATTGAAATCTGAAACCCACCACCACACCTTAAGATCCATCCAGTGGCATTGCCTCCAGCCAGGTGGCTGCAGAATGGAAACTACAAACAATAAAAAATTAAATATATTGGGGGTCATCTATTCAAACCACCAGACCCATTTACTGTTTAAAAGTGTGCTGTTCAGTTTCCAGGAGCGGATGAGATTCTTGGTGGGTCTTTTGTTGTAAATTTCTAACAATAGAGCATTGTGATCATGATATCATGTATCAGTGTTCCAACCTGTTTGGAGTTCGGTTACCTTCTTGTATCTTGATGAGCCTTTCTTTGTTGATAATGGGAAAATTTTCTTCGATAACTTTGTTAAATAAATTCTCCATGCCTTTGGTCTGAGTTTCTTCCCCTTCTTGTATTCCTGTGATCCTAATGTTAGGACATTTAAGGGTATCTCACAATTCCCTCATGTTCTATTCACAAAAAACTTTGAACTTATTGAAACTTTTGAACTCTTGAACTGTTTCTTCTGTTTTGTCTTCCAAGTCCGAGTTTCTATGCTCCACATGGCTGGCTCTATTCTTGAGAGCTTCTTTAGAGTTTTGGTCTTATTCCATTAGGTTTTCATTTTCTACTATTTTTCTATGTATGGTTTCCATCCCTTTGTCCAGTTCCCTTTTCACATCACTTTCTGATTTTTTTGATGCTTCTTGGTACTTATCCTCGCATTTCTTATATCTTCATTTAGCTTAGCCAGCTGATTTTTGAGGTCCCCTTTTTTTTCACTCTCCTTCATATCCTTTAACTGTCTTTGTAACCCTTTCATTTTCTTATCTATTATATCTAGTTTAGTGCTGACAGTGTCCACAGGATTATTGGTCCTTTGTTGGTTTTCTGCAAGTTCTATTAGCTTGGTCAGGTTTGCTTTGCTCATAACTTCATTTGGGGTTCTAATCCTATTGTCTTGTCTATGTTTTGACTGGAAACATCCATTGTAGGACTGGGAGATTTTATTGGACTAACTTGCATTTGATTTTTCATGTTATTCATTTTTTGCTGTGGTCTGAGTGGGACAGAGTTTGAGGTGGGTTGGGGGAGTGGTGAGGCTTTCATATGGGGCAGGGAGAGCAACCAGCTTTGGTGTGGGTGGGGTGGGGGAGCAAGCAGCTTTGGCGTGGGCAGAGGACCAAGAGGCTTTGGCGTGGAGTGGAGGAGCAAGCTGGGTGTGGGAGCAAGGGGCTTTGGCTTGGGGCAGAGGAACAAGGGGCTTTAGAGTGGGTGAGGGAGCAAGCAGGGTGTGGGAGTGAGGGGCTTTGGATGCATGGTTAAGCAAGCAGGGTGGGAGCATAAGGGGCTTTGGTGTGGGTTGGAGGAGAGAGCAGGGATGGGGAGCAAGCAGAGTAGGGGAGTGAGGTTTATTGGAATAGGGCAGAGGAGCGAGTGGCTTTGGTACAGTAATGGGGGAGCAGGTCAATTGCCCATGCACAGAGGCGGAGGTGGAACTAGGCTGGTCTGTGCTCCTTTGCCTGTTGTTAGTGAAGGGGGAACCTGAGACTGGTTCTATAGCTAGGATGGCTGCTTGAGGGGATTGGGGGCCTGGTGGGGTACCTGGGCTTGTGGGAATCAGCGGATTCCATTTTTTGCCCCTCTATGCCCTCCCACTCGAAGTCTATTAGAGACTGCTTTCCCCCAAAAGACTCAGTGAACCCTAAATATCTTGCCTTTCCTCCCCTGAGGAGGTGCAGCACAGTTAGGTGGATGCCATCTTGACCAGAAGCTATTTTCTTTCTCTCTTTCTTTCTTTCTTTCTTTCTTTCTTTCTTTCTTTCTTTCTTTCTTTCTTTCTTTTTCTTTCTTTCTCTCCCCCTTCTTTCTTTTGAGATGGTGTCACTTCACTGATCCTAGAGCTTTAGCTGTTTTGCAATTCACAGTAATTCTCAGATCTTTGCTCCCTACAGGACTAACGCTACAGATATGTGTGGCCATAACCATCTCTTTATGTGGATTCTGGCAATTGAACCCAGAGATCTTAGGTCTCTTCAGGCCCTCATGCTTGTGCTTTTAAACTTTAAACCATATCTCTAATCTTCAAAAAAAAATTTACTGAGTGTTTATGTATTTTTATTTAAAAACCCAAGGTTAGACTTTTTAAAGGCTAATAGAGGTAGGAATCAAAATAAGTCTGATATGTGATAAAATGGCAGAACAATGAGGCATAAGTAGATTATATCTTAATCTTTTATTTTTGTGTTCAAATATGTGCATGTTCATCTGCATGGGAGGATGTATGTGTGTGTGTGTGTGTGTGTGTGTGTGTGTGTGTGTGTACACATATGAATTCACACACATATGGAAGCCAGAAGATGTTATCAGATGTTATGAATCACTCTGCACCTTGTGTTGAAACAGCATTTCCACTGAACCTGGATCTCACCAGTTTGGCTAGACAAGCAAGCTAGCAAACCCTGGGGTTTCTCAGCACATGTATTAGAGGCTCATGCTACAAACACTTGACATTCTATCAAAAGCAGAAAAATAGAAGACTCTGAGGACATTAGTGAGGTGCCACCTAAGTTTATAAGCATTTCCAGTGTTTACTAGCATTTTAAGGCTTAAAACAATACACTTTTAGTATGGCATAGTATTTTTCCTTAAAAGTCCAAAACGGATGTTTCTGAAGCCTTTCTGAAAGTTTATGTCTTGTTTGTTCTTGCTTATAGAATGGATTACATTCCTCTACTTATGTTTATAGCTGCCTTTCTCCGTGTACAAAATCAATGAGAATAGGTTGATGTCTTATGGTTGAGTGTTTTTTGTCACCTTTTCCTGTATAAAATCTTTCAGAATTGTACCAAGCATATTTGCATAGTCCAGATCAATTTCCCATTTTATCATCCCCCTTTATCAGTAACTTAATTTCATATGAAATTCTCATGCATTCACAGGTTCCAGAGATCAAGATATAATCTACCTATACCTCATTGTTCTGCCATTTTATCATATCAGTCTTGTTTTGACTTCTAGCTTTATTAGCCTTTAAAAAACTCTAAACTTGGATTTTAAATGAAATCTTTGAGTAAAGCAAAGGGAAGGTCACTATGGTCAGTTTCTACTCTTGCTTCCCTTAGATAAATAATCAAGGCCAGTCTAATGAAAATAGCCTTAATTTGTGACAACAAGTCATCTCTGTTAAAATTAATTTTTATTAAAGACTAGTTACTTTAGACAGAAATTTGAGGTTTTTCTAGCATACATCTTGGGAGTTTTGGATTCTAGCAATTTTCATTGTGATAAATCTGTTTTTAAAAATATTTTATTTATTTATTTATTTGAGAGTGAGAGGTTGATAGAGAGAGTGGGTGCGCTAAGGCCTCTAGCCACTGGAAACAAACTCCAGGCACATGTGCCACCTTGTGCATCTGGCTGATGTGGGCACTAGGGAATCAAACCTTGGTCCTCCGACTTCTCAGGAAAATATCTTAACTGCTAATCCATCTGCCCAGCCCTCATTGTGATCAATCTTGAACTCACATTTTGAGCTATTTTGTACTTGGTGCATGGTGGATCTTTGAACCCTGGTTTGTTTGAGTCAATTTCTATAGCCCTTCCACTCCTAGGAATAACATCAAATTTCATACCTAATATAAGATTGAAATAAATTTCATTGTCCTACCCAAATAATAAATGCCTCTCCAAGTTTTAGAGTCCATTTTTTTCTTTCAAAACGTTTACCTTCTCAGTGCCACTAGGATGCAAACCCTGCCCTTTATACTAAATCTGTGTTGCTTTGAGGCTGGCTTTTTGCCTCTGGACCTGAATTTTTGCAGGTTGATATCTGATTATTTGATATGAATGCTGAAGTAATACCCACTGCAACAGACTACATATAAGATAGGATTCTTCTTGGACAAATTGCTCTCTAGACTACTAAGGAAGTTCAGAAAAACATTCATTTTGTGCAGATAAGAAGAAAACAAGATTACAATGAGCAACACTCAGGGCATCAATTTCCTGCCTTCTGAGTTTTAAGAGCCCATCCAGAAGTGCCACAGACCTGCTAGCAACCTCCTGCCATCTACTAGACTGACTAGTCTCAGTCTATAACCCCACACTATTGTAATTCAGCCTTTCATATTAATATTTCTCTTTTTCATTTCAGAGATACTCTTGGAGGAGTCTTGATTTCAAGGAAAATATACCGTTATCACACCAAAGGTTCTCAATTCTGAAGTACTCAATGGATGATTCAGCTAATTTCACAGAAAGATATCAGCAGGAATCCTGCAGAAACCACTCCTCACATGCTTCTTTGCCTCACTCAGGAGGCTAATGATCAAGTTGAGTTGTTTAGCAATGAACATTTATCTTACACTAAAGTGGGAAATAACAATGCTGTTGTCATGATCCCATAAGACACACAGGTGACTCACTTGTTTACCTGTCTCCATAAATCAATGTACCTCCTTCCTTGTAGATAATCCTCATGGTAGAATACTCCCTCCATGACTACAGCCTTAGCACATCATCTCATTACTCCTCTGATGCACTTTGTCCATCTTAGTTTAAATTTTTTACAGTAGCCTTTTTTCCCAGTGGAATATATAAACCCAATCATAAATATGATAATGATGGCAGTATCTGCCTTACCCACAGTCTGGCTGTGTTAGAGCACTTGGAGAAGGTTGCTGAGAGCTCAAGAAAGCAAACAGGGCTGGCTTATTGAAACTTGTGATCAGGGAGGCTGCATGAAGGAAGGTTTAGGCAGTCCATACCTTCACAGCACTGCACAGGTGTAATGTAACAGCTGGACGAATAGTACCATATCCCTTATTGATGACACTTGAACTCTCCGCAGTATCACCCTGCTGGTCCAGTGGTGGCATGCTAGACCAGGAGCACTAGTCCTCTCTGCAGTGTTCCTTTACTTTACCCCATTGCTTCAGAGAGAGAGGCTTTAAAGGTAGACTACAACAAGATGAGCTTAGCTCATTGTGCTTCGTATGACTAGCTATTCAAGGAACACCTGACTCAATGAGCTGGCAGGATGTTAGCTTTCATATTGTTGGCCTCAATATCCATAATGCATATCAGGGAGAGTGTGGACCTTTGGCGAGCTCTTATTTGAACTTTCTGATTGGGGCCACTTTTTTTTTCCCTTGGCTTTGGCCATAATCTTGACAACAGGAAGGATAGTTCAGCCCATGGACAGTGATTATACTGATGTGCTTTTTCTCATGATGTTAATGACAATTTGATCTAACACAGTTGTGCTCATTTTCTATTCTCAGTATGTTATATGTAATAACAATTGGCCACTATGTCTATAAAGTTTAATTTCTCCATTAACTGGTGGAAAAAGTTACACAACAAATGTTTGTGATAACTAACCTATATGTAACAGATCTTGAAAACTGTAAACTCAGGTATCAAACAAGCTATCTCCATGCTTTGTGCCCTTAGCACTTATGTCAATACTCATTCTTCATCTAGATTGTTCCTAAATATGATTTAACATTCTCAATATATGCTCATACTGCCTTTCTGAATATGCTCCAAAACATTTGTGTTATATATACTACTCATTGTTATTGTTTATAATAGAAAAAAATAAGAGTTTTTTTTTGAAACATAATAGGATTATCTATTTCCCCTTGTATTTTCATCATTATGGTTAGGTTTTGGTTGTTTTAAGATGTGGTGTCATATACCCTAGGCTACCCTCAAACTTCTTTTTTTTAAATGTATTTATTTATTTATATAAGAGAGAGAGATAGAGAGAGAGAGAGAAAAGCATGCAGGAAACAGAATGAGTATGAGCACACCAGGGCTTCTTATCAGTGCAAATGAACTCTAGCAGCATTCACTAACCTGTGCATCTAACATTACATGTGTAATAGGAAATTAAACTGCTTTGTAGGAGAAAAAGTTCTTGAGATTCTGGACTATTTTTTGGTCAAATATGATGATGATTAACAGCATGTTTTATATGGATATACCATGTGTTCTTAACTTCCTTTCCCCATCCCCATCCCCATTCTGCTATGGACCCTCCTCAGTGGGGTTGCAGGTGTTCTACATGGGTTTGTGGGTTATGCATTGTGGGAGCAGCAATCAGTATTTGGGGAAGGGAAGGAATGCCTCTGGGCATGTCTCAATCTGTGGCCTTACGATCTTTCTGCCCTTTCTTCCACAAAATTCCCTAAGCCTCAGTGGATTAGTTTTAAGTCTACTTCACTGACGAGCTCTTAGGTGCCTCTGGATCTCTGCTTTGATAGGTGTTGAGTATTCTCAGGGTCTGTCTCCTTCCCCCTGGCCCTGATTATCAGGTACACCATGGAGGCAGCCTTCTTGCTCATCTCCCCAATTCCTCTGCTGTTTCATCTGGGGCTTGGCTGAAGTGTAAGGGGTAGTCTATCTCCTTGGGTCTCACTACCTTCTGAAAAAGAATAAAAGATTCTCCAACAGAGAGAGAAGTCATCATAGTTTAAATGTCATAAGCATTATTAATTTAGGCAGAATTTGATATATATATAGCCCCTCTTTTAGCCAAAGACTAGTGAGAGCTTGACATTGGAGAGCATAATCTTTGTCTCCATAGGATTCTGATCTGGTTCCCAATACCAGATATGGGTTGCTTTACACTGAGTGGATCTCTTAGACAATCAGAATGCTCTTGGTTACACACCAAAGTTGTGTGCCACTATTTCACTGGTGTGTACATCATGTCAGGGTGTTTGCTTCTAAGTAGCTTAGATCTCTGGTTGCTCAGACCATTGCTGGCCACTTTCCCCCATTAGCTCATGTGGTGCTTTCTAGGACTAGACAGGTTAACTATGGACTGGTTCTCATGCAGATTCCAGTCAAGTCTCTCCATATTCTGTGTTGGCAGCATATGGCGTCTTCAGCAATAGAGTCTTATCTTTTTCCTCAGGCAGATAATTAAGTGCCTTAACAGAAATCTGTCTTGTTTTAGGGACTTCATAGGTGTTTCCCATCAAAAGTTCATTGTGAGTAGCAACTATTTTTAGGTACTGGGAGTTACAGGCCAGAGACCAAAAAAAATAATAATAATAATTAAGCTATAAACATGTTTTTAAAAATATTTCTGTAGTAAAGCATGGAACTCTTAGGATAAATACCATGGAAGGGAGTAACTAGGTCTATTAGTACCTCTATATTTGTAATTTTCAGGACTCTCCATATTGATTTCCATAGTGGTTGTACAAGTTTACATTCCCACCAACAGTGGAAAAGGGTTTGTCTTTCCCCACATCCTCACCAACATTTGTTGTGTGATTTTTTAATGATTGCCATCCTTACTGGGTTATGGTGGAATCTCATAGTTGTTTTACTTTGCATTTCCCTAATGGTTAGGGATGTTGAACATTGTCTTTTAAGTATGTTTTAGCATTTGTATTTGATCTTCTGAGAACTCCCTATTCAGTTCTCTGCCCCATTTTGGAGTGGGTTGTTTCCACAGGAAGGTCACAGGGCTCTGGCAGCCCCAAGTCAGTAGCAGGGTAACCAGGACCAAGGAATTGTGAGATAGGGGAGATAGGGAGATCTGGTCAACTAACTCTGTGCATGTGTCCTCTGGAGCAGGACATCTGGGAGTTTGGGACACTTGGACCATTCAATCAGGAAGGCATAGCAAGGGGCCTGCTTTGTAGCAAGCTCAAAGCTTCCAGGCTGAGATTCTGGACTGTTTGTGTAATTTTATTTTGTATGAGACAGAGAGGGATATATAACTGGCACCAGGACCTCAAGCCACTGCAATCAAACTCCAAACTGGAGCACTACTTGTGCATGTGTGTGACTTTGTGCACTTGAGTCACTTTGTGCATCTGGCTGATGTGGGGCTTGAAGAGTTGGAAATGGATCCTTAGGCTTTACAGGCAATGGCCTTAAGAACTAAGCAATCTCCCCAACCATGAAAAAGTTCTTAAATCCCTAATTATCCTGCATTACTCCCAAAGTTCTCAAAATATATGTCATTGCCCTTATATTGATATTTCATATTCCTATTTGAATACACTTATAATGCATATAGTCTGTAGCTCCTCAGTAACTTGGTTTAAAAACCTTTTTATACCCTCACTAGTTTTGTACCACCTTGAACATAATATTATCATGAGCCCTTGCCTGGTCCTCTGTAACTAATGATGAAATTGGCAGAGTTAGTGAATGCAAGGTACTTCACAGTATTCTGGGAATTCGAATTGCATGATCACAGCCATTATAGCTTTTAGCTGTACATTTCACCATACACTCTTTGAAGTTATCAGGGACATGATTTTCCTCATTATAGTCCACTTTTCTTTCTTTCTTTTTTATTTATTTACTTGAGAGAGAGAGAGGGAGAGAGAGAGAGAGAGAAAGAATGGGTGCTCCAGGGCCTCCAGCCACTGCAAACCAACTCCAGATGCATGCACCCCCTTGTGCTTAGGTGGGTCCAGGGAAATTGAGCCTCGCACCAGGGTCCTTAGGCTTCACAGGCAAACGCCTTCACTGTTAAGCCATTTCCCCAGCCGTTTTGTGTTTGTTTGTTTTTTTGAGGTAGGGTCTCACTCTGGCCCAGGCTGACCTAAAATTTAATATGTAGTCTCAGGGTGGCCTCTAACTCATGGCAATCCTCCTGCCTCTGCCTCCCGAGTGCTGGGATTAAAGGCATGTGCCACAATGCCCGGCTTGTTTTGTTTTTTAGTTTTTGTGAGGTAAGGTATCACTCTAGCTTTGGCTGACTTGGAGCTCACTATGTACTCTTGGAGGTGCCTTGAACTCATAGTGATGCTTCTTGTTCTTCCTCCCAAGTGCTGTGTTTAATGGTGTGCACTACCATACCCAGCTTATATTCCACTTTTTTTTTTTTTTTTTTTGGTTTTTCGAGGTAGGGTTTCACTCTAGTCCAGGCTGACCTGGAATTCACTATGTAGTCTCAGGGTGGCCTCAAATTCATGGCGATCCTCCTACCTCTGCCTCCCGAGTGCTGGGATTAAAGGCATGCACCACCATGCCTGGCTTATATTCCACTTTTAAGACAAATTAATTTTACTATATTTTTAAAGCACCAGAATAATTTGTCTGTTTTGCAAAGCTCAAGCACATGTTATTTTCTATTTTTTTATATTTCTTTTTTTGATTTTTTAAAACATTTTTATTGACAACTTCTACAATTATAGATAATAAACCATGATAATTCCTTCCTTTCCCCTACTTTCCCTTTCACAAATTCATTCTCCATTATATCCACTCCCCCTCTCAATTAGTCTCTTTTATTTTTATGTCATCATCTTTTTCTCCTATTATGAGGGTCTTATGTAGGTAGTACCAGGCACAGTGAGATCATGAATATCCAGGCAATTTTGTGTCTGGAAGATTGCATTGTAAGCAGTCCTACCCTTCTGTTGGCTCTTACATTCTTTCTGTCACCTTTTTGGCAATGTATCTTGATCTTTGGAAAGTGTGATAGAGATGTTTCATGCTAAATATTCCTCTGTCATTTCTTCTCAGCACTATGGAGACTTTAGAATCATCCCAGAGGTTACTGCCGTGTGAAAAGAGAAGCTTCTCTAACCAAAAGCGAGAGCAGTATTAATATATTGGTATGAACATTAATAAAAGTTCTTAAAGGGCAGTTTGGTGAGCATAGTATATGCATTTATTCAGACACAGGCATTACACCCCTATGGCTCAGGGCCTCTCACTTCATAGCCTTTTGATTGGTTTTCAGTAAAAGGGATGTGTTTCCTCTCATGGAGTCCAATTAAAGAATGGTTGGTTTCTCCCATAACAGACATGCCACTATTGTACCCATTGGCTCATTTGGTCTGGCTGGCCAAACTTAAGGCTTGTAGCCCACTGTTGTGTGTCTCTACTGATGATTTATTGCACTCATAAGGTTCCATACATTGTAGCTTTTTCCAGCTTTCTGTCAGCTGGTGTACAGTGGTGAGGTTTTCAGCTCAGCCCCAGCTTGATTTCTTAGTGACCTTGTAGCCAAAACATGTGGAATCTTTAGCAATATCTACTTCTGGTTGGAAACCAAGAGCTTTGGCAATGGCCTATAACGTTTTGGGGGTATCCTGGACAGACCTCCCTGGATAATCACTTACTGGAAGACACCCCATCCTTGGCACTTAAGTTTTTCTAGTAACAATCTATGATTTCTGGCTGTGCCAGTGTCCAAAAGGTAGATTTCCACGTGGCATTATCATAACATCTTAAATTTTGATTAAACCCCCCACCCTTCCTTTACTCAATTTCTTCCCCTGACCTCACTTGACTTATAGATGCGTAAATTTATTTATAATTCTATTCCAACATTGTATTTGTCTACCATTGTCCAGTACATTTACACATCCCTGTGACATGTCCTACCACTTGTGACTCATTTAATGACTTGCTACATTTGTTATTCCTAAAACTTTGAGGATTTTAATGAAAATATTATTTGCAAAGGAGAGATAAAAATCTCTGTAAATGCACATTTACATATCTTTCATCTTTGCCATCAATATTTCATGAGCTTATTATCAGAAAAACATTTGATAATACATGTGAAATATTTTGTAATGTAATATACACAAATGGAGGGTACTTAATGTTTAAGTGATTATGATTAATGAATGATAATTGAAAGTAGCCTCAGCTGGGGTTTATTTAACCTGGGTGTCTAACATAAAAATTATTTCTTTACATTCAATCATTTTTAACCTGAATTAAGTAATATGTATATAGCTTGAAAGACAGAGTACATAATTCAAAATAATTCTTCACTATCTAACCTTACCTAAGTACAGTATTGTAAATATCTTTTGCTTGTTTTATTTTTCTTTCAAAAGTCATACTTCTAGTGGTGTTTCTTCATTTCTATACCCAAGCTAATATTTACTGTGTAACAATATTTAGTTCTGTCCCAAAATGTCTCTAAGTCTGGTTGACTCAAATTTCCTATCTCCCTATGAAGCCAGGTGATATTTTAAGTAAATTTATTTATTTGAAAGGAGAGAGAGAGAGAGAGGTGGGGGGGGGGAGGAGAAAATGGGTTCACCAGGGGCTCTAGCTACTGCACATGAACTCCAGATTCAGGAACCACTTTGTGCATCTGGCTTTATGTGAGTACTGGAGAATCGAACTCAGCTTGTTAGGCTTTGTAGGCAAGCACCTCAACAACTGAGCTATCACTGCAGCCCCCCACCTGTTTTTTTAAATAAGTAAATATCTAGTGCTTTCTTCATAAATAAAAATAAATATTTTTACAGTTCATCTAGAGTGTACTTTCATCATGTTTATTTACTTTTAATTTTCCCAAAGTTAATAATTTCTCTTTTTCTTTAATATTCTGAATGTCTGCTCTTCATTTTTACTTTATTCCTAGCACTAAACTTTAACATAATATTTTTATTAGTTATGTACATAGTGTGTGTACGGCTATGTTGGTACCATCATTAGCCACCTCCCTGTCCTACCCTCCCCAAAGGTACTCTCCTTGATGGGGAATGTAGATTGTGCATTGTGGGGTTAGCCATCGTTTACGGGGAGGAGGCAATGTCTCTGTTCATAATGTCCCAACCTGTGGCTCTAACAATGTTTCCACCCCTCTTCCATGAATTTCCCTGAGCAATGTTGGGTTCATTTTAGGTCTACTTCGGTGATGAGGTCTTGGAAGCCTCTGTGTCTCTGGATATCTGGTTTGGTAGGAGTTGAGTGTTCTCTGTATCTATCTCCTTCACCCTTGTGCCATAAGGTTCACCAAGAAAACAGCACTCTTGCTCATTTCCCCAATTACTCTATGGTTTCATCTGGGGCCCTGTTGAGGTGTGATGGGCTGATTCTCTCCTCAGCTTTGGCATCCATCTGAAAAAGAGAAGCAAATTCTCCCACAGAGAGTGAAGTTAGCTCCAGATAAATGGGATAATAATTATTATTTTAGAGAGAATTTAATGGGTGTAGGCCCTATTGTAGCCTGAGACTGATGGAGCTTGATAATGGAGAGTAGCCTCATTTTTTGGATATGGTTCTGATTTGTTTCCCAGATCCAGCTATGGGTTCCATTCTACAGAGCAGATCTGTTAGCCAAATCAAGAGCAGTTGATTACCCATCATGCCTGCATGCCAATATTGTACCTTGGGTGAGCATCATATCAGGTTATTTGGTCCTGAGTAGCTTAGACCACAAGTTGCTTGGATAGATGTTGGTCATTTTCCCATAGTCACTCATGTAGCACCTTCTGGCACTATACGAGCTGTCTGGGGACTGAATCTCTTCCAGATTCCAGCCAGGTCATTCCATGTTCCATACCAACATCATATGGTGGCTTAGGCAATAGGGTATTACCATCATCCTTTGGTGGGTCATCAAGTACTCTGATGGGTCATCAAGTACTCTGATAGAAATCTGTCTTCTTTTGGGAAACCTTGTAGGTCTCTCTCATCAACAGCTCATTGTGGATATTAACCACATGCTGGTACTGGGAATTACAGGCCAGTGCCAAGGAAAAGAAGGAAGAAAAAGATAGGTAATATAGAAGAGAAAGAGAAAAGAGGGACTGAGAGAGAGGGAGAGAGAGAGTGAAACAGGAGAAAATTAAGGTTCGTCTTCATCATAACCTTTCCAAGGCCCTGTGATTCAGGTGTTCCTTCTAAGGACAAGAATAAAAGTTCAACCTCCAAAGACAAAGGTTCAGCCATTTAGTCTGTCTTTCAGGATATAGAATTTTATGATATCATTACCATTTGGGTCCATTTTTGTGTCCCCCCATCCTTACCCTCCTTCCTACCCCACCCTCCCTATTGTCCAGTCCTCAAGGTGCTTATTATGTATGTCAGCATCTCAGGCAGACTCAGGTTAGGAGTCACAGATGAGTGAGACCATGAAACAATTATCTTTCTGTGATTGGGTGAGTTCATTGAGAATGATCTCTTCCATGTTTGACCATTTTTCTTCAAAATTCATTGTGTCATTTTTCCTTACTGCTCTGTAGAATTCCATTGTGCAGATAAACTGAATCTTGGTTATCCATTTGTCTAATGATGGACATCTGGGTTGAATCCAGCTCTTAGCTGTTATGAATTGAGCAGCTATAAACATGGTTGGACAAATCTCTCTGAACTGAGACATGGAGCTTTGAGGGTAAATACTCAGTAAAGGAATAGCAGGGCCTGTTGGTAACAATATAGTAAACCTTATCAGGAGTCTCCATATTTCTTTCCATACTGGTTGTACCATCTTACATTTCCACAAACAGTGAATGAGGGTTCCTATTTCTCCACATACTCATCATTTGTTTTCATTTTTTTAAATGTTTTCTATCCTTACTGGGATAAGGTAAAATCTCATAGTTGTTTTAATTTGTATTTCCCTGATGATTAGGGATGATGAACATTTTCTTAAGTGTGTGTTTGCCATTTGTATTTCTTCCTCTGAGAAATCCCTATACTGCCCCATTTTGTGAGTGGACTGTCTGACTTTTTAATATTTAGTTTTGTCAGTTCTTTGTAGATTCTAGAAATTAGGTCTCTGTCAGTATTATAGATGGCAAACATTTTCTCCCATTCTGTGGGTTATCTATTGGCTCTGCTTAATGTATGTTTGTCTATGAAGAAACTTTTCACCTTCATGAGATCCCAATAGTTGAGTGATTTTTTTTTTTTAAGTTACTGAGCTACTGGGGTTTTGCTCAGGAAGTCTTTCCCCATTCCTATATCATAGATAGTTCCTCTTATTTTTTCTTCCAGTAGTAGCAGAATTTCCAGTCTTATATTGAGGTCTTTGATCTATTTAGACTTGATTGTTGTGCATGGTGAGATGTGCTGATTGAGTTTCATTTTCCTGAATATGGTATCCAGTTTGTCCAGAACCATTTGTTGAAGATGCTGTCCTTTTTGCTAGCCTACGTTGTTATGGCCCTTGTCAAATATCAAGTAGCTATAGCTACTTGACCCAAAGAAGTTAGAGATATTCATTTAATTAGCTTACTAATCTATCTCAAATGATGAAATAACATCTGTGCCACAATGGGAGCCCAAAAAGTGCTTGTTGCACAATTTTCAATGAATATTGAGCTCTATGTTTTTGTTTCTCCTATTTTTTCATAACTCACACATTTCATTTGCTCTCCAAAATATCCTTTTATAATATTCTATTCTTTCTGCTAAGAGAGGTGGTCTATGTCTTCTGCTGAGAGTGGTGATCTATGGCTTCTTTTTATTCATTAATTTTAATTTTTTCTCCCTCCTGCATTGAATTTTCTCCAAATGTCTACTTTTTATTATTTATTTCGTTATATCTCTATCATGTTTTATGCTTCCTTAAATAACTGATAACCAACCTTCTACAGGCCAGTAGAAACTAGTAGAATCTTTGCATGCATCAGGGTTGCCAATCAGGCAGAATCTACCCAAAGACAGTAAGTTTAGGCATCTGAAGGAAAGCAAAGTAATATTACTATAGAAAGAGGCTAATGAATATGGATATTAAGTCATGGTCTCTGTTGTAGGTTTTATAGTATATGTTCTTATTAATAGTGTGGCCTTGAATTTCAGTTATGCTTCTATTCTTTGTGTGTAACTACTAAGGCGGTGAAAACTGGTAAGTGTAGTTTCATTGTACATTCTCAGCATCTGATAATATTGTCTTTAAATAATTTTTAAAAGTTCTTAACATCACAATTTAATAACAATAAAAAGATATCAAGCATTATAGATGTGATAGCTTCCTTACTGGGGTGAATGATTGCTCCTCCTAATGCTGTAATTCAGAACATAGATGATGAAGTATATCTGAAATGCAGATTAAAATCTCTAGATCCAAGTGTTAATTTGGGCAATTTAAACAGAGAAAACATTGTAATATACACCAGTGGGATTTTTACATTTGGCCATGGGAAACTGAGTGAATGTAGCCATTATTCATTGGGAGACAGTGCTATAGGAGGCACATGTTTCTTTCAAATGAATATTTCATTATTCGAGGTGAAGTTGAAAGGCTATGGGACAATCTAAAAGTCAGATGAAAAAAGAAGAGAAAAATATGAGTTGAAGACATGTAGACTATCCTGCTGAATATAGGGTAATGAACATTATTATCTTCCTGGTCTTCCTAAGCAGATACGTTTTCCTTCTCCTATTTTATTTATTTACACATCAGTCAAAGAAAAGGTCATATGATATAATTGTTTAAATACGATTAACTTCAGGTTTTCTTATGAGAATAGAATTTTTGTACTTCTCATGTTTCAAAATGCTTTTGAGAAATTGAATTATCCCACAAAGCATTGACATAAATGACAGACTTGCAATCTAAACAACCTAATTCATCATAGGTTAATCAATATGCAATTTATTTGAATCCCATAGGCAGTACTTCCTTGAAAAATATTTGGGATCTGTTCCTTATTCTAGCAGCCTAAAATAGTTAAGTTAAAAATTTATATTTCTGGGCTGGAGAGATGGCTTAGTGGTTAAGTGCTTGCCTGTGAAGCCTAAGGACCCCGGTTCAAGGATCAATTCCCCAGGACCCACATTAGCCAGATGCACAAGGGGGCACATGTGTCTGGAGTTCATTTGCAGTGGCTGGAGGCCCTGGCACACACGTTCTACCTCTCTCTCTCTCCCTCTTTCTCTCTTTGTCACTGTCAAATAAATAAAAATAGAAAAAAATATTTAAAAAATTATATTTCTGCTGGGTGTGGTGGCGCATGCCTTTAACCCCAGCACTTGGGAGGTAGAGGTAGGGGGATCACTATGAGTTCAAGGCCACCCTGAGACTACATAGTGAATTTCAGATAAGTCAGGGCTAGAGCAAAACCCTACCTCAGAAATAAAATTGATATTTCCACTATTGCAAAAAACAAAAATGATTATATTATTTGTTGTGGTATTGAAAATCAAACTTAGGGACATATGTACTATAGACAACCACTTTACTACTGAGCTATGTCTCCAGATTCATCACTGAGAGAGAAAAAATGGACAGTTTTAGACAGTAATGGATTTCATATTTGAACTATAAAAAACATGTTGGACGTCATCCCAGAATATTTAATTATTAGTTCCCAACTCTGTATAACACATTACCATGAGAATACCTGCTTATGACAAATCATATTTACACTCTTAAAGTGTTGGAAGTCAAGTAGCTGAAAAATAAATATTATCTAGTATAAATATGAGCGTCCTAAAGGCTTCCTTCTTTCCAGTGAAGAATTGGTTTCTTTGTCATCTTCTCTAACCCATAGTTGATAGACTCTTCCTATGACTTCCCAGTGCATCATCTCAGACTTTTCTTCTCTCATCACGTCTTTCCCTTCAACCTTTTCACTTCCCTTGTCTTCAAATTTCTTACTTTTCTCTTGACATTAGGTCCATCAAGGTAATCCAGGTAATGTCTTTGCTTGAAAGTCCATAAACAGACAGGCATGAAAGCAATGTTCTATTATTTGAATAAAGCCTATATTCCTCAAGGAGGCACGTGGTTCATCCCTAGAGTGGCATTTTGGAAGGGGGTGACCAGTAGGATCCAGTACACTGGAGGCCTGCATGCAGATGGTAGTTCTTTGGAATTTTCTGACAGATCTTTTTATAGGCTTGTTCTAAAACCCTGAGCTTGGTCCTGCCAAGTTCTCTTTTCTTCCTCACTCAGTCTGTGACCACTTGCTCTGACTCATGCTCCAGCCATTATCATTCACCATCCTCCAGGAGGTCCTCATGAGGACAGAGCTGACAGGAGCTGAGATGTCATTCCCTTAAATCTCCCAAACTCAGAGACAAATAAGATTTTCTCTTTGTAAAGTAACTTGCCTGACATATTTCTTTGTTGCTTTGAAAAGCTGATTAATACATTGCTTTTGTCACATTGGGCACCATATTAGGACACAGACATTCTGATTGCCATTACTCAAATTGGAAGCTGTATTTAAATGAACTAATTTAGCCAACTTTCTATTTAAACTAAATTGTCAGGATACCATTCTCTCTCTCTCTCTCTCTCTTTTTTTTTTTATCTTAGAGCCTGCCATCCTAAAACACAGGCAAAATACAAAAGAAAAGTACAATTATGCAATACTCCAATGTCTCTCACTTTTAGTACTTTGTACCAATAACATTTTTTTTTCTGTTTTAAACATAAAGTGTGAGCTGGGGAGTTTTTTTCAGTGGTTTAAGGCACTTTCTTGCAAAGCCTGCTAGCCCAGGTTCAATTCCCTAGTACCCATGGAACAACCAGACACAAAGTGGTCCATGTGGTTGGATTTTGTATACAGTGACAGGTGGCCCCGGTATAACTCCCTCCTTTTCTCTCTGTCTTACAAATAAACTTAAAAATATTTTAAACATAAAGCTTAATAGCAGAAGCAAGCTCAGTACTTAGTCTTCAGTTGATAATATTATTGTGATATGTTTATTTTAAAATATGGTATGAAGTTATATACCACATTTAGTGGTAGGTCTGAGAGTGAAAATGTAAAAGACATTACTATGTTCAAAACACACATGATTAACTGAGGAAATTTATTTTATTGCAAAAGTTATGTTGTATTGTAATTAACTATATAATTATTACTAGAGTGTGTTGTTATCCAATTAGTCACAAGTTTGCTTCTTTCCTTTTCTTTTTAATTCTTTATTTTTTAGTAAGCTATATATTCTTCAATACACAGTTGTTTAGATGTCTCATATACAGCATTTTCTTTATATGAAAATAATACCTACAAAATAATGAGAACTATTTATCTTAGGATATTGTCTCTGTTGTTCTTTAAATATTCACTAGGCTCATGTTTGAGCAATTGTAATCACATCTTTTGTGTGTTATCAGTGCTACACTTGAGATAGTCAATGCTTAGAGAGTGAAATATCTAGGACATATTAAGCAAGTAGAAGAACTCCTACAGGGAAAGCTAACAGCTGATGTGGATCTAACTTTCACAGTCAACTCAGATTATTGCTGTACTCCACCCAACTATACATTTAGCTGAGCTGTAGAAACACCTGCCCCAGCTCAGTCACCCTTGCTGACTGTGTCCATGATTGAATATTTCAGATATTATTTCAATTCCTTAGAGAGTTTTCTCTCTAAAACCAAGCTGCTAGGATGAAGACAGTATTTGCAAATGTAAACGTTAGTGTGAGGAACTGAAAACAAATGAAGGAAGTGGAAAATGGACCCAACAATTTTTAATGAAACAAGACATAAAGCAGAATTTTCTGTGATGTTTATCTGTTAAATTTGTTTGAATATGAACAATAAAACAATTCTGTAGTAATCAAACAAAATGGATACTTTAGGAAGAGTATTTAAAACACATAATCCATTGAATGCTAGAAAGTAAGAACTACAATTATAGAGGCTAACATAATTCTTAAGTCCAGAACATAGATAAAAATTAATACTGTCCTAATAAGAATGATTATAGGCAGTGTTATCCCCTATGAATATCTGTAATTCTACTTTAAGTCTCATTATTATTCTGTTGTTAAACACCTTCAATCTTCCAGAAGTGAAATACATTAGTCTACCCTGGCAAATATGTCACTGGTTGGTGGACACAGTGAGAAAGAGGAAACTTTTCTGTGTGAATTTGGGTGTGATTTCTAAATTGCACGGTTCCAGATATAGAAAGATAATAAATATTTATTGTATAACAACATATGCTTCTACTTTCAAAATTACACTCAGATTTGATTTAAAAAAAATCACTTTGTCTAGAGAATAAGCAAATGTATTTTACCAGGTAGCATTTACAAGGTTTCAACACAGCATAAATATATATTTTGGTTTAAGCTACAAACACCCTTGAGTTAACAATAAAATATATCCCAGGACTGGAGAGAAAGCTTAGCAGTTAAAGGCACTTGCCAGCGAAGCCTATGAACTCATGTTCAAATCTCTAGGTCCCACATAAGCCAGACCCACAGTGACACAAGCATGCAATGTGCCCAAGGGGGTGCACACTTCTGGCTTTCATTTGCAGCACCTGAAGAGCCTAGCATGCCCATTCTCTCTCTCTCTCTCACTCTCTCCCTCTTTTTCTCACTCTCAAAGTAAATAAATAAAGCCTTCCATCCTTATAATTTAAAAAATGTACATAAACAAAATCAATGACTTTATAGTAAATTGTAAGGCAGTGGTTGTTATGAGATTAATGAATACCATAGAGAGATACAAACATCCACAGGGAGAGACAAGCTGAGCATTTGCTATTCTGAGGATGAAAGCAGTACCCATCCTGTCCACTGAAAGGGATGTATAGCAGACATTTTGAAAACTCTCTATGGAGTATAAGAGCGAGGATTTCTTGGGAAGAATAACCACAGCACAGCTCCTAGCTTTTAATTTTTTTCCTCCCAACTTATAGGCTTTTTTTCAGAACCATATCAGACTGTCATAAGACCGATGAAAAAAAGGTACATGTTGTGAGGATGGCTATGCAAAACATACTGTGTTCTCAAGGACAGGCTCACTGTGCGAGAGGAAAGAAACCCTAAGGATTCATGCAGAATTCCTTTTCAAGTGGAAATGAAAAAGCTCAATACATGCCCACGCCAATCAGTCCTGGTTCTTCAGGGCTTTTATAACAGACTTCCACAGATTTGTGGCTTAAGCCATCTAAACTTATTTTTAATTCTTTACTCAGTGCACAGTTGTGGAGCCTGTAAGCCAAGATCCAGGTATCCACGTGGTTCCTGGCTGTAGACTCTCCAGTCTTTTCAATGTGAACACCGATCTATGATGCCTCGCTGTGAGTCCAAATTCTTCTGATGATTAAGCCATCCATCTGATTGGAATTGTGCCTCATCAAACATCATCATTTTTAATGATTCAAGTCTTTAAAGGCTGTAATCTCCAAATGCATTCACATTCTGATTTTTTTTTTAATCAGGGCTTGAGCTAATGAATTTGAAGGTGAAATGATCCATGTCCCACATTGTATCATATGAGGGGGGAAATATTAAAAGCTGTAGGAAGACCTCCTCAAGCACTTTTACTGAGAATAGTGGATGATCACTTCTACAGGGGAGGACAGGACAAAATGATGCAGAGAAGAAAGGCCGGAGTATTTGTGAATGGTAGCATCATAAGACATAACTCTCTCATGCTCCAAGCTGAGATGTGTTCAGAGTATTATCTCCTTTTCCTACATACTGTACTAGCACCACAAGAGTATGCTTTTAGCAAAGTGACTACTTTGCAGCTGAAATGTCTGCCCAAAACAGACCTTCTCTAATGCCAGGAGAAAAGGAAGTGTCCAAAACTAAGAATGCAGAAATTATTAACAAAGTCACTAAAAGAATCTGTGGCCTATAGCACCCTTAACAACACAATACTATAAACACCACATAAATTCTGACTAAATGAACAAGAACAAGTCTATTCTTACCTCATTACCTACTGGTTTCTATAACACATCCAGCTTTCAAAAATATATACAATAGGAATGTCAAAACTCAAGGTAGAAAAAAAAGAGAAAGCAGTTATTACACATTTATTGTATCAATAGATATATTTTAAAAAACTATATCTAATATGCTAAAAGACTAGAGGTAAAGGTAGTTTGAGATACTAAACCAGGTAATTTCACTATGGAGACAGAATAACTACAAATAAAACATTAAAAATTGCCTCATAAGAAATGAAATATATCTTTGAGTAGCTCATTATTAGATTTAAATATCATTAAATGAAAAAATGAATTGAAAACAAAAAGCATAAATTATAAAAGTTGATATACAAAGTAAAAAAATTTAAGTGGAAAAAAACTAAAGCAAGCATAACTTGTGTCATATCATTTATCATTTATAGTTTGAATCAAGGGTAAAGAAAGAAAAACACAACTGAAGAATACTTAAAGAATTTTATTTGTAATTTATTTTTATGAGAGAGAGAGAGAAAGAGAGAGAGAGAATGTGAGAAATAATTGATGTACCAGGGCCTCTAGCCACTGCAATTGAACTCCAGATGTGTGTGCTGCCTTGTGCGCATGTGTGACCTTGAGCACTTGCATCACCTTTGTGTATCTGAGTTATGTGGGACCTGGAGAGTCAAACATTAGTCCTTAGGCTTCGCAGCCAAGTAGCTTCACTGCTATACCATCTTTCCAGCCCAAGAATTTTTTGAATATTTCATAATTTGCAATGGACTTTGAATCTCAGATGTAAGAAGTTCATAGAGAAGCAGGTAGAATATATACCAACCCAACGTGTAAACTAACTGGCCATGCCATTTCAAACTACAAACCAAACAAAAGAAAAAAGTCATCAAGGTGGTTAGGAGGTGACACAGATAGATAAAAGGATTTCCTTAGAGCCAAGTGGAAATGATAAGTATTTTTTTTCTTTTTTTTTCTCCATTTTTATTAATATTTTCCATGATAACAAAAAAAATCCCATGGTATTACCCTCCCCCCTTTCCCCTTTGAAATTCCATTCTCCATCATATCCCCTCCCCATCTCAATCTTTCTACTTACATATATACAATACCAACCTAATAAAAGCCCTCCTCCCTTTCTTTCTCTTCCCTTTCTATCTCCTTTTTTAACTTACTGGCCTCTGCTACTGAGTTTTTTCCTTCTCACACAGAAGCCCAATCATCTCTAGCTAAGATCCACATATGAGGGAGAACATGTGGCGCTTGGCTTTCTGGGCCTGGGTTACCTCACTTAGTATAATTCTTTCCAGATCCATCCACTTTTCTGCAAATTTCATAACTTCATTTCTCTTTACTGCTGAGTAAAACTCCATTGTATAAATGTGCCATATCTTCATTATCCACTCATCAGTTGAGGGACATTTAGGCTGGTTCCATTTCCCAGCTATTATAAATTGAGCAGCAATAAACATGGTTGAGCAAGTATCTCTAAGGTAATGAGATGAGTCCTTAGGATATATGCCTAGGAGAGCTATAGCTGGGTCATATGGTAGATCAATCTTTAGCTGTTTTAGGAACCTCCACACTGATTTCCACAATGGCTGGACCAGATTGCATTCCCACCAACAATGTAGAAGGGTTCCTCTTTTTCCACATCCCCGCCAACATTTATGATCATTTGTTTTCATGATGGTAGCCAATCTGACAGGAGTGAGATGGAATCTCAATGTAGTCTTAATCTGCATTTCCCTGATGACTAGGGATGTAGAACATTTTTTTAGATGCGTATATGCCATTCGTATTTCTTCCTTTGAGAATTCTCTATTTAGCTCCATTTCCCATTTTTTGATTGGTTTGTTTGATTCCTTATTATTTAACTTCTTGAGTTCTTTGTATATCTTAGATATTAATCCTCTATCAGATGTATAGCTGGTGAAGATTTTTTCCCATTCTGTAGGTTGCCTCTTTGCTTTCTTCACCGTGTCCTTTGCAGTGCAAAATCTTTGTATTTTCATGAGGTCCCAGTGGTTAATCTGTGGTTTTATTGCCTGAGCAATTGGGGTTGTATTCAGAAAGTCTTTGCCAAGACCAATATGTTGAAGGGTTTCCCCTACTTTTTCCTCTAGCAGTTTCAGAGTTTCAGGTCTGATGTTAAGGTCCTTAATCCATTTGGACTTAATTCTTGTGCACGGAGAAAGAGAAGAATCTATTTTCATCCTTCTACAGATATATATCCAGTTTTCCCAACACCATTTGCTGAAGAGGCTGTCTTTTCTCCAATGAGTATTTTTGGCATTTTTATCAAATATCAGGTGGCTATAACTACATGGGGTTACATTTGGGTCCTCTATTCTGTTCCATTGATCTACGAGTCTGCTTTTGTGCCAGTACCATGCTGTTTTTGTTACTATGGCTCTGTAGTATAGGTTAAAATCAGGTATGGTGATACCACCAGCCTTATTTTTGTTGCTCAGTATTATTTTAGATATTCGAGGTTTTTTGTGATTCCAAATGAATTTTTGGATTGTTTTTTCTATTTCCGTGAAGAATGCCTTTGGAATTTTGATGGGGATTGCGTTAAATGTGTAGATTGCTTTTGGTAAGATTGCCATTTTCACAATATTGATTCTTCCAATCCAGGAACAAGGGATGTTTTTCCACTTCCTAGTGTCTTCTGCAATTTCTCGCTTGAGTGTTTTAAAGTTCTCATTGTATAGATTCTTTACTTCCTTAGTAAGGTTTATTCCAAGGTACTTTATTTTTGTTGATGCAATTGTGAATGGGAGTGATTCTCTGATCTCATCCTCTGTGTGTTTGTTGTTAGCATATATGAAGGCTACTGATTTCTGTGTATTTATTTTGTATCCTGCTACATGACTGTAGGTTTTTATCAGCTCTAACAGTTTGCTAGTAGAGTCTTTAGGGTCCTTTATATATAGAATCATGTCATCTGCAAATAATGATAACTTGACCTCTTCCTTTCCGATTTGTATCCCTTTTATGCATGTCTCTTGCCTTATTGCTATGGCTAAGACTTCCAGAACTATATTAAATAAAAGTGGGGACAGTGGACACCCTTGTCTTGTTCCTGATTTTAGTGGAAAAGCATCCAGTTTTTCCCCATTTAGTAATATGTTGGCTGTAGGCTTATCATAAATAGCCTTTATTATATTGAGATATGTTCCTTCTATTCCCAGTCTCTGTAGGACTTTTATCATGAAGGGATGTTGGATTTTGTCGAATGCTTTCTCTGCGTCTAATGAGATGATCATGTGATTTTTGTCCTTCAACCCATTTATATAATGTATAACATTTATAGATTTGCGTATGTTGAACCATCCCTGCATCTCTGGGATAAAGCCTACTTGGTCAGGGTGAATGATCTTTCTAATGTATTCTTGTATTCTGTTTGCCAATATTTTGTTGAGAATTTTTGCATCTATGTTCATGAGGGAGATTGGTCTGTAATTTTCCTTTTTTGTTCTATCTTTGCCTGGTTTTGGTATCAGAGTGATGCTGGCTTCATAGAAGGAGTTTGGTAGAATTCCTTCTTTTTCTATTTCATGGAAAAGCTTAAGAAGCAATGGTGTTAGCTCTTCCCTGAAGGTCTGGTAAAATTCAGCAGTGAATCCATCTGGGCCTGGGCTTTTTTTAGTTGGGAGATTTTTGATAACTGTTAGGATCTCCATGCTTGTTATAGGTCTATTTAAGTGATTAATCTCATCTTGATTTAATTTAGGTAGGTCATATAAATCAAGGAAATCATCCATTTCTTTCAGATTTTCATACTTTGTGGAGTATATGTTTTTATAATATGTCCCTATGATTTTTTGAATTTCTCTGGCATCTGTCGTGATGTTACCTTTTTCATCTCTAATTTTATTAATTTGTGTCTCTTCTCTCTTTCTTTTGGTCAGATTTGCTAAGGGTTTATCAATCTTGTTTATCCTTTCAAAGAACCAGCTCTTTGTTTCATTAATTCTTTGTATTGTTTTTTTGGTTTCTATTTCATTAATTTCTGCCCTAATCTTTATTATTTCTTCCCGTCTACTGATTTTTGGTTTGCCTTGTTCTTCTTTTTCCAAGGCTTTAAGGTGAAGCATTAGGTCATTTATTTGCGACCTTTCTAATTTCTTAATATAGGCACTTAAAGCTATAAATTTACCTCTTAGAACTGCCTTCATTGTGTCCCAGAGATTTTGGTATGTTGTGTTCTCATTATTGTTTGACTCTATAAATTTTTTGATTTCCTTCTTGATTTCTTCATTGACCCATTCATCATTTAGTAATGTATTGTTTAGTTTCCATGATTTTGTGTATGCTCTATATCCTTTCTTGCTATTGATTTGTAGTTTGATTCCATTGTGGTCAGATAGAATGCAAGGAATTATTTCAATTTTCCTGAATTTGTTAAGATTTGCTTTGTGTCCTAATATATGGTCTATTTTAGAGAATGATCCATGTGCTGCTGAAAAGAATGTATATTCTGCAGCATTTGGATGAAATGTCCTGTATATGTCTGTTAGGTCCATTCCTTCTATGACCTCGTTTAGTCCAGATGCCTCTCTGTTTATTTTTTCCCGGGATGACCTGTCAATTGATGAGAGTGGGGTGTTAAAGTCACCAACTACCACTGTGTTTGGTGTTATCTGTGACCTTAGTTCTAACAGTGTTTGTTTGATGAATTTGGGAGCCCCCATGTTAGGTGCATATATGTTTAGGATTGTAATGTCCTCCTGTTGGAGTGTGCCCTTAATCAATATAAAGTGACCTTCCTTATGTTTCTTGACTAATGTTGGAGTGAAGTCTGCCTTGTCAGCTATTAGGATAGCAACCCCTGCTTGCTTTCTGGGTCCATTTGCTTGAAACACCGTTTTCCAACCTTTCACCCTAAGATAATGTCCATCCTTTGTAGAAAGGTGAGTTTCTTGGAGACAACAAATTGTAGGGTCCTGCTTTTTAACCCAGTCTGCAAATCTATGTCTTTTGGTTGGAGCATTGAGGCCATTGATATTAAGAGATATTATTGAAAGATGTGTATTTATGCTTGCCATTTTTTTTTTTTTTTTTTTTTGTGGTTCTGGTTCTACCTTTGCTCTCTTATATTAACTAGTATTTGAGTGTTGTTTGCTGTTTTCCAGGTTCCTTATATGTGTGTTTTTCTTTCTCTTCGGCATGGAGGATTCTTTCAAGTATTTTGTGTAGAGCTGGTTTTGTCTTCAAATACTCCTTTAGCCTGCTTTTGTCATGGAATGTCCTTATTTCTCCATCTATTTGAATGGATAGTTTTGCAGGATAAAGTAGTCTTGGTTGACAGTTGTTATCTTTCAGAGTTTGGAATACATCACTCCAAGCCCTTCTGGCTTTGAAAGTTTGTGTTGAGTAATCTGCTGTGATCCTGATGGGCTTGCCTTTGTAGGTAACTTGATTTTTCTCTCTAACTGCTTTCAATATTTTTTCTTTGGATTGTGTGTTTGGTAGTTTGATTATAATATGGCGAGGAGAGGTTCTTTCCAGGTTTTGTCTGGCTGGTGTTCTAAATGCTTCCTGTATCTGCATTGGCACCTCTTTCCCAATTTGGGGGAAGTTTTCTTCTATGATTTTGTTGAAGATGCCTACTATACCTTTGGATTGAAATTCTTCTCCTTCTACTATACCCTGAATTCTTATATTTGATCTTTTCATAGTGTCCCGAATATCTTGAAATTCCCATTCATACTTTTCTATTAGTTTGTCTTTCTCTTTGTTGGATTGTATTAGATCTGCCACCTGGTCTTCTAGCTTAGATATTCTGTCCTCTCCTTCATCCATTCTACTGGTGAGATTCTCTACAGAGTTTTTTATTTCATTAACTGTGTTCTTCATTGCTAGTAATTCTGACTGGTTTTTCTTCATTATTTCTATTTCCTTATTTATGTCTTGTATTGATTTCTTTATTTCGTTAAATTGGTGTCCTGTATCTTCTCTGATTCCTTTGATTTCTTCTTTGAGTTCATTGAACATATTTACAATCATTCTTTTGAAATCTTTCTCAGGCATTTTCTCTAACTCGTTTTCACTAGAGGTCATTTCTGAAGCATTGATGCTTTTTGGTGGATTTATATTGCCTTGGTTTTTGGTGTTTCTTGTGTTATAATGTATATATTTTTGCATCTTGGATTAAGTTACTGCTTAGATTTTCCAGTTAGCTGGGTATCCTTTGCTGTATCTATTGATCTGATATTGTATATCTTCTATGTAGGAGATTAAGATGTTAGGTGTGGCTCTTACCACTCTCAGAGTATCTAGACACGTGGTCCTAGGGGTTACGTTTGCCTGCTATGGGGGTATTCAAATAGGTTGAGTGGAATAAAATACAGGTATATTCTAAAATTTAACTAAACCCTATACACATTCAGTCAAGAACAGCACCGAGCATTTATGCAAGATTAGGTATTATAAAAACCAGATCCTCTATCAACAAAGAAGTTAAGATTTCTGGTCTGTTGAGGGATCCAAGTCAGCTTGTGACCAGGTGAGACCCTTCCCTGGTTCAATCCCAGTTACCTCTTTGGATGCTTTTGGTCTCAGTCAAGTTGCTGGCTGGGATGTTGGGCCGCTGTTCTGCTTTCTGGAACTGGGTACTGGCTTTTCCTGTGGGGCAAACCAAGCCTGGCAACTGTGGCCCTGCAGATTGGCGCCCCTGATGCTGGATCCCTGCTGCTGCCGCTGGAGCTGCCGCTGCTGGGACCACTGCTGCTGGATCCGCCACTGGAGATGCCGCTGCTGGGTCTGCCCCCGCTGATCCGCTGGAGCTGCCGCTGCTGGGTCCTCCGCCTCTGATCCGCTGGTGCTGCCGCTGCGGGATCCGCCTCTGCCGCTGAAGCCGCTGGAGCCTCCGCTGCTGGATTCGCTGCCCTGAAGCCGCTGTGGCCGGTACCGGAGCAGCTGATGGTGTTTTTGGGGCTGGAGTCACGGCTTCCACCCAATGATAAGTATTAATAATTACAAATTTCTTATTAAAAACTATACAAACCAGAAGTCCATGTAGTAAGATTTAATTTTTTTTTATTTGTTTTTTGTTCATTTTCATTTATTTATTTGAGAGTGACAGAGAGAGAATGAGGCAGATAGAGAGAGAGAGAGAGAATGGGCACGCCAGGGCTTCCAGCCACTACAAACAAACTTTAGATGCGTGTGCCCCCTTGTGCATCTGGCTAACGTGGGTCCTGGGGAATCAAGCCTTGAACCGGGTCCTTAGGCTTCACAGGCAAGCACTTAACTGATAAGCCATCTCTCCAGCCCTTAATTTGTTTTTTTTAAAAACCTTTTAATCCAGAAGCATTATTTTCAATCTTAATAGATACATTATAGGTTTTCACAGAAAATTGAAATCTTGATTTAACTATCTCTCATATTCTGTAACATAGTTTACTCTGAAGATAACTTAGACAATTGTTCAAATAAAGCAGCCTGATGTTGGAATATCAGGTCCCCAGCTCATGTTTTTGAACACAGACAATGATCTGAGAAACACTGATGACTAATTGGCATTTATGTGCCTTTATGGGAGCCTGAAGTTTAAGAGAGAACACTGTGAAACTGGAGAGGCTAAAGAACAGACCAAATTTTTTTGGGAAGGTAGACACAAGCCTTTATGGTAGACTCTCCAAATGTTGCCCCAACTACAGATTCATAATGAACCAATTCTTCTGTACACATATCTCCAACATTGCTTGGCTGTAGTTATTTAATGAGCTCTGTTTACCTGAGCACTTGGTATACATGTTCTTCTGTGCTTGAGTAATAATTTCACTGTGACAGACTTTGATACAGATCCTGAAACAGTGTTATGAGCCAGCACCAACATTGCTCTATTGCCAAACATCAGCTCTATCCTATAGGGACAAGGCAGAAAACACATCTGCTCATTTCCTAAGTCATCTTCCCAGCAGTTGTGCTGCTGAGGCCAGATCCAATGATCTGCATGAAGCCCTGCTCTTTACACTGTCTTGGAGTAAGTCCTACACTCAGAGGGACCTGGTAGGACTTATGTTTGTCATTATACCTGGATCCAGGTCCACAACTTCTCTCTTGAATATGAATCCTGTTGAGGTCCTGTAAATGAATACCAATGACTCCCTTCTTTCTGCTTTGTCTGGGATTCAAAAAGGCCTATCCAAACCTCTGAAAACCACAATTCTGGACTCTGAAGTTTGTTCCATCTGTGAATTTTAATGCAGTTCTCAGATATACTACTAACAGAATCCAGGTAGTTCTGCTCATGTTGGGGACTGGTCCTGAACACATATATATGTGGCAGGAACACAGACCTAGGTGTTTGATGTTGACTGCAGAGAGAAACTATTTTGTTATCCAGAACCCACCCTGCCCTACCTCTCATTAACACAGAGCATACACAGTGTGCATAATTGAACAGTTCTGGTCAGGATGTTATCTCCTTCATCATTGTCTCAAGTCTGGCTCTAAAAGATGGCCCTAGAAGTCTGCATGGCCTGTGGGAATAGGTATTACTCCTGATAAAAAATGGTGCCTTTACTTCAAGAATAATTATCCTTATCTAGGCTCTACTGTTCTGGAATCCAAAGACTGGGACGGTGACTTATCTGTGTGCTTGCCTACAAAGGCAAGCCAATAACTCAAAAGAGAGAAAATAGATAAATTAAAGAAAGACAAAAAATCCAAAGTTTTATCTTGCTATTATTGCCTTACAGGCTCAAGTGAAAAGTCTATCCTTTTTTTTTTGTTTTGTTTAAAAAAAAAAAACAATTTCTAAATGCTTGTTATAAAAGGCTTTAGAAAATATTAAGTATAAGAACTGGTAAGTGTAAGATGGACTGTGTAATTTTTGCAGGAATTATTTTAAAGGAATGGAAAGGAAAGGAACAAGTAAATAAATAAGTAAAATGTTAAGAAGGATATGACATAAGGATATATTATTGGTAAGTATGAAGTTTTGGGTGATATGATTTTCTCCCAAGGTCAAGTGTCTGATTTTTCAAAAACGAAGAAAGGAAAGAAACAAAAGGAAAAAGCTTATGTATGTCACAACAGATCAAAGATCAAAGATCAAAGCACAAGGTTAGTGAAAGATGACAATGTATATAGATAATGTAGATGTGACATAACAAGTATCAGGAGGAAGCTTAAGAAAAAAGAAAAAAAAAATAAAGACAGAAGCCCTTGTGGTAGCCTCCCATGTCTTCCAATCCTGGAATCAACCAAGGGCTCCCCTTCTCATTTTAAATGTGTTAAGGCAGGGAGATTTCATGCAGTATGGTCCAGGGGTAGATAAGAGCAGCTATATCCCATACACAATGAAGACCACTAGAAGGCAAATTGTCCCCAGAGACAAAGGTCTCCAGAATGAGTCCTTCTTCCCCAGACGGCTCAACAGGACTAATGAGGCCCAGAGTTTCCTTCCCCAACCAGGATACAGGTCAAGAGACAGACTGTTAGTTTCCTTTGTCCCCTCCTCCTCTAAGTAAGTGCCATCATGAGAACATACCTGGGTTTCTCAAGGCCCTCTTCTGCTGTTGGGGGACTTTGCACACTCATTCCTGATTATGACTGGGAATGCTACTCCTTTTATGAAGTGAGACATGTTGGATGAAGTACTCAACACATATTGTCTTCTCAGTCCTACTGGTCCCTTTTTCTTCAGGAGATGACAGGAAAACCCATGTTGTGGGTAACACAAGGCCAAGTAGTTATAGCTAAGACAGCAATGCTAGTTCAAATACCACTGTATTGTCCCTGGAGACATCAATCATCTAGGCATAAAAATATTCATGGCACCTGAAAAAGACACCTACCTTCAGAGGCTTACTCAGGAGGTTCACTTATTGTAGACTAGCTTGCTACCCACAGCTTTGATCTGGGCTTGAAATAATCCCCCCATGAGGGGATTGAACCCTTTTTGCAGTGCTATATGGCAGACCTTTTCTAACTAATGACTTTTTGTTTAATACAGAATCTTCAGCTCTGATAAACATGTGTCCTTGCTGGGTCACATTCAACAGGGCCTCCAACATCTCTTGGAAGTACAGCCATTCAAGTTCAGGGAGACATGATATTGGTTGGGTCACTACTGTCATTGTCCCCATCTTTAGCATTTGGCTGGAAAGGCCCACACCCTGTAATCCTTTCTACTCCTCTGGTGATAAAAGGCACTGCACATGAATCCTGGATCCTTCACTCCATAAACAAGCAGCGAGTCCCAGACCTAAAGTCAATGAACCAGGCAGGCAAGGGTCATGACCCAGATATGTGATATTTGTTTGAGGCTATTGAAGAAGGAATACTGATCTTCCGAAAGACAAATAAATGCTCATTTTCTAAATAATGGGCACAAAACATCTTGTTTGGGGAAATTACTTTTCTTTTGATTCTGTTATCCCTGCTCCCTTTATTGACCCACTTTTCCATCCTAGATCCTATACTTGCTCAGTAAATATTCATTTCAAGTGGAAATAAGTGTTGGTATCCTTTACTAAGAGCCTTAAGTTATGTTATAATTGTCTATGGGTAACTGATATACTCTATTTCACATGACTTCTTGGCCCCTTCTAATAGTGAGATCCCTCTCTTACTTCAAGATTTATGGGAGGATAGATGACAGGGTAACACTCAGGCCCCACATCTCTAAAACGTCCTAACCTGATGTGGTTCCTCTGTTTCTCAGAGCTCTGGTGGCTATGATTCTGTACTCCTCTTCCCCATACATAGTTGAGCAGATAACCCTCTTTATCTCTTCTAGATTGAAACAGATTAAACTCAAAATGGTTTTACAAATAAAACTCACTCTATAAATACTGTCTGATTTCTGTGATGGACCCCCTAGAATGACTCTCCAGGAAGTATTCCTGATTGCTGATCCTCTACAAAGCTCACAATCACTAGCAAGAAGTAATCACTCCTGTCCTCTAATGGAAGTTGGGGTACCTCTCTGTAGGCAGGAATGTGATGGGAGTTAGCTCTTCTGTGAAGTTATGGCAGGGTCCATGGTGAATTACAAGCTATACAAATAACTTGTTACAAGTCACTGGTAGCTCAAGGACAAAAAAGAAAAAAAAAAAAAAAAGACTGAGTCTTTCAGAAAGGCTGTAAGTAGACAAAAGGTGGAATAGGCAGGATGACTGATTTGTGATTGTAGCATTATCTTCTTGGTTCCAGACAAAGCACTTAACTAGAGCCAGTTCCTTGGAGAAAAGGGATTATTTCAGACTTGCAGTTTTGATGGGAACTTTGCTCATGGTGGAGACAGCATGACAACTGGTTCACAGCTTCATACATCAGGAGAATGGTGGGAGAGAGCAGCAAGAGCAAGCTAGCTCTGAAATTGCAATGGGCTTGATTAGGTGACTTGAACATACCAACTCTAGCAAGACCCCACTCCCAAGAGCTCCACCAGCTGGGTACTGAGTAGGAAGCTTAATCCCAAAAACCTGAGGTTACGTGATACATTTTACATTCAAACCATCCCAGTAATCATCCTTTTAGTTGGGATAAAGGAGTATGCATAAGACCTGAAGACTCCTCACTGGTTCAACCCATGGTGCACATGAAGAAAAAGAAGTAACAGTAAAGATTACCTCAGTCTCTATCCAGTTCTCACCCTAAGTCCTATAAAAGGCAGGTAAACAGAGCAACTCCCTCTCTCTCTCTCTCTCTCTCTCTCTCCTTCCTTTACCCACCCCTCTGTTTCCAGATGTCCCCTCACTTGGGAACACACCCAAATTTATCCTTAATAAAACCACTCTCATTTGCTCACTCCCTTGTTTGCATTCTTCACTTCCTCAAAAGCATGTGACAAGAGATCAAGATACACTGACCCCAGAGTATATTTGGTGACTGTTAATATTTCTAGTACTTCAGCCCTCTAAGATAAATCCACTGAAAGCTGAAACAGGAACTCCACTGTTCTTGAACTTGATATAACTTTCATAAGTACATAAAAAGAGCATTATGCACACCTGAAATACATAGCATTTCCACCCCCTTTTCCATGAACTTCCCTAAGTCTTGTTGGGTTCATTTTAGGTCTACTTCAGTGATGGACACTTGGGAGCCTCGGGATCTCTGGTTGGTAGGAGTTGAGTGTTCTCTGTGTCTATCTCTTCACCTTTGTGCTTATATCAGGTTCATCAAGAAAACAGCACTCTTGCTCATTTCCCCAGTTCCTCTATGGTTTCATCTGGGCCCTGGTGAAGTGTGATGGGCTGATTCTATCCACAGTATTATGCCCAACTCATCTGAAAATGAGAGGCATATTCTCCAGTGGAAGGTGAAGTCAGCACAGGTTAAATGGGATAACCATTGTTACTTTAGAGAGAACTTAATAGTTATAGGCCCTCTTATAGCAAGATTAGTAGGAGCTTGGTATTGGACAGTGAACACATTATTTGGATATGATTCTGACTTGTTTTCTAGTTCCAAATATAGGTTCCTTTCCACTAAGTGGATCTGTTAGCCAATCCAAGAACAGTTAGTTACCCACCATGGCTGTGTGCCACTAATGCACTAGTGTGAGCATCATGTAAGGTTGTTTGCTTCTCAGTAGCTTAGATCTCAAGTAGCTTGGACAGATGTTGGCCACTTTCCCCCAGTAGCTCATGTAGCACCTTCTGCACTAAATGGGCTAATGGTCTGGGGACTGGCTGTCTTCCAGATTCCAGCCGGGTCTCTGGAGAGCTGTCTTATTAGTTAAGGTGCTTGCCTGCCAAGCCTCAGTATCCAGGTTTGAGTCCCAGTACCAATTAAAGCCAGATGCACAAGGTTGTGCATGTGTCTGAAGTTTGATTGAAGTAGCTAGAGGTCCAGTTGTGACCATTCTCTCTGCCTCTTTCTCAAATTAATTAAATATTAAATAAATATAAAAATGAAAGAAATGTTTTAGATTATTTATTTATTTGAGAGAAAGAAAGAATGGGTGCACCAAGCCTCTAGCTACTGTAAATGAACTATACACATGTGTCATCTCATGCATCTGGCTTTACATGGATACTGGGAAATCAAGCATGGATCCTTAGGCTTCATAAGTAAGCACCTTAAATGCAAAGCCATCTCTCCAGTCACCCCCCTTTTTTTGTAGTAGGGTCTCACTCTAGCCCAGGCTGACCTAGAATTCACTACGTAGTCTTAGACTGGCCTCAAACTCACAGCAATCCTCCTACCCCTGCCTCCTGAGTGCTGAGATTAAAGGCATGCACCACAACATGGCTAAGGAATATTTTTTTAAAGCATATTAGATTTTGAATATAGTTTAATATCTATATTGGTCATTAAAAAGTGTTACACTCATTCTTTTCTATCCAGTTATCATGCATCCTGATTACTTTGTGCTTCATTGAGAACATAATTTAAAGTAATTATGAAAACTTAAAATATCATTAAATTCATTCTCAATGGATTTAGCCACCTACTAAGATTTATCTAGATACTTTCACTTTTCTTTAAAACCAGCCAAGACAAAAAATAAAATGAAACTTATATAGACAAAGAAGGTCATTCATTGTCTTAAAATAATTTTCTCCATATTATCTTATTTTTATTAGTCTGTCACATTTTAGTTTTTTAAACTCAATTTGCATTAAACATAAGACCTAAATTTTCTTTATATTTTTAAATTGAGATTTGGATTGTATGATTACATTGTATATTTATCATACTCACATCAGGTTATTTTTCATTTTTTATTATTAGGTATGGACATATTTTTATGTAAACATCACATGTTGGTACCATCTTTTCCTTTCTCCTTGCTCCTTTTCTGAAGAGGCTTTCCTTCATTGGGATTCAGGTAAACCCCATGGGGATTGTGGATCATGCATTATGTGGGCAGTTATGGGAAATAGGCAATGTCTTTGTGTAAAATATCACCACTTGCGGCTCTAACAATCTTTCCATCCCCTCTTCCAAAAATTTCCCTGACCAATGTTGGGAGCATTTTAAGTCTATTTCAGTGAAGGGTGCTTACAAGCATCTAGATGTCTGGTTTGATAGGTGTTGAGTGTCCTCAGAAACTTTCTCCATCACCCTTGTGTCAATATCAGCTTAACTAAGAGAGGAGCATTCTTGCTCATTTCCTCAATTCCTCTGTGGTTTCAGATGGGGCCGGGGTGGACTGCACTGGGCCATTTATCCTCTTAAATCCAGTTCCCACCTGAAAAAGAGAAGCAGATTCTCCAGAAGAGAGTGAAGTCAATGCCAGTTAAATGGGATAACCATTATTAATTTAGAGAGAATTATAAAGGTTTAGAGACTTTATTAGTGTAAGGTTAGTGGGAACTTCACAATGGAAAGCAGAATCATGATATGGTTATGATTATGACTTGTTTCCCAGCTACAGATATGGTTTCCTTTCCCCTGAGCAGATCTGTTAGCCAATCCAAGAGCAGTTGGTTACCCACCATGGCTGTGTGCCACTATTGCACTTGTGTGAGCCTCACATCAGGTTGTTTACTTCTGAGCTGCTTAGACTTTGAGTTGCTTGGAAAGATGCTGGCCACTTTCCACTGGTAGCTCATGTATTGCCTTCCAGCACTAGATGGGCTAATTATCTGTGGCCTGGCTCTCCTCTGGATACCAATCAGGTCTCTCCATGGTCCGTGCTGATGGGGATTGGAACTTCAGCAGTAGGGTCTTATCACTAACCTCTGATGGTTAATCAACTGCTCTGACAGAAGTATTGTTTGTTTTGGGAGGTCTAGTAGGTCTCTCTGATCAACAGCTCATTGTGGATGTAGACCACGTCCTGGTACAGGGAATAACAGGCCAGCTCCAAGGGAGAAGAAACTAGCAAAATCTAGAGAAGAAAGAGCAGAAAGAGAAACAGCAGAAATTTGAGGCTAGGTTTCATCTCACTGTCTCCAGGGTCCTTCAATTCAGGTGCTGCCTCTAAGGTTTGCTTGAGGGTTCCACCTTTTAGACTGATTTCCAGGATATAGGAGTCTATGGTACCAGTTCAATTTGGGTTCACATGATGTCTTTCCCCCATTCTTTCCCTTCCCCTTATTTTCCAAGCCTCACGATGCTATTCAGTTATGTCAGCAACTTGGGCTGATGCAGATTAGGAACTGCAGATGAGTGAGATCATGTGATGATTGTGTTTATGTGGTTGTGTGAGTTCACTTAAAATGATCTGTTCCAAATGTGACCATTTTTCTACAAATTTCAATGTGTTGTTTTTTTCTTACTGCTGAGTAGAATTCCATCATATAGATATACCATATCTTGCTTATCCATTCATCCAATGATGGGCACCTGGATTGATTCCAGTTTTTAGCTATTATGAATTGAGAAGCTATAAACATGGTTGAGCAAATATTTCTGAACTGAGATGTGGAGATTTTAGGGCAAATGCCAGCAAGGGAATAACAGGGTCTGCCGGTAACTCTATACTCATCCTTTTCAGGGGTCTCCAGATTGATTTCCACAATGGTTGTACCAGCTTACATTCCCACCAACAGTGAATTAGGGTTCCTTTTTCTCCACAGCCTCACCAACATTTATTTTCATTTGAATTTTTAATGTTTGCTATCCTTACTGGGGTAAGGTAGAATCTCATAGTTGTTTTAATTTGCATTTTCTTAATGGTTAGGGATGTTGAACATTTTCTTAGGTATGTGTTATCCATTTGCAATTTTTTCCTCTGAGATCTACCTATTTAGTTCTATGCCCCACTTATGGAGGGGGTTGTTTGATATTTTATTGTTTAGTTTTTTGGGTCCTTTGTAGTTTCTAGACATTAGCCTTCTGTCAGTGTTATAGATGAATGATTTTTACCTATTCATTGGGAAATCTATTGACTCTGCTTATGGTATATTTGTCTGTGCAAAGGCTTTTTAGCTTCATGAGATCCCACTGGTTGAGTGCTTGTTTAATTTCCTTGGCTACTGGGGTTTTGTTCAGGAAGTCTTTTCCCAGTCCTATAACATGGAGAGTGCTTCTTATTTTTTTCTTCCAGTAGTTGAAGTGTTTCAGGGCTTATATTAAGATCTTTAATCCATTTGGATTGATTTTTGTGTACAGCAAGATGAGTGGGTCTAATTTCATTTTTTCTACATATGGTCATATTATTTGTCCAACAACATTTGTTGAAGATGCTGTCTTTTCTCCTGTCTACATTATTGGCTCCTTGGCCAAAGATCAAGCAGCTGTAGTTGCTTGCCCTAAAGTCTGGGTCTTCAGTTCTGTTCCATGGGTCTATGTTTCTGTTTTTATTTCAGTACCAAACTGTTTTTGTCACTATGGCTTTGTAGTATAGCTTTAGATCAGATATGGTGAAACTTCTAGAGGTGTTTCTTTTGCTGAGGATATGTTTCGATATCCAAGGCCATCTGCCATTCCATATGAGTTTTGAGGTCATTTTTTCAGTCTCAGTGAAGACTGATGCTGCCATTTCTATTGGCATTGCATTAAATCTGTATACGGCTTTTGGTAGAATTGCCATTTTCTCAATAGTTATTCTACCTATCCAGGAACATAGGAGGTCCTTTCATCTTCTTTGGTCCTCCTCCATGTCTTTCCTAGTGTTTTTATGTTTTCATTATATAGTTCCTTCACATCCTTTGTTAGTGTTATTCCAAGGTATTTACTTATTTTTTGTTGTTACTGAAAATGGGACAGTCTCACTGATTTCCACCATGATCAAATAGGCTTTATCCCAGGGATGCAGGGGTGGTTTACCATATGGAAATCAGCCAATGTAATACACCACATAAATATACAGAACCATAAGAACTACGTGATCATCACAATTGATGCAGAGAAGACCCTTGACAAAATACAAAACCATTTCATGATCAATGTGTTGTTGAATTCGGTTTGCAAGGATTTCGTTTAGGATCTTTGCATCTAAGTTCATTGGGGATATAGGCCTATAATTTTCTTTCCTTGTTGCATCTCTGTCTGGTTTTGGTATTAGGTGATGCTAGCTTCATAAAAGGAGTCATGGAGGAGTCCCAGGTCTCTGATTATATGGAATGCTTTGAGAAAAAATTGTTTCAGTTCTTCTATGAAGGTTTGATAGAATTCAGCAAAGAACCCATCCAGTCCTGGATTTTTCTTTCTGTGAAGGTTTTGGATTACCTTTTCAGTATCCATGGATGTGATATGATTGTTTAGGAGATTAATTTGCTCTGATTTTACTTTGGGTAGGTGCTATGTGTCTAGGAATTCATCCATTTCTTCCAGATTATTTAATTTTGTGGAGTAGAGGTTTTGGAAACATGACTTCATGATTCTTCCAATTTCATTGATGTCTGTAGTGATCTCTCCTGTTTCATTTATAGTTTTTTTTTTTTAATTTGAGACTTCATTTTTAAGGTTGATCATTTTAGCCAGGGATTTGTCAATCTTGTTCTTAATTTCATTGATTTTTAAAATTGTTTTCCTAGTTTCCAATTCATCAATTTCTGCTCTAATGTTGATTGTTTCTTTCCATTTGGAGCTCTTCGGATTGGATTCTTTTTGTTTTTCCAGCACTTTAGGTAGACATTCAGGTTATTGATTTGTGATCTTTCTTAGTAATGAAGGCATTTAGGTCTATGAATTTTCCCCTTATGACTGCCTTCATTGAGTCCCATAAGTTTTGGTAGGTTGTGTTTTCACTATTATTCAAATATAGGAATTTTACAATTTCTTTTTGATTACTTCCACATCCTGTTCATTGTTTAAAAATGTATTGTTTAGTCTCTAGGAGTTGGTATGGTTCTTGTTGTGTCTCTTCTTGTTAATTTCTAGCTTTAAAGCATTGTGATCTGACATGGTCCAGGGAGTTACTTCAATTTTCCTGACTTTATGAAGGCATCTTTATGGCCTAATATATGGTCAATTTTGGAGAAGGTTCCATGGGCTGATGACAAGAATTTGTATTATGTAGAGTTGGGTGGAAATTTCTGTAGATATCCTTTAGGTCTAATTGATCTATGATGTTGTTGAGCTCTTTTTTTTCCCTATTGATTTTCTGCTTGGATGATCTGTCTATTGATGATACTGGAGTATTGAAGTGTCCAACTAGTATGGTGCTGCATTTTATTTCTGTTTTATGGTAGAGTAGATTTTGTTTTATAAACTATGGTGAACCTATTTTGGGGGCATATATATTTATGATTGTGATGTGCTCATGTTGGATCATTCCCTTGATGAGTAAGAAGTGTCCTTCTTTGTACCTTTTGATTACTTTTGGTCTGAAGTCTATTTTTATCAGATATTAATATAGCAACACCCACTTTTTTTTAATTTCCTTTTGTTTCGATTATCATTTTCCACCTTTCCCCCTTAGGAGGTGTCTAGCTTTGGGTTTCTTGAAGACAGCAGATAGAAGGGTTCAGTTTTTGATCCATCCTGATAGGCTGTGTCTTTTGATAGGTGAGTTAAGACCATTGATATACAAGTTTATTACTGTGAGGTTTGAATTAATCACAACTATGATGAGGTGTTTTATGGGGTTGGGTGCTTCCTTGTGTTATGTACTGCTTTGAGCCTGGTCTATTTTGGTTAATGTGATCTTCTTTTTGTTGACTCCTGAGATTGGTTGTTTGACTGTTCTGTGTGGAGTATTCCCACAAGTATTCTCTGTAGGTGGTGGGAGGGGACCAGAATTAAGTCTGGCCTACTCACTCCAGACCGCCATGCCCACTCACACACTGACGGCACAGGGAACTATCATTTGGTTATACTCTTATGTTCCCTCTCTCCTACCAACATTTCACTAAGGGCCCTCCTCAGTGGGATTATTGGTATTCATTTTTAATATTTCATTTATTCCTTTTAAAATATTATATTCATTTATTTTAATTTTTGTTTGAAGTAGTGTTTCACTCTACTCAGGCTGACCCAGAACTCACTCTGTAGTCACAGGGACCCTCCTATCCCTGCCCTCTGAGTACTTGGATTAAAGGCATGTGCCCCATATGTGGAAGAATATTACATTCTTTAAACATCCTCTTCTAGACAATTCCCTGCACCTTGAGGGTGTGTTATAAGTCTCCTTTAGAGTTGAACTCTTGGCAGCATCTGATTTTCTTGGGTGAGATTTGAGTTTCCTTAGTGTCTCCTTTCATTTGATGACATTGTCAATAAGCAGGGAGAACACTCATATTTTATCACCCCACCCCCTCTATTTCCTGGGCCATGGCAGATATGGTCAAAATGACTCATGTCATGCTAGGCAGTCAGTCTTACTGATGAGACTTGGGTCTCCCTGTATTAACTGGCCAAAAGTGAGACTATCATGGATAAAAGGGTATACACACACACATTTAGAAGATTTTTGATGGTAGTAGCCTTTCCTTTTAGCCAAAAAGCACTGGATTATTTCCTTTAGAATCTAAGACCTTCCAAGCCATGGGCTTCTGACTTGGTTCTTAGAACAAAGTGTAAATTCTCTCCTATTCAGCAGGCTTTATATACTATTGGAGAGCAGTTTATTACCTTCATAGCCTGGGTTCCACTACTGTACTGATGTATTCATCTTACATGCATGGATGACTTTGTACTTTGTAGGATACACTGATTCTCCATACTTTTGGTGACCATTACCCTCCAGCAGTTTGCATACCACTTTTCATCACTATGAAGGCTAGTCAGCAGCAAGCAGTCTTCCATTTCATTTCCAGCATGATCTCTCAATGTGCTACAACTGAAGCCTATGGTGTTCTTGACAATAAGTTCTTACCATTTAGACCTGGTGGGTAACCAAATGCTTTATCAATGGTCTACATTGTTTTAGGGGCCACAAGGACATCCCTGACTAATTCAGGCATGAGAATTTATCAACAACACTCTGCAGTTTTAGGGCAAAGATTTTTCCACCCCTACAAGGTATTTCTGCCCAGTTTCCACTCCACTCTTATTAATAGTTATGCATTTTGCTTAGTTAATGAAGAGGAAAGTGTTTATAATATTGACTTGTGCCAACATGTGTCTTGTGTATGTGCATCTTATCTTTACTGCCTTATCACAGTTTCCACATAGACCCTCCATCCCTTGTATTCTGTGCCTCTGCTTGCATGCCAAGTGTCTCCTCCTCTCATCACTCCCTGCTTCTCCTATCACCAAGTCTCATTCTGACTTCCTTACCAATACTACTGATACTTATTCCAATTTATAAACAAATCAAATATTACATGTTAGGATCCTCATGTGAGAGAGAACATACAGCATTTGTCTTTCTGAACCTGTGTAATATTGATTAGTGTGAATTTTTCCAAGTCCTTCTACTTTCTTGCACATGTCATAATTTCATTTTTTTCTAACCACTGACTAGAATTCTTTGTGTATATGTACCACACCTTCATTATCTGTCCATCAGCTGACGGACATCTGGGCTGATTCTATTTCCTAGTTGTTACAGCAACAACAAACATGACTGAGCAGGTAACTCTGTACTAAAGAGTAGAGGTCTTTAACATACTTAACCCTGCAGTGGTATAGCTGATTTATTGGTAAGTCTATTTTTCAATGTTTTTAGAACATCCATACTGATTTCCACAGTGGTTGTACAAGTTTGCACTCCCAACAACAGGGAATGAGGCTTCCTTTCTACCCACTCCCTCACCAGCCTTTGTTATCTCTTGATTTTTTTTTTTTTTTGATTATAGCTATTCTGACTAGAGTGAGATGGAACCTCAAAATAGTTTTAAAAATATTTTATTAACAACTTCCATAATTATAGACAACAACAAATGGCAATTCTCTCCCTTCCCCCCACTTTCCTCTTTGAAACTGAAACTCCACTCTCCATCATACCTCTTTCCCCTCTCAATTAGTCATTTGGATGTCATCATATTTTTCTCCCATTATGATGGTCTTGTGTAGGTAATGTCAGGCACTGTGAGGTCATGGATGTCTAGGCCATTTTGTGTCTGGAGGAGCATTGTAGCAAGTCCTACCCTTCCTTTGTCTCTTTCATTCTTTCTGCTACCTCTTCTGCAATGGACCCCGAGCCTTGGAAGGTGTGATGGAGATATTTAAGTGCTGAGCACACATCTGTCACTTCTTTCCAGCATCCCAAGGTCACCACCATCTGAAAAAAGGAGATTCTGTAACCACAAGTGAGAGCAGCATTAATATATGTGTATGAACATTAAGAGAAGTGCTTACCAAACAGTTTGGTGAACATGTTATATACATTTAGCTAGTCACCAGCAGATGTTACACCCTAGAGCTCATGACTACCCCTGTCATAGGTTCTCAGTATCAGGCATGCATTCCCTCCCATGGAGTGGACTTCAAGTCCAATTAGAGAGTGGTTGATTTCCCCCATAACAGACTTGCCAGTATTGTACCTGTTGGCTCATTTGGCCTGACTGGCCAAATTTAAGGCTTGCAGTGTCCACTGTTGAGTATATCCACTGGTGATTTCTCTCTCTCCCATTGAACACTATGCAGCATAGCTTTTCTCAGCTTTCTGTTCAGCTGGTCTGCACAGAAGAGGTTTTCTGCTCAGCTCCAGCAGGATTTTTCAATGACTTTGCAGCCCAAGTATGTAGAGTCTTCAGGAATAATGTCTTAACATTTATTCCTCGTGGGAAACCAAGAGCGTGGCAATGGCCTGTAATGTTTTGGAGTCACCAGGGATGTCCCAATAAGTCACTGGAAGGTATCCCATTCCTGGCATTTAAAATTTTCTAGTAACAATCTATGGTTTTGGGGTGTGCCATTGTCCAAAAAAGTAGGTTTCCATATGATTTATTCATATCCTCTTAGATTTTATTGCAATTTTATTAGCTAGATAAAGGTGTCGAATATCTATTTAGATATTTATTGGCCACTTTAACTCTTTGCCATATCTCTGTTTACTTCCTGCCCCATTTTTGAGTTGGTAGATTGATTTTATGTTACTTAGTTATTTTGTTTTTTGTTTCCATTTTTGTTTGTTTGTTTTTTAGTTCTTTGTGTATTCCAGATACTAAACCTCTTTCAGATATATACCAGGAGAAGATTTTCTCCCATTTTGTACAATGTCAATTGACTCAGTTTAAGGTTTGCTTAGCTATACAATAGCTTTTTAGTTTCATGAGTTCTTAATTGTAGAGTGTTGTTTAATTCCATGGAATACCAGAGTCTTGTTTATCAAATATTACACTACACATCTATGTTGTATTGTTTTACTTACTTTTTCCTCTGATCATTTTAGAGTTTCTGATTTTATACTGAAGTCTTTACTTCTATTGGAATTAATTTTGTGCCAGTTGAGAGAAGAGGGTCTAAAATTATTCTACCATATGTAGATACACATTTTTTTCCAGCACCATTTGTTTAAAATGCTGGTTTTTATCCTGTGTGTTTTTTAGTCTCTCATCAATGATTAGGAAGCTATACTTTTAAATATTTATACCTAGATCTTGTTTTATACTCCATTGATCTAGGTTTATATTCTTTGTGCCAATACCATGTTGTTGTTATTACTATGACTTTGTAGTATATTTTGAAACCAGTTATGGTGATACCATCAGCAGTGAGAAAAGGGTTTGGCTATTCTTGTAGTTAGCTTCACATAGCTGGGATGAACATTCAAATCAGGCACAGTTATAAGAAGGAAAGGGCTTATTTCAAGGTTAGAGATCCAAAGAGAAGTTCCATCAGTGTCATAAAAAGTTGTTTACATACATCCAAGCAAACACAAGCCAGCAAACATGAAAAGCAATAAGCACACATATATGAGTAGCAAGCAGGAGGTGGGACCAAGGCAGAACTCAAACCTCTGTGTATAACTTTGGGCTGGAAATCAGATACTTCCCCAAACACACCTTAGGCTAGACCCTAGAATCCACCCCCAGTGACACCTCCTTCAGCCAGGTGGCTCGAGACAGGCTTTACTAAAACAACTGAGTCTATGGGGGTCATACATTTAAACGGCCACATCTATCTAAGACCGTTTGTGCTTCCGTATGTATTTTGAGGCTATTTTTTCTATTTATACAAAAAATATTTCTGGAATTTAATAGAATTGCATTGAAATTATATATTTGCTTTGTTTGAATGACCATTTTATGGTATTTATTCTTCTAATCTATAAGTAAGTGAGATATTTCCATCTTCTCTTGTCTTGCTCAATTTCTTTCTTCAGTATTCAAAAATCTCTCTTAGGTCTGCCTTCATTGTGTTCTGTAATTTTTGTCTTGTTTTGTTTTAATTGTCATTTAATTCCAGGATTTTTTTTTAAATTTCCTTTAGAATTTTTTAAATGACTCGTTCATAGTTGAACACTGTGTTGTAAAATCTTCAGAAATAGGTGTACTTTTTGTTGTTTCTCTTGTTATTAATTACTGGCTTTAATGCAATGTGATCTGGTTAAATTTAGAGACTTTTTACAATTTTCCTGAATTTGTGGAGATTTACTTTATATCTTAAAATATGATATATGTTAGAGAAGGTTCTATGATGTTCTGAGAAGAACATAAATTCTGTGGAGTTTGAGTGGAATGTTCTGTAGATATGTGTTAAATCCATTTAATCTATGGGATTATTTAGCTCCATTGTTTATTTTGTTAGATCATCTGTCTGCTAATACTGGTGTGGAATTAAAGTCATCCAATATTATCATGTTCGTATTTATTTCTTATTTAATATCTAGTAGATTTTGCTTTATAAAATTCATTATCACTGTGTTTGATGTATATTATGTTTATAGTTGTAATACCTTCTTGCTTAATTGTTCCCTTGATGAGTATGAAGTGGCCTTCTTTATCTCTTTTGACTACCTTTGGCTTAGAGTCTATCTTGATAGATATTAGGTTAGCTTATTTCCAATGTAGAATTCACCGCCCTAACCCCTGGCAGCAGCACAGCTAGGTTAAGGACCCAGGAAAGTGGCAGAGTACACAGAACCTTGTGAATTATGAGTTCACCACCAGCATGGCTGGGCTAGGAACCCAGAAAGACACAAAGGCAAAGCAAGGGAGGGGGAGAACCTGGGGAATTCAGCTGTGGTATTTCAGTACTTGAAATATGTCATTCTTAGCCCTTCTGACTTTTAGCATTTCTGCTGGAAAAAAAAATGGTTGTTATTATGATGGGTATAATTTACATGTGATAAACTGTTTGTCTCTTGAAGCTTTAAGTTCACTTTAATTGTCACTGTATGTAGGATTTTAAGCTTAATATGAACTGGAGAATTTCTTTTCTGGTCGTGTTTACTTGGAACTGTGTTTGTCTTTCATACCTGGATGGGTATCTCTTACTCTAGAGTTGAGAAAATTTATTTTATAATTTGTTAAATGTATTTTATGTGCCATTGGTTTTAAGGTCTTCTCCTTGTTTGTCCATATTTAGTAATTTGGTCTTCTTGAGGATTTGTACATTTTCCTCATGGTCTGGTCATTTTATTTTACATTCTCATTGGTATTGGCTAATTAATCCTATTCATCTTTGTCTTCAGGGTCTAGTATTTTGTTTTGCACTCGACCTATTCTATTTTTGGAGTTTTGGAGTTTTCTGAAGAGCCCTTTTGTTTGACTTTCTGTATTTTTAAATTCCAGCTTTATTTCAGTTTGGTTTTTCTTCAGGAGTTCTACCTCTTTATTGAGTTCTTCTTTCATTCTTTGTTAGATATCTTTCGTGTGTGTGTGTGTGTGTGTGTGTGTGTGCATATTCAGGGTTTCATTTATCCATTTATTCATTTCTTCTGTTAGTTCTTTTTATATACAAAGTTTTGTCTTAAGGGTTGGTCAATTCTGCCTCTATTTAGGACCTAGACTGTATCTCTAGATGGCTTTTCCATTTTCTGAAGCCCCTTCTACCTTATGGGAGATTTGTCTTCCTTCCTTCCTTCTCTTAAGTTCTATCTATAATATAATAAAATATCAAAATTGTAACCATGGATATATGGATTTCAATTCTTTGAATTTATAAGATGCTGGAGATGGCAAGCATGCCATTTTAGGACCACAAGGAATCGAGGGCTGAAGAGCTGCATGACACAGTTCCAGCCCAGCTGTCTCTTAATTGAAGTCCAATGTGGCCCCTCTATAGAAAAATCTTTGGCTCTCTACGCCACAGAGATCTGTGATTTTCTGTATAATGTTTGTCTTTCTCTGTCTTTCACTTGGTGTCCCAATCTCTAAGTTTACTTTTCCAGTAAAAATTGGTGTTGGTGAAGGGTTGGTCAATGTATCTGAAAGAGGCTCTGGCATAGAGTTGGAAAAATAAGAAAATGGGTTCAAGATAATTGTTTTCCTTAAAGGCTTTAATTAAAGTTAGGCATGGAGTACAGTACACTAAGGAGGAAACAATGAACCTCCTGAAACAATGTAAAAATTGTTCTATGACTAATTTTTCTAAATGGTGGCAATTGCAGCAAACTATGACTTTTTAACAAGAATCCTTACAGAAAAACAACCAATGTCAGAAAGAGTTCAATCAGGGGGACCAAAGTCTAAGTATTGGAGGGACGTGAAAAGGAAAATTCAAAATAAATGATTAAAGGATAAATGGATCTGCTGGATCAGTGATTAATGATGGGAAGCCCCATTCGTGGTTGTTTTGCCTCTCACCTTTAATATAGTAATTGAAAAAGAAGTTCAGGAAATCACAAGTACTTGACTGCACATACATGGGGAAAGTGTGAAAATAGTTAATCACTATAGGGGCCTGACAACTTTACTTGAGGTGAATAATTATGGGATTGTATGATGTAAAGGAATAACAAAAAGTTTCTATGAATTCTGCGAAACTGTACCTTTCTTGAAGTTTTTCTTGCATGACATGATCAGAAAATAAAAGACTGAGGCTAAGAGCTGTGGCAGCATAAGAGAAGTATAGAAGCATAGAGGCATGGAAGCATAGAAACAGGGAAAAACAGAGAACAGAGAAAAAGACAAAAAAAAATAGGAAAAGAAAAAACAAGAGAAAAATAGAAAAAAAAAAAGAAAAGAAACAGAGAAGGAGGCAGAGAGAGAAAGATGGAAAAACTCAGTTGCCTGCAGCATTAGCCTGTCAGCATGCACCACAACTTGACTTCAAGTCGTTATTTCACCGCTCCCTTTCACACCTCTCTTCAGGGACCCTCCTTCAAGCCAGGGCTGGACCCCAGCAATAATACAAGAAACTTGAGGCAACTGGCTCAGTAGAAATTTTATGTAACCATGATAGCCTAACACCCTAATTCACGGGTTGTAGTTCAACTGGTTATGTCCTTGTTATACAGTGCAGGACACCAACATATGGAATGGTACCACCTACAGTTAAGGTGGGCCTTCACACCTCAATTAACCTAATCTTACCTGCCATATGTGATTCTAGGTTCTGCCAAGTTGACAATCAGCATACACCATGATAATATGTCCTTCGGAGCTTATATTTTGTTGTAGTTGCTTTTATATTTTATTTTGTATCCCAGTCTGGCCTCAAATTTGTTGGTTATCTGAGGATAACCTTGAACTTCAAATTCTCCCACAGCCTCCCAATTGCTAAGATTGCCAGTGTGTGATTCAATTTCAGTTTTATGCCTTGCTAGAAATGAAATGTGGTACATTATGTGTGCTTGGCAAGTAATTTACCAACTGAACTAAATCCTCAGCCTGTAATATTATGCTTTACATTGTTTAATATTCCAAGCCTTTACACAGGGCCAGAGAGGTGATCTAACTATATATATATATATAGTTCAAAAACAAGTAGATTTCCCCTAATGGGCCTAAAAAGAGACACCTTCCTTCCTATCATATGGTACTTTAATGTTAGGGAAGGGAAATTATGATGTTTTCCTTTGTTAAAATGAGTGGACCAGGGCAATGGAAGACATCTAGAGCTGATAAGGAGCAGGCTCCATCCTCATTGTTTCAGGAGCCTGCTGATGACATTCTATCTACCTAACCTGTGTATTATCATTTTTGAATACTGAATAGATGCTAATTATTTATTCATATCTTAATATTTTATTTTCATTATAATATTAAAAATATATATTTTGTGTCCAGTTATAGGAAGTGGAGAAAGAGTAACTTATTCAATGATGGTGACTGCATGAGCCTGCTCTTAACTCCATCCAAATACCAAGATCTTACTTTTCCCACTGTGCTCCTGCCTGACCCAAGGCCATCAAAGGACATTGTGGTGATATTCACTTCCTTTATTTAAAAAGGCACTTCTATGTATGTAATTCACTTTTGAATGATCTCCATCAAAATGGTTAAAACAGAAAACAACTCACCTAACTGAATAAATGTCAATTAGCTGAATAACTTCTGCAGGTGGAAGTGATCTTCTAACACATCCAGGTGCATTTGGGTGTTATTTTCCTTTTACTCTACATCTATATATGTTTTTAATCTTGAACTGGCTCTCAATTATTTGATTCATTTTAATTTAGTAGTAATCTTTAGTGCATATTAGACTTCAAACACTTAGAAACTAGCAATTTTGCTTCAAAGAGGCATCAATACAATTGCAAAGGCATTAAATGTGCCTGGACTTTCAATAATCTTGGCATGTGCTCAAAAACAGTTTTGTTTCTAACTGATCTTGACAAGAAGCTTTGCTTCCTAATAGCATTCATCTCAACCAGGCTTTTTCAGCTACTTACTCTTCTCTTTGTAGTTTCCAGGTAAGCCTTCACTGAAACTGCTTTTCATTAAAAAATAACAATAACAACTAAAACATATTTAGCTAGATATGCACTAGCAAGCAAGTTCATATTGAAAATGAACCCATCCTCATTATCAGCTTTGGACACCACCTCCCATTGCTGCCAAAATATATCAGGATTGTACTTTCTTAAGATTTAAAATGCCATATGAAAAGGGAGAAATTAGGTGAGTTCTGTTAAGAGAAAGCTACCTCTGAAGGACTCAAGAACCAGATGGACGCCATGACAGGCTTCAGAGTCCTCAGTGTGCCCAAGTTTCTGTTTCCTGGCAAGATCTAAGTTTTTTTTTTTTTTTTAATTTTTTTATTTTCTGATAAGTGTAGATTTAACACTGGAAACTGATTACACCATACATTCCTGTAATGATAGATAAGTTCAATTCCCCTAGCCCCAGCCTTCCAACTTTACCCACCAAAATCCTAAGCCAACCAGAAGAGCACACTGTTTAAATCAACCAATCATGTACCCATCCCCTTCTTCTATGTTCAAATCCCTATGAAAACCTACCCTCCCACTACTTGGGGCTCTTGTACGGATCCACTGCTTTGGTGAAGTCAAGAGACTGAGCTTAAGCCCGAAATAAAGCTCCTTGCCCTTGCATACATGTTTGGTTCTCCTTGGTGGTCACTGGGGGTGCTGAGAACTGGGCATAACATTTGGGGGCTCATCCCAGATCTCCTCAGAGACTGCTGAGGACCACCAACACCTGGAGCTCAGGTCGCTGGCTGGTAAGTGTGCTTCTGTCTTGTGCTTCTGTGTTTTTTCTTTCCTGAAAACTTGTCCTTCATTCTTCTGTTCATTAGAAAATGGTGGTTGGGGTGGACGCGCCCCTGGAGGCCACTTTGTTCAGAAGGCGGGTCCTGGGTGCCCCAGGCCCATTGTGAGGGGATTTCATCCCCCCGTTTGTAGAGACAACTTGGCTCGCTACCGCGGAACAGCAAGGTGCCATGCTCTCAAATTCGGTTTTGTAGTAGCTGGCCTCTTTGTTCAGACGGGTCCTGGGTTCTCAGGCCTGCTCAGAGGGGATTTCAATCCCCTATCTGTAGAGACAATGGGAGAGGCTGTTGTCTCAGTTTTGTAGTTGCTGGCCAGCTGAACTTTTTTGCTGTCTCTTTTTCCTTTTCTTTGTTGGAATTACTATTTGTGTGCTTGGACAGATGGGAAAGATGCAGACTACCCCACTTTCTTTACTGACATACCACTTTCAGAATGTTAAAATTAGGGCCCCTTGGAGTCCCAGTATTCCCTCTTCAGGTTATGGGGCCCCCAGATCAAGATGGTAATCAACTTGGGATGATTGGCCCCCAACACCTCATCACTGAAGCAGACCAAAAATGAACCCAACAGGGCTCAGGGAAATTTTGCAGAAGAGGGGGTGGAAAGAATGTCAGAGCCACATGTTGGGTCATGATATGCAGAGACATTTATCTTACCCATAACTGTGGGCTAACTCCACAATGCATGACCCGTATACCTCAACAAGGAGGGGCCAAGGGGAGGGGGTAGGTCACGGATGAACCTAATAATGGTACCAAACTGACTGTATTTGCTAAATACAAAACTAATTAATAAAGAAAAAAAAAAAGCCTGTAGGGCAGGTCACCAGCCTCTTAAACTTGTGGACAGGCTCACACCCGAATCTTTGGGGAATTCCCCATGTGCTAATCAGCCCTCGGGAATGTTGCCCTCTGGTCTTGGCATTTATAATCTTTCTCTGTCATGGGTAACATAGTAACATTGCCTCCCACCTTATATATATATATATATATATATATATATATATATATATATATATATATATATATTCTCAGATTCACAGAATACGAGCTCTTCTGAAAGTTAAGGGAATTAGCTCTCCCAGAGGGAGGCAGGCTCCTTTTGGGAAGAAGTCTTCCAGGTCAATGCTGGATTTCTGGGCATCCATGTGGACCCACATAGCTTATCTGGCTAGGAAATGAAAAGTTCAGGAAGGAAATTTCCCCTCACTCCCTTTAAGTGCAAAACTACAAGCCAGCTTTGCAAGCGCTCCAAAGAGGCTTGGGTCAGAGTCAGGTGGCAGACAGACAATGGCATCTCTGCACATGCAGGTGCCATGTCTCTGCCTCCTTTCCCAGTGACCCCTAAGCAGGCCCACTCCTTCTTCAGCAGCCTCCCAGTGGACTGCCTTCTTCAGGGCCTCCTGGAAGTCCTGGAGGACCCCCCCCCTTCCCCCTTCAGGTAGTCAGAATCCCTGGCCCCTCAGCAGTCATCTTGGCCATTACCTCCATGTGTACTAGACAGGACCCCTAGAGAATGCCTGAAGTAGGGCAAGGCCGATCTAAGGAGTATACAAGCCCCACCCAGCCACAATAGTGCACCAAAAAGTGGCAAGAGAAAAAAAAATGGTCACATTTAACTACAGCCTACAAATAACTGAAGTTTTACGTAAAAAAAAAAAAAAAAATTGTCAACTTTGTTACTATTGTTATTATAAATATAATTACTGAATTTATATTCTAGGTCAACTTCAACTTTCATAGAGGATTATTAAAAACAACAGAATTCTTTCTAAAGTGGTAACTTATAATTTTTCAGGTAATAAAAAAATAATTGTAATGTACTTAAAAGGAGGAAGCAACTGACCTGACTTATAGGCCAGCCTGCCTCATAATAGCAACAATATTTGCCTTAGTTTAGCAGATCCACTGGCTGAACCTGAGGACTATCTGCCACAATGGAAATTACTCACTTAGAGAAAAATGTAGATTCCTTAGTTGAGGTTGTGTTAAGGAATAGATGGGGATTGGATTTATTATTTCTCCAGCAAGGGGGCTATGTGTGGCCTTAAGGGAAGAATGTTGTTTTTATATCAACCATTCAGGTATAATTAGAGACTCAATGGTAAAGGTAGGAGAAAATTTGGAAAAGAAAGAGAAGCTGATAGAGGATGGTTTGAGTCATGGTTCAGTCATTCCCCATGGTTAACAATTCTGCTGTCTGCTTTAGCAGGGCCATTACTTTCATTTTTTTGCTAATCACAATAGGACCTTGCATTATTAATAGATAAGTTGCTTTTGTTAGGGAATGCATTAATACAGTACAGCTTATGGTTTTAAGATCACAGTATATACCATTAGACTCCACTCACTAATTCAATTGGGATCCAAGATTGGCTCCTCATGGTACAGAGAGAGGGGGGAATGAAGGACTCAGGAACCAGATGGACACCATGACAAGGCTTCAGAGTCCTCAGTAGGCCTAAGTTTCTGTTTCCTGGCAAGATCTAAGTTTTCTTTTTATTTTCTGGTAAGGGTGGGTTTAACACAGGAAACTGATTATGGCATACATTCCTGTAGTCATAGATAAGTTCAATTCCCCTAGCCCCAGCCCACCAACTTTGCCCACCAAAATCCTAAGCCAACCAGAAGAGCACACTGTTTAAATCAACCAATCATGTACCCATCCCCTTCTTCTATGTTCAAATCCCTATGAAAACCCTACCCTCCCACTACTCAGGGGCTCTTGTATGGATCCACTGTGTTGGTGAAGTCAAGAGACTGAGCTTAAGCTCGAAATAAAGCTCCTTGCCCTTGCATACGTGTTTGGTTCTCCTTGGTGGTCACTGGGGTGCCAAGAACTGGGCATAACACCTCCTTTGGTCAAAACAAGAATCTGAGTTCTGCTTCTGACCCTGGGTGGTGACCTGACATTCTAATCTGACTTAAAGATTAGAATATTACATACTATTAACTAATGGTTTTAATTAAGAGTTAATAAGGGCTAGAGAGATGGCTTAGTGGTTAAGCGCTTGCCTGTGAAGCCTAAGGACCCTGGTTTGAGGCTCAATTCACTAACACCCATGTAAGCCAGATGCACAAAGTGGTGCATGCATCTAGAGTTGGTATGCAGTGGCTGGAGGCCCTGGTGCGCCCATTATCTCTCTCTCTCTCTGTCTCTCTCTGTCTCTCTCTCTGCCTCTTTCTCTGTCACTCTCAAACAAATAAATAAGATATTAAAAAAAATATAGAGTTAATAAAACTGGGCCTATCAACCACCCAAACATGAGATCACCCCTCAGGAGAACTGATTCATATGAGGATATGCTATGAAGATGGAATAATTATCCCCTGTTAACCGAAACAAATAAACAAGCAAATAAACAAAAAAATATGCAGCCCTCACCTCAAAGAAAACAAGAGACAGCTTATTTGGGAACCAAATATGAGAGACCATGGCCTGGAACACAGAATCAGGTTCTTCAAAATTTCACATGCCAGTATATTAATAATTTCATAAAGATTTTATATTTATAGAACAAAAATGTCATAAACCAAGGAACTTTTTAAATACAATGATGAAAACATTGGGACAGCCTGAACAGAAAAATGGAGAAATTTCTGCTATAGTTTCAAATGTTATCTGATGACATTCTTAGCCTTTTGGTTGATAGAAGCTGATAGTCTCTTAGTACAGTCCACAAAGTTTTCACCTGATAATCATGAGCATGTTAACTCAGACACAGAAGAGCAATAAATGGCTTTAAGAGGCTAATGGTAGCCCAAGGTAATTTTGCATTGACTTGCAACATTCCATCTCTGTGATCACAGGTGCTCTTTCAGCCCATTCAGGTTTGTTCAAAGTAAATGCAGTGCTTTTCAGGGAACTATACTATGCACCCATAATGCAGTAATGTACTTACACATTCCAGGATCCCCTAACATCAAGGCAATTTCTTACAACAAATCTTCACTGTGAGCCTTCCTGCTTTTTCTGAGTTCTAACCTAATACTATAACTTTTCCTTTTCTCCTCCCTCTCTCCTTCTGAAACCTACAGTTGCAATTACTTTCTTGTTTCTGGGACAAACACCCAACCATAAGCAGCTTATGGGAGGAAATCATGTATTTCACATTTACAAAATTCAGGCAGGAGAAGCTGGCTCATTTCCATAGATGCATAGTAAAGAGACATGATAAAACAGCCAGCAAACATGAACAGTAAGAGCTCAAACTGGATCTTTACACAATTTTGGGGCTGGAATGCAAGATGAAGCCCTAGTGATACCTACTCCAGTAGACTGCTGGAGAAGTAAATAGAAAAAAAATTCACATTCAAACCACCAAACCTACCAAAATCCTAAGCCTGTTTACCATGAGAAATTGGGCATTCTTACTCTTTCTCTGAAGAATACCGTCTGTAGCTCTTTGCCCACCTTCATTGCTGACTGTGATTCATGCACATGGCTTTCTGACTTTCTCTTTTCTGTCTCCCTCCTTATGGAAGCTGCTGAGATATACAGCTTAATAGTCCTTCGGATCTTCTCTCAGACTCTAGCAAAATGGTCCTCAACCTTCCTTTTGAGTTTGTTCATAAATTATTTGTCAAGATTAAGAATCTGTGCCGAATCTGAGTTGCTTGCACAGGCAGGGTGCTGACGGGTGTGGTGGTCTGAAGTGAGTAGGCCAGACCCTTGTTACCAGACTCCTCACACAGCCCAAGTCTGGTCTGGAGTGAGTACTCCAGACCCTTGTTTTCTGTCTCCTCCCACCCCCCTTGCCTGAATTCCTTGCATGGACAATGTGCATGTGTGTGCAGAGGTCTGAGTGGGTAGGAAAGACCCCGACTTCTGGCCTTCTCCCACCTCCCTGGTCTGGGTTCCCTGCACTGGTATGTGTACAAGAGGGCACTGCATGAAGTAGGCTGGATACCTATTCCCTTACTCCTCCCAATGTCCTGGTACTGGTAGGTCCCATTGTGCCTTCCTTGTGAAGGCCTTGTCCCTGTGTGAGCTGTGAAAACAGGCCTTTTGCTCTGATCCTGACTGACCACTGGGAACCAGCATCCCTGTTCACCTGAGTCAGAAGGTGCAAGGGCCAAAGGACAAAAACTTGCTTCCTCCTCAGTAAAATAGTCTTCCTAAATTGGGAAGACAACAATGCAAAAAATCCAACAAAAGTCAGAAAACTTGAGAGATCTCTACCAAGGATGCCTAGTCCTACAATGGAAGCCTCCAGTGAAATCATAGAGAAATAAACAGAAATTCATTCCCAAAATAAAAACACAACAACCAATGAGACCCTGATCAAAAAATAATGCTGAGGGCTGGATAGATGCCTTAGTGGTTAAGCACTTGCCTGTGAAGCCTAAGGACCCCTTGCACAGGCTCCATTTCCCAGGACCCATGTTAGCCAGATGCACAAGGGGATGCACACATCTGGAGTTTGTTTGCAGTGGCTGGAGGCCAAACACAGGTGCACCATGGTTTATAAAACAAAATCTATTCAACAATAAGACAGAAATAAACACCAACACCATCATAGTCAAAGACTTCAATACTTCCCTATCATCAATAGACAGATCATCCAAGCAGAAAATCAACAGGGAAATAATAGATCTCAACAACATCATAGATCAATTAGACCTAACAGATATCTATAGAACTTTCCACCTGAACTCTACAGACTACACATTCTTCTCAGCAGCCCACAGAACCTTCTCCAAAATTGAAAATTTATTAGGCAATAAAGCATGCCTTCACAAATCAGAAAAATTTAAGTAACTTCTTACATCATGTCAGATTACAATGCTTTAAAGCTAGAAATTAACAACATGAGACACATAAAGTACTCCACCAGCTCCCGGAGACTAAACAACACATTTTTAAACAATGAATGCATCATGGGAGAAATAAGAAAAGAAATTGTAAAAATTTCTAGAATTGAAAAATAATAAAAACAACATACCAAAACTGATGGGACACAATGAAGGCAGCCATAAGAGTAAAATCCATAGCCCTAAATGCCTTTATTACAAAGACAGAGAGATCACAAATCAATAATCTGACTATCCACCTAAAGGCACTGGAAACAAAGAAGAATCCAACCCAAAGAGCTTGAGATGGAAATAAATAATCAAGATTAGAGCAGAAATTATGGAATTGGAAACTAAGGCAATAATAAGAAAAAAAAAAAAACTATGAAATGAAGAGCTGGTTCTTTGAAAAAATAAACAAGATTGACAAATTCCTGGCCAGATTGAGCAAGCAAGAAAAAGAGAAGTCTCAAATTAACAAAATCAGATATTAGAAAGGAGAGATCACAACAGAAATCAATGAAATTGGAAGAATCACCAGGGCATACTTCCAAAACCTCTGCTACACAAAATTAAATAATATAGAAGAAATGAATGAATTCCTAGACACATACCACCTACCAAAACTAAACTCAGAGGAAATTATTCTCCTAAATAAACCTATCACATCCTTGGAGATTGAAAAGGTAATCCAAAACCTCCCTGAGGGCTGGAGAGATGACATAGCAGTTAAATGCTTGCCTGTGAAGCCTAAGGACCCTGGTTCAAGGCTTGATTCCCCAGGAACCACGTTAGCTAGATGCACAAGGGGGTACACGTGTCTGGAGTTTGTTTGCAGTGGCTGGAAGCTCTGTTGTGCCCATTCTCTCTCTCTTTCTCCCTCTTTCTCTCTCTGTCTATAGCTCTCAAATAAATAAATTAAAAAATTTTTCAAAAATAAAAACTCCTCAAAAAGAAAAGTCCAGGACCAGAGGATCATTCTAAGTGAACTCACACCATTATAGAAAGATAACCGTCGAATGGTATCAGTCATCTGCGGTTTCTAACCTAGATCAACCCAAGTTTCTGATATTCCTGAATAGCGTCTCAAGGCTTGGTTAATAGGGAGGGCAGGACTTGAAGGAAGGGGAAAGGGGGGTACAAAACTGAACCCAAATTGAACTGTTACCATAGAATCCTGTATCCTGGAAATCAGACTGAAACTTGAAACCCTCAAGAGGACCTTAGGGGAAGCACCTGAATCAAAGGGCCCTAGGGAAAGTGACATGAAACCTAACCTTAATTTTCTCCTGTTTCTCTTTCTTGTCTGTCTGTTTTTTTCCTCCCTTGGTGCTGGCCTATAATTCCCTGTACTAGGATGTGGTTTACATCCACAATGAGCTTTTGATCAGAGAGACCTACTAGATCTCCCAAAACAAATAAGACAGACTTCTGGCAGAGTACTTGATTACCCACCAGAAGTTAATGGTAATATCATACTGCTGAAGACACCATACACTCTCAATATGGGCCATGGAGAGACCTGGTTATAATCCAGAAGAGGGCCAGTCCCCAAACAATTAGCCCATCTAGTGCTGGAAGGTGCTACATGAGCTCCCAATTGAAAGTGACCAACATCTGTCCAAGTAACTCAATATTTTAGTGACTCAGAAGCAAAAAACCTGACATGATGCTCACACAAGTGCAATAGTGGCACACAGTCATGGTGGGTAACCAACTGCTCTTGGATTGGCTTACAGATCTGCTAAGTGGAAAGGAAACTATATCTGGAACTGGGAAACAAATCAGAATCATACCCAGTAATGATTCTGCTTTTCATTGTTAAGCTCCAACTAACCTTGGGCTATAAGAAGGTCTACACCCTTTAAATTCTCTCTAAATTAATAATGGTTATCCTGTTTTCATGGGTGCTGACTTCACTCTCTGTTGGAGAATCAGCTTCTGTTTTTCAGACGGGAGCTGGACCTAAGGAGATAAACTACCCAGAGTACTCAAACCTGGCCCCAGCTGAAACCATAGAGGAACTGGGAAAATGAGAGAGTGCAGCTTTCTTAGGGAATCTGATATCAGCACAAGGGTGACAGAGATAAGACACTGAGGACACTCAATACCTACCAAACTAGAAATCCAGATGCTCCGAAGTGTCTATCACTGAAGTAGACTTAAAATGCTCCCAGCATGACTCAGGGAATGTTGCGGAAGAGGGGGCAGAAAGATTGTTAAAGCCACAAGTTGGGACATTTTTACACAGGGACATTCTGGCCCAGGCTGACCTGGAACTAACTATGTAGTCTGAGGGTGGCCTCGACCTCACGGTGATTCTCCTACCTCTGCCTCCCCAGTGCTGGGATTAAAGGCGTGTGCCACCAAGCCTGGCATAAATTTTATTTTTACTATAGGATCCTTGAAAAGTTCTACACCTCCAGTCATTGAACTTTTTGTAATGAGTGCTTCTCTGTGCTCAGGTATCCCACTTTATGGGATCATGGGAATTTACCAGATCCCTTCTCATTCCAGTGTGGAACAAGTGTAGGCTGAATAACACCAGATAAAGAGTAGTGCATCCATACTCACTTAATCAGATGCTTGCAGAATATAAGCCAATGCCAAGAAAATTAAACCCTACTGATAGCACTGCCAAAGGACTATGAGGAAACCGTGGTTAAAGAACACAGTGCTGAGAATAATCTTTTTTCATCATTGGTAACACTGAATGGATATTCATAGCATTAATTCATAAAGTATCATAGCAAGGATAGCAACTAAATTGTATTTTAATGTTCATCTTGAATTTTGTCTTGAACTTTAAATCCATTCAAATTTACTATCAAAAACGCATCACAGAAACTGCTCAATTTACAATTTAAAGTTAGGAACTTTCTAAATATGAGTAGTTTCCAGAACTGAAACCCTGTGCTACTTTGCCAACTAATGGAAGAGATTCTAGTAAAATATTTTAGCTATGCCCATTTACTGGATACATATGTGTTTCATTTATACTTAATATTAACATATTTTCTGACGTTAAAGTAAATACTTGTGCTCTATTAAAAAAAAAAAAAAGTAAGGGTTATCGCATTTGTCCTGGTGCTAACTTACTCTCCGTTGGAGAATCTGCTTCTCTTTTTCAGATAGATGTAGATCCTAAGGAGAGAGCCACCCCATCATACCTCAAAAGGGCCCTGGCTGAAACTGAGAAAAATTGGAGAAACAAGCAAGGGGGCTGTTTTCCTGATGAACCGGATACCAGCACAAGGGGGAAGGAGATCAGCACAGAGAAAAATCAACTCCTACCAAATCAGAGAGCCAGAGCCTCAGAGGCCCCCAACACCTCATCACTGAAGCAGACCAAAAATGAACCCAACATGGCTCAGGGAAATTTTGCGGAAGAGGGGGCGGAAAGAATGTCAGAGGCACATGTTGGGTCATGATATGCAGAGACATTTAGCTTACCCATAACTGTGGGCTAACTCCACAATGCATGACCCTTATACCTCAACAAGGAGGGGCCAAGGGGAGGGGGTAGGTCACGGATGAGCCTAATAATGGTACCAAACTGACTGTATTTGCTGAATACAGAACTGACTAATAAAGATAAATAAAATAAAATAAAAATAAAACAACCCCTCTACCCCCCCAAAAACAAAACCTTAAGTTTTTCAATTTCTATGTGAAAATGTTTTATTTTAATATTCAAGTATGTTACAACTTTGACTCATTTTCTTATGTGAATGAATACATCTCTTAAAATCTGTAAAAAAAAAAAAAAAAAGAAAGAAAGAAAATACTTGTGCTTAGTGCCTAATAATGAAATGCCATATGTGTCTAGTAAGAAGATGTATACATTATAACAAAAAACAGAGACCAATGTGAATACTGTGGCTAGCACTCAGTTTTTCAGCAAGTGTGATCCAGACAGGAGTCCTTTTTAGGCCAGCAGCATTAAAGATGGTCAAGGTCCTTGGTTTGCAAGACTGTGCATGACAGCTTAGTTCCATGAGATGGATCATTTATAGAATAGTCTCTAAAGGGAAGTGTTGGGCCAAAATAGCCTTAATGTTCTCTCCTCTGCTTAATAAGCCTGCAGGCAGGTTCTTTTTTAATCCCGGGATTATGATTTTCTTTTTCTCAGGACACATGCATTTATCAATCCTTTCTCTGCTCCTTAAGATATTTATTTTTACCAAGTCTCATGCCAGACCCAAGAAATGTCTTTTTGGAGGACATGGATAACATCCCCTTGAAACATCTCCACTGTGAACAGTAGCATCTCTGTCAGAAAAGAGAAGCGTGATTTCAATGACCATTAATGAGCAAACAGATGGTATAATAACTAGACCCAAGTCTCCATACATCCTCCAGCATCCTTCAGTTCTTTCCCAACAACTCACCCTGTGCTAAAGATTGCATTGCTTTGGTTTAGTCAAAAGTCCCTCTCTTTCCTCCATTGAAATCCCCTTGACCTCAGTCACAATAAGTTAAAATCACATGCCCCTCATTGTTTACATTGGCCACTGCAATTTTCTTTGACAGGATACACAGTTTTTTTTTTTTTTCAGTCACTGTACTCTTTAAGTGTTGCAGTTGGCAGCTAATGGCCTTGCCTGAATAAATCAGAGGTAATTCTTAAAGCTAAGGCATTCTTCCTGGCAGATGTTACTTTTAGTTAAAGCCCTTTCCTCAAACCTTCTCTGTTCTGAGTGGTCACTTCTTTTCCTCATTTGCCCTTAACATTATTATCAATATCTGACTTTCCTTCAGGAAACTAAGCATAATTTCTTCAGGTATGCATGACAGTTCTATCTCTAGTTACTTCTTTTGAGCTTCTGCTTTCTGATAGAAATATCCCTGTTATAATTGTTAGAGGCACAGCCCTCTTCCACAAGGAAAACCAGGGAATGACAAGGAGAGAAAATGCCTTGAGATTGAACGTACTCCAAAAGGGGGAGGGGAGGCTCAATGTGGCAGGAAAATAAATAATGAGTTATCCACCAGGAATGATATTTTTTTAAAAAAAGCAATGTATAATGTCATCCTGAGCAAATATAATTATGTAGAAATGAGGCAAGATTTTCCAGCTCACTGAATTAGTAACCCAACTCCTAAGGTATTTTTCTTTTCTTTCATTTTTCATTTAGTAATGTGTGTACATGCATGCATATGTGTGTGTTTGTATGTGTGTGTGGTGTGTTATAGGTGAGCCAGAATCTCTTGCCTCTGCAAACATAAGCCCATCTGACTTTAAATGGATGGCTGAACAACTGAACCCAAGTAGGAAGGCATTGCAATTAAGTGGTTTAACTACTAAGACATCTTTCCAGCCCCTCCTAAAGTATTTTCTTCTTCAAGGATTTGAGAGAATAGAACTTAACCTGCATGTTACACTCTTCTTCACAACCCTCTTGCTCTCATATCTTACATTACTAACTTTAAATTCTCCATTTTCATAATTATTACTTCCTTGAAATTGCACAAATTCTTGTTAGAACACATTTTAGTTGGTTTCCTTTATTGCTTGTTATTACTAGTGATACACCCAGGGTCTCACATGTCAGGCATATGCTGTGCTGCTAAGTTACATCCTCAATCAAGTTCTTCTTTACCATTCTGATTAAAAACAGAATTCCATCTGTGCTGACTATCACTTGTAGAAGCCAATAATCAGAGACAAGAATTGAATCTTAGAGCTGCACTTTATTCAGAGAATCTGTACGACAGTGGATGAATATCCTACGGGTCTCATTACCAGTGGTCTCTGTCTGGGTGTTTCCAAGTCCTTAGTGCCTTATTGAAAGAATTGTAAAACACATACAAACTGTAATATAGCAAGAAATGCTACAGTAAGCAATAGCAATACAATAAGTAATAGTACAAGCAAGCAATAGTAAAAATTGGAATACATTTCTCAAAGAAAGAGTGGGCTACTTGAGTGGGGAAGTACATGAGAACCAAAGCACATTGTCCTAAGCTTCTTTTTAATGCGTCCATAAAAAGGACGGGTTAGTTGCCAAAGGGCAGAGTTTGAATGGTGCTCTATTTTGATTACCTGGCTGGAAGTTACATAAGTTTTTATCTACTGTGCACATATCTGATCATGGTGCATTTGATTTTAATTATATGTGTAACCGGCTATAGTCATAAGATAGTAAATAGGGGATTCTCCCTCAAGGTTCTCTTAGAGAACACAGTTTGCATTACTAGGCATGCATTCAAAAACAGTTGAGGCTGGATGCTTCACTGCTATTCTGATCTTGGATAGACCTATGAACATATTTGAACAGAAAATGACCATAAAAGGAGAGTGACTAATGGTTACTAATGGTTCCACTGTTTGGAGCATGTGTACATGCAGGTGGTTGCCTCAGGTACCAAGAGGTTACTAGGTACATTGTTTAAGGAGAAGTGTGCACTTGCATTGTGAGGAGAAGGGGGTATTTACTGTCCCAATCCATTCCTTATGCTTGTCTGCCTCAGTCTGTCTTACAACTCATCTTTTACCAGCAGATCAAAGACAGGGGGTGGGGTGAGACAAGGCAGTTATTCATTCCACAGTTTTAGTTTTATCTTCTAGCCAGTAGCCAGTCTTGCCTCTGAGCTCTCTTTCTGTGTTAGTACTTTTCTCTGTTTAATCTCCTTTCTTGTATACCAGGCATGCACATACACCAGGACTGCTGAGTCACATTTCAAATACACTCAGGTTAAGAGTTAACTAAGAATAAACAAACCATTAGCAGTGTGGATGCACAGGTATCTTTTTACAAGATGAAGTACAAATGTGTTCTTAAAATAGAGAATAAAATCTCATGATCTGTCCATTATTGTGACCTGTCTAGAAAAAAAAAAAAAAAAAAACCTATGGTTAAAACAACACTTGCTGTCCTTGTACCTGGAACCACGGAGAAGAGTTATTCATAAAAATGTATTGTATGCATAAGACCAATTCAAGGAGCCATATTAGTTTAGTTTGAATCACAAGATATGACGGTAATTTGTTCACTTTTATTTTTATCATCTTTCCAGCTATCATATGTAAAATGATTGTCACAGAATCAGAGGAAAGTATTAGTTTTTAATTTGCTTAAGTCTTACAACCTTCTAAATTATATCTCTGTAAGTTCCCCAGTCTGTACCATTCACACAGACAACATCCCTACACTCCTGAGTTATATATTCTATTAACTACTTAATATCTACAGTGATATTTTATTGTTTGTGGTTGTTTGAATGTATGGCCTCATAGTCTGATATTGACTTTGTAACTTGGAGGACATGTCACTGGGTGGATCTTTGAGTCTAGCTCTAAGATGTGTTCAGAGCCAGTTTGAGTTCTTCCTATTCTAGGTCCTGGCTGTGGATATTTTCTAGCTGTTTTGTGATGTCTCTTTGTTTGGATCTATGAAAGCGGAACATCTTCCACTGATGATGTTCCCCTTGAATATGTAAGCCTTAAATACACTCTTTACTCCAAGAAAGCTGTTGCTGTTTGGGTGTTTGTAACAGCAACAAGAAGTTATCATTGTAATTTTCATATGCCAGTCTGTCTTCAATCTATTTTGCTAAAGTTGTTACTATGTCTATAAATAGATCTTCATATTTCTAGGTGCTTAGGCTAATATGTTAATATGTGGGATTGTTCATAACTCTTCTATTATTTTATATCTCACTACTATTTATTCTATTCTTTTATTTTTTTTTCTATTATTTTATATCTCACTATTATGTTATTTTATATCCACTTCAACTGATTTTTTTTTCTTAATTTAATTATTCAAATATTATGTCTCACTACCTCCTCTAACTCCCGGCACTGCATTCCATGTTGTATCATCCCTTATGTAAATCAATAATTCGTTATTGTTAATGGTTCTTGTTATTTCTGTCCCTGCTTTCTACAAGTCATTATCAGTGGAATAGCACAGTAAACATTTTAAGTTGTGTGACAGATCATATATTTCTTCTATTCACATTCTGTTCCTTAAATAACTTCACAGTCATTTACATGTGGTCATTCATGATTCATTTCCTCACCGTTGCTCACTCCTGCAATGTCCATTCCACAAACTCCCAGAGAGTATTACAGCCTCCTGCCTTGTATTTAATTACTGCTGTGTTAATCATGGATATGCACCTCCTGCCCTCTTATTTCCTCCAAGTCTTTGTTTACACATCATCTTCTCTGTAGAGTCTTTCTTCAGAAATTTGCTACCTGTTTCTTCTACCACTTTTTATCTCTTCTCTTTGACTCCACATCATGAATTCACTTGACAAACTTGAAAAACAGTCAATTTATTTATTTTCTGTTCCCTTACTCCATTGCCCATAGTGGAAGGCAAGGACTCGGATTCATTAAGAGCAGGATATGATCTAAATTAGTATTTGGATCACTGAAAGATTGAACTAAGGGACTCAAACATGTTAGGCAAGTACTCTATGAGGAGCCATGTACCTGGTTCAGTATTTCTTAAATGAATTTTACACCATGGAGAAAAGACCAATCCTTAACTCAGATGCCGGGAGTCTTATTACTTAATCATAAGGTCAAGGGAGAGTTTTCTATTTGTTTTGAGGTGTTTTGTTTTACTTATTTAAATTGTCACATGCAATTGAATATGAAGAATATATAAATCAGCGATAGCTCCTCTTCCTGAACTTCCATTATTGGTTTAACTAGAGGCAAGAAGTATGTACTGACTAAAGCCAGGTTTACTGGATGTGGGAGAGAGTTCCCCAAGACAGTGTGGCTGCCCATAGTTACCCTGGTGGCAGGAATGCCAGCAGTGAGTCCCAGAATCACTGTAGGCAGAGTGACTCTGGCTCACTTGGAGTTTTAGAAGAGGTGATTTACTGGAGTACAACACAGCTAAGCTGAGAAAAATCAGATTCACAGTTATTTCTGTCCCTAGCACCTTCTTTATGTCCATGTAACCAGTTGGCATGAAGCTGCCTCCTAGAGAAATTAAAAAAGAAAAAAAAGACAAGGTGCTTCTGTTCTGCATTCCTCTGTGTTTAGTTTTATCCCTGGTTCCTATGCATGCTGATATATTACAATTCATGAAAGATCATTGCATGGTCATTAAAACTCATCTTTTGAAGGCCATGTGCCTACACTATCAGATCTGTTATCGTGTATGGGTTGTCTATTAATGTTCCTAATAGACATTCCATAAAATCTATAATGGCATGCATAGAGTAAAGAGAAAACACCTTACATAGCTATATATTTTAAAAGTGAGAATCACTACTAGCATTGCTGGTATTCCATAAGAAATTTTTCTAAGTGACTAATTCTCTCTGCATAGCAATTTAAATGAGACTCATTTCAAAATGACTAAGATTAACAAAAATCAATGCAAATATTTTTTAAAACATTTATGCTTTGTTATAATCCCACTACTGCAGTGTATAGTCACCAAAGCTGGGGACAGTACCATACTTCCAGTCTTAGGTATACATCCATCCAAATTTTCACAAGCATTTAAATAACTATCCATAAGTACACTGAAAGCAAATGCACCTGAGAGATACTTAAAGAAGCTAGCTGCATATGCTACTAAAAATGAGAAAATTAGACTTTAACCTCTAGTGTAATTTTCAGTGTAGCTAATACATAAGAAACCAGCTGGGCTAATGCTGAGTTCAGAACCTTCTGAATTAAACTGTGTGTTAAAAAAAAGTTAATCATTCAGAGACAGTTGTTTTTTTTTTGTCCTTTAACCTTACTCAGTAATATTTAATTTCCAACACAATACTGATTTCCAGCTGTTAACATCCTCTTATTGCAGAATGAAGGCAAGAAATTTAATGCTACTAGTTTGTGTTTATTACTGTTGCTCATAAATTACACACTGGTTACAGCTTACTCCTTGTTAGCATTTATTTCCCACTTGAAATTTATTTCAAAAATGACAAACTGCATAATTCCTTTGTCAAGTAGCATCAGTTGTTAACTTGATAAACTGCTTAGCTTGCTCAAATACATTCTAGAATTTTTATAAGCAACTAAGAAAATCTGGTATTAAGCTGGGCGTGGTGGCGCACACCTTTAATCTGAGCACTCGGGAGGCAGAGGTAGGTGGATCACTGTGAGTTCAAGGACAGCCTGAAAGTACACAGTAAATTCCTGGTCAGCCTGGGCTAGAGTGAGACCCTACCTTGGAAAAAAAAAAAAAAAAAGAGAAAATCTGGAATTGAAACACAAAAAATAATATTCAACTGTTCATACATATTCTCCCATTACATCAAATATAAACAAGAAATTTTTGATACAAGAAGGGAGTGTTAGTCCAAAAATTGACAGAGTTCTGTTGTATTTAATACAATTTGGATAAAAAATGCTAACATTAGTTAATTGAAACTGAAGTTTAAAAGAACTGAATTGAGAAAGATATACAAATTAAGTTATCACTTTAAATCAAAGATATGATACATTACTGGCCTATGCATATTTTACATGGTACAATTTTATTATATTTTATGTAAGATAGTCTAATGAATATTGTTAATAAAAAGCCCATCTTTTTTTTTTTTAGGAGGGGGTTTTGAGGTAGGGTTTCACTCTAGTCCAGGCTGACCTGGAATTCACTGTGTAGTCTCAGGGTGACTATGAACCCATGGTGATCCTCCTACCTCTGTCTCCTAAATTCTGGGATTAAAGGTGTGCACCACTATGCCTGGAAAAATCCCATCTTTTGCTAGAATTATTAAAGTAAATAATTTGACTGATAACAACAGGTGCCTAACTCTCTGACTGTAGCTTAAGAAAAATACTTGAATAAGAGTAAAAAGAGTTAGGCATGGTGGCACACACCTTTATTCCCAGCACTCAGGCGGTATGGATTGCTGTGAGTTCAAGGCCATCCTGATAGTAAATTCCAGGTCATCGTGGGCTAGAGTGATAACCATACTTCAGAAAACAAACAAACAAAACAAAACAGAAAAAAGAATAAAAAAATGAATTTGAAGAATATTTGAATTATCATTTATTCTTTGTAAAGAATGTATTCCTCATGAAGTCTATTTTTTGTTTTCTTCCACAAAGAAAAGGCAAATTAAAATAGGAATTAAGAACACCTATACAGACATTCAACTATATTGTTTTCAGTAATCTAGCCTTCATGTATCATATGTTTCTTTAATGGATTCAATTTTTTCTCCTTTTCTAAAGAGACCAACAACATTTTCAAAGCACTCTCATCCCTTCCTCATTCCTAATGTGGTCTGAACTGCAAGTTTGCTATTTTACCAAGCTCCAGTTTAGATTACATCACTGATTAAATTTGCTTTAACCTGTAATTGTCTAAACAAATGAAATAAAGACAGATTTCCCTCAGAGGGAATCAATATGGAAAGAGGCAGCAATTCCCACTTTCCTTCTTTTCTGATGAAGCCAGCACCTGAGGCTATATGTGGCAGTGGTTGAGTGAGAAGTGTGTCTATGCCAAATGGGAAGGATGAGCAGACCCATGGCTCCCAGTAAGGCCAAATGGCTTCCTATCAAGGAGCGGATATGTGCTGACAGAAACATTGCCCAAGGCTACTTCATGCTATTGACACACTTGGAAAAGGAATTTTGAATATATAAAATTCATTCAATAATATTCCTTTATTTAAAGACAGGGCAGCGGAGGTGATTTCACAGCAAAAATATTAACTAACTTAGTTCAGAAAGACACATGAAAGCTCTACTTTTTAAATTTTTTCTCTAAAAAGAAATTTGGGGGCTGGAGGGATGGCTTAGTGGTTAAGGCATTTGCCAAAAAAAGCCAAAGGACCCAGGTTCGATTCCCCAGGACCCACTTTTTCCAGATGCACAAAGGGGCACAGATGTCTGGAGTTCATTTGCACTGGTTGGAGGCCCTGGTGTGCCCATTCTCTCTCTCTCTCTCTCTCTCTCTCTCTCTCTCTCTGTCTCTCTCTGTCAAATAAATAAATAAAAATTAAAAAAAGAAAATTGGGCACCTAAAATTCTAAAATTAAGTGCAAATTTTTATAGACTGAAACTTTTTTTCCCAAGGGGCTAACTTTCTTTATTTTGAAGCCTTCTCTGCCTCAAGAAATATATGCAAACAGTCTAGGTTTCCCCATACACATTGCCTTTGAATAGTTAATATTGGGAGTCAAGGACTTTGATTTTGAATGATACTAAACTGTTAATGTGCAAATTCAGCTTACCCTTGTGCTGATAACTGATTCCAATGCAATCAAAATGCATGTTGGAATTTTCATTTATTTATTTATTTAACAGAGAAAGAGGGAGAGAGAGAGAGAGAGAGAGAGAGAATGGGCACCCCAGGGCCTCCATCCACTACAAATGAACTCCAGATGCATGCGCCCCCTTGTGCATCTGGCTAATGTGGGTCCTGGGGAATCAAACCTGGGTCCTTTGGCTTTGCAGGCAAACACCTTAACCACTAAGCCATTCCTCCAGCCCACATGTTGGAATTTTGTTAAAAGTAATGAAGTATATGGTAATTTTACAAAAAAAATAAATTACTGGAAATGAATGACTTTATATCATTCATCATTTGATATATTTTATACTGTAACTGAATTTTCTCCTTCACTTGCATCTTGCACTGAACATGTTTCTTAATTAGTATTTTCTTCTTTTATGCATCTTTTCTTTCTCCCATGTATTAGTATTTATTTATTCCATTTTCATAGCAGGGTGAATATATATATATATATATATATATATAGAGAGAGAGAGAGAGAGAGAAGAGAGAGAGAGAGAGAGAGAGAGAGAATATATATATATATATATATATATATATATACGTGTTATATAAATAAATAAATAAATAAATAAATAAATGTATACATATGTACCATATATACCCAACACAGAAGGTATTTTCTATTTTAGTACACTTCAATGTCGGCTATTAGGTGACAATTTCCATTCCCCCCTGTTCTCTATTTCCATCATCTAAGACAGCCATTCTGGCACAGATAAAAAAATTAGCTTTGCTGAATGGATTTCTTGTCATGCATGTGAACAAAGCTTCATTTACCTTCAATTTAGATTTTTGTTCTCCTCTGGTGACTCATTTTGCTGCATCTGTGTTTATTCTAAAACCTGTGGATAAGGCATGTTGCTCTGGCAGGAAGCTGGCTGAGCATTTGCTATTGGCTGCCATGTGCTAGCAGCTCCTGAGTGCAGTCTGGGGGAGCTCAAGCCACCACATCAGATATTACTGCTCACATAGTCCCTGCATGAAAATCAGATTCTATCCTGCTTCTCTCAAGGATTTGTTCTTGCTGTTGCTGCTTCTTGTGGCTGATTGTTCACTTAGTATGCCACAGATGTTTTTGGTTTGTCCCATTGGTAAATAAACACAAGTATTATGGGTTGTGGCTACATATGTCAGATATTCAGTTATGGCTGATGCATTGCTCCTGGCCACATGCTAAATAAATATGGCCCTGATGCTTCACATTTTGTCCTTTCTACTGCTTTCCAAAATTTAATCCTACAGAAATGGGTCTTTTTAACATGACAATGCAGACCCATTCCAGCTGCAATCTTTTTAATCAACAGTTCACAGGCTATTGTTTTAAATGTGTTTATTCTTTTTGGATTGCTATGCAAATACATTTGAGACCCTTTTTTCTGTAAAGATGCATAATTTAGCTCTATTAAAAAAAAAAAAACCTGATGTAATTTTAGAACTTTTGAGACAGACAGGAGTCTTTTCTTGAGAGAATATTGGCTAGGTGTGGGAATTGTAGCAGGAAAATGATGCAGTTTGCACAGATAAGACTTTGTACAGGGAAGTGATTACCCAGTTTTTGAAGCTTGCTTAATTTTTTTGTTGTTGTTTTTGATAGTAGAGAGAACAAAGAGATTTTAAAATAATTAGAAATGCATATAAATTTGGTTGTTTTTTATTTGTTTAGAGATAGAATTTTATTACGTAGTTCAGGCTGGCCCTAATCTCACTGTGGACTCAATCTGTCTTTGAAGTCATGGGTATCCTCTTGCCACAGCCTCCCAAGACTTGAGATTAAAGGCGTGTGCCACCACACCCAGATAAGTTTTTCTTTTCTTTTTTTTTTTTAAGCATAAATGTTTACTAAACAAGACCCTTTACATACATTGAAGGAGAAAGTCTATCTAGATCTGTAACTTGTTGAATAATTCCTTTTTTTATTGAGTTTTGTGATTCAGAAAGTAAACAATAAAATCATTCCTGGCTTTTAAATACCTAAAAGCAACTAGAGGCAAGCAGAAATAATCCATTTATTGAACTGGGGAAATGATTTTGTCCCATTGTGACTCCTGCTCTGGATTCTAGGCTTCTACATTTATCATGTGGGTAATAATCATTTTGAAATTTTCCAATGGATCGGATCTTTTGTTTTCCATCTGCTTCAGGTTATGTTCACTCTTAAACCATAGAGTAGCCATAGTGGTATAAATCTTATGCACTAGTGCTGAAGAGATGGCTTAGCAGTTATGGCACTTGCCTGAGAAGCCTAAGGATCCAGATTTAAATCCCCAGTTCCCACATAAGTCAGATGCAAAAGGTGGTGCAAGCATCTGGAGTTCGTTTGCAGTGGCTAGAGGCCCTGTGATCATTCTGCACCCCTCCCTCCGTCAAATAAATAAATACAATATTTTTTAAATCATGTAATCTGTTGCTAGGGCTTCTCTAGTAATTTGCATCAAAGCAGATGACTTAAAACTACAGAAATTCATTCTCTTATAGTTTTTCAGGCATAAGTTTGAAATTAAGATTCTGGTAAAACCATGTGCCTTCAGAATATTAATGAAAGGCTACTTCCTCCTCTTTTTCAGCTTCTTGGACCTGAGAAATTCCTTATTTTGTGACTCCATTGTTTCTGCATTCACTGCCACATACTCATGGCCATTTTTGTTTTGTTCTCTGTCTCCAGATCCTTAAAGAGCACACTCTGCACATCTGTGTCCAGATCTCCCACAACTCATAAGTAACTAAATATATTGGACAAATCACCATATTCTGAAATAACATCATCTTGATCAATTATATCTGTAACAAGCTTGTTTCCAAATAGTTAACATTCTCAGAAAAATGGGGATTCACATTTCCATATATTACATTCAAAGTGGGGTGCACATTCAAGAGGGAATTCTACTAGTCTCTCATGTTGAAGTGATCTGTTGTCTACCTAACTTGGGCCTTCTGTGGTTAGGCAGGCAGGAACATCCCATGATTGGCCTTTCCCCACATGTCCTACAGTTAGATAGGGGACCAACACATTAAGAGGGTAAACAAAGTGCCAGAGCCGGGCCTCATACTTCTGCCCCACTCTGCCTAACCCTTGCAGGTTCTCTGAACCCCACCCTGCTGCCCCCTGCAGGTCCCCCATCCCAGACCACAACCAGGTGCTGCTGTGAATACCCTGGCCCCCAGGTGTGGAACCTGGGTGGGTCTGGGATGTGGAGCCAAGAAACCTGCACCCACTATCCTGCCAAACACCTTGTAACTACTTGAAGTATCTCTTCTGCCCCAGACAGGGAGCACAGGAATGTCTAGCAAAAATTGGCCAAGGGGAAACAGTGAGTACTCCACAACCTGCTCAACTGGAAACAGTATGGGATCAGGGCATGGGTACTGCTCCTGAGTCCCACAGGCAAGGCATGGCTTTGATGGTGGATTAAAAGATTCCAGACCAACAACTGTAGCTTTGTGTCAGCCACTAGCCCAGAGCTGTTGTTGCGCTTGTGTCCTCCACAACCTGCTTATCCATGGATACAATGCCATCCCACTTCAACCAGATTTAAACACAAAACAGAATACTCACTGAAGATCCCACAAGGGAAAATACTTGCCTTATTCTTTTTTTGTTGTTTTGATTTTCCATCTTTTTTTTCATTCTAGTACCACAGTTTACAGCCATTAGATGATATATAGTCAGACATCACTTTCTAGAAAATCCATCCAGAGCCAACCTCAAGCACATAGTAATTTAAGGTGAATCGCTTTTTTTCTCTTATTTTGTAATAGATTTGGTACTTTAGTGTCTTGCCTTATTCTTAATAAGATAATAACTTTACCTAGATATGGGTAGACCCCAATGCAAAAAATAAATGAAAACGAACAAACTGAAAGATTGCCACCAAACTTGACTAGTTCCACAATGGAAGTCTGCAGTAAAAACATAGAGGAGAAAACAGAAATAGAATTCTGAAATGAAAGCACAACAAGCTATGTGACCGTGACCCTGACCAAGTGACTTACTTAGCTGCAAATTATCAAATAATCAAAGAGCCAACAACTCCATAAATAAAATTCAATGGAATCATCTCTTACAGAAACAGCTTTTGTCATTAGGCTTAACTTAATTGAGGAAAACCAGAGATACTTCAAATGAGAGATAAATGAACTGAAGATAAATCAACAAATAGAGAATCTCAATAACCAGCTGATTATCCTTAATTAAGACACAATTAAAGGTAAGAATGAGTTCCATGAAGCATCAAGAAAATCAAAGCATGTCCTGATATTTGAAGTCAACAAAGGGATATAAATGATCCAGATAATTGTATCAAAAAGCAAAAATAAAGCCGGGCGTGGTGGCACATGCCTTTAATCCCAGCACTCAGGAGGCAGAGGTAGGAGGATCGCCGTGAGTTCGAGGCCACCCTGAGACTCCATTGTGAATTCCAGGTCAGCCTGGGCTAGAGTGAGACCCTACCTCGAAAAACTAAAAAAAAAAAAAAAAAAAAAAAAAAAGCAAAAATAAAATAGAATTTTAAAAGCCTCTCTAAAAATCATCACGAACAGAGTTAATCATGTGGAGGACAGATCTGAAAGTCAAGACAGAATAAACTGTTCAGGACTCCAAAAATTTTGGTAAGTTCAATAAATCATACAAATAGAATATGAGGGAATTGTGAGATACCCTAAAACAACAAAACATCTGGATCATGGGTATGCCAGGAGAAGACAATCAGGCCAATGGCATGAAGAACATATTCAACAAAATTAATTGAAAAAAAAAATTCCACCCTCTCAAAAGTGAGACACATCCTATGGCAGTCAACTTCATGTTGCTGGGATGAATCTCCAAACCAGACACAGTTTATGGGAGGAATGGGGCTTTTTTGAATAATACAGATATAGGAGAAGTTCAAAAATGGTAAGAAAGACAAAAAATACACCACAACAAGAGAAAAACTAGCAGCCAAACAGCAGGGAACCCAGGTAGAAGTCAGACTGCTCTCCACATACCTTAGGCTAGAATTCAGATTTGCTCCCAGTAACACCATAGAGCTGACCCAAGAATCTGCCCATAGTGATATTGCTTAACCAGGCAGCTGTAAATCTAAATTACAAGCTTTAATGAGCTCCAGAATCTATTGGGGACATCCACTCAAACATCCAGATAAAAGAAGCTCACAAAATACCAAACAGACAAGACCAAGAAAAAAAACTCTGTAAGGCATATTATAGATAAAACTATTAACAAGGAGAACAGAGAGAGAATGATAAAAATAGCAAGAAGAAACAACTGATTACATACAAAGGTAATCCCACCTGAGTTACCTCAGATATTTCAAGGAAACTGAATACCAGAAAAGCTTGAATGGAGCACTTCAAATTTATATATATATATCTTCCAGTCCAAACTAATATACCCAGAAAAAATACCCTCAAAATAGATAATAAAATGAAAAATTTCCATGACATAAGCAAGCTCTGTGATTACATGAACACAAAGCTGAACTTACAGAGCATACTTCAGAGAATATTCCACACAGAAGAGTTGAACAGCCAACCTCAAGAGCCCACAGGAGGAAGAATACAATAATCTAAACTAGAGGAGGCACAAATATATACAAATCCCAAGAAAACACCAAACCCCATAAAGCCTCCAACATAGCAGGGATTTATAGAACTTCACAGTCATAATCTTAAATATTAATGGTCTTAACTTACCCATCAAAAGACACAAGTTAACAGGGTGGATTAGACAAAGGGACCCTTCTACCTGTTGTCTTCAAGAACCCCAACTCACCACTAAGGATAGACACCTCCTTATAGTGATAGGGTAGAAAAATTATATTCTAAGAAAATAAAAATAATAAAAAAGCAGGCTATATTATTGTCTGAAAAAATAGACTTCAAACAAAAAGTAAAAAAAAAAAAAGACAAGTCCACTTTTTACTCATTAAGGAAACTATCCCATAAGAGGATATCACAATTATAAATCTATGTGCACCAGACATAGTTGCACCGCATTTCATAAAAGAAAACCTACTTTACAACAAACCAGAAATAAACCCAATACCACCATAGTAAGAAACTTCAATAGTGCACTATCATCAAGAGACAGATCATCTTAGCAGATAGTCAACAGGGAAATAATAGATGTTAACAACACCTTAGATCAAGTAGACCTAACAGACATCTAAAGAACATTTCATCCCAATTCTACACATTCTTCTCAGAAGGCCACAGACCCTTCTCCAAAATAGATCACATATTAGGGCATGAAACATGCCTCCATGAATTCAGGAAAATAGACATAACTACAATCATCATATCAGATCACACTGCATTAAAGGCAGAAATTAACAACCAGAAAAATAATATAAATTACCCCAGCTCCAGGAGATGGATCCACATGCTATTAAATAATTAATGGCCATGGAAAAGAGAAATTGACAAATTTCTAGAACTGAATGATAATGAAAGTACAACATAACAAAACTTAAGCGACACAATAAAAGAAGTCATAAAGGTAAGATTCATAGCAATGAATGCCTTCATATCAAAGACAGAGAGATCTCCAGTTAATAACCTAACAACACACCTAAAGGCCTTGGAAAGAAAAAAACAATTCAACCCTAAGCATTTCAGATGGAAAGAAAATATTAAGATCAGAGCAAAAATAAATGAAGTGGAAACTGAGTAAACAATTATGATAACTGACAAAATGAAAAGCTGTTTTTTTTTGGAAAAATAAAACTGATAAACCCCTAGCCAATTTGATGAAAATGAGAGAGAGAGAGAAAGAGAGAGCAAGCCAGATATGGTGGTGCACACTTTTAATCCCAGCACTCCAAAGCAGAGGTTGGATGATCATAATGATTTTGAAGCCACCCTGAGACTACATAATGAATTCCAGGCCAGCCTGAGATAGAGTGATATCCTATCTCGGGAAAAAAAAAAAAAAAAAAAAAAAAAAAAAAAAAAAAAAAAAACAAGGAAAGAAAAGGAAGTCTCAAATTAACTAAATTAGAAATGAAAAGACTGAATCCAAAACAGAGAACAATGAAATTTTAAAAAATCATCAGGTGAAAATGTCCAATAATGTTCTGAGCAAGCATGGGCACTACTATATGAAAGGAACCAGACTGAGAACGCACCTGTGCAATTGTGGCACATAGCCTAGGTGGAAAACCAATAACTTTTTGATTGGGTAAGAGGTTTGCTTAGTTGAAAGAAACCCCTAGCTCAAACTGGGCATGAGTAAATATCCTATGGAGACTATGATTAGGGTCTCCAACAAGAAACTCCCACTAGTTTTGGACCAAAAGAAAGGCTACACCCATCAAAATATATCTATATTAACAATGTTTATCCCCTTTAACCTCTACTGATCTCACTCTCCGTTGGAGAATCTGTTTTTCTTTTTTCAGAAGGCTGAGAGAACTGAGGGCAACCAATACCTATCAATAGGACGAGAAAAGGTAGCTGACTCCCTGCAGATGAAACACCCCTTGAATATCAGGTAGGGCCCAGGTGAAACCGCAGAGGTATTGACAAGACAAGCAAGAATGTTGCTGCCATGATGAGCTTGACGATCTGCACCAGGGTGTTGGAAACAGACACTAAAGATAATCACAATGTACCAAAGCAGAAATCCATAAGTTGCTGAGAGTTCAACACTAAAGTGGACTTAAAACACAGCTATCGCAGCTCAGGGAGTCTTGTGGAAGATGGGATAGAAACACTGTAAGAATCACAGGGTGGAAGTGAATATCCAGAGGCATTGCCCCTGCCCCCAATGGCTGACTCCTGCTCCCACAATTCATAACTGACAACCCTATGGTGAAAATGAGAAATTCCACTCAGGAGTGTCCTCAGTTGAATGGGGGCATGGAAGAGGGAATTAATGTATCAACACATGTTATGTCTCTAAAAAAATTCTACTTAATAAAAAAAGGTATAAAAAAGATACCCACCTTCAATAAATCAATTAATCAAAGATGTATTAAATGAGTTCACATTGGAGAAAGGAAAAAGAAATTATACACAGTTAAGCTGTCCTGGTCAAGGTACAATGTCACCCATCTCTAAAAAATCATCATTAACTTGGTCCAGTTTCTCCTACAAGGTGATCTAACAAGTTATCCAAACTGTATGGAAACTCTTTTCCAAAACTAAGCTCCTACTCTGGCTAGTTCCAGGGCTTCTGGGTCCCTGGGGTCCAGACTTTCATTTTCCCAGTGATTGATAGGATTAAGAACAAAGTAGGGTTTTCTGGGAGGCAGTCAGCTATGCACTGGCCCACAGAAACACAGATAGAGTATGCCCTGTTAGGACTAGAAGTCCAGTGTGATTGAGTGTCGTTCAAGATGGCCATGAGTAGCAGTAGCTTTCTGGTTCTTTTTCAGAAGCAGCAGCAGCAGCAGCAGCAGCAGCAGCAGCAGCAGCAGCAGCAGCAGCAGATTTTTGCTTCTTTCTTAACTTCTAGAAGACAAAACCCCCGTGGGTGGGCCCTCAGTGGATCAATATTTCTCACCCATTGGTGAATCATGGTCTTTACTATTACCTGATCTTGGCAATGACTCTCATCCTAATTGGAGCCTGTGGGTTTTCTGCATTATTATAAAGATCTACTCCATCCCAGAACTCCAATGCCAAAACACCAGCAAGAGACTCCTGGGGAAATTTCAAGTTGTTTGGGATCATTATTTCAAAAACCTGACACTAAAAAACGGTACATAAATGTCTCTTTAAAATATATTTACCTTGTTAGATATGTTATGATATCATTGTGGGGATAATACAAAGTAACAATAAAAACAACACTAAGAAGTTATGTTATTGCTAAGGTAACATGCTGGGTAAGTACACTGAAGACATGATCATATTCCATATTTTCTTTTAGGCCTTATATTAGCTTTGTCATCAATAAAACATGATCCTTTAGGTCATCTGAAATGTTATAGCCATGTCACATATCAACATTAGCAAGAATAAAACAGTATTATAAGGAATACATGGAAACTTCACATTTACTTCTCGCTCAACATCAGTGACTAACATAAGTCAACCTGACAAGTATCTTCTAGCTATGTGTAAGGTGAAGGCCATGTATGATATTCTGGCAAGAAGGGAAGGTTTCCTACTCTGTAACACATTTGCCCAGCATGCTAATTTATTTTCAGGGGATAAATCCTAGTCTACATTATTTAAGTAACTACTGTTTTTCTCATAAAATTATGTCTACACCATCTTATTAAAGGTGACCTGATTTGATGATTTGGATAATAACTTATATAACTTTTTATCAATAACAAGGTAAGGGTGAAGTTATTTCTCTGTAAAAGAATATAGACAATGTGGTTATTGAAAATAAAGATTCAAGTTGTTGCTCCTCAATGGGAAGTGCTTCACTTAGCATGTTTCCTGTTCCATGGAAATGATAGTTGGTGAGTTTCTGGACCATATGTATATATAGCATTCTCTAAGCTAACATGACAAAAAGGGTGCTTAAGACATTTAATTGTGTATTATATTTATTTAAATTAATGCATACATGTCTAGAAAATGTGTCCTTTATTAATGAATTAGCAGACTGGAGCAATGGCTTAGTGGTTACATGTGCTTCCAGTGCAAGCATGAGGACATGAGGAGGACTGAAATTTCCCAGGTTTGAAACTCTAGATTCCATGTACACACCTGCTTATAGCCACAGACACCTTTAACTCCAGTCTACCCAAGCAGAGCAGAGAGCAGGGAATCACTTTTCAACCAAAATAGCAAGTTCTAGAATCAGTAAAGAGACTCTGGTTAAAAAAAAAAAAAAACCAGTTGTAAAACAATGAAGCAGGGTACCTGACGGTCGGGTCTGTCCACCACAGGTGACTACTCTCCACTGTGAATGTATGGAACACCACAAGGGTCCATACATGTGTATAAACCACACTACACCACACACACCACATTACATACACAAAAGGAAAAAAATAACTAAAAAAATAAGAATGTATTGCCAAGTGCTCTGAGGAAAATGGATCCTTAGGCACCTATATGATAGACATATCTGTACTCAAGTATAACTTGGGCACATTTTAATGAGAGTTTCTGACACATGATTATTATATATAACATTAAGGGGAAAAGTATTACCTAACAAATCTGATAATAGAATCCTGGATTACAGTTGTGCTTGATTTAATTCAGTTTGGCTCCTTTGTTTGTAAGCGCACATACTGAAACATTCCACATTATCCATCTTAGCCTGTTTAGACTGCTACACAAGAGACCATAGATTGGGTGACATGAACAATGGAAAAATATTTCTGATGTTACAGGAGGCTGGTAAGTCTAAGGTCATGGCAGTCGCCGAATTGGTATCTAGTTAAGTCCACCTTCCTTGAATGCTCTTGTTTTACTATGACATCACATGGCAACAAGAGTAAAGTGCCTGTGTGTGATCCCTTTCACAAGGAGACCAATTCCATAATTGATAGTAGACTTGCACATTCTCAAGGCCCCGCCTGCTACTGGGGAAAAACATTTAATGCATGACATTTGTCTAGGGATTGCTTTTTGTTGTTGTTACTACTAAATTTTTAATAGAGAATTTTAATACATAAACACACTGTAATTTGATCATAGCCTTCTCCCATTATCCTCTTTTGTCTTCCTTCCAGCACTTCTATTACTTTCCACCAAACCCCTCCTCTTTCCAAGTCATCCTAATATTTTTATGTCTCATTCTTTTTGTCCTCCTTTTCATCACTATGTAGAGACAGAGAGAGTATGAGAGAGCATGCCAGAGAGGACAGACAGAAAATACACCATATAGAGAAAATGTTAAATAGGAGAAAGAACTCATTTATCTTCTGCTATACCTCTAGGGATGGATTCCATAGTTCTTTAATTAACCCCTCAGTATAAAAGAGCTTAAAAATTTTCAACTTTTCATTTTAATTTTTACATTTATAATTCATGAAATGTACTCAAATTCTATAATGCTGGGTTTTTACATTAGGTCATTGTGAGCAATACCTGAGGAAAAAGATCTTGATAGGTTAGATGTATTGTGGTTGACAATTTCAGAGGTTTTAATCCATGATTACTTTACTGTGCTGCTTCTAGGCCCACCCATGCACTGTGAGGCAGAATATCTCAGTGTGGAGAGCTGGAGCAAAGTGAATCTTCTCATGGTAGAGTAGAGGAAGAGGGACAGAAAAGGTGTAGGGAGAAGATATCTCACTCAAAGTCAGGCCCTAATGACCTACTTCCTCAAACTAGGCCCCACCTCCTAATAGCCATGCAGCCATGAACTCATCAATCCACTGATGGAGTCAACACCCTCATGATCCACACACCTCTCAATAGAACTGCCAGCTGAGGACCAAAATGCGAGGTGATGGGAAGGAATTATTATCCAATTACAATAGGTTTATATGTTAAATTTCTCAATCAGAAAAACAATCAGCTGAGAAAGAAAAGAAATCCCAAAGCCAAGGGTGTGTATTAAGTGTGTTATTCCAGTAGGATGTGGGCCTTTAGGATTTGGAAGTCTACTGTCAGGTGTCCTTAAAAAGAGATCACACAGGACTTCTGGGTAAGATGGTGGCATAAAAGCCATGCCCAACCAGCCTAGGGAGGGATTGAAACAAAACCCCAGCAAAATATGCTCTTCTTCTGAAAAGTGAAAGAGTATAGATTATTCTTAGACACAGCAGAGAAGCCAGAGAAACCAAGATCCACCAGAAAGGAGGAAAATGGCTAGAGTCCCACTAAGGTGCTCCCAGCTTGTGATCAGTACTCTACATCCGCCAGGCATGCCACCCTGCCAGGCATGCCAGGAGCAGCAGCAGCAGAGAACAAGGAATAGATTTTTCAACTTCATCAGCCTTCTTGCAAAGTTAAGAAAATCTGAAAGAAAGAGAGCTGAGATTAACTAAAGAAACTACTGAAAGTGCAAGCAACTCTATAAGTCTGTACTCTTCCATCATCTACCATCAGAAATATGAATCTCCAGCATTCTGCTCCCAGAGGCAGCCCAGCCAGCAGAGCGGATCAGAGGTATAGCTGCACAGCAAAACATGGGGGGATCAAGGCAGGCACTCAGCATTGGTGAGATTGGAAGGCACCCCAAAATGTAACAAGGGTGACTGACCAAAAAGAAAACAAAAACAAACAAACAAACAAACAAACAACACCGAAAAAAAAAAAACAGGTACACAGACCAGACCTGCACTGAAACAGCTAATCTCTATCTCTCTTTCCTTGTCAGAGGAAATGGTTGGCTTTACCATTTTCAAATAACCTGTATTTGGGGGTTGAATATTGCTGCCTTTGATGTTTTCATATATATAGGGCCTTTTTTTTTTTTTTTTGCTTCTTTCATTATTGGGGGCAGGGTATGATCAAGATCCACATTGACCTGGAACCCAATTCAGAGCAGAAATCTCTACCTCCCAGCTGACAATATTAAGGGTGTAGAACAACACATGCCCTTAGAGATTTTGGCTTTATACAACTATCTGTTTGTTTTAATCCCCATAATTGCATGGCTAGTGCTATTTTTATTGACTGTGTATGTTACTTGGTTGAAGTTTAGAATTTGCAGGAAATTTCTCCACCCAGTCAGCTGGAATACTTGCTTAGCAAGCAAACTCAACATCTAGGATTACTTCTGTGGCTTGACTGGGGGACAAGAGCTACACCTTGCACCTTGAACTCATATCCTGAGGGTATATAGAGGTAGATTGCCACAGCTCAGAACACTGCAAATAAGTAGATAACCCAAGCATTAAATAAATTCATGATGCAAAAGTCACTATAATACAAGAAACTTAAAGAATCAAGACAATATAGACCCAGCAAAAATGATAAATCCATCAGAAATGATCAACAATGAGAATGTTTTAGATGAAATGCCTGACAAAGATTTTAAGAAAATGATGGTATCTATGCTCAAATAAATCAGAGAAGAAATGAATGGAATCAAAGAATAAAACAAAGGAATTAAAGAAGAAAACAAATTTCTGGAAGACAACACAGGAAACCAGCTTAATGAAATAAAGAGGTCATTACAAGACATGAGTAAGGAAATAGAAATACAGAAGAAAAACAGGCTGAAATCCTGGCTCTGAAGAATACAGTCATTGACATATATATATATATATATATATATATATATATATATATATATATATATGTCAATGACTGTATTCTTCAGAATATATATATATATATATATATATATATATATATATATACACATATCTGTGGAAAGAATCTCCAGTACAATGGAGGAAGGAGAGTCTAAACTAGTAAGGCCAGGTGGGAAATCTAATACAGTCCAACAAAGAGAAAGACCAGCTAATAGCTAGGCATGAATGGGAATTTCAAGATATCTGGGACACTATGAAAAGATCAAACATAAGAATTAAGGGTATAGTAGAAGGAGAAGAATTTCAATCCAGAGGATTAGTAGGTGTTTTCAACAAAATCATAGAAGAAAATTTTCCCCAAATTGGGAAAGAAATACCAATGCAGATACAAGAAGCTTTTAGAACACCAAACAGGCAAAACCTGGAAAGAACCTCTCCTCGTCATGTTATAATTAAACTACTAAACACACAAACCAAAGAAAATATTTTGACTACAGTTGGAGAGAAAAAGCAAGTCACCTAAAAAGGCAAGTCCATCAGAATAACTGCAGATTACTCAACACAAACTTTAAAAGCCAGAAGGGCTTGGAATGATGTATGCCAAGTTCTGAAAGATAACAACTGTCAACCAAGATTACTTTATCCTGCAAAGCTATCTATCCAAATTGATGGAGAAATATGGAAATTCCACTGCAAAACCAAGCTAAAGGAATTTATGTCAAGTAAACCAGGTCCACAGAAAATACATAATGCCAAAGAGAAAGCAAAACACTGAGGAAGAAATAGGGAAAAAATAAACCACACTCAAATAACAGTTAAGGGCACAGTTCCAGCTCCAGAGTCTGGCTGCGTCCATGATTGATCAGCTGTGTCATGCCTTGGCTGTAATAAAATTCTGGTTTTTGAGCTCAAAAAAAAAAAAAAATAACAGTTAAAACAAATGAGTAAAGGGAAAATACAAAATAAGAATGGTGAGAATAAATGCATACATTTCAATAATAACTATTAATATCAATGGCCTCAATGCACCATCCAAAAGACACAGGCTTGCAGGCTGGATTAAGAGGCAGGATGCTGCCATTTGTTGCCTGGATGAAAGTCATCTCTCAATAAAAGATAGACACTGCCTTAGGGTGAAAGGAAACAAACAGGGGTTTCTATCCTAATATCTGACAGGATAGATGTCAAACAAACATTAGTGAGGAAAGATAAAGAAGGTCATATTATATTAATTAAAGGAACACTCCAGCAGGAGAACCTTACAATCCTGAATATATATGCACCTAACATGGGGGCTCCCAGTTTCATCAACAAACCATCAATAAACACTAGTAGATTTAAGGTCACAGATAACATCAGACACAATTGTAGTGGGAGACTTCAATACCTCACTCTCATCAATTGACAGAGAGACATCTGAATTAAATGATGTCATGGAACAAATTGACCTTACAGATATCTATAGAACATTTCATCCAAGTGCTGCAGAATATACATTTTTCTCAGCAGGACTTGGAACATTCTCTAAAATATGCCATATATTAGGACACAAAGTAAATCTCCACAAATATAGGAAAACTAAAACAATCCCTTGTACTCTATCTGATCACAATAGGATTAAACTGCAAATCAGCAACAAGAAAAGGTACAGAGCATACAGAAATTTATGTAGACTAAACAGTACACTATTGAATGATCAATGGGTCATTTAAGAAATCAAAAAGGAAATCAATAAATTCATAGAATCAAATGATGATGATAATACAACATACCAAAAATCTTTGGGACACAATGAAGGCAGTTCTAAGAGGGACATTTATAGCTCTAAGTGCCTATGTTAAGAAATTAGAGAGTTCACAAATAATTTAATGCTTCACCTCAAGGCCTTGGAAAAAGAAGAGCAAGGCAAACCAAAATCAGTAGATGAGAAGAAATCGTAAATATTAGGGCAGAAATAGTGAAATAGAAACCAAGAAAAAAAATCCAAAGAATCAATGAAACAAAGAGTTTGTTCTTTGAATGGATAAACAAGATTGATAAACCATTAGCAAATTTGACCAGAAGAAAGAGAGAAGAGACAAAAATTAATAAAATTAGAGATGAAAAAGGCACCATTACAACAGATACCAATGAAATTCAGAAAATTATAAGGACATATTTTAAGAATATATATGCCTCTAAGTTTGAAAATCTGAAAGAAATGGATGATTTCCTTGATTCATATGACCTACCAAAATTAGATCAAGATGAGATAAACCATTTAAGTAGACCTATAAGAACTACAGAGATCTCAGCAGTTATAAAATTCTCCCAACAAAAAATGGCCAGGCCCAGTTGGATTCACTGGTGAATTTTACCAGACCTTTATGGAAGAACTAATACCAATGCTTCTCAAACTTTTCCATAAAATAATAAAGGAAGGAATTCTACTGAACTCCTTCTATGAACCCAGCATCACCCCCATATCAAAACCAGGCAAAGACAGAACACAAAAAGGAAATCACAGACCAATCTCCCTCATGAACTTAGATGCAAAAAAAAAAAAAAATCTAAACAAAATATTGGCAAACTGACTACAAAATATATCAAAAACATTATTCACCTGACCAAGTTGGCTTTATCCTGGGGATGCAGGGATGGTTCAACATATGCAAATCAGTAAATTTAATACATCATATAAATGGTCTGAAGGACAAAAATCACATGGTCATCTCAATAGATGCCAAAAAAGGCATTTGACAAAATCCAATATCCTTTCATGGTAAAAGTATCACAGAAACTGGGAATAGAAGGAACATATCTCAACACAATAAAAGCTGTTTATGACAAACCTACAGCCAACATAATACTAAATGGTGAAAACCTGGAACCTTTTACACTAAATTCAGGAACAAAACAAGGGTGTCCACACTCCCCACTTTTATGTAATATAGTCCTGGAAGTCTTAGCTATAGCAATAAAGCAAGAGACACTCATAAAAGGGATACAAGTTGGAAAGAAATAAATCAAATTATCACTAATTGCATATGATATGATTCTATACATGAAAGACCCTAAAACCTCTACCAGCAAACTGTTAGACCTGATAAATGCTTTTAGCAACACAGCATGATTCAAAATAAATACACAGAAATCAGTTGCTTTTGTATATACTAACAATAAATGTGCGGAGAATGAAATCAGAGAATCACTCCCATTCACAATTGCCTCAAAAAAAAATTATGTACCTTGGAATAAACTTAACTAAGGAAGGATCTCTATAATGAGGACTTTAAAACACTCAAGTGAGAAATTTCAGAAGACAGAAAGAAATGGAAAGACATCCCATGTTTTTGGATTGGAAGAATCAATATCGTGAAAATGTCAATCTTACTCAAAGCAATCTACACATTTAATGCAATCTCTATTAAAATTCCAATGGCATTCTTCACAGGAATAAAAAAAAAAATCCTAAACTTTATTTGGAAGCAACAAAAATAAAGCTGATGGTATCACCATACACAATTTTAAGCTATTTTATAAAGACATAGTAACAAAAACAGCATGATATTGGCACAGAGACATGAAGATCAATAGGACAGAATGGAGGACCAAGTTATTATTCCAGGCAGCCACAGCCATCTGATTTTTGACAGAATGCCAAAAATATTCATTGGGGAAAAGACAGCCTCCTCAACAGGTGGTGCTGGAAAAACTAGATATCTATACGTAGAAAGATGAAAATAAGTCCTTGTCTTTCTCCATGAAAAAGAATCAAATACAAGTGGATCAGGGACCTTAATATCAGACCTGAAACTCTGAAATTGCTAGAGAAAAAGGTAGGGAAAATCCTTCAACATGTTTGCATAGGTAATGACTTTCTGAATATAACCCCAGTTGCTCAGAAAATAAAACCACTAATCAACTACTGGAATCTCAAAAAATTACAAAGCTTTTGTACAGCAAAGGAAACTGTGAATAAAGCAAAGAGACAACCTACATAATGGGAGAAAATTTTTGCCATCTACACATCTGACAGAGGATTAATATCCAGAATATACAAAGAACTCATAAAAACAGAACAGTAAGATATCAAACAACCCAATAAAAAATGGGATATGAAACTAGAGAGTTCTCACCAGAACAAATACAGATGGCATATAAACATATTAAAAAGTGTTCTACATTCTTAGCCATCAGAGAAATGCAAATTAAAGCTACCTTGAGATTCCATCTCTCTCCCGTCAGAATGGCTACCATTAAGAAAACAAATGACAATAAATGTTGGTGAGGATGTGGTGAAAGGGGAACCCTTCTACACTGTTGGTGGGAATGTTATGTGATACAGCCATTGTGGGAATCAGTGTGGAGGTTCTTGAGACAGCTAAAACTAGATTTGCCATATGACCCAACTATAGCACTCCTAGGCATATATCCTAATGACTCTTCTCCTATCTTAGAGACACTTGCACAACCATGTTTATTGCTGCTCTATTCACAATGGCTAGTAAATAGAACAAACCTAGATGTCCATCCACAGATAAATGGATAATAATGGTGTGGGACATCTACACAATGGAGTTCTATTCAGTAGTAAAGAAAAATGAAATTTGCAGGGAAATAGATGGATCTGCAAAGGATTATAGTGAGGTAACCCAAGCCCAGAAAGCCAAAAGTCACATATTCTCTCTTATATGTGGATCCTAGCTACAAATGTATAGGTTTGTGTGCTTTCTGGAACCAAAAATCAGTAGCAGAGGACCATAAGCTAGAAAAAGAGTATAATGGAGGGAAGAGAGGGAAGGTCTTAAGGGGCTGGTATTGTATATATGTAAGTAGAAGAACAGATCACAGGGAGAGGGGGGCCTAAGTGAGGTCAGGGGAAGAGATTGTATAAAAGAAAGGTGGTAGGAGGGGGGTCAATCAAAATTCAAGATATTCTGAGTTAGACACAGGGAAATCTACTTTCTCAAGTATTGGCACTTCCAAAAGCCATAGATTGTTACTAAAAAAATTTTAGTGCCAAGGATGGGATACCTTCCAGTGAAGTTTTGGCCAGGGAGGTCCCTTTTGCCTCAAAAACATTATAGGCTATTGCCAAGATCCTTGGTTCCCATGAGAAAGAGATGGTAAGACCCTACTGCTGAAGACTTCACATGCCTGAGCAGCAAAGTCACTGAGAAATCAAGCTGGAGCTGAGCAGAAAGTCTTCTTCCTATAGCCCAGCAAACAGAAATCTGGGAAAAGCTGCACTGTATGCAGTCTTGTGGGAGAAAAAAGTCATCAGCAGTGAAATCGGTGGCCATTGGAAACTTCAAGTTTGCCCAGATGGCCAAATGGCTGAATGAGTGCAATAGTGGCATATCTTCTCTGGGGGAAACCAACTGCTCTCTAATTGGACTGAAGGCCCACTCTATGGGAGGGAATACGTGCTGGGCACTGAAAATCTAATCACAAGCCTACGGCAGGGGAGGTCATGAGCCTTAGGGGTATAAAGCCTGCTCTTATCTGGGTAAATGCATATATTACTCTCACCAACTTTCCCTGAAAGCACTACAATTAATGTTCATATTCATATATTAATGTTACTTTCACTTCTGGTTAGAGAAGCTTCTCTTCTCAGATGGAGATGGCCATTTGAATGACCCAAAAGGCAACATAGTGCTGAGATAAAGGGGTGGAGGAGTGTCCAGCACTGAAACATCTCACACCCTCCAAGACTCAGGGTCCATTGCAGAAGAGGTGGTGGAAAGAATGTTAGAGCCAAAGGAAGGGTACAACTCCTTACATACAACTGTTTGGACAGAATTTGGCCTCGAAATCCAAGACCTTGCACTGCCTAGCAATACCCAGCAATCCCCACACAAGACCTTTATAATAAGAGAAAAATATGATGACATCAAATTAAAAGAGAGACTAATGGAGAGAGGTAGGGGATATGACAGTGAACAGAATTATGAGGGTAAAGGGGGGAGGGGATGGAAATACCATGGTTTGTTGTCTACAGGTATAGAAGTTTTATACATATATATAGAGAGACAATATGGATCATGCCTGGGATTTTACAAATGAAGTTCAGCTAAAATTATAATTGCAATTTATTTAGCTATTTTCATATACATTAAGTGGAGTGGAAGAAAAACGGATTCAGACCTCAGTTCTGTCATTTACCAGCTGTACAGCCTTGAGAAATGCATTCATCTTTCACATGCTTCATTTTCTTAATTATTTTAAAAGTACAGATAAAACAGTTTTAGTCATCAGTCTGAATATGTTTTTGGAATTAAAAATAATACAATGATAGTTGTTAAATAAGATATTTTTTGTATTCCATAATGATGTTACTAATCAAAAGAAACAAAAAAAAAAAAACTCAACTCTATCCCCATTTTAGTGACTTCTCTCTGTGACAAAATATCTGACATGAACCACTTAAGGGATAGTTTGTTTGTACCTTGGTGAGAGATTTCAGGCCATCATGGCAACAACACCTGACAGCCAGAGCAGCTCTGTCCATGTGGGCAGAAGCATGAGGCAGCTGGTCACACTACAATGGCAGAGAGAAGACAGAGGCAGAAGGGTATGGCCCATGGAATTCAAAGACTTGCACCTTTACCAGCCAGGCTCCATCACCTAAGTAGTCCACAACCTTCCAAAAGAGCTCCACCAGCTGGACCAGCAGAGCAAGCACATGAGCCGCTTGGGGATGGTTTATTCATCATTTCTGCATTGTTTTGACTTCATATTTTTGCCTGGAATTAATTATCCCCATACATTCTTATATATATTTGGTTCTAACATACCATTCCATTAATGTATACTTTTGCCAGGGCCATATCATGTTTATTAGTGTAATTCTGTGTTCCCTTAAAATCTGGAACTATGGTTTCTCCACCTTTTAAAATTCAAATTTCTGTTGGCTGTTTTGTTTCCCCTACCTTGTCACATAAATTTAGAATAAGTTTGTCTATATCTATATAAAATTCTGCTGGATTATTTTCAGACTTGTTAACACCCATATGTAAATTTGAGGAAATATACCTGTAAGTTCACAGACTAACCCTTTTAGTCCATGAACAGCCTCAGTCTTCTCATTTATCTAGGCTTTCTTTAATTCATTGCATTAATATTTTGTAGTTTCAGTTTAGTGATATTGTACAAGTTTCATTATATTAATACTTAAGTATTCTATTGTTTTGAAACTTGTAAAACATTTAAAAAAAGTTTTCTGGTGTTCTTTGTTAATTATAGAAATATGACTTACTTTTGTATATTGGCCATGTATGCTATAATTGTTAGGTTTAAGATGTTAATACAGATTCTTGGAAGTCTCTCAAAAAAAAAAAGAGATCAAAGACAGGACTTCACTCTTGTTGCCATGTATATTAAAAGAAGAATAAGTGAGAGGCTGGAAAGATGATTCATTGGTTAAGGCACTTGACTGCAAAGCCAAAGGACCCAGGTTTGATTCCCCAGGACCCATGTAAGCCAGATGCACAAGGTGGCACATGCATCTGGAGTTATTTGCAGTGGCTAGAGGTCCTGGTGTGCCCATTCTCTCTTTCCCCTTCTCTTCCTCTCTATGCCTCCTTCTCTCTCTCTCAAATAAATATATATTTTTTTTTAATGGCTAGAGTTCCTGGCATCCCCAAGCACATGTGTTCTCTCTCTCTCTCTCTCTCTCTCTCTCTCTCTCTCTCTCTCATAACTAAATTAAAAATATTTTTAAAAAGAGAATAACTTGGATTTGGGAAAGACTATAGCAAACAATGGGAGATGAAATTTAAGTTAGTTTTCATTAGAAGAATTGCTAAAGAAACTGACTCAGTGTTTGCATATTGCTGTCATACAAGTCACTCACACAATTTTTGAGCATATTTGTGAAGAATGTGACTTAGAATGTATTTTATTTTAAAACTTTTCCTGTGGCAAAACATTCTTGGGTGTTAAATTTACAATGACTCTACAATGTTTTCAAATCTCTCTTCTTATAATGAAATATAACTAGGATAGTTTTGAAGTATTCATTGGTCACACAGAAAAAGTTTCTGAATATCTTCTTGAGTCTTACACATCTCTTTTATGACATTTGAAAAATACCTGACTACATGAAATCCCAAAATAGTTTGACTGCCCTTCATGGCTAGCTAAGAATATAGACACTGGCTTTAGCTCAGTTTCAATAACACTACCAGAGGATTCAAACTGAGTAAGGATAACTTCCATTATAATCATCAATATACTATCTACTTCTCCTACATAGAGGCTCATAAAGATATTTGCTTGTGACCATGCAAAATACTCTTTCTAGAAAGAATGTGGAAAATTGCTGGTTAAAGAGAGGAAAATAAAGATAAAGGTAAAATTATAGATTGACAGATACATAGATGAAGACATTGTAAAAGAGAGGGAGAAGGAAGGAAAAAAGGAAAGTAAAGCCTAGATAGCCTAGATTTGATAACATGGAATTTCAAGTATTACATTCAATTTTACCTATGCATTTATGAGAGAGAGAGAGAGAAAGAGAGTGAGAGTGATAGAGAGAGAGAGAGAGAGAGAGAGAGAGAGAGAGAGAATGAGAATGGACACAGCAGGGCTTCCAGGCACTGCAAATAAAATTCAGAAGCATGCAACACCTTGTGCATCCTCCTTAAGTGGGTACTGGGGAATAGAATCTGCGTCCTTAGGCTTCTTCGCAGGCAAGCACCTTAACCACTAAGCCATCTCTTCAGCCCAAGTTTTACCTTTTGTCCAGCAGTATAAAGAAAGAATATCTAACCAGAAAAATAAAGGAACTTATACCATAATTTAGTTGGCATGTGTTCCAAAACTATCATAACAGCAATTAACATTTATTTTGGTAATAAAATTTTTAAGGTATTCTAGTCATTGAGATATATAATCTGCCCTTAATATTACTTGGTATATTTATACTGCCCATACTAATAATTGTGGCTCCCTTATTTAATGGTCACTTTATTCTGTACAAGTCCCCAGATTTTCTCAGTGTTTACTTTGGAAGAGCACTTTGAAAAATAAATTTCTCATTTTTCATAGCCTGAGTGACTCTCACAGCAGTACAATTTTCTTTTAAAGGTTGTAAATAGAATCAATTAAAATTTGTAGAATGACTAATGTGTATGATTTGAGTTCCAATTAAGTATGGAAGTAGAGCAGTGTTACACATTTGTTTGATAAATTTTGCACAAATGGATTTCAGATGTCTGATATATTTTTGTTTAAAAATATTGTGCCGGGCGTGGTGGTGCATGCCTTTAATCCCAGCACTCAGGAGGCAGAGTTAAGAGGATTGCCGTGAGTTCGAGACCACCCTGAGACTACATAGTTAATTCCAGGTCAGCCTGGGCCAGAGTGAGACCCTACCTCGAAAAACCAATATATATATATATATATATAGAGAGAGAGAGAGAGAGAGAATTAAGGGAGGGGCTAAAAAGACTGTCTAGTAACCTTTTAAAGAGAAAAGTATCATCTTCAAAATCGTACTTTCAAATACTTTGAGTATGAGTCACTGCTGAATTTTGGACTGCAAGTCTCATGAATAAAATTGGATTTAATCTTCACCTTTTTAACTTTCAAATCTCTTCCAGTAAACAGTTTTGAATGCCTCCCCAACCATCCATAGCTAAATATACCATTCACTAGCATATATTCTGTATAATAAAAATTATAACTATCACTGCCAAAGAATGTCATTCATTTTCAGCTGAGATCTAATAAGTGCCAAATTGTGCTACCATCCTTCAGGGGCCACCTGTTTCTCAGCATTGCAATGAGATTGGATGAACAACACTGGGACGTTAACACTATTCTGGGTTCACAGGTATGCAAAAAATCCTAAAGTTTAGTATGACAGGTTTGAGTGCCAAAGTCAGCTCCTTCATTTTCTGCTATGCATGTGTGCACTGTACATGACAGCATTCTCCTGAGATTCTCTGAACCTCTGTTTCCTCGTCATTAATATATTTTAAATATCATACAGGTAGGAGTGACACCATACTCTCTACATAAACTCTCCCTATTTGTTCTAGCCCTCTCTTGCTTTTGACTGACCTTTGTCCACATTATTCAGTTGTTTTATGTTCATGAGTCACTGCAGAGGATTCTTAACTTGATGTTTATCATATTTGTATAACCTCAGGAGTATCAAAGGATGCTTATTCTGGTCCCAAAATTTTACTATCAAAGAAATGTTCCAAGGCACAGGTAAAAACCACAGAGGAATTGGGGAGATGAGAAAGAGTGCTACAACCATGCAAGCCTGACAGTGAGCATCAGGGTAAAAGTGACAGACGCTGAGGATATTCAACACATACCAAAGCAGAAACCCAGAGGCTCGTAAGATCTCACCATAAGAGTAAACTTAAAATGCACTCACCACAGCTCAGGAAATTTTGTGGGAGAGTGGGTGGAAAGATTATAAGAGCCAGGGATGGCATACCCAGAGACATTCCCCCCCCTCTCCAATGACTGACTACTACTCTCACAACTCATCACCCACAATCCCATGGGAAATACCAACAACCCCACTAAGGAGGGCCCTCAGTAGAATAGAGCCAAGGAGGAGAGAAATGGTGGAACCAACACATGATGTGTCCGTACAAAGTATATTCATAATAATAATAAAAAGAAATGTATGCTCTGCCTTCAATTGACACCACTGTGTTTGTATGATCTATAGTTGACTAATTTCCACTTCTAAAGTGCAAGATTTTTACATAGGATTTTTCCCATAATTCCTTTCATGCCTCAGTCTTGGTTTTACTCTGATTTGTCCCTTTTTATTTTCTTTTATTTCTTTCTTTTTGTCCTCATACCCTACCTCTCAGATGACAAAGGCTACCTAATGTTTCAAAGGAAACCCCATGGCTTTCTAATCAATGGATTAATGATGTACCTCTTTCTCAGATTAGTGTTTAGTTATTTCCCTTGACTAAACAGAAAATAGATTTGGTCATTTTCCTAGTCCTTTCTGCCAGTTTCAGCATATGATCATTTTATGAAGCATTTTTATTCTTTCAAAATGGAGCAAATTATTTTTAGGTATACATGTATACATATGCATGGTCAGGTGTATAGATGTGGAGGCCAGGAGACAATGTAGCATACTGTCCCTCAGGAATGCCGATCAACTGTTTCTTTGTTTTTAGAAACATGGCCTCTCATTAGCTTGGCATTCACCCATTAGGCTAGACTGACTGGTCAGAAGTTATCAGGGATCCCCTTGGGTCTATTTCCCTATTGCTGGAGTTAAAAAAAATGTGTACTAACACTTGCCATATTTATGTGTGTTCTGAGTATCAAACTTAGGTCCTCATGCATGTAAGTTGAGCATTTTACCAAGTGACCCATATCCTGAGTTCCTACAATAAACACTTTCTTTTTAAAAATTTGTGTGTGATATGCAGAGACATTTAGCTTACCCATAACTGTGGGCTAACTCCACAATGCATGACCTGTGACTCAATGACTCAACAAGGAGGGGTCAAGGGGAGGGGGTAGGTCATGGATGAGCCTAATAATGGTACCAAACTGACTGTATTTGCTGAATACAGAACTGACTAATAAAGAAAAAAGAAAAAAAAATTGTGTGTGTTTTAAACATGTGTGTGTGGGGGGTGTACACGTTACACTCTTATATCCTCTTGCCTCTGTTCCCATTACCCTGGGTGCCTTTCTCTGTTGGGTTATGGTAGTCACTGAAGGGTCATAAAGGCCTCAATTAGTCCCTGTGGGGTAGTGGATGGACCATATCTCAGGGTATTCCTACCCACTGTGTGGTTCTTACAATCTTTCTGCCTCCTCTTCTTCAATGTTCCCTGAGTCATGGAAGGCCTAATTGGCAGTGTGATTTAGTGTTGAGTTCTCTGTAGCCTCTGGATTCCTGCTTTGGTAGATTTTGTTTGATTACTGTATCAGTCAGCATTGCCCTGGAACTGGTTGTAGGCTAGCAGTAAGATCATTACTCATGTCACCACTTCCACTGAAATTTCTTCTGTGCTCTGACAGATATCAGAGAGGTGGCATGTCTTATGGTGGGCAGATGACATCTTATCTTATCGATGGATCTTGGTTGTCCTGTTTTCTCTGTCATCTGTAAAATAAAGCAGATTCTCCAAACAAGAGTGAGAGCAGCTTGGATAAAAGGGGGTATGCAAAGTTATTTGAGAAGTTTTTGGTGTGCAAACCGACTCTTCAGAGAGCCGTGGTGTCGAGTCTGTTTCCTGACCATGGGATTCTGATTTGGTTTTTAGTACCAGATACGAATTCTCTCCCACTGAGTGGGTTTTATGTCCAATCAGAGAATAGTTGGTTACCTGTAGGGGCTGCATTCCACTATTACACCTGTGTAGTTCTTGTCAGGCTTGTTGATTTTGCAGTGTGTAGGGTACCCAGCTTATTCATAGTTTTGGTGACTATTGTCCTCCAACGTCTCCCATGGGGATTTTCAGCACTGTGCTGGCTAGCCACGTTGGAGCAATTTTTGCTTTTGGTTCAAGCATGGGATTCCAATGTCCTGAGAGCTCAGCCTATGAGGTCATTAGCAATAATGTCTTGCCTTTTAGTTCTGGCAGTTAATCAAGTGTTTTGGCAATAGCCTATATTGTTTCAGGGATCTTATGGGTCTCCCTAGCCAACAGCTCACTATCCACAGCAACCCAATTCTGAGCCTTAGAGTCCAAGGTTTTAAGGTTAAGCTTTTCCCACCTTCTCTCTGGGCTGCCCCATCCCCACTTGTTCATGGTTATATCTTATAGAATGCTAGTCACCATGAGGGTTTCTTTGGAAGAGATTCATGTTGTCTTAACTTTTGTGTAATTCCCTCCATATCCTCCCTATACCATACTCCCCCCCACCAAGACTCACATTCTTCTGAAAGTCTATCCCTCCCCAACCTGTCAGGTAAATCTTCTCCTTTTTCCTTATTTCTTCTCCCTCCTGGTCTCATTCTAGTTTTATCCCCATATTTCTGGTACTTGCCACTATTTGAACTCATCTCCAATTGATTCCAGTTAACATTTTTTTGATTTATGTTGATTTATTTTTACAATTTAGTATTTCATTCCAATTCCAAAAGTAATATGCAATTCAGATTCCAAGGCACTAGAATATACATTTTTCATGATATTGCGTTACTAGCTAAGAATATATGATGAATTACGAAATTCAGCTATCTTATTATATATGATTTTCTCCTTATATGACAAATGCTGAAATAAATTTATACTCACAAGTACAAATTTTGGTAGACATTTAAGGATTTTACTTATCAATTTAGAATATCTCTTTTATTAAGGAGACTTTCACTTCTTATATGTTCAAGTACAGTTTCCAGTGTGTTCTTTATCCTTAAGTTGATTTTGCTTCTGTTAATTTGTGATTTCTGAGGTTGAAAGTGCTTTATATTCAAATCTGTCAATATTTTATGTTATATTTTAGCCTTGAAATACTGGAAAGATTTTCTCAATATCATCACCAGGAAGGACCAAACTTCAAGAGGGTGATGACAGAGGATTATGATCAAATTACAGTAGGTATATATATTAAGATTCTTAATCAAAAATTTAGTTGAGAGAAAAAGAAAATGAGATTTTTTTTCTCCTTATAAAATGCTCTGGGTCAAATCTCTGATACTGCCAAAAAGGCAATTATATGTATAGTTCTTATAGTGAAATGATTCTACTTTTAATTGTTTAAGTCTTTATCCAAATTCACATGGGTATATATAATTAATTGGAACCCTAGGTTTCCACATATTAACAAAACATTTATTACCTCTAATTTTCAAGCCAAAGTTAAATGCATCTTTAAACAGGCATGCACATACTGGGTTCATATAAATATATACTGGCTTTTTTGTTCATTTATCTATTTTTTTTTCTTTTGCAAATTTACATGTCTTATATTTTATAGCTAGGATTATACTAGAAAAGCTTACTAGTAACATTATCTCACTTTTCACTACAATTCCAACCAAATCCAAATGTAAAATCCACACAGATTTGCCCACTGCATCAAAAAATTATGCATGTTCTACAGCTTTCTAGCAGTAGTATAAAGACAATTGCCTAGACTTAACTAAAGCAATATTACTACATTAAACTGTATATATATATATATTTAAATTTTTAAAATCAAAGCATTTAAATATAATAGGCTGATATTTTTGCATAACGGTAACTGCACTGATATTTTTAAATGTATATGTCTGGAAAGTTTCACCCAGTGATGGTCCATTTGCCTACTAGAAATTTGATAGTTTCCACTGAAAAACAAAGTACTATAAAATTTAAAATTCCCAGATGTGGTGATGCATGTCTTTATTTCAAGCACTCGGGAGGCCAAGGTAGGAGGATCCTCATGAGTTTGAGTCTCCTGAGGCCATCCTGATTCTTTAAAGTGAGTTACAGATCAGCCTGGGGTACAGTGAGATCCTACCTCAAAAAAATATATCAGCTGGGGAAATATCTCAGTAGTTCAAACCACTTTCTGCTCAAACACAAGAACCTGAGTTCAATCTCCATGTAACCATGTAAATAGCCAAGAGTGGCTGTACATGCCTGTAACTCCAATGCTAAGGGTAATGGAGGCAGGAGGATTGTTGGAGCTTGCTGGTCAGTTAGTCTAACAAAAGCTGATGAGCTCCAGGTTCATTGAGAGATTTTTGTCCCAGGCATACAATGCATAAGAGTGGTAGAGAATAAAACACACCCCCACACCCACATCGTATACTATATACACATCAAAAATATTAAACTATAATTCTATAATTTACAAAATAGTTCATGATAAGAAGCAGCTTAAGGGGGAATTTTTTTTTTCAGTTTACCACTGCAAGGAATACAGTTCCCCCTAGCTGGGCAAGAATGGTAGCTGTAGTAGCAGCAGCAGGCAGCTGGTCATACTGTATCCACAGTCAGGAGCAGGGAGTTAACAGGGAGTGGAACTGGCTCCAAAACCTCAAGGTCCTCTCCCAGTAACTCATATCCTCCAGTGATTTTCTGCCTCCTAAGATTTCTACAACCTTCCCAAACAGTACCACCAGCAGTTCAAACACATGACACAATAGGAGATATTTCACATTTATGCCACAACAGATTTTAAATCTTTTAAAATATATTTTATATACTTTTTAAAACTATGTCCTATATCAGTGATATTTATACACCCAGAAATTATTTTGGACAGTTTTTGAATTCATTACCTTAATTTAGACATATAGGTAAATTTGTATTAATGCTATGAGTTATTTAATTAATTTATTAGATACACATTAAAATACCAATGTGAAGATACACAAGATAATTTTAACTTAATTATTAGTACTTTTGTCAAATTGAATGTTTTAGCTAAAGTCACTTTTTCAGTACGATATGTATTGCCATCAGATTCACATTGCTGCCATAAAACACTTGACCAAGAGCAATCTGTGGGGATAAAGCTTACAGGCTTCAAGGGAAGATCTATGATGGCAAGGGAAAATGATGGCATGAGCAAAGGGTGGACATCACCCCCTGGCCAACATAGGGTGGACAATAGCAACAGGAGAGTGTACCAAACACTGGCGAGGAGGAACTGGCTATAATGCCCATAAGCCTACCCCCAACAATACACTGCCTCCAGGAGGCGTTAATTCCCAAATCTCCATCAGCTGGGAACCTAGCATTCAGAACACCTAAGTATATGGGGGACATGTGAATCAAGCCTCCACAATATGAAACATAAATACAAATCTTAATTTGCTGACATTATTTTTTACCACTAAATTATTTGTGAATAATACTTAGGTACTATCTAGGTAAGGTAAATTTGACATTCATTATGATTCCTTCTCTGTCCCTTTATTCTTTCCTTACTGAGTTACAGTGTGCTAGTATGGTGATTCAGATCCCATGAAATGGTCCTAAGGAGACTCATAAATCCTTTTGGGATGTACGAGGTGCTAAATTGCTTATTTTCAAGCACCTTTAATACTAAGTCACTTCCTCACAGTCAACTAAACAGGAATACAGGACATTACTTAACCCACCCCTACCAAATCTGGACAAATTGAGCTTATTTGTGGATTTGCCTGCTGATGTTCAAATTGACAGCAGTGAGTGTCTAGGGATTCATTGAGGTGGCAGTGTAGCATGGCAGGAACAGATTGCTCATTTGGTTGATGGATGGGCACAGAAAAGCAAGCAGTGCATGGAAGATTTCCCCGAAGGTGACTGCTGTTTATCCTGGGAGGTGTGAATGGAGGAACCTCTTTGTCTGACTAAGTGACTTGGCTGATGGATTGGAAGAAGTAGCTGCTATGCTGGGCAGAAAATGCAGAGATGCCATGTACCTTCTGCTCCCTTACCGAAGAAAAAACCCCTGATGCCCAGAAGAAAATTCAAATTTACAATTCTGTAATGGCCCTATGGCATTACTTAAATCACCTAGGAAGTACAAAGTATTTTGTTAAATGTCTGACAATAAATGTCTCCATACCATAATGATAGTTTGATATTCTACTTCCTATTTTCTGGCTTCATGCTAAAAGCTTTAGAAGCCGATTCTCTATGTTAATCCTGGCACAAATCTATGAGTATTCGAAGCCACTGACCTTAAGCAATCAATGCTCTTCTAGAGGGCCATTTAATGGTCTAGAAATCATAGTAATGCTGTTACTTGGCTCAGAAATGTTTGCATGGATTCCATTTTCTACTGAAATCAACTGGTTATAATATAGACATGGTCTGTCAATTTCTAGTTACTTAGGATCCCTTGGTAGTGTGTACTTTATACTGCATGAATGGAGTTATCTGTATATCAATCCAGCTGTCTTTTTAAACTTTGGAACATTAAAAAATATAAATTTATCTTTTCATCACTTCTAGCCAACTCTTGATTTAGCAGTTTTAAATGTTTTGAGATTAAAAGATTCAGAAAACGTTACAAATGTACAAAATGATTAATTCCTTGCTAGCTCAAATGTGCTAATTCCAATTATATGCCTTCCACATTTTCTGCTGAAGAAACATGTATTGATTTTTTATGACTACCTGCTAAAAATGAGTCATGGGTTGATGAATACCCTGGAGCATTTTTGAAAACATCACATAATACATATTTTTTATATAAATGTGTGTGTGTTTCTGTGTGTGTGTGTGTGTGTGTTCTAGATGCCTAGACAACTGAAAATTTACTTGTCTACATTTAAGTTAGCTCTTCCACTCAAAAACTTTTTAAGTGCATTCCAATGAAGCTGGTCATGGAAATCTAGACCATCTCACAGAAATTAGCAAGAAATGATAGATATTTTATATTTTACATTCTTCTATTTACTAAAATAGTGTCCTATAAAGAGAAATAAACAATTTTCTTGTCTTGAAAACTGCACTTTGTTGAGGCTCCAGTTAAGCTCTTTGAATGTCTAAAAAGTATAAAAATGTTTTAGAATTACAAAACTAATACCTTTTACTTTGTAGTAAGGCATATGTTTATTATGTATCTTCATATGTTATACTGGAGTAGATGTGTCTGACTAAATAGTAAATTAGCCATGCTAATTAATTAGCATGCTCTTTGTCTAAATGTTTTATGACTGAAGTCATATGAAGATATATGTTTGTACTCTGTGTTTTGCTATAAAAATATTTTGTAAAACTCAAATTACAAAACTCTTATTCCATACATGAAAGCAATGGAGTTCATACTGATAGCCACAAGTATATACAATATGTAGGATACATTTTAAATTAACACTTTAAACTGATGAATAGAGAAGAAGGTGACTTCAAATATCTTTGTGTTGCTCAAAACACTACATCTAAAATCACATAGTAAATACTATACAGACAAAATGAATTGGGGACAAAAATGATTGTTTGTCTATTTGTTTATTTGTTTTTGTTACATCATGCCATAGTAAATGTAAAGGAGGAGGCTAATACAATGAATCAAATATGTAATGAAACCGAAGTATGTGCGAATAAGAGGTTTCCATTAGCATGGATACTGTGGGTATACCTTCTCTCACAGGAAATGAAAGAGTGCCGTTCTGCAGAAATCCTATTTCTCAAATCAGGAAATAAGTTCACATCTATTCAGCATGAGGAGCCAGACCAGTAGTTATTACTGTTATTTTAAATGTACTGTCTGTCCTTTTGATAGTGGTGAATTATTATATAGCATGAAGATAAGAGTTATTTTAAAATAAAAAAATTCCAGTAAATAAAAATCTCCCCAAATATAGCTGTTTAAACACTGCATATCTATAAATGAATGATGTCAGCCTATGTTATTTTTCAAATGGAGAGAATAAATTAGGTGGCAGTCTTGACTTTTAGTCACATCAGAACAGGGTCTATGAGTAATAGAGGCTAGTTCCAAGTTGTACCCAAAGCAGACTTTTCCAAATTCTATCCAACAGCCTTAGTCATAGAGTATTTAAAGTGAAATAATTTACCAGATTGTCACTGTTGAGGAAAAGAGTGTCTTGTGTCTGAGCCAAGTGTTTGCTTTGAAAGCATTGGTAACTTGCCACCCCATAAGGTACAAAGAGCAGGCTCTGCCAAGAAATGGTCAGTGTTGTGTTACAAATGTCTCCTTGGAAAGAAGCTAGAATCAATGGAAATTTGGCCCTCAGGCTAAAGCTTACTTTCATTCTTCATGTCAATACAACTCAACTGTGCAGAACCACTTTTTATTTAGCCCTGCATGACATTAAACATGGATCTTGGAAAACTTTAATCTTCAGACATAGTAGGAAGGAGTAGTTGAATAAATATTCCATCTGACTAATACATTTGACCCATTCAGAGACTTTGCAGTCAGCAGGGGAGTTGCTCTGCCAGAAATCAAATGAATCAAAGAACTTGCCAAAAGCTCAGGAAGCTGGAGCAGGCTCTGGACAGCCATCATAAAACCGAAGTCTGCTCCTAGAAATTCTGCTCACAAGCTTGGTATCTGGGTGTTAGGCTGCCACCCACCATGAATGTGACCACAGCTGTCTGTTTGTAGGGATATGGTGGAAGCACACAGGATAGAAAGGAAAAAGTGGTCAAGAACATGACAGATAACAAATATGTCTACTAAAGCAGTGACTGGCTTTCCTTTGTGAGGAGGAAGTAGGGCCTTTCTGAGTTCCTAGGATATAGAAAAAATGATAGAGTTTAAACAACTCCTACAATACTCTTTGAAAAATTATCCTAAATATTTTGGCAAATCCTTAAGTGCACAGCCAGCATAGAACATGTGGGTCTCTTTTCTATTTCTTCTTTGTGAAAAAGTCCCCAACCAAGAAGGGCCTGAAGCAACTCATACCTTCAGGGGCTGTTTATTCTTTTCAATAGGTTAGACCCTGGAAGGTGAACATTTTCTGTATGTGACTCTTATCCTCAAAACTGGTATTCCATAAAATAGAAACTCACCCATCTGTTTTATGCACCAGATTGTTACAAGAGTCAGGCATACTATCATTACTATTAAGATAAATACAATAAAATGTGAGTTATTAAAGCAAAGTGTTACTTCTCTCAAACAGGATGGCCAAATCCAATTCAAAATCTCTTCACCATGTATTAGATTCTGCAGCCATGCGGTAAGTACTTCATTAGAAACTGTGTAGTCTTATAATGAGATGATCATCTTGTAAGGCCTTAGCACTTTGAGCTGCCTCTTAAAATGTGGAGAAGGTAACTACTTCATGAGATATGGAAGAACTGGGATTACAGGACAATGACTCCCAGTGTCTCTCAGTCCTGTTGTAGCTCACTTGGTCAAGCTTTGCCCACCTAGGACATTATCAGATAAAACACACTGAAACTTTTACAGAATACCTTGAGAAGACACTGTCTTTATGATTTTCACTGCAAATAGAACTTTTCTAAACTAAAAAATACATTTAACTGAGATACTGACTGCTTAGACTCATGGTTTATTTTTTAACTCAGTAAAATCTCAGATGTTTGTCTGTTGTTTCAGCCAGTTTAAAATGCAAACTTCCCTCTAAGAAAAGAAAAAAACAATAAAATTGAGTATATAAAGTATATGCAGAAGTTCAAGTTGATAGACAGGGGAAAGAAAGAAATTGTGAATGGAGAAATTACATACTTTCAGACTTCACTGGTTTAATTAAACAAAATATTGACTATCTAAATGCACCAAGCAATTGGGATATTAAAAGGAATAAGATACATCCTTATATGATGAAGTAAGTGTATCTTTGTTGAAAATAAAAAATACAGACTTTCGGTCAAGATGGTGTCTGCCTGACTGCGCCACACCTCCTGGGGCAGGAAAAGCAAGATTTTAAGGGTCACTGTGACTTATAGGGAAGAGCATTCTCTAATAGACCTCCCAGTGGGAGGACACGAGGGACAAAAATAGGGGAATTAGCTGATTCCCACATTCCCTGGTAGACCACCAGTTCCGCCCTCCCTCAAGCAGCCGTTCCAGCCATAGACCCAGCCTCATGTTCCTCCTGCACTAACAGCAGGCAATGGGACACATGCCAGCCTAGTTCCACCTGTGCTGCTGTGCACAGGCTATCAACCCGCTCCCCCAACACTGAGCCAAAGCCCTTCATGGCTGGGCCCCATGCCAAAGCCCATCCTTCCCCCACCCTGCTCACTCCTCCGCCCCACCCAAAGCCCCTCGCTCCTCTGGCTGCACCCTACACTACATTTCTCATTTTCTTTTAGAAAATACCTTTATTTCCCTGTGATGGTTTAATTCAGGTGTCTCCCATTAACTTAGGTGTTCTGGATGCTGGGTTCCGCAGCTGATGACAATTGGAAATTGAAGCCTCCTGGAGTTGGTGCATTGTTTGAGGCAGGCTTATGGATGGTATAGCCAGTTTCCACATGCCAGTATTTGGCACACTCTCCTGTTGCTATGGTCCACCTTATGTTGGCCAGGGGTGGTGTCCACCCTCTGCTCATGTCGTCATTTTTCCCTGAAATCATGGAGCTTCCCCCTCGAGCCTGTAAGCCAAAATGAACCTCTTCTTTCCCACAAGCTGCTCTTGGTTGAGTGATTTATACCAGCAATGTGAACCGGACTGCAACAGTTAAGTGGTACCAAGGAGTGGGATTGCTGTTAGACACCTGACTGTGTGGCTTTGGCCTTTTGGAGCTGATTTTTCAAGAGGAATGTGGAAGGATTTGAAACCTTAGCCTAAGAGATGCCTCTGCAGTGCTGTAAGAAGAGCTTGATGGACTCTTTTGGTGAGAGTTGAAAGACCTGAATGCAGTAAGAACCATGGACTGTGATATTTGGCTTATGAGGGTGAGAAAGAATTTTCCTTGGACTTGGCTAGTGGTTTGGGTGAGAAGCTTGCTGTTATGCCCATGTCCTGAGAAGTTGTGCAGGGTTGCTTTGTGTAGAAATGAACTGGTATGTGCAGAGGGATATGGCACAGAAAGAAATCTTTAGACCGAAACTGCTACTTGTTCAGCTGCAATTGAGAGGTTATAACCTTTGAAACTGGGCCAGGTGATCTGCACAGGGGCAACAGGAATAATGTAGACAATTTTGAAGGGGCCTGAATGGTCAAGGAGCGTCCTGTTCTTCAAAGTCTGTTTTATTCCCCCCTGTATTAACAAATTGGCACCCTATCTGGTACTGTGGAGTATAAGAAATGGAGGAAATAGAGGGTCATTGAGTTTACAACACAGTCTTGTGTTTTGGAAATGGCCATGGGCAGTGTGAAGCAGGTTTGCTGGATGCCTGCATGGAGACCCCCTGGGGCCATGAAGTTGAACGGTGGGTTGCAGTAGAGACCCAATGGAGATACCTGGACCATGAGGTGGCGTCCAAGGCGAGCTTCCAGCTCCAGATGAAGTTTTCCAGGACTGTGAGTAGCCTAGCTGGAGGGGCAGAATTGGAACTCTAGAGACTTGTTGCTGGTTACAATTATTGGACTTGGCAATTTGTCACTGGCTAGAGTTGTTGGACTTGAAGCTACAGAGTATGATGTTTGCTCTGGTTGTTTTAAGTCTTATATTGGCTGAATATTTCTTTGCTATGCCCAATGCCATATTTTGCAGTGTGAATGTATTCTGTGCCATTGTGGGTTTTGCAGGGGGAGTTTCTTGGTATTATGGCTCAGTTAAAACATCTTGTACTATGTGTAAGTATAAACATCATGGGAACTGATTTAAAAAAAAAACTATGGGTACTTTTAAAGTTGGACTGAATGCATTATATTTTACATCATAGATGGATATCAGTTTATGGGGTCAGGGGCAGAATGTGGTGGCTTGATTCCAGTGTCCCCATAAACTTAGGTGTTCTAGATGCTAGGTTCCCCAGCTGATGACAATTGGAAATTGAAGCCTCCTGGAGGTGGTGTATTGTTGGGGGTGGGCTTATGGGTGTTATAGCCAGTTTCCCCATGCCAGTGTTTGGCACACTCTTCTGTTGCTATGGTCTGCCTTATGTTGGCCAGGGGATGATGTCCATCCTCTGCTCATGTCATCATTTTTCTCTGCCATTATGGAGCTTCCCCCTTGAGCCTGTAAGCCAAAATGAACCTGCTTTTTTTCTCACAAGATGCTCTGGGTTGGGTGATTTCTACCAGCAATGCAAACCTGACTGCATCACTCCCCAATTCACTATTCTATTATTTGTATGTACTAATAGTCTGCATATATAATATATGCATATTTTAAATATTTGAAGAGTTGTTTCACATATTTTAGATAAAGACACATTTAGGGATGATCATGAACAAATTTAGAGGGTCATGGCAAAAATATGATGTACATCTTCACAGAATCTATGGCTTTTACCACTGCTAATCATTCACTGTTGACCACAGGACACAGGCCAAAGAATGAGTACATCTTTTTCACTTACTTGGTTGTTTTAAAATGAACAATGGAATAGAATAAAAACTATTGAAAAATAATTGTTTTATGAAGAACACTTTATGAAATATAAAAAGACAATCTCATATCCATTCTTTTTCATTCTTTTAATTATTTTTTTCTTTATTAGTTAGTTTTGTATTCAGCAAATACTGTCAGTTTGGTACCATTATTAGGCTCATCCATGACCTACCCCCTCCTCTTGGCCCCTCCTTGTTGAGGTATATGGGTCATGCATTGTGGAGTTAGCCCACAGTTATGGGTAAGATAAATGTCTCTGCATATCATGACCCAACATGTGGCTCTGATTAATTAAATTAATCAATTAAATTAAATTAATTAATTTTTAAAAGCCTCTGGTCCTTCTTCTATTCACAAATATAGTCAGATCTTTTACTGTAATCCTTCACAGGAAAAGTAAGGATCCAAATACAGTTAAAGGCTGAAAGAAAACAGTATTTCCTATATACATTTTTCTTCCCTACTGATGTAGCCACTAAAATGAAGATGCTATTAAAGCCAATAACAGTCATCCTTTCCTGTAACTTACCTTCCCTTTTGATGGTATCAATAATTTCCTCAAAGTTATTATTACAGGTAGTCTATGTGACAAAATAAATTTTAAAGGATTCATTTTAAATGTATTATGATGTCATGTTTTTACTTTGATAGCTTATACAGTGAGAATGTGAGGTTCTTGTGGAATTCAATAAGGAGAGATTTATTGTACTTAGCTTCTGGCTTCTGGGATAAAGAATCCAACTAAATGTAGCTGACAAGAAGAAAGCTTTTATTTTGGTTTATAATCTCAAGGGGAATCTTCGTGATGGCAAGGGAAAGCATGACATGAGCAAAGGATGGACATCACCTTCTTGTCATGCAGGTGGAAATAACAGCAGGAAAGGGAGTCAAGTTGTAGCCAGGGGGAGATTGCTATAATGCCCCTAAGCTCACCTCCAGAAACATACCTAAAGGCTATGTCTCCCACTCAACCATTGGAATCTCATGAAGCTGTAAAGTTTTGTCACAGACAAACATGCAATATATAAGAGCCAATAAATTACCCACAGAATGGGAGAATATTTTTTCTGGCTATACAACTGACAGAATCCTAATTTCTATAATCTACAAAGAATTCAATAGCCTAGACAACAAAAAGTCAAACAACCCACTCACAAAATGGGGCAGAGATCTGAAAGGGAGTTCTCAGAGGAAGAAATACAAATGACTAACACACATTTAAGGAAATGTTCATCATCAAGGAAATTCAAATGAAACAACTATAAGATTCCATCTTATCCCAGTAAGGATAGCAAACATTAAAAATATCAAATTAAAAAAAATGCTGGCAAGGACGTGGAGAAACAGAAACCCTCATTCATTGTTGGTGTGAATGTAAGATGGTAAAACCACTATGGAAAGCAATATGGAGCCTCCTAAAAAGTTTGACTACAGAGTTACCACCAGACCCACTTATTCTCTTTCTGGGTATTTACCATAAAAGCTCCATGCCTCAGTACAGACAGATTTCCTCAACCATGTTTATATCTGCTCAATTCATAATAGCTAAGAACTGGAATCAGCCCAGATGTCCATCATTAGACCAATGGATTAACAAGATGTGGTATATCTACATCATGGAATTCCACATAGCAGTAAGGAAAAATGACACAATGAAATTGGAAGAAAAATGGTCAAATTTTGAACAGATCATTCTTAGCAAACTCATCCAATCAGAGAAAGACAATTATTGCCTTATCTCACTCATCTGTGGCTCCTAACCTGAATCTTTCCAAGATTCTGACATACCTATTAGGCATCTTGAGGACCAGACAATAGGGAAGGGCTGTTGGGAGGAGGGTACACAAAAGTGGGCTCAAATGGAAGTGGTGCCATAAAATCCTATATCCTGAAAGACAGTGGAAAATATTGAACATTCTTCTGATGCTTAGAGGGTGTATTTGAATCAAAGGGTCCTGGAGAGGGTATGATGAAGACTAACCTTTATCTTCTCCTGTTTTTTTCTCTCTCTCCCCCTACTTCTCTCTTTCTCTTTTATATTACCTATCTTTTTCTTCCTTCTTTTCCTTGGTGATGTCTGTAACTCCTAGTACCAGGATGTGGTTAACATTCACAATTAATTGTTGATCAGAGAGACCTACAAGGTTTCTCAAAAGACAGATAAAAGTGTATAAACCCTTATAATTCTCTCTAAATTTACAACTGTTATTCCATTTAACTGGTGCTTACCTCACTCTGTTGGAGAACCTCCTTCTTTTTTTCAGATGGGAACTAGACTTGAGGAGATAAATGACCCAGCACACTCCACCCCAGCCCCAGCTAAAACTACAAGGGAAATGGGGAAATGAGCAAAAATGCTGCTCTCTTAGTTAAGCTGATAGCACAAGAGTGATGGAGAAAGATGCTGAGGACACTCAACATCTACCAAACCAGACACTTTTATGCTCCTGAGTGCCCATCACTGAAGTGGATTTAAAGTGATCCCAGCATGGCTGAAGGACTTTTGCAGAAGTGGAGATGGAAAGATTGTTAGAGCCACAAGTTGGGACATTTTGCACAGAGACGTTGCCTCTCCCCCATAAATGACTGCTGTTGCCATAATGTATGACCCACAAATCCCATGTGGTTTAACTGCATTCCTAATGACAAATGCCTCTTCAGAAAAGGGGCAGGTAAGAGGGAAAGGATGGTACCAACATATGATGCTTACATACAAAATATGTCCATATCTAGTAATTAAAATTGGAAAAAAGAGTTGTCACTGATGCTTTAAGCCTCCCAGTCCATGGTACACTTTACAGTAGCCATAGGAACCATACCTGTAAGCCCACGGCTCTGTTCAATAGAAGAGTTCATCAGTTAGATTTCAGCCAGGGAAATAGAAGGCCCAAGAATTAATTTCTGTAGATTCTAGACCTCCATACTGCTGTATCTCATATACTACCCTCCTTCTACTCAGGTGGAGAGATTGAAAGTAAATGGAACAATTCAAAAGAAAATAAAGTTTGAAATTCAGAGCAAAAAAAAAAAAAGAAGAAGAAGAAGAAGAAGAAGACAGATTTCTGTCAGAGCACTTGATTACCCACCAAAGGATAATGGTAAGACCCTACTGCCTATACTGTTAGTATAGAACATGGAGAGACCTGGCTGGAATGTGGAAGAAAGTCAGACAGTTAGCTTCTCTATAGTTTAAGAAGCTGCTCCATGAGTAACTAGGGAAAAGTGGCCCATATTTGTCCAAGTAACTAGAGGTCTAAGCAATTCAGCAGCAAACAACCTGACGTGATGCTCACCCAAGTGTAATATTGGCATACAGCCATGGTGGGTAATCAACTGCTCTTGAATTGGCTAACAGATCCACCCAGTGGAATGTAATCCATAGCTGGAACTAGAAAACAAGTGAGAACCATATCCAAAAAAGAATTCACTCTCAGGGCTGGAGAGATGGCCTAGCGGTTAAGCACTTGCCTGTGAAGCCTAAGGACCCCGGTTCGAGGCTCAATTCCCCAGGACCCACGTTAGCCAGATGCACAAGGGGGCGCACGCATCTGGAGTTCGTTTACAGAGGCTGGAAGCTCTGGCGCGCCCATTCTCTCTTTCTCTTTCTCTGCCTCCTTCTCTCCGTCGCTCTCAAATAAGCAAATAAACAAACAAACAAACAAAAAAAAAGAATTCACTCTCCAATATCAAGCTCCCACTAATCTTGGGCTACAAGAAGGCCTATACCTATTAAATTCTCTCTAAAATAATAATGGTTAGCCCATTTATCTGGTACTGACTTCTCTCTCCATTGGAGGATCTGCTTCTCTTTTTCAGATGGACACATAATCAAATTAGAAATAAGAGGAAGAAAGAATTTCAAAATGTAAACAAATTCGTGGAACTTAAACAACACACATTTAAGTGAACAATGGATTATTGAATACATAAAGGAGGAAATTTAAAAAGTCATAGAAACAAATGAAAATGACAACACCACAAAAAAAACAAACTCCAGTCCTGGATGGATTTACTGTTAAATACTATCAAAGAATTTCTATCTAACCTAATAACAGCACTTCCACAGTTGATACACAAAATATAAAGGGAAGAAACTCTTCAAAATTCTTCTTAAAAACAAACATTATATTGATGCCTAATCCAGATAGAGATACAATGAAAAACAAAATTACAGACCAATTTTCCCAATGAACATAGATGTTAAAACTCTCAACAAGATTTATATAACCTAAATTCAATAATACACTAAAATAATAAGCATCATGACCAAACAGACTTCATACCAGGGATGTAAGGTTAGTTCAACATGTGAAAATTTAACACACCATATAAATAAACTTAAAGATATATATCACATGGTCATTTCCATTGATGTAGCAAAGGTCAACAAGTCCAATATGCCATCATGACTAAAGTACTGGAAAAAGTAGGAAAGTATACAACACCATTCAGAATAATAAAGACCAGGGATGGAGAGATGGCTTAGCGGTTAAGGCACTTGCTTGCAAAGCCAAAGGACCCAGGTTTGTCTCCCCAGGACCCACGTAAGCCAGATGCACAAGGGGTTGCACATATCTGGAGCTTGTTTGCAGTGGCTGGAGGCCCTGGCATGCCCATTATCTCTCTCTCTCTCTCTCTCTCTCTCTCTCTCTCTCTTTCTCTCTCCCTCCCTCTCTCTGTCTGTCTGTCTCTCTTCCTGCCTATTTCTCTATCTGTCTCTCTTTTTAATACATAAGTAAAAACAAAATATTTAAATAATAATAATAATAATAAAGACCATATATGGCAAACCCACAGTGAGTGTTATGTAAAAATGAGAAAAAATTCCACTGTTTCCTCTAAAATCAGGAAGGAAACCTATGCTAAATGGAGAAAACTTAAAACATCCTCAATGATATAAGGAAGATAAGGGTGTCCACTCACTCTACTCCTATTCAGCATAGTGTTTGAAGTCACAGCTATATCAGTAGATGAGAGAAGAAAATACAAGTGATCCAGAATAACAGCAATACCACTGAGGTGGGCCCTCAGGGGAATGGGGACAGGTCAGAGGGAAATGATGGTCCTAACACATGATGTGTCCATACAAAATTTCCCCTTAATAAAAAAAAAGAGAGGATAGAAAAGGGGATACAAATAGCAAAGTTTGAAGTTAAAAATGGCCTTATTTTCATATGATATGATTCTATATAAAAGAGACTGAAAATTCCATAAAAAAATCAGGAGTTGACAAAAACATTTAGCAAATTTTCAGGATAAATAATTAACATACAAAAGTCAATAACTTTCTTATATACCAATGACAAACTGAAAGATAAAAAATTCAAGGGAATAATCTTATTGAAATTAGTATCAAACAAAATAAAATATCTTAGAATAAACTTAACCAAGGAAGTGAAAGACCTCCCAATGAAAACTTTAAAATACTGAAAGGTAAAAAAAAAAAAAAAATGAGGAAGATATCACACCATAACATGGGAAAATTTACCATGCTCATGCATCAATAGAATTAAGATCATGAACATTGCATCCTACCAAAAACAATCTCTAAATTCATTGTAATCCCATTCAAAATTCCAAGATCTTTCTTCACACAAAGAGAAAAAAAATAGCAACAACAATCCTGTAGTTCACAAAGAAGTACAAAAAAAACCCATGATAACCAAAATAATTTTGACAAAAAATGAATACAGATGGAGGCATTACATTACTTGATTTCAAACTATACTACAGAACCATACTAATAAAAACAGTGGGGTAGTACAAAAAACAGACACATAAAATATGGCAATTGTTGGCCTTATTTCAGGGCAACTTGAATCCTATTGAGAAAATCTTCAGTACATCACAAGAAATTGCCAATTGAGTGAAGAGGTTGCCCACAGAATGTAAAGAAATTTTTACCAGCTAAGACATGACAGAGGACTAATATATGGAATATACAAAGAACTCAGAAAGCTAAACACCAGGCAGGAGAGATGATTCAGTGGCTAAGGCACTTGCCTGCAAAGCCTAAAGACCTGCACTTGATTACCCAGTGCCCACATGAAGCCAGATGCACAGGTAGGCACATGCATGAGGAGTTCATTTGCAGTGGATGGAGCCCCTGGTACACCCATTCTCTCTGTTTCTCTTCTATCTCTCTCTGCTTGCAAATAAATATTTTTTTTTAAAAAAAGCTAAACATCAAGAAAATAAAAGCCAATCAAAAATTGGCAATGATACCTAACAGTTCTCAAACAAGTAAATACAAGTGGCTAATAAATGCTTTAAAATGTGCCCAGTATCTTTAGCCATCCAGGAAATGAAAATTAAAACTACTTTGAGACTTCATCTCATTTTTGTCCTTATAGTTTTCCTTAAAATATCAAAGGACAGTTGTTGGAAAGAGTGTTGGGGAAATACGCAGCCATGTTCACTGTTGGTGGGAGTACAAGCTGGTGTAGCCAGTATGGAAATCAGGGTGGAAGTTTCTCAAAAAGCTGAAAACAGAATCTCTTATGACCCAACAATACAAATTCTAAGCCATGTTTATTCCTTCTGTATTCACAATAGCTAGGGAATGGAACTAGACTATATGCCCATCAGCTGATGTGTGGGTAATGAAGATATGGTACATAAACACAATGTAGCTTTATTCTACTGTAAAGAAAAATGAAATTAAGGAATTTACAGGGAAATGGAAAGGAAATGGAAAATGAGTGAGATAACCTAGGCTCAGAAACACAAATGCCTCACGTTCTCTCATATGTGGGTTCTGGATTTGAATTTTTAGATTGGTGGTGATAAGCTGAATTGTCCATACAGGTGAAGAAACTAGGAAGCAGCCATAAAGTTAGGTTTGGGGGGGGGTGATAGTGGAACACATGGAGTGTGCATGTGGAGGTGAGTAATAGTAGAAAGGAAAGGTTTAAGCTGGGTTGAAGGGGGTGGTGTCAGTGAAGGAGAGAAGAGTTGGTAGGAGAATTAATCAAAACTAAAGAGATATGGATAAGCCATATGGATATCTGCTACTGAGGAAATCAAATAAAATTTAACATTTTAATTGTAAAAAGTGCTAAGCTCCCCTATGTGGATAAATAGTGCTGTGCCCAGAATCCACAGGTTATTAATAAATTCCTGTGCCACAAATGAGATACCTCCCAGTGATTTGCTAATTATGGAGGCTATAGAGGCTTAAACAACATAGACTATTGTCATTACTCTTGATTGTCAAACAAAACTGGATCTTAAGTCCCCATTGCTGAAAACGCCACATGTTTCACTTGCAGGACATAGGGGAATTAAGCTGGAACTGAGCTGGAAGCTTCCTCCCTGCAAGCAAGCTTTGTTCATACCAGGGAATATGCAAGCTTCTGGGAGAGAAAAGCCATCAGCTGTCCTACCCAGCTATGGACCCTATGTATTCCACTAGTGATGTACCAGGCAGGATATGCACACTGGACAACAGTGGCCTTTTCAATATATCTGAAGCCCACTTTACAAAAGGCATTTCATGCCTGGTACTATAAACTTGATGAAAAGCATATGCCTGGAGACATAGGTCATAGGGAGTAACCTCCAACTTTCATTATGCTAAAAGAACAGCATGTGAAACTGCCTTATATGATAATTACATATTAAAATATAGGATTATAATTAATGTATATATTTGTCTACATAGATTAGTCCTTTTGAAGCCTTGATCCCAGAACGTCCTTGCAACAATGGGCAGTGGTTCATGCACAGTTGCACAGCTGGTCAACTGCTGAGAATAAGTGACTGCTGTGTGCACAGCTTCAAACAGGGCATCTAAACTGCCCTGTCCAAGGCTTTGCAAACCTTGCAGAGGAGGAAGGAAGAATGTGATATCAGCAGCATGGGGCTTAGGGATGCAAAATGCTGTCATCTTGATATAATCTGGCTATTAAACTCATGAACTCATAGGAGCTGTGGTATGTAGCATAAGATTGAACCTGTCAAGATTTCACCATTGATAGGGGAAGCACATATGGGACCCAGACTTCCCCAAGTAATAGATGATATTAATAGTTGGGGTGCCCAGTTTCATCAGTGGTGTAGCCACTAGTAAGTTGCCCATTTCATACTAAATAACCTTCTACTCATGATTATGCAAGCAACACTTGGGGTGAGATAACCAATGAGTTAAAAAAGGCACCCAAGTAAGATGGGGACTAATGGCTAAGAAGGGTAGTAATGGATGGGGAGGGGAAAAGAGAGGACAATTTGGGGGTATAAGAACAAACTATATTATAATCATGTATGAGAATATCAAAAATACAAAAAGTTACAAAATATTTTAATGAGAAAATCAAGTCAAATATTTTGGCATATAATGAAAGGATGGATAATAAAATGTTATTAATGAATACTGGATTCAGACAAAAAAAAAAGTGAATATTGAATGTGCTGTCCTCAGTCGTATTCATGAGTGGGCACTCTCAGTATCACAATGGAATCACAGCCCTCAAATCACCTTTGCTTCTCCCATGTGATGACTAATTATATCACATAGTCTTTTTTAATTGTCTTATAAACATTTAAAAACACTCCATCAATGATGATTTAGTCATGTCCATTTTTTACATTACTTTGCACTTTTAAAAATAGAACTACAGGGTAAATTGAGGCTAGATACTATCATAAATACATATGTCATGCTTTTCATAAAGGAAATAATCACTAGTGAAAGCTTGTTAAATAATCATCCATTTTACATTTAAATACACGATTTCCAGAAAGAAATCATAGTTTTCATAGGTTTTATTAGAGTAAAGTTTTCCAGCTGTAGGGAGTAAGTTCACTTACAATGGCTGCCTGAGTGGACACCTCCAGAGGTAGTTCTCCACAAACATCTTATCATTAATATCCTCTGAAGGTGTGTCTTGCATCATCTTCAGAGCTACTATGGCCACTGCGAAATCACTCTACCACAACAGAAAGTCATATTCAGAATAAATGTGCTGTTTGAAGCTGAACAAGCTGTGGTCCTTCATTTACTCTGGAGACTATATGAGTTTTGAGTTATAAATAAGCAACATTGTCTTAGCAAACCTAAGGAAGTAAAAGTGTGTGGAAAGAAAATAGTCTCTTCTAGGGCTGAGATTTAGAGATGGGAATTCAGAAGCAATGTATCTGTTTCTCTTTTCACCTGTTTCTGTCACACACTACTTAGGTCATTTCTGAAGAGTACCTTTTCCTGGTTCTGTCTGCCCTGGTTCTCCATGTATTCTACTCTGGTGTCTAATCTTCCTAGAAGGGATTCACAGAAGTTTCAAATACCCTGGAAGAAAGAAGTTGGATGAGACCCCCTTCAACTGTGGCCAAACCACAGGGAACAAAACAGGTTTTCTCAGACAGACTTCTGGGTGTTAAAGTAGCAAGCTCAGTACAGGAAAAATTCTGGAAATTGCTAGGAAACTAGATATTCTAAATTCAATCTCATTATCATCCCTAATTATAAACCAGAAACTTCTTATGACTATTTTAGGGAAGTGGGACAACTTCTGAACAATATTTTAAACATACACCAACTTCTTTCCAGAGGTACATCTTGATGCTCCTAGACTATAGTTCTGAATGATATTTTTCCCATTGGTCTGTTTTTATGTTTTTTGTTTTTTGAAGTAGGGCCTCACAGTAGCCCAGGCAGACCTGAAATTCACGATGTAGTCTCAGGTTGCCTCAAACTCATGGCATTCCTACCTCTGACTCTCAAGTGCTAGGATTAAAGGAATGCTTCAGCACACCTGGCCCCCAATGGTCTATTCTAATGGTTGTTTGTTTTTTCCTTTATTTTTCATTAGACTGTTCATTCATGTTTTCTTAGCAAACATTATATTAACAAAATAATAGGTTTCACGATGACAACTTTATACATGTATATAATTTACTTTGTTCCTTTCTTGGAATATTTCTATAGATTTCTAAAATAACCCACTTGCAATAGTTTGCTCATTATTTTTGTCCTTTTCAATGTAAACTTAAATTACCTTTCTTGTTTGTTGATTTGTGTATGAATAACAGCATAGGTTCCAGTCAAATTTGGTTATTCCATTCCCACCTATATTCAAAAATTCTTCTCTACTACCTCATTCATGACAATATAGCCACTTGTTAAAATGACTACAGTCAACACCCACAATGAGCTGTTGATCACAGAGACCCACAAGGTTTCCCAAAAGGAGACAGACTTCTGTCAGTGCACTTGATTACCCACCATAGGTTAATGGTAAGACCCTACTGCCAAAGCCACCATATGCTATCAGTACAGAACATGGAGACACCTGACTGGAATCTTGAAGATAACCAGTCCCCAGACAGTCCATCTAGTGCCAGAAAGTACTGCATGAGCTACTAGGGGAAAGTGGCCAAAACCTGTCTGAGCAACTAAAGGTCTAAGCTACTCAGAAGCACACAACCTGATGTAATGCTTATCCAAGTGCAATAGTGGCTGCGTAGCCATGGTGGGAAACCAACTGTTGTTGGATTAGCTAACAGATCTGCTCAATGGAAAGGAACACTTATCTGGAACTAGGAAACAAGTCAGAATCATATCCAGATAATAAGTGCACTCTCCAATACCAAGCTCCCACTAATCTTGGGCTACAAGAGGGCCTATACCTATAAAATACTCTCTAACAATGGTTATCCCATTTAACCTGTGCTGACTTCACCTTCCATTGGAGAATCTGCTGTTCTTTTTCAGATGGACACAGTACCTGAGGAGAAAATCAGCCCATTTCATTTCACCAGGGCCCGAGCTGAAACCATAGAGTAATTGGGGCAATGAACAAGAGTGCTGCTTTCCTGGTGAACCTGATATCAGCACAAGGGTGAAGGAGATAGACACAGAGGGCACTTAACTCCTACAAAATCAGGGATCCAGAGGATCCCAAGAACCCATCACTGAAGTAGACCTAAAATGAAGCCAACATGGCTCAGGGAATTTTGCAGAAGAGTAGGCAGAAAGATTGTTAAAGCCACAAGTTGGGACATTATGAACAGGGACATTGCCTCTTCCCCATAACTGATGGCTACCCCACAATGCATGACTCATAATCCCCATGGGGATAACTGGCATCCCCAATGAAGAGGATCCCTTCTGAGGGGGGTAGTGATGAGGCTAAGAATTGTACCAACATGTGCTGTTTATACATTCAGTATGTCCATAACTAATAAAAAAATGACTCCAGTCCTTACAAGTTGAAAACAAAGCATTTTCTAGAGATACTCTTAAATGGATATCATCAGTTTCTAGTCTTATCTTTATATTTTGCAAAAGCTATGTATATCCATATACATGACTACATTAAGAACACTTGACATTTTTCAATACCCTATGAGCTACTCAAAATAGTTTGCTTATTTTCCAATTTAGTTCTCACATCAAGGAGATAATATAAATATTATCTTAACCTCTTCTGAGGGATAGAAAATGTAAAGTTTCTATGTCTGGTATTTGCCTAGGTCTTCTGGGTAATAAATTGCTACCTTGTTTGCTCTTTGTCCAGGTCATTTCTCTGGACGGACAGACAACTAAAGAGAAGCTTTGCATTTTCTGAAGCATCATGCCCAAAGTAGTGGCTTAGGAGCTAATTAAAGAAAACAAATTAGATAAAAAAAGTACAAACAGATAACTTAAGTTTTGTTTTTCTTTTCTTTAGTAGGGCATGGTACAGTGCTCCCAGGAAATTAATGGAGCTATCTTCTTGCTTACTGTTTCCTTTTTCTAATATATACATATATACATATACATATATACATATATACATATATATATATATATATATATGTATATATATATATATATATGAGTTTGGGGGAGTAGATAGAAAAAGAGTAGGGGCTGGAGAGATGGCTTAGGAATTAAGGCATTTACCTGTAAAGCCAAAGGATCCAAGATCAACTCCCCAGGACCCACGTAGGCTAGATGCACAAGAGGGTGCATGTATTTGGACTTCCTTTGCAGTGGCTGGCGGTACTGAATGCCCATTCTCTATCTGCCCCTTTCTTTCTCCTTCTCCCTCCCTCAAATAAATAAAAATAATTTTTAATTTTTATTTTTTTAAAGAAAGAGAGTTGAGCGGGCTAGGGCCTCTAGACACTGCAAACAAATTCCAGATATATGTGCAATCTTGTGCATCTGGTGTCACAGGCAAGTGCCTTAACCACTAAGCCATCTCTCCAGCCATACTGTGACCTTTTGTAACTCTGTGAAAAATAGCTATGTGCAAGGGTTTCTTTTTTTCTTTTTTTAATTTATTTTTACTTTTTTATTATTTTTATTATTTTATCATTTTTTATTAATTAGTTTTGTATTCAGCAAATTCAGTCAGTTTGGTACCATTATTAGGCACATCCGTGATCTACCCCCTCCCCTTGGCCCCTCCTTGTTGAAGTACATGGGTCATGCATTGTGGAGTTAGCCCACAGTTATGGGTAGGATAAATGTCTCTGCATATCGTGACCCAACATGTGGCTCTGACATTCTTTCCACCCCCTCTTCCACAAAATTTCCCTGAGCCATGTTGGGTTCATTTTTGGTCTGCTTCAGTGATGAGGTGTTAGGGGCCTCTGGGTCTCTGACTCTGATTTGGTAGGAATTGATTTTTCTCTGTGTTGATGTCCTTCACCCTTGTTCTGGTATCCGGTTGACCAGGAAAACAGCACCCTTGTGCAAGGGTTTTGCTATTATCCTGCTTTACAAATGAACAATTGTCCATAAGTGAACTACAGTGAATATGATGATTCATTTTCATTCTAGCATTATTTTTTAACAACCATTTGCATAAACAAGAGAGCATTTGTGTTTTGCTTCCTCCCGTGTTCTTTGGCTATTTTTGGCTTCATCTATTTGGATTAAATTAACTTAATTTTGACAAAGTAATTTTTGTGAAATTGATTTGAGTATATATATTAAGAAATTCAATCTTACAAGAATATTTTCAAAAGTAATGAAATATTTCAGGGCTATGCCAGTCATGATTTAAGAAACACATTTTCTTCTTGTTTGCTTAAACACCAGTGGCATTTACTAAGGATTCACTGTAGTATTTGCTAAGATGAGATGAACAGGTGTGGCCTGTTGTATTTCTTTAATGTTAGTGACCACCTGCAGCTTAAGGAAATGTATTGTAGCTTTAATGTCAATCAGATCTGTTTCCCAAACCTGTATCACATCAAAATCCTGCACAGGTCATTAGAGAAATAGAGGGAAATGTGTTTATCATTAACCAAGAAGGGGATTATTATAAACAATACAGTTAAGAACTGAGTATTGAAGTATTATGCCCAAATTGACTCGACCTAGTACACTTTTTGGGAGGGTCTTAGGCCCTGGGCAAGTTCAAAGGTGTATAAATGGGTTGACCAAATGGGTTCTATGGACTTCTGGGGCTATACTTCCAGTAAGCTGCAATCAACATGCTATGTGACCTCCCAAGAGGATACTTTACATGGCATGTAATGGTGGTGTCCAAGCAGAAAACAAGTATGGCTACTTCCATTGTTGCTTCCTCAGCCCTTTTCCAATATGTAATCTCACCTCTTTGGCCAGGCTCCTATCTGATCTAATCTCCTGATGAAGTCAACAATAAAGAGAAAAAAGAAAAAAGAAAAATAAACAGCAAACTGTGAATGCCCATGTGATTGATGGTTTATGCTTGACTTCCATGACAGTGAGCGAAAGCCAGTGTGGTCAGCCAAATAAATATCCCAAGAGACATTAATCATACAATTTTAGGATCTGAAGGGACTCTGGGGACCACCTGGGGAATGCACTCATGTAATAACAGTAGTCCTAGTCTCAGATATCACATTTTACTCAAGATTTCACTTTGAGTTATTGGAAAACCCATGCTGAAACTTCATGCAACTAACTAGTCTTAGCATGCTCTCTGCCATCCTGAAGACACTGGGTTGGTGAACATCAAGATGATCTTTTGATGGCTCATTTACAGTGCCAGTTTAATGGCAAAACCTTGTATCAACTGAGGCAAAGGCCTTCAGGAAACAGTGTACACTGCATACTGCTATAGAGAGGTGGTACTGCTTCTCTCAATACATGAGGTCTGGTTCCCACAATGAAATTAGAACAACACTCACTGCTAACACCTTGGCCACAAGCAAAATTTATGCTTCTGACAACCTAGAGGTCTTAGTTCTACGGGAAAAACTATGAGACACAATAATGATTCCCTATGAACTGAAAGTTGAGATGGCCTCCTTGGCACATTGGACTCTTCGTGCTCTATGTAAATTATCAGGAAAGTGGGGAATAACTATGTTGGCTCTGGTGACTGTGAGTGACCACCAAGGGTGAATTAGGCTGCTATTCAATTATAGGCATGTCGTTAGCATTACACTGCCCTGTGATCAAGGTTCCTGGAACATAACAACTAAAACTAGGCAAGACTATAAATGAATGACTTCATATTAATATGTGGGTCCCATTTTCAGGCAAAGATCATGGCCAACTAATGCATTTGTTGAAGAAAAATAATATGAAATGGTAATGGACAATTTTGTTATAAATACCAGATATGAGTACCTGACAAATTCTAAAAATTAGAACTATAGTTATCATGAGCATATAAAATTCCCCTCTGTGATTTTTTTTCATGAAATATTTATGGGTATGCATGTATGCATAAATTCATTATCTTTTTTTTCTTCTAATCTCATTATTTAGCATGATGTTCAGACTTTGTCTTCTACTACAGCTATGAAACATGTGATTTTTTTCAGCCAATAACAGATCTTTACTACAAAATGATCTCTGTCGTTTAGTGAGCCATTATGCCTTATTTGTTTGTTGTGATGGCAGTATAAAAAACCTACCACAATATCACCTATATGAAAGCATAGACATTAATTTTTATATAGTATAGAGTGAATAATAACTAAGCTACTGATTTATGCATTCATATGCTACACTTTTATGATAATTTTGTTTTATTCTATATATGCAAAATAAAGTTAGCTATAAAGCAGAATAATTAGCGATCTGCAGAAGGCATTCTAAAATACAATAAGTGAAATTTTCAAATATGTTATAGCCCCCAACACTTCCATGAGGCCAAGATTTAGGTGTGGAGGACAGTGATCATGTTAATCATGGCTTTTTGAAGGTCTAGGCTAATGAATGTGTTCATTTCTTCTTTTTTAACAAAACACTTAAAAGTAAAGCAAAAGGTAAAATAATGTGCTGCATTTTATAAAGATGTTAAAACATATAGAAAAAGGACAAAAAGGAGGAAAATGCTTTTTGTATAACTATGTGATATATTTGTGCATTGCATTATAACCAAAGGTAAAAGTTAAAATAAATGCAAGCCTTTATTAATCATAAAGAGTAAGCTAAAGGAAATGTGTTACTGTATAAAGAATTGCATAAATCAAGTGCAGTCTTTCTGTGTAGTGTTTATAAAGTCACAGCAGTACACAGTAATGTCCCTCAGTCACATTCCCTCACTAGGCAGTCTTTCCTGCACCCAGAACAGAAAATATTACTGTAAACTCCATTAATGATATGGGCATTTACCAATTGCAATTTCTTATGCCACAGTTTGGTGGAATTTTTTCTATGTTAACATGCTTAGATGCACAAATACCTACCATTGTTTACAATTACCTACTGCATTTACTCAGCAACCTGCTGTACATAAAAGTTCATAGACTCAGAGAAATGACCTGGATGATATGCCCTATCATTCAAGCACTTTTGATACTCCTCTGGGGAAGGCTTTAGTGTGGATGTGTCATTTATCAATACTGTTGCTCTTGTTATATATTGCTGTTTGTTTTTATTTGTGAAAGTTCTGTTATATAGCAAAAGCTGGCCTCAAATTTCCAATCCTGCTGCCTGAGCTTCACAGTACTGGGATTACATGCATGTGCAATTACATCTAAGTGCTATAACACCCAGCTTGTAGTGTGCATTTTGCTTGTATGCAGGATAATTGTGTCATGCTGTATGGACATGGCATTTTTATTGCTTTTACTCAGAAATTAAACATGTTTTAAGGTTGTAAAAGTGCATGGAAGGTAGACAAAGGATGATTAATTGTGTGTGCCAAATGACTGGAACATGTGCTGTCCAACCATCAAATTAAACATTATTCTAGGTGACTCTGTGACAATTTTCCTGGATGAGATCAACATAGAAATTGGTGTAGAGTCCAGCCAATTGCCTCTATCATATTGGCACCCTATCCATGACATTGATATCATGTGTGGAACTTAAGATTAAAGAGAGTTCCTTTTCTTCCTGAGAAGCATCTGTAAGCTGGGGTATTTTTTTGCTCTTTCCATCACACCTGCACTCACCTTGTAGAAAATTCTTTCTTGATTCTTGTATTTCTGGCTACAGATGTTGGGACTTGTAAATGTCTAACTCCTTTTGGATCTTTTTCTCCAAAGAAGCCAAACTAATTACAGATTGCTTGATATTCTTATGAGGAACTAGTCTATAGAGACAGACAGACCAAAGTCACCAACTTGTAACTTTAGAAATGTTTCTTAACCTCCCAGAGGTTAATTTTGTCATATATGATATACAGGTATAATAACACTTGTCTCATAGAGTGAGTATGAACCTCAAAGTAAAGCAATTTCAGATACAGGGGGCTATTGATAAATAATAAAATATAATTATAATCTTTAAAATATTATTATAATAATATAAAAACTAGTTTATCTTATAAATAACAAACACCAGATATACCTAAAACATTAAGAGCATCAACACTAAGAAAACACTCCATTGTAAAACTAGCCTTACATTTATTAATTTGGATTTGAAAGAAGACTTGTCAGAGCACAATAGGACTGAGATATTTGAAACAGAGTGACAGCCATGCAAGGAACTGTGACTTGTAATCCATCACAAGTACCACTTAGTGTATTCCCCATAAGGAGATAGATAGACCCACTGAGTCTTTGAGTCCACTTTGCATTCAGAAGTACAGATCCTTCAATGTGTTAGCACATTGCTATTTTACCTCCCAAATGTCACTGCCTCTAACAAGTACATCACATTGTTTGCCCTGTCAATTCTTATGATGCTTGATCTTCTTGGAGTCACTCTATTTACAGAAGTCTGCATAGTCAGGCAACAGATTTGAAACAGGTCATTGAAAATTTTTTCTCAAAAAACGTTACCCTAGAGATTTTTGTATAGCTCTTAAGGCAGCTATTATTCTAGTATAATAGTATATTTGTATAGAAAAGAAAATAGTCCAGTTGATAAAGATGCAGACAATAAGATTTCTTCAGAAAAGTAGACTGTCATAGAAATACCACTACAGGAAATATTATAGTTGAAAGAGATTTCTATGCTTCTAGCCAGAACTGATCTGGCTTCAGTAACTGATATGGGCACTTGGACTTCAGACAATGGAAACTGCTATGTACACTCGTTGGTATGCCTAACTTCAACAGTGAGATGCAATGATTTTTAGATGTGAACGTACCATGAATGATAGGGTTATAATCTTTATAACCCAGTCTCATCCTTAAAATAGGAGGGAAAAGAAAATGAGAGTGCTAAGAAGGTGGAAGTACAAATAGCCTTGAAATACTTGAGAACATTTATTTAATATAGATAAATGTGTTCTAAGTTATTGTTCATTTTTAAGGGCCAAATAATTTTTTGTATGAAATTTAGTATACTAGAGATTTTCTGAAATTTTCATGCCTGCTCTTTTCTCTTTGACCCTTGTCATATGTAGATAGAATATTTGTGTTTGCATTTAAGACTAGTGACCCAGGGTTTCCTCTTGCTAAAGTGCTCCTGCTGAAGTATCTGATCTGAATCACTCAAACAGTCAGGCAAATAAGTCCCTGATTGTTCTCTCACTCTATTTCAATTCAGGCCATATAGGCAGTCAATGCAGAGTGTAAAACAACAAGAGCATGTTTGAATACTTACCTCTGCATGCCTGAGTTATCATGTCAAACAACCTGAGATAGTGGTGATGAGCTAACAATGAGACAATCACCACTATATACTATGTCTATTTGGAATGCCACCTTTAGATATTATGGTCCATGATCATACAGATAGGCATGCAACCCTTCTCATAGAGCTTAATGCTTAAATCTCATAACTGAAATGCTTTATATTATTTCTTACTTATGCATTCATTATTTAATATGGATATATTTTATAAATACTTTATAAATGAACATATATTAACTCAGTAATTATTCCAAATCTGCTTAAATATATCTGCATAATTTGCTTTAATTACTCAGTGGTAGCTGAGCAAGCTTTCCCTGAGATCATCTGTTTCCCATAGATACGCCAGATTAAACAGATATTCATTCACCAAGCTGTCTGTACCAAGTCTGAGAAAGCTAGATGGCATCAGACTGTCTGAACATAATAAAAGATGCCCTGAAGAGAGCAGAAAGGAAAGAATTGTCAACATTACCCTATCCCAACTACCAGTGGCCTAGAGACAGACAACTCCTGATACAGTATGAAAAAGGGAACTAAATATGTAGCCTAAGCCTGAAACAATACCAGTCCTACCACAATAAACCACAGTACCAGAAAAAACTCTTACAATCTCTATCCCAGGCTAATATTCAAAGACTGAGCAACTGCAACTGAATTTTCCAGGCTTCTTCCTTTCACACTGTTACCTATCCATACACATCTGGTGAACAGTGCATAAATGGTAGTACAGTACTCTGTCTTGGAGTTTAGTGCTTGGCTTGCCATGGTAAGACCCAACATCAGGCAGACACTAATGACTCCAAAAATAAGCAAGAACTTGCATGTATAACCTCTAGACTTTTTTTTTTCCTGATACCAGGCGAAGAACAGCTTACTGATGAAAATACTTAAGCGTTATCTGTTTAAGTGCCATCACCCTTGAGGTCAGCCTAGGACAACCTACAAGTACTGTGTAATTATAATAAAACTTAGATGCAACTTGCAATAAAATTCCTTCTAATCTATTTTAAGAACATATCAAACAATGTCACCTACCTTAATCAATTAAGCTTAATTCAGGGGATTAAGGAATGGATAAACATACAGAAAGAAATAACTACAGTATATAACAGAAATAGACTTAAGGACAGAAACCTCACAATAATTTACATATACGTAGAAAAGGACTTGGCTACAAACAACATCCCTTCGTGATAAAATCACTGGAGACAGTAGGGAGGAAGGGATGATATTTCAACATAATAAAGGTTATATACAGCAAAATTAAAGCTAACATCACACTAAATGGGAAAAAATGAAGCATTTCCCCTGAGTTCTGAAACAAGATGTAGGTGTCTACTCTCCTTACTGCTATTAAACAAAGTACTTGAAGTCTTAGCTAGAATAATGAAAAAGAAAGAAAGAAATGAAAGAATTACTAATTGGAAAGGAAAATGTTAAACTAACCTTATTGGTTGATGACACGATTCGATATTTATGAGACCCAGTAGCATACAGCAAAAAATTCTCCTATAGCTGATGAACACTGTAAGCAAAATGGAAGGGTATAAACTTAACAAATATAAATCAGTAACCATCTTATATTCAATGACAAACATACACCGAAAGAAATCAGGGAAGCCATCCCATTTATAATAGCCACAAAATTCTAATATCTTAGAATATTCCCAACCAAGTAAGTGAAAAACTTCTATAATGAAACATTAAAACACTGAAGAAGAAAATATAGGAAGTTACAAAAAGATGGAAAGACTGCCCATGTTCATGGGTTGAATGAAAGTATCCTAACAATAGCCATCCTGTGAAAAGCAATATACAGATTCAATGTAGTTGGAATAAGAATCCCAGCACCATTCTTCAGAAACAGAAAAAAAAATAATCCTCAAATTTATAAGAAAATAAAAATTACCTATGATGGCCAAATGTATCCCTAGCAAAAACAATTCTGCTGATGGTATCACCATGCCTGATTATAACATATATTTTAAAGCAATAGTAATAAAAATGAATAGTTTACCCCATAAACAGTCACCCAGAGCAACAGAATAGAGTGGAACATACAGGCCTAAGTTCTAGTAATTACAGCAACCTGATATTTGACAAAGTGGTCAAAAATGCACACTGGAGAAAAGTATTTTCAACAACTCTTGCCAGAGAAAGTGGATAGCTACATTGACAAGAATACATTTCGACCATCTTCTCTTACTCTGTACAAAAATCAACTCCAAATGTATCAGGGACCTCAATGTAAGACCTGAAACTCTAAAACTACTAGAAGAAAAATATGGGGAGAATACTCTAAGATACAGGTGTATGGAAGGAGTTTCTGAGAAAAGACCCCAAGGGGCCAATGAATTAGACAAACAATCAACCACCAGGATCTCACAAAACTAAAACGCTATTATACAGCTAAGCAAATCTTCAACAAGGTCAATAGACAATCTACTGAATGGGAGAAAATCTTGGTCAGTTGACAGAGGTTTCAATGAACAAAGAAAGACTCAAAGAGCCAAGCACTAAAAATTCAATTAACTCAGTCAAAAACAGGACAGGATACTGATCAGAGAGTTCTCAAAGGAAGGAATTCAAATGTACAATAAACAGCTAACAAATGTTCGATCTCTTTATTCCTTCTCACTCCAGTCAGAATGGCTTTCATAAAAAATCAGATGATAGCACATGCTAGCTAGGATTGTATGGAAAGAATAAGCTTTATTCACTATAGGTGGGAATGTCAACTGTTGTAGCCACTATGGAAATCATTATGGAGGTTACTGAAAAATCTAAAACATAGATCTACTATTGAACCCAGCTATAACACTCCTGAGCATGTTCCCTAAAGACTACTCTTCACTATCAACTATTCATCCATTTTTATTGTTGCTTTATTCACAATAGGTAGGATGTTAAGTCAGCCCAAATGCCCATCAACTGATGAATGGATAATGAAGATGTGGTACACATACACAATGAGATTTTATTCAGTTTTAAAGATAAATGAAATTATGAAATTCAAATAACAGAATGGATCTGAAAAGAATTAAAGTATATGAGAAATTCCAGGGTCAAAAAGACAAGTGTCACTTATTCTGCTTCATACATGGATCCTAACTTGGAATAGACTTGGTTATAAATTGCACTTAATATCAGTAGCATTAGTCATGATGCTAGAATCTGGCTGAAGAGATGAGGAACAGAAAGGGATTAGGAGAGAGGATAGTAGACAGGCAAGTGTAAGCATGAAATACAGGGGGGAAAAGGTCTGAGGAACAATGGAAAGGGCAGAGGGAGCAGGGAAGGGATATACAAAACTACACATGGCATGATAATATACTATAGAAACCTTTTTTAGTTAATTAAAAGAAAGAGACAGGGGCTGGAGAGATGGCTTAGTGGTTAAGCGCTTGCCTGTGAAGCCTAAGGAACCCGGTTCGAGGCTCAATTCCCCAGGACCCACGTTAGCCAGATGCACAAGAGGGAGCACACATCTGGAGTTCGTTTACAGAGGCAGGAAGCTCTGGCGCGCACATTCTCTCTCTCTCTCTCTCACTCCCTCTCTCTCTCTCTCTCTCTCTCTCTCGTTCTGCCTCCTTCTCTCTGTCGCTCTCAAATTAATAAACAAACAAAAAAGAAAGAGACAGAAAGAAAGAGAGAAGTGGCTTCGGTGGAAATAAATGGCTGGGGTGGAGAAAATTTTACACTGAAGTCATCTGTTGTTGCAGGTAAATCCCTGTGCTAAAGATGGGTCACTCTACCCCACATTGAGGTCCCCCAAACAATACACACCATTGCTGGGGCTGGACAGATGGGCACTTGCCTGTGAAGCCTAAGGACCCTGGTTCGAGGCTCGATTCCCCAGGACTCACGTTAGCCAGATGCACAAGGGGGCGCAGGCGTCTGGAGTTCGTTTGCAGTGGCGGGAAGCCCTGGCGCACCCATTCTCTCTCTGTGTCTCTATCTGCCTCTTCCTTTCTCTGTCTGTCACTCTCAAATAAATAAATAAAAACAAAAAAATTAAAAAAATACACACCATTGCTAAAGTGCTTGGTTAGCCACCTTAACTAGATGATAAGATTGTTTCTGAAGACACCCCAAGCTGCATCTGCAGGACATTTAGAAATCAACTCTGAACAGAGATGTAAGCCATTTCCATGCAGGCTATCTGTCATGGTGCTGGATTTCACTACATGACATGTGGAGGACGAAAATTCATCATCAGTGTGAACAAACAGTGGACACTAAAAGCTAAAAAGTCAATCAGCCAGGCAAGATATATACACAAAGAGCTATAATAGGGACACATAGGCTATGGGAGCAATCAAAGGCTCACTGATTAAACATCTGACCCACTCAGTGGGAGGGAATTCATGACTAAAATTGAGAACCATGTCAAAAAGCCTATGCTTTGTAAGGCCATAGTACCTAGAGGGAAGCTTCCACTATTCTTTGGCTAAAGAGAGGTGTTCTGTCTATCAACAAGCATTCTAAATATACATGTTTATCCCCTTTGCTTAACATTACTCTGTTTTGGTTAGCAAATCTCCTTTTTATATAGGGGGAAAGAGCAGGGAAACCCAAGACTCATTAAAATTACAGAGGATGCCAAATGCCTAGCCCTGGAGAGCTCATCTCTATCAAACCCACCAGAGCCAGAGAATTCTGCATAGGAAGTAGTAGTTTAAATGAGTGCAGCACTCACTGTTCACTACCGAGCCTTCTCCATGAAGACGGCTTTAGATGTGGAAGAAACTCAAATCTTATTAAAGCCATATCTTAAAGGCTGATAAGAATTCAACACTAAGGGAGAATTCTATCATACCCATCAAAGCACAGAGCACTGGGGAAAAGGGGCTGAGAAGAGCATGAAAGCCACAGGGCAGGTGGGTGGAAGAGACTGGTGCATTCATGACCACAGAGTACATACGTGTTTCTCCACAAGACCTGCATTGTTCTGAGCCCATCAATTTTTTTACATGGAGTACATACAAGAACAAAAGGAAAGAGACAATGACACAGTGGAAGGTCTATCTTGAAAGAGGAGGTAATCAGTGGAGAGCGTCAATTGGGGCTGGGGAGAGGGAATCAAAGCGGGTAATGTGATGAGAACATGACTACATTACTTTATGTTCATAAATAGAAGTTCTCAATAATTTTTAAATAGGTAAGATTCAATAGCAAAACACAACTTTTACACAATTATATCTCAATCTATCCACTCCCGTTTGGAAACATGGGACATTATTAGTTATGAATTTTTGAAAAAGTTTTGTAATTTTCTCAAAAGTAGAACCATAGTGCCTGTTTTGGGAATGTCACCTACATGATCACTGCATCACTAGTCACTGGAATCTCAGCATCACCTACCCTGGGCCATGCTACTGAAACATGCCTGTGTCATCTTCATTGCCTCTCTTACCCCTCATTTATTACAGGATGCCAGGATGTTTGATTACTGCATCTCATGTTATGATGACTAACTCAGGACTTTATTATAAACAAATTGTTGGGCTTGGCCATGAACTTTTATAGGTGTGTGTATGAGAGTGAGAGAGACAGAGAGGGGGGGGTGGAAGAGAAATAGAGAGAGAGAGATGGAAATATCGAATCACAGTGGGGTTCTTATAGATATAAGCTCTGGGTTGAGGGAAACTCAACTCAGAGGAACTATGTGTGTGAGCAATAAGAGAAGAATATCTAATAACAGTGGGAATGCTTTAGAATAGCCTATTATTACTAAATGATGCTTAATATTAATATCAATTAGAATAAATTGAATCTAATGCACTAAGTTATTGAGTATAAATCAAATTCAACAAATTTCAGTTAAGTCCAAATAAAAGAGAAAAGGTCATCCATCATTCTCCTTCATCCCCTACATATATACACCTGGACCTCAGAGATCTGCACTCACACAAATGCATATACCACACACACACCATAGCCCATATTTTACACAGACATTCATATATAAAGGTAAAAAGATGTACAGCAAAAAATGATGTGAAGAATGAACAGCTTGGCCTCAGAAAGATCATATTTTATGTGGATAAAACAAGTACAGAAAAAAGATTGATCCAATTAATCAGAAGATTTACTTTGCACAGATAACAGAGAAGATATCTTGAGAGTGAGACCCCCTCATAAATGGCCTCAGGGTATAAACAGACATTTCTGGGGACAGAATTGAAAGGATACCCTACTACAAGTGTTGTGTGGAGAAATATTTTACCCAACTTCAGCCACACAGGGAATCGGATGTTGTGGCAACCATATTACAAAGAGGCCTCTTCAACTTGTATTACCCACAGGCAACTAGATGTCTTCATGCAGAATACAAGAGTCATAGTGTCATGTAGGTTTATAGTAAGGGTCGAAGCAAGACATTCCTTGGCCAGGTTAAGTTTCCCCAGAACCCACATAAGCCAGATGCACAAGGTGGCACATACATCTGGAATTTGTTTGTAGTGGCTGGAGGGTGTGGCATGCCCATTCTCTCTCTCTCTCTTTCTCACTCTCTTTATCTGTTTTTTCTCTCTCAAATAAGTAAAATAAAACAAAACAAAAATGTTAAAAAATATTTAATTTCCTGTACTGACTCAGACTTGTGAAGAATTTCTTGAGATATGTGAAAGTTCATGGAAAATGCTACACATTTTAGCTTTTGTTTAAGCTGCATTATTGCCAAGTGTGTTTTGATAATTTTCTTTTATCTAAGATCCATGTTGCTTGCACTGTAGGATAAACTTGAAGTGATATGAGAAAACCACTTGAAATTCCCATAACCTCCAAAAGCTTTGATTGTATTTGTCTTGGTAAACAAAATCTGAAGTGAATTAGAGAATATAAATAAAAATGTTCTATTTAGGGCTGGAGAGATGGCATAGGGGTCAAGCACTTGCCTCTGAAGCCTAAGGATCCCGGTTCGAGGCTTGATTCCCCAGGACCCACATTAGCCAGACGCACAAGAGGGTGCACACGTCTGGAGTTGGTTTGCAGTGGGTGGAGGCCCTGGAGTGCCCATTTTCTCTCTCTCTCTATCTGCCTCTTTCTCTGTCTGTCACTTTCAAATAAATAAATAAAAATTTTAAAAATGTTCTATTTAGAGTTTTTCAAAAATCTCTATGAAAAAATGGTATATAGGGTTAAAATCAAGGGTGCATGTGCTTATGTCCATTTGCTCAAGTACATGGTCTCAACAGGCCATGTGTGGTTCTGTGAATCACCGGAGCAGGGAAGCACTGTTGTACTTAGTGTCCAGCATTTATCCCTACTCTGTGTCAGTCAGCATTAATATATTAACATTAACCTCTTAAGTAAATGACTTTGCACCATAGTTCACCATTTTAAGTGAAGTAAATTATATATCAAAAACTGATGACATTCAAACTATTATGCAAATGCTTGCACTTACTCTTTGTATAATGAAGATTTCCACTTGTGTTTTGATGGAGGTCCTTGCAACTCTAGTTAACTTTTATAAGGCACTACTAATAAAACTAGGTACAGTTAGCTACTCCTCACTAGATACCTTCACTGTCTCCATATTAGATCAGAAAGGTAAAGCTTACTCTTCCAGATTCATATTCCAGTCAAGATGAAGAAGAATATTAGCTGTAGTATTTTCCTTTATAGCTTTTCATTTGATGAATAGAGCAGAATCATATGTAGGAATATTGTTTAACTTTATGTTCAAAAGGTTATCTTTTAATAGATCCTTTATCTAACAAAGTTTATGAATGCAAGTTAAAAGAGAAATTTAAAAAGTGAAATCAGGGTTTAGGGGAAATGGCTCACCACGTAGGTGCAATAGCTGTATAAGGACCTATGTTCAAACCCCAGAACCCACAAAAAAATGTCCTGCACCTTTTCACATGCCTAAACATTAGTATAGGGTGGGAAGTTGTGGGAAGTGGGACAGATGGATACAGAAACATAGCTGGGTAATACTAGTGAGTAACTATGACCAAAATAAATGAAATAAATAAATGCAAGCTCAAAGTTTGGTAAGGGACTCTGTATCAGGAGAAAATAAGGCAGAAAAGCAATATAGCAGGACACTTGCATTCTTCTTCTAGCTTCTGCATGCCTACACACACACACACACACACACACACACACACACACACACACCAAAAAAGGAATCATTAAATGTTGGGAGCCGTGGCTGCTCTTTGACCATGAGAACTGCAGTTGTTTTGGGATCTCTGGGCACAGAGACCTTGTCGTATGGCCTTGGCAAACAGTCTTCAGACACAGAGGCATTTGTGGAGGAGACTTTAGGCACGTAGGCACTGTCTGAAAAGTTTTGTTTTCTATATATAAGCTTGTGCTTGCCTGAATAAATCTGAGACCTTGATCAGACTCTAGACTTGGTCTCCTTCTTTGTGTCTCTTGTCTCTCATCCAGGTTATTTTTCCCCTCGGGTCCTTGTTTAACTCCCCGCTGGCCGGGGCAAGTGGCGCCCAAACATGGGGCTCGAGGTACGAAGTGTGACCAGGACGTCGCTCCAGTGGACGGCCGTCCCCCATTGGATCGCCACCTGACTGGTGAGTGAAGATCCACATAGAGATCACCACAGGCAGCCCGCCTGTGATACAGATCTGCACAGTGATCACCGCAGGAGTGCCCACCTGTGATACAGATCCGGAGAGGTAAGAAAAGCGACGCAATTATGGGACAAGCATTAAGTAAGCATGAATTGTTTGTTGAAGGGCTTAAAGCTTCTCTCAAGACACGAGGAACACGGGTTAAGAAAAAAGATTTAGTGATATTCTTTGTCTTTTTAGAGGATGTCTGTCCTTGGTTCCCCCAGGAAGGAACTATAGATGAAAAGCGGTGGCGCCGTGTTGGTGACTGTCTAAATGACTACTACCGCTCTTATGGTCCTGAAAGGGTCCCAGTGCAGGCATTTTCTTATTGGAATCTCATAAATGATGTATTACAGGTCCGCCACTATCACCCTGATGTTTCAAAAGTAGTTACAGATAGTGAGAATTTTCTTAAAAATAAATTCACTGGTAGTCAGACCTCCCTCCATAAGAATGAAGTCCCAGAGAATCCTTACCCTGCCCGCCCCAGCTCTCGCAGTGCTGCAGGCGGGCCAACAACCAGCCCCTTCTCTCCTGGCTCTAATTGTCCCTCTATCATCATTCCTATGCCAGAAAATGCTGATGATTCCCCGCCTAGTAACCCTCTCCCACAATCTACCTATCCAGTTCTGTCTGATTTAAAAACCACCAACCCTGATGATGACTCATTCCCCCCACCCCCTGAGGATGAAGCTATTAAATATCATAACTCTGATTGGGCCCCCCAGACACTTTTGGGTACACGGTCACCACCCTATAACATAGCACCTCCTTCTTCTGCCCCGGCGCTTGACGCTCCTTCTGATCTAGAAGAAATAACTAGACATGCAATTACTAAACTTTCCCAGGAGGCACAATCTCTTAAGACACTCCTCCATGCCAAAAAGGAAAAGTCACACCTGCTCAAGCAGTTACGCGACCTTGATTTAGAAATACGCTCCCCCTCCACTCGCCCTGTTCAGAAAACTAAAACTAAAAGTAAAACTCTCCATGCCTTTCCTGTAACTCGCTCCCAAGTTAAACCTACTGAAGGAAAATCTAATGAGGCTGAGCTGCAGGATCCAGATAGCCCAGAAGAGGGGGAGGGAGGATCTGAAACAAAGGAACCTGCTGGGTCAGAAAGCACTGAGAATGAAGAAAGGGATGACACTTTACTTACTAAAGCCCAGCGATATCGCCGCCTTAAATTTAAACATATAAAAGAGTTAAAAAATGCAGTTACTTCGTATGGTCCTATTGCTCCTTTCACTATCTCGCTGTTAGAATCTCTAAGTGAAGACTTACTTACTGTTAATGATTGGGTTATGTTAACTACTTTAACTAGGGGTGACTTTCTTCTATGGAAAGCTGATTACACTGAGAGGTGCCAGGATGCTGCCCGCCATAATTTGGCCGCTGGTAGTTCCTCCAAAGCCTGGACGCTAGATAAACTTTTGGGCAACCGTCCCTATGATACGAATGAAAAACAAACCAAATTTCCTCCAGGATTGCTTACACAAATTCAACATGCAGCTCTCAAAGCCTGGAAGAGCCTTCCCTCTAAAGGGTCAGCTGTCACCTCTCTTGCTAAACTCAGACAGGGTCCACAAGAGCCTTATAGTGATTTTATCGGCCGCCTTACAGAGGCTGCTGAACGGCTCATGGGAAAGGAGGAAACAGATAATGAATTTGTTAGACATCTTGCCTTTGAGAATGCTAATTCTGCCTGCCAAGTGGCTATACGCCCCCATCGCCGTGGCAAAAATATTTCTGACTTTATCAAACTCTGTGCTGATGTAGACCCTGCGTCCCACAGCATTGGACTAGCCATAGGAGCGGCCCTTAAAGATTTTACCCAGAGGGACAAGATCAAAACTTGTTTTAATTGCAAACAACCGGGTCATTTTTCCAGAGATTGCACGGCCCCTAAGGCTGAGCGGCTGCTCCCATCCTCTCTGTGTCCATGATGCAAGCAGGGAAAGGCCCCATAAAGGGCTCTCCAAGAAATATCCTTCATCATGCCTTGTTTGTCCTAAACTTTTTAACCCTTGATACTCAGGGAAATTCAGCTGCTGATCGCTTTTGGCACACAAATACAAAAAATACCTTTGCCAAAGCCATGTGGAAAGATCCATTGACTAACAAATGGAATGGACCCAACCCTGTATTAATATGGGGACGAGGATCTGTTTGTATTTTTTCACAGAAAGAAAATGGAGCCAGATGGTTGCCAGAACGTTTGGTGCGGCATGCAGGCCACGAGATCAAACAAGAGGACACTGCTGATCCTGATAATATGGAGTCATCTACATCTTGCTTACAGTGAACTTTACTGGACCTATGTTCCTGATCCTCCTATATTACATCCAGTGACTTGGGAGAAAAAAGAAATCATAGTTCTAGTCAATAACACTCGGTTGCTAAGTACGCCATCTAGTAAAAATATAGAATTACATCAAATAATTATGAGTTCATATTCAGGGCATGGTCTAGGTATTCCACTATGCTTTTCTAAGACTAGCAGAGTGGGATGTTTTGAAATAAAGAAAAGAAACATTACTGTAAAGCATGTACAAGGTACAAAAAAGATAAAGCAGGTCCAAACAAGCAGAATTTCTATTTGGATACAAAACAGTCATCTTGACTTTGATGCCACTAAGGCTGCTAATGATTTACTTGCTGCAATTAAGTCTGTGTTGCCTGGTTGGAACTCTCTGAGTTCCTGGATAGGCAGCTTTGCAGCTGTGGGAGTTTGCCTTCTGCTTCTCTTATGCCTGTTGCCTATTTTCTTCAAGTGTCTAATGAAATCTATTGTGAATGTTCATGCAGAGGTCCAAGCTATGCACTATAGAATACGTCCTTGACTCCCCTCCTTTTGGAGCTGCATAGGATTCAGACCTATGCATATCAGCTCACAATAAAGTGAGTGTGATATGGGCACCAACATGGGTGCGAGGCAAAGCACCGCAAGGGAAGGTCCCTTTCTGACCGTTTCTGAATTCCCTGAGAGAAAAACCTGACTTGCATGGAGGTTGGTACCATACTTATTATGATCATATAGGCCCTGCCTCCCCTCCCCAAAAGGTACCAAGGGCCAAAGTTGTGGGACGAAAAATGACAGCCCACGGGAGGAGTCAGGTCAATACTCCCCCAGTTGGTTAAAGCCCACCGCTGAACAGCGGGTCTCCCCCTCTTTCGTATAAAAGAAGGGAGGAGATGTTGGGAGCCGTGGCTGCTCTTTGACCATGAGAACTGCAGTTGTTTTGGGACCTCTGGGCACAGAGACCTTGTCGTATGGCCTTGGCAAACAGTCTTCAGACACAGAGGCATCTGTGGAGGAGACTTTAGGCACGTAGGCACTGTCTGAAAAGTTTTGTTTTCTATATATAAGCTTGTGCTTGCCTGAATAAATCTGAGACCTTGATCAGACTCTAGACTTGGTCTCCTTCTTTGTGTCTCTTGTCTCTCATCCAGGTTATTTTTCCCCTCGGGTCCTTGTTTAACTCCCCGCTGGCCGGGGCAATTAAATAAGTAATGTCAAATTTCTTAGCACTTACACATTTTAGTTTAGAATATACCTGAAACCCTACAGAGGAGGGTCCCCAACAGAATGGGAGCAGGGATGATGGAAAAGAGGGTACAAACACATGGTGTATCCATATGAAACATGTTGTTAGTAATAATAATAGTAATAACAATAAAGAAAATAAATGAATGTAAAAAACATTGTATCAAGAGATAAATATAGCTTTCTTAACTAATGGGTCTTTACAAGACAACACTATTGAAGTTTTCTTCATACTGATTGAGGGCCGGAGAGATTGCTTAGTGGCTAAGGTGTTCGCCTGTGAAGCATAAGGACCCATATTTAACTCTTCAGATCCCAAGTAAGCCAGGTGCACAAAGGTGAGGCAAGTGTAAGGTCTCACATGCCCACTAGGTGGCGGAAGCCTCTGGGGTTCTATTGCAGATGCTGAGGCCTGGGTGTGCCAGTTCTCTCTTTCTCTCTCTGTCTCTAAAAAAAAAAATTTCAAAAAAAATTGAAAAAAAAAAAACAACCTCCTGAATAAGTTGCTGCACTCTAACTGACCTGAGTTTCTTTTTTCTTTTATTTAAAGTTTTTTTTTTGTTATTTTTATTTATTTATTTGAGAGCGACAGACAGAGACAGAAAGAGGCAAATAGAGAGAGGGAGAGAGAATGGGCACGCCAGGGCCTCCAGCCACTGCAAATGAACTCCAAATGCATGCACCCCCTTGTGCATCTGGCTAACATGGGTCTTGGGTAGTCAAGCCTCAAACCAGGGCCCTTAGTCTTCACAGGCAAGTGCTTAACCACTAAGCCATCTCTCCAGCCCTGACCTGAATTTCTTGTTTGTTAGAATCATTGATGCAGGTCACTTTGGTTTCTGAAGATAATAGTTTAATATCTCATATGTTGTCACAATACTGAGTACAATTATTTTCTCATCAATTTGAATGTGCTAGAGATCAATGAAAGCATCTTTTTCCTTTGCAAGTAAGAGAGTGGAAAGTCATTAAATGAAAGGAGTTAAGTCCAACAATAAGCATCCTTTTCCTCTTTAAGGTATTTTTCATTTGCCAACAGCAGTCTAGAGGATGAAAAACATAGGGAATACAAAAACACTGAAGTTCAAATGCAGCCAAAATGAAACCCTAGGGCAGGTACCTAAAGGTTTTCTTGGATGAAACAGTGTAAAGATAAAAGAGGAAATAGAATCTGTTGGCAATATTTTAGCCAATCTATTCAATCTAGCTTGGACTGAAATTATCTTTCCTTACCTTAATATAATTCTTCATTGGAAAAGGTGCAGATTATAAAAGAGTATGAATAAAGCTATGTCCATAATAATGTCTATGGTTTGCCTTCTTCTCCTCGCCTTCAAAATACATGTATTAACATACTAATTTAAGTACTTCAGATATTGTACTTATTTGGAAACAGAGGTATTTCCAGATAGATTAGGTAACACGCAGTCATACTGCAGCAAGGAGGCCTTATAAAAAGACCACCCAATGAACAGTGAGAGACATGTGCAAAAAAAAGACCACAAGGATCTGGGAGATCACCATCTACATAGTTTCAGGGTGGCCTCAAACTCATGATGATCCTCTACATCTCCCTCCCAAGTGCTGGGATTAAAGGCATGCAAGGCATGCACCACCACTCCCGGCATGTAGCTGTATTTTTTTTTAAGACCATCCCACCATCCTATAAGCCAGATGCTTCAGGGAGGTGGGGCACATGGTAAGACCAGTGAATTCCATGATCATGCTATACTTCCTTGGCTGTAAAGTGAGTTCCTTGGCCAGAAGCAATGCTCTGTGGAATACCATGATGGTGGATAAGGCAATTTTGTAAGCCCACAGATGGTAAATTTGGCAAAAGCACTATGTGCAGAAAAGGCAAATGCATACCCAGAATAAGTGTTTATTCCAGTAAGGACAACACACTGCCATTTCCATGATGGAAGTGGTCTAATGTAGTCAACCTGACACCAAGTTGCTGGCTGGTCACCCCGAGGAATACTAACATATCGGGGGCTCAGAATTGGTCTTTACTGCTGGCATATTTGGCACTCAGCAGTAGCTATAGCCAGGTCAGCCTTAGTTAGTGGAAGTTCATGTTGTTGGGCTTATGCATAACCTGCATCTCTTCCACCATGGCCACTTTGTTCATGGGCTCTTTGGGCAATGACAGAGATGGCTGAGGAAAGTGATTGACCACTATCCACAGAATGGGTCAGCGTATCTACCTTATTATTAATGTCATCCTCTGATGAGGTGATCTTCTGATGAGCATTAACATGGGATACAAGTATCTTTATATCCTTTGTCCATTCAGACAGTTCTATCCATATACAACTTCCCCAAATGTCCTTCTCACCAATTATCCAATTGTGTTCCTTCCAAGTCCTGGACCATCTGGCCAAACCATTGGCCACAGCCATGAATCAGTGTATAACTGCACATCTGGCCGTTTTTCTTTCCAAGCAAAATTCACAACCATGTGCACTACCTGAAGTTCTGCCCATTGTGAAGATTTCCCTTCACCACAGTCCTTCAGAGTTGTCCCAGAAAGGGGCTGTAATGTTGTAGCTGTCCACTTCTGGGAGGTGCTGAACCATCGGTAAACCATGCCCTTGTCCTCTCATCCTCAGTCAATTGATCATAGGGCACACCCCATGATGCCATAGGTGCATGCTTGGCAACAGAAGGCATTGTAACAGGAGTAGAAGCCGTAGGCATTTGGGCAACTACCTCATGTAACTTAATTGTACCTTCAGGGCCTGCTTGAGCCTGATCACATATATACCATTTCTACTTGATGATGGACTGCTGCTGTGCACATCCAACTTTATGGCCTGGTGGGTCAGATGAAACCCAGCTCATAATGGCCAGCTCAGTTTGCATAGTAACTTGGTAGCCCAATTGTCAAACGTTCAGTTTCCACTAAGGCTCAATGTAGCCCGCGTAGTCGTCTCGCCAGCAAGAACGCACACGGACACCAGGATCCTTCTGCAGCAAGCGTTTATTGCAGTTAACAGATGAAAAGAGGAAGACCCAGAGCCCCGAAATGGCGCCGCTTATATAGCCCCTAGGCGGCGTGTACTCTGCTGATTGGCTGCGCGCTCATCACCCCATATGACGCCCCGGGCTGGGCAGTGACTTGGTGCGCTTTCACCACTTGCACATGCGCTATTCTACTAGTTCACCAGGACCGAGGCCGGATGTCAGCGCCATCTTGTAATGGCGATCACACTCTCTCGGCTCTCCACATCTCCCCCTTTTTGTTTTAATAAGATGACAACTGCCTCATAGCCCAACCAGCGTGGCACCAAACAACCCTATGCTCGATCAAGCAAATTCCTTCCTTGGGGAATAAGCGATCAAGAGCTCACTCCCTCACATTATCAGGTGCAATGGAGACAAGTCCTCTGAGTGCAAAGGCCAAGGGAGAGGCAAAAAGGGGAGTTGACACCCATCCCCGTGCAATGGAATATTGTTCCTGGGGGTGCAAGGGCTGTCAATCTCATTTTTTGGTGCTGCAGCCACTTAGGCAAGGGCTGATTTGACTTAGATCTCTCATCGACTCAGTGCAATGGGCTAAACCCCTGAGGTGCATCGACTGAGGGTCTCAGTCTAATTATTCTTAACCAAATTTCAGGAGATGATCCCTGTTCCATAGCCACAAGTGCTTGCGCAATAACGACCTTGTCACGTTGCTGTTGAGCTCTGAGCTTGCAGAACAACCAAAGCAGGAACACTAAGCCACAACATAGGGCTGCACCAAACAGCGCCACTCCCACCCATTCCTTAAAGAAAGAGAAGGCTGAAGAAATCCAGGATGTCAGGCCCACAGCTAGGGAGGGGTCAACTCTAGTAGAATTCACATGGACGATGGCTAGTCTCAACTCTCTCACGGCGGCTTCAAAATCAGCAGACCAATTTCGCATCATGGCGAATTGGAAGCGGGTTTGGGAACACTGAGAGTATTCCCCATCGTTGTTCCGTCTTGGCCAGGTTCCATGTGAGACTTATACTCAGTAGCAATATTAGGGTCTCATAATGGATCTTGTCCACTTCTTCGGCTCCCGCACAGGATCTCGATGATTCGTCAGGTATCACAAGTCTACGTGTTAGGCGTTCTGGTAGCCAGAATGGATTGTCTTCTTCCTGTGGAAAAACACAAACAGCTCCCCTGGATCTTATTAAAATAGGATCCGGGCCTCTCCATTGACCAGTCAAAACATCTTTCCACTTAACCATCTCCTGTGGCCTGTTAGGCTCTGAGCAATGACGGTCAACCGCCGAATGGCCCTGACTGTCCAAATTTAAAAATTAAGAGTAAAGAGTGCTATGGATATAGTCACTCGTGGACTGAGGGCAGAGCTCCTCGACTCCCCTTTTTGTTTATTAAATAAGACTTTAGAGTGCGATGAGCCCGTTCTATAATACCCTGTCCTTGAGGATTATACGGGAGACCTGTCAAATGGGTCAGCTCCCATCTGGTGACAGAACTGTCCAAATTTTTGAGAAGTATAAAGCGGGTCCATTGTCAGTTTTAAGAATTTTGGGCTTCCCCAGGCACTCCACGCCTCGAGGCAGTGTTGAATAACATGGGCTGCTTTCTCCCCGGTTAATGGGGAAGCAAACATAAACTCCAGAACAAGATCAATGGGAAACATGTAAATATTGATAATTTGCCAAAAGATGGGACGTGAGTAGACATCCATCTGCCAAATTTGTAATGGGCGAATTCCTCTGGGGATTAATTCCTACAGGAGGCACAGGTAAAAAATGACTAGCAATTTTGACATTGAGTTTACTATGTCTCTAGCCTCTTTTCTAGTGATGTCAAACCGACGACGCAATGGTCTCGAGCTGTGACATGAAACCTTTTATGAAAACTTTTAGCCAACTCCAATTTTGATAAAAAGCAAGGTGAAAAAAATTTCCCTTTCCCCCGATCTCCCAAGCCCTTTCCACGGGACAAGGGGCCCCCTTTTAAGGCCCAAATGACCCTGATATGCGAAATTGGAAAACAGGGGGATTCCAAATAAAAAAAGGCCCCAAAACTGTTTCTTTTGAAAAATTGTTGAAAGCTTGCTAGAATCCCTTTAATAAACCCAGCAGCCTCAAAATTTTTTGTTCCTTTACAACATAACGGGAAATTCCAAAACCAATATTAGGGGACCTGGGAAATTTTTTCCCAAAAAATTCAAATATACCAAACTTCCAAAATTTTGGGAGGTGGGGTTTTCCATGATATTTTTTTAGATATAATTTTTCAAACCACATGGGCCCCCCCCCCTCCTTTTTTTGCCCCATCTGTATGGGACCACCAGCCCGTTTTAAATTGGCTCCCAGTTTAAAAGCGGGGGGTGAACACAACCTCTTGGGTTAAGAAAAATTTTAAAATGGGGTTGTTTTGGGGGTAATGATTTCTTTTTAAACCCCAAAGGGGGGAAATTAACACCGCCCAAGTTCAGAATTTAGGGGTTTAAAAATTTTGAACTTGATGGGCTGTAAAAGGGCCCAAAATTTAAAAGACTTGGGTTTTTTTCCAAAATGAGAAAATGGCTCCCTTTTAAAATTCCAAAAAGGGGCAAAAGCAATTGCTTTGGGTTTTCCAAAAAAAATTTTTTTGGGCAGGGAAGCTTTTGGGATAAAACCCACAATAAGGGTCCATCTTGCCAAAAGTAAGGGGAGTTGGAAAAATTTTAATTTTAAAAACCAAAGGTCGAAGTTTTTGGTTTTCCCCCAATGCTTTTTAAACTGGCATTTTGAAAAGTTTTCTTCAAACCACTTTTTGGGGCCGGTTGCGCTGGGTTAAGGCTCTAGGTGAAGAAATATGAGCATCCCCCTTTCCCCGGATGCCCAAACAATGGCTTCAATTCAGCAAGGGAATTTTTAGAAACGGTCTAAACCCAAATTTTAAAATATCCCCCAATAATTTCTGAAAATCATTTAAGTTCAAAAAAAATTTTCTGTAAAACTCTTTTTTGGGGAAAAACAAATTTTTCGGGGTGAAATAACCCGTCCCAAAAAAGGGAACCTATTCTAAACTTAAAAACCTTCCCCGGAAGCAATATGCGGGCCCCCATTGCCCTTAAGGTTTTTTAAATAATAAAAATATACAGTCTGAAAAACCAACTAATTCCTTATGGCACATAAAAATTTTCCCAAAATGGATTAACACAGAAGGGGAAAATTTTTTTTCTAAGGGTTAAAGGGCCAATTGAAATAAAACTGAACATGGGGGGCTTTTTGGCCATCCCTTGGGGAAAAATTTTCCCCATTGAAATTCAAAAAAACTGGCCCAAAATGATTAACAGCAGGTAGGGGTAAATGCAAATCTTTGTCTAACTTGTGGGCAAAAAGGAATAAAGAAGAAGAAACCCCCTTAAAATCTAAAATTTTTAAAATTTTTCCCATTGTTTAGGCAAAGCGGAGAGAAAAGGCAGGCCTCTTTTGGGGGGACCCCAAATAGCCCTTCTGTGCTTTGGGCCCCCAAAAATTCAGGAGAATTCCCTTTTTTCCAAAATTTCTTTTTATAAACAAAAATAGGTGTTTTCCCAAAGGGAGGGGTTTAAGGACCCCAAAAATGACCAAGCTGTACTTGTTTTTTTAACCACCTTGTAGCAGTTTCTAACTTTTCGGGGGAAAAGAGGCCTTTTTTAACCCATATGGTTTTCCTCTGTGGGGCCGGGGTATTGGGGAAGGAACCCCCAATGGAGCAATAAAAAACCCAGACCTTGCTTCATTTCCCTTATTCTTGGGGGAAACGGGGCTTAATTCCCTTGCTCTTTTTTCCCAAGGGCCTTTCCCCCTTATATCCCACCCTTTTAAAAATATCCAGAGTTTTTGCAGAGATTTTATTAGTCAATGCAAGTCCTAATTCCTGAAAAAATGTCCCTTTCCCCATAGTTTTAAAAAGGGAGAGGGAGCACAAAGGGTATAAAGCATCCTGTTTAAAAACCTTCTGGGTTTTTTGCCAAGTCAATGACCGGAACCATGCAGGGCTTGGCCCCCCATTACCTAACCCTTTTTAAAGAGTGAGGCGAGTGAAAACCCGGCCACCCCTTTTAGGCCACCATCGGGGGGGAAATGATATTTTTAATCACCCTCCAGTGTCCAAAATGCCGGAAAAGCTTTCCCTTTTTTCGGGTATTTGGTAAATGGGGCCTAGTTAAAAAGATCAACTACCAAATGAGCGCGTCTTTCCCTGAAAAACCCAACCCCTTTTTGTGCCTCTTGGCATTTCGGTGGAAGGAAAAAATTCATGCAAGCGGGGGAAGGGGAAATAATTGAGAAACAAAATCCCCAGGGGAAATTAAAAAATTTTGCCTTCGGGCAAGGAAAGAACCTGAAGAAACACCGGGAAGGTTTGAAAGAACCCCCTTTCTGTCCCCCTTAAAAGGGGAAGGAAATCTAAACCCAATCTTGCCGCATAAGGGGGAACGGATAGACTAGGAATGGCAGGGGCGCAGATTGGAAAAAGCCGCCGCGGTTCTTATGTCCTATCTCTTTTGATTTCGATTTTGCAGCTGGAAGGGGGGGGGGAGTAGCGGCTGCTCATCTAGATAGTATCTTCCTCACATAGCGAGCCGTTTCCCCATCTAATTCTTCCTCCTGGAGGTGAGCTAGATCCTCAGATACTCTGAAGATATACAATTTTCGCTATAGCCTCCAATTTCTTTTTATCTGGATATTAGAGGCCTCCGTTTTGGGGATTCTCTTTTCCATCTCATGTTTCTCTCCCAGGGGCATCTGTTTCCTAGTCTTTTTTTCTGTGGCTTAGTGTCCGCGGGAATAAAGGTAATCTTGTTTCTTCCGAGCGTCTTTTCTATTTTCTCAAGGGCCCCTAACCTCTATTGATCCCGTTCTGTTTTCTGACATGCTGTCTTGTAGCTGCTCGCAGCCTGACTAATGATGAAGCTCCCAAGTTGCTCTTTTATTTACGACGAGAAAGCTGACACAACAGAGAGGGGGCACCGTGGCTTATCTACGGCCGTTTTTGTAGGTTTACGCCAAACAGCAGCAACCGGCCCTTAGCACGAATAGTTTGTGGTCAAGACCAAACATGTCTCAGAAGATCCTACCTTTTGTCCTTGTCACAGTTCTGAATCCTTCCCGGTGAATGGGGGTTCCTCGAGTCGCCGGCGCTGACAGGCACCCGGGTCACGACGTCCCGGATTTCAGGCACCAGCGTAGCGTCCGCGGTTAGTCGTCTCGCTCGCAGGCAAGACGTACACTCGGTACACCAGGATCTTCTGCAGCAAGCGGTTTTATATGCAGTTAACAGATCGAAAAGGGAAAGACCCAGAGACCTCGAAAATGGGCGACACTATATAGCCCCTAGGCGGCCTTGTACTCTTGTGATTGGCTGCAGCGCTCATCACACCCATTATGAGCCCCGGGACTGGGCTGTGACTTGGTGCGCTTTCACCAGCTTCGCACATGCGCTATTTACTAGCTCTTTCAACCGGAGGCAACCAAGGCCGGAATGTTAAGGCCCATCTTGTAATGGCGATCATCACTCCTCTCGGCTCTCACGCCTCAATAGTAGGCCAAGAGCTGTCTTTCAAAAGAAGAGAAATAACTGTCTGCAGATGAATGCCAGGCTTTGCTCCATATCCCAAGGGTTCATTCTGGTAATTCACTTATGGGGCCATGCCCAAAGAGCTCCCAAAAACATTCCTTCTATCTGCCATTTGACACTTCAAGTGCATTGGATCATGATGGGATCATATGGCCCAAGGGGCAGAGCAGTCTGACAGCAGCCTGGACTGTTGAAGACCCCACTGAAAATGGTAGCTTTCTTGAATCACTGGTATGTATGTGGGAAAGGGCTCACTAAGACAACCCAAAAATGAGAAAGATAATGTGACTTTCTCAATATATCCAAATAGGCCACTAGACATAGTGTTCTTTATTAGTGGTCTCGGTAGGGCGGCCAAATGCAGCAGACTTATGCCTCACCTTGTAGAATGAAATATCCCTGCTATGCCCCACGACCACTGAACTAGAACAATTTCATGACGGTGGGAAAGGTACTTGATATTTTGGCTAGATTTTTTTTTTCCCCAACTGCCTGATGCTGCCAGATGCTGTAACCAGCCACTCCTGTGTAGTTTCAACTCCTGCCTCATTTGTTCCTATTAAGCACCATCATGATATAATGGACCCACAAGACACCTTGTGGAAGCAGGGACAGGCAATTCAAGATCCTGTGAAACTACGCGTATGACACAGGGCTGGAGGTATATATAACCTTGAGGTTAAAACTAAGTGAAGGTGTTGTTCCCTTGCCAGCTAAGGCAAAATGGTTCTGAGTGGTCCTTATGGACAGATATGGAGCAGAACAGCATTCAATAAAATCAATAGCTACATATCAGATACCAGAAGATGTGTTAATCTGCTCAAGTAAAGAAATACATCATTTCCCGCCGCAGCAATTGGATCGTCACCACCTGATTAAGTTTCACATAATCCCTCTGTTCGCATTCTTCAGGATCCAGAGCCCGTTCTATAATACCCTGTCCTTGAGGATTATACGGGAGACCTGTCAAATGGGTCACTCCCATCTGGTGACAGAACTGTCCAAAATTTTTGAGAAGTATAAGCCGGTCCATGTCAGTTTTAAGAATTTTGGGCTTCCCCCAGGCACTCCACGCCTCGAGGCAGTGTTGAATAACATGGGCTGCTTTCTCCCCGGTTAATGGGGAAGCAAACATAACTCCAGAACAAGTATCAATGGAAACATGTAAATATTGTAATATGCCAAAAGATGGGACGTGAGTAACATCCATCTGCCAAATTTGTAATGGGCGAATTCCTCTGGGATTAATTCCTACATGAGGCACAGGTAAAAATTGACAGCAATTTTGACATTGAGTTACTATGCTCTTCTAGCCTCTTTTCTAGTGATGTCAAACCGACGACGCAATGTCTCAGCTGTGACATGAAACCTTTATGAAAACTTTTAGCCAACTCCAATTTTGATGAAAGAGCAAGCGTGATAAAACTTCGTGGCCCGATCTGCCAAGTCATTTCCACGGGACATGGGCCCCGGTAGGCCCGAATGAGCCCTGATATGCGTAATGAAAACAGGAGATCTCCTATTAATCAAGGCAAACTGAATCTTTTGAAAAATTGTTGCAAGCTTGCTAGATGCCTTAATCAACCCAGCAGCCTCTAAAGTTTTTGTTGCATTTACTACATAACAGGAATCCGAAACAATATTCAGGGGACCTGGGAATTTTTCCCAAAACTTCTAATACTACCAAACATTCCACAATTTGAGGTGAGGTTTCATGATATTGTTTAGATATAATCTTATCATTAACCACATAGGCCCCTACTCCTGTTTTTGACCCATCTGTATAGACCACCAGCCCCGTCTTGAAGTGGCTCCCGAGATATAATGCGCGGGAACACAACCTCTTGGGTTAAGGCAAATTGTAAAATAGGGTGTCTAGGGTAATGATTGTCTATTAAACCACCAAAGGAGGTGATTAACACCGCCCAAGTATCAGAAGTAGCGGTTAATATCTGAACTTGATGGGCTGTATAAGGCACAATTAAAGACTTGGGTTCTTTTCCAAAATGAGTAATGGCTGCCTTTAATCCACAAAGGGCAAGCAGAGCAATTGCATCTGGGTACCAATCAATAATCTTTGCAGGAGAAGCGTTGGGATGAACCCACAATAAGGGTCCATCTTGCCACAGTACGGGAGTTGGTAAATGTCTAGTTTTAAAAACGCACAGGTCGAAGGTTTTGGCTTCCTCTATGCGTTTCAACTGAGCATCTTGTAAAGCTTCTTCTACCACTTTTAGGGCGCGGCTTGCAGCTGGTGTTAAGGCTCTAGGTGAAGAAATATGAGCATCTCCTTCCAGGATGTCAAACAATGGCTTCAATTCAGCAGAGGGAATTTTTAGAAACGGTCTCAACCAATTTATATCACCCAATAATTTCTGAAAATCATTTAACGTTCATAAATGATCTCTGTGAATCTCTAATTTTTGAGGAACTACTTTTTCTGGGTAAATAACCGTCCCTAAAAAGGAACCTACTTCTGAAACTTGAACCTTCTCAGAAGCAATATGCAGGCCCCATTGTCTTAAGGTTTTTAATAATAAAGGATATACAGTCTGTAAAACAACTAATTCCTTATGGCACATAAGAATATCATCCATATAATGGATTAACAGCAGAGAGGGAAATTGTTTTCTAACTGGTTCAAGGGCCAATTGCACATATAACTGACACATGGTGGGGCTATTGGCCATGCCTTGAGGCAAAACTTTCCATTGATATCTTTTATCTGGCTCAAAATGATTAACAGCAGGTAGAGTAAATGCAAATCTATGTCTATCTTGTGGGCATAAAGGAATGGAGAAGAAGCAATCCTTAATATCTATAATTATAATTTTCCATTGTTTAGGCAAAAGCGGAGAGCAAAGGCAGGCCTCGTTGCATGGAGCCAAATAGCCGCATCTGTGCATTGATGGCCCTCAAATCATGGAGAAGTCTCCATTTTCCAGATTTCTTTTTTATAACAAAAATAGGTGTATTCCAAGGAGAGGTAGAGGACTCCAAATGACCAAGCTGTACTTGTTCTTTAACCCAGCCTTGTAGCAGCTTCTAACTTTTCAGAGGAAAGAGGCCATTGAGGAACCCATATGGCTTCCTCTGTGAGCCAGGGTATGGGCATGGAACCCTCAATGGCAGCTAATGAAAACCCAGACCTTGCTTCACTGCATTACCTTCCTTGTGGGATCGGGCTTAATCTCCCTTGCTCTTTTTTGCCAAGGCCTCTTCCTTCCTTATATCCCATCCTTTTCATAATATCCAGAGCTTGCTGAGAGTATTCATTAGTCAATGCTAGTCCTAATTCCTGTAAAATGTCTCTTCCCCATAGATTAACAGGGAGAGGGAGCACATAGGGTATAAAGCTTCCTGTTTGACCTTCTAGTGTTTGCCAAGTCAATGACCGTGAACTCACTGCAGGGCTGGCCTCATATCCTAACCCTTGTAAAGAGTGAGACGATTGTGTAAACAGGCCACGCCTTAGGCCACCATCGGGAGGGAAATGATACTTTTATCAGCTCCAGTGTCCAAAATGCCGGAAAAGCTCTTCCCTTCTATCTGTAGTTGTAAAGTAGGCCTAGTTGAAAGATCAACTACCAAATGAGCGCAGTCAGTTCCTGAAGAACCAAGCCCCTTTGTGCCTCTTGGCATTTCGGTGGAAGGAAAATAGTCATGCAAGCTGGGAAGGAGAACTAATTGAGCAATCTTATCCCCAGGGGAAATTGAAAATATGCCTTGCAGGCAAGAGCAAAGAACCTGAAGAAACACCGGGAAGGCTTGTAAGAACCTCCTTCTGTCCCCCTCTGAAAGGAAGGAATCTGAACAATGCTTGCCGGCATAAGGCGGAGGAGCACTGGGAATGGCAGGGGCAGCAGATTGAAAAGCCGCGCGGTTCTTATCTCCTATCTTCTTTTGCTTTCGATTTTGCGGTAGCGGCTGCTCATCAAGATAGTATCTCTCCTCCCCATAGCGAGCCGCTTCCCCATCTAATTCTTCCTCCTCGGAGGGACTAAGATCCTCAGACTCTGAGCTATCAATTCCTAAAGCCTCCAATTCTTTTATCGGATAAAGAGGCCTCCTTTTTGGACTTCTCTTTTCCATCTCATGTTTCTCTCCCAGGGCATCTTTTCCCTTGTCTTTTTTTCTGTGGACTTAGTGTCCGCGGAAAGGCCTTTTTTCTTAGAGACGTCTTTTTCTTTTTCCTCAAGGGCCCCTAACCTTTTATCCCGTTCTGTTTCTGACATGCTGTCTTGTAGCTCCGAATGTGAAGCTCCCATGTTGCTCTCTTATTTACGAGAGAAGCTGACACACAGAGAGGGGCACCGTGGCTTATCTACGCCCGTCTGACTGTACCCAACAGCAGCAAACGGCTTCAGCACGAATATTTGTGGTCAAGACCAAACATGCCTCTCAGAACCTACCTTAGTCCTGCAGTTCTGAATCCTTCCCGGTGAATGAGGGGTCTCCTCAGCGCCGGCGATGACAGGCACCCGGCGTCCCGGATTTCGGCACCAGCTGTAGCCCGCGTAGTCGTCTCGCCAGCAAGAACGCACACGGACACCAGGATCCTTCTGCAGCAAGCGTTTATTGCAGTTAACAGATGAAAAGAGGAAGACCCAGAGCCCCGAAATGGCGCCGCTTATATAGCCCCTAGGCGGCATGTACTCTGCTGATTGGCTGCGCGCTCATCACCCCATATGACGCCCCGGGCTGGGCAGTGACTTGGTGCGCTTTCACCACTTGCACATGCGCTATTCTACTAGTTCACCAGGACCAAGGCCGGATGTCAGCGCCATCTTGTAATGGCGATCACACTCTCTCGGCTCTCCACAGCTCAATAGTAGGCCAAGAGCTGTCTTTCAAAAGAAGAATAACTGTCTGCAGATGATGGCCAGGCTTTGCTCCATAATCCCAAGGGTCTCATCTGTTATTCACCTATGGGGGCCTGCCAAAGACTCCAAACATCATCTCTATCTGCCATTGACACTTCAAGTGCATTGGATCTGCTGGATCATATGGCCCAAGGGACAGAGCAGTCTGCACAGCAGCCTGGACCTGTTGAAGACCCCACTGAAAACTAGTAGCTTTTTGAATCACTTGGTATATGGGACAGACTAAGACACCCAAATGAGAAATGTGCTATCTCCAGAATCCAAATAGGCCCACTAGACATTGTGCTTCTTTCTTAGTGGTAGGAGGGGCCAAATGCAACAACTTATCCTTCACCTTAGAATGAATATCCCTGCATGTCCCACACCACTGAACTAAAAATTTCACTGAGGTGGAAGGTCCTTGAATTTTGGATAGATTTTTTTTTCCCACTGCCTGATGCTCATATGCTGTACCAGCCACTCCAGTGTAGTTTCCACCTCCTGCTCATTTGTTCCTATAAGCACATCATTGATATAATGGACCAACATGACACCTTGTGGAAGGGACAGGCAATCAAGATCCCTGTGAACTAAGCTATGACACAGGGCTGGAGAGTTAATATAACCTTGAGGTAAAACAGTGAAGGTGTACCTTGCCAGCTAAAGGCAAATTGGTTCTGGTGGTCCTTATGGACAGATATGGAGAAGAAAGCATTCAAAAAATCAATAGCTACATATCAGATACCAGAAGATGTGTTAATCTGCTCAAGTAAAGAAACTACATCTGGTACAGCAGCTGCAATTGGAGTCACCACCTGATTAAGTTTCTCATAATCCACTGTCATTCTTCAGGATCCATCTTTTTTCTCTACAGGCCAAATAGGAGAGTTAAAGGGAGATGTGGTGGGAACCACCACCCCTGCATCCTTCAAGTCCTCTATGATGGCATTAATTTCTGAAATTCCTCCAGGGATTCTGTTTTTGATTCCCTGATGGTGGGAGCTTCAGTTGCTTTAATTTGGCCTTTCCAAACATAATAGTGCTCATTCTACAAGTCAGGAAACCAGTGTGGGTGTTCTGCCAACTCCTAAGTATATCTATCCCAATTGTGTATTCTAGGACTGGGGAAATAACCACATGGTGAGTTCAGGGAACCACTGGACCAGCCATCAGTCTAACATTTGCCAAAACTCCATTGATCACCTGACTTCCATAAGCACCTTCTTTAACTGGAGGGCCAGGATGCTTTCTGTGGTCTCCTGGAATCAATGTCAATTCAGAGCCAGTGTCCAGTAAACCCCAAAAGGTCTGATTATTTCCTTTTTCCCAGTGTACAGTTACCCTAGCAAAAGGCCACAGGTCCCTCTGAGGAAGGATTGGAGTAAGCTGAATATTGAAACTTTTGAGGGTTGTAGAAGGCTCCATCCTCTAGGGGATCCAGCCAGCCCTTCACATCCCTTCAATCACAGGGCTCAGTATCTATAAACTAGCTCAAGTCTGGAAACTGATTAAGAGGCCTTGATTCTCTGTTGTTATAATTTGAAGTGGCTTTATGTTCCTTTTCTCTGGTACTTTTCTGCTTATACAGATCAAGCAGGAACTGAGTAGGCTTCCTTCCTATTTGGCTTCTTGGAACACCATGATTAATGAGACAATGCTGAAGGTCCATGTGAGTCATACATTTATGTGCATAATTTTGCCTATGCTGGCTATTATGAAAAACATGTTCACCCTGCCTTTGGTGATTCAGTGCTGCCACTTGGCCCTTGTTACCCTGAGATCAGTTAGACCCTTCCAAGTTCTCTGAGCTTTTTAATCCCTTCATCAACATTAAGCCAAGGGCTACCAGGCATCTTGAGCTCATTCACAGTAGGCCATCTTTGGATCCATACTTCAGCCAACCAAACAAATAAACTCTTGGCACCTCTTCCAACTGCATGACCTCATAGTGTTAAATCTAAAATCTCTACTCAATGGGCCCATTTCAGTAAAGTCAGCCTGATCTAATCTTATGTTTCTTCCTCCATCATCCCACACCTTTAAAGTCCATTCCCACACATATTTCCCATGCTTCTGCCTGTACAAGTTAGAAAACTCCTGAAGTTCTTTAGGGGTGTACCTCACCTACTCTTGTGTCACACTTTCTATCTCACCTTTAGGGGCCTTACTAGCCTTCCATCTGGTTACATGCCTTGAGGCCAAGATGGGTGGGAACTGAGAAGCACCAGCACCTCCTGCTGAGTCCTCAAACAAAGAAGGATTAATTCCCTCAGGCAAGGATGGGGAGAACAAGACTTCAGCTTGTGGAGGTGGAGATACAACTGCTGATAAGAGAAGAAAGGTCACACTTTCACCCAAAACAACAAAATCTGACACTTCAGTGTTCCCAGATTTTTCAAGGTCTTCCCACACATCACCATCCCAAATCACAAGATCCCACTCCTTTTGAATCAGTGCGCTAACTTTAACTTCTGATAGCCAGTGAGGCTGGGATGTGAATCTACATTACAAGTTAGCCAACCTTACCATGAGAGCTAGGGTTTGGTTTTCTGCAATTTGAGCTGTGTTCTGGCTAGAGAGGAGACTCTCATCCATGGCACACTTAGAAAACTTGAGATCATGTATGTGGATCTTAAGCTTGGAATTTCTTTCTGAGCCTCTGATGGTCCCTAACTAGTTTGTCCAAAGATGCTAGAAGCAATGAACCAGCCTCAGTATTTGTCTTACTTTTCACAAATGTTCAAATGTTTTAAATACAGAGTCACTAAATCCCCTGTTCTTCACAAAACATGACTCAGGAACACCAAATTCACCTATCCCATGGAGTTCTTTAAATAATTGAGTAGGATACACCTTCTAGTGCCTTATCCAGTCCTACTTGGAGGTTTCACACACAAAAAAGGACCCTAAATATATCAATTATGCCCATGTCAAACCTAAACATTGAATGCTATCTCAGACCCACCTTGATCAAAACTAACCAGGCCACTCAACGCAGACTCCGTAAGAGCTAATATTGTTGCATTGTTATCAAGAAAATAAGAATATCTCAAGCATTGCAAACCCAAGTGTAAAACAATGAGATTCCCACCAAGAATGGCTAGTCTCATAGTGGAAGCCTCCAATGAAAACATAGAGGAAACTCCAGTCATAGAATTCAAAACTAAAATAGCAAAGTGTATTAAACAAATTTAATGAGTCCATGAACAAATGCTAAATCAAATGCAAGATAACCAACAAAAGATCTCTATAGATGGCTTATTGAAATAAAAGAGAACCAGCAAAGGTATTCAATAGATGGTTCAATAACATTGAAGAGACTAAAAAAAGAACTCAATAGTTGTTTAAATGGATGAGAATCAACAGACACAGACACACAAAAAAGATGAACTCAATCATTTTTGGAATAAATCCAATGAAGGCATGAACAAATGTGAGAATGCATTTCAAGAGACAATAAGAAAGTCAAAACAGGAAATGAAAATAAAATTCACTAAAGAGGTAGAAACACTGAAGAAAATCATAATGAACAAAAATGAAATAACTGATTTTAAAAGCCCTAAGAAAGTCCTCCAACAAAACAGGCTGTGTGGAGGACAGATTATCAGCGCTCAGGGCAAGGCAGAGGAAATACACCAGGAGTAAAAAAAAAAAAAAAAAAAAAAAAAAAATACTGACATGAGGAAGAATATATGAAGAAAATTTGGAACACCTTAAAAAAGTAAAACATTTTAATCATGGGCACACAAAAGGGGGAAGAACTACAAGATAAGGAGCTTCCGGTTAAGGTGGCGGTGCTGGTACCATGCCAAAGCAGCCTAGGGGGTAAAAGCCAAAATAAATAGCAAAATACACACTTTTACTAAAAAGTGAGGTGTATAGGAAATTGAAATGGCAGCAGAGAAGTAGGAGAGATCCAGAGCATCCAGAGCCTACACAGGCCAACAGAAGTGGCTCCAGCAGGTCTGTGTGCAGGACTGCAGTGGCAGTATACAAGCCAACTGCCAGGCTTGGCTTGAGCCACAGGAAAAGCCAGATGAGGTGATTTTCCACTCACAACGGAGCTCTCTGCAAACTCAAGAAATGTGAAGTGAGAATGGCAGTAAACAACAGAGGAGGAGCAGATCACAAGGTAGAAGAACACGTGGAGCAGCGAGAGTATGAGAGCAGCATTGGCACCCTGCCCTCCCCCACTCCAGTGCCCCACTCCATTGAACAGAACAATGGTCCAGGGATCCAGCCACACCTACTTGAACCAACAGCGGGACCCATGCACAATTGAGATGAGAATCATCCCAAAAGGTAACTGGGATTACACCAGGTCAGTACCTGCCTAATAAACCTGGTATATAGGCCTGACAGAACCAGAAGTGCTAATTGCACCTTCTATATCAGGATAAATTATAAGTTAAATCAGATGGATGGTTAGATCTGCTATTCATAAATAAGCTGTATGTTGGGTTTCTTATTTGTTCCTTCTTGATTTATAGTGGCTTTGTTTCCTCTTCTATTATACATTAGGGATGGGTCTCACCTGGTCACAAGCTGACTTGGAAACATCTAGAAACCAGAATCTTAACCTCCTTGTTGTCAGGATTAAGGGAGTGGATGAGGCACCACACAGCCTAAGGGACAAACAGAGGATCTGGTTGTCATAATACCTACTCTTGGATAAGTACCCTGTGCAATTTTACAATGAAAGTGTGTATTGTTAATTAAATTTTAGAAACCAGAAACTAACTGCATTTGGTTCCACTCAGCCTACTTGAATACACTCATAGTAGGCAAAACCAACACCTAGAATCACTTTTGTAGAAAATCTGAGAGTTGTGAGAGCCACACCTACCACCCTAAGCTCCTACCCTGAAGATATATAACATCAGATTGATTGATACAACTAATAATACCCAGCTAATTAGAAAATCCAATCATTAAATAATCCAGGATGCAAAAATATATACATTATACCACAAGAAACACCAAAAATCAAGACAATACGAATCCACCAAAAAGTATTAATGCATCAGGAATGACCTCCAGTGAGAACGAGTGAGAGGAAATACCTGAGAAAGATTTCAAAAGAATGATTATAAGTATGTTCAAAGAAGTCAAAGAAGAAATCAAAGGAAGCAAAGAAGACACAGAATGCCAATTTAATGAAATAAAGAGACCAATACTAGACATAAATAAGGAAATAGAAATAATAAAGAAAAACCAGTTAGAATTACTAGCAATGAAGAACACAGTTAATGAAACAAAAAACTCTGTAGAAAATCTAACCTGTACAATGGATGAAGGAGAGGACACAATATCTAAGCTAGAAAACGAGGTGGCAGATCTAATACAGTCCAATAAAGAGAAAGGTAGACTAATAGAAAAGTATGAGTGGGAATTTCAAGATATTTAGGACACTATGAAAAGAACAAACATAATAATTCAGGGCATAGTAGAAGGAGAAGGCTTTCACTCCAAAGGCATAGTTGGCATCTTCAACAAAATCACAGAAGAAAACATCCCGCAAATTGTGAAAGAGGTGTCAATGTAGATAAAGGAATACATTAGAACAGCAGCCAGACAAAACCTGGAAAGAACCTCTCCTCGCCATATTATAATCAAACTACCAAACACACAAACCAAAGAAAAAATATTGAAATCAGTCAAAAAATAAAAATCAAGTTACCTACAAAGGCAAGCCTATCAGGATTACAGCAGATTACTCAATACAAAACTTTGAACTCCAGAAAGGCGTGGAGTGATGTATTCCAAGTTCTGAAAGTTAACAAATATCAACCAAGGTTACTTTATGCTGCAAAGCTATCCATTCAAATAGAGGGAGAAATAAGGACATTCCATGACAAAAGCAGGCTAAAGGAGTATTTGAAGACAAAACCAGCTCTACAGAAAATACTTGGAAGAATCCTCCATGCTGAAGAAAAAGAAAAGCACACATAAAAGAAACTGGGAAAAAACAAACAATACTCAAATTCTACTTAACACAAGAGAGCAAAAGTAAAACCGGAAGAACTCCAAAAAAATGGCAAAAATGAATACACACCTTTCAATAATATCTCTTAATATCAATGGCCTCAATGTCCCAACCAAAAGACATAGGTTTGCAGACTTGATTAAAAAGCAGGATCCTTCAATTTGTTGCCTCCAAGAAACCCACCATTCTACAAAGGATGGACACTGTCTTAGGGTGAATGGTTGGAAAACATTGTTTCAAGCAAATGGACCTAGAAAACAAGCAGGGGTTGCTATCCTAATATCTGACAAGGTAAAATTCAGTCCAACATTAGTTAGGAAAGATAAGGAAGGCCACTTAATATTGACTGAAGGCACCCTCCAACAGGAGGACATTACAAACCAAAACATATATGCACCTAACATGAGGGCTCCAAATTCATCAAACAAACGCTATTAGAACTATGGTCACAGATAACAGCAGACACAGTGCTAGTGGGGGACTTCAACACCCCACTCTCATCAATTGACAGGTCATCCAAGGAAAAAATATACAAAGAGGCATCTGTAGTAAATGAGGTCATAGAAGGAATGGACCTAACAGATATATACAGGATATTTCATCCAAATGCTGCAGAATATACATTCTTTTCAGCAGCACATGGTACATTCTCTAAAATAGACCATATATTAGGACACAAAGCAAATCTTAACAAGTACAGGAAAATTTAAATAATTCCTTGCATTCTATCTGACCACAATGGAATCAAACTACAAATCAATAGCAAGAAAGGCTATAGAGCATACACAAAATCATGGAAACTAAACAACACATTACTAAATGATGCGTGGATCAATGAAGAAATCAAGAGGGAAATCAAAAACATTATTGAGTCTAACAATAATGAGAACACAACATACCAAAATCTCTGGGACATAATGAAGGCAGTCCTAAGAGGTAAATTTACAGCTTTAAGTGCCCATATTAAGAAATTAGAAAGGTTGGAAGTAAATGACCTAATGCTTCACCTCAAAGCCTAGGGAAAAGAAGAACAAGGCAAACCCAAAATGAGCAGACAATAAGAAATAATAAAGATTAGGGAAGAAATTAATGAAACAGAAACCAAAAACAATCCAAAGAATCAATGAAACAAAGAGTTGGTTCTTTGAAAGGTTAAACAAGATTAATAAACCCTTATCAAATCTGACCAAAAGAAAACAGAAGAGACCCAAATTAATAAAATTAGAGATGAAAAAGGTAACATCACAACAGATTCCATAGAAATTCAAAAAATTAGAGGGACATAGTATAAAAGCATATACTCCACAGAGTATGAAAATCTGAAAGAAATGGGTGATTTCCTTGATTTATATGACCTAGCTAAATTAGATCAAGATGAGATTACCCTCTTAAATGGACCTATAACAGCATGGACATCCAAGCAGTTATCAAAAATCTCCCAACTTTAAAAAGCCCAGGCCCAGATGGATTCACTGCTGAATTTTACCAGACCTTCAGGGAAGAACTAACACCATTGCTTCTTAAGGTTTTCCATAAAATAGAAAAAGAAGGAATCCTACCAAACTCCTTCTATGAAGCCAGCATCACCCTGATACCAAAAACAGGCAAAGATAGAACAAAAACGAAAATTAAGTAAGGGGATTTAGTGACTCTGTATTTAAAACATTTGAAGGATTAATACCTAGGCTATAAAAAGAACCCAAAAAGTTAAATAATAAGAAACCAAAGAAGCAAATTAAAAAATGGGCTATGGGGCTAAATAGACAGTTCTCAAAAGAAGAAATACGGATGGCGTATAAGCATCTAAAGAAATTTTCTACATCCCTAGTCATCAGGGAAATGCAGATTAAAACTACATTGAGATTCCATCTCACTCCTGTCAGATTGGCTACCATCATGAAAACAAATGATCATAAATGCTGGCGAGGATGTGGAAAAAAGTTCTACACAGTTCTTAGGAATGAAGTCTGGTCCAGCCATTATGGAAATCAGTGTGGAGGTTCCTAAAACAGCTAAAGATCAATCTACCATATGACCCAGCTATAGCACTACTAGGCATATATCCTAAGGACTCATCTCATTTCATTAGAAGTACGTGCTCAACCATGTTTATTGCTGCTCAATTCATAACAGCTGGGAAATGTAACCAGCATAGGTGTCCCTCAACTGATGAGTGGATAATGAAGATATGTCACATTATACAATGGAGTTCTACTTAGTGGTAAAGAAAAATAAAGTTATGAAATTTGCAGAGAAATGGGTGGATCTGGAAAGCATTATACTAAGTGTGGTAACTCCGGCTCAGAAATCCAAGCACTGCATGTTCTCTCATATATGGATCCTAGCTACAGATGATTGGGCTTCTGTGTGAGAAGGAAAAATCTCAGTAGCAGAGGCCAGTAAGCTAAAAAAGAGATACAAAGGGAAGAGAAAGGAGGGGAGGAGGTACTTAAAGGTTGGTATTGTATATATGTAAGTAGAAGAATAAATTAATGGGGGTGAAAAGTCCCAAAGTGAGGTCAGGGTAGGGGATTGAGTAAAGGAAAGGTGGAGGGAGGGCTAATCAAAATCTAAGAGGATATAAATAAATCATATGGAATCTCTAGTTTTGGACAATGGAACACTCAGGAGTCATAGATCATTGCTAGAAAATTTTTAGTGCCATGGATGGGCTACCTTCCATTGAGTTGTTGGCCAGGAAGTACGTGATTCCCCAAAACATCATAGGCCATTGCTGAGGCCCTTGGTTTCCCACCAGGAATCAATGGTAAGGCCCTATTGCTGAAGAATCCACATACTTGGGCTATAAGACCACTGAGAAATCCTGCTGGAACTGACCTGATAACCTCCTCCATGTAAACCAGCTGAAAGAAAGCTGGAAGAAGCCATTCTATATGCAGTTCAATGGGAGAAAGAGATACCACCAGTGAAGATACTCAACGGTGGACACTGCAAGCCTTATAATTGGCCAGCCAGGCCAAATGAGCCAACGGGTGCAATAGTGGCACTTCTGTCATAGTGGAGACCAACTGCCCTCCAATTGGACTGGAGGTCCGCTCCATGGAAGGGAATACATCCCTGATACTGAAAAATTAAAACAGGGGTAGTCATGATCCCCAGGGGTGTAACATCTGCTGATGTCTGGATAAATGTATATACTATGCTTATCAAACTGCCCAGTAAGCACTTTTCTTAATATTCATACCCTTATATTAATGCTACTCTCACTTTGGGCAGAGAGTCTTCTCTTTTCATATGGAAGTGGCCTTGGGACAACTCAGAAGTTATCATAGTGAGTGAAAGAAGTGACTGGAGTACTGAGTAACATTTCAATCACACTTCCCAAGGCTCAGGGTCTAATGAGGAAGAGGTGGCAGAAAGAATGTAAGAGCCAAAGGAAGGATAAGACTCCTTACAACATGCTCCCTCCAGACATAAAATGGCCTGGATATCCATGACCTCATAGTGCCTGACACTACCTACACATAAGAGGAGGAAAAGATCATGGCAGCAAAATAAAAGAGAGACTGATTGGGATGGGAAGGGGATATGATTGAGAATGGAAATTCAAAGGGGAAAGTGGGGGGAGGGAGGGCATTACCATGGGATATTTTTTATAATCATGGAAAATGTTAATAAAAATTGGGAAAAAAATTGCAGAAGACACCAGGAAAAAAAAAAAAAAGATTAGGACATATCGACTATTTTCAACAAAATCTAATCTTACAAAAGAGTGGCGAGTCCAGGTTCACAGGTACACAGAACAACAAGGAAAACTTGAAAGTTCTACACATAATAGTTAAAGCACTAAATACAGAAAACAAAGAGCGATTACTAAAAGCTTCAAGAGAAAAACAGCTCATTACATACATAGTTAAGCCCTTCAGAATTATCTCCAATTTTTCCATGAGAACTCCAAAAAACAAAAGTGCTTGGAATGGAATACTTCCAATTTTAAAAGTCCAGGGATGGCTTATTAAACTACAACAAGAAAAATTATCTCTCGTAATAGAAGGTTTTAAAAAAGCCTTTCATGATAAGAGCCAGATTTATGAATATATCAACACCAATCCAGCCCTCCAGAGAATATAACATGAAATACTCCACACTGAAGTGATGAACAAACATATTGAAGAGGTCACAGGAGGGTAAAAAATAATCAAAACTATAACAGACATGAAAGAATATGAAGATCAAGGAAACACCAAACTCCACAAAGTCTTAAACTTCACAGGGTTTAACTCACGTCTCACAATTATAACTCTGAACATCAATGGACTCAACAACCCAATCAAGCACACAGGTTAACAGTCTGGATCAGATAAATGGAGTCATACATTTGCTCTCTACAAAACACCAAGCTTATCATTAAAGATAGGCACCACTTTAGGGTGAAAGGATGAAAAAAGATATTCCAAGAAAATGGATATAAGATACAAGCAAGTGTGACCACCGTAATATCTGAAAAAATGGACTTTAAACCAAAACTAGAGCTGGAGAGATGTCTTAGCAATTTATGCCAATGCCTACAAAGCCTAAGGACCCTTATTCAATGTCTCTACAGATCCCACATAAGGGTGATGCACAAAGGTGAGGTAAGTGCAAGGTCACACATGTGCACTACGTTGTGCAAGGGTGTGGAATTTGATTATAGTGGCTGATGCCCTGGCATGCCAATTCTCTCTCTCTCTGTCTCTCTCTCTCTGTCTCTCTCCCTCTCTCTCCCTCACACACATACACACACACTTACTCTCTCTAAAATAAAATTAAAATTAAAAAATAAATCAAAATCATCAAAAGTGATGAAGATAGTTTCATACTCATTATGGGAACATTTCAATAAAGATATTGCGATCATAAAGTTATATGCACCAAATACAGGTGCACCAAGCTTTTTAAAGAAAAATATTGATAATAAATCAGAAATAAATTCCAATACAATAATAGTAGATTTTAATACCCCATTATTTTCAATAGATGGATCATCTAAAGTGATAATAAAGAAAGAAGTAATAGATCTAAATAACACTATATATGTATCAAATGGACTTAACAGATATCCACAGAACAGTCTAATCTAACTCTACGAAATACCCGTGCTTCTCAGCAGCTCTTGGAACCTTTTCTGAAATATATCATATGTTAGGGCATGAAGCATGTGTAGTAGATTGAATTTATGTCCCTCATTTACTCAGGTGTTAAAATTAATTTTGTAGGGGCTGGGGAAATGGCATAGTGGTTAAGGCAGTTGACAGCAAAGCCTAAGGACCCCGATTCAATTCCCCAGGACCCGCATAAGTTAGATGCACAAGGGGCACATGCATCTAGATTTCATTTGCAGAATGAAGGAGGAGAATGGAGGACCTGGCACACACATTCTTTTTTTCTCTCTGCCTCTTCCTCTCTCTCTCTCTCCAATCTCTCTCTCTCTCTCTCTCTCTCTCTCTCTCTCTCTCTAACATTTTTTTTTAAAAAAATAAGCTTGTAACTTGAGTCTAAGTTGTCTCTTGAAGTGGATCTGAATTGCAGCCCAATGATATGAGGTTTAAGCTCTGGGGGACATATTTCTTGTGGTTTTGTGCTTGCTGCTTTTTGGGTGTTTGTGGGCTAGTTGTGGTTTCTATCTGCTTGGACTTATGAATGGCTGCTAGTCACTTCAGCCATTGATGGAACTTACCTTGGATTTGTAATTATGAAAAAAAAAAAACATCCGTTTATTTCACAAGACTGTTTGGTTCAATGCTAGAAATCAACCACATGCAAAACAACAGAAAATACACCTACTCCTGGAGAATGAAAAATTCACTATTATCAATAAAATTGTTGTTGAATATATCAGAAAGGAAATCAAAAATTTTGTAGAACTAAATGACAATGAAAATATAACACACCAGCATTGATGGTACACAATTAAAGGAACACTAGAGGGAGAAGTTTACAGCAGTAAATGCCTACATCTCAAAAACAGAGATATCTCAGGGCTGGAGAGATGGCTTAGTGGTTATGGCATTTCTCTGCAAATCCAAAGGATCCCACTTCAGTTATTCAGAAACCACATAAGCCAGATGTACAAAGGGGGCATATATATCTGGTATTCCTTTGCAGTGGCTGGAGGCCCTGACATGACAATCCTTTCCTTCTTTCCTTCTTTCTCTCTCTCTCTCTCTCCCCCCTCTCTCTCTTTCTCTCTCCCTCTCCCTCTTTCTCTGTATCAAATAAATAAATAAATTATATTTTTTTTAAAAATAGGGATATTGCACCTTTATAATTTAAACATCCATATCAAGGCTTTGATAAACAAGGTCAATCAAAACTCCAAAGGACCATATGAAATGAAATAATCAAATTAGAGCAGAAATTAATGAATTCTGGATGAAGAAAACCAGTTGAATTTTTATTAAATAACTGGCTCTCCAAAATAATAAAAAAAGATTATTAACCCTTTTGACAAAAGGATCAAATGAGAAAAAGAGAAGACTCAAATAAACATGATTATACTCAAGGTAAAAGGAGATATGCAATAGTTATCAATGAAAATCAAATAATCAGAGCCTAATTTTGTTTTCTTAATTTAATTTTATTTTTTCTCAATTTTTTAAGCATTTTCCATGATTATAAAAAGTATCCCACAGTAATATCCTTCCTCTCCCATTTTCCCCTTTGAAATTCCATTCTCCATCATATCCCCTCCCCATCTCAATCAGTCCCTCTTTTATTTTGATGTCATGATCTTTCCCTCCTCTTAGGATGATCCTGTGTAGGTAGTGTCAGGCACTATGAGATCATGGATATCAAGGTCATTTTATGTCAGGAGGGAGCACGCTGTAAGGAGTCCTACCCTTCCTTTGGCTCTTACATTCTTTCCGCCATCTCTTCCGCATTAGACCCTGAGCCTTGGAAGTTGTGATCGAGATGTTACTCAGTACTCTAGTAACTTCTTTCCAGCACCATGATACCTTCTGAGTCGTCCCAAGGTCACTGCCATCTGAAAGGAGAATATTCTCTACCCAAAGTGAGAGTAGCATTAATATAAAGGTATCAATATTAAGAGAAGTGCTTACTGGGCAGTTTGATAAGCATAGTATATACATTTATCCAGACATCAGCAGATGTTACACCCCTGGGGATCATGACTACCCCTGTTTTAATTTTTCAGTATCAGGGATGTATTCCCTCCCATGGAGCAAACCTCCAGTTCAATTGGAGGTCAGTTGGTTTCCACCATGATAGACATGCCACTATTGCACCCATTGGCTCATTTGGCCTAGCTGGCCAATTATAAGGCTTGTAGTATCCACTGTGGAGTATCTTCACTGGTGGTATCTCTTTCTCCCATTGAACTGCATATAGAATGGCTTCTTCCAGCTTTCTGTTGGCTGGTCTACATGGAGGAGGTTATCAGGTCAGTTCCAGCAGGATTTCTCAGTGGCCTTGTAGCCCAAGTATGTGGATTCTTCAGCAATAGGGCCTTACCATCGATTCCTGGTGGGAAACCAAGGGCATTGGCAATGTCCAATAATGCTTTGGGGGAATCAGGGACCTCTCTGGCCAACAATGCAATGGAAGGTATCCCATCCTTGCCACTGAAAATTTTCTAGGAATGATCTATAGCTCCTGAGTGTTCCATTGTCCAAAACCAGAGGATTCAATGTGATTTATTTATATTCACTTAGATTTTGATTAGGCCTCCCTCCATATTTCCTTTACTCAATCACCTCCCCTGACCTCACTTTTGGCCTTTTGACCCCTGTTATTTTATATTTCTACTTAAATACATACAATACCAACCTATTAAGTACCTCCTCCCTTCCTTTCTCCTTCCTTCGTATCTCTTTTTTAGCTTACTGGCCTCTGTTACTGAGTTTTTTCCTTCTCACACAGAAGCCCAATCATCTGTAGCTAGGATCCACATATGAGAGAGAACATACAGCACTTGGATTTCTGGGTCTGGGTTACCTCACCTGCTATAATCCTTTCCAGAGCCATCAATTTTTCTGCAAATTTCATAACTTCATTTTTCTTTACCACTGAGTGGAACTCCATTGTATAAATGTGACATATCTTCATTATCCACTCAACACTTGAGGGACATCTAGGCTGGTTACATTTCCCAGTTATTATGAATTGAGCAGCAATAAACATGGTTGAGCATATAGTTCTAAGTAAATGAGATGAGTCCTTAGGATATATGCTTAGTAGTGCTATAGCTGGGTTATATGGTAGATCAATCTTTAGCTGTTTTAGGAACCTCCACACTCATTTCCACAATGGCTAGACCAGATTGCATTCCCACCAACAGTATAGAAGGGTTCCTCTTTTTCCACATCCTCACCAGCATTTATGATCATTTGTTTTCATGATGGTAGCCAATCTCACAGGAGTGAGACGGAATCTCCTGCAGTTTTAATCTGCATTTCCCTGATGACTAGGGATGTAGAACATTTTTTTAGAGGCTTATACGCCATCCGTATTTCTTCTTTTGAGAACTTTCTATTTAGCCTTGTAGCCCATTGTTTAATTGGCTTGTTTGATTTCTTGTTATTTAAGTTTTTGAGTTCTTTCTATACTGTAGATATTAATCCTCTATCAGATAGATAGCTGGTGAAGATTTATTCCCATTGTGTAGGTTGCCTCTTTGCTTTATTCACAGTGTCCTTTGCAGTACAAAACTTTTTAATTTCATGAGGTCCTGGGGGTTAATCTGTGGTTTTATTGCCTGAGCAATTGGGATTATATTCAGAAAGTCTTTGCCAAGACAAGTATGTTGAAGGGTTTCCCCTACATTTTCTTCTAGCAGTATTAGAGTTTCTGGTCTGGTGTTAAAATCTTTAATCCATTTGGACTTAATACTTGTGCATGGAGAGAGAGAAGAATGTATTTTCATCTTTCTACACATAAATATCCAGTTTTCCAAACACCATTTGCTGAAGAGGCTGTCTTTTCTCCAATGAGTATTTTTTGGCATTTTTATCAAATATCAGGTGGCTATACCTACCTGGACTTACATCTGGGACCTCTGTTCTGTTCCATTGACCTACATGTCTGTTTTTGTGCCACTACCATGCTGTTTTTGTTACTATGGCTCTGTAGTATAGGCTAAGTTCAGGTATGGTGATATCACCAGCCTCATTTTTGTTGCTCAGTATTATTTTAGATATTTGAGGCTTTTTTTGTGAATCCAAATGAATTTTTTGATTGTTTTTTCTATTTCATGAAGAATACCTTGGGAATTTTCATGGTGATTGCATTAAATGTGTAGATTGCTTTTGGTAAGATTGCCATTTTCACAATATTGATTCTCCCAATCCAGGAACAAGGGGTGTTTCTCCCCTTCCTAGTTTCCTCTGCAATTTCTGGCTTGCGTGTTTTACAATTTTCATTGTAGAGATTCTTTACTTCCTTGGTTAGGTTTATTCCAAGGTACTTTATTTTCTTTGATGCAATTGTGAATGGTTGTGATTTTCTGATTTCATCCTCTGTGTGTTTGTTGTTAGCATATATGAAGGCTACTGATTTCTGTGTATTTATTTTATAACCTGCTACATGGCTGTAGGTGTTTATCAGCTCTAACAGTTTGGCGGTAGAGTCTTTAGGGTTCTTTATATATAGAATCATGTCACCTGCAAATAATGATAACTTGATCTCTTCCTGTCCAATTTGTATCCCTTTTATGTGTGTCTCTTGCCTTATTGCTATGGCTAAGACCTCCAGTACTATATTAAATAAAAGTGGGGACAGTGGGCAACCTTGTCTTGTTCCTGATTTTAGTGGGAAAGCTTCCAGTTTTTCCCCATTTGGTAATATGTTGGCTGTAGGCTCATCATAAATAGCCTTTATTCTATTGAGATATATTCCTTCTATTCCCAGTCTCTGTTGGACTTTTACCATGAGGGGATGTTGGATTTTATCAAATGCTTTCTCTTCATCTAATGAGATGATCACGTGATTTTTGTCCTTCAATCCATTTATATAATGTATTACATTTATCGATTTGTGTATGTTGAAACATCCCTCCATCTCTGGCATAAAGCTGACTAGGTCAGGGTGAATGATCTTTCTGATATATTCTTGTATTCTGTTTGCCAATATTTTGTTGAGAATTTTTGAATCTGTGTTCATGAGGGACATTGGTGTGTAATTTTCGTTTTTGTTCTATCTTTGCCTGTTTTTGGTATCAGGGTGATGCTGGCTTCATAGAAGGAGTTTGGTAGGATTCCTTCTTTTTCTATTTTATGGAAAACCTTAAGAAGCAATGGTGTTAGTTCTTCCCTGAAGGTCTGGTAAAATTCAGCAGTGAATCCATCTGGGCCTGGGCTTTTTAAAGTTGGGAGATTTTTGATAACTGCTTGGATGTCCATGCTGTTATAGGTCCATTTAAGAGGGTAATCTCATCTTGATCTAATTTAGCTAGGTCATATAAATCAAGGAAATCACCCATTTCTTTCAGATTTTCATACTCTGTGGAGTATATGCTTTTATACTATGTCCCTCTAATTTTTTGAATTTCTATGGAATCTGTTGTGATGTTACCTTTTTCATCTCTAATTTTATTAATTTGGGTCTCTTCTGTCTTTCTTTTGGTCAGATTTGATAAGCGTTTATTAATCTTGTTTAACCTTTCAAAGAACCAACTCTTTGTTTCATTGATTCTTTGGATTGTTTTTGGTTTCTGTTTCATTAATTTCTTCCCTAATCTTTATTATTTCTTCTTGTCTGCTCATTTTGGGTTTGCCTTGTTCTTCTTTTCCCTAGGCTTTGAGTTGAAGCATTAGGTCATTTACTTGCAACCTTTCTAATTTCTTAATATAGGCACTTAAAGCTATAAATTTACCTCTTAGGACTGCCTTCATTGTGTCCCAGTGATTTTGGTATGTTGTGTTCTCATTATTGTTAGACTCAATAATGTTTTTGATTTCCCTCTTGATTTCTTCATTGATCCATGCATCATTTACTAATGTTTTGTTTAATTTCCATGATTTTGTGTATGCTCTATAGCCTTTCTTGCTATTGATTTGTAGTTTGATTCCATTGTGGTCAGATAGAATGCAAGGAATTATTTAAATTTTCCTGTACTTGTTAAGATTTGCTTTGTGTCCTAATATATGGTCTATTTTAGAGAATGTACCATGTGCTGCTGAAAAGAATGTATATTCTGCGGCATTTGGATGAAATGTCCTGTATATATCTGTTAGGTCCATTCCTTCTATGACCTCATTTACTACAGATGCCTCTTTGTATATTTTTTCCTTGGATGACCTGTTAATTGATTAGAATGGGGTCTTGAAGTCCCCCACTAGCACTGTGTTTGGTGTTATCTGTGACCATAGTTCTAATAGCATTTGTTTGATGAATTTGGAGCCCTCATGTTAGGTGCATATATGTTTTGGTTTGTAATGTCCTCCTGTTGGAGGGTGCCTTCAGTCAATATTAAGTGGCCTTCCTTATCTTTCCTAACTAATGTTGGACTGAAGTTTACCTTGTTAGATATTAGGATAGCAACCCCTGCTTGTTTTCTAGGTCCATTTGCTTGAAACAATGTTTTCCAAGCTTTCACCCTAAGACAATGTCCATCCTTTGTAGAATGGTGGGTTTCTTGGAGGCAACAAATTGAAGGATCCTGCTTTTTAATCAAGTCTGCAAACCTATGTCTTTTGGTTGGGACATTGAGGCCATTGATATTAAGAGATATTATTGAAAGGTGTGTATTCATTTTTGCCATTTTTTTGGAGTTCTTCCGGTTTTACTTTTGCTCTCTTGTGTTAAGTAGGATTTGAGTATTGTTTGTTTTTTCCCAGTTTCTTTTATGTCTGCTTTTGTTTTTCTTCAGCATGGAGGATTCTTTCAAGTATTTTCTATTGAGCTGGTTTTGTCTTCAAATACTCCTTTAGCCTGCTTTTGTCATGGAATGTCCTTATTTTTCCCTCTATTTGAATGGATAGCTTTGCAGGATAAAGTAACCTTGGTTGACATTTGTTAACTTTCAGAACTTGGAATACATCACTCCACGCCTTTCTGGAGTTCAAAGTTTGTGTTGAGTAATCTGCTGTAATCCTGATAGGCTTGCCTTTGTAGGTAACTTGATTTTTATCTTTGACTGATTTCAATATTTTTTCTTTGGTTTGTGTGTTTGGTAGTTTGATTATAATATGGCAAGGAGAGGTTCTTTCCAGGTTTTGTCTGGCTGCTGTTCTAAAGGATTCCTATATCTGCATTGGCACCTCTTTCCCATTTTGGGGGAAGTTCTCTTTTATGATTTTGTTGAACACACCTAATATGTCTTTCGAGTGGAATTCTTCTCATTCTACTATGCCCTGGATTGTTATGTTTAATCTTTTCATAGTGTCCTATATATCTTGAAATTCCCACTCATACTTTTCTATTAGTTTGTCTTTCTGTTTGTTGGACTGTATTAGATCTGCCACCTGGTCTTCTTGCTTAGATATTCTGTCCTCTCCTTCATTCATTCTACTGGTGAGATTTTCTACAGAGTTTTTAATTTCATTAACTGTGTTCTTCACTGCTAGTAATTCTGACTGGTTTTTCTTTATTATTTCTATTTCCTTACTTATGTCTGGTATTGATCTCTTTATTTCATGAAATTGGTGTCCTGTGTCTTCTTTGATTGCTTTGATTTCCTCTTTCATTCCTTTGATTTCTTCTTCGACTTCTTTGAACATATTTATAATCATTCTTTTGAAATCTTTCTCAGGCTTTTCCTCTAACTCATTCTCACTGGAGGTCATTTCTGTTGCATTCATACATTTGGTGGATTTATATTGTCTTGATTTTTGATGTTTCTTTTATTATAATGTATATATTTTTGGATCTTGGTTTTTTTTAATGATTGGATTTTCCAGTTAGCTGCGTATTATGAGATGTATCAATCAATCTGATGTTTTATATCTTCAGGGTATGAGTTTAAGGCGCTAGGTGTGACTGTGAAAACTCTCAGAGTATCTACAAAAGTGACTCTATGTGTTGGGTGTGCCTGCTTGAGAGTATTCAAGTAGGCTAAGTGGAACAAAATACAGGCAGATTCTAAAATTTAACTAAACAATGTACACTTTCAGTGAAAAACAGCAGAGTATTTATCCCAGAGTAGGTATTATGATAACCAGATCCTCTGTCTATCCCTTAGGCTGCGTGGTGCCTCATGCACTCCCTTAATCCTGACAACAGGGCAGTTAAGATTTCTTGTCTGTAGAGGGTTCCAAGTCAGCTTTTGACCAGGTCAGACCCTTCCCTAATGTATAACAGAAGAATAAACAAAGCCACTATAATTCAAGAAGCAACACATAACAAGCCCAAAATACAGCTTATTTTAGAATGGCAAATTTGACCATCCATCCAATTTAACATATAATTTATCCTGGTATGGAAGGTGCAATTAGCACTTTTGTTTCAGGCCTTTATACCTGGCTTATTAGGCTTGTCCTGACCTGATGTAATCCCAGTTACCTTTTTGGATGATTTTGTTCTGAGCTGAGCTCTTGATTGGGTCCCTCTTTGGTACTCTGTCAGTTCAAGTAGGAATGGCCAGGACCCTGGACTGCTGCTCTGTTCAATGGAGCTGGGCACTGGGAGTGGGGGAGGGGGAGGGAGCCGATGCTGCTCTAGTTTGCCTGCTGTTCCACGTGTTCTTCTACCTTGTGATCTGCTCCTCTGTTGTTTACTGCCGTTCTCCCTTCAAGTTTTCTGAGGTTGCAGAGAGTTCCGGTGTGAGTGGAAAATCCCCTCACCTGGTTTTTCCTGTGGCTCAAGCTGAGTCTGGCAGCTGGCTTGCACGCTGCCTCTGTGGTCTTGGTCTGGCACACAGACCTGCCCCTCTGGTGCAGCTTCTGCAGGCCCTTGCAGGCTCTGGATGCTCTGGATCTCTCCTACTTCTCCACTGCTGTTTCAATTTCCCTATACACCTCACTTTTTAGTAAAAGTGTGCATTTTGCTGGTTTTTTTTGGCTCCCCCCCCCCCAGGCTGCTTGGTGTGGTACCTATGCTACCATCTTCATCAGAGCCTATTTTGAAAACCTATATTCCCCAAAATTGGAAATCGTGGAAGAAATGAATAAGTTCATTGACTCATGTCAGTTACTGAAACTAAACACAGAAGAAATTAATCAGCTGAATAGAGCTATAATAGCTAATGAGGTTAAAATATAATTAAAAGCAGGGCCCACTATGAGAATGCATAGTAAATTCAAGGTCAACCTGAGCTAAATTGAATCCCTACCTCAAAAAACTAAAAAAAAAAAGTAATTTAAAACATCCTGACCAACAAAAGGCAATGCCCCAGACAGACTCATTGTCAATTTGTACCATACCTCCATTGAATATCTAAAACTACCTTAAGTAAAGTCACATAATTGAAAAGGAGTGCATTTTCCCTGACCCTTATATGAAGGCAGCAGTATACTAATACTAAAACCAGACAGACACAAGACACAAGAAAAGGAAAAAAAAATACCAATATACTTTGTACACTGAGGTACATTAATTCTCAAGAACTTTTATGAAAACAAAATCAAAGAAATAATAAAAGTATCATACTTGGAGCTAGAGAGATACCTCTGTGGTAAAGGCACCTGGTTATAAAGCCTGATGGACTGTGTTCAACTCCACAATACCCAAGTAAAGTTAAATGCACAAGGTGTGGCATAAATCTGGAGTTGTTTCCAGTGGCAGGTGGCCCTGGTATGCAAAGAAGTCTCTTCTGTTTTCTTTATTTTCATTTTAAAAGTTTGTACTTTAATATGCCATGGAAATGTGTGTTCACATGCATGTGTGCATGCACACACACACACACACACACACACACACACACACAACAATAAAACAAATAAAAAAACCTAAACAACAAAAACAAACAGGGCTAAAAGCAGCAAACCCATGAAATGCAAAGGTAATGCAATCAGAATTACCTCAGATTACTCAATGGAATCTCTGAAAGCCAGAAGGGCCTGGAATGGAGCACATCAAAGTGTGTGTGTGTGTGTGTGTGTGTGTGTGTGTAGTCCAACTAAAGCAATCACATTGGAACTTCTGGTCAAGAAGGCCCCTAACCATGTTTCAGCTCTCAGGGTAACAGCAGGCAAGAGCTGTTGAGCTCCAGTATGAGTAGGTCTTAGTAGATCCCCAGTGTGCAGGAAGAGAGGGGCAGAGTTGGGAATGTGCTTATTCCCATGCTCTCAGGTAGTTCACTAGATCTTAGGGTCACCCCAACAACCGAGAACAGTTACTGCACCCCTCACTCCCAAACCAGGTTTTCCACCTCAGTCCATGTGCCTCCTGTCTTCTGCTGACTGCTGGTTCCATCTGAGACCCATGTGCTCCCCATCCCCCACCAAGCACTTATAGGAACCCATGCTTCTCCTTCTCTACCATGTCCCAGCAGGCTCTGCCATCAACTAAGCACATAGCCCACCCATGCTCTCCCATCTCTGCTGTGCTCCCACAGTCACCTGTACTCCTCATCTCCTGTGCACTCCCACAGGCTCTAACAGAGCCTATGGACTGCCTGCTCTCGCCTGTCTCCCTCTTCCCTTAATCTAGCAGGCTCCCAAATAAGTCCATGGCCTACCAGCTCTTCCCTATCTCCCACTGCACTCCTGCTGGTTCCACCAACTGAGACCATAGCCCACCCACACTCATTTGTCTCCTACCCTGCTTCTACAGGCACCCATGTTCCCTATTTCTGGCTGTTCTCCTGAAGTCTCCCCCAACTGAGAGCACACCCCACTCATAATCCCATCTCCCATTCTCCCCCTGACTACAGACTCTGCACACCCTAGGCTGATTACATGTACCCTAGGTGTGCTCCTTGGCCATGGTCCCTGTCTCCCCCACATCAGACAACTCCCTGATCCAGCCTGGGCTGTGGCACCCAAAGACCCCCTCCATGCTTCCAATACCCCACCTGCTCCCAGTGACTACTTGTGGCATCACCTCAGCACCAGAAGGGAAACTCAGGAATATCAGGCAATCAACTGCAAGAGGGAACCAATGACTTCTCCATAACCTGTCCATATGGGTATAGTAGGAGAGCATATGAAAGTGCTATGGCCCCTGAGCCACAGGTAAGACAAAGCTGGTATGATGTCAAAGGTATCCCACGCATCCAATCCCACATTTGGTATTAAGCACCAACCCAGAGCTACTGGTGATCTCATGCCCTCCATGACCTACACATCTTGAAATACAAAGCCATCACAACCCTATCCTATTTAAACATAAAAGGGAATCCTCATTGAAGGTAATACAAGGGAAAACTGTTGCTTCCTCCTTAATTAAATAATATTCCCAAACTGAGATGAGTAGACCATAGTGTAAAAGAAACAATGGGAAACAACAAGCAGAGATCCCCAACAAGGATGCCTAGTCCTACAATGGAAGTTTCCAAGGAAAACATAGAGGAAGCAACAGGAATAGAACCACAGAATGAAAACACAAGATGTGAGACCATGACTAAGCAAATGGCAAAGCTGATAACACATGAACAAAATACAAACAATCATATTAAAGAAATCCACACAACTGTCTTCACTAGGCTTAAGCTAATAGACAAAAACCAGACATACCTCAAAAGAGCATCTTTGGACAATGGAACACTCAGGAGCCATACATTGTTACTAGAAAAATTTTAGTGCCAGGGATGGGATACCTCCCAATGAGTTTTGGCTGGGGATTTCCCTGATACACCCAAAGCATTACAGGCCATTGCTGAGGCCTTTAGTTTCCCACCAGGAATAGATGGTGTGATAGTTAAGGTGTTGTCAACTTGATCTGTTTAGTAATCCATAGGTTGCTTCTAGGAAGGATCAACTAAAGGAGGAAGTCTTTCCCCCAGGGTGAGCCCTTACCCCAGAATGGGCAGCCCTGCCCAGAGGGGGACTTGATAAGGAAGCTCTGGGTAAAAAGAGTCCCTTCCTTCCTTCCTCCCTTCCTTCCATTTGGCTGCCGGAGCTGCTTGCTACTTTCCAGTGTGGATTGAAGACCAGTGAGGACGAAAGACCAGCATCAACAGAAGACCCCCGTGGAATGAAACCCAGTGGCTCTTCAGGAAGCCTCCAGTCTTTCCAGCACCATCTGCAGTGCCGGGTCAGGACTGCTGAGGCATCTGGCCGCGAGGACTGAGCAACTACCAGGTTCAGTGATTCTTGGGCCTGCAACTGCTATTGGACTACTGTAAACTAATCCAATAAATCCCCTTTTAAAATAATTCATTCTAGCTGTTCTGTTCCTCTAGAGAATCCTGACTAATACAGAATTTGGTGTCATAGCTTAGTTCGCAGGGACCCTGATCACTTGTCCCTTCCACAGGGTGTCACGTTGGTCCATTATATCGATGATATAATAATGCTTATTGGATCAAATGAGCAGGAGGTGGCAACCACTTTGGAGTTGCTGGTACAGCATATGCGCATCAGGGGATGGGAAATAAATCTATCCAAAATTCAAGGACCTTCCACCTCAGTGAAATTTATAGGAGTTCAGTGGTGTGGGGCATGTAGGGATATTCCTTCTAAGGTGAAGGACAAGTTGTTGCATTTGGCCCCTCCTACCACTAAGAAAGAGGCACAACATCTAGTGGGCCTATTTGGATTTCAGAGACAGCACATTCCTCACTTGGGTGTCTTACTCCGTCCCATATACCAAGTGATTTGGAAAGCTACTAGTTTTCAGTGGGGTCCAGAACAAGAGAAGGCTCTTCAACAGGTCCAGGCTGCTGTGCAGGCTGCTCTGCCCCTTGGGCCGTATGATCCAGCAGATCCGATGGTACTTGAGGTTTCAGTGGCAGACAGGGATGCTGTTTGGAGCCTTTGGCAGGCCCCCATAGGTGAATCACAGTGGAGGCCATTGGGATTTTGGAGCAAGGCTCTGTCATTGCCTGCAGACAATTATTCTCCACTTGAGAGACAGCTCTTGGCCTGCTATTGGGCCTTAGTGGAAACTGAATGTTTGACAATAGGACATCAAGTTACTATGCGACCTGAGCTGCCCATCATGAGCTGGGTGTTATCTGACCCACCAGGCCATAAAGTTGGACATGCACAGCAACAGTACATCATTAAGTGGAAGTGGTATATACGTGATCGGGCTTGAGCAGGCCCTGAAGGTACGAGTAAGTTACATGAGGAAGTTGCCCAAATGCCTATGGTTGCTACTCCTATTGCAGTGCCTTCTGTCCCCAAGCATGCACCTATGGCATCATGGCATGTGCCGTATGATCAATTGACTGAGGAGGAGAGGCATGATTTACAGATGGTTCAGCACGTTACACAGGCACCACCAAGAAGTGGACAGCTGCAGCGTTACAGCCCCTTTCTGGGACAATGCTGAAGGACTGTGGTGAAGGGAAGTCTTCACAATGGGCAGAGCTTTGGGCAGTGCATATGGTTGTGCAATTTGCTTGGAAAGAAAAATGGCCAGATGTGTGGTTATACACTGATTCATGGCTGTGGCCAATGGTTTGGACAGATGGTCCAGGACTTGGAAGGAGCACAATTGGAAAATTGGTGAAAAGGACATTTGGGGAAGGTGTATGTGGATAGAACTCTCTGAATGGGCAAAGGATATAAAGATACTTGTGTCCCATGTTAATGCTAATCAGAAGGTGACCTCATTGGAGGATGACTTTAATAATCAAGTAGGTAAGCTGACCCGTTCTGTGGATAGTGGTCAACCTTTTTCCTCAGCCACCCCTGTCATTGACCAATGGGCCCATGAACAAAGTGGCCATGGTGGCAAAGATGCAGGCTATGTATGAGCCCAACAACATGGACTTCCACTAACTAAGGCTGACCTGGCTATGGCCACTGCTGAGTGCCAAATTTGCCAACAGCAGAGACCAACTCTGAGCCCCCGATATGGTAGTATTCCTCGGGGTGACCAGCCAGCAACCTGGTGGCAGGTTGACTACATTGGACCACTTCCATCATGGAAAGGGCAGCGTTTTGTCCTTACTGGAATAAACACTTACTCTGGGTATGCATTTGCCTTTCCTGCACGTAGTGCTTCTGCCAAAACTACCATCCATTGGCTTACAGAATGCCTTATTCACTGTAATGGCATTCCACACAGCATTGCTTCTGACCAAGGAACTCACTTCACCACCACGGAAGTATGACAGTGGGCTCATGCTCATGTAATTCACTGGTCTTACCATGTGCCCCACCATCCTGAAGCAGCTGGCTTGATAGAACTGTGGAATGGCCTTTTGAAGAAACAGCTACAGCGCCAACTAGGTGGCAATAGCTTGGAGGGCTGGGGGAGTGTCCTCCAGCAGGCTGTATATGCTCTGAATCAGCGTCCTATATGTGGTACTGTTTCTCCTATAGCCCAGATTCATGGGTCCAGGAATCAAGGGGTGGAAATAGGAATGGTCCCACTTACCATCACCCTAAGTGACCCATTAGCTAGATTTTTGCTTCCTGTTCCCACAACCTTATGTTCTGCTGGAGTACAAGTCTTGGTCCCAGAGGGGGGAGTGCTTTTGCCAGGAGACACAAAGAACATCCCATTGAACTGGAAGCTAAGACTTCCCCCTGGTCACATTGGGCTCCTAATGCCCTTGAGTGAACAGGTTGAGAAAGGAGTTACAGTGATAGCAGGGGTGATGGATCCAGATTACCAGGGGGAAATTGGACTGCTTCTCCACAATTGAGGTAAGGAAGAGTATGCCTGGAGTGCAGGAGACCCTTTAGGGCATCTGTTAGTGTTACCATGTCCTGTTGTCAAAGTCAATGGACGACTGCAACAACCCAATAGAAGTAGTGTGGTAAATGGCCCAGATCCTTCAGGAATGAAGGTATGGGTTTCCCCTCCAAGTAAAGAACCAAGACCTGCTGAGGTGCTTGCTGAAGGTGGAGGAAATACAGAATGGGTAGTAGAAGAAGGCAGTTACAAATACCAGCTAAGGCCATGTGACCAGTTACAGAAACGAGGACTGTGATTGCAATGTTTCCATCCTGCCTTGATAACAGAGTGTTTGTATGTATCTACAGCAATATTACGATTATATCATTAGCTAACTGTTGAATTTATATTAGACCCATTATATTAGAGACTAAGCTTTGTGCTGGGGGGGAGATTTTGCTGTTCCGGTTGTACGTGGGATAGTTATGCCATGTTAGGCAGAATTATGAGCTTGTTACTGTTTTCATTTGAAAATAATGTATGATGTAAGGAGAAATGATTTGATGCCAAGTTGACAAGGGGTGGACTTGTGATAGTTAAGGTGTTGTCAACTTGATCTGTTTAGTAATCCATAGGTTGCTTCTAGGAAGGATCAACTAAAGGAGGAAGTCTTTCCCCCAGGGTGAGCCCTTACCCCAGGATGAGTGGCCCCGCCCAGAGGGGGACTTGATACAAGGAAAATCTGGGTAAAAAGAGTCCCTTCCTTCCTTCCTCCCTTCCTTCCATTTGGCTGCCAGAGCTGCTTGCTACCTTCCAGCATGGATTGAAGACCAGTGAGGACGAAAGACCAGCGTCAACCGAAGACCCATGTGGATCGAAACCCAGCGGCTCCTCAGGAAGCCTCCAGGCTTTCCAGCACCATCTGCAGTGCTGGGTCGGGACTGCTGAAGCATCTGGCCACGAGGACTGAGCAACTACCACGTTCAGTGATTCTCAGGCCTGCAACTGCTATTGGACTACTGTAAGCTGATCCAATAAATCCCCGTTTAAAATAATTCATTCTAGCAGTTCTGTTCCTCTAGAGAACCCTGACTAATACAGATGGTAAGACCCTATTGCAAAAGATTTCACATACTTGGGCTGCAAAATCACTGAGGAATCCTGCTGGAGCTCAGCTGAAAACCTTCTCCATGTAGACCAGCTGATAGAAAGCTGGAATAAAGCCATGCTGCATGCAGTTCAATAGGAGAAAGAGAAATTACCAATGAAGATACTCAACAGTGGACACTGTAAGCCTTATATTTGGCCAGGCAGACCAAAAAGGATCCAATGGGTGCAACAGTGGCACATCTGTTATGGGGGAAACCAACTGCTCTCCAATTTGACTAGAGGGCCGCTCCATGGGAAGGAATACATACCTGATCCTGGAAACCTATGACAGAGGTAGTCATGAGCCCTAGGAGTGTAACATCTGATGCTGTCTGGCTAAATGTATGTAGTGTGCTCACCAAATGGCCCAGTAAGCACTTCTCTTAATGTTTATACCCATGTATTAATGCTACTCTCACTTTTGGTAGAGAACCTTCTCTTTTCAGGTGGCAGTGACCTTGGGATAGCTGAGAAGGCACCATGATGCTGAGAAGTGACAGAGAAGTACTCAGCACTTAAATATCTCTATCACACCTTCCAAGGATCAGGGTCCATTGTGGAAGAAGTGGCAGAAAGAATGTAAGAGCCAAGGTAAGGGTAAGACTCCTTATAACAGGCTCCTCCAGATGCAAAATAGCCTGGATATCCATTACCTCACAGTGCCCTGACACTACCTACATAAGACCATCATAATAGGAGAAAAAGATCATGACATCAAAATAAAAAAGTGACTGATTGAGAGGGGGAGGGGATATGGTGGAGTGTGGAGTTTCAAAGAGGAAAGTGGGTGGAGAGGGAACTACCATGGGATATTGTTTACAATTATGGAGTTTATACAACAAAATTATGAAAGAAAATTTTCTCACCCTCTCAAAAGAGAGTTCCATTAAGATATAAGAAGCTAACAGAACCATAAACAGTCTGGACCAATTAAGAAACCCTTGAAAACACATTATTGTTAAAATTCTAAAGAAGGAAAACAAACAGCGAGTATTCAAAGAAGCAAGAGAGAAACCAGACATTACATACAAAGACAATCCCATCAGAATCACCTCATATTTCTCAATGGAAAACCTGAAGTCCAGAAGGGTCTGGAATGGAAAACTTCAAAGTCTAAAAATCTATGACTTCTAACCCAAACTACTCTATCCAGCAAAAGTGTCCCTCACAATAGATGGTAAAAGAAAAATTTTCCATGATATAAACTAGCTGTATGACTGTGTGAATACAAAGTCAAACCTGCAGAGAACACTTCAGGGAATTCTTCATACAGAAGAGTCAAAAAACCAATCTCAAGAGCCAGCAAGAAGAAGATCACAATAACTAAATCTAGAACAGGCTCACAAAAGTATAAAGTCCAAGAAAATACTAAACCTGATAAAGCTCCCTAACATGGCAGAGACCAATTCAAACCTCACAGTTATAAGCATAAATATTAATAGTCTTAACTTGTCCAGCAAAAGACACAAGTTAAAAAGGTGGATCAGAAAAATGGACCAACCCTTCTACCTGCTGCATCCAAAAGTCCAGCTCACCACTAACGACAGACAACTACTCAGGATGAAAGGATGTAAAAGGATATTCCAAACAAATTGAAATATGAAACAAGAAAGTTGTGTGATATTAATATCTAATAAAATTATTCAAAATAGACAAAGAAGGCTACTTAATACTCATAAAGGGAAGGATCTAGCATAAGGACATCACAATCATAAATCTATATGCACCAAACACAGGTGTAACACAGTTTATAAAACAAAACCTATGTGACAATAAAACAGAAATAAATAGTAACACCATCACAGTTGGGGACTTCAATACTCTATTGTCATCAATAGACAGATCATGTCAACAGAAAATCAACAGGGAAATAATACAGCTCAACAACACCATAGATCAACTACACCTTACATTCTACCACAGTTCAATAGAATCACACATTCTTCTGAGCACCCTACAGAACCTTCTCCAAAATAGACCATATATTAGGCCATAAATCATGCCTCCAAAAGTCAGGAAAATGATGTCATTCCCTGCATCTTATCAGATCACAATAAAGCTAGAAATTAACAACAAGAGACCAATCAGGAACTCCACCAGCCTCTAGAGACTGAACAACACACTTTTAAATAATGAATGGGTAGTAAAGAAATGAAAAAAAGTAAAATGTGTATAATTGAATGACAATGAGAACTCTACTTACCAAAACTTACAGAACACATTGAAGGCAGCCTTAAGGGGGAAATTCACAGCCATAGCACTTAATTCCTTTGTAACAGAGACAGAATGATACCAAATTAATAAGCTAACCACCCACCTAAAAACAAGAAGAATACCACCCTACGAGCTCCAGACAGAAAGAAATAATCAACATCACAGGAGAAATTAATGAGTTGAAAACTAAGAAAACTGATGAAACAGAGATGTGGTACTTTCTAAAAGTCAACAAAATTGATAAACTCCTGGCCAGTTTGATCAAATTGGTAAAAGAGAACTCTCAAATGAACAAAACAAGAAATTAAAAGGATGATGTCACTACAGACATCAGTGAAATTGGAAGCATCATCAGGTTTTATGAAGAGAGCCAGTCCCCAGACAGTCAGTGCGTCTAGTGCCAGAAGGTATTACATGGGCAACTGGGGGAAAATGACCAATATCTGTCCAAGCAACTCATGGTCTAACCTACTTAGCAACAAATAACCTGTCATGATGCTCACACAAGTGCAATAGTGGTTCATAGCCATGGTGGGAAACCAACTGCTCTTGATTCGGCTAACTGATCCCCTCAGTGGTATGGTACCCATAGCTGGATATGAGAAACAAGTCAGAAACATATACATACATAAGCCCCCTCTCCATTAACAAGCTACCACTAATCTTGGGATACAAAAGGGCCTATACCTATTAAATTCTCTATAAAAAATTAAGGGTTATCTCATTTGTCTGGTGCTAACTTACTCTCCATTGGAGAATCTGCTTCTCTTTTTCAAATAGATGTAGATCTTAAGGAGAGAGCCTCAAAAGGGCCCCAGCTGAAACTAAGAACAATTGGTAAAACAAGCAAGGGTTTTGTTTTCTTGGTGAACCGGGTACCAGCACAAGGGTGAAGGAGATTAACACAGAGAAAAATCAACTCCTACCAACTCAGAGATCCAGAGATCCAGAGGCCCCCAACACCTCATCACTGAAACAGACCAAAAATGAACCCATCATGGCTCAGGGAAATTTTGTGGAAGAGGGGACGGAAAGAATGTCAGAGCCACATGCTGGGTCATGATATGCAGAGACATTTATCCTACCCATAACTGTGGGCTAACTCCAGAATGCATGACCCATATACCTCAACAAGGAGGGGCCGGGGGGAAGGGGTAGGACATGGATGAGCCTAAGAATGCTACCCAATTGACTGTATTAGCTGAGTACAAAACTAATTAATAAAAATAAAAAAGAAAGTACACTAGAACCTGGAGAAGCCAAAATCTCAGCTCAAATATATTTGATTCTAAAGCCAGGTGTCTTTGATGCAATAAGTATAGTTTGACTTAGATCTGAAGAGAAAATATTGAATATGTATATACATGTAAACATAAATGGAATGTTTATAGGCAGGTATTACTCAAGGAAATTCTAGCATTCCAATAGGGTTTGCACATAAAAGACAAATAAAGCAAAAGCTTTCACATCTACTCATCAAATTAAAAAAAAAAAACAAACAAACAAACAAAAAAACAAATCCTCTACTCCACAAAATTGGATAATCTGAAAGAAATGGGTGAATTCCTAGACATAGAACACCTACCAAAACTACACAAACCTCCCCCGCCCAAAAGTCCAGGACCAGATGGCATCTCACATGAATTCTATCAAGCCTTCACTAAAGAATTGAAACCAAGGCCAGGTGTGGTGGTGCATGCCTTTAATCCCAGCACCCAGGAGGCAGAACCCATATGTGGAACTACAAACCAGGTCAGAATCCTATGAATACAAAGAGTTTGCTCTGCAATGACAAGTTCCCACTAGTCTCTGGATAAAAGTGGGTACACACCCATCAAATTCTCCCTAAATTATCAATGCTTATCCCATTTAACCTATGCTGACTTCACTGTCCTTCGGATAATCTGTTTTTCTTTTTCAAAAGGTATCAAGACCTAAGGAGACACAAAACCCCTTACACTTCAGCAAAGGCCCACCTGAAACCACAGAAGAATTTGGGAGACGAACAAGAGTACTGCTTACATTGTGACCCTGATAATCAATGCCAGGGTGAAGGAGACAGATGCTGATGGTACTCAACACAGTCCAAAGCAGAGGTCCAGAGGCTCCCAAGAGTTCATCACTGAGATAGACTTCAAACACACCCACCAAGGCTCAGAGAATTTTGAAGAAGAGAGAGCAGAAAATTGTAAGAGTCACATGTTGGGACATCAATCCCAGAGGCATTGCTCCCCTATCCCCAGATCTGACTACTGCTCTCACAAAACATAACCCACAACCCCATGGGGAATACCAGCCACCCCACTAAGTAGGTCCCCCAGTGGAATGGAGGCAGGGAAAAGGAAAACGATGGTACCAACACATGATATATCCATATTAAGCATGTCTGTAATTTAAAAAAAGCAATTACATTGCAGTTCATTACAATAACACAATGCATTAAAACTAAAGCAAAATATAGCATTATGAGAAGCCGACTGTAAAACATTCACATTTTACAACCATCTTCAAGAAAGTACATTTTCTTCTTCTATCTGTATTTTATTCTTTCAATTTTCTTACAATTCTTTTATCCTTTCTACCCTTATGTTATTAGATTGGAAGCATATTCTTTATTCAACCTTACTTTTTCCAAGGTTCAGAATAGTGCCTCACAAGTGGTATTTGCTTAAAACATATAAATTGACTGGACTGAAATGCTACATACAAACCCATGTGGTCCTCATAGCAGTTCTAGAATACTAATTACTATTAGCAAATTACAGGAGAGTAACTGTTTCAACACATTTCTAAGCCACATCTACTTTGATAGTAAAAATGCTTATCAAATGCATTCTGTGTATATAATCCCCATCAATTAGGTCCCATTATACTCTTTTCACTGGCAGACAAATAATGACCTTCATTTACTACTTCCCATGAGTGGGTCATAATTAAAGGTTGAACAACTCTATCTGTTGTGTAATCATTGAAATTCATTGTACTGGTTCAATACCTTGACAATGATCCTAATTAACGAAGGCAGTAATTATCAAATGGATAATCATGTGCATTATACTACATGAGGTTTTAATAGGCTACAAATTGTTAATGTGAGAAAAGATAATAGTATTTACAAGAATTTTCTCATTTGATTTTAAAAGCATTCATGATTATTTTTATTGAGAAATGTAAGTTTGTCACTATTATAAAGTGGCACTTTGAAAAAGTTTGTCAAATTTAACCTATTAACTGGAGTTTATATATTATACCATTGTCATTGGCAAATATTTACTTTCTAGAGTGAAAATACTGATTCAAATTTTAACTTAAAAAAGGCTTTGGAGCCATAAAATATATTGTGCATCCATAACACTGGAGTCATCTCTGGAGTTTGGATTATGTTAGAAAATCACAAAGGAAATTTTGGGGTATGGTTTTGCAAAAAATTTAAAAAATGATTTAATATCACCTACTATTGAAAACACTGGCTTATGGAAAATAAAAATAGATATATATATTTTCAGATAGTATATTTGAATAATATTTGTGCTCAAAAGAGGTCTATTTTAATAATATTTTCATAACTGACAATAAAAATGGGATATCAAACTTATTTTATTTTATAAAATAACATTTTTTCAAATATTTTTTATTTATTTACAAGCAGAGAGGGATAGAGAGAAGAAAAACAGAGGAAATAGGCATGCCAGACCTTCAGTCACTGCAAATGAACATCAGATGCATGTGCTGTTTTGTGCATCTGGCTTTATGTGGGTACTGGAGAATTGAACATGGGTTAGGTTTTGCAGGCAAGCACCTTAAACGTTGAGCCATTTCTCTGGTCCTAAATAACATTTTAACAAGCTATATTTACTGAAACAATGGAAAATAGAACACAGAGAAACTAGCATTAATTATCATCTTAGTACTATAGTGTTCATGCAATTTACTATAAATAGCAGAACTTAAAGAGAAGAAAATCTTTGATAAAGTAAATTCGTCTGTCATGTTGATATTTTTTCTTGGAAATACTGACATGTTTTCTTTAGAAGCCTTCCAATTCTCATTATGATTTTAGTGTACTTTCAGTATGTAGTACAAAAATATAGACCTAGTTTTATATCATATATATATATATATATATATATATATATATATATATATATATATATTCATAGTTGATGTTTTTCCTTTAGGGATCATTTCTAGCATTTTCAAATAATCTAACACTGTTGAAAATACTATGAGTTGTTATACTATCATTAAGGTCAGAATAGTACAATGAATTTCTCAGTGAATTAAAAGCTTTATTTGCTTACTTTTAAATGTTATGGAAGTATGACCATGGAGCAGTGTTCAGCTACAGCTTCTTTTAAGGGCAGTGACAAAAATACTACACTTTTGGTTTTCTTCACAAGTGTGATTGCTTCCATAAAAGAAAATGTTGGATTTTGTAGAATAAAGGAACAGAAACTATTTTAGGAAATTGGGGAAGAGAAAAAATATTATCTGTACTTCTTTGTAAAGAATTACCAAATTGAAACTGGCAGTAGTGAGATCAAAGCATAGCAGGAAGATGGACTTTTGGACATACTATGTTACAACATGAAGTGTCAAAATACTTGGCTTGTGGAGAAACTAACAATAAGTGCAGTGTGTGGTACTGAACAGAGTCAGTCCAGGTTACAGACTGGTGGACACTCAACTGGCATTGTGATCCTTAGAAAATACTGTGTAGACCAGTCAAACTCAAAAAGCTAGTGAGGGAGGTTTTGCAAAAGAGAGGCCTGTTCAGGTAAATATTTTAAAGCATGTTCTCTGGAAGCAATATAAAGAACAGATGGAGATGAAAATCATAGGAACTACTTAGGAAATGGCTATAGGTAGTATACCTGAGAACTAAGGTGATTATAATGACTAATGGTGGAGATGGTGAAAGTAGAAGGATTTAAGAAGTATTTACATGCTGCTGTGTGGTAATTAGCACATTCATCTTTGTTCCTTAAGGTCTCTGAAGACAAGATCCTTTTTTTTTTTTTTTTTTTTTTTTTTTTTTTTTTTGAGGTAGGGTCTTTCTCTAGCTTAGGCTCATGTGGAATTCACTATGTAGACTCAGAGTGGCCTCTACCTCTGCCTCCCAAGCACTGGGATTAAAGGCATGTGCCATCATGCCCAGCTGAAGACAAGATGTTTTCTGTATGTTATTCTACTCCTAGAAATGTACCTTCCCAGTTTTTGCTTTTTCACTATGTAAAGTGATTAAGTTGCTTTCTCTGACCTTTATGTTAGTATCTAGAACAATGGGCATATTTAATAGTTTATTTGTGCACACATGCATCACTGTGTACCCTTTCATCATATGCCACCCTTTAACTTATCAATGGGGTTAATTGTAAGAATTATAAAATTCATTCTTTCACTGCTTAAGCAAGCAGTAACTCCCTTCTCCTCCATTGCCAAGTACCACTAGGACAGACCACCAAGGTCATTTCACATGCCTTTGTGTGTTCTCCCTTTAACTTTAATCTCCTGATTATCTCTGTCTAGACCATGTGCAGCTCTTTTCTTCGTACCAAGCACACAACTCCTTGTGTAACTGCTAATGGCATTTTATTACATCTTATCAGTTTTATTTCAATCAGAGAAGTAGAGTTACTATGAATATGCTGAGTGGAGTTTGCAGAACATTGAACTTACTTAAAGGCAAGAGCAGATTAAGCAGTCTACCTGACTCTGCTTTCAAGTCATTAGGGCAAAGAGCAAGAATAAGAGACACATGGAAAGTGGGGAGAACAGTGATAAGCAGGGAGCCCCAAAGATGTGAGGGAACTGCTAGAACAGAGTAAAACTTGTCACAGGAGCTTCTGTCACCACTGTTGTCACAAATGACTGCTGGGTCACTCCTGCCTTTTGTTTATTGCACAGAATTCTATTTAGGGTAATCCTAATGTGGAATCACATCTGGAACAGGTGTCTAGAAAACACACTTCTAGTTTAGCTACCTGAATATAATAGAAAGTCACCAAATTATTCTTGTAACAAAAGTAGGTATAAGTTTGTGCTCATACTGATAAATATTGGATTTAAAAGAGTATATTAACTATAACCTTAAGGGCTATTAAATATGCAAAGATAGCAGAGGAAGACAAACAGAAATAGGGTGATTATAACTTATATTTAATGGATTGCTTTAGGAAAATATTGTAGTAAGGTAGGATAACTTCCTTATTGTACTTGGCAGCATAGATTAACAAGAACAAAACCTTCATGACACAACAATTACTCTTACATTAAATGAGAACCAAAATTGTTTTCAAAAAGTCTTGTGTGTATGTTATATAATACTTTCCACATAATGAGATAATGATTGTCATTATTTTCAATTAGGGCAGAAATAATGAATAATCCTCAACTGTAGAGTATTTCCAAGCTTAGCTGCTACATTTTATGGATTAGATTAACATATTCTATTTAGCTGAGAACTCCAGGTATTTGGACAAATGCAGCTACTAAACTTATGGCTGTAGAGCAACTCAGGTTCAGGTATAGATATTGATTCTAAGTAAAGTTCTTTTTGTCATCTGCAGTACAATTACATGCTAGAATGTATCTCTATGCCTTGCGATTCCATTAGTAATTAAACTGATACACTAATTGACTGTTTTTTAAACATACTGTTAAGATAAAAATTAGTAGATTTTAAAAGTATAAACCCAAAGTAGCAGAAATAATAACAAAAAATCATCAAAATATTAAAGATTTCCATATTTTGGTGAAAACATTAATAACCAAAGAAGGAAAGTAAAGGTTTCACAAGAATGATCAGAGGTGAAAAAAAAAAAAAACTGGTCTTCCAGACAAAATGAGGACCACCTAACCATGCCACACCTCCCCAGAAAGGCATTAAGGCATTAAGGGTTCCCTGGGTCTTTTAGGGGAGAGAAATCTCTAATAGATCGCCAGTGAGAGGGCGCAGAGGGGAAAAAAGGGAATTGGCCGATTCCTTGCTTTCTAGTAGCCCACCAGTCCCCAACTCCCCCCAAGCAACTGCCCAAGCCATAGTCCCAGCCTCAGGATAATCCCGCACTTACTGCCAGAAAGCGGACCCAGGCCAGCATAGTTCCACTTGTCTCACTCTACAGGGTCGATAGCCCTGCTACCCCCACCCATGAGTGACCTCGAGCAGGCTCTGCCCACTGACCAGAGTGAGCTCAGGCTCGATCCTTCTATCTGCCTGCCATGGGTGCACCACACATCTGCCTATGTGTGTTCAGCCTGCTCCGCTCATCTGCATGCTTGCTGCTTGGGCAGCCCACATGTCACAAGCTCAGGACTATTCCACCTGCCAACCTGCCAGAGCCCATGCCAGCTCAGGCCCAATCCCCCAGCTGCCATGCTGCCCCCACCTCCCTGCCCCTCTGTCTGCTGCACTTGATCTCAGGCAGCTCTGGCAGCTGCCTGGTGTGTTCTCAGGCTGATGCGCCCACCAATGTGTGAGCTCAGCACTGCTATGCCCGTCTGCTCGCCTGCCTGTGAGCTCAGGCCAGCTCCCCCAAGAGGCACTACTTCCACCACCCATGGAGACCACAGTCCTACTCTCCCTGCCCATACACTGTGATGGGCAGGCCACAGAGCAAAACAAATACCATGAAAAATCAAATGCAAGTAAATCCAATGAGATCATCCAGTCCTATAATGAACATCTCTAATCAAAACATAGAAGAGAAATTAAGATCAGAACACCAAACTGAAGCTGTCGAGCAATGCAACACTGATCAAGCTACTGGTATAACTTGCAGAAAAGCAACAAAGGACCCATAATTGTGTGGATGCTGCCATCACTAGACTAGACCTAAAAATAAGAAAATGGAAGGAGTTGAAAGACAGTTAAGAGATATGAAGTATACCTCAACAAGGAGAGGCCAGGGGGAGGGGGTAGGACATGGATGAGCCTAATGGTGCCAAATTGATGAGTACAAAATATGGTACCTAATGGTACCAAATTGACTGTATTCATTGAGTACAAAACTAATTAATAAAAAAAATAAGAGAGAAATGAAGGATAGTGAAAAAAAAGAGGACTGCAAAAAGCAGCAGGCGATGCTAACTGAAGACATAAAGAAATGCAAGGATGAATTCTCAGAAGCATCAAGAAAATCAGAAGATGATGTGAAAAGGAAGCTTGACAGAGGGATGGAAACTATACATAGAAAAGTAGTAGAAAATGCAAACATAATTGAATAAGTCCAAAACTCTTTGAAAGCTCTCAAGAATAGTCAGCCATATGGAGGATAGAAAATCCAATCTGGAAGATAAGACAGCATAAACCGTTCTACAGTTCAAAAGTTTTAATAAGTTCAAAAATTTCTGTGAACAAAACATAAGGGAATTATGGGATACCCTTAAATGTCATAACATCCAGATGATATAAATACCAGAAGGGGATGAAATTCAGACCAAAGGCATGGAGAAATTATTTACAAAATAATCAAAGAAAACTTTTCCACTCTCTCAAAAGAAAGGCCCATCAAGCTACAAGAAGCTAAAGAACTTGGACCAAAGGAGAAACTCTCCAAGACATATTATCATTAAGACTCTAAACATTGACACCAAAGAGAAAATCCTAAAAGTAGCTATGGAAAAACAGCACATGACTTTTAAAGGTAACCCCATCAGAATTACTCCAGACTTCTCAATGGAAACCATGAAAACCACAAGGGCCTGGAATGGAACACTGCAAAGTCTAAGAACCTATGGCTTCCAATCCAAATTACTTTACCCAGCAAAAGTATCCCTCATAATAGATGGTGAAAAAAAAAAAAACTTTCCATGACAAAACTGAGCTTTACAATTATATGAACACAAAACCAAACCTACAGAGAATATTTCAGGAAAGTCTCCACACAGAAGAATCAAATAATCAACCTCAAATGCTTAGAATAATTAGATCACAATAACCAAACTCAGAGAGGGAACAAAAAACTTCAAAGTCCATGAAAACACCAAACCACATATACCAAACACAATATGGCAGTGATCAACTCAAAGCTCACAGTCATTACCCTAAATATTAATGGCCTTAATTCACCCATCAACAGACACAAGCAAACAGGGTGGATCAGAAAATTAGACCCCTCCATCTATTGTCTTCAGCAAACCCACCTCACCACTAAGGACAGACACCTCCTCAGGGTGAAAGGGTGGAAAACGATATTCCAAGCAAAAGGGAATAAGAAACAAGCAGGTGTAGCTATACTAATATTAGATAAAATAGACTTCAAACTAAAAATAATCAAAAAAGACAAAGAAGACCACTTCCTACTTATCAAGGGAATGATCCATCAAGAGGATATCACAATCTTAAATCTTTATGCACCAAACATAGGGGCACTACAGTTCATAAAATAAAACCTACTTGACAATAAAACAGAAATAACCACCAACAACCATCATAGCTGGGGACTTCAGTACACCACTATCAGTAACAGACAGACCATCCAAACACAAACTAAACAGGGAAGTAAGAGAGCTCAACAAAACCATCAATCACTTAGACCTAATGGACATCTACAGAACATTCCACCCCAAATCCACAGACTACACATTCTTCTCAGCAGCCCATGGAACATTCTCTAAAATAGACCATATACTGGGTCACAAAACCTGCCTCCATATATTTAGGAAAATTGACATAATTCCCTGCATGATATCATATCACAATGCTATATTGCTAGAATTTAACAATAAAACACCCACCAAAAATCCCACTGGCTCCTAGAAACTGAACTGTGCACTTTTAAACAATAAATCGATAGTGGACAAAATAAAAAGTGAAATTATAAAATTTCTAGAAATTAATGATGATGAGAACACATCATACCAAAACTTATGTGACACAGTGAAGGTGGTTCTCAAGGAAAAATTCATAGCACTAAATATCTTCATAACAAAGACAGAGAGATCCCAAATCAATAACCTAACCATAGACCTAAAGGCACTGGAAAAGAAGAAGAATCCAACCATAAAAGCTCCAGACAGAAAAAAATAATTAAGATAAGAGCAGAAATTAATGAGTTGGAAACTAAGAAAACAATTAAGAAAATTGATGAAACGAAGAGCTGGTACTTTGAAAAAATAAAAATGATTGACAAACCCCTGGCCAATTTGATCAAGCAAAACAAAAGAGATTCTTGAAATTAACAAAATTAGCAATGAAAAAGGACAGATCACAACAGACATAAGTGAAACTGGGAGAATCATTAGGACTTATTTCAAAAACCTCTTCTCCACAGAACTGGACTATGTGGAGGAAATGGATAAATTCCCTGACACATAAGATCTACCAAAGCTAAACTCAGAGCAGATTAATCTTCTGAACAAACCTATCACACTCATCAAGATTGAAAAGCTAATAAAAAATCTCCCCAAAAAGAAGAGTCAAGGACCAGATGGCTTCTCAGCTGAATGCTATCAAACCTTCATGGAAGAACTCAAACCAGTCTTTCTCAAACTGTGCCATGCAATTGGAGACAAGGTAAAGCTACCCAACTCCTTCTATGATGCTAGTATCACCCTAATTCCAAAACCAGGCAGAGATGCCACAAGAAAAGAAAACTAGTGGCCTATTTCCCTGATGAACTTATACGCAAAGATCCTGAACAAAATCCTCACAAACCAACTCCAACAACACATCAAAAGCAGTATCCACCTTGATCAAGTGGGATTCATGCCAGGAATACAGGGATCGTTCAGCATATGGAAATCTGTCAATGTAATACACAACATAAACAAGGTTAAACACAAAAACCTCTTGATGATTTCAATAGATGCAGAAAAGGCTTTGACAAAATATAACATTACTTCATGATCAAAACATTGGAGAGAATTGGCATGGTCCATTCATATCTTAACATAATAAAGGCTATATACAAAGCTTGTAAAGCCCAAATAATATTTAATGGAGAGAGACTGGAGGAATTTCCATTGAGATCAGGAAGAAGACAGGGTTGTCCACTCCCACCTCTACTCTTCGATATAGTACTGGGAGTCCTAGCTCAAGCAATAAGACAGGAAAAAGAAATAAAAGGGATACAATTAGGAAAGGAAGAAGTTAAGTTAGCTCTATTCACAGACAGCATGATTCTATATGTAAGAGACCCAAGAGACTCCATTCCAGAGCTCTTGAAGGTGATTAACTCCTTTAACAAAGTAGGAGGGTACAAAATTAATGCACAAAATCAGTAGCTTTTGTACATGCAAATGACAAAGGTACAGAGAAAGAAATAGGGGACATGGTACCATTCTCAATAGCAATAACAAAAATAAAATACTTTGGGATAACATCAACCAAAGAAGTGAAAGACCTATGCAAAGACAACATAAAAACAAAAAAGAAATTGAGGAGGACTTGAGGAAATGGAAAGACCTCCCATGATTCTTGATAGGCAGAATTAATATTGTGAAAATGGCAATCCTACCAAAGGCAATATACAGAGTTAATGCAATTCCAATTATAATGCCAACATTGTTCTTCACAAAGATAGAAAAAATGATCTCACAGTTCATATAGAAAGGCATAACGTATATCCTTATGCATAACCAAGCATATCCTCAGCAAAAGAAATACCTCCGGAGTCATTACCATACTGATCAAAAGCTATGTTACAAAGCCATAATGATAAAAACAGCATGGTGCTGGCATAAAAGCACGGGTATTGACCAGTGTAATAGAATTGAGGACCCAGACTTTGGGTCAAGCAACTACAGGTACTTGGTATTTGACAAAGGTCCTTAAAAATATGCCTTAAAAATGACAGCATCTTCAACAAGTTGTGTTGGACAAACTGCATAACCATATGCAGTAAGTTGAAACTTGATCCACACATCTGGCCATGCACAGCACTCAAGTCCAAATGGATCAAAGACATCAATATAATACCAGAATCTCAGCTACTACTGGAAGAAAATATTGAGGAACGTTCCATGATATGGGAATGGAAAAAGACTTCCTGAAGAAGACCCCAGTAGCACAGGAAATTAAGCAATTAGTCGACCAATGGGATCACATGAAGCTGAAAAGTTTCTTCACAGGCAAATATACAATAAGCAAAGCCAATAGATTATCCACAGAATGGGAGAAAATGTTTGCTGATTATTCAACTTACAGAGGCCCAATCTCTAGAATCTTCAAAGAATTCAAAAACCTAAGCAATAAATAGTCAAGCAACCCACTTACAAAATGGGGCAAAGAGCTGGACAGGCAGTTCACAGAGGAAGAAATACAAATGGTAAATACACACTTAAGAAAATGTTCATCATTCCTAATCATGAGGGAAATGCAAATTAAAACAACTATTAGATTCCACATTACCCCAGTATGGACAGCAAACATCAAAAAAATCAAATGAAAATAAATGCTGCCAAGGATGTGGAGAAATGGGAACCCTCATGCATTGTTGATGGGAATGTACGATGTTACAACCACTTTGGAAAGCAATATGGAGACTCCTAAAAAAGCTGACTATAGAGTTACCAACAGACCCAGTTATTCCCTTACAGGGCATGTACCCTAAAACCTTTAAATCTCAGTCCAGAGAGATTTGCTCAACCATGTTTATAGTGGCTCAATTCATAATAGCTAAGAGCTGGAATCAACCCAGATGCCCATCACTAGAAGAATGGGTAATGAAGATGTGGTATATATACAGGATGGAATTCTACATAGCAGTAAGAAAAAATGGCACAATGAAATTTGAAGAAAAATCACAGAACCTGGACGAGGTCATTTTCAGTGAACTCACCCAATCACAGAAAGACAATAACCTCATAGTCTCACTGATCTATAGCACCTAACCAAAATCTACCCAAGATTCTGACATACCCAGCAAGCATTCAAGGACCTAACAATAGGGTGGATAGGGAGGGAGAGGAGGGTGTTGGGGTCACAAATCTGGACCCAAACCGGCAATGCTACCATAAAATTCTACATCCTAAAAGACAAACCAAATGGTTGAACCTTCACTCAGCCCTTAGAGAGAACACCTGAGTCACAAGGCACTGGAGAGGGTATGAAAAAGACTGACCTTAATCTTCTACAGCCTCTCTCTCTCTCTCTCTCTCTCTCTCTCTCTCTCTTTCTCCCTCTTCTTTCTAACTCTTTTATATTACTTATCTTTTTCTTCCTTCTCTTCATGGGCACTGACTTGCAACTCCCAGCACCAGCAGGTGGCTATCATCCACAATGATCTTTTGATCAGTGTAGCAGACAGATTCAGGTTCGCTGAGATGAACTTCCAGACCAGGCACAGTTATGGAGGAAGGGATTTATTGAAGCTTACAGATCCAGGGGAAGTTCCATAAAACCAGAAGAAACTGGCCTGCTTTCACAGGCCCAAGCAGAGAGAGAGAAAAACCAGCCTAAAGGTCAAAAGCCGGAGCACACTTCAGGAACTCCAGCTAGGCACACTTTGCATATCTATACATTGGAATCTGAAACCCACCACCACACTTTAAGATCCACCCAGTGACTGCCTCCAGCCAGGTGGCTAAAGATGCAAACTACAAGCAAATAAACAACTAAATATATTGGGGGCCATCTATTCTATTCAAACCACCACATTCCGCCCCTGGCCCCCAATAGATTTATAACCATCACACATTGTAAATTGTACTCAGTTCAATTTCAAAAGGTCCCCACAGTCTTGACCAATTTAAGATATGAAGGCCTGTAAAATCAAACAAGTTAAGCATTTCTAACATATAAAGGCACAAATAAACATTTTCAACTGGTATAAGGCATAGCAAGGAGAGACTAAAACAATGCAAACTCAACCACCATCAAACAAACATCAAACTTCTGCAGTTCAAGTTCAATATATCCAGAGACTAACAGTCTCCAGACTTTCCAATTCTACCCCTCCAGCTGGGCAGAGTAGCCAGGGAACACTTCCATCCCAGACCAACAATGTGCTCTATGGTAGCCCTTGCACAGTCCTGGTATATACAAAACATCTTCAGGTCTTCATGCAAACCACGGTCCATCTTCCAAAGGCTCTTTCAGCCTATCAGGGCATCATGCCCTGCCTCATGCCACATCTCAGCAGCAGCTCCTGGAACCATGTGCAATTCATGACCACTCTTCACATTTTCCAAAGGCTCTTTCAGCCTATCAGGGCATCAGGCCCTACCTCATGCTGCATCTCAGCAGCGGCTCCTGGAAGCATGTGCAATTCACGGCCACTCCATGCATTTTTCATGCTTCTGAAACCAATACCAGGTATGCAGGACACAGCCATATTCTTAATTCAGGGACGAAACAAATCATAGCCTTGAAAAGCAGGTTCCTTCTCCAGTCAACTCTTTCCAAAAGTGTTTGCATTTCTATGATAGTCTTTCCTCAGGCATCCTTTCCATTGTTTTAATGTAAAGCAGTTGGAACATCTTCCTTAAGATTGCTAATGTGTTTGACAATAGCAGGTTCAGTAACCTAAAACCAGTCTCAGTGCCAGTAATTTTAACTTGCTTGAGGTTTTCCAGCTTAAAATCTTAAATCTCTCAGTCCAATATCTCTAGCCAAGCACATCAGTCCATTACAAATTTAACCTTGATCAAACACTCTGGGCCTGGGCAGCAGGACGCAGCCAGCCCTTATGCCAGTAGCCCAGTTCTAACAAAGTCCTCTTCAGTCTTTCCTTCCCCTTAGAAAGCTCATAAGCCAAGCCTTGAAGTTCAATGCTGTCTGCACTTAGCATTCTCAGACTCTCATCAGAATAGTGCATAAAACTTGGCTTACCACTCCAGACGACATCTTGAGTTGCAAGCACCAAGTCCATGCCTGTTCCTCCAAAACAAAGGTTCCATAAGATCAACATCCACATAGTAAGGTTCATCTCACCCCACTCCTCGGTACCAAGTTCTGTAGCAGACAGATTCAGGTTCGCTGAGATGAACTTCCAGACCAGGCACAGTTATGGAGGAAGGGATTTATTGAAGCTTACAGATCCAGGGGAAGTTCCATAAAACCAGAAGAAACTGGCCTGCTTTCACAGGCCCAAGCAGAGAGAGAGAAAAACCAGCCTAAAGGTCAAAAGCCGGAGCACACTTCAGGAACTCCAGCTAGGCACACTTTGCATATCTATACATTGGAATCTGAAACCCACCACCACACTTTAAGATCCACCCAGTGACTGCCTCCAGCCAGGTGGCTAAAGATGCAAACTACAAGCAAATAAACAACTAAATATATTGGGGGCCATCTATTCTATTCAAACCACCACAATCAGAGAAAACTACAAGGTTTCCTAAAAGAAAGACAGATTTCTGTCAGAGTACTTATGACCCACCATAGGATAGTGGTAAGACCCTACTGCTGAAGACACCATATGTGGTTGACATGTAACATAGATTAACATGGCTGGAAGTTGGAAGAGAGTCATTTCCCAGACAGTTAGCACATCTAGTGCCATAAGATGCTACATGGGCGACTGGTGGAAAATGACCAATATCTGTCCAAGCAACTCATAGTCTAACCTACTTAGTAGCAAATAACCTGTTGTGATGCTCACGTAAGTGCAATAGTGGTGCACAGCCATGGTGGGAAACCAACTGCTCTTGATTTGGCTAACTGATCCACTCAGTGGAACACAACCTACAGGTGGAGCTTGGAAACAAGTCAGAACCATATCCAAAAATGAGCCCACTCTTCATTATGAAGCTACCACCAATCGTGGGCTACAAAAGGGCCTACACCTATTAAATTATCTCTAAAAAAATATTGGTTATCTCATTTATCTGGTGCTAACTTTACTCTCCATTGGAGAATCTGCTTCTCTTTTTCAGATAGATGCAGATCCTAAGGTGAGAACCACCCCATCATACCTCAAAAGGGACCCAGCTGAAACTAAGAATATTGGACAAAGGGTGCAGTTTTCTTGGTGAACCTGGTACCAGCAAAACAGTGAAGGTGATAGACACAGAATACAATCAACTCCTACCAGATCAGATATACAGAGACACAGAAGTTCCCAAGACCTAATCACTGAAGCAGACCTAAAATGAACCCAACATGGCCCAGGAAAAATTGCTGAAGAAGGGGCAGAAAGAATGTCATAGCCACACGTTGGGTCATGATACACAAAGACATTTCCTCCTACCCATAACTGAAGGCTAACCCCACAATGCATGACCCATATACCTCAACAAGGAGGGGCTAGGGGGAGGGGAGAACAGGGAGGAATCTAATAATGGTATCAACAGGACTGTATTCCCTGGGTACAAAACTAATTAATAAAAACAAAGAATAATCAGAGGTTTCATTGAAGGAAGGAATCACTGTTCTTTAAAGTGCTCTGAGCATGATCACGGATGAAGAATGGATGAGTATGTAACCCAAATTGCAGGACTAATCACTCGAGATTTAATTTCAATGTTATTTGGGCATCTCCTGCCTACATTCTCTGCAATAAGACATGCACTAAGGTTCATGATTCTGTACCTAGAACCAGCCAGTATTTAAACTTTGATCTTGGACAACAAAATAATAACGAAAATAGTTATTTTCCAATCAATCCAATAATTTACCTAGGAGAAAGAGAATAGGTCATATGAATGTGTCTCTAACAAAGCTTTCCTAATTGTGTTATTTAGGGGAATAAAAATACAATGGGATGAGGCTGCTCACTTGCTCCATTCCAGTGTTTGAAAGTACATTTATCCCTTATGCAAAGAACATTACAAAGTTCTCTAAATATTCTTTCACCAATTAATGTTAAATAGTAATTATGTAGCTAACATAATCTTCAGCAAATATATAAAGAAGGATAAAGGCAATTGCAAAATGCAAAATGCAAAATGACATAGGGAGTAAGAATGGTAAAATTAAAATCTACATCTTAGAATTTACTGACTGTTTCCCTTCCAATATATGTACTTCTTTACAGCAGGCAAATAAAGTCACTGAATTTTTTTCTGCTTATTGTTTAGCAGCTCTTATGTATTTACACAACAGGAATTCTTTTGTGAATGCCCTGTTTTTCTTTCTAACACTGAATGCAACCATCCATGCTATGCTATTCAGTGATACTGGCTTCCATTGCTGAGTAAGAATTGACCGTGTCCCACACCTACATTTATTAGTTCTACCGTTGTTCCTATAGGACACTATATGTGTTACTGTTTGTGTCACTGTGTCAAAATGTCTGACTAGAAATTTTTAAATGGAGGGCATTTATTTTAGTTCATGGTTTCAGTGGTGTCAGTCCATAATGGAGTATTTTCATGGTATTCAGAACAGTTCACCTCAAGGCAGGCCAGGAAGCAGAGAAAGGGAACACACGTTCATCCTTGACTTTCTCCTTTCTCCTCTTTAGGCTAACCATGACAAGTTGAAAACTCCTCCAGGTGTGCCTAAATCCACTAGATGATTTTAAATCCCACCAAATTGACTACAAAGAACAACCACCACAAGGGCTATTATAAAAGTGATGCCTCAGTCATTGCTTTATGTGTTTTCCAAGTGGACAGGTGTAAGTTTCTGGTATATTTTAGCCTGTGGTATCTGATGCTTCAAACCATTAGCATTAATTGATATCTCAATATTAATAGATACTGACAAATTATTTTACAAATGTTTCTAGTCACATAGTCTCCTAGGAGTGTGTGCTTATAGAAATATAATTTGTCATATTCTAATTTAACACATATCTCTAACTTATTTTTATGTATTCCATGGTAGGACAAAGATATTTTCACATGAGTATCTAATATTTTTGTAACACTTAACAAAAAGGAGAGGAAGGAAGAAAGATTATTGTTCCTTTTATGTGATAGATTCATCATAAGTCAAGTGAGCAGGTGTAAATATAATTGCAATTTCTGTCTCTTTCTCTTGTGTTGGACATTGAGTTTTGAATGGTTAGTTTGTTCTAATGTTGGTACCACAGGTACTACCATTATAGCTAATTTACAAAACAATTTAAAATCAGAAACTTAGAAAATAAAAGCAAGGAAGTTTGCTAAAAAGTTAGAAGTAAAGTAAAAGATAGCACAAATGATATAGCATATTAATAAGATGGTATAAAATTCCAAAAATTCAAATTTTCTGTAAAAATTATACTGTAGAAGCAGTCAGCAATCAATACCATTTCAATGAAACTTTTAAGAAGCCTCACTTCTAACTCACACATCACTACCACCTACACTACTATCAGTTATTACTGACACTACCACCACTCAAATTACTTTTCCAAATAGTTGAGATTGTACATAAAGCTTAAAGTAGTTTTGATTAATCTCTTAAGGATAAAGTCAACAGTAATGTATCTCTTGTATTTGATTTAGAATGATATTATTTTTTCTTAAACTCACTTCTTTAATTTTAAAATATTTTGGTTTTTAATTTTTATAATATGCTTTTCTTAATTATAGCCTTAATGTGGACATAGACAGTATGTTAATGAATTTTTATGGAAATTTAAAATTAATGTCATAGCAAAGTTTTAGAGACTGAAGGAAATCTTTGAAAACTATTGAAGTTCTCCATCGTGCTTTCACTTGATGTCACAGAGCTTCACTTTTGAATGATGCCCTTGTCAAGAAGTCTGTACTATTCAATTTGGGTTGTGATTATAACAGATTTTCAATTAATGTACACTAGTTTCATGGTATAACTCTCTCTAGCCAATGTTAACATTTCAACCTCATTAAGATATTATGTTATATAAGTGACTATTGTTAGCTCTAATATTAATTCTGTGTCTTCTAGTAATTGAATCTAAGAGCAGTGACACCAAAAGAATTACTGACTTAATTCAGATAACTTCTCAGCAAAGTATAATGTGAAATAGCATACTTTGACATAGAATAAGTAGAAATAATGTTTTAAAATAAGAAATCATTCATTTGGAAAGCATTATTGCATTTTAAGTTATAGTGGTTTGTCTAAATGTACTTCCTTACAGTTATAATTTCTGAACTTTATATTCAACCTCTATCAAGTAAAAACCGAAAAATTGAGGTCAGTATTTATATTTCATCTTGCTTGTGAATATTAATAAGTAGTACAGAGAAGGGAAATAATAAAAGATTATAGTAGATCTTAGAGAAACTTTGGATAAAATACAATTTTACTGAACATTTGCTATTGAAAGCAGGTGTTTGTGAACATACAGACAAAAAGAGAAATATAGTAGTTGCTGAGAATTTTGTCAGTGTGACAATAACACATAGGATATATGTAATTTTAATAGTCACATAACTCTGATAGAGATATATTATTATTCTTATTTTATAGTTAGAAAATCCTAAAGAAACAGAGTTGAATAACTTGCCCAGTCACAGAACAGTGAGCAGGCAGTCTGTGCATATGTGAAGTTTTCCCCAGTCTTCTAATATACATAACCTACTCTTTTATCCCTGCTCCTGTCTCCCTGGAGACCCTTCTCTGTGGGAATATGGTATTCACTGTGGGATCATGAAGACCTCAGTCAGTCCCTGTGGGGCAGTGGGGTACTGTTCCTCAGGGTACATCTACCCACTCTGTGGCTCTTTCAATCTTTTGTCCCCCTCTGAACTGAACCAAAGAGATTGAATGAGATATAGGCCCAAGACAAAAGAATGAGTCTGTTTTATTTGAACTACTGAAAAATAGGTTCTTCCTAACTATAGAGACCATAGACTTGAACCAGGAGGATGATAGTTAACAAATATTCCTTCAAAGATCTTGCTTATATCCCTGCTGGAGTATGTTTAAGCTTGATTTTCTATACATGATAATCCAAGGAGTTCTCATTAGTTGACAGTGCTGGGAATCAAGTCTAGTTCTGTGGTCTGTTTCTCTGTATTTGCTTCATGTGCTCATGGCAAATAGCTACAATTCTCACAGGCTAAACAAATCTAACTATTTTAAATTGCATTGAAAGTAGACAAACATTTTTACTTGTAAAAATAGTTTACTCAGTAAATCTCATACATCAACATCAGTGAGACAATTTGCAATAAATAGACATCATGGTTCTTATTTTGTGACTCTGAGTTTATCATCTGTGTGAAAGAATATAACATTCCTTGTTTCACTGGCAATGGCAAGCCTTAAAAGATTTCTAATCTATCTGTTTACCTATCTATTTGTTTATGTATCTATGTATGTATGTATGTATGTATGTATGTATCTATCTATCTATCTATCTATCTATCTATCTGTCTGTCTATCTATCTATCTATCTATCTATCTATCTATCTATCTATGTATCATCTGTCTATCTACTTCTACATGGAAAAGGAAATTTTCTTCCTAAATGTGTTATAGGTCTACCCATATTGCTCATGGGGCTAAGATTATAATACCTTTGTCTTTTAAACCTCAGTAGACTTGGACACATGCAATAACGTAGTAATTCCAGCCTCTTTTGTGGCAGGTCTTCAATTCTCCATTGTGAGAAGCTTCCAAGTTTGCCAAAAGGACACCATTAATTATAGAATGGAAAATTATTCTCATTTTAATTTCTGGATCATCACGAGCTATCAACACATCTTCTATAACAAACAAAATAATTTATAGCCTCTGTAACAAATCCTCTACTCCAAGTATGCATGATCTCTTTATTCTACCTTTATTGTTGTTGCTATTGAAAGATGTATCCAAATGCATAAATATTTTTAGGACAAACTTGGCACAAAATAATTCATCTTATGGACCATCATTGACTGGACTAATTTCCCAGTTAATTTAATTAAACAACATAAGCACACTGAAATCCTGTCAGGGAACATGTACTGAGTAAATATTTATGAGGTGAAAGTTTTATAAAAATAACATGCCATTAAAGTGTCTGACTTTTAGTTATCTATTTCTACATTTAGTTTTCACACTTATTTATATATTCATTTTTTATTAAATTTATTTTGAGTGTCTCATGTGTGCCAACCATTGTTCTAGGCAGGAGGTTTAATTAGTCAATTGTGACAAGATGCTAAACATCCTGCTGCTTACAGTCTAGAATGCACAAATATAAAATATACACAGTACAATGACTAGTGAAAAATATGGTAAGGAATCTGGAGTAACAATGTGTGGGTAGAGGGGCTATTTTACTGTTATTTTCACAGAAATGAGGACATTTCACAAGACCTGAAAATAGTGGAATGAGTCTTGCTCCTGTGGGTCTGCAAATAAAGAATTCTAATGCAAGAGACAAGCAGAGAAAATCCAAAATGTAAAGGCAAGGAACAGTCTCAACCTCAAGAGTCATGTATTGTTTGAGAATGTGACTTTTAATGTTTCCAACAAAACAATAAACCAATAGAAATTTTATGACTTTAATCAAGACCACATATTTGTCAGGTAAGACATCTATAACCAGAGCCATGACGGGTGACTAACTTTTCACAACTTAAGCAATGCCTTCTGTTGTAGGCAATAGGTAGGAAAGTATGCATACCTGTATGTATGTACATATGTATGTATGTACTTGGTTAGTTTGCTTGACTTCTTTGTCTAGGAGGAAAAATTTCAGAGCCTTGTATATGTCAGGCAAGTGCTCTAACACTAAGCAAAATCCACAACTCAAGGTATAGGTTATTTTTCTTGATTTTTTTGAGATGCGGTACTAGACTGTTCTTGAACTCTTGATGTTCGTGACTTAGTGTGAGGCATACAGAATGCTGACTTTGTGAAGGAAAGTTTGTCATCACAGTAAATGTAAAATGTGAACTGAGAATGTGTATTCTCTCCAAAATTATTACCATGCAGGGGTAGATCCTATTCATCTTTGCTTGCCAGTGCTTATGTGTAATGTTTGCTGAAAAGTAATGAGTATAATTCAAGGCTGCATTTAGCTCTTAGATTGGAATTTTGCCTCCTGAATCTAAGGAGAAAAAAAAAATATATATATATACATTTTATATGATAAATGTTACATGCTTTAATAGTCACAAATGGGAGTTCCTGAGAACACAAGAAACATACCCATGTACATGAATCCTACCCGTAGCACTATAAAAAGAGTTACACCCACGCGGTCAGGCTAAGTAATCTCAAGATTGTGCAAGATGGTATCACTCAGCAGCCAATATTTTAAGTCATTTGAGGGTGATTATTGGCTGACTTCTAGATACTACCTAAAAACAGTCTCCCTATTCAGAGCCAATAAGACTTCATATGACATTTAAGACAGTTTGAGCATCATATTTTTTTTTTTTTTTGTATCTCTCAGTCCTGAAATTTCACTGAGACTTTGCAGAATGGCTCAGGCAGCTGTAGAGTTTGCTTCAAAACTGAGGAACTTTGAACCCAAGAACTCCAAAATTCTAATGGAAGCCAGTGATTAACCTGCCTAAACATTGTTACAGAGCCAGATATTATAATTGTTATCCTAAGCCACAAGCTATCTTCTTTGCTCCAGAAGGTAGTACAGTCTTTACTTTTCAAGATGTTTCACAATAATATATCCTAAAAACGAAGTAGGGAATGAAACAGAAAATTCTGCTCAGAACATACTAGGATCAAAAAGACCCAAGAAAAGTTTTCTCTAATAGCAAAGCTAAGGAAAATTCATGCAGGCCCTTCAAGGTTTTTGAAATGTAGGCCTAATTAATGATCGAACCAGTTAAGTTTTATGCTAAGAGCTGACATACAAAAAGGGTGCACTGTTTTATTTTAGCATTATGCTAATAAGTAATAAAATATAGAATGTGAAATGTTTAATATCTATACTTAAATTATGTCAATGTAAGATTAAAGTTCATGGAAAAATCCAATGGAAATTGAATTTTCAGTATTTTAGTGCAAATTCTCAATATTGCTAATAGGACCTAATGACTTAACTTTGGTAAATGAAAGAAAAGAAAGAAATTAAATGACATCATTTGTCCATGTAAACTTGATATATTAGAAAGGGGCATCTTAAATGCATTAACACAGAAATGTATGTTTAAAAGGATTAGGATAATTATCTAACTCTTTAAAAATAAGGACTTATATCTGTACCTATAATAGCCTCCAATATAATATATGGGAATTTTTATAGAAAAGGATTGCATTTTTAAATATTTTATTATTTATTTATTTGAGAGAAAGAGTGAGAAAAAGGCTAGTAAACAGAGAGAGAATAGGTGCTCCAGAATCTCTAGCCATTGCAAATGAACTCCAGACACATGTGACACCTAGTGCTTCTGGCTTTATGTGTATACTGGGTACTCAAATCTGGGTCCTGATGCTTTGCAGGGAAGTAACTTAACCACTGAGTAATCCCACAAGCCTGAATTTTAAAATTAAAAAAAAAACAAATACATCAAAAGTCATATTCAAATAAATTATCATTTTACACACACACACACACCACACACACACGCACACACACACACACATATATATATATTTAGATAGATGATTGATAGAGATAGATATATTTATATAGTTACATATACATATATCTGTATATATGTGCATGCATATTTCAGTTTCCCAATACATGTATATGTTTGAACTATTAAGTATATAATGGTACTATATCTATATCTAATCTATATCTATATCTATATTTATATCATCTATCTATCTATCTATCTATCTATCTATCTATCTCTCTATATATATATATATCATGATTTTAAAATACTTATAGCTAAAAATGCTGAGTTTTTAATAAAAGTAACTTGCTGATGGATGGACTGGCCCTACTGCTAGTGGCTTTGACTGGTCCCAGTATAGTTGCTGAAAGTTCGGGGCTGTAGCAAGCTTCTTCAAATGATACCATAAAGGGTGCTGTATCAACTGACGATACCTTTCAGAAAGATCCATTGGTAGACTAATATCCAGTTTGGTAGTTTACTCACAGTAGAACTATAAAAATTATATTATCACGCATGAACACATTGTAATTTGATCATAATCTGTTACTACCTTCTTTGTCCTACCTGCCTCAACTGCTTCTATTGAACCCCATTTTTCCAACCAAACCCTCCCTGTTTAATTTGGTGTGCTTCTTTTTTCTTTCTTTCTTTCCTTCCTTTTTACCCCTGTCTCTCTTTCTTTCAGCTTTCTTTCTCACTCCTTTGCCCTCCTCTATCGTCCATGACAGAGTGTTGATGGGCTCAATCTGTGCAGGCCCTGCAAAGTTAAAGACAACTGCTACAAGAACATGCATGTAACAGTCACTTCAAAAACCAGAGGATAGTATCTCCAAGTGCTGCTCCCATCTTCTGGATCTTATCATCTTCACTCCACCCTATTCTTCAATGTTTCTTCAGCCTTGGAGATCACAGTAGGGATGTCCAACTTATTGATGTGCTCTCAACAGCAATATTGGTGAGTTTTAAGTTTCCCCAGGATTCATTACAAACTGCATCTCTGATCAAGGAAATAACAACACTAATCTATGGATATATGCATAATATAAACATTTTAGAGGACAATTTGATGGGAACAAAATATCCATTTGGTTAAACAACAGTAGTAGCTTCCTTTCTAGGATCTATGACCTTCCTAGGCTTTCAGTACCAGCCATGAATTACCTCCTGTGGAGCAGCCTCAGGTCCAATCAAGAGAACAGTTGGTTACTCCCATCAGAGCCATGTCACCACTTCACCAGTCACACCAGAAGTTCTTTTATGACTGAAATTGTTCTTTCTAAACCCTAATGCTGCTTTATCATATATTCTTGTGTGGTATTATAAATTTTCACTATAATTTCAACAATGGTCACATCTGGACAAAAAGTAGATTTTGACATTTTCAGAAAGAATATTCTTGGCTAATTCATGAAAGAATAATCCAGAAGCTGTTAGAAATCTTTTTATTGACAAACCCCATATGTACACACACACACACACACACACACACACACACACACACAATATGCCATGGTCCTAGACTCTTCCAACCACCCTCCTTTGTCCCACTTTCCTTTCACCCCTCCAATGAACCCCTTCTTTCCAACTAGACCCTATTTTATTTTAATCTCATCATTTTTACCCTTACATTATGCAGGTGAAGGTATGTGTAAGTAGTTGCTACCGCTGTGAGGACATGTGTCTATAAGACAGCATTCTAAAGCACTCCTCCCTATTGTTTGGCTCTTACATTCTTTCTGCCATCTCTTCTACTACAAGTCCCAGAGTCTTGGAGGGTGTGATAGAGATGTTCATTTAGTGCTAAACACTTCATTGTCTCTTCTCAGCTTTTTGTTGAGTATTCAATCTCCCCATAGTCACTGCCATCTGAAAAGAGAAGCTTCTCTAATCAAAATGAAAATAACATTAATATATGGTTATAAACAAATGTTAAGATGGCAATTTTCTGAGCATTATGCAGCCATTTAACCAAATATAAGCCCTTCATAGGGCTTATGAACTCCCCAGCCACTGACTTTTGACTAGGTTTTTAGCACCAAGCAGAAATTCCCTCACACAGCACAGGCCTCAGGCCAATCAGAGAGCAGTTAGTTTTCCCAATAACAGACATGCTATCATTGCACCATTTGACACATATTGGGTAATTCACCAGTCATGTAGCTTGATGGATCCACTGTTGGTTAAGACCACTGATGACTTTTTGCCTTCATCAACATGCATAGCACTGTTTCCTACACTCTGAAAGCCTGTCAGCCAGCGTAGACACTTTGAGTCTTCTAGATAATTTGTTGGTGCTTCTACACCAGCACCTCCTGCTTCTCCTGGGATGTGGACACCTTTGAAGTAGCTTCTTACCTCAAATCTAATTAGCCATCTCTGCTAGATTCATACTTTTCTTCTAGAGCCTTCTCACCCATCTACCTTAGTAGAGTTAGGAAAGGCAAAGCTCTGCTCTGCAGCATGTTTGGGTTGAAGGGAGCACTGTGGTTAGTTCAATCCAAACGGCTGAAACTTTTTCCTTACCAGAAAGAAGTCTGTTTTACTTTCTTATCACTTGCATGTTAAATTAGCTATCCCTTATAGTTTCCTTTAAGCACTTTGCCTTTGTAATTATAACTTGGCACAATACATCTATGTTTGGAGTATTTCTATTTTCAATATATTTTCTTCACCAAACAGGATTTCTAGATTTTGATTTAAATTGAGAAGCATAGATAGCCACTGTAGGGAAATTACCAGGCCTAAATTTGATACTTTTTTTTTTCCCATGGGATTAAGGCACAATGAAGTAATGGCCAGTGGTGAAGTATGAGCATGTATTAAATTTACAGTTTAATATAGATACAACTTATGTTGCCTTTAATTTACAATTGTAAGATCAAAGTTCAATGATGACAGATCCTTTTAACAGCCAGAATAATAATGAGAAATTTTAAATCTTTTAGAATTACCTACGTGAGCTACAGTGCATTAGAGAGTACTGCTATGAGAAGAAGGGCATCCAAAAGTCATCACCTGCAAATCACAATAGAAAGAGAGAAAAAATAAGATATTCTATGTGTAAATTTTCCCCTATTTATCTGCACCATGTGTAACCAACTCCATAAGCTATCAACAAAAATTATGCTAAACAACTTGTGTCTTACTGAATATAAACAGATGCTTTGCCATTGTTCTTTTCAACAATTCAAGGTGGCAATGATTTACATAGTATTTCACTTATATTTGCTACTAAGAGTGTAGTAGTTACCTTCTTGTTACTGGGACAAAAACACAAGCAGATTCAGTTTATGGGAAGGGTATTTTTCTGACTTACAGTTCCTAGAACTCACTATGTAGTGTCAGGGTGGTCTCAAACTCAAAGTGATCCTCCTAACTCTGCCTCACAAGTGCTAGAATTAAAGGCGTGCACCACCACGCCCGGCTTTGACTCATAGTCTTGAACAGAAGTTTAGTCGTCAAAGTGAAAGCATAGCAGGAACAGCCAGCCAGTCAGTAATCATATTCCCACAGTAATGAGAAGGAAGTAGTCTAAATCGTGTGCTTGGAATTGGGGTGTATTACCTCAAAGCCTACCCCCATTGACACATCTTCTCCAGCACCACTCCACTTCCAAAGGCTCAATCTGCTGGGGATAAAATAGTTTAATCACAAACACATGTGGTTATGGAGGGCATTTTAAATTCAAAACACCAACCTGCTAGTAATGCATACAGGCAAATATTAAGGCATTTTTAAGTCTTGAAAATCTTCCACCTTTGGTTTATAGACATTTGCACACACATATAAACTTACACATGCCAGTTTTTCATCATCATGTGTATTAATGGACCATATGACAAACATTTGTGTTATTTTAGGGAAAATCTTCCCATATAAAGAGACAAATTCAAAGTTACAACACTTTAACTTTATTTAAAAATCACTTTTGTTATAGTTTAGAATATTATTCTTCTTGACATATTTTTCACTTCATAGGCTCATTAGTCTAATGCACATCTTGGATGGCAAATCACGAGACTATTCCATATGGTATTTTATACTCTGCAAGGTTAACTGACCATTTGTAACATGTTTATTTTAGAGCCCCAAAGAGTGACAAAGTAGCACTAAGCCTTATCAAAATTCTGATTGTGTCCTGTTTGACAGTTTTCATCATCTAAGCCAGTACAGCTGTGAATTAATTTTCTAGAACTGCCATAAAAGATATCAGTACCACATTTTGGCTGACTTAAACAACAGAAATACATTCTCTATGCTTTAGGCTACAATGCCAAAGACAAGTTGTTTCTAAGGTTTGTTTTTTCTCAGTGCAATGAGGGAAGAATCTATCTCAGAACACTCTAGCTTGCAGGCCATAAAGTCTTTTCATACTACTCTCCTATAGTAAATTTGTCTCTGTGCCTTTATCACTCCTTTTTATAAGGACATTGACAATTTTATATTAAGACTCAGTGGACTCCTTGCTGCAACTTGATCATGTATATTATATTAAAACACTAATTACAAAAAAGTGCAAACTCTGAGACAATAGTGGTTAAGATTTCAACTTATGAATGTGGAGAGTAACTCCATAATAAGCTGGCAAGTGCTTTTAACTTATGATACAGTCAATTCAATGACAAACATTGATGGAGAAAATATTTAATAACAAACTGTAGAGTATTACATGGATGGGAATGTAAAATTTTAGTAATTTTTATAATCCACATAAATTCAAATTTATTTTTTCATAAAAATATTTCTCTAGGGTGTATCATAAAAAGAAATTTTAGAACTATGAGGGTTAGTCTGGTGGGATCCACTTTCACTGTCAGTTACAGTATGATATTCTGTTGTCCTATAAGCACAGCGTGTCGTGTCTTCAGCAATAGGGCCACAGCTTTTAGCTCTGGCATATAATCAAGTGTTTTGGCAATGGACTACATTGTATGGGGCCCTCATGGGTCTCCCTGACCAATAGCCCACTGTGTGGGTAACCCAATTTGGGGCCTGCAGACTACAAAATCAACCATCCAGACAAGAAGCACACACTTGTACAATTGTATTATGCACCCTTTGAAGGTAACCAACTATTCTCTGATCGAACATGAGGACTTCTCAGTGATAGAGAACTTCTTTCTGGTATTGGAAACCAAGTTGGAATTCCATGGTCTGGAAATTCAGACTTCAGAGAGAAGCTCCCACTGCTCCTGGAGAAGAAGAGTGGGCATACCCACCAAAAATTTCCAAAATAACTTTGCTCTCTTTAGCTCAAGCTGCTCTCACTCTTGGTTGGGGAATCTGTTTTATTTTATTGATGTCAGAGAAAATGGAGGAGAAACAAGAGCCATTGATAAGACAAGAAGACAGCAGACTGATCACCATGAGGCATGCCACCTCTACCACATCTGTCAGAGACCAGGAGAAAGCAAAGAGGAAGCTGTGGCATGAATACTGCTCTTTTTTTTACTTTATTAGTTAGTTTTGTATTCATCAAATACAGTCAGTTTGGTACCATTATTAGGCTCATCCATGACCTACCCCTTCCCCTTGGCCCCTCCTTGTTGAGGTATATGGGTCATGCATTGTGGAGTTAGCCCACAGTTATGGGTAAGCTAAATGTCTCTGCATATTTACTGCCAGCTTGACAACCAGGTCCAGGGTGATGGTGATGGACATTGTGATTAATCAAACCTATTAAAACAAAATCCAGAGGCTTCAAAAAGCTCAACACTAAATCAGACTGCCAACAGGCTTTGCAGGGAAAAGGGACAGAAAGACTATAAGAGCTATAGAAAAGGTAGGAATATCCGAGGCATGCTAACCCACAAGGACCGCCAAAGGCCTTCATGACCCGCAGTGAATAACATAACCCCACTGAAGAAGGCCCTCAGGGTAGCTGGCAGAGTGGTGAAGTTATAAGTATATGACCTGTTAGACATTTCATCATTTAGTTTTTGCTGAAAGTGTCCTTATTTCACTTCTTTGCTTTAATTTTTATTTTATTGAAAAAAAATGTTATATTGACCAGGCTTGCTTCAAGTTTGCCATCCTTCTGCCATTGCCTTCCCAGTACTAGGTTACAGGCATATACCATCTTATCTGACTTTTCACTTCATTTTCAAAGTATTTTCATAAGTATAAGATTGTAGTCTGTGCATTCTTTGCGCTTTTTTATTATTTTTTGTTATTGTTAGTTATGTGTAGAGTGTATATACATCCATGTTGGTACTATTGTTAGCCTTGTCCCTATCTTCCCTCCTCCAAAAGGACCCTCCTCACTGGGGAATGTGGGTCATGCATTGTGGGGTTAGCCATCAGTTATGGGAAGAGGCAATGTCTCTGTGCATAATGTCCCAATATGTGGCTCTAACAATCTTTCTGCCCCCTCTTCCACAAATTTCCCTGAGCCATTTTGGGTTCATTTTAGGTTTGCCTCAGTGATGAGGTCTTGGGAGCCTCTGTGTCTCTGGATGTATGGTTTGGTAGGAGTTGAGGACCCTCTGTGTCTATCTCCTTCACCCTTGTGCAACAGGTTCATCAAGAAAGCAGCACTCTTGCTCATTTCCCCAATTACTCTATGATTTCAGCTGGGGCCCTGGTGAGGTGCAATGGTCTGATTCTCTCCTCAGGATCTGCATCCATCTGAAAAAGAGAAACAAGTTCTCCAGTGGAGAGTGAAGTCAGCATCAGATAAAGGGATAACCATTATTATTTTAGAGAATTTAATAGGTGTAGGCCCTATTGTAGCCCGAGACTGGTGGAAGATTGATAATGGAGAGTGGGCTCATTTTTTGGACATGGTTCTGACTTGTTTCTCAGATCCAGTTATGGGTTCCATTCCATTGAGTGGATCCATTAGCCAAATCAAGAACAGTTGGTTACACACCATGGCTGTGTGCCACTATTGCAATTACATGAACATCATGTCAGATTGTTTGCTGCTGAGTAGCTTAGACCATGAGTTGCTTGGACAGATGTTGGTCATTTCCCCCAGTTGCCCATGTAGCACATTTTGACACTAGATGAGCTAACTGTCTGGGGACTGACTCTCTTCCAGATTCCAGCCATGTCATTCCATGTTCTATACCAACACCATATGGTATTTTTGGCTGTAGGGTCTTACCAGTAACCTTTGGTGGGTCAGTAAGTACTCTGACAGAAATCTGTTTTCTTTTGGGAAACCTTGTAGGTCTTTCTGATCAACGGCTCATTGTGGATGTTAACCACATGCTGGTTCTGGGAGTTATAGGCCAGTGCCAAGGAAAAGAAGGAAGAAAAAAGATAATATGAGAGAGAGGGAGAGAGAGAAGGAGAGAGAGGAGTAGATTAAGGTTAGTCATCATTATATCCTCTTATCCTCTATAGGGCCCTGGGGTTCAGGTGTTCCCTCTAAGGACCTGATGAAGATTCAACCATTTAGTCTGTCTTTCAGGATATAGAAGATTATGGTACCACTGTCATCTGAGTCCAATTTTGTATGCTCCCTAGCTTCCATGCTTTCTAAAGAAAGTTGCTCATTGTTTATTTTTCTTAGACAGTCATGCATAAACATCTGGTTGATTTAATAATCTCATGTTTTCTTTTTAAGCATTGGTTTGGGATAAGTTTTCTTTCCAAAAATATTAACAGAATGTGGATAGATGACCATACCTCAGTTCTAGTTAAATTTCATATTTTGAAGAGAAGACCTTTCTGGATTCTGTTCTTTAAGGCAAAACTAAAGAATAAATTAACCTAACAGTTTCGGAAGCTCAAGCAGTCATACCAACACTTGCTTAGTTCTGACCTCAGAGTTTATCTCTTAGGCCAAATTAATCCTTTGAACTCTTTACTTAGGTTTTTTTTTTTTTTTCTTGTCTAATTAAATATTGTCTGTCTGAAATCTCAGCTTTCCTTGAACATGTGCCATTCTCTAATCAGCAACTTCTTCAAAGTGCTACTTCAGGGATATAATTTCTTATCTCTGTAGGTCTTTTTTTCAACATTTTGCCTGTTTAAGTTTTTTATTGCTTTGGCTGTGTTTACTTCCAAGTTTTGTCTGCAAAGTGTAGAGTGACTATCAGATGCACAGAAAGTTTCTTGTTATTGGACATTTATGTCCATTATTATTAATGAGCAAGTACCGTAAAGAAAACATGAAATAGGGTCTCCTCCACAGATTTCTTACTCTTCTTCAGGAATTTTCCATCAAAATCTGGCTACCCCCATTGCAGTCTAGTATCTACAAAGTCATTCATAATATATTTTGGTGCAGTTTTATAGTAGCTATTAGGTTGTTAGTGTGATACACTCTCTTCTAAAATCATAAAATATACTTAATTATTTCATATAAGAATCATAATAAACATTAGCAGCAAACAAAAATTATTAAACTTTGAAAGAAAAAATTCATTAACCAAAACTTAAAGTAGATAATTTCTTCATAAAAATTTAAAAATTATCATATTAGTAAGTGAAATCCAAGACCATTTTTTAAAAAAACACATGTTGGATTCAGATACATTAACTTTGGTTTATGTTTATTTAAAATAGTAGATGAACTTTTTCTGAGAGATGCCACAATATTTTTGTACACACAAACTGAATGAAATAAAGGAAAAACTGAAGGACAGCATTTTATAGGAATAGATGTTTATAGAACATTTGTATGTGCAGATGTTATAGTTTGGACAGCTAAGTAAAAAGAGATTGTCAATGTCCTCAGCTGTCCTGACACAAGCTTCTTCTAGAATTGCTTTGTGCACATACTACTTTCTACTTTTTTATTTAAACATATGCTTGAACTGAAACCAAATCAGTGAAAAATTTCCATAACTATAAAAAAGAAGACCTCAATAAATAAAATGGATATCATGTTCTGGAAAGAAAAGGCTCAATACTATAAAGATGCCAATTCCTCTGAAATTAATACATAAATTCAACGAAAACCCAAGCACAAACTTTCTTTGATTTGTTTGCTCTATTGCAATTCTTGTTGCTTTATATCTTGACATCCAGATTGGAAATTTCAAGTCTGAGATTGTATGTGTGAAATAGCCACAGAAATAATGAGGAAAAAAAGAATGTGGGAGAATTTCAGCATAAATCTTTAAGAATGAAAAGTATGGTGTTCTTAGAGGAATAGGGCCATAGATCAATGGAAAGCACAGAGAATATGTGTACCTGGGAATTTACTATGCAATAAAGGTGGCATATCAAATCAATGAGGAGAGGTTTGAGTTTCATGACATAGTTACATGTTTGGAAACAAAGACTAAGTACATTTTATATGTGACACTAAAAACAAAAATGCACCTCTAAATTGAATTTGGTGGCTCTCATCTGTAATCCCAGCATTTGGAGACAGAGATAGGGGAACTGTAAGTTTGAGGCCAGCCTGGGTTTCAGAAGGAGACTTGAGTTTCCCTGAAAATTATAACAATACTTTGGTACTAGAAATTGAAACAAACAGCTAAGTTCCAAATACACATATAGTAGAATTTTTTTCTGTAAAATACTTAAACATTTAATAAAATCCAAGTAAAACTGTGTACCAAGAATATAAAATTAAATAATGTTTATATTGCAAATTATTTCATGAACAAGGTCTAAAAGCTTATATGTATCATGTTAATTTTGGTTGTTAATCACTACACTCATTAATGGTAATTTTACAACACTGGAAAATATACTTACTCAAATGTACAAAGAACCTTGCAAATGTTCACACCTTCTACCTTGGATGCTGTGGTATTTGACTTCATCAAGAAACTACTTTTTCTTGCAGTTCTTAGAAATGGTAGTATCAGAAAGCCCTTTTGGGGGAAAAAAAAAGGTGTTGTGTGAAGCTTCTGGCTAAAGCAATTGTCTCATTTTGAGTGAATTGCATATGATCCCTAGTCCATGTATTCATATAAACTTGGTCCCTCACTCAGATAGGCTAATGCTAAGGGACTGCCTTCATTCCAGAGTCTGATCTCAAGCCGATGTCACTTCAGTACTGCATCATAGTTGCCCATCTTTCCCCCACAGTGAAACTTTCTGAGTAGTGACTTTGTAGCAAGTTCATTTGCTATCACTTTTGCTTTATTAATTCAAAGTAGGAAAAAAAAAAACTACAGGAAAAATGATTTGCAAGCTCATTAAGAGATCACTTACAATAACAAAACCTTGAAAACAACTATTGTAAAAATAATGTATCTGTATACATGTACACAATATTGCATATAATATAATTTTGCATATAGCATCACATGTATAAGTACATATGCATATATACACAAATGTGTACATGCCTTTGTAACTAAAATTGTTGTAGATCCTATAGCATTTAAAATTTGCTTGAAAATAATTTGCAGTGACATAGGAAACTTTTGTTACAATGTTAAATGAAAAGTAATCAACTTTCAGATCAAATTACAATGTGTCATACTGCAAAGGTGGATGTACTTTTTATAAAGGCATAGAATTCAAGTTCCAATGTGAACTCTGATGTAGCTCACATACTCTGGATGGTAAAGGTACATCAATGCTAGATTCATTAGTTGTAACAAATGTACCATTCTGATGATCACTTTTAATAATAATGTTAAATACACAAGGAAATCAATTGATTTACTATAATTTTGGGTATTTAAAATATTCTGTTTATTTGTTTAAGACTATATATATATATATATATATATATATATATATATATATAAATGAGAGAGAGAGAGAAGAAAGAGAGAAAATGTGGTGCATACCAGGGCCTCTAGCCACTGCATATGAACTCCAGATGGATACACCACCTTGTATATCTGGTTATATGAGTACTAATGAATGGAACCTGGGTCCTTAGGCTTCAGAGGCAAGCACCATAACTGCTAAGCCATCTCTCCATCCTTTTTTGTTTTTTTGAGGCAATGTCTCACTGTAGTTCAGGCTGACTTGGAACTCATTCTGTAGAGCAAGGTTAGTCTCTAACTCACAGCAATCTTCCTACCTCTGTTTCTCAAATGCTGGGATTAAATGTGTGTGCCACCATACCTGGCTTATTAGCTATAATTTTAAGAGTACATACTAAAACAAATTATATAGAATTAAGTTTATTTATAAGGTGGACTGAAAGGCTCCCATCTTAAAGTCTTATCTTCAGATAGCATTTGGAATTGATTGGATAGATTCACTGAAAATTTCAGAGTTTAATAGCATAACAGACAATTGGTGTAAACTAGAATGTGGGCTTCTGAGGATGCCTTGCCCATATCCTCTCTCCTATTGGTGCTCTTGGCTGCTATGCAAGATGTGACAGCTTTCTTGCACCACACTCATCCATGGTGGTGGCCTGAGTCACACCATTGGAAACAACTGAACATGGAGAACACTGATACTCCTGAAACTGTGAACTGAATCAGTCTTTTCTCTTCTAATTTGTTGATATCAAGTATTTTTGTCAAAGCCATGGTTTCAGAAATGTCAAATCACAATGACAAAAAAAAATAATAATTACCAGCAACCCTACTGAGGAGGGCCTCCAGGGGAATGGAGACAGGGAGGAGGAAAAAGAGAGTACCAACACATGATGTATCCATATGAAGTATGCTCTTAATAAAAAAGCATTAGTTTTATAAATATATAAAATTTTGACCAAAAAATGCAACTTTATGACTACAAATTTATACATAATTTGAAATCTAGTAGAAATTTGAGACTCCTTAAGGTAAATTTACGTCTCACTTCATATCTATAGCAGAGTTAAATATCACAATTAAATTAGACATTTTAAAATTTAGTCTTCTCCAGCTGGAAAGATGGTTTAGCAGTGAAGGTACTTGTCTGTGAAGTCAAAGACCCAGGTTTGATTGCCCAGTACCCACATAATAGAGATCTTCCCAGAGTTTGTTTAAAGTGGCTAGAGGCCCTAGTATTCCCATTCTGCCTCTCTCTCTCTTTCTTTGCCTCTTTCCTTCGCTCTCTCTCAAAGAAATAAATAAATGAAATATTTAAAACTTTTAGTCTTCTCATTCAGCCTAAATTTATATAATAATTATATCTTAAGAATTTGATATACAGATTTAGATTCAGAAGAGTTTATTCAACATGGGCATGACTGAGTTACAAAAATATTGCCAATAAAATTTAAAAGTTAATTACTTACTATACTGTATTAGTGGTATTTCTTAATGCTTGGTCCTTAACTGAACATTTTGTCTTATGCTCAACCTAGAGTTCTTTGGCTAGAGGAGTAGTGCAGCAAGCTCTGAAAGATTTGCTTTTTAACTTTCAATTTTGAAATAATTTTAGACTTAAAGAAGGCTGTAATGATCCTTTCCCCACCCTTGTCCCATATGTTTATATTATATTATATTATATTATATTATATTATATTACGTTACTATATAAGCAAAACCTGAGAAATTTACCTTTTATAATGCTATCAATAAGCAACAGACTTTAGCCAGATTCAAGTAGTGCTTCTACTACTACCATCCATGTTCTCTTGCTACAAGGGCCTAAATGACAGCCATAAATTGGACATTCTTGTCTTTTTATCTCTTGTAATATATCATCAATCCCTAAAGCCTGCTTTTGTTTTGTATATGCTTAGCATTTTTTTGAACTTAAAAACTACTTACTTATTTATTTGTTTTCAAATTTTTTATTAGGTTATGTACACAGTGTGTATACAACCATTGTTGGTACCATCGTTAGTCTCCTCCCTGTCCTCCCCGACTCCGCAGGAAATTTTTCTTCTCTTTTTCAGATGGACATAGATCCTGAGGAGAGAATCAGCTCATCACACCTCAACAGGGCCCCAGCAGAAATCAAGAGTAATTGGGGAAATGAGTAAGAGTGCTGCTTTCTTGGTGAACCTAGTACAGGCACAAGAGTGAAGGAGATAGACACAGAGAACACTCAACTCCTACCAAACCAGAGATCCAGAGACACAGAGGCTCCCAAGTCCTCATCACTGAGGTAGACCTAAAACAAACCCAATATGGCTCAGAGAACTTTGCAGAAGGGGGGTGGAAAGATTGTTAGAGCCACATGTCAGAACATTAAGCTTAGTGTTTTTAAAGGTGTCTTGTCATGGATTTTATAGGATTTTTCTCAGTTGGGGGTCTTGTGATGTTTTCTCATCTTAGATTGAAATTAAGGATTTGGGAAGTACACCATAGAGAGGATGTGCCCTTGTATGTTGTGTCAGGTGGGTATGAACGCTAACTCTCATCACGTTAATCAGCCAGTTAAGGTAATGGGAAGGGTTGCCATAATGAAGTTCCAGTTTTATTGGGTGAAATAGCTTGAGACTCTTCTTGTATACTCTCTGTCCTTAAGCCAAAATTTATTTATTTTTATTTATTTACTGTTTTTTTAGAGAGAGAATTAACGTACAAAGGCCTCAGTCACTGCAATCAAACTCCAGACGCAGGTGCTACCTAGTGGGCATGTGCGACCTTGTGCTTGCCTCACCTTTGTGCATCTGACTTACATGGGATCTGGAGAATCGAACATGGGTCCTTAGGTTTATCAGGCACATGCCTTAACCACTAAGCCATCTCTCCAGAGTCAAAATTGAGTTTTGAGTCTCACAGTCATCACTGCAGTATTTCTATTTCTTTTTATATTCTAAATTAAACCTTTTACTAAAATTCTTCAGTAAGGAAGTTTTGTGTCCTCCAACAGTTAAATATATCTCTTCATCATTTTAGATATATAAGTTTTGATGTGGTTTTTGTGCTACAATTAATTTGTTTTCATTTTGCTGGCCATATTTTTCAGCACTAGACATTGAGGATTCTTTCACATTTAGTCTTCAGCTTTCAACAAGATCAAGTACTTTTTATTGACCCTTGCTTAATTTCTTGGACCATAAAACAATCCAGGCTAATTTATTTTTCTTGTGTCATTTCTCTCAATCTCAGAGCTTGCTCTCATTGTAAAACTATTTAAAAATCAAGATCTCAAGTGCACTGAGTTTGCTAACTGCTCTTGAAATATTGCTGCTCAGAGAGCACTGAAAGTCTGAATGGAAACATTTATGGGTATGAACATTAACTACATATATACATGTGTGCATCTGTCTCTGGGGATACTTTTTCATGCTGATATCTCTGACACCATGATGAGAATTACAGGCTTCTCTCTATTTCCTTTGCTAAATTAAGGCTCTTATCTTTACCAGTACTCATTATCTATAACATATCTGTTCATTGAATCAATGCAAATATAGATACAGTTGTGAGAATAACTAGTATCAGAGTATAGGATAGATGCTTGGTTGTTTTAATTTTAACCTTACAAAATCCATTCAGAACATGTTCCTAAGGTACTTTGATCAGTTTCTTTCTTCTCTGTTCTTAAACTTCAGTATGTTTCTCATTTGTAAGGAAATACTTATTTCTTTTCACAGTCTGTATTCCATTGGTGTCTAGCTCTATATGATGGTGATTTTTTATGATTGTGAAACTCAAAACTCTATTTTGGCACTGGAGAGATGGCTTAGTGGTTAAGGCATTTGCCTGATAAACCTAAGTTTGATGGCTTGAACAAATTTACAAAAGTTTTATTCACCTTCATAAGAGCATAGAAATAAGCATTACTTTTGCTATCATAGTATTCCATTGCATGGTTTTGTTATCATTTTCTAAGTAAATTATATGCTTAAGGATATTTTACTTACTTAAATTTTTTGATGACTCTCATACACCTGATTTTATACATTTTATACAAATATTTGCATGAACATAAATTTTGAATTTACATGGGCAAAATGAAAAACAAGATAACCTGGATCTATACAAAGCACATGCTTAACCTTATAATAAATGGCCAAAATATTTTTAATTTATTTATTTGAGATAGAGAGATAGAGGAAGAGAGAGAATATGGGTTCTCCACGGCCTCTTGCCACTGTAGATGAATTCCAGATGTATGCACCATTTTGTGCATCTGGCTTTACTTGGGCACTGTTGATCATAACCATGCTGTCAGGTATTGCAAAGAGCCACCTTGAATCCCTAAGCCAACTCTGTGGCTCAGCTAAATGATTTTCTGAGAGTCACTAAATTTGTACCTGTGGTAGTTTGAATTTATGTTCCTAAATAGACTCATTTTTTTTTTTCCCAAGGTAGGGCCTCACTCTAGCTCAGGCTGACCTGGAATTCACTACATATACTCAGGGTGGCCTTAAACACTCGGAGATCCTCCTATCTCTGCCTCCCAAGTGCTGGGATTAAAGGCATGTGCTACCATGCCAGATTCCGAACCACCTGGCTGGAAGAGATGTCACTGTGGGCAGATCCTGGAGTCTAGCCCTAAGGTGTTATTTGTTACTGGGAGTGGATCTGAATTCCAGACAGAGGGATGCACAGTGGTTGAGCTTTTCCTGGGGTTCACAGAGTGTGCTTTTGATGGTGCTGGTGATGGGTGCTTTTTTCTTTGAGTGGATCTGTACAAAGGGAGCCAGCTTCTTCTGCCATTATAGAACTTCCCCTGAATCTGTAAGCTTCAAATCAATCCTGTTCCTCCTATAAACTGTATGCGGTTTGGCGGATCATTCCATCTACATAAAGCTGCCTATGACAGCACTTTTTCTGCTTTGTAATTCTAGGTCCTATGCACATTTATCAGCTCTTGGTATTGCAGGGTTTTGTCTATAGGTCTTGTTTAGCCATACAAATTACTACATGATGTCTCATGGTTATAATTTGCATATTTATTGCACAGTACAACATATATTTTCAAATTACATATCATATTTAAAGTTTCATTGGTAAAATGTTGAATTGTTTTCCAAAATTTAATATTTGGATGTGTTATTTTTTTACAGAGTTACTGTATATATGCACAAATATATACATATACATTTTAATAGAACTCCTTTGAAAGATATGTGATTCCAAAATATTTTCACTTGGGCTGGAGGAATGGCTTAGCAGTTAAAGCATTCGCCTGCAAAGCCAAAGGATTCAGGTTCAATTACCCAGGACCCACGTTAGCCAGATGCACAAGTGGACTCATGGGTCATTTGCAATGGCTGGAGGCTCTGATGCACCCATTCTCTCTCTCTCTCTCTCTCTCTCTCTCTCTTTCTCTTTCTCCCAATTTCATTGTCAAATAAATAAATTAATAAAAATAAAATATTTAAAATACTTTCACTCATACTTATATTGTATACTTACATATTTGTGGCTTATATTGTCATTATTTCATTAATATGTTTGAGAGAGGAAATGGTTCTGACTTGTATGCAGTTTGTCTTGTTTGGTTATGGAGTTTTCTCTTGTCATCATATGTGAGTATGTTTATGAAACCAAAGATCATGCAAATGTTGCATGTTTTCTTTTCTTAGTTTTTACAGCCCATGTACCATTTTTGAGAAACTTAAGTCTTAAAACCATTTGAAGTTACTTTTTAAGGAAAGTGTTACATATATTCAAAAGTATTGCTTTGTTTTCACTTGCAATTATTTCAGCACCATATATCACAGATTATCCTTACTCTCTGGATTATCACCTCTCACAGGACTCATAAACTATGACAGACTTGATGGCCTGCAAATAGGGCAGTATTCAAGTATCCAACTTACTTTGACAAAGAATTTTCATGACTTGGGATGGTGTGTCTTTCTTGGTGCCACGCCTTCAGTGCTAGGCTTTAAATTTGTTGTTTCTATGTTGAGTTTCAGAATGTAACAAGCTGTACATTTCATTAGGGATTTTTGTGATCAGATTTGTAATTTTAATTATCATAATCCAAATTATTATTACTTAGCCTGAAGACTGAGTTGGCTGACTTCTTCATTTCCTCATATAGATTTCAACATTTCCCATTGGTGCTCATAGTGTGCTTGTAGGCTACTGGTAGAGATGTGTATGCTGCATGGTTCTGATGGAGTTTTAATACGAGGTGGACAAAAAACAGTTTTTACTTTGAGAAACAATGATAATTTATAAATCTAGTTTATAATATTTTTTCTTAATCTTTCCATAATTAATTGGTGCTCCACTTTTCCAAGAAGGAACATAAATTCCTAAATATAAATGCTACTAAGAGGATCACAGTATTTAGTAATTTCTTAATATTTCTGTGACCTATGACTTATTTGATCTTCGCATATGTATGTGTGTGGTGTTCTTATTTGTATGTTTATATCTGTATGTGTATGGGTGCCAGGATATGCTTGGGCATGTGGAGACTACATTTTGTCATCAGGAGTCTTGCTTTATTGCTCTCCACCTTTTAATTTTTTAGTAGTTTTTATGCCTCCTACCTTTCCCCGACAATTTCAGTCTCTTCCATCTGCCCCTCAAAAAGAAGTTAGTGAAAGGAATGGATTGTTGGGGCTCTGAGCCTGGTGGGCAGCTAGAAAAGGAATAGAAACCAAAGCAATCATTAGATATGACAGAGATCAAAAATCAATAAGTCTAAAGCAGAGTGAGAATGGAGGGCAAAGGAGGAAGAAACAGAAAAAGAGATACAAGAGGCCATGTCTACCATCACCAGTCTTGCTAAGAGGGGTAGAAGAAAAAGCCCCAATAAAGGTCCTGAAGAAGAGAGTTGGTGCTTGAGCCTGCAGAAAGGAGGTGGAGGTCAAGGAAGAGCATCACTTTTCTTTGCACAATCAGATGGCAACCCCACCCCACCTCAGGAACAGCAGCTTGTCTCCTATCTGAGGTTTGAGAGCCTTTTCTACCATCACAGGGACCTGGTCTGAGTATTTCTTCAGGATCTTTTCACCTTCAGAGTAGCACTTCTCAAACAGATGCTTCTCTTTGTACACTAACCTCATTCTCCCAGGAACTGGTCTGGACAGAGCTGGCCTGGGGGAACCCGGGAAGGGCCACTTTACCAATTGAGGCAAGGTTACTATCCACATAGCCATCCAATCAGCCCCTATAACTTAAATATTATGGTAATAATGAATTTTACATCTTGTTCCTGTAATATAGTGAAGAATTGAGAATTAAAATACCTTGATAACTTTCAAAGTATTTTTCTTTTGGTTCATTGATTGCTATAAATTAATTAATGTATTTATTTGTTTATTTGCTTTCTGTGTTAATGGATATGAGTTGCATTATCACACTAATGCTAGGCAAGCACTCTAATGTTAACATAAACCCATAGCCCCATCAAATAACAAAAACTTTTATATACAAATATTCTTTTGCCTCACTGTTAACTATATTATCATGGTAGATTTACCCAGAATAAATGATGTTCTGCTAACTAATATAAACTAGAAAATAAATTTGAGGACAAAAATATATTCTATACTCAAAGTTATATAGACTAGCAGCATTTTAAAAGCTAAATTACCATGCTTAGAAAAAGTTAATTACTTATAACTCTTAAAGTGAATTTGCATTTGAAAAATAGGATAATGAATTTAAAAGTAAAGCAGAAAGTTTCTAAATATGAAATACATACAAGATGTAAGAAGAATCTGCAGGGAGATGTCTATTGCCCTAAAATACTTCCAGAGAGATCTCAATGAGAGAAAACAGCAAACTTTGGTTTCTGTGCATGTTTACTTCCTAGGCTTCATCTGTAACAGAGCAGACATTGCACATTGATGGCAGTAACGAGAGGAAGCAGAACATTGAATGCTATAAAGATGCTGACTAAAGAACACATTTGAAAAAAGGTTTGGCAGCAAATGATAAGAGGGCTTAAGGAATCTCTAGAAGAGAGGATTACAGGTACGTAGGAGGGTAATGATAATTATAATTTAACCCGAGATAATGTGAAGGTTAGAGGTCACATATACTCCCATGCAGTAGGTTATTTTAATGTTTCATTACTATGATGGGAAGGGCTTGACATGAAGATGGATTTGAGGCAGGTCACCTTATCAGCTCTTTTATCTGAGTAGATAAATCATCCTGGCAGACCTGGCTGCAGCCTGCTCACTCTGACCCTTGATGCTGGGAAGACCGTCCTGTACCACATGTGTTTCATCTGCTTGTTACTGTGACCTAGAAATACTTGGGTGTACAGAATTTTACCTTTTAGATGGTAGCTTAGGTGAAAAAAGAAACTATTAAATAAAATAAATGTTGAAGGTCTGAAATACTCAAAAGTGTACATATTTAAATAGAAGATATATTTTATAGAGCTTAATTTTTTTTTCATTGGCAAACAAAGCAATGAATTATTATTTATTTATTTTTCACTATTTTTATTTATTTATTTGAGAGAGACAGACAAAGAAAGAAGCAGATAGAAAGAGAGAGAGAATGGACACGCCAGGACCACCAGCCATTGCAAAAGAACTCCAGAGGTGTACACCACTTTGTGCATTTGACTAACGTGGATCCTGGGGAACTGAGTCTTGACCGGGGTCCTTAGGCTTCACAGGCAAGCACTTAACCACTAAACCATCTCTCCAGCCAATGAATCATTTTTTTTAATTGAGCCTAATTATCTTAAATTACTTTCTCATTATAGAGGATAATTTTTATTTTATTTTATTTTTTTAATTTTTTTTTTTTTTTGTCTTTCAAGGTAGAGTCTCACTGTAGCTCAGGCTAACCTGGAATTCATTATATAGTCTCAGAGTGGCATTGAACTCACGGTGATCTTCCTACCTCTGCCTCTCGAGGGCTGGGATTAAAGGCGTGTTCCACCACGCCCAGCATAAAGAATATTTTTTTAATATTTTTTATTTACTGGAGAGTGATTAAGAGAAAGAGAGATAAGAGACAGACAGAATATGAGCACTCCAGGGTCTCCTGTCACTGCACATGAAGTACAGGCATGTATCCCTTTGTGCATCTGACTTTACTTACATGGGTACTGGGGTAGGCTTTGCAAGCAAGCACCTTAAACCATCTTTCCAGCCCAATAAAGATTATTAGAAAAAAAATCTAAGCTTAAAAATTTACTTTTATCACTTCTATTTGCTTATTCACTCTTGATATGCAAAGTTTGTAAAACCTTGGGGTCCACTGTTTTACCAGGTTTATTTTCACCTGATACTCTTTAACTGAAGTTTACTGAAGAAATATCTAAACAGTAGCTATGACTTCAAATTTTACTGGTGCTTCTTTGTTATATGATTTATTTTATAAAATTATATATGAATAAATTAATAATCCCACGGTAATCTGCTTACAGTGAAATAAATTGACATTTTGTTCTTTTGTCTTTATCTTTCAAAGCAAAGCACTCTGTTTTACAAATGTTTTAATGTAACTGAAAAATTTGCTTACTACTGTATTTTTATTTTTTTATCCTAACAAGTATCCATGAACTTTCTACTTCCCAAGCTCTCTCAAGTTAATGTTTTGACTGTTTCCTGTCTTACTCAGAATTTTCCCACTCCTTATCTTCCTGACACAGCTGAATTGGATTTATGGTTGAACATCAGTTAACCATTCCTTGTCTAGTTGCCATGGAAATGCTGTTTTCCTCTGCCCTGTGCAACAAAGAAAAATAATTTCTTTCATTTTTGGCATTTTATTGGTTCAATATATGAACCTTAACTGAATTTACTTATTATATTTTGTTTTTCTTATGCTTCCTTGCTCTTATGCTTATATATAACCCTTCTTCACTTAAGAAAAAGTTATTTATGCCAAAATCAGTTCGGAATACCCTCTGTACTTTTGAAAGCCAGAGACCATAAAGCAGTGTTGGACTACATCTCTCATTCAGTACCTAAAAGTGCTCCACTTGTTCATGTTTTTGTGAACAATTTATTTTTATAGATAAATTAGAAATATTTTTAAATAAGTAAACCATGGAATAAACTTATATATATATATATATATATGAATAAACTTTCATATATATATATATATATATATATATATATATATATATATATGAAGCTGGAATGATTTTTGGATATTTGAGAAAATGTAATTTAATTCCAATGTTCACTTCAAGAGTTGTCAGTGAAGTAGATAAAGTTGTCAAGAACTAAGGTGGTGACATTCTTTCTATTTTGTGTTTTCCCTTTGTGGTTCCCTTTGTGGCTTTCTCTCTCATTGTATTGATGCTATTTTCTTGCAGGAATGTTTACTCTCATCCTCAAAACCTAGAATTATCTACCCATTGTGTAATATGTCATCTCAAACAAGGGCCTATTAAGTTTTCAAACAATTCAATTTCTTTTTATGAAGAGCTGAAAGCCAATGAAAAAATTCTTTGCTAGATATATGCACAATGATTAAAGTGCAATAATTTTGTATCACCTTACAAAATGGCTTATAAACAGGTACTGCAAGATTAATTAGGTGCTAATACTATTAAAATTAAGAGGATTTTGAATAATATCACAGAGTTACCTTAAATATGAGATTTTGTTCTAAATCAGTGTATCTAGGTTGTTATGTTGCAACCTCAATTACTGTTAGTCTGCATATATCTAAGTTTCATAGATTGACAGACTATGAAATTGAGGTAAAATATGAATTCATATATGATTTACATTATATATATTAAATATACATATCAACATAATTTCAGTCTTAAGTTGAAGATGTGAAACCTTTAGAAAACAAGAAACACTGTCATAAAATGTTCTGAAACCTGCTTTATCTGGAGCTATTCATATAGTTATCATAACAGAAATTCTGGGGGTAAAAGCAAACACTATAAATACTCTAAAATACCAACAGGAAAGAATAGTACTAATACTGTCCTTCCAATAGGGTAAATATTTTCCAAAATAACTGATCCCAGAACAATTTCTATCATTTAATATGGGAAAATTAAGTGTAGAGAGAAAGCTTTACCAAAGCCACACATTTATTAACTAAACTACATAGAATTTAGTTTTAGGCTATATGGTAAGAGGGTGGGGTAAGTGTTAAAGGAAATAAAAATGTACAAGTTTCACAAAAAATATGAGCCTTGGTTAAATATAGTTTTTGTTTTGTTTTGTTTTGTTTTGTTTTGTTTTGTTTTTGTTTTTGTTTTTGTTTTTCGAGGTAGAGTCTCACTCTAGCCCAGGCTGACCTGCAATTCACTCTGTATTCTCAGGGTGGCCTCAAGCGCACAGCAATCCTCCTATCTCTGCCTTCCCAGTGCTGGGATTAAAGGCATGCACCACCATGCCCAGCTGGTTAAATATAGTTTTGATACATACACATGTGTCTATTTTAAGAATATGTTTTAAAAGATATACAAACAAATGGTCAACATGGTCACCCATGGAGTATGGGTGGCTAGAAATGGAGAAGCTATACATTAAGACACACATAGTTTTCTATTGTCAATGACCCTGAATCTCAACCAATGCCCTTATGACCTCCTCACTCAGCCTTGAGCATGTGTTAATTTAATTAAAGAAAATACATCACCATTGTTTGATATTAACTTTTTTGAAATATTTTTATTTGTTTATTTGAAAAAGTGAAAGTAGAAATGAGAATGGGCATGCCAGAGCCTCTTGCTTTGAAAATGAATTCAAGAGGCATGTGACACTTTGTGTATCTGGCTTTATCTGGTTACTGGTGAATACATGCGCTATCTCCCCAGTTTTAAAAACTATTATTATTATTATATTATTATTATTATTTTAAAAATAAAAGACAAACAGTAAATTATATGAAAGGTACTGAAGATATAAAAAGAAATTGAATATATATGTGATATCATACATTGACCATTTTAATTATTATACTGACTTCAAGCTTATATTGAAGCCAATTTTTTGAATTCTAAATTAAAACTCCTAAAAATTAATTATCTAAATAAAGCCTTGGAAATAAAGTTCTGTATTAACAGGGTTAAAATAATTTTGAAATGCTATTAATTAAGTAATAGACTACTTTTCAAATCCAACTCAATAACTATCTTGGTAATTTCTTGCTTTAGCATATTTTTGTTAATATAAATGAAGTAATTTGCTTAACAAATTACTGAGCTTATATATTCATAAGGAAACAGAAAAAAGCTCATAATAACACCTTTGTATTATGTTATTGAAACTCAAATGAACTAAGGGCTTTCTAAAGCCAAGTTTGGTTTATTTAAATTCAATACCACAAAAAATTAATCTAAGTTTCATGTACATTGAAGATGGACAATTTTGAATAGAATACTTTGTGCTTAAATAAAATTACATACCTAATATAAAACATTGTATCTTCTGCATTATCTTTTTCATTAAATACAAATACAGGATAACCAAAGCAATCATAATTTTAGCATCCTGTTTTATTCAGAACAAAGAAAGAAACAAGAATAAAATGGAAAATAACTTGAAGAGAATCATCAGTAACTTCACTAGAATTACTGCTATGTGTGCCTTTATGTGGTTAAGATCAGTTATTCTTTTCCTACTACACAGTAAATTTGCAGGAAGTTCTTTGGTAGCTGGAAGCTGACAAATTACAAGTGAGGACCTGACAGAAATATTATCTGTGTTTTTGCTTGAGGCACATAGGTTAGGGTGTGAGATTTGTTCAGTAATGATCTTGGACCTTATGCTGGGTACCCTTCCCTGATTACAATTGGTGAGACCAAGGAGTTAATCCTCAGGGAACATGATCAAATTTTATACTTTAATATCAATATAAGAAAAACTAATTTTAAAAGAGTAACTGAAAAAAATCAAATATCTCACCCTCTGCCTCTTAATATCTCTCTCTCTCTCTCTCAAATAAGCAAAAATAAAATAAAAAGTCAAACATTTTATTATGATATGAATAAGATTTATACATGTTTTAACCCAAAAATTAGAACCAGTGGTACAGAATACAAAATTACTAAATTTAATTTTAACTAACAGATGACCATAGTCATGTTATGTTTTTCTTTCAAGGAATTGCATATATTGGCACATATTTATCATTCTATAGAACATATAATATATGTAATACATAGCAACACATATAGAGAGTAGAAGGGTTAACCCTAGTTAATCAACAAGTGAATGGCCTACCAGACATGACTTTTGTTTTGAGAATACTTACCACCACTCTCATGACATTTCCTAAAACTACAGTTGACATAGTTTCAATGATGCCTAATGGATCTCTTGCATTTCCTCTTTCTATATCACTACATACATGTAACATGTAGTCAATATCTTACCAAATACTACACCCACCCTCTCCAGCTTCTAGTAAACACTATTCTATTCTCTACCTGCATGAGATGAAACTCAGGTTGTCTCCATTTCTTGGCTATTATGAGAAATGCTGCCAAATGAATATCAGTACATATCTTTTTATTATATTTATTTCCGTACCTTGTTGAGATTATTTGCTCATACGTTAGTTCTAGTTTCCTAGTTTAATGATGTTGTAGCGGTCTTCCCGTTGCTAGGACAAAATGCCCAACCAGAATCAGTTTATGGGAGTTAAGGGTTTATTTCAGGACTACAATTTCAAGGGGAAGCTAATCATGGTGGAGAAAACCACAGATCATACAAGCAGAAGGGACAGGCAGGAAGAGTGAGGTGACAAGTTGGTCTAAAATACCTCAAGGTCATCTCCCAGGGGCACACCTCCTCTAGCAAGGCTCCATGGCCCAAATTGCCACAAGCTGGTAATATGAGGCTTAATCACAAACACGTGAGGTATATGAATGATATTTCACATTAAAACTACACAAAATGGTTTGGGGACTCTCCATACCTTTTTCTTTGTTACAATTTCTTTTGTCACTTGACTTTTTCCCTCCATGTCTTTGTTTTGATACAAAATCTTGCCATTTAGCATCGACTGATCTCAACCTCATGATCCCCCGGCCTTAGATTTCATAATGACCATAATATCACCAAGAGTGTATTAATTTAATTCTTATTCCCCTTTTTGTATTTAGTTACTGTCATTCTGACTCTCATTGTGGATTGATTTTAAACTATAATTGACATCTTGGCACTTTATATGTCAGGATTTATTTTTGCATGTGTGTGTGAGGGGAGGGGGTGATTGTGTATGCATGTGTATGTACCCATGAGTCCTCCCATGCACTTGGATCTTCTATGTCTAAGAGTATGTCATCTGATAACAGAGAAATTGTAAACCTTTCTTCTACCATGTCAATGCTGTCAGCATTGTTGCCTAGCTACTATGGATGAAGTTTCCTCCTGTAAGCATGCACATCTTGTTCAGGATCAGAGGAAAAAGATCTTTCCACTTTTCTCTATTGTTTTTGTTTATGTTCTATACCTAACTTATGGAGAATTTGGTCATGAGGCCATATAGAAATTTGCCACATAATATTTTTCCTCTGTCAATTCAAAGAATTATTTGATTCCTCCCTCCTTCTTTCACTGTGTTGTATCATGCTGATTTACTTGCATATGATGCCCATGGCAGAATCTTAGGATAAATGTCACCTGAGAAAGATGTGTGATTGTTCAATGTTCTGTAAATTTGGGTTGTTCTTATTTGTTGGGGATTTTGTAAGCTTGTTCATCAAGTTATCACTTTGTGTGGTATCATGGTTTGGCTTTGGTATCAGAGTCATGTTGACCACATACAAAGGGTTTAAAGGAATACCCCCTTCTTCAGCTTTTTTAGTTTAACAACAATATTAATCTTAGCTCTTCAGGTGTTTTGCAGAATTTAACAGCAAAGCCACCAGGTCTTGAGCTTTTTTTTAATTAAAGATTGGGTTATTATTGATTTGATCCATAACTTACAGTATATTATTTCTAAAATTCTAGGAGTTGGTCCATTTTACAGGTTTTTAATCTTTTAGTGTATAATTTCTTATAATATTCTGCTTCAATTATTGTTCATGTATCTTGTTATAATCATTGCTATTTCAATGGTATCAGTTGTATTATCAACTTTTTATCTCTGAAGTCATTGTAAAGTCATTTTGTTCTTCATTAATATGTCAGATAAAGATTTATTGATTTGTTTATCTTTTAAAAACTTTCAAACTTTGATGATCATTTGCCCATTATTTTTGGAGAAGGGAGAAGAAATATTTCTCTTATTGTTGTAGGTAGGCAGACATTAAAAGGTTTGGAGGTCATGGAAAGAAAGCCTCCAGCTCCTGTTTTCCTAGTGATATTAAAAAGGGAAACAACACATTATCCTTCCATGGGATTTAAAATACCTTAAGAAAGAGAGGCAGATAGAGATAACTGAGATTTTGTTTTTCCCTATTAATACTAAAGTAACTACACAAAATAAAAATAAAACAAATAAAAAATTAAAATAAAAAATAAAAGTAACTACCTCCTGGTTAAAGGCTACAAGCTTTTGGCCCTGGATGAAGAATAAGCTTTCTTCCTTAACCAACAAAGCCTGTTGGTCATCTAGACAAGTGAACACCTCTCACTTGAAATGTCAGGTGGGAGAAAATTGCTATCCTCTTAATAGGAAAACATTTTTGTCACTTAAAAGCCAAACTGTAAATCTGCCTACTTTTCTGAGTAAACACTCAAAAAGAATAATCTTTACTCCTTTTATCACTTATTTGGGTGCCAGTCAAAATCCTAAATGTTTGCTTTGGATCTTTTATCTCAATAAATCCCCTCAACTTGATTAATTCTTCACTGTACATGTGCCTATTTTGTGGTTGTATTAACAAAGGACACAATGATAAGACAATATGCAACAAGGTCATGATTTATAACTTTTAATATTATATATAATTAACTAATTTTCTATTTATTATGGTCTTTTATTTTTGAAGGAGGATCACACTCTAGACCTGACTGACATGGAACTGACTCTATATCCCAGAATGGCCTTAAACTCATGGTGATACTCCTACCTTGGTCTCTTGAGTTCTGGGATTAAAGTTGTATACCATCTTTAATATTTATCCTGAAATCTAAGTTGGATTCAAACAATATTTATAATATCATCCAGTATTTAAAATTCCACTGTATTTATACTTTAAACAGTGAGTATTAAGCTTTTAGAGATTGTTATATTAGTCATTAATATCTTTTTCTAACAGAATATATAACTTCCTTTCACATTCTTATAATAACCTTGTATCAGTGAATTACCCTCAGTATATCAGTAGTCACAATACTGTGACAATATACACAACCAGAAGCACATTAGGGAAGGAAAGAGTTTTTTGTGACTTACATTTCTGTTGCAGAATTTTGAGAGTAATAGGGCCTCTATCTCAATTTAATGGCAAATTACAAAGAACCATTAAGGAATGTAGACAAAGTGTCAAGGAAGGTTAAAAGTAGACTTTATTAAAGAAAATATAGAAGAAAAAAGACTTCCAAAAGTGGGAGTGCTTCCCATAAGAAAGTGGGGAGTAGCCACATTAGGGATTGGGGCTTGAAACACAAGGTTGAAAAAGCTCTGAAATCTCAGGGAAAACATGCTTAGAATTTTTGCTTGCATTCAAAGAAGAAAATGAAAGGAAACCAAAGGGAAAACATAACTTTTGAAGTTAGAATGAAGAAAAGCATGCAGCCTCTGAAGTGAGAGTCTGTGAGCATCTGAACCAAAGGAAGGACTAGTTGGGAAGGGTGCTATACATAATTTCATTAAAGAGATAACTATTCCTCCCATCTCTTTAGCATGTCTAAATGTTAGAGGTGGTGTCATGACAAGATGAGTGACATAGAGTGACCTCTAGGATCAGAGGACTTTATTCCTCATGTGGGGAGGTGGTTTGCCTTCCCTTTACAGTGATACCAGGAAGGTGGCAGTATTCCCTTCAATGGCCTCTTAGCCTAATGTCTACCTCTCCACAACATCCCCCTCTGAAGAGTTAAGACCTGAAAATCATGTAGGAGATGGGTGGCAGAGAAATCTTGCTTCTTCAGGTTGAAGTGAAGCATAGAGAGATTCTAAGCCTGCACCTTCTGTAATTCACACTTCAACCTTGCAGGTCAGCTTGGCATCTATGTCCTTTTGGTCTTGTGTGTCTAATGGACTGCATTTAAATGAAAATTGCTATGCCTAGATCCCAAGAGTTAACCCCCAACTGCTCTTAGAGAAGTGGTTAAGTTATACATTCCCTTTTAAAATTGAATAAGGCGACAGGGTGTGGCAGTTAAATTTCTTTCAGAGGAAAGCTGACTAAAGTCCCAAGATGGACAGGCATTTTTGCTTTGTCTTATTTTTGCAGTTAACTTCTAATTGCTTGGACAAAACTCCTGACCAAAATGAACTGATAGGTAGAAAAGGGTATCTTTTGGCTTAAAAGTTCTGGAGGGAGATTCATGATGGCAGAGGAAAGCATGCATGAGCAGAGATTGGACATCTCGTCTGCCACAGCAGCTCAAAAACTGTAGCAGTAGAATGAACTAAACTCTGGCAAAGGGGAGCTAACTATAATACCCCTGAGCTTGCCCTCAACAAATAACCTCCTGCAGAAAAACTGTGCCTCCGAAATTTCCAGCAGCTGGGGACCAAACACTCAGGATGCATGAGTTTATGGAGGACACCAGAATTAAACCCCTAAACTTGTGTCTAATGTCTCATCACTATCTCTGTGTACTACTTTTTTAATGTGAAACCTGAGGTAACATCAATGAAAGATAAATAAGTAAGAATTCATTTGTTATCAAGACAGTAAAGAAGAATTTTAACCTGTGGGGAGCTGTCATAAGTTTATGTAAGAACTTCATATGATGAGCTCTAAACATATGACCAACATAAATATTTACCTAAAATAAGAGTTAATCATAGAAGCCTCTAAGCCCAAACCTTTGTTCACATTATTAATTTTTGGCTATACTCTCTTGTTGGGTATTCAAGACTAAGTAGGTAGCCAAAATTTAAGTACATATGGGCTGGAGATATGTATTAGTGGTTAAACTGCTTGTCCACAAAGACAAAAACAAAGAACCCAGGTTCAATTCCTCAGGATCCACATAAGCCAGATGCATAAGGTGACACATGTGTCTAGAGTTTGTTTGCAGTGGCTAAAGGCCCTGGCATGCCCATTCTCTATATGCCTTTCTCACTCTCTCAAGTCAATAAAAATTAAAGTAATTATTAAAAAAAATTAATTGCATATGCATTTTTGGAAGAGGTGTGGTTTGAAAATAGGGTCTTGCTCTAGCCTAGGCTGACCTGGAATTCACTATGTAATCGAAGGGTTGCTTCAAACTCATGGTGACGCTCCTACCTCAGCCTCATGAGTGCGGGGATTAAAAGTATACACTACCACACCTGACTTACATATGTATTTCTTGCAGTCATGTGTTGCTCCCAGATTTTAGGGATCTGTGAGAAGCCTCATGGCTTTGGTCTCATCTGCTGGGATGACCATGCTGGCCTTGTTGTTTTATTTCTTTTAAGCAGTGAGAAATTTTTCAGTTGTGGCCTTCTTTTTGAAGACTGTGCACTGACTGACATATAACTTCTGGTTCACAATGACTTCACTGGTCAAGAAGGCAGGTAACGTACAAGAGCTGTAGGGCATCTATCTAGTCTCTATCATCTCCTAAGACCTCCTGGTCCTGAAAGCAGGAGTCACACTTTTGATTGTCCTTTTATCTCATTGGCTTTGGCTTTTACATATAGTTGTTGTATACCCAGGATAATAGTTACATGAGTCTTAAATAAATGTATTTATATAGAGCACATGAGATTATTTTTGTCTTTGGCACAACAGAGCTAGTTAAAGAATGGCATAAAAGCTTAAAGTCAGTCATTTAACATCTAGCTTAAGTTGTCTGGTGACATTGTAAGTCATATCTAAAACATAGACAGCATGTGTATCTTATGTTTTTATATTTAATTTTTGTAAGTATAGGCAAAACATTATAAACCATTGTCAAGGCTCTTGATTTCCCACCAGGAATGGATGGTAAGACACTATTTCTGAAGACTCTACATACTTGGGCTGCAAGGTCACTGAGAAATCTTATTGGAGCTGAGCTGAAAACCTTCTCTATGTATACCAGATGACAGAAAGCTGAAAAAAGCCATGTGGCATGCAGGTCGATGGGAGAGAGAGAAATCACCAGTGGAGATACTCAACAGTGGACACTGCAAACCTGAAATTTGGCCAGTGAGGCCAAATGAGCCAACAAGTACAATAGTGGCATGTCTGTTAAGAGGAAAACCGACAACTCTTTAGTTGGACTGAAGGCCCACTCCATGGGAGGGAATACATGCCTTATACTCAAAACCTAAAAAAGGGGTAGTCATGAGCCCTAGGGGTATAAAGTCTGCTAGTGTCTGGCTAAGTGTATATACTATGCTCAGCAAACTTCCCAGTAAGCATTTCTGTTAATGTTCTTACCCATATATTAATGCTACTCTCACTTTTAGTTACAGAAGCTTCTCTTTTCAGATGGTAGTGATGTTGGAATGACTCAGAAGGCACCATGGTTCTGAGAAGAAGTGACAGAGGAGTGCTCAGCATTGAAACATCTCTATCACACCTACCAAGGCTCAGGGTCCATTATGGAAGAGGTGGAATAAAGAATGTAAGAGCCAAAGGAAGGATAGGACTCATTACAACACACTCCTCCAGACACAGAATGGCATGGATATCCATGACCTCACGGTGCCTGCCACTACCTACAGAAGACCATCTACCTACAGAAGACCATCATAATAGGAGGAAAAGATGATGACAACAAAATAAAAGAGAAACTGATTGAGAGGGGAAAACATATGATGGGGAGTGGAATTGCAAAGGGGAAAATGGGGGAGGGTGGGAATTACCATGGGTTATTGTCTATAATTATAGAAGTTGTCAATTAAAGAAAAAAACAATTGGGATGGTAAGGTTTTATGAGGCAGTTAGTCACCCAAATCAACCACATAATAGGTTTTAAGTAGTGTAGAGTTCCTACTTTTATAAGTATGTACTTATGTGAAATTTTAATATATCCTCAATATTTGCATATATACAAGTTTACATTTTATTTATAAAGAATAACTTTGTATGCACACATTATGTGTTGGTACCATTATTTCCCTCCTAGCTGTCCCCAATCCACTGAGGACCCCCCTCAGTGGCATTGCTGGTATTCACCATGAAGTTGTGGGTTATGAGTTGTGGGAGCAGTAGTCAGCCATTTTGGAAGGGGCTGGGTAATGGCTCTGGATATCCCCTCCCACACTGTGGCTCTTACAATCTTTCTACCCCCTCTTTCACAAAATTTCCCGAGCCATGGTGGGTGCATTTTAAGTGAACTTTAGTGTTGAGCTCTCAGCTTCTGGATTTCTGCTTTAGTACATTTTGAGTATCCTCAGTGTCTGTCTCCATTACCCTTGCACAGTTTGGCAGACTGTCCATGGAAGCAGCACTCTTGTTCTTCGAGTGAATTCCTCTGTGGTTTCACCTGGGCCTTAGCTGATGTGTGAGGGGTTGTTCATCTCCTGACATGGAGTCGGCTATTTTTTTCTTGTCTTGTTGATAGATTTTGGTTCTCCTTGATTTTTGCTATCTTCTGAGAAAGAAAAACAGATTCCTCAATGGAGTGTGAGATCAGCATAGGTTAAAAGGGTTAAACATTGTTAATTTAGAGAGGTTTTGATGGAAGTAGTCCCCTTTTGCCCAAAAACTGGTGGGTGCTTATTGGTAGAGACCATATTCTTGCATTCCATGTATCTTCCATATAATCCAATTTTGTGTAGTAGAGGTTTTGGAGATATGTATGATTGATTCTACCAAGTTTATTGGTGTCTGTTTGATCTCTCCCTTTTGATATCTAGTTTTGTTAATTTGAGACTTTTTTTTTAATCAAACTGACCAGGGGTTAATCAATCTTGTTTATTTTTTCAAAGAACCAGTTCTTGTAATTGTGAGTTTTAATTGTTTCCTTTGTTTCTAATTCATTAATTTCAGCTCTGATCTTCATTATTCCTTTCCATCTGAACCTCTTAGGGTTGGGTTTTTCTTGTTTTTGCAAGACCTTTAGGTTGATGGTTAGGTTATTAATTTGAGATCTGTCAGTCTTTGTTATGAAGGAATTTAGTGTTATGAATTTTCCCCTTAAGATTTCTTTCATTGTGTCCCATAAATTTTTGTATATTATGTTTTCATTATCATTTAGTTACAGAAATTTTACAATTTTCTTTTCTCTTTCTTCAATGACCTATTCATTATTTAATAGTGTGTTGTTAACTCTCCAGGAGATGGTATAATTTCTGTTGTTTCTTTTGTTAATTTCTAGCTTTAATGCATTGTGGTCTGATATAATGCAGAAAGTTATGCCAGTTTTCCTGAATTGATGAAGGCATGCTTTATGCCCTAATATATGATCTATTTTGGAGAAGGTACTATGGGCTACTGAGAAGAATGTGAATTCTTTCGTATTGGGGTGGAATGTTCTGTAGATGACAGTTAGGTCTAGTTGATCTATGTTACTAAGTTCTTTTATTTCTGTTGATTTTCTGCTTGGATTATCTGTCTATTGATGATAGTATGGTTTTGAACCATATGTTGGTGGTATTGGGAATTACTTCTGATTTATTGTTATATAAAATGTGGTGCACTTTTGTTTAGTGCATATATATTTATGATTGTGATGTCCTTGTTTGACCATTCTTTTGATGGGCTGAAAGTGGACTTCTTTGTCCTTTTTTATTACATTTTGTTTGAAATATACTTTGTCAGATATTAATATAGTCACACCTGCTTGTTTCTTATTTCCATTTGCTTGAAAAATGTTTTTATATCCTTTAATCTTGAGGAAATATCTATCCTTAGAGATGAAGTGGATTTCTTGAGACAAGAGATGGAAGGGTCCATTTTTCTTATACACCCTGTTAATTTGTTTATTTTGATGAGTGAGTTACGACCATTGATATTTAATGCTATAACTGAGAGGTTTGATTTTACTCCTTCTATGTTGGAAGCTTTGTGGGGTTTGATGACATGAGGTTTGATGGTTTCTAGGGCTGTGTACATTTTCTAGCCTACTCGAGTGCAGGGAGCCACATCTAGTCCCCACCACTAGATGGCGCTGGCACTGCAGGAAACCACATCTAATCCGCCTTTACAAGATGGCGCTAACCTCGTGGTGTCCAGCTTCTTTTACGACAGTGCTTTGGCGCCAACCGTATTCAAGGTACGCGCATGCGCTTGACGCAACCTGTCCTGAGCCTATCCCGTGGCGCCTGGTGGTGACAAGCGGGTAAGCAGCCAATCAGTAGGTGCCTCATTGCCCATCCCCCTATAAAAGTAGCTGCACATCCCGCCCCCGCGTCCTTCTCCATCCGCTCTCTCCTGTTAACCAAGAAGCTCTCCAATAAAGTGTGATCAAGAAGGATCCTCGTGTGGTGATTGTTCTTTTCCCGCTGGTCGGGGGGGCTCGCCGCAAACTGGTGCCGAAATCCCGGGACGCCGGGAGCCTTGTGGTCACCAGGCGAAGGACCAAAGGAGGATTCAGAACTTGACACACGGAGAGGAAGGTACCGGTAAGTCATTCTTTTTTTTTCTTTTCTTTTCTGTGTCTCAGTCATGTCCGTGTCTGAGGGCCTCGCTGTTCTTGCTGTTTTCGGTTTGTTTTGTCTGGGTCTTTCTATTGTTTTGCGTTTGTTTCTGACTTGCCTAGTCTGTTGATTGCCTGGACCGGTTAAACCCGCGGTAGACAACGCGGCTCTGGTCCTTGGAGCCTCGAGTCAGATAAATCCTCGGTAGATAACGTGGGGCTGGCTGTTAGTTTCATTTCCAGCCTTCCAGCTCGTGATGGGTAATACATCGAGTGCCCGGTATTCTCCCATTGATTTTACTCAGCCTATAAAGGAAGTTTTGAAACAACGTGATCTAAAGGTCTCTAATGCCACTATTAAAAAGATTGTTAAAGACATTGATGCTGCGGCTCCATGGTTTGCGGCGTCCGGAGATCTCTCATTGCCCTCATGGGAAAAGCTGGGTAAAGACCTTGAGGCGGCTAGTGAGGAGGGTCACTTAGGTCGAGGTACCCTCCCTTTCTGGAGGATGATACATTCTTGTTTACGTTCTGGAAGCCACCCGGACCCACTTCAGGAGGGCCGGAGACGGCTCAGACAACATCAGGATAGTTTGTCAGAATCTGATGCAAGTGGGGATAGCAAACCCAGATTATATAAGGAAGTACAGGAAAAAAGGGCCAGTCATTTCCCGGGAGGAGTTCCCAATGTGGCCAGTCATTTCAAGGAAAAGGTTCCCTGCCATGTAGAGGAGAAGGCACCCCCGTTAGAAGAGAGTAATGAGGGCTCCGGCTGTATGCACAGGAGGGGTGAGGACTTCCCTAGGGCCCCGCCGCAGCAGGGGGCTGTGGGGTTATATCCTTCCCTACAGCCGCTGCGACACCTGAGTATACGAGATGATCACAGCAGTAGTTCTGCTTCTGATCAGGAGGACACCAGTGGGACAGAGGGACAGGATTTAGAGGAGGCAGCTTTGCATCGTGTTCAGGATCCTCAGTTTGTGGGCAGGCGTGTCTGCCCTCCCGCGGTTAGGGGGAGGAGTGCCTTAAAAGAGGAAGTTGGTATTCGGAACCGAGCACCGCCTAGTGCTCTGCCACGCCCTCATGTTCCCCCCCCCCATGTCCCAGCCGAGGATCGCTGCCATTTTGTTAAGCCGCGGACGTGGTCCCGCCTGGCCTCCGCTTTCCCGGTTTTTTTGAATACCACTACCAATCAAAGAGGCTGGGAGCCAATCCCCTATACGGAACTTAAAGATTTAGTTCAGGCCTGCAAAGACTTTGGACCCACTGCTGACTATTCACTTATGCTGCTTCGCAGACTCATGCAGCGCACCCTTACTCCTGGTGATTGGTTAGACTTAGCCCGGGCTTGTCTAACGAGGGGGCAATATTTGGATTTCAGATCACTGATTTCTGATAAAGCCCAAGAACAAGCTAGGCAGAATATTATGAAAGGGGACTGGGACTGGACTTCTGATATGCTTCTGGGGACTGGTCCCTTTCTTACAGATCAGCTCAATTTCCATCCAGACGTGTATATCCAAATTAATAATATTCATTATCAGGCTTGGAAGGAGCTCCGTAATAAGGGAGAGGTCGCAGGACAGTTGACTAAGATTGTTCAGGGCCCTACAGAGCCATTTTCTGATTTCTCAGCTAGAATGTTGGAAGTGGCAGAAAAGACAATTGGCCTTGCTGACCACACCATGCCATTTATACAACAGCTAATATTTGAACAGGCCAGTAAGGAGTGCAAAAAGGCTATACAATCAGTAAGAAGGGGAACATTGGATGACTGGCTCAAAGTCTGTCGAGAGATAGGGGGTCCTCTGTCTAATGCAGGATTAGCAGCAGCGGTCATAGCTGCCGCTAAGGCTCAACGGACAGGGAATCAAAAGGGCTGTTTCCGATGTGGTCAATTGGGACATTTTAAACGCCAATGTCCTCAAGCGGATAGCCCAGCCCCTGTCCGAGATGCGGGACCGGCACAGCACCCCCCTGGGACTTGTCCTAGATGTAAGAAGGGAAAACACTGGGCTAATGAATGTAGATCTGTGAGGGATATTAATGGTCTGCCCCTCCCCCCTCTTTCAAGTAATCAGGACCAAAAAAACGGGGGGAAGGGCCCACGTCCCCAGGGCCCACAAATTTATGGGGCAATGCAGACACCTCAGGTCCCGGTGACTGTGGCGCCAGGTCCCCCGCTGCCTCAGCCCGGAGAGCAACATCGGGCTCCGCAGGCCTGGACCTCTGTGCCACCTCCGGATTGGTCTTAACTCCGGAAATGGGCGTGCAAATCCTGGACACAGATGTGTCTGGCCCGCTAGCAAGAGATACGGTGGGCCTTCTTTTGGGGCGCTCCTCCTCTACTTTAAAGGGTCTCATAGTCTTCCCCGGTGTTATCGATCCAGATTATACAGGTGTAATTAAAATTCTTTGTCATTCCCCCTATGGGGCAGTGTCAGTGGCCCCTGGGGACCGTATTGCCCAATTGCTGATTTTGCCTTCTAACCATTCTCTATTTCCTGCACTAGATAAGGAAAGGGGTGACAAGAGCCTTGGGTCTACCGGTGTGGACTTGACCTGCTTGTCTTTGGAGTTGGATCAAAGACCCCTTCTGCGCCTGACCATAGAAGGAAGAGAATTCTCAGGACTGGTGGACACTGGGGCAGATAAAAGTATAATAAAATTGGATTCTTGGCCAAAAGCCTGGCCCTTGCAGAGATCAGCTCAGATCTTGCAAGGCTTAGGGTTTGCTAAAACACCACATATGAGTGCAAAGGAGTTAACATGGACCACTACAGAGGGTCAAAAGGGAAAAATCCAACCTTTTGTGTTGGATGTTCCCATTAATTTATGGGGAAGAGATATTCAGACCCAGATGAATCTCCGCTTGCCCAATGATTATTCAGAAGCTAGTAAAAATATGATGAAAATTCAGGGCTTTGTTCCAGGCTCAGGTCTAGGGAAGCACCTTCAAGGGCGACCTCAGCCCATCATCCCGGAGGAGAAGCTGGATCGCTTTGGGTTGGGTTTTTCTTAGGGACCACTGAAAATTCTGCTTCCAATTTTGAACAGGTGCCCATACCTTGGATGACTCATAAGCCAGTGTGGGTTCCTCAGTGGCCCCTCTCACAGGAAAAACTGGAAGCAGCCCAGAGGTTAATTGAGGAACAATTGCAGTTAGGCCACCTGGAGCCCTCTATTTCCCCTTGGAACACACCTATATTTGTGATTAAAAAGTCCTCTGGAAAGTGGCGATTATTACATGATTTGAGGGCTGTCAATGCTCAAATGCAGGTCCTGGGCCCAGTTCAGAGGGGCCTGCCAGCGCTTTCTGCTCTCCCCAGGGAATGGCCAGTGGTGGTTTTAGATATTAAAGACTGTTTTTTCTCCATACCCCTTTGCCCTCAGGACAGAGAGCGTTTTGCTTTCACATTACCAGCTGTAAATCATGAGAAGCCTGATGCCCGCTTTCAGTGGCGTGTGTTGCCACAAGGGATGTCCAACAGTCCCACTATGTGCCAGCTTTATGTAGACTCAGTGTTATTTGTAGTAAGACAACAGTTCCCCTCTTTACGTATGATCCACTATATGGATGATATCCTACTCACAGCCCCCACCTTAGATGTTTTGCATGTCTCCTTTCAGGAGGTCGTCAAGGCATTGGAACATAAGGGTCTTTTTATTGCCCCAGAGAAGGTCCAGCAAACGGATTCAGTAAATTTCCTTGGGTCCGTCATTGGCCTTCAGTCTGTGAAACCTCAAAAAATTTGCATCCGTACCTCCCACTTGCATACATTAAATGATTTTCAAAAACTTTTGGGGGACATTAACTGGTTGCGAGGTTTTCTCCATGTCCCCCGTGCAGATTTGTTACCATTGTTTTCCATTTTGGAGGGTGATCCTGAGATTACCTCTCCTCGTGTGCTCACTGAGCCAGCTCGTCAAGCCTTAAGCAAAATAGAAAAGGCCCTTATGAAGGCACAGCTTGAACGCTTTGACCCTTCTAGTCTACTTCTTCTTTGTATTCTAAAAACAAGGGATGTCCCCACGGGAGTGTTATGGCAGGACGGCCCTCTTTTGTGGATTCATGGACATTCCTTGGGAGCTCGTACCCTGCAGTACTTCCCACAGTTGGTTGCCCAACAGGCTTGTTTGGGTTTGAAATTGTGCCTAACTCATTTTGCAAAGTTGCCTGATAAGCTTATCATCCCCTATACTAAGGAACAAGTAGAGACTCTATCCGGTACGGTTGATGAATGGAGCATTCTTATGTGTGCTTTTCCAAATCCTATAGATAACCATTACCCAAAAAGCCCCATTCTGTCCTTCGTGGAAAAAAATTTAGTCTATTTTCCCCGGGTCACATCAAAGGGCCCTTTGCCCTCAGCCCCTGCCATTTTCACTGATGGTTCAAAAACAGGTCGCGGAGCTTATATGGTTCAGGGCTCAGAACCTGTGGTGAAGTTCTATAGGCCTGACTCTCCCCAAATTGTGGAATGCATGATTGTCTTGGAGGTGTTTCAGACTTTTGGTAGTCCCTTTAATTTGTTCACAGACTCACAGTATGTGGCTAATGCAGTTGTTGGACTGGAAATTGCAGCTTCTATTCGTTCTGCTAGTCCTGTCTCAAACATTCTTTCTCAAATTCAATCTCTCATTTGGCAACGCTCCTCCCCCTTCTATGTTACCCATGTTCGTGCTCACTCCTTGCTACCAGGACCTATATCTCAAGCAAATGACTTGGTAGACAAAGCCACGCGGATGACTATGTTAGCCATGAGTAGTCCTAAAGATATGGCCACCGAGTTCCATAGACTGTATCATGTTCCTGCTAACACCTTAAGAAAGACCTTTGCCATTTCTAGGTCCGAGGCACGTGATATTGTTAAGGCTTGTCAATCCTGTGTCACTTTCCTGCCTTCTCCACATGTGGGTGTGAACCCACGGGGCCTAAGACCTGGTGATCTTTGGCAGATGGATGTTACTCATGTCTTGGAATTTGGCAAGCTTAAATACCTGCATGTCTCGGTGGATACTTGCTCAGGAATCATACATGCTTCTCCTCTTGCAGGGGAAAAGGTTACTCATGTAAAAACTCATTGTTTGGAAGCCTGGGCGTCTTGGGGAAAACCGCGACGCCTAAAGACTGACAATGGCCCTGCTTATGCTTCCTCTGGCTTTCGTGCCTTCTGTGCCCAGATGCAGGTTGCCCACACTACTGGCCTACCTTACAACCCACAAGGCCAAGGTATTGTGGAGAGAGCAAATAAAAGTTTAAAAGCTATCCTTTTTAAACAACGAAGGGGGATAGCGGAGAATGCAACCCCCAAGGAGAGAGTCTCTCTAGCACTCTATACCCTTAATTTTTTAGTTTTGGATGTTCATGATAGGTCTGCAGCAGACAGACATTGCCACCAGGGGGCACAAGCACATCCGGAACTGGTCATGTGGAAGGATGTGTTGGATAATAAATGGAAGGGACCGGATCCTGCTTTGGTAAGATTCAGGGGAGCTGTTTGTGTCTTTCCACAGGACCAGGAATCGCCACATTGGGTCCCGGCCCGGCTAGTCAAGACGCTGACATCAACTCCAGAGGAGAGTCCAGGGGACGAGGATGGCCATCCAAGTACGAGTGCCAAAGATCCTGTGGATGCTGATCCTTATGTGCCTGGAGACTAGTAGAGGAGAATTGCGCTGGGGCATCCTGTCTGTTTTCCCCAAGCCCCTGCCCGTTCGCCACACGGCGAGAGTCCTTCCTCGGTTCTTCACCACTCAGCAAGGTCTCAATCTCCCTACGGTTGTTAAAGACCTGACCCTTGCCCCCCTGGGGGAGGCTCGACACTTCGAGGAAAGTGGAAGTCTCTGCTTTACTCTCGCCCGTGAACGTGACTCTTGTATACAACTGGAGATGCAGGCATTTGCTTGGTTTAGGGGGAACAGGAGATGGGGCCCAGAATCTACCTTTCGGAATTCGTCCCACAAAGCTTATAGTTACCCCTTCTCAGAAGAGGTGATATGGCTCAATGGTACCTTTTTTCGTGGCCAGAGAGGTACTGTGACTCTGCCTCAACCGCGCCTGGCACCTCACTGTATGGGAACTTATGAAGGGGACCTTTGGCCATGGACGGAATGCCAGTCCAGTACTGTGGGCTGGGCAGATGTGGGACGGACCTTTACTTATTCCCCGAATATGAAAGGGCCTTTTCCTTTACAGTTGTCGTGGACGGAGGGACCATTTCTACAGGATAGTACTATGAACCCATTTTCAAAGTGGGTTCTGTGTGGGGTTAATGGTAGCTGCACAGATATGACACCCTTTGTTTTATTACGGGGGGGGACAGTTGCCCGTAATAATGTGTCTGGAGTAATCCATGAGCTACTATTCCTGAGCGAATTCCTTGAATGGAGATATGAGAGAGTGCTCGGGGGTGTCACCCGGATAGGAAAATACCTAGGAAAAAATGCCTCTTATGCCCCCACCCCGGTGTGTGTCCATCCACCATTCATGTTTGTCCTTAGTAACTTTTCTTTCAGCAATTGTTCTAATGCTTCTTGTTATTTGTCCCAATGTTGGGACGCAACACTCTATCACAGAGCCATGGTACTTAGGGTCCCCCGTTGGGTCCCCGTGCCTGTAGAGGCTCCTAGTACATTGTCTTTGTTCAGGCATAAGAGAGATTTTGGAATTACGGCCGCTGTTATTGCTGCGGTGGCGGCTGCTGCTGCCGCAGCTACAGCCGCAGGTGTAGCCATGGCTTCTTCAGTTCAAACCGCCTCTACCTTAAATACCTTGGCTTCTTCCACAGCTGCCGCCTTAGACACACAATCAAATTTAAATTCCCAACTCAAAGGTGGCATTATGATCCTAAATCAAAGGGTGGACTTAGTTCAGGAGCAAATTGATGTTCTTTGGCAAATCGCTCAGTTGGGATGTGAATGGAAACTTAATGCCTTATGTATCACTAGTGTTCAATATGAAAACTTTACAAGGGCAGCAAATCTGTCAAAGCAACTGTCCTTGTACTTGGCAGGGAATTGGTCCCTAGATTTTGATGCGGAATTGGAAGAACTAAGACAAGCTATTGTTATGATCAATTCCACACGAGTGGACCTTAGCCTGGCTGAGGGTTTTACCTCTTGGCTTTCCTCTGCCTTTTCCTTCTTCAAGGAGTGGGTAGGGGTAGGGATGTTTGCAGTTTGCTGCCTTGGGGGCTGTGCGCTGTGCCTCTGGTTGATTTGTCGCCTGCAAGCCCAGACCAGGCGGGACAAGGTAGTTATTTCTCAAGCACTTGCCGCTTTGGAGTGTGGATCCTCCCCCCAGATTTGGCTGTCGGCCCTGAAAAACACCTAGTTTTTCCCTGGCCCCTGCCCCCTTAGGGCCTGAGGTGCTCATTATACAAGGAGGAGCAGAGGTTTGGTGTTGGGAGCACGACATTCATTGGCGCTCAGGCTGCGAGACAAAGTACTGCACATGAGGTATGCTCTTAGCAGCCTCATGGAGGGCATGTTTGATTGCATATGGGTTGGTACCGACATCCCATCTCTGAGAAAAGGTACCGGACGGGTGAGGCACCAGCCTGGCTGGCCACCTGGCCTGGGGTCTTCACAATGTCCTTTTGTTTATCAGAGATCAAACCTCTACCTTCACCTGCTGCGCTTTATAATAGAAAGGGGGAACTGCAGGGAGCCACATCTAGTCCCCACCACTAGATGGCGCTGGCACTGCAGGAAACCACATCTAATCCGCCTTTACAAGATGGCGCTAACCTCGTGGTGTCCAGCTTCTTTTACGACAGTGCTTTGGCGCCAACCGTATTCAAGGTACGCGCATGCGCTTGACGCAACCTGTCCTGAGCCTATCCCGTGGCGCCTGGTGGTGACAAGCGGGTAAGCAGCCAATCAGTAGGTGCCTCATTGCCCATCCCCCTATAAAAGTAGCTGCACATCCCGCCCCCGCGTCCTTCTCCATCCGCTCTCTCCTGTTAACCAAGAAGCTCTCCAATAAAGTGTGATCAAGAAGGATCCTCGTGTGGTGATTGTTCTTTTCCCGCTGGTCGGGGGGGCTCGCTGCACTCGAGTTTTGATTATTGTGATATTCCTTGTATAAGTTTTTGACGTGTTTTTTTTTAGACTCTTTGGGGAGGACTCCCTGAAGTATTTATATCACTATTGATTTAGCATTATATTCGTATAATCATAGAGAAGACTTTTATCATGTAAGGTTTTACTTTCACCACATATTATGAGGAAAACTTTCAATGGGTGTAGTAATTTGTATTGAAAGCCATAGTTGTTTATTTTATTTATTTATTTATTTAGTTATTTAGTTATTTATTTATTTATTTTCAGGCTTTGAAGTGATCCTTTCCAAGCCTTTCTGGCTTTAGGTTTCCATTGGAAAATCTGAGGTAATTCTGATAGATTTCTGTTGTATGTAATGAGTTTTTTCTCTCTTTTAGAACTCTCTGTATTTGTGATTTGGTGTTTTAACTATGATGTACCTTGGAGAGTACTTTGGTCAATCTTCTGGTATTCAGTGAGCATCTTATATCTGGATGGACTACTTTTCTTCAACAGTTTTGTTTAATATGTTCTTTATGCCTCTGGCCTGAATTTGTTCCTCTTCTGGTATACCTATGATCCAAATGCTTGGTCATCTTAGGGTATCCCACAATTTCCTCATATTCTGTTCACATGATTTTTTTATCTTATTAAAGTTTTTGAACTCCTGAAGTATTCCTTCTGTGTTATCTTCCATATCTGAGGTTCTGTGCTTCACATGACTAACTCTGCTAGTGAAGGTTTCTAGAGAGGCTTTTTCTTTTTTTAAATTTTTTGTTTAAAGCTAAAAAAATAGCTTTTTTTTTTTTTCTAGGTTTTTCAAGGTAGGGTTTCACTCTAGCCCAGGCTGACCTGGAATTCACTATGTCATCTCAGAGAGGCCTTTAACTCATAGCAATCCTCCCGGTTTTATGTGGATACTGGGGAATTGAACCTGAGCTTCCAGGCATTACAAATAAGCACCTTAAGAGCTGGGAAATTCTCCAGCCCTTTAGAGAGGTTTGGAAATCTATATATATATTTTTTCTTTTCTGTTCCATTTTCTGTGTCATATGCATCCCTTTTTTGAGTTCCAATTACCAGTCATGGCTTAATATTTTAAGTTTATTTTTATTTTTCTATGAGAGAGAGAGAGAGAGAGAGGGAAGCAGAGGGAGAGAGAGAACAATTGGCAGGCCATGGCCTCCCGTCACTGTCATCAAACTCCAGACACACGTGGCATCTTTTGAGCATGTGCAAGCTTGCATGCTTGGGTCACTTTGTGCATCTCACTTATGTGGGCCCTGGGCAGTAGAACATGCAGTTTTAGGCTTTGCAGGCAAGCCCCTTAACCACTAAGCCTTCTCTTCAACCCTTAGTTTCATTTTCTTGATGCTTTTTGAAATTCATTCTTGTATTTAATAATGTCTTCATTGACCATAAACATCTGGTTATGAAGATCCTCTATATGTTGGCTCACTTCTAGATCATTTATCTCCTTTTTGGAGGTCTCTTTGGTTTTCCTGTATTAAGGTAAGCCTACTGACAAAACCTGTATGCTGTAATAGATGGTTCTGTTGTATTCCTTTTATGTGATTGTTAGTTTTTTGCTGATTTGCTTCCAGTTCAGCAATTCCTTGGTCAGCGTCACATGGCTTACTTTGCTTTAATTTTTGGATTCTATTTCTGTTGACTCCTCTGCATTTTTAATGGAAACTTCCATTGTGTGGAACTAGGCAAGCTGGTGGAGTTCTCTCACTTTGTTGTATTCTTTCTCTTTCTCTCTCTCTCTCTCTCTCTCTCTCTCTCTCTGTGTGTGTGTGTGTGTGTGTGTGTGTTGGTGTCAACCCATCTCAGGGTTAAAGATTATTTTAAGAGGGAAGCTCATATTTACCCTTGTAGGATCATCAGTGAGTGTTCTGTTTTGGGTTTGAATGGGATTGTAGTATGATGCTTTTGTATCCACAGATTCACAGGCTGTGGAGGTTACAGGTATGCCAGTAGCTCTGGGCTGGTGGCTGATACAAAAGCCGTGGTTGGAAGTCTGGAGTCTCTTTGGGCCCTGACCACAGCATGCCTTGCCTGTGGGACTCACAGGTAGTAGCCCTTGCCCCTGCTCTACCCATCTCTCAGCAGGTTGTGAAGGACTCACTGGTTTCCCCCTAGCAGGTGGTTGCCATATATTCCTGTGCTCCTCTTCTAGGGCAGAAGTGATGCCCCAAGGAGTTCCTGAGGGTTGGGGATGGACAGGGCTATAGAGAGGTGGCTGGACCTGGTTTGTGGAGTTGACTGGTATGTGGTTGGTGGCAGTCAGCAATCACAGGTGGTGAACTAGGTCAGAAGTATTGGATGAAGCTGGCATTAGGGTGGGGAAGGAAGCACAGTAGGGCTCCAAGGAGCCACTGCAGGGGACTGGAAGAGGCTCCATAAAGGTGGCATAGGGAGTGGCAGACTCACGGGAGCTAGTATACAGGCTGCATTGTGTGAAGGGGACCCAATAGCATGAGTACTGCCCCAGGTGTGAGGAACTTGAGTATGGGGAAGTTCAGGATATAGTGGACTCTGAGGGGCAAGTGCCTGCAGGCTACATAGGGTGTCTGTGACCCTAGGACACATAGGGGAGATATTGAATGTTGTGGACTCACAGGGGAGTGCATGTGTGGGGATATATATATATATATATATATATATATATATATATATATATATATATCCCAAAGTTATGCAGGTGGTGGGCAATTTGACAGGGCAAGTGGGCTGGCTGTGCAGGTGAGAAGCATCTGTGGGCATGCCCATGGGGGCTGTGTGGAGTTTCGGGGACCATATACGAACTCACAAGGGCTGCAAGGCAGGTGTGGGTGGAATTTTGAGCTCTGGCTCACACTCTGCATACTGCTCAGTGGGTTGGTACCCTGGGTGTAGAGGGTGTGAGACAAGGCTTACCATGGGGTTGTCCTATCTGACAAACCTCAGACCACCTGAATTGGGTAGACAATAGACCACTTGAGAGTGTAGGAGTTAGACTCCCAAATGTGCCACTCTGTACGCCCCTCCCAGAAATGTTTCACTAAGACTTACTAGTACTAGAGCCTTACAGTTCTTCCTTAATTTGATCCTTGGAGCTTGAGTGTGGTTCCAAGTCTACCGTCTTGACCACATGTCCTCCAAATTTTCCATCTTAAGTTGTCACAACATGTAATAAAAAATTATGTTAAAGCATGGTGGTGCTTGCCTTCAACCCTGGCACTTGGGAGGCAGAGGTTGGAGGATCGACATGAGTTTGAGACCAGCCTGGAGCTACAGAATGAGTTCCAAGTTAGCCTGGGCTAGAGAGAGACACTACCTTGAAAAACCTGAAATAATAATAATAATAATAACAATAATAATAATAATAAATATCAGAGGATGTTAAAATGAATGAAAAGATGGGATGGTTGGTTCACAAATTTTATTACTTACTATATTTGATGAGTTCCAGGGGTAGATTGAGGTAATAATCAAAAAATATTTCCCTGCTGCTACATTGTGGAGAGTATTTTCAGTCTTTATTCTTTAGTATCAAGAAAGCCTAAGTTTCCTGTGTTATTAAAGTTCTTATTCTTATATCGTTATTTGTTTTTGTAAGTTTTGGAAATAGTATTTTGGAAGTAAAAGAAAAGTGGCAGTAGGTCTGACATGAGAAGTTTTAGCCATTTGGAGCAATAGCTAGAATACTAGAACTTGCTATACCCTGGGACGAGAGAATTCAGGTTATTGGAAGTCCCTGTGAGCCAAGATAAAGTCAAAACAGGTGACAGAGTTATAAATGGCCACTTTGCACTAGTTTCTCAGTTATGTTTTAGATATCCTCAGGGGAGCTTAAAAGCTTTTTCTTTTTCTTAAATTTAATTTTATTTTTTATTAGTTATGTACACAGTGTGTATACAGCCATGTTGGTACTATCATTAGCCTCCTCCCTGTCCTCCCTCTCTGCAGAGACCCCCCTCATTGGAGAATGTGGGTTGTGCATTTTGGGGATAGCCATACGTTATGGGAAGAGGCAATGTCTCTGTGCATAATGTCCCAATATGTAGCTCAAACAATCTTTCCACCCCCTCTTCAGTGAATTTTCCTGAGCCATATTGGGTTCGTTTTAGGTCTACTTCCGTGATGAGTTCTTGGGAACCTCTACGACTCTGTATATCTGGTTTGGTAGGAGTTGAATGTTCTCTATGTCTTGTGCTGGTACCAGGTTCACCAAGAAAGCAGCACTCTTCCTCATTTCCCCAATTACTGTATGGTTTCAGCTGGGGCCCTAGTGAGGTGCAATGAGCTGATTCTTTCCTCAAGTTCTGTGTCCATCTGAAAAAAAGAAGCAAGTTCTCCAATGGACAGTGAAGTCAGCACCAGATAAATGGGATAGCCATTATTATTTTAGAGAGAATTTAATAGATGTAGGCCCTCTTGTAGCCCATGATTGGTGGGAGCTTGATATTAGAGAGTGGGCTTGTTTTTTGGATATTTTTCTGACTTGTATCCCAGTTCAAGCTATGGGTTGGGTTCCACTGAGTGGATCCATTAACAAAATCAAGAGCAGTTGGTTATCTGCCACCATGGCTGTGTGCCACTATTATACTTGTGTGAGTATCACACCAGGTTGTTTGCTGCTAAGTAGCTTAGACCACGGGTTGATTGGACAGATGTTGGTCATTTTCCCCCAGTTGCTCATGTGGCACCTTCTGGCACTAGATGAGCTAACTGTCTGGGGATTGACTCTCTTCTGGATTCCAACCAGGTCACTCCATGTTCCATGCCAACAGTATATGCTATCTTTGGCAGTAGGGTCTTAACATTAACCTTTGGTAGGTAATCAAGGACTCTTACAGAAATCTGTGTTTGGGAAAACTTGTAGCTTTTTCTCATGTTGTTTAGGGTCAATGATTGAGAAATGAACCTGGATTCTAATTGACAGCAAGGACCTTGATGTTTTCTTAGGACAGTTGTACTTATAGGAGTGGATGAATGACATGAATCTTTACTTTGTTGTGTGTCCCACAGAACTCAGTTCCCTCATTTTGTTTCTTTCTTTGTAGAACTTTCCCCCATCCTGGTAGAGAACACAGAAGGCTCTTCAGACTATTTCCCTTATTACCAACGGAACAGGTTCAGCATCCCACCTCTAGAGCTTTGTATGAGTCTTCTATTTCATCATCCTTGTGGGTGTGAGAGGAGGTGGATTGAGTTTCAGGGTCCATTATAGGCCACTGACATACCACCTGCCTTTCACGCACTTGCACCTCAAGGAAATTCTCACACAAGCTCTGTTACATGCACCCAGCATTGGGAAAGTGTCCAGGCTTTCCTTTCCTTCGTCTGCTTTCATAGGTCCATCCTGATTTCATCCTCTCCAAGTCCTCATTTTTTTTTACCACACTAGAACCCCTAAACTATCTCATATTTAAATGAAACATTAAATGTTTAGAGCTATAAGCTTCATCTATAACTGTTTAACCCATTTATTTCTTATTTTCATTGGTATGAACATGAGAGATTATTTCTAATATAAGCAGCAATTTTCTTCTCAGCAAGTTTCAAGATCTTTCCTAAACACATGTACAAATTATTTTCAGCTTTCATATATATCCACAATGTATTTTGATCATAATTCCCTTCCACTACCTTCTTTTGTCCCTATCCCTCAACCCCTATCACTGAAACCCATCCTCTTTCCAACTAAAACTTCTATTTTGAAGTCCATTATTATTTTTTTGTTTTATTTTTTTGAGGTAGGGTCTCACTCTAGCCCAGGCTGACCTGGAATTCACTATGGAGTCCCACAGTGGCCTTGAACTCACAGCTATCCTCCTACCTCTGCCTCCCAAGTGCTGGGATTAAAGGCGTACACCACCACGCCCAGCTTAAAGTCCATTAGTTTTTAATGGAAAACTTCATCCATGATAGAATGTTGAGAGGCCCAATATTATTCAGGTTTTGTACAGGTAATCACAGCCAGTATGGGGCCATGAATGCAATGATTCATTCATATCTGGAAGAAAACCTTTCAAAGCACTCCTTCCCAAACTCTGAACCTTACATTCTGCTTTTCCTCTATGTTCCAAGGGCCTTCAAGGTGCATTATTTTGCACTCAAAAGTCACTAATCATCAGCCCATTGATGAATTTTGTGGTTTGACAATAGTCACTACCATCTCCAAAGAAGCATTTCTGAATAAAAATGAGAGTAACACCAATCTTTGGGCAGAAACATAAATATGTAGAGGGCAATTTGAAGGGCACAACAAATTGATTAAGTCAAACAACAGTAGTAGCTTCCCCCTTCAGGCCTATGACATTCATGGCCACAGGCACATAAGATAAGGTATAGTAGAGAAAGAAAATTATTATAAACTATAATACTGAAAAAGTATGTAAAAGTATTGCTTAGCCACAATAAATGTGGTATATAGCAAATTGCAAGTCAAATTTTATGAATGTTTCGCTAAAGAAGTACTTTCCAAATGGAAGTAATGAGGAAAAAAGTGAGTAAACCATTTTAAGTTGAAAGCAACCTGAGTTTATAATGAAAAGGAAAGTGTATTTCTACGTAAACATCAGTAAACAGAGAACCATAGATTTAACATAATGTTAAACAAAATGAAGATACTTTGGATATACCAACAAAAACAAAACTCTGATTTCCATGATCTGAATATGTCCTTTCAATACCAGACAGACAAATGGACAAAAAAGGGATAGAAGTAGTTCGGGGCAGGGGAATGGGAGGATGGGGGGAGATATACACAAAACCAAATCCAAAATTAATTGGTATCATAGAAACCTTCCTTTGGATATCAGACTTATAACTCTAAATAGAGGTATGGAGAAATTGTCTGGAAATTAGGGCTCTGCAGAGGGTGAGCTGAAGCCTAACCCTAAAACATTAGGTTCTGGCTTCTAACTCCTAGTACCAGAAATTGGTTACAATCCCATCTTGACCTGTTGATTGTAGAGACCTACAAGGTCCCCCAAACAAAACAGACTTCTGTCAGAGCATTTTATTATCCACTGAGGTAAAAGGTAAGACCCTATTGCTGAAGACACCACATGCTGACGATACAGAATTTAGGGAGATCTGGCTGAATCTGGGAGGAAGTCAATCCCAGATGGTTAGCCCATACAGGGCTGAGAAGCTCCTGAGAGGAAATAGGTAACAATGTTATGAACAAGCAGGGAACACTGCTATATGAAAGCAGCCAGCCTGACAAGATGTCTATACCTGTGCAATAGTGACATTCAACCTAGGTAGATAACCAATGACTTCCTAGCCAATTATTACTGGAATGGGCAACCAAGTTAGAATCCTATGCAGACCAAGATTTTGGACTCCAATGAGAAACAATCTTTGTCCAAATGGGAGGGTATATCCATCAAAATCTCTCTAAATTAATAATGCTTATCCCCTTAACCTATCCTGATCTCATTCTCTGCTAGAAAATCTGTTCTTGTTTTTCATTCTCGAAAAGCAGTGAGGACCAAGGACAACCAAGATGTATCAACAAGACAAGAATAGCAGACTCCCTATCAGGAGAAGAACCACCCCTTGCATAGCAGCTAGGGCCTATGTGAAACTACAGAGAGGAACTGGTGACATGAACAAGAGTTCAGCCTCCAAGGACAGCCTGACAACCTGTGTCAGGGAGACACAGAGGATACTCAAAATGCACCAAACCTGAAATCCAGCAGCTCCTGAGAGTGCACACAAATGTATACTTAAAATACACCCACCAAGGTTCAGGGAATTTTGCAGAAGTGGGATTGGAAAGAATGTAAGAGCCACAGGGTGGGATGGAATATCCAAAGGCATTGGCCCTCCCACAATGACTGACTGCTGCTCTCACAACTCATAACCCACAACTCCATGGTGAATACCAGCAATACCACTAAGGAGGGCCCTCAGTGGAAAGGGGGAAGGGAGGAAGGAAATGGTGGCAACAACATATCATGTGTTTATACAAAGTTTCTACTTATAAAAAATAAATAATGAAAATATAAAAAGTTATTTGTTGACCATGATAGCCAGTGTGAAGGTATTCATAGCCTCTAAAACTGAAAGTTTAAAATAAAATTGTAATAGATTCTCCCATTTGTTTATTTTGCTGCATGACCACAATCACTATATAAGGTGGTTACTTCAGCAGGCAGCATATGAACAAAAGCTCAGTTCAAGTTACTTAATTCTGGTAATAATTCTGGCACTTAGAACTATGAAAAATGTGATCTTATTGTGACTTGTATATTTGTTATGTGTCTTAGCCTACTCATGGTCATACTCTATAATCAAATAATTGGAATTTCTTTTAAATCCACTTAAATAATGACAAATATTAACAAATTTTAGCATGAGAGATAGTTTATAAATTCTTCTTTGGGGGTCTTCTCAATCCATAAGAAAATTCACTTTTAAGAAGTTTAGAACATTTGATTATGAGACAAATTCACTTTCTTGTAGATTTCTCATAAGAAAGGTAAAGCTATTACTATATTTTCTTCCTCTTAACTTTCTACAACTTCCTGACAGCTATGTTCTTGCAAAGTTCTCTCTGCACTTCCAGAATTCCTTTTTGTATGCATAAATAAATAGCCTAAGTTTTCAGGGTCCCTAGATAAGTTTTCTTGACCTACTTAGAGACTAATTCCTATATGATTGTTCATTTTCTTTGTAAATACTTTTTTTTTTTCCCTTTTTTTTTTTTTTTTTTTTTTTTTTTTTTTTTTTTTTTTTTTTTTATTAGTCAGTTCTGTATTCAGCAAATACAGTCAGTTTGTTACCATTATTAGGCTTATCCGTGACCTACCCCCTCCCCTTGGCCCCTCCTTGTTGAGGTATACGGGTCATGCATTGTGGAGTTAGCCCACAGTTATGGGTAAGCTAAATGTCTCTGCATATCATGACCCAACATGTGACTCTGACATTCTTTCCGCCCCCTCTTCCCCAAAATTTCCCTGAGCCATGTTGGGTTCATTTTTGGTCTGCTTCAGTGATGAGGTGTTGAGGGCCTCTGAGGCCCTGGCTCTCTGATTTGGTAGGAGTTGATTTTTCTCTATGCTGATCTCCTTCCCCCTTGTGCTGGTGTCTGGTTCATCAGGAAAAACAGCCCCCTTGCTTGTTTCTCGAAGTTTTCTTAGTTTCAGCCGGAGCCCTTTTGAGGTATGATGGGGTGGCTCTCTCCTTAGGGTCTACATCTATCTGAAAAAGAGAAGCAGATTCTCCAACGGAGAGTAAGTTAGCACCAGGACAAATGAGATAACCCTTACTTTTTTTTTTTTTTTATAGAGAATTTAATATGTGTAGGCCCTCTTGTAGCCCACAATTGATAGTAGGTTGATACTGGAGAGTGGGCTTATGTTTGGATATGGTTCTGACTTGTTTCCCAGCTCCAGCTATGGGTCCCATACCAGTGAGGGGATCAGTTAGCCAAATTGAGAGCAGTTGGTTCCCCACCATGGCTGTGTGCCACCACTGCACTTGTGTGGGCATCACAATAAGTTATTTGCTGCTAAGTAGGTTAGACCATGCGTTGCTACGATAGATATTGGTCAATTTCCCCCAGTCGCCCATGTAGCACCTTCTGGCACTAGATGCACTGACTGTCTGGGGACTGACTCTCATCCAACTTCCAGCCATGCCATTCTAATTTGCATGTCAGTCACATAAGGTATCTTCAGCAGTAGGGTCTTACCACCAACCATTGGTGGGTCCTCAAGTACTCTGACAGAAATCTGTCTGTCTTTTAGGAAACCTTGTAGGTCTCTCTGATCAAAAGCTCATTGTGGATGATAGCCCCATGCTGGTTCTGGGAGTTACAGGTCAGTGCCCACTAAGAAAATGAGGAAAAAGATAACTAATATACAAGAGTTAGAGGTAAGAGAGAGAGAGACAGGGAGAGGGGAAGTGAGGGAGGGAAGATGTAGGAGACTAAGGTTAGTCTTAATCTTACCCTCTCCAGTGTCTTGTGGTTCAGGTGTTCCCTGTAAGGGCCTGGTGAAGGATCAGCCATTTGGTCTATCTTTTAGTAAGCAGAAGATTATGGTACCATTGCCGTTTGGGTCTAGATTTGTGTTTCCCACCCCTTTGATGCCCTCCCCTCCCTCCCCTTCCATCCTAGTGTCTAATCTAGGAGATGCTTGCTGGGTATGTAAGGTATCTTCGGTAGATTCAGGTTAGGTGCTGTAGATGAGTGAGACTATGTGGCGATTTTTTTTCTGTGATTGGGTAAGTTCACTGAGAATGATCTGTTCCAGGTTCAACCATTTTTCCTCAAATTTCATTGTGTCATTTTTTCTTACTGCTGTATAGAATTCCATTGTGTAGATATACCACATCTTACTTATCCATTCTTCTAGTGATGGACATCTGGGTTGATTCCAGCTCTTAGCTATTACAAATTGAGCCGCTATAAACATGGTTGAGCAAATCTCTTTAGTCTGTGGTTTGAAGGTTTTAGGGTAGATGCCCAGTAAGGGAATAACTGGGTCTGTTGGTATCTCTATACTCAGCTTTTTCAGAAGTCTCCATATTGCTTTCCAAAGTGGTTGTACCATCCTACATTCCCACCAACAGTGGATGAGTGTTCCTACTTCTCCACATCCTCGCCAGCATTTATTTTTATTTGATCTTTTGATGCTTGCTATCCTTATTGGGGTAAGGTGGAATCTCATAGTTGTTTTAATTTGCATTTCTCTGATGATTAGGGATGATGAACGTTTTCTTAAGTGTATGTTTGCCATTTCTATTTCTTCCTCTGTGAACTGCCTGTTCAGCTCTTTGCCCCATCTTGTGAGTGGGGTGTTTGACTTCTTACTGTTTAGATTTTTGAGTTCTTTGTAGATTCTAGAGATTAGTCCTCTATCAGTTGGATAACCCACAAATATTTTCTCCCATTCTGTGGGTAATCTATTGGCTTTGCTAATTGTATGCTTGTCTGTAAAGAAACTCCTCAGCTTCATGTGGTCCCATTGGTTGAGTGATGGTTTAAGTTCATGAGCCACTGGGGTTTTGTTCAGGAAGTCTTTTTCCATTCCTATATCATGGAATGTACTCCCTAAATTTTCTTCCAGTAGTATTCGAGTTTCTGGTCTTATATTGAGATCTTTGATCCATTTGGACTTGAGTGTAGTGCATGGTGAAATGTGTGGGTCAAGTTTTAGTTTCCTGCATATGGTTATCCAGTTTGTCCAGCACCATTTGTTGAAGATGCTGTCTTTTTTCCAGCGTATATTGTTTGGGCCTTTATCAAATATCAAGTAGCTATAGTTGCTTGACCCAAAGTCCGGGTCCTCAAGTCTATTCCATTGATCTATAGTCCTGTTTTTATGCCAGTACCATGCTGTTTTTATTACTATGGCTTTGTAATATAGCTTTAGATCAGGTATGGTGATGCCTCCAGAGGTATTTCTTTTGCAGAGGATATGTTTGGAAATGCGAGGCCTTCAGCCTTTCCATATGAAATTTGAGATCATTTTTTCTATCTCTGTGAAGAACACTGTGGGGATTTTAATTGGTATTGCATTAAATCTGTAAATTGCCTTTGGTAGGATTGTCATCTTCACAATGTTAATTCTGCCTATCCAGGAACATGGGAGGTCTTTCCATTTTCTCAAGTCCGCCTCAATTTCTTTTTTGAGTGTTTTTATGTTTTCATTGTATAGATCTTTCACTTCCTTGGTTAACGTTATTCCAAGGTATTTTATTTTTTTTGTCGCAATTGAAAATGGGACTATGTCCCTTATTTCTTTTTCTGTATCTTTGTCCTTTGCATAAAGGAAGGCTACTGATTTTTGTGCATTGATTTTGTATCCTGCTACTTTGCTATAGGAGTTAATCACCTTCAGGAGTTTTGGGATGGAGTCTCTCGGGTCTCTTACATATATAATCATGTCATCTGCGAATAAAGCTAACTTAACTTCCTCCTTTCCAAATTGTATCCCTTTTATTTCCTTCTCCTGTCTTATTGCTTGAGCTAGGACTTCCAGAACTATATTGAAAAGCAGAGGTGAGAGTGGACAACCCTGTCTTGTTCCTGATCTTAATGGGAATTCCTCCAGTCTCTCTCCATTAAGTATTATTTGGGCCTTCGGAGCTTCGTATATTGCCTTTATTAGGTTAAGATATGAACCAACCATGCCAACTCTCTCCAATGTTTTGAACATGAAGTGGTGTTGAATCTTGTCAAAGGCCTTTTCTGCATCTATCGAAATGATCATGTGGTTTTTATGTTTAACCTTGTTTATGTGGTGTATTACATTGACAGATTTCCGTATGTTGAACCACCCCTGTGTTCCTGGAATGAATCCCACTTGGTCAAGGTGGATAATGCTTTTGATGTGTTGTTGGATTCGGTTTGCAAGGATTTTGTTTAGGATCTTTGCATCTAAATTCATCAGGGAAATAGGCCGGTAGTTTTCTTTTCTTGTGGCATCTCTGCCTGGTTTTGGAATTAGGGTGATGCTAGCTTCATAAAAGGAGTTGGGTAGCTTTCCCTGTTCATCAATTGTGTGGCACAGTTTGAGGAAGATTGGTTTGAGTTCTTCCATGAAGGTTTGATAGAATTCAGCTGAGAAGCCATCTGGTCCTGGGCTCTTCTTTTTTGGGAGGGTTTTTATTACTTTTTCAATCTCCATGAGTGTGATGGGTTGATTGAGGTGATTAATCTGCTCTGTGTTTAGCTTTGGTAGATGGTATGCGTCCAAGAATTTATCCATCTCCTCCACATTATCCAGTTTTGTGGAGTAGAGGTTTTTGAAATAAGTCCTGATGATTCTCCCAATTTCACTTATGTCTGTTGTGATCTCTCCTTTTTCATTTTGAATTTTGTTAATTTGAAGCTTCACCTTTTTTTGCTTGATCAGATTGGCCAGGGGTTTGTCAATCTTGTTTATTTTTTCAAAGAACCAGCTCTTTGTTTTGTCAATTGTCTTAATTGTTTCCTTGGTTTCCAATTCATTGATTTCTGCTCTGATTTTAATTATTTCTTTCCTTCTGGAGCTCTTTGGGTTGGATTTTTCTTGTTTTTCCAGTGCCTTTAGGTGGATGGTTAGGTTATTGATTTGGGACCTTTCTGTCTTTTTTACGAAGGCATTGGGTGCTATGAATTTTCCCCTGAGGACCGCCTTCATTGTGTCCCATAAGTTTTGATACGATGTGATCTCATTGTCGTTCAATTCCAGAAATTTTGCAATTTCATTTTTTATTTCATCCACTATCCATTTATTGTTTAAAAGTGTGCTGTTCAGTTTCCAGGTGCCTTTGGGATTCTTGGTGGGTCTTTTATTGTTGATTTCTAGCAATATAGCTTTGTGATCTGATATCATGCAGGGAATTATGTCAATCTTCCTAAATATGTGGAGGCAGTCTTTGTGACCCAATATATGGTCTATTTTAGAGAATGTTCCATGGACTGCTGAGAAGAATGTGTAATCTGTGGATTTGGGATGGAATGTTCTGTAGATGTCCGTTAGGTCTAAGTGATCTATGGTTTTGTTGAGCTCTCTTACTTCCCTGTTGAGTTTCTGTTTGGATGATCTGTCTATTACTGATAATGGTGTATTGAAGTCCCCAGCTATGATGGTGTTTGTGGTTATTTCTGTTTTATTGTCAAGTAGGTTTTGTTTTATGAACTGTGGTGCCCCTGTGTTTGGTGCATATAGATTTATGATTGTGATATCCTCTTGATGGATCGTTCCCTTGATAAGTAGGAAGTGGCCTTCTTTGTCTTTTTTGATTATATTTGGTTTGAAGTCTATTTTATCCGATATTAATATAGCTACACCTGCTTGTTTCTTATTCCCGTTTGCTTGGAATACTGTTTTCCACCCTTTCACCCTGAGGAGATGTCTGTCTTTAATGGTGAGGTGGGTTTCTTGAAGGCAACAGATTGAGGGGTCTAATTTTTTGATCCATCCTGTTAGCTTGTGTCTCTTGATGGGTGAATTAAGGCCATTAGTATTTAGGGTAATGACTGTGAGATTTGATTTGATCCCTGCCATATTGTGATGGTAAATGTGGGTTGGAGTTTTCATGGACATTGAAGTTTTTTGTGCCTACTCTGAGTTTGGTTGTTGTGATCTGCTTCTTGTAGGCAATTGTGTTTGGTTATTTTTTTCTTCTCTGTGTAGAATTTCCTGAAATACTCTCTGTAGGTTTGGTTTGGTGTTCATATAATTGTAAAGCTGAGTTTTGTCATGGAAAGTTTTTTGTTCACCATCTATTATGAGGGATACTTTTGCTGGGTAGAGTAGTTTGGGTTGGAAGCCATAGGTTCTTAGACTTTGCAGTGTTTCATTCCAGGCTCTTCTAGCTTTCAGGGTTTCCATTGAGGAGTCTGAAGTAATTCTGATGGGGTTACCTCTGAAGGTGGTGTGCTGTTTATCCCTAGCTGCTTTTAGGATTTTCTCTTTGGTGTCAATGTTTAGAGTCTTAATAATAATATGTCTTGGAGAGTTTCTCCTTTGGTCAGTCTGTTTGGAGTTCTATTGGCTTCTTGTATCTTGATGGGCCTTTCTTTTAAGAGATTGGGGAAGTTTTCTTCAATTATTTTGTTAAATAAGTTCTCCATGCCTTTGGTCTGGATTTCTTCTCCTTCTGGTATTCCAATGATCCTGATATTGGGACGTTTAACTGTATCCCACAATTCCCTCATGTTCTGTTCACAGGAGCTTTTAAACTTACTGAAATTTTTGAACTCTCTAACTGTTTCTTCCATCTTGTCTTCCAGATCAGAGTTTCTATCCTCCACTTGGCTGACTCTATTCTTGAGAGCTTCTAGTGAGTTTTGGGCTTGTTCAATTAAGTTTGCATTTTCTATTATTTTTCTATGTATAATTTCCATCCCTCTGTCAAGCTCCCTTTTCACATCATTTTCTGATTTTCTTGATGATTCTTGGAGTTCATCCTTGCATTTCTTTATGTCTTCATTTAGCATGGTCAGCTGATTTTTAAGTTCTTCTTTTTTTTCACTTTCCCTCAAATCTCTTAACTCTCTTTGAAATCCTTCCATTTTCTTATCTAATCCTTCCAATTTCTTATCTATTAGTTCTAGTTTAGTGATGGCAGCATCCACACGATTGTCTGCCCTTTGTTGCTTTCCTGCAAGTTCTATCAATAGGTTGGTTAGAGTTGCATTGCTCATAGCTTCAATGTGGTGTTCTGGTCCTATTTGTTCTTCTATGTTTTGGTTAGAAGTATTCATTGTGAGAGTGGGTGATCTAATTGGATTTTCTTGCATTTGATTATTCATGTTATTTCTTTTGCGCTGTGTTCTGCCCATGACAGTGTATGGGCAGATAAGTGGGCGTATCAGCCTGGGCTCAAGAACAATGGGAATCTTATGCAGCCTGGGGGCGTTGCCAAGAAGGCTGGGCTTTGGCTGTCACTTGCCAAAGCCGCCTATCTACTGCCTGGCAGGGGCGCCGAAGTTGCCTGAGTTCTCAAGCGGTGATGTGCCAAGGCTGCCTGCGTTCGAACTAGGAGTGGCACTGAGGCACCAAGCACTGATGCCGCCCGAACTCTGGCTGGGCACGCTAGGAACCGGCAGCAGTCTGCGCTCCCCCGCCACAGGACAATTGTGGACAGCCGCGCGGCAGACAGAGGGCAAGTGGAGGAGAGTGCGGAGCAGTCTAAGCTTCCGCACGCAGGGAATAATCTCACTTGCCAAAGCCGCCTATCTACTACCTGGCAGGGGCGCCAAGGTTGGTTGAGTTCTCAAGCGGTATTGTGCCACAGCTGCCTGCGTTCGAGCTAGGAGTGGCACTGAGGCACCAAGCACTGAAGCCGCCCAGACTTTGGCTGGGAGCGCTGGGACCGGAAGCAGTCTGCGCTCCCCCACCACAGGACAATTGTGGACAGCCGCTCGGCAGACAGAGGGCAAGTGGCGAGAGTGCGGAGCAGTCTAAGCTTCTGCATGCAGGGAATAATCTCACTTGCCAAAGCCGCCTATCTACTACCTGGCAGGGGTGCCAAAATTGTTTGAGTTCTCAAGCGGTAATGTGCCAAGGCTGCCTGCGTTTGAGCTAGGAGTGGCACTGAGGCACCAAGCACTGAAGCCGCCCAGACTTTGGCTGGGAACGCTGGGAACCGGAAGCTGTCTGCGCTCCCCCGCCACGGGACAATGGCGGCCCGCCGGTGCGGCAGGCAGGTAGGGGGTGGCACCTGAGCTGACGCAAGCGAGAGATACAGTCTGAGCTTGTGGGACTGGGCACACTCAGTAGGTAGGCGAGTGGACGAGGGTGCGGAGCAGTCTAAGCTTCCGCACGGAGGGAACGATCGGCGCACAGTGGCAGCCGTGCAGGCTCCAGAGCAGCAGCAGCGGCAGGGGTGGAGCTTTGAACACGGCCGTTATTTGGGGCGAGGGGTGCCTACCCGCCCGAAAGGGGACCAGCAATTCCCTGTTCCCCCACCTCTGTGCCCTCCCAGATTTCTCTCCCCTAAAAGCCACTATATACCCTTAATATCTTGCCTTTCTTTCCCCGGGATTTGCAGCGCAGCTAGGCGGTCGCCATCTTGGCCGGAAGTCTCTCTGTAAATACTTTTTACCCATCCTAAGGACATGATTGAAAGAAAACCTGGCTTCTAATCAATAATATAAAATGAAATAAAATTAAGTTTAATTACACCATCAATCCAATAATGCTTACTGGATGAAGAGAGGTGAAAGTAAAAATAATTTATATTTGTACTTTGTATGAATATATGGTTTTTTTTTTACCATGGTCAGTAATAAAATAGTTATATTTTCTATGCTTTATTTGTATCAACACCCTTTTCATAGAGATGTGTTGCTAAAAGCAAACTAAATTTATCCTTAGAAAATATTTTTTCTAATTTTCATAAAATCATATAATATTAACAAGACAAATTTGCTTTTGTATAGAGTCCTCTTGTACTCAAGGTGAAGCTCTATATTCTTCTTAAATCATAACCAGAAAGTATAAACTAGAATTAATGGATCAAATTTTTAACATGTTAATTCATGTTGTAGATTTAAGAAGAAAAGAGATAGCTATAAGCTTAAAAATGAGATGTTTTAGCTGGGTATGGTGGTGCATGCCTTTAATCCCAGCACTAGGGAGGCAGAGGTAGGAGGATCACCATGAGTTCGAGGCCACCCTGAGACTCCATAGTGAATTCCAGGTTAGCCTGAGCTAGAGTGAGACCCTACTTTGGAAAAAAAAAAAAAAAAAAAAAAAAAGGTATGCTCCAAAAATGCATAAAGTGAGAAGCCTCTGCTATTGTGTTAAGTTTTCCTGGGGAGATGTAAAAACATGTGTATTCTTCACAGATAAGGCACCAGCAACAGACTGAAGGAACTATTCCTCCAAAGTTTACCTTAGTGAATGAGTGGAATTGTTGGCATTGCTCACAGGAACATGGACAACTCAAGGGCAGTGGCTTCATGTTAAAGGCCACCCCAACATAGGTGGACTCAGGGCAGCTGCATCTCCAGACCACACTGCTTAGCATGCAGGAGGCTCACGTGGCCCTAGAGTCTTTTCTCCCAAGCAGTTCTTTCTCTTTCTAACCTTGGAACTCTTGTATATTTCAGAAATTTCTTAGGCCTTGTGAGGTTTTTAAATCCTCAGCCTTGTTTACTTCCTGGGATTTGAGAAACTTTCAATTTGGAACTTCCTAATAAATCTCACTCCAAAAGGAATTATTTGAATTCTGAGGAAATTGCTATATAGCTATAAATAAATAGAAATAAAAAATACTAACACCAGAGATATGTAGATTACAATTATCTAGAAAATTCAACAATTGGAGGCAACTTATTGATAATAGATAATGACCCTACTTATTGTATTAGCAATTAGTCACATAAATTTAACAGTTATTATGCCTGCAATACAAATAGAGAGGTGCTTAGCTACATACCTGGTAGAAAAGGTGTAGAACAAATGTAAATAATGTTTGGCTAGCATTTTTCTAGTTAGAGCCAGCCATGTTTAATGGGCACATGCTGCTGTAGAAGTGATGTGAGCACAAGTAGCCAAACCTGCTGTTCAGATTCAAAGCAACTTCACTTCAATCTCAAGATCCTGATTAAAAATGAATACAAATTATAAAGATTCTCCTGTAGTACTTTATATGTTATATTTTCACATTGAGATAGGTACATTGGTTCCAAATATGAAAGACCACAGTCAGTCCTCTAGACCCAGAAAGCATATATATTTAGACACATCAAAACACAAAATCATTCTCTATTCCATGCTTTTACTCAATTTTTATTTTTAAAAATGCCATATTAAAAATCATATTATTCTACTTATACAATGAGTCAACTGTCTTTTGTATTTTCAGGGACTGGAGAGATTGCTTAGTGGTTAAGGCACTTGCCTGAGAAGCCTAAGGACCCAGGTTCAATTCCCCAGCACCCACATAAGCCAGATGCAAAAGGTGTCACATGCATCTGGAGTTCATTTGCAGTGGCTAGAGGCCCTGGTGTGCCCGTTCTCTCTCTCTTAAAATTAAATAAAAGAATAAATAATATAAAATGTACTTCAATCATTAATTTTCCAAAATTCATGTGAGATTTTAACATTATAATTTTAATTTTGTGAAACTATAAAGTAAAAATATGTCATATGCATATATAAATAAATTTGCCTATACTATTAACTTTATAGGCAGATAAGGATGTGAATGTTTTATTGCTGTAACGAAAAAATGCAAAAGGCATTTTTGTCATATAGCAGGTAAATTCAGAATAATACCAATTAGAGTATGAATCAAAGTACCTGTTGATCGTTAATGCCTGGTATTTATAACCATCATAGTCAAAACATTTCAGAACATAAAAAGTTAATCACATGCAAGAAACCAGTAAAATTACATAAAAGTACAAGTTTCATAAATCTCATCAAATGCTATGAGCTACCTTAATTTAAATAAAGATAAAGAAATATTCAGGCTTTTATGCTTTTTAACATGCTATCTTATGAAGAAAATTTGCCACATAATTATTTTCCCAAAACTCTTATGTCTCCAAAGTAGTACAATTTTTCCATAATCATTTTATTTTTTACATAGAAAAAGTAGGTCTCTGTGTAGACAAAGTTGACATACTCAAACAGATTTATTTTAAATTGAAATGTCATTCATTTGGGATTCTAGATTTTGATGCAAATGGGAACAATTTCTGCCAAAATATTCACTTTTAAACTGAAGTTAGCTAACACTTTCATTTGATTGACATTAGATATGTTGACAAAGCTGAACCAATATTTTCCAACTGGGAAATTAAAAAAAAAATAGATAACCAGAAAAATAGATTAGACCTTTCTCTAGATAATTTACTCAATAGTCACAATTTATGATGCAAACCTAAGTGTCTTTAGTTTTGCCTTGTTAATTCCACATTTACAGAATACACTTTGATGATTTCCTCCCTCAAGACCATTTAAGGACGTGGAATGGCAAATGAAAGCATTTGTGTTCTTATTCCCAAATCGATTAGAAACCAAAGCCTGATTGAAGGTGGTTTTATCTGCAAGGTTTCATTTCCCAACCCCATAGCAGGCCAAGAAACCCAGTATGCACAACTAGTCCCTTAACTAGAGAAGACATATGTCTTAGCACTATCTAAAGAAAGAATTCAAAATTATAATGTGTCAGAAGACAAGAAAAACAAAAACATGGAGAATTTCACAAATTATCAAAGATGCATTTTTTTCCTAATTGGTCACAAATCATCACAATATTCCAAACATTATATATAAATTCATTTTTTTAAAGGAAATACTTGTTTATTTGAAAGAGAGAGAGGGAGAGACAGAGACAGAGAGAGAAAGAGAGAAGCAGATATAGAGAGAATGGGCCTCTAGCCACTGCAAACTGAAGACTCATGTGCCACCTTGTGCATCTAGTTTATGTGGGTACTGGGGATTCAAACCAGGATCCTTAGGCTTTGCAGGCAAGTGCTTGCCCAAAATGAATATTTATATGCAAGAAAGTTATGGAATTTATACTGATGTACATAATCCCAAGTTTTGTTTGCATTTTTAAGATTATTAATCTTATTACAAAACATCTACACATATATTTTATATTTGTGTACATATAGCTATAAACTGAACTATAACTGTTTCTTTTCCCAAATATTTTAATTGAGAAATATATAATGTTTCCATTGTGATACAATTAATTTTTTCTCTTTAGAATTGGCCTCAGAGATCTGAAATTCTATTCTTGCTAGTCTCATTCATCATATTCTCAATTCCCTTTTTAATATGTAAAGAGCTATTTTTAAAACTATGAATAAAATATTGTAAAGATGAAAAGACTGTGTTGCAACTAAGGTAATGTCATGGAAAATAAATTTAATAGTCCTAACATACCACAATAGCAGACATTTAAAAATTGTTCTGGAATATTAATATTACATTTACTTTATTTTAATTTAATTTTATTTATTGGAGATAGAGATATAAAAAAGAGACAAAGAGAGAGGGAGAGAATGGGCATGCTAGGGCCTTCAGCCAACTGTAAACAAACTTCAGACACATATTCCACCTTGTGCATCTGGCTTACATGGTACCTGGAAAATCAAACCTAGGTATTTTGGCTTAACGGGCAAATGAGCTGTTGAACAGAGAGAACTGCAAGGTCTCCCCAAAACAAACAGACTTCTGTCAGAACATTTGATTACCCACCAGAGGTAAATGGATAGACACTACTACCAGAGACACCATGTGCTGTCAGCACAAAGCATGGAGAGACCTGGCTGGAACCTGGAAAAGAGCCAGTCCCCAGATAGTTAGCCCATCCAGTGCTAGAAGGCGTTACATGAGCTACCGGAGGATAGTGGCCAACATCTGTCCAAGCAACTTGAGCTATAAGCTACTCAGAAATAAACATCCTGATGTGATGTTCACACAAGTGCAATAGTGGCATACAGACATGGTGGGTAACCACCTGCTCTTGGATTGGCTAACAAAGCCACTCAGTGGAAAGAAACCCATATCTGGAAGTTGGAAACAATTCAGAATAATATTACATTTCCAATAAATTATTTTCTTAAATTTCAAAATACACTTTTAAAGTAATTAGATGTATGAAACATTTTGATGACTTCCCCCCACCCAGAAGGCTGCATAGCACTTTCCAGAACTATGACAGCCAGTCAAAAGGAAAGAGCCTTAAAGCTCTGCTGTACCTTGGATGGTCAGTTTCCTGCAAACAAAACATGAGGTATCTTCTGAAGTAGGACTTTTCCATCTACCTCTGGTGGGCAACCAAGAGACTTAGCAAGAGCTTGAATTGCTTTTGGACCTCAAGATACTCCTTGAGTAATAACTCACTGGAGGAATATCAACACTGACAATAAAGTTTTTCTGAATTAAGCAATGATTTCTGGGTTCAATATTTACACATTTATACTTTTGAATCTACCTCTCCCTTTTTTAAACTTACATATTTTTTTCTTTATTATTATTATTGTAACAACATATTTCATATGGATACCTCATGAGTTGGTACCCTCTTTTCCCCTTTCTCTGACCCCATTCTGTTGGGGATGTTCCTCATGGGGTTGCAGGTATTCCCGATGAGGTTGCAGTTTATGCATTGTGGGAGCAGTAGTCAGTTGTATTGGGGGTAAGAGAACGCCTCTGAGCATGATGACTCAACCTGTGGCTCTTACAATTTTTCCTCCTCTTCTTCTGCAAAATTCCCTGAGACATGGTGGATGAGTTTTAAGTCCACTTCAGTGATGAGCTCTGAGGAGCCTCTGGATCTCTGCTTGGGTACGTGTTGAGTATTCTCAGGGTATGTGTGCTACACCCTGGCACTGATTAACAGGTTCAGCATAGAAGCAGCATTCACACTCATCTCCCCAACTCCTCTATGGTTTCAGCTGAGGCTTGGCTGAAGTGCAAGAGGTAATACATCTTCTCAGGTCTCACTACCTTCTGAAAAAATAACAGATTCTCTAACAGAGAGTGAAGTCAACATAGTTTAACTTGAATAAGAATTATTAATTCAGGGAGAACTTGACACTGGAGAATATAATCTTTGTCCCATAGGATTCTGATATGATTCCCAATTCCAGATATGGGTTCCTTTACTCTGAACGAATCTCTTAGCCAATCAGAAAGCTTTTGGTTACCCATCAAGACTGTATGCCACTATTGCACTGCCATGTACATACTGTAAGGGTGTTTGCTTCTGAGTGGCTTAGACCTCTGGTTGCTAGACCGTTCCTGGCCAATTTCCCCCAGTAGTTCATGTAGCACTTTCAAGCACTAGACAGGTTGTCTGCAGACAGGATTTTTTTCTGAATTCCAGCCAGGTTTCTCCATGCTCTGTGTCAGCAGTATATGGTGTCTTCAGCAATAGGGTCTTACCTTTGATGTCAGGTGGGCAACCAAGCGCTTTGTCAAAAAGCTATCTTGGGGCTGGAGAGATGGCTTAGTGGTTAACCACTTGCCTACGAAGCTTAAGAACCTTGGTTTGAGGTTTGATTCCCCAGGACCCACGTAAATCAGATGTACAAGGTGGCACATGCATCTGGAATTCGTTTGCAGTGGCTGGAGGCCCTGCCCACCCATTCTCTCTCTCTCTCTCTCTCTCTCTCTCTCTCTCTCTCTCTCTGTCTGTGAAATAAATAATTAAACTATTTCAAAAAAGCTGTCTTGTATATGATTTTCTTACTTCTGCGTAGAATTGCATTGTGTAAATCCAACACAAATTGTTGTCCAATGATGGGCATCTGGGTTGATTCTAGTTCTTCCCTGGAGTGAATTAAGCAAATATTTAATGGTTGAGCAATTATCTGTGCAGTGGTGTATGAAGCATTTAGGATAAATGTCCAGTAAGGGACTAACTGGGTCAGTGGGTAGCTCTATATTCATCCTTTCCAGGAATCTCTATATTGATTTCTATATTGGTTATACAAGCTTACATTCCCACCAATATTTGATGGGGGTTCCTCTGTCCCCTCAACCTCTCCAAAATTTGTCATTATTAGATTTTTTAATGATTGCTATCCTTACTGGAGTAAGGAATAATCTTGTGATTGTTCTAATTTGCATTTCCCTCATAGTTAGGGATGTTAAACATTTTCTGAAGTATGTGTTAGCCATTTGTATTTCTTCCTCTGAAAACTTCCTGTTAAGTTCTCTGCCTTATTTTTGGAGTTGGTTGTTTGATTTTTTTATTGTTCAGTTTTTTGAGTTCTTTGTAGATTCTAGATATCATTCTTTAAGTGGTATAGACGGTGAATATTTTCGCCCATCTAATAGTGAAACTCTTGGCTCTGCTTATGGTATGTTCGTGCAAAAGCTTTTTAGCTTCATGATATCCAATTGCTTGAGTGCTTGTTTAATTTCCTGGGTTACTGGAGTTTTATTCTGGAAGTCTTCCCAGCAAATAATGGAGAGTTCTGCTTATTTTTTATTCCAGTAGGAGCAGAGTTTCAGATCTGATATTGAAATCTTTAATCCATTTGGACTTGATTTTTCTGTGTGGTGAGATGAGTGGGTCTTGTTTCATATTTCTACATATGGTTATCCAACTTGTCCAACACTATTTGTTGAAGATGTTGTCTTTTCTCCAGTTTACATTATTGGCAACTTGTCAAAATCAAATAGCTGTAGTTTACCTGAACTAAGGTCTGGGTCTTCAATTCTGTTGCATTGGTCTATGATTCTGTTTTTATTCTGGTACCATGCTGGTTTTGTTACTACAGCTTTGTAATATAGCTTTAGAGATCAGGTGTGATCATACCACCAAAAGTGATTTTCTTTTGTTTTGTTTTTGTTTTTGCTGAGAATATGTTTGGATATCTGAGGACTGCAACCATTCCATATGAATTATGAGATCGTTTTTGTCTATATGTGTGAAGAATGATGCAGAAACTTTTATTGGTATGGCATTATATCTGTATGTTGCTTTTAGTAGAACTACCATTTTAACAATATAATTCTACCTATCCAGGAGCATGAGAGGTTTTTCCATTTTCTCAAGCCCTCCTGAATTTCTTTTTGAGTTTTTTAAAAAATGTTTTATTATATAGAACTTTCACATACTTGGTTAGTGTTATTCCAAGGTATTTATTTGTTTATTTATTGCTATTGAAACTGGGACAGCCCAGTTGATTTCTTTCTCTGTATATTTGTCCTTTGCATATAGAAAACTACTGACTTTTGTGCACTGATTTTGTACCCTGTCATTTTCTGAAGGAATTAATCACCTTAGAAGTTTTGAGATGGAGAGTTTTGGGTCACTTATGTATAGGATCATGTCATCTGCAAATAGGGCTAACTTGACTTCTTCCTTTCCAATTTGTATCCCTTTTATTTCTTTCTCCTGTCTTATTTCTTGAGCTAGTACTTCTATGTTCTATGTTGAAGAGCAGTGGTGAGAGTGGGCACCCCTTTCTTGTTCCTGATCTCAATGGGAACTCCACGAGACTTTCCCTATTAAGAATGACTTGGGCTTTGGGTGCTTTCTATATAGCTTTTATTGTGCTTAGGTATCAACCCTCCATTCCTATTCTTTACAGGCTTTTGATCATGATGTGGTATTGTATTTTGTCAAAAGGCCTTCTCTGAATCAATTGAGATAATAATGTGGTTCTTATGCTTAAGTTTATTTATGTGGTATATTATGTTAATCAATTTCTATATGTTGAACCATCCCTGCATCCCTGACATGAAACCTATGTAATTATTGTGGGTAATGATTTGACATGTTGTTGATATGATTATATGTTGATATGCTGTTTATCAATCTTGTTTATTTTTTTTTTCAAAGAACTGGCTCCTCATTTCATTGATTTTTTTAAACTGTTTTCTTAGTTTCTAATTCATTAATTCCTGATCTGGTCATTATTATTTCTTTCCACCTGGGGCTCTTAGGGTTGGATATTCTTGCTTTTCCAATGTCTTTAGGTTGAAAGTTAGGATATTAATTTGGGATCTCTCTTCTCTTTGTTATGGAAGGCATTTAGCAAGTGAATTTTCCCCTTAGGATTGCCTTCATTGTGTCCCATAAGTTTTGGTAAGTTGGATTTCATTATCATTCAATTCCAGACATTTTATAATTTCTTTTTTGATTTCTTTCACAACCCATTCATTGATAAAAAAATATGCTGTTAAGTCTCCAGCAGCTGGTGGAGTTCCTGATATATCTCTTTTTAATACGCTTTAAAGCATTGTGGTCTGATATGATAAAGGAAGTTATTTCAATTTTCCTGAATTTATGACCTTCTTTCTTACCTAATATGTGGTCTATTTTTGAGAAGGTTTTGTGGGCTTCTAACAAGGATGTGTATTCTTTAGGGTTGGGATGGAAAGTTCTGTAGATGTCCATTAAGTTGAGTTGATCTATGGTGTTTTTGAGCTCTACTATTACTATGTTGATTTTCTGCTTGGATGTTCTGTCTATTGATGATAGTGGAATACTGAAGTCTCCAACTATGATGGTGTTGGTGTTTGTTTCTATTTTGTTGTCAAGTAGCCCTTGTTTTATAAACTGTGGTGCACCTGTGTTTGTCATATATAGATTTATGATCATGACATTCTCATGTTGGATCATTACCTGGGTGAGTAAGGAGTGTTCTTTTTTCTCCTTTTTGAATACTTTTGGTTTGAAGTCTATTTTATCAGATATTAATATAGCAATACCTGCTTGTTTCTTATTTCCATTTGCTTAGAATATCATTTTTCATCCTTTCCCCCTGAGAAGGAGTCTGTCTTTAATAGTGAGGTGGGTTTCTTCAAGAAAGCAGACAGAGGGGTCCATTTTTTTAAATTTTAAAAATATTTTATTATTTATTTATTTATTTATTTGACAGAGAAAGAGGGAGATAAAAATGAGAGAATAGGCATGCACCCAGGCTTACAGCCACTGCAAACAAACTCCAGATGTGTACACCCTTTGTGCATCTAGCTAATGTGGGTCCTGAGGAATCGAACCTGGGTCCTTTGGTTTTTCAGGCAAATAACTTAACAGCTAAGCCATTCCTCCAGCCCAAGGGGTCCATTTTTTTTTACCCACACTGTTAACTTTTGTCTTTTGTCTTTTGATGGGTATTAAGACCATTTATATTTAAGGTTATAACTGTGAGGCACTATTTAATCCCTGCCATGGTAGATGCTTTATGGAGTTTGGTACTTCTTGTGTTTGTACTTTTTTGAGCTTGCTCTAGTTTTGGTTTTTGTGATCTGCTTCTTGTTGGCTCTTGAGATTGGTTGTTTGGCTCTTCTGAGTAGAGTATTCCCTGAAGTATTCTTTGTAGGTTTGATCATATAACCATAGAGATAATTTTTTCATAGAAAGATTTCCTTTCACCATCTATTATTAGGGATACTTTCACTGGGTACAGTAGCATGTGTTGGATGTCATAGTCTTTTAGACTTTGAAGTGTTCCACTCCAGGCCCTTCTAGCTTTCAGGGTTTCCATTGAGAAATCTGAGGTAATTCTGTTGGGATTGCCTTTGTATGTTGTGAGTTGTTTCTCTCTTGCTGATTTTAGCACTATCTCTTTGTCTACATTGTTAAGAGTTTTAACTATGATGTGCCTTGCAGAGTTTCTTCTTTTGTCCTGTCTGTTTGGTCTTCTGTGAGATTCTTGTATCTGGATGAGTCTCTGCTTGAGAGATTGGGAAATTTTTCTTCAATAATTTTGTTGAATATATTCTCTATGCCTCTTGTATGGATTTCCTCTCCTTCTGGTATACCCATGATCCAGATGTTTGGTCATTTTAGGGTATCCCACAGTTCCTTCATCTTCTATTCACATGATTTTAAACTTAGCAAAATTTTGGCCTCCTGATCAATTTATTATGCCTTGTCTTCCACATGAGTGACACTATTAGTGAGGGGTTCTAGAAAGGTTTTTATAATTTCTATTTGATTTTTGTTTTCTTTTGTGTTTTGCATCATATGCATCTCTTTTTGTGGAATGAATTCAGTTAAGGTTCTTATTTTCTTGATGCTTCCTGGAATTCATTCTTGCATTTGATTAAGCCTTCATTAAGCTTAATCAATTAATTATTGATATCTACCACTTCCTGACTCACCTTCAATTCCTTTTTACCTCTTTTGGGGCTACCAAATTTTCTTCAGTTAAGTTAAGCCTACTGTCAAAACCTGAATGCCCTAAGAGACAATTCTGTTCAATTTCTTTGATACAATTTTTTTTTTTTTTACTTTGATTCCAGCTCAACAGTTCTTTTTATCAGGGTCACATTGGTTGTTGTGTTTTCATTTTGGCATTGAATTTCTTTTGACTTCTCTATGTTTTCATTGGGGGCTTCCATTGTGGGGCTAGGTATCCTTGGTGGAGTTCTCAGTTTTCTTTTCTTTCTTTTTTTTTTTTTTCTTCTCATGTGGTCTACATATCTTGGGGAAATGTTTTATTCTCTTGAGGAAAAAGCAAGTATTTGTCATTGTATGATTTTCAGACTGTGTTATGTTTTAAATGTGAGCCAGATTGGTGGGCAATGGGGTTATAACTACAGATGTGCAAATTGTGCAGATTACAGATACATCAAAGGTTCCTGGGGGACTGGAGTCTAGGAACTGGGGGTCTACTCACTAAATTTAAACCTACTCTTTATTACACAGGAATCTGGGCTTCATGAACCAGGAGCCAGGAAGCTGGAGAGCCAGGGGAAAGAGGCCAGCTCCTACAGTGGCCCATACACCTTTTGACTCAGGGGAATAGGGATTTGGGTACCCAGGACTAGTCAGCCAGGAAACCAGAGAAAAAGTCCTGCTATTGCGGCTGACATACAGGGACCAGGCCACCCCAAGGCAGTAAGAGGCATACTGGGACCAGGGAACTGGGAGGTGGGGATCCAACCAGGAGCTCTTGCCTACTCATTTTGTGGATGGAATCTCCAGAGTGTGAGATTCAGGATTTGGGGACTCAGTCGATGTGTGCACCCTCTGGAGCAGGACAGCCAGGGTTTGGAGAGCTATGGGGCATTCAGTCAGGAAGGCACAGCAAGGGGCCTGTTTCTGTAGTAACCTCACAGGGTCTAGGCAGCCCCAAGCAAGCCTCAGGAGGAAATATATATATTTAAATTTGTTAATAAAGCATTACTCCTCCATATGGCTTATTCACTCCTTCTTTAGTTTTGATCAAACTTTATTCAACTCCTCATCATCTCCATCAAAACACCTAACCCAGCTGGGTGTCATGGTGCAAGCCTTTAATCCCAGAAGTTGGCAGTCAGAAGTAGGAGGAACGCTATGAGTTTAAGGCCAGTGTTGGACTACATAGTGAATTCCAGGACAGCCTAGGCTAGAGTAAGATCTTGCCTCAAAAAACCAAATCAATCAAACAAACAAACAAACAAAATCCCTGGATTTACTCAGGCAATCCCACTCCAAGTGTTCTACCCTTTATTTAAGTACTATTCCTTCCCTTTAAGTTCTCTCCTCTCCCTCATGGCCTCTGCTAATGGTTCTTACTCAGCTCACAAATAGATCCAAAATTTTGAAGTTAGTATGCACATATGAGAGTGAACATGACCTTTAACTTTCTGAGTCTGTTACCTCATTTAGTATAATCCTTTCCACATATATTGATTTTCTTACAATTTCAGTTTTCTTTTTGTGTAATAAAACTCCATTCTGTATATGTTCCACATCATCATTCCTATTATCAGTTATTGAACATCTGGTATGATTCAGTTTTCTAGCTATTATGAATACAGAAACAACAAACTTAGCTGAGAGAGTGTCTCTATAATAAAGTGTAGAACCTTGCAGGGTAATATGGTGCATCTAGTTAAAGTTCTCAACACCCATACTTGCATTGTGTCATTTGATTTTTTTTCACACTTGATCTCTTAATTGGTGAGAGTGTGGTATTGGAGTTTTCCACTATAATTGGGATTGAGTTAATAAATGACTTTTTTGTTGGTTTGTGTTCTTTGTTGTAGTTGTTTTCTTGTGTTTTAGAAGGTACATTATCCCTCTAGCCCAGGCTGACCTGGAATTTACTATATCAATTGGAGTTTGTTTAACTAAATTGGCTGTACCTGTGTTTGGCACACATATGCTTAGAATTATGATGTCCTCTGGTTGGATTGCTTCATTTACCCATATAAAATGGTCCTCTTGATCTCTTCTGTCTAATGTAGGTTTGAATTCTATCCTGTCAGCAACAAAAGCTTATTTTCTGGACCCTTGTTCTTCAAATATCATTTTCCTTTCTCTCTCCACAAAATACCATCATTTTTTTAAAGAAATGGTGAATTTCTTGAAGGCAAAACATAAAAGGATTCGGCCTTTTAAACTATCCCGCTGGTCTGTGTAGTTGATTGCAGGAACTGAGATTTTTAATAACCATAGTTATTATTGAGAATTTTTTATTACTTCTTTTCATTCTTGTTGATTTTATCATACTTGATGTCTTTCTCTTCCTCTTATGCATTAACCACTACTTAAGCATAGTGTATTATTTCTTTTTTTCTCAATTTTTATTAACATTTTCCATGATTATAAAAAATATACCACGGTAATACCTTCCCTCCTCCCACTTTCCCCTTTGAAATTCCATTCTCCATCATATCCCCTCCCCATCTCAATCAGTCTCTTTTATTTTGATGCCATGAACTTTTCTTCCTCTTATGTTGATCTTGTGTAGGTAGTGTCAGGTGCTATGAGCTCATGGATATTGGGGCCATTTTATGTCTGGAGCGAGCATGTTGTAAGGAGTCCTACCCTTCCTTTGGCTCTTACATTCTTTCCACCACCTCTTCCGCATTAGACCCTGAGCCTTGGAAGGTGTGATCAAGAAGTTACTACTCCAATCACTTATTTCCAGCACCATGATACCTTCTGAGTCACCCCAAGGTCACTGCCATCTGAAAAGAGAATATTCTCTACCCAAAGTGAGAGTAGCATTAATATAAGGGTATGAATATATTAAGAAAAGTGCTTACTGGAAAGTTTGATAAACATAGTATATACATTTATCCAGACATCAGTAGATGTTACACCCCTGGGGCTCATGACTACGCCTGTTTTAAGTTTTCATTATCAGGGATGTATTCCCTCCCATGGAGCTGACCTCCAGTCCAATTGGAAGGCAGTTGGTTTCCACCATGATAGAGGTGCCACTATTACACCCGTTGGCTCATTTGGTCTGGCTGGCCAATTATAACGCTTGCAGTGTCCACTGTTGAATATCTTCACTGGTGGTATCTCTTTCTCCCATTGAACTGCATGTTGAATGGCTTCTTCCAGCTTTCTGTCAGCTGGTCTACATGGAGGAGGTTATCAGCTCAGTTCCACCAGGATTTCTCAGTGGCCTTCCAGCCCAAGTATGTGGAGTCTTCAGAAATAGGGTCTTACCATCTATTCCTGGTGGGAAACCAAGGGCCTCAGCAATGGCTTATAATGTTTTGGGGGCATCATGGACCTCCCTGGCCTACAACTCACTGGAAGGTATCCTGTCCCTGGCACTGAAAATTTTCTAGAAATGATCTACAGCTCCTGAGTGTCCCATTGTCCAAAACCAGAGGATTCCATATGATTTATTTGTATCCTCTTAGACTTTGATTAGCCCTCCCTCCACCTTTCCTTTACTCAATATCTTCCCCTCACCTCACTTTGGGCCTTTTCACCCCCGTTAATCTATTCTTCTACTTATGTTTATGCAATACCAACCTATTAAGTACCCTGCTCCCTTCTTTTCTCTTCCCTTTATATCTCTTTTTTAGCTTACTGCCCTCTGCTACTGAGTTTTTTCCTTCTCACACAGAAGCCCAATCATCTGTAGCTAGGATCCACATATGAGAGAGAACATGCAGCACTTGGCTTTCTGGGCCTGAGTTACCTCACTTAGTATAATCCTTTCCAAATCCATCCATTTTCCTGCAAATTTCATAACTTCATATTTATTTATTGTTTCCAATGGCTTTATGTAGGTGCTTTTCTTTCTCTTTCATCTGAAGGATTCCTTTAAGTGTTTTCTACCTAGTTTGATTATCATGTATTTCTTTAGCCTTTTTGTTTTTATCATGGAAACTTAGTTTCTTCTTCCATTTTCACAGATAGTTTTGGTCATAGTTGTCTGGGCTTACAATTATTGTCTTTCACAACATGAAATACATTATTCTGAGCTCTCCTGGCTTGTAACATTTCTTTTGAGCAATTTTTTGTTATTGTGATTTGCTTCTCCGTGTTGATGACTAGGTGTTTCTTCTTTCAGAATTTTTTTTTTTTTGGTCTGTATATTTAGTACTTTAATTATAATATGATAAACAGTGGTCCTTTTCTGGTCTTGTCCCTTTGGTCTTCTAAATGATTTGTGTATCTGTACTGGAATCTCCCTCATTCTGGAAATTTTCTTCTGTGCTGTTGAAAATACCATGCCTCTTGTTTACAATTATTGTTCTTCTATGCCTTGAATACTTACATTTGATGTCTTCAGAATGTTCAAACTGTCTTAAATTTCTCACTCATATCTTATTAATGTATCTTCCTACTTTCTTCACCTGGTCTGAAAATTCAGCTGTTTTATCCTCTCCTTGCTCCATTCTATTAGTGAGGCTATCTATGACGTTTTTTATAATGCACTTACTGTATTTTTCATTCCTGATATGTCAGACTGATTTTTTTCTTTATTAGTTGGCTTTGTATTCAGAAAATTCAGTCAGTTTGGTACCATTATTAGGCTCATCCGTGACCTAAACCCTACCCTTGGCCCCTGCATGTTGAGGTATATGGGTCACGCATTGTGGAGTTAGCCCACAGTTATGGGTAAGATAAATGTCTCTGCATATCATGACCCAACATGTGGCTCTGACATTCTTTCTGGCCCCTCTTCCGCAAAATTTCCCTGAGCCATGTTGGGTTCATTTTTGGTCTGCTTCAGTGATGAGGTGTTGGGGGCCTCTGAGACTCTGGCTCTCTGATTTGGTAGGAGTTGATTTTTCTCTGTGCTGATCTCCTTCCCCCTTCTGCTGGTATCCAGTTCATCAGGAAAACAGCCCCCTTGCTTGTTTCGCCAATTTTTCTTAGTTTCAGCTGGGGCCCTTTTGAGGTATGATGGGGTGGCTCTCTCCTTAGGGTCTACATCTATTTGAAAAAGAGAAGCAGATTCTCCAACGAAGAGAAAGTTAGCACCAGGACAAATGAGATAACCCTTATTTTTTTTTATAAAGAATTTAATAGGTATAGGCCCTCTTGTAGCCCACAATTGATGGTAGCTTGATATTGGAGAGTGGGCTTATGTTTGGATATGGTTATGACTTGTTTCCCAGCTGCACGTATAGGTCCCACACAAGTCAGGGGATCAGTTAGCCGCATTGAGAGCAGTTGGTTCCCCACCATGGCTGTGTGCCACCACTGCACTTGTGTGGGCATCCCAACAAGTTATTTGCTGCTAAGTAGGTTAGACCATGTGTTGCTTCGACAGATATTGGTCATTTTCCCCCAGTCGCCCATGTAGCACCTTCTGGCACTAGATGCACTGACTGTCTGGGGACTGACTCTCTTCCAACTTCCAGCCATGCCATTCAAATTTGCATGCCAATCAAATAAGGTGTCTTCAGCAGTAGGGTCTTACCACTAGCCGTTGGTGGGTCATCAAGTACTCTGACAGAAATCTGTCTGTCTTTTATGAAACCTTGTAGGTCTCTCTGATCAAAAGCTCATTGTGGATGATAGCCCCATGCTGCTTCTGGGAGTTACAGGTCAGTGTCCACTAAGAAAATGAGGAAAAAGATAACTAATATACAAGAGTTAGAGATAAGAGAGACAGAGAGAGGGAGAGGGGAAGTGAGGGAGGGAAGATGTAGAAGATTAAGGTTAGTCTTGATCTTACCCTCTCCAGTGTCTTGTGGTTCAAGTGTTCCCTGTAAGGGCCTGGTGAAGGATCAACCATTTGGTCTGTCCTTTAGTAAGTAGAAAATTATGGTACCATTGCCATTGGGGTCTACATTTGTGTTTCCCACCCCTTTGATGCCCTCCCCTCCATCCCCTTCCATCCTAGTGTCTAGTCTAGGAGATGCTTGCTGGGTATGTAAGGTATCTTGGGTAGATTCAGGTTAGGTGCTGTAGATCAGTGAGACTATGTGGCAATTTTTTTTCTGTGATTGGGTAAGTTCACTGAGAATAATCTGCTCCAGGTTCAACCATTTTTCCTCAAATTTCATTGTGTCATTTTTTTCTTACTGCTGTATAGAATTCCATTGTGTAGATATACCACATCTTCGTTATACATTCTTCTAGTGATGGACATCTGGGTTGATTCCAGCTCTTAGCTATTACAAATTGAGCCGCTATAAACATGGTTGAGCAAATCTTTCTACCCTGTGGATTGAAGGTTTTAGGGTAGATGCCCAGTAAGGGAATAACTGGGTCTGTTGGTATCTCTATACTCAGCTTTTTCAGAAGTCTCCATATTGCTTTCCAAAGTGGTTGTACCATCCTACATTCCCACCAACAGTGGAAGAGTGTTCCTACTTCTCCACATCCTTGCCAGCATTTATTTTTATTTGATTTTTTGAGGCTTGCTATCCTTATTGGGGTAAGGTGGAATCTCATAGTTGTTTTAATTTGCATTTCTCTGATGATGAGGGATGATGAACATTTTCTTAAGTGTATGTTTGCCATGTCTATTTCATCCTCTGTGAGCCATTTTGTGAGTGGGGTGTTTGACTTCTTACTGTTTAGTTTTTTGAGTTCTTTGTACATTCTAGAGATTAGGCCTCTATCAGTTGGATAACTTGCAACTAATTTCTCCCATTCTGTGGTAATCTACTGGCGTTGCTTATTGTTTGCTTGTCTGTAAAGAAACTCTTCAGCTTCATGTGATCCCATTGGTTGAATGACAGTTTAAGTTCATGAGCTACTGGTTTTTTGTTCAGGAAGTTTTTTCCATTCCTATATCATGGAAAGTACTTCCTAATTTTTATTCCAGTAGTATTCCAGTTTCTTGTGTTATATTGAGATCTTTGATCCATTTGGACTTGAGTGTAGTGCATGGTGAAATGTGTGGATAAAGTTTCAGTTTCCTGCATATGGTTATCCAGTTCATCCAGCACCACTTATTGAAGATGCTGTCTTTTTTCCAACCTATATTGTTTGGGCCTTTATCGAATATCAAGTAGCTATAGTTGCTTGACCCAAAGTCTGCGTCCTCAAGTCTATTCCATTGATCTATACTCCTGTTTTTATGCCAGTACCATGCTGTTTTTATTACCATGGCTTTGTAATATAGCTTTAGATCAGGTACGGTGATGCCTCCAGAGGTATTTCTTTTGCTGAGGATATGTTTGGAAATACGAGGCCTTCTGCCTTTCCTTACGAAATTTGAGATCATTTTTTCTATCTCTGTGAAGAACACTGTAGGGATTTCAATTGGAATTGCATTAAATCTCTATATTGCCTTTGGTAGGATTGTCATCTTCACAATGTTAATTCTGCCTATCCAGGAACATGGGAGGTCTTTCCATTTTCTCAAGTCGGCCTCAATTTCTGTTTTGAATGTTTTTATGTTTTCGTTGTATAGATCTTTTACTTCCTTGGTTAACGTTATTCCAAGGTATTTTATTTATTTTATTTTTTGTTGTTGCTATTGAAAATGGGACTATGTCCCTTATTTCTTTCTCTGTATCTTTGTCATTTGCATAAAGGAAGGCTACTGTGTTTGTTCATTGATTTTGTATCCTGCTACTTTGCTATAGGAGTTAATCACCTTCAGGAGTTTTGGGATGGAGCCGCTCGGGTCTCTTACATATATAATCATGTCATCAGCGAATAAAGCTAAGTAAACTTCTTCCTTTCCAAATTGTATCCTTTTTATTTCCTTCTCCTGTCTTATTGCTTGAGCTATGACTTCCAGTACACTATTGAAAAGCAGAGGTGAGAGTGGACAACCCTGTCTAGTTCCTGATCTTAATGGGAATTCCTCCAGTGTCTCTCCACTAAGTATTATTTGGGCCTTCGGAGATTTGAATATTGCCTTTATTAGGTTAAGATATGAACCAACCATGCCAATTCTCTCCAATGTTTTGATCATGAAGTGATGTTGTCACTTGTCAATGGCCTTTTCTGCAGCTATTGAAGTGATCATGTGGTGTTTATGTTTAACCTTGTTTATGTGGTGTATTACATTGACAGATTTCCATATGTTGAACCACCCCTGTGTACCTGGGATGAATCCCACTTGGCCAAGGTGGAAAATGCTTTTGATGTGTTGTTGGATTCGGTTTGCAAGGATTTTGTTTAGGATCTTTGCATCTAAATTCATCAGAGAAATAGGCCGGTAGTTTTCTTTTCTTGTGGCATCTCTCCCTGGTTTTGGAATTAGGGTGATGCTCGCTTCATAAAAGGAGTTGGGTAGCTTTCCCTGTTCACCAATTGTGTGGCACAGTTTGAGGAAGATTGGTTTGAGTTTTTCTATGAGGGTTTGGTTGAATTCAGCTGAGAAGGCCATCTGGTCCTGGACTCTTCTTTTTTGGGAGGTTTTTTTATTACTTTTTCAATCTCCATGAGTGTGATGGGTGGATTGAGGTGATTAATATGCTCTGTGTTTAGCTTTGGTAGATGGTATGCGTCCAAGAATTTATCCATCTCCTCCACAATATCCAGTTTTGTGGAGTAGAGGTTGCTGATATAAGTCCTGATGATTCTCCCAATTTCACTTATGTCTGTTGTGATCTCTCCTTTTTCATTTTGAATTTTGTTAATTTGAAGCTTGTCCTTTTTTTTGCATGATCAGATTGGCCAGGGGTTTGTCAATCTTGTTTATTTTTTCAAAGAACCAGCTCTTTGTTTTGTCAATTGTCTTAATTGTTTCCTTCGTTTCCAGTTCATTGATTTCTGCTCTGATTTTAATTATTTCTTTCCTTCTGGAGCTCTTTGGGTTGGATTTTTCTTCTTTTTCCAGTGCCTTTAGGTGGATGGTTAGGTCATTGATTTAAGACCTTTCTGTCTTTTTTATGAAGACATTGAGTGCTATGAATTTTCCCCTGAGGACTGCCTTCATTGTGTCCCATATGTTTTGGTACGATGTGTTCTCGTTGTCATTCAATTCCAGACATGTTGCAATTTCATTTTTTATTTCATCCACTATCCATTTACTGTTCAAAAGTGTGCTGTTCAGTTTCCAGGTGCCGTTGGGATTCTTGGTGGGTCTTTTGTTGTTGATTTCTGGCAATATAGCATTGTGATCTGATATCATGCAGGGAATTATGTCAATCTTCCTAAATATGTGGATGCAGTCTTTGTGACCCAGTATATGGTCTATTTTAGAGAATGTTCCATGGGATGCTGAGAAGAATGTGTAATCTCTGGATTTGGGATGGAAGGTTCTGTAGATGTCCATTACATCTAAGTGATCTGTGGTTTGTTGAGCTCTCTTACTTCCCTGTTGAGTTTCTGTTTGGATGATCTGTCTATTACTGATAATGGTGTATTGAAGTCCTAAGCTATGATGGTGATGGTGGTTATTTCTGTTTTATTGTCAAGTAGGTTCTGTTTCATGAACTGTGGTTCCCCTGTGTTTGGTACATACAGATTTATGATTGTAATATCCTCTTGATATATCGTTCCCTTGATAAGTAGGAAGTGGCCTACTTTGTCTTTTTTGATTATTCTTGGTTTGAAGTCTATTTTATCCGATATTAATATAGCTACACCTGCTTGTTTCTTATTCCCATTTGCTTGTTTTCCACCCTTTCACCCTGAGGAGATGTCTATCTTTAGTGGTGAGGTGGGTTTCTTGAAGGCAACAGATTGAGGGGTCTAATTTTTTGATCCATCCTGTTAGCTTGTGTCTCTTGATGGGTGAATTAAGGCCATTAATATTTAGGGTAATGACTGTGAGATTTGATTTGATCCCTGCCATATTGTGATGGTAAATGTGGGTTGGTGTTTTCATGGACATTGAAGTTTTTTGTGCCTACTCCGAGTTTGGTTGTTGTAATCTGCTCCTTGTAGGCAATTGTGTTTGATTATTTTTTTCTTCTCTGTGGAGAATTTCCTGAAATACTCTCTGTAGGTTTGGTTTTGTGTTCATATAATTGTAAAGCTGACTTTGTCGTGGAATGTTTTTCTTTCACCATCTATTATGAGGAATACTTTTGCTGGGTAGAGTAGTTTGGGTTGGAAGCCATAAGTTCTTAGGCTTTGCAGTGTTTCATTCCTGGCCCTTCTAGCTTTCAGGGTTTCCATTGAGAAGTCTGAAGTAAATCTGATGGGGTTACCTTTGAACGTGGTGTGCTGTTTTTCCATAGCTGCTTTTAGGATTTTCTCTTTGGTGTCAATGTTTAGAGTCTTAATGATAATATGTCTTGGAGAGTTTCTCCTTTGGTCCAGTCTGTTTGTAGTTCTATTGGCTTCTTGTATCTTGATGGGCCTTTCTTTTAAGAGTCTGGGGAAGTTTTCTTCAATTATTTTGTTAAATAAGTTCTCCATGCTTTTGGTCTGAATTTATTCTCCTTCTGGTATTCCAATGATCCTGATATTAGGACGTTTAAGTGTATCCCACAATTCCCTCATGTTCTGTTCACAGGAGCTTTTGAACTCACTGAAATTTTTGAACTCTCTAACTGTTTCTTCCATCTTGTCTTCCAGATCAGTGTTTCTATCCTCCAGTTGGCTGACTCTATTCCTGAGAGCTTCTAGAGACTTTTGGGTTTGTTCAATTAAGTTTGCGTTGTCTACTACTTTTCTATGTATAATTTCCATCCCTCTGTCAAGCTCCCTTTTCGCATCATTTTCTGATTTTCTTGATGATTCTTGGAGTTCATCCTTGCATTTCTTTATGTCTTCATTTAGCATGGCCAGCTGATTTTTAAGTTCTTCTCTTTTTTCACTCTCCCTCAAATCTCTTAACTCTCTTTGAAATCCTTCCAATTTCTTATCTATTTGTTCTAGTTTAGTGATGGCAGCATCCACACGATTATCGGTCCTTTGTTGCTTTCCTGCAAGTTCTACCAGTAGGTTGGTCGGGGTTGCATTGTTCATAGCTTCAATTTGGTGTTCTGGTCCTATTGGTTCTTCTATGTTTTGGTTAGATGTATTTATTGTGGGAGTGGGTGATCTAACTGGATTTTCTTGCATTTGATTTTTCATGTTATTTCTGTTGCACTGTGTTCTGCCCATGACAGTGTATGGGCAGGTAGATGGGCATATCAGCCTGGGCTCAGGAACAATGGGAATCTTAGGCAGCCTGGGGCAGTTGCCAAGCAGCCTTGGCTTTGTCTCTCACTTGCCAAACCTGCCTATCTACTGCCTGGCAGGGGTGCCAAAGTTGCCTGAGTTCTCAAGCGAGAGTGTGCCAAAGCTGCCTGCGTTTGAGCTAGGAGTGGCACTGAGGCATCAAGCACTGAAGCAGCCCGAACTCTGGCTGGGAACACTGGGACCCGGAAGCAGTCTGTGCTCCTCCGCCACAGGACAATGGCGGCCGGCCGGCGCAGCAGACAGGTGGGGGATGGCACCTGAGCTGGCGCAAGCAAGGGACACAGTCTGAGCTTGCATGGCAGCTGCTGTGGGACTGGGCGCACTCAGTTAAGTGGGTGAGTGGACAAGAGTGCGGAGCAGTCTAAGCTTCTGCACACAGGGAACAGTCGGGGCGCGGTGGCAGTAGTGGCGGCCGGCACAGCAGCAGAGGCATAGGCAGTGGCGGGGCTATGAACACGGTGGTTATTTGGGGTGAGGGGTGGGCTACCCGCCCTGCAAGGGGATCCGCGATTCCCTGTTCCCCTGCCTCTGTGCCCTCCCAGATTTCTTTCCCCTAAAAGCCACTATGTACCCTTAATATCTTGCCTTTCTTTCCCTGGGATTTGCAGCACAGCTAGGCAGCCGCCATCTTGGCCGGAAGTCACCCTTACTTTTTTATAGAGAATTTTATGATTGGTGGTAGCTTGATAGTGGAGAGCGGGCTTATGTTTGGATATGGTTCTGACTTGTTTCCCAGCTCCAGCTATGGGTCTCATACCACTGAGAAGATCAGCAGAATCAAGAGAAGTTGGTTTCCCACCATGGCTGTGTGCCACTATTGCACTTGTGTGAGCATCACGACAGGTTATTTGCTGCTAAGTAGGTTAGACCATGATTTTCTTGGACAGATATTGGTCATTTTCCCCCAGTCGCCCATGTAGCACCTTCTGGCACTAGACACACTGACTGTCTATGGACTGACTGTCTTCCAGCTTCCAGCCATGCCATCCCATTTTACGTGTCAGCCACATAAGGTGTTGTATCAGACAGCTTCATGTTCACTGAGATGAACTTCCAGACCAGGCACAGTTATGGAGGAAGGGATATTTATTGAAGCTTACAGATCCAGGGGAAGTTCCATAATGGCAGAAGAAACTGGCCTGCCTTCACAGGCCCAAGCAGAGAGAGAGAGAAGCACAAGCCTAAAAGCCAAAAGCCACAGCACACTTCAGGAACTCCAGCTAGGCACACTTTGCATATCTTTAGATTGAAATCTGAAACCCACCACCACACCTTAAGATCCACACAATGACACTGACTCCAGCCAGGTGGCTGCAGATGCAAACTACAAACAAACATCTGAATATATGGGGGCCATCTATTCTATTCAAACCACCACAGGTGTCTTCAGCAGTAGGGTCTTTCCACTAACCTTTGGTGGGTCATCAAGTACTCTGACAGAAATCTGTCTTTCTTTTAGGAAACCTTTTAGGTCTCTCTGATCAAAACCTCATTGTGGATGATAGCCCCATGCTGCTTCTGGGAGTTACAGGTCAGTGCCCACTAAGAAATGGAGAAAAAGATAACTAATATACAAGAGTTAGAGATAAGAGAGAGAGGGGGGAGAGAGAGAGAGAGGCTGTAGAAGATTAGGGTCAGTCTTCATCATACTTTCTCCACTGTCTTGTGACTCAGGTGTTCCCTCTAAGGGCCTGGTGAAGGTTTAGCCATTTGGTCTGCCTTTTACAATGTGGAATTTTATAGTACCATTGCTATTTGTGTCTAGATTTGTGTTTCCTACCCCTTCCGTTGCCCTACCCTTCCTCTCCATCCATCTTATTGTCTAGTCCATGAGATGCTTTCTGGGTATGTAAGGCATCTTGGGTAGATTCAGGCTAGGTGCTGTAGATCAGTGAGACTATGTGGCGATTTTTTTTCTGTGATTGGGTAAGTTCACTGAGAATGATCTGTTCCAGGTTCAACCATTTTTCCCCAAATTTCATCGTGTCATTTTTCTTACTGCTGTATAGAATTCCATTGTGTAGATATACCACATCTTAGTTACCCATTCTTCTAGTGATGGACATCTGGGTTGATTCTAGCTCTTAGCTATTATGAATTGAGCCACTACAAACATGGTTGAACAAATCTCTCTGGCCTGTGGTTTGAAGGTTTTAGGGTAGATGTCCAGTAAGAGAATAACTGGGTCTGTTGGTAACTCTATAGTCAGCTTCAGTTCTGAGTTAGGGTCTCACTCTAGCTGAGGATGATGAGGAATTTACTATGTAGTCTCAGGGTGGCCTCGAACTCTATGCAATCCTCCTACCTCCTACCTCTGCCTCCCAAGTGCTAGTATTAAAGGCATGCTCTACCAGGCCCAGCTTAAGAATCTGAATTCTTTAGAAAGGAAAAGGCCTGAGAAAAAAATGGTAAAGGAGGACTCTGGTCCCCAAAGTTAGCATACAGAAGTTCTTGTAGCTATACCTTATGCATACCAGCTTCATCCCTGATCTTTCAATATTGCTCATCTAATACTTGTTTTAGAAGAATGAAAGATGAAAGAGGAAGTTGGTCATGCAATATTTCACCACAGTTTCAGAGAGCCACTGTGACTAAGCAATATCTGTTAGGACTGGAGTTCTTGTATGGAAAAAGAGAATTGGCTCACCAGAGCCTCTGCCACTGAAATCTAACTCCAGATACTTGTGCCACCTAGTAGGCATGTGATTCCTTGCACTTGCTTCACCTTTGTGGGATCTGGAGAGTGGAACATGGTTCCTCAGACTTCACAGGCAAGCACCTTAACTGCTAAGCCATCTCTCCACTCCCAGAATCCAAACTCTTACTGATGAAAAATGTTCCACGTATTGTTGATTAATCTTGTGCATCAACAGTATAACACATAATTATTATCAATGTTTAGTTTGATAGTATTACAATTCAGCATTTGTTATGCTCATCTTGAGTTCACATGCATAGTGCATGTTCCTTAAGAAAGACATCTTTAAAACCCAGGAAACAAAAATTTGAAAGATAATTATTACTGATTCATGTAATATTTACTAGTATACTGACTTTAAAATATTTGAACAGATACATATAAAAGTACTATTTGTAAACTTTCATAAATTGTTATATGTATTCCACTTTTGCATCTGTCATATTTATTTTACTAATACTATTTAATTCCTGAAGATTCAGTGTCTCTGATAAATGATTGAAAGGTATAAAATACATCAGTATGTCAGACCGAAATCAACATGGTAAACATTAAAAAAAATACAACTTTTGATTCAAACTTGGTAGGACAGTTATTTCAAAATAGAGGTCCAAAATACGAGTTTAAAATAAATATTTTCATGATATCTTTCCTTAGGGGAAATCAGTGACCTAGCTTTTCAAAGATGCTGGTCTCCCTGACAGTCAAGTATATGAATCTGTGTATGGGTGAAAAAGGGAAACATGATCAGCAGTTTTTCTATATGATGAATGTGAGAAGCCAGATGTCATGTAACTGCTAAATATGACCTTATGCATCAGTATCTCACTTGCCACAATAAATCATGTAGCTAGAACTTCACCTATTTAAAACAGTCTGTTTCCAACCGAAAGTTTAAAATTTATATAACCTAAAATCTGTCCTCTAACTCATTTTGTTTTAAACACTCAGCAATTGATATTGAGGAACAATTAGCACTCATCTTCACCAATTTCTTACACAATTAAAAGTAACGTAGTGTGGCATTTTTATTGCATGTCTCAGTTGATTTGATCTTAAAGTTCACATATAAATTGGCCCATAAATTTAATATTCAATACTATGCTATTTGACATTGAATCTACGTACAATAAATGGAGCTATCCAAACTAAGTAAATAAAATTTATTTTATAAAGTTTCAAATAATATTTAGAGTTCAACAGGAATTGGGGTAAACACTGTGTTTATTTATTATCTTTTATTTTATAAAATATATAACAAGAAATATACTTTAATTTGCAATTATAATGCATTCTAAGATTTACTTAGCTACATGCTGTGTAAATATAAGTATATATATACATTTATATGGATTTAAAATATGCATGCATATATAACAAAATAATTACAAAAATGCTTTCAAAGTTTGAAAAGTTGTGATGCACACTGTAACTTTTCTCTATTCATATGGCACACAGATAAATGATATGCTTGCCTATGTGTGCATCACAGAAGCAATTTAAAATAAAAAATGAATGCAAATTAAAGTTGAGTCTGGACATAAAAATGTTGATGGTTGGGACCTGGAGAGTTAGGTTGTTCAGTGGGAAATGTGATTTCTGTGCAAGCATAAAGGATTATATTTAATCCCTAGAATCCACACAAAATGGCAGGCATGGTGGCAGTGTCTATAATGCTAGCAGTGGGGAGATTGAGAACTCTGGATCCCAATGGTTCACTAGCTAGCTAGGTTAAGTGTGAAACTATGTCCAAAAAAACAAGGTTGACTAAGGAAACTACCAGTCACCAACCTCTGGTCTCCACATACATATGTACACACATGTACAAGTACCTCACATGTGTATGTGGTACACACATATAAAAACAATACACACAAGTATGCACACAAAACAAATACACATGACCCACAGTTTATACTTTATAAGAGCAAGCTGGTGTGAAGTTATTTCTGAGAATCACAACTAAAACACTTCTCAAACAGACATTAACTCATCGGGGGAGGGGAGCTCATGAGCTACACCTTACTGATGACAGAATTGTGAATAGATCAGTCTTGCTCAGGACTTAGTAAGGTAACTACACTGCTGTGAATTCATTAATGCAGAAGTCATGTACTACCTATATTACATGGGTGTATTACCCAGCATTGCTCTCTATCTTCTGTCCTGTGTTCTTTCCAACCCTTCTGCAATGTTGAGCCATTTAACATTTAACATAAGTGACCCACTTATGATTGACCATTATGCAGTCACTTATTTTCAGCACTTTGACTAATTATGAGTCTCTTTATTAACTGCTGTCCCTTGAGAAAAAGAAGCCTCTCTGACCAGGGCGGAGGGCACTCTTAATCTATGGGTACAAACATAAATAGTTAGAAGGCATTTTGATAGCTTGTCCATTCATCAAAACAACAGTAGTCATTTTCTCCCTTGGGCCTCTGACCTACCCAGTCATAAGTTTTGATCTGGTTTTCAATACCAGGCAAGAATTCCTTTCTCTGGAACAGACCTCAATCCAATAAGAAAGCAAGTGCTTATCTCCATACATGTCATGCCACTAGTACATCAGTTGACACATCTTGCCTGAGAGGGCAATACTGGATAAGGGAGTCGATGACTTTTCTCCCCCAGCAGCCTGCAGAGTACCTTCTGGCACTATGAACATTAGCACATAGAGATGAGACAACCTGCTCACTTGTAGCTTGACCTCTCCATGTCCTGTGGGGAGCAACTTGTGTTGAAACATCTTCAGCAACAGATCTTATCATCTAGTCCTCTTCAGCAACCAAAGCAATCACAACAGCCTGTATTATTTTATGGTTTTTAATACAGGGTTTTTTGTTGCTAGTATAATAACATTAATTATTTTTGAGGTAGGATTTCACTATAGCCCAGGCTGACCTACATTTCACTATGTAATCTCAGGCTGGCTCAAAATCACACTGATCCTCCTACCTGTACTTCCCGAGTACTGGGATTAAAGGCATGTACCATCACGCCTAGCAGACAGAAAGAGAGAATGGGTGCACCAGGACCTCCTGCTGCTGCAAACAAACTAAAAATGCATGTGCCACCTTGTGTAGTTGGCTGTACATGGGTACTGGGCATTCAAACTCAGGTTGTTAGGCTTTGCAGACAAGTGTTTAACCGCTTAGCTATCTCTGCAGCTCCTAAGAGCATGAAGTTTGAAAATAAAACATTAATTTTGAACTTAGTAGCTGAAATATCTGTAGGACAGAAAGAAAACTGCGCAAGCCTGAATAATTCCAAGATTTTCATTGACTATATATTCAGATCCGACTCCAATTTGTGAAACAGGATATGTATCTGGGATATTTTCATATTGCCTTCATGAATGTTACACAGGGTTGTGATGTCTAGACTTAAATGTGTTTATTCATTGTTCATTAATGCAGTCACTTAAAATCTACAAAGATAAGAAGTCCTTCTATGTGACAGGAAGTGTGCTTAGTACTAGTTCAAGATTAGATGGGCCTGTTTTCTGTCTGCCTTTGAGAAGTGTGCCTTGGTATAACACTAACACAGGACAGCCTTTTCTTTGCTGCTTTGAAGGTGTCAAATGTCTTGCCGACCCAGAATAATAAAGTGAAATTTGTGGGATGAGAAATAATGGAATCACAATTAAAACAGAAATTTAAGTTTTACTATTTTGGTGACTGCAGGGCGTACATTTTTTGAGCAACTGTGTAAAGACATTTGACTTGAGTCAAGTCATACATCAAAGTGCTTATACATTAGCAGCTGGGTCTGTGTGTATAACCAGGAGTAATAAAGAGGATGTTGTGATCCCATCTCAGGGGTATGATAGTCAAGTGAATATGGTGATCCCATCTCAGTACTGTGATAGTCAAGAGGATGTAGTGACCCCATCTCAGGAGTGTGATAGTTCAGTCTGTTGTCAACTTGGTCAGATTAAGTATCCAGTAACAGACAAGCCTCTTGGGCAGGTCTTTGAGTGGTTTTGCAGGATGAATTATCTAGAGCTCCAAAGTTGTGTGTCATGTCTGGTGTTGAACCATACACATGAAGAAACCCTGAGATAACACCAAGCCTTTTGCTTGGCTGCACTTGCTAGTCACTGGTTAGTGCACATATCCACCTTGTTGCAGCTAACCTCAGACATCATCAGAACCAAAACCCATGTTTTCCCATGTGGACTGAAGAGTAGCAGCTTTCCAGGACTCATGCAGGCCTTCATTGCCACCTTGAGGCTGCTGAGGCCTCCAGCCTCATGGAATAAGCAGCTGCCAGGTTCTCTGACTTTACAGCCTGCAACCAGCTTCAGGGACTGAACAGCTAGCAGGTCTTCAACTCTCTTGCCTATGGAAAGCTACTGTTGGACTTTCCAGAACATGTGCTATAAGCTAATCTTCCCATTTAATGTATATATTAATCTTCCATTTTAATATATTTTGTTCTATTCACCTATAGAACTTTAACTGATACAGTAGATTTATTTCTTCTCAGCATTTTGAGGAGTGCCATAGTGATTTCCATTGTGGTTGTTCAAGTTTTCACTCCCACCAACAGCGGATGAGGGTTTGTCTTTCCCCATACCTTCCCCAGCATGTGCTTTCATTTAATTATTTGATGGTTGCCATTCTTACTGAAGTTAGATAGAATATCATAGTTATTTTGATTCACATTGCCTCGATTTGTAGAAATGTTGAACATCTCTTTAGGTGTTTAGCGGCCAATTGTACTTCTTCCTTTGAGAACTTTATGGTCAACTTCCTACCCCTTTTTTAGTGGAGTTCTTGGCTTTTTATTGTTTAGGTTTTTGAATTGTTTGCAGATTCTACTCTTTGCAAGGGGTATAGCTGATGAAGATTTTCTCCCATTCAGTTAGATGTCTATCGACTCTATTGATGATTTGCTTATCTGCACAATGGATTTTTATTTTTATGAGGGCCCAGGTGTTCAGTATTTGCCTAATTCCCTGAGATACTAGTGTATTATTCAGAAAGTCTTTCCCTAGGCCTATATTTTGCAGGGTTCTCCCTACTTTTCTTCTAGTCAATGTAGAATGTCCAGTCTTATATTGAGGTCCTTGGTCCATTTGGAGTTGATTTCAGTGCAGAGTGAGAGGAGGACTTTCAAATTAAATCTTCTACATCTAGCTGTACAGTTTCTCCACCACCATTTACTTATAATGCTGTCCTTACTTCAGTGAGCATTTTTAGCCACTTTGTAAAAGATAGGTAGCTATAGCTACTTGAAATCATACCTGGGACTTCAATTCTATTCCATTGATTTATGTGTCTGTTTCTATGACAGTACAATGCTCTTTTTATTTCTATGGCCTTATAGTATAACTTGAAATCAGGATTGGCAATGCCACCAGAGGTTTTTCTTTTGCTGAGTACATTTTTATCTATCTGAGGCCTTTTGTGCCTCCATATGAATTTTGAGACTGTTTTTTTTTCTATCACTGTGATGAAGGTTGCTGTGATTTTGATTGGAATTGCATCGAATCTGTATATTGATTTTGGTAGGATGACCATTTAGACAATATTAATTCTTTCAGTCCATGAGCATGGAAAGTCATTCCGTTTTCTCATGTCTTCTTCCAGTTCTTTCTTCAATGATTTTATGTTTTCATTAAATAGTTATTTTTTTTCCTTGGTTAGGCAGATTCCATGGTATTTATTTATTTACTCATTTATTTATGCTACTCAACAAGTCAAAGATCAGGAGAAAGAAAGAAAGAAAAAAAGAACAACAAGTCAAAGATCAGGAGAAAGAAATAAAGAATGAATGAAAAAAAAGAAAGATATGGAAAGAACTTGGGTGTAGAGGAAGAGGAAACAGCAGGGGGAATACATAGTACTAATGGTAACATGAAACAATTCCATAGAAACCTTCTTCCTGGATTTCATTCTACAAGTCATTACCCTAAATAATGGGGAGAGAGAACCCAAACATAAGAACCCCACAAAAGGTGGAGAAAGTATAACCCTAAAACCAAGGACTTTGGTGCTAGATACCAGGGCCAGAATTGAGTTCCTCTCACAATGAGCTATTGGTCAGGAAGAAGATACATGAGGTCCCCAAAATAATATAGGCCACTGCCAAAACACTTGGTTATCTGCAAGAGCTAAAAGGTAATTCCATATTATTGAAGACATCATAATCTCTAGCCGTAGGATATCAAGTGACAAAGCTGGAACCAAGAAGGAATCCAGTTCCCTCCTGGCTTGGCCTCATAGTGCTGAAACATGATATGAGATCTGCTGGGGAATAACTATTGCCAGCAGTGAATAAGTAGGTGATCCTTTCAGATACAAAATAAACTAGCTGAGTGAGTACACACTTGTGCAATAGTGGCACACACAATGCAAGTAAACAAATGCTCACAGATTGGACATGAGACAAGCTCAGTGGGGGAGAATTCATATCTGGCTCTGGAAACTAAGCCAAATTCTCCAGCACATAAAACCAATAGGCTCCAGAGAGAACCTCTGCTGCTCTTTAGCTAAGAAGAGTGGACATCACATCAATAAGTCTGTCTAATAATTAGGGTTATCCCCTTTAATTCAAACTGCTCTCACTTTTGGTTGGAGAATCTGTTCTATCTTCAGATGATGGAGAATACTGGGGAGAACCAGGATACATCAACACATGAAGAATAGAGAGCTGAATCCCTACCATGAGATGGATCACCTCCACCTCATCTGTCCAGGCCCAGAAGTCATTACAGAGGAAGTGGTGACAGGAACACTGCTCTCATGGCTAGCCTGAAAACTAGTTCAAGGAAAGGGCGACAGACACTGGCGCCACTCAAACCTCAGTAAATCAGAGATCTGGAGGCTACAGAAAAAGCAAAACTAAATCAGAAGACTATGTTGCCTGCAGGAGCAAGGAACATTTTAGAAGAGGGGAGAAGAAGATACTTAAAAGCCTCAAGGTTGGTGGGAATAGCCTGAGACACCATGTCCACCTGCCTACAGGTTGGTCCCTGTAGTGAGTACCAAACACTCCAACCAAAGAACACACTAACAGAATTGGGGCCTGGGTGAGGGGTCTAAGAATATAAACCTTTGTATAAAAAATAATAAATACTTAAAACAATAAAGTACCTGAGGCTATGGGACACATATATTTACATTCAACCCACCACAATTTCTAAGGAATATATTGTGCTAAATCAAGATATATTACAAGATATAAACAAGGTTAAGGGGATGGTACTGTCAGTGAAATCTTTGCAGAAAAAGCATAAGGACCTCACTTTGTGTCTTGCACCACCCACAAAAAAGTGTGTGCTTTTAATCCAGACTACAGAAGGCAGAGACAGATGGGTCCTAGGAGAAGCTATCAAGCTCAGTTAGTAGAATCAGTGAAGTTATGGTTCAGTGATAATCTATGTTTCAATGCATTGGATTGAGAAAGACACCTGATGCCTACTTCTGTCCTCCACATTCATATACACACAGACACATCCACACTTACATACACATATGCATGTATACTGTATATACCTACACATGGCATGAAACTCTTAGAATATTTATTTAGCTATTAATTAACAAATAAACATGTAAGTTGTAAAAGCTGCAGAGCATTTAAGAGGATAGACAATTTTAGCAATGCTGCGGAAATACACAGTGACAGCCTGGCAGGACCTGGAGTTCTGTTATCCTGGAAATTGTTTTTGTTCCATTGTTCAGGAATTTTACCATCTCCATGTTGAAACTAACAGAAGACCAGATGTTAACTTCTGTTCCTTTTATACTTGGCCATCCATGGAAAATCAGTATGCTCTGCTGTATAATATACACCCATATTTAACAATACCATAGAGTATATTTAAATTGTTTTGAAGGTAAACTCATGCTTTGTGTTCTTATCACATTAGAAAAAGGTAAAACTCACAAAAAATAATAATAACAAACACATTTATGGGCTGGGGATGGAACTGAGTTGGTTGCGGTCTTTCTTCACATGCAAGAAGCCCTGGGTTCTTACATCAGGTATGGTGGCATATGCTTGTAATTATAGAGTTCAGAAGGTGAGGGGAGGAGGATGAGAAGTTTAAGATTATATTCAGCTCAATAATAAGATTAAAGCAGAAAGACAAGAGATTTTTCTCAAGAATGACAGGATAACCACCATGCAGAATGTCAAAGTCAAGCCAGCTTAGCACTGCATTGAAGAAATGCCCATGCAGTCTGGTGTCTTGCTATGTTACAAGTTTGGGGATTTTTTTTTTAATTTTTGTTTGTTTATTTGAGAGTGACAGAGAGAAGGAGGGAGGGAGGGAGAGAGAGAGAGAGAGAGAGAGAGAGAGAAAATGGGCACACCAGAGCTTCCAGCCTCTGTAAACGAACTCCAGATGTGTGCGTCCCCTTGTGCATCTGGCTAACGTGGGTCCTGGGGAATTGAGCCTCGAACCGGGGTCCTTAGGCTTCACAGGCAAGCGTTTAACCACTAATCCATATCTCCAGCACAATTGGGGATTTTCTTTTTAATGCTAAGGAATATCTGTGTAATAAAACTCTTTTGTAGAATGATAGGACTAGAGCCAAAACTTTCACATTATTTAGTATAGTCAGGAGTTGATAAAATAGAGTTACAACAACAGAAAGAACAATCAGGGGACCCTGCAGACTATGCAATCAATCAATCAGCCAGACAAGGAGTTCACATTTGTGCAATAGTGGCATGTCACCTTGACAGGTAACCAACTGTTCTCTGATTGGAGATGAGGCCTGTTTAGTAGGAGGGAACTCATATCTGGTACAGGAAACTTAGTCAGAATCCCATGGACAGGAAAGAGTGGGGACACATCAAAAGCATCCTAAATAATTTTGCATACCTCCATTAACCCAAATTGCTCTTATGCTTGGTCTGTTGTATTTTAAAGATAGCAGAGAAAATGGAGGAAAGTCTAGATCCATCAATAAGAGAAGAAGATAGCAAACTTCCCACCATGAGACTTTCCACTTCTACTACATCTTCCAGAACCCTGGAGAAATTGCAGAGGAAGCAACATCATGTGTGCTTCTGTTACTGCTAGCCTGACAACCAGCTCCAGGTTGATGATGACAGATACATATAATAATTGAAATCTATGAAAGGAGAAATTTATAAACTACAAATAAATCAACACTAAAACAGCCTACCAACAGGCCTGCCATGGCTCAAGGAATATTGCAGAAAAGGGGGCAGAAAGATTGTAAGAGCCACAGATTGGATAGGAATACCCTGAGGCTGGTTGCCCACTACCACATAGGGATTGATTGAGGCCTTCATAAACCCACAATGATTGCCATAACTCTACTGAAGTGGGTCCCCGGGGTAACAAGAGTTGAAGCAAAGGGATAATAGTACATGACCTGTATATATATATAAATAATAATTTTTTTTAAATGAGCCATAACCCAGGCCCTAAAAGAGATGTTGAAATGGAAGAAAGACTAGTCAGGGCTGGAGAGATGGCTTAGCAGTAGACATGCTTGCCTGTGAAGTCTAAGGACCTATGTTTGGCTCTTCAGATCCCATGTAAGCCAGATGCACAATGGGACATAAGTATGCAAGTTCGTGCATGTGCACAAGATAGCACACATGTCTGGGGTTTGATTACAATGGCTGGAGAGCCTAGGGCACCAATACCTGCCTCTCTCTCTCTCTCTTGCACTCTTGCTCTCATGCATTAAAAAAAAGTGGGGGAAATCTGTTGGACTTGCCTTACAAAAATAAAAAAGAATAAGTACTAGTCAAAAAGAGGAAGGAGTTCAGTGGAATGGGGCAGGCAAAGAAGAGACAAAAATGGCAATATACGGGTACTGTGAAAAAAATTATGGAAATTGGATGCAACCCACTTTGAGCTGTTGATCAGAGAGACCTACTAGGTCCCCAAAACAAGACAGGCTTCTCTTAAAGCATTTGATTACCTGCCTGAGGTGAAAGGTATGACCCTATTGCTGTATACACCACATGCTGCCAACATAGATATTTGGATGAACCTGGGAGGAAGCCAGTTTCTGGATGGTTAGCCCATATAATACTGAAAAGCACAATATGAACTTCTGGTGCAAATTAGCCAACAATGTTGTGAGCTGGCAGGGGACCTTACTATGTGAAAGCAAGCAGTCTGACAAGATGTACGCACCTGTTCAATAGTGGCACACAGCCTAAAAGTGAGTAACCAATTAAAAAGAGAGCTTATTGGGAAGAGATCCACTCAGTAGAAAGGAACCTGTAGGAAACTGAGAATCAAGTCAAAACCCTATGTAGACCATGATTATGGACTCCAATAAAAAGTTTCCAGTAGTCTTTAGCCCAAAGTGAGGCTGAACCCATCAAAATCTCTCTAAATTAACAATGCTTATTCCCACTAGCCTATACTGATCTCACTCTCCATTATAGAATCTATTATTCTTTTTCAGAAAGCAGTGAGAGCTGAGGACAACCCAAATCTAACAAGATAAGAACACAAAGCTGACTGTGTCCCCAGATGACCCCCCTCCCCCCAGCACAGCAGCTAGGGCCCAAGTGAAACCACAGAGGACTTTGGGAGAAGAAAAAGAGTGGTACTTCCATCGAGAGCCTAACAATATGTTCCAGGCTGATGGAGACAGACACTGAGGATACTCAAAATCCACCAAAACAGTAATTCAAAGCTATTGAGAGCTCAACATTAAAATCAATTTAAATCACAGCCAGCAAGGAAGGCTCAGAGAATTTTGGGAAAGAGGGTGCAGAAAGAAATAAGAGCCATGGGCTGGGATTGAATATTCAGAGGCACTGCCCCCCACCACAAATTACTGACTGCTGCTCTCACAACTCATAACCCACAACCCCATGGTAAATACTAGCAATCCCGCTGAAGAGGGCCCTTGGTGGAGTGGGGGCAAGGAGGAGAAAAACAATGGTGCCAATACATAATATATCCGTACAAAGTTTATACCTAATAAAAAGAAAGGAAGAAAAAAAAAAAAAGAATGCTAAAACCCACATTGGACCTAAAAAATTTTGTACTTAATAGAAGAACAAAGATGATCACTTCTTTCTACAAGGTCTTTTTAAGTGCTGAATATCTAAACAGTAAGAGGGCCAGGCATGATGGTGCATGCCTTTAATCCCAGCACTCAGGAGGCAGAGATAGGAGGAATGCCATGAGTTCGAGGCCACGCTGAGATGACATAGTGAATTCTAGGTCAGCCTGAGCTAGACTGAGACCCTAACTCAAAAAACAGAACAAAACAGACAGAAAGAAAGAAAGGAAGAAAGGAAGGACGGAAGGAAGGAAGGAAGGAAGGAAGGAAGGAAGGAAGGAAGGAAGGAAGAAAGAATAACAACTGAAGAGTCCAACAAAATGGAGACATTTCAAAAGGTTTTATTTTCTCCATAGTTCCTGGACATATAAATAATAAATACCACAGTAGTATCCTGTGAGGGTGGATAATATTTGTCCAGAAGGGATAAATGATTTCAAGAAAATCTTAGTGCCATAGTGGAGTACCACCCTGTGAGCTCGTGGCCAAGGAGGCCACTTATGCCCCTCAAATAATACCGATTATTACCTAGGTGATGGGTTTCCCTTCAGAACTAGATGGTTAGATGCAACATGCTTGGGCTGCAGGTCACTGAAAACTCAAGCTGGAGCTGAGTTGGAAACCTATCTGTTGACTAGAAAAGTCCACAGTCTTAACCAGCAATAGATCATGCCTGGAAAGCAAGGCCAAATGTGAAAACTGGTCCAATGGTGGCATGTCTGTTATGGGGGAAACCAACTGCTTCTGACTGGATTTGAGGCCTATTCCATGGAAGGAAATTCATGCCTTGTACTGAAAACCTAATTAAAAGCATATGGCTTGGGAAGTTATAAGCCCTAAGAGAGAAACTACAACTGTTTAAATGAATATATTGTACTCAAAAAATGCCCTCTAAATACATATGTTTACACTCACATAATAATGCTACTCTCATTTTTTGCTAGAGAAGCTTCTCTTCAGATGGCATTGACCACTAAGAAGGCTCAAATTCATCAAAGTTCTGAGAAGAAATTACAGTGGAGTATTTAGCACTGAGATAACTTTATCACACCCTCAAAAACTAAGGAACTATTATGGAAAAGCTGACAAAAAGTATTTATAACTCAAAGGAAAGGAAGGAGTGCTTACAATATTGTCTTGTAGACATATAGTATCCATGGCCTCACAGTAGCTGACACTACCTATACAAGACGTGCATAAAAGAAAGGAAAAATGATGATATCAAAATAGAAGAGAGATTAGTTGGACAAAAGTAGTTCAGAAGTGAGAGGAGACAAAGGAGGGTGGTGGGAGGACATTATAATCATGGATGTATATGTAATCAAAAATGAAACATTCTTCCAGTTAAGATGGTGGCATAGGTACCACACCAAAGCAGCCTGGGGGGGGGGGGGAGCCAAACCAAAAAAAAAAAAAAAATCCAGCAAAATACACACTTTTACTAAAAAGTGAGGTGTATAGGAAATTGAAACAGCAGCGGAGAAGTAGGAGAGATCCACAGCATTCAGAACCCTCTCAGGCCGGCAGAAGCTGCTCTGGCAGGGTGGGTCCACAGGCGAGACCTCGGCGGCGGTGTGCAAGCCAGCTGCCAGGCTCGGCTTGAGCCACAGGAAAAGCCAGGTGAGGGGATTTTCCACTCACACCAGAGCTCTCTGCAAACTCAAGAAACATGAAGGGAGAACGGCAGTGAACAACAGAGGAGCAGATCACAAGGTAGAAGAACACGTGGAATAGCAGGTGAACCAGAGCAGCATCGGGTCCCTCCCCCTCCCCAACTGCCAGTGCCCAGAGCAGTGGTCCAGGGACCAGGCCACGCCTCTGTGAACTGACAGAGCATGAAAGACGGACCCAATCAAGAGGGCAGCTGAGACTACAATCATCCCAAAAGGTAACTGGGATTACACCAGGTCAGTTCCTGCCTAATAAACCTGGTATATAGGACTGAACCAGAAGTGCTAATTGCATCTTCCATATCAGAATAAATTGTATGTTAAATCTGATGGATGGTCAAATTTGCCATTATTAAGTAAGCTGTATTTTGGGCTTGTTATTTGTTGCTTCTTGAATTATAGTGGCTTTGTTTACTCTTCTGTTAAACATTAGGGAAGGGTCTCACCTGGTCACAAGCTGACTTGGAACCCACTACAGACAAGAAATCTTAACTGCCTTGTTGTCAGGATTAAGGGAGTGGGTGAGGAACCACACAGCCTAAGGGACAGAGGATCTGGTTGTCATAATATCTACTCTTGGGTAAATACTCTGTGCTGTGTTTAATTGAAAGTGTACATTGTTTAGTTACATTTTAGAATCTGCCTGTATTTTTTCCACTTAGCCTACCTGAATACTCTCATAGCACGCACACCCAACACCTAGAGTCACTTTTGTACATACTCTGAGAGTCTTCAGAGCCACACCTGGCACCTTAAGCTCCTACCCTGAAGATATATAGCATCAGATTGATTGATACATCTCTTAATACCCAGCTAACTGGAAAATTAAATCATTAAATAAACCAAGATGCAAAAATATATACATTATAACACAAGAAACACCAAAAATCAAGACAATATAAATCCACCAAAAAGTTTTAATACATCAGAAATGACCTCCAGTGAGAACGGGTTAGAGGAAATGCCTGAGAAAGATTTCAAAAGAATGATTATAAATATGTTCAAAGAACTCAAAGAAGAAATCAAAGGAAGCTAAGAAGACACAGGACGTCAATTGAATGAAATAAAGAGGTCAATACTAAACATAAATAAGGAAATAGAAATAATAAAGAAAAACCCGTTAGAAATACTGGCAATTAAGAACACAGGTAATGAAATTTAAAAAAAAAAAACTCTGTAGAAAATCTCACCAATAGAATGAATGAAGGAGAGTACGGAATATCTAAGCAAGAAGATCAGGTGGCAGATCTAATACAGTCCAACAAAGAGAAAGACAAACTAATAGAAAAGTATGAGTAGGAATTTCAAGATATTAGGAACACTATAAAAGATTACACATAAGAATACAGGGCATAGTAGAAGGAGAAGAATTTCACTCCAAAGGCATATTTGGTGTCTTCAACAAAATCACAGAAGAAAACTTCCCCCAAATTGGGAAGGAGGTGCCAAGGCAGATACAGGAATCCTTTAGAACAGCAGCCACACAAAACCTGGAAAGAACCTCTCCTCACCAAATTATAATCAAACTACCAATACACACATTTCAATAATATCTCTTAATATCAACAGCCTCAATGCCCCAACCAAAAGACATAGGTTTGCAGACTGGGTTAAAAAGCAGGATCCTTCAATTTGTTGCCTCCACAAAACCCACCTTTCTACAAAGGATGGATATTATCTTAGGGTGAAAGGTTGGAAAATGGTGTTTCAAGCAAACGGACCTAGAAAACAAGCAGGGGTTGCTATCCTAATATCGGACAAGGTAGACTTCAGTCCAATGTTAGTTAAGAAAGATAAGGAAGGACACCTTATATCGATTAAAGGTACCCTCCAACAGGAGGACATTACAATCCTAAACATATATGCACCTAACATGGGGGCCCCCAAATTCATCAAACAAATACTATTAGAACTAAGGTCACAGAAACACAAAACACAGTGGTAGTGGGTGACTTCAACACTGTCATCAATTGACAGGCCATCCCAGGAAAAAATAAACAAAGAGGCATCTCGACTAAATGAGGTCATAGAAGAAATGGACCTAACAGATATACACAGGATATTTCATCCAAATGCTGAAGAATATACATTCTTTTCAGGAGCACATGGAGCATTCTCTAAAATAGACCATATATTAGAACATGAAGCAAATCTTAACAAATACAGGAAAATTGAAATAATTCTTTGCATTCTATCTGACCTCAATGGAATCAAACTACAAATCAATAGCAAGAAAGGCTATAGAGCATACACAAAATCATGGAAATTAACACATTACTAAATGATGAATGGGTCAATGAAGAAAAGAAGAGGGAAATCAAAAAATTTATAGACTCAAATGATAATGAGAACACAACATACCAAAATCTCTGGGACACAATGAAGGCAGTCCTAAGAGATAAATTTAGAGCTTTAAGTGCCTATATTAAGAAATTAGAAAGGTCGCAAGTGAATAACCCAATGCTTCACCATAAAGCCTTGGAAAAAGAAGAACAAGGCAAACTCAAAATCAGCAGACGGGAACAAATAATAAAGATTATTGCAGAATTAATGAAATAGAAACCAAAAAAAAAAAAAAAATCCAAAGATTCAATGAAACAAAGAGTTGGTTCTTTGAAAGGATAAACAAGAATGATAAACCCTTAGCAAATCTGACCAAAAGAAAGAGAGAAGAGACACAAATTAATAAAATTAGAGATGAAAAAGGTAACATCACAACAGATGCCAGAAAAATTCAAAAAATCATAGGGATATACTATAAAAGCATATACTCCACAAAGTATGAAAATCTGAAAGAAATGGATGATTTCCTTCATTTATATGACCTACCTAAATTAAATTAAGATGAGATTAATCACTCGAATAGACCTATAACAAGCATGGAGATCTGAACAGTTATCAAAAATCTCCCAATTAAAAAAACCCAGGCCCAGATGGATTCACTACTAAATTTTACCAGACCTTCAGGGAAGAACTAACACCATTGCTTCTTAAGCTTTTCCATAAATTAGAAAAAGAAGGAATTCTACCAAACTCCTTCTATGAAGTCAACATCACCTTGATACCAAAACCAGGCAAAGATAGAACAAAAAAACAAAATTACAGACTAATCTCCCACAGGAACATAGATGCAAAAATTCTCAACAAAATATTGGCAAACAGAATATGAGAATATATCAGGAAGATCATTCACCCTGACCAAGTAGGCTTTATCCCAGAGATGCAGGGATGGTTGAATATACGCAAATCAATAACTGTAATACAGTATATAAATGGATAGAAGGACAAAAATCACATGATCATCTCATTAGACACAGAGAAAGCATTTGACAAAATCCAACATCCCTTCATGATAAAAGTCCTACAGAGAGTGGGAATAGAAGGAACATATCTCAATATAATAAAGGCTACTTATGACAAGCCTACAGCCAACATATTACTTTATGGGGAAAAACTGGAAGCTTTTCCACTAAAATCAGGAACAAGACAAGGGTGTCCACTGTCCCAGCTTTTATTTAATACAGTAGTGGAAGTCTTAGCCATAGCAATAAGGCAAAAGATGTACATAAATGGGATACAAATAGGAAAGGAAGAAATCAAGTTATCATTATTTGCAGATGACAAGATTCTATATATAAAGGACCCTAAAGACTCTACCGGCAAACACTTAGAGCTGATAAACACCTACAGTCATGTAGCAGGTTACAAAATAAATACACAGAAATCAGTAGCCTTCATATATGCTAACAACAAACACACACAAAGGATGAAATCAGAGAATCACTCCCATTCATAATTGCATCAAAGAAAATAAACTACCTTGGAATAAACATAAGCAAGGAAGTAAAGGATCTCTACAATGAAAACTTTAAAAAACTCAAGCAAAAAATTGCAAAAGACAATAGGAAGTGGAAAAACATCCCTTGTTCCTGGATTGGAAGAATCAATATTGTGAAAATGGCAATCTTACCAAAAGCAATCTGCACATTTAATGCAATCTGCATCAAAATCCCAAAGGCATTCTTCATGGAAACAGGAAAAACAATCCAAAAATTCATTTGGAATCACAAAAAACCTTGAATATCTAAAATAATACTGAGCAACAAAAATAAGGCTGGTGGTATCACCATACCTGATTTTAACCTATACTACAGAGCCATAATAACAAAAACAGCATGGTGCTGGCACAAAAGCAGACATGTAGATCAATAGAACAGAATAGAGGTCCCATATGTAAGTCCATGTAGCTATAGCCACCTGATATTCGATAAAAATACCAAAAATACTCATTGCAGGAAAGACAGCCTCTTCAGCAAATGGTGTTGGGAAAACTGAATATGTATCTGTAGAAGGATGAAAATAGATTCTTCTCTCTCTTCGTGCACAATAATTAAGTCCAAATGGATTAAAGACCTTAACATCAGACCAGAAACTCTAAAACTGCTAGAAGAAAAAGTAGGGGAAACCCTTCAACATATTGGTCTTGGCAAAGACTTTCTGAATACAACCCCAATTGCTCAGGCAATAAAACCACAGATTAACCACTGGGACCTCATGAAATTACAAAGATTTTGTACTGCAAAACACTGTGAATAAAGCAAAGAGGCAACCTACACAATGGGAAAAAATCTTCACCAGCTATATATCTGATAGGGGATTAATATATAGGCTATAAAAAGAACTCAAAGAGTTATATAATAAGAAATCAAACAAGCCAATTAAAAAAATGGTCTATGGAGCTAAATAGAGAGTTCTCAAAAGAAGAAATACGGATGGCGTATAAGCATCTAAAGAAATGTTCTACGTCCCTAGTCATCAGGGAAATGCAGATTAAAACTACATTGAGATTCCATCTCACTCCTGTCAGATTGGCTACCATCATGAAAACAATTGATCATAAATTCTGGTGGGGATGTGGAAAAAGAGGAACCCTTCTACACTGTTGGTGGGAAGGCAATCTTCTCCAGCCCTTTTGGAAATCATTGTGGAGGTTCCTAAAACAGCTAAAGATTGATCTACCATACGACCCAGCTATAGCACTACTAGGCATATATCCTAAGGATTCATCTCATTTCCTTAGAAGTATGTGCTCAACCATGTTTATTGCTGCTCAATTCATAATAGCTGGGAAATGGAACCAGGCTAGATGTCCCTCAACTGATGAGTGGATAATGAAGACATGGCACATTTATACAATGTAGTACTACTCAGTCGTAACGAAAAATGAAGTTATGAAATTTTCAGGAAAACAGATGGATCTTGAAAGGATTATACTAAGTGAGGTAACCCAGGCCCAGAAAGCCAAGCGCCACATATTCTCTCTCATATGTGGATCCTAGCTACAGATGATTGGGCTTCTATGTGAGAAGGAAAAAGCTCAGTAGCAGAGGCCAGTAAGGTATAAAAGAGATACAAAGGGAAGAAAAAGGAAGGGAAGAGGGTACTTAATAGGTTGGTATTGTATAAACGTAAGTAGAAGAATAGATTAACGGGGGTGAAAAGGCCCAAAGTGAGGTCAGGGGAGGAGTTTGAGTAAAGGAATGGTGGAGGGAGGGCTAATAAAAATCTAAGAGGATATAAAGAAATCATATGGAATCCTCTGGTTTTGGACAATGGACCACTCAGGAGCTGTAGATCATTGTAGAAAAATTTTCAGTGCCAGAGATGGGACACCTTCCAGTGAGTTGTTGGCCAGGGAGGTCCCTGATGCACCCAAAGCATTATAGGCCATTGCCAAGGCCCTTGGTTTCCCACCAGGGAAGACCCTATTGCTGAAGACTCCACATATTTGGGGTGCAAGGCCACTGAGAAATCTTGCTGGAACTGCGCTGATAACCTCCTCCATGTAGACCAGCTGACAGAAAGCTGAAGAAGCCATTCTACATGCAGTTCAATGGGAGACAGAGATACCACCAGTGAAGATATTCAACAGTGGACACTGCCAGCCTTATAATTGGCCAGCCAGGCCAAATGAGCGAAAGTTTGCAATAGTGGCACATCTATCATAGTGGAAACCAACTGCCCTCTAATTGGACTGGAGGCTCGCTCCATGGGATGGAATAAATCCCTGATACTGAAAACTTAAAACAGGGGTACCCTAGGGTTGTAACATCTGCTGATGTCTGGATAAGTGTATATACTACGCTTATCAAACCTCCCAGTAAGCACTTTTCTTAATATTCATACCCTTATATTAATGCTACTCTCACTTTGTGTAGAGAATCTTCTCTTTTCAGATGGCAGTGACCTTGGGACGACTCAGAAGGTATCATGGTGCTGGAAAGAAGTGACTAGAGTACTCGATCACAACTTCCAAGTCTCAGTGTCTAATGCGGAAGAGGTGGCGGAAAGAATGTAAGAGCCAAAGGAAGAGTAGGACTCCTTACAACATGCTCCCTCCAGACATAAAATGGCCTGGATATCCATGACCTCATACTGCCTGACACTACCTACACAAGACCATCATAAGTGGAGGGAAAGGTCATGACTTCAAAATAAAAGAGAGACTGATTGAGATGGGGAGGGGATATGATGGAGAATGGAATTTCAAAGGGAGAAAGGGAGGAGGGTGGGCATTACCATGGGATATTTTTTATAATCATGGAAAATGTTTAAAAAAATTGAGAAAAAATAAAATTTAAAAAATTTTAAAAAAATGAAATGTTAAATTAAAAAACCTACCAGTACAATCCCAAAGGTTGTTTTATTTTCTTTTCCTTGACCTATTCACATGGTAGGACATAAATACTCTGGTGTCATGTAGTTGCAGTTGAGTTTTCTTACTTTTTCTGATGATTGAAATATTTTCAATGTGACCTTATGATAATATTAGGTAAGAGATAAAATGATAGTTTAGAATGCTTTTACCAGCACCAGTTGTCTTTTTGGTAGCACATTCTGATTTTCCTTAAAGAAATCACTCCTTTCCTCCTCTGAACAAAGATGTTTTCATCAACCCTGGCCAGCCAGTCTGGCATATTACAGTTGGTTTTACTGACAAGATTATCTCCATGAGGAAGTATCTGGTGATTATGAGAGGCACCTGTTTTTTTGCACTCTTTCACAGTACAGTAGTGTCCTTACCCCTGTTGTCTGTTACCAAAATCTCATTCACAGAGAAAGAAAAGAAATACCAGGAAATCAGACCCCACTGCAAAATGTCTGTCCTGTTGTTAGTGAGATAACTTAGCACTCAGATCTGCTGTTCCTAAATCCACAAACCTATTCTTAGATCTCCAGAAGTTTGATCCAATAGGTTTTCTTGACTTTGTTTTTGTCCTCCATGGACAAAACAATATGTTTTGTTCCTATCACCTAAGTGAACAGCACGTGCTATGGAAAAAATAATATGGAAATGCATCGATCAAGTCAAGATCAGAACATTAGACTTGTAGACTAAGATATGAAAATGTTGAATAAACTAGTGTGATATGCTCAAGAAAGTCTCCACCATACTGACCAACTCCAGCTTGTTTAGGGAAATATGATCAGTGACTTGTTGGAGGAATCACAGTGTAGTTGGCAGGTAACTTCAGCACCACCTGAAGCAAATGACCCCATGAGTTTGTCCTACTTCTCTTCTCCAACCCTTTCAGCATTGTACCATAGACAAGCTAAAGGGGGTCAAAATATGGAATTACTTTTCCTAATAAATAGCACTTATGAATTAAGTATCATGAGCAAATCATTAGTTTTCATAACAACTGGAAATTCCTCCTTGATCCCTGGATCTCACCTCCTTAAGTCATAGGAGGTGGCAGGCTCTTTCCCCACTTACTGAGAAACAGAAGCTGAGAAGAGAGGTGACAGGCATCAGAGAAAAGATGCCATTAGGACTCAGGAAGAAATCCAAACTTGCTTGACATTGCTTCTGTTTCATGTGATTTCCATTGTCTTGTTTTATTGACAGGTTTGTCACAGTGCACAGTGCATCTAGTGCATTTACATGAAACTCTATATTGAATAACTGTCAGATGGCAATAAACATTTTAGTGAAAGCTGTTTACGCTTTTTCTCACATTTCTTGTTGTTGTTCTTCTTTTATGTGTTTGCATTTTTATTGTGCCAAATTCAGATGCTGAAGCTAGAATTAATAATTCCCCCATTTCCTAAGCATAGCCATCACTTGACCATTCAAGTTCTTCTCTGTCTGTGCATTGATTTTTTCTCATCCTTTTCAGCTTCCTATTTCCCACAGAATAATAACTTTATTTGATATAAATAAGTTGTCTGTACTACTGTACAAGTGTAAGTTATGCAGATGTTTTGGGCCTGAGAATATTTTATTTTGCTTATAGACTTTGATCTATTTCTTTTGTTATTTTATTCCTTAGCACTATGCTTTTTATGACATTGATTTGTTTGGTATTTAAATATTTATTTATAAGCTTACATAACAATTCCTTTGAAACATGCAACTATATAGAATTGCATGCCAGTCAGATAAAGCTCTGAGGAGTTTTCATGATAATCCCCTGACACTGTTATCTCAGGAAATCTTTGGGATATTTTTCTTAAAGTGGACTTAAACATACAATTTCAAAGGCTTAATGTTGATTTACTGCATTTGATACAGCAGAGAGCCACTAGAGAGCTCTACACTGAGTGCTCCACCCTAGAGTTTCATAAGCTGAATTATCTGCATCTCTGATAATGCCCGCCCGTACCCATCCCACAATCATTATCCACTCTGCTAAGTATAAGTGATATTTCTTGGCAATTTTAATTTTCGGCATATTTGTCTATAATTCTTCATTATGTGGTTCCTTAGTTTTCAGATGATTTGTCATATCCTACATGAGATTTTGCAGCATTTCTGATCTGATTTTATAGATTTTTCTGGAGAGATTGTTTCCTTTTTGTTAAATATAACTACTAAGCTTGGAAAAGTGGCATGCATATGTAGTTTCAGCTACTTATGAAGTGGATGAAGTGAAGACTGGAGGACCATCTGAGTCTGGGAATGTGATGTAACCATGCAAAATAACAAGATTACATATATATATATATATATATATATATATATATATATATATGTATGTATATATATATATATATATATATATATATATATACGCTGCTGATATTCTTACAATGTTTTTATTACCTTTGCTCATATGAGGTGTGCCTCTAGAATCTAGTTTAAATGTATTTTTTCAGGCTAGAGATATGGTTTAGCAGTTAAGGCACTTTCCTGGAAATCCAAAGGATCCAAGTTCAAATCCCTAGGACCCACATAAGACAGATGCACCAGGTGGAACATGTGTCTGGAGCTCATTTGCAGCAACTGGAGGCCCTGGTGCACCTGTTCTCTCTCTCTCTCTCTCTCTCTCTCTCTCTCTCTTTCTCTCTCTCTCAAATAAATAAATAAATAAATAAAGTAATAAAATAAAAATGTACTTTTCCTATGACATATTTCTGAATATATATACACATATGTTTTTCTATTATTTAAGTCTTTCTTAGCTATTTTCTACCTCACATGTCTGCAGAAAGGTTTTTAGAATTAAGACTAGATATTTTATCTAATTGCTGTACTTTTAGATAGCTAATTTCTGAAATTTATTTAATTGCTTCATATTCAGTTTAAATGATGGATTTATGTATTCTTTGATGTATGTCTATTGAATAGATATTTTAGAGCAAAAAGCCTTTTAGTTGGTAATAATCAATTTCAAGAAAATTTCAAAGCAATTTATTCTTTGACCATTGGAGTTTGGTTTGGCAAAGAAGGATGAAATAATAACTAAGGGGAAAAAGACCAAATGAAGGGATCATTATGGACTAAGAGACTGCTTAATACTGGTCTCAGATGGCCACCTTAGTAAGCTTTGCCTTATGTGGTAGTTATTGTGATAACTTCCCATTGTCCTGTGTTTGCAAATTTAAAACTAATGGCTGGCTATGCCTAATTCAGTGATTTGTAACCTAAACATTGGTATTACTAGAGAATATTGAGACACATATTATAAAAATTAGATGTAAGTTTAAGAGTATATTCTTGTAAGTGAAGTCTTTTGATTTTGCCCCACTTGGTGCAAAGACTGTGATGGTGATTCTGATGGATATTGCCACTGACAGGTTATTTTGTTTTTGTACCAAGCAAATGATTCCCATGTAATAATTCAATTTGCCTTCACAATGCAAATGAACTACTGAGGGAAGAGGAAGTGAGAAGAGCTAGGAAGGGCAGGGTACATGCTCTGGTAGCTGATTGCATTACCATGTAGGTTTTCTGCTCATGGTTCATTTTGCTCTAGCTCCAATTTCTCGGAACACTCATTCTAATGATAACAATTCATTAAAAGCTATCAGTAAGTACACAAGAAATTTTTGTACAAATATTAGGGAGTTACTAGTCATGCTAAGTGTAGCTCATGTATCTTCATTTTACAAAGAAAGTATTAGAATATAGTCTGGTAACTTTGTTGGGGAAAATGCCGAGGAAAATTTAGAAGAAGGAGAAGAAATAGAGTACTGAAAGTAAATGATTTTGGAATCAGAGAAAGTTACGTTTGAATCCTACATCCAGTGCTAACTAACATGGTATTTTACTTAATAAACTATGACTTTTTTCCTACACCAAATCATACCCACTGCTTTTTCTTCAAGAAGCAAGAAACAAGTATAAAATCTCTGACCTAGAAATGTGGGATATGTGCTCATTTCCTTACTGAAGTTGATGAATGCTCTGTCTAAGAAATAAGAACCTTGGAATTCTCCACCGACTACTAAGTCTCTGTTCTCTCAGTCACATCCTTCCAATAAAGCTATTGTTTCACCTCATTTAGAACTGTCATCCCTCAGCCCATCTTTTAAAAATATTTTATTTTTCTTTATTAATTTGAGAGATGGAAATAGGCAGGCAGGGAGAGAGAGAGAGAATGGGTGTGTCAGGGCCTCCAGCCACTGGTAATGAACTTCCCATGCTTGTGTCCCCTTGTGCATATTGCATACGGGGGAGTTTATCCTGGGTTTTTGGCTCTGCAAGAAAGCACCTTAACCACTAAGCCATCTCCCCAGCCCCCCTCAACCCCTCTTTGATTTAACTTCATCAGTCCCTCCCAGCACACCTTCCCTCCTTACACACACTTGGACCCTTGATGCAGCACTAAAAATAACCCTCAGAAGCACCTTCCCAAATGTTTCAGTCAGGTTCACATTGCTGGCATAAATCACTAGTTCAAGAGCAGATTATGGGAGAAAAGGTTTATTTTTGCTTAAAGAGTTGGGAAGATCCATGATGGCAGGGGAAAACAACGGCATGAGCAGAAGGTGGACATCACCTCCTGGCCAACAATAGATGGACCATAGCAACAGGAGAGTGTGCCAAATACTGGCAATGAGAAACTGGCTATAATACCCATAAGCCCACCTCCAACAATACACTATCTCCAGGAGGCTTTAATTCCCAAATCATCATCAGCTGGGAACCTAACAGTCAGGACACGTAAGTTTATGGGGCCACCTGAATCAAACCACCACACCAGGTATCACACTGCTGACCATGTGCTTCACCTATCACCGCTCTCCAACTGCAGTATCCATTTTCTCACCCTGTGCTCCCAGATTTTCAAATGCTTCTTAGGAAAATCATGTGACTGATACAAGAGTCTGTGTTATAATTTTAACCTCAGCCAGCCCTTAAAGTCGGTGTGGAAATCCTTTTGATTAATGCCAAACAGCAACTTGCTCCATTTTCTTTAGTAATTATTGTAAACCTCATCCATATTTTTTCAAGACCCATGCCTCTCCCTGCCTGCTCATCCTTGGCAGGATGCCAGCTTCCTACTTTATTAGGAAATAAGAAGCCAACCTGTGTGACTTTACTATTCTCCCCATTTCCCTCTCCAGAATAATATCAGTATTTCACTTGTTCATCCTCTGTTCTCTCAGGTGTCAGAAGATACATCTTGACACATTTATGAAACTAACTAATCTAATTGGACTTTGTGTTTAGCTACATTTTTTAAATCGTACTTTACATTGCTTCAATGAACCCTTTTCCTGAGTAGATTCTTTAATGAATACACTTGCTCAATTTTCAATGATATCTAAAATTAAACTTTGCAACTTAGCATCTTCTTTTTTCCAATATTTTACATTTTAACATACAGTATAAGTATTGAGCATCTTCATGTGCAGTCTCTGAAAACATATTAACAAATAATAACAATTCATACTCTCCATGTAAGTTATATGCTTTTAAAAAGTAATTTCAAGCCAGTTACAATGACATATACATGTAGTCCAAGCTACTTGAGGACCTGAGGAAGGAGGATCACTGGAGCCTAGGAATCCCAGGCAAAGCTGGGCATTATAGTGATAATACCAGACACACACACACACACACACACACACACACACACACACACACACACACCTACAAACAAGGACAAGATTGGTCTCTATGTACTTCTTTTCACTTCCTAAACACCATAGTTGGTGACATAGTCAGCCACCCTGATAGAATTGCAAGAAACTTTCATTTCCTTGATTATCAGCTCCATGAATTCTGTGGCCTTGAAATCTGAGGGGAAAAGGCTGTACTGATTCTCTCTGGTGGCTTTCACAAACAATCCAAAACTAGGATGCTTAAATCAAGAGAAATGTACCCTGTCATAGCACTGAAGACCAGAAATGTCAAAAGGAGGTGTTAACAGCATCATATTCTTTCTCGTCATTCTAGATGAGTACCCATCTCCTTCCTTGTGCCTTCTACATTCTGGGTTTAGTTAATCCTTGATGTTCTTGAGTGTCATGAATGTTCTGAGCCAGAATCTACATGAATGCATATATGTCTTTCTACAGTGTTAGAATTTATTGAATAACAATATTTTTTGCAAGATACTGTGATTTTGTTGGCAGAATTTTGCAAGTGCCCCCAGTCTCTTGATAATCAACTGAAGCAAATAAAGGATCTTTTTTCATAGTCTTATATGTTAATATTGACTCTCAGATCACACATTACACATCACAGAAAGAGAGAGAGAGAGAGAGAGGTGTGTGTGTGTATGTGTGTGTGTGTAGGTAACAGAATAGCTATACAATGTTGATGATCCCATCCCATGGCAGAGTCCCAGGAGATTTGAAGAGGTCTGAAAGGCAGGAGCTGATACGGCTACAGAAAGAGTATCCATGGGGAAAAAGACAAAGAAATCTGATGGGAGTCTCTGAGAGCCATTGCAATTTCAACATCCATTGGTCTACATGGTCACAGGTTTGAGCCCAACATCAAGGTTGAGTTGAACTGCAGAGAAGTGCAGGACCATGGAAGCCATAAAGATGAAGGACAGAATGAAGTACAGGCAGACAAACAAGTGGATGGCAGGTTCTGATCGATGTGTGGGCAGATGTAGAGATGGCAATTTTTATAAGCTGTGCCGGTAGTGGAGGCCAAGGTAACCTGAAATATCTGAGACAGTTTCTCCCTCCATGCCTGCCAGACACTGACATGCTCTCATCAATTATTGCAATGGCAGCATTAGGTATCCTTCCCCTGACAGGGTATAGGTGAGAATATTGCACTTTTGTAGGTCTGGTGTATTCAAATGTCCTTGGGCATGATATGACTTTCACATGCCTATAGACTCATATGGTCCCAAATTTCTTTGATAAGCTTCTAGGGTGTCACTCTTTAGATTTTAGAACTAGCTATTTTATCAGTCATCACTTATGGCTGAGGCCAGCTAGTGTGATTTGCATGCCTACCAATGTAGATGATGGTCATCCTCCATCCTCAAAGTGGACTAAAACATTGTGTGGTGGTTTGATTCAGGTGTCCCCCATAAACATAGGTGTTATGAATGCTATGTCCTCATCTGGTGGCAATTTAGGAATTAGAGCCTTCTGGAGGCAGTGTGTTGCTGGGGGTGGGCTTATGAGTTTTATTGCCAGCTTCCCCTTGCCAGTGTTTGGCACACTGCCCTGCTTCTATTATCCACCTGATGTTGGCAAGGAGGTGATATCCTACCTCTGCTCATATTTTCACCAACCATCATGGAGCTTCCCCTCAAGTCTATAAACCAAAATGAACACTTTCCTCCTACAAGCTGCTTTTGATCAGGTGTTATCTGCCAGCAACAAGAAGCTGTCTGCAACAGTAAGGTACAAACTGAAAATAGCTATTGTACACAATAAGGAGTAACTTTAAGCAGGGAATAGTCTCATCTCAAAACTGAACGGTAATTGAATTACTTTAGCCCCATCTTCTCCCTGTGAGTTTACACTTTGTCTTCCTTCTGTACAAGTCTATCTTCGAATCCACAGTTCATATTTTCATAAGTGCACCAGTTATACTTATTTAGGATATAGCTTAACTATATCATTTAACTTGGCTAGTTCTATAAACCCCTTTTTCCAGGTAATATGACATTCTCAAGCACTGGTGTTAGTGCACTGGCAAACTTTCTTGAGGACCACAGCAGAACATGTGTAAAAGATGCTCTATTCACCAATGGACTCCCCCTGCCTCTGAGTGAAAAGGAAATTCAGAGGTTTATTCTAAAAGATGTACTTAATCAGTTAATTATGAAGTGTGCTATGAAAAGAATTACATAAACGCCCATTCCATTAATAAAAGTTAAAAGATAGGCATGACAAGTATAAGCTCATATACTTAGTGACTGAAAGTCAGTTCCTAAACTAAAGAACAGCCTTTATTTAGGATACTAGATAAGCATCATTGGAACAAGAGCTTGCTCCTGTCTATAATGGGAGACTAATGAATTAGATTAGATCATCACTGAAGTAACTTAAATTATAATTTCGAAGATTCCTTTGTATCTATACATCTCATGTGGCTGCTTGTTCTGTCCATCATATGCATTTAAGTGAGGCTTAGACCAGAAAGCAAATGTCTGTAAGTGCTGGCCCTCCAAGGGAACCAAATATGCCAAGTACATGATGGGGATTTTTTGTGCTTTGGAATCATTAAGGAAATAGCTGGGTGGCATTGCCTTGTGTTGGAGATGCTAAGGACAAGTTTGAAGTAACAGTTCTGTATTTAGCTGGACATCATATTGCTAGAAGCCCTCTAACTTGAGGCTTTGCTGTTAGCTTTGAGGCAAGTTCAATTCCTGGGGTACATTGGGGAACTTCCATATAAAAAACATCTGTTAGTTTCTGCAAAATACTGTGGGTAGTCACTGTGTTAGGGACTGTATGGTATACCCAGTATCACATCTGGATTTAACATTACTCAAGTAATCAGCTTATTGTTTCGTAGATACGCGACCAAAATTGCATGTCAATAATCCAGTAGGAAAAGATGCCTTTCTACTTTAGTTTCTCTTTCTCCTGTCACCACAGTGTGTTCAAGCTCCTTCTCCATATGCCCCTACCATCATGATGTTTGACCACACCTAAGTCCCAGACTCAACTGAGCCAACACAGTGGACTAAAATATCTCAAACTGTGAGCCAAAATAAGAAATTCCTTGCTGGAAGCCATTCTGTCATATAGTTTAGTCACAGCTATAGAAAGCTCTCAATCATGTGCCCAGAGCTAGGTGAGTGTCTATGCACTACATCTGTCCTAAATGTATGCAGTCTACAAAAGTGCATATGAAAGGATTCTAATTTCTGTGTCATTTACCATATAAATATCCATGCCTGGGGAATTTAACTCACATAACTCTCACAAATAGGAAGAGGTAGCTCTAGGAATAGATGTCATCTAGAATAGATATTGCTATTTTCCACATTATATCCTTGCTATGCTAGGATGCTGTACTGGCATGCACATTTCCACCAACCCTTAAGGCTCTTGCTGGTCTTGAGAAGAAGGATCACCATTTTATTTTTGGTACTAATTTAAAAAGCATTTAGATAATTTTTCTTCATATCCTAGAGTGTGGCACATGTTAACAATATGACTCCATCATATTTTCAGTATATGTTCCATTTTGCATCTTGTTATTTTCCTAAAACATAGCCATTATCTAGCATCCCTTCCAAAATTTCTTAATGGCCCCTTCATCTAACTTAGTATTCATCCTTCAGAATGACTTACATGGATTTTTACAGTAATCTGTATATACAGGTTCATACTGTACAATGATATCAAGTGCATTTGCTGATCACTGGGCATATGTAGCTTCACATTCATTCCAGAAACATCCCAGTGTATGAGATGTTCTCTCAGTCTTCTGTGCCCAAAAATGTTTTCAATCCTACAGAGTGTTTTACTGTAATCTACTTATAAATACTCAAACATTTCCACTATTCATTTGCAAATGTAAACCCTTTTCAGAACAGTTATCCTAATTAAGTTTTGGACTTTACATCTTTGTTCCCACCTGGAAATACTAGGAAAACTAAGGGCCACAGTATACCTTGTGTGTGTGTGTGTGTGTGTGTGTGTGTGTGTGTGTGTGTGTTCCTAGCACCAGATCTGGATCCTGGCTCATAACATATACTTAAAATCTAGATCAATAGGAGATGAAGGAATGACTCAGCAGTTAAGTGTGTTGCCTGTGCAAGTATGAGGGCATGAGGAGAACTGAGACAGCCCAAATTTAAATCTCCAGAACCCATATAAACAGATGTAAACATCTGGTCATCACCATGCTCTTCTGTAACCCCTGTCTTATTGGGAAATGGAGACTGGCAAATCACTGGTGCTCATGAACAAAAATCGCCAGAGTCAATAAGAGCTTTGGTTGCAAGCAAGCTAATGACTGGGGGTGCCATAGGGTGCAGCATCAGCACATACACACCACACAATACAGCACACATGCACACAAGCAAAAATGGATTATCATGATTCCAACTACTAAAATGTGCTTAAAGGGCCATCTTATGTCCTCTAACAAATTGAGTGTTTCCAGCATCTTCCTTTTTTTGTCACTAAACTGTAAACACAAAAAGTTAACATTCCTTATTTGCTCCTAGCCAATTGATAGACTTTTGGCATGGATTCCAAACAGGCTAGTAATTTGTGTGAATGTTGGGCATTTTAAAATTTATTAGCTCTAAGCAAGTAGTTCCATACAGTTTGAATGTAGATCTCCTCTTTTCTACTAGATAGTGTCTTCACCACTTATTTTTGGATCATGTGTATATTATCACTCATTTGAATTCCATTGCAGACAGATAAATTGGCATTCTTTTAAAGTGACATAAAATCATTAGCCTCCTACCATGTCACAAAAATAGACATCTCATGAAATATTGAGAAAATAATTAAAATCTTAGACTAGAAATCCATAGACCAATTCCTAATGCTTGTTTTGCCAGGAGTTGTTTTTGGAAATAAACAGGAAAAATCATCAAGTTTCTCCTATCCTTTTGTGTCATTATCTAAATATCAGAGCCAATAATCCTGTCAATGCATAGGATGGTTAGTAGAGTAAAATAAACTTGAAAATTCTTAAAACTGCAAACAGCTACACCATAAAGTAATCCATTAGGGGTACTCTTACAGCAAATTATAACATGTTACACCCATGCTATTGTTTGTGCTTCATTGTTTTTGGTACAGACTGCTGAAATAAGTACTAATGTGTGATAAAGTATTTGTAGATTATCAGACATGTCATTTTAATGGGTGACACTGAAGTTTAAAGAGAGCAACTAAATACATCACTGATGGGAGGAGCTGCTAATTAGTTAAGCTAAAGAGAGATTTTCTTTCAACTTGCTCTTAGAAGTTCATTTCAATGATCATTTTCATTTCAAAGTTACCAGTTCTCCTTTGCTGTGGTGATGTTGGGCCTCACAGCACTCCAGCCACCTATGTTCATGCACTTTTTATGACTCTCCCTCTCTTGGGGTGGTAAAGAACTTCATTCTGTTTTGGTTTTGCCCGTGGTCAGTTATAGGTCAATTATCTCTTAAACTCAAGTAAAAGGGAGTGATTCACTTCACCTAAGTAGCAGAAAGTAAGAAAAGAAAATGACACTGTGGACTTCCAGCCAAGATGGCGACTGCCTAGCTGTGCTGCAAATCCCGGGGAAACAAAGGCAAGACATTAAGGGTTCACTGGAGCTTTTAGGGGAGAGAAATCTCCAATAGATTGTCAGTGGGAGGGCACAGAGGTGGGGGAAACAGGGAATTGCGGATCCCATTGTGGGCTGGTAGCACACCCCTCCCCCCAAATAACTGCTGTGTCCACAGTGCCACCGCCGACAGCGCCTCCTCTGCCGCGGCTGTGCGCCGATCGATCCCTGCATGCGGAAGCTTAGACTGCTTTGCACACTCATCCACTCACCCACTTACTGTGTGAGCCCAGTCCCACAGCAAATGCCACACAAGCTCACACTGTGTCTCTTGCTTGTGCCAGCTCAGGTGCCATTCTCTACCTGTCTACCATGCCGGCCAGCCGTCATTGTCCTGTGGCGGGGGAGCACAGACTGCATCTGGGTCCCAGTGTTCCCAGCCAGAATTCAGGCTGCTTCAGTGCTTGGTGGCACAGTGTCACTCCTAGCTCAAACGCAGGCAGCTTTGGCACATTACCGCTTGAGAATTCAGACCACTTAGTGCCCCTGAGGGGCAGTATATAGGCGGCTTTGGCAAGTGAGAGCCAAGGCCAGGCTGCTTGACAACTGCCCCAGGCTGCCTCAAATTCCCATTGTGCTTGAGCCCAGGCTGATACACCCACCTACGTGCCCATACACTGTCATGGGCAGACCACAGTGCAAAAGCAATAACATTAAAAGTCAAATGAAAGCAAATCCAGTTAGATCACCCAGTCCTACAATGAACATGTCTAACCAAAACATAGAAGAGTCATTAGGACCAGAACACCAAAATGAAGTTATGAGTAATGCAAGGGAACAATCCATTAAGAGGATATTATAATCATAAATCTCTATGCACCAAACACAGGAGCACCACAGTTCATAAAACAAAACCTACTTGACAATAAAACAGACATAACCACCAACACCATCATAGCTGGGGACTTCAATACACCATTATCAGTAATAGAGAGATCATCCAAACAGAAACTCAACAGGGAAGTAAGAGAGCTCAATGAAATCATAGATCACATAGAACTAACGGACATCTACAGAACTTTCCATCCCAAATCCTCAGACTACACATTCTTCTCAGAAGCCCATGGAACATTCTCTAAAATAGACCATATACTGGGTCACAAAGACTGCCTCCACATATTTAGGAAGATTGACATAATTCCCTGCATGATATCAGATCACAATGACATATTGCGAGAAATCAACAACAAAAGACCCACCAAGAATCCCAATGGCACCTGGAAGCTGAACAGCACACTTTTAAACAATAAATGGATAGTGGATGAAATAAAAAATGAAATTGCAAAATGTCTGGAATTGAATGACAATGAGAACACATTGTACCACAACTTATGGGACACAATGACAGCGGTCCTCAGGGGAAAATTCATAGCACTCAATGCCTTCATAAAAAAGAAAAATGGTCCCAAATTCATAACCTAACCATCCACCTAAAGGCACTGGAAAAGAAAAAGAAAAATCCAACCCACAGAGCTCCAGAAGGAAAGAAATAATTAAAATCAGAGCAGAAATCAATGAATTGGAAACCAACAAAACAATTGAGACAATTGACAAGACAAAGAGCTGGTTCTTTGAAAAAATAAACAAGATTTACAAACCCCTGGCCAATCTGATCAAGCAAAAACAGGACAAGCTTCAAATTAACAAAATTCAAAATGAAGAAGGAGAGATCACAACAGACATAAGTGAAATTGGGAGAATCATCAGGACTTATTTCAGAAACCTCTACTCCACAAAACTGGATATTGTGGAGGAGATGGATAAATTCCTGGATGCATACTATCCAACAAAGCTAAACACAGAGCAGATTAATCACCTCAATCAACCCATCACACTCATGGAGGTTGAAAAAGTTATACAAAACCTCCTAAAAAAGAAGAGACCGGGACCAGATGGCTTCTCAGATGAATTCTGTCAAACCTTCATGGAAGAACTCAAACCAATCTTCCTCAAACTGTGCCACACAATTGGTGAGCAGGTAAAGCTACCCAACTCCTTTTATGAAGCTAGCATCACTCCCAATTCCAAAACCAGGCAGAGATGCCACAAGAAAAGAAAACTACCGGCCAATTTCCCTGATGAATTTAGATGCAAAGATCCTGAACAAAATCCTCTCAAACTAATACCACAACACATGAAAAGCATTATCCACCTTGACCAAGTGGGATTCATCCCAGGAACACAGGGGTGGTTCAACATACGGAAATCTGTCAATGTAATACACCACATAAACAAGTTTAAACATAAAAACCACATGATCATTTCAATAGATGCAGAAAATGCCTTTGACAAGTTACAACATCACTTCATGATCAAAACATTGGAGAGAATTGGCATGGTTGGTTCATCTCCGAAGGCCCAAATAATACTTAATGGAGAGAGACTGGAGGAATTCCCATTAAGATCAGGAACCAGACAGGGTTGTCCACTCTAACCTCTCCTTTTCAATATAGCACTGGAAATCCTAGCTAAAGCAATAAGACAGGAGAAGGAACAACAGGATACAATTTGGAAAGGAAGAAGTTAAGTTAGCTGTATTCACTGATGACATGATTGTATATGTATATGTAAGAAACCCAAGAGACTCCATCCCAAAACTCCTGAAGGTGATTAACTCCTATAGCAAAGTAGCAGGATACAAAATAAATGCACAAAAATCAGTAGCCTTCCTATATGCAAATGACAAAGATGCAGAGTAAGAAATAAGGGACACAGTCACATTTCTAATAGCAACAGAAAAAAATAAAGTACCTTTGAATAACGTTAACCAAGGAAGTGAAAGATCTATACAATGAAAACATAAAAACACTCAAAAAAGAAATTGAGGCCAACTTGAGAAAATGGAAAGACCTCCCATGTTCCTGAATAGGCAGAATTAACATAGTGAAGATGACAATCCTACCAAACGCAATATACAGATTTAATGCAATTCCAATTAAAATCCCTACAGTGTTATTCACAGAGATAGAAAAAAATGATCTGAAATTTTGTATGGAAAGGCAGAAGGCCTCGCATATCCAAAAATATCTCAACAAAAGAAATACCTCTGGAGGCATCACCATACCTGATCTAAAGCTATATTACAAAGCCATAGTAATAAAAACAGCATGGTACTGGCATAAAAACAGGAGTATAGACCAATGGACTTGAGGACCCAGACTTTGGGTCAAGCAACTATAACTACTTGATATTCAATAAAGGCCCAAACAATATAGGCTGTAAAGAAGACAGCATTTTCAACAAATGGTGCTGGATAAACTGGATAACCATAGGCAGGAAACTGAAACTTGACCACACATTTCACCATGCACTACACTCAAGTCCAAATGGATTAAAGACCTCAGTATAAGACCAGAAACTTGAATACTACTGGAAGAAAATTTAGGAAGTACTTTCCATGAAATAGGAATGGAAAAAGACTTCCTGAACTAAACCCCAGTAGCTCACAATCTTAAACAGTCACTCAACCAATGGGATCACATGAAGCTGAAGAGTTTCTTTACAGACAAGCATGCAATAAGCAAAGCCAATAGATTAATCGCAGAATGGGAGAAAATATTTAGGGTTATCCAACTGATAGAGGCCTAATCTCTAGAATCTACAAAGAACTCAAAACTAAACAGTAAGAAGTCAAACACCCCATTCACAAAATGGGGCAAAGAGCTGAACTGAAAGTTCACAAAGGAAGAAATACAAATGGCAAACATACACTTAAGAAAATGTTCATCATCCCTAATCATCAAAGAAATGCAAATCAAAACAACTATGAGATTCCACCTTACCTCAATAAGGATAGCAAACATCAAAAAATCAAATAAAAATAAATGCTGGTGAGGATGTGAAGAATTGGGAACCCTCATCCACTGTTGGTGGGAATGTAGGATGGTACAACCACTTTGGAAAGCAATATGGAGACTCCTGAAAATGCTGACTATAGAGATACCAACAGACCCAGTTATTCCCTTACTGGGTATCTACCCTAAAACCTTCAAACCACAGGCTAGAGAGATTTGCTCAACCATGTTTGTAGCGGCTCAATTTGAAATAGCTAAGAGCTGGAATCAACACAGATGTCCATCACTAGACGAATGGATAATTAAGATGTGGTATATCTACACAATGGAATTCTATACAGCAGTAAGGGAAAATGACACTATGAAATTTGAGGAAAAATGGTTGAACCTGGAACAGATCATTCTCAGTGAACTTACCCAATCACAGAAAAAAAAATTGCCACATAGTCTCACTCATCTACAGCACCTAACCTGAATCTACCCAAGATACCTTACATATCCAGCCAGCATCTCATGGACTAGACACTAGGATGAAAGGGGAGGGAGGGAGGGGAGGACATCAAAGGGGTGGGAAACACAAATCTAGACCTATATGGCAATGGTACCATAAAATTCTACTTACTAAAAGACAGACCAAGTGGCTGATCCTTCACCACGCCTTTACAGGGAACACCTGAAACACAAGACAGTGGAGAGGGTAGGATCAAGACTAACCTTAATCTTCTCCATCTTCCCTCTCTCCCTCTCACTCTCCCTCTCCCTCTCGTTTTATCTCTCTTCTCCCTAACTCTTGTGTAATAGTTAACTTCTTCCTCATTTTCTTATTCAGCAGTGACCTGTAACTCCCATTACCAGCATGGGTCTATCATCCACAATGAGGTTTTGATCAGACAGACCTACAAGGTTTCCTAAAAGATAGACAGATTTCTTTCAGAGTACTTGATGACCCACCAAAGGTTAGTGGTAAGACCCTACTGCTGAAGACACCTTATGTGATTGACATGCAAATTGGGATGGCATGGCTGGAAATTGGAAGAGAGTCAGTCCCCAGACAGTCAGCACTTCTAGTTCCAGAAGGTACTACAAGGGCCACTGGGGGAAAATGACCAATATCTGTCAAAGCAACTCATGGTCTAACCTACTTAGCAGTGAATAGCTTCTTGTGATGCCCACACAAGTGCAATAGTGGCACAGCCATGGTGGGGAACCAACTGCTCTCAATTTGGCTAACTGATCTGCTTACTGGTATGGGACCCATAGCTGGAGCTGGGAAACAAGTCAGAACCATATCCAAACGTAAGCCCACTTTCCAATATCAAGCAACCATCAATCATGGGCTACTAGAGGGCCTATACCTATTAAATTCTCTATAAAAAAGTAAGTGTTATCTCATTTGTCCTGGTGCTAACTTACTCTCCATTGGAGAATCTGCTTCTCTTTTTCAGATAGATATAGATCCTAAGGAGAGAGCCACCCCATCATACCTCAAAAGGGCCCTGGCTGAAACTAAGAAAAACTGGAGATACAAGCAAGGGGGCTGTTTTCCTGATGAACCGGATACTAGCACAAAGGGGAAGGAGATCAATACAGAGAAACATCAGCTCCTACCAAATCAGAGGCAGAGTCTCAGAGTCACCCAACACCTCATCACTGAAGCAGACCAAAAATGAACCCCACATGGCTCAGGGAAATTTTGCAGAAGAGGTGGCGGAAAGAATGTCAGAGCCACATGTTGGGTCATGATATGCAGAAACATTTATCTTACCCATAACTGTGGGCTAACTCCACAATTCATGACTCATATACCTCAACAAGGAGGGGCCAAGGGCAGGGGTAGGTCAAGGATGAGCCTAATAATGGTACCAAACTGACTGTATTTTCTGAATGCAAAACTAACTAATAAAGAAAAAAAATGCCATTGTTTCTCAGAAACTGGGCCACTACCTGCCAAAAAAATTGGCAAGCTGCTGTGACCCTGGAGTTTCTCATAGTCAGGGTTAGAGGCAGAGAGTGCCACATGATTGATTCCTTCACTTGCTGAATATGTTCAACCTATAGTTCTTGTGCATGTTCCAAGCATATCCCTGCTCATCCTAATGCGGGATGAAAAGGACATTTCACCATTTTTAAAATTCTTTGTATTTTTATTATTTAGTTAAGAGTGTGAAGGAGAGAAGCAGAGATAGTGGAAATAGAATGGGTGCTCCAGGCCTCTAGCCACTGTAAATGAACTCCAGATGCATGCACCACCTTGTGCATGTAGCTTACATAGGTACTGCGGATAGAACATGGGTCCTTAGGCTTTGCAGGCAAGTACCTTAACCACTAAGCCATCTCTCCAGACCACATTTCACCATTTTCCATTCAGGAAGAAATGATTTTATTGTATTTTCCTATTAAACTATAGAGTACTAAATATAAAAGTCTTCAATGATTAAATATTTTCATAAAAATTCTCATATTTCCCATTTGTTAATCAATCTAGATTTCTCTCATAGGGATTACACATTTGTTCAATAGGTTCATATGAACATATTAAATATATTAAGGTTCTTAAATGTTATCTTTAGTGTCTTTTAAAACTTAGATGCTGTACATTAGTTCCCACATAATTAGGAATGCATAACTCTTACACAAGCTAATTAAGCACAGAATGATTTCAACTATTTTGTATGTCTAGGGCCACTGCAGTCCAATGTGAATACAGACAACCCATGGGCTTGGTTTCCTCCAACTCCCATTCCTCAAGTGTTATATTGCTGCCAGCTTAGAAGAGAAAAGAAAAAGAGCCTGATCTTGTATCATATGTAACCTCTGAAGTAGCACCTCTACAATAGTTTTATAGGCTAAATTTGTCTGCCTCTTCAAAATTACTCATGATATTATTTTATATACCTTCTTAAAAGATGATTGTTTTGGCTTTTTAAATGCATGCTCACATTCTAGACTATGCTGACCCGGAAATCATTCTGCAGTTCCATAGTGACCTCAAACTCACAGCAATCCTCCTACCTTAGCTACCAGAAAACTGGGACTAAAGTTCTGTGCTGCCACGCTCAGCTAAAAATGATGCTTACAAATACCTAGAATGAGCATGGTGAGACATCATGGTGTATAATTCCAAAGGATGTGCTTTGTTACACAATGATGAAGGACTTGATGCAACTTGTTTAGCAAAAAAGAACAATCTGTAATATGAAGGTTCATTCATTTTCACAACATGAATATACTAGAGTAATCATTCCCCCACCCCGCAAAGAGCTCATAAACCCACTAAACATCCGCAGTTCACAAATCTCCCAGACAATTCTCTTTCCTTTTTTTCTGAAAACAATTATTATTATTATGGTATTAGTTTGGATTAAATGGTTTTAAACTTTTATTTATAGAGGTATACTTTACCAGTTGCTCTCCTCATGGATGAGATCAAATACCTGATGGGAGGCAACAGAGGAGGAAGGATTCATTTTTGTTCAGTTTGAGGGTACCATCATAGTGGGTAAGACATGGTGGTGTGAGTGGCTAGATATGTTAGCAACTGCCTAAGTTTCCTTGCTCATATACAGATGATTAGGAAGCAGAAAAAGATAGGAAGTGGGGCCAGGTTATAAACCTCAAGACCCAACCCTACTATGATGCACTTTCTTCAGTTAAGCCACCCTACCAGAGGGTTCCAACACCTCCAGAAGTAACATTACCAGTTGGGTAGGAAGGAGACTATGGGGGACTTTGCATATTCCAAATCATTATAACATGAGCAATACATATTATGTATAATTTATGGAACATTATCATTGAGATTGTTTAACATTATTGCAAGAAGATTAGTTTGATCACAATATATAATATTACACTTTAAAAAAAGAGGGTGTTTTTTGTCATTGCAGTTATTTTCAGCTATTTATTGGCAATTATGCATAATTCTATATTAAACATTGATGTAAATGTCTTTTAGTGAATATTGGTACAAATATCTTTTGGAGAACATACTCAATAAGGAATTATATGTGATAAGGTTTGATTTGTGCAGCTTTAGTAGATATTTCTCATTTTACAGAACAATTATACAAATTGAAGCCCCCATTACCAGTTTATGAGACAACCAACAGTTCGTCAGAATCTCCACTTACACTACTTGCCATTGTGTACAAATGATCCCTTTTGGTTTTGTTTGTTTTTTTCCAGTATAGTCATACTGTAGTATGGATTGAATTTGCATTACCTGAATGAATGAGGAAGACAATAATATTTTAGTAGATTTCCGTATACAGTATTTTAAATTTTTTCTTTAGAAAAATACCTATTCAAACATTTTCTGTATTTCTTCCATTATTAATTTCTGTGCATGCTTCATATAGCCGTGTCTCTCAACTCTGAATGAGTTTACCCCAAGAGATACTTAGCAATGTGTAAGGAATTTTTGTTTGCTTCAAATGGAGAATTGCTATGAACAACCAATGATCAACTACAGGGAATATTGCTAATTACACAACAGCAAACAGGATAGCCCACTATCTCCAAGGACTTCAGTGAGGTCAAGAATGTAAGGTTGGGACTGGAGAGTTAAGGCGCTTGCCTGTGAAGTGTAAGGACTGATGTTCGACTCTCCAGGTCCCATCTAAGCCAGACACACAAGGTGATGCAAGTGCACAAAGTTGTATATTTGCACATGGTGGCACACATGTCTGGAGTTTGATTACACTGGCTGGGGGCCCTGGTGTGACTATTTTCTCTCACTTTTGCTCTCAGACTATCGCATAACAACAATAATAAAAAAAGGCCAGTTTATCAGGCGTGCTTGAAAAATAAATAAAAAATAAAAATTGAAAACTTCAAGGTTGGGCTGAAGAGATGGCTTAGCAGTTAAGGCAGTTGCCTACAAAGCCTAAGGACCCAAGTTCGATTCCCTGGTAGCCATATAAGCCAGATGCTCATGGTGGTGCATGCATTTGCAATTAGTTTGTACCTGCTAGAGGCCCTGGTGAGTCCATTCTCTCTCTATTCCTCTCTCTCTCTCTAATGAATAAATAAATATTTTAAAAAACTGTCAAGGTGGAAGAACTATGATATCAGTGTGCATAAAATAAGGTACAGCATTGCTGTATTTGACTAAATAAAGGGTACATTTACCACTTTGGGGCTTATTTTTCTAAATGACTAGTTTTCTTAGTAAAAGATCTTTGAGTTAAAGTAATGTCTTTGTTTAAAATCTGTACTGTGTATTATGGAAAGAATATTTGAATATCATGAGATCCTGAAAATAATTCCTTTTCAAAGCCCTACTTATTCATAGATTTATATTTGAAATTGATTAGTAAAAAATTGAGTTCTGTTAAGTGTAAGGTATACACTCAATAACAAAGATTGGTAGAACATAAAAAATATAACATACAGCAATATTTGTAGTGATCTGTTGAAGAAAGAAGATGATATTATTACCTAAGACCATGTAACTGTCATTTTCTTAGAATTGTGTATGGCTGTAATATTGAATTCTATGATCATTCAATATGTTTACAAAAATACAATAAGAAATCAGCTATCCTCATTAATTCAATATAAATTTGAATGAACATATCGTTTATTTTTTTCTCCAAAATAAAAGAGGAAGGAAATAGCAGTGGGGTCGGGGAGCATTGAAAGTGAAAAGAAGGAGGAAAGTTAAGTAGTTTCCCCTGGCCTATATTTTCTGTTATGCTATTTTTTTCATTCAGTTTTTATTATGAGTGCATAAAATGATTTTTCTGGGTCCTATAATATGTGTAACTAAATTCTTTTTTCTCCACTAACTAGAAGATATGTGTTGAGGATAGGATGGAGAGAAGAACAAAGAAGAAAAGTTGGTAGGAAAAGAGAGAGAAATAGAGAAAGATAATGGAGAAGAATGTAACAGATAGAAGGCGTTGCAGTCAAGTTCACATTGCTGGCAGAAAACACTCACCAAGTGCAGCTTGTGGGAGAAAAAGATTTATTTTGGCTTGCTGACTTTAGGGGAAGCTTCATGATGGCAGGGGAAAATTATGGCATGAGCAATGGGTGGACATCACCTCCTGGCCAATATCAGATATACAACAGCAACAGGAGAGTGTGCCAAACACTGGCAAGGGGGAGCTGGCTACAATACCAATAAGCCTTACCCAAATACTACACTGATTCTAGGAGCAGACCTAAACATTCAGAACACTTAAGTTTATGGGACTCATCTGAATCAAACCACCACATTCTGACCCTGGACCCCATAAACTGATAACCATACATGATGTAAAATGCAATGAATTCAGTCAAAATTTAAAAGTGACCATAGTTTTTATCACTCTCAATGATGTTTAAACATCCCCCAAATCCAATGTCTTTTAACTAAGCCACAATACCAATAATACCATAATGGCACAGAGTAAACATTCACACTGCAAAAGACTGCATTTGGGCATAGCAAATAAGTACTGAACGAATGTGAGATTTAAACAAGCAAACTTTAAACTCTGCAACTCCAAGTACGTCACCTCTAACTAATGATGAGTCTCTAAGTCAATTCTAACCAGTGATGAGTCTCTGGAGTTCCACTTCCACTCCTGCAGCTAGGCTGCTCACAGTCCAGGAAAACTTAACCCAGTACTGGCAGCTCTCCTTGGCAGCCAACCCATAGTTTTGGTGTCTCTACTGCATTTCCAGCTTAAACCCATGCTTTATCTTCATGGCTCCATTGGGCCTCCATGCAGGTAATAAGTCTGCTTCACACTGTCCATAGCCATTTTCAAAGAAACAAAACTGTTGCATACTCAATGATCCTCTTTCTGCACTTGTGATACTACATAACACCAGGGGATCTACCAATTTTTAATCCAAGAGGAATAAAGCAGACTTTAAAGAACAGGACACACCTTCAGCATTCAGACCCCATCAAAAGACTCTGAACTCTTCCAGTTTTCCCAATGCAAATCAGTTGGCCCAATCTTAATGGTTGTAATTTCTCAAACAATTGCAGCTGAATGAGTAGCAATCTTGGCCCAAAGATTTCATTTTTTGCTGTGCCATATCCCTCTGCTCAAACCAGTCCATTTCTACTTAATGCAACCCTGAACAAGTTCTCAGGACACAGACATAACACAAGCCTCTCAGACAAAATGCTTTTACCCCAGCCCAGGCTCTTTATCACCTTCATAAGCCAAACCTCATAGTCCATAGTTCTTATTGTATAAAGGTCTTTCAACTCTGACCAGAATAGTCCATCAAACTGTACCTATACCAAATTGCAAGGTGTCTCTTAGACCAAGATTTCAAGTTCATTCACATCTTCCTGCAAAGCAGTTCCAAAAGGCCAAAGCCTCACAGTAAGGTTTCTATCAACAATGACCCCACTTCTGGTACCCATTTTACCCTTGCAGACAAGTTCATATTGCTGGAATAAAACACATTACCAAGAGCAGCTTATAGGAGAAAATGATTTATTTTAGCTTATATACTTGAGGGGAGGCAGTTTCCTCACGAATTAGAGGTGAAAGATGTAGCTGCACATTTTTAAAAAACAGTCTTATTAGTTCATTCACTCATGCATCCCATGCTCCTTTACTCTAGTAAAGGGTATTCAGTTTACTCTTATCTGGTATCCCTTCACAATGTGAACTACATCCACACCTCCACGGTGCATGTAGCCACACCAAAGACAACCTCTAGGGCTGGTAGACTGATTAGACTTTTCATACTTATGCAGAGGTGAGCATGGTGTATGTTCACAGCCAAATTATCTTTGTCTATCTTAACCCCTTTAATGGGTATTTATTGCCTGTTGTGTGTGTGTGTGTGTGTGTGTGTGTGTGTCCTAATATCTGTGACTATTAAGTAAATCATTTGGAATCTTTCAAGAGACTCCTAGTTTCAACCAACCAAAAGGCTAGGAATGTCATCAGTGAGCATCCATTGCCTATAGCTGGTGCTTTCCTGCTTGCTGGTATCCATCCACCTAATGCTTCAACAAATGTACTTAAAGTGGGCCTTGATTAATAGCTTTCTTTTGTTCTGTAGTTATAAAAGCTTTATGAAATTGTTAACATTTTAGAACATGGATTTTGAGGTAACTTAAATCTGTATTTCTGGGCTACGGTTACTCATATTTGGATTCAGAATAATCTGTCAGTTCCCATTTGAGGAGAGCTGTGATTATTTTTTTCCATTGTTACCAAGAAATATTGTAAATATAAGAGTGCCAGCCACATCTGTGTAAAATATGTGTGAACTCCTTGTCTGAGCTCACATTGAAAATTGCTGCTTGAAAGCATGGAATCATATGCAGGCTATACAGGTTCTGAAAACTAAAGAGTCCATTTGAAATAAAGGACCTTTAGCAAGATTATGAATCACTCTTTCTTAAAAAATACTATAACTTATATTAATACTGCCTGTGCTTTTCTTTTATAAAGTTATTTTATATTGCTTGAAATCCCTAGGTAAAGTTGTAAGATTTGTTTCCTTTCTCCTTTCTCCCTTATGTTTACTTCTCATAAGCTCCTGAAAATTCTGCTGTATTACTTGTTGCAGCCCACAGGCAAAGTTTTAGGTTTTTCCAAAATTGGATTGTAGAGACAAGTATCTGAAAAGCAACATGTTATTTAAAAAGAAAAAGTTATAGGAAGGGAAAATAATATAAATATACTTGGCAATTGGAATAATTTAGTACCTAAGTACTTTTTCAATGATAGTTTATGAAATGATGAAAATATGTGCCTACTAACTGAGTAAGCTTGGCAGATTTGTTACAATGCCCTAGTTTTTGTTTGGTTGTTATTCTTTTTTCATTGTTGTCTCCCATTCTCGTTAATCACTACTCAGATTCAAACACCAAGGCTATACAAGTCAACCTGTCGGTGTACTAAGAAATCATATAGAATTACAGAATTCGCTTGAAAGAGACTAAAACCTTGACATGTCTAATTTCTGCCCAAAAGACATTGAGTACTAACCCCCCCAGGATAGTATTCTACTCACTTTGAAAATAACTTCCAAATTAGCCCTCTCTTAAGTTTTTCTTCCAGACAATTGCTTCCAGTTAAATCAGTCACTCCATGTCTCAGCAACTTTCAGAACCAGTTAGACTCCTGTTTATCTCCTTGTTCATGAAGCATTCCACACTCTGCCAGAAAGCTCACTTTTAATAATATGCTTCCTTTATGAGCTATCTACTTCAATCTAGAGTATATTTTCTGTTCTGTGCCTTTGGATAACATCATTTTCCACTTCAAATATCCTCCTGATTGTCAAATGTTAGCTGTCACTCCAATAGATAAACAAGTCATTCCAGCCTAATAATTATTTACAGTCAAAAGCTCTACCTAGGTGTGGCAGTTCACTTCCTTTATCTCAGTGATAAGGATTAGGAGCTAGGTAGTACTGGCCCATAGAAACATGGATGCCATTTTGCCTGCCCTTTCAGAACTAGAACTTACATCTCATCCAAAATAGCTGCAAGCAACCAATCCAACATGAGCTTCCTGCTTCTTTCTAATTATTCTCAGGTTCACTACCTGTGGGCTGGACCTTCCTGAGTCAGCCTTTTGAACTCACCAACCAGTCAGGTTCCTCCCTTACACACCTGAGCTTGGTTACGAGGCTCCTTCTAATTGGATCTGAGACTCATATAGTTGTACCTGAACCATGTATGGGACAATCTTTTTTTACCACTGAAACACCTTTCCAGCCCAGAGTCTCTTTTCTTCTTTGTTCCTCAGCTGCTTCCTCAGAAGTTTCTTTCCCTCACAGAGATGTAAGGAATATTTCCTCAGTCTCTTTTGCTTTGCCTTCCCTCATCGTAAGTGTCCCTAAGATAAATCTCATAGCTTACCCTTCCCTTGAATCTGCATTTTCAACTCTTTGCTCATGTGGACAAGAACTGGAGACTTGAGTTTTTCTGGAATGGAAGTTTTAGTCCTTCAGAGTTGTCCCACATCACCAGCATTAGGAATGTGCAAGCAGGAGTATTTTCATGAGTTCAAATCCAGCCTGGGATATGAAATATGGTGTCAGGAGTTCAGTAGAATTGGAATTTAAAAGAAAGGTAGGTAGAAAAATGTAAAGTGTCCAAATCATCCCATTTCCCTCTCAAGATATAATAATTATTCTTATTTAGTCCCGTCAGAGTCACTAAGATGAAATGGGGTGTTAGGGGTTCAGAAAAGTTCTTGAACTCCAAACCCTGGTTTGTGTCTACTTTTAACCAAATAATTGAATAAAATATGACTGAGAAGGATGAATACTAAATTATTATGTTTACTGAACAAAGTATAGAAAGTATAGAACCAAGGGAAGGGAAATGAATATACCCATGTGGCCTGAGAGGCCATGTGGTAGGCCTAGACAAACCATAGGGAGGACAGAAAAGAAAGTACAAAGAGCTCTTGCCACGTGGATGGCAGGAGGGGACAAGGGGGATACTCACCAGAAGTGATGAACAAGCAACCAACAAAAGAAGCTTATCACCTCACATGCATCTGTTTATAACCTAACCCTATGGCAGTGGGCCCTACCTTCCAGTTCAGTTGAGGGGCTCTTTCAGTTGAGCGGGCTGTCTCAGGAAGAGGCTAACCATGACATGAAGTTCTGGGGGCCAAACTTGACCAACCACAATGTCAGGATTAGATTTTAATCTTCTGAAAGACCTCTCTCCCAGGAGGGCCCAGGTTGTTTGTGGAAAATCAGATCTAGGGAAAAGAAGTCAGATCATACAATGATCTCTCACAAAGTGCAGACTGCAAGGCTAGGCTCAAAGATATTCCTGCTTCTTACATTCAGGAGCCCAGTCCTGCTAACTACTAACATGCTGAGGTGAAAAGTGCACTGCCTTGAATTGTTCTGTTCTTCCTAGACACTGCCACACAATTGCTTCAGGGCAAATGCAACTGATTCTCATTCTAGAGACAGAGAAAAAAAAAAAGGTTTAAAGGCAGAAACATTGTTTTACCATCATAAAGTAAGGACATGGGCTCTTAGCTTCTCTTGAATGTTCTTTATATGATAGTAGAGGAATTAAGAATTGTTTCTTGAATTCATTAATTTGAATAATAGCATAAAATCTATCAGATATATAATCATTTCTGTAGTTAAGTATCATATATATGATACATTTTAAAATAATTCATTTATTTTAACAATGTCAACACACAGAAGGAGGAATTTTGTTTGACCTAATATTTCAGAAAGCCAAAAACCATACAACCTAGAATAACACACACACACACACACACACACACACACACACACACTACAGCAATGAAGAAGCTTCCTTCCTGAACCTTCCTGCTGGGGCTACAGTTCAAACTCATTGGGTAGAAAAAAATGTGTCAGAGTTGAGGGTAGGACGCTAGCAAGTCACCTAAGAGATCATTGCATACCACTGCACCTGTATGGCATGACCCTATCTACTTTCTAAGTAACAGATGGTTTCCACTTAATGGCTTTTTTCTAGGGAAGTTGATCTCTACTCATTCGTTGAAATTTGTGTTTTCTTTTTCAAAATCTCCAGCACAAAAGAAAACCAATCATACCTATAAGTTTTAGACAAACAGGTTTTTCTGCTTAGATACTTACTAAGTAAAGGATTATATACTATTTACAAGTTAAAATGATTTCTATGTAATTTTATCATTCATTCAAAATCTATCACCATTAATTCAATTAATATTAAGAAGAACATTATTAACTTTTATCATACAACTTTTAAAATGTGTGAGATGAGTTAATTATTAGTTAGCAATGAAAAGCTACAGCCACAAAGCATGTTTACATTTGACTCATAAAAATTTACTTTAGAGCTTTTTAAGAGAGAATACTGGATTTATCTATAACTAAGCAGATGACCCCACTGTTTCCTGAGGTGACTTCCAACTTATTTTCTTTTTGAAATGAATCACTCCAAAATACAAATAATCCCTCACTTGATGTTAAACCAGCTGGGTGCTTCTCTGTTCAGAATGATTTATGATCTTACATTTAAATAATTATATTGCTCTTGTTGTTGTAATATTTCATCACAGCTAACGAGAAGGTACATGCAGATAAATGTATTACAGCCTCCCATCTTTGGAAGTATTTTCCTTTAGCAGAAACGTCACACACTAAGATAAAAAAATTAGCAAACATATTCACATTAGAATTTGGAGTTTGTCTACATTACTATGCCACTTTATAATTGACAGCAAAAACATATCTAAAGTTAATATTTCCATAGCTACTTTCTATTAAATATGAATTGAAATATATTTTACATAATGGAGAAAAACTGAATTTTGCTTCTTTAGAGAGGAAAATGGATAGAAATTAGTTTAGAAATCAAAATACGGCTGGAGAAATTGTTCAGTGGTTAAAGGCTCTTGCTTGCAAAGCCTGACAGTCAGGTTTTGATTTCCCAGTACCTACATTAAGCCAGGTGCAAAAAAGTAGTGCATCCATCTGGAGCTTTTTTGCAGTAGCAAGAAGCCTTTGCACACTCATATTCTCTTTCCCCCTCTCTCTAAAAAATTCAGCTTTTATTTATTTATTTGAGAGAGAGAGACAGAGAGAAAGAGGCAGAGAGAGAGAGAGAGAAAGAGACAGAGAGAGACAGAGAAAGAGAGAATGAGAATGGGTGTGCCATGGCCTCCAGCTGCTGCAAAGGAACTATAGATGCATGCACCACCTTGTTCATGTGGCTTATGTGTGTCCTGCGGAATCGAACCTGGGTACTTTGGCCTTCAAGGCAAGTGCTTTAACTGTTAAACCATCTCTCCAGCCCTCCTTCACTCTCTCTGTAATGAATAAATAAAAGTAATAAAACTGATATTTAAGATGAAGATTATGTGTATTGTAGTTCACTCCCCACACCCCTCCAAGCATGACATGATCACACCATGGTCATTTGGGAGAAGAAAATGCACTGGTCAGAAAGCCAAGGCTACTAGTTGAGCATAAAATAAAGTGAAGCCAGGTTCAAGATAATGGTAATGGAAGGATGAGGAGAGAATTGTAGGACCCTCACCTAGCCTTCCAGCCATTATTCTCTCCTGCCTTTCCTCCTGCAAGTGAACTTGGGAGATGGTAAAGTATTTGGAAGTAGGGGAAAATAACTGATGGGGCTCTGTGATGCATCTATAAGCATACAATCATTCTTTTGATGCAATACTATAAAGTAGTATTACAGAAAGCCATAGGAACCTATGTTTGTGATGACCCATTCTGGCACTAGCACTTAATGTCAATGGTCTACAATTCATTCAGCCTCAGTTTTGTTAGTCCATTTTCTCCTATGGTTGCATTTCTTCCAGTGAACAAAGCCATGATCAGAAGCCATTGGAAGAAAAAAAAATAGTGAATGTGGAAACAGATACTAAGGTCACATCCCCAATTAACAAAACATATTAAAATTCTAAAACATAGGTCTAGGTCTCTAGTCTCCCAACCAATTAGCAAAAACAATGGAAATCAGAAAAATGCTGAAAAATGATCTGGTCCATGGAGCACTAAAAATAATATAAATACATTTAATAAGATAATTAATGGGAGTTAGTTACATGACTGTATTATATGATATGATGATAAATTAGACATTGAATTATGCCAGTAGGCATGGCCAAATCCCTGCCTTCAATGAAAAACAGAAGAATGGAGGCAAATTTCTATTTAATTAAATATTAATTTGTCATGTGTTAGTCTGTAAGCATACATTTTACATTTAAAAATTCTTAATATAATTTGAAAATAATCTCAACAACTGACAGAATTCTAAACTGATATAACAGAAGGCATTATTTTCACATCAGGAGGTCAGTAACATGAATTTACTAAAAACTCATGTTCAATACATCCTCTGTGGAATGCTATTTGAGCTTTCTGTCCTATGGTCAACATCACTGGTCAAATCATATCAAGTGCAGAGAGGCATTGCTTTCAATTTTGGAAAAGCTTTACAAACAATTCTGATCCTATATCTCACTGGCCATTCCTACAACAACCATTGGTAAAGGAGGTAGAAATAACTATTCATGGTTTGGACCCATTGCAATTATTGACGTAGGCTTAGAAAGGCAGTAAAATTCTATGGAAAACATATCTTTAAATTTCTCAAAGTAATTAAGAATTTTGGGCAAGGAAAAAGCAGGAATGACATAAAAAGACTATTAAAGTCTGACCCAGTCACATAATTGCACTTAACTGGTATTTAAGTAGCAATTCAATATTTTTTTCATCTTTCACTTTCAAAATTTGTTTTAATTGAAGAAACATTTTACCAAAGGATATGTAGTCACATTAATTTATTTTAACCCTGCCTTTAAATTTATAATTAAAATGTATTTATTTATGGTGTGTGTGTGTGTGTGTGTGTGTGTACATACCATGGCATACACACAGAGGTTAAAGAAGAACTTTTGGGTCAGTCCTTTCCTTCCATCTTTTTAGAGAGTTTATCTCTTTCTAAACATGTTTGTTTACGTGTCATTTGAGAGAAAAACAGTGAAAGAAAGAGAGAGAGAAAAAGGAGGGAGGGAGAGAGAGTCAGCATGTCATTGCTTCCTACCCCTGCAAATAAACTACAGATTCATGCAACACTTTTTGCTATGCATGAACACTGGGAAATCGAACCCACCCATCAGGCTTTGCAATCAAGTGCTGAGCCATGTCTTTAGTCCAAGAGACAGGGTTTCTCATTGTTGATCGCTCTGTTCATTCCAAGCAATTTGTCTGACTCCTCTTCCCTTTCCAGCCTAGGAGCACTGGGTTTGCAGAAGTCCTCCACAGCTTCTGGCTTTTACAGCAGGTCTTCAGATCCTAACTTAAGAACTCAGAGCTAAAAGGCAAGAACTTTATCCATTGAGTCATGGCTTTAGTCCCAGTCTTTAATTTTCTAAGAGATACTTAAATATTTTATTGTTATTTATTTATTTGACAGACAGAAAGAGGGAGAGAAAGAAAATGCGCATGCCAGGTCTCCAGCCACTGCAAATTAATTCCAGACACTTGCACCCTTTGTTCATCTGGCTTACCCTGGGTCCTGGGAAATCAAATCTGGGTCCTTTGACGTTGCAGACAAATGCCTTAACTGGTAAGCCATCCCTCCAGCCCATCTAAGAGATATTTATAACAAAATACCCACACCTCTCAAAGTCAAATACTGAAATAAATATTTTCTATTTTATTATCTTCTCATGTAAATTCAAAACATGCACATGTCAATTGTTTTTATTCACTTTTTAAAATTTTTAAAAAATATTTATTTACTTATTTATTTATTTATTTATTTATTTGCAAACAAAGAGAGATAAAGAGAAGAGAGACAGGCAGAAAGGATGAGAATGGGTACAGCAGGGCCTTCAGAAACTGCAAATGAATTTCAGATTCATGTGCCACCATGTTCATCTGGCTTACATGGGTTATGGGAAGCCTGTGTCCTTAGACTTCCCAGGCAAGTACCTTGCTTGCTAAGCCATCTCTCCAGTCCTGTTTTTATTCAATATTTAAAAGTTCGATTATGATATAGTGCTAAGAAAAAATATGTAAAACTTGAAGATGGAATTACAGACTTCATGATAGCAGGTCAATATCATACCAATCATCATTGGTCAAAGAGGATTACATGGAGGACTTCCGACCAAGATGGCAACAGCCTAACTGTGCCGCACATCCCCAGGAAAGAAAGGCAAGATATTAAGAGTTCAGTGGGTCTTTTAGGGGAAATAAATCGCCAATAGATTGCCAGCGGGGTGGCACAGGGGGAAAAAAAAAAGGAATCATTGATTCCCTCAAGTGGGGGTAGCCCACCTCTCCCCCCAAGCAGCCACTGTACCCAAAGTCCCAGCTTCAGGAAACTCCCGCACTTACTGTAGGAAAAGGGTCCCAGACCAACGTAGTTCCACTTGCCTCACTGCACAAGAGTGATCGCCCTGCTACCCCTGCCCATGAGTGACCTTGGCCAGGCTACACCTGCTGGCCCATTGGAGCTCAGGCTCCTTTGATCAATTTGCCTGGCAAAGGGTGCCAACACACTGATCCCTGCTTGTGGAAGCTTAGCATGCTCCGCCCTTCTGCTCACCTACTGCTCCGGCCACCGCACATTCACACTTGAGCCCAGGCCCATTGCAACTCCCCATGTGAGCTCAGACTGTGTCTGTCACTTGCCTAGCTCAGATGCCATCCCCTCCCTGTCTGCTGTGCCCGCTGACAGCCATTGTCCTGTTGCAATGGAGCACAGAATACTTCCGGGTCCCAGTGTTCCGCCATGCCACAGATCACAATGCTTTAATGCTAGAAATTAGCAACAAAAGACACATCCAGAACTCCACCAACTCCTGGAGATGAAACAAGACACTTTTAAACAATGAATGGATCATGGCAGAAATAAAAAAAGAAATGGTAAAACTCCTAGATTTCAATGACAATGAAAGCACACCTACCAAAACTTATGGAACTCAATGAAGGCAGTCATATGGAAAAAATTCATAGCCCTGAATGCCTTCATTGCAAAGACAGACAGATCACAAATCAATAACCTGAACTGTCAACCTAAAAACACCATAAAAACAAGAAGTATACAACCAAAAGAACTCTAGACAGAAGGAAATAATCAGGATTAGAGCAGAAATTGATGAACTGAAAACTAGGGAAACAATTTAAAAACATCAATGAAACAAAATAAAATTTAAAAATAAACAAGATTGACAAACCCCTCGACAAAGTAATCAAGCACAAAAAAGAGAAGTCTCAAATTAAAAAACCAGAAATAAAAAAGGAATGATCACTTCAGTTATCAATGATATTGGAAGAATCATCAGGGCATACTTCCAAAACCTCTACTTCACAAAATTTAATAATCTGGAAGAAATGGATGAATTCCTAGATATATATCACCTACCAAACTAAACTCAGAGCAAGCAGATTAATCTCCTAAACAAACCTATCACATCCATGGAGATTGAAAAGGTAATCAAAAACCACCCCCCAGCTGAATTCTATCAAACCTTCATAGAAGAATTGAAACCAGTTTTTCTCAAACTATACTACATAATCTGAGACCAGGGAATCCTCCCCAACTCATTTTATGAAGCTAGCATCACCCTAATACCAAAACAAGACTGAGATGCAACAAGGAAAGAAAATTATAGACCTATATCTCTAATGAACTTAGATGCAAAATCCTGAACAAAGTCCTTGCAAACTGAATTCAACATCACATCAAAAGCATTATCCACCTTGATCAACTAGGCTTCATCCCAGGGATGCAGGAATGGTTTAACATATGGAAATCAGTCAATCTAATATACCACATAAATAAACAGAACCATAAGAAGCACATGATCATCTAAATTGATGCAAAGAAGGCCTTTGACAAAGTACAACACCATTTAATGATCAAAACACTGGAAAGAATATGCATGGACAGTTTATATTTCAATAAAGACTATATATAAAGTTCCTAAAGCCCAAATAACTCTTAAGGAGGAAAAACTCAAGGAGTTTCCACTGAGATTGGGAACAAGACAGGGGTGCCCACTCTCACCACTGCTCTTCAACATAGTACTAGAAATACTAGTCTAAGCAATGTCAGGAGAAAGAAATGAAAGGGATTGAATTTGGAAAGGAAGAGGTCAAGTTAGCACTATTTGAAATGACATGATCCTATGCATAAGTAAACCGAAGTCTCCATCCCAAAATTTCTAAAGGTGATGAATTCCTTCAGCAAAGTGGCAGGATAAAAAAATCAATGCATAAAAATCATTGCTTTTCTATATGCACAGGACAAATATACAGAAAAAGAAATCAGTGCGACTGTCCCATTTTTAGTACCAACAAAAAAATTAATGCCTTGTAATAACACTGTAAAAATGATGTGCAGGAACTATGTAATGAAAACATAAAAACACTCAAGAAAAAAATAGAGGAGGACTTAAGAAGATAGAAGGACCTCCCATATTCCTGGACAGGTAGAATTAATATTGTTAAAATGGCAATTGTACCAAAAATAATATACAGATATAACACAATATCAATTAAAATACCAGTATCATTTTTCACTAAGACTGAAAATATGATCTAAAAATTCATATGGAATGGCATGAGGCCTCAAATATCCAAACATATCCTCAGCAAAAGAAACACTTCAGGAGGCATCACCATACCTGATCTAAAGCTATATTACAAAGCCATAGTTACAAAAACAGCATGGTACTGGAATAAGAACAGAAACAGAGAAATGGAATACAGCTGAAGATCCAGATTTAGGGAAAGCATTTACAGTAGCTTGATCTCGGACAAAGGTGCCAATAATGTACACTGGAAGAAAGATAACATCTTCAACAAATGGTGTTGGACAAATTGGATGACCATATGTAGAAAAATGAAATTAGACCCACTCATTTTGCCATACACAAAAATCATTCCAAGTGGATTAAAGACCTCAATATAATACATGAAACTGTTCAACTACTGAAAGAAAAAATAGGAAGCACTCTTCACAATTTAGACCAGGAAAAGACTTCCTGAACAAAACCCCAGTAGCCAAAGAAATTAAACAACCACTTAACCAATGGGATTTCATGAAGCTAAGAAGCTCTTGCACAAACATACCATAAGCAGTGCTAATGTATTACCCACTGAATGGGAGAAAATCTTTGCTAGCTATACCACTGACAGAAATCTAACATCTAGAATCAACAAAGAACTCAAAAAACTAAATAATAAAGAAATGATACTATCTGCTCCAAAAGTGGGCCAGAGAACTAAATAGAGACTTCTCAGAAGAATTACAAATAGTTAATACACCCTTAAGAAAATGTTCAACACCCCTAACCATTAAGGAAATGCAAATTAAAACAACTATGAGATTCCACCTTACCTAAGTAAGGATAGCAAACATTAACAAACCAAATGAAAACAAATGTTGGCAAGGCTGTGGAGAAATAGGAACCCTCAATCACTGTTGGTGGGAACATAAGCTTGTACAACCACTGTGGAAATCAATTTAGAGACTCCTGCAAAGGATGAATATAGAGTTACCAGCAGATCAGGTTATTCCCTTACTTGGAATTTATCCTGAAAACTCCACATCTCAGTTCAGAAATATTTGATCAACCATGTTTATAACTGCTCAATTCATTATAGCTAAAAACTGGAATCAAACCAGGTGCCCATCATTAGATGAATGAATAACCAAGATGTGGTATATCTACACAGTGGAATTCTACTCAGCAGTAAGAAAATGACACATTAAAATTTGTAGAAAAATGGCCCAACGTGAAACAGATCATTTCAAGGAGCTCACACATTCACAAAAAGGCAGTCATAGCATGATCTCACTCATCTGCAGTTCCTAACATGGATCAGCCCAAGATGATGACATAACTGAATAGTATCTTGAGGCTCAGACAATAGGTAGTGTCAGACTTGGGGTAAGGGAAGGGGGGGACCAAAATCTGAACCTTAATTTAACTGGTAAGATAGAATCCTGTATCCTGGAAATCAGACTAAACAGTGGAACTTTAGAGGGAGCACCTGAATCAAAGGGCCCTAGATAGAGTGAGATAAATCCTAACTTCAAATTTCTCCTGTTTCTATTTTCTCTCTGGCTTTTCTTTTCTTTTCCCTTGGCACTGGCCTGTAATTCCCTGTACCAGGATGTGGTCTACATCCATAATGAGCTGCTGATCATACAGACCTATTAGATCTCCCAAAACAAACAAGACAGACTTCTGTCAGATCACATGGTTAACCACCAGAGGTTAATTTTCATACACTACTGCTGAAGAAACCAAAAGCTGTCAGCATGGACCATGGAGAGATTTGGTTGGAATCCAGAGGAGAGTCAGTCCTCTCACAGTTAGCCCATATAGTGCTGGAAGGTGCTACATGAGCTACCAGGGGAAAGTCACCATCTGTCCAAGCAATTCAAAGTCTAAGTGACTCAGAAGCAAAGAACCTTATATGATGTTCACACAAGTGCTATAGTGGCACACAGCCATGGTGGGTAACCAACTGCTCCTGGATTGGCTAGCATATCTGCTAAGTGGAAAGGAAACCATATATGCAACTGGGAAACAACTCAGAATCATATCCAGATAATGATTTTGCTTTCCATTGTCAAGCTCCCACTAACATTAGACTATAAGTGTTTAAACCCTTTTAATTCTCTCTAAATTAATAATGGTTATCCCATTTAATTGCCATGACTTCACTCTCTGTTGGAGAATCTGCTTCTCTTTTTCAGATGGGAACTGGACTTGAGGAGATAAACAACCCTGTGCACTCCACCCTGGCCCCAGATGAAACCACAGAGGAATTGGGAAAATGAGCAAGAATTCTGCTCTCTTATTTAAGCTGACATCAGCATGAGGGTGACGGAGAAAGATACTGAGGACACTCAACACCTACCAAACCAGACATCTAGATGCTCCTAAATGCCCATAACTGAAGTAGACTTAAAATGTTCCCAGCACGGCTCAGGGAATTCTGTGAAAGAGGGGGTGGAAAGATTGTTAGAGCCACAAGATGGAACATTTTGCACAGAGACATTGCTTTTACATCATAACTGACTGCTGCCCCCATCATGTATGGCCCACAATCACTATGGGATTGAATTGCATCCCCAATGAGGAAGGCATCTTCAGAAAAGGAGCAGGGAGGAGGGAAAGGATGTTACCAACTTGTGTTGTTTACATACAAAATATATCCATATCTAATAATAAAAATAAATATTTACAATGTGATTTTATAGTTTGGAAATGACCATGGGCAGTGTGAACCAGGCATATTGGTTTACCTGTTGGAGGCCCAATGGAGCCATGAGGTTGAACTGTGGATTGAAGTGGAGACCCAGTGGAGATGCCAGGGCTATGAGGTGGCTACCAGAGTACTCTCACAGCACCGGAGGAAGTTTCCTGGGAGTGTGAGTAGCCATGCTGGAGGGACAGAATTAGGACTCCAGAGACTTTTCACTGGTTAGAATGATTGGATTTGAAGGCTTGTCACTGGTTATAGTTGTTAGGCTTGTACTATAGTGTTTGATATGTGCCCTGTTGTTTTAAATCTTGTATTGGTTTAATATTTGTTTGTTATGATCATGGCATTTTTGTTGTGTGTTGCACTCAGGTTCACGTTGCTGGCAGAAAACACCTGACCAAGAGCAGCTTGTGGAAGGAAAGCATTTATTTTGGCTTACAGACTCGAGAGGAAGCTCCATTATGCCAGGGGAAAATGATGGTATGAACAGAGGGTGGATATCACCTCCTGGCCAACATCAGATAGACACAGAAGTAGAAGAGTGTGCCAAAGACTGGCAGTGGGAAGCTGGCTATAAAAAACATAAGCCCATCCCCAACAATGCACTGCTCCAGGAGGATTCACTTCCCAAATTGCCCACCAGCTGGAAAATTAAGCAATCAGAACAGGTAAGTTTATGGGGGACAACTGAATAAAACCACCACAATTTGCCCCTGACCATCATAAACAGATAACCATCCAATGATGCAATATGCAATACATTCAGTCCAACTTTAAAAGTCCCCAAAGTTATTTTTGTTGTTGTTGTTTTGTTTTTAGTTATGTACAAAGTGTGTGTACAGCCTGAATCCTGCCCACCCCTCCAAATGGAACGTCCTCATTGGGGAATGTAGGTAGTGGATTGTGGGGGTAGCCATCAGTTATGGAGAAGAGGCAATGTCTTTGTGCATAATGTCCTAATTTGTGGCTCTAACAATCTTTCCAACCTCTTTTCCATGAATTTCCCTGAGCCATGTTGGGTTTGTTTTAGGTTAACCTAGATGTCCATCATTAGATGAATGGATAACCAAGATGTGGTATATCCACATGACGGAATTCTACACAGCAGTAAGGAAAAATGACACAACAAAATTTGAGAAAAAAAAAATGGTTGAACGTGGAGCAGATCATTCCAAGTGAACTCATCCAATCACAGGAAGATAATCATCACATGGTCTCACTCATCTGTGGCTCCTAACCTGAATCTACCTCAGATGCTGACATAACTAATAAGCATCTCAAGGGCCAGACAATAGGGATGGGGGTGGGGGTGGAGTGTAAGGGGGAGGACACAAAACTGGACCCAAGTAGAAATGGTACCTTTTTATTGTTTAGGTTTTTAGTTATTTGTAGATTCTAGAAATGAGGCCTCTATCAGTATAGTCAGGAAAAATTTTCTCCCATTCTGTGGGTGATCTATTGGCTGTGCTTATTGTATGTTTGTCTGTGACAAAACGTTTTCAGTTTCATGAGATCCCAATGGTTGAGTGGTTGTTTAAGTTCCTGAGCTATTACATTTTTGTTCAGGGAGTGTTTTCCCATTCCTATATCATGGAAAGTTCCTCCTATTTTTTTCTTCCAGAAGCAGAAGTTTCCAGTCTTATATTGAGGTCTTTGATCAATTTGGACTTCATTTTTGTGCATAGCTAGATGTGTGGATCAAGTTTCATTTTCCTGCATATGGTTATCCAGTTTGTCCAGCACCATTTGCTGAAGATGCTGTCTTTTTTTCCAGCCTACACTTAGGGCTTTTCTCAAATATCAATTAGCTGTAGTTACTTGACCCAAAGTCCAGGTCCTCAATTCTGTTCCATTGGTCTATAATCCTGTTTTTATGCCAGTACCATGTTGTTTTGTTACTATGGATTTGTAATATAGTTTTAGATCAGGTATGGTGATGCCTCCAGAAGTGCTTTCTTGTTGAGGATATGCTTGTTGAGGATAACCAAGGCCTTCTGCCATTCCATATGAATTTTGAGATTATTTTTCTATCTGTGTGCAAATATGTTGGGATTTTTATTGGTATTACATTAAATCTGTATGCAGCCTTTTGTAAGATTGCCATTTTCACAATGTTAATTTTGCCTATCCAGGAGCATGGAAGTTCTTTCTATTTTCTCAAGTCCTCCTCAATTTCTTTCTTGAATGTTTTTGTTTTCATTTTATAGGTCTTTCATATCCTTGGTTAATCTTATTCCAAGTTTATTTCATTGTTGTTGTTGTTGCTATTGAAAATGGGACAATGTCACTGATTTCTTTCTCTATATCTTTCTTTTGCATACTTTTGCATATAGAAACGCTACTAACTTGGGAGTATTCATTTTGTGTCCTGCTACTTTGCTGAAGGAGTTAATTACCTTTAAAAGTTTTGAGATGGGGGTTCTCTTATGTGTAGAATCATGTTATCTGTGAATAAGGCTAACTTAACCTCTTCCTTTCCAATTTGTATCCCTTTTATTTCTTTCTTCTGTCTTATTGCATGAGCTAGCATTTCCAAAACGATGTAGAAGAGCCGAGGTGAGAGAGGACACCCCTGTCTTGTTCTTGATCTCAATGAGACTTCCTTCAGGCTCTCCCCATTAAGTATTATTAAGGCTTAGGAGCTTTATATGTAGCCTTTATTATGTTGAGATATAAACTGCCCATGCCTATTCTCTCCAAAATTTTGATCATGAAATGATTTTGTATTTTGTCAAAGGCCTTTTCTACTTCTATTTAAACGATTATGTGGTTTTTCTATTTAAACTTATTTATGAAGTGTATTACATTGATAGATTTCCTGGTTCCTGGGATGAAGTCTACTTAATCAAGGTGGATAATTTGATATGCTGTTAAATTTGGTTTGCAAGGATTTTCTCTAGGATCTTTTATATAAGTACATCAGGGAAACAGCCTATAGTTTTCTTTCCTTGTGGCATCTCTGCTGGTTTTGTATTAGGGTGATAGTAGCTTCATAGAAGTAGTTGGGGAGCTTTCCCTGTTCTCCAGTTGTGCTGCAAATTTTGAGAAAAATTGGTTTCAGTTCTTCCATGAAGATTTGACAGAATTCATCTGAGAAGCCATCTGGTCCTGGACTCTTCTTTTGGGGTAGGTTTTTGATTACATTTTCAATTTTGATGGGTGTAATAGGTTTTTTAGGAGATTAATGTGCTCTGAGTTGAGCTTTGGTAGGTGGTATGTGTCCAGGAATTTATCCATTTCCTCCATATTGTCCAGTTCTGTGGAGTAGAGGTTTGTGAAATAAGTCCTGATAATTCTCACAATTTCACTTATATCTGATGTGATCTCTCCTTTTTCATTGCTAATTTTGTTAATTTGAAGCATCTCTTTTTGTTGCTTGATCAAATTGGACAGGGGTTTGTCAATCATGTTTATTTTTTTTCAAAGAACCAGCTCTTTGTTTCATCTCCTTATGTCTTCATTGAGCTTAGCCAGCTGGTTCTTGAGGTCCTCTTTTTTTTCCCCACTCTCCTACAGATCTTTTAACTGTCTTTGGACCCCTTCCTGGTTCTTTTCTATTAGGTGTAATCTAGCGAGTACAGCATTCATACAATAATTGGCCCTTTGTTGATTTTCTGCAAGTTCTGCTATTTGCTTGGCCAGTGTTGCATACTTTGTATCTTCATTTCATTTTGGAGAATGATCCTATTGTCTCTACTATGTTATGCTCAGAGATATCCATGGTGGGACTGGGAAATCTACTTGCATTTGATTTTTCATGTTAATCTTTGGTGCTGTGGTCTGCCCATCTCAGTGTAGGAATTTTAATTAATTTGGGAGGAAGCTGTAGTCTACCCTTGAAGTATTTTCAGTGATTACTCCCTTTTATGTTTGTTTTGACTAGGCTTCTGATGGCAGTGGGCCCTGCCTGCTCGGAGGGAAGGAGCCTGTAAGGCTCTGGTGGTGGCCTGGGGGCCTGATGAAGGGTCTTGATTTTAGGTGATTTTTGGTATGCTACTGCATGGACAGGTGGCCTGAGGGGACAGAGTGTGTGTGTGGGGGGGATGAGACAAAGCAGGCTGCTGCAGCTGGGCTGCAGATGGAAATGCCTGGTGGTTCCATGATGCTGAGGGGTGAGGGGATAGGATTGCTCGTCCATTGGGACCCTGTAGCAGGAAGTGGATGGGACTGCTGGGTCTTGTGACAAGGCACTATGGGGATGTGGGACTTCTGAGGGTTAGGTGATGCACGGGGGTGGGTGGGGAGTGGAGGTCCCCTGTGGTGGGAAAGCCTAGGGAGTAGGAAAGACGGAAAGCATAGGGAGTGGGGAACACAAGCCTACTGGCCTGGGTCTGTGAAAGGGGCAGAGGCAGTGGTGAGTGGGACAGTCTTCGCATGTGGAGGTCCCCTGGGGGAATGCTAGCCTACTGGTCTGGGTCCACACACGGGGGTGGTAGGCAGCAAAAAGTGAGACCACATTTGCTTATGGATCTCCAAAGTGGCAGAATGTTTAGGGTAGGGGCTGGGGAGGGTAGAACCTTAGCCTGCTTGCCTGGGTCCATGCATGATGGTGGTGGGAGGTGGGGTTGCATGTGGAGCTACTCTAGCCTGCTGGTCTAGGTCCACTTAGCCCGCAGTTCATGCAGGAGTAACCTGGGGCTGGGACTGTGGCTAGTATGTGTGCTTGAGTGGGTTTGGTGACCAGAAGGCTACCCAAGAGGGTGGGAATCAGTAGATTCCCTACTTTGCTCCTCCGTGCCTTCCCAGTGGATGTCTACTAAAATCTTCAAACCCCTAAAAATCCCAATGAACCCTAAAGGTCCTGCCTTTCCTTCCCCAGGAGGTAAGAAGTGGTTAGGAGGATGCCATCTTTACCAGAAGTGTAAGTCCAATAATTCTAACCAGTTACATGTCTCTGGCATTCCAACTCCATCCCTTCAGCTATGCTACTCATATTCCCTGAAAACTTCATCTGGTTCAGGCAACTCTCTTTGGCAGCCATCCCATATCCCTGGCCTCTCCATTGGATCTCCACTGCAACTCACTGGCCATACACATGGCCCCATCTGGCCTCTATGCAGGTAAACTACCAAAACTGCCTCAAAGTGCCCTTGGACATTTCCAAAATACAAAACTGCATTGCAAATTCAATGACACTCTCTTTCCTACATTTGTTATACTGCATAGTACCTGGTGGGCTACTAGCTTGTTAATCCAGGGGGGAATAAAGCACATTTTGAAGAACAGGACACTCCCTCAGCATTTAAGCCCCTTGAAAAGACTCTGTAGTCTTCCATTTGCCCCAATGCAGGTCAGCTGGCCCAATCTCAATGGTTGTAATTTCTCAAACAATTGCAGATGAATGGGCAGCTGTCTTGGCCTTGTAGAGGCCAGAGAAAACAATGGTATGCACAGAGGGTGAACATCACCTCAAGGCCAAAATCAGGTGGATAATAGCAACAGGAGAGAATGCCAAACACTGGCAAGCACCTATAAGCCCTGCAACCAGCAATACACTGCCTCTACAAGGCATCCATTGTCAAATTGCCTACCATTTGGGGACTTAAGCATTCAGAGTACATAAGTTGATGGTGGACACATGAATCAAACCACCACACAGTGTGAGTATTTATTCTGTGCTATTATTTATTACTATTACTATTACTATTATTATTATTATTTTAGCATTGTGACTTAGTGGAAAGACCTTAGACTATGGGAATGTTGGAACAACCAGTGGGAACTGACAAAACCTATGGGACAGGTTGGAGAGATAGTTTAGCGGTTAAGGCATTTGCCTACAAAGACAAAGGACCTTGGTTTGATTCCCCAGGACCCACATAAGCCAGATGCACAAGGTGTCACATGTGTCTGGAGTTCATTTACAGTGGCTGCAGGCCCTTGTGTGCTTATTCCCTGTCTCCCTCTCTCTCTTTCACTCTCCCTCTCAAATAAAAATAAATAAATAAATAATATATTTAAAAAACTATGGGACCTTTTAAAGTTGGACTGAATGCATTACATTTTACATCATGGATGGTTACCAGTTTATCAGGGCCAGAGGTGGAATGTGAAGCTTTGATTCAGGTGTGTACCCTAAACTTATGTGTTCTTAATGCTAGGTCCTTAGCTGGTGGCATTTGGAAGTTTTAGCCTCCTGGAGGCAGTGAATTGTTTGGGGTGGGCTTATGGGTGTTATAGCCAGCTTTCTCTTGCCAGTGTTTGGCACACTCTCATGGGGCTGTTATCCACCTGATGTTGCCCAGGAGGTGACGTCCACCCTCTACTCATACCATCATCTTCCCCTGCCATCATGGAGCTTCTCCTGAGTCTATAAGCCAATATAAACCGTTTCCTCCCACAAGCTTCTCTTAGTCATTGTTTTCTGCCAGCAATGTGAAGCTGACTGCAACACTTTGTTTTGTTTTGGATTAGGAAAACATAATTTCCAGTTTTGATAATATCTAAAATTCTAAGATATAGAGAAAATCTGATAAAAGGTATGCATAATTTACAGAAAGTACATTTGTTTTCTTCCTCACTAAATAAAGCTAACATAGTAAATTAAGGAGAATTTTTTTTTTAAGTAGGGTCTCACTTTAGCTTAGACTGACCTGGAATTCACTATGTAGTCTCAGGGTGGCCTCAAACTCATGGGGACCCTCCTAGCTCTGCCTTCTGAATGCTGGGATTAAAGGAATGCACTACCATCCTGGATATATGAAATAATTTTATGTGGAAATTGTAATGGATAACCTGATTAGATTAGTGATTTTTTTTAATGATATAGTAACATTTTGTGAATGAGTATGTCTTCTAAATGTGTCAAAATTCCAACAATTTAAGAGAGTTAAACTGGAACATGCTTTCTGATAAATACTAAGATATATTAAAGATAAAATTCTTAAATATATGTTGGCAATTTTATTTCAGTCCTTTGATACTCAGCTTTTACATGTCATTGTTAGCTCAGTATATTTCTTTAGACAGAAAAGACAGATGGTTCTTGTTTTTTTTGTTTGTTTGTTTTAATTTAATTTAAACTTTATTGATAAGTTTAATATTTATATATACTGTACCCTGATCATATTTATGTCCCATTATCCCCTATTATCTTTGTCCCTTCTCCCCTGCTCCCTACCCAGTGAGGACTATTCTCTTTTTAGGTAGTCCTTCCTTAGTTTGTTATCTCTTTCCTTTTGTCTCTTCTGTCCTCCATGTCAAAATGTTGATGGGCTCAGAACAGTGTAAATCCTGTGGGCATATTGATAATCATTGTGGGGATGTGAGTGCATCATTGAGTTTATGTCAGGAGAATAGTTTTCCAAAGTACTCTTTTCTGCTCTGTGGCTCTTACATTCTTTTCTTCCCATCTTTTATAATTTTCCCCAAGCCTTAGAAGGCATGATATATATCTCATTTAGTGTTGAGCTCTCAACAGCCTCTTGTTTTCTTCTTTGATAAGTTCTTAGTCTCCCCAGTGTCTATGTCTCCTCCCTATAGAAGGGTTTCTGGCTAGCAGTGAGTGCAGCACTTATAATTGATTAGCCACTTCTGCAATCTTCTCTAGGAAGGTGTGAGAGACATGACTAGCTCAGCACTAAGCATTAGATTTTTTATTCTTTTTCCAATTATTATGAGTCTTGGTTCTCTCTGGCATTTGCTACCAACTGTAAAATGAAGGATCTCCAACCAAACGTGAAAACAGCAATAATCAAAAGTACAAATACATTTCAAAGGTTTTTTGATGGTCATACAACTCTTATTCACCAATAAACAGCAATGGTTGTTTCCCTCTGGAGTTATTACCTTCCAAGGAAAAGGCTTTTGACTCAGTTTTGAGATCAAAAGATGATTACCCCCATAATTTATGTGCCACTATCGTGCATTTGACACATCTTACCTGACTGGTTGAATTTTTAACTTGCAGGACCTCCTGTTTGTTCAGACTATTAATGACTTTTCTTCCAGCAGCTGGCATAGGGCTTTCCAGTACTATGACAGCTAGCTGGCAGGAAGATGACTTCCAACTCAGCTACAGCTTGACTGTAGCCTGTAGCATCTTAAGCAAGAGAAACTTAGCATTTAGTATTGGTTAGGAAACAAAGTGCTTATGTAATTCTCTTCAGTGTTTTGAGGACCTCATTGGCCTCTCTAATGAGCAGCTTACTGTTTGGCGGGAGGGAGGTGATCCTTCTCTGGCACTGGGATTTACCTTCAACAACCTAGGCTTCAAGGTAAAGCTTTTCTTCTATCCCACTAGGCTACTTTTGCCCAAACAGACTCTCTTTCTCCCTCTCTTAAAGTAGTTATATGTTTTTTAAATATTTTTATGGCATATCATTCTTTTTATTTTTATATTTTTATTGACAAGTTCCATCATTATATACCATAAATCATGATAATTACCTGCCCTCTTCCAGTTTAATTAGCTAACAAAAAGTCTATTTCTATAGTCCTTAGTAGTATAATCTTTAGCTTTTTGAATCTTTATCCACTTTCCTCACTTCCTTCAACCTGTTCCCCCCTTAGACCTTTTTCACCCTATGAATTCTGTCCTTCTACTTGCCATTCTACTATCCCCTCACCTAATTTCTACTTGCTTATCCTCTATCCAAGCTTAATTCTAGCTTTCTGACCACTACTATTGACTCTTACTACAACTTACAAACAATTCTAACCCTTCCAACCTTGGATTCTCATATGAGATAGAACAAGCAGTGTTTGACTTTTTGACTCCGAGTTACCTCATTTAGTATAATTTTTCCCTATCCACCCTTTTCCTGGGAATTTCATGCTTTCATTTTTCATTAAAGTTGAATATAACTCCATTTTACCACATCTTCATTATCCATTCTTCAGTTGATGGGCTTCTAGGCTGATTGCATTTCTTAGATATTGTGCCTAGAGTAATAACAAACATGGCTGGGAATATATTTCCATAGTCAAGTGTAGAGTCTAGGGTGTATACCCAGGAGACGTATAGCTAGGAAATTATGGTAGATGTATTTTTAGGGTTTTGAGAAACCTCATACTGATTTCCATAGTGTATTGTTGGTACCCACCAAGAGTACATAAGGGTTTCTTTTTCCCCTCACCATTTCCAAAATTTGTTGCCATGTTGATTTTTGATGATAGCCATTCTAACCAGATGGAGGTTCAATCACAAAGTAATTTTAATTTGTGTTTCCCTGATGGGATAGTCATTTATTTAGATACTTGTTTTTCTTTTTATTTATTTATTTGAAAGTGGCAGAGGGTCAATTATTTACTTTTTATTTATTTAAGAGAGAGAAAGAGGCATAGGGAGAGAAAGAGAAAGAGAGAGTGTTTGTGCCAGAGCCTCAACCCATTGCAAATAAAATCCAGATGCATGCATCACCTTGTGCATCTGGCTTAAATGGATCCTGGGGAATCAAACCTGGGTCCTTTGGATTTGCAGGCAAGCACTTTAACTGCTAAGCCATATCTCCAGCCCATCAATTAAAAAATATTTAATTTTATTTATTTGAGAGAGAGAAGAACAAGAAGGCAGAGAGAGAGAGAGAGAGAGAGAGAGAGAGAGAGGATGTGGAAAGTTGGTAAACCTGAAAAGAATTATATTAAGTGGGGTGACCCAAAACCATATGTGCCATCTCATATGCATATCCTAGGGTTTAATATTTTTGTATAAGTGTATGAAATGGCAAACTTGAACAAAACATTCAAAGCTAGAAAGGTGATAAAAGAATGTAAAACAAGATGACAAGGAAGGGATAGGAGAAGGGCAAAAGGACATATCTGACATGTAAACAGAAAGAAGGAGGCAAGATTCAAGAAGAGATAGTGGATGGTGGAGATGGGTTAGGAGAATCAAGTAAAGGAAATTGAGTTTGAAAATACTGTAACCATATCGAAAATCCTACATGCTAAATAAAAATAAAATAAAATATTTGGAAAATAAATAAGTTATATATGTTATGAATTTTGAAAAATTCAAAAAAGTTTATATTTTAATATTCTAAGTTAATTATGAACCTATAAGTATTCTAGAAGGATGCAAGAAAGAGTCTGTTGACACTTAGAAAACTCATACTTCTGGCATTAAATCAATCATGGCCATAAAATGTGCCTGAAATTAGAATAGCTATATTCAGAGAGAGAGAGAAAGAGAGGGAGAGAAAAGTAGAAAGTCTGCTTTAGCTAGAAAGATGGTGTGGTGGATAAAGGTGCTTACCTGCAAAGCCTGACAAACTTGGTTCAATTCCACAGTAACCACATAAGCCATATGCAGAATGCGGCACATGCATCTTGGCTCTGGTACTGCCCATGCTCTTTGTCTCTATCTTTCTCTCTGTCTCCCTCTAATAAACAAACTAAATATCAAAACAGTCTTTCTATTTTATAAGCCATTTTGTCCATACCTCACAATTTCTTTTTTACGTAGCTAGTTCTCTCACAACAAAGGCAATCTCATCGATGCTCAGGAGTGTTTTCATTATGCTGTCTTTACTATGATGTTATTATTTGTCTTCTTACATGAACAATAAATTCCTGAGCTTACTTTGAAATTATGAGTGAAACTTGACTGTTCCACCTCTGCACACTACCTTCCTTTTCATCTCTCTTGATTTCCATAGCTTAACTGTGTTTCATCTGGTTTGGCCCCCCAGTCCTGACAAATGCAAATTTTTAATTTATGTTAGTCAATCAAAAAGTAACTTTGAAACTAGCTTCTAAGACTTTGACTGATTTCATTAAACATGACATGATGATCAGGAATTTATTTCCATTTGTGGGTTATACTATTGCGTATCCTCCCAATTTTATTTGCCTGACAAAACTGAAATATATAATTCAAATGAAGAATATGGTCACCCAAAGGTGTGATCCCATGCACAGCACTGTACAAAGCTGCTTAGTTTCAGAACCTATCCTATATTTTGAACCCAGAGTTGTCCAGCATGGCCCACAGTATCTGCCCAGTGTCTAAAGAGTGTCAGCTCTCAGATTCCCTGTCATCAATACAAAAGTTGTATCACACATCACAATGTAGAACAAATGAAAAGATTTAAGGATTGGAGATGATTTGGACAGTAAATGTAGTTTAGAAAGCATTGTTATAGTACATGTTCTATATAAGTATGGGTGAAAATAATCTTTCTTTACTTTAACTCCAACTCCAAGTACATCATTAATGTATCTGGATAAGTAAAATGAGAGAATAATCAGGTCTCAGTTGTATAACTTGCTCAGCTAGGTTCATTTGAAATCCACTCATTTATTTATACATAATATTTATTTACCGTCAAGTAATTATTAAGAACATCATATGAGGCATTATTCTAGATTCTGGTGACTTCAGGGTGCTAAAAAGGGTAAAGCTCATGCTCATGGGAACTACAGTATAGATGAGATAGAGAAATATGAATATTAATGACTAAATAGAAGTAGTTTAAATGAAAGTGCTCAAAATCATGGCAAAGCAGTGAGGAAAGATAGAAAGTCAGAGTTATTTGAGCTTAGGCTTGCAAATTTAGAGATGGTTCTCAGAAATTTGGATCAAATTGTTTTCTTTCCAAACACATTTACATTTTATGGTCTCAATTTTTACACCAAGTCACATACATACAACTCTAACCTTCAGCCTTTATTTCATTTCCACTGATGGTCTGTTTCGAAACAACTAACAATCTATGCATACCAATTTACAATTCGAGTTGTCAACAAATTCAATTCATAGTGTCACATCTGTTGAGGATTTCTTTGACCTTGATGTTCTGAACTTCTTTGCAAGCCTGTGACTGGGAAAACACTTTGCATCATTTTTTTTTGTGTGTGTGAAATTTGTAAAGAGTCATTCTCCAAGAATCTCTTTTCCTTAGAAGATCCTTTATTATTACATGTGCATCAATGACTCAACAATTATTCAAGTTCTATAAAAATAATAACCTTACACAAAGGCTTAGTGAATAATGTAGACTTTATAGAAATTCTATAGCAGTTATAGAAAATATTTACATTTCACAGTCAAGTTGAACTTCCCAAAATTGTGATTTCCAGGCAAAGGTTTATTGGGAAAAGTTATGACATCAGAAACTCAGTGACAAATTGCTAGTCTGGAGAAAGGAATAAATTGAATTATTTTGGTTATATTGTAAAACAGACTTCAAATAACTCAGACTTTTGACATTGAAATGTTTTTTTTTTTTGGAGATGTTTATAGTTACTATTAGCATTATTATCTTGAGAAAAAGTCTTACTCTATAACCCAGGCTAGTCTAGCAATCATTACATAGCCCATACCCAGCTACAAACTTATTTTGATCCTACTTCCTCAACCTCCTGAGCACTGGAGGTACAGGCATGGACCATGATTATTGAAACAAGTTACTTTATCCTGCCTTAAGTGGTCAACCTCTACTATTTCGGAAATTAGATTTTTCTCCTTTTTTCCCCCTTTTTATTGACAGCTTCCATACTTAGAGATGATAAAACATAATAATTCCCACCCCTCCCCCACTTTCCTCTTCACAAATCTACATTCCATCTTATCCCCTCCCTCTCTCCATTAGTATCTCTTTTATTTTGATGTTGTCATCCTTTCTGCCTATTATGAGGGTCTTGTGACGATAGTGCTAGGCATTGTGAAGTCATAAATATCAAGGCCAATTTCTATCTGGTCAATTACATTGCACACAGTCCTACCCTTCCTTTGGTTCTTACATTCTTTCTGCCACCTCTTCCACAATGGACCCTGAGCTTTGGATGGTGTGATAGAGATGTATCAGTGCTGAACATTCCTCTGTGACATCTCAGCACTATGGTGCCTTTTGGATCATCCCAGTGGTCACCACCATATGAAAAGACAAGCTTCTCTAACAAAAAATGAGAGTAGCATTAATATATGGGTATGAACATTAAGTAAAGTGCTTACAGGGCAGTTTGGTGAGCATAATACATGCATTTAGCCAGACAAGGGCAGGCATTACACTCATAATGCCCATGACTTCCCCTAACAGGGGTTTTTGATTAGGTTTTTAGGACCAGACATCTATTCTTTCCCATAGAGCTTTTCTCCAGTCCAATTAGAGAGCAGTTGGTTTCCCCCATAACAGACATGCCAATATTGCACCCATTGGCTCATTTGGCCTGGCTGGCTAAATTTGAGGCTTGAAGTGTCCACTGTTTTCACCACTGATGGCTTCTGACTCCCATAAGGCTACATGCAGTGCAGATTTTTCTAGCATTCTGCCAGCTGTTCTACTGGAAGAAGATTTTCAGCTCATCCCCAGTTTGATTTCTCAGTGACCTTGCAGCCCAGGCATGTGGAGTCTTCAATAATAAGGTCTTATCATCTATTCCTGATAGGAAACTAAGAGTCTTGGCAATAGCCTATAATGTTTTGGGAGCACCAGGGATGTCCTGGCCAACAGCTAACTGGAAGGTATCCCATCCCTGGCACTGAAATTTTCCTAGTAACAGTTTATGGCTTCTGGGTATGCCATTATCCAAGAAAGTAGGTTATCCTGTGGCTTATTCATAGTATCCTGAATTTTTAACCCTCCCCCAGACTTCTTTTATTCGGTCTCTTTCCCTGACCTCACTTAGGCCATTCCACCTGCAGTAATCTGTCCATCTACTTACATATATAGAGTACCATCCCCTTAAGTTCACCCTTCTTCTCCCTCCATTATAGCTATTTTCTAGCTTACTGGCCACTGCTACTGATTTTTACTCCAACTCACATAACAGTATGAACGTCTGTAACTATGATCCACATAAGAGAGAAAACATGTGACATTTGGCTTTCTGGTCCTGGCCTACCTCAGTATAATCCTTTCAAGATCCATCCACTTCCCTGCAAATTTCATAATTTCATTTTTCTTCACTGCTAAATAGAACTCCATTGTGTAAGTGTACCATATCTTTATTGTCCATTTATCTGTTGAGCAACATCTAGGCAGGTTACATTTCCTAGCAATTGTGAATAGAGCAACAATAAACATTGTTGTGCAAGTATCTCTAAGGTGGTGAGAAGAGTCATTGGGATATATGCCCAGCAGTGCTATAGCTGGATCATATGGTAAATCTATTTTTAGCTGTCTCAAGAACCTCCACACTGATTTCCACAATGGCTGTACCAGACTACATTCTGACCAATAGAACAGAAGGGTTTCCCTTTTTCTACATCCTCGCCAACATTTATTGTAATTTGTTTTCTTGATGATAGCCATTCTGACAGGAGTGAAATGGAGTCTCAAAGTGCCCCGGCCAGCGGGGCTTCAACGGGAGCACGGACCCCAGAAAACCTGGAATGAAAGGGACAAGAGACACAAGGAACTGACAGCAAGACAGGAGTCTGATCAAACTGCCAATTTTAATTTTTCTCAGTGTGCCTCTTATACAGCAGAACAGGGAAGTTTGTCAACAGTTTAGGTATTGCTACAGTTCCGTTTCAATAGGATAAGGTTCCGGCCCCAAAGGCACAAGATGTTTCACAGGATAAGGCCCCAGCCCCAAAGCCATGAGATAACGACTTTCTCATTCTTTATGGGTTACATTATTCTTTTTCCGTGCATGGGTTAACAACTGCAGACCTTGCGACTTTCCAGAACAGACAACTTATTACAAAATGGAGTCATTATTTAAGATGGAGGTACTTTTGCTTTCCTAGTGTCCAGTGGTTCCCCACATCTCCTCCCTTTCTATTAGTTTTAGAAGGTGTTTTCTGTGGTGGCCAATTTTTGTAAATTTTGGTAGGACTCCCAGGGTCCCGTGATTTCACGGTGGGCCTGTAACCAACTGGGGGAGCAGTGACCTGACTCCTCCCGTGGGGTTCGTACCCCACCTTGGTTGCTCTTGGTACCTTTTGGGGAGGGGAGGCAGAGCCAACACAGAAAGTACGGTACCAACCTCCATGCAAGTCAGGTTTGACTCTCAGGGAATTCAGAAGCGGTCAAAAGGGACCTTCCCTTGCGGTGCTATGCCTCACACCCATGTTGGTGCCCATATTGTACTCACACATTTGTGAGTCAACATGTACAGGTCTGAATCCTATGCAGTTCCTTTCGGAGGGGAGTCACTCAGATCATTTTAAGTTTAGATAAGTGGCAATAAGGGAGGAGATATGGGGCATGCCCGCTAACTAGGGCGAAGGTTCGGCACCTAGGCCAGGGGGCGGCCGCAGGGGGTGGTCGCAGGGGGCGGTCACAAGGTAGGTCTTGGTCCTCGTGAGCCAGGCGATGGTAGTGCACTTGAATTGATGTGGACTTAAAGGCAGAGGCGACTTGAGTTTTAATAAAAGCCATAAGCCTACTAAACAGGAAAGGACCTAAGGAAAGTATGATTAAAAGCCCAAGTAATGGTCCGAGCAGGGGCAAGACATAAGGAAGAACGCCCCCCCAGGCGGACCAGAGAGGCCTGTCAAGCAGTTCCTTGCGGCGGCGGCTAAGTTCTTCTTGATGCTCCTTAATACGATCGCGGACAATGCCTGATTTATTAGCATAAAAGCAACATTTTTCTTGTAAGGTGAGACAAAGTCCTCCCTTATCTGCTGTTAGCAAGTCTAATCCCTGCTTATTTTGTAGAACAACTTCAGCTAAAGAGTCAACCTGATCTTGGAGGTCCTGAACCGACTGATAGATGGTGTTAACATCATCGGCAAGTTGTTGAGATAAACTAGTATAGGTATGGATGGCAGTACCAAGTCCTGCAGTGCCAGTACCAACAGCTGCAGTAAGTCCAAGTCCTATCAAGAGGGGAATGAATTGGACAGCCCTTCGCCTGCGGGGGACAAAATAGTCAAAAGTTGGTATAGGAAGGGGCTCGTCTCCTTTAATTATCTCAACGTCCGGAAGGAGGGAGGACACAGAGTCCTGTCCAATTTTGTGGCAGATGGGTATAAGCAAGGTTACCACCACAAACAAATACCTGACCCGAATTAGGGCACAAAGAGGTGGAAGCATTAATAACTGTGGAACACGATGTAAAGGAGATCGTTGCCACGTCTAGGTCGCTGGAAGAATTAAGAGGAGGCTTATAAAAACAATCAGAGGAATTAAAACCAGTAGGTTGGATTTTAAATGGTACATTAAGAGAGCAGTTGGCATGGGTTGGGTCAGATAGGTTGGTCCAGCTGGGAATAGAAAGGGGCCAAGATGCTCCTAAAGCGAGGCACAGCCAACAATCTTGTGCCAGTTGGGGGCTAGAGGAATTTAGGGCAAGGTGAGTGGCAGTGAGAATATCAAAGGTTTGTGTATCTATGTCTATACCGTGGGATTTTGGAAGGGCCAAGGGATGTAAATGAATTTTGGGGACTAAGGCATTAATCGTTTCTTGAACACGTGTCTGAACGTGTTGTTCCCTTACCAGATCCGTAGGCCCTCCCCCGTCAGAGACATGCAAAGGGGCCTGTCGGCTCCAGCATGGAGGTTTGCCAACCAAAGCCGTGCAGGAGGCCTGGGCATACTTGTAATTACCAATTACCCTGGGGGTTACCTCCCAATCACCTCCAAACGTCCCTGAGTACGTGGAATGGGGAACGGCTGTAAAATAAACAGCATTGTTAGATGTACATTCCTGAACATGATCATAACACGTGCTATGCATTTGATCAACGTCATTACAGTTAGGAGGGCAGGGTCCAGGCTTTCCTCCGGAGGGTGGAATAATTTTTGGTTTGGGGACACATATCCACTCTTGGGTTGAACCCGTTAAGGTCTGAGATACCTCGAGATATGCGGTTTTTTCTCCACAATCTACGGCATTAAAGGATGTTTTGGATTTTAGTCGAGTGCCACCACGACAGTCACAAGGAGGTCCATATAGGGTGCGAAGCAGTTGATTGCGATCTATGGGTTTGTCAAGGCCCGTTTTGATGAGGGAGGGGAGGGTCATCAAAGTTAGCATCCAAAATAAGAGGGAAGCAGTGGTCTTCATTGTGAGAGAAGAAGGAAGGAGGCTTCACAGGAGTGAGCGGTCGGGGCTCAGAAGAAATTTGTGGACTGGAGATCAGCAACGATCAATGCGGATGTCAATCGCGGGAGGCCATCAAGCATAGGGGCAGCCGAAAACCTTGAAAAGAAAAAAAAGACAAAACCTCAGGGGGGCGGGGAGCCTTCCCTGGGAGAGGGTGAATTTTCAGAGGGTGAGGGTGGTGTCCATTGGCGAACTAGACGCTCCGGGAGCCAATGAGGCCCATCATTTTGTTGATCATAAATGCAAGCAGAGCCGCGTCCCCAAATGAGGACGGGATCGGGGCCATGCCACTGAGAAGTGAGGGGATCATGCCACCGAACGAGGGCGTGAGTGGAGGCCATGGTGGGATGCCAAAGGCGGTCAGCGGCTGATTTGCCAGAGCTGTCAAGGCTTAAGAAATTAAGAACAAACAAAGCATGGGCCAAAATATTCCGTGGGGTATTTTTAATACCATAAAAGGGGTGAATTTTTAATTTATTAAGTGTAGCCTTAAGGGTCTGATTAGCCCTTTCCACAATCCCTTGTCCTTGAGGGTTGTAGGGAATGCCGGTGACATGTTTTATCTGAAGCATAGAGCAGAAGTTCTTGAAGGAATGGCTAGTATAGCCAGGACCATTGTCTGTTTTAATGATTTTTGGAGTTCCCAATGTAGAGACACATTGAAGAACGTGAGAGATGACATTTTTTGAAGCTTCACCAGCATGGAGAGAGGCGAAAATAAAACCGCTAAAGGTATCAATTGTAACATGAACATATTTAAGCTTGCCAAAATCTGAGAAGTGAGTTACATCCATTTGCCATATCTCATTGGGAAGAAGACCGCATGGGTTGACTCCCAAATGGGGAACTGGTAGGGAGACGGAACAAGCGGGACAGGACTTAACTATTTCCCTAGCTTGAGCACGGGTGAGCTTGAAGGCAAGGCGGAGGGTTTGAGAATTTAGATGGTGTATATTGTGAGCCTGTTGTGCCGAGGAGAGAGGGTCAGTTAGGGCTACGAGAGCAAGGCGAGTAGCAGCATCTGCATCAGCATTGCCTTGCGTCAGAGGGCCTGGCAGAGAGGTATGAGCACGTAAGTGGCCTATATAGAAGGGGTGAGACCGAGCACAAGTGAGGTCCCGAAGGGAGCGGAACAACGCAGAGGCATTAGTGGAAGGTTTGACATAGGGTGTTGTCTCCAGTAGGGGGACTGACTTAGCAACATAAGCACTGTCAGTAAAGAGGTTGAAGGGCTGGGAAGGGAATTGTTTAAAGACTTCAAGAAGAGCGCAAAGCTCCACTAATTGGGCAGAGGAGTATGGGGTATGGAGAGAAGTTGATTGTCCGTTTATTACGTATGCAGCTGTACCATTAGCTGATCCATCAGTGAATATAGAGGGAGCATCCTTAATAGGGTCATTAGAAGTATTAAGGGGAAAATCAAAAGAGTGAATGTTGGCAAACTGAATAAGGGGGTCAGAAGGATAATGATTGTCAATAATGCCCATAAAGGCAGAAAGTGCTATAGGCCAATTATCATCAGTCTGGAGAAGCCAGTTAAGTTGGTCAGGACCATAGGGGAGGAGGATTGTGTTTGGATCTTTGCCAAAATGTTGGCGGGAGAGCTTGCGAGCCTTTATGATGAGTTGAGCGACCAAAAGGGGATAAGTGGTTATGACTTTAGTAGGAGAAGAAGAGAGGTGAACCCAAAGCAGGGGAGAGCCACGATTATGGTGAGGGTGCCTTTGCCAAAATACACCAGTAGGAGTATAGGTAGTAGGGCAGACAATGAAAACCAGGGGAAGGGAATAATTTATCTGTTGGGCAGTCTGGAGGTTAATGGCCTTGTTTATTTCTTTCAGGGCAGCAAGGGCCTGAGGGGTAAGTTGTCTAGGGGAGGTAGGGCTGGGGTCTCCATTTAAGATGTCATTGAGGGGTAGAAGAGCAGCGGTGGGAACTTTTAAATAGGGTCTAAGCCATTGAATGTCCCCAAGCAATTTCTGGAAGTCATTGAGAGTGGAGAGATGAGAGGTGCGAAGTTGAATTCGGGGGGTTAGTACCTGTTGATTTTTTAGCTCATAGCCCAAATAAAGGTAGGGGTCGGCAGTTTTAACCTTGTCAGGGGCAACTTGAAGCCCATATGATTGCAAATTGGACAGTAGGCACTGGAGGCAGGAGAAAAGCAGGTTCTGGTCACAGGCAGCTAAAAGAATGTCATCCATGTAATGAAGAATGTAGACAGAGGGAAAAGTCTCCCTGAGGGGGTCAATGGCCATGGCCACAAACTTTTGACAGAGGGTGGGGCTGTTAGCCATACCTTGGGGCAAAACCTTCCACTGAAAGCGAGGCATAGGGCCACAAAAATTTACTTGCGGGACACTGAAGGCAAAGCAGGGCCTATCCTCAGGGTGTAGAGGGATGGTAAAAAAGCAATCCTTTAGATCAATAACTATTTTGAAGGAACCATAGGGAATGGCCACGGGGGAAGGGAGTCCTGGTTGGAGTGCCCCCATAGGGACCATGGCTTTATTAACAGCTCTAAGATCCTGTAGCAAGCGCCATTTACCAGATTTTTTCTGAATGACAAAAATAGGGGAGTTCCAGGGGGAGGTAGAAGGCTCGATGTGGCCAGCGGCAAGTTGTTCCTGCACTAACAACATTGCAGCCTCTGTTTTCTCATGTGAAAGCGGCCATTGGTCAACCCATATAGGGCTTTGGGTTTTCCAAGTAATTTTATCAGCATGGGGTGCAGGGATGGCAACAGCCGCTAGGGAAAAGAAGACTCAGGGGCATACCCATGGCCAGAGCGATCGAGTTTCTGGGGAGGAGAAATGGGCTCTGTTATGCCTTGTAAATTCTTTCCAAGCCCTTTCCCTGGAATAAAACCCTGACTAAGCAGTTGGGAAGTGACAACACTATTGGGGCTACAAAGAACCATATTCATTTGTGAAAGAATGTCTCTTCCCCACAAGTTGACAGGCAAGCCTGGAAGAACAAAGGGGGTGACTTGTCCTGAGTTACCCTCCTCGTCAGTCCAAGTAAGGACGCGAGAGCTTTGTTGAGGGTTATTGGATTGTCCAATGCCCTGTAAATGGGTATGAGAGGCAGTCAGGAGCCAGGACTTAGGCCAATGTTTGAGAGAGATTATGGTGGCGTCAGCACCAGTATCCACAATTCCATCAAAGGGCTTGCCATCAAGAAGCAACCGTAAAGTAGGGCGATCCAGCGTAACAGAGTGCACCCAATAAGCGTCAGAAGAGCCAGGTTGATTGTTATCACGACTTGGGGACATATAATTATTGTTAAGAAAAGTGAGAGGCAACAGGACAAGTTGGGCCACTCGATCCCCTGGCAAAATTAGATGGGTTCCTCTTTGGGAGGTGACTAAAACTTGGATATTGCCAGCAAAATCGTTATCTATAACTCCAGGGATGACTTGAATACCCTTGAGAAAAGCGCTAGCCCTGCCTAGGAGAAGGCCAAACATGTTGGGGGGCATAGGGCCGGACACATTTGTTGCGATTATTTGAGGGCAAGTCTCAGGGGTTAATACTGTGAGGGAGGCTCAGCAGGCACAGAGGGAAGCAGGGCGGTGAAGCGGTCAGGAGCAGCGGGGGAGCGGTCAAGGACAGGAGCGCAGAGAGGCGGACAATAGGGAGGAGGTGATACTAGAGGAGCTTTACTGGTGGGGCCTACATCAAGCAATGGGGGAAGGGGGGAACCAGCTTCACCAACTTCACCAGCTTCAAGATCCACTAGATAAAGGTGGCAGGAAGGCTTTTCAGAGGCAGAGGATTTACGTCGCTCCTGAGTTTCATTTTCAACTATGAGAGAAGCGCAGGCAGAAGGGGGCCTAGAGGAACGTTTAAGAGCAGCCTCTCCCTCAAAGTGCCCCGGCCAGCGGGGCTTCAACGGGAGCACGGACCCCAGAAAACCTGGAATGAAAGGGACAAGAGACACAAGGAACTGACAGCAAGACAGGAGTCTGATCAAACTGCCAATTTTAATTTTTCTCAGTGTGCCTCTTATACAGCAGAACAGGGAAGTTTGTCAACAGTTTAGGTATTGCTACAGTTCCGTTTCAATAGGATAAGGTTCCGGCCCCAAAGGCACAAGATGTTTCACAGGATAAGGCCCCAGCCCCAAAGCCATGAGATAACGACTTTCTCATTCTTTATGGGTTACATTATTCTTTTTCCGTGCATGGGTTAACAACTGCAGACCTTGCGACTTTCCAGAACAGACAACTTATTACAAAATGGAGTCATTATTTAAGATGGAGGTACTTTTGCTTTCCTAGTGTCCAGTGGTTCCCCACATCTCCTCCCTTTCTATTAGTTTTAGAAGGTGTTTTCTGTGGTGGCCAATTTTTGTAAATTTTGGTAGGACTCCCAGGGTCCCGTGATTTCACGGTGGGCCTGTAACCAACTGGGGGAGCAGTGACCTGACTCCTCCCGTGGGGTTCGTACCCCACCTTGGTTGCTCTTGGTACCTTTTGGGGAGGGGAGGCAGAGCCAACACAGAAAGTACGGTACCAACCTCCATGCAAGTCAGGTTTGACTCTCAGGGAATTCAGAAGCGGTCAAAAGGGACCTTCCCTTGCGGTGCTATGCCTCACACCCATGTTGGTGCCCATATTGTACTCACACATTTGTGAGTCAACATGTACAGGTCTGAATCCTATGCAGTTCCTTTCGGAGGGGAGTCACTCAGATCATTTTAAGTTTAGATAAGTGGCAATAAGGGAGGAGATATGGGGCATGCCCGCTAACTAGGGCGAAGGTTCGGCACCTAGGCCAGGGGGCGGCCGCAGGGGGTGGTCGCAGGGGGCGGTCACAAGGTAGGTCTTGGTCCTCGTGAGCCAGGCGATGGTAGTGCACTTGAATTGATGTGGACTTAAAGGCAGAGGCGACTTGAGTTTTAATAAAAGCCATAAGCCTACTAAACAGGAAAGGACCTAAGGAAAGTATGATTAAAAGCCCAAGTAATGGTCCGAGCAGGGGCAAGACATAAGGAAGAACGCCCCCCCAGGCGGACCAGAGAGGCCTGTCAAGCAGTTCCTTGCGGCGGCGGCTAAGTTCTTCTTGATGCTCCTTAATACGATCGCGGACAATGCCTGATTTATTAGCATAAAAGCAACATTTTTCTTGTAAGGTGAGACAAAGTCCTCCCTTATCTGCTGTTAGCAAGTCTAATCCCTGCTTATTTTGTAGAACAACTTCAGCTAAAGAGTCAACCTGATCTTGGAGGTCCTGAACCGACTGATAGATGGTGTTAACATCATCGGCAAGTTGTTGAGATAAACTAGTATAGGTATGGATGGCAGTACCAAGTCCTGCAGTGCCAGTACCAACAGCTGCAGTAAGTCCAAGTCCTATCAAGAGGGGAATGAATTGGACAGCCCTTCGCCTGCGGGGGACAAAATAGTCAAAAGTTGGTATAGGAAGGGGCTCGTCTCCTTTAATTATCTCAACGTCCGGAAGGAGGGAGGACACAGAGTCCTGTCCAATTTTGTGGCAGATGGGTATAAGCAAGGTTACCACCACAAACAAATACCTGACCCGAATTAGGGCACAAAGAGGTGGAAGCATTAATAACTGTGGAACACGATGTAAAGGAGATCGTTCCCATGTCTAGGTCGCTGGAAGAATTAAGAGGAGGCTTATAAAAACAATCAGAGGAATTAAAACCAGTAGGTTGGATTTTAAATGGTACATTAAGAGAGCAGTTGGCATGGGTTGGGTCAGATAGGTTGGTCCAGCTGGGAATAGAAAGGGGCCAAGATGCTCCTAAAGCGAGGCACAGCCAACAATCTTGTGCCAGTTGGGGGCTAGAGGAATTTAGGGCAAGGTGAGTGGCAGTGAGAATATCAAAGGTTTGTGTATCTATGTCTATACCGCGGGATTTTGGAAGGGCCAAGGGATGTAAATGAATTTTGGGGACTAAGGCATTAATCGTTTCTTGAACACGTGTCTGAACGTGTTGTTCCCTTACCAGATCCGTAGGCCCTCCCCCGTCAGAGACATGCAAAGGGGCCTGTCGGCTCCAGCATGGAGGTTTGCCAACCAAAGCCGTGCAGGAGGCCTGGGCATACTTGTAATTACCAATTACCCTGGGGGTTACCTCCCAATCACCTCCAAACGTCCCTGAGTACGTGGAATGGGGAACGGCTGTAAAATAAACAGCATTGTTAGATGTACATTCCTGAACATGATCATAACATGTGCTATGCATTTGATCAACGTAATTACAGTTAGGAGGGCAGGGTCCAGGCTTTCCTCCGGAGGGTGGAATAATTTTTGGTTTGGGGACACATATCCACTCTTGGGTTGAACCCGTTAAGGTCTGAGATACCTCGAGATATGCGGTTTTTTCTCCACAATCTACGGCATTAAAGGATGTTTTGGATTTTAGTCGAGTGCCACCACGACAGTCACAAGGAGGTCCATATAGGGTGCGAAGCAGTTGATTGCGATCTATGGGTTTGTCAAGGCCCGTTTTGATGAGGGAGGGGAGGGTCATCAAAGTTAGCATCCAAAATAAGAGGGAAGCAGTGGTCTTCATTGTGAGAGAAGAAGGAAGGAGGCTTCACAGGAGTGAGCGGTCGGGGCTCAGAAGAAATTTGTGGACTGGAGATCAGCAACGATCAATGCGGATGTCAATCGCGGGAGGCCATCAAGCATAGGGGCAGCCGAAAACCTTGAAAAGAAAAAAAAGACAAAACCTCAGGGGGGCGGGGAGCCTTCCCTGGGAGAGGGTGAATTTTCAGAGGGTGAGGGTGGTGTCCATTGGCGAACTAGACGCTCCGGGAGCCAATGAGGCCCATCATTTTGTTGATCATAAATGCAAGCAGAGCCGCGTCCCCAAATGAGGACGGGATCGGGGCCATGCCACTGAGAAGTGAGGGGATCACGCCACCGAACGAGGGCGTGAGTGGAGGCCGTGGTGGGATGCCAAAGGCGGTCAGCGGCTGATTTGCCAGAGCTGTCAAGGCTTAAGAAATTAAGAACAAACAAAGCATGGGCCAAAATATTCCGTGGGGTATTTTTAATACCATAAAAGGGGTGAATTTTTAATTTATTAAGTGTAGCCTTAAGGGTCTGATTAGCCCTTTCCACAATCCCTTGTCCTTGAGGGTTGTAGGGAATGCCGGTGACATGTTTTATCTGAAGCATAGAGCAGAAGTTCTTGAAGGAATGGCTAGTATAGCCAGGACCATTGTCTGTTTTAATGATTTTTGGAGTTCCCAATGTAGAGACACATTGAAGAACGTGAGAGATGACATTTTTTGAAGCTTCACCAGCATGGAGAGAGGCGAAAATAAAACCGCTAAAGGTATCAATTGTAACATGAACATATTTAAGCTTGCCAAAATCTGAGAAGTGAGTTACATCCATTTGCCATATCTCATTGGGAAGAAGACCGCATGGGTTGACTCCCAAATGGGGAACTGGTAGGGAGACGGAACAAGCGGGACAGGACTTAACTATTTCCCTAGCTTGAGCACGGGTGAGCTTGAAGGCAAGGCGGAGGGTTTGAGAATTTAGATGGTGTATATTGTGAGCCTGTTGTGCCGAGGAGAGAGGGTCAGTTAGGGCTACGAGAGCAAGGCGAGTAGCAGCATCTGCATCAGCATTGCCTTGCGTCAGAGGGCCTGGCAGAGAGGTATGAGCACGTAAGTGGCCTATATAGAAGGGGTGAGACCGAGCACAAGTGAGGTCCCGAAGGGAGCGGAACAACGCAGAGGCATTAGTGGAAGGTTTGACATAGGGTGTTGTCTCCAGTAGGGGGACTGACTTAGCAACATAAGCACTGTCAGTAAAGAGGTTGAAGGGCTGGGAAGGGAATTGTTTAAAGACTTCAAGAAGAGCGCAAAGCTCCACTAATTGGGCAGAGGAGTATGGGGTATGGAGAGAAGTTGATTGTCCGTTTATTACGTATGCAGCTGTACCATTAGCTGATCCATCAGTGAATATAGAGGGAGCATCCTTAATAGGGTCATTAGAAGTATTAAGGGGAAAATCAAAAGAGTGAATGTTGGCAAACTGAATAAGGGGGTCAGAAGGATAATGATTGTCAATAATGCCCATAAAGGCAGAAAGTGCTATAGGCCAATTATCATCAGTCTGGAGAAGCCAGTTAAGTTGGTCAGGACCATAGGGGAGGAGGATTGTGTTTGGATCTTTGCCAAAATGTTGGCGGGAGAGCTTGCAAGCCTTTATGATGAGTTGAGCGACCAAAAGGGGATAAGTGGTTATGACTTTAGTAGGAGAAGAAGAGAGGTGAACCCAAAGCAGGGGAGAGCCACGATTATGGTGAGGGTGCCTTTGCCAAAATACACCAGTAGGAGTATGGGTAGTAGGGCAGACAATGAAAACCAGGGGAAGGGAATAATTTATCTGTTGGGCAGTCTGGAGGTTAATGGCCTTGTTTATTTCTTTCAGGGCAGCAAGGGCCTGAGGGGTAAGTTGTCTAGGGGAGGTAGGGCTGGGGTCTCCATTTAAGATGTCATTGAGGGGTAGAAGAGCAGCGGTGGGAACTTTTAAATAGGGTCTAAGCCATTGAATGTCCCCAAGCAATTTCTGGAAGTCATTGAGAGTGGAGAGATGAGAGGTGCGAAGTTGAATTCGGGGGGTTAGTACCTGTTGATTTTTTAGCTCATAGCCCAAATAAAGGTAGGGGTCGGCAGTTTTAACCTTGTCAGGGGCAACTTGAAGCCCATATGATTGCAAATTGGACAGTAGGCACTGGAGGCAGGAGAAAAGCAGGTTCTGGTCACAGGCAGCTAAAAGAATGTCATCCATGTAATGAAGAATGTAGACAGAGGGAAAAGTCTCCCTGAGGGGGTCAATGGCCATGGCCACAAACTTTTGACAGAGGGTGGGGCTGTTAGCCATACCTTGGGGCAAAACCTTCCACTGAAAGCGAGGCATAGGGCCACAAAAATTTACTTGCGGGACACTGAAGGCAAAGCAGGGCCTATCCTCAGGGTGTAGAGGGATGGTAAAAAAGCAATCCTTTAGATCAATAACTATTTTGAAGGAACCATAGGGAATGGCCACGGGGGAAGGGAGTCCTGGTTGGAGTGCCCCCATAGGGACCATGGCTTTATTAACAGCTCTAAGATCCTGTAGCAAGCGCCATTTACCAGATTTTTTCTGAATGACAAAAATAGGGGAGTTCCAGGGGGAGGTAGAAGGCTCGATGTGGCCAGCGGCAAGTTGTTCCTGCACTAACAACATTGCAGCCTCTGTTTTCTCATGTGAAAGCGGCCATTGGTCAACCCATATAGGGCTTTGGGTTTTCCAAGTAATTTTATCAGCATGGGGTGCAGGGATGGCAACGGCCGCTAGGGAAAAGAAGACTCAGGGGCATACCCATGGCCAGAGCGATCGAGTTTCTGGGGAGGAGAAATGGGCTGTTATGCCTTGTAAATTCTTTCCAAGCCCTTTCCCTGGAATAAAACCCTGACTAAGCAGTTGGGAAGTGACAACACTATTGGGGCTACAAAGAACCATATTCATTTGTGAAAGAATGTCTCTTCCCCACAAGTTGACAGGCAAGCCTGGAAGAACAAAGGGGGTGACTTGTCCTGAGTTACCCTCCTCGTCAGTCCAAGTAAGGACGCGAGAGCTTTGTTGAGGGTTATTGGATTGTCCAATGCCCTGTAAATGGGTATGAGAGGCAGTCAGGAGCCAGGACTTAGGCCAATGTTTGAGAGAGATTATGGTGGCGTCAGCACCAGTATCCACAATTCCATCAAAGGGCTTGCCATCAAGAAGCAACCGTAAAGTAGGGTGATCCAGCGTAACAGAGTGCACCCAATAAGCGTCAGAAGAGCCAGGTTGATTGTTATCACGACTTGGGGACATATAATTATTGTTAAGAAAAGTGAGAGGCAACAGGACAAGTTGGGCCACTCGATCCCCTGGCAAAATTAGATGGGTTCCTCTTTGGGAGGTGACTAAAACTTGGATATTGCCAGCAAAATCGTTATCTATAACTCCAGGGATGACTTGAATACCCTTGAGAAAAGCGCTAGCCCTGCCTAGGAGAAGGCCAAACATGTTGGGGGGCATAGGGCCGGACACATTTGTTGCGATTATTTGAGGGCAAGTCTCAGGGGTTAATACTGTGAGGGAGGCTCAGCAGGCACAGAGGGAAGCAGGGCGGTGAAGCGGTCAGGAGCAGCGGGGGAGCGGTCAAGGACAGGAGCGCAGAGAGGCGGACAATAGGGAGGAGGTGATACTAGAGGAGCTTTACTGGTGGGGCCTACATCAAGCAATGGGGGAAGGGGGGAACCAGCTTCACCAACTTCACCAGCTTCAAGATCCACTAGATAAAGGTGGCAGGAAGGCTTTTCAGAGGCAGAGGATTTACGTCGCTCCTGAGTTTCATTTTCAACTATGAGAGAAGCGCAGGCAGAAGGGGGCCTAGAGGAACGTTTAAGAGCAGCCTCTCCCTCATTAACAAGAACCCGTACAGCCATAGAATGATTGTGGACCTTAAGAACATCATTTATAAGATTCCAATAAGAGTAGGCAGAAACAGGGACCTTCTCGGGGCCAAAGGTTTCATAATAATCACGTAAACAATCTCCAACTCTTAACCAAGTTTTTTCATTTATAGTCCCTTCCTTTGGGAACCAAGGACAGAGATCACCAATATAATCTAAAAATATCTTTAAATCTTTTCTTTTAACCCTAGTTCCTCGTACCTTGAGAGCTTGTTTTAGCCCTATCACAAAAGAGTCTTCTTTTGAAAATGCTTGCCCCATGGTAAAGAAAAAATCTTGTCTTACCTCACCGTCCGAGTGTTCCAACGGATCTGTCTCACGGGCGGGCGACTCCGTGGCGATCACTAGCGGGCCAGTGTCTAACCCCCTCTTTGGGTTGCGGCGGCCTCGGTGCGGGATCCCAATGGGCAGGTAGCAGACGGTATTTCAGGCGATCCTAGGTTCATGCCCCACGTTTGGGCGCCAGTTGCCCCGGCCAGCGGGGCTTCAACGGGAGCACGGAGCCCAGAAAACCTGGAATGAAAGGGACAAGAGACACAAGGAACCGACAGCAAGACAGGAGTCTGATCAAACTGCCAATTTTAATTTTTCTCAGTGTGCCTCTTATACAGCAGAACAGGGAAGTTTGTCAACAGTTTAGGTATTGCTACAGTTCCGTTTCAATAGGATAAGGTTCCGGCCCCAAAGGCACAAGATGTTTCACAGGATAAGGCCCCAGCCCCAAAGCCATGAGATAACGACTTTCTCATTCTTTATGGGTTACATTATTCTTTTTCCGTGCATGGGTTAACAACTGCAGACCTTGCGACTTTCCAGAACAGACAACTTATTACAAAATGGAGTCATTATTTAAGATGGAGGTACTTTTGCTTTCCTAGTGTCCAGTGGTTCCCCACATCAAAGGAGTTTTAATTTGCATTTCTCTGATGGCTAAGGATGTAGAACACTTTTTACATGTTTATATGCCTTCTGTATTTCTTCTTTTTAGTATTCTCTATTTAGTTCCATAGCCTTTTGCTTGTTTGTTTTGTTTTGCTTTTTTGAGGTAGGTTTTCACTCTAGTCCAGGCTGACCTGGGATTCACTATGTAGTCCCAGGGTGGCCTGAAACCCATGGCAATCCTCCTACCTCTGCCTCCCGAGTGCTGGGATTAAAGGCATGCACCACCCCACCTGGCTCCATAGCCTATTTTTAATCAGCATGTTTGACTTCCTATTGTTTTGTTTTTTTTTTTTTTAGTTCTTTGTATATTCTGGATATTAATCCTCTGTCAGATATATATCTGGCATAGATATTTCTCCCTTTCTATAGGTTGTCTCTTTGCTCTGTTCAGTGTCCTTTGCTGTACAAAAGCTTTGTGATTTCATGAGATCCCAGTGGTTGATTAGTGGTTTTATTTCCTGAACTTTGTTTATATTCAGAAAGTCACTTCCTATGCCAATATGTTGAAAGGTTTCCCCTACATTTTCCTCTAGCAATTTCAGAGTTTCAGGTCTGATATTAAGGTCCCTGATCCATTTGAACATGATTTTTGTGCATGGAGAGAGACATGGATCTATTTTCATTCTTCTTTATGTAGATATCCAGTTTTCCCAGCATCATTTGTTGAAGAGCTGTCTTTTCTCCAATGATTTTTTTTTTAAGTGTTTTTGTCAAAACTCAGATGGCTATAGCTGCCTGGATTAACATCTGGGTCCTCTATTCTGTTCCATTGATCTATGTGTCTATCATTGTGCCAGTACCATGCTGTTTTTGTTACTATGGTTTTGTAAAATAGCTTAAAACTGGGTATGGCTATACCACCAGCCTTATTTTTGTTACTTAAAATTATTTTGTTTCTTTGAGTTTTTTGTGCTTACAAGTGAATTTTAGGGTTTTTTTTTTTTTATCTACTTATGTGAAGAATACCATTGGACTCTTACTGCGGATTGCATTAAATATGTAGATTGCTTTTGTTGAGATTGACATTTTCACAGTATTGATTCTTCCAATACAAGAATATGGGATGCATTTCAATTCCCTAGTGTCTTCTGCAATTTTTCCTTGAGTGTTTTAAAGTTTTCACTGTAGAGATCCTTCATTTCCATGTTTAAATTTATTCCAAGGTACTTTATTTATTTATTTATTTATTTTTTGAGGCCATTGTAAATGGCAGTGATTTACGGATTTCATCCTCCACATGTTTGTTGTTAGTATACAGGAAAGTTACTGATTTCTGTATAGTTATTTTGTAACCTGCTACATTGCTAAAGCTGTTTATCAGCTCTAACAATTTGTTGGTAGAGTCTTTAGGGTCCTTTATATGTAGAAGCATAACATCTGCAAAAAAATATTAAATTGATCTCTTCCTTTTCAATTTGTATCCCTTTTATAAGTGTGTCTTGCCTTATTGCTATAGCTGAGATATCAAGGACTATATTAAATAAGAGTGGGGACACTGAATTCCCCTGTCTTGTTCCTGATTTCCATGGAAATGCTTCAAGATTTTCCCTATTTAGTATTATGTTGTATGTATGTTGTCATAAATAGCCTTTATTATGTTAAGGTATGTTCCTTCTATTACCAGTTTCTGTAGGACTTTTACCATGAAGGGATGTTGGATTTTGTCACATCCCTTTCCAGCATCTATTGATATGATAATGTGATTTTTGTTATTCAGCCCATGTATATAGTGTATTGCATTTATATATTTGCATATGTTGAACCTCTGCACCTCTGGGATGAAGCCTACTGGGTTGGGCTGAATGATCTTTTTGATATATTCTTGTATTCTGTTTGCCAATATTTTGTTGACAATTTTTGTATTTATGTTCATGAGGGGGATTGGTCTGTAATTTTCTTTCTTTCTTTCTTTTTTTTTTTTTTTTTTTTTTTTTTTTGGTTCTGTCTTTGGCTGGTTTTGGTATCAGGGTGATGCTGGCTTCATAGAAGGAGTTTGGTAGAATTTCTTCCTTTTCTATTTTATGGAAAAGTTTAGAAGCAGTTGTGTTAGTTCTTCTATAACTTTCTGGTAAAATTTACAAGTGAATCCATCTGGGCTTGGCCTTTTTTTTTTGTTGGGAGACTTTTTGTAAGTGCTTGGATCTCTGTATTGTTATAGGTCTATTTAAATGGTTTATCTCATCTTGATTTAATTTTGGTAGGTAATATGAATCAATGAAATCATTCATTTCTTTCATATTTTCAAACTTAGAAGTATACATATACTTAAAGTATGTCCTTATGATTTTCCAAATTTCTTTGTTGTCTCTTGTAATGGTGCATTTTTCATCTATAATTTCATTAATTTGTGTCTCTTCTCTCTTTCTTCTGGTTGGATATCCTAAGGGTTTATCAATTTTGTTTATCCTTTCAAAGAACCAACTGTTTGTTTCATTGGTTCTTTGGATTGTTCTTCTGTTTACCATTTCTGCCCTAATCTTTATTATTTCTTCATGTCTACTGATATTTGGTTTGCCTTGTTCTTCTTTATCCAAAGTCTTAAGATGAAATATTAAATTGTTTACTTGTGAACTCTCTGATTTCTTCATATAGGCACTTAGAGCTATAAATTTCCTTCTTAGAACTGCCTTCATTGCATCCTAAAGGTTTTGGTATGTTGTGTTGTCATCATCATCATTTTATTCCATGAATTTATTCATTTTCTTTTTGATTTCTTCAATGACACATTCATCATTCAATAGTGTACTATTTATTCTCCATGAATTTGTGTATGTTCTGTACTTTCTCTTGTTGCAAATTTGCAGTTTAATCTCATTGTGGCCAGATAGAGTACAAGGGATTATTTCAACTTCTTTGTATTTGTTAAGATTTGCTTTGTGTCCTAATATATAATCTATTTTAGAATATCTTCCATGTGCCTCTGAGAAAAAAGTATATTCTGTAGCATTTGGTTAGAATGTTCTGTAGATATTTGGGAGGTCCATTTGTTCCATGACATCATTTAATCCATATGTTTTTGTTTACTTTTTGCTGGTATGACCTTTCAACTGATGAGAGTGAGGTATTGAAGTCACCCACTACAATTTTGTTTTCTGTTATCTATGAAATTAAGTCTAATAGTGTTTGTTTGATGAAATTGGGAACCCCCATGTTAGGATCATATACATTTAGGATTGTAATATTCTCCTTTTGGAATTTTCCTTTAATTAAGATAATGTGACCTTCTTTATCTTTCCTCAATAATATTAGTTTGAAGTCTATCCTAAGAAGGAAATTTATAGCTCTAAGTGCCTATATTAAGAAATTAGAGAGTTCAAATATTAGGACAGCAACACCTGCTGGTTTCCTAGGCCCATTTGCTTGAAATACCATCTTCCATCCTTTCACCCTAAGACAGTGTCTGTCTTTTATTGAGAGACGAGTTTCCTGGAGGCAACAAACAGCAGGATCTTTCCTTTTAATCCAGTCTGCAAGCCTGTGTCTTTTGGTTGGGGCATTGAGGCCATTGATATTAAAAGCTATTATTGAAAGGCATGTATTTATTCGCATTCTTGTTTTGTACTGCTTCCTGTTTTCTCTTTACTCCCTTGTTTTTCCTGTTTCCTCATGTGTGTGCTTTGCTTTCTCTTCACTGTGAAGGATTCCTTCAAATATTTTCTGTATAGCTGGCTTAGTTGTCATAAATTCCTTTAGCCTGTTTTTGTTGTAAAATTTCCTTATTTCCCCATCAATTTGGATACAGAGCTTTGCAGGTTAAAGTAATCATGGTTGTCAGTTTTTAATCTTTCAGAAATTGGAATGCATCATTCCAAGCCCTCTGGCTTTTGAAGTCTGTATTGAGTAATCTGTTGTGATCCTGATGGGCTTGCCTTTATAGGTGATTTGCTTTTTCTCTCTAACTGCCTTCAATATATTTTCTTTGGTTTGAATGTTTAGTAGTTTAATTATAACATGGAGAGTTTCTTTCCAAGTTTTGTCTGCTTGGTGTTCTACAAGCCTCCTGTATCTGCATTGACATTTATTCCCCAATTTGGGGAACTTTTTCTTCTATAATTTTATTGAAAATGCCTATTATGACTTTGGAGTGAAATTTTTCTCCTTCTACTATACCTTGAATGTTTTATCTTTTCACAGTGTCCCGAATATCTTAAAATTCCCATTCCTACCTTCCTATTAGCTTGTCTTTTTTGTCTCTTTGTTGGATTGTGTGAGATCTGCCACCTAGTCTTATGGTTTAAATATTCTGTTCTCTCCTTCATCCATTCTACTGGTGAGACTTTCCACAGAGGTTTTTCTTTCTTTCTTTCTTTCTTTTTTTTTTTTTTTTTTCATTTGACTTACTATATTTTTTGGTGCTAGTATTTCTGCCTTGTTTTTCTTCAGTATTTTTATTTCCTTACTCATGTCTTATAATGACCTCTTTATTTCATTAAGCTTGTTTCCTGTGTTTTCTTTCTGGAGTTTATTTTCTTTAATCCCTTTGTTTTCTACTTTGACTCCTTTGATTTCTTTGGATATAGATAAAATCATTTTTTTTTTTAAATCTTTGTCAGGCATTTGATCTAAAACAATCTCATTTGGCATCATATTTGATTGATTTATAATTTTTCATGGGATTATATTGTCTTGAATTCTCCGTGTTTCTTGTAGGATAATGCAGTGATGTTTGCATTCTGAGTTGATTTGATGCTTGGGTTTTCTAATTATCTGCAATATTCTTACACATGGAAATCCAAACTTTATATACCTTCAGGGTAGGAGTTTAAGGTGCTAAGTGTAGCTCTTGCATTCCAATCCAACTACAGAAGTAATACTAAGTATTGAGTTTGCCTGCTATTCAAGTATTCTAGTGGGCTGGTGGAACAATTTACTGTAAAATCCTAAAGTTCAACTGAGAAATATACATATTCAATAAAAACCAGCATAGACTATGCAAGTGTGGGGATTAAAACAAACAGATAACCTTATAAGCCAAAATCCCTAAAGTATGTGTTGCTCTTAATCCTTAATCCTATAAACTGGAAGGTTGAGATTTCTGTTCTGAAATGTGGTCCAGGTCAGCCAATAATGACAGAAGCAAAAGACAAAGACCCTGTGAGTCTGAAAGCATCAATAGCAACAATAGTCAATTCCCAAATAAAGCTTAATTGAGAATGGTAAAGCTAACCAAGAATATGTAACCCGTAATGGTCCCTGACATGGAACGAGAGATTTCCAGTGCAGGCCTATGTACCTGACTTTTTGTCAGTCAGCCTTGTTACTTTTGGGAGTGGCTTCCAACCTCACCATTGCTGAGTGCCCACCTTGATCCTTCCATGTTGTGCTGTGGATCTGGTGTTCTGATCAGCTGTGCTGGATGCCTCCTGCCAGGGGCTGAATGAGTTTTCAGAGATTCGTGATTCTGATGGTTTGGGGATGGGAGAGTGCAGGAAGCCTGGAGTTGTACTGGAACTGCTCAGCTGGTCCTGCCTGTGTCCCCTGCAGCAGCTCCTCAGCTGTTCTCTGCTGTATCCTCTTTAGGTTTCTTGACTTTGTAAGGAGACTGATGTGGTTAGAAAATCCCCTTGTTTGGTCTCTGCTCCCGAAGCTTGGCCTCGGGCTGGGTGGGTACTCAGATCCATGTGGATTGGTGCCACAAGCACTTCAGTGGGATTTTTGGCCTGTTTCATCCTTTCTGGCAGACCTTGGTCTCTCCCACTTCTATGCTATGGCCGATAATGCCCTATACACTTTCACTCATAAGAAGGGTGTATTTTGCTGTGGTTTTGCTTAAATCCCTCCCTAGGCTATTTGGTGTGAGTGCTATGCCTCAATCGTACCCAAAAGTCCTAGATTTTTCTATAAGGTTCATCATCAGGGCATCACTTCTGTGATATCATGTGCTCCTTGAAATAGACATAAAGATATATTCAGACATGGAGCACATTTAATATGGTATATCTGAGGGAAAAAGAGAAGGATGGAGAAGGAAGTTTGACATGCCCAAAGACTACTGATATATGAAGTTCTTGCCTTTCCAATTTTTATTTTAAATTTTCACAGAGTCCTCTGGTTGTAACCCAGGCTGACCTGGAACTCACTATATAGCCTGGGCTAGCCTTGAATTAGTGGGCAATCCTCCTGCTTCAGCTTTTCCTGTGTTGAGATCAGCAGCATGAGCCCCCATGCCTGGCTTATAATGAAGTTCTAGTCTCACATGAAGGAACGGAAAGAAAAGAAAGAAAGATTGAGGGAAGAATCTCACACAGTGTAATCATAACACAGTGTGGCAAGACTGCTGGGGAAACCTTTGTGTCACAGCTTCTTTATTATTCTTTTTTATTTTAATTGAGTAGAAACTTTGTAAGGATACATAATGGGTTGGTATCATCATTCCCCTCTTCCCTGTCCCTACTACATTGAGGGTCCTTTTTAGTAGGATTGCTGGTATTCACTATGGAGTTATGAGTTGTGAGAATATCAGTCAGTCATTGTGGGGGCAGGGACAAAGCCTCTTGATATTCCCTCCCAACTAGTGGCTTTTATGTGCTTTCTGCCCCTTCTTCCACAAAAATCTTTGAGCCTTGGTGGTTGTGTTTTAAGTCTATTTTAGTGTTGAACTCCCAGAAGCTTCTAGGTTTCTTCTTGGGTGCATTTTGGCTATCCTCGGGGTCTATCTCCATCAACCAGGCATAGGTTGCCATGGAAGCAGCACTGGCTTATCTCGCTATTTCCTCTGTAGTTTCTCCTGGACCAATATATATTTATTCTTCTCAGCATCCCATAGTCCAATTTCTTTTTTTTTTAATTTTTTGTTTATTTATTTATTTACAAGAAACAGACAGAGAGAGAAAGAGGCACAGAGAGAGAAAGAGAGAGAGAGAGAGAGAGAGAGAGAGAGAGAGAATGGGTGTGCCAGGGCCTCCAGCCACTGCAAATGAACTCCAGATGCATGCACCCCCTTGTGCATCTGGCTAACGTGGGTCCTGGGAAGTCAAGCCTTGAACAGGGGTCCTTAGGCTTCACAGGCAAGCGCTTAACCGCTAAGCCATCTCTCCAGCCCCCATAGTCCAATTTCTTATCAGAACAGTTGTATGTGTACAAAGAATGAGTCTGCCTTAAAATGCCCTGCTTGCTTACCTGGCAAGGAATAGACAAAAGCACACATTAACTTAATTACAAAGCTCAGACAGTGGCCTGTCTAGGATTCTGTGGACCAAGATTCCTGAGACTTGTCATATGTTCATCATTGATCTCATGAAGTGCCAGGGTTGCCAGTAGAAATTAATGGCAGAGTAATATGTGTGGAGTGTGGCAGATTCCCTGGGCAATTGCCCACTGCTATTATGCTTCTCCTTAGTGTACATAAACATTTTTAGCTACCAAAGACATAAAACAACTTAAACCCTTGGGATTGAATAATGATTCTCACTAGCAATGGATGTAAACAGTAGAAACACCCACTTAGATGTAAAGTGGGAGGTAGAGAAAGCCTTTGAATGCTATTCATAGCCTTTATCCATGGTAACTACCGTACTTCTTCAATCCTACTATTTGCTATATTGAGTACAACTGCCATTTTAAAATGCCAGTAATAAAGATGAGTTGTGCTATAGATAAAGAAAGCAAATCCCTTGACTTGCCTCCTGCCTCTGTTGAGGGCATCTATTTTATTCCACTCTCCTCTCTATTCCTACACATCTGCTTCTTTGAGCCATTACTAAAATATCTCTATCTCAGGTTTTAATCTCATGGCCCTTTTGAAAAGAGTCTAAACCAAGACATTTGGGCAGCTGACACTTGTTCTTAGCCATCAGGAAGTTCCTTAACCAGTATTTGCTATTTGGTCCCAGGCCAAGAGGCTTCATAACCTTTCTGGAAAATACCGATAAAACTATAATTTTTCCATATTCTGATGGCCTCAGTATACTACTAACAAAACCATCTCCTAGCAAGAGGAAACATTTTAACCTGATTTTTTTTTTTTTTTTTTTTTGAGGCCAGCCCAACAGACTGGTTTATTTTTTATTTGAGAAAGCAACAGGGAGAGAGAGAGAGAGAAACTCCAACCATTGCAATCAAACTTCAGATGTATGCACCCCCTTTTGAGTATGTGTGACCTTGTGCACTTGTGTGACCTTGTGCATCTGGCTCACATGGGACCTGGAGAGTTTAACATTAGTCCTTAGGCTTTGTAGGCAAGCACCTTAAGTGGTGAGCCATCTCTCCAGCCATTAACTTCATTATGTTATCATAGTTGGAACTGATAAATATATTATTTTTTATATTTAAGCCAATATTGATCTTGCTAGTTGAGATGAGAACTGGCACATACACACAACCACATGCATAACAACACACACACACACACACACACACACACACACACAATTTTAATCTATTCTCTCTGGTCAAAACAAGATTGAAAGAACATGTTAGTTTGGATTTTTAGTTTTAAAAGAGTGTCAGTGAGAAATATATTAAGTATATTTATGACATTTGATAAAGTTTTTTAAATGCATAACTTTTAAGAAGAATTGTTTCAGTGGATTATTCAGTTATTCACATGCTAAGTAGAAGGTAGGTGTCACACAGTCTTAAGTGAAAAAAGGAAGACATTACTTAAGGAAAAAAGCAAGACATTACTTCTAGTTTCTAATTGTAGTCTAAAATACAAGAATTAAGAAGTTGGATTTTATAATGTTGTTCACTATGAACAAAGTTTTAGTGAGAGGTGTGTTGAGTGAGGACAAGACATGCTCACAGTGTGTGTTCGGAAAGAAATACTAGGGCTAATATAACTCTATGTTTGTTTTTTTTTTAAAAAGCCAGTTTTATTTTGTTTGTTTTTTTTTTTAATTTGAACATATAACTGTATGAATTTATCATGAATAAAATGTTTTTAATAACTTATTTATTTGAGAGAGAATAAGAGAGAGAGTCTGAGGGAAAGAATGAATGGGAGCAACAGAGCCTCTAGTTACACAAACCGACTTCAGATATATGAGCCACTTTGTGCATCTAGCTGTAAATTGGTACTGGGGATTCAATTATGGTCCTTAGGCTTTGCAGGCAAGTGCCTTAACTGCTGAGCCATCTCTCCAGCCCACCCAATGTGTTTTAAAACATATATTTGCATTTTTCAGTTAATATATTTAGCGAATTTATATGTGCGTATCCTCAGATGTTACCATTTTCGTTAATGAGAATCATCATGGTATATTTAAAAAAATTCTTATATTCCTTTTATTTAACTAAAATTTTATTTTGGAAGCATCACTCCAAAATTCTTCATTGTGTTGAAGGGACATGAGCAGAAGCATGGTTGACTCCTGGTATTACTGAATCACAATTGTATCCACTATGAAATTCAAGGCCCCACATTAAATCACATAAACATAGAGCTTGTTTAGGTTCAGAGTAGCCATAAGTCTTGTTATATTTTTTCATTGAGATAGCTCTATATCATTAATTAAAGAATATCATTTTTTTCACATCAATTTCATTTTTACCTGTAAGTAGTAGGCGCTCATCCCTGACACTCAACTGAGCAGACCTGAACACAGGTACTATTTACAGTCTATTGAATTTAAAAGGCATTATCATCAGAAGACACATTGGATATAAGAGCCACTGTGAGAAGCTAACTGGAGAAGATATCCCTTCTAATTCCACCTTTGTTTCAGAGAAATACAGTATCAGTGTCTCCATAGTAAGCATATTCAAAGTTGATATATTCTGATGACTTTTTCTATGCAGCTAGAGTAGGCTATTTTATCATTTTATCATATTAGTAAAATAATGCATTCATTTTTTTCTTATTAATATTTGTACTTGTTAATCAAAATTATTATTTTTTCAGTTCTATAGTAGGCTAGGAAAAATGTTGATATATCTTCTTTATGTTTTCTTTTATAAACAAAACAGTCTGAATATAGTTCAAAAGCAGATTCTTTTCTAGGCACAGCATTCAAAAAATTGTATGCATGCCACATTCTTGAGAATCAGCAACTATGTGAAATGAATATTCAAAGAAAAAACAAATCTCTCTATGCCACTTTTGCAAGGCTAGTTGAGTGCCTTGTTAAAGCAGGCAATGTTCCCAATACTAGAGTATAAATTGAAGCCATCTAAGAAATCTTACACAGACGAGGCCCACTCACTTCAGGGAAATCTAGGCAAAATAAGATTCAAGGCAGTCTAACATTAAAATAGCTACCTTTCAGAAGCATCTCTGTAATAAGTGAGTGGTTGTCTTAAACAGAAATATTTCTAGACATTCTGAGCTCAAGGAAAGCATAGCTTATGAACACATTTGATTGAGGCTTAGAAAGATTTTTTTTGATTCTCTATTATACATCATAAAGAAAAAATCTAATAAAAATAATAAAAACTAGTCTAAATTACATAGATCTTAGAAATCATATATTTGATGCACTGTCTTAAAACAATATTTCAAGTCAGACCACAACAATATATTTCTTTTCCAATATATTATAAAGTAATGAAGACTAAAGATTAAATCTTTGATGCAAATGATAAAACAGATTAATTTTTTGATGAAAATGTGAATTACTGAAAATAACTTACATAATATAGTTAAATGAATAAAATATATAATTTTATTCACAAATAAATATTAATTGCCTCTGTTAAATAACTGCTAAATTTTCTTGAGCATGACTATATATATATATATATATTCTTTTCATTTTAGTTTCATTTGATTTTTATGGTACCCTCCATTGTTCTCCCTCATCCCCTTTAGCCTCACTCTACTTCTCATCTTTTATTAGTGAATAAGCTTTCAAAGAGAGTGACTCCCACTTCCAGCAAGCTTTAACTGTTATCTGGGTGGGGAATTTCCTATCAAGACCCTCCCTATCAAAGAATGTTGACTAGCTCTATTGTGCACATGTGTTATAAAGATGACAACAGGGCTGGAGAGATGGCTTAGCGGTTAAGCACTTGCCTGTGAAGCCTAACGACCCCGGTTCGAGGCTCCACTCCCCAGGACCCATGTTAGCCAGATGCACAAGGGGGAACATGCGTCTGGAGTTCGTTTGCAGTGGCTGGAGGCCCTGGCACGCCCGTTCTCTCTCTCTCTATCTGCCTCTTTCTCTCTGTGTCTGTCTGTCACTCTCAAATACTAAATAAATAAAATTAAAAAAAAAAAAAGATGACAACAGCTTCTGTTCATGAGTTCAGTGGCCTTGTCAGGTCTGGATGTCAGTGTTACTCAACACTCCTCTCCATTTTATAGCTCTTACTATCTATTTGTCAAGTCTTCCATGATGTTCTCTGAGCCTGGAGAGAATGATGCGTATTTCTCATTTAGGCATGAGAACTCATCACTTCCTTATTGTCAGCACTTGACCATTTTAATTTTCTGCACTGACCACCTCAAAGTGTCTTAACTGCTGAGCCATCTCTCCAGAACATCTTTCTATATCTTTGTATCCGCAGGTCAGTAATGCTCTCAGCCCTCATCAGAAAAGCTCATTAAAATAATCTTTTTTTGTAACACATTAAATTTCATTTTCTTTACTTTCAATGGAAGATTTATACTTATCTGAGAATGGGAGATTTCCAGGATAAATGTTTACTATTGAAATGAAGGGGTAGATGTATTTTCCCAGCAATCCCTATTAAAATATTAAACCAAATATAAATACACTGTTTGCATATGGTACCAAAGAGAAGAACAATATACATCGCAAAGTAACTATAAATGTCTTACATACTAGGGTTTTATTGCCTGATTAACGGATGGCACAAAAAGAAAAAAAAGCACCTACTTGACTTCATATTTGTAAATCATATGTAAGCATGCTAGGGCTTTCATCACCACATTTTGAGATTTGACTTTCTAAAGCTAGAAAGCATTACCTTGTTATTTTGGGAAGATCTGAGTCTTCAATCTTGGTACGCTGTCACCAGATTTATTCCTACCAAAAGTTTCATAACATCATTTCAGATTCAATACTTCACTACTCTATAAGATTTTCACCTGTTCACTCCTCATATTTTTAAAAGCAAGAGCTATAAAAATTAATTAACCAGCTTTATAAAATAAAACTTAAGGTTTCAAATTGATTTTCCCTTGATAATAGTAATATAATTCTCTTTAATAATTATTTTTAGCTTAGCATGGTGCTGCATACCTTTAATCTCAGCACTCAGGAAGCAGAGATAGAAGTCACGATGAGTTTGAGGTCACCCTGAGACTACATAGTGGATTCCAGGTCAACCATTGCTAGTGGAAGACTGTACATCAAAATAATTCTTTTTAAAAATTGTTTTCTGCAAGAAACATTAATTCTGAGCACTAAGTTCATTATACCCTAGACTGAAAGTTCCTCAGGACAAGAGACTTTTGCCTATATCTAAATACTAAACAGTTGCTCAAGCAAAATGAATAACATGTATACTATAAAGAATTTGCCACTGAGAGAGTGACATTGGCATGAAGGGTAAGGGTAAATCTGGTGTTGGTGGGGAAGGTCAAGGTAGAAGGAAGCAGGGTTGTGGAATGCTAAACCCAAGGGAAGAAATATCACATATAAACCAATGTTGAAATTAAAGAAGAAATTTAAATTCTATCAGTCTTTCATAAGCATTTGTTGTTTTTCCAAAGAAGTTTCACTAATATAGTTTTCTTGCCCTTTTTCTCCTGATCAAGGATTTTTTTTTACTGCTTTCATAATCCCAAAGCAGAAATTTAATATCCTAGTGAATTCAGAACTTAGATGGCCATAATAAAACTGTCTCTAAATTATGGCTTACAACGAGGTATTTTATAGGTAGTATATACATTCCTTCTCTGTTATACGTGGTCTCAGATCAGGAAAATTAATGTTTTCGGTACCTTATAGACCAATTCTTTTTGTTTATGGATGGGACCCATGATTTTATGTTTTTCTCACAAAATTACAACTGCTGAATTTCATAGAACTATTTTTCTATCCTATTTGGAGGTATTCCTCCATTGAGACAGAGATTATTAATAAGTAGATTAACTTTTAACATGAATTTTAAAAAATTGTTTAAATAAACATTTGGGGGGGGTTACCAAGGTTAACTTTACTGTTGTCTATTGTGAATAACTATTATCATCACAGTGGAAAGGCTGTTTTTATTTTGTTCATAATTACATAGTAACAAAATTCATCACATTGACAGAAAATAAGTATATGATCACTACAACAAAATCAGCAAAGCACTAAATATATATTCATGGAAAGGAAAAACCTAGAAAAGTTAGAATTAAAGTATGGCAATTGCTACAGAACATCTTTATAATCTCAAAACAAAGAGATTCTTATAATGAATTAGTGAATTATTGACAAATTAGATAGGACAAAGGTATGTCCACAATTAGCATGTATAATAAGCATTGATTTAACAGATTCACCCACTATAAAAAGAATAAGAGTGAATTAAGCTAATTGTAGTTTGTATATATAGTAGAGTAGTATTCAACAATGAAAATGAATGAGTCATTGCTATATGTGCCAACATCAATAAGCCAAAGAAAAACAATGTTTATTTATAAATGTTTCCAAACAAATCACATTGGTCTATGCCATTAGAAACCAGGAAACTACTTATCCTTGAAGAACAACTGTTCCTTAGTAAAACAGAAGTTCTCATAGCCCCTGATAAGATTCATTCTTGACTTATATATTGTTTATAGAAAAATGCTCACTTTTTAAAGTCTGGTTGGTTTATGATTTACTTACTATTCTATCTGCAATTTATAATTCTACTAATATAATTTAAAGGGCAATCTCCAAATATTCCCTCTATAAAATTCTTAATTATATGGTATAATAGTAATATGTGCCAATGTATAATAATACATCAATAACATATATGTTGCAGTTAGCTTCATGTTGCTGGATGAATACCCAACCAGAAGCAGATTATTGGAGGAAAATGTTTATAGATTCCAGGGGAAGCTTCAGCATGGTGGAAAAGAATGATTCCCTTCAGCATACATCCACAGTAAAGATTTTAGAAAATCAACAGCTTCAAGCATGAACAGCTGAAGAAGCAGAACGAAAATCCATAGCACAAGCTGGCTCTCTCACACCAAGAAGTGTTAGACTCAAGATTTGCCCCCAGTACCTACTCAAGCAGGGGTCCACCCACTGAAAACTAAGTAGGAAGCTTAACCTTAATCAAAATATACAAGTCTATGGGGGACAAAGATTTACATTCAAACCACCACATTATATCCCTGGCTCCTATATACTCATGACCATCTCACAAAGCAAAATATACTAATTACATCTTCAAAATTGGGCAAAGTCCAAAGTCTCATCTGAGATTCAAGATTGTCTCTTAGCTATGAGACCTACAAAATCACAACAAAATTGACACTTTCAGCACATAATGGCACAGAGTAAACATTCCCATTACCAAAGGAAAGTCTTTACCAGTGTAAACTAGATAAACATTTCATAAACAACAGCTGAAGTTCCAAGTCCAATGTGTATAAGTAGAGATAAAATCCCTGGGTTTCCAATTTCCCTCCTCCAGCTTGAATGGTCAAATCTCTGGGAAAACTTTATCCTGAACCAGCAGTTCTCCATGGCAACCATTCCAAAGCACTGGAGTATCCAAAAGATCGTCAAGTCTGTACTGTAAACAACAATTCTTATTTATATCTCCAAACAAGGGATTTTGGGTTCCATGTAGACATTTCAACACTGTTTCACATGCCACAATTTGGTGGCTTCTAAAAACAGTTCATCCTCATAGCTCCATGCAATGGACATACTGGGTCTCCATACAGAGACTTTAATCTGCGTCATATTGTGGCATTTCAGTGGCTCCTGGAACTGTGTACAATTCGTGACCCACTTCCCTACATTTTTATACTTCCAAAACCAATACCAGGTGGGTAGCTTAGAACATAAAGCCTTACTTCGAAGAGAGAATACTCCTTTGGAATTCTTCCTCAAGTCTCCTGCTTGCACAATAATTTGCATTCCTATGAGCTTGTGCCTTTCATGGCTCATTCTCAGGACACCAAATCCATTGTCCAAATGGAAAATAGTAGGCCCACCCTACTATTTTGGTGGTAATCTCCTAACAATTATAGCTTAAGTAACTTAAAACCAGTATCTGTGCCTGTAACTTTAAACTTGCTAGAACTTTTTCCTGTGAAAGATAAAATATGCATCTTTCCTCTTTCTGCCAAGCACCCCAGTACATTACTTTAAAATTCAACCTTGCTCAGATTCTCAGGGTAGGTGCAGAAGAATGCAACCAGCCTTTCTGCCAGTAGCCAAGTCCCAACAAAGTCCTCTACTACCCCTTTGAAAGTTCATTAGCAAGCCTTCACACTGCACAATACTCTTTGCATTTAGCATTTTCAAATTCTCACCACAACAACCTATAAAGCTCTGCTTACAACACTACAAGTCTTCTTCAGTCCCCAGCACCACATCCTCCCATATTCCTACCCAAATCACATTCCAAAAAAGGAAAAATCACATGGTCACATTCATCATAGCAACAACCCCACTCCTAGTAACATTTTTAGGTTGTAGTTATCCTCACATTTCTGGGATAAACACCTGGCCAGAAGTAGCTTATGGGAGGAAAAGGTATATTTTTGGATTACAGATCCCAAGGGAAACATCATCATGATGGAAGAAGCTATTTCCTTTTAGGCACATCCATAGAATAAGGAGATAAAAATAACACCCTAAAGCACAAACAGCCCCAAATGTAAAAGTGGACAGGTCTCAAGCTGAATCTCCACTTACCTAGTACAGCTGGACTCAAAATTTTCCCCAAGTGATACACTTACTCCAGCATGGCTTAACCTGCTAAAGACCAAGAAGGAATGTTAATCAAAAATATCTAAAGTCTTAGACTATGGGGGACATACATTTATATTTAAACCATCAGAATATAGGAATAGTGTGTTATATAATATTTCTATGAAATGTCATGTACATAAATAATATAGCTATACCTAATATTTATCATGCCTAATGAATTTTACATAAAACTTTACTTGTTTATATGTTTACAATTAAAATATCATGATTCTATTATACAAACAAACATAATATAGGAAATTACATCATAACACAGACAAAAATATATAATAATTGCAGATAGCACATATGCTTATCTTCTGAATTATTCTAACAACTTCACATATTCATGTATGTAAAATCTAAAAACTTCTATTAAATTTAATTTATTCACAGATAATAGGACTTCACAGGATACAGGATGCCATATAGGTATGTTCTCCAATGAAACATGACTAGTTTATGACAGACTGTGTCAGATAGCCAGCTCTATGCATGGAGAGAAAAGATAGAAAGCTGCTCCATCTTTATCAGGCACACACCTGAAAAGTGTATTCACCATCTCATGATATGGGACAAAACACTATTTTGGTTTTAAGAGATCTATTTCTACTCTTGTCTGTACTGAGTTCATATTGTTGATTTTTTCCTGCTTGTAAAATTTGTCCTACAATCATTCTTCATTTTCTTCAAACACAGATTTAGTTTCTTGTTGTTGTAGCAACTCAATGAATAATTTCATACCAATAAGTCACCTGCTATAGTTTCCATAAATATCTGAAGACAACTTTAACTCAAATTTTCATGTGTAAAATATACTAATTTTTTTATTGAGCACATGCATTCAACTAAGTCAGACAATAAATATCCTATAACATACCATGAGCATTAGTGATGACATTCAATGAATTTATTACAATATATTAGGCCCATAGTGATGAATTATTTTATTTTATTTTATTTTATTGTTTTATTTTTAGTTGGCATACAGAGATTTTGGAATCATTCATTCTTGCATTTTTCAATTATTTTTTAAAATTATTTATTAGTTTATTTATTTATTTTGTGTGTGACAGAGAGGTAGATCAAGAGAGAGAATAGCATGGGTGTGCTAGGGCCACTAGCCACTGCAAAAAAAAGCTTCAAACACATGCATCTCTTTGTGCATCTGACTTATGTGAGTATGGGAAAATCAAATCTGGGTCCTTAGACTTCACAGGCAAATGCCTTAACTGCTAAACCACCTCTCCAGTGCCATTTTTGAATTTTTAAATTCATTTATTTACTTGATTGTCCTGACCCCCCCCCTCTTCTCCCCATAGATTTCTACTCCCCCATTTCCCCTCACTTCTGCTATTATCCTCTCCCCTTCAGTTTGCATGTCACATACGTCTTTTAATCCTTCCCTTATCACAATTCCTGCTCTTCTCTTTATTCTGGCTCTTTGTTACCATTCTACCTTAAAAGGTTCATGTATATTATAGATATATTTTAGATAAATAGATGATACATAGATAGATAGGTAGCTAAATAGATAGATGATAGATAGATGAGAGATAGAGAGATAGAAAGATGATAGATAGATGACAAATAGAAGATAGGTAGATAGATAGATAAATAGAATGATAGATAGATAGATGATAGATAGATAGGTAGATAGATAGATAGATAGATAGATAGATAGATAGATGACAGATAGATATAGATAGTACAAACTGGATGTTCATATCAAACAGGTCATAATGTATTCATGTTTCTAAATTTCTGAGTTTGGGTCACTTCACTTAATATAATTCTTTCCAGATCCATTTACTTTCCTCAAATTTTCATAATTTTATTTTTCTGAACTGCTGAATAAAATTCCATTGTGTATATGTACCACACTTTCATTATCTATTAATCTGTTTATAAGCATCTAGGCTGATTGCAATTTTAACTGTTATAATTATAGTATCAATAGGCATGGATGTGAAGTATCTCTGTAGTGAGTGAGGAGTCCTTAAGGTATATACTCAGAAGTGTTACTGCAGGGTTGTAAGAATGGTTTATTTTGAATTTTTGAGAAGCTCCATACTGAATTCCATAAGTATACAAATTTACACTCACTCTAGTAGTGAATATGAATTTGTCTTTCCCTGGATCTTTGCCAGCATTTTTTTGTGAGTTTTCTTGTTGACAACCACTCTGACTGGGTTAACATGGAATCTCAAAGTGGTTTTAGTTTGAATTTCATAGATGAAAAGGGATATTGATCATATTTTTTAAAGCATTTATTAGTCATTGGATTTTTGTTCTTTATGAATTGTTTGATTATACCATTTGATGATTGGCAGAGTTATTAGCTCCATTTGAGATGTTCTCCTATTTTGCATGCTTTATTTTTGCTTTGCCTATTGTTTCTTTTTGCTGTTACCCCACTTGTCATGTATTGGGGTTATTTCTTATGGTATTGGAGTCTTGTTCAGAAGATTATCGCCTGTGCCTAGATCTTGAAATTTGTTCCCTATGTTTTTTTTTTTTTTTTTCCTCTAGCACTTTCAGTGTTTAGGGTTTTAGACTAAGGTCTTGAAAAAATTTTGAATTGATATTTGTACAGGATAAAAGAATGGGTGTATAACAGACAACCTCAGGTTTGCAGAGATGGACTTCCAAACCAGGAACAGTTATGGATGATAGGATATTTATTTAAGCCTACAGATCCAGGGAAGTTCCATAAATGCAGAAGAAGCTGTCCTGCTTCCACGGGTCCAAGCAGAAACAGAGAAGATCCACAAGCAAAAAAAAAAAAAAAAAAAAAAAAAGACAAGACAAGAGAAGAAAAATAATCCCCAAAGCCACATCACAGACAAACAAACTTCAGGAACTCCAGGTACTTTGCATAATATCTTTAGACTATAAATGCAAATACACCACCACACCTTAGGACTGGATCCTCAGATCTGCCCAGTAGTACCTCCTTCAGCCAGGTGGCCAGAGATCAAACTAAAAACAAATAAAACACTGACTATATTGGGGCACAAAATACCACATTCTGCCCCATGCATGCAATAGATTCATAACCATCTCACATTATAAATTTTATTCAGTCCAATTCCAAAAGTCTCCACAGTCTTTACCAATGTTGGGTAGTCCTAAAGTCACAAATCTCCTCTGATATTTCAGATTGTATCTTAGCTGTGAGTCTTGTAAAATCAAATAAGTTATATATTTTCAACATATAACAGCACAGAGTAAACATTTTCAACTTGTATAAGGCATAACAGGTTGATACTAGAACAATACAAACTCAACAGACATCAAGGAAACATCAAACTTCTGCAGTTCTAATCCTATATCACAACCAGTCACTGACAGTCTCTAGATTTTCCAATTCTGCCCCTCAAGCTGGGCAGAGTAGTCAGGGAAAACTTTCATCCCTAGCCAACAACCTTCATGGAAACCCTTGCACAGTCCTGGTAGATCTCCTGTAACTCCCAGTACAAGCATGTGGCTATCATCCACAATGAGCTTTTGATCAGAGAGACCTACAAGTTTTCCTAAAACAAAGACAGATTTCTGTCAGAGTACTTGATGGCCCACCAAACGTTAGTGGTAAGACCCTACTGCTGAAGACACCATATGTGGTTGACACGTAAAATGGAATGACATTGCTGGAAGCTGGAAGAGAGTCAGTCCTCAGACAGTCAGCTGTCTAGTGCCAGAAGGTGCTACATGGGTGACTGGGGGGAAATGACCAATATCTGTCCAAGCAACTCATGGTGTAACTTACTTAGTAGCAAATAACCTGCCGTGATTCTCACACAAGTGCAATAGTGGCACACAGCCATGGTGGAAAACCAATTACTCTTGATTTGGCTAACTGATCCCCTCAGTGGAACGGGACCCATAGTTGGTGCTGGGAAACAAGTCAGAACCATATCCAAACATGAGCCCTCTCTCCATTATCAAGCTACCCCCAATCATGGGCTACAAGAGGGCCTACACCTATTAAATTCTCTATAAAAAAAATAAGGGTTATCCCATTTGTCTAGTGCTAACTTTATTCTCCGTTGGAGAATCTGCTTCTCTTTTTCAGATAGATGCAGATGCTAAGGAGAGAACCACCCCATCATACCTCAAAAGGGCCCCAGCTGAAACTAAGAATAATTGGCAAAACAAGCAAGGGTGCTGTTTTCTTGGTGAACCTGTACCTGCACAAGGGTGAAGGAGATGACACAGAGAACAATCAACTCCTACCAAATCAGATATCCAGAGACACAGAGGCTCCAACACCTCATCACTGAAGCAGACCCAAAATGAACCCAACATGGCTCAGGGAAATTTTGCGGAAGAGGGGGCAGAAAAAATGTCAGAGTCACACGTTGGGTCATGATAGGCAGAGACATTTCTCCTGCCCATAACTGTGGGCTAACTCCACAATACACGACCTATATACCTCAACAAGGAGAGGTTAGGTGTAGGGGGTAGGACATGGACGAGCCTAACAAGGGTACTTACTTGACTGTATTCACGGAGTACAAAACTAATTAATAATATTAATAAAAAAATCCTAAGGTCTCCATGCAAATCATGGTCCATTTTCCAAAGGTTCTTCCAGCCTAATCATGAGGTTCATCACATCATGCCTATACGCCGCATCTCAGCAGCAGCTCCTGGAAACATCTGTGCACTTCTTGACCTACTCTATGCATTTTTTCATGCTTCCAAAACCAATGCCAGGTGTGCAGGTAAGTCATATTATTAATTCAGGGAAGAAATAATTCATGACCTTGAAAAGTATGTTCTTTCTCTAGTCAGCTCTTTCCAAAAGAGTTTGCATGTCTATCATAGTCTTTCCTCAGACATCATTTCAATTATCGTAATGTAAAGCAAGAGGGTCATCTTTTAAGATTGCTAGTGGTTGATAATAGCAGCTTCAGTAATCTAAGACCAGTCTCAGTCTCAGTGCCTGTAATTTTAACTTGCTTGAGGTTTTCCAACTTAAAATCTTAAATATCTTACTCCAGTATCTTTAGCCAAGCATATAAGCATATTAAAAATTTAACCTTGGTCAAACTCTCTGGCCCTGGGCAACTAGCCCTTATACCAGTATACCAGTTCCAACAAAGTCTTTTGTAGTCTTTCTTTGCCCTAGAAAGTTCATATGCAAAGCCTCCAAGTTCAATTCTCTCTGCATTTAGCATTTTCAAACTCTCACAGGGATAGTCCATAATACTTGGCTTACCACTACAGAAGGCATCTTCAGCTGCAAGTACCAAGTTTATGCCCCTTCCTCCAAAACAAAAGTTGCATACAACCAAAATCCACATGGTCAGATTCATCTTATCCCACTCCTTCTCCCTCTGCATCCTAGATGCTTGGATTAAAGGTGTGTGCCACCACACCCAGCTATGTACGGTGTTTTTGTAGCAGTACCACACTGTCTTTTTCACTATTTCTCAGTAGTTAATTTGAGATCAGGTATTGTGATACCTCCAGCTATACTCTTTCTCTAAGAGTGCTTCCATATGAATTTCTGAATTATTTTTTTCTACCACATTGTGAAATGTCATGAGAATTTCCATGAGTATTGCATTGAATCAGTACATACCTTTTAGCAATGTAGCCATTTTCACAATAATGCTGTTAATCCAGGAGCTTTGAAGGTGTTTCCATCATCTAGTTTTCTCTTTGATTCCTTCTTTTAGTGTCTTGAAGATTTGATTTTAAAAGGTCTTTCACATTTTGGTTAGGTTTATCTCTAACTACTTAAATTTTTTGGAGCACATTATGAATAGGATGCATTCCTTGATTTCTTTCTCTGCAAGTACCTTATTGGTGTATAGTAAAGCTACTGATTTTTGTGTTAATTTTGTATTCTGCATTGTTACTGAAAGTATTTTAGATCTAGGAGTTTTCTTGTAGATTATATAGAACCTTTTAAGCAAAGAGCAATGCCATCTGCAAAAATGAGTACTTTGATTTTTTTTTATTTTCTATTTTTACCTCTTTGGTGTCTTTTTGTCTTATCACTAGAGCTAAGACATCAAGCACTAGATTTAATAGAAGTGGCGACAGTGGGCATTTTTGCCTCATTCCTGATTTTAGAGGAAATGATCCCTGCTTTTCTAATTTAGTATAATGTTGGCTATGTTTTTTTCCGCATATGGCCTTTATTATTTTGAAGTATGTTCCATCTGTTCTTCCCTTCTCTAGGATTTTTGTCATGTTGGATTTTTTGAATGCCTTTTCTTCATCAGTTGAGATCATCTTGTGATTGCTATCATTTGTAGTTATGTATATGGTGTCTTATATTTATTGAATTATTGATGGTCCAGTGGTTAAATACAATTGCTTGCAAAGCTTGGCAGCCCAGATTTGATTCCCTAGTACTCACATATAGACAGACACACAAAATGAGGCATGCATTTGAAGCACATTTATAGTGGCAAGAGGCCCTAGAATGTCCATTATTTATTTCAAATAAATGAATACAAATATTTTAAAACAGTCTAAGAGAATTCAGCAGTGAATTCTGTCAGTCCAGGGCTTTTCTTTGTGGTCAGAATTTTAATTACACCTTCAAACTTATGGCTTGTAATGACTCTTTTTTTAAGTTATAGATAGCTTTGAAATTTAACTTTCTGGGATTTTATAGCTTAAGAAATTTTTCCACTTCTTCTGGGTTTTGTAGCTTTTGGAATATGTTTCCAAAGTGTTCTATATGATATTTTGTATTTCCTTGAGCTCTATTGTAAGAACTCCCTTTTATTGTCTGATTTTGTTAATTTGGTCTTCTCTCATTATTACTTTGGCTAAGGGTTTATAAAGCATATTTATTTTCTCAAAATACCAATTATTTGTTTGATTGATTTTTATATATTGTTCTTTTATTGTCTATTTCATTAATTTCTGTCCTTATCTTTATTACTTGTGAGTTAGTAGATTCTTACAGAGGTTTTAGTCATCAGCTAGTGTAAGTTACAATAAGTTTCATTATGATCTCATTCACTCTACAGTAGCTATACAATTTTAAATGAAAATATATCTTTATTATATTTGACACTTTGTTCTTATTATGTGTCCATTTTTGAATTCTAAGAGTGTCAAAAAGAAGATAAAATGTTAAGTGATCTTGTTTTAAGTTAGTGTATGTTTATATTAAGATAATCATGAATTAAGTAAAAGAAAATATGAAAACATATAGTGATTGCATATATCATATAAACATCATAAGAAACACAGTTTTTCTTGTTTTCTGTCTTCTTTCTCTGTTACTGTGTCCTTGTGTTCCTGAGTGTGCATGTAAATATGGTAGTATACTATTTGTTATATCTAAAATGTTATTACCTATTATTACCTCAAATTTGTGTAGATCACTTTTAATCATTGAGAAGTCCCTTGAGCATATGTACTGTAGCTACTCACAGAAAAAATGCAGATTGATTTAAAATTTCTTTCTCCTATTTGACTTTTCCTGAAGGCATGTGAACAAATGTCTATTTGCCCCAGATAGGATACTGATGACTGACTAAAGGAATGAATCCACCCAAGTGTAGATTGTTGAACCAGTAATTTATTGTGATTATTTACAAGATCAGAGTAGCTGAAAGGCAGCTACATTACTGAAAATCCCACAATAATGGATGACAACTCATGAGATCTGCATTCTTGAGAGCTCGGCCTATCTTCTAGGCTGATCCAAAAAAAAAAAAAAAAAAAAAAAAAAAAAAAAAAACTCCATTCCCAGCATTTATTACTATTGATATAACCTTGCCAGTCCACTAGAAGTGAATGTTTTAATTTAGATTAAATAGCTAAATAACATTATAGTAGGAAAAATATTATAATAAACATTGCCCTTCATTCATGTGATTCATGTGACATGCAGATTTAAGATTTTCATTTTCAGGATTTAATCTCCAGTCCAGATATCTACTAGTTCCATGACTGACCAAGGCAATAAAATCTATGAATCTCATTTATATCATCTGGAAAATAAGGTTGTTAAGAGTATTATTCCATAGAGCTACTATAAGCAATAAGTGGTGTATTAGTACTAAATATACAGACATTAGAAAACCATACGCAGTCAATAAGCACATGTGTTTATTTTGTGATAGTTTTTTTAATTTGTTATTTTCTATGAAGAGATTCCTAAAACCACAATTAAAGATTCAAAGCTTCTTATGATTTTTTTAGTCTTAGTATTTATTTCTTTAAAATTTTCTCAAAAGGCTGCAACAGATGGTTATTTACACCTTAATGGCAAAATAGGAACTTGGATTTAAACAGTACTTGGCATGTGTGTGTTGTAATCTCATTCACATAAACCTTAGAAAATTTGATATGTTAAAGTTGACACTTTCATTTGTATAGTATTCAACTACAAATGATGCTAAACATGAGAATGAATGTTTACATGCCACGTACTGTTATTCTTGCTGTCTATTATTGAATTAGGGAGTGTGCTTCAAAATTAAAGTTGTGTATTTTTTCTGTTCCTTCATATAGCATTTCTGAGATTGATAAACTATGAATTGATAAAGTCAGTTATCCTGTACTCTATTAGTGTTATTTCAATGTCATAGTGCTATTGCCTGTGGAATTAGTTTTGAAATGATACCGGGAGTATCAGCCTCTTGTTTTCTGTATTTTTATTTTGCTGTGCTTCTTATATCTAAAACTGTTTATATAGTCACTTGAATTTTTCTCTGAATTTCTTGTTATTTGCAATTCTTAATTGTTCATTGTCTCTATCACAATATTTTTTGCTTCTCTATAGCATTCTTCCACTTCCAATTTTCTGAAATAGAATCTCTTTCTAGAGAGAGACATTTTATCATTCTTGTCCACTCATTGAATCAATGTCTACTTTGTTTTCTGTGATCTGTTTTAAGGATTCCTGGGAAATGTTGGTACTAGTCCGGGTTCTCTATAGGAACAGAACCAATGGAACAAATATATAATACAAATAGGATTTATTGGATTAGCATATAGGATAAGAGCTGGGCCATCCCACAATTTCTGTCTGTAGGCTTGACTATCAAGGTACCTGGTAGCTGCTCAGTCCATAAGGCTGGATGCCTTAGCAGTCCCAGTGTGGTACAGAAGGTATGAAGGAGAGCCTAGTAAAAAGCACATACTAGCAAGCAGCAAATGCAGCCAGGCGAAAGGGCTGTATTTGCTAAGGGGATTTTAGATGTAGTCCACAACCAGGACAGCTACCTAGTCTGGAGGGAGGATAGTCTCCCTCAGGTAATCCACCCTGGAAACATCTTCATAGACCAGCCCAAGAGATGTGGATCAAACATACAAATTTGACATCAGAACTTATCCATTATGATGTTAAAACACAAAAAATATATTTTTCACATCCTGGGAACAGGGCATTATATTTATTAGTAATAGAACAAATCCAGATTTATATAACTGTATATGACCACTTTCCTGACAGATTAGGTAATATAAATAATAGGAAGTAACATATATAATTCATTTTTGTAAACTAAAACTAAAATTATAGCAGCATCAGCTTCAAGTTTATTATTATATTAGTTACCTTTCCTCACCTATAATAATTTACTTTAGATAAGCAACTTATATAAGGAAAAGATTTATATTTACTCAGTATGTGAGAACTTCCAGCTTGTGGTTAGTTGTTCCAGTGCTGTGTTAGCTTTCATCTCCTTTCAATAGCATCACCCTATGAAAAGAAGTATATAAATATTATGATATTAAAAGAAGACACTCTAATAAATGCTTTCATGAATTTATGCATTTCTATATAAATTATCCCACTTCATGGTCCGAGAGCTTCCAATTGTATTGTTCCTTAAAAAGTGATACTGAGGTGGTAGATCAGAACCTCCCAGGGATGAATGATAATTACTGCTATGGGTAAGTTTATGCATGACTCAGACGTTTATTCCTTTCAAATATTCATGAGAAATCTACTGATATTGTGTGCAAGAAAACAAAACTCTGAAATAATTAAATGTGTACAAAATCACACTGACAAGCTGCTGCAAGGTGGCCTGCTGTATATGTTGTGTTGCTAAGTACTGCTCATTCCTTCTAGAAAGTTATTGGCTACTTAGATATTTGCAAAGCATCCATGGGATATATTATCCAGGGTTCTCTAGAGGAACAGAGCTAGTAGAACGCATATATACTATAAATGGATATTTATATGACAGGGGCTAGAGAGTCCAACATGGCTGTCTATAGGCTGTAGAGTCTGAGAATGTGGTAGCCACTAAGCCACAAAGCTAGAAACTTCAGCAGCTGCAATCTGGCATGAGATGCTTGGTTGATTTCTGGGGCAGGGTCTTTGACCCTTGCCTAATTCTTTGAGAAATTACCTATCCCAAGCCATTCCTGTTGATTTCCATTCCTGTGACATTGACAATAAAGATTATTGTTCTGAAAACAAAGTTATGAAGATTGTAGAATCAAGCTTCATAGAAAAATAGGGCTACCTTATAGTTGTATTATGGAAATAAAAATTATCATTTTATTAAAATATTTTCATTTAATTTTTTGCAAAGAGAGAGAGATAGAAGAGGCTGGGGGAGAGAATGGGCATTCCAGTGCTCTAGCTGCTGCAAATGAACTCCAGATGCATATTCCACTTTTTGTATCTAGCTTTATGTGGGTTCTGGGGAATAAAACCTGTTTGTTAGGTCCTGCAAGTAAGTGCCTTAAACACTGAGCTATCTCTCCAGTCCATAACAATACTATTTTGTACTGTTTTCTTTTGTTTGAGGTAGGGTCTTACTCTATCACAGGCTGGCCTCATACTTACTCTGTAGTCCCAGACTGGCCTCAGACTCATAATGATATTCTACCTCTGCCTCCTGAGTGCTAGGATTAAAGGTGTACACCACCACACTTGGCAGAGGTTATGATTTCTGTTTGTTTGTTTTGTTTTTCAAGGTAGGTCTCACTCTAGTTCAGACTGATCTGGAATTCACTATGTAGTCTCAGGGTGGCCTTTAACTCATGGCAATCCTTCTACCTTTGCCTCCCAGTGCTGGGATTAAAGGCGTGAACCATCATGCCCAGCTTGAGATGATGATTTTAATGGAGGGGATCATTACATGGAAAAGCATGGTTTAGATAGACTTATTCATGAATTCTATGCAAAACAGGTTTAGAAAGAAATTTGAAAGCAGAGAGATCGGTATTTCAGGTCTGAGATTCACAGTAAGGAAACTAATTTTATGTCCTATGATTTGTGTGCTCTGTCTCTATCTTGCAACTGTTCTAGTGGGAGTTTTTTCACCTGCGCTTGGAAGCATGATCTCATTCCAGACTCAGTGATTTTGGGATTAGCAGTGAGAAATGAAATCCTGAACTTGTTCCTTCAGCTGCAATGGATGTATTGTGTGCACTGTTATATTTTAGTTTTTATTCATTTAAATTTCTAAAATTGATGTCTGCATTTGTCCACTTCTCATACCTATAAAAATAGCTATTTTTCCTTCATTTCCCTAAACTTCAGAAACAATCATTGTCAAGTTCTTAAGTAACCTCTCTTTGTAAGCTCTGTGGGTTCTCCTCTGTGCCCATGTTCCTGGAAGTTAAAGCCATTTTTAAATCCATTATTTCAGTAGCTTGTCCCTAAAGTGCTGTTTTCTCCTGGTTGATGTCACCCGACTTCCCTGACTCAGTATATTTCTCACCTGATAGGCCTTTACTAATAAAGGATTTCCAAATACTGATCTTGCCTATATTCCTCCAGTAACCCTATCCTGTATATCCCACTTCTATTTCCCACTGGCTGCTTTTTGAGCTTCCTGTTATCAATAAAGACAAAGTACAGACATTTATTTCACTCTGAATATGTTTACATAATGCTCTCACTTTGGTACATGGTACCACTATTCACTCATGCTAAAATCTAGGATGCTTTCTAATTATTTTCTCCAGCTGAACCAGTCCTCAACCTAATCTAAAAAAATTATCACTTGTCTATTCTCAGTATTGTTACAACCCAAACCATAATTATGGCTCCATTAAACTTGATAAATTTTCTCCCTTGTTTGCTTGCATTTCCTCTTCCACTTACACAGTTTTTTCACCACATAAAATCTAGTAATCTTTTAGAAATAAAATTTTCACGTTTTTGATGGTTTTCATGGCACTTGAAAGAAATTCAAAAACCCCATATTGTCTGCAAAGCAATCCAATATGTCTTCCAAAGACTTGTCTGCCACTGCTTCCTGTCTTCTATTCAACACTTCAGATCAGGTTCTGACTATAGTAGCTAGTCTTTTCTAGATTCCTCATAGTCCTCAGCTTTATTTTAGCTTCAACATCTTCTTTTGCACTATTGTCTTCTCCCATTTCCTCTGTGGCTTGTCCCTTGGTTTTCAAATGATCCATTGTTGGAAATACTTTGACAATCTTAACAACTTTATATATGCTCATGACAGAAGCCCTTTCACTAGGTATCTGGTATAAGGTAGCCCTGTCTTTTTTCCCCTCCTCCTCCAACCTCAGTTTTCTTTTTAAACACACCATCCTATATTATCTTCTCAATGCTAATACAAAAATTTCTAATTGCTAAAGTTTAATTCTTTCCTTGCTGTAAGCTTCAGATGTTATCTGATGATAGGTTTAGCCTTTGGATTGGTGGAAGCTAGTTGTCTGTTAATACATTCCTCAAAGATTTTACCCAATCAATCAATGGTCACAAAGAAGTTAGGTCAAACACAGAGCAAGGTAATAAATAACTATTAAGGAGTAAAGTTAGTCATACATAATTTGGCTTTGCTCTGACAGCATTCTATTTCTCTTCAATCACTGAAGTTATATCAGTCAATCAGCCTTGTCTGATGTAGATGTAGGTGCAATCTGGAAACTTTCATCCATAGGAACTGGCCAGGCCTTTCAAGTTTTAGACCTTGAATACATAGCCCACTGTTGTTCAAATCCCTGACAAGAATCCAGAAGCTGATGATCAGTTTTATTCTTGTTCCTGGATTTCATGACATCACTCATAATGTTTTCTGAGCTCTGTGTTAGGGCTGTTGGTAAACTCCCACTCCCATCCTACAACATGTAAAACTCACAGCTTAACAATGATACTTCTGAAGCAACATGGGGACTTGGAAGATGTCTAAGAAAAAGTGTTTGCTAAGCCTTCTGCGCTGAATTCAATTCATAAGCCACCCAGGTTATAACAAGCAAAGAATGGCACAAGCATCTGCCATTGGTTGGAAGCTGCATGAGGCCCTTCTATGCATGGACCCACACAGAAAATTAGTATTTTTAAAGAGGAGCATTAACAGTATTTGTTGATCAGATATGAAATACTAAGCATAAAGATGAGGAAATATAAAATCTATTAACATTTTAACACGTGAACTAGTTTAATTAACTAGAATGTGTAACTAGCCAATGAGATGCTGAAGATACGGATGAGAAGTAAAAGAAAAATAGATAAGAGATGCAAGTGATTTGGGAAAATTTCTGTATGAATATTGTAGTTTAATTTGTGGATATGAAAAATGTCTAAGTCAACAGGTCATAAGGAATTTAGGATGTCTTAAAACTAGGCTAAAATATTGTAAGCAAGGAATAGACACAGGAAATAAAAGAGAAAAACTAGATAGCATTGAGGAAGTTACAATTAATAACAGTTGTCCCACCCCAGGATAAGAGGATCAAAATTTCTGGGGTTAAGATTTGATAGTTCAAAAATTTTAATTAACTCCCCAAGCTATTCTGAGGCATGCTGAAGTCAAAGAAATACTACGACAAGCCTTAGACTCAAATTCTATATTTAAAGTTTTCATAGCTTAAAAGTTAAGATAAAAATGTCAAAGCAAAAGCCTACATATACTTCAAAACGCATTTTTGCTAGTTTCTTTGGCACGAGTCAGTATAGAGACGATACAGTAAAGAATGAATATGAAAGAAATAGAGATAGTAGCTGAGACATCTTGAGAATAAAAAAAAAGATTTATAATTGCTTTGAAAGGTTTTAGGAGAGTTAATGAGTGACTTTGTATTTCCAAATTTGGTAATATGAATGTAGAAAATGAAAGGTTTATAGAAAAAGGATAAAATATATTTGTTAAAATATATTTGTTAGGATAGTATATGTTTTTTCATCTAAAGACAGTTTTGTGGCTAAAGTTTTTCACCATCTTTGAAAATGTATTTACTTATGATATCAGTCACTTTACACGTTGCTGTGACAAAATTTCTGGCAAATATAACTCAAAGAGGAAAGGCTTACTTCATTTTATACTTCAATGTTATAGTCCATCAGGGAGGGGTAGGCAGAAGCATTTGTACCTGTTCAGTGTGGCCAACATCACACAGCAGATGGAGATGGAAGCTAGCACTCAGTGAGCTCTCTCCATTTTATACAGTCCAAGAGTCCAGTCCATAGAATGATGCTACCCAAAATAAAAGTGAGTCTTAACCATCCCAATTAACCTAATAATAATAATAATTTCTCACAGCCATGCCCAGAGCTTAAACTAATCTAGATGATCCATAACATGTGATTCTAAGTCCTAATAAGTTTACAATGTAAACTATCACATTCATGTAACATATTTTTATGACTAGATGAAAATCTTATTGTGTATACTTTATTAACAGGTTCCATGACGTCTATGCCGGAAACCTATTGAAGTCATGGTTTACTGATTTTTTTTAAATAATTTTTCTATATAAGTTCTTTACTTGAAAAAAATATACAAAATTGTTTCATATAAATATCATCTGATATACTAACCTTTTTATATAATTTATGTTTGGAAGGTGAAACATCTTTAATTGACCCATCAGGTATTTATGTGATACAATTATGTAGTAAGTAGTCTGTTCCCTGCTAAACCCAAAGTCCACAAAACTATCTTGATTATCAAGAAAATAAAATCTAGTTAATGAAATGGTGATAATAGCTAATGTTACTGAACAATCATAATCACCCTTAAACTTCTGCCTCATGCTGAATACTTATAGCTATCTAATGAGAAAGGTAAATTTGTCAGGATTAACTCCATACTATAGATAAGGAAACTGAAAGACTTAAGGAATACTATTTTACCAGAAACATAAAACTCTTAGGAGGAAGAGATAGGGTAAATAATTCTCTTACTAGTAAAACACTGCATTATTCCAACTCCTAGGGAAGATATTATTGCATTGAGTACTGAGAGACAATTTATCCTTTAACACTGAATATATTGAATTACAGTTGTTGCTTAGAGGGAAAAATGTTGAATAGTTAGAGCTGGAACAAGTGGGAGTCTGTGAGGAACTAGAATTTTAGTTGGGCAATGAGAAATCAGAATCTTTGGAGATAATCAAAGTGTGATTGAGTCCATAATAAATGTCTACTTATATTAATATGTTTATATTTTAAATGTAATTTTATACTTGCTGAAAAGTTACAAATATTGTTATATCCTTTCTTGTATTTTACTCTTAATATTGAATTACTTGCATTTGCATATGTCTCCCTCTTGCCTTCTAACTTCTAACTTCCCTCCCACTTTATTATGTCTCCTTGCAATCCATTCCTTTCAATGGCAAAGATTCTAAACTAAGTAGATATTTATATGACCTCAATAGAGAGACAGTAGAAAATAATTGCTACAATCCCTGACAGTTGAAAGGAAGGAACAAAAGACTCACAACAGTCCATTTTTTGCCATATCAATTTACCAACCTTGTCATGCACATGCTGTCATGTAGCTTAAACTTTTGTCACACTCCTAGTTATTTTTCCTCTAGGATCCTGACTCTCTTTAAGCTCTTGGTTTTGCCTTCTGAGACATCTACCATTTCCATAATTAATGTTCCATGCTTGCAACTGAACAGGCTTCTCAGACTGCTTTCTTATTAATTTGAATCCAAAGATATGTTTAAATTTTATACTGCTTCCTTTCCTAGTAGTACCTGTTACTCCAATTCTTTTGAAAAAAAAAAATCATAGGTTTTCTATAAACCAGATTTAAACTAAATTCAATTGATCAATATCAACACCAACATTCTCCTACAGATGTGCATTAATATATGTTAGTTCCTTTTTGAGACTTATAGTACTACCCATGAGAAACTCACTAAACACTTTCTGGATTTCCTCTATTTTATAAATTCAGTTTGTCTGCAATGTGGACATACCACAGTAGAAAAAAAAAGAAGCTTTAGTTTGGTACACAGAAAGACTTTTTTTGTATGTAATATTTTTCTCTTAGTTCAACTCTCCAAATATGTTATTCATAGGAAATTAGAAGCCACATGGCAAATTTTCCATTTTGTGTTAGCATCAGTTGGTTATTAATTTATTAGGTGAGCATGTAAACTAATGAGTTTAATCATGAAATGTCACTCCTTTCCCCCTGCACTCTTCTGTCCCAAGACCCCCTACTTATATTTTCATATACAATTTCAATAGTATCATTGGAGATACATAGTTAAATCACCCTTGTCACATGTATTATCAAATGACACAGTGGGGCCCAAAAGCCAGCTACTCCATATGAAATCCTTCTCTTTTAGTTCCTCTATGTCTTCCCCACCTTTCCTCCAGTCTCCTTTCGTGCTTTATTTCTTCCCAAAGACTCTTTCAAGGACTTCCATTTATCTTGTCCCAAGTTCCAAAGCCAACGCCACATGTTTTACATTTTACTGATTCAATCATTGTTCCATATCAGGAGCTTTTCCAAACATTATTACTGCATACATCTCTACACACAAAAAGCATTGCAAATTAACAGATACAATGATTTTCTAAACATCAGCAATTTACTCATTGAGAATGAATCAGCTTTGTACCAAGCAATATCAGGTAGTTCAGCTTAACTGAGGTGTGGGATACACGATTTAAGAATGACTATCTCACATACTTAGGCAGTTGATGTTGTCATTTGAACACTTAACTCAAAATACAGGCAGAGAGTTCAATTACCTCCACTTTGGCACTTCTGAAAACTGCTTAGCTTCCAAGAACAAGCTTTCCAAGAAAATATGGTAAAGTGCTTAAGAACTTCTACCTGGCTTTCAATGTTTTAAGGACTTCTACAGTTTAGCTTCAAAAATAATAGCATGTCTTCTCCATTCTTATAAATATATTAAATTTGACACAGAAGCCTTTTTAGGTATATATGATGGGTTCACTGTGAGCAGAACATGGGGAATGAATGTTGTTGCTGAAGCCACCTTGGCAAAATACAATGTGTCATGCAATTTCTGCCAGTTTTACCCAAGGTAACTGTGCAGCAATTACCTTCTCATTGCTGGGACAAAACACCCAACTAGAAGCAGTGTATGAAGGAAAGGGTTAATTTCAGCTTGCAGTTCCAGGGGGAATTTTCAACATGGAGGTGAAAGCATGGTAGAGTAGGCATCCAGGGCATCACATTTCCACACAAAACAGGAAAAATCTTACCTGAATAAGATAGCCCTGAACATCTAGTGAGCTGAACTAACAAATGTCAAGGCTCACCACCAACAACACAAATCCTCCAACAAGGATCTACCTCCCAAAGGCTCCACCAGCACAGAACTAAGAATGAGGATTAATCACAAACACTGGAGGCTATGAGGGATACTTTACAGTCAAACCATCCTAATTTGCTACTTTGCTTTCTGAATCATAAAGATACTTGTGAAAATCCACTTACATTTACATAAATGCCAGGAATGGTGGAACAAAGCTGTAATCACAGGTCCTCAGGAAGCTGAAGGAGGAGAATTATAAGTTCAAGGCTACCCTGGGTTTCCTACTGAGTTTCATGCTAGGCTAGTAACTTAAGGACAGCCTGTCTCAAAATGAAATATTATAAGGGCTGGGATATAGCTCAGTTGTGGTGTGTTTGTTTAGCATGCACAAAGCCCTGTGCTCAATAGCCATCACTGCAAATAATTCATTAAACTTTGACCTATTAGCTTATCATGCATTGATAATTTTCCTAACATTATGTTTTTATAATGATTAGTTGGCCTAGCCATTATATGATTCTTTATGTATTTCTTAATTTCTTTATATGCATATGAACTCATGGATTATAAATTTAGTCATTAGGGTATAACCCATTATTTATTTTTTTAATAATTTTATTTTTGTTCATTTATTTATTTATTTAACAGAGAGAGAGAGAGAGAGGGAGAGAAAATGCATGTGCCAGGGCCTCCAGCCACTGCAAATGAACTCCAGATGCCCTCTTGTGCATCTAGCTAATATGTCTTGGGGAATTGATCCTGAGTCCTTTGGCTTTGCAAGCAAGCGCCTTAACTGCTAAGCCATCACTTCAGCCCCATTATTTATTTTGATGCTCAAATTATTCTAGGCAGAATATTCCAAAGACTGAGAGAGACTCTGACAGGAGCAAGACCGTGAATAGTCCTGAAGAAAAGCCTTTCTTGGGAATGTGTAGGATTGTGTAACCTACATCTGCCAACTTACCTTTCCCTACACATTTAGGAATCAACAAGCACTGAATCCATTTAAACATTATCAATGATTAGAAAGCAAGATATTAATTTTATTAACATGTCATTGATTTTATGTTCCTTCAATGAACAGAGATATATGTATGTATGTATGCATATATGTATATAAATATATTTTTCTATATGAATCCATCCATAATCTTATGAAAATGCTTGTACTGAACATTCCCAGATAGAACACTATAGAATACATTTTGACCTTCTTCTTATCAATCTATATTATGGTTTGAATCTGACATATCTCCCACTTTCTGATTACTTGTTCCATGGTTGGTGGGCATATTGTGGGAGACTGTGGAATGTTTTACAAGTGGAGCATAGCAAGCAAGAATAAGGCATGAGAATCAGACCTTTGAAGGTTAGTTATAGACTTGCTCCTGGTTCCTACAACTTCTGGTTCAGGGACCAACTTTCTGCCAACAATCTTTACCTCCTGCTTCTGCCATCATGAACTGAGCTCATCCTCCATGTCTTCCCTACCATGATGGGCTAAACCCACAAGTTTCTCTTCCTATAAGTTGTATGTGTCAAATATTTACAACACAACAATGTAAGGTAATTCATGCAATATCTGAAATTTCCTCTCTTTTCCAAAATGGTAAACCATGGGCTAATTTTAAAATGTTAAGTGCTAAACATGGAATACAAAGGAAAACTTAATGTCACTGACTCATGCTGCAACATTAGTGAAATGTAATAATTAAGCTTCAATATAATTTATATCCCTCATGAAGAGTGTGGAGAGTAAATTTTATAAAGAGATCTATAGGCATGTTCCCATTGCTTGTTGTTTCACAGCTAAAGATAAAACAAAATGAAAGGAGTGATAGATTATATTCATAGTTTAAAAACTAACTGTTGATTATATGCTACAAACTAATTTGAAACTTACCAAATAATTAACACTGAAGTCCTTTTTATCATCATTGACAAATGTCTTCTTAAATACACAACAGAATGACTACAAAAAATTTACAATAGCCAGGCATGGTGGTGCACGCCTTTAATTCCAGCACTCAGGAGGCAGAGGTAGGAAGATTGTCATGAGTTCGAGGCCACCCTGTGTCTACATGGTGAATTTCAGGTCAGCCTGAGCTAGAGTAAGCCCCTACCTCAGAAAACCATAAAAAATTTAGAATAATCACAACACTGAAGAAAATATGAACAAACTTGATGGATACAATTGTGCTAGTTAGTTTCCCAATACCATACAAAAGTAACTCATAACACTTTATCTATACATAATACGTACTTGGACTCATGCCTTTAGAACTTATAGTCAATTATTAATTGTGTCACTGTTGAGCCTGATGATGGTGGGAGCACCTAACAGAGAAAACCATTCACATCATGGCCAGGATGAAAAAGTTGAAAGTATGTGGCTTCCCCAATCTCCTTCACTTCCTTAGCACATTACTTTAACAGATGAGTTCAACAAATTTTAGATGAATTTACTGTCCTACACTACTTCCTTACATTTGTAAGCATACTATTGTATCTATATTTTTAATACATTTCAGTTTTCCAGGTGGATAACAACATTTTAATTTGTGTGTAAAATTTTATCATTATACATCTTGATTCTTGGTAATCATAATCAGACAATCGTAAATAATGGAGTTATTCATCAACATTTTAATTGTTTCATATTTTTCCTTTGAAAAGGACAATTTAATTAATAGATTTCCATTTTAATTTTATTTCTACTTTTATTTTATTGATATTTTTATTTATTTATTTTCAAGCAGAAATAGAGAGAGAGAATGGATGTACCAGGACCTCTAGCCACTGCAATCAAACCCCAGATTCATGTGCCACTTTGTGTATCTGGATATATGTGGGGCCTAGGGAACTGAACCTGGTTAGTCAGGCTTTGCAGACAAGCACCTTAAACACTGAGCCATCTCTCCAGGCCCTATAAGTTTATTTTATTAGATTTTTAGTGAATGTTTTCAGTTGCACCCTTTATATGCTAAGAACAGTTAAACAGTAGTGCCTTGTTTTAACTGAAGGGAGAAAAGAAAAAAGTTATTATCCATAATAAGTAATCTTTTCAATATATATTAAAAGAGCTTGCCCTGACTATCAGTCTAATAGTGGATGCTCTTCTGTTGTTGCGCAGCACCTGGAAGAATAAAATGATCTCTTCCTGTCGTTTTGTTGTTGTTGTTGTTGTTTGTTTGTTTGCTTTTTGTTTTTAGACAAAGTAGGGTTTCCCTGGAGCCCAGGCTGACCTGGAATTTACTCTGTAGTCTCAGGGTGACCTTGAACTCAAAGCGATCCTCCTACCTCTGCCTCCCAAGTGCTGGGATTAAAGGCGTGCACCACCACACCCTGCTCTTCCTGTAGTTTTCCATACCTGCTATTCATTGGCTTTAAAGGACATGAAGAAACCACAAATGTTGCACACTAAACAGCCATAACTCTAGATACTTATAAACTATTCCTTCCTTGTTCAACAAATACTTACACTTGAAACTAGTCTGAGTCAAAATACAGCAGATTCAAGTTTCCCAAGTTAAAATTGTTACCAGTAGTCATTAAGTTAACAATTACAGTATCATTCAAGAAGATCATTTGTCAGACAGATAGTGATTGTTATTTTAAATCTATATTTAAAAGTTCACTTAGCTGGACTGTAGAGATAGCTTAGCAGTTAAGGCCTTTGCCTGCAAAGCCAAAGAATCCTGTTAAGCTAGATGCATAAGGGAACACACACATCTGGAATTAAGTTGCAGTGGCTGGAGGCCCTGGAGAACCCATTCTCTCTCTCTCTCTCTCTCTCTCTCTCTCTCAAGTAAATAAATAAAATGTATTTTTAAAAACTTCACTCAGGGCTGGAGAGATGGCTTGGCTGTTAATTGCTAGCCTATGAAGCCTAAGGACCCCGGGTCAAGGCTGGATTCCCCAGAACCCATGTTAGCCAGATGCACAAGGGGGAGCATGCATCTGGAGTTCGTTTGCAGGGGCTGAAGGCCCTGGAACGCCCATTCTCTCTCTCTGTCTATCTGCCTCTTTCTCTCTTTCTCTCTCTCTCTCTCTCTCTCTGTTGCTCTCAAATAAATAAATAAAAATAAACAAAAATAATTTTTAAAAAATTCACTCAGCTTATTCTGGAAGAATCCTTAACAGTGATTAAAATACACTATTTTATAAAAGTGTTAGGACATTTTTCTAAGAGATCACAATGCTAGTTTGGAAATTTAATAGGGAAAGAAACTACATAAATAGCATCTTCCATCTCAAATTTATTTTAAACTATTCCAAATAATTTATCAAGTTAGTTGTTTCCTTGTCATCATATCATATGAACTAATGATTCTGTTATAATTTATGATAGAAATAGTGTGCAATCAGGAAAATGTCAGCTATAATGATGTTGTTTGTCATGGGAAAATATGTATTCAAATTCTGAGAAGAAAAAATGATGTCTAATGCATCAAAGCATGATGTCTCAGGCAGGACATAATATCTATATTTGTAATATTCACCAAGGGAAGGGAGTTTTTTAGTTGAAGCATTAATGAACATATGCCTTACTGTCTATGAAGAAGTAATTGCATGTTCACAATGTATATATATACATGAAGTTGCTTATGAAAAATGTGTGAAATATCATATGTAATTTTCCAGTTTTCCTTTCAGTAATTACTGTGGAAAAAAATTTAATTTGTGTATAAAGTAGTATTTTAATCAACATGTATGTCAATAGGCCTCACATTTCCCAGTAAATTTTTTTTGTAATTTCAAAACACAGGTGAAGTGCAGATAATTTAGGCAGCAAACCATCTAGAAAATGGCTAACACTAATTTCTGTTTTTTTGTTTTTTTTTTTTTTCTTGTGACATTTGGGATTGGTGCTAAAGTAGAAAAAGAAATGAAAGGATACATTTATCAAGAGCACATTAAAATAGCAATTTGGTTAGAGTTTTTAAGTTTATTTATTTATTGAAGGGATTTACTAAGTTGTATTGTTAAATAATGTTTATGTTGTGATTTCATATTGATGATAGAAGTGGGTAGTTGTTTTATATTTAGAGTTCAATAACATCTATAAAATGCTATGCCTTCTATGTTCAAAGCAAAAATTTAGATGAAATTTAATACTTAAAGATGGAAGACACATTACTGTCAATATTATGAGTTACTAAAAGTGCCCCCTTGGGGGTGGGAGTGGGGGTGGGGAGGGGTGTCACAGGAGATCTTTAGTCTACACCTACTAAGCATTTAAGAGAGCAGTTTGAGCTCTGGTGGTTTTTATGAAGTGGCTGTTAGTGGGTTCTCATTGCATGGATTTATGGAAGGGAGCCAGCTTTTTAAGCCACTGATGGTACTCCACTGGAATAAAGCCTTTCCTCCCATAAAATGTTTCTGGCCAGGTGTTTGTCCAGCAATGAGAAGCTGACTACAACACCCTCATCCTCATCAGAAATTCATATGGTGTGTTTCAAAAACTGGTTTACAATGTCTTTCTCTTGGACTTGTAGAAATATCTGATTGTTGGTTTAATTTGCATTTCCTTGATGGCTGTTAAATTTGTTTTTACAAGTGCTCATGTTGCCTCGATCTCTCTGGTAAAGTCTCACTTTAATTACTTTGTCCAATTTCTAAATTTAACCCACTTAATTTTCAGAGTAGCTTTATGTCCATACCAAAATTGGGTCAAATCTAAAGATTTGCTACCCATTTCAGGCACCACATAGTAACAACCCGCTTTACTAACAAGCTCTGACCCTGCAGTGTGATATTTGCTTAAGTAGATGGAGCTGTATTGACCCCGATCTGTGTAATCAAAGTCCACAGGGTTCAGTATTGGTTTGGTGCATTGAATGGGTTTGGGCAAATGTATAATTAGAGACATAAGCCACTTGTAGTTTAACATAAAATCACTTCACTGTCTATATTTGCCCGTTCCCTTTTCTCCTATTACCTGGAAAATATGTCTCTTGCTACTGTCAGCATAGTTTTACCTTTTCTAGAGTACCAAACATTCAGCTACTATAAGTAGCCCTTTCAGATTTGCCTATTTTACTTAAAATATGCATCTGGGTTTTCTACATGTTAGGACTTGATGTCTCATGTCTCTTTAGCACTGAATAATATCCCATTGTCTGATGGACCAGAATTATTTATCCATTCATCTTTGTGTCTTGAATGCTTTGACAATAAGAATAAAGTTTCTAAAAAAAAAAATTAGTGTGCAGGTTGTCCTATGGACACAAGTTTTCAACTCATTTATGTAACTACCAAGGAACACACGTGCCGGATCACACATAAGAGATTTTTTATTTATAGGAAATTATCAAACTGTCTTTCAGAATGGGTACATCCTATCAGTTTATATGTCCATCTGCAATGAATTATATTTCCTGTGGTTTAAATTCTTATTGGCATTGTTTGTTTTCATTAGCTTATAGTGATCCATTTTAATAAGTCTATAATTAGAACACATTTTGGTTAATTTGCACATAGTTTTTACCAAATTTTCATGTTCATATCTTCTTTTTCAAAGTACCTGTTCAGAATTTTTACCATATTTTCTTTGTTTATTTTTATTTATTTATTCGAGAGTGACAGACAGAAGGAGGGAGAGAGAGAGAGAGAACGGGCATGCCAGGGCTTCCAGCCACTGCAAACGAACTCCAGATGCGTGCACCCCCTTGTGCATCTGGCTAATGTGGGTCCTGGGGAAATTGAGCCTCGAACCGGGGTCCTTAGGCTTCACAGGCAAGCGCTTAACCGCTAAGCCATCTCTCCAGCCCTTGACCATTTTTTAAATAAGCAATTCTATTATTGTTGTTTTGTATATTTCTGACACCAGTTGCTTATCAGCTCCATCGTGTTTAACTATTCTCTCTAAGGTTCTGGTTTATCCTCATATTCTCTTCACAATATTTTTGCAAAGGAGAGATTTAAATTTTAAGGAAGGTCCATCCATTAGTTATTGTAGCCTGACCATCAGGCCATTTAGTTTACATATAAAATGTCAATAATTTACCCAAATCACTCACATGTTCTCTAACATTAGGTTCTATTAGTATTAATTTTGGGGGATTTATATGTACATAGATGATTTGCTGTGAGTTGATGTGAAGGGTAGTAGAGCTATGTCTAGATTATCTGTGCCTGTGGTGCAGTTGTGGCCAAATAAATTGTTAGAAACGTAAATTTTACTATTGTTTTGTTTTTCTGCTTTATGAAAGACTATCAGATATATTTGTATGGGTCTACGGTAATCTTTCTTAGTTACACTGTTGCTTCATTTCTTGTTTTTGAGTTCTTGTATACTCTCAAAATTATTCCCTGTTATAAATATAGCTAATGAACATTTTCTCCCATCCTGTACTGTCTCTTCACTTGATTAGCTATTTCCTTTGTTGTAAAGAAGCTTTTAAATTTCATGGGGTTTCACTGGTCACTCATTGGTTTTACTTCTGGAGAGACTGGAATCCTATTTAAAAAGGTCTTGACCATGTCTATAGTTTGAAATGTTTTCCCTACTATTTATCCTGACAGTTTTAAATATATAGACCTTACATTATTATGTTTGATCCATTTTGTGTTGATTTTTTATGCAGGTAAATCATAGCGATTTAGGTTCATTTTTTTCAACATGTAAAAATCCCGTATTGGTAGTTTCTCCAGTGTATACTTTTACCATCTTAAAAAATATATATTTATTTATTCTTTTGAGAGAAAAATAGAGAAAGAGGCAGATAGAGATAGAGAATGGTTAAGCCAGGGCCTCTAGCCACTGCAAATAAACTCCAGACACATGTGCCACCTTTTGCATCTAGCTTACATGAGTCCTGGGGAGTTGAACCTGGGTCCTTTGGTTTTGCAGGCAAGCTCCTTAACCACTCAGCCATCTTTCCAGCCCTAGAATCTTTTCCAAATAAGAGGTGACTGTAGCTTTGTTTGTTTAAATCTGGGTCATCTATTTTGTTCATTGAGCTACATGCCTGTTTTTGTGAAAGTACCATACTGTTTTTGTCACTATGGCTCTTTTAATATAATGTGATGCAATACAAGCTCTACAAAATTTACAATTGTTATTTCTTCACATACATGAAAAAGCAATCTAAAAATAGAAGCACAAAAACCCACATAGCAAAAGCAATTCTGAACGAAAAGGTTAAGGTCAGATCTATCATATCTGATTTCATATTATATTAAAGAGCCATAATCTCTGTCTCCAAAGGATTCTGATCTGGTCCAAATTCCAGATATGGGTTCCTTTGCATTGAGTTGATCTTTCAGCAAATCATAAAGCTATTGGTTACACAGAAAGGTACTGTTCTATTATTGCACTAGAATGTACATCCTGTCAGGGTGTTTGCTTCTGAGTAGTTTAGACCTCTGGTTGCTCACACCATTGTTGACTGTTTCCCTCTAGTAGCTCATGTAGAGCTTTCCAGAACTAGATGGGCTAACTATCTAGGGACGGGCTCTCTTCCAGATTCCAGCCAGATCTCTCTATGTTTCATATCAGCAGCATATGGTGTCTACAGCAATAGGGTCTTACCTTTTGCCTAAGGTGGGTAATCAAGTGCTTTGATAGAAACCTGTGTTGTTGGTATATTCAATCAGCAGCTCATTGTAGCAACCAATTTCTGGTACTGGAAGTTACAGAACAGAATATATATATATATATATATATATGTATGTATGTATTTAAGCTTAGGCTTCATCCCACCCTTTCCAGGGCCCTTCTTTCCAGGTACTCTCCCATTACTCCTATTGAGGGTTATATCTTATAGTCTATCTCCAAGGATAAAGGTTTCTTTGGTACCAGTTTATTTAGGACTTAGTGCTTTCTTTGTTTTTCACAACCCATCCCTTCCCTCCCCCCCGCAAACATTTCTATTCCTATCGGCTGGGCCTTGAATTGCCTATCAGGTATGTTGGCAATTCAAGCTGGTCCATGTTAGGAATGACAGATGAGTAAGACCATGTGGCATTTGTCTTTCTGTGATTGTGTGAGTTTGCTGAGTATGATCTGTTCCAAGTCTGTCCATTTTTCTACAAATTTCATGGCACCATTTTTTTCTTACTGCTGAGTAGAATTCCATTGTGTAAATGTACCATAACTTCATTATCCATTCATGCAATGATGGGCATCTGTGTTGATTCCAGTTCTTAGTTATAATGAATTGAGCAGATAAAAACATGATTGAGCAAATATCTCTCTAGTGAAGCATGGATCATTTAGGATAAATGCCCAGTAAGGGAATAACTGGGTCTGTTGGCAGCTCTATTTTCATCCTTTTCAGGTATCTTCATATTGATTTCCATAGTGGTTGTACAAGTTTACATCCCCACCAACAGTGGATGAGGGTTCCTCTTTCCCCACATCTTTGCCAACGTTTGTTGTTGTTTGTTTTTTTTAATGATTGCAATCCTTATTGGAGTAAGGTTGAATCTCATAATTGTTTTAATTTGCATTTCCCTAATGGTTAGAGAGATTGAACAGTTTACTAGGTGTGTGTTAGCCATTTATATATCTTCTGAAAAAATCTTATTTAGTTCTCTGCCCCGATTTTGGAGTGGGTTGTTTGATTTTTTTTATTGTTCAGTTTTTCCTGAGTTCTTTGTAGATTCTAGATATCAGGCCTCTGTCCGTGGTGTGGCTGGTTAAAATATTCTCCCATTAAGAGGGTAATCTACTGGTTCTTCTTAGGCTGTGTTTGTGCAAAACCTTTTTAGATTCATGAGATCACATTGGTTGAGTGATGGTTTAATTCCTTGGGCTACTGGAGTTTTACTTAGGAAGTCTTTTCCCACTTCTATATCATCAAAAGTTGTACTTTTTTCCTGTAGGAGAAGAGTTTCAGGTCTTATATTGAGGTATTTAATCAGTTTGGACTGGATTTTTGTATATGGTGAGATGAGTGATCTATTCTCATATTTCATATACATATGGTTGTCCAGCACCATTCACAGAAGATGCTGTCTTTTTTCCGGTATGTAATTGGCAATTTTGTCAAAGATAATATAGCTGCAGTTACTTGAAATATGGTCCAGGTCTTCAATTCTATTGCATTGGTCTATATTTCTGTTTTTATGCCAGTACTATGCTGTTTTTGTTACTATAGCTTTGTAATATAGCTTCAGATCAGATATGGTGATACCTCCAAAGGTGTTTCTTTTGCTGCAAAATGCTTGGATACCCAAGGCCTGCTGCCATTCCCTATTAATTTTAGATTATTTTATCTATCTCTGTGAAGAATGATGCTGGAATTTTTATTGGTATATCATTCAGTATGTATATTGCTTTTAGTAAAATTGCCATTTTTAACAATATTAATTCTGCCTATCCAGGAGCATGGGAGGCCTTTCAATCTTATCAAGTCCTCCTTGATTTCTTCTTGAGATTTTTTATGCTTTCATTATATTGGTCTTTCAATCCTTGGTTAGTGTTATTTGCAAATGAGACAACCTCGGTGATTTCTTTCTCTGTATATTTGTACTTTGCAAATAGAGAGGCTACTGATTTTTGTTTGTTAATTTTGTATCCTGCCACTTTACTGAAGGAATTAATCAACTTTAGAAGTTTTGAGATGGAGACTTTGGGGGTATTTATGTATAGGATTATGTCATCTGCAAATAGGGCTAATTTGACTTCTGTCTTTACAATTTCTATCCCTTTTATTTATTTCTCCTGTCTTATTGCTTGGGCTAGGACTTCTTGCATTACGTTTAAGAGCAGTGGTGAAAATAGGCACCTCTGTCTTGTTCCAATCTCAATGGAAACTCCTTGCATCTTTCTCCATTAAGTATTCTTTGGGCTTTAGGTGCTTTATATATAGCCTCAATGGCGTTTAGATATAAACCTTCTATGCCTATAATTTCCTGCGTTTTGATCATGAAGTGATGTTGTATTTTGTCAAAGGCTTTCTCTGCATTAATTGAGATGGTCATCTTGCGACTAAGTTTATTTATGTGGATTCCCATACGTTGAACCATCCCTGCATTCCTGGAATGAAGCCTACTTGATCAAGGTGGATAATAATTTTAGTATATTGCTGACTTCAGTTTGTGAGGATTTTGTTCAGGATCTTTGCATCTAAATTTATCTGGGATATCAGCCTATAGTTTTCATGTTGCTTCCCTGTCTGGTTTTGGTATTAGGGTGATGCTTCATAGAAGGAGTGGGAAAAAGCCTGTGCTCTCTGATTATGTGAAGCTGTTTGTGAAAAATTGACTTCAATTTTTCAATGAAGGTTTGATAGGATTCAGCTGAGAAGCAATCCAGTCCTGAACTTTCCATTTTGGAGAGGTTTTTCATGAATTTTCAATCTCCATAGTTGTGATAGGTTTGTTTAAGAGATTAATCTGCTCTGAGCTTATTTATTTATTTTTTTTTTGTAGGTGGTATGTATCTAGGAATTCATCCATTTCTTCCAGATTATTCAGTTCTGTAGAGTAGAGGTTTTGGAAGTGTGCCCTAATAATTCTTCCAATTTTATTGATGTCTGTTGTGACCTCTCCTTTTCAATTATGATTTTGCTAATTAGAGACTTATCTTTATTCATGTAATCATATTGTACAGGGTTTTATCAGTATTATTTATTTTGTAAAAGAACCATGTCTTCATTTCATTGGCTTTTAAAATTCTTTTCTTAGTTTCCAATTCATTAATTTCTGCACTGATCTTGATGATTCCTTTCCATCTGGAGCTCTTCAGATTGGATTCTTCTTGCTTTTACAATGCTTTTATGTGGTAAGTTATTAATCTTGGATCGCTTTCTCTCCGAAATGAAGGCATTTAGCACTATAAATTTTCCCCTTAGGACTCCATTCATTGTGTCCCATAAGTTTTGGCAAGTTGTGTTTTCATTATCCTTCAATTCTAGGAATTTTACAATTTCTTTTATAACCAATTAATTTTCCATAAGTGTGTTGTTCAATCTCCAGGAGCTGATGAATGTACTGATTTGTCTTTTTTGCTTATTTCTCGTTTTAAAGCACAGTGATATGATATGCTATAGGAAGTTCCTTCAATTTTCCTGAATTTATAGAGGAATTCATTATGGACTGATATATGTTCTATTTTGGAGAAAGTTCCAGGGACTACTGAGAACAATTTGTGTATTCTGTAGAACTAAGTTGGAAAGTGATGTAGATGTCTGTTAGGACTAATTGATCTATGGAGTTGTTGAACTCTATTATTTCCCTATTGATTTTCTTTTTATTTTATTTTATTTTATTTTTGTAGTCAGTGAATACAGTCAAGTTGGTACCATTATTAGTCTCCTCCCTGTCTTCCTCCTCCACAAGGACCATCCTTCTTGGGGTATATGGGTCATGAATTACGGGGTTAGCCTTCAGTTTTGGGTAGTAGGAAATGTCTCTGAATGTCATGACCAACGTGTGGCTCTGACAAACTTTCTTCAAATTTCCCTGAGCCTTGTTGGGTTCATATTAGGTCTGCTTCCGTGTTGAGATCTTGGGTGCCTCTGTGTCTCTGGATATCTGGTTTCATAGGGATTGATTGTTCTCTGTGTCTATCTCCTTCACTGGTTTGCTGGTTCCTGGTTTGCCAAGAAAACAGCAATCTTGCATGTTCCTCCAGTTATTTCTAGTTTCAGCTTGGGCCCTTTTGAGGTATGATGGGGTTGTTCTCTCCTTAGGATCTGCATCTATCTGAAAAAGAGAAGCAAATTCTCCAATGGAGAGTAAAGTTAGCACCAAGAAGATGTGATAGCCATTTTTTTAGAGAGAGTTTAATGGAGAGAGGGTTCATTTTTGGATATAGTTCTGACTTGTTTCCCAGCTTCAGCTATAGGTTCCTTTCCACTGAGCGGACCAGTTAGCCAAATCGAGAGCAGTTGGTTTCCCACCATGGCTATGTGCCACAATTGCACTTGTATAAGCATCACATCAGGTTGTTCACTGCTAAGCAGATTAGACCATGAGTTGCTTGGGCAGATATTGGTCACTATTCTCCAGTTGCTCATGTAGCACTTTCCAGCACTAGACATGCTAACTGTCTGGGGACTGACTATCTTCCAGCTTCAAGCCATGTTGCTCCATGATACATACCAACAGTGTATGGTATCTTCAGCAGTAGGGTCTTACCACTAACCTATGGTGGGTCTTCAAGCACTATGACATGTATCTGTCTTCTTGTAGGTCTCTGTGATCAAAAGCTCATTGTGGATGATAACCACCTGCAGGTACCAGGAGTAACAGCTCAGCACCCAAGAAGAGAAAGCAGAAGAGGATAAGTGATATAAAAAAGAAAGAAGTGAGAGAGAAGGAGAGAGAGAGAGAAGCAGAAATAGGAGGAGATAATGGAAAATTTTTTGTTGTACCATCTCTAAGGCCTTGTGAATCCAGTGTTCCCTCTAAGGGCCTGGTGGTGGTTCAACCATTTGGTCTGTCTTTTATGATGTAGAGTTTTATGGTTCCATTGCCTTTTAGGTCCAGTTTTGTGCCCCTCCCCCTGCTTCCCTTACCCTACCCTCCCACCCTACCCTCCCTATTGTCTGGTCCTCAAGATGCTTGGTAGGTATGTGAGAAACTTGGGTAGATTCAGGTTAGGTGCTATAGATGAGTGAGAATATGTGGCAATTATCTTTCTGTGATTATATGAGTTCACTGAGAATAAGCTGTTCTAGGTTTGACCATTTTTTTTCAAATTTTGTTGTGTCATTTTTACCTACTGCTGTGTATAATTCCATCGTGTTGATATACTACATCTTAGTTATACATTCGTCTAATGATGGACATCTGGGTTGATTCCAGCTATTGGCTATTACTAATTGAGCAGCTATAAAGATGGTTGAGCAAATATCTCTGAGCTGAGGCATGGAGCTGTTAGGGTACATGCCTAGTAAGGGAATAACTGGGTCTGTTGGTAACTCTATAGTTAGTATTTTTAGGAATCTTCATATTGCTTTCCAAAGTGGTTGTACATTCTTACATTCCCACAACAATGTATGAGGGTTCCTATTTCTCCACATCCTCACCAGCATTTGTTTGCATTTGATTTTTTGATGTTTGCTATCCTTACTTGGATTAGGTAGAATCTCATAGTAGTTTTAATTTCCATTTCCCTGTTGCTTAGGGATGATGAACATTTCTTCGGTGTGTGTTTGCCATTTGTATTTCTTCCTCTGTGAACTGCCTGTCCAGTTCCTTGCCCCATTTTGTGAATGGGTTGTTTGACTTATTATTTTTCAGGTTTTTGAATTGTTTGTAGATTCTGGAAATTAGGCTTCTGTCAATTGGATATTCAGCAAATATTTTCTCCCATTTTGTGGGTAATCTATTGGCTCTGGTTATTGTATGTTTGTCTGTGAAGAAACTTTTCAGCTTCATAAAATCCCAGTGGTTGAGTGATTGTTTAAGATCATGAGCTACTGGGGTCTTGTTCAGGAAGTCTTTTACCATTTATAAGTCATAGAATGTTCCTCCTAACTTTAGCTGAGTTTCTGGTATTATATTGAGGTCTTTGATCCATTTGGACTTGATTATTTTGCATGGGGGGGGTGTGTGGATCAAGTTTAAATTTCTTGCATATAGTTATCCAGTTTGTCCAGCACCATTTGTTGAAGATGCTATCTTTTTTCCAGCCTATGTTGTTAAGGCCTTTGTCAAATATCAAGTAGCCATAGTTACTTGACACAAAGTTTGGGTCCTCAGTTCTACTCCATTAGTCTATGCTTCTGTTTTTATGCCAATACCATGCTGTTTGTGTTACTATGGCTTTGTAATATAGCTTTAGATCAGGTATGGTAATGCCTCCAGGGGTGTTTCTTTTGCTGAGGATATGCTTGGATATCCGAGGTCTTCTGCTTTTCCAAATGAATTTTGATATCAATTTTTCTATCTCTGTGAAGAACAATGCTGGGATTTTGATGGGAATTGCATTAAACCTGTAGATTGCTTTTGGGAGGATTGCCATTTTCACAATGTTAATTTTGCCTATCCAAGAGCATGGGAGGTCTTTCCATCTTCTTAAGTCCTCCCAATTTCTTTTTTGAGTGTTTTTATATTTTCATTGTATAGATCTTTCACATCCTTGGTTAATGTGATTCCAAGGTATTATATATTTTTTGTTATTATTGAACATGGGATAATGTCACTTATTTCTTTCTCTGTATCTTTGTCATCTGACCTTGTGCATTGATTTTGTATCCTGCTACTTTGCTGAAGGGCTTTATCATCTTTAAGAGTTTTTTAATGGAGGCGGTCAGGTCTCTTACATATGGAATCATGTCATTTGTGAATAGCACTAACTTAATTTCTTCCTTTCCAAATTGTATCCCCGTTATATCTTTCTCCTGTCTTATTGCTTGAGCAGGGACTTCCAGTACTACGTTAAAGAGCAGAGGTGAGAGTGTATACCCCTGCATTGTTCCTGATCTCTATGGGAATTCCTTCAGTCTCTCTCCAATAAGTATTATTTGGACTTTGGGAGCTTTGTATATAGCCTTTATTGTGATAAGATATACACCGACCATGCCAATTTTCTCCACTGTTTTTGATCATGAAGTGGTATTATATTTTGTCAAAGGCCTTTTCTGCATCTATTGAAATGATCATGTGGTTTTTGTGTTTAGCATTATGTGGTGTATTACACTGACAGATTTCCGTATGCTGAACCACCCCTGCATTCCTGGGATATAGCCCAATTGATCAAGGTGGATAATGGATTTGATGTGTTGTTGAATACAGTTTGTGAGGATTTTGTTCAGGATCTTTGTGTCTAAGTTCATCAGGGAAATGGGCCTGTAGGTTTCTTTTCTTGTGGCAACTCTGCTTGAATTTGGTACTAGAGTGATAGTAGCTTCATAGAAGGAGTTGGGGAGCTTTCCCTGTTCTCCAATTGTATGGCACAGTTTGAGAAAGATTGGTTTCAGTTCTTCCATGAGGGTTTGATAGAATTCAGCTGAGAAGCCATCTGGTCCTGGACTCTTCTTTATGGGGAGTGTTTTTTTTTTTATCAAATTTTCAATTTCGATAGATTTGTTTAGGAGATAATCTTCTCTGCGTTTAGCTTTGGTAGATGGTATGTGTCTAGGAATTCATTCATTTCCCCTATATTTTCCAATTTTGTAGAGTAGAGGATTTTTTGAAGTAATACCCAACTATTCTCCCAATTTCACTTATGTCTGTTGTGACCTCTCCCTTTTCATTGCTAATTTTGTTAATTTGAAAGGCCTCCTTTTTTTTTTTTTTTTTTTTTTCTTGATCAAATTGGCCAGGGGTTTGTCAATCTTGCTTATTTTTTCAAAGAACCAGCTCTTTGTTTCATCAATTTTCTTAATTGTTTTCTTAGCTTCCAATGCATTAATTTCTGCTCTGATCTTAATATTTTTTTTTCCCACCTAGAGCTTTTTGGATTGGATTTTTCTTGCTTTTCCAGTGCCTTTAGGTGGATGGTTAGGTTACTGATTTGGGATTTCTCTTTCTTTCTTATGAAGGCATTTAGTGCTATGAATTTTCCCATGATGACTGCCTTCATTGTGTCCCATAAGTTTTGGTATGATGTATTCTCATTGTCATTCATTTCTAGAAATTGCTCTATTTCATTTTTTATTTCATTCACTACCCTTTTGTATTTTAAAGGTGTGCTGTTCAGTTGCCAGGACCTGATGGGATTTTTGGTGGGAGTTTTGTTGTTAATTTCTAGCAACGTAGCATTGTGATCTGATATGATGCAGTGGACTATGTCAATCTTCATAAGTCTATGGAGGCAGGCTTTGTGACCCAGTATATGATCTATTGTAGAGAAGGTTCCGTGTACTACTGAGTAGAATGTGTAGCCCATGGATTTGGGGAGAAATGTTCTATAGATGTCCTCTAGGTCTAAATGTCTTATGGTTTTGTTGAGCTCTCTCACTTCCCTGTTGAGTTTCTGTTTGGATGATCTATCTATTGCTGATAATGATGTATTGAAGTCCTCAACTATGATGGTGTTGGTGGAAATTTCTGTTTCATTGTCGAGTAGGTTTTGTTTTATGAATTGTGGTTCCCCTGTGTTTTGTGCATAAAGATTGATGATTGTAATATCCTCTTGCTGGATTGTTCCCTTGATCAGTAGGAAGTATCCTTCTTTGTCTTTTTTGATTATTTTTGGTTTGAAGTCTATTTTATCTGATATTATTATGGTTACTCCTTCTTGTTTCTTATTCCTATTTGCTTAGAATATCATTTTCCAGTCTTTCACCCTGAGGAGGTTTCTGTCTTTAGTGGTGAGGTGGGTTTCTTGAAGATAACAGATAGAGGGGTCTAATTTTCTGATTCACACTATTAGCTTGTGTCTGTTGATTGGCAAATTAAGGCCACTGATATTTAGGGTAATGACTGTGACATTTGATTTGATCCCTGCCATATTATATTGGTGTACGTGGTTTGGAGTTTTCATGGACTTTGAATTTTTTGTGCCTTCTCTGAGTTAGGTTATTATGCTCTGCTTCTTGTAGGTGCTTGAGGTTGATTATTTGATTTTTCTGTGTTGAGAAGTTCCTGAAATATTCTCGGTAGGTTTGGTTTTGTGTTCATATAGTTATAAAGTTGAGATTTGTCGTGGAAGGTTTTTCTTTCACCATCTAATATGAGGGATACTTTTGCTGGGTAAAGTAGTTTAGGTTGGAAGCCATAGGTTCTTAGATTTTGCAGTGTTCCATTCCATGCCCTTCTGGCATTCAGGGTTTCCACTGAGAACTCTGAAGTGATTCTGATGGGGTTACATTTAACTGTGATGTGTTGTTTTTCCCTAGCTGCTTTTAGGACTTTCTCTTTGATGTCAATGTTTTCAGTCTTAATGACAATATGTCTTTGTGAGTTTTCTTGTTTGGTCCAACCTGTTTGGAGTTCTGTTAGCTGCTTGAATCTTGATGGGCCTTTATTTTGAGAAAGTGGAAAAGGTTTTATTTTTTTTTATTTTATTTATTTATTTATTTGCTTATTTTGTTGAGTAAGTTCTCCATGCCTTTGGTCTGAATTTCATCCCCTTCTTATATTCCCATGATCTGAATGTTAGGACACTTGAGGGTATCACACATTTCCCTCATGTTCTATTCACAGAAATTTTTGAACTTGCTGAAACTTTTGCATCCTTGAACTGTTTCTTCTGTTTTACCTTCCAGATCTGAGTTTCTATTCTCCACATGGCTGACTCTATTCTTGAGAGCATCTAAGGAATTTTAGGCTTATTCAATTAGGTTTGCATTTTCTACTACTTTTCTATGTATGGTTTCCATCCCTTTGTCAAGTTCTCTTTCCATATAATTTTCTGATTATCTTGATGCTTCTTGGAATTCATCCTTGCATTTATTTATGTCTTTATTTACCACAGCCATCTGGTTTTTTAGGTCCTCAGTTTTTCGCTTTCCTTTATATCTATTTACTGTGTTTGGACCCCTTCTATTTTCTTATCTATTAGGTCTAGTCTAGTGATGGCAGCATCCACATGATTATCAGTCCTTTGTTGCTTTTGTGCAAGTTCTACCAATAGCTTGGTCAGAGCTTCATTTTTCATAACTTCATTTGGGTTTCTGACCCTATTGTCTCTTCTATGTTTTGATTAGAGACTTCCATGGTACGACTGGGAGATCTTATTTAATTTACTTGCATGTGATTTTTTATGTTATTTCTTTGTGTTGTGATCTGCCCATCACTGTGTGGGAGCAGGGAGAGTAGGACTGTGGTTGAGATGGGCAGGGGAGGAGCTGTAGCTTTGTGGGGTGTGGAGAAGGGTGTGGGGGGGGCTGGTGGAGCACTGGGACTTGTTGTGCAGGGTCTGGAGAGAGATGGTGAAGAATTTGCAGGGTTGGCTGGTGGGAGCCAAACAGAGTGAAGCAGAGCAGGTTTGAAGTCGAGGAGTTGGGGGTGGAGCTGAGCAGAGGGGGTCAGAAGTCATGTGGAGGTGGGGCTAGGCAGGTAGGATCTTATGTCCCAGGGGCAGGGGTGGGGCCAAAGTAGTGGTTAAAAGAAGATGCTGGGGGCAGGGCTGATCTGAAGTCGCAGGGGCAGGGCCAAGCAGAGCAAATTGAAAGAAGTCACAAGGGTTGGGTCCATGTGGTGTGGAAGGAAATTGGGGGACACTGGGCAGAGTGGTGCAATTCCACACTTGAGGCCAGAGGGGTGGTGTGTGGGTTGTGTTGCATGGAGATAGATTGGGGAGGGTCAAGACTCTCCTGGGGACAGGGTGGTATAGAGCAGAGGTGGTCTGAATTTGCAGAGGGTGGGGGTGGGGTGCTGAGCACAGTGGAGCAGAGCAGGTCTGAAATGGACTGTGTCTGGGCCATGCATAGTGGAGGGGGTCAGAATTCACGTTAGGGTAGGGCCAAGCGGAGAGGGTTGAAGGAAGCTGCGGGGGGTGGGGCCCCGCAGGGTGGTTGGAATTTGAGGGGAGGGCAGTGCAAAGTGGAGTGATTTCAAAGACTCAGCAGGTGGGTGTGGGGGCCCAGGCAGTGTGAAGAGGGGCTGAAGTTGTGGGTGTATGTGGGGAGGTGAGGGAGGTCTGAAGACATGCAGGGGGGATCTGTGAATGCACGGGGCGGGGGTCGAGGGGATGGGGATCCAGGCAATCGCCTGTGCCTGGAGGTGCAGGTGGAACTACTGGCCTCTTTCTGCAGTTACCGAGCCTGAGGCTGGGACTCTAGTTAGGACTGTCGCTTGGGGTGGTTTACCTGAAAGTGTGGGAATCAGCCTGTTCCCTTTTTTGTCCCTCCACACCCTTCCACTGGCAATCTATTAGAGATTGCTCTCCCTTAAAAGTCCCCATGACACCTTGATTCCTTGCCTCTCCTTCCTGGGAGTTATGGAGTGGTTAGGCAGACACCATCTTGACCGGTAGCTTGGTTTCTGCCTGAATGATCTATTGAAGATAGTGGAGTATTGAAGTACCTACTATTATGGTGTTGGTGTTTATTTCTATTTTCTTGTCAGGTAGGCTTTGTTTTATAAATTGTGGGGCACCTGTATTTGGTGCGTATGGATTTATGATTGTGATGTCCTCATGTGGTATCATTCCCTTGATGAGGAAGAAATGGCTTTCTTTGTCCTTTTTGCATACTTTTGGTTTGAGGTCTATTTTGTCAGATATTAATATAGCAACACCTGCTTGTTTCTTATTTTCATTTGCTTCGAATATCATTTTCCATCCTTTCACCCTGAGGAAGTTTCTGTCTTTAGTGGTGAGGTGGGTTTATTGAAGACAGCAGATAGAAAGGTCCATTTTTTTACCCACCCTTTTACCTTCTGTCCTTTCATGTGTGAGTTAAGGCTGTTAATAGTTAAGGTTATCACTGTGAGGGTCAATTTAATCTTTTCCATGATGTGGTGCTTTATGGGGTTTGGTGCTTCTGTGTTTTGCACTTTTTGAACCTGGTCTAGTTTTGGTTATTGTGATCTTTTTAGGGTATGCTTTTGAGATTACTTGGTTGACTCTTCTGTTTGGAGTATTCCCTGTAGCTTTGGCTGTTTGTTCATATAATCATAGAGTTGACTTTTTTCATGCAAAGTTTTTCTTTCACCATCTGTTATGAGGAATACTTTTGTTGGGTATAGTAGCTTGGGTTGGAAGCCATAGTTTTTTAGACTTTGAAGTGTTCACTTTCAGGTCCTTCTGGCTTTCAGGGTTTCCATTAGGAAATCGGAGGAAATTCTGATAGGATTGCCTTTGTATGTAGTAAGTTGTTTCTCTCTGGCTACTTTTAGCCCTCTCTTTGTTTCATTGTTAAGGGTTTTAACTATAATCTGTCTTGAAGGGCTTATTCTTTGGTCCTGTCTGGTATTTGGGAGCTTCTTATATCTGGATGGGCATCTCTTAAGAGAGATTGGGAATATTTTTTTTCAATAATTTTGTTGAATAAGTTCTCTATGGCACCAGCCTGGATTTCTTCTCTTTCTGGTATATCTATGAAACAGATGTTTTGTCATTTTAGGGTATCTCACTGTTCCCTTGTATTCTGTTAGCATGTTTTTTTTAAAAATATAATTGATTTTTTATTAACTAAGTTTGTACTCAATGAATTCAGTCAAGTTGGTACCATTATTAGGCTCATCCATGTCCTACCCCCTCCCCCTGACCCCTCCTTGTTGAGGTATATGGGTCATGCATTGTGGAGTTAGCCAACAGTTACGGGTAGGAGAAATGACTCTGTGTATCATGACCTAACTTGTGGCTCTGACATTCTTTCTGCCCCCTCTTCCACAAAATTTCCCTGAGCCATGTTGGGTTCATTTTAGGTCTGCTTCAGTGATGAGGTCTTGGGGACCTCTGTATCTCTGGATATATGATTCAGTAGGAGTTGATTTTTCTCTATGTCGATCTCCTTCACCCTTGTGCTGGTACCAGGTTCCCCAAGAACATATCACCCTTGCTTGTTTCTCCAATTATTCTTAGTTTCAGCTGGGCCCCTGTTGAGGTATGATGGGGTGGTTCTCTCCTTAGGATATGCATCTATCTGAAAAAGAGAAGCAGATTCTCTAACAGAGAGTAAAGTTAGAACCAGACAAATGGAATAACCCTTATTTTTTTTATAGAGAATTTAATAGGTGTAGGCCCTCTTGTAGCCCACGATTGGTGGTAGCTTGATAATGGAGAGTGGGCTCAGGTTTGGATATGGTTCTGGCTTGTTTCCCAGATCCAGCTATGGGTCCTGTTCTACTGAGGGGATCAGTTAGCCAAATCAAGAGCAGTTGGTTTCCCACCATGGCTGTGAGCATGCACATGTGTGAGCATCATGACAGGGTATTTGCTGCTAAGTCAGCTAGACCATGAGTTGCTTGGACAGATATTGGTCATTTTCCCCCATTCGCCCATGTAGCACCTTCTGGCACTAGACGTGCTGACTGTCTGGGAAATGACTCTCTTCCAGCTTCCAACCATGTCACTCTATGTTACATGTCAACTGCATATGGTGTCTTCAGCAGTAGGGTCTTACCACTAACCTATGGTGGGTCATAAGTACTCTGACAAAAAATCTGTCATTCATTTAGGAAACCTTGTAGGTCTCTCTTATCAAAAAGTCGCTGTGGATAATAGCCACCTGCTGGTACTTGGAGTTACAGGTCAGTGCCCACTAAGAGAAGGAAGAAAAAGAAAACTAATATAAAAGTGTTAGAGAGAAGAGAGAAGAGAGAGAGAGAGAGAGAGAGAGAGAGAGAGAGAGAGAGAGAGGCTGTAGAAGATTAAGGTCCGTCTTCATCATACCCTCTCAGGTGCCTTGTGGCTCAGGTATTCCCTCTAAGGGCCTGGTGAAGGTTCAACTATTTGGTATGCCTTTTAGGATGTAGAATTTTATGGTACCATTGCTGTTCGGGTCTAGATTTGTGTCTCCCACCCCCTACCTTGCCCTCCCCTCCCTCCCCACCCACCCTATTGTCTAGCCCTAGAGATGCTTGCTGGGTATGTTGGCATCTTAGGTACATTCAGGTTAGGTGCTATAGATGAGTGAGACTATGCAGCAATTATCTTTCTGTGATTGGTAAGTTCACTGAGAATTATGTGTTCCAGTTTCAATTTTTTGACCTCCTGATCAATTTATTCTTTCTTGTCTTCCAGCTCAGAGTTTCTGTCTTCTATATGAGTAACTCTGTTATTGAGGGGTTCTAGAGAGTTTTTTTAAAAGCTATATTTGATATTAGTTTTCTTTTGTGTTATTTTGCAGCATGTCCTTGTACTATTTCAGTTTGAGGTCTGATTCCATTGATGCTTCCTGTCATTCATTCTTATGTTTGATTAAATCTTCATTAAGCTTAATCAGGTAGTTATTGAGATCTTCCACTTGTTGATTCACCTTCAATTTATTTATATCTCTTTTGAGGCTTCCATGGTTTTCTTCAATTAAGTTAAGCATAGTGACAAAAGCTGAGTGCTCTAAGAGATACTTCTGCTCAATTTCATTTATGCAATTGTTGGTTTTATGATGGCTTGCTTTCAGTTTAGCAATTCTTTTGATTAGCCCCACAGTGCTTTTTATTGTTTCATTTTGGTATTCAATCCATCATGGGTAGTTGGGATATTGCCCCTGGCTCTCCACCTTCCTGGCTTCTGGTTCCCCAACCACTTATCTCCTTGTTCTGAAGAGTGTGTACAAGTGAAGTGAGTAGGGCAGAGATCTCAGTTCCCCAGTTACCTTTGATGTAATTGCCATCTCCACAATCTGTGAATCTGCAGTTATAAAGTTATCATCAGTCTGGTTCACATTTAAAACAGAACACACACTGAAGATCCTACAAGGACAAAAACTTGCTTTTCCCTCAATAAAATAAAATGATTCCCCACAATGGATAGACAACTATGCAAAAAGACCAATGAAAGTTAGAAAACTGAGAGATCTCCAACAAAGATGCCAAGTCCCACAGTGGAAGCCTCCAATGTAAAGTCAAGCCAGTCCACATTCATTCAAGTTTTGCATTTTCTTTTCTGCTTCTATAGAAACCTCTTTCCTTCTGGACTCTCTTATGTACTGCCTTACACTGTGTACACTTGGTACACATACCTCAATTTATTTTGTTGTTTTAACACTCAGCTCTCTGATGGGTTCAAGGAAATTTGTTTTCTGGGTCATCCAGTATTTTCACATTGTTGAAGTAAAAATGATGGTATTCCTTTTGGTCTTTCTTCATCCTAAGCAGAAGCAGTAATTTATAAAGCTTTCTAAAATGAAAACATGTTTATTGCTAAGTGATATATTTTTCTTTCATCATAAAAGTTCAAAATACAGATAGGAAATTCCTGATACCACTCAAAACAGACTGTCACCTCAGATATACACAAGCCTACAGATTTGCAATCCTGTCATTAGTGGCATTAATTGGCCAAAGATAGAAATACAAAAACAAAACAAAAATTGTTTTACATTTGAAACTTTGAAAAAGGATTACAACAGTCACAGAGTACATATATTTTGTATTATGAAAAGGAAAACAATACCTGGGTGTGGTGGCATATGCCATTAATCCCAGCACTTGGGAGGCAAAGGTAAGAGGATCACTGTGAGTTCAAGGCCACCCTGAGACTACATAGTGAATTCCAGGTCAGTCAGGGCTTCAGCAAGAACCCCCCCTGAAAAACAAAAATAAAAACAAACAACCAAAAAGTTAAATTAAATTATAAAAAAGGAAAACTGGAAATTATGGTCCAGGCTAAATTAAAGTCATGATTCACCTGCTAAATGAATGGTAACAAGTTCCTCCATAATTTTATTTTATTTATTTATTTATTTATTTATTTTTACCCACCGAAAAGGTTTATTTTGCCACATAGTCTTGGAGGTTTCTGTCCATGATCAGTTATCCCCATTGCTTTTGGGTGTGTGACACAAGGCAGCACAATGAAGCAGAAGAGTGAATGGCAGAGCAGAGCCACTCATTTTATCACCAACATGTAAAACAGAGCAGGAGGAAGGAGCCACGTGACCCACAAACACCTTTAAGAGCACACCTTCAATGATTTGAAGCCTCTGACTAGGTCCCAGGTCTTAAAGGCTCCACCTGCACCTAATAGAACCACACTGGGGGCCAAGCTTTCAACATACAGACTTTTCCTCCATAATTTTAAATATAAATGTGTGCCTGTGTGCCTGTGTGTGTGTGTGTGTGTGTGTGTAACACACACATGCACTAAGAATATTTAAGAAAAAAAATCTACTATTTTGAAATCTTTTATATACATAAAACCTCTTTCAAGATGTGTTTTTTTTACAAAAGTAAAATTTCTATACAGCATTAATTTGTTGGGTTTTGGTCACTATAATGAAATATCTAAAGGAATGAACTTACAGAGAAAACATCTATTCTAGCTTTTGTTTCTGGACCTCTGTTATTCTTGGCTTTTGGAGAAGGTAGCAGGCTGTAGTCTGAATATTTGGCAGCACTTGACTTCTTCAGTTCATGAGCAAAGATGTCCCACAAGCGCATCTGAAGATTTCCCACTCCACCACACCCTCTTATACTCTCCATCAATTTTCAGTAATTTCAGTACTTTAACATGTGAACTTTTGAGGGCCATGACCCATATTCAAAATCAGCAAATCCTGATGTGGGAAAGGTTGTCTCCATTTTTTTTCTAAAATACTTAATTTAAAAGTATTTTAAATTCTCTTATTTTTACCACAAATTCTTTTTTTATGGAGGCATGCCCAACACATTGGCCTTTTGTGTGTGAGAGAGTGAGAGAAAGAGCCAGAGCAAGACAGAATTGGCATGCTAGGGCCTGCAGCCACTGTAATTGGACTACAGAGCCATGCACCACCTTGTGTACATGTGCAACCTCGCACACTTGCATCACCTTATGCATCTGGCTTATGTGGGACCTGGAGAGTAGAACATGGGTCTATAGGCTTTGCAGGCAAGTGATTTAACTGCTAAGCCATCTATCCAGCCCTATAATTAATTCTTTATGATCGTGGTCTTCCTGTACAAAATGGAAAATGTGTTACAACAACAAGTTAACAAAACAAATAAGAAAAGATGATTGGAAATTAAGGTTTACAGTGTTTTTATCCTAATTTTTCTATCAGCAAGATTGGATGCTATGAGAGATAATCTAAAATTCAATGTTTCCCCCTACATTCTCTTTAGTCATATAAGCCATTCTGCAAATAGGTCAGGTTAAATTTAGACAGAGAATCATATTTAGATATCTGTTGCTGAGATTATTTCTATTGACATCTTTCAAAGATACCTTTGATAATATATTTTGCCTTTTCTTATATCAAGCATATAGTATTTATTTATGCTTTAAACAGTGAGAATGATAAATAGGTAACGAGATCTTATGATTCAGTCTCTTAGCTAACTCAGTAATCTGCCTAATTTTGAGTGAATCAATATGATGATATTTCATATTACACATGTAATAGTTCACTACATCTAAATATTTCCATTTTATATTTTACATCACTAATATATTCATTCATTCATTCATTTCATAGTTAAAGTCTTAAGTCCACCACCAATCTGTGGGAATGATGAGGAAAACTTTGATGACTTCCAAGACATCTCTAAAGTCATTGCCATGGTTACTCATTGTTTGCCAAATTGATAGGATTTAGAAACACCACGGAAACAAATCTCTGGTCATGTGTTTGAAGAGTTTTCTAGATAAGGGTAGTTGAGATGGGAGGACTAATCCTAACTGTGGGTGGTACCTCCCAATGGGCTGGGTCCCTGGACTGTATAAAATGTAGAAAGCAAGCTGAGTATTCAACTTTCATCCATCCCTAGTTCCTCCCTGAAAATGGGACAATGTGATATTTGTTTCTTGCTACTGCCAAGCTTTTCTGCCAGGATGGACATTGTCCTCTGGCACTGTATACCAAAACAAACCATTTCTACCTTAAATTGTTTTGTTCATGTATTTTGAGAAAATGGCCAGTACAGTCACATAGAGTTCTATCATAAAAGACTAAATATTGAACAGATCATGATTTTGTTTATTGACCTAGAGTTTCCTCATGATATTTGTTGCTATAAATACAATATATGGTAAACAAAGAGGTATAGTTTATTATTTGAAGCATACTTCACAGGCACACTTTGAATTCATGCCTACTGATTTGTCTATAATAATGTATTTCTATTAATTTTTAGTTAATATATTTATTAGAGGAATGTAACAAAAATTGAATTTAATTTTAGCAACTACAAAGATAATTGACAGTCACTTTAGCCTGATATAATGTATTCATTTGTGTGTATGTGTGTGTGTGTGTGTGTGTGTGTGTGTGTGTGTCCCACTCTAGCCCAGGTTTACCTGGAATTCACTATGTAGTCTCAGGTTGGCTTTGGACTCAGGCAATCCTCCTACCTCTGTCTCCCAAGTGCTGGGATTAAAGGCATGAGCCACCACACATGGCCTTCATTTTTCTTTTGACATATAAGATATTTCACTCTAATGACATACTACAAAACATTAGTCAGTCATATAAATGACAGGCTCCTTCCAGCCTATGACAAAGCACAGGTTTTCACTTTAACATGTGAAAAATATTTTTTTAGAAAGAGCAAATATTTAAATTACCCTTGCTTTTGGAGCTTTAATATACACCATGTATTTTAATAATGTAGTAATGCACTGTACTCTGATTATCCTTTGTACAAGGGTGCCTTGTAATTTGCACATGATTGGGCATTAATTCTTAACTGAAGAAATCAGACAAAATGTAAGTGAAAAATGATCCATATGAGAGTAATAACTGAAACTTATTACTTGTTTGAAAGTTTCAGAATAAATAAAACTTGGTACAATCAAATAATATAGAAAAATTTACCTGAAATAGTATGTTTACTTCAATGTAACTATTTGGTTAGTATGAGTTAATAGTACTCTGGAAAACATTAATGTTCAGACATTCAAAGAGCAGGGTGACTGTATCTCCATCAAGCGTGGCTGCCATCTTGTGGGGACAAGATATAATGTAGTGAGGGGCCAGTCTCTGCACCCCTTTTGGCCCACAATCACTTCATTTCCTTTAGCCAAGTTTATTTTTATTAATATTCAATGTGAAATGGAATTACATCAGCTGTAATGCATAAGAAATGAAACAACTAGAAGTGATCTACCAAAAATATATAAACTAAGTCCCTATGTTTAGATTTTCAGTATCATGCCTCATCTGTGGACAGTGAAAGACTTTGAAATTCACTTTTCACCAAATTATATTTAATAACAGATGAACTTAATAAAACAGGAACTAATCACTGTAATGATAAAATTTGGTAGGAATTCTTATCTCATTGAGTTAGAATAGATTTCTGTGATAGGGCAGTCCCACAGACTGATGGAAAGCTCTGAAAGACAAAAATGAAAAAAATGAAGGAAACAGGAGAGTATCATTTAATAATTTTGCACAAATATACAAATATCAACAATATATTTAACAAAATACAAAGTTAAGCTGAATAAAAATATGAGAAAATATACCCAATATGAATGTGATGTTGCAATATATGATTTATTGATTTTATGAACCTTACTAAAACTAAAAAAATAATTTTTTTAAGTTCAAGTTTTCCAAAACATTTCATTCCAATTCCCACCCCTCCTCTAAAGAGAAAAAGAAATTTTAGAAAAAGAAACATAAAGTTAGGTCTAGTGTTACATGCCTGTAATTTTAGCTATTCAGGAGGGTGAGGAAGAAGAATTACAAATTCAAAGATAACCTGGGTAACTTAGTGACAATCTCTCTCAAAAAGGGGGTTTGTAGGATAGAGCTAAGTGGTAGAGAGCTTGTCTACCAAGTATGCTCCATGCTCAATCCCCAGTACAGCAATAAATAAGTACACAATAATTGAGAAATACCAGTTCTTATATTTTTCATGCCTGAAACAAGCATCCAATTTACAAACTATGAGTTTTAGTTTTGAACTTACCATTTTATCACAATTTATGCAACTTTCTGAATTAGAAAATATAGTGATGTATTGTTTAAATGTGTACTTAGATCTATAATCCAAACACAGCTCATTTAATAGGAATCACTGGGGAGAAAGTATTTGGAAAGTGAAAAGATTGATAACTATTTTATAACTTTTAAATCAGTAAGCCAAAGTTACACTTTAATTTTGTACTGACTTTTTGTTTTACTTTCTAAAACCTCAACTCATTATTCAAGTACCTCTTTTGATTGACAAGGATGATCGGTATATGTCCATGGGCTTTTGTGATGTTCACCAAGGCTCTTTAATATGTCTGATCAGTACAAAAGGGGTTCTTAAGTACAGGTGTCTGCTAGAGTTACATGTTGAAATTTCAAATATGTTCCTGATAGATCAGGCCCCAAGCCCTTAAGTTTCTGATTTAATTCATCTTAAAAAACAATCAAAAGCTCATATCATATCTTTGCAAGGGCTCCCAGGTTAATGCAAAATGAACTTATGATTGAAATCTACTAAATTGGAATATCTGGGGACAATAAAAATACCTTCTTTGTAGTACATGAAAGTGGGTTTCTGAGAGAGATGATATGAAGGTGACTATACTTGGACATTTCCAGGAATGTTTGTTAAACTGAGATTGTTCCAACAATTGCTTTGAAGACCAACCAACTTCTCTGATAGTAAGATATAATTTTCTTCACATATTAAATGGCTATTTATGTCAATATCATATAAATATCAAATTATTCTTTATATAATGAATACATGCATCATCGACATTTAGAGATCCTTGCATTCTATGGGGTTGCATCCATTTTATCAATTCGCCATTTGAATCAATAAAGCAGGATTCATGAAGGTGCATTAGGACCCTTGAGGATGATATCAGTCACACGGCTATAATCAATATTGAGTCTGTACATAGTAATGGGGGAAAATAAAAAAAATAGTAAAAACTGAGGGGAAAATACAGTCTAGGAGAACAAGTCTCCAGAGAAGAAAGATGTTATCCAAGCATTTCTTCCATCCACTGCCCCTTACGAGCCTCTGAGAGCATTCCCCCTTTTGAAAGTGGAGGATGGATTTCTTTCCTTTACCTTTCCTTCTTCCCTTCCCTTTTCTTCTTTTCCTTCCTTCCTTCCTTCCTTCCTTCCTTTCTTTCTTTCTTTCTTTCTTTCTTTCTTTCTTTCTTTCTCTTCTTTCTTTCTTCCTTCCTTCCTTCCTTCCTTCCTTTATTTCTTCCTTCCTTCCTTTCTTTATTTCTTCCTTCCTTCCTTCCTTTCTCTCTTTCTTCCTTCCTTCCTTCCTTCCTTCCTTCCTTCCTTCCTTCCTTCCTTTCTTTCTTTCCTTCTTTCTCCTTCTCCTTCTACTTCTTTTGATGTTGGGTCTCACTCTAGCCCAGGCTAGGTCCTCCTACCTCAGCCTCCAGAGTTTTTGAAATAAAGAATTGCAAGACTACACCCAGCAGAGAATTGATTTTTCAGTAGTCACATAATTACTGCCACAGTTTCTCAAGCCCGGAATGAAATAGAACTTCCTCCTCCTACCATCTTTGTCTACAAGATTGATTTGTTTTGGTGGACTTGATGAGTAGTATGACCTCCAGGTAGGACCCCAGCTACACTGAAATTAAACAAATTCGTCTCTGTAAAAGGCTGTATTGAATAAATGTACATATGCCATGGCCTTCACTGAAGATGTTGGTGAAAGGTTGATTGTCCTATAAGAGAATAGAAAATATAAAGATTTGTTCCATATTAAAGGATTGGACACTGCTTCATGGCTCAAGGGAACTTGTCTTATCCCTTAAGACCGTGATGGAGAGTGGTTGAGAGGATTAATCTATGTACTCCAAGGAGAACTGTTAACATGAACAATACAAGAGCACAGCATTTATGGAACAACATCCAGGGAAGAAATGCAAAATAAATGAAAGAATGAAAGATAATATTTTGTCAATAATGACTCAACCCACTGGTGCTAGATAACAGGGTTCAAGGACGGAAATTAGAAGACTTGTCTACCTCCGATGTATGGGTGTGTTCTGACAGATTGAAGAGCAGTACCCATTAACCCAAAGCCACAATATCCCCGAAGGACTACAGTTGTAATTGAAATAATATGAGCACCCATAAGAGCTGACCTCAGTTAAACACTTTGCAGCCTCCTTTCTGCAGCAACGTCAGGATGGTATAAGCTAATCTCTGCAAGAAAGGAAGTCACAATGATCAGGTCTTTGTACTGGGAATAAGTTTATAGACCATCACTTCGCTGGAAGTTGGGGCTTTCTCAGCCCTCCCCAAGGAAGAAAAGAGCTTCCCCACTCTGATTTATTTGTATAGCTTCTTAAGTCGTTCAGTATAATAGTTTGGCTATTGAAGCATTTATTTTGTTTTATTAAATCATATATATATATATTTTTTTAAAAATTCACGATCCGTCTTCTAATAGAGTTTTATCCAGATAGGATTTCAGAATTCTTTCTGTATCCTGATTGCCTTAATAAAATGCACTGGAGACAAAAAAAAAAAAAAAATCGTTGTATAAAAGGTAATTAGCACATCCTCTCATTTTTTATAACTTTATAATTGAAATCTCATTAAAAGATTTCTAGGTCTCCTTTTCCCTAAGTGACCAGGTGTCCCTAATTTGTTCTTAACCAATGTGACTAATTCCAGGCAAAGACTAGGGGAAAAAAAAAGTCTGATACCTGTTGGTGGATAGCAAGGTTAAATAAGTGGGGTGGCTTTTTTAGGTTGCTTTTAACCTCGTAAAAGAAAAAAAAAAAAAAAAAAAAAACGGGGGAAAAAAAAAGGCTTAAACGCTTGTGCTCCTACAATCCTGCCTTTCTCAGTCCTGGTTGAAGATTCCAAGGGAAATGAGAGCACTATTTTGTTTCTCCCTTGTATTGCAGATAGGGGGAGGAGGTGGTTATTAGAGAGAAGCTCTTCCTCTCTTGGTTTCCCCCTCTCTCCGCCTGACAGCACCGCGCTCTCGCGGACTCGCTTCTTCTCCTAGGTGATCCATTTCTAGGCAACGTGGGGCTGGTGCTGAAGCTGCCAGGCTCGCTCCTCGCTCCCAGCATCCCGCCAGGCGAGCCTCCTCTCCAGCATCCTGCAGCCCGCGGCGTCTTCCCTCCGCCGGCCTGGCCCGCTGCTCGCGCCTGGCGCAACTCCCCTGCCGCCGCGCCCGCCCGCCCGCCCGCCCGCCCGCCAGCCCGCTGACGGCTCCGGGCCCGCCTCGCCGAGTCTGCTGTCCGCCTGGCGCAGAAAGGGAATTTTCTCTGCATTACTACCCGCATTACCTTGTAGTTCACTTTTTTTAACCCCTCCAGGAGAGGGATTTTTTTTTTTTTTTTTCCTCCCTGCTGGAATCTGGCTGCTCCTGTTGGAATCTCCTAATCTTCCCTTCCACTTAAGATTTTGGCACCGAGGCGCAGTGATTCTCCGGGGCCACAGGGGCGGTGTGTGTGTGGGGGGGCTCTCTGGGTGGGGGAGGGGGGAGGGGGCACATCCGGCGCAAGGGGTGCTGTAAGTTGCGGCGGAGCTGGGACCCGAGACCGCGGCCCCCGCGCAGCCATGGGGATCGTCTGAGCTCCGGCCTCGCCCCCTGCCCGTGAACAGTCAAGGCTGGATACAATTTTTTTTTTTTTTTCTATTTCAAAAGCCAAACTGCAAACAACTCTGGCGATGCCAAAATTCCTCTCCAAGTGACACGGGTTTGCGAAGAAGGCTTTTCCCGAGACTGGGCTCCCGCGCGCGGCGCATCGCCCTCTGCCTTCCTCGCGGACGATACCAGCCTTAGCTCTGGCGATAGGAATTTAGAGGAAAAAGCTGCGCCTAACTCTATCGCCACATCAAACTCTTTGGACTGGTTAAAATAAGAACATATATCGGTCGTGGAAGGACAGTCCATCGTCAAAGAGGATCAGCATAGGAGGCGATGGAAGTTTTCCCCTTGTTCTTGGTCTTGTCCGTCTGGTGGTCTCGAACCTGGGACTCGGCGACTGCGGATTCGATCATCCACATCGGTAAGACGAGGCCGGTGCTGCTCTTGGCGGCTACTTTTACAGTTCGCGTTCGTTCGCAGACGTTTCCCCTCGGCTTCCCCCGGCCGTCAGCCCTCCCAAGGGTGGCGGGTTGGAGGTGTCTCCGCACCCCTTCCCGCTACCCAGGGCTCCCCACTCTCTTAGTCTCTGCAGGGATGAGGCGGCCCGAGCGGCGGCCCGCGGCTCGCGGCGCGTATGCTGGGCGCGTGGGGGCTCGCGTGGGCCACGGGGCGCGTGTGTGCCGCGAGGGCGGGCTTCCGCGGCTGTGCGCGTGGGGAAAGGAAGTTTAATTGACTCTACCTTACTCGTCCTCCCCGGATGTACATTTGAGCCGTTAAAAACAAAACAAAACAAATCCCCCAAACAAACAAAAACATAATTTTGAATTGGCTAACGCAGGAGGCACCTGCGAGGAGGGTTGCGCTGGGGTGGGGGTGGGGAGCTCCCCTCGGATCGGATCGAACAGGTGGTTTTGCAACGTGAGCGGGCCGTGGCTCCGCAGCCCGGTGCGGGGTGCCTGGCGTCCCCAGCCACGCTCCCCTCGCCGGTGCTTCTGCCGCGACGCGGACAACGGCGGCGGGTGCGGGTGGCGGCGGGGTGCGGACTGGAGCCAGAGCCGGAGCCTCGCCGCCCGGCCCACGCTCGCTCCCCAGCCCCTGGGCGCCCGGGAACCGCCGCTCCAGGCCGCTGTCGGGGCCGCTCCAGGACACCGCGGGGCTAGCCGCGCATCAGCTCCGAGCAGCGGCGCGAGGCGGGAGCCTGGACAGGCGGGCAGGGGCAGCGCGGTGGCGAGAGGCTCGGCCCGGCCGCTCCGGAAGGCTGGGAACCCCTCCTAAGGGCACCCGACGGCCGGCCGGGGCTGGTGGCGCGGGCGCGGGCGCGGGCGGGGCGGGGGCTGCGCTACGCGTCATTGTCATGCACCGGGCTCGCAGCTTCGGGCACTGCTCTTCTCACTTGCTAATCCGTGAGAGCTGAGCTGACGCGGGCTTGCAGCTTTTTCTGCGTTAATGCGACGATTTTCTTTTAGAAAAATCACCTCCTAGGGCAAGCCAGGTTCTTTTGCTTGGCTGCAGTGAGACGCATCTTGGGGAATTTTTCCGGGCATTGCACTTGGACATTTATCTGTCCACACGGATTCTTGTTCTGCAAATCTAGGCGACAGATGGGTCACAGTTTTTCTCCTTTCTGCACCCTGCCCTTCTACCAAGCGCGTGCGCGCGCGCACACACACACACACACACACACACACACACACACACACACGTCTGTTAGGTGAAACAGCTGCAGGTGGTATTTGCTCCCTTCCAGGCAAAGGGCTCGGTCTGGTGTGAGTGTCCATATAGTGGGCAGACCTTCCACTCCAGGGGCCTCCCCCTCTTGGTCATCCTTGTAAACATGTCTGCAGTTCTCTATCATTTATCAATGGAACTGTGTGCTCTGTGCAAGGGGTAATGAGGTCAGGATGCAGAAAGCCCTGCACTTGTGCGTTAAGTAAATTAAGCATTAGATAGCTTGCCTGCTGGATCCCATTTTGCCTGGGGGCTAACAGAGCCTGTAGGCTCAGAACTTTTCAGGGAGAAATTATGATCTCATTGAGGGGGTTCAGTAATGTCCTGATAAGAGTTCGGAAATGAACTATGCTCCTCTTGTGGAGGTGACATGCATTTATGTCTGATTGTAAATGACTGGAACAGGGATGTCAGGTTACAACCATCCTACCTTTCTACTCATTTTATGATTAGGGGTTTCTGACTTAGGCTTTCTCACCTTGGGGGGTTGTAAATAGACCCAATTTTTAGTATTAATTCTGTGGTCTGTGTGATGAGAAATTTATTTACAAACACTGTAGCTTGCTGTTCTTTAATAGAGAATAGTACTATTTTGCAATGTAGCCTGAGCATTTGGTTCAAAATAGAACACAACTGTTGTGTTTTTTTTTTTTCCTTTGCATACTATTGTCTACCAGTGTGACATGGCTCACTTATTTATAGCCAGACGTTTTTAAAGTACCTGTGCACAAATCACAGATCTCTTTAGAAATCTAGTTGTATGAATCTACTGCGAATAATTCACTAAAAGAAATACTTCCTACTCAATTAATTTGACATGAATATAATTAGTACTTTAGACAAGAGAATTAACTTCTTTTATAGACTACCTAATACTATGTAATAAAGCTAGCAGTTTTAAAAGCCGGATATATTTTATAATTTACTGAAAGATGGCTAATTTGTGTGTATTTCAGAGATTAAATATCCCTTTTCTTTCACTCCACTCTTAGCAAAAGTATGATAAAATCAAAACTGATATGACCATGTTAAAATTGTAAGGCACCAGTTAATACATGAAGGATCAGTTTGCATTCTTGGTCGAGAGGGAAAAATGAATTTTCTGTAAAAGGAGATTTCTTTCATTTAAGTAATGTGAGAAATATGATTATGGGGAGATGTATTAGCTCAGGACTAAAGGGATGAAAGTGCTGAAACTAGGAAAGGTAGTACTTCAAGTCTAGAGCTGTAAGTATGCAAAAATGAAAGGTTTTCGTAGCCTCATGTGATATGTTCGGAAGAAAGTGGATGCAATAGATCATTTAGACACACTAGAAAGATTTTTAAAAAGTCATTTCTATAACAGTTTTCTTAAGGAATGAGTCCTTTCAGTATTGAACCATGTTTTGTGTATGGAAATTCTCACTTTTTTCTGTTTGTTTCCACTTCATGCATGCAGTTTATAAAAGTCAGTTACATATTAAAAAATTTCATGTTCTATTAAATACATTAATTCACTATAATCATGAGGTACAATGGTTGAACTATCATGATTGACATGAAAATATGTTTATTCCACCAGGAAAAGCATAATAGTATAATTACCTTGAACTTCTGTTAATCGTGTTTTAGAAGCATTTCACAGTAGCATGTAATTATTTGCTCAGTCCATATGTAGACACATATATACAGATTGTTGTAAGATGGATCACCTTCATTGTGATCTTTTTTGCCCCCCCCCCCAAAAAAAAGAAAGGTCTTTTGACATATAAAAACTATACAAGTTTGAATACTGCTTCTACTTTGAGCTTGTGCATTGATTGAGTAATTTCATCAGGCCCACATTACTTGATTGCTTAGAAGTTTCCTAATGATCTGCATGCTGTAGGAAGAACCAGAAAGTCGTGAGTGGAATGGCAAAGACATGGTGTTTTATGAGGCCATTCAGAAGTCGCTCTGATTTATGTAGCTAGAAAGCTCCCAAGTCTTTGAGATTAGCCACGCTGACTGCTATTTTCTTCATACATCAGTCGTCCCACACTCTTTACTCCCTCAACACAACAGGCATTTAGAGTACTGCTTTAATTAAGCAAGGATTAGGTGGCACTTCCAGTCAACTGCACAATTTGTGTTTTGCTTCATATCTAATATGGAGGATCTCATGTTTTAATGATTTAATGTATGTTCATTTCTCTATCGAGTTCAGAAATGATTGTAAATTAGCTGTCCCCTATTATGTACATCTCCAAGAGAACATTAAATTACTGTACTTAATCATACATTACATACATCATTAGCATGTTTTGACTTTTATCAATCATAACAAACTACCGTGTGTCAACCAGGAGTAGAAAGAAGTGTGCATCCATGTTTTCTTCTAAGCAGTTAGTACTTTTCACCTCCTGAGATCATAATCTTCAATTCTGGCATTATGAAAAGGCTTAGACAATTCATAGAATATTTCAATCATGAGAATGCTCACAGTACAAATATGAGTTAGTGAAATGGGTCAACACATCAAAATAAGAGTAGACAACAAACTTAAAGCATCAATTTTCCTTACTTTTGAACTGAGGTCAGTTTTATTAAATACAAAAAGAAAAAAAAATTCAGAAGGTGTACTATGCCTTTTTCCAGAACATTTCCTTTTCTTTAAAAGATTTGCACTGGAAACCCCAAGAATGTGTAGCTTCATGAGGAACTCTCTGTTGTATATCTCAATAAGTTTCTATCCGTTTGTTACTGTCGCTACTTGTTCCCAGAGTTCTGCATAAATTGTGTGAACTTTTGGAACATGTTAGGATGTGTGCCTAACTGTTACTCTTCTGTAGGAATACAGTTCTTGGAAGCACAATTCAGATGTGAAGGAGGCAGTGTTTTTATTAATCAAAGATATCAAACATGACATGACTAAAGAACAAAGATATTTGCTTTCTACTCTAGGTGAAACGTATACCTGTTAAATTCTCCTATAAATTCTAATTCAAATATGAATAAAATCAAAGTCATCAACTTATTTATTTATTTTATTTATCTGATAGAGAAGGAGGGAGAGAGAGATAATGGACACCCAGGGCTTTCAGCTTCTGCAAACTAACTCCAGAAACATGTGCCACCTTGTGCCTCTGGCTTACCTGGGTCCTGGGGAATCGAACCTGGGTTCTTTGGCTTTGCAGGCTAGTGCTTTAACCACTGAACCATCCAACTTTTGACCTAGAGAAACATACACACCAATCAGAATTGTGGGTAGCAGTGGAAGACTATTTTCCTTCAGTTCTGACCTCTAAGAACTATTTTATTATACTATAAATGTATCTTAATGGGACATTATAATTTTCAAACCCTACATTTTAAACCAGAGTTTTTTTTTTTCCTTCCCCTATTATATTTCTCTAAGAGTGAGACATTCACACTTGGGTTGTTTCATCATATTTTGCATTCCAGATAATAATGTTAGTAGCAATACTTTGTATCACCAAATACATAATGTTTGTTAGAAAATACATATGTGGTGTGTAAAGACATCTTTGCCATTAGTTATCAGTGCATTCTAAGCTGTTTCTCTGTAATCTTAGCTGAAAAAACATAGAATCTTTATTTTTTTTACTTTCGCAGAAAAAAAACATTTCATGAGATTTGTGATACAGTACAAAACAAATGTTTTTTATTTTCAAAGCAGAAATGTATATATTATCATTGTCTCTTATCCATATATGGATTTTATTATATATTTTATCCTTTCCAGACAGTTTTTAAATCTTTTATCTGGTTTTATTCAATGATGTAGTTTTCTACAAATTAAAAAAAATTCTAACTTACTACTCACAATTAAAGGGGAAAAAAACCAAGACACCTGAAAGTTTGTAGTAATAATGAGCAGTGTTGTTATAAACAGACATTAGTGAATGAAATAATTTTCTAGGCAGTACCTACCTGGGAAAGTTATTCCTCCCTATGGAGGTTCCTGTTATTGGTGTTTGTGACTTGATACACATAGAAAGAGGCATGAAACATGCATTTTAGAAGAACACACTAACAGAGATGCAGATCTGCTTGTACACAATGTGCTCTTTGTGCATCTGTCTTTACATAGGTACTGAAAATCGAATCTGGGTCCTTTGGCTATGTTGACAAACACCTTAACTGCTAAGCCATCTCTCCAGCCCCACAATGTGTTTTTTGAATGATTATATAGGTTTCATATATTTTTGTCTGGATAATATACAGTTCTATGTATTTTATCAACATTACACAGATATATGAACAGCATATACCAGTGATACAGCCACAGAAATTGGTTGACCATATAAGACAAGGTCTTTTCTCACTTAATAATTTCTCTTTTTCTTTAATTGCTTTTGCAGAAGTATAATTTTTTTTTCTGCCAGGATCCATTATAAGAATAATGGAAGATGAAATTTAAGCCAAACTAAAATCTGATAATTTACTGTGAACATTGCTAAAATTGAGTTATTATAGAGAATATGACATTAACTGAAACAAAAAGTTTCTCTCTCATTCTTTTAGACTTTTTCCTATACCCACATTTATTATCAATTAACTATTAGAAAAAATTCATTATTAAAATCCAGAGTAAAATTAAGTAACCAGATAGATGTCTAAAGAATACAGAAAAGTACTAAAGTAATTCTGGGCTTGAATGTTATGATATCCGTGAGTTCTAGATAATGGCATTGATGAAAGTTAGGCTTCTTATGTCAACACATTTTATATGACTATGCAAAGCATAAATGTGCTATTATGAGATAGTAAAGAAATACTGTGGATTCTAATTTTCCATGATTGTAACTAAATCTTAGTGAGCAGTATTGAATATTGATCCAATATCTTGAGTCCTTTTTAAAACTCAACTCAAGCTATAAAATTATATGAACTAAAATAAAGACAGAATTCTATTTTTGATGTATATTAAAAGAAACTGCAAGAAGAGACACAGTCAAATATTATTCATAGAATTATAATTAATAGCTAGTTTTAGAGTGAATTAAATATATAAGATGAAATAAAACTATAATCACTCAACTTAGAAACTCCTGAGAATAAATGTTTATTTATTTTTGGTGCAAATAAGAACTATATTTGTTCATCAAATTTTCTGTTTAGCTCTCCTTTCAGTTTGTGAGAACTGGATTCTATTTCCTTTTCCTTTTTTAAAAAATATAATATTTATTTATTTATTAAGAGAGCAAAAGAGAAAAGGAAATAAACAGATACATTAGGGCCTCCTGCAACTGCTAAAGAACTCTAGAGACATGTACCGCTTTGTGCATCTGGCTTTATGTGGGTACTGGGGAATTGAACCAGGGAAGTCAGGCTAACCCTTTTCTTTTTCTTATAGATTGCGTCTGCCATTTGTCAAGCATCAATACTGAGGTGTCAAAAAAAGTGTCACAGTGCATCACAAACAAGTGTTCCTTGTACTTCTTCATGGGGGAGTTGTCATGTTCTAGTGAGCTCTACCTACACTGGACTATAGAGTTGGCAGACCAGAGCACACTGGGCTAAAGAGTTTAAAGAAACAGCAAATTCATAGTTCTTCAAGTTGCTGGTTCCCATTACAGCTGTTCAGCTTTTACCTTGCTGCTTTTTGGTGAGCTGTCACTCAAAATAGTGAGTATTTAGAATACTTTTTGGTGTGGAGCTGAGGCTGGGCTGACAGTGTCTCATGGAAAGGTAGGTATCTGAAGCCGAGCACACGGTCTCCCTGTGGGCATTAAAAATTCTCTTCGGTGAAAAGATGGCTCAAAGAAAGGACATGAGGCAGGTGGCGATTTGATACAGAGTTTTAGACAGAGGACATTGCAGGGGCAAAATGACTGTAATGCAAGACATTAAAGAATCAGTTTCATTTGTAGAAAGAACCATAGGAATGCCAATTTGGGTTCAGTTTAACGAGCAAAGCAAGAGGTAAAAATGAAAGTTTGACTGGAAAGTATGGCAAATTCAGTAGGGACATGTTTTATTTATTTTCTTTAATTGGAAGGAATGGATGGAGTAGAATTGAGGTTTGACCATGGTGAAGTAAATTCAGCTGGTATCTGAAGTCGAAGAGCTGTTGTTAGAAAAGTTTTATTACTTCAAGATAGTAGAAGCAAGAGGTATGTGGTGTGTGTGTGTGTGTGTTGGTCATATGTGAGAAATTAAGGAGGGTGAAAAGACTTTCAAAGTATTTTAGGTGAGCCAGAGGCTAAAATATGTTACCAGTAATAAAATGTTGGAAACTGGGGAAAATGAGAACATTTTAGGTAAAATGAAAATGTTACTCAATGCATTTTATATTTCTGTTTAAGTTATAGCCCACAATTTCACATTTGATCGTATAAATTTTTACTTTAGGGATGATTTGGAGATTTGAGTTCTTTATTCAGAATTCATTGTTGTGAAAACGGTCATTAATCAATGGGTGGGGGAGAATCAGGGTGTTTAGAAGAACTCCAAGCAGGAATATTACCAAATATCAAGGTGAAGGAAAAAGAAGAGACCCAGAAAAGGAGAGACGAAGGAACGACAGAAACATTTGATGTTCTAGAAATAAAAAAAAAAAAAAAACAAGGAAAGTATATTTTAAAAGGAATTTATTTTTTAAGAACTAGGATGTGAGAATGTGCAGGGTATATACACAAAAATTTTAACTTGGTGAGTGGGTTGCGAAATGATGAGAACAGAAATGACCTTTGAAGAAACTGTTTTCAGTGAGCTAGAAGTGAGAAGAAAATACTTGGGACAATCCAAAACTTTCAAGGGACCTAAGGGTTTCTGAAAGTTTTGCTATGTGGGAGCAACAGGGAGTGTTGGCAATGATAACTATAAAGGGAGATAAGACTTTCTTAACTGGGGAATTTGGATAGAAAATAATTTTCATTATGAGATTTTTTATTTTAGTTAAAAAAATCACAAGAGAATCAGATTTCAAGATTTCTCTTTCCCTTTAAATTTATTTATTTCTTTTGAGTTTGGGTAGAAAGTCTTTTATAGCTGCATTTTTTCCTTTGTAATTGAGTGTTTGGTCATATGATATTAGGTCTAACCTACTGCAACTCTCCTGAAAGAGAAGCTTATATATGCTCTTGAAAACATACTATATTAATTATGCTGCATTTTTGCATCGTTTAGTTTTTGGGTTACCACTCAAATTTTGTAGAATTTTCTTACCTGAAATTGTGAATGGATTACATCTTAAAGTGCACTGATAGGCCATTACAAAAAGGAAACTTTTTTTTTTTGGTAATTTTTTAAAGAAAATGCAGTATTCTTAGATGATGGTATTCAAAGAGCATAAAATTCTCGTGTTCTAGTAGACATATTTTAACTTTCCACTAAGTAAATTTCCACTATACATATTCTGTCATCTGTTTGATGTTCTTAAAATTACTTGGAAATATTTTATTTAAAAAGAAGATAATTATTGTACGTAGATATCCCTTCATTGTAGCATAAACTTAAATAGATGAAATCATCACATTGTATTAATTTCCAGTGATAAATTTGAATATTGCCTTGAAGGGATCTTTCCCTTTTCTTTGTACCAGTGACAGATGTTCAGTCATAGCTGACCATGAAGAAAGGAAACATTCTAAATTTAAAGACTCCAGCTTTTAGAGACTGAATCTTACCTCTTTCATAAGTCTATTAATACTGTTACCAGGTGGGTATATCAGAAAGATGATGTGCCTCCAAGAAGAGTACCTGCTTTGATGGGAGAATGCCCATAGCAGGCGAGTCATGTTCTTCTGTGCTCTTTGTTACCTGCAGTACTACTGACAAATAATTTGCCTTTTGGAAACTATAAATTTTGTGCAGACAGTTCTTCTTGGTTATATCTATTAATTTTTGTGTAAATATTAAAGGAATGGTAAGAGGATAGCCATCTTGTGATTGGGATTGGAGATGAATGGCAAAAAAGACAGCTATGATATGGCTGCAGCTGGGGAGCATAATTAATAAAATATAGACATCAAAGGTATTTTTAACTTACTAGTCCATGCCTTCTAGGATGGTGAGAGGCAATCATTTAAAGGAATTTCTAAGTAGAGTTAATTCTTAACATAGCTGGAATGGGTACATAAGATTAGTTAGAGCTTTAATACAGTTACTATGGACATCATTGAAATTCTGAACTCCATTGGTACCACATTTCACACTGATATGTCATCTTTAAGGCCAAAGGCAGGAACGTAATATTGAAGCTAATCTGAGATAAGAGAACCAGTCCAGCTATGCTACTGCATGTAGTTTAAGGTGAATTAAAAATTAGAAAACTGATGTGTGGGTGTTCAACATCTGATATCTTCTTCAATCACTTTTCACCTTATTTATTGAGATAGAATGTTTCACTGAACCCAGAGCTGACCATTGCAGCCAGCTAACTTGCTCCAGGGAATCAGCTATCACTTTCTCCTCAGCAGTGATAATACAAGTGTGCACCATCATACCTAGCATTTTACATGGGCGCTGGGACATCTGACCTCAGATGTTTATGCTTTGCAGCCAGCTAACTTGCTTCAGAGAATCAGCTATCACTTTCTCTTCAGCAGTGATAATACAAGTGTGCACCATCATACCTAGCATTTTACATGGGCGCTGGGACATCTGACCTCAGATGTTTATGCTTTCATGGCCAGCACTTTACCCAGTGCTTCATCTCCCCAGCCCCTAGTTTTCAACACTTAATGCCTCATTTGTCTTGGTGATACCTCATGCACAGACTTTAGTGCAGTTACTCTTCAGTTATCTGGCAATGTCATGTGAGTTGCAGATATTTTATGGACATATTTTTTAGGATCACATATAAAACATAACATAGTGCATTTAGGGTATGGCTACAACAAATATTTGTTTAGGCATCTTCTGTCTAAATATGTAGCCATACAATATTTCACCTGATGCTGAAATTCGAGCAGTTCAGGACTTCAGTTGGATGACTGTGGTCTACCATGGCACTGGAAACAGGGATAGTTCAATACATGTCATGTTTATGGAGCCTGACAGCACTGTACAACAAATATGTATTTCAGCAAAAATCCATGCAATAGTATGAGGAGGTTATTCCTTACAGATGGTCATCATTTATACTACAAATCTTTTCTCCTTGCTTCTGATGGTTAATATTTCATGGTAGTGTAGATTAAGTGCGAACACAGTCCTGCCAAAGGCAGAGCCAGGCAAAATGTGAACTGTTTGCCTCGTTTCCTCTTGTCATCACCACCTTAGATGTCAGCAGTTGTAAAGGAGCAGAGGAGGAGGTTTGGGCTTCTCATGACTCTACCACTGGTAGGACTAATGAGATCTTTTCTGAAAAAGACGTATATCAGATATTGCCTTAATCATGGTTTGTGGATGTAAATAAATTGCAATTTCTTGCTCTTCTCATTTTTGAAGTGTATAGGACAGATTACAATAGTACAAAAGTTAGTCATGTGACTGATCTGTACTTTCCTCTACAGTTCAAAAAGAGAAGGAGAAAATCTGCCCACAGCAAACATAAATTACAAGTGGCATAGTTTTAATAGGGAAATGGATACTGACCTTTAATTATGTAGTTGGAATTGAAGATAGTGCAAACATTGAAAACAAATGGTAACAAACAACACAGCAAGTGGCCATACTATAATTTTCTCCGTGTGAGGCTTGGTGGTGTGCTGCTGATGGTTGACAAACAGTTAACACACAGCAGAACTGCTTTGCTTCTTGCTTTTTATACTTCCTGTCTACCCTTCAGTGGTAATGCAAATGAGCAGTGAAATGGCCAAAAGCAAGGAAAAAGGAGCAAAGGATTTTGGATAATCTATAAACCGGAAAATCCGCTGCTGAATGCTCATGTGCACAGGCTTGCTGCGAAGAAAACACTTTTATTTTCTCAAAATATTGCCCGGCTTCTGAAGATAGAATTGGCTTTTGACTGCTGAACTGGATAGATGGCTGCAGCTTCCAGGCCACCAAAGAGGAAGAAGCTGGATGAAAGGCTGGGGACAGAGTAGGGATATTCTCCCTGAGCAAACATGTTCCTTAGTGGAAATGCTGCTGGTAGCCAGGGCCTGTAATAAACTCAGTTTTCTCCGTGAAAATTATGGCATTTTTTTAAATAGGAAAAATATAGATTTCTGCTACATGTATTAGGAAGTTTAGGAACTATACACAAATTGTGTTGGTTTGTTGCCTCTATTAATCAATACTCTACTAAGTATCTACATTGTATATTCCCACTTGGCATCCAGTTTCTGCTGTGCTGACTGTGAGGAGCAAGTTGGATATTGCTCCATTGAAAGGAACTGTGAGTTACAATAAAATGGTGAATGCAGACTCTAGTCAGTATTGAATTAGGGGAAAGAAAAAGGAGTGGGGAAGGTACCGTGGTCAAGGAGAGGAACATGGCTTCAACACAATGGATGTTTGTTCACTTTTGAGACGCCGTCTTACTCTGACATCCAAGCTGGCCTTAAACTCATAGTTCCCCTATCTTTGCCTCCACAGTGTAGAAATTATAGGTGTGTATGACCCACCAACCTTTGGTAAGTTGTTTTTCATTAAAGTCTGTGGTTATTGATTTTAGTTTTACTTAACTTTTTTTGAATATAAATTTTGCAAATAATGGCTTATTGTTTGTATCATTTATTACAGTTGAGTAGAAGTAGGACGTAATTCCACTTGGAAGAAACATACAGATACAGTGGGGGATATAACAAGAAAAGAGGAAAGAAGTTAGCGAGATCCCAGTGAGACCCAGTGGGACTTCTCTAAGTGATTTATGCTATGAGATGCTTGGTTTTGTGTTATATGACCTTTATTGTGGCATTGTAGTGCTACATGAGACTAAATAGAGACTTTGACAATTGTATGTTGATGAAGGCCTGGGCCACACAGCCACAAATGTAAGTGGAAATGACAATGTGCCTAGGAGATAACCAGGAAAATTGTAGCCATTGAGTCTGTCCTACTGATGGATGAGTGAAAGAAGGAACTAAAAAAAACTCCAAGACCATTATAAACTGTCAGCATTTATAACAGCAGCTAATACCATTTTCCAATTTTTAATCCAAAGATGAGCTGTTTGGGGTGGAGAGAAGTGGAGCTAGTGTTGAACTCAGCATACAAATGGCGTAACCATGAAGAACACTTCCCAATGATAGCCTTTGGCCTTAGCCTTCTTCAGAGAGGGCAACATGACTTTAACAGAGGGAAAAAAAGAAAAAGAAAGTATTTCTTTAGCCATTCTTTCTTAAACCTTTCTCAGCTACAATGTATAATGTTATAATTTCCTATTTCCAATATAAACCATTTATTTTTCAACTATGACTGTTTGGAGAATACCAAGTCAATAGTTATCAGTTGAGATTTTTTTCATTCTAAATTATATTGCTGGTTTTTAGAGCATGTGTCATTATCTATAACTTTGTGTGTGTGTGTGTGTGTGTGTGTGTGTGTGTGCATGTTCGTGTGTGTGCACGCGCACATGTGCGCACATACATGTGCATGTATTTAAATCAAAGACTGGGTCTACTATTAAGATAGTTCTTATTTTTTTGTTCCTATTTCAAGTCAACAGAGTTTTGAAGCAGATTGCTCTTGGACAGAGTCTTAGTTTATTAAATGTACAGCAAAAAGCACAGTCATTTTCATTTCCTGTGAGTGATTGCTTCTTTTTTTCATATTGCAAGATTTCCTTTATGTGAATTACTATATTTAATGGAAGTAAAAGCCCTTTTCATAAAATTTTGTGTATTTTAGCTACATGCCATGTTCAAACATCATAAGCTCCAAAAAAGGAAAGTTTATCACCAAGTATGCAAGAGGATATCTGAAATGGGATGGGTTCAATTTAGGACTGCACTATAGCATCTGTTTGAGATATCAGACCTGCTTTTAAAGTTACATAAACTTAATACTTGCAAGCTCATTTATTTTTTAGTTTGTTTTTTTTGTGAAGCTGTAGTGGGAATCAGGATCCTCATCATTCTTAGCCTTCTTTTCCAGCTGTCTTATTAACATCAGGATCAGAAATGTGAAATAAGTGGGCTATAGTTTTCTTGAGTTGGGTCATTAAAAAACTGTGGTATCAGGCTGGAGAGATGGCTTAGCGGTTAAGGTGCTTGCCTGTAAAGCTAAAGGACCCTGGTTTGATTCCCCAGGGGCCACTTAAGACAGATGCACAGGGTAGTGCATGCATCTGGAGTTTGTTTGCAGTGGCTGAAGGCCCTGGAGTGCTCATGTTCTCTATCTCTCTCAAAACATAAAAACAAAAAAAACAAAAACCATGTTTTTTAAGTCTTAAAACTCTAAAATATATTTTGTGTGTTTTTAAAACAGAATTACATAAAGAAGAAAAAAATGGAGATATGTCATGTTACACGTCAAAATATTGCTGTGGTCATTGTACCACTTCTTAGCTGTGTGAATTCTGAAGTCTCAAATTCACCTTCATGTAGCCTATGATCTCAATGATTCTGAGGATAAACTGTAATAAAATTTGACATATGGACTTAAGGACTGTTACACCATGTTCTGAATTTAGGAAACTAAATTTGTAACCGAAATGCACTTTTAGTCAAGACATGGCCTGTGCATGTCATCCCAAAGTCAATTAGGGTTCCATGTTTTTTTCTGTTTCTATAACAACAGTGTCCCTTCTGCAACATATAAATCAAACTTGGAATTCACTGCTAAAGCTGTTGGTGTGTAAGTTAACTTGTCCGTTAAAGAAACTCTGCTCTGAATTTATATGAACTAGATTCTTACAGAGCGGTGTGTTAGAACTGTTTCTGGCCAGTACCTCTGCCTTTGTGGCCACACCCATTGGGTTAGTTCTGATTTAATACAGAATAAACGATGGACTCAGATTTTTTTATTCATTCCAAGGCTATTGAGAATGAAAAAGACAATGTTTGGATTTCTACTGGGGGGACAGAGGCAGGCTGGAAATGACTATGATGAGGCGGAATCCCAGGGCCCCAGTCTTGCTCATGGACATGAGATTAGTCTTGTCTGTGCCTTTGCTGAGAGTGTCCCTTTGTATACTCTCCATTAATAGCCATCAGATTTCTCTACATGACACATTACTCCTTCCTCTTTTTTGTTTTCAGGTAGAGTCATTCCAGCCCAGGATGACCTGGCATTCACTCTGTAGTCTCAGTGTGGCCTTGAACTCTTGGCAATCCTCTTACCTCTGCCTCTCCCGTGCTGGGATTAAAGGTGTGCACCACCATGCCTGGCCCTTCCTCTTTATTTTTTAAATTATTAATTATGGAAATACTTAGTGTATAAACAGCACTTGTTGGTACCATCCTTATTGTCATCCCTGGCCCCCACCTCCAAGGGGACCCTCCTCATTGTGGATACCGGTTAGCACCATGGGGTTGTGGGTCATGCTTTGTGAGGGCAGCTGTCAGTTATGTGGAAGAAGCAATGTCTCTGTGTATATTGTCCCAACTTGTGGCTCTAATAATCTTTCCTCCCATTCTTCCATGAAATTCCCTGAGCCATAGAGGAATAGAGGAAATGAGCAAAGAGTTCACAAGGGTGAAGGAGATAGACACTGAGGACACTCAACACTTACCAAATCAGAGATCCAGAGACACAGAGGATCCTAAGAGGCCATCACCAAAGTAGACTTAAAATGAAACCTCCTTCCTCTTGCTCAAGGTTTTTATACTGATTTAAAACGTGGACTTATGGTTTATTTTGCTTTATTTATAATTGTTTTCCCCTTTTCTTCACTGACAATAGAAATGAGGAAAAACAACTACATCCCTTAAAACATGTTTAACTGATGTTTTTAGAATTAGAAAGTAGTGGGATGGAGAGATGGCTGAGTGGTGAAAGCACTTGTCTACAAAGCCTAACAACTCGGGTTTGATTTCTCAGTACCCATGTAAAGCCAGGTACACAAATTGGCACATGCATAAAGCCAGGTTCACAATGTGGCACATGCATCTCTAATTGTTTTCAATGGCTAGAGGCCCTGACATGCCCATACTTCTCTTCCTATTTTTTTTCTCTCTCTCTCTCTGCTTGCAAATAAATAAATAAAATATTTTTAGAAAAGAAAGTAGTAGTGCCTTTCAGTGCTCCTTTTCATTTTGTCCACATATTCTTTAGGTCTAATACCACCCCCAGCTCTTGCAGGACTGGTTAGATATTGGCAATGCCATCAATTGTTCGCTAGTCTCGGGGTCTGTAACTAAAGGACATTATCATGTGGGCTCTCTCAAAGAAATGGAAAAATAGTTCATACCAGTATTTGTTTGCTTTAGTTTGAGTCCTAAGGTGAAAAATCATTATGTAACCAATAACTTGTGAATTAAGAAAATAGAGGGTTATACTATACCCTGTCAGTTGGTCAAAACAAGAGAATAGGTTTAACAGACAGTTTCATACATTCATTTTAACTTTGTATTGTAAGAGACAAATATACATCTTTTTGTGATTTAAATCACAAATTTATTTAGTTACTATATTGTCTAATGTATTCAACCTCTGCACAATTCTGGATTTCAGTTTCAAGAAACATGATTAGATCATTAGATACCTTCTGCTCTGTTCTCTGAGATAATGTGCTTTGGTTTCCTATCCTGCACTCCTGTTCTTTCTCAGACGACCTGATTGATTCAGATGAACTTTGCCCCTTTCCTGTGGCACCAGCTTCTGGGAGTAGAGGGTCTTTCTATTCTACAAATCCAGACTTGATTTGAGAGTTTCCTTCATCCTGTTTGCCAATGAAAATCATAATCTTCCATAGCCATGGTAATACCGAGGCCTTCTGAGACCCAGATTCTTACGTCCCTTTAGTTGTAAAATTGGGTAATTATAGACTCTCATAGATGGTGACATCAAGACATTTCTGACATCCAGGCCCTCCTATGGCTAAGGAGGAAATGCAGAGGTTAAGTATCTTAAATAGTGTGTGGTTTGAAACATTTCAAATTATCCATTAAACATGATTTTTTAACAAAATAATTATATTTGTATAAAAAATTATTACTGTGTGCCAGGTGATAGAAATAGTCCAATTATGTAGAATTGGATAATTGTTTTTATTAATATAGGATCCTTTTCACCTTTGGTTTCTGTACTGCTTTAGAATATTATGACTAATGCCTTTGAAACCTATGAAATAGCTCACAGATACCTAGCCCACTACTGGGTGCTCACTGCTGGAAAGGGGTGCATGCCATCTAAGCTTCCCTGTACGTGTCTCCCTGGCCAGCCAGGAGAGTGTAGCCTAGATCACATTTTCCTTCTTTATAGAGATCCAAACCTTGTTTCTTAGTCTACACCTTCACCTTTTCCTACCCCTTTCTCTTTCTGCTTCTTCCCTTCCCTATCTCCCCAAGATCAGATTAGAACTGCCTTTCTAATATTTAAGTTCAAATTGGGGCTGCTCTTCCAACATTTTAACTCAGATTGGAATAGTTTTTCTGATATTTACATTCACTAGGGCTATTGAAACACACTACATTAGATGTACTTTAAAACAGTTTACATTGCTACTTAAAGATTTTGTTTTGTAATTCTCCAACTTAGATGGATTATATGTGACATTTTCAATTATTGTGTGTGTGGGGTATGTATTCATGTGTAAATGCACATATGTGTGAGCTGATGAACAATTATGTGTGCATACTTGTGAGACAAGAGGACACTTAAGTGTTAATTTCAGGTTTGCCATCCACTTCTTTCGAGACAGAGTCTCTCATTGTCCTGAAACTCATTAATTAGGCTTGGGTATTTGGCCAGTGAGCTCCAGAGATCTTCCTGTCTGTGCTTCCCCAGCACTGGGTTTAAAGATGTAATCCCGCACATATGATTATAAAAGATTTTGAGATTAAAAATGCCAACACAATGTGATATTTAGAAATGAAGCTGCAGACTGCCCAGGTTCAATTCCCCAGTACCCAAATAAAACCAGCTTCACAGCATGGCATCTACATCTAGAGGTTGGTTTCAGTGGCAAGAGGCCCTGACAATGTGCCAATAAATAAATGAATAAACCAAAAAATAAGAATGAAAATGTCCATGTGGATATGCATTTGTCATTAGGGCTTCTTTGATGAAGCTTTTACTTGTCTAGTTTGAGGTTCATTTTATAGCATACATCTTTTAATAAGCAACTTGTAGACATAAACATTTGTCATGAAGGAAAATAAATGAAAAGTGTAGTAAACAAATTTAAGACAAATGTAACTGACTGTTGCAGTATGGGTTTCAATTAGCATTAGTTTTACTTCTCCTTTCTTCTGTGCCTTCCCCCAGATTTCCTACATGTAATTGATTTTATTTAAATAATTGTACATTTTATTTCTGATTGTTTTGTGAACATATGCCAAATACCTCAAGGCTAGATTTAATTGATTTTTTTTGTAATTATGTCAAGTGAAGTGGAAAGTACCTATAAATATTTGGCTCATTTATATTCCCATTTTCATAATCAAAGAGATTCTTCTAATTTTTTATCATGCAAAAAGTACCTAGAACAACTTTATGGATTCTCTTTTTGATATTTCATATTTGTTTTTAGACCTTTCATAAAAGAAAACTATTTCAGTTCCTGATAAATAGACAATCTTTCTCTGTTCTGGAACCATTTGAAGAAAATTATTTTTAAGTCTTCCTTCAAAACCATCTAACTTTGTACTTTTTTATAACTTTAGATTGATAGCCTCTTCATCCAATTATTTTTCAATTTTAATGTCCATACTACAGTACTTAATTTCCATTCAGTTCTGTTTAAAATGGCTCCTAAACCCCTGTGTCTATTCTTTTTTTAAAGCTCCTATTATATTCTATACTGAAATATTTATTTCTCCTCTCTTCATGTTAGTGAAAGATTATTCCACAGGGGAGAAATTTGTATTCATTTATAAAATAGAAGGTGAGAGAAATCATAATGATTTGGTAAGCATTTCATTCCCTTAGCAATTTTATATACTAGCACCGATTTACAAATTGTTCTTCAAAAACAAACCCAAAACCTAAACTAGATTAGTTTTTTAGAATTAAGCTCTTATTGTGGTTATAATCAGCACTGCCAGCTCCACAGGTTTATAACTGTTAAAGGTCAGTGAATTGTAGAAACATTCAAAGGCAAATCAGTGCAATTTGTACAGTTGCCTTAATGTAAATGGTGCTATTTAATTTTAATTTAAAGACACATTAATGAAATTACTGTATTGTGCGCTTTGAAGCGCTGTTATTACAATGAAGCACAGTAAAGTACTTTTGATGGTGTGCAAGAGGGTCATTGAATTAGTTTATCCCCCTTTGACATCATTGCTAAAAATGTAATAAATAGGTGTGTCCCATGTAGTGCTGTTTGATGTCTTTTTAAAATAGGTCCGAGAATTTTATACAAGATTACAAAAGGATGTAGTAAAAATGACTAAATTCATTCTCTGTAGTGAAAATAATATGCAGTGTGTGATTAATAATTATCCATTAATAATTATGATTGGAGTAACATTTATTAAGCACTCACAATTTGGAAGTTAGTGTTATAAGTACTTTTCAGGCCTTGTTCCACAATGTTAATAGCAATAACCCTCATCATGCTGATGAGATGATCAACCCATTTTGCAGAAAACTTGAGAAAGTTTCAGTATTGTTGAATTTGTCTAATTGCACTTGTACCCAGGAGATCAATGATACTGTCTGGTCCTTGTTTTTATTTCTTCCCTTAATAATAGTTCCTAGAGAATAGTTTTTCCTGGGTTTGCTGCTATTCATGCATCCCACCTTACCTCTTTCCTCAGAGAGTCACCTTGTCAACATGATTCCGCATATTCTTTCTGGAGAATCCCTGTGTAACATGTGTAGGGCCTTGAGTTCAGTCTTCAAGCCATAGTTTCACACACGTCCTCCAGAGTTATCTCTCCCAAGCATTTTTGAGTACTGTTTGGGACAATAAAGGAACAGGTGAAAAAGTGGGCAAGATGTGGTAATGAGAGATGGTGAATATGATCTCAGTACATTACAAACAAGTACGAAAATGTCATAAGAAGCCCATTATTTTGTACAACTAGTAAACAATAATGTAGAGATAAGCCTTGGGATTTTGACCATTGTGATCCAGTTAATGACCTTCCTATCACATTTCCATACTGTAACATTATTATATATTTTTTGTTTAGATTCTTTTTAAAATTTTTTGTTTACATATTTTTTTTATTATGGACTTACTTTGTATGGGTACATAATGTGTTGGTACCATTCTTTCCTCATCTCTGTCCCCATTCCACTGGGGCCCCTCCTCAGTGGGGTTGCTGGTACTCCCCATGGGTTTGTGGGTCATGCATTGTGGGAGCAGCAGTCAGTAATTAGGGGAAGGCAGTGCCTCTGGACATGATGTCCCAACCTGTGGCTCTTACAATCTTTCCACCCCCTCTTAAAATTCTCTGAGCCGTGGTGGGTGTGTTTTATGTCTACATTAGTGATGAGCTCATAGGAGCCTCTGGATCTCTGCTTTGGTATGTGTTGAGTATTCTCAGCATTTGTCTCAGGCTCACCATGGAAACAGCACTCTTGTCAATCTCCCCAATTCTTCTGTGTTTTCAGCTGGGGCTTGGCTGAAGTATGAGGAGTAGTTTATCTCCTCTGGTATTGATAGCTTCTGAAAAAGAAAAATAGATTCTTCATAAGAGAGTGAAGTCAGCATATGTTAAATAGAATAAGCATTATTAATTTAGGGATACTTTAATGGATATATCCCTTCTTTTAGCCAAATGCTACTGAGAGCTTGACATTGGAGAGCATAATCTTTATCTCCATAGGATAGACAACTGTAGAACCAGACAATATGGATGGAAGGGTTTGGGGGAAGTGGAAGGGGAGGATATGTGGAAACAAACACAAAACTAACCCCAAAATGAACTGGCATGCTAGAAACCTTTATCTGTTAAGGTAGACTAAAAGATTTAACCCACAACAGGACTATGGGAGGGACTACCTGTAAAGAAGTGCCCTGGAGAGGGTGGCATTAAGCCTAACCTTAAAAAAAAAAAAAAAAAAAAAAACTTGGCTCTGACCTGTAACTCCCAGTAACAGAAATAGGCACAAACAGGCTTCTGTCCAAGCACTTGATTACTGGCCTGAGGTAAAAGGTAAGACCTTATTACTGAACATACTATATGCTTCCAACACAGAGCATGGAGAGACCAGGCTGGAATCTGGGAAAGAGCTAGTCCCCAAACAGCCAGTCTAGTGCTGAAATGTGCTACATGAGCTATTGGGGGAAAAGTGGCCAACAATGGTCTGAGCAACCAGGGGTCTAAACTACTTCAAAGCAAACAACCTGACAAGATGTACACACCAGTGCAATGGTAGTACGTAGCCTTGGTGGGTAACCAACACCTTTCAGAAGGGCTAAGAGATCTGCCCAGTAGAAAGGAACCCATATCTATAATATTATTGAAGCCTGTTTATCTGTCACTAACTTGACAGAAAAATAATTAGTTTAAATACTACTAGTGAGTTGTCTAAATTAAATCAATCCTAGCTGTTTGGCGCCTCCAAAATCAGTTTACTTAAGTTTTTTCTGCTTCATGAATAGTGAGTGATAGATACTAGTTTAATACTCATGGACCAGAATGTGCCTCAGAATGTAGTCACTTGTCTCCAGTTGGTAATAAGTAAATCATACAAATACCTGAATTTATAGCATAAATCTTTATTTCACATTTTCATTTAGAGATAAATGCCTGTGTTTAACAATGATTCTACTTACAATCCTATGTGGAAGTGTTTATGCCCTCACAGTATGTCATCCACACTGACAAAATTCTTTGCTCTAATCAGCATTGTACAAAAGGTGGAAATTAACTAGGCAGTTTATACTTGTTCCATGTTTTTTATCCCCTTTCACACTGAAAATGGGAATTGTTAGTTAGGTATGATTCCTAGTCTCATAGAAATTTTGCAAAATATTTATATCAGCCTAATATCCTTCCATTATGAAAATTATTATTCAATAATTTAAATTCATGATATTATAGTTGTTTTAGTTTTATGTGCTTAAAAAAAAAAACTTCAGCCAGATGTACTCAGGATATTAAAGGAACATGACTATGGGTGAGCCTAGCCTACATATCAACAGCCTGTGTCAACAAAACAAAACAAAGCACAGAAAGCAATTGGGGGGAGGAGGAGCCTAAAAAGTGAGCACATTTTAATGTGTTCCTTCCTGAAGTTTTGTTTTCCTTTAAGCTAATAGACAGTCAAATATTTCTGAACAAGTAATTGTTTTGTTGCTCCTATTACAGTATGGAATAGAATGAATTAAAACTGAATTATAGTGGTTGGAATCATATATAAACTGAATAATATCCAAGATGAGAAAGGAGGGACAGAGTATGTTATTTACAATAATTTATTTTTATATGTGTTGGGATGATGTCTTTTGTTTAGGTAAGGTAAAGTTAGATTTTCAGTGAGCTTATGCATGCATGTGTAAAGTAGTATTTACTTATCCACTGGACCAAGGTCTGAGTAAGGAAAGAGACAAAAACATCCAATATAAAACAAGAAATGCAATCCACAATTGCAAGTGAAAGAATAATGTTTCCAATGGCATATAGCTGCATAGGTCAGAGGCCTCTGCTGGAGCAGGACCAGGACAGATTCTATCCACGGAACATTCTTCCCTGAATGAACAAGACAAGAGCAGGAGGAGAAGAGTGGTGCAGAGTTCTGTTTAGTTAGCACTAGCCAGATCTGTAAATGTCAGTCAGCGGAGAGACTTAGGGAATAAAAAGATGTTTAAGTTTTGGCAGCATTGTGAATGTAAACACTCAGAAAAAAAATCATATCACAAGCTTCTTGCCCATTAGGCAAATGCTGAAAATGTCTGTATGTGTGATAGTGACTCTTCTACACATTACCCATCCTTGCTAGCATCTTAAGCATGCTGCAGAGGTTGGTATATTTCTGAAAGGATGAATGGATACTGAGTGTTCTGTTGCATTAAACCTGTATTTTTCCTCTTGTTTGATCTTGAACTTTCTTGTTTGGAAATGTAATTTGATACTAGTGGTCACAAATAACATGACAAAATGTAGTCAGAGCATTTTCTGATTGTTTTTATTGGATGTTCAGAGAAATTTTAAAAGGAAACAGTGTCTATAAAAATGGATATTTTAGGGATGTACTTCTCTAAAATAGCTAGAGGTTAGGTAGTTAATGTCAGAAAATGGAAAGTATTATTCATGGTTTTCATGTTTCTACTTTATGTTCCTGAAAACTATTATTCAGTCATTTGTGTTCCAAGCAGAACAGAGCTAGTGGAAGTCAAAGCATCTCCTCTGAATATCCGGTCATAACAACAAGCAAACAAACAACAACAACAACAAAAAAACAAGAACAACAATTTTGTGGGTTCTAATCACACTGGAAAACAATCAACTTTTACAGGTACAGCTTTCTTACCCTAAATTGTTAGTGCTGAGTAGTTACATTTCCATGAATTATAATCCAGTCAGTATCATAAATGGATTAGGACCTAGTCTTAAAGGCTGTACCTGGTTTCTGGCACTTGGATTCTCTGTGAAGTTGCTTTCTGACTTTTTGGGAGGAAGTTGCTTTCTGACTTTTTGGTACAGCCTCTCAGTAAGGATTTTGGAGTTTTTGAGAAAGAAAAAGAAAATAACAAACATGGAGCATACACATTGTATTTCACCCTTCATGTCTTCCTTATTTATGCTGAGTTCTTCACTTTTCTTCCTGTTTGGCTTGTCTGTTTTATTAATTTATTGACTTAGTGTCACCTTGGACATCTGAAAGATAAAATGGTATTTATGTATTACCATATTATTGTATTTTTCTCCTTAAATTTATACCATCTATTCCATAGAGTTCCTAGGAGGTTCAAATGAAAAATTGCAAGGCACAGTGATATATTTCTTTTCATATGTAGCATGTGTTTGTGAAATGTATCTAAGCATATCAAATATTCTTTTTATGACAAATAATGCAAGTAACATATACAAAATTAATATGTTCTTGCAGCTTCTAAAAAGAGAGAGACATTAATAAAATGAAAGTATGAAAGGCTATGAAGGAAAAGACAGTAGAAGAGCAAGGCAGAGAGTAAAGAAATGATGTGAGAGGGCCCACGTAATTCACTCTGGAGAGATGACAAGGAAAGAGTGTGATGGAGTATTTGAAATGTTCAGGAGTGAAAATGTGAGAGGAAAGGAGAGGAAGAAAAGGAGAAGGTTAGAATGATGAAAGAGAGTGGTGAGAGACAGCAAAGAAAAGAGAAATAATTGATTTTTTTTTCAGAACCAACAGATGTGTTAGTATAGCTATGATGAGGTTAGCCATAGTGAACATGGTATATACTATTTCAAGAAGGAAAAAAAAAAAAAAAAAAGTTTAACCCATTGGGAGTCACACCTCACATGATAACAGATCACAGTCTTCTCACTATAACAAAAATACTGAAATGTTTTAATGGGCAGATACACTGAACACTCCATTTTACACTCAGTATCCTCTCTTTGGCTACCCTGGCAGTAAGATAGGGGATCCTTTTATCATTTTCTGCTATAGTAGTTACACTTTACCATCTATATTGTGTTGACTTGTCCTAGGATTGTTGTTGTCTTAGGATTGTTTGATCAGAGAGACTTGATTTGTGGATGAGAACTTTCTTTTTGTGATGCAGTGTAAAGAGTGAGGTGTTCCAGGTTTGAGGGGTGCCAGGGATTGACTTGAGGACAGATTGGAGGAAAAAAGTATAAGGTTGCCTTCCGGAATATCACCCTACTTCAAAGGCTTCCTTGACAGTGTTGACAGTGGAGCCTGTAATGATGTAAATAGATGGTTTCAGTAGTAGTAACTTCTCTACAAGTGTGTGCCACTTGAAGAGGGATGTCCACAAGGCATATGCTTTATATCACCTCTTTATGCTAGCAGGATAATACCATACTATTTTTGGAAATACACATAGTTAGGTGTGGTAGGATTTCAAGATTTATTTTCCTCTCCGTACTCTAAAAAATAGAGTATATATACTTATGCTCAGTATTCACAGAGACAACATTTAGAGAGAAATCATAGTCTATTCTTTCTGACTGATTCCAAGAAGGATTTGTCTGTTGATGCAGATAAACTCATATACGTGTGTGTGTGTGTGTGTGTGTGTGTGTGTGTGTGTGTATTCCATTAAAATAATGTTATATCAAATTTAGACTGAAATGTAGCAATATGGAAGGAAAGCTTGCTAAGGCTAATATTTATATAGTGGAAAGCAATGAGGAGATATCCAAGAAACTCTTGGATATGCAATGGAAATAAGTGTTAGTAAAAATGGAGCAGAAATGTCACAAAGCTATGTGCACACATTGCAGTAGAAGTGGTTCTCCTTTTGGCTAGAACTGCAGACTCATGGTGTGGTGCACTGATGTCCCCTGAGCTTCTACACTTAGCCTGAAGTCACAGGTCCTCTAAAGGCAAAAGAAAAACATATGCATACAGTGCTAGATACTGACTGAACAGAAATGTGATTATGAAGAAGTTCTGAACATTTTTCAAGTTTATCATCCCAAATATATACTTGAATTTGTTACACTCATTATATTTACATTTATAAGAAAAAGAAGTGTACTTAACAGTATGCATGGAATTTCCCTTCTCTAAATATAATTCACTTAGCAAATCTTTCCTGAACAAGAATAATTCTTAACCACTAAGTCATCTCTCCAGCCCTGAGCAAGAATAATTCTACTCTAGTCCCTATATTACTCACAATTCTGGTATTATCCAAAATTATATTTGAGTGTTGTTTTAAATGTAGTACAAAGAAAGATAATATATATGCACAAAGTTATATGGCAACATCATTCTTGCAGTATGAGTAATTAATAATCCCAAATAATGTGTCAGATTCACTTTTTACTTTTATGAATAAATATTTCAAGTCTTTAAGTGGATTTTATTTCTATTGAAGTTAATGTAGCTTCACTATTATTTGCTTTTTTTATTGAAAAGCAAGAAACATGTGCCAGCCACACAGGATGTCATTTAAAGAGCAATCTGGAAAATAAACCTTAGAGGAGGACCTCATATTTCAACAAATTGCTCAGCCTATCTTTCTTCCCTTAAAAGTTCAGAGAATAAAGAATTTACATTTGATATTCCTTTGTTACAATGATGTTAGTACTTCACTTTATTTTTTCTTACTGGAGGCCAATAAATACTTGTGAAATAATATTTAGACAGTAAAGAAGAGAGGAAGGAAGAGAAGACATATATAAAATATCTACTCAACTTTTTGTTGTTTCATCAAAACTCAGGAAATACAAAGAATTTGATAATTTGCAAAATTTCTATGTAAGTTCATCGTTTTATTTCATTTCATTGGTGGAGAAAATAGCCTTTATTAGTATACATAGTATTTCCTAAATTCTGGTTTCTATAACACTGTAAGTTTATTTTAATTTACACAAGAGCACTAATTCCTATTGCACTGGGGTTTCAGGTTTAATTTGAATTATCTACAGCTATAATCTACCAGACAGTATGGAGGGCCTTTGCCCTACTGCTTCCCAGGATCTCCTGATTTCATAAGGGGCTGCTCTATGGCCTAAACTGGCCTAATTAGAAAATCTCAGGAGGAATTTGGAAATGTGAACAAAGGTTTTCCCACTCTGCAAGAGTACTGTTTGAGGATGAGAAAGCTGGACTTGTGGAGGCTGTCTTGGCATGCAATCTGGATGCAAAGCCAGCATGCAGTGCGAGTAGAGCTGGGCCAAGAGAATCATAGAGAAAAAGAGCCAAGCCTTGATGGTATTGAGAACCTCTGGATTACATTGTGCCTAGAGCCTGCCCTCTGTCTGGAGTTTTCATTATGTACCCAATGACTTCCTGTTTGAGGTTGACTTGGGTTTTCTGTTTTATTTGACTTTTGAGCATTACTATGGGCACAAAAAGCTAATCTATATATTGTTGCCTCGGGACCTCTTGAGATGCTGTTTACTGTGCTAAGAAGGGTATATGCTTTGTAGAGTTTTAATCATCTTGTTCAAAGGAACTGAAGTCTAGAAACAAATATGTCTCAAATTTTAGTTTCAGAATTGACTCTAAGCTACCCTTTGTAACATGAGAGTAGACCACTGTGAGGTTGACATAAGGCTTCTGATACAGGACTCACAGGGAATCTCAGTTCAATCAATTCCCCACTGTGTCAGGTACAGGGATTCACTCAACATCGACAGATTTGTTTTCTCAGTACCTAGAGGAATATGACATAGGTTCTACACTCATATTCATTATTATTAAATAAGATGAATAATCCCTACAAAGTATTATGAGCTTTGAATGGCACAAATGAATAATCTTAAATCATTACTCATCATTATTATTAATTTTGCTTTCAGTTTGATTTTGAAGAGGGTAATATTAAGGGGTAATTTAACTTCAATTAAGGCTTTTAGTTTAAAAACAAAAGAATCATGTTATGAGTAATTCATTTCATTTCTGAATTGATTTAAATCATTTTTTTCCTTATGGAAAGAAATCTGTGGTATCCCATGAAATGTGGTTTGTATTTTCAGAGGTTTATAATATCTGGGAAAGGCTTTCTACAAAATGGAAGATGAGATAATGAAATACCTAGGTTTGAATATTCAGAAATCAAATGCCTTTGTCTGTATCTATCTGTCTCTCAAACAAATAAATAAAATATGGTAAACAAATGGGTGGAGAGATATTTAGTGGTAAATGCATTTGCCTATGAAGCCTAAGGACCCAGATTTGATTCCTTACCCATGTAAGCCAGATGAACAAGGTGGGACATGTATCTGGAGTTCATTTGCCATGGCTAGAGGCCCTGGCCTGCCCATTCTCTCTCTGTGTATCAGTGTCTCTTTCTCAAATAAGTAACTAAAATATTTTAAAGAGATCAGATGCCACCTTTGTATGTAGAAATCACTTTCAGACATGTTCTGAGTGACTAGTTCCAAAAGTTTGTTCTCTTAGTGCATTTGGAAGGCTAAAGTCATCTTCGTAAAGCTGGACGAGAACACTGGACAATGATCAAACTTTTTTTTCTTTTTTTCTTTATTAGTTAGTTTTGTATTCAGCAAATACAGTCAGTTTGGTACCATTATTAGGCTCATCCGTGACCTACCCCCTCCCCTTGGCCCCTCCTTGTTGAGGTATATGGGTCATGCATTGTGGAGTTAGCCCACAGTTATGGGTAGGATAAATGTCTCTGCATATCATCACCCAACATATGGCTCTGACATTCTTTCTGGCCCCTCTTCCGCAAAATTTCCCTGAGCCATGTTGGGTTCATTTTCGGTCAAACTTTTTAAAGCTGTTTTGTGAAGACAAAATTCATGTGAGCAAACTGAAAAAGTGAATATTTAAAACAGATACAAAAGAATAATATCACTTTATTATTCTATTATTCAATGATATACATTGTCAACCATATAATGTTTGCTCTTCCTTTTTATTAAACATGGATATATATGCACGTACAATTATGGCAATGCCTGTATTTGTATGTCCACCTCCACTCGTTACTTCCTCATTAACTTGGAGTTCTTGATTCTTACTTAGTACTTAATGATTCTTAGATGTCAGAACATCACCATAACCTTCTTATTGGGAAAAATGAAATTCTTTCTCACACTTTGCCTCCATAGCTACATCACGGTATCTGTCTTAATGATTTACCAGATGGGAGAACTAGACACATGAAATATTAAATTAGTAAATAAACAACATTGTGTTTTGTTTACTATCTTGTTATATAAAATTAGGGATTCTCTGAATGGAAGCAGCAGCTAAGCTGGGGATTCTTGTGCAAGTGATGCAGGTGATTTATTGAGGTATACTCCCTCCAAGAAGAGAACTGAAAGGAGTGTGTAGAAATCGGGTTACTCAGAAGAGTGTGGGGAAACGAGTGGATAAAAAATGGTTCTAGAAAAAAGCATGTTCCCAGTCAACAGATGAAATACACCACCACAGTACTTGTTACATTTAAAAAAGGCAAGGTTGTGTACTGTGATATCATTCACAATTGATCCTGGGCACGAAATTCGGGAGAGAGAGAGAGAGAGAGAGAGAGAGAGAGAGAGATGCATAGAGGTGAGGCTACATTGTACTGGGCCTTTGATGCACCCACAACCTCAGACATAGAGAAGATCTTGGTGGGTGTTTTTGGAAGAGTACTTTGAAGTATTAAGGCATAGAACATGGAGGGATTTTGAGGTATGATTCATCAAGAAAGCATGATGCAAGAAGCAACAAAAGCAATGAGATAAGTGCTAAACTTACCTTGGGGTAAAGTGAATGATTTTTTGATAAAAAACTAAGTACTTGGAGATTGGGTTATGAAATGAATTATAACTATATGGTATAAAGAACTTCAATTTTAAGTTTTTATAGAGTTGTCATTAACTGAGGAGATTTCATTCGAAAGATAAAGTGTCTTTGTATAACCCTGGGTTCATTTTAAAGGTCTGATGATCTGCAGATATGAAGATCTTTACAACTAAGGCACAGAATATTAACTTTATTATCTTCAATTTGTGACTTTATTTTTTCCTTCCTGAGGACTTGAACTCAAGTCCTTGTGCCTACTATGAAAGTGCTCTTCTACTGTGCTAAAACCCCAAACCCTCTTTCTTAAGTTGGGACGTACACAATGATGTGAAATTATCTCTGGTAACATGAAGCTTATAAGACATGAACATTCATATTCTCCCCTACAAAATCCTATTTCTGTCAATTTTATTAAACTTATAGTTCAAAGAAGGGTTGTTCTAAAATATTTCTAACATCTAATACATCATATGTAGGAAATCCATAAGTCTGGTGTTTTGATATTATAAAAACATTTGAGAACCTGGAAAGATGGCTTATAAGTTAAGTCACTTGCCTTTGAAGCCTAAGGACCCATGTTCAATTCCCCAGTACCCTCATAAGCCAGATTGACAAGGTGATGCATGTGTTTGGAGTTGGTATACAGTGGCTAGAGTCTCTGGCATACTCTCTGTCTCTCTCTATCCCTCCCTCTCTCTCTCTCTCTCTCTCTCTCTCAAATAAATAAATGAAAATAAATTTTTAAAGAACGTTTTGAAAAGTATACTTAAAAGAAAATATAAGACAAAGAGCAGAATATAAGTCATATAAGCACCTTTCCTGTGTTGAAAATCTAAGCTTATGAAATTATTTTAAAATATTGGGCTGGAGACATGGCTGAATAAGTAAAGATACTGGCTTGCAAAGCCTCTGGGTTCAATTGCCCAGCCACATATTTAAAGCTGGATGCAGAGTGTCACATGCAACTAAGATCCCAGTGCTTTTATAGCAGTGGGACATGGGGCCAAGAGAACATGGAGTCAATAGCATCATATGCTTAGGGCCAGCTAGTCTCAAGTTTGTGTGCAGTTTGGCAGTTCATTTGCAATGGCCAGGGACCTTGTCTCAGATAAGGTGAGAAACAGAAACTTTATGGTTCCTTCTGACCTGTACATGCATGCCATGACATGCATCCCCCTGATAAATAAAAATCTTAAAAAATATCTCATACTATACTATTATTCCTAAATTATAAATATAATGTTTAATTATTAAGTTAATTTTCTTTACTTGCTAAATGCAGTTGGGTACCTTTATACCTTATGGGAGATGAGGCCTTTGGAAGCATAGTGACTTACTATTTATAGAGGTTTTTGAGCCTTTAGATGAAGGCTAAAGTATAAATCTAAAGCATTTATCTCTAAGTGTGAAATGGTCTAATTACTTCCCATTGCCACAGGGACATTACTGGAGATTTACACCTTCCTCTGAAATCCCTGGCATAATTGTTATATGAGACACAATGATTTTTGGTGAGCCACTATAATTCTGTGACTATTACCATGTGTCAAAAGTGGCTTGAGTATGTGTGCTACATCTACATATTTGACATCTTAACACTTGCTCATACTTATTTATTGATATAACAAACATTAAGGCCACATGTTAATATGATTTTTTTTACTTATTATACTGCTACCTGAATTATTTTTGAGAGATAAGAATGGGGAGAAAAATGAGAATTTTTTTAAAGAGGATGAAAGAACGGCTATTGCACTCATTGCCTTGGTTTTAACAGTAGGCAATTAGAAATTCATTAGCTATCTTAGGGAAGCAAAGGAAGAAAGTAGTAATTTTAGTAATAATCCTGTATTTTTATGATCATGGTACCATTTATTGATTTATTTTACACTCATTGGACTTGGAGCTGATCATATTTTTTCTTCTCATAATACCCATATGAAAATGAGATGTAACTCGGGAAATTCAAACTACCAGAACAGAGAGAGGCAAAAAGCAGAAACTTCACTAGCTCAAGGTTACAGAGGATTTAAATCTAAGCCGGGTGGTCCATGAGGTAATTCTCTAGCCTCTGTGCTGTACTCCTCTACAAAACGTTACCCTCCCAATATATTCTGCCTATTTCATTGTTATGGATCTCCTGAATGCAAACTGGATAAGATAACTTTAATAATGAAATGAAAGTTGAAATAAATTTCAAAAGGATCAGTGTTCTTTTTACAAAGTTATGTAAATGAGTTACTTACCTGGTGTCTTGCCAAATCAGTAATCATAAACACAGAAATTGCAACAAGAAGGATCCAGGATACAAAGCTCATGTTTGTTGGGTCATGGCAAAAGCACATAGCATCACTTAGTATATGAATGGAGGTGTCTGGCTCTGACTTAAATCTTATAATCAAAGTTCTTTATATGCATCATTCAAGTATACAAAAAGCTCTTTGGAAGTTACATTTAAATGAACAATTAAAGTAATGCATTCTTTAATAAAACTAATATAGTTGTATTTCTTGTAGAAAATTGGAGAAACTATTAAGAATTATATCACTTTTCTACTTTCTGTCTCTGTTTTGTCTTCCTGGCCTCCTTCCCCATACACATGCCCAGTAACCACTCCTAAATCAAATTTCTGAATCCAAATCAAGGTTTTCTTATACTTACTTTGTCCACTTGAATCACCATGTCTTCCCACAAGAACTGCTTAAACAAATGTGTTTGATATAATTTAGAGCACTCAGAGGTATCATAACAACATCCAATCTCTTTTCTGTATGCACAAAGCCCTTCTTAATTTAGCACCTGCTTAATTTCTATATTCATGCCCTGCTTCTTGTATACTATTTTGCATTGTAAATTTTATTCAGTTTATTGCATTGCAGTTTCTTATTTACTGTGTGGCCGACCCCTTCATACCTATAAACTTGGTTTACCTTTCTTACCGTGACTGGCACAGTGCAAGGTAATGCACAGAAAATTAAAGCAGAAATTTGTGTGTTTCAGAGGTTTTACTGAAGCCAAAAAGGAGGCAATTATGCCAGGAGTTTCTGTATTTGGAGCTATTTATACAAGCTTATAAATGGGGTTCTTAAAAATAACACCCAATTGTGATAAATATTAAATGTATATGTTGAGTAAATTTCATTTTTGCTTGCATGTCTGTGTGCATGCTGCATATGGGTGTGGGTACATATGTGTGTTAGCAGATGAGCATGAGCATATTGTGGCCCATGATTCCTCAGGTATGCTGTCCTCTTCTTTTGGAGACAAGTTCCTTAACTGGCATGGAGCTCACCAATTACTTTGAACTGGGTGACCATGAGCTCCAAGGCTCTGCCTATTTGTATCCCCGCATTAATGGAATTACAGTCGTGTGCTTCACTGAAAGCTCTGGCCCCTTTCCTTCCTTTGAGTAACATATAGCTTTTGTTGGATTCACTCTTTAGAATTGGATTGGAAAGACTCCTAAGTCCCGTAGTACATTTCAGATCCCAGATCTCATTGCTTCTGTCACTACCACATTATGTCACTATTGAAACTGAGCCGTATATGGTCCAATGTGTTCTGTTTACTGTGGCTCACTTGCTAACTTTGATTCCCACTCAGAAGGGAGAGCAGTTCACAGTTGACTTCCTAGGCTTCAGTTATTTCTGCAGGTTTTTTCGTATGTTCATTCATTTCCCTGAAAAATGATGCTTCTACTCAATCTAGAAGTGTGCTGTACCTATCCACAACCCGTGCTACCACCCAGCTCTCCAAGGCCACTCACAGGGTCAAATCTGACTGACTCTTTTGTAGCAGACCTTGCAACTCTTGTCAACTGTTAGGCCTCAGACTGGATCACATAATTTAGAAACATTTTAAAATTCAATTCCATAGCTTATAACAACGTTCAGCTTCAAATGGCTTCATCCTTAGATTTAAGGTTTATGTTCTTTGATCTTGTAAAACTTTTTTTTTTCTCCCTGAGATCATTTTTATACATCAATGAATTGCAGAAAGGCCAGCTTTCTAGAGACACCACAGTGCAGGCCAGTGATATCCTCTGAATTGTAAAGGGTGAATACCCAGCTACATTTACACAGTGACAGAAGTGTATCATTGGTGACTTTCCAGGTTTACTAGGGATGCTTGTGATTGGAAGCATCTTACTGAAACCATCTGAGTCATATCCCACTAGTAATCCCTTGAGTAAATGAAAAAGGGGAAATTGCCAGTCCTAACTCATTGACAGAGTTTACAGTCGAGTAAAGGTGGTCTAGTATCCTGTGTGGTGATACACTACTGTAAGGGTCTCTCTGTCTCTGAAGTGATTTGGTTACTACTGGGTGACAAAAAGAGCCACACACATTTTTCATACCTGTTATTACCAGGGCAACATGTAAAAATCATGGTTTGTGTCTTAGATGCCCACAGATAAAAGAATAATTAGGGAGTTGTGGTGGTTAGATTCAGGTGTCCCCCATAAACTTGGATGTTCTGAGTGCTAGGTTCCCAGCTGATGGAGATTTGGGAATTAATGCCTCCTGGAGAGAGTGTATTATTGGGGGTGGGATTATGGGTGTTACAGCCAGATTCCCCTTGCCAGTGTTTGGCACACTCTCCTGTTGCTATTGTCCACCTTATGTTGGCTAGGGGGTGATGTCCACCCTCTGCTCATGCCATCATTTCCCCCTGCCATTGTGGAGCTTCACCTTGAGCCTGTAAGCCAAAATAAACCTTTTACCTAGAAGCTGCTCTTGGTTGGGTGACTTCTATCAGCAATGCGAATCTGACTGCAACGGTAAAGTGGTACTGAGGAGTGGGATTGCTGCTAGACACCTGACTGTATAGCTTTGGCCTTTTGGAGCTGATTTTCAAGAGGAATGTGGAAGGATTTAAAACCTTGGCCTAAGAGATGCCTTGCAGTGCTGTAAGTACAGCTTGATGGACTATTATGGTCAGAGTTGAAAGACCTGAATGCAGTAAGAACTATAGACTGTAGGTTTGGCTTATGAGGGTGGCAAAGAGCTTTGCCTGGACCAGGCTAGCAGTTTGTGTGAGGCTTGCTATTATGCCCATGTCCTGAGAAGTTGTCCAGGGTTGCTTTGCATAGAAATGAACTGGTGTGAGCAGAGGGATATGGCACAGAAAAAATGAAATCTTTGGGTGAACTGATGCTCACTCAGCTGCAATTGAGAGATTACAACCTTTGAGACTAGGCTAGCTGACCTGCACTGGGGCAACAGGAATAATGTAGACTCTTTTGAAGGGGCTTGAGTGCTCAAGGAGTGTCCTATTTTTCGAAGTCTGCTTTATTCCCCTCCCCCCTGGATTAACAAATTGGCACCCTACCTGGTATTGTGGAGCATGAGAAATGCAGGAGAGGGTCATTGAATTTGCAACACGGTCTTGTGCTTTGGAAATGGCCATGGGCAGTGTGAAGCAGGTTTGCTGGTTGCCTGCATGGAGACCCGATGGAGCCATGAGGATGAACCATGGATTGCAGTGGAGACCCATTGTAGATGCCAGGACCATGAGATAGCTGCCAAGAAAAGCTGCCGGCCCTGATGAAGTTTTCCAGGACTGTGAGTAGCTTAGCTGGAGGGGCGAAATTGGAACACCACAGACTTGTTGCTGGTTAGAATTATTGGGCTTGGAGATTGTCACTAACTAGAGTTGTTGGACTTGGATTTACAGAGTTTGGTATTTGCCCTATTTAAATCATGTATTGCTTTAGTATTTCTTTGCTATACCAATGATATCTTTTGCAGTGTGAATGTTTATTCTGTGCCATTATGGTTTTTTTTTTTTGAGGATTTTTTTGGTATTATGGCTCAGTTAAAAGTCCTTAGACTATGGGGATGTTTGATCATCATTGGGATTGTTAAAAACTACAGAGACTTTTAAAGTTAGATGAATGCATCACATTTACATCATGTATAGTTATCAGTTTATGGAGGCCAGGGGCAGAATCTGGTGATTTGATTCAGGTGTCCCCCATAAACTTAGATGTTCTGAATGCTAGGTTCCCAGCTGACAGAGATTTGGGAATTAACACCTCCTGGAGGGAGTGTATTTTGGGGGGTGGGCTTATGGGGTTTATAGCCAGTTTCCCTTTGCCAGTGTTTGGCACACTCTCCTGTTGCTATTGTCCACCTTATGTTTGCCATGGGGGCGGATGATGTCCACCCTCTGTTCATGCCATCATTTTCCCCTGCCATCATGAATGTTCCCCTTGAGCCTGTAAGCCAAAGTACACCTTTTTCCCATAAACTTCTCTTGGTTGTGTGGCTTCTATCAGCAATGCAAACCTGACTGCAACAGGAATATTTAAATTTGAGTTTTAAAACTGCATTAAGAATACAAAATAACCTTTGAAGTATTTTAATGAATGACTACTATGTTTTTATGTAAAACATATATCTTCTATTTTTGTAATTTCATATTGTGTAGAGGGAATTTAAAAATGAGCAAAGTAGGGCTGGAGAGATGGCTTAGGGATTCAAGCACTTACCTGCAAAGTCAAAGGACTCAGGTTTGATTCCCCAGGACTCATGTAAGCCAGATGCACAAGGTGGCATATGCATCTGGAGTTCTTTTGCAATGGGTAGCGGTCCTGGCATGACCATTCCCTCTCTCTCTCTCTCTCTCTCTCTCTCTCTGCCTCTTTCTCTCTCTCAAATAAATAAATAAATAAATACTAAAATAATTAAAAAATAAGCAAAGTAGACTAAGTCAAGGACTTTAGAGAACATTCATTATATATGGGTGCTAGAAATACAAACAAATGTATATGTGCTTGTGTATATATTTATATACATACCTTCTTCTGTATATGCATATATCTATGCATATATATCTATCATCTGTCCACATATATAACTCTATTTACATACATATGTGCAATCTATCTACATATTTACATACTATATATAAAATTACATATCTAAGCAATGATCATCAAAAAACCCAGCATTAAGTTGAGAAATAAAAGAAACTTAAATTGTAAAACAAAGTAAGTAAGTAATGCATCTACACATAAAAATAATGAAACCCCTAAGATAAAATGGATTTAGGTTGTATACATGTTTTGAAAGTGTGACTATGAATTCAGAGGGTGTGGTCATTCCATCTAGATGGGTTTATTAAAATAAATAAGATTGGAACCTAAAGAAGCTGTATGTTTAGAGGTAAGTGACCTCGCCAATGGATCCTTTAAGTTTAAGCATGTGGATGCAGCAGACTTACAGTAAGCAGTACATGACCTTTTATAGGTGGACTAACTTGAAATCAATGAAGGTCATTAGGAAGGGCTTCTTGAAAGTAATTTCATTAAACAAAAGCTGATAAATAAGCAATGATTCTATTGTGAGATTTCATTCATGGATTTACCCCAAATTTTTGTAGGAGTTTGTAGTAACACAATAAAGTAAATATATTCATTGTTACTATAAAAGAAAAGTATACATATTTTCAGGCAATCTGTTCATTGATAGATGTCTTCAAATCCTTGCAAAGTGGCAGCTGCTTCCCAGCATTATAATTTCAGTTGCTGCATTAATGTTCTACTTTTTCTTGGGCCTAATCTGGAAATGTAATACCCAGCATAGGAGACATGGATGTGTGTCCTTTCTATTTGCTGAGTCATATGGGAGGAGATGGGCCAGTGTGGTCTGATATTGTAGTCATACAGCACACATATTGATTAATGAATAGGAGACATGCTACATGTTATCATCTATCTATCATCATCAATCATCATTCTATATGTATCTCTTGGTGTGTCATCTATCATTTTTGGTGTTTTTTCTCATGAAATTTCCATTATTTTTTCATGTATGTGTATTCATATATGTGTATGTATAAAAGGTGCATGTGTGCAAGTGTGGATGGGTGTACACATGTGCATGTTGGCATATAAACACCAGAGGATAACCTGAAGTATCGTTCCTCACAAATACCATCCACCTCTTTCTTATTAGTTATGGACATACTCAGTATGTAAACAGCACATGTTGGTATCATTCTTACTCTCATCCCTGTCCCCCACTCCAGGACCTGAGGAGAGAATGAGCTCATCACACTTCATCCATCTCTTTTTGAGACAGGGTCTCTACTGTCTGGAACTCATCCAGTACACTAGAAAGGCTGTCCAGTAAGTTGAAGGGATCCTCCTGTCCCTCTTTCCCAGTCCCTAGATTCTAAGCATGCACTATCACACCCAGTATGTTTACATTCTTCTTGTGATTGAACTCTCATTCCTGTGCTTCCAAGACTAGTACTTTACTGACTGAGGTATTTTTCCAGCCCCTCCCACATTTTTCTCAATGCCTTTGTATGAGACAAGTTCTTTTCTTTCTGCCTTCCAGTGTAGAAGAGGAAAATAGCCACTACTAATAGCTTTAGTTTTACTTCTTATCATTCTGGAGAGCCTAGAGTTTGAGATTATGGTAACATGCATAAAATTTTCAATTTCTGAGGGAGAACTGATTTGCCAAGTTGGTCACATAGGTTTTAGCACTGAGACAAAAACCAAATTGTGACTTAGTAGTGAGTTAATTCACTTTATGTAAATACACAATTTGACACAAGATGCCAAGGCTGTGATGGTTTGGTGTGAAGAGTGCATAATGTTGTGTACGTTTATGTGTGTGTGTGTGTGTAAGTGGGAGTGGATGTTTGTTTCCATATGTGGAATGGAAGACACATTATTTTGAGATAAGCTGATTTCCTGTAAGCATGATTCCTTAATGTTAAGAAAGTATATTTCATAATATTTTGTTGGATAGTATAGAATAATATAGCTATCCTTGGATAGAGTCATTTTATATTTTCTATAGTTGTCAACAATACAAATGTCTTCAACCATATTTAGTTTTATCATATTTACAATGTAACAGGTGCTTGGAAACTATATTGGAAGAAATTTTGTCATGATATCCAATTGGACTAGAATTATAGACTAGAAATAATTGTCTATAATTAATACAAAAAGTGAATGTTATCCTTTCTTGTCTTTTGAACCAATTTATGAACAGGAACACTTTGTACTCCATGTAGAGATGGGGGGAATTTCCCAGATGGTTGAAGTGTATGCAGCCTGGCATATGCATCGGTGAACAGGAGAGACCCTACCTCAAATGAGGTACAGGAACTGACGTATGAAAGTTTTAAGGTTGTACTTTGTCCTCCATGCATGTGTAGGTGTGCATCTGTATTCACACTCATGAACAAAATTATACATACCCACACCTGACACACACACCAAAATATTTTATGGAGTTTTTTTTTAGTTTTTCATTTATTTATGAGAGAGAGAGAGAGAGAGAGAGAAAGAATGAATATGAATGTGGGTGCTCCTGGGCCTCTAGCCACTGCAAATGAACTCCAGACACATATATTACCATGTGCATCTGAATTATATTGGTACTGGGGAATTGAACTGGGTCCTTAGGTTTTGCAAACAAGTACCTTAACTGCTAAATTATGAGAAATCCACAAAATATGCCATTTTGCTACATTGTATTATGAAAATCAGTGATATAAACATTTTCATGATGTACAACCATCACTGTTTTTGAATACATTTTCTATCATTATTAATAGAATATTTTACCCATTAAAATGATAACTCCCTAGTATTCCTTTATTATTTTCTTGTAGCGTTTATTTTCTAGCTCTACAAATTTGATATTCTAGATATTTCTTATAAATCAAATAGTACAATATTTGACATTTGCTGTCTAGTTCCTTTATGATGCTGCATTCAAAACTCATCCATGCTGTTCTTTGTGTAGGAATTATTTTAAAATATTATTTTTTCTGGCTGTTATTTTCCTATAGCCAGTGATATCTGTTCATCTATTGATGGACATTAAGTTTCTTTCTACTTCTTATGGGGGAGGGTGAGGATAGGGTTTCACTCTAGTCCAGGCTGACCCAGTGTTTTCTATATAGTCTTGGGTTGGACTTGATTTTATGGTGATCTCCTACCTCTGCCTCCCCAGCACTGGGATTAAAGGCAAGTGCCACCACACCTGGCTCTTTCTTCTTTTGTCACATCTACAACATGCTATAGTGAACATTGTAACCCCTATTTTCAATATGCATATTCTGTTTTTCCTATTGAAATTATATATATATATATGTATATGTATATAACTTTTCCCCTCAGTGTTTTTGGTGAATTACATCTTTTATTCATGCTTTAGTGGATTTTTGAAAGACTATATTATTCTACTTAGGGAATTACTTCATTAAGTAAAAAATATGGCCTGTTTTATGCAAGAAATAGTTTTCATACTTTATATGCATTGTGTCATCGAGTCAATCGGAGGTTGCTGTGTCTCATTATGTGCCAATTACATAGCTTGCAATATGGCAAACTTAGTTCACTTGCTTTTGATTAGTGCTACCCAGGAAATGTATAGACTAGTTAGAATGAGTAGATATTGCCATGGTGACCATGCAGTATAACACAAACAACATGGATAGAGGAAATCATAAGGAGACTGACAGGACAATGAAAACTTTTTACTCTACTTACACCTCCCTTTTGTTCAGGCTTGAATTCAAGATAACCATTTGCAAAGTTCTGTGCAAATGTGGTCTCTCAGGATTTTGTTCTGCCTTCTTGCACTTCTCACTTTTTATAGTTGTTACATGTTGCCTCATTCTTGCCTCTCAAGATTCAGCTCAAATATCACTCTTGGCATCCCTTCCTTGATTGTTCTGTCAGGCTGTCCTAATCATCACGGTGCATAGTGTTCTTTCTCTTGAAATGAGTAGCTTACAGGTTGGAGGTTTGCTTTTCCTCTCTAGGAAAGTCAGAGATCATTTCAGTCGTGACCAGCGAGTGCCTGACGAGAAGATGCAGTGTGCCACTCTGTATGCTTCTCTTCTCTACACTCACCAGTTTTTAATGCCTTTACTTTGGGGCCAGCTGATATTTAACAGCTCCATAGTCATTGAAAAATAATATTTGTGTAGTCAACAAGAGATTGCTTTTGTGCTCCATGCATGTTTTAGTGAGGTAATAGTTAAAATGTTTCTATAACTAGCTTAGACAGCAAGTGAATTTTAAATTTATTTTAAAGTAACTTTCATATTATGAAGAAGAAAAGGAATAAAGTGCAAGTGTGCCAACAGAATTGCCTGATTCTAATATATTGCTTAACTTTACATCAGAATAAGCCAGTACTTTCCAATTAATAAAACCTATTTTAAATCAAAGAGTGTTTTCCTGGTAACAAGACAACAAAAGTATTTGGAGCAGAATATTTATTTATCCTCATAATGTCAGATGTAATACTTAAAAGTATTTCCAAGCTATAGGGGACTTTTCAGAAACTGTACAGTTTGCTTAAACACTGTGTGAAGAATATGATCCCCAGGCTCTATTGTACTTATTCTATTTACTGAATATTAAACATGTGATTCACAATTCTACTTTAACTTTTTTTAAAAGTTATCTATTATGATTTTTGCCTTTACATAGTCAAAATTATGTCATTGTACACAAAAACTGATCTAGCTTCATAAAATATAGGAAAGAAACATTGGCTATAATTTTACAAAAATTAAAATGACATGTAAGATTATTTATAATATTTTAAACTATAGATCTGATGCTTGTATTTGGTAATAGTGTTTTCTTTATTGATTGATGATTTTTGTTTTATGCCAAATCATTTGTTAACTATCAAATTGTGAAAATAGATAGCATTGAATAGCAAAATTTTTTTGAAACATGAGGTGAGTGAAGATTTACTCTCAATTTTGCCAGTTTATTATTTTTCTTCTGAAATGATAATTTTAAGTATTTGACACAAATTCCAAATTCTGCTTGACAGATATAATGTATGGTTTTGTTATATTAGAGACCACCATTGTGGTCTCAATAAATTGTTCTTTATCCTTACTATAAATTTAGACTTCATTGAAAAGTTGCAGAAGCTGGGTTCTGATATCAGCAAAAGATGGTGATAGCACGGTAAATGCCCTCACCAGCTGGGAGCAAAGTCAGCCAGGGAAAAGACTGCTTGTTCCTGGGACCACTTTGTATGTAGTTTGCCACTTGAAAGACTGCCCACTGTGAGGGAAGATTTTGCCTACTCAGTATTCCTTCCGGGAAATGCCCTCACAGACATGCCAAGAGGTGTCAGTCTTACTTGATTATTGAACCAATAAATTTGGCAATAGAAACTATTCATCACACCTTCTTGCTTATGAGGCTCTCTACCCAAAATCTGCATATGCAAACTATGCAAATATGCTGCATTTATTAATCAGTGAGATACAGATAAGTGCTGTATACCTGTGTATACATGTCACATGTGTTTATATACATTAACAGATATTTAGATGTATGTAAGCAAATAACATGCAAGGACTGTTGGCCACCCTATCCACTGGGTCTGCATTAGTGGATTCCAGCATAATTGTGTGGAAAATGTCACCATGCATATGAGGATTGTATCTACACACATACATTGTTTCTTGTGATTGTTCTGTAGATAAGATATACCTAGCCTTTACATTGAATTAGGTATTAGAAGTAAGCTAGAACTGATTTGAAGATTATGGGAGAGTATCTGCAGGTTATATGTAAATACTACACAATTGTAGGTAGAAGACTGGAGCATCTGCAAATTTTGGTATTCTTTGTGTATCCTGGAACCAATAGCCAGTGGGCACTGAGAGGTGACTGCATAATCAAACATATGTATGTCTGCATGGATATATAAAATGCATTTCCTACTGTAGTTTTCTATGTCACTGTGCTTTTTCCTATTCAGTGACATTGTTTCTATAGTAACTAATGCACTACCAAAGTCAAAGCTGAAAGGGTTGGAATTGTACGAAAAGCCAATGAAAGCACAAGCTTCAATCATGAACAGGTAGAAGTACTTGGGGTCACACAATTTGTAAGTGGCTGAAGTGAAAATGAATCATTACTCTGTATGATCTAACCGAGTTAGAATAGCATATGCTTACCTTCAATGAACACATTGCCAGTCACTGTGGCTTTAAGCAGCACACATTTCCAGATCCACATTCATGTGCACTCCATGTTTCTGTCTGTCTGTGCCATGTGTATGTGAATAAGGCTGTGTTGCTAGGCTGACATTCCTCATAAAATGTTAAATGCCATGTTCCAAGTCAATTTTCAGTCATTTTTGTATGCTTTTAATTCTGAAAACTTAAAATGTTTAGTAAAAATAAAATAAATTTGTAAATCTTCATTTTTAAAACCATCTTATTTTATATTTATTTGCACCAGAAAGAGATTGAGAGATGAGAGACAAAGAAAATGTGTGTGCCAGGACCTCCAGCTGCTACAAATAAACTCCAGATGCATGTGTCACTTTGTGCATCTGCCTCTATGGGGGTACTGGGGAATTGAACTGTGGTCATTAGGTTTTGCAGGCAAGTGCCTTAACTGCTGAGCAATCTCTCCAGCTCTAAAGCCACATTTAAATAATTACTTTATTTGCAAGCAGAGAGGGGCAGAGAGAGAATTGGCATGCTAGGACTTCCTGTCACTGCAAATAAACTCCAGACACATGCGCTACTTTGTGCATATGACTTTATGTGGATACTGGGGAATAAAACCCAGCACTTAATGATTTACAAACAAGTACTATTAACCTATGATCTCTCTCTACAACCCCTAAAACCACGTTTTACCTAAAATTAAAATATTCAAATGCCAGAATTATTAGGACAACATAATGTGAACAAAACAGAAATCCAAATTAACTTGAAACTTTGAAAATAATTAAAAATTTTCTCTTCTGACTTTCTAGGTACTATATCTCTATTCCAAATGCTTTAACTCCTTGTAGGCAAGGTAAAGGATATACTTTTGTTGGTAACCTCCATTGTTACGTATCATTTCATAATAATAATCATTTTATTAGTGATTAACTTGCTAATATAAGTAGGTTTGCTTTTTATACATTTCTCTAATTCTAGCTAAATAAATGTAGAGTTGAAACTCTTTGTCCTTGATGATATAGACAAAATTGGGAATTTTTACTAAAATAAAAACAAGGCATGTCTATAGTACAAATAATTTAAACAATTGACAGTATTAAATCTGTGGGATACAAAATTTTGAAAAATGATATATTTAATATATCTCACTTGCTATTTAATATTTACTAAATAATTACATTGAACAATGTTTTTTATTTTTTTTCTGCTAAGTACATGCTATCTTTTTTTTAAAATTAGTTTTATACTCAGTGAACACAGTCAAGTTTTAACCATTGTTAGCCTCCTCCCTGTCTTCCCTCCTCCACAGGGACCCTTTTTATTGGGGTATTTGGGTCATGCATTGTGGGGTTAGCCATCAGTTATGGGTAGGAGGAAATGTCTTTGTGTATCGTGACCCAATGTGTGGCTCTATCATTCTTTTCACCCTCTGTTCCACAAATTTCCCTGAGCCATGTTGGGTTCATTTTAGGTCTGCTTCAGTGATGAGGTCTTGGGAGCCTCTGTGTCTCTGGATATCTGGATTGGTAGGAGTTGATTGTTCTCTGTGTCTGTCTCCTTCACCCTTGTGCTGATACCAGGTTCACCAGAAAGCAGCACTCTTGCTTCATGAGAATCCTATTGGTTGAGTGATTGTATAATTTCCTGGGCTACTGGGATTTTGTTCTAGAAGTCGTTTCCCACTCCTTTATTTTTCCCCCTGTAAGATAAGAGTTTCAGGTCTCATACTTAAGTCTTTAATCCATTTGGACTTGATTTTGTGTATGGTCAGATGAGTGGGTCTAGTTGTCCAGAACCATTTGTTGAAGATGCTGTCTTTTCTCCAGTCTATTTTGATGGGACCTTTGTCAAAGATCAAGTAGCTGTAGTTCCTTTACCTTCGGTCTGGGTCTTCAGTTCTGTTCCACTGGTCTATGTTTCTGTTTTTATGCCAGTACCATGCAGTTTTTATTACTATGGCTTTGTAATATAGCTTCAAGTTGAGTATGATGATACCCTTAGAGTGTTTCTTTTGCTGAAGATATGTTTGGATATCTGAGGTCTGCTGCCATTCCATATGAATTTTACAGTCTGGTACAATTAGAAATACTTCTTTCTCTACAGCATTTTGTTTGCATCATGAAAAAGGTAACATTTAAAAGTGGACATAATGTCTAAGAAGGGAATATAATGTGGAATGAAGAAGAGAGAAATAGGGCTCAGTACAAGTGGAAAGAGGTATGATATTCAGGAGATAAGTAGGTCTGCCCAGGATATTTGAGAACACAGGAAGCAAGTTGAACAAAATAATCTTGTGCAAGAAAATAAAAACAATGAATTTACATGTTTATGTGTTTATTGGTCCATGACATCATTATACCTGCATTGTCTGTAGTGGGTTGGATACACTGTGTTGAGCACGAACAGGTTGTGAATGATTAACTTATGGAAGGAGAGACTGAATATGCAGAAAATTGAGAAGAGTTGAGGAAAGGTGAGATGCATGTCTATTACAGTCTTGGGGTTGAATGATTTTTCTTGAGAGAAGAATGAAATGATTGTAGAAACCTTGGGAAATATTGATATTTTCGTAATTCTCAAAAGAACCGGAATTAGGGAAAAATGAAGAGATAGCTTAAAAATACTGATTTGGCTACTCAATGTAGTTGTTAATAATATTTGGTTCATGTTTAATAGACTAAATAAATTTTGAAAATTTTATGATTGAATGATAATTATACTGGTTGTAAGTAGTTATTATCATTATTTTCATTTATTTCCAATTAATGTATTTTCATTTAACAAACAAAATGATGGTATGTCTTATGAGGTTATATCTTTTTATTTCAAAATTTTAAGTTATACATATTAGGGTATATTATGTCTTACATATGTATTTTGATTTTTATACACACGTGCCTCAACCAATTACCTATATATGCAAAATAGAAAACCAACACAGATGATGTTTTCCATATTGGAAATATGGCTAAATTCCTAAAAATATGTAGGTAAAAAATGCTCACATTCTTTTTTTTTTTATTAGAAATGCTCACATTCTTTATGACAGAAAAAGGTGATTGTTCTATCGACCTTGTTTTAACTAATTACCAATTTGTTAAGTTGTATTCTTTTTTTTTTTTTTTCCCTTTTCCTCTAAAATTTCCTCTTGCCTTTTCTTTTGGCTTTCATCAACAGACAGTACTCTTATAATCTCACTGTTCTCTTTTCTGATCATGCTTCTGTATAGTGGCCAGTTAGAAAGTTGAAGAAACTTTACGACTTAACTACACAGAAGTGCTACACACTGACTGCATGCCTTTTGTCAAAGTACTTAACCTATTTGAGGTAGAACATTTCCTTCTATAAATCACATGTTTAGAGTTACTTTTATGGATTAATGGTCAGGATGTGAAAACAGCATGCCTATTAAAAACCTAGCACAATGCTGGGCAGTTATAGTCATTCATCCTTCACACATTTCCTCCTTTTATCCAAATGTTCAGAGATGCAGGTGCTTCAGCGGATCATAGCTCTTCACCACTGTGAAATGCAGGTGAGCTCCCAGAAAGTCAGAGTACCGAGAGGCAAGTCAGAGTGATGCGAAGAAAGGAAGCCTTCCCACATCTCTGAAATGACACACCTGCTCTGCTTGCCTGGGAGGCCAGCATGGTCTGTCTAGTTGCCAACTCAATGAAAGGCTTTAAATGCTTGCCAAAACATTTTCTCCCAGGCATTCTCCCTGAGGCTTCTAATTGCAAGTGACTTTTTTAAAAGTGTGACCTTTGATATTGACTGTTTCTGGAGAAAAATCTTTATAGAAGGCTACCAGAGGCAGCAGCCCTGTGATTCTAAATCCCTTACTGAGCAGAGAATTCTCATCCATCTGAATTGTATTTCTTTGTAAACTACCTTTAATGGTTTGGTTTGGGCAGGCTAATCTCCCTCTGGAGATAAGGAAGAAATTCTATGAACACAGTAAGTATTTTTTTAAGACAGGAAGGGGAAAAAGAAGAAAGATTTAATTAAGCACAGAGGTTTGGCTGGTTTTCCCTACTGTTATTTATAAGCAATAGGTTCCCTCTAGAATTGCACCTATGCAGTTCCATAATTTCACCCTGATTCTGTTTCCCTTTTTAATCTCATACTGTTACAAGAAAATGTATAGTACATGGATATGCTTTATTCATGTGTTTTTCATCTTTGCACTTTAGCTTAAATCCATTCTACCTCCCCATGCTGTTCCTATAAAATTTGATATTTTGCCCTTCTACAACCCAACTAATATGCTGTCTTTAGTAATTGCTATATTCATAAGTTTAAACAAAACATAGGCAAAGGGAACTCAAACATGAAGGCTTCATACCAGATTGTGGGCATACAATAATAAGTAAAATGTGGACCTTTTCCTGAAAAAAAAATCACAATCTAATGAGATCAACTGCCTATGTACCAAGAAATCTAATTCAGAGAGAGGAGTATGAGGACAAAGACATGATCAGCAACCTTCTGACATTGTTCATTTGCAGAGGAGGTTCCATATGAACACTGATACTCTCCTGTCACTGGAGGAGTTTGCCTGATAGAGAGAGGGGCAGCTATGGACTGGCAAGGATGTGGGAAGCTACATTGTTAATAGGGAACCCCTGGGATAGAGCTTACATTTTCACAAATATCTCCTGACTCCTAATTGATAAGTGATCTCAACAGAAAACTAATTTTTTTTTGTAATTTGTTACTTTATTTACATTACTGATGTCTTATTTTAAAACTCAGATAATGAGCTAGATTAGGGGAATTTTTCCATTTGCACCCCACAAGAATGGTTTCTCCAGAGTGACAAAATAGTATTTTTTGAGGCTTTTTACTTTTAAACACACCCATAGCCATACTTTCTATTTAAGTTTGTTTATTGATTATCTTGTTCAAAGTACTGTATAAAATTGCTATCCATATATTTTAACCTGTAGTTATCACTTACTGGGGCTCAATGCTGTTATTTCATACACTCATAGTTAAATATACCTGGGGTAATTGGTTAAATGATTTTCTAAATGTGCAAATTAGCTTAAAAGACCTGGCTTCAGAGATAAACCTTATTAAGTACATTATTCTATCACTATATAAAAATAGTCCACATGAATTTAACTTATTTTAAATGGAATTTCAAAAACCTCTGGAAATAAAAATTGAATTAGTGAAACAAAGTAGAGAAAATATAGCAGGATATGATAATATGTATATCGAAAAATCAGAAATAACACCATGCTGGCCATCCTAGAAAACCTTTGTGTGATAGAAATATTAAACCAAAGCATATCCTTAATAAAATTATATATATATATTTGAATATGATTTAACCTAGTATTACTGGGTCTATTGTGTAAGTTAAGGACCTAGATGTTTGTATTCTGAAAGTGTTTTGTGGCATTTCAATTTCATTTCTAGGCAACAGGATTACTGTAGTAAAATCGGCCTGGGTACAATCCCAGAGGAAACAGGTGTGGCGGGGAGGGTTGGAAATGCTAGTGAATGTAAAAAGTTTGCCAACCCTTCGCAGTTTTTTTCAGGTTTCCAAACTACCTCCTTGCAAGTGAACTGGCATATGTAAGGGAGCATCCAGGATTCACAGTCCCTGTTACCTGTGCTCCTGGCTCTCCCACATGCCCCAGTGATTATGCAGCACTGATATGCATTGGTAAGCATCTGCCTTTGAATGCTCTGATCATCAATACAGTTAAATAAAAGAGTTGCAGGGGCTGGGCGTGGTGGTGCACGCCTTTAATCCTAGCACTCAGGAGGCAGAGGTAGGAGGAGCACCATGAGTTCAAGGCTACCCTGAGACTACATAGTGAATTCCCAGTCAGCCTGGACCAGAGTGAGACCTTATCTTGAAAAACCAAAAAAATAAAAAAGTTGCAGGAGGTAAAATGCAAGCAAATGAATCAGATTCCTTTTATCTACATAGAGAGTACCTGGAAATAGGGTGAAAAGAGAAAACATTCAAATATTTCCTTTTCTCATTAAAATTCACATAAAACCATATGAGGTGAGAAACTTAACAAATGAGAGAGACTGGACAGTATACCCAAAATGGTATTATTGGTATACAAAGCCTTTCAGCCAGGAGCCAAGCAATGTAATAATGTTACCACGGCTCACAGTGTTTGGGTTCCTTTGTTGGTATTATCTTTGGGGGTCTGTGGAGTGTCTTTTGAATAATTATCAATAGTAGTCAATTGTCAGACAAATAATTGGTTCTGTTTTTGCCATGAGCAGTGGTACAATATGTTACATTTAGTGAATGAAGTGAGTGATCAAATTGGGAAGTATGTTTTCTTGCCACAACCAAAATACATTACAAAATAATTGAGCATTTATTTCTTAATGTGGCTTATAAACAAGCTCTTTTATATTCCAAATCAACTTCTTGCAGTGGCTGAGGCCCTGGCATGCCATTCTCTCTCTCTCTCTCTCTCTCTCTAAAACAAAATAAAATTAAATTAAAGTTTAAAAAATGTTTGAAACAGTACAATATATCTGCATAATGTATTTTCCACACATTTAATTGAATAAATTGACTCTGATAAATGTATATGAACCTTAAGATACAATTTTAAATATAGTCACATCCAACATTTCAGGTTTTGTTGTTTAGATGCTTTTCAAACCAGGTCTCTTGCCACTGCTCATCTGGCTTTAAGGCTGGTGGCTGGGGCATTGATCCTAGTTCAGTAATCTTTGCAAGGAAGCACCTTTAACCACTGAACAATCTCCCCAGCCCCATCATTTAGAAATTTTAAACAAACCCCAAACAAACCATTTGCTAAGCAATGGAGAAATATTATGAGAAGTAAAGGGGATAATTTTTGAAACCTGTCAAGTTGAACTAAAGACAGGATTTAAAACATTTATTTCCAACATAAAAATAAAATCACATTACTATGAAAAATAATTTGAGATTATTTGAGGAGGTAAACTAGTACTTTTGGAATATTGTACAATTATACTTTTTTAAAATTCTCATCAAGGCAGTGTATTGTAAATATTGTTTCAATTTTTGGTATGCTACCCAAGTTTTCAGGTAGCATGCAAGTTTCTCAGAGTTTTTGCTCAACTCTAATAGAATACTTGTGGCATTTGCTTTTCAGAAGACAGAGGAGGAATGAATAAGGGAAGGAGGAAACAACTTTGAGTGTAACTATTCCTCCATTTCACAATTTCTGATTGCATCTCAGAGGGCCTTCCACTGAAAAACTTGTTATTAAAAGTGTGGCCAGCAGACTTGCAAAGCCAGTATTAACTTTGTAGCAGATGAGTGATGCAGAATGGTAGATACATCTATGCCTAGTGGAAGTACTGGAGATAAACTACTTGTTTCTTTAGTTGGAAAAGGAAGAGTATGTACTTCCCAAGCAGTCCTCATCTCCTCACATTGATTCTCAATCACGGCACATAGTGCTAACCATGTCCGGACCAAATGATTTATGTTTTCTGAACTTGTATTTAGGAGGCAGGGACAAATATGTACTTCCTCTAGAGAGGGCACCGAGGACAGAAACACACCAAATGTAACTTGGTGAACCAATGTGTTTAATTGCGGTTAGTTATAGGAGCATGGGCAAATTATGAGGCTCTTTATAATGAAGTAAAAATATCTCTTTCCCAGAACTATGAACTGCTTACATATCCTCAGAAAGGGATGATGTCTTGTGAGCCTTTTAATAGCAATCGTTAATTGCTTCAAGAATTTCAGGGAGGGGTGTGACGTCAAAACACATATGGGCTCAATCTTGGGCAGGTCTTCAGGGAATCATAGCAGCTGAGAATACAAGTCATGCTCCAAAAACAGAGTCAACACAATATAGAACACAGTATGTAATTATTCTATTCATTTCTTGGATATCCATCTGTGGTTCTCCCATTTTTAATTTGTTTTGGTGATACTTTGATTTCTCTTTTATTCTCAACTAATACAACAAATTCTGTTTTTAAAATATAACAATATTGAAAGAATTTAGCATAATTTATATTGTCCATGCTATATTAAAATATATTTGAAACTTGTAATCATTTATTAAAATAAAAAGTTATTACTTTATGCTTATGGAATTATATTTAACTTTTACCTTCTAATAAAAATCTATCTATCTATATATGTATAATAATGTATAGCCAGTCCTCAGATTCATCTAACCTCACAGATGTTTTTGGCCAGTCTTATCTTAGTCCACTCTCATTGTTGTTCATATACTGTTGAACTCTGTTCTTTTCCCTTGTGATCCCTTCAGAATTATTAGGCATACTGGCGCCATTCTGCATCCATGTATTGGAGCATGGATTTCAAAGGCTTTGTGTGATTAAACTCACTAATCATGATTGCATAAAGGATTATTAAAGATCTTTTATCTAGTACCAAAGGGTCTATAAATTCCCACCAATAACTTACTATACATTGTTTCTTCCCTGTAATATTCTCCCCTAGCCATCATAACATAAGGAAGGGATAGAAGAATGCTCACTTTCAGACTCTGTTCTCCCATACATTTTATTAACCCATGGGATGCCCAAAGGTCATACTTACTCTTGACCCATTATTGTATATTACCTTGTATTGGTGTTTTGCTGGTAATTTTTGAATGTCCTTTATATTTTTGTCTATTTCCTTGTACCTTAATTTGAAGTATGTACTTTGGGACTGTATAATTTTTCTATTATTATTCAAATTTGCATCAGGTTTAGTTTCTATGTATGATTTTTGCTTGAATTAGTTAACATTAAGATAGCCTTCAAATGGTAATTTTCTAATGGTACCATTATTGCTGCATCTGTACTTTTTGGTAAAAAAAGCTACAATGGAATAATTTTCATATGCATACATGAAATAGCCTAATGGAAACAGCTACAAGAGAAGACATCAGTACACTAAGGTTAAGAATGATTTAGGGGTAATTGAGTTAATAGTCTCCTCAGCAAAACAAGTGGTATTTAAGCTGAGGATTTAAGAATCAGACATAGCCTGTTCTTTAGAATAGGAGGAAGCAAAGAGAAAGCATGGCTTTGGACAGAGACAGAGCCAGGACTGTGTGAATTGAGTAGAACCCTTTGTATACCAGCATACAGTGGACATTGAGCAGAACACCAGATGTGACTCAATGTAGATACAGAGCTCTGATCACTTACAGGGAGTAAGATATGGAAATAACTTGATTTCTTTTTTGTTTAAATTCTTTACTATGTGCATTTGGAAATCATTTCAGGATTTAAGTAGATGGATAACATAACGTAGCTTTTTAAAAATTTGCTTCTTTATAGAGAATGGCTTAAAATATAAGACTTATCTTCTTGAGTTGCCTTAATGTGTAGCACCACCAATGTATTGTGTTTGGTAGCAGGGAGGTTGGTAATGGCCTGATAGCAGCAACACTAAACAAGAAGACTTACAAGGATGAAGTGTTAGAACAGGAAGGGTGCATGTAGGTGTGGGTGGCTACTGCATGAATCAGTCAGTATGGGCCGGATAGACTGAGTGATGCCACGTGCACAGGGAGGCATTTGTTCTAGCCACTCGGCAGTAGAGCATGATGAGAAGAGTTACGATAGCTTCTGAGACTGAAACCCAGCAGTCTTGTTTCTTGTCCTGAGAGCTGCTGTTTATGGCATGGGACCATAGTGGGTTTGAGAGGGACTCAAAAAAGAGAGATTGGAAAACCTTTTGACTGAAACTTTGCCAATACTTGGAAAGTTTTATTTCTAACTAAAAGAGGACTTTTACTGATGGCTGCTTGAAATGACTCTTGTCACAATATTAATACTTAATAGTTGAACAACACAAACACAGTACATTAGATTTTTAATAAATGTACTCTGCGGTGAAACATCTTATTCACTTTTATATTACTTATTATTTGCCTAGAGCTTGGGTTAGATTCACTGTGGATTAATTTTTACAGTTCTTTGATTTATGGGAAATCTAAACTCATAGAAGAGTTTATATTTTAATTATCAGTGTGAGAAGAGACAGTGTGTAAGAAATTGGTACATTTTTTTTAGATGTTTATTAAATGACTTCTAAGATGCTCTTCTACTCAGAGTCCTTGATTTAATGATTTTAGTTTTTTGAAAATATTCCCTTTCTTTATTTACTTATTTGAGAGAGAGAGAGAGAGAGAGGAGAGAGAGAGAGAAAGGGGGATGGAGAGAGAGAGAGAGTGAGGGAGGGGAAGAGAGAGACAGAGAGAGAGAGACAGAGAGAGAAGAGGCTCTTCTAGGCCCCTAGCCACTGCAAATGAACTTCAGATGCATATACCACATTGTGCATCTGGCATATGTGGGTACTGGGGGGTGGGACCTGAGTCCTTATGTTTTGCAGGCAAGTACCTTAACTGCTTCAGCCATCTATCCAGTCCCGATTCTAGTTTTATTTTGTATCAAAGGGCAATCCAAAACAGTGGAAAATGTTAAAAGTGACCTGAAGCAAAAATCTACTCTACTAAAGATACATAAAATGTCAATACTTGCCAAGTTCTTAACCATCCAGCAGAACTGACACTTATGTAGGTACAGAATGAAGACATGCTTCAATTGGATGATTAATTATAAAAAAATAAAATAATGTATGTTGCGGTTATCTTCTTGTTACTGACACAAAGCACTTGACAGAAAATCAGTTTGTGGGAGAAAAAGATTATTTTTTGTTTACAGACTTGAGAGGAAGCTTCATGATGACAGGGGAAAGGATGGCATGAGAAGAGATTAGACATCACCTCTGTTACAGCAGGTGGCATAATGTAGTTTGTGAGTGTGCTGACCTACACTGCCACACTGCGAGTTAAAATCCTTCACTGTCCAATACACAGTGACACACTTCTTCTAACAAGGCGCCCCCTCACAAATTGCCATCAGCTGGGGATCAAGCATTCAGAATACATGACTTTATGGGAGGGGGTATCTAACTCAAACTACAGAAAAATTTCCTGTCTGGGTTTCAAAAGATCATGTGAGAGCTTAAGTCTCCCTTTCAAATTCTACTGATAAAATATCTTATGCAATGGTCATAAAATTGGACCAATTTATTAGCATTTGTCATATGTTAATAATTGATATAATGAACCAGTAATTTACCTCATAAAAATATAAATTATATTGGCAGAACAAGGTGGCACATGGCTTTAATCCCAGCACTTGGGAGGCAGAGGTAGGAGGATCGCCATGAGTTCGAGGCCACCCTGAGATTACATAGTGAATTCCAAGTCATCCTGGGCTAGAGTGAGACCTTACCTTGAAAAATCAAACACACACACACACACACACACACACACACACACACCCCATTATTAGTGAAGATACATTTTCTGGAAATGAAATCATATCCTGTGATGACCAAGAAGAATAATGGGGTTTTAATCATTGCAAAGTATTTCTCATCTCTTCTCTGTTCCCTAATGATTGACTAATGGTATTAATGTTCAACTACACTGTAGTAGTAAAAAGAAAAAGTATATGAAGGTGCCTTATCTTAGGTCATAACCAACTTAAATGCTAAATATTATAACCAAACAGGTAGAGACCACTTACACTTTACATGTTTATAATTTTCCAAACAATCAGATCCTATGAAGTGGCTGACTCTGTGAACTGTGCCATCTGTTTGTCCTGGGTCTCAGAAATAAAATCATATTGAGAAGTTGTTGCATTTTGCAACCACCAAGCTCAGCATCTATTAATCTCATATGTTGAGAAATAAGTTAATCAGAGAAAATGGTCTAGCAGTCTTAAATGAATATTTAGATGTGGAAGTGTGTTTAGGATCCTGGAATGCTGTGGATTCTCACACAGGACTATGTAGAGCTGAAGGATCTTTGGAAATATAATCCAACCTAAAACATCATGAATAAGGAGAATTTTCTCATTTTAAGAATGAGGGGATATGCTACATTTTTCTTAACAAGTGAAATTTATCATACATGGACCAATGAATAAACTTTACCTATAAGAATATAATAGGAAAATAGGAAAGAGTTGTTAATGGATCCATGTTAGGTATTGAATATAACATTATACATGGGTAACAAAATAAATGCATTTTGTAAAAAATAAATAAGACTGAGGAGATAGATCAGTCAATAGTTCTTGCCCTGTAAACATGAGGACCTGAGTTTGACCCCCAGAATCCACATGCAAAAAGATGGGCAAGATGGCATCTTAACTTATAAGCAGAGGTAGTAGGATCCCTGAGGCTCACTGACCATCTAGTTTAACCTACTGGGCCAGCTCCAAGTCAGTATGAAACGCTGTCACAAATATGGAATGTGGATGGTATTCCTAAGAGACAGTTCTCTGGTTAGTAGTTTAGTGTATTCATTCTGCCACTTTCTTTTTTATGTTCCCTGAGCCATGGCAGGCATGATAGAGGTAAACTTCTCGAGGGCTAAGAGGCCTCAGAGGCTTCCCTGGCCAACAACTAATTAGAGGGCATCCCGTGTTTGGCATTGATATGATTGTTTAAAAGCCAAGGCTACTAGGAATAGTGTTATCTGTGTTAGGTAGCTTTATTCATTGTTTTTTTTTTTTTTTACTTATGGATTACTTTTAAATATATATATATATGTATGTATATATATATATAGACAACTTCTATACTTACAGACAACAAACCATAGTATTTCCCTCCCCTCCCCTCTCCCACGTTCTCCTTCATAACTCTGTTCTCTGTCATATCCCTTTCCTCTCTCCGTTAGTCTCTCTTTTAACTTGATGTCATCATCTTTTTCTCCTATTATGAGGGTCTTGTGTGGGTATTGCTAGGAACTGCGAGGTCTTGGATTTCGAGGTCAGATTCTCTCCGGACAGTTGTATGTAAGGAGTGGTGCCCTTACTTTGGCTCTTACATTCTTTCCACCACCTCTTCTGCAATGGACCCAGAGCCTTGGTGGGTGTGAGATGTTTCAGTGCTGGACACTCCTCCATCCCTTCTTCTCAGCACTATGTTGCCTTTTGGGTCATCCCAGTGGTCATTGCCATCTGAAAAGAGAAGCTTCTCTAACCAGAAGTGAGAGTAACATTAATATATGAGTGTGAACATTAAGTGTAGTGCTTTCAGGGCAATTTGGTAAGAATAATATATGCATTTATCCAGACCAGAGCAAGCTTTATACCCCTAAGGCTCATGACTTCCCCTGCCATAGGCCTTTGATTAGGTTTTAGTACCAGGCATGTATTCCCTCCCATAGAGTGGGCCTTCAGACCAATTAGAGAACAGTTGGTTTCCCCCACAGCAAACATGCCACTATTGCACTCATTCAGTCATTTGTCCTGTCTGGCCAAACTGGAGGTTTCCAGTGTCCACTGTTTTCACCGCTGATTACTTCTGTCTCCCATAAGACTGTGTACAGTGCCCCCTTTTCCAGCCTTCAGTTGGATGGGCTACAGGGAGAAGGATTTCTGCTCAGTACCACCTTGATTTCACAGTAACTTTGCCTCTCAGGCATGTGAAATCTTCATCAATAGGGTCTTACCATCTCTTTCTCATGGGGAACCAAGGGCCTTGGCAATAGCTTGTAATGTTTTGGAGGCAATAGGGACTTACCTGGCCAATGACTCACTGGAACTTATCGCATCCTAGGCACTGAAAATTTTCTAGGAACAATCTATGCTTCCGGATGTGCCATTATTTAAGAAAGTAGATTTTTATATGTCTTATTCAGAATATCTTGAATTTTCTCCCCCCCCGCCCTTATTTTATATAATCTCTTTCCATGACCTTGCTTAGGCCTTTCCCCTCCCTGTAATCTGTACTTCTACTTACATATATATAATACCATCCTCTTAAGACCTCCCCTCTCCTCCCTCCCTTATAGGCTTTTTCTAGTTTATGAGCCTCTGCTACTGATTTTGGTTCCACATCACACACAAGTCTATACATTTGTCGCTAGGATTCACATATGAGAGAGAACATGTGACATTTGGCTTTCTGGGCCTGGGTTACCTCACTTAGTATAATCCTTTCCAGATCCATCCATTTCCCTGCAAATTTCATAATTTAATTTTCTTTACTGCTGAATAGAATTACATTATGTAGATGTACCACATCTTTATTATCCATTCATCTGTGAATGGGCATCTAGGCTGGTTCCATTTCCTAGCTACTGTGAATAGAGCAACACTAAACATGGTTGTGCAAGTATCTCTAAGGTAGTAAGAAGAGTCATTAGGATATATGCCTAAGAGGGCTATAGCTGGATCATATGGCAAATCTATTTTTAGCTGTCTCAAGAACATCCACACTGATTTCCATATTGGCTGTACCAAAATATATTCCCACCAACAGTGCAAAAGAGTTCTCCTTTTACCACATCCTTGCCAACATTTATTGTCATTTGTTTTCTAGATGGTAGCCATTCTGACAGGAGATGGAATCTCAAGGTAGTTTTAACTTGCATTTCCCTGATAGCTAAGGATGTAGAACACTTTTTTTCAATGTTTATGTGCCATTTGTATTTCTTCTGGTGAGAACTCTCTATTTAGTTCCATAGCCAATTTTTTTATTGGGTTGTTTGATTTCTTATTGTGCTGCTTTTTGAGTTTTTTGTATATCCTGGATATTAATCCTCTGTCAGCTGTGTAACTGGCAAAGATTTTCTCCCATTCTGTAGGTTGTTTCTTTGCTGTGTTCACAGTGTCCTTTGCTATACAAAAGCTTTATAATTTCATGAGATCCCAGTGGTTGATTATTGGTTTTATTTGCTGAGCAATTGCGGTTATATTCATAAAGTCATTACATATGACAATATGTTGAAGAGTTTCCCCTACCTTTTCCTCTAGCAACTTCAGAGTTCCAGGTGTGATATTAAGGTCCTTGATTTGCTTGGATTTGATTCTTGTGCATGGAGAAAAAAAAAAGAATCTATTTTCATGTTTATGCATATAGATATCCAGTTTTCCCAGCACGACTTGTTGAAGAGGCTGTCTTTTCTCCAGTGAAATTTTTGGCATTTTTGTCAAAACTCCGATGGCTGTAGCTGCCTGGATTAACATCTGGGTCCTCTCTCCTGTTCCATTGATCTTCATTTCTGTCTTTGTGCCAATACCATGTTTTTTTTTTTTTTTTTTTTGTTACTATGGCTTTGTAATATACCTTAAAATTGGGTTTGGTGATACTACAAGCCTTATTTTGTTGCTCAAAATCGTTTTGGCTATTCAAGGGTTTTTCTGCTTCTAAATGAAATTTAGGATTTTTTTTATTCCTGTGAGCATGCCATTGGAATTTTAATGGGGATTGCATTAAACATGTAGATTGCTTTTGGTAACATGTACATTTTCACAATATTGATTCTTCCAATACAAGAATATGGGATATCTTTCCATTTCCTTGTGTCTTCTGCAATTTCTCGCTTGAGTGTTTTAAAGTTCTCATTGTAGAGCTCATTCACTTCCTTAGTTAAGTTTATTCCAAGTTATTTTATTTATTTATTTATTTATTTATTTATTTATTTATTTATTTATTTATTTTTGAGGTAATTGTGAATGGGAGAGAGTACAGGAAAGCTACTGATTTCTGTGTATTTACTTTGTATCCTGGTATGTTGCTAAAAGTGTTTATCAGCTCTAACAGTTTGCTGGTAGAGTTTCTAGGGTCTTTTATGTATAGAATCATATCATCTGCAAATAGCGATAATTGGATTTCTTCCTTTCCAATTTGTATCTCTTTTATGAGTGTCTCTTGTCTTATTGGTATAGCTAAGACTTCCAGTACTATATTAAATAGAACTGGGGTCAGTGGACACCCTTGTTTTGTTCCTAAACTTATTGGAAAAGCTTTGAATTTTTCACCATTTAGTATTATGTTGGCTGTAGGTTTGTGATAAGTAGCTTTTATTATGTTGAGATGTGTTCCTTTTAGTTCCAATTTCTGTAATCTTTTACCATGAAAGGATGTTGGATTTTGTCAAATGCCTTTTCTGCATCTATTGAGATGATCATATGATTTTTGTCCTTCAGACCATTTATATGATGTATTACATTTATTGATTTGCATATGTTCAAACATCCCTGGGATAAAGCCAGCTTGGTCAGGGTGAATAATCTTTTCATATATTCTTGTATTGTGCTTGTCAATATTTTGTTCAGAATTTTTGCATCTATGTTCATGAGGGAGATTGGTCTATAATTTTCTTTTTTTGTTCTGTCTTTGGTTTTGGTATGAGGGTGATGCTGGGTTCATACAAGGAGTTCAGTAGAATTCCTTCCTTTTCTATTTTATGGAAAAGGTTGAGAAGCATTGCTGTTAGTTCTTCCATGAAGGTCTGGTAAAATTTGCCAGTGAATCCATCTGGGCCTGGGCTTTTTAAAAGTTGTGAGACTTTTTGTAACTGCTTGCATCTCTGTACTTGTTATAGGTCTATTTAAAAGGTTTATCTCATCTTGATTTAATTTTGGTAGGTCATATGAATCAAGGAAATCATCCATTTCATTCAGGTTTCCAAACTTAGATGTATATATATTCTTAAAATATGTCCTTATAATTGTCTGAGTTTCTTTGGTATCTGTTGGAATGGTGACTTTTTTATCTCTAATTTTATTAATTTTTGTCTCTCCTCTCTTTCTTCTGGTCAAATTTGCTAAGGGTTTATCAATCTTGTTTAGCCTTTCAAAGAATCATCACTTTGTTTTTTTGGATTGCATTTTGGTTTCTATTTCATTAATTTCTGCCCTAATCTTTATAGTTTCTGCTCATCTATTGCTCTTTGGTTTGCCTTGTTCTTCTTTTACCAAGGCCTTAAGGTGAAGCATTAAATTGTTTATTTGTTAGTTTCTTTATATAGGCACTTAGAGCTATAAATTTCCCTCTTAGGACTGCCTTCATTGTGTCCCAAAGGTTTTGGTATGTTGTATTATCCTCATCATTTGATTCTATGAATTTATTGATTTCCATTTTAATTACTTCAGTGACCCACTGATCATTAAATAGTGTACTGTTTAGTCTCTATGAATTTATATGCTCTGTAGCTTTTCTTGTTGCTTATTTACAGGTTAATCCCATTGTGGTCAGATAGAGTACAAGGGATTCTTTCAATTTTCCTATATTTATGTAGATTTGCTTTGTGTCCTAATATATGGTCTATTTTAGAGAATGTTCCATGTGCTGCTGAGAAAAATGTATATTCTGCAGCATTTGGATGGGATATTCTGTAGATATGTTAGGTCCATTTCTTCCATGACATCATTTAATTCAGATGTCTCTCTGTTTATTTTTTGCCAGGATGACCTGTCAATTGATGACAGTGGGCTATTGAAGTCTTCTACTACAATTGTGTTTGATGTTATCTGTGATCTTAAGTCGAATAGAGTTTGTTTGATGAAACTGGGAGCCTCCATGTGATGTGCATATATGTTTAGGATTGTAATCTTCTCCTGCTGGATAGTTCCTTTAATCAGTATAAAATGACCTTCTTTATCTTTCCTCACTACTGTTGGTTTGAGGTCTATCCTGTCAGATATAAGGATAGCAACCCCTGCTTGTTGCCTAGGCCCATTTGCTTAAAATACCATTTTCCATCCTTTCACCCTAAGTCAGTGTCTATCTTTTATTGAGAGATGATTTTCCTGGAGGAAACAAATGGCAGGATCCTGCCTTTTAATTCAGTCTTCAAGCTGTGTCTTTTGGATGATGCATTGAGGCCATTGATATTAAGAGTTATTATTGAAAGGTATGCATTTATTCATGTCATGCTTCTTATTTTGTAGTGTTTCCTGTTTTCCCTTTACTTGTTTGTTTAATTGTTATTTGAGTGTGTTTTATTTTTTCCTATTTCCTCCTGTGTGTGTTTTGCTTTGTCTTCAGCATTAAGAATTCCTTCAAGTATTTTCTGTAGAGCTGGATTAGTTGTCATAAATTCTTTTAGCCTGTTTTTGTTGTGGAATGTCCTTATTTCTCCATCAATTTGGATAGATAGCTTTGCAGGATAAAGTAATCTTGGTTGACAGTTGTTATCTTTCAGAACTTGGAATATATCATTCCAAGCCCTTCTGGCTTTTAAAGTTTGTGTTGAGTAATCTGCAGTTATTCTGATGGGCTTGCCTTTGTAGGTGACTTCCTTCTTCTCTCTAACTGCTTTCAATATATTTTCATTGGCTTGTGTGCTTAGTAATTTAATTATAACATGACGAGGAGTGGTTAATTCCAGATTTTGTCTGTTTGGTGTTCGAAACGCTTCTTGTATCTGCATGGGCATTTCTTTCCGAATTTGAGGAAAGTTATGATTTTGTTGAAAACACCCACTAAGCCTCTGGGTTGAAATTCTTCTCCTTCTGGTATACCCTGAATTCTTCTGTTTGATCTTTTCATAGTGTCCTGGATATCTTGAAATTCCCATTCATACCTTGCTACTAGCTTGTCTTTCTCTTTGTTCAGACTATATTGTCTTGATTCTTTGAGTTTCTTGTATTATATTGTAGTGACTTTTGCATTCTGAATTGATTTGATGCTTGGGATTTCTGCTTATCTGCAGTATTCCGAGATGTGGCAATCCACCTGTATATACCCTCAGGATATGAGTTCAAGGGGCCAGGTGTAGCTCTTTTCCCCCAATCAAGCCACAGAAATAATCCTAGGTATTGAGTTTGCTTGCTAAGCAAGTATTCTAGTGGACTGGGTGGAATAAGTTACTGGAAAATTCTAAACTTCAACCGAGTAACATATACAATCAACAAAAACTAGCACAAAGTTTGCAATTGTGTGGATTAAAATGGATAGTCATATAAAGCCCAAATCCCTAAGGGTGTGTGTTGTTCTGTACCCTTAATCTTGTCAGCTGGGTGGTAGAGAGTTCTATTCTTAATTGGGTTCCAAGTCAACCTAGATCTTGATCAGATCCTGTCCCCAATAATGATAGAAGCAAAAAACAAAGGCCCTATATATATGAAAGCATCAAAGGCAATAAAATTCAACCCCCAAATGCAGGGTATTTGAAAATGGTAAAGCCAACCAAGAATATATATCCCGTAACCTACCCTGACAAAGAAAAAGAGATTATCTCTTGCAGGACTGTGTACCTGTTTTTTTTTTTCTTTTTTTCTGTCAGTCAGCCTCATTACTTTTTGGGGTGGCTTCCAATCTCACCAATGCTGAGTGTCCCCCTCAATCCCTCTGTGTGGTGCTTTGCAGCTGTGCCTCTGTTCAGCTCTGCTGGCTGCTGCGCTGCCACTGGGGGCTGAATTCTGGAGGTTCATGGTTCTGATGGTGGGGGATGGGAGAGTTCAGACTTCTGGAGTCGCTCGCACTTTCAGTAGCTGTTCAGTTGATCTCAGCTGTCTTTCCTTCAGGTTTCTTAAGTTTGCAAGAATGCTGATGGAGTTGAAAAATATGTTGCTTGGTCTCTGCTGCTTCTGCTGCTGCTGCTGCCTGCAGCGCCTGGCGGGACTGCACCAGGCAGGCATGTGAGGGTCGTGGGCTGTGATGCCTCAGTGGGACTCTGGCCGTTTTCCTCCTTTCTGGTGGGTCTTGGTCTCTCTGGCTCCTCTGCTGAGTCTAGGAATACCCTGTACTCCTTCACTTTTCAGAAGAGCGTATTTTGCGGGAGTTTTGCTTAAATCCCTCCCTAGGCTGGTTTGGCGTGGCACCTAAGCCACCATGTTAGCTGGAAGTCGTAGTCATGAATTTCTTAATAAATTTATTAAGTAGTATATTGTCTTATGCTTTTTTTAAAAAAATATTTCCTCAGTTTTGGCTACCTCTTCCCACACTCCATTTCTTCATGCCTCATCCCTTAATTAAGCTTTCACACTATTTTCATCCTTGTATGTTTAAAAAAAAACTTGAAATATTTATTTATTTGCAAATAGAGACAAACAGAAGAGAGAGAGAGAGAGAGAATATGGACAAGGCAGTGCCTCTAGTTACTGCAAACAATTTCCAGATTCATATGCCACATTGTGCATCAGGCTTTATATGGGTATTGGGGAATTGAACCCAGATTGTTAGGCTTTAAGGCAAAAACCTTAACCACTAAGCAATCTGTCCAGCCACTACTTTCAAATATTTTAAATAGATAACATATTCACTAATTTTAGCTGTGCTGTCTTTTTACTTATGTGAATAAAGAATATGTTAACTTTCAAACTCCTTCACTAAAAGTACTAGTAGTGTGATTTTAGTTTTTGTAATGGTAAACTAACAAGAAAATCAATATACTCAAGTTTGAACTTTCTCATGTAATAAATATGATTTTAATATCAACATCTTAATGCTACCATAGATTTTTCTTAATTAAAAACATTCAGTCGTGTTTCATGAACTAAATACCAAAGTGGCCAAGCCTAGTAAAGTAGATTTGTAGAAACAGTATTTATAGAATCTAGAAACTTTTCTGAACTTTATTGAAATCTTTGATTTAGTCCCTCTGATCTTGGTCAGTTTTTTTCTCAAGAGTATAAGAAACTACTTAAATTATAATCCAAAGAAGGTGTATGCATATTAAAATGTTGTAAATTAGGTTATACCTTAAATGTAGTAAGTCAAATACTTTCTTAAAGACAGGTAAAACATTTTAGGTTATAAATAATCACTCTAGTTTTTACTCATCCTTTCAACATATGTTGTAATTAGCATTTTGAAATACAATTTTGAGATTACAAGTATTTTATTTGCATATATAAGTACAGATATATTTTTGTGTCATATATATGATATATATGTATACAAACATATACATATATATATATATATATATATATACAAACATATACACACATATATATATATATATATATATATATATATACATACATACATATATATACATATACACATAAACACATACAGATTTCTTGTTGAGAAAAGGCCTCATATATCCCAGGCTTGCCTTGGACTCACTATGTAGCTCAAGATAACCTTATAACCCTGAAATAGTGTTAATTGTGATATTTCTAATTTGTCTAATATTTTAAAAATTATTAGATGGACAGAAGAGAAGCACACAGACAGAATCTCTCAGGACTTCTAGCTGCTGCAAATGAATTCAAGATGCAAGCTCCACTTTGTGTATCTGGATTTATGTTGGTACTGAGTAATCAAACCTGGGTCACTAGGCTTTGCAGGCAAGTGCCTTAACCTCTGAGCCATGTCCCCAGCCCTAAATTTTTTTTTTATTTTAAGGAGTTTTAAATTCTTTAAACACCTGTGCTATATAAATCACAACTAACAAACTTATTGCTATGAAGATTTGTTACTTGGGCATTGCATCCTGTATTTGTAATTTTAAAAGACAACCATGATAACAACTTGCACTTTATGTTTCTTTGGCTCTGAAAAGAAAGTATAAACATACTAGTAGTATTAGTTACTCCTTTCTGTTGCTGGCACAAGTTATTTGACAAAAGCAACTTAAGGAAGGACATGTTTATTTTGGCTCATGGTTGAATAAGTCATGGTAGAGAAGGCATGTTAATGAGAACATGAGGTACCTAGTCACATTGTGCCCATAATAAGGAGAGATGAATGAATGTTGCTACTCAACTCTCTTTTTCTTTTCTTTCTTTTCACTTTGCTCTTCTTCTTTTCTTTCCTTTCCTTTTCTTCAGTTCACAACAGTAGGCCTTGGATTTGTACAACCTACATTTGGAGTGGATCTTTCTTTTTTTGTTAAAGCTCTTTGGAAACTCCCTGGCACACAGCCAAGTTGACAACTGAACACATCAGTTTAAATCGAGTTTAAATCATGAACCATTGGTCTTTAATTATTCATAGCTATCTCATAGTGCATCATGGACCCATCTTTGTAAGTCACCCTAATCTTAATAGTTCTATTTCCTGAGTCGCAAATCCAGAATCTCTTCTGATAATCAAGACAATCTCTGAAATATGTGTCCTATGAAATAAAACATTAAGTTATATGCTTGCATACACAATAGAACAGAATGAACATTCACTTCCAAAATGAAAGAATAGAAGAGTAGCAAAGAAAGACCAGAGGAACACTAAATCTCAGCAGGGCAAACAATATTATGAAGTTCTGATCATGTGTAGCCTTTCTACCATAGTGGTAGTGGCCTCCGTGTGTCTTATAGCAGTCATTTTTTGATTGTGAAATTCTCTCAGCTGAATTCTTTGTTCAAAAATGAACCTGCAGTTGGAACCTTTGATGACTAGGGTCTTCATCTCAAAGCATCTCTCCTATTTTCTCAGCAACATGCAAGCTTTGTCCTTAATTGTTCTGAACATTAAAAAAAGTATAATTTTAATTGACAATTTCCTTATCTGTACATAATGCATTCTGAGTATAGTACACTTTAATATTTTCATTAGTCTTCCTTCCTCCACAACCATTCTTTTTAAAAAATATTTTAATTTATTTGAGAGAGAAGGGGAGAGAGAGAGAGAGAGAATGGGCATGCCAGGGCCTTCAGCCACTGCAAATGAACTCCAGATGCATGTGCCACCTGTTCAGCTGTTTTACATGGGTACTGGGGAATCAAACCTGGATTCTTAGGCTTTACAGGCAAGTGCTTTAACCCTAAGCCATCTCTCCAGCCCACCCCCACAGATTTTCTACATAACTCCTTATTTTGCAATCAGTTCTTCTTCTAATTTGCTGTCTTTTATTTTAAACTATATATTGTTATTAATAGTAGTATTAGTATTTTGATTTTTTCCATTATCCATGACAACACATTGATGGAACCAATATTGGGCTGGCAATAACAGCTGTTGTGAGAACATGGCCACTTTATTAGAAGAGAGCATTACAAAGCACTCCTCCCCATTCCCTGTCTTTTAATTAATTCTTTCTGCAGGCCTTCCACAGTATTTCCTGGTTCTTGGTGGGTGTGATAAATATGTGCTCATTGTTTCAATATTTTCTCTGTGTCCTCTTGGTCCTCAACTTTAAACATGTATATGCTCTTTTCCTTGACAAACTGCTCATCTTTAGTATCATTCTGCTCTACTTTCTGCACTGTCTCACTATGAAACAGAATGACAGCAGTGAACAGCAGCCATGACATAGCCTGAATACCAGACTGTCTTGAAATTTCCATCTTGAAATAAATTGGCTCATTACTTGTAAATTTACCTCATTCAAATTGTCATCACAAAGGCAGAATGCTTTCTGATTTTATTTTCCTACACTATAACATAGATGTCTTCTAGCCTAACTCCCAGTAGTGTTTTTGCTCCCCTTGATATCTCATTGGGGCTGTAATTAATGTCTGCCTTTCTGTTGGCATCCTGGTCTTCTCAACACCAGTCAAAATGCCCACTAAACTGTGCTACAGTGTCCTATAACTGCTCTAGGTTCATCTCCAAATTCTTTCCCTTTCTTCACACAAATGGTTTCCAAAGGCCTATAAACCACATAGTATGGTATATTGCAACATTGACCACACTCTATGGTATCAACTTCCAACTTCCGGGCTTATTTTTTCCAGTGCTATGTCAAAATATATGATACAGACAAGTTAATGAAGGGTAGGATTATTTGGGTGCATTGAGGATGCAGGTTATCTTGAAGGTGAAGGTATGTTGACATGGGTGTAAGGTGGGTAGTCATATTGTCTTGATGGTCAGGAAATGGTGGGGGGAAATGAATGCTAATTTTCAGCTTGGACTTTCCCTTCTTTCTCTTAAGTTCAAAACTACAGTGCAGCAGGGCATGATGGTGCATGCCTTTGATCCCAGCACTTGGGAGGCAGAAGTCAGAGATCACTGAGAGTTCAAGGCCACCGCCCTGAGACTACAGAGTGAATTCCAGGCCAGCCTGGGCTAGAGCAACCTCAAAAAAAAAAAATACAAAACAAAAAACAACAACAACAAAACAACCACCACCACAACAAAACCACAACAACAAAACCACAACAACAACAAAACCCAACCACAACCACAATAACAAAACAACAATAACAAACAAGAAGTGACATTACTGAAAACAGGGAAAGGTGGATCTGTCCATGTAAAGGGTTCCCATAAAGGGAGGTCAGCAAGGAAAGGCAGATATGTATCTCCTTTTACCCTAGGTATGTACACTGCCAAACAGAGATGACTACCATCCTGTCCACAAGCACAGTAGGAGGATTTTGGTTGTCCTGGCATACAGAACCACCTCCTTCTGACAGGAAAGTTTCTTCTGGTTCTCTTAGGTTTGTGGCACATGTGGTGGGCTGGCCAGAATTGATTTGGGTTGCTCCAAGTTTGAGAAGCCATGAGGCCATAATTTGAATGTTGAAATATTGTTAAAAAACAGCATGTAGTTTAGTCATGGGTGCATTTGACCTTACCCCTTATTCCCACTTCTTTTTGTTTAAATAACATAGTTTTTATATACCATATGTCCTTTTTGATTTAGAAACATGATTTTTTAAATAACTGAAAATATACTTTGTCAGTTTATCACATTATATTGTATGTTTTCTTATTTATTTATTTTTATTATCATTATTGTTGTTATAATTTAGAAATTAAAATGAAAATCTAGGAATCCATATATTACAGAAAGTATAACAATTATAAATATAGACAAAATGTATTATCTTGTGATTTGTTAATAAATCTAAATTAATTAATTTGTTAAAGATTTGTCACAGTATATATTAGAAGGTAACTTTACAATTGTTGTAGTAAGCATGAACATGCATAAAACCAAAGCTTAGAGATGAATTACTTTAAGTATATCATAAGCATTATTTTAGCAATTGAGTATTATTTTTAATGTTTATCCATGTACTTTTGAACATTTAATGGACATAAATTTAGTTACACATAAAGACAAACTACATGAAACATAAACAGTACAGCATAACAAGTAGCTGATATTTAATTTATATGAGTACTCACTTATGAGTCACTAGTGTAGACACTATATATAACTCTTAGCCACAAAGACCATTGTAAATGCTAAATAAATTCTGTAGAGTTTAATTTGTCATTTGTTACTTGTCAATAGCTCTATTACAATTATTATAGACCTTATATCATTGTATTGTTTGTTTCAAAGTCATAGTAGTTACCTGGCCAAGATCTATCTATCTATCTATCTATCTATCTATCTATCTATCTATCTATCTATCTATCATCTATCTATCTATGTAGATAGATAGATATAAATCTCAAGATGGGGTTATGGTATGACTTGTGAGTATGTCTCGTGAGTAAAAACGTCATTTAACACCCCCACCCCCAGGTGAGGGCATTTGTCTATGAGGGAGAGAATAAAATCTTGAAGCACAGAAACCATCATGTTCTGAGGGCTAGTCTAAGCAATAAGGACTTTTTGCCAAATTAGAATTGAGATAGTATTGTAAAACAGAAAGTTAGACCTTAAACAAAACTGTTTTGAAGGAGGAGGGCATGGACAAGCAGGCAAAAATGTTTGTGTTAATATTACACTGTAGGTTAAATTTGATCTAAAAATATAAAGCATAGTTTAAGACTTAACAACAAAGTCATCTTTTTTTTATATACCAATAGGCTTACCCAGATTTTAAATGTCATGATTTTTGGGGTGACATCTCTTATGTTCTCCACCATGGAAAGGAAATTTAACATACAAATCTCCAACAAGCACATAAAATATAATTTTACATTTGGTGTTTGTATATCATCCTGAAAAAGAAATCCATTGTAATTAATCTAATTAAAGGACCCCCAGTATATATTTAGAGGTATTTGAATATTTTTTTACTATCTGTGTTCATTGAAAAATGGACTAGAATTATTGTAAAACCTGTTTTGGAATGAAATCATTATCAAAATTTATGTATTCAATGTTAACCTCTATGCTGTGATTAAACTTTTGTTTTAAGATTCCAGTGAATATTGCATCATCCAAACAAATATCATTTAAAGTTCCATGAAGCAGTTAGTAAATATAAAAATAACATTTAATAGGTTTTAAGAAGTTAAGATTACTTAAGTTTAAGAATATGTGCTTATAAAGCCTTTTGATAGATCATCAAACCATTCACATTCACACACACATATTTTTTTAAAAATATATTTCATTTATTTGATAGAAAGAGGGAGGAGAGAGAGAAAGAGAAAGAGAGAGAGAGAGAGAGAGAGAGAGAATGGGCGTGCCAGAGCCGCCAGCTACTGCAAACAAACTCCAGATGTATGCGCCCCCTTGAGCATCTGACTTATGTGGATCCTGGGGAATTGAACCTGGGTCCTTTGGCTTTGCAAGCAAATTCTTTAATTGCTAAGCCTCCTCTTCAGTCCCCCCATTTTAAATTAGTAAACCAAAATATATTAAAATCATAATTAAGAATAATAAAAACTGAAGTGGCCACAAATTTTATATTTTGAATTTCATATTATTATTCTCTTTTTTGACAGATATTATACAAAAACAAACAATAAAACATGGACACATATGACATAATACATAAATCTTAGGTGCACTTTAAGAAAATAAGATGAAACTTTATATTTTTTGAGTTGTAAAACTCAATGACGTAAAAGATCACTGGTTAAATTACTTATGTAGATATATAGAAGATAATTATGCATTTGTTTTTGAGAGCTAAACAGCAGAGGGAGAACTCCTTACAGATGTAAGTATGTTTTAAGATATTTTAGATCAAAATATATATATTGTGGGTTTTTTTTTTTTTTTGAGAGAGCGAACGGGTGCACCAGGGCCTACAGAAAACTAACTCCAGATGCATATGCCATCTTGTGCATCTGGCTTATGTGGGTCCTGGGTAATTGAACTGAGGTCCTTTGGCTTTGCAGGCAAGCACCTTAACTACTAAGCCATCTCTCCAGCCCCAAAGGTTTATGATTTTTATTCAGTCTGTATATTTTGCCTTTGAAAACTAGGGAAACTATCAAATACCTGTGAGAATCCAGATTTAAAGATTTATCAGGTTCGTAACAGGAAGGGAAAACTTGGAAGGAAATCAATTTCTTTTATATTTTGAATCCAGAATGTACTGTTTTAAGAGTAGCGCTCCCACAATGTGTGCAGTTGCTGTCTTGAGGGTAGGGGAGTGGTTAGAATATCTGGGGAATTAGTCCTTATGTGATATCCCACCAGAAAAGCCGTGCATGCACTATAGAAAGAGGTAAGCAAAATTATGCTCACATGTTTGAAAGAAAAAGAAAAATTGTTATTTGCCATGCCACAGTGAAAGAGGGCAAGGTCACCTACTTGGACCTAGGTAAGGAGGGTGGTCATGGCTAATAGTAACTGTTTAATGGGAAGAAGAGAAGGTTGTTCCTCTAGGGTACAAGAGCAGAACTGATGGAGAGGGACGACATTGGAGGTCTCCCTTCTCATAGGCCCATCTCATACTCTGTCTCCAATGGAGCCCACAATGCCAGACCAACTGTGCCATTGTAAGGAAACTCTGGATTAGTATCAGCTACTCTTGGTAACACCTTCTGTTCCTCTGACACTTGAACCCCTGAGGACTTTAACAAGTGTCAAATCATCTTAACAATATATCCTTTCTGACCTATGGATAACGACTGCCCCATGTTACCCTGAGTGAATCATTCCCAAGGATGTGTGGAAATTCCCCATTACTTAGGTTCCATTGTGGAGTTCCTCTTTTTTCTTTCCTTTCCTTTTCTTTCTTTTCTTCTCAGGTTTCTTAGCTTTTCACACCTCCTGCAGTTATGATGTCCCTTTTGTTCTGGATGCCACTTATACACACCTTACAGCAGTATTTGTAAAAATATAAAATGAACACATAATTTGTTAACTATGATTTAATGGAGGGTCAGAGGTATATACTTGAGTGCTTCCCAACTGACTGTGCTCACAGCTTTTATTCAGCTACAGGCTGTCAAAGCTATGGGGAGACTGAGCATAAGACAGATCAGGAGTTTGCATGAGATCATATCATGAGTTGTTTGTTTATGTTTATTAAATCAGGACATCTTTAGAGAAGTTGTGAGTTTTTGCTTTCAAGAAGCTCCACCCAAGGTGCACAGCCTTCCATTTTCTCAGGCTTAGTTTGTTGAAGGATTACCCTGTCACAAATTAGCTTGATATCCACTCACAAGGCTGAAAATGGTGATCACAAAACCTTTGTAAAATCTCTGCCACACTTACCCCGTTACCTTAGTAGTAAGAAATATATATATATATACACACACACACACACACACACACACACGTGTGTGTGTGGGGAGGTGTGCATGTGTATTATCTACCATAACATCTGTGAAAGATTATACATTTTAAAAGAATAACTATATGTATTTAAGCACAAAATGTTATAATGTCAGAAAATAATATGTCTATTATCTTAGCTCATTTATTCCTTGAAAAAAATTGTTTATAGGTGGCAAATGGAAAGTTTATAAATTTACTGACACTCAAGTTTATTTAAGGAACTTGTAACAGTTGTTTGATAAAAAGAGTTAATGATAACATATAACCAGATATTCATAACAGAAAATTACTTCTTCAGTTCCCCTTCTAGATATTTGATTTGGCTAAAATTTTATTGTACTTCTTCTCATATTTTCAGCACAATTAGTTGACTTATATTGCGTATATACTTGTTAATTGCCCTAAGTATTTCTGGAGAAGATAATTTTACATTTGTAATGAAATTTATTGTCAAAATTATATTTTTAAAGATATTTTATTTTAGAATTAATTTATTTGAGGGAGGGAGGGAGAGAGAGAGAGAGAGAGAGAGAGAGAGAGAAAGAGCAGACCAGGGACCCCATCTACTGCAAAGGAACCCCAGAAACATATCATATACTGCCATATGCATCTGGTTTACATGGGTTCTGGGGTGTCAAACCTGGGTCCTTACACACCTTAACTACTAAGACATTTCTCCAGCCCCAAATTTTATTTTTGTATTACAAAATGTAAATTTTATAAACTTGTTCAAGATATGGAATTGAGGTAGAGACATTTATTGTATAACAGTGTTTTCTTTAAAAAAGACTGTTTTCTCTCTAAAATCCATCTTTCTCTGTTCCTACTTTAGTTAGCTGAATTATGCGAGAATCTGCTGTAACCATGAGTTCTGCATGTAAATTTTTCATCCATCCACATGTTTAAAATGTGGCTAAGCCTATGATATTTATGCCTATAATGCAGATTTAAGGAACATTTCTTTTTATTATTCCTTAAAAATACAGTTTATCCATTGTTTACCTAACATTTAAGCTTTTTGGTGTTTTCATATGTTCATGAAGTAAGTGGTAGATCCAACAATTTACTTTATCCATAAGTTTTTTGTAGCACAAAAATGAAAAAAAATCATTAGCATTTTTTAATTATACCTAATCTCATTTTCACATTTTATTATGACATTATTACATTCATATAAAATGTATTTTCTTCATATTCACCCAAGTTACCAAAGAAGTCCCATCTCAGTTCTGCTGATCATCTTCCTCTTCATCACTTTTCTCCTCTCCTCTTTTGTGAGGCATGGTCTAACTCTATCCCAGGCTGACCTAGAACTCACTCTGAAGCCCAGGCTGATTAATGATCCTCTTACCTCAACCTCCACAGTTCTCGGATGAAAGGCATGAGTTACCATGCACAAATTCCTCCCTATATTACCTGTTTTATGGGGAGAGGTTCAAAGTAGGGTCTTGCTATAGCTGGAGACTGATTGGGAATTCACTGTGTAGTCTCAGTGTGGCCTCAAACTCATGGCAATCCTCCTACTTCTGCCTGCCAAGTGCTGAAATTAAAGGCTTGTGCCACCATGCTTGGCTTCTCCTGTAATTTTTGATGACATAGTGAATTTCTTTAGGGTTGTTTACAGATGCATGAGAAAAGGCTTTTTCTTTTTCTTTTTTTTTTTTCACAAGATCATGACCATATTACCTGTGGCTATGACCTCCATCAACAATTGACTGCTTATAGGTAGAGCTTAATAGAGGGGTAGAGCCTCCATCCATGATGGAAAGCAAATGGATCAAACTTGTGCAGGTCTTATGCAGGTAACCACAGCTTCTATGAGTTCATGAATACAATGACTGTGCCATGACCAGAATTTGGCATTACACATCACTTACTCCAATCCACAGGCTCTTATATTGTTGCTACACACTCTTTCCCTTGGGTTTCCTAAGTCTTATAGGGTGTGATATGGATGTACCATCTAGGGCTGAGCATTCAACAACCACTCCTCAGCATGTTGACAAGCTTCGAGTCTGTGCAGTAACTGCTGACAACTACAGAAGGAAGCTTCTCTAACCAAAGGTGGCAGCAGCATTACTCTGTAGGAATGAACATATTTTTTGTGATACTCCTTCATATTAACTAGAAGCATCTGCTAAATTCCAATATTTTTTCTTTCAATAATGACCTATTATTTTCTCCTGTGTGTCACGCAGTATAAGGCTGTTTGAGATTTAGTATATGACAAGCACTATTATAATACATCATATCTATATCTATCTATATATATATATATATATATATATATATATATATATATTATATATAATTTAACCTTAAACACTATTCTAAAAAGATGAGTAAATATTATTGTTCCTATAGATAGATGAGAAAAACTAAGGCACAAATTAATATATTCACCTATCGTTGCCAGTTACTAGGAGGTTGAGATAGGAGGCGGAAGCAGAGGTCTGTTCTAGAATATGGCTCTTAGTTAACATTTTTTCAGGTGATATTGTGTGCATAGATTGATAGTGCACAATAAGCTTTCAAAATGGCCTTTAAAGTATCCAAAGGAGGCTGGGTGACCCACATAAGCCACATGCATAAGGGGGTGCATGTGTCTGGAGTTTGTTTGCAGTGGCTGGAGCCCTGGCGTGCCCATATTCTCTCTCTCTCTCTCTTTCTCCATATTTATTTCGATCAAATAAATAAAAAAATAAAAATAAACTATTAAAAAAGAACTTACAGCTAGGCGTGGTGGCGCATGCTTTTAATTCCAGCCCTTGGGAGGCAGAGGTAGGAGGATCGCCGTAAGTTTGAGGCCACCCTGAGATAACAGTAGTGAATTCCAGGTCAGCCTGAGGTAGAGTGAGAAAAACTAACAATAAAATAAATAAATAATAAACAAATAAAAATATCCAAGTGAAAATGATTATGGAGCTGGTGCTAGGAGGAAAGCCTGTTTCCCCATGATATAACACATTTTTTCACATCTGCATGCTCCCTCATCTCCTGAGAAATGCAGTGATTCCCATATGGTTTTTGAGAACATGAACATATCACTGCTGAAAATATAAGGCACAATCACATTAAGTTCCTCCTTTTAAATAATAATATTTCTAATATTTCTGACTTGATTCATTTTCATTAGCATTTAAGACATACATATTTAGGTTACTGCTCAATATAATTTTTTAACTACAATTCAAAAATTGCCCTTTTCTATCCATGACAATCTATATAGAATCTATATGCCATTAATATTTGGTTGTTAGTACAGTTTGGCATTTGGCTATTTTGAGAAGAAAACAGTTAAAGGCTTATTTTTGAATTAGATCTTTAAAGTATTTGAGCAACATAGATTATCATCTGCAATTACGAAAATTTGAGACACAATTACACTACATCCTGTAGGAATTAAAACTCTTCTTTTACTTTACAACTCTGCTGAGGTTATAAAGCCCTCAAAATCAAAAGTTGCAATTCCTGAAGCAGGAATGGAATTTGTAAAGTATACCACTTTAAAGAAAAGGTTTTTAGTTATTTCTTAAAATTGAAAGTAATGTTACTTTTACAGGCATGCACATGACAGGATTTAGAGCTCCTAAATGATTAGATGTCTCTAAGTTTGTTTTAATAATAAATAGGCAAGAATATACAAATATGTTTGCATATATAGTTTTAGGTATACAAGTTTTCTCTTTTTATGCTTTAATTTCAATATAGAAAAAAATAATTAATTTATATTTAATTTGCTATGTTAAGGAGTAGAATATATATATATATATATATATATATATATATATATATATGTATGTATGTATGTATGTATGAAATAAGAAGCTAATTTACCTCGTAAATAAGTCTTTCAGCAGATAAAATATGACCTCTGGAATGTTATCTCCACATCATAGATAATGAATAGCTTGTTTTGTGATTTGACAATTAAAAACACCTTTCTATGGCTGTTTTTCATATCCTGTTTTACTCAGTGACACCCTACAGGCAAAACTCTACAAGGATAGAGCATTCCCTTCAGCATGGTAATGCCAGTATACATATTTTTGTTATGATTTCTCATGTGTCTCATGCTATCTAAGAAACAAATCTACCATTTTTCTAATTTCCAGTGAGCCTCTTCAGACTTGTGAGCTGGAGATAAACAATATATTCCATTTCAGTTTATTGATACTGATGGAACTCTCATGTGATCATTATACTGAAATGTATGATATATGCTGTTGCATATTCCTTATGGTAAAACTATATCTATGATATTAAAGTCCTAATAAAGAACTATTAAAAGTTACGCTATTAACATTGCCATTTCTACTAGTGGCAAAGTAGTGACAAGGATAAATTATTGAAAAAAATGAAAATTAATTTTAAAGCTGTGTATGTAGGACATTGCAAATATGAAAAAATAGGGGGGGGGAATCAAATAGTATTTTACATAAAGAAAGATATAAACCAAGACATTTTGTATCAGGTTTAGCCATTGTTACATATCAAAACTTGAATATAACAATAAATGTCCAAGCATGTTGTGCTTCAGTATAAAATATGTAATAAAATTTTCACAAGACAGTATATATATAGGCATCTATTTTCATAATCATAATTTATTGAGTTATGCTATACTTAAATAAAAATATTATGACTAAGCTATGAAGGACCAGGAAAGAAAAAGAACAAAAAGATTCAATGTTACAAATCATTATTAAACTTCAGATACAGTCTTCTATTGAAAAATTTATTGAAAACTCTGTCATATGTCAATCATTTATTTGGTTCCTAGGCTGAGGTGAAAGGCACAATGTTGGCTTGGGTTTATCTTGTTTCTCATTTGTGCAAACAATATGCTTGAGGGACTGTATACAACAGCCATTTTTGGTTGCAAATATCCAAAGTCAGAGAACATAATTAAGATAATTATCTTGAAATTATCTTAAGATAATTTCATCTGAGTACAATTATAAACTAAAGTATATAATGCACAACTTTAGACACACAAAATCAGATTTTTTGACTGTTGTAGGCACATTTAAATTCTAGGAATAAAGATGCTATAGAGATTAGGAGGTGTTATGTTGTGAAGTCACAATATGACATGTTTTGATAGTTCTTTTACCTTTACATGCCATTTTATTTACCTGATCTTTCATAGGAAATTTTGTTAACTTCAGAACAATAAAATTATCTTGCATTAAAAAGAGTGATGAAAATACTGTGGAGAATGAGGTTTTGTACCAGGTTTATTTTTTTTATTGTTTTATTTTTATTTTTTTTCTTTATTAGTTAGTTTTGTATTCAGCAAATACAGTCAGCTTGGTACCATTATTAGGCTCATCCTACCCCCTCCCCTTGGCCCCTCCTTGTTGAGGTATATGGGTCATGCATTGTGGAGTTAGCCCACAGTTATGTGTAAGATAAATGTCTCTGCATATCATGACCCAACATGTACCAGGTTTATTTTGATGGTCCCTAATCTGATATCCTGCTCACGTAGATGACTGGCAGGCTAAATGGAGTATTTGACCAGGATAGGTGCAGAGTCAGCTGTTCCCAGAAACAGAAATGTGAGTCGGGGTGCAGTTGATGGAGAAAAAGGAAAGGGGGATGTAAGTGGCCTCATGAATCTGCCCTTACTGGATGCTATCTATATTAATGTGGAATCCTTAGAATAACTTTTCTCTGAGTATTTTCCTAATGGTGAAATAATTGGGATAATTTAGAGATTATACATTTACCTAGCATAAGGAAGTTCTCAGTTGGAAAAAAATACTGTCTTATATCTGTTAGGCATTTTTTTTTCTTTTTTTCTTTTTTCTTTTTTCTTTATTAGTCAGTTCTGTATTCAGCAAATATAGTCAGTTTGGTACCATTATTAGGCTCATCCGTGACCTACTCCCTCCCCTTGGCCCCTCCTTGTTGAGGTATACGGGTCATGCATTGTGGAGTTAGCCCACAGTTATGGGTAAGCCAAATGTCTCTGCATATCATGACCCAACATGTGACTCTGACATTCTTTCCGGCCCCTCTTCCGCAAAATTTCCCTGAGCCATGTTGGGTTCATTTTTGGTCTGCTTCAGTGATGAGGTGTTTTAAAGTCTGTAATATAAACATATTTCCCCCATGACTTCACAGTTCAACATACCTCTTCATTTTTCAACCATATTAAATGAATTTATTTTTTTTCAAACCACAAAAAGTAATAACATTATTTATTAAAAACTTGCTCAGTGATAAACATTCATTTCCAATAAAGAAAACACAATATGATGGAAGTTCTAATTAAAGCAATTGTTTTTGAGTATTGTGTATTTATAAATATGGATATCATGGAATAATTTAAGGCCTATCCCTATTTTAATATTGTGTTATCTTTATAAATATTAGCATTAATATCAACGTTAATAGCACATATCCACATATACAAGCACAATTATAATTAGTATAGATTTAGTACTCATATTCCAACCAAAACTGTTCCATCTAAATAGATAAATCATAAGATTAAATAGGTCAGTTCCACCTCCCTCCTCAGATCAATATTTGCAAATATTTGTTTTTTGTGTTTTTTAATTTTTTATTTTTTTATTAGTTTTATATTCAGCAAATACAGTCAGTTTGGTACCATTATTCAGCTCATCTGTGACTTTCCCCCTCCCTTTGGCCCCTCCTTGTTGAGGTATATGGGTCATGCAGTGTGGAGTTAGCCCACAGTTATGGGTAAGATAAATGTCTGCATATCATGACCCAACCTGTGGCTCTGACATTCTTTCCGCCCCCTCTTCCGCAAAATTTCCCTGAGCCATGTTGGGTTCATTTTTGGTCTGCTTCAGTGATGAGGTGTTGGGGGCCTCTGAGGCTCTGGTTCTTTGATTTGGTAGGAGTTGATTTTTCTCTGTGCTGATCTCCTTACTCCTTGTGCTGGTATCCGGTTCACCAGGAAAGCATCACCCTTGCTTGTTTCGCGATTTTTTCTTAGTTTCCGCTGGGGCCTTTTTGAGGGTGGCTCTCTCCTTAGGATCTACATCTATCTGAAAAAGAGAAGCAGATTCTCCAATGGAGAGTAAGTTTGCACCAGGACAAATGAGATAACCTTACTTTTTTTATAGAGAATTTAATAGGTGTAGGCCCTCTTGTAGCCCACAATTGATGGTAGCTTGATATTGGAGAGTGGGTTTATGTTTGAATATGGTTCTGACTTGTTTCCCAGCTCCAGCTAGGGGCTCCTTACTACTGAGGGGATCAGTTAGTCAAAGCAAGAGCAGTTGGTTTCCCACCATGGCTGTGTGCCACTGTTGCACTTGTGTGGGCATCACAACAGGTTATTTGCTGCTAAGTAGGTTAGACCATGCTTGGACAGATGAATTTAAAACACATGGATATGAGTTGCATATTTTCCTTATCCCATTGTAAATCTAGCTCAAGTGAACAGTTGTTTATGAATATGAAAGAAAAAATAAGTAATAAGGAAAAGTAAAAGACTCTAATATCTTGTTTGATTTGTTTTGTTGTTGGGAGAGATGCTATGATATTTTCTATCAATACTACATGGTAATTTAAAAGGGGATAAATGCAAGCTGGAGAGATGGCTTAGTGGTTAAGAGAATTGCAAGCAATGCCAAAAGACCCAGGTTCAATTCCCTAGAACCAATGTAAAGCTAGATGCACAAGGTGGCATATGCATCTGGAATTTGTTTACAGTGGTAGAAGCCCTGGGGCAAATGTTATCTCTCTCAAATAAATAAATAAATAAAATATTTTTATAAAATAGTAAATGTAGTATGAAAACAGAAATAAAGGTAAGTTTGGTGGAGGACAGAAAGGCAGGAATGGTAAGGTATAAAGAGTGGCAAAGAAATAAAAATTTGTTTGAAAATACTGTAATTTAACCTTATTTTATTTATTCATTTATTTATTTTTGCTTTTTCAAGGTAGGGTCTCACTCTAGCTGAGACTGACCTGGAATTCACTATGTAGTCTTAGGGTAGCCTCGAACTCATGGTGATCCTCCTACCTCTGCCTCCCGAGTGCTGGGATTAAAGGCATGTGCCACAACGCCTGACTTAACCTTATTCTTTGCATGGTAATAAAAGTGAATATAATTACTGCTAATTTTCTGCAAGAGAGTTATACGAGAGCAATTTGCTTCCAAATTATTTTGCTGAGGGCACCTGTTGATATTGCTGTCAGAAAGAAGAGAAGGTCAACCTTGTGAAAAAGTTTTAACTGTCAGATTTTTAGAAGTTTTGAACATCATAAGGCATCTTTGGGATTTTTTTTTTTTGTACGTTTGTTTTGTTTTGAGGTAGGGTCTTGCTGTAGTCCAGGATGACCTGGAATTCACTATGTAGTTACAGGCTGGCCTCACACTCACAACGATGCTCCTACCTATGCCTCCTGAGTATTGAGAGTCCCACACCTGACATCTCTGGGATGTTTGCTTCAGTTATATACTCATAATAATTCCCATACAGTTCAGAACTTTCTGGATGTCCAAATAACCTTTCCAACACTATAATAAGATATGTATGGGGTTGGAGAGATAGATTAGCAGTTAAGGTGCTAGCCTCCAAATCCTAAGGTCCTAAGTTCGATTCCCCAGTACCCATGTAAGCCAGAGGTACAAGGTGGTACATGTGTTTGGAGTTCATTTGCAGTGGGTGAAGGACCTGGCATGCCCCTTCTCTTTCTCTCTCAAAGAAATAAATTCATTAATTAAATAAAATAAATTTATCCCTAAATCTCTGGTGCCATGTCATGCACATTGCTTCTGTTCAGCACACCTTCTTGTTAAGAGTTTATGAAGGTCAGTATAATTCTGAGTCAGGGTAGGCTGAAAGTACAGTTTTTGTCACCCTGTCTCATAGAAGGTGCACATAGAAGTGCAATTCTTGCTCCATGAATCTCAGTTATATATTTTTGATAATTTCATATGTGCATATAATGTTTTTTGGTCATATTTACTCCTCATAATCTTTGTTTTTATGTCTGTCCATTGAATTGCTCTTCTTCCAAACTGGTCCCTCTTCTACTTTAATGTCTGTTTTCTCTGACCCTCTGAGTATAATTTCAAGGATATAAGTTGTGGTTATTTCATGGAGCATGGGTAACTTACCAGTGGCTACACCAATGAAGAAAATTCCTCCCCTGTTTATGATCATCTTACCCTTTTTGGAAGAATCATGAAATGCCTAATGTTGCACAGGTCTTATGGAGATAGCCACAGATGCTGTGAGTTAATGAGTGTAATATCCATGGCTCGCCTAGATGAACCGGACACCAGCACAAGGGGGAAGGAGATCAGCATAGAGAAAAATCAACTCCTACCAAATCAGAGAGCCAGAGCCTCAGAGGCCCTCAACACCTCATCACTGAAGCAGACCAAAAATGAACCCAACATGGCTCAGGGAAATTTTGCGGAAGAGGTGGCGGAAAGAATATCAGAGCCACATGTTGGGTCATGATATGCAGAGACATTTAGCTTACCCATAACTGTGGGCTAACTCCACAATGCCTGACCCGTATACCTCAACAAGGAGGGGCCAAGGGGGAGGGGGTAGGTCACGGATGAGCCTAATAATGGTACCAAACTGACTGTATTTGCTGAATACGGAATTGAGTAATAAAAAAAAATTAAAAAAAATAAAAAAAAAAGTGTACTTCATGCAATGGACAAGCAAAGGAAATTCAAGGTATACAAACTGGGAAGGAAGAAGTTAAAAAGTGTTTGTCTATAATGTGATTGGCTATCTAGAAAACTAAAAATATTTGGCAAAAAATCTTTCAGAACTAATAAAAATTATAATTAAGTTGAAAAAAAAAAAAAGAAAGCACTTAACACTCCTCCCCATCCTACAGCTCTCACAGTCTTCCCACTTCCACTGCTGTAGTGTTCCCTGAGCACTGGAGGGGATGATGTAGATGTTCTTTTTAAGAATGAACACTCAGTACTCACTTATTATCAGTACTTTGGCCAATTATGAGTCTCTGTAATAAGCCCAATGCAGAAAGAGACTTTTATGTCCAAGGTTTAGTATAGCAAAGATTGCTAGGCCTAAGTATAAATGTTCAGAACATAGATTCATGTGTACAAAATATATATTTTGTGAGATAATAGCAGTACCTTCCCCTTAAGGACTTTTAGTCAGGTTGAGAGTACCAGGCATGAATTCCTCCTGTGGAGTAGTCCTCAACTTTAATCAGAAAGTAGCTAATCATCCCCAAAATAGTCATGTCACTGTTGTACAAAAAGCCTTATCTTGTTTGGGAGGTGTTGATGTAGCATTCAGGGTCTGTAGCTCTGCACTATCATGAGTGAAAAACAACTCCTAGGGAGGTATTCCACCCTTCACTGGAATTTTCACTTATAACCTGTGGCTTCTTGGATAAGCATTGTGTATCCAACTCCAACTCATTGATCACTAGAATCTTGCATGATTCTCTGAGTCCTGTTTTTGCTGAAAAGATTCTGTAGTATGTTATGCTGTTAATAAGCACAAATAATTGAGACCTCTTTATTAACACAAAGTTAATTTTACAGATTAATATTTCATCAGATTACTGATTTTTTCTTTTTCATTTTTGTTTTTCAAGGTAGGGTCTCACTCTAGCCCAGGCTGACCTGGAATTCACTATGGAGTCTCAGGGTAGCCTCAAACTCACAGCAATCCTCCTACCTCTGCCTCCTGAGTGCTGGGATTAAAGGTGTGCGCCACCACGCCCGGAAATTACTGATTTTTTAATGTAATGCATTTTGTGTTGGGGAGTGGTTGGGTGGGTAGGTGTGTGTATATGTGTGCTAAATTTGACATGTAGCTTTCATATTAAAGGCAATTCCCTGTTTCACTTTAATTATTAAAATAATCTTATATAATTTCAAATTGATACATGTACTGATGATGACTTGAATCTAGGAGTGATGGTTGCTACTTCTCTGGATATTTCCAATGCACTTTAGCATCCACTGCTATGTTATACTACAGTAAGTGAAAATTGATGTTTTATAGTTCAAAGAGATTTGTATACATAACACTTGTAAGTCACATTAACTGGTAACATATGTTGATAGGTTAGAAAGTTTGTCATTTGAGAAAATAATTCTCAGCTGAGTTAATAATCAAATGCTTTTTCAGCCAAGTAACTTATACAGTTCTATGAAAATAACTTCCACAGTATCATATTGACCTGATATTACTGTTTATTTAAAGTGATTATTTGCCAGTCATACAGATATAAGCATGTAAAGGTGATAGTATGTTTATAAATTTGTATATATATATATATATATATATATATATATATATATATATATAATATAATAAAGAGTAATTCCTCTCTCTTTGATGGTTCATTAATCTTATTCTTCTCACAAAAATACATGTGATCATCCTTGAATGGAAATAATCTCTTGAACTGTTTCTATATTTGTCTTCAGCTTCCCAGTTAGGAGGACACACCTTAATATCTAGCAGAGTCTAACAGGGCTGGGAGCTGGCTTAGTGGATAAAGGTTCTTGCTTCTCAAACCTGTTTATTGAAATTCAAATCCACAGCACCCAATATGGCATTTGGAAGAGAAGCAGAGTCAGAAGAAACCCAGAGTTTGTGCTACCAGTTAGTCTTGCCTTGCTCATTGGCCTGGCTAGGGATTATACAAGTGACCGTGTCTAAAACAAGGTGGGTAGAGAGGCCCACCTCATCAACATTGTCCTCTACACAAATGTTGTGGCATGTGTGTACCCCTATAATGATTATCACACACATATTTACACATACACATCCTGCACACACACACACACACACACACACACACACACACACAGCATCTACTTACATTTTAGTGGAGCACAGTAAATGCCTTGACTGTTGTTCCAGAAGTTACTATAGGGCTGGAGGGATGGCTTAGCAGTTAAGGCATTTGTCTGCAAAGCCAAAGGTCCCAGGTTTGATTCCCCAGGACCCACATAAGCCAGATGCACAAGGGGGAGCAAGCATATGGAGTTTGTTTGCAGTGTCTGGAGCCCTGATGTGCCCATTTTCTCTCTCTTTCCCTCTCTTTCTCCCTCTTTAGTTCTGTCAAATAAATAAAATAAATAAAAATAAAATATTAAAAAAAAGAAGTTACAGCTGGGCATGGTGGCGCATGCCTTTAATCTGAGCCCTTGGGAGGCAGAGGTAGGAGGATTGCTGTGAGTTCGAGGCCACCCTGAGATTACATAGTGAATTCCAGGTCAGCCTGAGCTAGAGTGAGACCCTACCTTGAAAAAAAAGAAAGAAGTTACTACAAATTTTGCCACTGGAATTTATCTCAAATATAGTCTATGGAAAAAAGAAATAGAGTTAACCTTACTTAGTGTCTGTGTTCTCTAGATGGAAATTGCTGACTGATAAGAGCAAGCAGACAGGTTCATAACTGATTGAAAGATAAAGCTCAGATAATTCTGAGTTCTGGAAGAATGTTAATTTGAAGACAAATTCTGATGATTTGTTACAGACCTCGATCGCTCAAATAAGACTCTTACCATTTCATTATTCAGTTGTACAAGCACATGGGAAGCAATGGCTTTGAACCTGCAGGTTCCATAGAGCTATAAAAAATATTAACTGTATTGAATATATTGAACCACAGATAGAGACTCCATGAACCTGGAGAAAGGTGAAAGATTATTATATGAAGGTAATCAAAATGATAGTACATTGTCCACTTACAAGCATTTCATTTTTGTGTCCAGTGTCCTTAGAAACAAAAGCACAGTTACAGATTGAGGACAAATCTGATGTGGCCACAACATGGGTATTTAGATTCTGAAATCAACTATTCAACTTGGAAAGGAGAGTAATACTAGCATATAATATGTGCTGTGTGCCCATCTGGGGCAGCTGACTTCCTTTTCACCTCATGGGTCTTCAACCGCAAACAAGTAACATAGAAATCCTAAAAATATAGACTGATAAACTAATGTAAACAAATCAAATAACCTGTATAACATCATTCAACATATAAGTGTCAAAACTTAACTTTATTCTGAAATTGATCAACCAAACTTCACAATATTAGGATCATAGTAATAGACATCTAAGGCTCAGAATGAAAGTGTGAAAAGGTGACAAAGCCTTGTACCTACAATATTTGAAGGCTGTCTTTACTTCTGGTGTAGTGGAATAGGGACATAAATAGAATGGGTCAATTCCAGAGAACAGATGAAATGATTTCATGTCGTTTGCATTGAGTGTTTTTTTTTTTTTTTTTTTTTTTTTTTTGAGGTTGGGTTTCATTCTAGCTCAGGATAACCTGGAATTCACTCTGTAGTCTCAGGGTGGCCTCAAACTCATGGTGATCCTCCTACTTCTACCTCCCAATTGCTGGCATTAAAGGCATGTGTCACTATGCCCGGCTTACATTGAAAATTTTTTGGTCTGTGTATTTTGAGTAAGAAAATTTTCAGGGAGGGCATGGAGATGATTTAACTTGATTCAAAATTCTAAAGAAAAAAAAATTCATCTTTTGCTTTACCTTCACAGGGCAAAATCAAGATCAATGAAGGGAACCTAGAAGGGTGCATATCATATTTTAATATAAGAAAGAAAAAGTTTTTACATATTGCTACTTTGCTTTTATCCAAGTGCTTATGACTTTATTATATGTTTATTATATGTTTTTATCTAGTTTTTCTTGTTTTAACTGGTACAGTAAAGCCCCAGAATGTCAAGATTTATATCTGCTTAATCATGACTTTTTTGGTAGTGAAAACACTACCTAGGATAAGATAGCATTCTAAAAAATATTTGCTACATGCATAAAATCAAGTATGACATTAAAATTCAACTTTGACCCTAGCAAAAATACTGCCCTTACTAGAGTTTAGTATGTTCAACACAAACAAGCCAACTAAGACTCATCTCATTTGAGAATTTATAGATCCATGAAAAATTAATATAACTTAAAGTGAAGACTGAATTCTCTAAATGTCATTTGAGAAACAGAGGTCCATAGTGATTGGTTAATTATTCATCTTCGATATGGGATAAGCCATGGGATGTTTTGTTTGTTGTGCTGATAAAAATTTGACTTTTGGGCTGAAGAGATGGCTTAGCGGTTAAACGCTTGCCTATGAAGCCTAAGGACCCCAGTTCAAGGCTCCATTCCCCAGGACCCATGTTAGCCAGATGCACAAGGGGCTGCTCACGTCTGGAGTTCATTTGCAGTGGCTGGAGGCCCTGGTGTGCCCATTCTCTCTCTCTCTCTCTGCCTCTCTCTCTGTTTCTGTTGTTCTCAAATAAATAAATAAAAAGTGAACAACAAAATATTTAAAAAAAAATTGACTTTCACAGAGATCTTTCTTCAGTGCCCCTTGCGAGCTCTTGTGCTTGCCACTCCATGATGGTGCACAATTTCTAGTTTCTAGAGCTGGTTTCTAGTTTGACAGCTGCTGCTTTTTTTCCTGGAAACATCAATGCATATTCCACTACATGTTTAAAGATTAAAAGCCATAAATAATGTAAATATTAAACACTGCCTCAGGAACCAAGGGCTTATACATGCTAAATGAAATTATCTGGATTAGTAAATAGTGTAACTGCCCTTATAATATACCTCCTCACTACTCATAATATTTACCTTGAAAATATGGAAAATCATTTAGCACTAAGTATTCCCAGAGTCTTTGTCACAAACAACTAATGATTCCATGATAACTCTCTCATTCACATAGTTAAGCTAAATATTTTAAAACTGAATAAACTCTGGAGGTTTTTTTTTCTTTTTGTCATTTCAGGGTAGCCTTGAACTCATGTTGATCATCCTACCTCTGCCTCCTGAGTGCTGGGATTAAAGGTGTGAGTCACCACACCCAGTTGACTTTGGAATTTTTGAGATTAAAAAATTAATCCTCAATGAACTAAATATGTTTCCTTGGCCATTTTGATCTTTGTAAGAAGCAACCTCCTTTAGGAGCAACCTTTTTGCTCACTCTATTACTCATGAAGAGTTGAAGCATAATAGCTAGTTGAGCGGCCACTGGCAGCTGTATTAGAAAAGACTAGCTCCGTCTCTCACTGCAGTTTACTTTGCTTTTGTGACATCTCCCACTCTACTGTCTGCTACTGAGATCAATTCTGAAAGACCCATTTTAAAAATGGCCCACCTTTAGACCATGACAGCTCCTGGTGTGGAGTCTTTGTCTTTACTCTGTTGTTGAAGTGTCTATCATTTATGTCTGGAATTTATTTAACTTTATGAAAACACATTACTGATGACTACAAATAAGACAGTCCCACGTCACTGAAGATTTGTGTAGACTAATCTAAGGCACAGGACATTCATCTAATAACCTGTTTTATCTTATATTTGTTTTGATTTTTGACATTGATGGATATTTTTCTGAAATTTCAAAGTGGAATTTCCATGAACTAAACCTTTAATTGTACATGTCTGTATATATTTCTCAAAGCAGACATTCGTTTTCTCTCAGATAGCTATAATAGTTATCAAAATTAGAAGATAAACTCTGGGAAGGTATCAGGATATTTGTCATTTGTACCAATAATATATTAATAAATATTGAATCTATGGGTTTTTGAGAATATTGTTTTGTGTAAATATTCTTCTATCAGCTACCTTATCTTCTATTACTAGAAATGGTATCATTCATATTTACTTTCAGTTTGTAATTTGTGTCAACTGTGTTCAACCAAATTGAGGGAAAACCTTTCTCACTTACCAAGCTACTCGGTAGAATCATGCAATAAAATCTAGCATAATTTATCTCAGTATTTGATAACTTTTTTCTACATGTAAAACAAATTACATATCCATGTAAACTTGTATTTCTTGTTTAAAAATTAATACCAGGGCTTGGAGAGGTGTCTTGATGGTTTAGATTCTTGCCTGCGAAGCCTAAGGACCCATGTTCGACTCCACATCCCAAGTAAGCAACATGCACAAGATGACACAAGTGTGCAAGGCCTTACAAGTGCACAAGGTGGCACACATGTCTGGAGTCCGATTTCAGTGGATGGGGGCCCTAGTGTGCCAGTTCTTTCTCTTTCTTTCATAAAGAAGAAATTAATGTCAGGCTGGCAGGCAGACTTCACATAAAAGTAACACAAACTTGACAACAATGATGTGAAGTTAAGACATCGTAAAAAGAGAATTCATCTTGTAATTGTAATCATTGCCCTCTGTATTAATTTTAAAAGTGAGTTCAATTTAGCCTGAGTTAATGGCTATTATTAGTTGTATACTTAAATATTAGGTAAAAATGCAGTGTAGTGTCAATTAGATGTACATTCCTGAGGTCTTTATCTGTTGTAGCTTTGTCTTTCTTTTTCTTTCATCATATCAGGTATACTGCCCTGTAAATTGTGGTAGTGGTACCAGGAATAAAACCCTTAATATATATATATATATATATGTATATATATATATATATATATATATAGAGAGAGAGAGAGAGAGAGAGAGAGAATGGACACACCAGGCCCTCTATCCACTGCAAACCAACTTCAGATGTGTGTGACACTTTGGGCATCTGGCTTTACATGGCTACTAGGGAATCAATCTAACCTCCATACTTTGGCTTTTCTAGCAGTTGCCGTAACCACTAAGCCATCTCTCCAGCCCCCTCAAAATTATTTTTAAAATAAGTAAAGATTTCTTTTAAATTTTTTTTATTGATTTGTAAGAGAAAAATGAGGCTGGCCCCGTGTCTTCCTCTTGGTCCCATATTGAGCTCTAGTTGGGAGAGGCTAGTCCTGTCGTCTCAACATGGAGATAAAGCTGCAGCCCATGGCGCCTACCTGACTCCAGCTGCCCAGTGTGGGGGCAGCAGAGGAGGGCCGTTATCCAAAAGAACCAGAGCAGCTGAGGAAGCTGTTCGTTGGTGGTCTGAGCTCTGAAACTCCAGGTGACAGCTTGAGGACATTTTGAGAAAGGGGGCACACTTATAGATTGTGTGGTCATGAGAGACCCTCAGCGTGTTCCAGAGGCTTTGGTTTTGTGACTTAATGTGTTTTGAAGAGGTGGAGGCAGCAGTGTGTGCTTGGCCACATGAGGTTGATGGTGTGCCATGGAACCAAAGAGAGCTGTTTCTAGAGAGGGTTCTGTAAAGGCTGGTGCCCTTTTAATAGTGAAGAAATTTTTTTGGTGGTATTAAAGAAGACACAAAAGAGTATAATCTGAGAGACTACTTTGAAAAGTATGGAAAGATTAAAACCATAGAAGTGATGGAAGACAAGTAGAGTAGAAAAAACTATAGGATTTGCTTTTGTAACTTTCAATGAAAATAATACAATTGATAAAATTGTTGTTAAGAAACATCACATTATTAATGGGCATAATTGTGAAGTGAAAAAGGCCCTTTCTAAGCAAGAAATGCAGTGGGCTGGGTCACAGAGGGGTTGTGGAGGTGGATCTGGTATCTTTATGGGTCATGGTGGAAACTTTGGAGGTGGTGGAGATAATTTTGGTCGTGGTGAAAACTGAGGTGGAAGAGGTGTGTATGGTGGTGGAGGTGGTGGCAGTAGAAGGAATTATGGTGGAGATAATGGTGGATATAATGCATTTGGAAGTGATGGTGGCAACTATGGTGGTGGTCCTGGTTATAGTTGTAGAGGAGGCTATGGTGGTGGGAGAGCAGGATGTGGAAACTAAGGTGGTGGATATGGTGGTGGAGGAGGAGAGGATATGATGGTTATAAAGGAGGAGGAAATTTTGGTGGTGGTAACTATGGTGGTGGTGGGAACTACAATGATTTTGGAAATTATAGTGGACTACAGCTGTCAAATTGTGGACACATGAGGGGGTGCAGTTGTGGTGGAAGAAGCTCTGGTGGTCCCTATGGTGGTGGTTGTGGATCTGGTGGTGGAAGTGGTGGACATGGTAGCAGAAGGTTTTAAAAACAACAGGAGAGGGCTACGGTTCTTAGCAGGAGAGGAAGCAAGGAGTTGTCAGGAAAGCTGCAGGTTACTTTGAGACAGTCATCCCTAATTCATTAGAGGAACTGTAAAAGTCTGCCACAGAAGGATTGATGATCTATAATCAGAAAAGTTACTGCTGCTTAAATAGGAAACCCTTCTTGTTCAGGACTGCTATAGCCACAGTTTGCAGAAAGTACAGCTAATGTTAAAATGCAGTGTAGTGTCAATTAGAGGTCTTTATCTGTTGTAGCTTTGTCTTTCTTTTCTTTCATCATATCAGGTATACTGCCCTGTAAATTGTGGCAGTGGTACCAGGAATAAAAAAAAAAAAATTAAGGAAATTTTAACTTTTCAAAGAGAGAGAGAGTAAAAGAGAGAAAATGAGAATGGACACACTAGAGCCTCTTGCTGTTCCACATGAACTTCAGATGCGTGCATCTTGTTGAGCATTTGACTTTTCACAGGTTCTGGGAATTGAACCTGAAGCATCAGGTTGTGCAAGCAAGCAAATTTAACTACTGAGCCATTTCTCCAGCCCAAGATAAATCTTAAAATGAAATATACATATTATTATATTAATACATTTAACTTAAATTAAATATTTATGTTACATATTTTTGAAGAGTGTACTAATAGTTGATGGCTTGTTCAATCATATATTATAATGATGTTTTATTGTGTTTTATCACTGGTGAAAATGATTACTGTTAAAAATTCTTAACATGACAACTTTCATTTACTAAACATCTTCAAAACATTGAAAGTCTGTCATTCCTCACAACAAGTTAAATAGATTTAAGTGGTATCATACTTATGTTGGAAGGACCAACACAAAATTTGAAGAGTAATAAAATTTATTATTTTTAAACTAGTTGTAACTGAAATCCAAACTCCTTTTGCTTCTTTTACTAATATCAGAATATTTTATTTTATAAAATTAAAGAATACCTGGTATTTTATCAAAGTATGTTTTGAAATATGAATTAAACACTTTGTTTCTTTTTATGAACAGAAAACTTTTATTTTTTTTATTTTTTATTTATTTTTTTTCTTTATTAGTTAGTTTTGTTTTCAGCAAACACAGTCAGTTTGGTACCACTATTAGGCTCATCCGTGACCTTCCCCCTCCCCTTGCCCCTCCTTGTTGAGGTATACGGGTCATGCATTGTGGAGTTAGCCCACAGTTATGGGTATGCTAAATGTCTCTGCATATCATGACCCAACCTGTGGCTCTGACATTCTTTCCGCCCCCTCTTCTGCAAAATTTCCCTGAGCCATGTTGACCAAAAATGAACCCAACATGACCAAAAATGAACCCAACATGACCAAAAATGAACCCAACATGACCAAAAATGAACCCAACATGACCAAAAATGAACCCAACATGACCAAAAATGAACCCAACATGGCTCAGGGAAATTTTGCGGAAGAGGGGGCGGAAAGAATGTCAGAGCCACATGTTGGGTCATGATATGCAGAGACATTTAGCTTACCCATAACTGTGGGCTAACTCCACAATGCATGACCTGTATACCTCAACAAGGAGGGGCCAAGGGGAGAGGGAAGGTCACGGATGAGCCTAATTAATAGTGGTACCAAACTGACTGTGTTTGCTGAATACAAAACTAACTAATAAAGAAAAAAAAATAAAAAGATTAAAAAAATTAAATTATAAAAAAAGAAAAACCAAAAACCAAAATAAATAAGTAAAATATCAAAAAATGCTTTCTTAAATATAATGGCATATTTTGAGGTGTTTGTCTCATTGGTGAAATATTTTGGGAAAATTTGTATTTTAACTTAAAGCCTTATTTTATGCATCAGATGAGAAAAATATAGCCTATGTTTCATTATATAAAATAGAACTAATATAATAATGGTGTAATGGAGAGCTGGTCCAACATTATCTTTAGGAAACATGAGGTCAAAAAATCTTGCATGCCCTATTTACAGAATATATTTAATAAATACAGTAGATCACACACTAATAATTGCTTTCAATGTACAACCTGTGTGATAATTCCTTTATATGCATAGTCTAATGATCTTGTTCAATTTATAGCTATATTTTGTGTTATTATTACACATAATTAAATTCTAGAAATATGGCATTTTAGCTTCTACTTGGGAAGAGACACATGCCTGTGAATTACAGCATAATGCAGGGAATATGTCATATACAGCCCTTGTAGCATGAGCCTATTTACATTGATGAGATTTATCTATAAATATGTAGCTATCAATAAAGACAGCATGTAAAAGGAAAAGGAAACATATATATAATGCTCCTTATTGATGGTCCAAGCAATACTTAATAATTATGAAATTTTCATAACTCATATCTGCTTATTTTTATTTACCAGAACTCAATTCTCAATACTAAAGCTGTAGAAATGTTAAGAAAAGCTTTCACACATTGTTTTAATGAATTTTCTATTAAACACCTGGGGAAATTATGTTTACCTATCAACAGTAAGATTATTTCACCATTTAGTTATATTTTTAATCCATGAAGAATTCAATGAGTAACAGGATAATAAATGGTTACATGTTTGTGTAATTGAAAATTACAAAATTCCAAACTTTGAAGTTCCAAAATGTTATTTGAAATAGAATAAAAATGACATATTAATTACTTGTAATCACTTTGTAAATCAAAGATTGAAAACTAAATTATTTTTATTTCTTTTACTGAAAGAAGTAAGGTCCCATCACTAAGCAAAGTACAGACATTAAATTAGTACTTTTTAAGTCCTTTGAAATATCTGTGCAAAACTTATAAAATCTATAACAGTATTATAATTACCATTTATAGTAAGAAGATTACATATTTTATAGGTACTATGCATAAAAGAAGTAATGCTGTCTTTTATAAAGTATTATACTTTTAAATTTTTTAAAGGCTCATGAAATTCACAAGTTCTATGTAATAACTCTCTTTAAACTGAAAAGAGGAAAATCATTTCAGGACATTTAAAATGAAATTAGCTTGAAACTGTGTGTTGTCTATATATGTGCTTCTGCTTTCCATGTGGTAGCACTGATTCAGAAGGTAGATTACATCCAAGCAAGCACTGGAATCTGTCAAGTCACAGAATATAATTTATGAACTATTATAATCTGAGGTAATGTTTACCAGTTGGAAACCTCAGGTTCAAGAGAGAGAAAATAAATTAAACATATAATTTTCTTGTGTGGATTTTGCTAAGCCACCACAATGTGTGGTGATTAGGCAAAGACTGGTAGATGTGAAAAGAAGGGGTTATGGGAACCTAAGTTAGCATTAGCAGAGAACATAGCCATGAAATCACAGCTGACATCACAGATAAAACACAGAAACATTATAAAAAGACTGTACACCGATTTTAGTATTGTTTATTAACTTACTTATTTGAAAGAGGGAGAGAGAGAAAGAGAGAAGGAGAAGCAGATACAGAGAGGGAGAGAGAGAATGAGCACACCAGGGCCACAAGCAACTGCAAACGAATTCCAGACGCATGCGCCACCTTGTACATCTGGCTTAAGTAGATACAGAAGAATTGAACTTGGGTCCGTAGGCTTTGAAGGAAAGTACCTTAACCACTAAACCATCTCCCCAGTCCTGTAGATTGAGTATAAAGTAACAGAAGTCACATTGATAGTAAAGAGAACACATCAGGGATTAGGCACAAATCAGAAGAGATTTTGATTTATACACACCTTTGAGTGAAGAGCGGATCAGAGAATCTGGTAAGGGTTATCATCATGGAGCCCTTTCCAAGCCTGCATTGCCTGTGGTTACAAGACTCCCATATCCACACCATGATTTAATATAGGCACTCCAAAAAGTAGGGATGCATCTAAATAAACACAATGGTCTGGTCTTTGGGAAGTTACTGTACGTATGTGAGGTACATACAAATAATATATGCTCAAACATTGATTTTTTAGCACTTTTTGAAAGGTCAAAAATTTAAATGTACCTAAAAGATGAAGTACATTAATTCATAGTAACAATGGAATAATATACATTTGTTAAAAATATGGAATATTTCTATGTATTAATATGAAGCTATGTGTAAGTTAGACTGAAACATGGATGAATCCAGCCACAGGGTGATAATCTGTATTTGGTTTCTTAGTACAAGTATATAAATTCTAGGGTTATATTTCAGAAAGAAAGAATAATTGCCTCTCAAGGGGAATCTGAATAGGAATTGGTTAGATAGGAAGTAAGGGCTGGGTGCTTTCTAGATTTAGAATCACATTATTAAAAAAATACATGCTATTTTATCCATTTTTGTCACTTCCAGTATCTTAAATTACATCATACACTTAATATAAATAATGACTTGAAGGTAGTAAAACATTCAGATATAACCATAAAGTCTGTTATAACTCAAACATTTGTTTCTTACATTATTTTATTCATTAATTTTTTTACATTTGAAACTAGAATTATATATAGGTTTTAGTGAGAGACAAAAAAAAACTATAGTCCTCAACAAGGAGGGGCTAAGGGGAGGGAGTAGGTCATGGATGAGCCTAATAATGGTACCAAACTGACTGTATTTGCTGAATACAAAAATAACTAATAAAGAAAAAAAATGTTGATGACAGACACATTTTGAAAAAAAAAAAAAAAACAAACTATAGTCCATCTAGTTTCTGTATGCTATCTGTATTTTTCTTTCATGAGAAATCAGAAAGCAAGTAAACATGCCACTAAGGAGCAGACCCTCAGGGTATGTCATTGAGAACTCTGTGACTTAACACATGTCTGTATCCTGTAGCATCAGAGAACTGTTCCATGATAATGCTGAGCATAGTTTGCTCTCTTCAGAACTGTGAAGTTAGCTTCATTGCCTTTTGATGCCTCTCAGTTACCCTGTGGGAAGGCTCGCACTGACTTTATCATTCCAAACCCCTCAGGTATCCTCAGGTCCTCCAATGCTGTCCATAATCACATCCTTTCTATGTGATGGACCCACCACTGAGCCTTCTGTTTAATGAAGAGACGTTGTCTGTTCAACCTGAAATCATAATCAGATGATGATGAACACACCTAGTAAAAATCAATACTTAGTCTTAGTACTCTCACTGTCTTAACAAGGACACATTTGTTATCTGGTAATTAGTTTGGTTGAGAAATTTTATATGAATATGAATTTAAGGAATTTATACTTACCTATTTTACAATGTTATACTACTGACTATAATAAAAGCAGCTAATTAAGTTTACATCTTATACATACACACATGTATATGTTTATATCTTATACATACATATTATATATATATATATATGAAATACAAATATATTGCAGACTGGTTCTTAATGGTAAGGTCATTTCTTACAGACATGGAACCCTGGGGTCCAACCCCCGTAAAGCAAAAGTAAGAACAACCAAAAAATAACCTACTGTCTAAATGTGGAGGCTCATGTCTAATTCTGGAACTCAGCGAACTGAGGCAGGAGAATTACCCATTAGTTACAAGCCCATGTAGACTATGTAGAGAGTCACAGGGCAGAACGGCCAGAGAGAGACTCTATCTCAAGAAATTGTATGTGCATTAGTGTATGTGTGTATAACTAGATCATTTTCTGGTTATGCAGTGCATATAATTATACTGTGATTAGTTTTTCAAACCTAGATGTGAATTTAAATAACTGTGAACTATTCATTTTATAATAGTGGAAATTGAAAGTCAGAATGAATATATGGTCATAGAGTAACAACTTGGCTCACTTACATTTTTAATAGCAGATCTGTTGATATAGTTCACACACCATGAAATTCACTCCACAGAGTGCAGTTCACTATTTCTCAGAATACTCTCACTTATGGAACTATCACTACTGTCTAATTTTAGAAAAGTATAATTCTCTGAGGAAAATCCATTCCCATCAGCTATAATCACTTCCCATTCACTCAACTGAAATTCCAGGAAACCACAAATCTACTTTTTTTTGTTGCAAGAGATTTGCTTATTCTGAGCATTTAACAAAAATAGGATCAGGCAAAATGCAGTTATTTACAACTGGATTCTTTCAGTTAGTGTACACTTTTATTTCTTTTCATTGCCAAATAATATAACCTAGGAATGGCTGCAGAGATGGCTTAGCAGTTAACGGCACTTGTCTGTGATTCTAAGGACCCAGGTTTGACTCCCCAGAACCCACATATACAGGTGGCTCATGTGTCTGGAGTTCAGTTGCAATGGCTAGAGGCCCTGGCATGCCCATTCATTCCCCCCACTCTCTCTCTCTCTCTCTCTCTCTCTCCCCCTCTTCCTCCTTCCCTCCCTCCCATAATGAAATGATTAGTATTATAATAGTATGTGAGGTCAATGTTTATTATTTTGAGGACCTGAGAAAATGTTATACAAAATATCTGCACCGTTTTGCATATCTTCATTAGTTTATACAGGCTCATGTTTTTCTACATTTTCAGTAAAAAATTTTCTTCCACGCATTTTATTGTGAACAGTACATGAGTGAAAACCTTTTTCTAATTGAAGTTCAAACTTACCTTCCTCAAGGGTGATGTTGAACATCAATGAAATTACTTTCTGGCTACTTTTATGTGCTCCTTGGAGAAATATCTACTTAAGTCCTTGGCAAGTATTTAGATTTTATTATTGCCTTTTTTACTGTTAAGCCATGGTTCCTCTAAGTTAAAATCAGAGATTATTTCTCTAAGAAACTTTGACAGTTGTGTAGGCTGTCCTCTCAACCTTTTTTTCATCGCATAGGTATGTGTGTGTAGTGTGTATGCATGTGTGTATGTATATCCTCATGTATGAGTAGATTGGGTCTCTATTGATTGGTCTTCACTTTCTTTTATTGAGGCAAGTGGCTACTAGATGCTCGGAATTCAGACAGGCCACCAGGCACACTTGGCATTTTGTGTGGGTTCTGGGTACTCAAAATTTATCCTTACTCTTGTGCAACAAATACACACAGAGCTATTTTCCCAGCTTGCCTTTTCACCTTGTGTGTTGCTTTGCATAAAGTTTTCTAATTTAATGGAGTTAAATTTTTGTGTTTTTTGTAGTTAAATGTAAGAAAACTTTTGCCTAACAGGTTGGCAAATCAAATTTCTATGTCTACTTCTTAGAGCTGACTTGATTTTCATATGTTTCCACAAGTTATATCATACTTATATCATATACAAGTTGGCAAAATGTTTAAGCTACAAAGAAATGAGAATGTTTCACTACATAAGTGCTATAGTAATTTTGTCATCAATTTTTCCACAATTATTTTTTAGATACTTAAAATTGAAGGACATGGTGTTTTAGGCCATGGGGGTTTCTCTGTAGTGATTCGATTTTATCAACAATTATTTGTAAATAATGGTTTTTGTTTTTATTATTATTAAGCATATTTTGTGTGGGTACATCATATTTAGTATCCTCTTTTCCCTTGTCCCTAGCCCCATTCTGCTGGGAACCCTACACAGTGGGGTTGCAGGTATTTCGTATGGGTTTGTTTGTTATAGGTTGTGGGAACAGTAATCAGTTATTTGGGGGGCAGAAAATGTTGTTTGGGCATGGTATCTCAACCTGTGGCTCTTAAAATCTTACTGCACCCTCTTCTGCAAAATCCCCTGAGCCATCAGTTTATTGGGAAGGGTTCGGAGGGGAGAGGACAGGGAGGAGGCTAATGATGGTACCAACGTGGCTGTATACACACTGTGTACATAACTTTAAAAAAAAGTAAAAAAAAATTCCCTGAGCTATAGTTTGGTAAGTTTTAAGTCTATTTCAGTGATGATCTCTTAGGAGCCTCTGGATCTCTGCCTTGTTAAGTGTTCAGTGTACTCAAGGTCTGTCTCATTCACTCTGGCACTGATTATCAGGTTCAGCATGGAAGCAGCACTCTTGTTCTTCTCCCCAATTCCTCTGTGGTTTCAGCTGGAGCTTGGCTGAAGAGCGAGGGGTTTTGCCACCTGCTGAAAAAGAAGGACAGATTCTCCAACAGAGAGTGAAGTCAGCATAGTTTAAATGGGATAGGCATTATTAATTTAGGGAGAATTTGATGTATGTAACCCCTCCTTTAGCCAAAGACTAGTGAGAGCTTGACACTGGAGAGCATGATCTCTGTCTCCATAAGATTCTGATCTAGTTCCCAAGTCAAGATATGGGTTCCTTTACACTGAGCAGATCTATTAGCCAATCAGAAAACTATTGATGACACACTGAGGCTGTGTTCCACTCTATTTCACTGGTGTGTACATTGTGTTAGGGTGCTTGCTTCTGAGTAGCTTAGACCTCTGGTTGTTCAGACCTTGTTGGCCACTTTCCCACACTGGTTCATGTAGAGCTTTCCAGCACTAGACAGGGTAACTTTCTGGGGACTGGCTCTCTTCTGGGTTCCATCCAGGTCTCTCCATGCTCTGTGTTAGCAGCATATGGCGTCTTCAGCAATAGGGTTTTACCTTTTGCCTCAGGAAGGTAATCAAGGGCTTTTACAGAAACCTGTCATGTTTAGGGAACCTCATAGGTCTTTCCAGTCAACAGATAATTGTGGGTAGTAACTGATTTCAGCTACTGGGGCCTACAGGCCACAGACAAAAAAAAAAGCTTAGGCTTCATCCCACACTCTACAGAGCCTTTCTTTCAGAGGGTTACAGCTTTTATTCTATCTGTAAGGATAAAGATTTATATTATACAGGTTTATTTTGGAATTAGTTTTGTGTTTGTTTCTTTCCACCCTCCCCTTCCTCTCACCCAAAACCTTTCCATCTCTGTTGTCTGTTTTTTTAATTTTTTTTTTTACATTTTTATTTACCTATTTGTTAGAGACAGAGAAAGAGAGATAGAGTGAAAGTGAGAATGGGTGCACCAGGGCCTCTAGCCACTGCAAGCGAACTCCAAACACATGCACCATCATGGGCATCTGGCTTACATGGGACCTGGAGAATCAAACCTGGGTCCTTAGGCTTCAGAAGCAAGTGCCTTAATGTCTAAGCCACCTCTCCAGCCCTGTTTGTCTGGGCTTTGAGTTGCCTATTATCTATGTCTGCAACTTGAGCCTAGTTGTAGTTAAGAACCAACCGCAGATAAGTGAAACCATGTGTCATTTGTCTTTCTGTGAATTTGGTTGTTATGTCCTCATGTACAAGCATTCCCTTGATGTGTAATACTTGGCCTTCTTTATCCTTTTTGATTGCTTTTGTTTTGAAGTCTATTTTATGAAATATTATTATAACAACACCTGTTTGTTTCTTATTTCCATTTGCTTGGAATATCATTTTCCATCCTTTCACACTGAGGAGATGGCTGTCTTTAGTGCTGAGGTGGGTTTCTTGAAGACAGCAGATAGAAGGGTCCATTTTTATTTAATACACCCTGTTGACTTTTGTCTTTTGATGGGTAGGTTGGCTGTTATGTTTAAGGTTATAACTGTGAGGTTCGATTTGTTCTGTGCCATGACGGGGTGTGTTATGAGGCTTGGTGCTTCCTTGTGTTTCATACTTTTTGAGCCTGCTCTAGTATTGCTTATTGTGATCTTATTGTATGCTCTTGATCTTGTTTTATTGATTTTCTGGGTGGAATATTCCCTAAATATTATTTGTTGGTTTGTATATTCATATGATCATAGAGTTGACTTTTTTCATGGAAAGTTTTCCTTTCATCATCTATTTAAGGGATACTTTTGCTGGGTACAGTAGCTTGTGTTGGAGGACATAGTGTTTTGGGTTTTGAAGTTTTTCCTTCCAGGCCCTTCTGGTTGTCATGGTTTACATTGGAAAATATGAGGTAATTCTGATGGGGTTGTCTTTGCATATAGTGAGTTGTTTCTCTTTTGCTGCTTTTAGCATTTTCTCTTTGTTTTCACTGTTAAGAGTTTTATCTATGATTTGCCTTGGAGGATTTCTTCTTTGGTATGTTTGCTGTATGTTTGGTGTTCTGTGAGCTTCTTGTATCTTGATTGGCCTCTCTTTTGTGAAATTGGTAACATTTTTCTTCAGCAATTTATTTTTATTTTTATTTATTTATTTATCTGATAGAGAAAAAGGAAAGAGAAAGATAGAAAGAGAGACAGAGAGAGAGAAAATAGAGAGAGAATGGGCATACTAGGGCCTCCAGTCACTGCAAACAAACTCCATATGCATGCGACCCCTTGTGCATCTGGCTAACATGGGTCCTGGGGATTTGAACCTGGGTCCTTTGGCTTTGCAGGCAAATGCCTTAACCGCTAAGCCATCCATCCAGCCCTTTCTTCAACAGTTTTGTTGAATATGTTCTCTAAACCTCTGGCCTGGATTTCCTGTCTTTCTGGTATACCCACGATCTGGATGTTTGATCGTTTTAGGGTATGCCACAATTCCCTCGTATTATATTCACATGACTTTTTTGAACTTAAGTAAAATTTTTGGTCTCCCAGTCAATTTCTTCTGTTTGTCTTCCATGTCAGATATCTGTCTTCCACCTGAGTAACTCTCTTAGTGAGGGGGTTCTAGAGAGCTTTTTTTTTAAAAAAAACTCTATTTGATTTTTGTTTTCTATTGTTATTTTGCATTGTGTCCATCTATCTTTTTTGAGGTATAATTTCATGTAGAGGTCCAATTTTATTGTTTCTTCCTGGAGTTCATTCAAGTCTTCATTAAGCTTAATCATTTGGTTGCTGAGATCTTCCAATTGTTTACCTACCTTAAATTCATTTTTATCTCTTTTGCGGCTTCTAACATTTTCTTCAAGTTAAACTTAATGTCATAAACTGAGTGCTGTAAGAGATGCTTCTGCTCAATATCTTTTATATGATTGTTGGTTTTCTTATGGCTTGCTTCCAGTTCAGCAATTCTTTTGATGAGGGTCACATTAGTTGTGTTTTCATTTGGGGATTCAATTTCTGTTGTGGTCATTATGATTTCATTGGAGGCTTCCATTGTGGGACTAGGCATCCTTGGTAGTGTGGTAGTGGTCTCTCAGTTTCTGACCTTTGCTTTTTTTTTTTTTTTAACTTGTCATCTACCCATCTTGAGGAAATGTTTTACTCTACTGAGGGGAAAGCAAGTATTTGTATGATCTTCAGTGATTGGTGTATTTTAAATGTGAACTGGATTTGTGTATGATGGGGTTATAACCACAAATGCACAGATTGTGTAAATTGTAAGTACATCAAAGGTACCTGGCGAACTGGGAGGGGGGAACTGGGAGCTCTGGCCTACTCACTGTAGTTGCATGTACTCTTCAACACAGGGGCATCAAGGGTTTTGGCACCAGGAGCTGGGAAGGTGGAGATCCAGGGGTAAGAGACTAGCTCCTAAAGTGGCCCTGTACCTTCTGACTCAGGGGAGAAGGGATTTGTATACCCAGGGGCCAGTCAATAAGGAAACCAAATCAAAAGGTATGCTTCCCCAGCCACAGGCAGGATCCAGGCCTCCCCAAAGCAGCAGAAGAGCTACCATGAACAGGTAAATGGGAGGTGGGTAACCAGCTAGGAGCTCTGGCCTACTCATTCCACTTGCACCCTCTGCAACAGGAGATCTGGGAAATGGGGAACCAGGGGTTATTCAATCAGGAAGGCTGAGCAAGTGTCCTGCTTCCCCAGTAAGCTCGCAGGCTCCAGGCAACCCCAAGCCAGCAGCAGGGGAACTGGGACCATGGAACTGTGAGGAGGAGTGGGGATTGGGAGATCTGCTGTAAATAAGTTTTAAACATAACATATATATCTACAATATGTATGTGAAACAGTTATTTATTCAAAAACATATTTTAATGAATAGTGAAGGTAGAGCAATCTGGGACTCAAAGCACATTCTGAGATAAGTCAGATAACACAGTTTAACTGAATGTGAGAGCTTGTGAGGTGCATGAGATTCAAGAGTTGCCCTCATGCTCCCCACCAGTTGGACATGAAGCTAAGTAATTAATTTCCTTGTAATTTCTCTCATGCTCTAAGCATATAGTAGTGTTAATCCTTGCTTAGGACTGTTATGAAACTAAAACAGAATAACTTTTTAAACCAAACTAAAACTAAATTAAAAACTATTCCCAAAACATTATTAATCTCCATTAAAATTTACTTATATTTATTTAGGACCCTGTTTTGAAAATATGCTCTCATAAAACTGACATTCTATTACTTGAGACAGACACTGAACTGAAAACTATGTAAATGATCATATATAAGTTTTGATAAATGTAAAGAACAAAAATGATAGAATTTTTTAAAAGAGTTTTTAGGTGTTGTGGAAATGGTTCAGTGGATAACATGCTTGCCACAGAAGTATATAGACCTGGGTTTGTACCTCCAGTCTTCATAGAAATGCCAGAAGTATATGGCTACTTACCTTTAATACTCATAGCCAGTGGATCCCTGGGTAAAACTGTCTAGCTAGACTAACCCAGTGATTGAGCTCTGGGTTCAAACAAGAGACTTGCCTTAACAAATGAAGTGGAGAGGTATCCATGAAGACACCTTATGTTAAGCCTGCATATACATGTGTACTGATGTGCACATAAATCCACATGTAAGTGCACTTACACATTTATGAGCACAAATATTTGTACAGAAAGTGACCAGATAAAGATATTTAAACATTTCTTTTTTGTGTTCTTTGGTGCTTAATTTCCTTCTATGTTTGCTTCCACAGCTATGATAATGTACAATACTTCATGTTCTAATATATGTTGAGTTTCCACATACATATGGATAATCCTTTTTCTCAGGATAAAAATACCCTGACTCTCAACTTAAAAATAGGTCAAAGTCTTTATTCAGAAGTACAAAAAAATTAGCATATAAAAAATATTTCATGAGGTCATACACACTACATTCAGGATTACCTCTCACATTTATTTCAGAATAAATGGATTTTACATTATGCATCATATAAAGTAAATATGTGAAGTATTTTATACATAACAATAGCTCACATAATTCTAAAATTTCAGACCTTTAATCTAAAATGATCAAAAATCAAGGTTATAACAATTATTAATATCAAATGCTTAGTATTATAAAGTTAATGTATTTTCAATGAAAATAATGTGCTCAGCACTTCTTGGTATATAACAGAAGACAGGAAACATGGGGGCTATGACTAGGCATGGTGCTCTGCTTTCTTCAGTCTTCAGGCTGCATGCTTGGCTATTCCCTACTGAGAAGTCCTGATTTCAACTTTGACTCTGGGAAACAAATGAAAACAATACTGCACTTTCATAATTGTTTTTTCATATAAATTAGCAACACAACCATCTTAATACCATATATAGCACAGTGTTAAATATTATTATTGTGAAATTACTTTTTCTTTCAGATTTTTCATAATACAACTTTTTTGTATAGACAAACAGAATTGATACAATGTTAACTATAAGAATAGAGGTTTAGTGGTTTGATAGGGGTATAATAATTTGGAATGAAATTTTATAAATAGGAACAGTGAAAGCTAAGCAAAGCCAAAGACTCCTTTATAATTCACACAACAGGGAAATTGAGATATCTGTGCCCTCCAATCCAACCAGAAACATTTTAGAAATCAGTGGGTTCTCTCTCATTCTCTCTGTCTATAAAGGGGAGTAAGGAGAATATTCAAATGAGCATGACCACTGATTCTATTTGCTTGTGAACAGTTAAAGGTAATGTCTTGATAAATTGCAAGGCTAAAGACAAATGCTGAGAGCTCAAAGATAATCTCAGCTATCATCCAACATACAAAGAGGGTTAATATTAAGATTTTATTTTAAAATATGGAATTGTATCTCCAACTAAATGTTGATGTTTTGTCTTTTGCATATTATTAAGAGAATAGTTTTGTCTTTTTTCCCTCCCAAAACCCACAGCCAATATTCTCACCTGAGCTGCTGCCATCCCTTGGGTAAGGAATACTGTGGGTACGTAACACATACAAATTACCCACGTTTTGGTTTGACTAAAACGGCTTTCAAATAAATGGTAGAGTTTTCAGGTATGGAACTGAGAAAAAAAATTAAGGAAACTATGTTTAGCTTCTAATGTGACCACTTCACCTCAGTGTTTCTATGCTTGAGTTTTTTCTCTTTCTTACAGTTATCTCTCTTCACTCACATGTAGCAGTGTGATGTTCCAGCCTTGAGAAACAAGCTGATAATGGGAAGAAGATCAGATAACAAGATGCTAGAGGACAGGGAAGGCAACAGTTTGGATTCTAAATCACAGTGATCTGGGAGAATGCTGTGCTAGAAAACACATGCTGCCCCTATCCATGGTACTGATCCAAGGCAGGTGCTGAAGGAATTGCATATAATTAAACCTTTAGGAATGAGTTCACACTCTATACTTGTTGCACTCTTAAGTTTTCATTTAGGAGATTCCTTGACCCAATATAGTGTACAACAGAGTTCAGATACTGCCGATCTGAAGATTCATTCTACGGAGAGCACTAACATACTCTTGAGGGGAACACATTTCACTTGATGTGTATTATCTGATACACTCTGCCCCCTAATTTAAAATTCAGGGTGTCTGAAATATAGTGAGGTATCTTACTTCTTAAAACTATGACTGAATAATATTTTGAAATTTAGATTTTAAACTCATGTCCTCCACGAATATGGCTCACAGTAATTAAAATTAAATGTAATGTTGAAAATAAATTAAAATACACAGAATATAATTTACATGTGTTTATGCTATAGAGCATATGAAATTTATCCAATGCTTTACTTAAGTGGATATGAAGCTTCTTTCCTCACATTTAGGCTCTGAAACACTATGGAGATACTTGAAAAGAGTGTAGAGTTACAGGAGGCATTCTTAGAATATGTTCAAAGAGGTATGGCTTTGTCACAATGAATGCTATTAATTTTCTTTTCAATTTTTGGAAACATATATGTCTCATCTTTTCTTTGGATACCCCACCACCTTTTCTCTGTTATACACACTTCTGATAAAGAAAGACAGCTCTTCATAGCTCCTCTGAATCATCTTATGAAGTATAAATGATTCATCCAAGCCCCATGTTGATCTTTAGCATTTTCCATATGTCAGTAGTGATGACTTATCTTTCTCAAGACCCTTAAAAGTTCATGTGTGAAAGTGACTGAAAATATCTTTCCAAAAATCATTCTTATTGACCCCTGATAATTTTTCTGTTATTTTTGTAGGAGGGAAATATATTTCCATGTGATTATTTTGGCTTCTTCCCTTCCCAAAAATGTGTTCAGCCTTTGTAAATATTAAAGTATGATGGTATGATTAACTAGCAACAGGAAGAGGTATCTGTGTGAAGAGCTGTATTTTAAATTCATTGTATGTCAATATCAACAAAAAGCTCAGCCAATCGATATAATTTTCATGCATTTTGAAGCAACGACTGTAAAAATATTTGGTGTGCAATAAATCAACTAGACACCAATCTAGGTATTGTTGGCTGAAAATTTAACCAGAGATAAGATTTCTGGTTTTACAAAACTGGCATCCTCCTGAAGATTTTTTTGAATATATGCACATATTCATAAGGGATTCAGAGCACAACCAATTTATGTCTTATCATAGTCTGGCATATTTTTGAGTGCTTATAACTTATCTGAAGTTACAATTGAATTCAAATACCATCTCTAGCCCATTTTAGACATGTGATCTTGGCCTTCTCATGCATCATTGATACGATGCATATAGAAATTTATGTCAAATATTCTGTAGCTCAATAGCTTGGGCAAGCTGAGTTGATGAAGCCAAAAGTATTAGATTTTTTGGATGAAGAAGTTATGTGTCTATGCATTATGTAACAACTTTGTGCAGTTACAGAAACACCCTGAAAAGTTTGCAGCAATACACATTATTAGTCACTTTCACTGGAATAAATGAATACACTCACTTCTGTTCAGGTCAATATTTACCATCAAAAGGGGTTTTGCATCAAGCTTATGGATAAAGAAACAGTAGCAACAGCAACAGAAAAACAGCAAACAATTTTTATTGAGTGCTCAGATGTCAGAATTATAGCTGTAAGTTTATGGAACTGTAATTCCTACTACTCAGGATTGTTATGAGGACATAGTTTATGACTTCTTAGCACAGATCCAGCTATGTGGTGAGTGCCTATTTACTCTTAATGTCAGAATTAGTCTGCCTGTTTCTTTAGAAAGTAATATAATTATTACTGACTCGGACCTTCCTATAGCAAATCATATACTTGAGTGCTTTTCCCTTGACCCCATGCTTCATCTCAGGTGGTTCTTAAAACAGCGATTCTTTCAGTGAAGGTTCACTGTGAAAATGTGAAGCACAGCCTAGAGAAACTATGTAAAGTATGTATTTTACATTCACATTCATGTTGTTTTGTGTTTCACCTGTAATCACTGATGAAAGACTGAGACATTTGAACTGCAACTCTCAGATGTCACCCAGCAAACTCTGTGCCACTCTATTTTTAGTGTTACTTTTCATTTGTCACCATATTTCCCTGTTTTCTTTATTTTAACCGTTGTCTTTGAAACATAGCTCTTTTCTTGTACTTTACATGCATTCTTAAACATCACTCTAGCAAGGTGCTTGCGTAATGGATGAGGTTTTCTTTACGTATGCTTATTCAGTATGTTTTCTTCTCACTCCACATTTTGCAATTCAAGATTAATAAATGTTATTTATTACCAAGAAAAGATTATTGGATTATTACCTCCTTTTATTGTAAATCTGTACTGCCTTAACTTTGTATAAATGTCATGTGTTTGTGTGTGTGTGTGTGTGTGTGTGTGTGTGTGTCTGTGCATGTGTTTGCACAGAGGTTAATTTGGCTTTTGTGAGTTAACCTCATAAACAACCTTTCTGGTTTCTTTCATTCTCATTACTTTCTGAAAATTAGAGATCTTGTTAAAAGTTCAGTATTGTATAAAATGTGCTTATAAATTGAGGATGAAGTCAAGTGCAGGTTGATTTATTCTATGCTTTAAAAGTGCATTTGTTTTCCAACAGAAAGGCAGATTGTTTCTTGCAAAATAAATTAGAAATTGTTTTAAATGATTGTTTGCTGAATCAATTTTTCTGCATCTACTAATCCTCAAAAAGTAAAAGCAATGAGAATAAAATATAATAGCATCCACTTTTGGTCAGATTTTTTAAAAATAGTGATTTAACATTTTTATATTTTTGCTTCTTTTTAAAAGATATTTATCTGCTTCTTTTTCAACCTGACTTATTTTTTATAATTTTATATATCACATAATTTCTCTTTCATGTTAATTTCTTTCAGAATCTTTGAATGAGAATTTCTAATGAATATTTATTCCTGTTATCCTATTTAGCACTAACAGGAGCCCATCCACATACCCTGTTGTACTTTACAAAGCAGAAACACTGAATTGCTTACAGGTCACCACACATACCCTTGCATTTCAGACTTTTGTCTCTTAGCATTTCTATTCCCTGTGCTTGAAACTAATGTACTGGTCTTCTTTGATCACTAGAAAAAAATCTTAGGTGAGCTTTCTACCTAAATTATTATTTTCAGAAAATTTCTTACAGTGGCAGGGATGAATATTTCTTTATATTGCTTCTAATTTTTGTGTGTTTTATTTTTATTATAAATATAAATATAAATATAAATAATATAAATATATAATTTGTCTAGCAAATTTTATATGAAAATTCTGTGAACATTTTGGTAAGAGGGATGTGTTTTAATCATCTTTGTGCTTCTGACCTACTACTCCCTCTTCCTATTGATTGCATTAGTGTAAACTATTGAAATCAGCAATGTGTATAAGGTAGAGTGACACAGTTCATAGAATGACTTCAATGCTAGGATGAGACCTGCTGGTAATTTGAGTGATAGAGAAGGCAGAAGAAGGATCCTAGAAGTTCAGATTTGACCTTGAGTTTGCAGTACCAGTGCTGATCTTCTGTTGACTAGTGAAGCTATCGATGTGGGCATCAGAAGAAGATGTAAGGAAAGTATGAAAAGTGCACTGAGGTGATAAGTAGAAAAGAATTGCAACAGCAACTATCGTGAGGAATGTTGCCTTTAAAAATTGACATGTAGACAGTGATTGTGGATTCTAAACTGATAGGGTGGGAAGTTTAGCTGGGAAAGTATTGGAGAGATTGTTATCCTGGAAATGGAAAATTGAAGAGTCTCAGACAAAAGAAACTGTTTATTTTGTTAAGTAAAGACACCCCTGAGACACTGGTGATGTTGTTGATACAAGTTTTATTCCAGATATATAGAAGTGACCTATATTTTAGTGCTTTCAATAATAAATAGATTCAAGAAGAGAGAGATGGCAGGTATAGATTGTGAAGAGAAACACACGGTATTGGATAATAGGAGACTGCCAGATGACTTTAAAAAAAAAAACTTAAGGAACGTTATGTTTAGATAAAGTAGGTTATGATAAATTGAGTATGAAAAACATTCAAGAGTGATTGGAAGTATACAACATAATGGTAGCAAGAGATGGTTTGATAGGTAGAAGAGATGGCTTTACCTAAGGATCAGTGATATGTACCATGTTGGCATGATAAGTAAGTCTGTAGACTGGAGAACCTTTATTTTGAAAGCATCACTTGGCATGTTACATATATATATATATATATATATATATATATATATATATATATATTTTTTTTAGCAAAGCATAATGTAATGTTCCTGCCCATGACAATGACAGTTCCTAATGGGAAGGTAAGATTTTGTCAGAAACATAAATGTTAAAACAACTGCTCTGTGGGTAAGAAAATGAAACTGACTAGAGATAATAGAAATGGGTTATTGGGTATCTTTCAAGATTCAAAAATTCAGCTGCATACATTGAATCTGTGGGACAAAACTCTGCTAAACCTCTTTATTTTCTGCAATAACTCTTAATAACCTGGATATGGAAGTAACATGATCATGGCAATTTTAATGTAGGTGTGAGGTTTCTCAGATGAATCTACCTTAACAAAGTCAAAGGAAAAACATGAGAATTAATATATTGCTCACATATCTCAGGAGATAGAACTCCAGGCTGAGGAGGAGATCATTGATGATCCATTCACCCATAGCCACTGGCAGCTGTGAGCATTTCCCTTCCCTGTGCTGGCACAGGGGAGCCAGTTTAGCAAGTGAACTCTTTGCAGGCACCTTGGTACTGCACCCGTCATGCTGATCACTAATTATATAGAATGGTACCTCCATGCTACATGAACTGCTTTTTCAACAAACTCAGCTTTTCTTAGTGTGTTAGTCTAGCATTCATTTCCATTTTTAACAATTGATATGTATAGAAAACCTCAGTAAATGCCAAAGTTTACAATGAAAATTAAAATGCTAGTTTAAAATCTCAGGTGTTGATTATATTGCCATGGAAACCAGTTTCAGCTTTCACTGTTTTGTAGGAAAAGGGCTTGTTTGTGTTGGTATCTGGATATCCCAGAGGAGAGGCTCAGGGTAGTCACAGCATGCTTTGTACCTCCTGCCTCCTTTCTTGAAGAACAATATGATAAATGAAACTTTTCATCCTCAACCCATGATATTAAGCTTTTTCATAACTTCTGACAATAGAAAAACAGATCTGACTTGTGAACTTATCCATCTAATGTTTTATTTATATGATTCATTACTGGTGTGTTCTCACAGATATAGTCGGCAGTGTTAGCAATAGCTCACATTCCGACAACATTTTACTCGTAACAAATCACTCCCACATGTAATTATCTCATGTATGCTAAATTACATTAAACGCTAAGATAGAGAAAGACAATTTTAATGCTCAAAAGAGTGGGTCAAATAATTTTCTGGACGTTTTTATTGACTATATCTTTTTTATGAAAACCAATTTTGCTTTCTGGTAAGAGAAAAGCAATAAACAATGATTGTACGATCATTACTAACACATGTAACAAAGAATTTAGAAACTCTATCAAAATGAATTATTATTATTGTATTATTAAATTAAAATATTCTGAAATACAATGCTGAAGACAATGCCCTAGGCTGACTTCAAAAGTATCTCAGTGTGGCTAGACTGAGTCCCTACCCCAAAAAAGAAAAATTGAAGATGAGATATTTTTTAAGAAGCTCAGTGTGGGTGTGGAATTGGCTCAGTGGGTAAGAGCACTTACTATACAAACATGAAAGCTTGAGAAGGGCACCTACCTTTGTTGTCTGGCCTCCAGAAGCATGCCCACATGTGCATATGCATACACATGTGCATACGTTACATATTACACCTCCAACAGTACACTTGCAAAATAAGGCTCTATAATCTTATTGATTTGAATTGAATTTATTCAGAAATTGTTGCTCACAGTGTTATTTAGCCTATAATCTAATTGTAGGAAAACTCTTTTTTAAGTTTTTAAGTTTTTTACATTTTTTTTTTTAGAGAGAGAAAAAATTGGTGCACTAGGGCCTCAGCCCCTGCAGTCCAACTCCAGACACTTGTGCCTCCTAGTGGGCATGTGTGACCTTGCACTTGCCTCAACTTTGTGTGTCTGACTTGTGTGGGATATGGAGAGTTGAACGTGGGTCCTTAGGCTTCGCTGCCAAATGCCTTTAAAGCTAAGCCATTCCTCCAGCTCCAGGAAATATCTTTTAACAAAATAACTCAAACTATACCATTAGGATAGATATGTATGATACAAAGAATCAGTACATGTCTGGAGAAATTGCTTAGTGGTTAAGGTGCTTGCCTGTGAAGCCCAAGGACCCAGGTTCTCTTCTCCAGTACCCACATAAGCCAGATGCACAAGGTGGCACATGTGTCTAGAGATTGTTTCCAGTGGCTAGAAGCTCTGGCATGCCAATTTTCTGTATCTGATTCTTTCTCACTCTCTGTCTATGTCAAATAAATAAATAAATAAACTTTAAAACAATCAGTGCATTTATCTACTATATTTTGTCATTAAAGCTACTGCAGTGGATTTGATGCTAGGAGTGGAATGCTTCTTTTAGGGAAAAAGTCTGAGCTGGCATCCCAAGAATAGGTGCCGATATGTGATAGTATTGCTTGTACTTGAGAACACTAGAGCACACTGAGTTTAGTAATCTCAATTATATTAAGGATAGATAAAATGGTTTATAGAATAATTGAATTACAGAGATAAATAATAAGCTGAGAGGCAGAGCTGGTAGATCTTGGAATCCTTAGTGGAGGTCCCTCAAAACTAGGAGACAGGACAGGCAGGGGTGGAATTATTTTATTTTATTGGATTTTTAAAATGTGTCTTTTGAGGATCATATAGAGAAAAACGAGAGTAGGCAATGGTAATATTTGTTGATGATTGCAATGGAAATGTATAGGTCGGAGACTAAAAGAAGCAGTGGGAACCTATTCAAAAATTATGTATTAGACAAGTTAGATATGAATTGCTAATGACTGAGTAAAGAGAACAAGAGAACATATGGCAAGGGTGACATGCTTCAGGTGGTAATATACAGCTATTCTATCTTAAAGGACACTGAGTTGTTTCTTGTGACATCTATCTGTTAACTATGTGCTTCTAGTAAGAAACTACATTTCCCTTATCCCATAGTCCTACAAAAAATGGCTTTCAAAAATCTACATGATGTATCTTCCACCTTACATGGAAGGTTATCTTAATACTTCATAAATAGAAACTAATGCAATTTCTCTCTACTTCTTCCTCACCCCTAAACACACACCTCTCCTCTCCTCTCTTCTCTCCTCTCCTCACACTGCTCTTCCTATACTTAATTCTGCAGAGATTCAGAGATTAGTATCTACAACAGTGCCATAAGCTTGGACTTTTCCTTCCTGCTTGTTGCAGTATAAACTTATATAGTCTGTCATTTTCTGTTTCTGTAGTGTGTTGCAGTCCCTTTTGGTTCTAGCCAAAACCTATATAGACTAGTCAGTCTCCCAGTAACAAATCAACCTTTTAGTCTTCCATTTGTCATTCTTCTGTGGCTATCTGTTAAATAGCTTTTAACATAATCTTGGATGTGTTTATGTGTGTGTGTACACACATGAGTAGGCATGTCATGTCAGAGTCTGTTGATATTGCGTATGAATGACAGATGCTGGCAGCTCTCTTTACATATGGATTTACCTAGGAAATGCCTTTAACCACTAAGTGTATCCCTCAGGTACCTCTTAATTAGCTTCTAAATTATGATGTGATATGGACAGCCTAACACAATTATAGGTAGCTCAAAATATGAGTAATCTTCTTGGAGTAGTTGAGGCTATAGATATCAATGAGAGATCCTTGGAAGTACCAAGAAGGAATTGGGTATTTATGACTGAAAATCTAATTGCAATTCACTGGCAGTCATCATAAATTAAATCGAGGGCTTGCATACAAAATTGTGACTTAAATAACATAGGTATTATAATTGTGATTTGCACAAAGACAGTAAGGGCTGGAAGCCAGATTGAAGGTAGAAAAATTGGCTTGGGCTTGTCTGTTGATGGTGGCAGAGTCAAGAAGAAATGCTCTGTGTAAGAAATACTTCCTAAGTTGCTTCTTAAATTTGAGTAAAAGTTTGAAAAGGAAAGAGAATAAGCAAACATTCCAAGAACAATTTGCAAAATTCTACCTGAAACATTTAGGGTACTTATCATGAGATTATTTATACCTTAAACAGTAGAAATCTTCAGAACATATATTCTCAAATTTAAAACATATACCTATGTTAATTATTTAATCCATATATCATGCTAGTTTCTTCCTCTAAAAATATTAAAGGAGAATTTCATCAGTGTCTTAGTCTTCATTGTAAAGTATCATAGAATTTTTTAGTAATTAAAAGAAAATAACATTGAGAACTATAATATATGAATGCACTATAATTTGATCACATTTCAAATAATGACTGTGAGGTCACAACTATACCAGTCAGTTCATGTCAGGTGGACAGTGCCCTACAAAATGCCTTCCCATCTTGTGGCACCTACATTCTTCCTACCCTCTCTTCTGCAGTGTTCCCTGCTGAGCCTTGGAGGGCCTGTTAGAAATCTGCTTTAGTGTTGAGTTCTCAACAGCTTCTTAGTTTTTGCTCTGATAAGTTTTGAATTGCCTTGGTGTCTATTCCCATTTGCATATGCTGCATAATAGGGTTACATTACAAAATAGTCAAGAGAAGGGTTGTCATCTCTATAGAATCCTGAGGGGGGTAGAGAGAGGGGGAAGGAAGGAGAGAGAGACAGAGAGAAAGGAAGGAGGTGGAAGAGAAGGAGAAGAAGGGAGGGAAGGAAACAAATGCTAGAATGAATTGAAGGGGATATTTTACTTCATTCAACTGAGTTCTGTCATTCTAAGGTCACAGAGGGAGATAACTATTCAGAACAAAGAGGGGAAGGTCAGTATATTCTGGAAGGACAAATGGGATAGAGTTATAAAAATAAAGAGGTGTTATATTTTGGTGTCATACTAAAACAGAGTGAACAGTAGTTCTTACCCATAATCCATTTTATGTCTTCTCTTAATTTACAACTGAGTTATTGTTTTAAGGTAAGGTCTCACTCTAGTACAGGCTGACCTGGAATTCACTTTGTAGTCTCAGGTGGTCTTGAACTCACAGTGATTCTCCTACCACTGCCTCCCAAGTGCTGGGATTAAAGGCATTTGCCACCATATCTGGCTATTTGAGCTAATTTTAAGAACACATTCAGCACTCTAGAATGAAATTTTATTACAGAATTATTCGGTTTTAGAGAAAATTGTGCAGCAAAATCAGTTATTCACATATGTTGAAAGAATTTTGCTAAGATGAGCTGCTGATTTCAAAAACAAGACTGGAAAAATTAAATAAAGCATATCAGAAGCTCTACAGTATTCAAAAGTGAAAATACAGCAAGAGGAGATTGGACAGCAAGAGTCACTCTGGGAATTCTGAAGTCAAGGGCAACACCCTTGTCATGATACATTGGTTACTCCACTTTGTTTCAGTTGCTGAGGGCAGTATTACTGAACATGGCAGGGGCTTTTGGCTTTCTTAGGGAATCCCCTTACTGAATCTAAAGTCAATTAAGGCACTTTCACAGGGCCCTAAGGACTTTGATGTAAGTTCATTAATCGCTAAAGGTCTTTCTTGATCCAAGACGAACTTCATATATTTTGTGTAATTTTCTATTATATACTCTCAAACCAGGATCTGACAATAATTCAAGAAGAAAGGGTTCAAGGCTATTCTATCTGTAAGTTGCCTCTAATTTTATGTTTCTCTTATCAACACTTTTTATAGTTATGACACAGTACATTGCATATTTTTTTATATTTGGGATAATTAATGGAACCAAATACTCTGCTAGACAAGTGTGATATGGTATCTTTGGATGGAGTAAATTAACTTTTTAAATTAATTTTAAACTTTGTTTCTTTTTCTCTGTTTTTCCTTTTCCCTTTCCTTCTAACTTGCTTCTTCCTCATGCCTCTCTTTTCCTCTCTCCCTATCTTTTTTCTTTCTTTACTAGTACATTGCATAGTCTGATCTCAAATTCCCTACTCCTGCCACAGCATTCATAGTGCTTTGATCACAAGTGTGCACCACCACGCTTTCCTAAGAAATGTTTTCCTACTGAACAAATGTGTACATGATAGCAAGCAAAATGTTAAATTGGGAATTAATTCTTTTATGAATAAAAAGAATCACAGCTTAATAAATATGGGAAACTTTCAGCACCAGTGTGGGAGTCGGCTGCACATCTCATTTTCTCTCTCCTGTTCAGCTATGCCATCTTATCTTGAACTCAAACAAAAGATGAGGACATGCTTTGACCCCTTTTAGTGTTTCAAGCAAAATTGTCCATTTACAGCACCAGTTATAGCAACAAAGAACTTGTCGCTTATACTCCCACCAGTAAGCCATGATTCTTTGGCTTCCTGTATGTTTAAGAACTAATAACTATCATTAAGCACTTACTGGGAATAATGGGATTTAATGAATGACAACAAAACACCCCCCCATGACTATCTAAATTATATTTAAATGATAAAATAAAGTTTTAAATTGTTATTAAACATTTTGTAAGGCATTTAAATGTTTGGTTGTGCTGAATTCAGCAGGATGTTTTGTTATTATATTACTAATTGGCTATCAAGCCAAAAAAAATCTTATATCAAGTAGTTTAAATATAACATTTTGTAAAAAAACTGAAATACAATGAGTTTTTTTTCACATGAGTATGAATATTTACTGACAATAATTCATCCAAGGAAATTCATCTTTTAAGTGTGCTAAAGGGTGACTGGTTTAGATGCAGCAATTAATAACTGCATTATTTTACAATATAGAAATATCTCATACTACATTCATTAGGGATAATGCCTGCTTAATTAACAAGACTGCCAAAAATGTCAAACATGAGCACAAAAACCACAGTTATGTAAAAAAAATGTGTTCACTGGGGAGTGATAATCACAAATGATATTTTAACTTGCCTCAGATTTCCTGAAGTACTAGATTGCTTATTGCTTTTCTGGACATTTCATGAATCATAGTTTTCTTCTTAAGCTTATAGAAGAATGCTCTTTCAAGATATGCAGTGACAAAGTAATGAAGTATTCTCAGTGTTTGATGTTTTCATCTTTGCTAATGTTGCTTTTGGATTTTTGCATAGTTTATTCTGTATATGAAGCTGCCCACTGTCCCTCATACACAGAGCTCTGTGTGATTTAAGACAAGGTAATATACTTCTGTGTTTCATTTTAGAATTGCAGGGTGACTAAATATATCATCTCACTTATGGGGTCCTTGTGAGAATTTAGTGCATATATTTAATATGTAGAAAGATTTGTAGGTATGAAATGAAATATTAGCTATAATTTCATGATATATAATTAGCATAAAAGTGTGTCATATTCTGCCTTATCTAACTTTTTATTGTTTTATCAGTATTAGTTTGAGATGTGGTCCAACCTCACTCACTTTCTTTCTTTAGCTTTTATCTTTCACACTTTGTCAAATGTGAAAGATATGCTAAGTACTTGAGGGTACAAACACATAGCTCAGCCTTTCAAAGAATGTGTACTGGATATATTTTGCCTGTACTTTCTTCACACATTTTATCCATTTATTATATTCAAGATTAATTTCAGATATATATATATATATATATATATATATATATATATATATATATATATACACACACACACACACACACATGAAAGAATTAGGTTTAAATAGGACTAATTCATAGCATCTTGAATTTTAATTAACTATCCTCCGACCCTGCTTTTCCTCCATATTTCATCTGACCCTGTTTTTGTCCCTATATGAATTGTATATGTATACAGAAAACAGAGAATTCTGAGAATAACTGACATAGGTAACATTATATGCTTTAGCATGTAATATTTTAATTCAATGAGTTAATGACACTTCCCTTTAATTTCATAGGCAAAAACATTCAGTGTATGATGAGTTACTGATTAATAGTCTTGATTTCAATGTAATGACTTACTAAATTGTTTAACTCTCCTGTGGATCAAAATATTACAATATTGCCCCAAGTAACATTTTTACCGTTGTATTAATTGTTTTACTTTCCTGTACATTCTATTTTCTTAGTGTCTTATATATCCTAAATAGAATAATAAATTTATCAGTTTCATCCGACAACATTTCACAAACATATTTTTATGAATTAATAGAATAAGTGTATGTGCTGGGAGAAACATCCTCATTACACTGTCCATAGGATACAGAGTGTGCTTGAATTTCCTGACATACAGAACCATTCGTACTACATTTTAGCTGCAGAAAACATTGTCTATGTAATTGAATGAATGAGGCACAATTTGATTTTAAAGAAAATATAAATAAAAGGGTCTTCATAGTGAGATTAATTTTAACAAAACAACATTTTTCTCATACTATCTAAATATAATATCTCTAAAGATAATGAAGAGACTGAAGAGATCTTCATTTCATTTGAGTTTAATTAAATGCATACAATGTACCCACTAAAGTATAAAGCTTTAGACAGTATATAATTTTGTTTCACAAGTTTTGTTATCTTAATGAATGCAAATTTCTTGTTTGTTTTCTGCTCTGATGGGAAAATAAATATTTTCAAGGCTTATCAAAAATCAAGCCATTGCTAGGGAATCTGTGAGCTTTGTGCTTTCTTACAGATTAGGATTATTATTTATCTCGAGTATTTGATTAGTGCTAATAAAAGAAAGTAGTTTTGGCATTTTGAATGGCATTTATTTTCCAATTTTCTACAATTTACTTCAGTCAATGCAAGAAAATGATCTTTAATTCTTGTTTTCTTGTTTTTTCCTCATTCTCATAACTTCTGACATTTCCCTTGATAATCCTCTTTATTAAAGTTAACAAATGTTAGCAAGTGGAACAAAAGAGGCAAGTCCAAGTATAATCAATTTTCTTCTCTTTTCCAGTACTTGTACATTCTCATGTTCCTTGCCCATGATATTAACAAAAATAATGTTTATAATGATTTTCTTCCTACTGAACATTTTTCTTTATATATTATACCCATTATCTTATTTGCAATAACACATGAGTACCATAGGTTAGGGATTATTTGCTATGTTTTAGAGGCAAATTGCCTCTAAAGAGTATGTATTTCAGAGATGTTATGTAAAGCTAAATTCCATTTTTCCTAGCCTTTATAACAGTTAAAATGGTATTTTCCTTTTTCGTTTTTTTGTTGTTGTTGTTGTTGGTGGTGGTGGTTTTATTTTGTTTGTTTGTTTTTTGTTTTTCTAGGTAGGGTCTTGCTGTAGCTGAGGCTGACCTGCAATTCACTATGTAGTCTCAGGGTGACCTCAGATTCATGGTGATGCCCCTCCTTCTCTCTCCTGATGCTGTGATTAAAGGATGGCACCACCACATCTGGCTGGTTAAAATAGTAATTTAATTTTATCATATTATTTATCTGTTTATAGGGTAAATTTCAAATATTTAAAGAAGGTTACTAGTGATAATAAGCAAATTAGGCACAAAAACGGAACTATATAAGGAGCTTGGAATAAGTCTAATTATACATGTCATTTGAGATGTGTGGCTAACATGCATCATAGATATGCCATTAGTTTTATAGCAGTGTGATACATTAAGAAATCTAGTTTTCTATCATTTTTTATGTCCTACATTTATAACAAATTGTTGTTAGAGATAAGATCTCTTCTCAGTTGTGGCATCTGATTAATGTTTTTTCAAGATAAGTGGCTCTACCAAGCCTGTAGGATATCATACATTCTCAATATCATTTTGTCAGGAGTTTACACCAAGAATTTTATAGACTATTTCTCAGATAACTGGTCAGAGCTTCATCACCAGACTTCAGTCAACAGAAGTAAGATTATGGGAGTTGTAGGGTGAAACTGAGGAGCTGACTGATTCTTTGAGTATGGGTAAATTGAGGGACATCTCTGCTAAGGGGTCAATAACAGTACTTTTGAGATTGTGCCAATTGCTTCATGCCTATCCATTCAAATGTCAGTCTAAAACCAAACCTGCGATGAAAAGGCAATTCATTGTGATATACTTGGATGAAAGAAAGCCTAGCCACATCCTCAGTTTACTACGATGAACTGTTAACTTCACTTGCAGGACCAACCAAATAAATCAAATATGGGTAGGATAAATTGATATGATTCAGGACTCTTTCAAAGGGAGGTTATGTTAGAAAAGCCTAAAAATTATATGCTTTTATCTCTTGGGTTCCTTTGGAAATTATAGATATATATTTTTATTTCTATAGGGAGATTGCAAGAATGTTTTTTATTCAAAACAGTGGTTGTATCATATAGATTTACATATAATATACTCTGGTAGTTTGAATGTTTGGCCCAACAGACTCAGTCATTTTTGACTAATCTTCCTACTTGAGCCCCTAGCAGGAAGACTCCTTCTAGAGAGAACATACCACTGAGGGTGGATCTGATTTCAGTCCATAGATTTGTAGAGAGCAGTTTTAGCTCTGGAAGTTTGTGCTTGCTTGTGGTGCTGGGTCTTTGGTAGATTTTCCCTGATTGGACCTCGGAAAGGGGGCTAGCTTCTTTTGCCATTCATGGAACTTAGCCCTGATCCATAAGCCTGAAATAAACCCCTTTCTGCCATAAACTGTAGATGGTTGGATGTTCATCCCAGCAATGTGGAGCTGAGTACATAATGTAATTTGGTACCAAATAAGTGGGGTATTGTTGCTGAGATGAATCTGAACATGTGGATTTTGGTCTTTTGCAATTTGTGTGCTGCAGGAATTTGGATGGACTTGGTACTAGGACTACAGAATTCTTACAGTGTGATAAGTCAAATTTTATAGGCTATTCTGGTAAGAGTTTGAAAATGCTAATTGCAGAGAGAATTATGTTGGCTTATAAACTTTAAAGACAGCAGAGAAGTTTGTTGGAACTGGACTACTGGCATAAAGGCTGGCTGTGTTCTTCGGTCCAAGCCCTAATAATTTGAGCAAGCTTGTATTTAAAAGTAATGGACTGGTGTGCTTGGCTAAAGGTATGAAACTGAATGATGTACAGTTTATCACGGAAAAAAAAATCATGCAAGTTTAAAGTTACAGGCAGAGAGACTGACTTTACATTGGTAAAGCTGCTATTGTTAAACAGGTTACTACCATTGAGCATGGGCCAACTTTACATTGAAAAAAATGGAAAAGATGCCTGAGGGTGGTGTCCACCCAGTAAAGGCTGAATGAATAGGAATGCAAACTTTGAAAGGAGGTGACTGAAAGAAAGAATTCTGAAGGCTCAAGGTTAAAGTCTCCCCTCCCCCGGGATAACAATGACTATGTTATTGCACAACTGGTATGAGTTTTGGAAGCATGAAAAAAAAAAATGTTTGGAAATGTGTCATGAAGTGCACATAGTTGTCAGAGCCATTGGTGAGATGCAACATGTGAAGCAGAGTGATGCCCCTGTGTAGAGACCAGTGAGGACATTGTCTGAAGTTCCAGAAGCCATTAGTAATATGCTGAATGGGGAACAGAGTTGAAATGAACCCTGATATGGAGACCAACAGGGCCATTGTAGGAGGGGACCATGGTTTGTAGTGGGGTTCTGAAGATGTTTTGTATGTACACGACTGTGCAACAGCTACATGAAACGCTGGTGGCTCAGGATGAAAGTTTTCATCTAGCTACTAAGCCGAACATGAAGGGAAAAAAACCCGAAATTCCAAGAAACTTTCATCACTAGTTATAAATGTAGTCTTGAACTGCAGATATTTGATGTCTACCTGAAGGTTACTATTTTTTGCATTGGCACAGTCTCTCCTTGTTATGTCTTTTGCAATGAAAATGTTTATTCTGTTCCATTACATGTTGAAAGTATATAACTTGTTTTGATTTTATAGTACTTACAGTTACAAGACAGATGAGACTTGGGACTTTGAATAGTCATAAAGTTAGTAAAGCTTAGAGGGACTTCTGAATTTACACTGAATGCAATTTGCAGGGTAAGTTTATCATGAGTCTATGGAGGCCAGGGGTGGAATGTGGTGGCTTGAATCTTTGATCCAATAAACTCATTCATATTTGATTAAACTCCCTACTTGAGCCACTATCAGGCAGATTCCTACTAGATGGAGTATGTCATTGGGAGCAGAACTGATTCCAGCTCAAAGTTGTGTGGAGAGCATTTTGAGCTCTGGAGGTTTTTGCTTGCTTGTGGTGATGACTATTTGGTATTCTCTCTGCTTGTATTTAAGAAAGGGAAATAGCTTCTTCCACAGTTGTTGGAATTTCCCCTGGATATGTGAGCCTAAAATAAATCTGTTTCTCCTAAACTGTGTCAGGTTGGATGTTCATCCTAGAAATGTAGAGCTGACTGTAACAAATACTTAATGTATATATTTATGTATCTGTTGTGAGCACATGAAAGGAAAACAATTTTACATATTGATGATTTCTCTGATTTCTCACATTTATGCTCTGGAAGTATGCATTTTAAAGCAATTGTAGCTTTAATAGACTATGTTCTGATTATTAATATTTCTTCCACTGATCCCTAAATTTCTTAAAATTATTCCAGTATCCCATACAACAACAAAATTTTGGTAGGTTCCATGTGAACCTGAGATACAATTTTTTTTCCAATCGATTTGAGAATTGTGTTTGTGTATATTTCTTGTATTTCTGATTTTATTCTAATTTTGAAATATATCTGCAATTCAACACTTCTTTGATTTATTGGGCTTGTTAATCATTGCTTTACCTGATACTAGTACTGTTTCTTAAATGTTTTTTATTTATTTGAGACAAAGAGAGATAGAGAGAAAGAGGCAAGCAGAGAGAGTAAGAATGGGTGTTCCAGGACCTTGTGCTTGTGAACAAGCTCTAGACATATGAACAACTTTATGCACCTTGTTTTATGTGAGTACTTCTGAATTAAATGTGAATAATCAGGCTTGGAAAGCAAGTGCCTTTAAATGCTGAGCCATCTCCCCAGCCCCCAGCACTACTTTATAACTGATATTTATGCTCCTGAACAATTGAAGTGTCCTTGAAAATAGTATCTTATATAATAACTAAATATGTATAGATTTCTCCCTTATTATATATAGGAATATATTTATATCTTATGGATATAATGGATATTTAAACATTTCTACATATATTGTTGCTTAAAAACAAAAGTATTCCAAATATCTGATATTTGGTAATTTGTTACTGAAAGTATATTATGCATGCATAATGCATTGAAGCAATAAATGGGAATTTTATTCAAAAGTGTGTATAGATATTTATTATTTTGAAGAAAAGGCACTGGAAATTTTATATATTAAATACCAATCTGATACTTTTTATATATAATACAAAATATATTATGAAGTTTAGGGTATAGCTTTGTCTATAATAAATAATTTGACTATTCATCAGAGATATATATTCATACAATGTGATTAAATTTAGGTATGAAATTTTAGTTTTGTTTGTAATTTATACCCCTATGATTGAGAATGATTTTTCCCAATTAAATCGTAAGTTCTATGCTTTCAAGAGATATTTTCCGTAAGGTATGCATTAGTTACTTTTCTCATTGTTGTGACCAAATGGCCAACAAGAAGCAAATCAAGGCAGGAAAGGTTTAGATTGGCCTACATTTCCAGACAAAGCCATCATGATGAGGATAGCATGGAGGCAGAGATCTGAAGAAGCTGGTCACATGGCATCCACAACCAGAAAGCAGAGAGAGATAAACTGACCTCTCCTGCTTCTGCAACCCAGTGCATCTAGCTATGGAATGGGGGCTTAGAGTGGATCTTCCCACCTCAATTAGCTTAATCTAGAAATCCCTCACAGATGAGCTCAGCGATTTGTGAATCTAAATCCTGTCAAATTGACCACTGGTATTAAAAGGTTATTTATAGACTTTAGTTCATAGTATATAAAAAATATCATTACGCTGAGATTTTGCAGCATTTTACAATAACTAACACTCCACTGGTTTTTAAATGATTTTTAAAAGTGATGCAGTGATATTTCTCAAGGAACCTTTCAAGTATCATTAGTATTTGATGATTTTAGAACTGAAAGACTTCACATTGCTGATATTTTATTTTTCTTTCTTTTTATTGTTTTTTTGTTTGCTGATAGTTTTAACATATGAACATAAACTTAGTTAAACATGTTCCCATTATTCTATCTTTTTGTCCCCTTTCTCCTGCTCTCATCACCTGAGGATCCTCCCTACTAATGTAGTCTTTCCTCTATTTTTTCTCTCATTCCTTTTTTATATACTTATTTATGCTTTAAACATTTTCCAAAAGAATCAATGTAAATAATGCAATGGTTAGACACCAAAGCAAACTCAATAAATTACTCTCCTTTTGTCTGCATATAAAATCTGTATTTTTGTTATATTGTGCAAACTTATGCTCCCTTAAATTAAATCCCTTGGGCTCAAATCAAGTCACCACCTTAATTTCAAACTATACCACATAGAAAGCAAAATAGCTTATACGTTTTATTGCTTATTAACACAATTTGTAACTGAATAAGAAGTTTCATGCCTTGGAGTCATTGAACTCTTTTTACTAGGGCTATATGGTTTGAAACCCAGTTTTTTTTTATTTGATTCATTGGACTTTGGTTGGACCTAGAGTGTAATAACATCTAAATGGTTATAATTCTATTTTTTACCTTTTTACTGTATTCATGTTATATGTGCATATGTAGTAAATACCATACCAAAAACATGTTAACGGATTTGAAAATATCTTATGTTTTTCTTTAGTTTTATTTTAAAATAATATAGCCTTAGCCAAATGAATGAGTCAGCTTTTTTTTTTTTCTATAGATGAAACTCAAAGCCAACTATGAACTACGTGACACAGGCAGGTTATCCTTAATTAAAAGAGAAATAAAATGAGCTCACTCTATGAGATAGTGGCATAGTATATTTGCCATTAATATGTTAAGTTTCCAGGGGGAGTTGAAAACCTACAGCCAAAGCATTGGCTGATGGTTACCTTACTGTATGTTTATGTGTGTGTTCAGGTACCTTGAATCTTATGTCAGTATGTGATATTCATTGTTATTATCATTGTTTTTACTTGAATATATATACATGTATATATATATATGTATATATATGTATGTATATGTATGTGTGTGTGTATATATATATATATATATATATATATACACATTAATCCAAATATATACAACTTTAATACTATATTGGTAGGAGTCTAGTGTGAAATAATCTCATAGGTAAAAGAGCCTAGTATTTGTGTAATTATACACATTCTGCATGTATGTATGTATGCATCTATATATATTTTTTAAATTTTTATTTATTTGCAAGGAGAGGGCGAGAGATAAAAGAGAGATGGAATGATGGACAATAGGCATGCCAGGGCCTGTAGCCACTGCAAATGAACTCCAGATGTATGTGCCCCTTGTGCATCTGGCTTCTGTGGGTCCTAGGGAATCAAACCTCAGTCCTTTGGCTTTGAAGGCAAACACCTTAACTACTAAGCAATCTCTCCAGCCCAGCATCTTTAATTTTATTTCCAGAATGCACATCCTAATCCTATGCTTCCACCCATCATTGGCCCTCATGCCATCTATTTAGCCAATGTCTTTCTTTAATTTCAAAGTTCCTGCATTGTTGAATGGAAGTCATTTTAAGAATTCACTTATATTCTCAGATATAACAAACATGAAAAAAATCTGTACTTACAATGTCTTGCTCCAGTGTCTTTTTAAATGAGTTCTGTACTTAGTATACAAAATAATGTTTTATCATTAAATGTTCATTCATGGGTATCTTTGCCTCTTGCCAAGATTGTTTTCCATGTCCTTTTCATATAGAATGCCATCATGCAATACAAGACTGTAGTAGTATGCTTGATGTTCCTTCTTGTGGTTTCAGTGGTTTCAAAGTATGTTTTGCCACCTCTCAAATAGGCAAAATGTATGCCAGGAAATTAGAGATCTTTGTCTTTATTTTATTTTATTTTTATGTTCCTTTAGTGTTATTTTATTTCTGCAAAATTACATAGAAAACATTTGCATTTGGATGATTTTTCACAGACCTCTCTATTACAACATTGAACCCTTCATATCTTTCATATATATATATATATATATATATATATATATATATATATATATATATCAAGGAGAGAGAGAAAAAAAATGGATGTTCCCAGAGGTTTTAGTCACTGAAAATGAACTCCAGATGCATGTGGCTTTACATTGTTACTGGGGAATTGAATCCTCTTATTAGGCATTGTAAGCAAGAACCTTAACTACACTTAGCTATCCCTTCAGCTGCTACATTGAATTTGTAATACCATTTGTAATACCAGAATATCTCATATAAACTTAGTACCCTGAGGCAGTTGATTCATTTAGATATCTATTTTTAAAATAGATTTTAATGGTTTGATGGAGTTTTTTTGTAAGTTTTACTTTTTAAACAAATAGGTAGTTTCTTAATAATGGTGATAATGGTTTTTCGTAACATCTATGAGCAATTATGGATGCATCAAAACAAAACATATATGAAAATGCTATATGTATTTGTTTAATGTATAAAACTTCATAGATTTGGGGCTTAGGAATATATGATTCCTTGTCTCATAAAATATTAAATGTTTATTAAGTACCACACACCCTTCTATTATTTCATCACTTAACTCATTTTATTTTGCAAACCACTGTATACTTTTGATGATACTGTTTTTGTTTTTCTTTATATGGGTGACAAATTTGATTTTAGAAAGTTGTAGGTAGATATATCAAATCCTAGCCTTCCCAATCCTGGAATCCAGAGTTTTGTTCCCAAGGTTTGGCTGCCAGTCATTAGAAGGAAGAAATTTCCCACAAAGACTTGAACTTTATCCAACTTTATCCTTCAAGTACATCAACATATAAAAGAGAAGAATGGAGCTTCTTATGCAGAGCTTTAGGAATCCTCTCCCAAAAAATATCCCTTGTGAAATTTTTATGAACCATTGAAAATATTCAGGGAGCTTTTATCAAATGCACAGATTATATAGGTGACAAACATTGAAACAACAATGTCACATCTTAAGTGACATACTATGGTAGGAAAAGGAACAATAGAAGAAATTCTATAATAAATACATCATTGATAAAGGTTAGATAGTGCCCTTGAATCCAATGAACCTTGAAACTGGCATTGCACAGAACAGAGCAGTGTTACAACAGCATGAAAAATTTATTCAGGATTATAATAGAGACTAGCTCTATGTAGTGGTACCCTAAAGCAAATTCAGTCTTTAGGAGGTCATGTTAATATGTGCTACCTGATTTATTGAGTAATCTTACCTTGGGTAGGTGATTCTGAATTACTTCCTGATTAATAATTTCATCCATGCTTGTGTAATCCTTTCCGTGCTTTAATGTTCTTGTTAAAGACTTTAAAACTTCTTTGATATCTATTGCTATTAAAATTCAGTAAAAACCTTGACCTCAAATTTGTATGCTGATCTCTTTTTACTTTTGATCAAGACAGTGACATCTTTGTATGAAGAAAAGTGAGAAAAGGCTTGGCAGAAACGTCCCCCCCCCTTTCCCTCCTAGTTATAGCTGCTATGCAGTGTTACTCCAGACAAGAGAGCAAAAGGTGTATTATGTCTATTTTTAAGTATTCTTCTTTATTTATATCAGCTGCTTCTTTCACTTGAGTGTGCCAAACTCATGGGGTTTCTTTGTGAACTTTTTGGAAAGTCCGTTGTATCTATCTCTGCTATGGGAAACCTATTTCAACTCAAATTATTCTCAATAATAGAGAAAAATATGTGCTCTCACCTCTATGATTTCATGCTTTTGAAGTCTCCACACTGAGTAGCTCTAGCCTAACTATAAGTTGTGCATTGGTTTGACTTGTAGAAAACTTTTAAATAACAGCCAAGTCTTTGGCTCCTCCACTGAGAACTGCTTGGAAGAAATGTTTAGAGTGCCGACTTCTACCTGAAAGACTAGAGCAAGGATTACCAAATGAGCCTAATGAATTTTTAAGTAAGGCAGTCTTCATATTTTTGTATGTAATATTCCTTTTATTCTATTCCTTTTAGAAGACCCAAAGTAAAGCCTTAGTCTATTTTTGTTTTAAGGCACCTCAAGTATTTCAGCTAGGATTGGATTACCTTGCTTAGAATCCCAAAGTTTCATATAGTTAATACACATTAAAACAGACACTTTAATAATCATGCTGTTATGCTTAACAGTTTATAGCAAAGGTAAGTAGAACATATGCATATTATTGTTCTTAGTGTGCAGAAATAACTTCACATAAAACTTGAAGTTTATGTTCATTTGATGATAGGTTGCTTCAGACCTTCAAACCTGGGCATGCCTTATTGGAGCGGTTACTTCCTACTTCTGAAGGACACTAGTCAAATGAAATAAAGGGTTAAGACACATTGGAGGCAATAAAAGAGAATAAGATCATCTTTGAAAATGGCAGTAATACCTTCCAAGGCAAACTTTTGGCAGATCATGTCAGCATACACTGTGTGCATCTGTGTGAGTGTAAAACAGTTGGAGGGGGTCAAGTACTCTTCAGAGTCACGCTAGAGTCCCTTTATACTTATTTCCCAAATCAAGTAGCAGTTGCATATAGTTTTATCATTTTCCCATGTGTACTTTCTAAATAGCTAGTTCTCAGAGGACTTTGCTTTTAGTAGATTTACCCACTGTAGAAATGTCATTCTCCAGGTAGCTTATACATAGTAGAAGTATGTTGTGGATGCTTGGAAGCCCAAGTTTAAGTACCTGAAGATGTGTCTGCTGATGGGCTGCATCCACATTCATAGTCAGTTCAGAAGGAGCTAGCTTTTTCTCCTGGGCTTCTTTTCTAAAGTTATTATCTCAGCATATGGACTGCATTCTAATGATACAATTATCTCTCTAAGTCCCTACCTCCCAAGACCATTTCCATGGGCATTAAGAATTTAACATATGAGCAGGAGGATGGTTACAGGAACAAAGCCATTCAGATAAGAGCAATTGTCATAGAAAAACTGTCAGATGATGAGGGATGTCTCACATTTGATTCCACATGACCAATTAACTATAGGTACCCAAAGGTTTTGGGAAGACTTCTTTGAGGAATAGCAACATTCAATTTAATATCTAGTAAAATAATGTAGAAGATGTTTGCTTTACTGCATAAGCAAAGAGTCACTGATAATCTAGCACCTAAAAGTCAATATCTAAAAAACTAAAAGTGGAATATATACACAAAGAAGAATAAGGCCCAAAAAGATCCTAAGAAACAGAAGTATTAAAATTAAACAAATGTAGCGACAAAAATATAAGGTAAAATTTAATGAACTATCATAAACAAAACTGTAAATATTTTATAGCATTTAAACTGACAACACATAACACTTCTACAATTCATATATAGATAAAACTTTGGTGGTTTTGTTTTATTTTGAAGTAGGTTCTTGACATATATAGTCCAGGTTGGCCTCCAACTTGCTACCCTCCTGTAGCAGCACTCTGAGTGTTGGGATTGAAGGTGTGTGCCATGATTCAGAACAAATAAAATTTGTTTGATTCTTATTATTTAGTCACAATGACTCTGGAGCTTTCATTCCCGTACCTTTCTTTATCCTATGATGATAGGAGTATTACAGTAATGTTTCTCATATAGCATATACTGTTTTCAGAATTTGGTATACTATCATGAACATTTTTTACCTTTTTATCTGTTTATCTTAAACCTTATCAGAAATACTATCCAATATTTTGTTAGATTTTGGTAGCTATGTATCTCATAGCTATATTAAATATGGATTGTTCTGATGTTTTACTCTATATAGGAAGGTTTGGACATCTATTGTCATATACTTTTGCAATGTTTTATACATCTTCTTAGGATATTACCAAAAACAAATTATCAGGTTAATGAAGTTAATTTTTTTCTGTTTTGTATATTAAAATAGGAAACTAGTTTCTGTGCATAAATTGATGTTATCACACAGGAAAACATCCACCTCACAATATTTTTATTATTTAGTACTCAACATTTTAATATTATAAAATAAAGGAAATTGTTATTTCATTATTTATCAGATTTGTATAAGGGACAAATTAGTGGATTAATGAAAATTAGTTGAACATCTTTTGAATACATAAAAAATGCAGTTGCATGTCTTTCACAAACAATATTTGGATATGTTTTCACTTTTTCATAGTAGGAAATTTAGTACTTTGTAGAAGTTTATAGATGGCATTCATAAAAAAAATAGCCACCTTTAATAGGTGTTATGTGTCCAGGAATTTATCCATGTCCTCCATATTATCCAGTTTCATGGAAGAGAGGTTTTTGAAATAAATCCTGACGATTCTCACAATTTCACTTATGTCTGTTATGATCTCTCCTTTTACAATTCGAATTTTGTTAATTTGAAGAATCTCCTTTTTTTTTTTTTTTTTTTTTTTTTGCTTGATCCAATGGGCCAGGAGTTTGTCAATCTTGTTTATATTTTCAAAGAACCAGCTCTTTGCTTTTTCAATTTTCTTAATTGTTTTCTTACTTTCCAATTCATTGATTTCTGCTCTGATCTTAATTATTTTTTTTCCTTCTAGAGCATTTTGGGTTGGACTGTTCTTGCTTTTCCAGTGCCTTTAGGTGGATGGTTAGGTTATTGATTTGGGATTTCTCTGTCTTTGTTATGAAGGCATTTAGTGCTATGATGGACTTCTACAATATATTATAAAAATAATACCCCATGATCAACTTGGTTGCTTTCTGGGGATGAAACGGTGGTTCAAAACAAATCACCAAAGGTGGTACAGAACATAAAGTTAATCAAGATAAAAAAAAAAAGCATATGAGCGTCCTATAAATTTCTGGACACATACCACATACAAAAGCAAAACTCAGAGCAGATTAATCTCGTAAACAAACCTATCACACTCATTGAGATTGAAAAAGTAATAAAAAACCTCCCCCAAAAGAAGAGTCCAGGACCAGATGGCTTCTCAGCTGAATTCTATCAAACTTTCATCAGCCTAATTCCAAAACCAGGCAGAGATGCCACAAGAAAAGAAAACTACCAGCCTATTTCGTTGATGAATTTAGATGCAAAGATCCTGTAGAAAATCCTCGCAAACCAAATCCAACAATACATTAAAAGCATTATCCACCTTGATCAAGTGGGATTCAACCGAGGTATGCAGGGATGGTTCAACAAATGGAAATCTGTCAATGCAATACAACATAAACAAGGTTAAAAACAAAAACCACATGATCATGTCGATAGATGCAGAAAAGACCTTTGACAAAATGCAATGTCACTTCATGATCAAAACATTGGAGAGAATTGGCATGGTTGGTTCATATCTAGCATAATTAAGGTGATACACAAAGCTCCTAAGGCCCAAATAATACTTAATGGAGAGAGACTGGAGGAATTCCCATTGAGATCAGGAAAAGACAGGTGTGTTCAATCTCACGTCTGCTCTTCAATATAGTACTGGAAGTCCTACATCAAGCAATAAGACAGGTGAAGGAAATAAAAGGTATACAAATTGGAAAGGAAGAAGTTAAGTTAGCTCTATTCACAGAGGACGTGATTCTTTATGTGACAGACCCAACAGACTCCATCCCAAAACTCTTGAAAGTGATTAACTCGTTTAGCAAAGTAGCATTATACAAAATCAATGCACAAAAATCAGTAGCCTTTCTATATGCAAATGACAAAGATACAGAGAAAGAAATAAGGGATATGGTCCCGTTTTCAATAGCAATGAAAATAATAATAAAATAAAATACCTTGTAATAATGTTAACCCAGGAAGTGAAAGATCTATACAATGAAAGCATAAAAACACTCAAAAAAGAAATTGAGGAGGACTTGAGAAAATGTAAATACCTCCTATGCTTCTGGATGGGCAGAATTAACATTGTGAAGATGGCAATCCTACCAAAGGCAATATACAGATTTAATGCAATTCCAATTAAAATCCCAACACTCTTTTTCACAGATATAGAAAATATGATCTCAAAGTTCATACGGAAAAGCAGAAGGCCTCGGATATCCAAGCATATCCTCAGCAAAAGAAATACCTCTGGAGGCATCACCATACCTGATCTAATGCTATATTACAAAGCCATAGTAATAAAAACAGCATGGTACTGTCATAAAAACAGGAGTATAGAGCAATGGAATAGAATTGAGGACTCGTACTTTGGGTCAAGCAACTGCAGCTACTTGTGTAGATATACCACAACTTAGTTATCCATTCTTCTAGTGATGGACAGCTGGGTTCCAGCTCTTAGCTATAACAAATTGAGCCACTACAAACACGGTGGAGCAAATGTCTCTGGACTCAGGGATATAGTTTTAGGGTGTGTGCCCAGTAAGGGAACAACTGGGTCTGTTGGTAATTCTACAGTCAGATTTTTCAGGAGTCTCATATTGCTTTCCAAAGTGGTTGTACCATCTTACATTCTGACCAACAGTGGCTGAGGGTTACTTTTTCTCCACATCCTCACCAGCATTTATTTTCATTTGATTTTTGATGCTTGCTATCCTTACTGGGGTAAGGTGGAATCTCATAGTTGTTTTAACTTGCATTTCCCTGATGATTAGGAATGATGAACATTTCCTTAGGTGTGTGTTTGCCATTTGTATTTCTTCCTCTGTGAACTGCCTGTCCAGCTCTTTGCCCCATTTTGTGAGTGGGTTGTTTGATTTTTTATTGTTTAGGTTTTTGAGTTATTTGTAGCTTCTAGAGATTAGGCCACTATCAGTTGGATATTCGGCAAATATTTTCTCCTATTCTATGGGTAATCTCTTGGCTTTGCTTATTGTATGGTAGGCTGTGAAGAAACTATTCAGCTTCAAGTGATCCCATTGGTTGAGTGACTGCTTAAGATCCTGTGCTAATGGGGGTTTATTCAGGAAGTCTTTTTCCATTCCCATATCATGGAAAGTTCCTCCTATATTTTCTTCTAGTAGTAGCTGAGTTTCTGGTCTTATATTGAGGTCTTTGATCCATTTGGACTTGAGTGTTGTGAATGGTGAGATGTGTTGATCAAGTTTCTATTTCCTGCATGTGGTTACCCAGTTTTTCTAGCATCATTTGTTGAAGATGCTGTCATTTTTCCAGCCTATATTCTTAGGGCCTTTGTGAAATGTAGTTGAAGAAATACAAATGACAAACACAGACTTTGAAAATGACAGAAAGATAATTGCAGCATAGTCTCACTCATCTATAGCACCTAACCTGAATCTACCCAAGATGCCAACATATCCAACAAGTATCTTGAGGACTAGACAATAGGGTGGGGGGGGGGAAGGGGAGGAAGGGGTGGAGGACACAAATCTAGACCTAAATGGCAATGGTACCATAAAATTCTACATCCTAAAAGGCAGACCAAATGGTTGAACCTTCACTAGTCCCTTAGAGGGAACACCTGAGTCACAAGGCACTGGAGCAGGTATGATGAAGTCTGACCTTAATCTTCCAAAGCTTATCTCTCTCTCTCTCTTTTTCTCTCTTTCTATCTCTTTCTTCTCTCTAACTATGTATATTAGTCTTTTTCTTCCTTCTCTTAGTGGGCACTGAACTGTAACTTGCAGTACCAGCAGGTGGCTATCATCAACAATAAGCTTTTGATCAGAGACACCTACAAGGTTTACTAAAAGAATGACAGATCTCTGTCAGAGTACTTGATGACCTACCAAAGGTTAGTGGTAAGACCTTACTGATGAAGACACCATATGCAGTTGACATGTAATGTGGAGTGACATGGCTGGAATCTGGAAGAGAGTCAGTCCCCAGATAGTCAGCATATCTAGTGCCAGAAGGTGCTTCATGTGTGATGGATGGAAATGACCAATATCTGTCCAACCAACTTATGGTCTAATGTACTTAACAGCAAATAACCTGTTGTGATGCTCACACAAGTGCAGTAGGAGCACACAGCCGTGTTGGTAAACCAACTACTCTTGATTTGGCTAACTGATCCACAAAGTGGAAAGTGACCCATAGCTGGAGCTGGGAAACAAGTCAGAACCATATCCAAACATGAACCCTCTCTCCATTATCAAGCTACCACCAATCATGGGATACAAGAGGCCTACACCTATTAAATTATTTTTAAAAATAAGGGTTATCCTACATGTCTGGTGCTAACTTTACTCTCCATTTGAGAGTCTGCTTCTGTTTTACATATAGATGCAGATCCTCAGGAGAGAATCACCTCATCATACCTCAAAAGTGCCCCAGCTGAAACTAAGAATAATTGGTGAAACAACCAAGGGTGCTGACCCGTATGCCTCAACAAGGAGGGGAAAGAGGGAGGGGATAGGACATGGACAGACCTAACAATGGGACCAACTAAACTGTGTTCACTGAGTACAAAACTAATTTATAAAAAAATTAAAATAAAATAAAATGAAATAATAGCCACCTTGAAGCTGGAGAGATGGCTCAGCAGTTAAAGGCACTTGCTTACAAAGCATGCCAGCCCAAGTTCAATTCCCAAGCCTCTCACATAAGCATGTACAGACATTCATTAGTAGCAGCAAGAGACCCTGGCTTACCCATACAGAAATACTCACACAGATACATACAAATAATACATTTTTGAAATGGCAATAAATAATAGCCAGTTATCTATCATAACTTAAAACTATCCTATTTATACTGTAGGATAATATGCAAATTTTTACGTGCAGTGTTATATAATCCCTGTTTACTATTGTTGTATATAAATTACTCCAAATTCATTTGAATCTCATCCCAGTCAAAAGTTTCTAATGCTTTATTCACTCTTTCTTCCTATTACATTTAATTATGTGTCATGGCTTCAGAGTTCCAAAATTAAGAGGAATAATTTAGTCAGTGAGAAAACATGGCTTCTTGTGGGAATGTACCTTTATCAAAGCAATTGGATCAAAGCTGTCTTTGAATCTTAGAGAAAGCAATTAGAATTAAAAGAAAACTGGAATGTTGGCTCAAAGGAAGATCATGTAAAATTTAATTCATCTTGATTCAGAGTTTGTAATCTCCCATCACCACGTATCAAATATGTCACCCCATTAAAACTGATTTTGTTTACAACTTTCCTAAGCTTATTACTGTTTGTTAGAAACAAAAGTTTTGTTTTGCATAGAAAATAATTTCAGACCCTTTTTAAAAAACAATAAAAGCATTGTATCTGAACAATATCACTTTGATCTTTTAAACACTGTCCATGTGAATACCTTGCTAGTTAATATGGACTGTCACTAAGCATGCCCCTCATGACACCTGTATTCTGACACAGGCTTGCTTAAGTGTTAAAAAGAAAACAATATATATTATCTCAAAGATAACAGATGAACATCACTCAGTTGGCACTGAAAATCAATTAAGCTAAACTGGCCCATCTCTAAAATTGAGGAGGGGAAAATGGTGGATGTTTGCTTCATTAATTTTCACTGCTCATTGTTACATTCTCTCTCTCTCTCTTTGTTTTTTCTTTATTCTTGGTCTTTTCATCTTTATTTTTGTGTTTGTGTTTTGTTTGTTTTGAAAAAAATATTTATGGCAGAATTTTAGCTCAGTGAGGTCATTTTCACTTACTTTATTTTTCTGCTAGGATGATATCATTTCTGTTTCAACATTTTGAATGTTATTTTCCTGAAGACTCTCATAAATATAATTTTTGTTTTTGTGACATATAAATCAGATATTTTATATAAAATATTAATCTAAAATTGAAAATTTGAAAAAAATAAATTACAGTAAAATTTCAATATATTTGTGTGGTTATGTAAGAGGAGAATATTTTTGCTTGTTCACACTTAAGGGATCATAATTTAATAAACATGTCACCAGCAGCTGTTGTTGAACAATATATTTTGTGATCAAGGAGTACAACTCAGTTATGTTTATCTTAGTGTGTTCTGCCATTATAAGTCCTGTTTTGTTAGAAAATGAACTCTAAATTGGAGACCACCTTGACGATATAGATGGACAGAGAGAAGATAGGTCCTCATTAATCTTCCATTAAATGGTATTTCCAATTAATGAGACTGTTTCAGTCACACTGGTGAGTTCTCAGGGGAAGGTGAACACTAGTTCATCTTAATATTAATGATTCTCATTTAAACACCAATAATGGTCAGTTGTCATTTTAGATCCAGGGAGTATTCATGCCAACCTTGAAAATATAGGAAAGGCTCAAGTCAAGATTTTAAAAACTAAAATCATAAAAATTATTTGACTTCCAAGTAGTTAGAGTTTTTGACTATATCATTTTGACATAATACACATGGAATAAAATTAGAAGTTATGTTCATTTCCTGACATTTTGGTGGATGTGATCAGGATAGGAATAATGAATTGAGTTAAATAGACATTATGAAAAATATAGAAGAGGCAATTCAGTGTTATGAAGCAGTGACATAACTTTGAATAAATATACCTTCATAATTTTGATTAAATTGAGTTTTGGTCTCAAGATTAAATGATGACTTTGTTGACCATGCATAATGTTCCTGGGTGAATAACACTGATATCTAATTTATGGAATTTGAGTGATATATGTCTACTTTCACAAAATTAATTTCAAAATAGCCTAAGAATATGCCTTCAGTCTCACCTAGAAATTTTGGTTTTGGTAGTTCCTCTAAGAAGATTCATAGCTGTTTGAGTTTTATTATAGTCAGAAATGAAATACTGATCTAATTCTGTATTAGGTTGTCTTCTGATTTTGTTTTCTGAGTGCCAGTCTGTGTTTTCAATGAATGTTTGACATTTTCTAATTATTGTTGAATCACTATATGTTCATGGAATCTGTCTTAATTTTTTAACAGTTAAAAATAAAAGTTGTTACCAGGTGTGGTGGCGCATGCCCTTAATCCCAGCACTCAAGAGGCAGAGGTAGGAGGATTGCTGTGAGTTTGAGGGCACCCTGATATTACATAGTGAATTACAGGTCAGCCTCAACTAGAGTGAGACCCTACCTCAAAAAAACAAAACAAAACAAACAAACAACTACAACAAAAAAAAACAAAAAAAAAGTTGTGAAAATTTCATGTGCAGGGCCTCTTCTTCCAGGAAATGTAGGGGAAAACTGTCTTTGGCTCCTTGGCTACCAAGTATTTGCTCCAAAAGTTTTCATTTAAATACAAGTAATGACTAATGTTACATAACCATACCTTATATATAGATATGCTGTGTATAACTAGTGTTGACATTGCCTTTTTCATGGCTACATCACAAAATTTATCAATAGTAAATTTATTTTTGTCTCTGCAGGCTGTCAGTTCAAGCTCTTAGGAAGTGATTTTTTTTTTTTCAGTTGGTAAGTACAGGATTGTTTTTGGTTTTATTTATTTTTTTTTCATTTTTATTTTTTATTTTATTTTTTTACAGTGAGTCTAGTACCATTATTGGGCTCATCCATGACCTACCCCCTCCCCTTGGCCCCTCCTTGTTGAGGTATACGGGTCATGCATTGTGGAGTTAGTCCACAGTTATGGGTAAGCTAAATGTCTCTGCATATCATGACCCAACATGTGGCTCTGACATTCTTTCCGCCCCCTCTTCCGCAAAATTTCCCTGAGCCATGTTGGGTCTGCTTCAGTGATGAGGTGTTGGGGTCCTCTGGGTCTCTGGCTCTCTGATTTGGTAGGAGTTGATTTTTCTCTGTGCTGATCTCCTTCCCCCTTGTGCTGGTATCCGGTTCATCAGGAAAACAGCTCCCTTGCTTGTTTCTCCAATTTTTCTTAGTTTCAGCTGGGGCCCTTTTGAGGTATGATGGGGTGGCTCTCTCCTTAGGATCTACATCTATCTGAAAAAGAGAAGCAGATTCTCCAACGGAGAGTAAGTTAGCATCAGGACAAATGAGATAACCCTTTTTTTAATAGAGAATTTAATAGGTGTAGGCCCTCTTGTAGCCCACAATTGATGGTAGCTTGATATTGGAGAGTGGGTTTATGTTTGGATATGGTTCTGACTTGTTTCCCAGCTCCAGCTATGGGTCTCATACCAATGAGGGGATCAGTTAGCCGAATTGAGAGCAGTTAGTTCCCCACCATGGCTGTGTGCCACCACTGCACTTGTGTGGGCATCACAAGTTATTTGCTGCTAAGTAGGTTAGACCATGCATTGCTTCGACAGATATTGGTCATTTTCCCCCAGTCGCCCATGTAGCACCTTCTGGCACTAGACGCGCTGACTGTCTGGGGACTAACTCTCTTCCAACTTCCAGCCATGCCATTCTAATTTGCATGGCAATCACATAAGGTGTCTTCAGCAGTAGGGTCTTATCACTAGCCTTTGGTGGGTCATCAAGTACTCTGACAGAAATCTGTCTGTCTTTTAGGAAACCTTGTAGGTCTCTCTGATTGAAAGCTCATTGTGGATGATAGCCCCATGCTGGTTCTGGGAGTTACATGTCAGTGCCCACTAAGAAAATGAGGAAAAAGATAACTAATATACAAGAGTAAGGGATAAAAGAGAGAGAGAGAGAGGGAGAGGGGATGTGAGGGAGGGAGGATGTAGAAGATTAAGGTTAGTCTTGATCATACCCTCTCCAGTGTCTTGTGGTTCAGGTGTTCTCTGTAAGGGCCTGGTGAAGGATCAGCCATTTGGTCTGTCTTTTAGTAAGTAGAAAATTATGGTACCATTGCCATTTGTGTCTAGATTTGTGTTTCCCACCCCTCTGATGCGCTCCCCTCCCTCCCCTTCCATCCTAGTGGCTAGTCTAGGAGGTGCTTGCTGGGTATGTAAGGTATCTTGGGTAGATTCAGTTTAGGTGCTGTAAATGAGTGCAACTATGTGGCGATTTTTTTTCTGTGATTGGGTAAGTTCACTGAGAATGATCTGTTCCAGGTTCAACCATTTTCCTCAAATTTCATTGTGTCATTTTTTCTTACTGCTGTATAGAATTCCATTGTGTATATATACCACATCTTAGTTATCCATTCTTCTAGTGACGGACATCTGGGTTGATTCCAGCTCTTAGCTATTACAAATTGAGCCGCTATAAACATGGTTGAGCAAATCTGTCTAGCCTGTGGCTTGAAGGTTTTAGGGTAGATGCCCAGTAAGGGAATAACTGGGTCTGTTGGTATCTCTATACTCAGCTTTGATTTTAAGCATAATTGTGAAAACATATGTGGTAGTTTAAATGTGTATGGATGCCCTTCATAATCTGAGGCATTTTTGATTAAGCATTGACTTTGTTTCTCCAGCAAGCACAGCCCTGCTGGAAGAGGTGTCACTGGGAACAGAAATTGTAGTCCCATCCTAAGGAATGTAAAGGAGCAGTACTGAGCTTTGGGTCTTCATGTTTGCTGGCAGTTTGGTGTTATCTCTCCTATGATCTATGGAAATAAACCAGCTTCTTCCATCAGTGATGGTGTTCCCCCTGAATTCTCTAAGCCTGAAATAAGTGTATTTTCTCCGATAAGCTGATTGTGGCTGGATATTTGTCCAACAACGTGAAAGTGATTGCCAGAATAAAATTGGTACTGAGAAGTGGGGTCCTTGCTTCCATGAATCTGATCATATGGGTTTTGGTCATTTTGAACTTGTGGTCAATAAGAATGTGGAAAGATTTGGTCCTTTGGCCTAGAGAAACCTGAAAGTATTATAAGCAGAGCTTGATGGACTATTCTGGTGAGAGTTTGAAAATGCTAAATGTAAAGAGAATTGTGGATATTGATGACTAGGCTTATGAACTTTGAAAGGGGAGAGAACTTTGTTGGAACTAGACTACTGCTGTAAAGGCTGCCTCTATTTTTCTGCCCATGCACAGAGAGTCTGATTTATTTTTATTTATTTATTTTTAAATATTTTTCTTTTTTTAAAATTTTTTTTGTTTATTTATTTGAGAGCGACAGAGAGAAGGAGGCAGAGAGAGAGAGAGAGAGAGAGAGAGAGAGAGAGAGAGAGAATGGGCACACCAGAGCTTCCAGCCTCTGCAAACGAACTCCAGATGTGTGCGCCCCCTTGTGCATCTGGCTAACGTGGGTCCTGGGGAATTGAGCCTCAAACCGGGGTCCTTAGGCTTCACAGGCAAGCGCTTAACCGCTAAGCCATCTCTCCAGCCCGAGAGTCTGATTTAAAAGTAATAGAGTAGTGTGCTTGGCCACATGGAGAAGTAGAATTGGAATCCAGAGGCCTTTGTCACTGGATAGGGATGCTGGATCTCAACTGCATATGTTCCATGTTTACCTGCTGCTCATTGTTTGCTTTCCTCCAGAGTCTCCTTGTCATGACTTTCTGCAATGGGAATGTTTTCTCTGAGCCATTATGTGTTGGAAGTAATAACTGTTGTTTTGATCTTACAGGACTCACAGTTAAGAGATAGTCTTACATCTGAGATGACACTTAGGACACTGAATATTCTTAAAATTGGAGACCTTTAAATTTAGAGTGAATGAACTTTACATTATGAAATGATCATTAGTCTACGGAGGCCAAGGGTAGAATGTGGTGGTTTGATGGGAATTTATGTACCTCATAACTTGACATATTTTTGATTAACCTTGCAACTTGGGTCCCCAGCAAATAAAGCCTTGCTAAAAGAGGTGTCACTGGAGATAGACTTTGTTGTCTTTCCATAAGATGTGTAAAGGAGCAGTTTTGATCTTGTTGGTTGTTTTTATTGGCCGTTTAGTCGAGTCTCTCAATGTTCATCTATGGACATTAGCCAGCTTCTTCTGCCAGCCTGAGATTATTATTTTTTTTACTCCAATAAGCACATATGGTCAGTTGTTTGTCCAACAATGTGACTGTAACTGCAAAAATAACACACACACACACACACACACACACACACATATAGATATATATATATAACCAAATGAAGCTGATTGGAGAAAAGGTTTTATTTGCAGTTATACTCTCACTGGGAAGCTTCATGATGGCAGGGAAATTTGGCAGGAGCAGAGATTGGACATCACACAGGTATAAAATAGTAGCAGGATAGTGAGCTATATTGTATAAAGAGGGAACTGATTATAATACCCCTATTCCTGATCCTAACAACACACTACCTTCAGTTGTGCTCTACCTTCCAAATTCCCACCAACTGGGGAACTGGTATTCAGAACACAAGAGTCTATGGGGGATGTCTGATTCAAACCACTAAAGAACCTAGTAATATAATACTTTGATAATTGCCATCACCATATCCATGAGCATATATGTGTACACATCCCTCTGCCATTTTATGTCTTCTATCTTTATTAGGTCCTTTTATCATCACTGTGACAAAATAGGTGACAAAATTGGTTTAAGAAAGGAGGGTTTACTTTGGCTCACAGTTTGAGGGTACATTCCATCATTGCTTGGTGATAACATGACATTAAGGGTGACATTTTCTTAACTGCAGTGGTAAGAGCATGAGTCAGCTGGTCACAGTGCATTCAGAGTTAGGGAGTGGAGTGAAAATGCTGGTTCTCAGATTACGTTTTTCTTTTTTTGTTCAATTTTGGACCATAGGATTCTTCTGCCCACATTCAGGATGTGTCTTGCCTTCCGCTTAACCTGTCTGGAAGCACCCTAATAGACATGCCCAGAAATGATTCCTAAGTGATTTTTAATCTAGTCAAGTTGAGAGTAAAGATTAATCATTATACTATACATCCATTTATTATCTGTCACTTTTTTCTACTTAAAATATTGTGTGTGTGTGTTTGTACACATTAGATTATAATATCTGAAAAGCATTATGTCAGACTCAGTCATGAAAGATATCATCTGGGGAAATGCTGAGAGGGATAAAAAAAAAAAAAAAAAAAACGGATCTAGAGGAAGAGCCATCACATGGTGATTCACCACTGATTCCTGAAAAGGAGGGATGAAAAAAAAGTGGTTTGGATTGAGAGAATTTTTGACACAGAAGAAAACTTTGAAAATTTGGGCCTGATCAACAAGGAATCTTTGTAGCAAATGTGTCAGTTAGAGGGATCATGAATTTACCAGTAATGGACCAGCACCATCCATGATGCCTTCTGTAGGCATTAGCTAAGAATATTCCACTTATGGAATGAATAACCTCTGCTATGTACAATGATAAATTCCAAAACACATTGCCTGTCAGCATCCCTGTCATTAGCACTGTAACAGGGAGTTTCAGAGGTTTCTTTACATGCACACATATATAGAAGTACAAGAATGCCAAGAATCTGTGTATCTATGTATCTATCTATCTGTTTCTATCTATCTATCTATCTATCTATCTATCTATCTATCTATCTATCTAGGCATCATCATCATCTATTTATCTCTCAAGAGAATCATTCATATATGTTTAGACATATTCAATCTGGTATCACTATATATATATATATATGTGTGTGTGTGTATATATATATATATATATATATATATATATATATATATATTAGTAAAGCCATGTTTTTTCTTTCACTTATATTTGTAAAGTTTATGCACTATCACTGCCTATATTAAAGAATATCAAGCCATTGCTAACACATTCATGTTGTACATTATTGGACTTTTAACAACAAGAAATGAATTTTAAGTTTTCTACCTTGTTTTTCAACATCCAATTCATGTTTTACAAGTAGAAAATATTTTACTCATTTTATATAGTGCATTACTCACATGTGTTAGTACCTTAAAATTCAACCACTGAATATATTAATGAAATAAAATAATGACAGTTACTCAAAGGCTTTAATCTAAAATAGGTGTACGCTACCTCCAGCATGCATACTTTAACAACAACTAAACCATAATCAAAATTCCCCTAAATGCTTCTTGGTAAAAGAAATAATTATATTGTACAAAATGTGAATGCTAAAACTGATATATTTGTGTTCCAAGTTTTATGAAAATTGACTTATTCTACCACTTTTTAAAGTTGTAATATTGCTTATGGAGTTATATAACTATATATGGGTCTCATGAACAATTTACAACAGTAAATGTTTCAGAATGGGCAATAAGCAAAAAATAATTTAACATAAAGGGCATAATGAATCTGAGGTACTTCTAGAAGTGCTTGCCCATTTTTTATTGTGTGAGTTCACTGCAGCCTTGGTTCTGAACACAAACACGTGCACTTTACATAGAGCATGCTATCACATCCGACACTGCCAAAAAAAAAAAAAAAATGCTACCTTAGAAAGGCACATTGGTTGAAATTTGAGAATAGCTCATCTTCTGAATCACACTGCATCAGCATGTTCTGCCCTTATAGGGACATCATGGTTTAACCATTGTGGTTGAGGAAAAAAGAGGCCTCATATCTCAGCACTTAAATAACAGATTAGTGCATCTTTATATTATGTTAGCATGTTTGATATTAGAACATACCATTTTCTTTGATACATTTCAAAAAATAGTTCAAGATATTTTCACTTTGATTAGGTCATTTTCCTAACAATTTCTGCCATTTTTATATTACATACTTATGCAAAGTGACATTCTCAGTACTAACAGCTGTGAAGTCAAAATATCAGTTAAACCTGAATATGTTAAACCTGAATATGTTTCCTATATTATGTTATCAGTCAAGATATATTGTGATGTAAAAATTTTCAAGTGCATCAGTCTTATCAGGGTATATGTATACTATATAAATGCTTTAAAATGATTTAAAAATTTTTATTATCAGTAAATGTTTGATTTGTATGCATATTTAATTTACCTATATACATGAGGTACAAAAAAATTCATGAATATCATTAAGAAGCTCTTACTTAAATAGATCATACAAATGTTTTTGGTTTGTTTTTTTTTTTGTACATCAAAATGATAACAAATTTCTTTATGTTCTTTTGTCCCATTTAACTGACAATCAGGCTCCTAATTCCATTTATTTGCTAATTTTCGAACAAAGAATGAAAAAAATTACTCCTTATATAAGGGAAATTTGACTACAAACATAAGGATAAATTTGACCAGTACCTTGCACATTCTTGATTTTATTTTTAAACTTTTTGAACCTTGGTTCAGGTTATAAATATTTTCCTGTACTGACAAAGTGAACCATAATGGATGGCATGTTTTAATGTCCTACTAAGGGCTTCAGAAAACAGTGGTAGAGTCTAAATAAGTAAGTCCTTTCTAAAAGATTGACTTATCCATGATTTTCGTAACTGATTAAGATTCTATTGTGCTTCTAACCATCAATATTTTACAACTACATGTTTAAGCAATGAAACTTAGTACTACTTTAAATATCTATTAATTAAAGCAATTTAAATGAAATTATTTCTCAATTATATTCAGATGAACAAGTAGAAAATATCCAATATATCTCTTTTCTTTGAAGGGCTCTGGAATTTATGCACAATATAAAAATAATGACTGTAATTTCATTTTATTACTTGAAGCAATATTTAAATGTTGTGTTGAATAAGGATTCTTTGAGACTAATGGACAAAGTACTGCTCACAAAGCAAACTCTAGGAAAGCCATGGAGATACCCCTGCTATTGAGAAACTGAAATTCCTGCATTCTCATCCTCAGAAAAACCTTTTGTTTCCTCATTCCTTTAAGCAACTTAACTGGCATCAACTGAAAAGAATTTAGGAAGGATTATGACATCAGGTAGCATCTAGGCTTAGTAGTGGGCTAGGGTAGATGTTTAAGGGAATGATACTGGACCTAAGATCTGAAGAACCAGGAGAAAGCAGAAGCAACCATTAGAGAGAGATGGCACAGGGAGAAGCACCCTGACAAGAGAATGAGATGGAAGAGTCTAGTGTGGCTTTGAGACTACATCAATACTCATCTTCAGGTGAATTTGTTTTCTACTTGGGTGGCTTAAGTCACTTTAGATCATAGTTTGATACCAGAATGTAATAATAGCAAATTATGTGAGCTTATTGTTGCCTATGATCTGATTAAGTCGTAGAGAATTTTCTTTTTAACCAAGTATAAATCACCAGCACTTGGTGTATTAGACAAACCTATTCATGTAGTAATAAATCTTATTAGTTAAGTTTAGATTATGATATTTAATAGATTGAGTATTTCACTTTTGTGGGAAAAGGTTATGTGTGTTGGAGAATGACACATCAAAAGTTAAGAACTCTCCTGTCTAAGTTTCTAAACTACACTGTAGTGGAAAGTTTTCTTTCTTATGTGCTAATGGTATTTCTCCATGGAAATAATAATATGAAGTTTTTGGCATGTTTCCCAGAACAGAAAATTATTCATCTAACATTTTTGTAGGTGAATGGGGAAAAATTATAAATAATCTAAATCTCATACTAGTAGCTTATATGAGATGTTATGCAATTGGTATTGAAAGCTGCATTTTCTTCCTTTAATACCACTAGGATTTTGTGGTTCTGTCAGAATAAGAAATGAAATCCCAGGAGAAATCTGACATTGATATACCATTCTGCATTTCAAAGATCTTGACTGTCCTTATATAACAGCTTGAAATCTATTTGAAATGTGAGAACTGATAAGTGAGAGTAGGGAAGTTTGATGATAGGAGAAGTCCTCTTCTCCTGACTAAATTCAAACTACAGTGTTGGTGTCCTATGAATATTTTAGATAATGTAGATATGCAAGACTCATGACAAAGTCATAGATCTCAATGTCAGCCTACATAATGAGCAAGAAATATGTTATGTGTGGCTCTAATACAAACAATCTAATTGTGTCTTACTTCTGTGATCCATGTCTTGTGCTCACAGTTATGCCTTATGTGGAATATCATGCAATAAGGGGATTACAGCAATATGTTAACTATTATTTCATAAGCAATACTGGTTTTATTTCTTATTCCCTGTATGTTACTTATTAGAACCCTAGAGCTAGTAAAACCAATTTCTATATTATCATCTTATGTACTCGAAGCACATGTATCATTCTTTTCAAATTAAAGATATTTAATGTAGTATTTGTATTCAATATCTTTCAAACATTCTTATCTACTGTATAAGTATAAAGACATAATTTTGTCTTCAACTTAATTTTGTAGGCATATTCTTCACACAATTCGCATGCACCTACAATTATAATCTATATATATAATCTCTATGTATTTTTTCTGCATGTTCTTTATTTCATTTCATCTGCATGTATGTGGTGTGGTGAATGTGAGATGCATGAAATATGATGTATACACACATGTGTGCATATATGAACACTCCATGCATTTTCATATGGAGGCCAAAGATGGATGATGGATAACCTTTCATCACTCATCTGGGTATTTCCTCAAGACATTGTCTTTCCCTCAAGCCTGAGCTAATGTTCACCAGTGAACCCTAGAGAATCTGTGGTCTCTACCTATCATGGACTGGGGCAACATTTGTGACGGGGCACACCTAGCTTTTTTACATGGCTTCTGGGGAGTTGAACTTGGTACTCTATACACTGAGATGAATTCATGCTTATTAAGCAACAAGCCCTCTAAATTGTGCCATCTCCCTAGCCTTTGTTTTTTTAACAGAACACTTTGTATTTGTGATTACTTTCTCTTCCTAGTCTTTACATTTTCCTCACACTTTCAATTAAACTGCTATTAGACTTCAAATGTCTTGGAATCCATGAGCTTTTCCATTATTCTATGAAATTGTATTTTATTTGTGCTTATACTGTGCCTATCTATTTGTTATCATATGTGATAAAATCCTGTACTGTTCTCTTTTAAAGACATTTCTACATTTCTTCATTATTTTGAAATAAAAAAGGCCATTTTAACATATATGTTTTCAAAAGAATTCCTCTCTTTAGAATAAGTGAGGTTATATTTTAGTATGAGCTCATGTCATAAGAGAAAGTTCTCTGATTTATTTCATATTATTTCAACTAAAATTTTTAGAAAACTAGAAAATTTTAAATCCAAAATTTTTAAAAATTATGTCTGAACTGGTATATATGAAATTGCATACTAATATATTATAGGGATATATGTAGAAAATATTTTGTTAAACTGCATCAACTATTTGTGCTAAGACATATTAAAAATTACCAAAATGTATATAAGACAATGAGAAAATGTATTTAAATTGAACTATGTCCTTTAATGGAAGTGTATAAAAGACCTAAAAAAGATGACAGACATAAAAAATGTCAACTGTGGAAACAAAAACTATATACAAACATGTTTTTACATATAACATTTATTTAATTATATAAAATATTTAATTGGGTAAGCAATTACAAAAGTAAAATAATCACCATGTAAAGAGAGGGAAATTGGTAAGAACAATATTGTTGCAGTCAGGTTTGCATTGCTGGCAAAAACAACTGACCAAGAGCAGTTTGGGGAAAATAAAGGTTTATTTTGGCTTATAAACTGGAAGGGAAGCTCCACAATGGCATGGGAAAAACGATGGCATGAGCAGAGGGTGGACATCACCTCCAGGCCAACATCAGATGGACAACAGCAATAGGAGAGTGTACCAAACACTGGCAAGGGGAGGCTGGCTATAACACTCATAAGTCTGCCCCCAACAATCACTGCCTCTAGGAGACGGTAATTTCTAAATCTGCATCCGCTGGGAACCTAGCATTCAGAAAACCTAAGGTTATGGGGCCATCTGAATCAAACCACGACAAATATTTACATAAAGTGTCAAACCTATCTTTTACATAATATTTTTAAGATATGAAAATAACATTAAATAAAAAGTCTTATTGCAGTCTTACTTTTTGTTTTAGCTTATTATTTTTCTTGATAATTTTTTTTTGGAAAAAACAGTATAGTTCATATCAAATTTCATTTGAGAAAAAATATGAATAATTAGATTTCAAGTTCAAGGTTCAGAATATCAAAAGCAATCCATGCCTCATCTAGGTTCTCCACATTTTATGATACCAAAATTTCCATTAACTGTCTGATCAAGACCGAGGGAAGACATCTGGGTTGATTCTAGCTCTTAGCTGTTATGAATTGAGCAGCAATAAACATGGTAGAGCAAATATCTCTGAGCGGAGGTTTGGAGCTTTTTGGATAAATGGCCAGTTAGGGAATAACTGGGTTTGTCAGTAACTCCATAGTCATCCTTTTCAGGAGTCTCCATATTTCTTTCCATAGTGGTTGTACCAGCTTGCATTCCCATCAACAATGAATGGGGGTTCCTATTTCTCCACATCCTCATCAACATTTCTTGTCATTAGATTTTTTAATGTTTGCTATCCTTACTGGGGTAAGGTGGAATCTCATACTTGTTTTAATTTGCATTTCCCTGATGATTAGGGATGTTGAACATCTTCTTAAGTGTGTGTTTGCCATTTTTATTTCTTCCTCTGAGAACTCCCTGTGTAGTTCTCTGCCCCATTTTGTGAGTGGGTTGTTTGTCTTTATTGTTTAGATTTTGAGTTCTTTGTAGATTGTAGAAACTAGGCTTCTGTCTGATGTATATCCAGCAAAATTTTTCTCCCATTCTGTGGGAAATCTGTGGGCTCTGCTTATTGTTTGTCTGTGAGAAAGGTTTTCAGGTTCCTGAGAAGCCAATGGTTGACTGATTGTCTAATTTCCTGAGCTACTGTTTGTTCAGGAAGCCTTTTCCCACTCCTGTACATGGAAATTCTTCCTATTTTTTCTTCCAGTAGTAGCAGAGTTTCCAGTCTTATATTGAGGTCTTTGATCCATTTGGACTTGATTTTTTGTGCATGGTGAGATGTGAGGATCCAATTTCATTTTTCCACATAGGGTTATCCAGTTTGTCCAGTACCATTTGTTGAAGATGTTGTCTTTTTTTCAAGTCTACCTTATTAGGGCCTTTGTCAAATATCAAGTAGCTGTAGTTACCTGACCCAAAGTCTAGGTCCTTGAGTCTGTTCCACTGTTCTATACTCCAGTTTTTATGCCAGTACTATGTTGTTTTATTACGATGGCTTTGTAGTATAGCTTTAGATCAGGCATCGTGTTTCTTTTGCTGAGGATATGCTTGGATATCCAAGGCCTTCTGATATTCCATATGAATTTTGAGATCATTTTTTCTGTCTCTGTGAAAAAGGATATTGGGATTTTTATTGGTAGTGCATTAAATATATATATTGCTTTTGGTAAAATTTCCATTTTAACAATGTTAATTCTGTCTATCCAGGAGCATGGGAGGTCATTCCGTTTTCTCAAGTCCCCCTCAATTTCTTTCTTGATTGTTTTTATGTTTTCATGTTTCATTGTTCTTATGTCTTTATGTTTTATATTTCACTGTTATTCTGAGGTATTTTTTGATGCTATTGAAAATGGGACAATGTAACTTACTTCTTTCTCTGTATATTTGTCTTTTGCATATAGAAAGGCTACTGATTTTTGTGCATTGATTTTGTATCCAGCTACTTCCCTAAAGGAATTAATCGCTTTTAAGAGTTTTGAGATGGAGGTTTTTGGGTCACTTATGTACAGAATCGTGTCATCTGCAAATAGGGCTAACTAAACTTCCTTTCCAGTTTGTATCCTTTTATTTCTTACTCCTGTCTTACTGCTTGAGCTAGTACTTCCAGTAGTATGTTGAAGAGCTGTGATGAGAGTAGACATACCTTTCTTGTTCCTGATCTCAATAGGAATTCCTTCAGTATTTCCCCATTAAGTATTAGTTGGGCTTTAGGAGCTTTGTAATAGCCTTTATTATGTTGAGCTATAGACTCTCCATGCCTATTCTCTCCAATGTTTTGATCATGAAGTGATGTTGTATGTTGTCAAAGGCCTTTTCTGCATCTATCAAGATGATCATGTGTTTTATGTTTAAGCTTATTTTTGTTGTGTATTACATTGACATTGACAGATTTCCATATGCTGAACCACCCCTGTGTTCCTGGGATGAAGCCTACTTGACCCAATTGGATAATGCTTTTGATATTCTGTTGAATTTGGGTTGCTAGGATTTTGTTCAGGATCTTTGTGTCTAAGTTCATCAGGGAAATAAATAGGCATGTAGTTTTCTTGTGGCATATCTGCCTGGTTTTGGTATTAGGGTGATAGTAGCTTCATAGAAGGAGTTGGGGAGCTTTCCCTCTTCTCCAATTGTGTGGCACAATTTGAGAAAAATTGGTTTCAGTTCTTCCGTGAAGGTTTGATAGAATTCAGCTGAGAAGCCATCTGGTCCTGCACTCTTCTTTTTGGGGAGGTTTTTGATTACCTTTTCAATCTCAATGGGTGTGATAGGTTTGTTTAGATTAATCTGCTCTGAGTTTAGCTTTGGTACATAGTATGTGTCCAGGAATTCATAAGATGAGCATGTATTTTTTTTCTTGATTAACTTTATGTTTTCTGCTACCTTTGGTGATTTGTACTGGACCACCCTTTCATTCTCAGAAAGCAACCATGGGGTGTTATCTTTATAATATGTTGTAGAGGTCCATCTGGGAGACTCCATGAAGATTTCTTTTTTTGCACCAATTTGATCGGGAAGTGGTCTATAGTTTTCCTTTTGTTCTTGTGTTCCTAATCTAGTTTTGCAATGAGGGTAATTAGAAAGAATTCAGAAATATATTTTTCTTTTTTTCTATGGCATACTTTGTGGACTTTATTTTCAAAAATTCTTTTGGAATTCAGCAGCTAATCAATTCAGTTGGCTTTTGGTTGTTGTTGGACAATATTTTACTAGTGCTTTAATCTCACTGCGTATGCTTTGTGTTCTGGGTGGTTTATATCCTATTTGTTCAATTTTGTAGGGAGTGAGTATATGAACATTTATTGATTTCAAATTTTGCAATTTGTTAGATTTTACTCCTCTTTAAAAAAAAATTATGACAGAGTGAGAACAAGAAAGAGAAAGAGAAAATTGGTGCCCCAGGGCCTCTTAGCCACTGCAATAGAACTCCAGACATGTGCACCATTTTGTGCACAAGTTTGACCTTGCATGTTTGAGCTATCTTGTGTGTCTGGCTTATATGGGAACTGAAAAGTCAAACATGGGGCCTTAGGCTTCACAGGCAAGTGCTAAGCCATCTCTCCAGCTCAATAATTTCCATTTTTAAGTATTATCTTCTAGCCTCTGGATTTTAATGGATTTTTTAATATTCCTCCTTTCAAATCCAATCATCTTAATTTGTGTCTCTCTTTCTTTTGATTGGTTTGCTTGAGGGCATCTCAGTCTTATTTTTTTTTTTTTTTTTTTTTTTTGGTTTTTTTCGAGGTAGGGTCTCACTCTAGCCCAGGCTGACCTGGAATTCACTATGGAGTCTCAGGGTGGCCTCGAACTCACGGCAATCCTCCTACCTCTGCCTCCCGAGTGCTGGGATTAAAGGCATGCGCCACCATGCCCAGCTTCTCAGTCTTATTTTTCCTCTTAAAGAATAAAGTGTTAATTTTAGTGATTCATTTTAATTTTTATTTCGTGTTCTTACTTGGTTAATTTCTGTTCTTTTTTTTTGGTGTTATCTAAGTCTTTCTACTTTTGAGTTTGGCTTGTTCCTTGTTTTCTAAAACATTGAGGTGTACCACTAGGCAATTTATTTTAGTTCCCTCTGCTTCTTTATATAAACATCCATAATATAACCTTCATATAAAATGGCTTTTTCTGTATCTCAGATATCCTGGTATAGTTTTTGCATTTTCATCTGATTCTAAGAATTGATTAATTTGTTCAATGTCCACGATATAATTTTTATTGCCATTGACTTTTATTTTATTCCATTATGATTTAGTACAATTCAGGAAATTATTGTATTTTTATATTTTTTAAGGTATGGCATGAAGTTCTGGATAATGTCTCCTGGGGCTGCTGAGAAGATTGTGCCCTTCTTAAAATTTGGATGTAATATTTGGTAGATTCTTTTGAGTCCATCTGATTTGCTGTACAGTTTAATTCTGAATTGTTTATGATGGTTTCCTGTCTAGATAATGTGTCTGAAGATGAGAGCTTGGTATTGACATCTAAGAGTGTTATCACATCTGCATTTCTCAGTCCTTTTGTGTCCACTGGTTTTGTTCATATGAAATTGGATGTAACATCCTTGCGTGTGTTTACATTTTCCATTGCTCTATTTTTTGAAGGACTATCCTCAATATCAATATGAACTGATGCTTTTATAGATTGCAAACTAATTTTGGTTTGTAATCTGCTTCCAAATATTTCTATAGTTTCTCCTGCTTACTTTCAGACCTTTTTTTCTTATAATATCATTTTCTACCTTTCATTTTTAGTCTCATCCACTCATCCAGGCTTTTAATTAGAGTCACTTGCAATCATTTCTTAATTTCATGTCCCCAGAGAAGCTCACTGTCAAAGAACAAGATCACTGTCAGTGTGGTTCATGGCTGCTTCTCTCTGAGACATGCAAAACCATGTGATGGGTTTGTTCTCCATCCCTGGCACATTGTGCTGGAGGAGTCACAGTAAAACAAAACCCCACCTGAAAGTCTGTGAGAACTCTGGTTTCTGTTGCTTCTAGGACTGTTTATATGATTCCTTTATGGGTGCCTAACTCTATATAGCTATCGTATGATCATAATTTCAAGTGCCGGTATGAAATTTGTGGACATTTTTGTACATTTTGTGCATTGTCTTTCTGAATCTCCATGATTTTTGGCTGCGCTATCTACTCTTTTGATTCCCATTATTATTCTTCTCCTTCCTTTCTTGAAATGCTTTCTCTTGTTTGTTGCATTGTATCTTCTCAAGTTCAGTCCCATGGAACAACTTCCCATTGGCCATCTTATCCAGAAAGGTAGTGCATATTTAAGGGTATACTGAGATGCATTCTCAGTCAGTGTATTGCAAAGAAATAAAAATATCAAATAGGACTTAAAAATCTTAATTTTGTCTGATATTTTGTATCCAGAATTTCTTAGGATATTAACTTATTGGGTACTGTTTTCATCCAAAGGATATATTTTTGAAAAAAAATACACCAGCCTTCTCTTTATACAACTTCTGTCTGTCTAAGCTTGGGAACAGTTGGTTCAAATCTCAGGTCACAAGTGTAATTAAGAGTCAGACAAATTTGTATCTTTACACCTGCATGTGCACATGTAGCACACTGACAGTGTTAGCAATGGCTATTAAAGATAAGCAGATGACAACTCAATTATTCACTGGATTTTGTGGCTGAAAATGAATGGCTGCTTGGCTTTACATAGGTGCCTGGGGAGTAGAACCATGGCTGGCAGGCTTTACACACTAGTGCCTTCTACCACTGGGCCCTCTCCTTATCCCTTTCTTTCAATTATCTTAAGAAAATCTTTTACCATCTTACATTCTGCATAAAAATGCTATGCCAAATATAGGCTTCAAGCCATCTCAGTCTGGTTAAAACAATTAATGTTATTTTCCCCCTTAAAACAAGGAGAAGCCCTCCATATAGAAGGGTTTTAACTCTTAAACTTCTGCCTTACCTACTTTAGACAAATTACAAAAATACATTTGACTCCTCCCTTCTTCTAGCAAACCAATATAATGTTTACTATATTGAAGGTGAGAATAAAGATTTTCAGAAGTAATTTCTTTTCAACACTCTTTGCTAGTATGGTACAGACACTATATACCAAAGATGAAAAGTTAAATTTACTACTGTCAAACAGATGCTGTCTATAGTATGAGAATCAACAAGGAAGTTCATAAACGTGATAGAATTAATTCATCATAAAACTGGATAATGTATTGAATAAAACAATTGCCCAGAAGAACAATCTGTTACTCACAGGATATTCCTGGGAAGAGTTCTGAGGATGGAGAAGAAAGGAGTGGAGAGCACGCTAAAAGAAAATTTAGGCACAGAAAAGACAAAAATCAGAAGATTTTTTATAGACTTAATCAAAGATAATTTTGAAATCTGCTTACAGTTATGCCAAACAAAAATATCAGCTTGGTACTTCTTTAGATTCATTATTCTTACTTCAACATTTTTCAGGCCAGTAAAATCGGTATGAGATTGTAATTCAGAATTATATACTAGCAACAGCAAGAACAGAATGAGTTGTCATGAGGAACACATTGGTACATTTTTGAATTTTTTATAACACCTTCATTGATAAAAAAGCTGACATCCCTTGAATATCAACTTTCCATTTAAATCTGTTCCATTGAATGACCATTTGCAGTTCTTATACCATCAAGACCTTTCTCGCAAAAACTGCTTAACATGCCCTTTTATATTGTCTTGATATTAAATTAAATATCAATAGGATAAATAATAAAATTAATGCCGAGTCAGTTAAATTCCTATTCATTTCCACTATTGTGAAAATAATCTAAATCATTTATATAGTCCTAAAAAATAAAATACTTTGCAAAGAGAAAAATAATGTTGTGCAGAGGTTAAGATACTTTCAAAACCTCTTTAGAACTTAATATATGTGGTAGTTGGAAATTATATCCTCCAGTAGACTCAGGTACTTTAAATAAATCTTCTCTCCAGATGCATGTCTGGAGGAGGTGTCATTGGGAAAGGATTTGATTTCTAGCCTAAAGGTTTGCAGAGTGCTTGGACATTGCCTGGGTTCCTACTGAATGGCTCCTGGTTTTGCTGTTGCTTGTGGTGCTGCCTGTGTGGGGCTTGGAGCTGTAAGCTTCAAGTAAATCTCTTCCTCCCATGAACTGTGTCTGCTTGGAAGTTCATCCCAGCAGTGTGGAGTTGGCTAGGACATTATTGCGATTCAATATAATTTTAATTGATACATTGATGTTTACATTTATATTACATAAATTATTGATCTTTTTTTCTTTCATTGTTTTGCTAGGGTATGAAAAACTATTTCGCTTGTTTTCTGTAATCCATTTGTTACATTTCAAAATCTTTAAGTGGGCTGGAGAGATGTCTTAGTGGTTAAGCGCTTGCCTGTGAAGCCTAAGGACGCTGGTTTGAGGCTTGATTCCCCAGGATCCACGTTAGCCAGATGCACAAGTGGGCACATGTCATCTGGAGTTTTTTGCAGTGGCTGCAGGCCCTGGCATGCCCATTCTCTCTCTCTCTCTGTCTCTCTCTCTGCCTTTTTCTCTCTGTCTGTCACTCTCAAATAAATAAATATATAAAAACTTTAAAAAAATCTTTGAAGTTACATTTCAAAAATCTTTTCATATTTCTACTTCTCTCTCTCTCTCTCTCTCTCACACACACACACACACACACACACACACACACATATGGTTGTTGGTTTTCAAGGTACAGTCTCACTCTAGTCCAAGGTGGCTTGGAATTCACTGTGTAATCTCAGGCTAGCCTCCAACTCATGGAGATACTCCTACCTCTGCCCCCCTAAGTGCTGGTATTAAAGGCATAAGTCACCATGCCCAGCCTATTCACATTTTTGTGATTATTTGAATCTCATCCTCATTTTCTTTTATTTCCTGTTAACCATAATTTTCTAGGTACATCAGTTAGACTATTCCGATTCTGTAACTCATTCTCTATTATGTGAACTCTTTGTATCTATGATGCATTGATTTATATTGTCCCTTTATTTTCAGATTGTGTTAGTGTGCTCCATTTAAAGCATGATATCAAAAGGTCATGCAGATAAATGTGTACCTATACATATACCACATCAATGAAGTATATACAGAATGAATACTGTGAAATTTCATTATGTTATATGATGGATGGGAAAGTAGTTGCCATATTATTTTAGAACTGACCATGCTGAAAGGTAAACAATTTATCTTATAATTTATTTATCAGTAAAACTTTTTCAAACACATATATAGTTATGAGAATATTGTTGATTTTTATTTTTCTCTTCTTTTTAATTGTTTTAATTTTTTATTTAATTATTAGAGGGGGGAGAAAGAGAAGAGAGGGAAAGAAAGAGACAGAGTGAATGGCCACTTCAGGTCCTCCAGCACCTGATAATTAATTCCAGATGCATGCGCCACCATGTGCATCTGGCTTACGTGGGTCCTGGGGAATTGAACCTTGATCATTTGGTCTTTCAGGCAAGTGCCTTAACCACTAAGCAATCTCTCCTGTCCTTTCTTTTTTTAATGTGAAATTATGAATCAAAATAAGGGCCTTGCCCATAATTATAATTGCTCTTCCACCAAAATATAGCCCATCAAATTTTATTATTTCAACATTATGTAAAACTCAAGTTTTACTTGGCATAAAAATATATATCCTGAAAACTACATAAAGATCTGTAGCTTATAAAAATGCATTATAATTTTGAGAGGCTTAAATGCTTTTCACAACATGATACTTCATTAATAAGGTAAGCCATTAGATTTGCATTTGGAACATTTCCATCTATTCAGAAAGACAGTAACAATATATTATACTGTTTAGATGGAAATGCAGTACTGCTAATGAGATAGTATATTAATGCCTTAAATTTCAATCTTACCGTTGTATATATCAGAGTGCATTAGACATATTGCTTTCTCATTCTTTAATTTATACCTCCTGAGGCAAACTACAGAACATATATTTTTAGGTACAGAAGGACAGATATTTACCCAAGAATGAAAACCTCTTTTTAATTCTCTTTCTTCACACTAAGTGCTATAACTTGAGTGCTTACATTAAAAAATGTGTGAGTGCATTAGAGAAAAAAAAAGTAATGGATAAGAGCCCAGACATGAAATCACAGAGTGAATAGCTGAAAACAAATCTAGGTAAAATTTACTCAATATTTTCCCTCTAGAATAAATGTTAAATTGGAAACTGTTTAAGCATAGGATACTTTGAAAATAAATACCAGGGAATTATCACATTTAAAGCACAATGTTGATGAACTCCAGGCCAATAAAAGACCCTACAATAAATTTTATTTAAATTAAATTTAAAAGGATTCCTGTCCTACAGACCAGTCTGTATACACATCCATGTATGTTTATATTTCCTGCCATCTTTGTGCAGTTCTGAGTGGCGTCAAATCTGCTCAGGTTGCATACTCATTTCTACAGTGCCTTTTCAAAGACATTATTTTGATTACTTTATTTCTATTATTACTTAAAGGTATTATTAAAAGCACTTGAGGGACTTAGATGTGTATAAATCTTTGATCACATATATCAGTGTTTATTAACTCATTGGGTACACTCCTTATGAAAGAAAGTCTGCTACTGAAAATATTTTATTTAAAGTAATTCTGCATTCTGTTTTTTTTTCAAAAACAATTATGGAGGATTAATTTGCTATTTAAAAAAAAAATCCTTCTTGGACTGGAGGAATCCATGAGGAACAAAGCTGCAGCGATAGGTATGAACCAGGAGGACACACCTATGAGAGATGTGTTTTGCTTTTTGAAATTATTTTATTGTTTACTATTGAGATTAGAGCTTTCATTACTTATTTGAAGCAGGTCCAACAATGAAGCATGCATTTTACTGATATTTTTCCTCACAATTTGTAGCCTAATGAAGTCTTTAGAACAACAGAATAATTCTTAATTTTGATGAGGCCCATTTAAATAGCTGGTTTTTATTTTGCTATTTAACTTATGTATTTTTGTCTTTCTTGAATTCAGAAAGTTTTTCTTTTTCTTTTTAAATTTGGGTGTCATATCATTCTTTTGAAGAGTTTTTAGTTGCACAAGATCTGGTTCACAGTTAAGCTCTGTGCATATGCATACCTAGTACTTTGTTGGAAAGGTGAACCTTTCTTTCTTGAGATCCCATGGAACTTCATCAAAGATAAATTGGTCATGTGTTTATCTGTATGTTGCTTCCCCCATTTTATTTCATTGAAGTCCTTATGTATTGCATGTATTTCATTTTGTATCATAATAATTTACAGATTACTTTTATGTTTCATCATTTCCCTCATCCCAAGTGCTGTGGATCATATATAGGGCCTTGTGAAAGTACATCTCTTACCATATAGTGGATTTTGCCTATAAATTGTTTATTTATTTATTTAGCATTTTTTAGTTGACAACTTATGTAATTGGAAACAATATCTCATTGTAGTTCCTCCCTTTTCCCCGACCTCTCCCTTTGAAACTCCACTCTCTATCATATCCTCTCCTCCTCTCAATGAGTCTACTTATTTTTATCTTAAGATCTTTATTTTTTATTAGTTTTTAACTCAGTGAATACAGTTAAGTTGGTACTATTGTTAGCCTCCTCACTGTCCTCCCCCCTCTACAGTGGCCCTCCTAGTTGGGGGATATGTGTCATGCATTTTGGGGTTAGCCATCAGTTGTGGGTAGAAAGGCAATATCTCTGTGTAACATGACCCAACGTGGTGTGACTCTTACATTCTTTCCAGCCCTGCTTCTGCAAATTTCCTTGAGCCATGTTGGGTTCATTTTAGGTCTGCTTCAGTGATGAGGTCTTGGGAGCCTCTGTGTCTGTGGAATTGATTGTTCTCTGTGTCTGTCTCCTTCATCCTTGTGCTGGTACTAGGTTCATGTAGAAAACAGCACTCTTGTTTGTTTCCCCAATTATTCTTAGTTTCAGCTGGGGCCCTTTTGAGGTATGATGGGGTGGTTCTCCCCTTAGGATTTGCATCTGTCTGATAAAGAGAAGCAGATTCTCCAACAGAGAGTAAGGTTAACACCAGATAAATGGGATAACCATTTTTTTAGAGAGAATTTAATAGGTCTAGGCCCTCTTGTAGCTCTCGATTGGTGGGAGCTTGATAAGGGAGAGCAGGCTCATGTTTGGATATGATTCTGACTTGTTTTCCAGCTCCAGCTGTGGCTTCTGTTCCACTCAACAGATGAGTTAGCCAAATCAAGAGCAATTGGTTTCCCACCATGGCTGTGCACCACTATTGCACTTGTGTGAGCATCATGGCAGGTTGTTTGCTGCTAAGTAGTTTAGAACATGAGTTGCTTGGACAGATATTGGTCATTTTCCCCCAGTCACTCATGTAGCACCATCTGGCACTAGACATGCTAGCTTTCTGGGGACTGATTCTCTTCTAGCTTCCAGCTATGTCACTCCATGTTATGTGCCAACAGTGTATGGTGTCTTCAGCAGTAGGGCCTTACCACTAACCTTTGGTGAGTCACCAAGTACTCTGACAGAAATCTGTGTTCTTTTGGGAAACCTTGTAGATCTCTCTGATCAAGAGCTAATTGTGGATGATAACCACATGCTGCTACTGGAAGTTATAGGTCAGCACCCAAGAAAGGAAGAAAGAAAAAGATAAGTATGTAAAAGAGATAGAGAGAAGAGAGAGAAGAGGGAGAGAGAGAAGAAAAAAAAAAGAAAAGAATCAGGAGAAGATTAAGGCCAGTCTTCATCATCATACCCTCTCCAGGGCCTTGTGATTCAGGTGTTCCCTCTAAGGGCCTGGTGAAGGTTCAACCATTTGGTCTGTCTTTTAGTATGTGGATTTTGTGGTACCATTGCCATTTGGATCCAGTTTTGTGTCCACCATCCTCTCCATTATCCCCCACCCCACCCACCCTCACCAAACTTACCCAATCATAGAAAGATAATCAGTACATAGTCTCACTCATCGACAGCTCCTAACCTGAATCTACCTGAGATGCCTACATACCTAGCCAGCACCTTGAGGACCGGACTATGGATTATTTTTGATAGTTTTCATGCATGCTGAGATAATCTACCAACAAGGAATTTTTATACTGTTAATTTATTTTTCTTCATGTATTGTCATAAAAACCACTGCCATGACGATATTGAATAGAGTTTGTGTGATGAGACTTTTGAATTGATAGTTTATATTTATCATAAGGAGTAAGTATTTAGTCTTCACCAGGATTTTCTTCTATTATAGGCATTTTATCACTCTGAATTTATTACCTTGAAGAGGAATGAGTTTTGCTATTCTGAGATCAAGGGCTATTTAATTATGAACATACTTATGAGACTTTCAGTTTGAATGATAATGCTTTTATCTATTTAGCATTTGTTGATACTAGTTCTGTCAGTTATTGAGATTGTAGAATTTTCCTTCCGCAGTTTTATTTCTGGTGATGTTTATAGTGATTGTCCACAAACCTATTGAGGAATAACTGACAAATACAAATGGCATATATTTAAGGTGTGCAGTATGGTTGTTTTACATATTAATACATTGTGAATTGATTGCTTCCTATGGGCAAACTAATTTATCAGCCACCGCACAGTCTAACTCTTGAGTGTCTGAGGGGAGGGGGCATAGCTCTTGAGGTCAACTTTGAACAAAGTGAAAATATTAATTAAATTAGCACTATAGACATTACCTATTTTATTTTCAGCTCAAAATCATGCTATTTGGGTTGCAATATATTTGTGATAAATATTTTGAAATCAATTAATATAGATTTTTAAATCAAATAATATTCTTTTGCTTTCTATTTGATCAAGATTGCTTTAGGCTCTTAGGATTTTATACTCCTTCATTCAAATTTTAGAATTGTTCATAGTTTCATGAAAAAGTCATAGTCACTTGTATAGGGATTGCATTGAATCTGTACATAACTTTGGGGATCATAGATCTTTACAAAATACTAATTCTTCCCAAATTGAATGCCATACCATTTTTTTATCCTGTTTGATTTCCTTATATAGGTTTGTAGTTTTAGTGTACTGATCTTTGTAATCCTAAACATTTTATTTAATTTGTAGCCATTGAAGGTAGAAATGGTTTCTTGATTGATTTTCAAGGGGTTAGTAAATAGAAATGTCACATTGAAGACACTCAGTGCTTCTATATACTAAAGGTATGATTATTCTTAAGATTTACAAATATTCTCTTTTAAACACCCAAACAGCAGTATGTGTTTGAGTTTTATACTTTGGAGGAAAGAATTATGGAAAACAAGGATTATAAAACTTCACTTCTCACAGCTGCTAAAATGATACAGTATTTTGAAATAAAAATGTAGTTGACTAGATAGCTTCAATAGGCTATTTCATTACTGATACAATATGTTTGTCTGGTGTGGTGGTTTGAATGTGAATACATGTCTCCCAGAGATTCAGGTATTTTATTAAGCTTGTCACTTGGGTTTCCAGGTGTCACTGTGGTGGATCCTGGGGTCCAATCCAAAGGTGTGTTTGGGAGTGGATATGATTCCAGCCCAAAGGTATACAGAGAGGTTTAAGATCTGGGCTCATAGTGCTTGCTGCTGCTTTGTGTTTGCTGGCTGTTTGGTTATTTCCCTTCAGTTGCATATATAAAATTAGCCAGCTTCTTCTACCATTGGTGGAACTTCTTTTGTATCTGTAAGCTGAAATGAATCCCATTCTTCCTATAAACTGTATCTAGTTGGATATTTTCTCTAGCATCATGAAGCTGTCTAATATATCTGGTTAAAATGATCTATTATAAACTATGTTACTAATTGAATATGAATATATGCATAGTCTACTCATAACTCACAAGAAAAAGAAAACATCACAGTATTCTCCTAAATTACATATTATATAAAACTATATATTTTTTTGACAGGGGAGGGATTAACACAGGATTTTATGTGGCCTCAAACTCATGAAGTAGACAAGACTGGCCTTGAAATCTAGGTCCTCCAATCTCTATCTCAAAAGTTCTGGGATTATAGCTCTATGCTACTACAGTCAGGACCTAAAATTCGATTTTTAAACGAATGATCTAGCTCTATTTTAATAGCTTTAAATTATTTAGCTACAGTTAAATTAAATAGCTTTACTTAATGTGGCACAGCCTTTGGTCAAATATAGATATTTAAATGTGAGTTATAATGTAGATATTTAGAAAAACTTAATGAAATTTATTTGGAAATAAAATATTTTTATTTCTAAATTAGAAGCTACCGAAGTTGATATGTATGTTGGAGGAATTGTGTGTTATGTTCAATGAAAGGCAGTCACTTAATCTATGTCATTGTGTGCTAAGCACTTACATAAACTGAAATAATAAGCTATTTGATTTATCACTGTGTGTGTGTGTGTGTGTGTGTGTTTGTGTGTATATAGCATAACTTAATCTATAAAGATTTAATTTAAACTCTTAAGAATGGTAAGAATTTTGTCATAAATATCTCAAGCTTTATAAAAATAACTCTATCCCAATAGATTTGTTAAGCTGTGATTGTTTTTACTTGCTAACAGCATTTACTTTGACAAATGCAAAGATAGTTAAGGTCTCAGTGTTGTATATTATATAACTATCACTTCCTAGAGAGTTGTAATCTGAATTTAAAATCAAGCCATTTCATTGTAAGTAAATGGACAGATACATCTTTGGAATGTAAAGGTTTGGCTTTCAGTGACCCAGTTTTTGACATATTGCTTTCCTGCTTCTCACTTGGTTTCCCAAACTTTGTTTCAGTGCTTACTGAGGCAGAGACAGTATGCCTGATTGTGTCCTTTTATAGTTGAATGCATTTAATATGTGAATCCATGCATCCTGCTTGCCATTTATCACTGTGGCCCTCCAGGGCACATGAACACCAATACAACATACCTGTTTTTAAGTGATATTAGATCCTTGGGCTATATATCTAGTTTTACTATATATTATTTTTGGAAAAAAACCCTTTTATTTATAAAAGAAATATTATTTTAAACAAAATTGAATCCATTGAGGTTTATATAAAATACAGTATATTTATCTATATTGATGCTTGAACATACAGTGTACACTCATACATGCATATGTTATAATGTGTAGTTTTATTAGTTATTCTTTGGAAATCAACATAGGCCATGGAATACATACAGAAAACTATTGTTGATTAAATAGACTAAATAATAAAATTAACAAACTGCATATAAGCTAACTGCTAGACTGGAGGGATTGCTTAGTGGTTAAGGCACTTTCCTGCAAAGCCAAAGGACCTAGGTTTGATTCCACAGGACCCACTTTCTCTTTCATAAATAAATAAATACCTTACTGTCAATAAAATCTGAAATTCATTGCGAAGATTTTCACAGAGAGAGATAGAGATGGAGAGAAAGGAGAGAATGGGTGCATCAGGGCCTCTAGCCACTGCAAACCAACTCCAGACTCTTGCACCTCCTTGTACATCTGGCTTACATGGGTACTGGGGAATCAAATCTGGGTATGGAGATAGACCATGTCTGTGCTAAAGGATTTCATCCTTTCTTGTCTTTCTCTTCAATATGGACCCCAAGTCAACTCGATGGTGGCCCTGATGAAACAACACTTCATGATGTTCAGTACTGGAATCCCCTTTCTGTGTTTCTTGTAGGCCCGGTAACTGCTGCAAATTACCTTGAGTACTTTTGAAGAGTTCTAAATAATGAAAAAATAAATCCCTATAATAATAATTGTTGAATCCCAATTTTGTTTTATAAACTCTTTTTATTTGCTATATGGCAGATGGTTAAACTGAGAATGAATACATAAGATTCTCTCTACTTTAGCTAGCCCATAAAATACACTGAGTACCCACAGCTTTGTGTTTTTATTCACACTGATATAACTTGTTAAGTATATGAGGGAAAATTTACAAACTGCTAGAGAACATGTTAACTGGCAGTTAATTTGTCACAGTCATTGTTTTCATTCATTTATAGTAGTTGTAAATGATATTTGTTTGTTCTCATTTTTTAAAATTATTTACACAGCTTTCCTGTATTCATCTTGCTTAGCTGTCTTTTAACATAAGATGCTGTTACCTGCTGTTAAATAGGACATGGTTCCAGGCAGTGGAGGTGCTTTGCAACTTACCTGAAGTCACAGTGATAGTAACTGTCACAATGAGTGCTTAAGCCTCCTAAACCTGACATGGAACAGATGCTGGAGGAGTCCTGCTGCGAGGAGGCCCTGCAGTACTTCCACAGGCAGCACAGTGACCCCTTCATTAGTGTGCACATGTTTGGTGGTAAGAACACATTATAAATAAAACCTCATTCTGACCTGTAGAATTCCAACAGCAATATATTTTTATCATGCACTGCACAGGAGAAAAATAAAGAATGGCTTCTGAGTTCTTAGGACAATATGTATGTAGGATATGCAATGAAGACTTGAAAGCCTGAGGGCTCCAATTTGATTGTATATAAAGGTTTGAGAAAGCAGAAAGAAAAAAAAGTGAATATTTTAAGCAAATACATAGGTGGAAAAAAAAAACCCTTGATGAATAAAGCAGAATTAGATGGAAATAGTTTTTCAAGCCTAATTTCCTAAATCATGTTCAGTATCTGTTGAAACAGTAGGTATTTTTAAGCTTCATATAAAGAGCTGGAGTCCTGGTTTGGCTCACAAGACATGGAAACTTACACCTTTGATGGAAATTCCTTGTCTACTATATATTTGTACTCTTGGTAGAGCTTTCTTACCTATGCTTTATGATTTATAGAAGCTAAACATAGTGAAAATACTTGCTTCATTACATTATTATTAGGGTCGCATGATGATCTTCATGCAGAGGTGCAATCAAAGTAGTTCTACATATGTAGGAACTACTCATTGACTAAAGAAACCTAGAAGGACTGCCTTAAACATATCATTCTCACATTATTATTAATTTTTTGTTATTACTATTAGTCATGACAGTGTTAATGTAACTTGAGTATACTTATGGAAAACATATATAGGATGGATCAAAAAGAGAAAAAGGAAATAAAGGAACCAACTAGAAAATTGTTTTGGTAAAACACACCTGCACTTGATAGATGACAGTAGAAATACTCAAATATTTATAAGTAAATGAAATTTTATTTGCATGATTTAATGTGTAAGATTTATAGTGTGCTTTCTTCCATATGGGGCAAATTCTTAAAGTAGAACAGCTAAAAGGAGGAAAACTTGTTTACAGTAATATTTTGATGAAGCATCAATGTACGCCTGGACCTAACTCTGTATCCATTTCAGTGGGTCATCTGTTCCACACAACTTCACCTGTGAAGATTTCTCTAATTTCACTGTGTAGTTTTTAATGGGAAAGATCTCCCTTAGTCTCAAGTGTTTGTAATTAAGCCTCCTACTTAGTTCTCAGCTGATGCAGCCTTTTGGAAAGCAGATACTTGTTGGAGGAAGTGTGTTGGTGAGGTTGGTTATTCCAGTCGAGTGGATGGTCAGAGCTAGTCACTCATTCTGCCTTACCTGCCACAGTGAAGCTTTCTCTCAAACCTCTAAATCAGAAATAAACCCTTTCCTTCAGTAAGTGGATGGGTGTTTTGTCCAAGTAGTGAGAGGATAACTACTAAGAAGGGCCTGCAGATGAGATTTAGAGTTGTAGAAATAAAGTGTTATATGAAGAATGATTACAGAATGCAGAAGTGGTAATCGTGAAGGAAGCCTGGAAATTATCACAAAGGATGTCAGTAACACCCAGACTGGATTGACACAGTGGAAGATAATGTTGCTGTAACTCTTGTATTTCACACAAATTGAGTTTAATTGTACTTTGCTTTTGCTATGCAGCCCATAAAAAGGAATTATGCTAAAATTTTCAGCTTTAAAATAACATTATCTCAAGTTGATATGAAATAAAATTCATATTTTCTAAGGTTATTTACATTACATTCTTGAAGATTACATAAAGTGACTTACAAGTATTTTTCTCTGTGCTTGCCTGTCTGTGTGCCCCTATCTCTGTCTCTATTTCTGTCTGTTCTTTCCTTCCCAAACACTTAGAAATTAATATAAAGAGAATATCAAAAGTCATAGTCTTCAATAAACATGAAAATATATGCCAGCTTTATGAATTTATAAATATAGTGATTCAAGATAGGGCCTAACAAAACATTTTGTTAAAGCCAAGACAAAGTCAAACTACTAATAATAATTTAAATTTCTCTCATGTAAAATCTTGTCTTAAAAAGAAAAACTCACATAGAAACATAAAACATTTGTTATGTGGTATTATTGACAGTGTGGTAACTATAAGGTATTGTATAAACACTGTAAAAATATTAGCTGGCTAAGTTATTATATTACAGACATTTGACATGTGATCTTATTCAATAGACCAAGAAGTGATATATAATTTAATGTAATTTAAAGCACATATCTAGGGCTGGAGAGATGGCTTAGTGGCTAAGACGCTTGCCTGGGAAGCCTAAGGACCTAGCTTCAATTCGTCATGTAAGCCAGATGCACAACGTGGTACATACATCTGGAGTTTGTTTGCAGTGGCTTGAGGCCTTGGTACACCCATTCTCTCTATATCCTTCTCTCTTTTTTTTCTCTTTCTCTCTCATAAATAAGTATAAATAAAATATTTATTTTAAAAAAACTACTAAAGCTCATCTAAGTTTTCATCAAAATTTCAGTGTGCTATACAGTGTTGTGAACTATAGAACAGTTGTTTTACAAATCTTGGGGAGTATTTATGTGCTGACTCTGACTTTATTTCCACTAGATTACACTGCTGAGTTTTGCCTTGCTCTAGATCCATGGATTTACTTTTTGTTGCAATGAAGTTGAATAGTTTAGACTCTCATATAAATGTAATTACTGGATTCACATAGTATTTATTTTTTCTGTGACTAGACTATTTTCTCTAACGTAATGTCTTGAAGTTTTACTCATGCTGTTCTGACGGGATTTTTTACTTAATTGTGGTTGAATGATAGTTCATTGTATATAAATAACACATTTTCTTTTTAAAATTTTTATTTATGAGAGAGAGAGAATGAGAATGGATGTGCCAGGGCCTCCAGCCACTGCAAACGAACTCCAGGTGTGTACCTCCCCTTGTGTATCTAGCTTACTTGGGTGCTGGGGAATTGAACTTAGGTCTCAGGCTTCACAGGCCTTAACTGCTAAGCCATGTTTCCACCCCCGAACATCATATTTTCTTTTGCAATCATTAAGCTATAGAAAGTTAGGTTTTTATTTTATTTTATTTTTTACTTCTTAATTGTCATCATACATGGCCATGCAAAAAATAAATGTCATGAAATTCCTGATTTTAGTCCTTTTGAGCAGATACAAGAAGTTGAATAAATGGATATGTTACTTTTTTTGAGAAAATTCTATACTGAATTAATTATATATATTCTCTCTTTAAAATATTTTATTCTACTAGTAGTCATGAGTGTTCCATTTTTTTCTCACATACTTATGAAAATAGTTTTTTTTGTTTAAATTTTTTGCTTGCATTGTTTTCATAATAAACATATGAAGAAAAAAGTGACATATGTTGTGGTCTTATTTTGTAGCTACTTAATGATTATATCTTATTAAAACCACACATTTTTGCATGAATAGAAAATAATGCTATAATTCACATGAACTAAAAAGGGACTCTTAAACCCTTAAGACAGAAAGTTTAGAAATGTTACTTCACTTTTAATGTTTTATTAAAAATAATATACAGCTGCAAGAATCCTAGTAGTGTATATGTTAGTGGAAAATATATGTAAATTTTCAGTAGTATGTGTTGATGAAAATAGAAATAAGGGTACTAGATATAGAAAAAAATCATAAAAGAATCATTTATTTTTGTTTTCTTGGCTAGATTTTGGGTTTGTATTATGTAGATTATTGAATTCATTCAAAAAGATATTTTTAAATTCATATATATCTAAGTCTTATATTCTCTAGGATCTGTTGTGATAACCTGTCAGTTATTCTTTTTTGACTTGTTATATCCTCTTTTATACTCAATTCTTGTTATATTCTATTCTGTAATAGATTTTTCTTAAGTATACCATATACCATTTTTTATTGACTTCATTTCAGAGAGAGAGAGAGAGAGACAGAGAGAATTGGCATTGTAGGGACGTCAGCCACTGTAAATGAACTTCAGATGCATGTGCCACCTTGTGCATCTGGCTAACATGGGTACTGGGGAATTGATTCTGGTTCCTTTGGCTTCACAGGCAAGTGCCTTAATTGCTAAGTCATCTTCCCCAGCCCAAAGTATACCATTATTATTTGTCTGCATTTATAACTTATTTTCTTTAATTAATTTTTATTTTTCACTTCTATTTCTTCCCTTTTATGATTTTATATATTTTTTTCTTTATTAGTCAGTTTTGTATTCAGCAAATACAGTCAGTTTGGTACCATTATTAGGCTCATCCATGACCTACCCCCTCCCCTTGGCCCCGCTTTGTTGAGGTATACGGGTCATGCATTGTGGAGTAAGCCCACAGTTATTGGTAAGCTAAATGTCTCTGCATATCATGACCCAACATGTGGCTCTGACATTCTTTCCGCCCCCTCTTCCGAAAAATTTCCCTGAGCCATGTTAGGTTCATTTTTGGTCTGTTTCAGTGATGAAGTGTTGGGGGCCTCTGAGGCTCTGGCTCTCTGATTTGGTAGGAGTTGATTTTTCTCTGTGCTGATCTCCTTCCCCCTTGTGCTGGTATCCGGTTCATCAGGAAAACAGCCCCCTTGCTTGTTTCTCTAATTTTTCGTAGTTTCAGCCGGGGCCCTTTTGAGGTATGATGGGGTGGCTCTCTCCTTAGGATCTACGTCTATCTGAAAAAGAGAAGCACATTCTCCAATGCAGAGGAAGTTAGCACCAGGACAAATGAGATAACCCTTACTTTTTTTTTTTTAATAGAGAATTTAATAGGTGTAGGCCCTCTTTTAGCCCACAATTGATGGTAGCTTGATATTGGAGAGTGGGCTTATGTTTGGATATGGTTCTGACCTGTTTCCCAGCTCCAGCTATGGGTCCCATACCAGTGAGTGGATCAGTTAGCCAAATTGAGAGCAGTTGGTTCCCCACCATGGCTGTGTGCCACCACTGCACTTGTGTGGGCATCACAAGTTATTTGCTGCTAAGTAGGTTAGACCATGCATTGCTTCGACATATATTGGTCATTTTCCCCCTCTCGCCCATGTAGCACCTTCTGGCACTAGACGCGCTGACTGTCTGGGGACTGACTCTCTTCCAACTTCCAGCCATGCCATTCTAATTTGCATGGCAATCATATAAGGTGTCTTCATCAGTAGGGTCTTACCACTAGCCTTTGGTGGGTCATCAAGTACTCTGACATAAATCTGCCTGTCTCTTAGGAAACCTTGTAGGTCTCTCTGATCAAAAGCTCATTGTGGATGATAGCCCCATGCTGGATCTGGGAGTTGCAGGTCAGTGCCCACTAAGAAAATGAGGAAAAAGATAACTAATATACAAGAGTTGGAGATAAGAGAGAGAGAGAGAGGGAGAGGGGAAGTGAGAGAGGGAAGATGTAGAAGATTAAGGTTAGTCTTCATCTTACCCTCTCCAGTGTCTTGTGGTTCTGGTGTTCCCTGTAGGGGCCTGGTGAAGGATCAGCCATTTGGTCTGTCTTTTAGTAAGTAGACAATTATGATACCATTGCCTTTTGGGCCTAGATTTGTGGTTCCCACCCCTTTGATGCCCTCCCCTCCCTCCCCTTCCATCCTAGTGTCTAGTCTAGGAGATGCTTGCTGGGTATGTAAGGTATCTTAGGTAGATTAAGGTTAGGAGCTGTAGATGAGTGAGACTATGTGGCGATTTTTTTTCTGTGATTCGGTATGTTCACTGAGAATGATCTGTTCCAGGTTCAACCATTTTTCCTCAAATTTCATTGTGTAATTTTTTCTGACTGCTGTATAGAATTCCATTGTGTAGATATACCACATCTTAGTTATCCATTCTTGTAGTGATGGACATCTTGGTTGATTCCAGTTCTTAGCTATTACAAATTGAGCTGCTATAAACATGGTTGAGCAAATCTCTCTAGCCTGTGGTTTGAAGGTTTTAGGGTAGATGCCCAGTAAGGGAATAACTGGGTCTGTTGGTATCTGTATACTCAGCTTTTTCAGAAGTCTCCATAGTGCTTTCCAAAGTGGTTGTACCATCCTACATTCCCACCAACAGTGGATGAGTGTTCCTACTTCTCCACATCCTTGCCAGCATTTATTTTTATTCGATTTTTTGAGGTTTGCTATCCTTATTGGGGTAAGGTGGAATCTCATAGTTGTTTTAATTTGCATTTCTCTGATGATTAGAGATGATGAACATTTTCTTAAGTGTATGCTTGCCATTTCTATTTCTTCCTCTGTGAACTGCCTGTTCAGCTCTTTGCCCCATTTTGTGAGTGGGGTGTTTGACTTCTTACTGTTTAGATTTTTGAGTTCGTTGTAGATTCTAGAGATTAGGCCTCTATCAGTTGGATAACACGCAAATATTTTCTCCCATTCTGTGGGTGATCTATTGGCTTTGCTTATTGTATGCTTGTCTGTAAAGAAACTCTTCAGCTTCATTTGATCCCATTGGTTGAGTGATGGTTTAAGTTCATGAGCTACTGGGGTTTTGTTCAGGAAGTCTTTTTCCATTCCTATATCATGGAAAGTACTTCCTAAATTTTCTTCCATTAGTATTCGAGTTTCTGGTCTTATATTGAGATCTTTGATCCATTTGGAATTGAGTGTAGTGCATGGTGAAATGTGTGGGTCAAGTTTCAGTTTCCTGCATATGGTTATCCAGTTTGTCCAGCACCATTTGTTGAAGATGCTGTCTTTTTTCCAGCCTATATTGTTTGGGCCTTTATCGAATATCAAGTAGCTATAGTTGCTTGACCCAAAGTCCGGGTCCTCAAGTCTATTCCATTGATCTATACTCCTGTTTTTATGCCAGTACCATGCTGTTTTTTTATTACTATGGCTTTGTAATATAGCTTTAGATCAGGTATGGTGATGCCTCCAGAGGTATTTCTTTTGCCGAGGATATGTTTGGAAATGTGAGGCCTTCTGCCTTTCCATATGAAATTTGAGATCATTTTTTCTATCTCTGTGAAGAAGAAGGGAGGGATTTTAATTGGAATTGCATTAAATCTGTATATTGCCTTTGGTAGGATTGTCATCTTCACAATAAAAGACCCACCAAAAATCCCAACAGCACCTGGAAACTGAACAGCACACTTTTAAACAATAAATGGATAGTGGATGAAATAAAAAATGAAATTGCACAATTTCTGGAATTGAACGACAATGAGAACACATCACACCAAAACTTATGGAACACAATGAAGGCAGTCCTCAGGGGAAAATTCATAGCACTCAATGCCTTTGTAAAAAAGACAGGAAGGTCCCAAATCAATGACCTAACCATCCACCTAAAGGCACTGGAAAAAGAAGAAAAATCCAACCCAAAAAGCTCCAGAAGGAAAGAAATAATTAAAATCAGAGCAGGAATTAATGAACTGGAAATGAAGGAAACAATTAAGACAATTGCCAAAATAAAGAGCTGGTTCTTTGAAAAAATAGACAAGATTGACAAACCCCTGGCCAATCTGATCAAGCAAAAACAGGACAAGCTTCAAATTAACAAAATTCAAAATGAAGAAGGAGAGATCACAACAGCCATAAGTGAAATTGGGAGAATCATCAGGACTTATTTCAAAAACCTCTACTCCACAAAACTGGATAATGTGGAGGAGATCGATAAATTCTTGGACACATACCATCTACCAAAGCTAAACACAGAGCAGATTAATCACCTCAATCAACCCATCACACTCATGGAGATTGAAAAAGTAATAAAAACCCTCCCAAAAAAGAAGAGTCTGGGACCAGATGGCTTCTCAGCTGAATTCTATCAAACCTTCATGGATAAACTCAAACCAATCTTCCTCAAACTGTGCCACACAATTGGTGAACAGGGAAAGCTTCCCAACTCCTTTTATAAAACTAGCATCACCCTAATTCCAAAACCAGGCAGAGATGCCAGAAGAAAAGAAAACTACCGGCCGACTTCCCTGATGAATTTAGATGCAAAGATCCTAAACAAAATTCTTGCAAACCGAATCCAACAACACATCAAAAGCATTATCCACCTTGACCAAGTGGGATTCATTCCAGGAACACAGGGGTGGTTCAACATATGGAAATCTGTCAATGTAATACACCACATAAACAAGGTTAAACATAAAAACCACATGATCATTTCGATAAATGCAGAAAAGGCCTTTAACAAGATTCAACACCCCTTCATGTTCAAAACATTGGAGAGAATTGTCATGGCTGGTTCATATCTTAACCTAATAAAGGCAATATACGAAGCTCCGAAGGCCCAAATAATACTTAATGGAGAGAGACTGGAGGAATTCCCATTAAGATCGGGAACAAGACAGGGTTGTCCACTCTCACCTCTGCTTTTCAATATAGTACTGGAAGTCCTAGCTCAAGCAATAAGACCGGAGAAGGAAATAAAAGGGATACAATTTGGAAAGGAAGAAGTTAAGTTAGCTTTATTCGCTGATGACATGATTATATATGTAAGAGACCCGAGAGACTCCATCCCAAAACTCCTGAAGGTGATTAACCCTTATAGCAAATTAGCAGGATACAAAATCAATGCATAAAAATCAGTAGCCTTCCTTTATGCAAAGGACAAAGATACAGAAAAAGAAATAAGGGACATAGTCCCATTTTCAATTGCAACAACAACAACAACAAAATACCTTGGAATAACGTTAACCAAGGAAGTGAAAGATCTATTGAATGAAAACATAAAAACACTCTTATTTTTTTATTGTTCTTAATTTAAACTTGATTCAATCAGAAAGCTTAATTTAATTTTGTTTGCTTTACTCTAATTTTTTCTATTTTTAGAAGTAAACTTATTACTGAATCTTTTACTAAAATTTGAATATCTAATGTGATACATTTCACAGTTAATAGGACTTTTTGATTCAAGTTACTTTCTGTACTTTCAAGTTTCTATTTAATATTATACACATTGTACTGAGGATTTTTTCTCTTAAGTTCACTAATATAGAAGATTTTCAAGAATTAAAATCTCCAGGTTTGCCAGAAAATATCTTCACTTATTCTCCTTTCTTAACATATCTCAACTAACATCAAACCCTGGGATGACAATTATTCAATCATTGAAGTGTTTTTGTGATACATGGTCTTATCTAATAATCCATCTGTGTAATTATTATCTTGTTTATGTGTGTGCACTTTTTATTCCAGTGTTTACTATCTTAGTGGCTTCTTCCCTCTCTTTAATTTTCAACTGGTGCTTTCTGTAAATTATTTTATGCTTTTCATTTTAGTATAATTTTTGTTTATTTTCCTCCAAATATATTGTGTTATGTTAGTTTCTTTTCTACATTGTATGTATGCATGTGTGTATGTGTGTGTGCACATGCCATAGTACATATATACAACTTAGAAGACTATATTGATCTTGGTATTCATCTTCAATCTTGTTTGAATGACAGTCCCTTGTTTGTTCTAGTATAGCATGCGGCAGCCTAATTGCAGTGTTAGATTCTGGGATTTCTCTTGGCTTGTCTCCTGTATGTCCATATTGGGAACTTTAATATATAATCATAATGTGAACTGGTCAGATTCTGATCAAGTTATCCTCTTTTGATCCCTCTCCCCTCCCCCCATTACTAATGTGTTTGGATTTATGCCTGGCTTCATGCCTAGTAGTTTGCTTTATATAATTTTTTGTAGTTGTGTTTAGTGCATGTATGTTTAGCATGTAATATCATCTTGTTGAATTGCTTCCTGGATGAGTATAAATTGGACTTCTTTATCTGTTTTGATTACTTTTAATTTAAATTCTATTTTGTCTGGTATTAGTATAGTCATGCATGCTTGTTTCCTTATTGTTTGGAATATCTTCTTCCAGCCTTTCAAAATGAGGTTTCTAAAGACAAGAAATGAATAGATTATGTGTATTTTCTTTATTTATTTGTTTATTTATTTATTTTCTGATAAGGCTTTTACATTGTGTCCTTTGATAGGGGAGCTGAGTCTATTGATATTCAGAGCTAATAGTTATAATTGAAATATATCAGTTATTCACTACTTTGTTGGTTATTTTGTGTAGATTGTTTTATCTTTATTTTACTTAAAAATGCTTTGCACGTTATTGTGCTCTTCTTCCTATAGCCCTTGAAGATGTTTATTCTTCTCTGCAGTGTCAAGTAATCAAACAAGTGCATCATATTCTTGATTGGAATATTTGAAAATAATTGTTTATCATTTATTTATTTATTTGCAAGAAGAGAGAGATAGAAGAGAATCAGACAGAGAGAATAGGCATGTTATGGCCTCTAGCTGCTGCTAATGGAGTTCAGATGCATGCAGCACTTTGTGTACCTGGCTTTATGCCGGCACTGGAAAATAAAACCCAGGTCATTAGGCTTTGCAGGCAAATGCCTTAACAGCTGAGCCATCTCACCCATCCTTGATTAAAACTTTACTTGGGAGGCAGATGTAGGAGGATCACTATGAGTTCGAGGCCACCCTGAGACTCCATAGTGAATTCCAGGTTAGCCTGAGCTTGAGTGAGACCCTAACTCAAAAAACCAAAAAAAAAAAAAAAAAAAAAAAAAACAAAAACAAAAAAAAAACTTTACTTTTAATTAATTTTTAAAAATCTCTCCTTTTCTTTCCTTAGGCAAAGATTCTACCACTAAGCTATACTTTCAATTCTAAAGCTTAAAATAGTGATCTTTTCATACATTTTTTTTGTTCATCTCCCCTGAGAACCTAATTTCATATGTTCTATGACCTTTGGTATTGTCCCATAGCTCATTCAGCTATTACTTACCCTTTTCTTTTGCCCACTTTCTCTGTCATTTTGTGATTGCTTCTTTGAACCAACCTTCAGCTTGCCTTGACTGGTTCTATTATGTTTAGGAGTCTATGATTGGAAGTTTTAAACTCTCAAATTATATGTAGGTATTATCTAAGTAGTATGATTTCTGTAAGTTTACTATTTTATATGATGTGACTTAATTCTTGTTATTGATCAACCAAGTTATTAATTTATGCTTGAGATGTAAAATATTCTATCAGTGTCTAGGATTTCATGCTGCTTGTTGATGGAGATGAGCCAAACCTGGGGAATGGGCAAGTTCTTAAGTTCATTTTTTTCCATTAAAGATTGATTACAGGTAGACTGCAAGTGTGGTTTCCATTCAAGAAAATGCAGGAAATATGTGCATGTTTAAAGCTGAGGTCAGAGCAAGGCAACAGAGATGCTTTCAACATTGGAGCATAATGCTTGTTGACACAACAATTTTCTTAATAGTAGGATTTTGATCATTATATTAGCCAATATATATGAAGGGTGATACCTCTGTGCATACTAGTATCTGAAAAAAAAGCATTTCAAATGAGAAAATGTAGTAAATGTATTATTACTTCATCTATTACCACAAATGATGACAAGTGATCATAATATGGAGAATTAAGGAAATTTACATTGTACTCAGTGATCAATTAGTATATAACTTTTAAAACAGAATATTTTGGCTTAAAGACTCAAAAGTAGCAATTATTGCCATTTAATTAGTGTTATAATATTCATATCATGAATGTCACTCAATATATTCAAAATTGTTTAGATATATTCAAATTATGATATAATAAATAACATATTGTGAAAATCTCATTTTAAGGGATTTTTTTATGCTTTGGAAATTTTGATGGATGTAGATTGCTCTCTTTTTTCAGTTTTTTAAATTTTTATTTATTTATTTATTTATTTATTTATTTTGGGGGGATGGGGGTTTCGAGGTAGGGTGTCACTCTAGGCCAGGCTGACCTGGAATTCACTATGGAGTCTCAGGGTGGCCTTGAACTCATGGCAATCTTCCTACCTCTGCCTCTCGAGTGCTGGGATTAAAGGCATGCGCCACCATGCCCGGCTAGACTGGTCTCTTTTTGTTAGAACAAAAATAGAACTACATTATTAGGAGAATGAAATTGACATTGATTCAACACTGATGAAATAATACATTTAATTTGTTCAACATTAAGAGTATGAAATTTCTATGTCAGGAACAATATTATTCAATAAATTCATTAAGCTTTCAACATTAAAGAATCCTTTATAATTTAGGAGCTACTTCTTGGTATGAAAAGTGTTCCAAACAATACAAGTGAAAGCACATTTCTAAAAAATTAGTCAGTAGAGCCACTTTTCATAAATGATTTAATTTGCTGTGAATTTCATAATAATTTGGATATAAGAATTTAGAATTCTGTTATCCATGCTAACATTAAGGTAACAGGATCATGCCTTTAAAGTTTCCGTCTTCATGTGTGAGTTGCTGGGTTAAGAGATAAACAAAAATGAACCTGCCCATTTATACTCTCCATGGTGTTCTTACTCAAAGCATGTATTTGGATAGTGTAAGTTGATAAGGATGGCTGGTGAACAGAAATACTGGGTACATGCATGTATGGATTGTGATGGAAGAACAAATAACAGGGCAGGAGAAATGGCTTAGAAGTTAAGGCTTTTGCCTGCAAAGTCAAAGGATCCCAGTTCAATTCTCCAGGATCCACATAAGCCAGATGTACAAGGGGGTGCGTGGATCTGGAGTTCTTTGCAGTTGCTGGAGGCCCTGGCACTCCCATTCTCTCTCTCTGTTAAATAAATGAATAAATAAAGAAAGAAGTAAGAGTTGAAAGAAAGGAACAAATTACAAACATCTTTATCAGTGATTGGAGAAAAATGAATTGACAATGTTTTTATGTTCTGTAATTTCCTTTGATTTAATCAACCACTGCACAGCATTTCCTTCCAATCAGTTTGTCATATTGATCATAAAACAAATAGGAAATGTATAGGATATTGAAGTCAGATTTTCCAGGAAGATTTCAATTTTTAATAATTACTTTGTATTGGTTTATTATAATTGCTCCACTAGAGATTATGACACCACATTGAAAAATGTGAAAAAATTACTGTAGAATACTCATTTCCACTGGCATTGGAGAAATAATTTCTGATTCCTAATAACCAGTGCGAACTGACTTCATGGAACAGTTCCATCTTACCGTGATAGTGGATTTCCTAGAATGTACTTCATCCAATTTTCATTAAAAATAAAGATCTTGATACAGTTTGCATGTTCATTAAATCATCATTGTTGTAAATTTATCTATTTTAAATTGTATTTTTCTTTGAAATTTGTTAAACATTTCATGTCCTATTTTGTTCCTATTTGTCAACTTTTTTTCTTTTTTCTTTGTATTAATTCTCATGTTGCAGTTCTTTTAGAGAACACATTCTGAGCTAGTTTTATATTTTGCTTATAAATGCAAATATTTTAAATCTTTGATTGGAAAATTAGAACTTAGTTTCTTTTAGAGTTTATGTATGTCTGTGTGTGCATGTATACTCATGAAATTAAGAGAAGAAAACATTCATTTCCAATATTCTACACTTTCATTACAGATGACCATATATGACTATTACTTATTATATATTTTATTTAATGTTCATTAGCGTCATTTTTATCATTTTCTCATATAATTTTATAAAGCACATGTTGAAGATGTGAGTTAATAGCAGAATCAAAGTTATCTTAGACCATTTTAGTTGTATTTTTTTCCAAAAGTCAAAAGTATAAGTTTTTCTAACTTCTGTACAGGAAATAAAGAGAGTAAAGGTATTTTGTAACATAGTATGTGTTGGGGGAAGTCAGCTTATCCCAAGAATTTTAATCTTGAATTATTCTTCAGGTTGCTTCATTAAAATATTCAGACTGCCACTTGAATCAGAGAATTATCTCTGGACAAACCTTCAGAGACTTTGAAGAAACAAAGGAAATTTAACTGTTTTTGTTGTTGTTGTTTTGCAATAAGTATGCTAGAAAGACTATCATGAAATGGCAGCAACAGTTCTTTATTTAGTATTAATATGGTTGTATTTCTGAAAGGAGAAGGGTCTTTTCATTGTTAAGCAATATTAGGGATTTAACCTTCCTCAGTGGTGTACATCTCAGAACAGCAGAGCACATATTTTTCATGACATGCTATTTTAGTGATTATGAATATTGAAGAAGGCTCACTCTATAATCCTGTAGGCAATTGCATCCATGCACAGTAGCATACATTATTGACAGTTTAAGCAAGAATGATGTCCTCGTGATCATTGTTTAGCATCCTCATATTAAATCAAACAAATATTCATTTCTTTAGCACCCTCATATTACTCATATTTCAGATACATTTATTTTGGACAACATGACCAAGTTTTTATATCTACTGTAGTTTCTTTTCATTTTTTTATGTGATCTGAAATTCAAAAACTTCATGTAACTCTAGTAAGTATATAACCTTACCTCTTTGTAAATAAAGTATGATGCTCTATGACCCCTATGAACCAACAGAATCTTAAATGATATAAGGAATAATAGATGTATTAACTATAAGTTAAATCAGATATGGCTATTGTTGTTAAACAGATTACATAAATACTTTAGTCGGAAATGTTTGGACTCACATGGAATATATATTGAAGGATTAATGTCATTGTTTCTTCTTGGTGGACAAAAATGATTTCCATCCAAAAAACTACTACAAAACAAGATATTCTGATACTACTTTAATCAGTTTCTGAGAAGCATAGCCTGTATTTTATGAATGCACTGAACTCAGATGCCTCTTAATATATATTGCGTTTATTTTGATGACTTTTTTCTTTCAGAACTCTGTAATTCTTAAGCTCTATCATCATGCCTGTTATTAGCACTTTCCTTGACAAACCCAATTAATGACTGAATGTATCAGTTGTTTAGTACTCACATTCATATGCTTAGAGGAACTTCCCGAATTCCTGTGACTGCTTTTCTCCCTTTCCACCCATGTGCTGATGCTAATCAATTTCCAACATAGAACTTTTTAACTCTAGGTATTCCATCTCCCTGTCATGGAGTCTTCATTGACCATAAGGTTAAGTGTAGTCATGTTGACTTAACACCACATTTATTTTATTTCTAATTTATTTTTAATTGTAATTATGCAATTATCTTTTATTGCAAATTGCTTTATAATTTTTGGCCCACTGTGTTGTGAAATCTTTTTATCATAAGACAGAATTTCATATCTATAGATGGATAGATAGATAAATAGATAGATAGATGATAGATATGTAGATATAAATAATTTATTTAAGAGAGGGAGAGAGAGAGAGAGGGAGAGACAGAGAGACAGAGAGGGAAAGAGAATGGGTACACCAGGGCCTCCAGCCACTGCAAAAGAACTCCAGATACATGTGCCCCGTTAGGCATATGGCTTACGTGGGTCCTGGAGGGTTGAACCAGCATCTCTTGTCTTTGCAGGCAAACACTTTAACCACTAAGCCATCTCTCCAGCCCTTAAGATAGGATTTCTATCTTTGAGGCTAGCCTATAATTCATGATGCTGTTATATCCTTTCTTTTTTATCTAAGCATAACTATTCAGTTGACTTGTTATTCTTTAAATTATTGGGGATTTTTAAAATAATTTGAAGATATTTATACATTTATATTTAAAATTTATGAGACAACCTCAAATAACTATCAAATAATCATTTTAAAATTTCTTGAGACAGGGCTGGAAGACGGCTTAGTGCTTAAGGCACATGCCTGCGAAACCTGAGGATCCAGGTTTGATTCTCCAGGTCCCATGTAAGCCAGATGCACATGATGGCACATGCATCTGGAGTTTGTTTGCAGTGGCTAGCGGCCCTGGCACGCCTATTCTCTTTCTCTCTCCCCCTTTCTCTGTCTCTGATAAATAAACAAATAAAAATAAATCTTATAAAGAAAAATTTTTCAAGACAATTGATACATAATATCTCATACTGACTTTATAATGTGTCCAAGTTACATATAAAACACAGCTCAATTTTAACAAAATAAATAGATACCTAGTGAGTAAAAACTTTCCTGTATATCTGCTACTTAAATTAAGACATACTATTTTGTTTTTTTCATTTCTATTTTTTTGTTATTTTTGTCTTATAGATAAATAGTAGCTGTGTTATATCCACAATATGATTCTAAGAATATTTCTTTTGTTTTTGCATAGATCATAAGGATTTTTCTTTCAGGTGAAACTATTGTTGATGTGGAGTTGATTTTTGTTTCCTTTCTGAGGGAAGAATTTTTAAAAAATATTATTAAATAAAATATTCCTTTAGTGCTGGCAAAGTTTGATTTATATTTCTTAAGGAATTTTTTTTTTAGTTTTTATTCATTTCTTATGTGCCTATGGAAGTGGTTTCATTCATAATTAATCAGATTTAAAAAAACTCATTCAATTTAGAATTAACCATAGGATGTAGGTATAGAGTTGTTTATATGTGATCTTTTTCTTGTATGTCACATAAAAATATGTATTTGCTAACATAATAAACAAATAAGGTGCTGGATAGATTTGTTGCAAAGCTTGTCTAACTGGAGTTCAATTCCCCATTCATTGAAAGCCTAGATGCACAAAGTGGTACATGCATCTGCAATTTGTTTTTAGCAGGAGACCCTGGCATTCCCATACTCACCCTTTTTCTGCCTTCCTCTTTCTCTCTCAAAAATAAAACAATAAAAATATTAAAACACACCCACATATTCTCACACCCACAATAAAGTAACACTCTTGGCCTTAAACAATAGTTTCTGATATTCAATCTTCACAATATGTAAGAGATTTTGCTCAAAGGTCCCAGGATGCCTAGGCAGTGAGTGTTATAGTTAACTGTCATCTGCCTTACAGTTTGTACACTCATGAACACTAGACTTAAATGCTTTTGATATATGGGTAAATAGAATATGTATTTTAGCAGTATATCATTTTACATTTCTATATTTCCTTTTGAAACATACCAGTAACATATGCAATTTTGTTAGAAACTGACTGTTCATATAATAAGTACTTAAAATATAAGAAAAAGTTTTTAAAATAGTTAAATCTTCAAATTTCTTTGTTTGTAGTGATTGAATTGCCTAAAAATCCAGTAACATTTTAGTAAATATTATCTCCTTGGGTTGATTCACAAACACAATATAAAAAAATAAGATGATACAGGTAACAAATATCAACCTGCTTTCACATTTGCAGAAAGTGTGTGAAGTTTTTAAAAGTCACTCTTGTGGTGGGAGACCAATATGAGCATTGATGTGGAATCTATTTCATTTTATAATGTGTTCCTAGTCAAGCAAAGCCTGAATTCTCCCCATGAGAGAGTGTCTAGATTGATTAAACTACTTCTAACTTCAATTTCTTAAATCACAAACATATTTCAAATATATTTCCACCTCCTTATGTCTATATAAACATCCCAAGTTGTTTATAGCAATTCTGAGTATCTGATATTTTTATTTTGCATGAAATTCCTCCTTAGGGGATATAGTTAGTATTTATTAGTTAGTATTGTACCTGTATTATAGCAAGATACCTTCTATGCTGTACAATGAAGACAGGGAATGGAAATCTTGTTATAGAAGTAGGTATTAGGAAAGAATAATGGGCAAAAGAGAATTACTGAAGAGAGAATGATTAATAAAACTATCATTAGGGTACACAGAGATAATTAGGGATGATATATTTGAACTTTTTAGCATGAGAGAATGATAGTTGTATACATATTAAGTGAACTAAGTGAATTGTGGGGCAATGCAATGAGCCCACATCCATAAGAATCATGGTATCTGTGTGAGGGTTCCATCAAGTTTATCTGCTGTTTAAAAATGAGTGCTGTCATTTATAAAATTAGTGCCATATAAATATGATATTGTATACAATATGTTAACTTGTGTAGAATTCATAAAATTATATACAACTATGCAAAGTATTTCTATCAAGTGATCACTGTTTACCCTCAGAACATTTCTGCTGGGTTATAGGCTATGGAAAGGGAAGACAATAGCACATTCTTACATCTCTGTTCAGTGAAAAAGGAGAGAGAGCACTTAGCAACAGTGTGTAATAACACCAAATCATAATAAGTTTTTAAAAAATATTTTATTTTTCTATTCATTTGATATAAAGATAGACAGACAGATAGATAAATGAGAGAGGTAGGGGAGGGAAAGAATGGGCATTCCAGGGTCTATAGCCACTGCAAATGAACTCTGGATGCATGCACCACTTTGTACATCTGGCTTACATGGGTATTGGGGAATCTAACTTTGGTCCTTGGACTTCACAGGCAAGTGCCTTAACTGCTAAGCCATCTCTTCAGCCCCATATTTTTGATATACCTGTATTTCAACATTATTATTGAATGAACTGAAGAGAGATATTCACATTAATGCATATGAAATGAATTTGTTACTTCCTCCAGACTGAGGAAAAGCTGTATTAGAAAAATATGATTTTGTACTAAATGTTTTTTTCAGATGTCTAAATTGTAACATATTAGCTCTATATACTTTAAAGCCTATTATTCTGAGAATACAATTTTAAATTGAATTACACATTTTTCTCAAAAATTGTTAATTTTAGTTTCAAAACTAATTCATTCTGAATTTATGCATATGTTCCCATACTGTTTAGATTTATCTTTCCTGTATATACTAGTTGTCCCATCTTATGGTAAATTATGACCCTCTTATAGTTATATCTTAACTTTGAAGGTTCTAGTATACCAGAATCTGAAAGTAGCTAAACTTAGACCTTGTATAAATGAGCTATCAAAAGGGCCTGGGAGACTTTGGGTTCCTGGGAGAAGGCTTGGGAAACTATCTCAGCTGCTTGGGTGTATGTATCTGACTTCATGTAGAAAATGAAAAGTGAACCTTAAGATGATACCGGAAATTAAAATACTAGAAGGAAAGTGGATATTTTTGAATTTTGTTAAATTATGTTTTTTATCTAGAGATATTTCATATGACCCTTTTTGTCACTATTACAAATTCCCCAATATATTCACTTATGTAAAGCAAAATTATTGGAGCAGGGTTTACAAATTCTTATTTCATGATGTACATGACTCTGTAGGCAATAATATAAATTGACATTGAAACATACTTATTTTGAGAAAGAAGTAGAATGTTATCAATAATTAGGACTGAACACATTAATTGATACTAAGTGGGCCTTATTAGTAAGGACATATTGTCCCCTTATCTGGATACAAGGTGTATATTCATAGAATTCACAGAGCTTTTTATTTTAATTCACATTTCTTTTAGCTCTTAAGATATTTGTCTTTTTGAATCACTGGCTATCAAAGAGTTAAAACTAAATAATTTTATAGGTGTTTTTTCCACTTTAATCTTAATCTTTTACTCTAAAGTACTAAAAGAACATGAGAGTTTTTCTTTTAAAAAAAAGTGCAATTTCTGTGGGTCTTTGTTGACTACCTGCAAGCTTTAAAATAATTTGTAGGATTTTAAAATGCTTTGTGATTCCCCCCACTTGGGAAGCCATTTAGTTGGTGCTGAGCCATACTTGGCAGGTGGGAGTCAAGTCTCATTTTAATGGAGTTAATCTTACAGACTAGGATAACATAAGTTTTTGCCATCTGTGTATATATCCTATTTAGCGAACCAGGTTCCAGAAATCTAAAAGAAATTCTATGAAACAAAGAGCTAGATGTTGTTCAACACCAACCTTAACCACCTGAGAGCATTTCAAATATCATATACACACACATAAACATACATACACATACATATATGTACACAGGTGTGTATATATATATACAGACTAGAGAGTAAGAGATGACGATGAGGCACTATAATCATTAATGTATTATCATACAGTTTTCTTTAAATTGTCTTTATAAGCATTACTCAGAAAACATTTTTGAAGACTATAAGTCATCTTAAAGTTCAGCAGGAATTTTAAAAAAATATTTTATTATTTATTTATTTGAAAGAGAGAAAGACACAGGGGGAGAGAGAGAGAGATAGAGAGAGTGAATGGGCATGCCAGGGCCTTCAGCCACTACAAACAAACTCCAGATGCTTGCACCCCCTTGTGCATGTGGCTGATGTGGGTCCTGGGGAATTGAACCGAGGTCCTTTGGCTTTGTAGGCAAATGCCTTAAACACCAAGCCATCTCTCCATGCAAATATTTTACTTATTTTTTTTTAATGAGAGAGAAAGAGACAGATAGAGAAGATAAAGGGACAAATAGAGAGAATGGGCACGCCAGGGCCTCTAGCCACTGCATAGGAACTGCAGACATGTGCGCCCCCTTGTGCATCTGGCTTGAGTGCATCATGGGGAATTGAACCTGGTCCTTCCACTTTAGCGGCAAATGCTGTAACCACTAAGCCACTTCCCCAGTTCCCAGGAATTTTTTTTTTAATGAAAAACGTTAAAAGGATATTTGAAGAATCAGAAAAATACATATATTTTTTCACTGTTAAATTCTCTATTTCCTGCAAATTACCATAGGCACTTCACACCATTTCTGTTTCTTGTTGGTTCTGGTTCATATTTGGACCTCTTCCGAGCTTCTGTTATACTGCTCACAGAATTTAAGTATTTTTCCACTTATATTGCAGTATTTAAATTTAGGATATAAATTTATCACATATATAAAAGTTAAGGAACAGAATTATGATATGTTACATTTTTCTTCCTTTTAGGAAATGAAAAATTCTCTTTGCTTTTTAGAACCATTTCCAAAATCTGCATAAGTGATAAATGCAACTATAAACATTTACTGCATACTTCAAGCTAAAAAGACTTCATAATATCAGCTCAATGAAAATCAAATGCTAAGTTAAAGTGACAGATACCTTATGATTTGAGAATAAAATGAGATATATAGTACAAGTTGAGGTTAGTCAGTAAGAAGCAAGCAAGCAAGAAAAAAAAAATACTAAGTGGTCATAAATAAAGACAGACAGAATTAAGGGCCCCACCTCGCATGGATGTGATAACTGTTGCTTGAGTGGTTTCATTAAGGCAGTATAAAGAGAAACATGAAATTGTAATGGAAAAAAATAAAATTATTTACAGTTGAATTGCAAACTAAGGTGAGTTTTAGAAGCCTTTTGGGGCATTAAGGGTATATATAGCTTAACAGATATGTTTATGAAAACAAAGAATAAAACATGGATTTTATAAATAAACATTTATATTTATAAATAAACATTTATAAATACACAGAAAGTTTAAAACTAGTAAATTAAATGTTTCTTTGGTTTGCAAAATGACTCCTTGAGTATCTTTGTTTTACTTATTTTTTAAAAAAATATTTTATTTATTTGAGAGAAATCGCAGGAGAAAGACATACACGGAGAGAGAGGGAGGAAAATAACAGATATATATAGAGAGAAAATAGGCATGCCAGGGCCTCTAGCCACTGCAGAGGAACTCTAGACACATGCAGTACCTTGTGCATCTGGCTTTCATAGGTGCTAGCGAATCAAACCTGGATCCTTAGGGTTTACAGGCAAGCACCTTAACCAATCATGATATTCTCTTATTTTACATGCAGTAGGTCCTATGACAGTTGAGAACTGTAACCATAGTATGGTCCATTTTTCAGGCTGGGCTAGCAGAAAATGTCCTTTCTAATCAAATTTGGGGATAACTCTGTAAGAGTGCTTTATTATACAAACGTCTAGTTTGATGAGCTGAGAAAAAATATGACTACGTGTAACAGATATTTTCTTTATAATTTCCCCTTTTGACTAATTTCAATTTATAAGTTGTTCCTTATGTTTTTGGATTTTACATTCATTGTTCCTTTCTTGAATCCTGTTCAAAATTAGATCTGTTCTAATCTTTGGGAAGAAGATAGGAACTACTCCCTACTCCTCCAAAGTGTTGATTTTTCCCACAGTTTGTATCTGATGTGTGTGTGATTTCATACATAATTTCTATTTTTGTGTTGTGTTTCATATAGTAATTGCATTTTCCATTTGATATTCTAGTCTAATTAGGGTGTTAATGGTAAACTTTTTTAATTTATATAGTAAAATTGAATGATTGTGTGGTAGATAATATATGAATGCATATATAGGAGAAATAATTTTTAAAATGTTCTCTTTATAGCTGGACTTTAACAAAAGTTCTCTGAGCAAACTTATATTTTTAAAATTCATGCTATCATATAAATGTTCTTGCAGCTTTGCTTACTGTGTATTTTCTCATTCCTGTTCTTACTGTTATGGCTTCTTCTACCATTCCTATGTCTTGTTGGTAGATGCTCTAGGCAGCTAAATCCTGGAATTGATGCCAGACACTTCTGACATTGATGGATAACCGATTGCCATGAAATCCTCTTTCTCCTGGAACCTGGGAAGGTTTTGCCTAAGCCGTGGTTTTCTTTAAGTATACAGTGAAAGTTTCTCCAGCCTCAGGAATATGGGGCAGTCAGCATCCTATGTTCCTCTGGGACATAATATCCACATGGTCATTTATATGAACCTTTCTCAGATGAGTATTTCTTCTTATCCATTCATACTTGGCAATATTGTTCAGGCCACCAGGATTATGTTTCTTTCCTAAAATCCATTCAAATGTTCTCCTGTATCATTTGCTTTTCAATTTGGATTTTCATTGTTTCATCATAAAAATTATTTCCTACAATTTTTCTAAATATCAAAGCAAACTTGATTCCTGTCACCAGCCCTAAAGTTCCTTCTCCTATCAGGAATGCTGGTTAATTGAATTAGGTAATAAAAAATTTCAGCAGGAATGCATTCAAAAATTCCCAATGTTTTGTTTTTTTTGGAACTACACTTTAATTGATAGTAATTAGTGTCTGCAGCAGTAATTGATTGATGCAGATATAGCTAATTTTAAAGTGGCAAGAGATGGAGTGTATGTTGGCCAGAGTGCCTGAAGAGTGGGAAATGATGCCAATGGACACATTCTACCAGAAATTCAATCTCATGTATGTTGAATACCTAAACTAACTTCTAGGCATGGTTTCAACCTGGACTAGGTTATATGATAGACAAAACAAGGATTCTATTTGAATGTACTCATAAAACAATATTTGGCACAATAGTCTTGGGCACAATGGTGAACATGTCTAATCAGACAAGTCCAAGCTATGTAGCCTTCACAGAGAGAAATGAAAACAGGTTACAAGGACAGTGTCACACAAGCTGCATTTCCCCACATCTTTCTCCTGTAGCACTAGCTTGCATGCTTTTGGACACCCTCCTAAACCAGTATTAATTATGTATGAACAACTGCCAGAAGACTCCTGCCCACTCCTACCCCTTGCCCCTATATGCTGTCCTGGTTGCCCAACTCTGAAAATCAGCTTCTGCTAGATTGGAATCCAGTTTTTCTCATTCAGAATTACCCCTTGTGCCCTGACATTCTCGACCACTTTCAAAGCTTATTCCTTAAAATTTGATGCTAGGAAAATGATTGTTAACACATCTTTAAGATTGAGATTAATGTATCAATAAAGATAAAATAATCGTAAAATATCCAACAGTGTATTGACTTTAATATTTAGACATAAGACTTTTCCAGATCTTTCATGAGAAAAATTACTTCTCAGATTATGGTACAATTGTTATTCCCTCCTTTATATGACTTCTAAGCAGAATAGTGTAAACAAACAACATTGGTCTAATATTTTTGTCTTGCTTTTGGAAACTGGCTGTTGCCAAACATAAATTTTAAAAAATTGCATTTCTTTAAAAAAACAACTCTTTATGTAAGAATTAAGTGATTATACAATTATTATGACCTGAGAAAGTATTTAAATTGTTTTAAAAATATGATTCTATTTTTAAAATATGTTGCTTAATAATTCATTCAGTGTTATACAGAATGACAGAATGGCATTGATAAATCACATTTAACCTAAGCCTATGTTAATACATATTATTCATTAGTGCTAAATACTGTGCACACTTATTAGAGCTCACCATGTAGATTAGCTTGAAAGCTGCAGGTGACGTCCATTGTAGACATGATGTTGCCACACAGAAATCAAAGTGATAAATATGAACTAGTACAAAGCAAAACATTATTTTGCTATGCCAAGAATAGTCTCAGTAAATTTACTATATATATATGATATATTAAAATGAAATGTCTTATTCAAGAAACTGGTTGGGAACTTCAAACACAGAGTAAATAAATATTTTAGGGGATATTTACATTTTCATACAAAGGCATATGTTATCTACCCAGGACTCTTGGAACTTATTTAACAAACCTGGAATTTTTGTTTAAGCAGTATTAACAAGGATTTAAATTTTAAGAGCAAATGTAAGAAATCATTATTACTGGTTATTATAGATTGCTATCAAATGGGTCATTTGAAGTGGGTGCTTATATCAAATTTTTATTTAAACACTTTCTTCTCTAACAAAACAAGAATCCTTATATTACATATGTAAATACTCCATAATGGCTGAACTATAACAGTAGACATCATGTTTTATATTTGTTATAGTTATAAGTACAAGATTCTAAAAATATCTGCTTATAGTACAATGGTTATAATTTTAAATAAGGTAGATTCTTTTTGCTTTTGCATCTTATTTAAAATAAATTTCATAATGTTAGAATTAGTTATTGAGTAATTAAAATTATGGGACTACCTTTGCATTGGAAACTCTGCCATCTCAAAGAAGAAAAGGCAAAATCATTAAAGTTAAGTGTGAATTTATTGTCCTATCTAGATGCATACGTCTCAGTGTTAAATAGTATTTCTAGTCTTATCTGAACTATCTGTTGATATATCACAAGTATATTTCCATGGTCACTGTATTTAATTTCTTAACACATTACATTCTTCAGAGGTCAGCTTCAATGCTACAGCTTAACTGAACTCAGTGATGTAATGTCCTTTCCATTGAACCTATGTAGCACTGCATATTTTATTTTCATGAGTTATAGCTATAATTTAATGGTGAAATGTTTTATTGACATAATAAAAGTAGGATAAGCATGAGCATATATGGTAAATACTTTATAAAAGGCTAGGAATTCCTTTTCTAAAAGATCTAGTACAAAGCAGTCATAAATATTTATTGAGACAGGAAAATGTGGAGCTAAGAACTGCAGGTGTAGGGTATATGAAAACATACCCTTCCTGATTTCAAGAAAATCATAATCTAGTTAGTGCCTAACAAAGAAAACATGAGGTGAGTATAGCTCAGTTGTTAAACCACACACAGCACAATCATGAAGATTACAGGATTCTGGGAGCTTTCAGTAAGAGACCCTGTTTTACAGTTAGCTTCTCACTGGTTGGACAAAACACTCAACCAGAAGTAGCCTCAAGAAGGAGAGGGTTTTTATTTCAACTTACAATTTCAAGGGAATTTTTCATTATGGTGAGTAAAACACAGACAGATGACCATCACTTCTTCCACAACAACTGAGAGGAAACACCAAGAGTGACCTAGCTAGAACTGGAAAGAGCAGTGGACACACCTCTTCCAGCAAGGTTCTACCTCCCAGAGGCTCCACAAGTTTCTCTCCCAGGGCCATTTCATTCAAACCCCAACACTCTGTCTCAAAAAAATAAGTTAGAAAATGTTTCTAGGAGACAGGGCATTGACTTCTGGCCTGTGCAATGCTAAGATGACATTCAGGTATATTATTAGTTAATAAATAAATATATAAATAAAATAAATAAAGGTAATATTCTACACTGTGTAAACCACAGGTGCTTTGTGAATAGCCTCATAATATATGGTGTCATTGTCATTTTGCTTCCAGACTGTATTTTCTCTTTGGCAGATAAAGTATTAGGATGACTGAAGCACTCACATCAAGTGAGCCCACTGAAATACATCATTAAAGCTTGGTGTGTGGCCATTCACTCTTGTAATACCAGCACTTGAAGACTCAGTCTTGAGGCCTGCCCAAGTTTGAGGTCAACATTGGCAACTTGGTGTTTTCTAGACCACCTTGAAAACACACAGACAAAAACACAACTCATTCATTTTTAGGCATGAAGAGATTCCAGTGTTTCTTTTCATTTTCTTTATTTTGAGGCAAGCCCAACAGACTGGCCTTCTTTTATGAGAGAGAGAGAATTGGCACCCTAGGGCCTCTAACCACTGCAATCAAACTTGAGACGCATGTGCCCCTTGTGCACATGTGTAACATTGCACAATTGCATCACTGTGCACCTGGCTTACGTGGGACCTGGAGAGTCATACATGAGTCCTTAGGCTTCCCAGGCAAGTATGTTAATGCTAAGCCATCTCTCCAGCCTGAGATTCTTGTTTTTAAATGGCCTGCTCTGAATGAATACTCCAGATCTACTGCTGAATGAATATTACTGCCAAGTAGAGGCATCTGAGGAACTTTCAATTTTATACAGATGGGAAGAACTTTGTTTCCCTATGTTTTCCCATTAAGCATTAATGAAACACCCATTAGTATATTGTGTCATCCTCATGAGAGATCACATTATAGTGATAAAATGGCATACAAGGCAATGATCATGATAGAATGTTTGTGTGACAATAGCTATATGTACTGAGTTTCCCATGCCCTGTGTCAGGGTCTGACACAGGAGGGGTAAGTATCTGAAGTGACGCAGAAAACCTGTAATCATAGAAAGGAGGAGAGGACAGAGTACCTAGTAGTCACACAGTAAAGATCTGATACAAATATCTTCTGATATGTACCTTAAGTCCTCAGAGAAACTTAATTTTGATACATACTTATAAATGAGCATTGTGCACAGGAGTCTGTCAGTGAGTTTTGATGAAGTATTCCTTGGGACCACTTAATGTTTCAGAGGTCAAGAAATACAGAAATTGGCATTAATCACATTGAACAATAAAGGTGCTTCAATCAATGATAATGAAAGTAAGGGTAGAGACAGAATGACAATTCTAAATTTACATAAGGGGATGAGATGAAAATATTACATTTCAAAATTGTGGAGGCATTTGACCCCTATCTTGGTATAATTGGGACAATTAAGTGTAGTAATATATATATATATATATATATATGTGTGTGTGTGTGTATTAGTTTGTACTCAGCGAATACAGTCAATTTCAGTCAACTTGGTATCATTACCCTGGCCCCTCCTTGTTGAGGTATATGGGTCATGCCTTCTGGAGTTGGCCCACAATTATGGGTAGGATAAATGCCTGCACATCATGACCCAATATTTGGCTCTGACATTCTTTCTGCCCCCTCTCCCACAAAATTTCCCTGAGCCATGTTGGGTTCATTTTTGGTCTGCTTCAGTGATGAGGTGTTGGGGGCCTCTGGGTCTCTGGATCTCTGATTTGGTAGGAGTTGTTAGACAAGATCTAGGGAGTATTAAAAATATGGAATACAGTGTAACAGAAAGCAATGTCAAGTTTAGATAGCTAGCTTCATGCCAGAAATTGGTGATGGGATTCTGAAGGACTCAATTGTGAGAGAGTTGAAGCTTCTTTTTCTAGAATATTGGATAATAGAACATCAAATCTTTCATCAAGCCCATAACTGACTTTGTGTTATCATATCAATGGTGAGAAAAACATGTCATTGATATTCTAAAACAGATGTGAAGTTTTAAATAAATATGAAAAAGATGAGCCATTTTATTAAGAAAGCTACTATAACTAAAGTAAAATATTCCAAATGATACCCAATGTGCAATTAATTTTATTTAGTAAAAGTTGTAAGGATAATGAACTTAATTTTGTTGAAGTTTTGAGAACATGAGTATATGAAAACTCTTTTTTTCACATTTTAGTTGGCATGCAGGGATGTAGCTATTATTCATTCTGGCATTTTCATATTTAACTTGTTTTATTTGATTGGCTGTGAATCCTCTTCTCCTCAATGCCCTCCCACCTATGCCTCCTCTTTTGTTTACATATCAAATGTGTACTTTTGACCTTCCTCTATACCTCTTCCTAGTCACCTGTTTATACTGGCTCTTGGTGACCATTCTAGCTTTATAGGTTTTACTTATGCATGATCCCCTTATGTACGTATGTATAGCTATTACAGGATAGGATCCTATATCAGAAAATATACAGTTTTGGTCTTTATAAGTCTGGGTCACTTTGTTCAATATACTTCTTTTCAGGTCCATCTGTTCCTACAATTATTATAATTTCATTTTTCTATATTACCAAATAGAATTCCTTTGTGTATATGAACCATATTTTCTCCATCCATTAAAATGCTGATGAACATCTAGGCTAATTCCTTTCCTCAGCTGTTGTAAATTGAGCAGCACTAAACATGAATGTGTAAGTATCTCGACAGAGACTGTGGAGTCCTTAGGTTGTATGCCCAGGAGTGGTATAGCTGTATTTTTAGGCAGTTCTATTTTTAATGTTTTTGAGAATCCACCACATTGCTTTCTATAGTAGCTATACTAGTTTGGATTCCTGCCAGCAATAAGTAGGGCTTTCCCTCTCCTCATACCCTCATCAACATTTATCGATTTTCTTCAAGTTTTTATTTATATGTATTGATGAAAGCCATTCTGACTGGGGTAAGATATACTATTAAACTACTTTTAATTTGTATTTTCCTGATAGCTATGGATGTGAACAATTTTTAGAAAAAAATTTATTTATTTATCCATTTGTGTGTGTGTGTGTGTGTGTGAGAGAGAGAGAGAGAGAGAGAGAGAGAGAGAGAGAGAGGGAGGGAGGGAGGGAGATAGAGAGGATGAGTACACCTGGGCCACTAGACACGACAAAGGAACTCCAGATGCACATGCTACCTTGTGCTTATGTGGGGAATAGAATCTGGGTTCTTAAGCTTTGCCGGCAGGTGTCTTAACTGCTAAGCTATCTCTCTGGCCCTGATGTTGAACACTTTTAAAAATACTTATTGGCTATTTGTGTTTCTTTTGTGTGTGTGTGTGAACTACCTTCTCACTTCATTATCCAATTTGACAATTATATTTTATGTTTTTGGTATTTAGTTTTTGCAGTTCATTATAGTTTCTGGTTATTAGCACTGTTACTAGCATAGCTGGCAAAGATTTTTGTTTAGATGGCAAAGATTTTCTCTCATTCTGTAGGCTGCTCTGATGCATTGAAGATGGGTTCTTTGGCTGTATAGAAACATTTTTAATGTAATATAGTCCCATTTATGAATTACTGGGTTAATTTCCTGTGCTATTTGCATCCAGTTCACTGTTTTTTTGTTTTGTTTTGTTTTGTTTTTCTCTCTTCTCTAGAAATTTAAGCATCTTGTGTTTTAGGTTAGTATTAAGGTCTTTGATGCACTTTGAATTGATATTTGTAGAGGGTGAAAGATACGGATCTAAGTTCATTCTTCTGCAGCTGGATATCCCATTTTGCCAGGACCAGTTCTTTAATAGGCAGTCTTTATTCTGCTAAATGTTTTTTGGCTCATTTTTCAAAGATTAGGTGGTCAAGATACTGTGGGTATATGTCTGGGTCCTCTTTCATTGGTATATATGTCTGTTTTGGTGCAAGTGCAATACACTGTAGTATGATTTGATATCAGACATTGTGATATCTCCTGCTTCTTTTCTTTCTGCCCTGGATTGCTTTAGCTACTTATGGTCATTTGTTATTTCACATTAATCCATGCATTTGTTTTATGCTATTTCAGTGAGGAATGTCATTGTAATGTTTCTGAGGAATGTATTGTTATCTGTAGATTACTTTTGCTAATGTAGCCATTTTTACAATATTAATTCTGACAATCCAGAAACATGGAAATTCTTTTGGTTGTTTAGTATCCTCTTGAATCCCTTTTTTAGCATCTTGAATTTTTAATTGTATAGGTCTTTTACTGTTTAGTTAAGACTATTCTGAACTACTTAATTTTTGAAGCAATAATGGAAGGGATACATTCTTTATTTCTTTCTCTGTGATTTCATTATTGGTGTACATAAAAGCTACTGAATTTGACTGTTTTTCCAGCTCCACATTTTTTTTGTTATCTCTTTTATGTATTAATTAGAAACTTTGATTGGAAACATCATGTGTTGGTGCTATGAATTCCTTCCTCCCTGCCCCATTCCTCTGATATTTTGTCCTGAAAATTTACTGAAAGTATTGGATCTCAGAATTTTTTTGTAAATTTGTAAGATAATTTAGTACAGAATTATGCCATCTATAAATAGGAATATTTTGACTTCCTTTCCTCTTCATATTCCTGTTATGAGTTCTTCTTGTCTCATTGCCCTTGCTAAGAGTTCACACACTATACTGAATAGTTGTAGTAAGAGTGGGCATCATTTCTTCATTCCTTATTATAGATGAATTAATCTCTGTTTTTCTCAATTTTAGTATATTAGCTATGTGTTATATTATTTTAAAGGTTGTTAATATTATTCCTATTTTTTCCAGGACTCCTTTCATGAAGGCACGCTGGAATTTGTTGTATTGCTTTTCTTCATCCACTGATATGAACATGTGTTTTCTGTATTACTTATTTTTTTGACAATTTCATATATATATACAGTATATTTTGATCCCCTTTCTTCCCTTTCCCCCTCCTACTAAGATTCTTCTTCCTCTCATTAAATCCTTATCTGACTTTCATGCCTTACACATATTATTTTAAATTTGTCATTCACTTTTTAAGTTAGAAGAGCATACATAACCCTGTGTTAGAGGTTATTTACAAGAAAATAGGCAATCTTCAATGGGCCAGACCATGATGGGACTTGACATCCCTCTTCCAGCAATAATCATTTTCCATTATTTACCCTGGAAGGTGTGGTGTCTCATACACTCCTCCTTTATAAGATATTGATATATTCAATCTTATACAGGAAATCATATATACTTTAAGATGTCATGCTTTTGATTTCTGTCATTAATTATATTATAGGTTGTTTTACATCCACTTATTTGCATAAGTTGATCCAGCATTACATCACTAGTATGAAATCTACTAGGTCATCATAAATCATCTTGTTAATGTGACCTTCAATTATGATTTTGTGAATGTTATTGAATCTTATTTTTTTTTTTTGTAGTAGGTATTTTTTCTAGCCCAGGCTGACCTGGAATTCACTATGTAGTCTCAGGCTGACCTTTTACTCACAGTGAGCCTCCTACCTCTGCCTCTTTGGTGCTGGGATTAAAGATGTGGGTCACCATGTACAAGAGAGAGAAACAGAGAAAAAGGTGTGGGACAGGGCCTCCAGCCACTGCAAATAAACTCTAGATGCATGCATCACTTTGTGCATCTGGCTTTATGTGGGTACGAGGAAATTGAACTTGGGTCATTAGATTTCGAGGGCAAGTGCCCTAACCATGGAGCATCTCTCCAGTCAGAGAATTTTTGCATTTATGTTCATCAGGGAAGTTGATTTTTAATTTTTATTTTGTAATTTTTTCCATTTTAAGAATCAGATTAATACTGGTTTTGTAGAATGAATTTAGAAGAGTTACTTCTATATCTATTTTAAGGAAATATTTGAGAAGACTTTGTATTAGATTTTTAAAAAACAGTTTGATAGAATTTGGCAGTGAATTCTTCTGGACCTGGGCTTTTGTTTGTGTGGAGAAATTTCATTATAGAGTAAATCTTATTGCTGGTAATGCTGTGTTTAAGTTGTATTGAAACCTTCTCATTTTAACTTTGAAAGGACTTATGTATTTAGAAATTTGTGGGCTAGAGAGATGGCTTAGCGGTTAAGCGCTTGCCTGTGTAGCCTAAGGACCCCGGTTCAAGGCTCGACTCCCCAGGACCCATGTTAGCCAGATGCACTAGGGGGCGCACGCGTCTGGAGTTCATTTGCAGTGGCTGGAGGCCCTGGCGTGCCCATTCTCCCTCTCTCTCTCTATCTGCCTCTTTCTCTCTCTGTCTGTCGCTCTCAAATAAATAAATAAAAATAACAAAAAAAAAAAAGAAATTTGTCTGTTTCTTCTAGGGTTTGAAGCTTTTTGGAATGTAAGTATTTAAAGTATTTGGTAAGGATATTTTGGATTTCATTGATTTCTTTTATAACAACTCTACTTTGTGTCTATATCTTCTCTCCAATTTTTTTCTTTGGCTAAAGCTTTATTTATCTTATTAACTTTCTGAAGAGCCAACCGTTTGATTCTGAGTACTGTTCTTTCAGTGTCTGTTATATGAAACTCTGCCCTAATCTTTATTATTTATTGCTATCTCCTATGCTTAATATTGTAAAACCTTGATGTGGAACATTATATTATAGACATATATAATTTTTATTTGTTTATTGAGAGGGAAGGAGGCAGAGAGAGAGAGAGAAAGAGAGGAAGAGAGAGAGAGAGAGAGAGAGAGAGAGATTAAGAATGGGTACACCACACCAGGGCCTCCAGCCACTGCAAACAAACTCCAGACACATGCACCTCCTTTTGCATCTTCCTTATGTGGGTCCTGGGGAATTGAACCTGGGTCCTTTGGCTTTGCAGGCAAATGCCTTAACTGCTAAGCTATCTCTCCAGCCCTAATATATAAATTTTTATCCTGGATTTCTTCATTAACCCATTGTTAATTCAAAAGTGTTTTATTGCAATCTCCAAGAATTTGCCCATTTTCTGTATTTTCTCTTGCTACTGATTACTTTTATTCTTCTGTAGTCTGATTGGATGCAAATGATTATGTCCTTTAAAATATTTTTCAAGCTTTATTTTGTGACTTACTATAAAGGCAGTGCTTTAAAAGGTTCTGTGTGCTAATGAAAATAATTTGCATTCCCTATTTGTTGAGGAGAATACTCTGTATATATCTGTTAAGTTCACATCATCAGTAGTTTAGTTTTACTGAAGTTTCTTTCATGATTTTCAGTCCAGATGACTTATCTAAGTGGCTAGAATAAGATACTGCAACTGCCACTATTGCTGTGCTTTGGTCGATGTGATCCTTTTGTCTTTCAGTGTTTGTATTATGAAGTTAGAGCCCCCAATATTTAGTGAGTAAATATAATTGCAATGTCCTCTTGACGAATTGTTCCTCTTGATAAAATGTAGACCCTCTTTTTGTCTGTTCTGATTCATTTTGGTATGAAATTTAAGCATAGTCATGCCTGTTTGTTTTAGCTTTCATTTGCTTCAAAGTTTGTTTTCCATCCTTTGACAGGATTTGAACATCTTTGATAACTGTGTGTTTGTTGGAGACAATAGATAGTTAGATTTTATTTTTAAATGCTATCATCCATCCTTTTGTTGGTGAATTGAGGTCATTTCCATTAGAATTGGTATAGAAAATGGCTTACCATTCCCTAATATTTTGTTGGGTGATGTTATGATTGACTCATTATTTGCATTTATTTTCCTATTCCTCCAAGAGTTCATACATTTGCTGTGTTAGGCATGACTGGGATTTTTCAGTTCTTCTTTATCTGTTTCTATCTTGCCACATATCTACTCATGAGTCCTCACGAATGTGTCTGTCTTTTTTCTTCTTGGTATTTTTTTTAATTCTTATTATTATTAAGAACATATTCTGTATGGTTATATCATGTGTTGGTACTATCTTTTCCATCCTTCCTAATCCTGCTTCAGTGGGGTTGCTGGTATCCCCCATGGTGTTGTGGTTTATGCATCATGTGAGCAGCAGTTAATTCTTGGTAGGGGATGACTTATTTCCTTCAGTGATGAGCGCTTAGGAGCATCTGCATTTCTGCTTTTGTAAGTGTTGCGTATCCTTAGAATCTGTCTCCTTCACCATGGCGCTGCTTGTCAGGTTCACCATGGAAGCAGCACACGTACTCATCTCTCCCCTTCCCCTACTGCTTCACCTGGGCCTTGGGTCTCTCTACATTATGAAAAAGAAAGACAGATTTTCCAACATAGAATGAGGACAGCATAGGTTAAATTGGATAAGCATTATTAATTTAGGGAGAATTTGGTGGATGTAGCCCCTATCTTAGACAAAGATTAGTGGGAGCTTGATATTAGAGAGTATAATCTATGTCTCCATAAGATTCAGATCTTGTTCCTAGTTCCAGATCCACTGAGCAGATCTCTTAGCCAATCAGAAAGAATCAGGCTTTGTTTACATGATTTGGTTTGTATATGTCTTGAAATATCCTATTTTGTACATCAAATTTGATGGATAGCTTTCTAAGTAGAGCATTTTTGGTTGAGAGTTATATACTTTCAATGCCTGGTATATAAATTTTCATCCTTTTCTGGACTTTAGAGTTTCAAATGAGAGGTCTGAGGTTAATCTGATAGTCCTACCTTAAGTTGTAAGCTGGTATCCTCTCCTCTGCTTTCATTATTGTTTTTTTTTTTCCCTTTGTATTTTTAACAACTTCTTTTGTGATGAGGTCCAACTCTGATTATCTATTTGGAGTGTTACATACCTCTTATGTTTGATATCAATATTTTTCTCTAGATTTGGGAAATTTTCTCTTAAAATTTTATTAAACAGTCATGAATTCCTTTTGTATTTATCTCATTATCTTCTTCTACAACTTTTTTGGGTTTGCTTTCTTGAATGTATCCCTGATTTCTTGTTAACATTGGCCTACATGTATTATTGCTTCAAGTTTGTCTTTCATCCCTGAAATTTGTTCTTCTGCATGATCTTGTCTGTCTATAATGTTTTCTGATGTTTTTTTTTAATTGGCTGATTATGAAAGCCATTTCTATAACTTCTACTTGATTCTCTTTCAGTATTTGAATTTCCTTGCTAGTGATAACCTACCATATTTATTAAATTTTCTTTATTTAGTGTTTTTTTTTTTTTTTTTTTTGAGGTAGGGTCTCACTCTAGCCCAGGCTCACCTGGAATTCACTATGTAGTCTCATGGTGTCCTCCAACTCTTGGCTATCCTCACCTACCTTTCCCTCTCAAGTTCTGGGATTAAAGGCGAGCACCACCACACCCAGATTTCTGTGTTTTATTCAGTGTAGAAACTATCTTGTCTTGATCATGATTGTATGTGTGTATGTATATATCCTCAGTGTTACACTTATTTGAGGGGTGTAAATACGTTGTTCTTAGAATTTGGGCTCTAAACTTGTTCTCTGACATTTCAATTATGTCATTGACTATGATTATGTGGTGCTGAGAGGTGGGGTGTGTGCTGTGAGGGTGTGCTGCCTCTTATCCTTTCTGTTTCTTTGTTATGTTGTAGACATGTGTGGCGATGGATTTTTTTCCAGTAATATTTGCTATCTAGTTTTGATTCATTGTTTAATTGTTTGTTTGGTCTTATATCCTTTTAGGGGGAATGTTTTCATTATAAAGCATGTTTCTTTCAGTTTTTAGGGGTTGTGGTGGTTTGATTCAGGTGTCCCCCATAATCTAATGTGTTCTGAATGCTACGCCCTCAGCTGGTAGCAATTTGGGAATTAGAACCTCCTGGAAGCAGTGTATTCTTGGGCGTGGGCCTATGTTGTTAAAGCCAGGTTCCCCTTTCCAGGGTTAGGCTCACTCTCCTGCTGTTGTTATTAACTTGACATTGGCCGAAACATGATATACACCCCCTTCTCATGCCATCCTGCTCCCCTGACATCATAGAGCTTCCTCTCAAGTTTGTAAGCCAAAATACACCCTTTCCTTCCACAAGCTGCTCTTGTAGTATGTTTTCTGTCAACAACAAGAAGCTAACTGCAACAGTAAAACTGGTACTAGAGGAGTGAGGCCATTCTTATTAGAAACCTCACTGTCTGGCTTTGGCCTTTTGGAACTGATTTTTATGCGGAATGTGGAAGAATTTGAAACCGAGGCCTAAGATACACCTTGCAGTGATGTAAATACAGTTTGATGAACTATTCTGTTCAGAGTTGAAAGACCTGAATGCAGTAAGAACTATGAACTGTGAGGTTTGGCTTACAAGGGGAAGAAGCCTGGACTGGGCTGGAAGCGGTTTATGTGAGAGGCTTGCTGTTATGCCTGTGTTCCTATGAAGGGTTATATTGCGTATAAAAGGACTGGTGTGAGCAGATGGATATGGCACAGAAAAGAAAGGAAATCCTTGGGCTGAAACTGCTGCCCATTCATCTGTAATTGTTTGAGAGGTTACAATCACTGAGATTAGGCCAGTTGACCATTGGGACAACTGGAAGAATGCAGTCTTTTTTGATGTAAGGAACCAGAATGCTGAATGAGTGCTCTGCTCTTCAAGGTCTGATTTATTTTTCCTCCTGGATTATCAAAATCATAGCCCACCTGGTATGCTGGAGTACAGCAAATTCAGGAAAGAGAGAATCATTGAATTTGCAACATTGTTTTGCTGTTATGGAAGTGGCAACAAGCAGTGTGAAACAGTCTTGTTGGTTTACCTGCATGGTGACCCAGTGGATCCATAAGGATGAACTTTGAGTGGAGGGGAGACCCAGTGGAGATGACAGGACTATGGGATCACTGCCAAAGAGAGCTACCAGAACACTGTGGAGTTTTCCTGAGTAGCCTAGTGATAAGGGCAGAACTGGAACTCCAGAGACTCATCTCTGGTTATAATGGTTGGACTTGGCAGATTTGTCACTGACTAGTGTTGCCAGTCTTGGGACTACAGAGTTTGATGTTTCTGGTGTTTGCCTTGTTTGTTTTAAATCTTGTATTGGCTCAATTTTTCTTTACTATGGCCAGTGCAGCATCTTTTGAAATGGGAATGTTTATTCTGTGCCACTATGGGATTTATTTATTTATTTTGTTATTATACCTCATTTAAAGACCTTGGACAATGGGGATGTTTGAACAACATAGGGATTGATGAAACCTATGGGGACTTTTAAAGTTGGATGAAACACATTGCACTTTTATATCTTCGATGGTTATCAGTTTATGGTAGTCAGGGGTGGAATGTGGTGGTTTCATTCAGGTGTTCCCCATAATCTTATATATTTTTAATGCTCATTCCCTAGCTGCTGACAATATAGGAATTAGAGCTTCATGGATGCAATGTATATTTGGAGATGGGGCTTATTTGTGTCATAACCAGCTTGCTCTTGCCAGTGTTTGGCACATTCTCCTACTGCCTTTGTCTACCTTATATTGGCCAGGAGGTGGTGTCCACCCTCTGCTCATGCCATTGTTTTCCCCTGCCGTCACTGAGCTTTTCCTGGAGTCTGCAAGCCAAAATAAATACTTTCGTCCTTCACACTGCTGTTGGTATGGTGTTTTCTCCCAGAAATTAGGTGCTAACTGTAAAAGAGTTATTCTTAGTGATTATTGCCACAGACATATCCATCGTTCTTGTTTCTCTGAGCTGTAGTATTTTTGTCTGTATTACAGTTCCTTTTTTTTTCTTAAATATTTTATTTATTTATTTATTTATTTATTTATTTATTTATTTGAGAGAGAGGAAGAGGCAGAGAGAAATAGAGAATGGGCATGCCAGGGCCTCCAGCCACTGCAAATGAACTCCAGATACAAGTGCCCTCTTTTGTATCTTGCTAACGTGGGTCCTGGGGAATGGAACCTGGGTCCTTTGGCTTTGTAGGCAAACACCTTAACCACTAAGCAATCCCTCCAGGCCTACAGTTATTTTTTTTTATTATTTAGTTTACACAGGTTGTTTGCTGCTGAGTTGCTTAGACTTTGAGTTGCTTGAGTAGATATTGGCCACTTTCCCCTGGTAGGTCATATAGTGCCTTCTAGCACTAGATGGGCTAATTTTCTAGGAGTCCCCAGATTCTACAGATTCCATCCAGGTCTCTCCATGGTCTGTGCCACCAGTGTATGGTGTCTTTAGCAGAAAGGTCTTATCATTAACCTCTGGTGGGTAATCAGGTGCTGTGGCAGAAGTTTGTCTTGTTTGTTTTGGGAGATCTAGTATGTCTTTCTGATCAACAGTTCATTGTTGGTGTAAACCACATCCTGGTAAGGGGAATTACAGGCCAGTATGGAGGGAAAAGAAAAAGACATGGAAGAAAGAGAAATAGGAGAAATGTGAGGTTAGGTTTCTTCTCACTCTCTCCAGTGCCCTTTGAATCAGGTTCTCCCCCTAAGGTCCTCCTGAGGGTTCCACATTTTAGTCTCATTTTCAGGATAAAGGATTCTATGGTATCAGTTCAGTTTGGGTTCAGTTTTGTGTACCCCTCCACCGTTTCCCTTCCTCCAAGCCCTACCATCCCTACTGTCCAATCCTCAAGATATTATTCAGGTTTGTCAGCAACTCAGGCTGATCCAGGTTAGGAACTGCAGATGAATGAGCATGCGACGGTTGTCTTTCTGTGATTGTACGAGTTCACTTAGAATGATCTGTTCTTAGTTTGACCATGTTTCTGCAAATTTTATTGTGTCATTTTTTTCTTACTGCTAAGTAGAATTCCATCATTTAGATATACCACATCTTGGTTATCCATTCATCAAATGATGGGCACCTGCAATGATTCCAGTTTTTAGCTATTATGAAGTGAGCAGCTATAAACATGGTTGAACATATATCTCTGAACTGAGATGTGAAGCTTTTATGGTAAATGCCCAGTAAAGGAATAACAGGGTCTGTTGGTAACTCTACATTCATCATTTTCAGGAATCTCCAACTTGATTTCCACAGTGTTTGTACCAGCTTACATTCCCACCAACAGTGAAGAATACGTGTTCCTATTTCTCCACAGCCTTGGCAACATTTGTTTTCATTTGATTTTTTTAATGTTTGCTATTCTTACTGGGGTAAAGTGGAATCTTATAGCTCTTTTAATTTGTATTTCTCTAATGGTTAGGGATGTTGAACATTTTCTTAAGTATCTGTTAGCCATTTGTAATTCTTCCTCTGAGAACTCCATGTTAAATTCTCTGCCCCACTTTTGGAGTAGGTTCTTTGATTTTTTTTTTTTTATTGTTTAGATTTTTGAGTTCTTTGTAGATTTTAGATATGAGGCATCTGTCAGTCATATAGCTAGATTTTCTCCCATTCAGTGGGTAATCTATTGTCTCTCATTTGTCATGCAAAAGCTTTTTAGCTTCATGAGATCCCATTGGTTGACTGCTTGTTTAATTTCCTGGTCTAATTGGGTTTGTTCAGGAAGTCTTTTCCCAGTCCTATATCATGGAGAGTACTTCCTATTTTTTTTCTTCCAGCAGTTGAAGAGTTTCAGGTCTTATACTGAGTTCTTTAGTCCATTTGGACTGACTTTTGTATATGGCAAAATGAGTGGGTCTAATTTCATTTTTGTGCATATGGTCATCCAATTTGTCCAACACCATTTGTTGAAGATGATTTCTTTTCTCCAGTCTACATTATTGGCACTATTGTCAAAGATCAAGCAGATGTAGTTATTTGACCAAAGTTCTGGGTCTTCAATTCTGTTCCATTGCTCTAGGTTTCTGTTTTTATTCCAGTACCGTGCTGTTTTTGTCACTATGGCTTTGTAATATAGCTTTAGATCTGGTATGGTGATACCACCAGAGGTTTTTTTGTTGTTGTTGTTGCTGCTGTTGTTGTTGTTTTTTGGGGTTTTTTTTTGCTGAAAATATGTTTTGTGTTTTTATGTTTTCATTATATAGTCTTTCACATCCTTGATTAGTGTTATTCCAAGGTACTTAATTTTTTTGTTGTTGCTGTTGAAAATGATACAACCTCACTGATTTCTTTCTCTGTATATTTGTCCTTTGCATATAGAAAGACATCTGATTTGTTTGCATTGATTTTGTATTCTTCCACTTTGCTGAAGGAATTTGTCACCTTTAGAAGTTTTGAGATGGAGACTTCAGGTCACTTATATATAGCATCATGTCATCTGCAAATAGGGCTAACTTGATTTCTTCCTTCCCAATTTGAATCCCTTCTGCTTCTATCTCCTGTCTTATTACTTGGTATACCATTTCAAGTACTATGCTGAAGAGCGGTTGTCAGAGTGGGCACCCTTGTCTTGTTCCCAATATCAGTGGGAACTCCTTTAGTTTTTACCCATTAAGAAATTTGGACTTTAGAAGCTTTTGATATAGCCTTTATTGTGTTGAGATATAAACACTCCATGCCTATTTTTTTCCAGTGTTTTCGTCATGAAGTGTTGTTGTGTGTTGTCAAAGACCTTCTCTGAATCAATTGAAATGATCATCTGGTTCTTATGGTTCATTTGATTTAAATGGTGTATTGCATTGACGATCTCCATATGTTAAACCATCCCTGTATCCCTGGGATGAAGCCTACTTGATTAAGGTGGATAATGCTTTATAAGTGTTGTTGAATTTATTTTGCCAGGATTTTGTTCAGTATCTTTATATCTGAGTTCATTAGGGATATAGGCCTCTAATTTTCTTTCCTTGCTGCATCTCTGTCTGGTTTTTGTAGCAGGGTGATGCTAGCTTCATAAAAGGAGTCAGGAAGGATTCCCTGGTCTCCAATTTGCAGAAACATTTAAGAAAAATTGTTTTCAGTTCTTCAGTAAAGGTTTGATATAATTCAGGTGGGAAGCCATCTGGTCCTGGACCTTTCTTTTTGGGGAGGTTTTTGATTACCTTTCAATCTCCATGGATGTGATAGGTTTGTTTAGGAGATTAATCTGCTCTGAGTTTAGTTTTTGCACATGGTATATGTCTAGGAATTCATCCATTTCTTCCAGATTATATAATTTTGTAGAGTAGATGTTTTGGAAGTATGCTGTAATGATTCTTCCAATTTCATTGATGTCTGTTGTGATCTCTCCTTTTGCATTTCTGGTTTTGCTAATTTGAGACTTTTGTGTGTGTGTTTTCTGAGGTAGGCTCTTGCTCTAGTCCAGGCTGACCTGGAATTTGAATTCACTTTGTAGTCTCCAGGTGACCTCAAACTCATGGCGAGCCTCCTACCTCTGCCTCCAAAGTGCTGGGATAAAAGGCATGTACCACCATGCCCAGCTCCCTTGTATTCTTGATTTTTTGAACTTAGCAAAGTTTTTGGTCTCCTGATCAATTTATTCTGTCTTATCTTCCAGGTAAGAGGTTCTGTATTCACATGAGTAAATTTTTTGGTGAGGGGTTATAGAGAGTTTTTTGAAATTTCTATTTGAGTTTTGTTTTCTGTTGTATTATTTTGTTTCATCTCTCTCCCTCTCTCTCCCTCCCTCCCTCTCTCTCTTTCTCTCTCTCTCTCCCCCCCCTCTCTCTTTGACGTATGATCTAAATTTGGTTCTTATTTTCTTTTTCTTTTTAATTTTTGTAGGCAGTGAATACAGTCAAGTTGGTATGATTGTTAGCCTACTCCCTGTCCTTCCCCCCTCCACAGGGACCCTCCTTCCTGGGGTATGTGGGTCGTGCATTGTGGGGTTAGCCATCAGTTTTGGGTAGGAGGAAATGTCTCTGCATGTCATGACCCAATGTGTGGCTCTGGCATTCTTTCCATTGCATCTTCCAAAAATTTCTCTGAGCCATGTTGTGTACATTTTAGGTCTGCTTCAATGTTGAGATCTTGGGAGCCTCTGTGTCTCTGGATATCTGGTTTGGTAGGGGTTGATTATTCTCTGTATCTATCTCCTTCACCATTGTGCTGGCTCCCAGTTCTCCAAGAAAACAGCATTCTTGCATGTTTCCCCAATTATTCTTAGTTTTAGCTGCTACTGAGTTTTCTTTCTACTCAAAGAGAAGTCCAATGTAGCTAGGATCCACATATGAGAGAGAACATGTGACATTTGGTTTTCTGGGCTTGGGTTACCGGATGACCTGAATGCAGTAAGAACTAAGTACTATGAGGTTTGGCTTATGAGGGTTAGGAAGAGCTTTGCCTTGACTGGGCTACAAGCAGTTTGTGTAAGAGGCTTGCTGTTTTGCTCATGTCCTGAGAACTTGTACATGGTGGCATTGCATTGAAATGGACTGGTGTAAGCAGAGTGACACAGCATGGAAATGAAATCTGTGGGCTGAAACCTCTGCCCCTTCAGCTGCAATTATATGAGAGATTACAACCTTGGAGATTCGACCACCTGACCTGCATTGAGGCAACAGGGAAAATGTAGACTCTTTTGAAGGGGTCTTAATGGTCAAAGTGTCTCCTGTTCTTCAGAGTCTGCTTTATTTTCCCCTGGATTAACAAATAACATCCTTCCTGGTATTATGGAGTATAAGAAATGTAGGAAAGAGAGGGTCATTGAATTTTCAACATGGTCTTGTGTTTTGGAAATGGCCATGGGCAGTGTGAATCAGGTTTGCTGGATTGCCTGCATGGATACCTGATGAAGCCCTGAGGAGGAACCATGGGTTACAGTGGTAACCCAGCGTAGATGCTGGGACCACAAGATGACTGCTAAGGAGAGCTGCTGGCTCCAGATAATGTTTTCCAGGACTGTGCTTAGCATAGCTGGAGGGGTAGAATTGGAACTCTAGAGACTTGTTGCTGGTTAGAATTATTGGACTTGGAGATTTCTCACTGAATAGAGTTGTTGGACTTGGAGCTACAGAGTTTGATGTTTGTCCTGTTTAATTCTTGTACTGGTTGAGTATTTATTTGCTATATCCAATGCCATCTTTTGCAGTTTGTGTGTTTGTTATGTGCCATTAATTTTGGAGAATGTTTTGTATTATGCCTCAGTTAAAAGATCTCAAAATATGGGAATGTTTGAGCATCATTAGGATTGATGAAACCTTTGTGGACTTTTAAAGCTGGACTGAATGCATTGCATTTTGCATCATGGATGGTTATTAGTTTTGGGGTCAGGGGCTTAATTTGGTGGTTTGATACAGGTGTCCTCCATAAACCTAGGTCTTCTAAATGATAGGTTCCAAGCTGATGGAGATTTGGGAATTAACACCTTCTGGATGCAGTGTATTATTGGGGTCTGCTTGTGGGTATTATAGCCAGTTTACCCATGCAGTGTTTGGTCAAAGCTCCTGCTGATGTTATCTGCCTGATGTTGGTGAGGAGGTGATGTCCACCCTCTGCTTATGCCATTGTTTCCCCATGCCATCATGGAGCTTCACCTTAAATCTTTAAGACAAAATGAATCTTTTTTTTTTCCAACAAGCTGCTCTTGATCAGGTATTTTCTGGCAGCAATGTGAACCAGACTACAAGACATATAATCAAAATCAAAATTTATAAATCATGAAATAGATGATAGAAAAACAAAAAGAAAATGTTATTTTCTGCTGTCTATTGCACTACTGCTAATGGGTGCTTCCTACCCACAATGCATTTTGTCCATGTGTGGATGAAGGATGGCATTCTTCACTTAGTCTTTTGTATGGAAAGCTTGATTTGTAATCTAATTCTCATTTCTCATATGAAGTTCCACATTGAATCCTGCTCTGTATGGTTAAATTCTCCAAGAGCTCTCATTTGTCCTTATATTTTATCAGATTTAACAAGAAACATTTAAAACTCTTTAAATGTGATCTGATCATAGCACTTTCATTATAAGTGTTTCTTATAAATCCTCTCTCGTTGTCACACTGTATGCTTAGTGTATACTAGACTTGTGTCATTCTTCAGACAAACTCTTTCTGTACTCTTTGAATACTGTGGCTTCTATTATTAGTGTTTCTTGCCCTGGATTTTGTACATTGTGAATTCATTCACAGCACAAAGACCAAAGTCCTATTCTTTCATAAATTATTTCTGCCTTTATCAGAAACATTCCTATTTATTCATTGCAGATAGAATTTTTCTTACAATATCATACATTATTGACAGATATTGATTGAACACTCATACTCTTATTTTCATAAGAAAAGTTTGTATGTCTTACTCCTTTTGTAAACCCATTCTATGGAACAGTGTTTCACTCATGATAGGGATACAACCATAGGTATCCAATACTTATATTTGTTGTTGCTTTTATTGCATTCCATTTATTAACTCAACATCAAATTATACATATCTTTTATGTAGCAGTAAATATTGCAATTCATAAATCACAGAAGGAAAGACTTGATTGCCCTACCATGAATTCTAGAAGAGGACATGGGTGTAAGTGAATAATCCAGTTTCACATAATACTTGGGTATTATGAGGTCAATAATAAAGAATGTTACATGCTAATGACTGATAGAGCTAAGGAGGGCTGAGAATGGGGTGTATTGTAGGCCTCACCAAGGAGGAAAGATTGCATGAGACACACAGGATCAATAGAGTAAATGGTAGAGGGGAAGATGCAGAGTGCTAACATAAATATCCTGGGGAGAATGAGTTCTCTGCTATAGGATCAAGATAATCAAAGGCTTGGAAAAGAAGAACCAAGCGCAAAGCTTTGGAAGGTGATGTGCGATACTGACCCAGATCTCATCCCTGCAAAACGAGAATAGATTTATTTAAAAGGATAATGAAACAACAGTGGAAGTTTTGGAAAAAAGATTGACAATTCTTAACCTGCTTCTGTGCTTGAGAATAGGACTTAGAGATGAAATCACAAGTAAGATTTATTAAACCCTTCAGTTGAAGTAAGTGGTTTGCATTAGGGAGGTAGCTATAGAGGTGGTGGGAAGTGGTTGGATTCAGGATATATTTTCAAAGTGTAAAAAATATAAATAACTAATGAAACATATTTGAAGATAAGTATTAAAAGGAAATAAGGATGCTTACAAATTTTGGTACAAATAGTAGTAAAAATGATGATATTTTTAGAAAAAGACAAAACTTAGGACTCAGAAGAAGACAAGCATAACCCATTAATTTACCTTGTCCTTATCTCCTTTAAAATGGGAAACCAGTGATAGCAGAACGCTGAGCTTATTTTTGATATCTTTAATATGATGTTAAAGAACATAAGCTTTTAATAAAAGTGACTATCCTTATATCATAGCAAACAAATAGCTATTGTCATAGTTGCCAACCCATGAATACACATCCTGTGGAAAGTCCGCTCAATGCACTGTGGTCAGGAGGGTACATTAGTCAATGATTATGGCAAAGATGATTGCTGTCATAAAAACCAATTTTGTAATAGCACCATGTATTAGAAGTCCCTTCCCCTGTATCTCTGTGTTCTCTGTGGATATGTACTACATTTTGTTGACCTTGGGTTTATGAACAGTTAGTTTCCTTTGACCCTGGACAAAATTATTTGATCTAGCTCCTGATTTCTATTCTTTTTAGGCACATACTTGTTTTTAGAAAGGGAGAGAGCCACCCCATCATACCCCAAAAGGGCCCTGGCTGAAACTAAGAACAATTGGCGAAACAAGCAAGGGTGCTGTTTTCTTGGTGAACTGGGTACCAGCACAAGAGGAAAGGAGATCAACACAGAGAAAAATCAACTCCTACCAAGTCAGATACCCAGAGACCCAGAGGCCACCAACACCTCATCACAGAAGCTGACCAAAAATGAACCCAACATGGCTCAGGGAAATTTTGTGGAAGAGGGGCCAGAAAGAATGTCAGAGTAACATGTTGGGTCATGATATGCAGAGACATTTATCCTACCCATAACTGTGGGCTAACTCCACAATGCATGACCCATATACCTCAAAAAGGAGGGGCCAAGGGGAGGGGGCAGGATATGGATGAGCCTAACAATGGTACCAAATTGACTGTATTAGCTGAGTACAAAACTAATTAATAAAAAAAGGAAGAATTTCTATCATACTTGTATTTTCTGTTTCTAGTAGCAAGCACACAATCTCAAAAAATCATAACAAATAGCTTCTGATATAATTGCAAGAGAAAACCAAAAATGTATAGCAATAAGGTTAAATGTATAGGTGCTTTGAGATCCATCCTCAGTAGAAAGAGTATCACCCTCCTTTACTTTTTTTTTTTTTTTTTGTCCTAAAACTTAATTCTTTTTTTTTTTCCTTTCTTTATTAGTTAGTTTTGTATTCATCAAATACAGTCAGTTTGGTACCATTATTGGGCTCATCCGTGACCTACCCCCTCCCCTTGGACCCTCCTTGTTGTGGTATACGGGTCATGCATTGTGGAGTTAGCCCACAGTTATGGGTAAGCTATATGTCTCTGCATATCATGACCCAACATGTGGCTCTGACATTCTTTCCGCCCAATCTTCCGCAAAATTTCCCTGAGACATGGTGGGTACATTTTTGGTCTGTTTCAGTGATGAGGTGTTGGGGGCCTCTGAGGCTCTGGCTCTCTGATTTGGTAGGAATCGATTTTTCTCTGTGCTGATCTCCTTCCCCCTTGTGCTGGTATCCGGTTCATCAGGAAAACAGCCCCCTTGCTAGTTTCTCCAATTTTTCTTAGTTTCAGCTGGGGCCCTTTTGAGGTATGATGGGGTGGCTCTCTCCTTAGGATCTACATCTATCTGAAAAAGAGAAGCAGATTCTCCAACGGAGAGTAAGTTAGCACCAGGAAAAATGAGATAACCCTTACTTTTTTTTTTTTAATAGAGAATTCAATAGGTGTAGGCCCTCTTGTAGCCCACAACTGATGGTAGCTTGATATTGGAGAGTGGGCTTATGTTTGGATATGGTTCTGACTTGTTTCCCAGCTCCAGCTATGGGTCCCATACCAGTGAGGGGATCAGTTAGCCAAATTGAGAGCAGTTGGTTCCCCACCATGGCTGCGTGCCACCACTACACTTGTGTGGGCATGACACCAAGTTATTTGCTGCTAAGTAGGTTAGACCATGCGTTGCTTCGACAGATACTGGTCATCTTCCCCCAGTCGCCCATGTACCACCTTCTGGCACTAGACGCGCTGACTGTCTGGGGACTGACTCTCTTCCAACTTCCAGCCATGCCATTCTAATTTGCATGTCAATCACATAAGGTGTCTTCAGCAGTAGGGTCTTACCACTAACCTTTGGTGGGTCATCAAGTATACCCACAGACCCAGTTATTCCCTTACTGAGCATCTACCCTAAAACCTTCAAACTACAGGCTAGAGAGATTTGCTCAACCATGTTTATAGCAGCTCAATTTGTAATAGCTAAGAGCTGGAATCAACCCAGATGTCCATCACTAGAAGAATGGATAACTAAGATGTGGTATAGCTACATAATGGAATTCTATACAGCAGTAAGAAAAAATGACACAATGAAATTTGAGGAAAAATGTTTGAACCTGGAACAGATCATTCTCAGTGAACGTACCCAATCACCGAAAATAAATTGCCACATAGTGTCACTCATCTACAGCTCCTAACCTGAATCTACCCAAGATACCTTACATACCCAGCAAGCATCTCCTAGACTAGACACTAGGATGGAAGGGGAGGGAGGGGAGGGCATCAAAGGGGTGGGAAACACAAATCTAGACCCAAACGGCAATGGTACCATAATTTTCTACTTACTGAAAGGCAGACCAAATGGCTGATCCTTCACCAGGCCCTTACAGGGAACACTTGAACCACAAGACACTGGAGAGGGTAAGATCAAGACTAACCTTAATCTTCTACATCTTCCCTCCCTCACTTCCCCTCTCCCTCTCTCTCTCTCTCTCTCTCTCTCTCTCTCTCTCTCTCTTATCTCTAACTCTAGTATATTAGTTATCTTCTTCCTCATTTTCTTAGTGGGCACTGACCTGTAACTCCCAGAACCAGCATGGGGCTATCATCCACAATGAGCTTTTGATCAGAGAGACCTACAAGGTTTCCTCCTTTACTTTTGATAATAAAGGTTCATTATTGTGGTTCCAGAGATCAGCTTCCCCCTAAATTTCTATCTCTTGCATTATTATCTTAGTCATTATTTTAGATGACCTCACAACTAGAAAATTATATTCTGTTAGCAATAGGAATGGGGGTGTTTGTATAATATAAATTAATGAAGATTGGCCTTGGAAATATTAATATTACATTACTTTACTGTATTTGCTCTGAGTTTTGGAAAATAAAATTTCTTCCCATGTTTGTTGATAATATGTTTAACAATCATAACATTAGAGTTGTTTGACAATATTAGATGTATATATGTTAATATATTTTCAAGGGTGAGTGGAATTATACTGAGTGCCTCCTAGAGCACACTTTAGCAAATAGTATAGAGTGTTTTTAGCACGTTATGACAATGGCATGTTGAATGCATTTGTATATGAATATATAAATATACACCTTTGTTAGCATCGTGCTGTTTTCATGACAAGCTTACTTTTAGATAGCTATTTTCTTTCTAACAACACCATCAGTTATACTGGAACATTATGCTTCACATCACGAAGAGTTTATCACAGAATTTCGACGTCCTGAAATTATTCAGGACAAGGCTACGCACTAGAAAGGAAAAATTAAAAAAAATACAAAGTCAAGTTTTGTCTCTGCTATGCACCATACTGCACATATTTCTTGGAACCTGATTCATATTGACAGGTAAAAGTTTGAGTTCCTCAGTCATCTCAGAATCTTATTCCCATCTTTGCACATAGAACTGCCTTTACTCAAAAAAATGTTCCTGGGGCTGGAGGGATGGCTTAGCAGTTAAGGCGTTTGCCTGCAAAGCCAAAGAACCCGGTTCAATTCTCCAGGACCCACATTAGCTAGATGCACAAGGGAGTGCATGTGTCTGGAGTTCGTTTGCAGTGGCTGGAGGTCCTGGCATGCCCATTCTCTCTCTCTCTCCCTCCCTCTTTCTCTGTCAAATAAATAAATAAACATAAAATTAAAAAAAAATGTTCCCCCTCTTTGCTTCTGGGGGAATCATTAATTTCACAAAGAAACCCATCCCTAAATCAGGTCTCTTTTATCATGTAATGTTACATAACTCACTGTGTCACATATTGCCGGTAATCATTACTGCTGTATTTTATATTGTTGGGTGATTATATGACTAGAGTCTATTTCAACTGCACAACTATCCACACATTCCAAATAATGATTCTCCCAGCTTCTCTCATAGTTCTGTCCCTGCATAGTGTATAATAATATGATAAATACACAAGACACTTAGCCAGCACTATACCATGTATTATGCTATAGTAGATACCCAAGTATACTTGCTTAGTTTTTTTTTTTAACAGATGTATGACTAAATGAATAAGTGATATAAATGTATAGGGGATTCATTAGAAATATTTGTGTGAATTTACTGTGTAAATACAGTTGGTTAGAAAATATAAATTGCATTTAGGAATTATTTTTTAGGAGTTTGAACAATAAGACCTTCATAGCTGGTAATGGCGAACAATATTTTTGTCTGTGTTATCACTTTGAATTGAAAAAATGGAAATGTGGCATGTGGGAAGATCAGGAATGGGCAGGCCCTTCTCACAGGATGAATAGAAATACACATCATAGGAAGAGAATTGCTGTTGTATTACTAAACTGCTTACTTATATGGGGTAGCTAATGCTCACTAAACACAGCCTAAATTCCATATAGCCAGTGCTATATTATTTTATTGTTTTTACCCATGTTATTATGTTAGACTCTCATAGAGTTAGTCCCTATGAGTTACTGTAATTTTGACAGTATAATTTACTTCATGGGCATTTGGGTTATATGATTTTTCTTCCTATTATTTGCAAGTTGAGCAACCAATTGAGTATTGCTGGAGCTCAGACACTGACTAATGTAAGTTATAGATAATATTAAATTTTAAGGTGTTTTGTATATTGTTTGAACTAAACATAAATAGTCTTCTAGGGTCATAGTGTGAAACCTAATGCTACTAGAGTGACTCAGTTTAAATACATTTGCCGTTGCTACCACTTCATCTGATACTGCCAGCTGACCTGACAGGTTTTCTCAGGGAATAATGGCCATATTAAACTTTAGATCTTTCTGTGACAAATGCCACTTTTGAAGCACTGGCTATTCACATAGGCCGTGTGGAAAAAAGGCCCAAGTGTCCATTGGCAGTATTGTACCCATGTTAAAACTATGCCTTGCCCTATGGGTTCTACTACCATTATTTGTGAAACCTGGCTCTGCGTGAATCTTTGCCCTTTAGTTGAACAGTCTGCCAGACTCTGTGGACTACATTCACCCCATGCTTGCAACCATGCTCGAAGTTGGTCTGCCGGCTTCCTGTCTTTATGAGGTGTGGTATTAAAGGCTGTGGTTCAGTCTGAGTGTAAAATGTTATTTTTTTTTCTTCTCCTCACATTATCACAACTGCTCTATAACAGGTCTCCATCCAGCAATAACATAGATTAGTGCTTCTCCATAAAGCCCTGGGTATACAGAAATAATAACCTAAAAGCAGCATATGATTTCTTGTTTAGTATATGACATCATTTTTGCAAATTATGTATAATGTTATGATCATTATATATATGTATATATTCTAATTTTAATTACATATAAACATATTTCAAATATATATTTATTTCAATTCAGTTGTCATGGTGAGACTGAGGAAATATTGCTGAGCTATGTTGTATTTGGATTGTTCATTATTTTCTTCACCATTTTTTTCCTATTTCCACATACAGTTCACTACTCCAATACAATTATCTTCAATCTCTATAAAATTGTACTCATTATAGTGATCCTTACCTTCTCTCCAAGATTGATCTTTAATTAATTTGTCAGTTAAAATAAACAACATAAAACAATTGTTTTCATTAAAGATAAAAAATAGACTCTGTTGAATCACTGCATTGCTTCTTTCAGTTCAGAGCAATCTCAGATCCTGACACTGATAATAGAAATGAACTTTAACTCATCAAATTTACTAACAGAAGCCAGGCATGGTGGCGCACGCCTTTAATCCAAGCACTTGGGAGGCAGAGGTAGGAGGATTGACATGAGTTCGAGGCCACCCTGAGGTGACATAGTGAATTCCAGGTCAGCCTGAACTAGAGTGAGACCCTACCTCGCAAAACCAAAAAAAAACAAAAACAAATTTACTAACAGTGAGATGATCCCATGTGACTAGTATCCTTTAGCTAATAAATCAGAGTTTTGCATCAATTCTACCTTGAGTAGCATAGGGATTATCATACAAATATGTGACTATTACAATCCTTTCGACTATGCTGAAACTATTGAATGCCTACTAAGTGTCACATATTATTTTTAATATTTAGATGCATCCTTAGATAACAATCAAATTAATACTGCCTCTCCCCCTTTGGTGAGTTCCAAATTAACAAAATTGTTCTGAGAAATGTTATCAAAAATTTCACTTTATGTGTTCGGATTATCAATTTTTACATGGAAAATATATTTTATAATGTTCAGTAACTCGCATACATGAGAGTATTGCAGACTCTTAAGAATGTTCCATTGTTTTTTATTAGAGCACTCTCTTCCACTCCCTCTTACAGATTAAAAAATGTCATTGAAGTCTTGTTGTCTTCATCTTTTTGTTCTTTGCAATGTAGTCATTATATTATAAATTTGCATAAGTGCAATTCTCAACCTATTCTGTGGAGAATCAACTGGTCCTGCAGGGAATGACTGGTTCATGTATTTTAGTCTGCTCAGTTTCACTGAGCTGTTCAGTTTCACTGAGCCCAGGCTGAACTGAAACTCACTCTGTAGCTCTAGGCTGGCATCACACTCACAGTGATCCTCCTACCTCAGTCTCATAAGTGCTGGAATTAAGGGCATAAGCTATCATGCCTGGGTAAAATAAAATACTTTTAAAGGTAGGAAATCAGTGATTTTCTGCTTTGACCTAGAGTTGACCCATTTCTTCTATTGACAGTATTAAGATTATTTCAAAGTGCAATCAGTAAAAAAGAAAAAAAAACTCTTCTGAATGATATCAAATCAGAAGCATCTGTGTGGTTTGACAGCTGTGCTCTATATTTAAGCTCAGTTAATGCTCACATTAAAGCAGTATGTCTTTTTGTCATGAACTTCCTTAGTGCTGTGACAAATCTGTGACTTTCACATCAGTCATGGTGGCAGGGAACCACACCCCTCCTCCTAGGAGACGCTGTGCCAGCAGGTGATGGGCTGAACCTGGCCATGTGACTGTTCCCCCACAGCCTCCCTGCAATTCCGAGTCTGCCTTTCCTGGCTTTCTGTTCCCACCTTCTATAAAAGTGATTTTCTCTTCTTACTTGGTCAGGTTGGCAGTGAACCCTCCCTTCCTTCTGTGTTTCTTGCTTATGAAAATAGAATCATAGATTTCATTTTAATAATGTGTCCATTAAGCACCATAGCTTAGAAGTATGCAGTTGTTTAGGGAGTTAAAAGAAAGATCACTAACGATAAACATGTCTGGGTTAGTTACATTATTATAAAGACTTTATGATTTATATTTTTCATAAGTACAGTACTGTTCTTTGTTTAGCAGTTTGATACCTACTAGATGGCTTCTCAGGCTTTCCTTATTTTCAACAGTACAGTACAGTCACATTCCTGGCTCTAATTGAATCACTTAGCAGTGTGACTTGTCCTGGTCATAGCATAAATTTGCAGGGAACTACAGGAAGTGAATTGGAGTCTTCAGTTTTCTTCAGTGCACCCAAACTGACCTGGTATTTGCTATATATCCCAAGCTGACCTCAAAGTCACGATCCTCCAGCCTCTGCTATTGGAGTGCTTGGATTAAAGGTACATGTCTCAATACTTTCAGATTTTTTGAGTCATTAACTTGTTTGCTGTTTTTATCCAGCGATTCTTCTCAGGATAGGATAATATTTATAGTTTATTTTATTAATTGCAAATACTTGTACCTTTATCCTCACAGTACTTTCTCCAGGGAATCTCTGGATTTTTATACTTTAGATATCCTTCTGTTAATTTTTGTGTGCATACATGTGTGTTTGTGCTGTTAAAAAGTACACTACCTTTCAACTACATTAGCCTCGTATCTGTTTCTTTCTTATAATAAATATGGAATAGAAAGCAATCAAAAGTCTGCTACAAAATGTAGTAAGTTTTAATAAATATCACATTTTGCACAGTTATAATATTAGATTTGTTATAGAATGTGGAAATCTAGAATATATGCACAATTCTTTCAGAGAAGTAATCCAAATAAATTTTGTTACACATTTGCATCATTTAGTACCTTTAGGTGTCCAAACTTCATGTTGTTGTCTATACATCAATTTATCTGCCACTCAAGAATATCAACCATGAAGGCTTTCAGTCAGGAAAAAAGCATAGCAACACCAGCATTTTAAGAAAGACTTCTGGAGATTGGTCTGTTTTGCACAACCTATGAAATCTATTTTGTATGCTTATATCAAGTTATGCAAGCAATATTTCTCTGTGCCAACACTTTCAGCTCTACATCTTATAATTAGTTGCCTGTCCCACAAACTTCTCCTTTCCTTTCCTTTCCTTTCCTTTCCTTTCCTTTCCTTTCCTTTCCTTTCCTTTCCTTTCCTTTCCTCTCCTCTCCTCTCCTCTCCTCTCCTCTCCTCTCCTCTCCTCTCCTCTCCTCTCCTCTCCTCTCCTCTCCTCTCCTCTCATTTCATCCACCACCACTCCTTTTTAAAATTATTTTTCTCTTAATTCTCTTGAAAACTTTTTGGTTCTTTAGAGGAGTGAGTCTTTATCAAGTAATTCTTCAAGTCAGAATTTATGGAAAAGATTGATACAAAAGTTTTAACTGGGCCTGTGGAGATGGTTCAGTGGTAAAGGTGCTGGTTTGCAAGGCCTGCCAGCCTTTGTTTGATTCCCCAGTACCCACTTAAAGCTGGATGCACAAAGTGGTGCATGCATTTTTAGTTTGTTTGTAGTGGCAGGAGGCCATGACACACCCATGCTCACTCTCTATCTGCCTCTTTCTTTGTCTATGATTCTCTCTTAAATAAATAAGTAAATAAATAGGTAAATAAATATATAACAATATTTTAAAAATTAACTGCATTTTAAATTCAAACACTTACCATGCCAAATTCTGTAGTACAAAAAAATGTATTGTGGTTAGATTAAACTTTATAAGGAAGAGTTTTAACACAATGCTTTTGGTTAAACAATAAATCTGATTATTGATGAAAATTTTTAAAAGTTTTTAAACATTATCCCTCCTATATGACATATCTAAAATATATAAGTTAATGTAAATTAATAGAGGGTTACAGAATTTCAGTTTTACAAGATGAGAACAGTCTCAGGTTTGGTTGCCTGACAGTGTGAATAAACTTAACGCTATTGTGCTGCAGACTTTAAAAGATCTGAGCTGATTTTATTTGTTAGTTACTGCAACTAAGGATTGGGAAAAATTAAATAAAAAGTAAATGCAAGGCATTGACTTTTAAGAACTAGTTTATTTTTAAATCATTTATTGAAATATGTTTAAAAAATTAAGCACCAGGGGCTGGAGAGGTGGCTTAGCAGTTAAGGAGTTTGCCTGCAAAGCCAAAGGACACTGGTTCGATTCCCGAGGACCCATGTAAGTGAGCTGCACAAGGGGGAGCATGGGTCTGGAGTTTGTTTGCAATGGCTGGAGGTCTTGGCATACCCATTCTCTCTCTGCCTGTTTCTCTTTCTCTCTCTCTCAAATAAATAAATAAAAATAAAGTTTGTTTTAAGCTGGGCGTGGTGGCTCACATCTTTAATCCCAGCACTCGGGAGGTAGAGGTAAAAGGATTGCTGTGAGTTCAAGGCCACCCTGAGACTATATAGCGAAATTTCAGGTCAGCCTGAGCCAGAGTGAAATCACACCTTGGAAAAAAAACCCAAAAAACAATTCAAAAAAAATTAAGCTACCTGCATTTCTCAGCAAGGGATTCATGCTTTCCAAATGGTCAAACACAGTGTTGAGAAACATTAGACTATAAGGCATCAATGAAAAAAATATCACATAAACTGAAATATAGCAAGGGGAAAATTCTACACAAGAATTGTTCTGAACGATTAGTGAGATAATGAATTTCATTGTAGGATCAAGTGTCCCCTGGTTGGGATATGTTGCAGTTAGCTTTACATTGCTGGCAGAAAGCATATGACCAAAAGCAGCTTGTGAGAGGAAAGGTTTACTGTGGCTTATAGACTTGAGGAGAAGCTCCCTGTTGGCAGGAAAAAATGATGTCATGAGCAGAGGGTGGACATCACTGCCTAGCCAATATCAGGTGGACATCAGCAACAGGAAAGTGTGCAAAACACTGGCAAAAGGAAGATGGTTATAACAGTCATAAGTCCATGTCCAACAATACATAACTTTCAGGAGGCTCCAATTCCCACATTGCCACCAGTTGGGAATCAAGTATTCAGAACACATAAGTAAATGGGGAACACTTGAATCAAACCACCACAGGGTATCTAAAATTTAATCCTCTCATTAGTACCTTTGGGTCTTCAAAGTTATAAAACCTTTCAATCCTAAAAATATTTATCTTTACCATTCAAATTATTTGCAACATAGAATAGTAACTATATATAAATCCTCAATACCCAAAGCACACACAAATACCACATCTGTATTCCCATTAAGCAGAACAATGTATGGCATTACTCTGTGTCCTCCAGGTAAGCAAAAGCAGTAGTGAATGCTATATGTGTAGCAAATACTTACATTTATATACTATATACAATATATATATATGTGTATATTAATTTTGTTTATTGATTCACATGTACTCTATATTATATATGACATGTACTTATATATTATATATAATTTTATTGCTACATGTCATATGTATATATGTCATGTATATGACACATGCTAGTAATATGCATGCATATGAGAGAGATTTTTATTGTAATAATTGACGTATAGAGTTAGAGAATCTATGATCCAAATTTTGAGGCTGGAGATCAAGGAAAATCAATGATGCTTTGGGTACTTTTCAAGTCCCAAGGACTGTGAACCAGGAGATAAAATGGTGGAACTCCCAGCCCAAGCCCAAGCCCAAGTCTAAATGCAGAGAGTGATGTGCCAGCTCAAAGAAAACAGCAGAAAGAGAGAGAGAGAGAGAGATCCATGCCTTTGGATTTGGTCATTATTCCACAGTTGATATGAGGCATATCAACATTATGAAAGACTATCTGTTTAAATCAGCCTACTGATTCAAAAATTAACCTCATCAAGAAAGAATCTCCCAGATCTTACACAAGTAGTAGTTACACAAATAACAGAGGGCCCCACAGTTAATCAGTGGCACACCTAAAGTGAACCATCACAAGCCAACATCTTGTTGACTTGGCACACATATATGATTTCTTAAAAGATACTTCAATTTATGTTTCTGTAATTGTTCATACAATAAATGTATCATATTTATAATTTAAAATAAATACATATCTACTAACTTTGCAAAGAAGAGGAAGTTTTTGACTGAATTTACTCTTCTTGATGTGAAGAGAATAGTGCATAAATTCTATGACATAAATAAATGCATCTCATGTAACATGGTAATGATAAGAAGAAGGAAACAAACCATATATATATGGAACTTGCATGAATATTGAGTGATGTTTCTCTCACTCTTCATATATGTGTGTCTATATATAACTGTCTTTGTTTATTACCTATTCTGTAGTTTCTTTGCCTTTAGCAAACTTCTCAGGGGATTATGCCTTTTTAGGTGGAGCGGCCCCAAGACTGGATTCCTTAAACATGTATGTCTATAGTAGTGTATAAGTTAGTTTTTAATCAGTGTGAAAAAAAACAGTGATATAAATGACATATTTAAAGAAGAAATAAAATTTTATTTTAGATCATCATTAATGACCATCATGGCATGCAGGTCATGATAGAGCAATGCAGCTCACTTCATGGTACTACAAGCAAATAGATACAGTGTTTGTTGGGGCCTCTTTTCCACACAGAGCCCATTCTCTGGTATGACGCAGCCCTCTTACTGGTAATGCTTGTCCCTTAGCCTTCTCTGTAAGTGCCCTGGGACATACCCAGAAGTGTTTATCTATCTAATTAAGTTGACAATTGTTGCAGTAATGTTCTCATTGATAGTAGAAATCACCCAACCAAAAGCAAGTTGTCTGTGGGGGGGGGGGGAGGCTTATTTTGGCTTACAGGCTTGAGGGAGAAGCTCCACAATGGCAGGGAAAATGATGGCATGAGCAGATGGACATCATACCTTGGCCAATATCAGGATCAAGTGGACAATAGGAACAGCAGGGAGTGCCAGACACTGGCAAGTGGACACTGGCTATAATACCCATAAGCCTGCCCCCAACAATACACTGCCTTCAAGAGGTGTTAATTCCCAAATCTCCATCAGCTGGGAACCTAGCATTCAGAATACCTTTTTATGGAGGTGACCTGAATTAAGCCACTGCATTCTGCCCCTGTACTGATAAACACCCATGATGTAAAGTGAAAAGCATCGAGTCCATCTTTAAAAATCCCCATATTAGCTGGCATGGTGGCACATCCCTTTAAACCCAGTGCTGAGGAGGCAGAGATAGGAGGATCGCCATGAGTTCAAGGCCACCCTGAGACTACACAGAGAATTCCAGGTCAGCCCGGGTTAGAGTGAAACCCTACCTCAATCCCCCCCAAAAATAAATAAAAATAATCCCCATATTTTTATCAATCCTAATGATGTTCAAACATCCCCATAGTTCAAGGTATTTTAACTTTTAACACCAAAAAAATCCCCCCAAAAAACTCATAATGGCACAGAATAAGCACTCAGATTGCAAAAGATGGCATCGGGCATAGCAAAGAAATATTCAGCCAATACAAGAATTAAACAGGGTAAACACCAAACTCTGTAGATCCAAGTCCAACAACTCTAGCCAGTGACAAGTCTCTAAGTCTGATAATTCTAACCAGCAACAAGTCTGTGGAGTTCCAATTCCACCCCTCTAGCTCGGCTACTCACAGTCCTAGAACACTTCATCCAGGGCTGGCAGCTATCCTCAGCAGCCATCTCATGGTCACATCTTCACTGAGTCTCCACTGCAATCCACAGTTCATCCTCATGGCTCCATTGGGTCTCCATGCAGGCAGTCCTTCTTCACACCTCCCATGACCATTTCCAAAATACATAACTGCATTGCAAACTCAATGACCCTCTCTATCCTGCATTTCTTATACTCCACAATACCAGGTAGGATGTCAATTTGTTAAGCCAAGGAGAATAAAGCAAATTTTGAAGAACAGGACATTCCTTGAGCACTCAGGTCCCTTCAAAAGAGTCTATATTCTTCCTGTTGCCCCAGTGCAGGTCAGCTAGACCATTCTCAGAGGTTGTAATCTCTCATACCATTGCAGCTGAACAGGCAAAAGTTTCAGCCCAAAGATGTCATTCTATGTCATATCCTTCTGCACACGCCAGTCCATTTCTATGCAAGGCAGCCATGCACAACTTCTCCAGACATGAGCATAACAGCAAGCCTCTCACACAAACTGCTTGTAGCATAGTCCATGCAAAGTTCTTTCTCACCATCATAAGCCAAATGCACAGCCCATAGTTCTTACAGCATTCAGGTCTTTCAACTCTGAGTGGAATAGTCCATCAAGATGTACTTATAGCATTTCAAGGCATCTCTTAGGCCAAGGTTTCAAATCCTTCCACATTCCTCTTGAAAATCCGCTACAAAGGGCCAAAGACACACAGTTAGGTGTCTAGCAGCAACCCCACTCCTCGGTACCACTTTGCTGTTACAGTCAGGTTCACATTGCTGATAGAAATTACCCAACCAATAGCACCTTGTAGAAAAAAAAAAAAAAGAAAAACGTTTATTTGGCCTTACATGCTCAAGTGGGGAGCTCCACAGTGGCAGGGAAAATGATGGCATCAGCAGAGGGTGGACACCACCTTTGGTCAACATCAGGAGGACAACTGGAACAGGATGGTGTGCCAAACACTGGCAAAGGGACACTGACTATAATACCCTTTAGCCTGCCCCCAACAATACACTGCCTCCAGCAGGTGTTAATTCCCAAATATATATCAGCTGGGACCCTAACATTCAGAAAACCTAAGTTTATGGGGGACATCTGAATCAATCCACAACAATCAAGATGTAAAATCACAAGTCCACAAGCTCTAAACATGACACCAAGACAAATATCCATAAAGCACAAAAGAAATTCCAATGTTATAATCTAAAAGATACATTTCATGTTTCAAATACATTCAGAACTTCTGTAAATGTCCTCAGACTTTTAAGGTTCAAAAATGCTCAAAAGTCCAAATCTAAAGTGCTTCTTAGGCTCATAGCAAGTGTACACCTATAATCTGCATTGAATGAAGCATATACTACATATTTTTATGAAATAATGGCAGAGTTAACACTGCTGTTTCAAAAGGGGGCATAGGAACACAGAAAAGGAAAAACAGGACTTATTGAACACCAAAACTTCCAATAAAACATTGTGTTATATATCTCCTGTTCAGTTTTCAGGGTAACTGGTAGGCAGTGAACTCCAAAGGGTCTTTGTGAGTTTCCCTGTTGCCATGTTAGTTAGTTTATAGGTCCAGTGGCATTTTGGGAGGGGCAGGGTTATAGCCAGCCCTGCTTGGTGCTTACAGCTTTCCATAACAGATACTCCATATTCCTGACAGCATTAATTTCCTTAGGTCTCCATTGCATGTTGGGCTGTTTCCCCTTAATAATTTCACACCAAAACCTCTTGAAGGTCGCCTACAGGTGTCTTCCACATGTTGTCTGGCCTCTCAGTCATTTCTTTGAAAAATGGTTGAAAACCTCCATAATCCCAAGTCTCTTGAATTTTGCATGCTCGCAAAGCCAGTATCACATGAGTGATACCAAGGTTTGCTAACAGCTGGAGGGCAGTAGGTGGATCTCCTTGAGCCATAGCTGTAACATCCTTTGAGTACCGGATTGCTGGACATGGAGAAATAATCACTAGCTATTCCTATATGAGAGGGAACGCATACATAACACTTTCAAAAGTATTAAAAAGTTTCACATTTATGCCTGTGATGGGTTGAATCCAGCTACCTACTAAGATGCCTTCAAGGCATCTTTTCTACCACCTGATTCAAAATTCTTGTCTTGTTCCTTTAATGGTCCTATCCGCTTCAGTAGCTGAGCCTTTAATATCACCAACTTTACAAGTGCTTCATTTGGGATGTATTTCAAGTTTAACAAGACTTTCTGCCCTATATTTTAAAATATTATTTATTTATATTGCAAGGGGAGAGAGAGTGAGAATTGACAGCCCAAAGCTTCTAACTGCTGTAAATGAACTCCAGATGCTTGTGCCACTTTGTACATCTGGCTTTACATGGGTACTGAGGAATTGAACCCAGGTCATTAGGGTTTGAACGCAAGCACTATAACCACTAAGCAATCTTTGAAACATTTTCTGCCAGATTAGTTAATCTATCACCATTAACTTCATCTTTCCATAAAACTTTAGGACACAGATGTTGAAATCAGGGTGTGCTCTATCCTTCACTTACTGCATATGTGTAAAACAGGTATTTTTTTATGCTGAGGCTTGCCCTCATAGTTTCTATTTTATAAGCAATGATGGCTCCATTTTGAGTGCAAATGCAGAGGCAGCCTGATTCTGCATTTTGGCACATGCATAAACAATACCATCTGTCTGGCACCATTCACAGGCACAGGCTGATGTCATTATTTATAAGGGTGCTACCCTGTAAATTTATCAAAGTAATTTGGGACCAGATGAGCACGTGCACTTATTAAAGTTATAACAGAACACCAGGCCTGAGTATTTAATGAGCACACCAGACTGAGGAAAATAGGAAACATCCTCACTTTTCCTCATTAAACTGAACATTTACTTCTCTCATGTCAATGTCTTGCATGCACCTGTTTTCTGACCACTGTGTGTGTGTGTCTGTGTGTGTCTGTGTGTGTGTGTGTGTCTGTGTGTGTGTGTGTGTGTTGGAACTAAAGAGCAGTTTGCACTATTGATATGGTCTACTTAAATTCCTGTGTACCTATTTATCTGGCTGCACATGCCATTCATCCACCTAAACTAGGTCCTGCCCTGTGTTGTCCAGCACCTTCCTTCTGTAGCTTGACTGAAGCATAAAGCTCAGCTTCTCTTACCTTGTGGCCTGGTCTACAGTGGCAGCAACAGTGTCCCAGAAGACCTCCAGCAGGGCTGTAACCCTGGGCCCTATGTATCCCTGTCAGCCCTCGGCTTAGAACATCATCCACTCTGCTGTGGACACTTGAACCCATTCTAATCATTCTTTTACCTATGATGCACATTTAGATAGCTATATCTACTGTATGATGTGTAATCTGAGCTTCAGTATTCTTAAAAAGAACCAGTGTTTATTCTGGTGCACTTTTGAAAAATCTGATCTACTAGGCAAATTGCAAATGTATTGTTATTTATTTTTTGCATCTTGGAAAGATTCAAATGTGTTTAGCTACATTTCTGACATACCACACTCATGACCATAGAAAAAATTAAGACATTTTTGTGTAATATAACAAGAATGCTAATGCCCAGTCTAATTAGTCTAATCTAATTCCCAGCATAGTCCTTGTTGTCATATGAAGCCTCATGAATTCCGCCATTTTCTTTTTTTTTAAGAGAAAGTATTATCTAATGCTCATTTCTATAAAGCCTTCGTACTTAATAAAAATAACCAACTGCTCTCAATTCGGCTAACTGATCCCCTCACTGGTATGGGACCCATAGCTGGAGCTGGGAAACAAGTCAGAACCATATCCAAACATAAGCCCACTCTCCAATATCAAGCTACCATCAATCATGGGCTACAAGAGGGCCTACACCTATTAAATTCTCTATAAAAAAAAAAAGGGTTATCTCATTTGTCCTGATGCTAACTTACTCTCCATTGGAGAATCTGCTTCTCTTTTTCAGATAGATGTAGATCCTAAGGAGAGAGCCACCCCATCATACCTCAAAAGGGCCCCAGCTGCAACTAAGAAAAATTGGAGAAACAAGCAAGGGGGCGGTTTTCCTGATGAACCGTATACCAGCACAAGGGGGAAGGAGATCAGCACAGGGAAAAATCAACTCCTACCAAATCAGAGAGCCAGAGCCTCAGAGGCCCCCAACACCTCATCACTGAAGCAGACCCAACATGGCTCAGGGAAATTTTGCGGAAGAGGGGGCGGAAAGAATGTCAGAGCCACATGTTGGGTCATGATATGCAGAGACATTTAGCTTACCCATAACTGTGGGCTAACTCCACAATGCATGACCCATATACCTCAACAAGGAGGGGCTAAGGGGAGGGGATAGGTCACAGATGAGCCTAATAAAGGTACCAAACTGACTGTAAAAAAATAAAATAAAATAAAAAAATAAAACCTTGATAAAACTAACTAATAAAGGAAAAAAATAAAATAAAATAAAATAAAATAAAAATAAATAAATAAAACCTGGGTCACAAGGAGAGCTTATAACAGACAGTCTGAGTACTACATTGTAGCTAGTAGCACAGCCTGATTGCTAATTAACTTAACAATCAATTTTGACTCAATTCTATGAAGTCAGCAGTAGTTTACAAGTCCCATTGATGGCATTAACTTAGCAAATATAATCAGTACAACTTTTTAGTCAAAACAAATGCCATCACAGAAGCACCAAAACATTAGGTTCCTGATATTTTTAAGTTTGTATGTTGCTTAGAGTCTCACCTTATAGGCCACTATAAAAATTACATATATTCAGGGGCATGGGAATGTGAACTTTTGCACCTAGGCAAAAAAAACATATAGAAAGTTTTTCTGCTATAAGAACCTTGGCTGTGTCCATCATCCCCTTAATATTCCCATTTTGGGTTCAGTCTGAAATAATTCTCTAGAAGTTCTCTCTGTTCCTACACAATTCTGCATCTCCACTTCCACATTGGGTTGAAAACTACAATCTATACCATTAGCTATATGACTTAAGCAAGTCATATAATTATTTCCTTATCCATAGAACAGGACAAGAAGTGCATTTAACAGAGAATTTAAGATAGTGACCCATTTTTCAGGCATTTGGATTTTTTCTACTAAAAGACAAAAGGAAAAGTAAATTAATACATTAAAAGAAAAATTCAAGTTGCCCAATATTGTGCCACAGATACCCGTATATATATTTAAGGTATGATATATGTAACTAAGACACATATACTAAGGATCAAACCTTGGTAAATTTACAAGCATGCATTTTAGTATAGTAACTATGGTTTGTGTTTAGAAGTAAGTAAACTTATTTAATATATATATATATTTTTTATTGACAACTTCTATACTTACAGACAACAAGCCATGGTATTTCCCTCCTCCCCTCCTCTCCCCCACTTTCTCCTTCATAACTCTGCTGTCTGTCATATCCCCTCCCTCGCTCCATTAGTCTCTCTTTTAATTTGATGTCATCATCTTTTTCCCCTATTATGAGGGTCTTGTTTAGGTATTGCTAGACACTGTGAGGTCTTGGATATCGAGGCCCAATTCTGTCAGGACAGTTGTATGTAAGGAGTGGTACCCTTCCTTTGGCTCTTACATTCTTTCCACCACCTCTTCCTCAATGGACCCTGAGCCTTGGTGGGTGTGAGATATTTCAGTGTTGGACACTCCTCCATCCCTTCTTCTCAGCACTATGTTGCCTTTTGGGACATCCCAGTGGTCATCACCATCTGAAAAGAAAAGCTTTTCTTGCTCATAGCTTGTCATTCTCTTTGTTGGACTATATTAGATCATGGGCCGTGAACACCTCAGTGGGACTCTGGCCTTTTTCTCCTTTCTGGTGGGTCTTGGTCTCTCTGGCTTCTCCGCTGTGTGTAAAAATAACCTATACCCCTTCCCTTTTCAGAAGGAGTGTATTATGCTTAAATCCCTCCCTAGGCTGGTTTGGCATGGCTTTTAAGCTGCCATCTTACCCGGAAGCCTGAATTCCCCCTTTTTCTATATACATTTATATTATCACCCTGTTTTTCTTAGTTTCCATAGAGCTGCCCATTTAGCTTGCTTAGAATATTCTACAATATTTTCTGTTTTTAAAATATATTTTATTTATTTATTTATTTATTTGAGAGAGAGAGAATGAGAACACCAGGGCTTCCAGCCACTGCAAACACACTCGAGATGCATGTACCCATTTTGCATCTGGCTTCTGTGGGTCCTGGATAGTTGAACCAGGATCCTTTAGCTTTGCAGGAAAATGCCTTAACTGCTAAGCCATCTCTCCAGCTCCCTATTTTCCTGTTTTTAAGAACACATGTAAAACTCTCCCAAGTTCTTCTCACAAACCATTGGCAAGCATTTGTGGGTCATGTGGGCAGGTAGGTAGTCATGGCAGTGTCTGTATTCCTGGTAGCAATTTTTGCAGTAAGTTTGCATCTCAAAGACAAAATTAATAACATAATAATTAACAGGATAAAAAGGTAATTAATTGTTTTAGAGTTTGCACTCCATCATTTCATGAATGGCATGTCAAAGAAAACAATTATAGCAGTCAGGAAAGAGAGCAAGAGAGAGAGAGAAAAAAGAAGAGAGAATAAAAATGCATGAATATGTGTCATAATGTTTTTTTATATCCTTTTGTAATTAATTATAGGCCCTTGTTCTATGGATGCATCTTCCCACCTTAGTTAATGTTCTCTAAAGACACCATCACACCACATGAAATGTACTTATAAATCCAATGGAGCCAAAAATCAAGATTAAATGTCACAACCAGTCCTCTTTCAGTTGGATTTTACAGTTTTTCATTCATTGTCAGATGGTGAGCAATGCTAATGTGTACTGAAGACTCTCAGGCACTCCACCCTCCTTCACAGTGAATCAACAGCCCAATTTCCCTTAGATGGTTAAGATTACCCACCCTAGCGATCACATCCCTCAGTCTTTTATGCCAGTGAGCAAAGGTACAGGAAACCTGGAAGGTCAGCTGTGCAGCAGAAGGGGCATAGGCTGGTATCAATCTTGATAACGTTTCTTAAAGAGGGAATACAGGAAAATAATTGTGAAATTCACGGCAGAGATAGCCGATTTTGGGGAGAAGAGCCTTCTAGACAGGCTGACACATAACATATACCTATAGGTTGAATTACGTTTGGCAGTGTCGGGTTTTGAGGAAGAATAAGAAGTTGGACGGTGATGGTAAATACAGAAAGGTAGAAAAATTTAATAAAAGGCAAATTTATATAGTCTTATAAGCCTTTGTGAGGATTTTTATTTCATATTGTCATTTCAACTTTTGAGATGTGACTGTATGTGCAGAGCAAGGGTAGAAGTGAAAGAGTCTAAGTATAGCTATTGCTTTTATCAGTTATTTTCAATATGGGCTCTTGAAATACAGTTGGCAGTGAATGTACTGAGTAGGATTATAAGTGGAGCCCAAAGGAAGTCAGTGGGTTGGATGACAATTCAGAAAAAATAAGAGTGTGTAGTTAATTATTGATTCCTTGTGTTTTGATCAGGAAAATTTAGGGACTCTATTCTCCATAAATCCATCCCTCATGCTGTTGTGATGGAAACTGCACAATTATATTTTTATCCATGTGGTAACTTACCTAGTACCTTGGTTTGTTCAGAGCCTTGGGAATGGCAAGTTGCATGCCAGGAACATGGCAGTTGATTATCATGCCCTGTTTTTCTGTGGGCAAATACAGCAGATAAGTGAGCTTTGCAGGGTGAATCACAAACACAGAAGAACGAGTTTGGTAAGTAGCAGATGGAATCATGAAAATGAATTTTCAGAGGGGGAGACCACACTTCCAGAAGTTTGAATAAGTAGCTACATGAGATGGAGCTGGATTGTACATTGGGGAACCCAGGTAAAACTATTTTATTACCTAACAGTTTCAGCAGCCCTCCACCTGGAAAGGGCAGGTAAAGTGAAGCAGGTTATTGGAACAAGAACTCATATAAAAGGACTCCATCGAAAATGTGTTTAAGGAAGGAATTCGAGAGGATAAATAGTCCCTCACATAAATTTGTAGTTTAAAAGGAGGTATCAATGCAAAATATATAGCTCTGACCTCAAAGGAAACAGGGGATAGTCTATTATCATATTTATTATATGAATGACTATGGTCCAGGAAGATAGAATCAGGTTACTCCAAATTCCATGCTCCAATGTACATAAAGTTTTTATAGTTAAAAAACAAAACACAGTCATAAACCAAGTCACTTTTCAAATCATTGCTCGAAATATCAGGTAGGTAATTTAGAACAGAGCAGGAAAATCTCTACCTTAGGCTTTAGATGCTCTCTTATGCCATTGTCAGCCTTTGGGTTGGAGAAAACCAGTGACCTGTTAGTACATTCTGAAAGGATTTAGTTAGCCATCAAAGGTTATGCCAGACACAATGATTAGTTGGCTAGGAGCTAAAATATCCAAGGTAATTTGACTATAGAATGCCACAGTATATTCTCTACATTGAAATTCTAATCAGTTGATATTCTTGTAGGATATTTGAAGTAGGTGGAGCTATCTGCTGTAAAGTGTAATTCACAGAGGACATGGAAGGAAACCTCTTCCATCTGGACCACAGACTTCTCAGTGAAGTACCCAGAGTTTCTTATGTCAGCAATCAAGGATTGAGCACACATGCAGAATACCTGAAAAGAACACTTAAATAGACCCTATAGTTGTGAAGCATTGAAATCCACATGTAGATGGATTTCCTTTCACTGCTGTAATATATTATGTATAAAATTAGTGACTTTCAAATCACAATTTTTTTTCCCTCATAGCTCTGTAGGTTGGAAATTTGATACTGGGTCTAACAAATTTAAGGTGTCACAACCTGGTGTTACTATTTTCCATTGGCTTTGTTGATTTTCTGGAATCCAAAGGCTGCCTACATTTTGTGGCTTATGCTGTCCTTTTGTTTTCAAAGGCTGCAATGACCAGATGAGCTTTTCTAACACTATACCATGCTAACAATGGCTTTGCTGTACTCTTCCACATTGAAATTATCCTGATAATTACTGAAAACCTATCTGACATGTCAAGGATAATTTCCCTGTCATAAACTTCAAGATTAACAACCTTAAGTCCATCTGTTTTCCCTTTGTCATGCAGCTTTATATACCTGCACACTTAGGTATTAGTAAGTGAACTCCTTTGGTAGAATAATATGTTATATATTACATATAGTTACTGACCCTAAGGATTGACATGTATTTTAAGTGAGATAGTCAATTGAACACACAACAGTAAAGAACTAGAAAAATATGATTCAGTATGTATTCAGAGTTGAAATTCTGGATTTGGTGATAGAAAAAAAATAGAAGAATGAGGTGGCAAATAGAATTTTCATAAGGAACTGTTGTGACCCTGCTTCTTAGGAAATAATATTGATCCAAGAAAAAAGCTGAAAGGGTTGTGTGTGTGAGGGAAGTATGATTTGTGAAAAAGGAGCAAAGAACTGATGGAATCAATTAGATGAGAAAACAGCAATGATGTATTTAAGGAAATAAAAGGGAAAGAAAATTAAGATTTTTTGAGGTATTTTATTTTAATTGTTCATTTTGACAGAGAAAGAGAAACTGAGGGAGAAAGAGATAAAGAGAGAAAGAATGGGGAAAACAGGGCCTCTAACCACTACATACGAACACCAGATGCATGTACTGCTTTGTGCCTCTGGCTTATGTGGATACTGGGGAATGAAATCTAGGTCCTTAGGCTTCACAGGCAAACACCTTAACTGCTAACCTATCTCTGTAGCCCAAGATTTTTGAATACAAATCCCAAGACCAGACAATAATAAGGAGCACATATGATGACATGAGAACAGGTTAGAGAAAATTTGGAATGATGGATATTGAAACAGAGAAGCTCATCATAAACCAGTTATAGGTTCTGTGAAGTCAGTCATGTGATAACCTATTGTATAGTGGAAAAAAGCCTCAGGGATCTGGTAGTGATTTTTCAATCAGAATGGAAGTTGTATCATATGGAGTTACTTGTCATGAGTTCTGAGTGCAGGAGGAGCAAAGAAACAGAGGTGAATATACTTGAATGCACTTTAAAATGGTAAAGAAATGTTGTAGAATGAGCTTAAGGTTTCAGAAGAAAACTTTCACAGTAATTCATATTGGCACTGAAATATACAAGAAATTGAGTTTATCTCCTAGTAAAAGGTAAAGTGCAAACTGAGAGATAGGATTTGTGTCAGGATTTGGTTAAACATAGAGGAATGAAGACACTATATGTAATTGACTGAAGAGTCTCCTGCTTGCAGGGGAGTAGTATTGAAAGGGGCGTAAAGAAACATTTCAAGAAGGGTGGTACTTCAAAGCTAGATAACATAATTACAGAGCAATGTGCAGACTGGTGAGAAAACAGGAAGAATTAAAAGGTCTAAAAATATTTCAATTTTAAGGGTCAGATAAGGAGAGAATTGGTATGTTTTTACTAAAGATGCCTTAATCTAATCATTTTTATCTGGTGGGCTTTAAAACTAAAGCCCTTTTATAGTTGTTTGTAAAATACTAAATTATAAGCTTTAAGTTAAGAAAGTGTTATTATTATCAATCTCACATTTAACAAGCTACCTAACTTGGTGTGTGTGGCTATGTAGGTATATGTGTTTCTCAATGTTTTAATCTTTAGAAATTATTACTAATTTAGAAATTCTTACAATTGTCACTGTCTTCTGTTTGTTTTTTTCCTTACATGAAATTTTATTAAGAGTCAGTTTTGAGTTTCCTTGAAAAAATTAGATGACACATGATATCATTTAGGACCATGGATTCTATCATGCAGAAAAGGCATGAAAACCTCCTTGTGGTATAGTCTCATTTCAGATAGAGTTTGTTCAGTTAGAGCAAGGGGAGGGAAGATAGCATTTACAAACTCTTACAGTATGAAATAAAATAATTATAAATGCTTCAGATACGTTGGTACACTATAAAATGTGGTGATATAGCTATAATTTAAAAACAATTTTCAAAAAATTTAAACATTTCACTTATTTATTTATTTGAGAGAAGGAGAGAAAGAATCAAAGAGAGAGAAAGAGAGAGAGAGAATGCACATCAGGGTCTCTAGCCACTGCAAACTCCAGATGCAGGTGCCATCTTGTGCATTTGGGTTTATTTGGGTACTAGAGAATTGAACTTGGTTTCTTAGGCTTTGCAGGCAATCATCTTAACCATTAAGCCATTTCTGCAACCCAATTAACAGCAATTTTTAAAAGTAAATTTTAAATGCTTTAGACTCAGTGGATATTTTAAGAAAATAATGTTAGGCCATTAAGTATGTTGCATATTTGTACACTTCAAAACAGTTTAGGAATATTAAAACACATCAACCCTATTAGAATATTAGAAAAAGAGAAATATACTATTATAAATTATAACAAAATAAAATAGTAAAAGCAATAAATGAATATTTCCCACTACAACTAACAGGCAGAAAAAAAAAAATCCGGCCATCAAGGTTACTGTGCCCAGGTTAATAATGCATTAAAAAGTCAACTCTCTTAGTAGTATATGACAAGGCTATAAGATATGTATACATGTAAGCACGTTGCTTAAAAATAATTTGGGGAATTGAATGTGAAGGTATAACAGTTGAATTTACACATAGTCAATCATGCTTTCATTTTACATGGAGATAATGGAGATGGCAATACTGGCTTCACTAATAGCAATTTCCTACTTTCCTGATTCTCTATAGGAGCCTTGTTGCAGTTATTATTTCTGACTCTTTTGCCTGTATCTTAGCCTAGAGGGATGGATCATGTTAATGACAAAGTAAACAACATTTTTGTCACATAATTCAAATATATGAGATTTAATTTAGTTCATTCATTTGCAAAATATGTTGAGAGATTGACTAAATTGTTTGTTTATATGGTATATGAGACAGAGGAAAGAAAAACTAAGATGGCATCACCAAAATGGCTTAAAACACATAATGACACTCTTCCTGATTTCTGTTAAGCACTGGAAACACTGATCTATAGACAGAAAATGATAAAACAAAGGCATTCACAAGTGCCTTTGACCTGTGCACTTAACCCTTGTTAATGGGATTATATATGAATAATAATTATTCATTTAGCTATCTCATATAAATATCATTATTTGAATATGACATTTATATTCTTTGTTCTAATATTTAATTTTTCCTGTATAGCACAAGAATATAATGTTTAAAAATGGAAGATAATACTTAAAATAACTTTCAAGATGATTATATCAGCCGGGCGTGGTGGCGCACGCCTTTAATCCCAGCACTCGGGAGGCAGAGGTAGGAGGATCGCAGTGAGTTCGAGGCCACCCTGAGACTCCATAGTGAATTCCAGGTCAGCCTGGGCTAGAGTGAAACCCTACCTCGAAAAACCAAAAAAAAAAAAAAAAAAAAAAAGATGATTATATCTATGATTTTAACTATTTTAAAAGTATTTCATTTATATAATCTTTTAAACATGCACTGTAATTTGCACCATTCCCATCATGTATTAGGGAGGAAATCTTTGAGTTTAGTCATGAAAAGATAATTCCTTTCAGAAGACAAAGTAAATACATATAGGGGAAAAGACAAAAGTATATGAGAAAAAATAGCTGTACTCAACTTTTACAGAGTAAAGTAAACAAGGGAAGGAAAGGATCATATATATTTTTGACAGCCTCTGAACATGATCTACTTAAGTTGCTTTAGGTTATAATAGAAAGAAAATCTTATAAAACAAAAATCGCATAGAAATAAAGAGCAAAACTAAAGACACAAGCAAGCAAGAATAAGCAAATTGTTTTTGGAGCTGGAAAGAAGTCCATTTATACACAACAGACCAACCACCTAGTAGAACTTCTAAGTGGTTTTACACCCTAGGCAACAGAAGATAGGAACCTAAATAGCTATGAAAAAGCAGAGCAGGTGAACAATCCCTGTGTGTCAAAAGAATGAAGAATGCCAGCAGAAGCCAAAGCTGAGCCCAAGGGGAAACTATTTAGTGGGAAAGTAAGTAGAGCAACTCACATATGTTTTACAGAGCTAATTCTAACTTGTTTTGCCATGCACGTATCAAATACACAAAGAGCTGCCACAGGCATGGCTTGTACTGATGAGAGTACCCCTGCTCTTGCAGAGCTTTCTGACTAAGGAAGGAAAAGCATCAATATAAATCACTTGGCCACATCATAATAGGCCAATCACAGAGTCAGCATAAAGGCTATCAGGCCAAAAATATAAAAAATGCCACCTTCCCTCTTGGAAGATGAGTGATGACATCATTGAATTGACTTTTGAGTCTGAAAGAATGAATATTCATTCCAAAAGTTGACAGAAATGAGACTGGGATTCAAGGTGAAGGAACAGCAGTGAAAAGCAGCACACAGAGACATGAAGAGCTGCAACCTCATGGGAACAGAGAGAAGGTCATGTTGGCAGGTAGTAAAAGACCAGGTTGTGCTGCTCCTTTCTTGGATTTTTGCCTCGAACATTGAAGGATTGTCATATGATATTATCCAATTTTGCACTTTGAACCATCATTTTCAGAAGTTTCATAGAAGTTAATTTACAAGACTAGCATTCTAGCCTCTATTTGATGAACATTAATAAGAAATGTTGACCCCATCCTTCTTCGGTCATTGTAGTAATCACAGATCAATAGAGAACTTTACAAATTGGTAAATTTCTTTATGATTTAATGGTGGTAAAGTATACTATATTCATAGCTTTGAGTCATGCACTATATAAATTATATACAATATTGTAAAAAGAAGTATGGTGAAGAAAGACATCAGGAATTTTAAAAATATCTAAAATAGATGATCAGGTATTTATACTGCCTTTGCTGTATGAATGCTTTCTTTAACTGTGGGAGGAGTTATTTATGAAAAAATCATTTCATGAAGTTCAAAAGAAATGAGAGAATTAGAATATTGCCATAATACAACTACTTATCAATGACACACCTAGGACATGATGATCAGTAAATGATGTAATAAAATTGATAGAGATAAAAATTTTATAGATAGTCATCAGGCTTTTGTCATCTGAATCTAAATGTAACTGTCAGAAATATTAAAAGTAATGCCTCATGATGTGACACAATTATAAACATCCGGTGTTAGAGGTGAATTATTCTTCTTTAAAGACCTTCTAATTTATGGACTTCAAATCTAATCATAAATAAATGAAAAATAATGATACTATTGAAAAAAGTCCATCAGCAACACAACCACTGGCAACAATCAACCAATTCAATGCTATTGTAAAGGAAAAGAAATGGAGACAGGTGACTAGAGTCCAGAGCTACAGCAATCAATAGATATTCATGGAATCTTAGTTTAGGACCTCGGTGACTATTATTATTTATATTGGGTATATTATCTAAGAAATCCTTAGTAATTAAAGGTGTATGCCAAAGTATTTATGAATGAAAATATGTAATACCTTTGACATTATGTAAAGTCAGACTAAACAAAATAATACAAAATTTTGGAGCTGGAGAAATGGCTTAGCCATTAAGGCACTTGACTGCAAGGTCAAAGAATCTAGTTTTGATTTTCCAGTATCCATGTAAAGCCAGATGCACAAGGTACCATATGCATCTGGAGTTCATTTACAGTGGCTAGAGCCCCTGGTGTGCCCATTCTCTCTATCTGCCATTCTCTCTCTCAAATAAATAAGTTAAAAAATATTTTAAAAACTGTAGAAGGATTCATAGAATAACACTCTTAACACGTGTTTGGTAGAATTTATTACTGGGCATACTAGATATGACTGATGAATGTTCACCATGTTCTCAGTCTTACAATGTTTACGATTTTCCTTATGAGAAATGGTTTAATTTTAGAAGTTTGCTTTGAGTAGAACATAATGTTAACACACTTTTTAGATTACTTAACAATGATGTACGCAGGAGAACTTTTTGCAAAGACTGAAAAACAAGAAAATACTCAACAACTTAACACCTCACAATAGGGATGAAACAATAACACCAGTTGTAATAGAAAGAACACAGAGGAGAGGGATAAGTGTGAAATCCATTCTCCACCCATGTCAACAACCAGGTGGTGCAGGTAGTGGCATCTACAGGGTTTAGTTATCATCAATACCAACAAAAGGGACTATACAAAATGATGGTGCAACATTTTTAACAGTACATGGATCACATAGGTCCTTTTTAAAAAAAATCATGTAAAAAGTGATTAATCAGGTCACTGCCATAGAAAACAAGTAATATTTGAGAATTATGAACTGGTCTGTTGTTTATGAATCCACACATATAAAATTATTTTACCTGTTGTCCAAAAACTAGACTTAATTTTAATAAATAATTTTTTCATATTAAGAAATTATTATAGATCTGAAGACTAAAAAGACTATGACATCAAAATAAAAGAGACTAATGGAAAGAGGGAGGGGCTATGATACAGAGTGGAGTTGTGAAGGGGAAAGTGGGGGAGGAGAGGGAATTATCATGATTTATTGTCTGTAAGTATAGGAGGTATCAATCAGAAAAATTAAAAAGTGAGGGCTGGACGAATGGCTTAGCAGTTAAGGTGTTTGCTTCCAAAGCCAAAGGAACCAGGTTTGATTCCCCAGGACCCACTTTAACCAGAAGCACAGGGGAGGGCACATGCATCTAAAGTTCGTTTGCAGTGGCTGGAGGCCCTGGCACACCCATTCTCTCTCCCTCTCTCTCTCTCTCTCTCTCTCTCTCTCCCTCTTTCTTTATAAAATAAATAAATATTTAAAAATAAATTAAAAAATTAAAAGTGAATAACTAAATATTAAAAATTAAATTAAAATATAAAATAAACCAAAAAAAAAAAATAGGATCTCACTATACAGCCCAGGGTGGTCTGGACCTTGTGGTAATAGTCCTGCTTGGGAGGTGGAGTCAGGAGGATCCAGGAGTTCAAGGAACCACTTTAACTAGGTAGGAAGTTCCAGGCTAGCCTGGGCTACATGAGACCTTGTCTAGAAAGAAAAAGGTGCTTTCTACATTTTCTGATTTTATTCATTTAAATTTTATAATTTTAAACAATTAATTATTATTCAGTCTACATGAATATTCATTGTCACCCTAATAGTGCTTTCATAATGTTTTATGTTTCTCAGAGAAATGTTCATGAAATTCAGATTGAAGCCAGAGAATATATTTATGGTGCATATGTATACACACATATATATTCAGTAATTCATTTTCTTCTGAAAGGTGAAAACTCTTAAGGCTCAAAGTAATAGTATACACACACAGACTTGCTTAGCTCTTGTTAACAATAAATTATGCTTCATTCAAGTCTGATGATTATTTTCTCTCTTTCACATGCATAAGAGGAATATAGAAACATAGTTCATCCCCTTTACTTCCCTTGGGATTTTTTTCTTTACCAGTGGGGAAGAGTTAACAGAAATACCACATATGATTAAAAACATTATTATTATTATTATCATTTTGTTTTTTTGAGGTAGAGTCTCACTGTAGCCCAGCCTGACCTGGAATTCACTGTGTAGTCTCAGTGTGGACTCGAACTCATGGTGATCCTTCTATCTCTGCCTCCCAAGTGCTAGGATTAAAGGCACGTGCAACCTCACCTGACTGAAAAAAAATTAAATCAAAGATAAAATCAATGTGGAAAACTTGCCCCAATATGAGGTTTGAAAAAAATTATTTACTCTATCTTATACAAACGCTATGAAGTCACTTATTTAAGTACTTTGTACTTGACAAAGAATACTAAGTTCTGATAGTGATTAAGTAATATAATATTACACAATAATCATGTAACTGGATTTAATAAGAACAATAAGTTTGAAATAGACACAATTTAATGTTTTAAAGGAACATACTTTACCTCAAAAATTGGTAAAACTACATTTAGGAGGATGTAATTCTTAGAAATACATTTAGAAGACTATAATTGTTACAGTTACATTTAGAAGGTTGTAATTGTTACCATTACATGTAGAAGGCTATAATTATTACATTTAATTGTTCATATGAAAATATACTTCTTACCATGGTTTAGATTGCCTTTCAAGGAAAAGAAGTTTATTTAATTCTTTTTGAAGTAACTCTACACAAATTGTGTTGAACTTCTTGCTTTTTAAAAATTTTAATTAAGGACATTTATTGAGCTACAAGTACAGCATTTGTGTTGAAGACAGTCTGAACCATGATCTTTCACTTACCCTCACAATAGTAGTATAGACCCACTTGCAAAAGTTTTGACTACCATTTCCACTATAGTTGCAAACATCAAAATTTTAAATAATCCATTCTCTAGACTATTCAAATTTGAATCACAGTTCTGTGAAAAATGTTATTAGTAAATCTTACCTTTTGTTATTATAACCTAAGATAAATGATGGAAGGTAGTTCAGTTGTAGCAACTCAATAGGAAGTTTGTGGTAGTTCTGAGTTTTGATTCTGTATTATTTACCTACTTATCATTGTCCATGGATGGGACAGTATCCTCAGTTACAGAGAATAATTTTATTATTTAACTTCTCATTGCTAGAAGGAAATACCTGAAAAAATTTTTAAAGGGGGAAGAGTTTATTTCAACTTACAGTTCCAGGTTACTGTCTAACATGGCATGACAGCAGGAGCTTGAGTCAACTGGTCTCATTCGGTCTGCAGTGAGATAGCAGAATGAGGAATGCTAGGCCCAGCCAGCTCTCTGCTTTTTATACAGTTCAGGTCCCTGGCTGATGAAATGGGGCTATCCATAAAGTGGTTCTTCCCACCTCAATTAACCTAATGATAATCCCCCAGACATACTTCCAGGCCATGGCAAGTTGACAATATCTACTATCACAATGGTAATTATTTGAATGCTTCTCTGTGTGCTATCATTAATAGGAACTCTCTTCCTCTTTCACTCCTTCTTCTTAGAATATAAGGGAAGTGTCCTTTGCCCCAGGCATCCCAGTACTTCTGTCACAATTCTGCATAGGAGTGCTGGGGCCCGAAATTGACTGAGGCTGAATGTATCATTGAACCACTTACTTTTGTTTTTGTATTAATATTTTCAAATATTTTTCTGTTAAAAGGTATTTATTTTATTTGGTGAGCAAATTCAGTGTAAGGAATATATTTGAACTTGGGGAAGTATAAACTGATTTAGAATAAAGTAATAGAATAGTAGACTTCATATCTTGATCACAAATTGATGCAAAAATTTTAATGAAATATAAGCTACATATATAGGCTTCACTTAAATTATATAAGGGGCCTCCATAAAGAATTGCCTCTTTGAAAGATAAATTTTCTCATTTATGCTTGGGTATTATAACGAATTCTATAGGTCATAAGGAGAATATTCCAAAAAAGAAAATAATAAGAAACAATAAAATTTCTTCCATTTTGTTTTAAATATATGTTCACTTATCTCATGTCCTATGATGTTTATTTTACTAAAATACATATCTACAATGTGGTAATATGTAGCATTTTTATAAGACTGTAGTTAAATCACAATACTTCCTTTGTAATACTTGAATTTGAACCCAGTGTTTTCTTCATGCTAGAGACATGCTCACCACTAAATTACATCCCAGGTCCAAAAACAATTTTGAAAATGATATCATAATTCAAGGTAAAATAGTTATTCTAAAGTATTTTACCTCTCTTGTAAGTGTATATTTATGTTGCAATACTTTTTGTTTAAAGTACTATGATTGTGAGATAGCTTATAGCAGGAAAATAAAACAACATAATTGTTCTTTTTTGATATTTGTTTTCATTTGTAATGAAGAAAATCTAAAGCTGGAGTGTCTGGAAGAACCATAAGGGTTGGGGGAGAGATAATGAATATGAATAAGTGAAACAGTGCCTGTGTCCACTGCAATTGAATTCCAGATGTATGTACCACTTTGTGCATGTGGCTTTAAGTGGGTAATAGGAAATTGATCCTGCATCATTAGGCTTTGAAGACTAGTGCCATAACCACTACATCATCTCTTTAGTCCCCAATTGTTCTTATTTCATAATTTTGGAGATTCGAGGATATAAATTCCATACTTTGGTATTGTATATTAAAAAAAAAACTCCTTATAGCTGTATGACTGCAACAATGTAGTAAGGAAGGAGTCAAAACAGTTCTATGCAAGATAGAATCACAAAAGGACAGAAGTATAGCAATTCCAACCACAGTAATATTACTAAGAGACAAACTGAAAAAATTTCTTAAGGCTTTAAGTCTTCCAATTAAGCCATATTATTAATAAGGAAAGTGAGAGGCTGCCCCAAAACTTGGATGAGCTACAGAAGAATTAAAAGCAACAGCCTAGAAATGATGAAAATTATTGGTAGTTTTCCACTCAAACTACAAAACTAGAGAGTTTAAATATGTTGAAATATTGCTTCCCATCTACCTCTATAAAGAACTGTTTTTTTTTTGTTTTCACTTTACTTTTATTTCTTCAAAGGTCATTTATGTAAAATGCATAATGTGAAATGGAAACATTAATTTTTGCCTCTGTTGTTCTTTTCTTAAAAAGTTATTTCAACCCAGTTTTTGTCAAACTCATTTTTTTCTTTACCCTCCAGTCTTTCCAAATTTATGTTCTGAGTAAATGTCCTCCCAAATGACCAAGTGTGATAAGCAGCTGTTAAGATGTCATTTTCAAAATTCAACCTGGAAAAATGTTTCTTTTCTGTTTGTTTCCATATGAATAGTCTAGATGAGTAGTTACTATGTGTTTTGCAGCCAGTGGATTATATAACAGAACATTCAGGATCCAGTAGACACCGGGACAGTGTATTTGTGAGTGCTCAGTGAAAAAAATACAGCCAGCCTTCCATTTATAATCAGGCTTCAACTTCATACCCCCGAGCTTAATCAAACATGACTTCTGATCCCTCCTGTATATTCCTCAGCGCAAAACTCATTGCACAGTCATAATGTCCTGTTTTAAAATAGTTTACATTTCTTGACTATTAGATTTGCCATTGCTCATCCATTATATTTTGGCGAAGGTGAATTTACTTTGGTTATTTGACCCAAAAATTTTATTGAAAGTTGTCACAGAATGCCTGAACAATGTATAGCCATACTAATAGTGTTAGCTTCCATGTAAACTAAGAAATCATTATTTTATAAATGGAAGCATAGATTTTTGGATTATATAAGGATAATGATACTTTGCTGGCTGTAAAGAAAATATGCTCAATCACTGTGGTAAAATGGACTTTTTATCACCAACCCTTGGTCATGTCTGTAGATCATAACATATAAATAAACCTTTTAAAATAATGATTGAAGGGATGGGTTATTTAGCTTTTAAGGTTTCCATGAAAACATTCTCCTGACATCTTTCCTGCTTGAGTTTCCCCAGAGCCAATCTGTCTTATTATGTGAGTAATTACACTTTAGGTGGCTTGTCAGGAAACAACTAAATAATGCCTACCTGGTGAGCAGTGAGCATGGTTTTTGTTTGCAAACAGCCTGTCAGCCTTCCCAGAGACCTTCCTGGGATATAATTAACTTGATGAACAACCTGCTTTCTGAAAACTATGGAGGTCTTTTGTGTGATGGTATACATATGCACATATTTGTGTTTATTTAACAAGGTTGCACAAAAATTTGCACTAATTTATATGAAAAAAGATTTTTTACCCAATCTCTATATATAATTCAGTGGATTAGCAACCAACTCTATCTGTTAGGGGGAAAAAAAATCTATCTGCCTAACTTAACTTCATCAAGTTTAAACTTACTTCTTATTCAGATTTAACCCTGGCTCTCCTAAATCTTTACTCAGAAATTCACCGTAGCTATAGTGCATAGCCATAGTCAATTCACATTATCATTATTACATATAACCAAGAACATATCTCAAAGTACTTAAATAATAGCAGCTACTTGTTAACATTTGTTAAATGCTAACTTTAGGCTTCTTACTTTGTATGCCATTTCTCATTGTTCTGCAAATTAGCTCTTGATATGCAGAATATACCTTGAACTCAAACCCATGTGATTTTTCATTGAATAATACTATATTCTCATTCCTATAAACTCTGGTCAAGATCGGAATATTTGTCAATTTTGGTGGACTGAACTTCCTCACTTTCTAGTAAGTGTGGAATATAATTTGAGTATACTGGGATGACTCTTTTTGTTTCCTTATGATGTTGTAATTCAACAGGGTACATCATTGAATAGTATTAACACTGTTCTGATTAGTTCTTTAGAAGAAGAAAAGCATGGAAAATGAAGTTCATAATTTCTTCCCAAAAGAATGCATGACATTGAATGGAAAGCAAAAATATAAAAGGTAAAATTTATTAGAGAAAACTTGTCTAGCCTAGCTATTTTGATGTTGAAGTAATATAAACCAAATATTTGGCATAGTAAAACTCTGGAAGTTGCTGTTAATCTATAGGTTCTGTGAATTTATAATTATCAAAATTGTCCATTGTTTCACCCCAAGCTTTAATAAGGATACTACTAGGCGAGAGGTTCTTAAAGTTATATATTAGTTATTAGACAATGTTGGAATATAAGAAGTACAGGTGTGATTAGTACTCAATAGAGAATGACTTTTGAGGGGAACCTTAAAAATATTATCTAAGTGATTTGTACTATGAAATTTATTTCAAAGTAGAGGACTACTTTCATTTCATTCAATATGCAAAACAGCTGCTATTTGACATAGCTATCAGAGCACTCTGTGATATCTAGGATCCATTATATTTTTTACACATTTTCTTGTAGATTTGACTCTAATAAGTATTTACCTTTAATAATTTTATACACAGTAACTATCTATTATTACCATGAAATAGTGCTTTTGGTTCTTTTATATATTTTACCTATTTATTGGAGAGAGAGAGAGAGAAAGGAATTGGCAGATACAGAAAAAGAGTGAATTGGCATACTAGGACCTCCAGCCAGAGCAAACAAACTCCAAACACATATGCCACCTTGTGTATGTGGCTTATGTGGGTACTGGGGAATTGAACCTTGTTGGGCACTGCCAGGCACAGGCTGTAGCCTTCAGGAGGGGGGCCTGAGTTGTCAGGCTAAGGACCCTGGAGCTACATGAAGCCACCCATCTTATAACTAGCCTTTGTTGGGTCATCAAGTACTCTGACAGAAATCTGTCTGTCTTTTAGGAAACCTTGTAGGTCTCTCTGATCGAAAGTTCATTGTGGATGATAGCCCCATGCTGGTTCTGGGAGTTACAGGTCAGTGTCCACTAAGAAAATGAGGAAAAAGATAACTAATATACTAGAGTTAGAGATAAGAGAGAGAGAGAGAGAGAGGGATAGGGGAAGTGAGGGAGGGAAGATGTAGAAGATTAAGGTTAGTCTTGATCTTACCCTCTCCAGTGTCTTGTGGTTCAAGTGTTCCCTGTAAGGGCCTGGTGAAGGATCAGCCATTTGGTCTGCCTTTCAGTAAGTAGAAAATTATGGTAACATTGCCGTTTGGGTCTAGATTTGTGTTTCCCACCCCTTTGATGCCCTCCCCTCCCTCCCCTTCCATCCTAGTGTCTAGTCTAGGAGATGCTTGTTGGGTATGTAAGGTATCTTGGGTAGATTCAGGTTATGTGCTGTAGATGAGTGAGACTATGTGGCGATTTTTTTTTTCTGTGATTGGGTAAGTTCACTGAGAATGATCTGTTCCAGGTTCAACCATTTTTCCTCAAATTTCATTGTGTCATTTTTTCTTACTGCTGTATAGAATTCCATTGTGTATATATACCACATCTTAGTTATCCATTCTTCTAGTGATGGACATCTGGGTTGATTCCAGACTTAGCTATTACAAATTGAGCTGCTGTAAACATGGTTGAGCAAATCTCTCTAGCCTGTGGTTTGAAGGTTTTAGGGTAGATGCCCAGTAAGGGAATAACTGGGTCTGTTGGTATCTGTATACTCAGCTTTTTCAGAAGTCTCCATATTGCTTTCCAAAGTGGTTGTACCATCCTACATTCCCACCAACAGTGGATGAGTGTTCCTACTTCTCCACATCCTCGCCAGCATTTATTTTTATTTGTTTTTTTGATGTTTGCTATCCTTATTGGGGTAAGGTGGAATCTCATAGTTGTTTTAATTTGCATTTCTCTGATGATTAGGGATGATGAACATTTTCTTAAGTGTATGTTTGCCATTTCTATTTCTTCCTCTGTAAACTGCCTGTTCAGCTCTTTGCCCCATTTTGTGAGTGGGGTGTTTGACTTCTTACTGTTTAGATTTTTGAGTTCTTTGTAGATTCTAGAGATTAGGCCTCTATCAATTGGATAAACCGCAAATATTTTCTCCCATTCTGTGGGTAATCTATTGGCTTTGCTTATTGTATATTTGGATGGCAGGAAAATAAACTCTTACTTGAAATACTATGCTTATAATTTTGTCAATTAGTAACAACTTGCTGATTTTAATTGCTAACAATTTAATAAGTAGTAGAATATTTGTTCTTTTTCAAGTAATTTGGCCTATTTTCCATTACAAGTAATAAGTTCTTATGTAATAATTGTGGTCAGAGACTTCCATAAGAACTATGGACTTGATAATCAAACATTGTTGATTCTTCCTAAATGATCTGTCTTCTAGTCTGGTTAACTATGACTTAATCAGTGCACAAACTATGAATGGGACATGTCCAGAGGTACAGAGCTCTTTTCAGAGACATATTCAACTGCTATTTCTGATTGTTGTCATTCTAAGTACTATTGATGACTCACGTCTTTCTGTAATTCACTGTTCAGTTTATAACACCACAGTTACTAAATTACATGTCTATTTCCTATTCTTGCTTTACCAATTCAGATACTTCAGATTACAGACTACCCATTATTTTCACATCGGCCATTTGAAATTTGATTAAAACTTTCCAATATTCTATTTCTATCAATATAGGAAAACTATTTATAGGGACATTTAGATTATGGGAGTTTCTGTAAAATAACTGTACAAGTATCTTCTAATTTTTATATAAAAATTTGAAATAAATTATAATAGAACATGTACAAATTAATTATTTCTTATCCTAATTATTAAGTGTAGTATGCATTAAATATTAAAAAGAAATTCAACCAGCTATAGTACAATAGAAAACATATGAGGAATAGTTATTAAGATTCAAAGATGTGCTTACTGTTTTGGGAAATCAGCCAGAGAAAACATTTAACTGATTCAGTAAAATATGCAAGTAGATATCTTAGATAAAATTAAAATTTTGCCTTCTTTTACTAGATTTATAATGTTTATCCCTAAACTTGTGATAGAAATACTTGAAGAACTAGGGAAATACAATTAAATTATATTTCTAACTGTGTAATTTGAAACATAAGCTACTTATATATTAAAACATTGAAAAAAAAAAGATTTGCGGGGCTGGAGAGATGGCTTAGCGGCTAAGCGCTTGCCTATGAAGTCTAAGGACCCCAGTTCAAGGCTTGATTCCCCAGGACCCACCTTAGTAGATGCACAAGGGGGCGCACACATCTGGAGTTCGTTTGCAGTGGCTGGAGGCCCTGGTGTGCCCATTCTCTCTCTCTCTCTATCTGCCTCTTTCTCTCTCTGTCTGTTGCTCTCAAATAAATAAATAAAAATAAACAAAAAAGACATTTGCAACAATTTTGAAAATTTAGGGTTTTATTAAAAATATACTTTGTGTGGACAAGTCATGTGTTGGTATCATTGTTTCCTTCCTCTGTGCCCACATTCCATTGAGGGTCCTTGTTAGTGGGGCTGCGGCTATTCCCCAGGAAGTAGTGGGCTATGCATTGTCAGAGCAGTAGTCAGTCATTAGGCGTGGGTATTACCTCTGGGAAGGCACTCTCAACCTGTGTTTCTTACAATCTTTACGCCCCTCTTCTTCAAGATTCCCTGAGCCTTGGTTGGTGTGTTTTAAGTATGCTTCCATAATAAGTCCTCAGGAGACTCTGGATTTCTGCTTTGGTATGTGTTGAGTATCTTCAGCATCTGTCTCCTTCACCCTGGCACCTATTTTCAGGCTCACCATGGAAGCAGCACTTTTGCTCTTCTCCCCAATTCCTCTGTAGTTTTACAGGCCTTGGCTGGAGTTCAAGGGATAGTCTGGTCTCGCTACTTTATAAAAAGACAAATAGATTCTCCAACAGAGAATGAAGTCAGCACAGGTTAAATGGGAGATATTGATTGATATAGCCCTTCTTTTGGCCAAATATTAGTAAGAGCTTGTGGATGGAGACCGTAATCCTGTAATCTTTGTCTAGGTAGAATTCTGACTTGGTTCCCAGTACCAACTATGGGTTCCTTTCCACTGAGCGGGTCTCTTAGCCAATTAAAAAGCCACTGGTTATACAACAAGGCTGTGTGCCACCACTGCACAGCTGTGCACATCTTGTCATGCTTGTTGCTATTGAGTAGCTTTGACCCCTTGCTCACAACTTTGTTGGCCACTTTCTCCCATTAGCACTTGTAGCACTTTCTACCTATAGATGGGCTATCCATCTGTGGACTGGTTCCCTTCTGCATTTCAGCCAGGTCTCTTTGTGTCAGTAGCAAGAGGTGTAATCATGTGTTTTGACAGAAGCCTCTTCATTTTGGGGACCTCTCTCATCAACAGCTAAAATGTAAGTAGCAACTGATACCTGGTACTTGGAATTACAGGCCAGAGCCAATTGTTTTAAGGTTAGGCGTCATTCCCACCCTCTCTTGGTCCCTACTTTGCAGACACTTCCCCATGCTCTTGTTGAGGTTGAATCTGAAGGAGAAAGGTTTCTATGCTACCAGTTCAGTTTGGGTATAGTTTTGTGTTTATTCACCCCCACAACTTCTCCTTCTTTTACCCCCAAACCCATATTGTTGACCAACTTAAGATAGTGAGTCCTGTAAAAATCAAATGAGTTAAATACCAAAATAAAAGCCGGGCGTGGTGGCGCACGCCTTTAATCCCAGCACTCGGGAGGCAGAGGTAGGAGGATCACCGTGAGTTCGAGGCCACCCTGAGACTCAATAGTGAATTCCAGGTCAGCCAGGGCTAGAGTGAGACCCTACCTCGAAAAACCAAAAAAAAAAAAAAAAAAAAAAAATACCAAAATATAAAGGCACAGAGTAAAAAATTTCAACTGTATAAGGCATAGCAGAGAGACTAAAATAATGCTAACTCAACCAAAATCAAACAAACATTAAGCCTCTGCAGTTCAAGTCCAATACAACCAGAGACTGACAGTCTCCAGATTTTCCAATTCCACCATTCCAGATGGGCAAAGTAGCCAGGGAATACTTCCAGCCCAGGCCAACAGTGCACTCCATGGTAGCCCTTGCGCAGTCCTGGCATATCTAAAATGTCTTCAGGTCTTTATGCAAACCATAGTCCATCTTCCAAAGGCTCTTTCAGCCTATCAGGGAATCAGGCCCTGCCTCATTCTGCATCTCAGCAGCAGCTGCTGGAACCGTGTGCAATTCATAACCACTCCTTGCATTTTTCATGCTTCCAAACTAATGTCAGGTGTGCAGGACTCAGCCATATTCTTAATTCAGGAATAAAATAAATTGTAACCTTGAAAAGGAGGTTCCTTCTCCAGTCAACTCTTTCCAAAAGAGATTGCATTTCTATCATAATCTTTCCTCAGGCATCCTATTTCCACTCTTTCTATTGTTTTAATGTAAAGTAGTTGGACCATCTTCTTTAAGATTGGTAATGTGCTTGACAACAGCAGGTTCAGTAACCTAAGACCAATATCAGTGCCTATAGTGTTAACTTGCTTGAGGTTTTACAGCTTAAAAATCTTAAACCTCCCAGTCCAATTATCTTTACACAGCACATCAGTCCATTACAAATTTAACGTTGATCAAACTCTCTGGGCCTGGGCAGAAGAACATAGCCAGCCCTTATGCCATTAGCCCAGTTCCAACAAAGTCTTCTTCAGTCTTTCCTTCCCCTTAGAAAGCTCATAAGCCAAGCCTCAAAGTTCAGTGCTCTCTGCACTTGGCATTTTCAAAATCTCATAAGAATAGTCCATAATATTTGGCTTATCATTCCAGAAGGCATCTTCATTTGCAAGCACCAATTCCATGCCCATTGCTCCAAAACAAAAGTTCTAAATGACCCAAATCCACATGGTCAGGTTCATCACACCCCACATTCTTGTACCAATTTCTATAGCAGACAGCTTCAGGTTCACTGAGATGAGTTTCCAGTCCAGCACAGTTATGGAGGAAGGGATTTATTGAAGCTTACAGATCCAGGGGAAGTTCCATACTGGCAGAAGAAGCTGGCCTGTTTTCACAAGACCAAACACACAGAGAGAAGCACAAGCCAAAAGACACACAGCACAGCACACTTCAGAAATTCCAGCTAGGCATACTTAGCATATTTCAATCGAAATCTCAAACCTACCACCACACCTTAAGATCCACCCAGTGACACTGCCTCCAGCCAGGTGGCTGCAGATCCATACTGCAAGCTAACAAAACACTGAATATATTGGGGGCCATATATTCAAATTACCACAGTATGTTTGTGCAAAAGCTTGTTAGATTCATGGGCTCCTATTGGTTGAGTGACTGTTTAATTTCCTGGCTTACTGGGATAATGCTCAAGAAACCTTTCCCCACTCCTGTATTGTAGAGAGTTCCTCCTATTTTTTTTTTGTCCCTTTGTTTAAGAGTTTCAGGTCTTATATTGAGATTTTCGATCCATTTGGAGCGTATTTTTGTGTGTGGTGAGATGAGTGGCTCTAATTTCCTTATTCTACATGTGGTTATCCAATTTGTCCAGCACCATTTGTTGAAGATGCTCTCTTTCCTCCAGTGTAAGTTGTTGCATTCTTTGTCAAATATCAAATAGCTGTAGTTACTAGAAGCTGTAGTTACTGGCTAATTAATTCTGTTCCATTAGTCTATATGCCTGTTTTTTATGGCATTACCATGCTGTTTGTCTGACTACGGATGTGTAGTATAACCTTAGATTGGGCATGGTGATGCCTCCAAAGGGTGTTTCTTTTTCTGAGGATATGTTTAGATATCTGAGGCCTGGTGTCATTCCATTTGAATTTTGGGATTTTTTTCTATGTCTATGAAGAGTGATGCTGGGATTTTTAAATTGGTATTACATTAAATCTGTGTATTTCTTTTGGCAGGATTACCATTTTCTCATTATTAATTCTACTATCCAGGACCATGGGGGTGGAGGGGTGTTTCCATCTTCTCAAGTCCTCCTAAATTCTTTCTTGAGTGGTTCATATGTTTTCACTATATAAGTCCTTTATATTGTTGGTTGGTGTTATTCCAAGATATTTAACTTTTTATGTGGCTATTAAAAATGGGGCAATGTTAGGAGCAATAATTAAAAGTAAAAATGGGATGCTTAAAGCAATAGTGAGAAGTAAAAAGAGAACTGCTAGAAGCAATAATTAGAAGTGGAAATGGGGCACTCATTCAGCATTGACAAGGTCACCATGGCAACCAGGGGCCCAAACCAGAGATCCTCTGCATATTGATATGCGAATGAGCTCACCCTAAGGTGGTTATCAGTAGCCAGAATGACTGAGTGAAAAATGTGTATAAGAATTCCAGCAAAGGCTCAAGAAATTGTCACTCAACTCAGAGAGGCAGACTCCATGTCTTTCTCTGTCTGTGTTGATATCCTCCATGAAGATAACCAGCAGCCCATGCATGGGACCCCTTGGCAGCCTGGTAAGGAGAGTAGCAAGGCTCAGACCCAGATTTTGCTGCCTGGGGACCAAGTGAAGTTGCTGGTGAGTGCCCCAGGGGTTTAAGGCCAGGAGGCTAGGGTAGTTGAGAGGATAAGGAAAAGGGAATTGGCTTACTTGAAATATGCATCAATAAAGGGTGCAAACTGAATCTACATAATCCATTTCTTTACTAATGAGTTTAGCACTTGTGACAGACAGCCTCTTCATGGATTTCTTTCTCTGCATATTTGTCATGTGCATATAGAAAGTCTAGTGATTTTGTGTGTTGATTTTGTATCCTACCACTTTGCTGAAGGAATTAATCACCTTTAGAAATTTTGTGGTGGAGTCCTTTGAGTCCCTTATGTATAGGATCATGTTGTCTGCAAGTAGGGCTAATTTGCCTTCTTTATTTATCTATCTGTATCCCTTTTATATCTTTCTCCTATCTTATTGCTTGGGGTAGTACTTCTAGTACTAAGTTGAAGAGCAGTGGTGAGAATGGGCACTCCCTGTCTTGTTCCCAATCTCAATGGGAACTCTGTGAGTCTTTCCCCATTAAGTATTCTTTGGACTATGGTGCTTTATATAGAGCTTTTAGTGTGCTGAGACATAAACCTGTCATGTATATTCTCTCCAGTGTTTTGATCATGAAGTGGTGTTGTATCTTGTCAAAGACCTCATCTGCATCTATTGAAATGAGAAAATTAACCTTTATATTGTAAAATGATTTTCACCAATTATATTTGTCAGTAGTACTAAAATGACAAAACTTTTTAGGATATCTTATTTATGTGTAAATTTAACTAATCTCTTGCTCTTGTTCTTAACAACTTTACAAAGCATTATCATACTTTCAGAATGTTTAAATTTTCAGAAAAGGAGATGATGAGAAAGAACTGGATATCATAATGTTATTTTCAAATTATATTTTCTTAATTCTAGTTTATTTTAAAACACTTATGTATTTTATTTGATTGTATACATATTTATTCCCTTCTCTCAATACAGTAATGCCCTCCCCCACTCTCCGTGGAACTATGCCCTCAAATCTGATATACCTATTTCTGAGTTAAATCACACTGAGTCATGCCAACTCTTTAGTTTGTATTTTATTATCTGTGCAAAGGGAGTCATGGTTCATACTACCCAAAGTAATTGTTACAGTTCAGTAAGACCCTATGTTTTGAATCTACAACAGTTTCTGGTAACTTTAGGCCCATATAAATGTTTCATGTGGTGTCCAATTTTGTTGAGAATCTTTTACTTTTTCCTATTTACAATTCTATTAATATTTGGACCAAAGGCAAACTGACTATTAAAAGGAAATATAAAAGTTTTTAAGTTAAAAACTTGCAGAGCGAGTTGTTGGAAATAGTGCCCCAGAACAAAATAAATAAATAAATAAATAAATAAATAAAATTGTCAAGTATCCTTTCTGTTCTATTTATCATACTTGACTAAGTTACATATAAATGAAGGTGTATTTTGGCATGTTTCATTATTGCCTGTAGTCATATTAGCTTATAGTTTGAAATATAGATAAATGTTTTTGGAAACCTATTATAATTTGTCTCTTTATTTTTTAATTTTTTTTTATGTTTTCAAGATAACATCTCGCTCTAGCCCATGAATTCACTCACTCTGGAGTCACTTTGTAGTCCCTTTGTGGCCTTGAACTCAGAGCAATCCTTCTACCTCAACATCTGAATTTATGGGATTAAAGGCATATGCCACCATACCTGGCTTTATCTGTATGCTTAAAATCAACCATCATCTTTTAAAAAATATTTTTGTATATGAATGTGCATGTTTGTGTTTATGTGTGTGTGTGTGCATGTGTCAGCATGGGCATATGCATATCGTGGTTCGCATGTGTAGGTGAAGACAACCTCCAGTGTTGGTCCTCACTTTCCACCTGATTGGAGAGAGAGTCTTGTTCTTCATTGCTGTGTATGTAAGGGTAGTTGGCTCACAAACTTCTCGGGATTCTCCTGTGTATATCTCATCTCTTGCTACAGACACACTGTAATAACTGTTTTATGTATGTTCAGTAGTATGAATCCAGTTCTCATGGTTGAGTGTTAAGTGATTTACACAATGAGCCATCTGCCCTGACACATCATCTTTTAAAGGTACATTTAATGTGAACAAAGTGTTGTTTGACTTTGAATAAGGAAAAACCTTTAATTTTGTACCAAAATTGTGAATTGCACAATTTCTATAGAAATTAGTAGAGTTAATAAACTACAACATAGTTAAAATAAGGATGCTTCACCTTTGCCATGATTGGACTTTGACACTTTTTTTCTGTCTTAAACAGAAATTCCTACTTTATCCTGCTGAAATGAAAATAGTAGATTTATCTCATTTCCCCTTTTCTTGTAATTATTTGCATGCATATATTTAAAACTAAAAAGCACAACAAAAAGCTAGCAATTAGTTGGATTTTGGTGTTGTTTTCAGGGTAGGGTCCCACTCTAGCAAAAGCTGATGTGGCATTCACTCTGTAGCCCCAGGCTGGCCTCAAACTCATGGTAATTCTCCTACTTCTGCCTCCCAATTCCTGAAATTAAAGTTGAGTTCCACCATACTCAGCTAATGAGTTATATTTTCAACAAGCTATTCATAAATGGACCTCATATACAAAGAGGTTATTTTTTGTAAGAAATGAAGAAATAAGTATAATGAAAAGTTATTAGTGAAATACCTTAGAATATCCTAGAGAAATAAAATCTTTAATATTTTAAGAAATAATCTTGCTTGTTTTTTTTTATAGAGGTGTTGAGAAAATAAAGTTAACACTGTTAATATTAAGATGGCTTAAAACAGTGCCCTGATAATAAATCAAAAAACATAATGTAATGATTTTAGAAGTATCTGTCTACATAAATGGAATTCAAGTAGTCATTTTTCACCATACCAATTTTTACTTTTTTACATTTGTCTATTATTATGTTATCAGAAATATTATTTCCATATTATCATGTCACTTTTCAATAATCTGATAATAAAGTGTCTTCTTAGGCTCATTGTTTGTGGAAGATATCCATTCTATGAATACTTGTAGATCAGCATGTTAAAGGTATTATGTCAGATATTATATTATATGAAAAAGAAAAATGAATCACTTGTAAATACAGTCCAGGGCATAGAACAAGGAATCTAGAATAACATTTCTAATGTTCCTGCATGCCACAAACAATACTTTGTTATTTCGATTTCTGTAAAAAGCCAGCACAAAAGCTCATTATAATCTCCACTGTGCAGGTCAAGAAATTGCCCAGGGTCACATGGCTAATAAGGCAGCAAGGCTGAGTTTAATCTGGAGAATAATGAGGTCCATTATATTTCTGCTGTAGCATATAGCATTCCTCAATGTAAATAACTCATTTCATATAGAAAGTATCAAGTTCTAGAAAAGTCTTAGAGCAAAAATGTTCATGTCCTTTAAGAATTAACTTGTATTATTATGCTTAGGAAGTACCTATTATCTGTAATAAAGCTTACATTTCCTATTATCATTTTACTGTTTAGTCCATTCCATCAAGTACCTTACTATTAAAATAACATTTTTAAAGAAATATTTCCTGTTTGCAACTCTTACAAAATTCAGGAGCCTGGGTTGGCTGTTCTAAACTTACTCTATAATTAGAATGTTTCTTAGGTGCTGTATGACTTTAAGAACACATTACATGGGGAATGATCTGGTTAGGTGAATTAGTCCAAATCACAAAATCATTGTGCTAATATTTTCAAATCATGTTTTAGTAGTATATGAAAGAAGTGCAACAAGAAAAGTTGTCTTTCAAAATTAAGAGCAATACTGCAATTATCTGTGAGTTTTATCATATAGAATGAAAACAGAAAGCAACAGTCACTGTCTTCAGCTACCTTCTGATGGAATTTATATCATATGTATTTCACACACAAAAAGGTTTTTCCTATGATTTGTGAACCGATCATTACAAAGACAGTCCTAGCACTGAATGATGCATTAACATAATGTTGGCAGCTTGAACAAGGCAATTTTGGTAGAAATTTTACCACGGAAAATGATAAACAAAAATATGGGCTATTGATTGATTGTTTATACATATAGTTAAATTGCATGTGAATGATTTTTCTTCATGATAAGGGGACTTTATTGAAAAATGATAATATCTATAATTCTTGAGAGTTGCTCACAAAATATTATTCTCTATTTGTCCTATATTACTAAATTACTCTGTATTTGAGCTTAGATATATCTCCATTTCCTATAAAAGAAGTTTACTTTTACATTGTTTCTAACTATAATGAAGTTTTCAAAAATGTAAAAGCAATATAAAACTATGAAAATACTTTCCTTCGCATGATCATTATTTTATAATTTAATTGTTGAAGGAAATCACATTTAAGATACTTTTGTTCCAGGGCTGAGTATCACTGTCCACTTGCTTTGCTTTAATTCAGCTTGCTCCTTTCTTGAGTAGGCAAATGAAGTCTTTCCTTAGTATTTGGTGTAGTTGGGACATATATATCATAACAATCTGATCATTTCTCCCTCAGGTCAATTCTATTGAATTTCTTTGAAATCAAAGAGAAGATAGTTATTTTATCTGTGAAAAATATTTGAACATAAAATAGGACGTCTGTATAGTTCAATATATTTATTTTATAGAAGAGAATGTATATGATGAAAAGGCAAATATAACCTGACCATGCTCCAAAAATGTACTGAAATATCAGCTTATATTAATATATCAATTTTCTTTGATCACTACAGCAAAAATTGTATATATATATATATATATATATATATATATGTATGTATATATGTATATATATGTAAACATATATATATATATATATATATATATATATATATATATGTTAGCTTAATCCTGCATAGTAAATGGATACTTCTTGTGAGGATGTGTATACAATTCTAATATCTGACTAAATCATTGGTAAATTATCTGGTAGATTTGAGCAATATTGCTTCATTTTAATTATGCCATATATTTTTTTATTTTTTGTTTATTTTTATCTATTTAAGAGTGACAGAGAGAGAGGGGGGGAGAGAAAGACAAGAATAGGCACGCTAGGGCCTCCAGCCACTGCAAACGAACTCCAGATGTATGCGCCACCTTTTGCATCTGGCCTACATGGGTACTGGGGAATCAAGACTCAAACCAAGGTCCTTAGGCTTCACAGGCAAGTTCGTAACCACTAAGCCATCTCTCCAGCCCTAATTATGCCATATTTTTAGTGACATAGGATTTGTTTATCCAGTACACAGAAATTTCACTGTTTCATTCTGACTTTTATAAGATTTTTACAACCCCAGATGCATGTCCTGATTTTCACACTTCAAATTAGGTCTAGGTCTAATGCATTTGGGAAGTAAATTGCTTTGAGCAATTCCTTAATGCCAGTTGCTACCTGAGTACTGTACATGACATGATGGCTTCGTTTTAAGATGATTTTTTTTCTTTATCCTTCACCAGTATGGTCAAACTGAAAGAGATACAGAAATATATTTTTTAAATCTGCTTTGTCAGCTAGTGCAAGTGGAAAACATAAGTTGTAGATACATAAGGCAGAGGGACTGAGAGCTATTGAGGGGAAGTTAGGGCTGGATAGTATGGAAAAAAGTCTGTTTTCTATGTACCCATGGATCACTGCCCATGGATGTCACAGCAACAGCCTCCTTAGCTAGGATATTCTTCTCAGACCAGTTTCATATTGTTCAAGATCATATGTAAGATAAAAATTACACTAGTGCAATGTTATGTAATACTGGTAATATGTGTGATATAGGTCTAGTTATGTTCTAAATTATGTTCCAAAATTTCAAGTTGATTTTTCATAGCTTCCTTCTAGATTTTTGCATGCACAATGAAAAAAATTAATCAGCAAATTTTCTATACTTGTGTTAGCCTACTTTAAGGCTGTTGTTGGGAAGAGGAGTTCAAGTTCCAGAATTTAAATGTCTGAAACTATAATATATTGTCTTCTATCCTGGAAGTTTGAGAAATCCTGTGATTTGTGTTCTATCCCCAGCATGTTGCTTTCTCCCTTTTGATGTAATATACAAAGTAAGTTTTTTTTTTTTTTTATTCAATTGAATCTACCGTTCATCCACTTATAAAGTTTCATGTTCCCACGTAACAAAGCAAGCTCCAATTCTTTATCTTCCAAAGTTCTTCTCCCAGGACTTCTCACAGGCCAGAATGTTTCTAACATAAAGATGAATCTCCAAATATAAAATATCACTAACACTCTTCCCGACTTATTTCTTCTTCATATATATTTATTCTTGGTGCATTGCAAGAGATGTTCTTGGAATGATCAAACTTTCAAAATGCTATGTATGGAGGCTGGTACTTTGACATTACTATATTTTTTCCATAAAAGTACATTTTGTTTACCAGGTGACTTTGTGTTCAGTAAATATTTTAGTCAGGGTGCTATAGTGGAAAGACAATAACAGCATAAAAAATACACATGTATCTCTTCTTTATAATACAATGCTAGAGAGGACAAGAATGCCTTATCATAGACATTGGCACCCGTAGTGTGCATGCACATATGCATGCCACATCTGTTTCCCTGTGTTGGTGTATATAGGTGTTTGATTATGTTTCTTGACAGTGATGAAACTTCCCCTTAATACTGTAAGCTGGAAATAAACTCTGTTCTTGCATAAACTGCTTCTGGAGGAGAATATATATATATATATATACACATACATACATAAATGCATACATATGTACATACATACATACACATACATATAATTTAAAGGGGGTTGTTATATATATATTGGCTTATGGTATGTTGCCTGGGCAGTCCAACAATAAACTCATATAGCTAGAGAACTGGAAAAACTTGTTAATTTGCCTCAGCAGTCTCAAACTGGAGCTGAAGTCTAGAAGTTTTCTAGAGAGCCACTGGACCATGCAAAAAGGCTGAAGAATCTGAATTCCATTGTCTGTGAAGGATGGTAAGGGAGATCCACCAGGGGAGATGCACTCAACTGTAAGAGCAAAGGAAGGCAGATCGGAAGAGCTGCTTTTTCATAGAACTTCTTTATTTATAGACTGCTGTTGCTCACACCTGAAGAGGGTCCTCCCCCTCAGTTACTCCTTCCTGGAAATGCCCTCACAGACCTGCCAGATAAGACTGTCTCTTATTTGATTGCTGATCCAATCAAGTTGACACTATAAATTAACAGTCACAGTAAGTTAAGAGAAGGGTATTCAATGATTATAATGATTTTGTTGAATGCATATGTATACGTGTATGTTGTTCATAAGCAAATATACTATATTAATTAAAAATTGAAATATCACATTAGTAATTAAACATGATTTTTATGTGCATTGCTTAAATTGCAGTGGAGTATTTACTACCAGTAGAACAAAAAGAAAATCATGAGCCTGAAAAAAATGAGTTTTTGATTTTTAATCTTTAATATTGTTGTCTGTTTTGCCTATGGAATAAAGTAATCATCAGTCATAGGTATTATTATGTTCAGTGAAGATTTGAACTTGAGAAAGGTTAAAAAACCAATTTTCAGTTCTCAAAACTGGAGCTCAATATGAAAGCATTCAACAAGGATAGGACTATCTCACTTCACCTCTTAAACACCTTTAACCTGTGATAAGGATTATCTGTGGAGGTCTGAGCTGTCAAATTCAGAGAGAAAAGAAACTACATGCCAGTATAGACTAGTACTAGTTTTACTTCGGTTTAATTTAAGAATTGCTCTTCTAGAAATTATAGGTTTTCTATAACTTCTATCCAGCTCCCCTGATATATAAATATTACCTCTACTTTTGGTGCATTGTATTTAGCTATGTGTCTCAGTTTCTTTTATGTAAAAAGGGAAGAAAATAACACTATTGCTATTTAACGATTGTTATTGACATATCCATAGTTGTGTAATATATATAAAATCATTATTAAGAATAACAAAATTGGGGCTGGAGAGACGGCTTAACGGTTAAGCACTTGCCTGTGAAGCCTAAGGACCCCGGTTTGAGGCTTACTTCCCAAGGACCCACGTTAGCCAGATGCACAATGGGGCGCATGTGTCTGGAGTTGGTTTGCAGAGGCTGAAGGCCCTGGCGTGCCCATTCTCTCTCTATCTGCCTCTTTCTCTCTCTGTCTGTCACTCTCAAGTAATTAAAAATAAACAAAATTTTAAAAAAAGAATAACAAAATTGGCTGGAGATATGGCTTAGTGTGTAAAGCACTTGACTGCAAAGCCAGAGGACCCAGATTCAATTCCTCAGGACTCACATAAGCCAGAAGAACAGGTGATGCATGTGTCTGGAGTTACTTTGCAGTGGCTAGAGGCCCTAGTATGCCCATTCTCTCTATCTGCCTCCCTTTCTTTCTCTGTCTTAAATAATTAATTTTTAATTTTTTTTATTAACAACTTCCATGATTATAAAAAATACCCCATGGTGATACCCTCCCTCCCCCCATTTACCCCTTTGAAACTTCACTCTCCATCATACCCCCTCCCCATCTCAATCAGTCTCTCTTTTACTTTTGATGTCTTGATCTTTTCCTTCTCTTATGATAGTCCTATGCAGGTAATGTCAGGCACTGTGAGGCCATGGATATCCAGGCTGTTTTGTGTCTGGAGGAAGCATGTTGTATGGAGTCCTGCCCTTCCTTTGGCTCTTACATTCTTTCCGCCACCTCTTCCACATTAGACCCTGAGCCTTGGAAGGTGTGATACAGATATGGCAGTAGTGAGCACTGCAGTCATTTCTTTCCATCACTGTGATACCTTCTGAGTCGTCCCAAGATCACTGCCATCTGAAAAGAGAAGATTCTCAACCAAAAGTGAGAGTAGCGGGCTGGAGAGATGGCTTAGCGGTTAAGCGCTTGCCTGTGAAGCCTGAGGACCCAGTTCGAGGCTTGATTCTCCAGGACCCACCTTAGCCAGATGCACAAGGGGGAGCACGCATCTGGAGTTTGTTAGCAGTGGCTGGAAGCCCTGGTGTGCCCATTCTCTCTCTGTCTATATCTGTCTCTCTCTCTCTCTCTGTCCATTGCTTTCAAAAAAATAAACAAAAAAATTAAAAAAAAACAACAAAAGTGAGAGTAGCATTAATATAAGGGTGTGAACATTAACAGAAGTGCTTACTGGGCAGTTTGATAAGCATAGTATACATATTTGGCCAGACAATAGCAGACATTACACCCCTAGGGCTCATGACTACACCTGTTTTAAGTTTTCATTATCAGGTATGTATTTCCTTCCCATGGAGCAGGCCTTCAGTATATAACAGATGTGCCGCTATTGCACCTGTTGGCTCATTTGGCCTGGCTGGCCAATTATAAGGCTTGCAGCATCCACTGTTGAGTATCTTCACTGGTGATTTCTCTTTCTCCCATTGAACTGCATACAGAATGGCTTCTTCCAGCTTTCTGTCAGGTGGTCTACATGGAGGCGGTTATCAGCTCAGCTCCAGCAGGCTTTCTCAGTGGCCTTGCAGCCCAAGTATGTGGAGTCGTCAGCAATAGGGTCTTACCATCTATTCCTGGTGGGAAATAAAGGGCCTTGGCAATGGCCTATAATGTTTTGGGGGTGTCAGGGATCTCCCGGGCTAACAACTCACTGGAAGGTATCCCATCCCTGGCACTTAAAATTTTCTAGCAACAATCTACAGCTCCTGAGTGTTCCATTGTCCAAAAATTAGGATTACATATGCTTTATTTATATCCTCTTAGATTTTGATTAGCTGCCCCTCCACCTTTCCTTTACTCAATCTCTTCCCCAGACCTCATTTTGGGCCTTTTCTCCCCTCTTAATCTATTCTTCTACTTACTTATATACAATACCATCCTATTAAGTACCCTCCTCCCTTCCTTTCTCTTCCCTTTCTATTTCTTTTCTAGCTTACTGGCCTCTGCTACTGAGTTTTATTCTTCTCACACAGAAGCCTAGTCATCTGTAGCTAGGGTCCACATTTGAGAGAGAACATGTGGTGCTTGGCTTTCTGGGGCTGGGTTACCTCACTTAGTATAATCCTTTCCAGATCCATCCATTTTCCTGCAAGTTTCCTAACTTCATTTTTCTTTACCGCTGAGTAGAACTCCATTGTATAAATGTGCCATATCTTCATTATCCATTCCTCAGTTGAGGGACATCTAGGCTGGTTCCATTTCCCAGCTATTGTGAATTGAGCAGCAATAAACATGGTAGAGCATGTACTTTTAAGGAAATGAGATGAGTCCTTAGGATATATGCCTAGGAGTGCTATAGCTGGGTCAAATGGCATATAAACATCTAAAAAATTTTTCTACATCCATAGTCGTCAGGGAAATGCAGATGAAAACTACATTGAGATTCCATCTCACTCCTATCAGATTGGCTACCATCGTGGAAACAAATGACCATAAATGCTGGCGAGAATGTGGAAAAAGAGGAACCCTTCTACACTGTTGGTGGGAATGCAATCTGGTCTAGCCATTGTGGAAATCAGTGTGGAGGTTCCTAAGACAGCTAAAAATTAATTATTTTTTAAAGAATAACAAAATCATTCTTCCTGTCTAAATCTATACCTGCAGATGTAGAATTTCCACAGTTCTACAGAAGTGTATATACAGGGAAAGTACAGTATCATGCTAAAAATGTATTTTCAACATACTTTTGAATACATTTGAAAACCAAAACAATTAATTGTTGCTTGGTGAGATTTCAAAATGTTTTAAAGTTCTCAATTTGTGGCAATCAAATGTAGGTTAACTTGAAAGTCAGTGGTTTTGTGATAATTTAGTTTATATGATTAAAAAGTGACAGTGGTAAAATAAATCCTGACAAAAATTTAAATTTCTATATATGAAAACTGGAAATGATACCACTTAACTTCTGCTGCTATTTGAGGTAATAAAGATTCTAAAGGGCAAACTCATTTGTTTGTCTTGGGAAGTTCAGCGTTTTTCATATGTGTACACAAACCTTAATCCTCCATTCCTTACAGTATTCTCCCACATTCACAAACGTCATCCAAGTGGTGAGGAAATAGTGGAAGATGTCATTATGAAGGAAAATCCTCTAGATGTAACTATTTTTATAATTCAGAATTTGAAAACAAAAAGTAAAGTATGGAGCAAAGTAAAAGATAAAATAAGTCAAATATAGTTAAAATTAAATTAAGAATGTAGTGTCTTACATACGTAATATATTGTTATGGAATAGAAAAAAAAAGAAAGTGAATTTTTTGTTGTTTTTATTAAGTAGAAACTAAGTATGGATATATCATGTGTTGGTACCATCATTTCCCTCCTCCCCGCCCCCACTCCTCTGCAGGTCCTCCTTAGTAGGATTGCTTCTAATGATAATGGAGTTGTGGGTTATGATTTGGGCAAGCAGCAGTCAATCATTGTGTGTGTTGGGGGGGTGTAGCAACGCTTTTGATTATTCCATCCTACCCTGTGACTATTATTCTTTCTACCCACTCTTCCACAAAATTCCCTGAGCTTTGGTGGGGTGCTTTAATTCTCTTTCAGTTTGAGCTCTCAGCGGCTTCTGGATTTTTGCTTCGATGCACTTTGAATATCCTCAATGTCTCTTTCCATCAGCCTGGCACAGGTTGTCAGGCTCCCCACGCAAGCAGCACTCTTGCTCATGCCAATTCCTCTGTGGTTTCACCTGGGCCCTAGCTACTGTGTACAGGGTGGTTCATCTCCTGCCAGGGAGTCAGCTATTTTTTCTTTTCTTGTTGATAGGTTTTGGTTTTCTTTGGTTCTTGCTGCCTTCTGAAAAAAAAAAAAAAAAGATTTTTCAATGGAGAGTGAGATCAACATAGGTTTAAGGGGATAAGCATTGTTAATTTAGAGAGATTTTGATAGGAATAGCCTACATTTATTGTCATTTTACTTTGTAATTATTGCCATCCTTTCTGGAGTAAGGAGGAATCTCATAGTTGTTTTAATTTTCATTTTCCTGATAGATAAGGAGGTTGACCATTTTAAGTGAGTTGTAGCCATATGTCTTTCTTCCTCTGATTATTTCCTATTCAGTTCTTTGCTGCATACTTGAGTGGACTTTTTAAAATTGCTTAGTTCTGGAGGTTCTTTGTAGATTCTAGATATTAGGTCTTGGTCAGTGGTATAGCTGGCAAATATTTTCTCCTATTCTGTGTGTTGCCTATTGGCTCTGTTTATGGTATGCCTGTCTGTATAAAAGCTTTTTAGGTTCATGTATAAAAGCTTTTTAGGTTCATGAGATTCTACAGCTTGAGTGAGTCAAGTGACTGGGGTGTTCTTCAGGAAGTCGTTCCCCTCTCCTGTATCATGAAGTGTTTCCCCTAATTTTTCATCAAGTATTGTAAGAGTTTCAGGTCTCACGTTGAGGTTTTAATCTCTTAGAAGTTGATTTTTGTGCATTGTGAGAGGAGTGTACCTAGTTTCCTTTTGTCCAACACAATTGTTTAAGATGGTATCATTGATCCAGTGTATATTGTTGGCTCCTTGGTCAAAGATCAACTAGCTGTAATTTATTTAACTAAGGGTTGAGTCATCAATTTCATTCCGTTGGTTTTATTTTTATCTGTTTTATGCCAAAACCATGCTATTTTTGTTACTATGACTCTATAGTATAGCTTTAGATTGCATATGGGTATACCTCTAGTGGTATTTTTTTACCGGGGATATTTTGGACATCTGTGGCCTGCTGTCATTCCATATTAATTTTGAGATAATTTTTCTTTCACTGTGAAAATGATACCAGGATTTTTATTAGTATTTTATATAATCTGTATATTGCTTTTGATTGAATTGCCATTGTCACAATATTAATTCTACATCTTTTCATGTCCTCTTCAATCTATTTCTTTCTTGAGTGTTTTTACATTTTCATTATATAGTTCTTTCACTTCCTTGGTTAGTATTATTCCATTGCATTTGATTCTGTGTGTGTGTGTGTGTGTTTGTGTGTGTTTATGGCTATTGGAAACAGGACAGCCTTGCTGACCTCTTTTTCTGTATATTTGTCTTTTGTATATAGGAGGACAACTAATTTTTGTGAGTTGATTTTAAATCCTGCCACTTTGCTGAAGGAGTGTATCTCTTTTAGAAGATTAATGGTAGAGTTTTTCAGGTCACTTATGTATAGTATCTTGTCAACTGCAAATAGGAGTAGTTTTATTTCTTATTTTCCAATTTGTATCTTTTATATATTTCCTTTGTCTTATTGCTTAGGCTAAGACTTCTAATGCTATGTTGAAGAGAAGTAGTGAGAGTGGGCAACCTTGTCTTAATAGGAACTCCTTGAAGTTTTCCCTGTTATGTGTCATTTGACTTTGGATGCTTTTTATATATCCTTTACTATGTTGAGGTATAATTAATTCCTTTATGTCTAGTCTCTCTAGAGTTTTGATTATGAAGTTGTGTTGTATTTTGTCAAAGGCCTTCTCTGAATTAATTGCAATGATCTTATGATTCTTGTGTATATGTTTATTTATGTGGTGTATGATGTTCATAAATTTCTGTATGTTAAACCATCCCTGCATCCCTGAGATGACACCAGTTCATTGAGGTGGATAATGCTTTTGGTGTGTTGTTTAATTTTGTTTGCAAAGATTTTGTTCAGGACTTTTACATCTAAGACCATCAGGGATATAGTTCTTTAGTTATTGTTTCTTGTATCTCTGTCTAGTTTTTATTAGGGTAATTCTAGCTTCATTTATAGAGTTTGGGAGGATTCCTTGTTCACTGATTATATTAAAAAAGCCTGAGAAAAACTTGGTTTCAATTCTTCAGTGAAGGCTTGGTAGAAGTTGATAGAGAATCTATCAGTTACTGGACTTTTCCTTTTATGAAGGTTATCAATTTCATTTACATTCTCAGTGGATGTAATAATTTGTTTAGGAGACTTATCTATCCTGAATTTACTTTTGGTAGAGGGGATTTGTGTATTTCTTCCATGTTATCCAATTTTGTGTAATAGAGGTTTTGAAAACACGTCTTGATAATTCTTCCAATTTCATTGGTATCTTTTTGACTTCTCCCTTTTCATTTCTAGTTTTGTTAATTTGAGACTTCTTTTTATTTACTATTGAAATACTTTAATTTGAAGAAATAAATCAAGTTATATGATTGCATCATTGAAATACATATTTTGGAACCACTTACAAAGGAATAGATATCACATTATTTTTCCAGAAATAACATGTATGGGTAATTTGGAAATATGAATCAATTTACAGAAATGAAAATTAAAATGCTATTTTAAGTCCTCTATAGAGGAGAGAGCTCTTAATTTTACCAGCTCTACACAGTCTATCTCTCTTTGAATGCCTAAGCTTCCTTTCCATGCCTGTGCTGATTTCTAGGGTTTTTGCAGAGGTCTTGGGGTGTGATGGTGACAGGAGAAGAAGTTGGGTATCTGTATTATGGCTGGAATTTATTTAATTTTTGAAACTTCTCTTATGGTCTTCAGAATTTACCTTTCTTCCTTCTCAATACTTGTAGTTTATTCAATGTGAATTTATAATCTTTACTTTGATCATTCTACCATGCCAGGGGCTTCTAGAGTAAGTAATTCTGCAAGGATATTTCCACAAAACAATAATGATAACAAGTGGTTTATGATCCACAGTTTTTTTTTTTATTAGTTATATACACAGTGTGTATACAACCATGTTGGTACCATCGTTAGTCTCCTCCCTATCCTCCACCCTCAGAAGGGTCCCTTCTCATTGGGGAATGTGGGTCATGTATTGTGGGGATAGCCATGAGTTATGGGGAAGAGGCAATGTCTCTGTGCATAATGTCCCAACTTGCAGCTATAATAATCTTTCTGCCCCCACTTCTGCAAATTGGCGTGTCACTGTATCCACAGATGTGTGGGTTGTAAAGCTTTCATGTATGCCTGCAGGTCTGGGCTGCTGGCTTATAGGAGAGCTGTGATTAGAGGTGATATCTCTTCAGCCCACAGTTACAGCCATGTCTTGCATGTGGGGCTCAGGGCTGTAGCACTTGTCCCTGTTCTTCTACTATACCTAGCTGAGAATGTTGAGAAGACTCACTGGTTCCCATTGGTGGGTGGTTGTCAAATATTCCTGTGCTCACACTGAGGGCCAGAAGGGTTTTCCCAAGGTGGCACTGGTAGGTGGATGCCAGCAGTGAGGTGGGGTAAGCACAGGGAGTGAAGTGTGGGGCACCAGGCTCCATGGACCAGGCTGGAGCTCAGGTTGGCAAACTTATTAGGCTGTATGGGAATTGGTGAGTAGAGGCAGCCAGCAGCATGGCTTGGCAGGATTACAAGAGGTGAATGAGACACAAAGGATCTACTGAGGCAGGAAGTACTGGGTGTGGAGTGTAACCTGTCAATGTGCAAGCAGTACAAAGTAGGAACTCAGGCCTTAAAGAAGCAGTCACCTCACCTGCCTGGAGTACACAGGCACTAAACATACTGTACCCCTTACCCTCCTAGAGCTCTCATAGCCAGAATTATTATCATTGTTCAACTTGCAAACCTGTATTTCCTGAACTCTATAGAAAAACAATGTGGTATATGGGACAGAATGCTGAGCAAGTAAAATAATATTTTAAATGTCCATATAGTGATTAAGAAGAATTCAGAATCAGGAGTGCTTACCTAACATATGTAGGAAAAATACAGGGCTGAAGAGATGGCTTAGTGAGCAAGGCACTTGTTTGCAAAACCTAATAATCCAGGTTTGATTTCCCCAGTACCCATGTAAAACCAGATTCACAAGGAGGCACATGTATCTAGTGTTCACTTTTAGTGACTTGAGGCCCTAGCACACCAAATTTCTCTCTTTCTCTCCCTCTGAAATAAATAAAATACGTAAAAATAGGAAAAAATAAGTTCTGGTATTATGTGACACAGAGGAGTCACTGCAGATAATAATGTACTATGTTATTTTAGCTTTCCAACACAATAATGAAATGCCCTCAGCTATTTATATAGTAAATAGGTTTATTTAGCTAAGTGTATTCATGTTTTAACACATGGTAGTGATATTGACTCAGTTCCACTGCAGTCTCTTTCTCTGTTTTGGTCACATTACTTCCTAATGGAAGTGTAAAAGAGATTATATCTTAAGGGTAAGAATGAGAGGGAGAAAGAGAGAGACAAAGAGGGGGGGTACCATGGTGCCACAATCCCTGGTCTGACTATGCTTTAGTGACTTTACACTAGTTCTTACCTCCTATATGTCCACCTAGTGTCTCAGTGCTACCATTCTAGAGAAGCCACACATTTGATGCTTGGGGACACAAGAAAACACACTTATAACATAGTATGTGTCAATATATATTGTGGCCAAATAGCTTTGTAAGTACATATAGTCATATATTGAGAGAAGTTATTCTATTAGCATTGTTATTTTAGCTCACACCAGGATTACACAGAAGAATATGAAGCTAAAATAGTTTAAAAAAATAATGTGGGACTGGAGAGATGTCTCAGTGGTTAAGGTGCTTATCTACAATGCTCAACAACCTGGGTTCTATTTCTCAGTACACATGTAAAGCCAGATGTGTAAGGTGGTACATATATCTAGAATTCATTTGCAGTGGCTGGAGGCCCTGGAATAACATTGAACCCTCCCTCCCCTCCCTTCCTTCCTTTCTTCCTTCCTTCCTTGCTTCCTTCCTTACTTCCTTCCTTCTCTCTCTCTCTCATCTTGCAAATAAATAGAATTGAAAAAAATATCAACTCTAATTTTCTTAAGATGAGGATTTTGTTATGTAAAATATTTGGAAGTAATAAGCTAGGAAAATAGTTCTTAATTCCCATTATATTATAATGGAGTTGTAAGTGTCTATTTTTACATAATATTAAACATTTTGAAAAATAAAAATGAATCTTCATTTAAGTAAAGCAGTTTAACTATTCAAGACTAAGCTTTTGAATTTTTAGAGGAATGGTGCTCAAGTATTAACTTTTTGATGAATGGTGACTGAGCAAGAGGTGAGGTGAAAACAGTTTGCTCCCTTCCTTGTGACTATTGACATAGGAGAAAGGACTATAGAATTGACACTGAACTATGTTCTTGTTATTGTGCATTGTAGCCTTCTGTGACAGCTTATCATATTACCAAATGTATCGCCATCAGTGGATTCTTTCTCCTACAACTCTTGACCACGAAAATATTTGCATTGATCCCAGGATAAAATCTAACTCAAGTAGAATGTTATAGCTAGCTATATAGTGTAAAGGAAAGAGTTGGTACCTCCTCAGTCACTGCTTCATACCTTCTCATACTCAATAATTGTTTACATATTTTATTAAGGAAAAGTATGTTTTCCATTTCTATTCTAAAGTAGTTTCTTTATCCTAAGACTCCACACTCTTTTGGTTTCTTCATTCATTGTTGCCCTTTTGGTCTACCTTTCCTCTGTTTCAGTGATTTTTAAAGTTTTTATGTAGATTTTTCTTTTATTCTGTCTTCCTTAGTGGAACTACACACATTGATAGAATTTAATGAATATTTATTTGCCAAAGTGACATCATTATCACAAATTCAATTTTTGTGTGTTTGCTTTGTGTTCAGCCCATGTATCTGAATACAGACTTCAATTATCAAACCCTCCAGTTTATCATGATTTCACCTCTTGATGTGGATATGATGCATAGATAGTGGGTGTCCTACTGAGTTCTTCCTCCTACTGACCTCAGTTTGCACAGTAATCCAATTCCATGGTACCTACCTCTTCTTCAACTTCTTTCAATCCTACTGATTCTTAAAGGATTCGTCCTTCAGATCTCAGCCTTGTAGGTGCTAACAATCAGTGTTCCCTTCTTGTCATTTAAATCAAAGTCCCTCCTATGTGTCCTACTTTACCATGATAATTTGATTTATCAAAAGTATAAGATTATGCTTACATCACTGATTCATCTTCTGCATCTAAGTCCTAATGTATCTCATATAAATACTTTTTGAATATAAATTAATTGTAAAGCATTTTACAATGTACTTATAACTTCACCAAATGAGAAAATGAATGTCAACAAGGCTATACCTCATGATATTAAATGATATGATTAAACTCAGGGATATTACTAAACAATATCACGTCTTATATTCATAGTCTTCTCTCCACCAAACCTAATGCCACACTCTTTTTCTCTATTAATTGTGAGTCCACTGAGAAAGATCATATACACTACCAACTATCAATTGATAATTTCTGAAAATTCTGTGAGTTCTTTGACTTGCAGCTTATGGGTAAATTATTTTTAAATACATATGTTATGTAGTGGGTTTAAAACTGTTGCTGATGCTTCTTAAGTACTGGATGGTCAGACATATTTTTATCCAATACATATATTGGATAAAAATCCTTATGGGGTATGATAATACTTTATTCTGTCTTACCAAGATTTGTGTTCATATGTTCTTTAGCTTCTTTGTAGGGTAGAGCTGAAGGAGTAGCCTATATACTATTAAAAATAATTTCTACGTAAAACAGAACATTTTAAAAATATTTTTATTAACTTACTTATTTATTTATTTATAACAGACAGAGACAGAGATAAAGAAAGAGTTAGACAGAAAGACTGATTATGGGCATGCCAGAAACTCCTGCCACTGTAAACCAACTCAGAAGCATGCAACATCTTATTGCATCTGGCTTTACATGAGTACTGGGAAACTGAACCTGGGATGTCAGGGTTTATAAGCAAGTACAAGTGCCTTTAACCACTGAGTAATCCCCCAAGCCCCAAATTAAACAGTTTTAGAGTTATAAATGTAATAGAATAATCATGTATTTTAGTGAAATAGTCAATCATTTTATATTAAACCTGAACTTCCTGAACAAGACATTACTGTATATGTATACAATGTGCAACAAAACAGCATTTACATTATATAAAATAAGTGGCATATAAAATGCTTACTTCTAATATTTCAAGACTTACGTTCTTTCAACATATTTTAAAAAATTGACTAAGCATAAGCAACTCTAACTATGAACACATAGATTATGTTTTGTGTATCTAGTGTATTTAACAAATATGGAATCACCATCTGGGAAGTAAAGAATAATTCTAATATACAAAATGGAGACTTTATAACACATTAGTTTATGATGCTATAGTAAAAGCTGCCAACTCATTCTTTGCATCATTGTTGCACAGATGTTCATAAGACACCTACCATTAAAAGCTAATGAAATCTCTTAATTAGAGGATTCTACAGGTTTATAGGAAGCATAGTTTTAAACCTTGGTAGGATCTGACTTTCCACTGAGTGTAAATGTAACTCATATTTATTATTTCTTATTCTAAAATTATTCAGGACAATTTAGTAAGTATTTCTGTCTGAAGCTGTGAAGAGCTTGCTCTGGGATACTTGTTTTCTCAGTCTTTCTAATTGAGGGCACCTTCAAACTTTCAGGACACACTCAGACACTAGAAGAACTTCATGGAAAGAAAGACTTCTCATGTGTCACAGCCATGATGTAAAAGAAGTGACTCCTCTGTAAAGTGTACAAATCTAGGCAGCCTGGCTATGCTGTGATTCAAGATGTCCAGTTCTCTTTAGTGTTCACATTTTAGATCGTGTAGTCCATCTGAATTAATTGCTGGTAATATTCAATTAAGTTCATTAAGATTACATAGTATTCATATAGAAAATATATCTGACTATATACTATATATAAATGTACTTATAGTTGAATGCTAGGTATCATTGAAATAAGCAATTAAGTTTCTGTAGTGCATTAAAATAATTTTCAGTTTCTGGTTACTTGTCATGGAATGAATTTAAGAGGTTCATGGTTAAAAAAAAGGACAAAAAATTCTTGGTTCACACTGCATTAATTTTTAAATTTTATTTATTTGTTTATGTATTTTAGAGGGAGAGGGAGAGAGAGAGAGAGAGAGAGAGAGGGGTGGGGGGAAATGAGAGAATTGGTGTGCCAGGGCCTCAGCCACTGAAAATGAACTCCTGGTGCTTTGTGCCACATAATGGGCATGTGCGACCTTGTGCTTGCCTCACCTTTGTGCCTCTGGCTTACAGACAAATTGAACATGAGTCCTTAGTCTTTGCAGGCAAATCCCATAACCCCTAAGCCATCTTTCCAGTCCCTCATACTGATTTATATCTTAAGCCTTCATGTGACAATTTTTTTCCCTTGCCAACTAAGAAAAATGGATGGAATCTTAATTTATGAATGATAATATACAGAGATTGGGAATGTTTATCTGTAATTTCAATAAAAACAACAATATGAACAAATATAGAGAGCGTTGAAATTCAAGGTTAATATTTCCGTGGCATAGCCAAAATATATCCATGATTGTCTATCTTCCTATATACTCTCTATCTACCCATGTACACATATTTGAAGGTATAATAATATGCACACATAAATACCTATTTTGTATCCTAGTACCAATGCAATTAAAATGTTATTTAAATGAAAATTATTTATCAAATAATGAATATTTAAAGTTAGTATGAGTAGAATAATTTTTATAATACATAAAAACTTATCACATATTATATGACCTATTCCTGTTTCTTTTCCTTAGTAGTCTATAGACTTACCATTAGCTTCTCTGCATCTAACTTCATCATTTATAAAATACAAATAATAATATATGCCTATCTCAATGACAGACACCTGTGTTGCAGTACCTGCTAGGCTTAAATTAGTTTCATTCACCCATTCATTCATACAACAACAACAACATTCATTAACTTTGTACAATGTGTGGTTATTTGTGTAGATGCTGTAGATAATAAATGGACTATACTGTAATGAAAGATAAATATATTAATCATAAGACAAAAGTACAAACATAACCAAAAGCCATCATTAATATTACCAGCTCTGATAAACAGTGCATTGGGGAGACTGTAGGCTGCATGCTGCTGTAGTAGGTTAGGCATGAAATGAGAAGGAAGTGCTCATAATAGGAGGGCAGTAAAAAGAATAGAAAAACTTCACAGTTTTCAGTAATTCATTTTAAGGAAGAAAGTTGAGGTTTATATACCTTTCTAGCAGCATAGTTATAGAATACTGTTGGTAAAGGCAGCTATGTCTTAAAACTTCACAGTGGCAGTAGGCCATCTAGTACATTAATTGCTAAGCCACTTGAGAGGAAGCTATAGAAATTTTATATGTAGATAGTTTAATTTTGAGGTTCTGGGCACATATAACATGAAAGAAGATTTAAAGTGGTACTTTTCATGAAAGAAAAGTACATATACCTTGAGTTAATAACACTTACATGGAGGAAGTCTCAGATATTCTATAAAATATTGGAAAATGTAAGACTGAACTTGGAAGAAGTTCCATAGTATGCTTCAGAAGAGAAAATGAGTGAGTTTCAAGACTCTGCCCACTTGGTGACTCAGGTAGGCTGTGGGTGGGTGAGGGAGTTGGTGAATAGCCCTGGCATAAGATGCAGTCACTAAAGATTTGGAGAATAATGGGTAATATAAAAAGAAATTAATTTTAGTTTCATTAGTGGAAGACATGTGATGTCTCCTAGAATGAAAAGCAAACTAAGCTTAATTGTTCTTCCTGGAATTATAAAGAATTGATATATCATTTCCATTGTGAGGGACAATTGAGCAACTCCAGGTTTTTGCTTTCACTCCAGTATTTTGTCTTTGATCCCATAATATTGTGAAAGGTGTGCCAGAGTGTGTTTCCAGTAGGAAGAGTTTCTACAACAATTAAGACAGTAAGGGGTAGGACAGGCTGAACCTTATTTAACCCATTGAAATCATCACTGAGATACATTTCTGTTCATTTCGTTGGAAGCAGATAGAAAATTGATTAGTGGCAGTATTTTCTTTCCTTCAAGTTTCTTCATATTTATGAAATAAAGAATAAGGGGATTGCGTTTAACTTGACACCATTAAGTGCAACTAAGTTTTGTGAGAGAATGCATCATTATCTGATAATTTGTATAAAAGCACATCATATATAACTATAACAAATTAAGAAAATTATATTTGAAGTAGTCATATGAGAGGTGTGGCATGTAACATAGAAACATTAGTAAGTAAAAAAAAGATTTAATGATTCTCCTATCATTACAACTTTTGGTATTATCAAGGTATTTATAACTAATGGAATTTTTGACCAAATATAAATTATACAAACATTTTTTTCACTTCACTTCTTTGAAAACTTTTCATATGGTGATTGTAAAAAAAGAAACTATACCAAAAGTAGTGATAATAGTAGTAGCTTCTTAGGTAAATGGCCAGTAAAATTTCCTTCTCCAACGATACCCATTCACTAAGCTGATAATACAGCGTAGTTCCAACACTGTTGGAACATCATTTTATACTGTGGATCCTTAAGTTTGTTACCTCCTGTCTTCTTGAACGAATCAAATCATGATAACATAATTTATTTTTTATTAAATATTGTTCCTTGTGAAATTAAAATGGCAGCTAATATTTTATTAGTAGTATTTAATAAAATCAAGTTAAAACCATATCAGCGACTCTTAAAGGAAAAAGATGAGGAAAAGTTTGAGGGTGGGATTCATTTATGAGATTCATGTGTGAATTTTGGAGGCCAAAGTATCTTACAATGATAAATTAAAGAGTTTTACTGCTAAACTTAGATATGTACATTTATTAAATATTGCCAGAAAATAGAAAGAGTTTGAAACAGTAAATTTGGAGAGTAAGAAAAACAGTAGGTTTAGGGGAATAGAAGGTCATAATAAGCCCTAAGAGAGAAGCAATGGGCTTTGTGTTAATTACTTCAGTTCTAATGAGACATGATATGTCTGGGCCTGTAGGAGGATTATTTAGATAATTAAAATCCTTATGATTCAAGGAGGGAAAATAAGATGGGGAAGACCAATTACCATTCACAGTTACAGAGATCTCACTTAATACTTGGGATAGTATTAAGCCTACGTTTTCTTTCATAAGGAGTAGTAAGCCACTTCAGTTGTGTTAAGACTGATTGATATAAGGCTGACTACATAACTGGAGGGAAGAATGGTGAGAAAAATGAAGGCAACTGGCATATGTCGTATCTTGTAGAAGTTTGGCAATGAAGAAAATAGAGAGGAACTTTTAAAAATATTGGGATGAAATTTACTTAATTTCATTTTTGCAAGTTCCCTGCCTTTTCCCTTCTGTGAAAAAGTAAGGACAGCTTTCCATGCTTCCCGTCTTCTCAGATTCGGCTTCTGTGCCCTGTTTTGGATGGAGCTAGCTTCAGATTTGCATTTTGGTCCACAAATGCTCCTAATATCTGTGGAGATTTTCCACTTTTCTCTGTTCATTTTTCTTAAACAAATGTGTATTTCACCCTTTGCATTTTTGTCTCCCTTGCTAAAAGGCTGCTGCGGTGAGCAGTAACTTCTTTGCCAGATGGGCCTCAGGAATGACAGGGATGTGTTTGTTCCTCTTTTGTACATTACTTCCAAAATGGAGTTGTCTTCTCTCATTCATGTAGTGGCACCTAAAAGAGCCTCAAATCCAAACTGAGAAATGTCATCTCAAATGAAAACTGATGCAGTCTCAGTTATTGGCAACTTACACATTTTTTTGGTGAGAGGGAGTTCCAGTTGCATGAGAGAAGCCTACACAGTATTTCCAGGAAAAGTCATTAAATTCTGTTAGCAGTAGGGAAAAATATACTTTTGGAGCATAACACTCATCTTTTTAAACCCGTCTTTATATTGTCTAACAACTCTTTCCTTTTTGTCAAATATCAAAAAAATTTAGACTTTAATTTCAGGTAATATCAAGTCAGTATATTCAGTATTTTAACAAATACTGCATCTATCATACAAATTATCCCAAAACTTCTTGACTTGCAACAATTAGGATTTATTAGCTCATGGTTTCATGGGCCAGGCAAGTGGACATTGCTGTTATAGGCGACTATTCCTCAGGACCGATCCAAACTCACCATCAAGTTGTCAGCAGGAATGCAGTCACCACCAGGCATGAGGTACTGATGCTACCATTCCACATTTACTTTTCTGGATCTTGGTATTTTTCTGCAAAAAAATTAAGAGTTATCAATAGTTAAGAGTAGTATCCAAAGAATAAGTTAATGAAATTATATGTAACTTTTACTATTTGGGATAAAAAGTCATTTATGTTTTTTTTCTTTATTAGTTAGTTTTGTATTCAGCAAATACAGTCAGTTTGGTACCATTATTAGGCTCATCCGTGACCTACCCCCTCCCCTTGGCCCCTCCTTGTTGAGGTATACGAGTCATGCATTGTGGAGTTAGCCCACAGTTATGGGTAAGATAAATGTCTCTGCATATCATGACCCAACATGTGGCTCTGACATTCTTTCCGCCCCCTCTTCCGCAAAATTTCCCTGAGCCATGTTGGGTTCATTTTTGGTCTGCTTCAGTGATGAGGTGTTGGGGTCCTCTGGGTCTCTGGATCTCTGATTTGGTAGGAGTTGATTTTTCTCTGTGTTGATCTCCTTCACCCTTGTTCTGATACCCGAATCACCAAGAAAACAGCACCTTTACTTGTTTCGCCAATTGTTCTTAGTTTCAGCTGGGGCCCTTTTGAGGTATGATGGGGTGGCTCTCTCCTTAGGATCTACATCTACCTGAAAAAGAGAAGCAGATTCTCCAATGGAGAGTAAGTTAGCATCAGGACAAATGAGATAACCCTTTTTTTTTATAGAGAATTTAATAGGTGTAGGCCCTCTTGTAGCCCACAATTGATGGTAGCTTGATATTGGAGAGTGGGCTTATGTTTGGATATGGTTCTGACTTGTTTCCCAGCTCCAGCTATGGGTCCCATACCAGTGAGGGGATCAGTTAGCCGAATTGAGAGAAGTTGGTTCCCCACCATGGCTGTGTGCCACCACTGCACTTATTTTTTTAAAAACAAAAAATACTTCAGATTAGAATCAACAAATTCATATCTAACATCCATGAAACAAATATATTTAACTTTCAGCTTTTTAATTTTATGATGGCTTAATATTACATTGTTAGGAAAGAAACACTGTTTCAAATATGAAACAAAATATTGATACTAATAGGATGAAAAAAATCAGGAATATAGCCACACACATAACTTATAAATTTAAACCAATATACATTGGCATGCTCTTAATGTAAAATTGAAATTGTACTGCACAAAAACATTACATTCATGTTTTCCATATTTAAGGCTTTGGATATTTAAGAAATATATGTGGTAGAATTACAAAAGAGAATTCCTGCTTTTGCAATGAACAAAAAACATATATTTATATTTGATGTTATTAAATGACAAAATGGCCTTAAATATGCATTAGGAATGGCTCCAAATTTTTATCTATGCCATCCATGATACAGAAGCATCCAGAGAAATACTGAAGCCTATATATAAATAAATGAAATAGATTGAAATCAGAAAACTTTACAATAAATAACTCTTTTTTAGTACACTAGAAACAAGGTGTTCTGTCAGCATTGAAAATATATTGTAGTAACTATTCACATAAGCTCAGGACCAGAATAATTTTAATTATAATTCTTTATATATATTACATATATTCCTACATATATACATATATATGAATATCATATATATTAATTACTCATTGTCAGATTTGAATATGAAACCAAGTCTTCAACCTATGCAATTACTTCAATCTACTTTTGGAACCAGATAAGTTTTTCATGTTTAACTAGCCCTCTCTCAAATGCCTAACAGTGTGTAGCAATTTTCCTGTGAAATGAAGTAGAACATAATAGATAACATTGTATAAACCCCATCATTTTAAAACACATTCACCTGTGTAAGTTCGAAGAGAACAAAGATAGGTCAGTTAGAAAGGTGAGCACCACCCATGTCCATGAGGGAGACGGTAAGGATGCTGACCATGCTTATAATCCCAGGAACAAAGCTTGTATTCTGAGGATGTTAGTTTGATATTCAAAAAGCTTAAACCACCTTCCATTTCTTGTTCCTAAAAGGTCATATTTCTTTTTTTTATGTCATGTTTCTTATTCAAGCTTTCATGAACGTTTTTGTGAAGATTTACACTATCTTTCCTCCAGTAAATGCGCAAAGCATTTAATCTACCTGCAAGTTGGTCAGCCCTACCTTTTGTTCTTGAAAGATTTAATTCATTGAGTCCCTGCTCAAATTCTGCCTCCACCATGCTCCAGCTTCAGAAAGCTCCAGGATTACTTTGTGATTTGTAATTTGTTTTTTCATCACAGAAACATCAGGTACAGTTTTTTTTTTTTTTTTTTTTTTTTTTTGACAGTGAGGTTATCTGTATCTAAACAGTAGATCATACTTTTTGTGAGGCATTTGAATTCCCAGTGTCCAGGACTGAGCTTTGTATGAAGGACAACTTTAATAAATATTTGTTGTAAGATGGATGAAAATAATGAATCTATTATAAGAGCTGATGCTGCCCTCCAGGGAACTGATCTCAGATATTTTTGTGGCAGAGGTCAACAAAAGATGAAACAAGGACTGGTTTTCTATCGCTTAAGAGCTGAGTAAAACTTTTATTAACTATCATGGCTAGAAGCTTTCTCCATTGCCTTTTTAGTATCTTTGTTCAGTGTTCAGCATAATTTATATGAGCCTCTCTATATGATATCACCTAGTAAGTCTGCTTGCTTTATTATTTATTCCTGGGTTCTTTATCAGAAAAGAATTTATACTTATTTTTGCTCAATTTAACATTATTATATATCCATAATTGCCATATATGTATATGTACATATATATTTATATACATATATATTTATATATATACATACACACATACTGATCTTAACACATATGGAGGTTCTTAGAAAATATGCTAATCCATTTTGTAGATTGATTGTTTACAGAAAATAGAGTATCTAATTTGGAGAAATGTCTTTCTGTCATTATTTTTGTACTCATTTTACCATATCCTTCATTGTCTTCCATAAGCTATACAAGGTTTGAATATGATATACAGGATTCATTTCGTCAGTACCCATGTAAAGCCAGATACACAAGGTTGGCATGAGTATGGAATTCACTTGCAGCAGCAGGAAGTCTTGGCCTTTTCATCCATTCATTCATTCTCTCTCTTACTCTCTCAAATAAAAAAATAAATAACTTTAAATTTTTCCTAATTAATGGGAAGATAATCCTTTTACTCTTGCTGATTATCATAAAATGGAGGAAATGTCAAATCTTTCCATGTAAATAATTTAGAGGAATTCCCATATTTAAATGGACTCTTTCTCCTTTTCATTTTTTAACATATTTTATTTATTTACTCATTTGAGCAAGAGAGGGAGAAAAAGGGGGGAGGCAGATGGAGAGAGAGAATGGGTTCAACAGGGCCTCCAGCCACTGCAAATGAACTCCAGACACATGTACCACTTTGTGCATCTGGCTTACATCTCCACTCCACACCCATTCTATTACTGTGCATGGTGGTGGGTAAGCAGGTTCTAGGTAGATAGGACAGTGTGATCAATGAGCAATTACTCTGTTCTTCTAGTATTTTAAAACTTCTGCAAACTGTAAACTGTGTTAAGTTGAATTATTTAGTATTTCTTCCCCTTTATATTTGCCAATGTCATTGTATAAGATGAAAGTTCCAGTTCAATCCTATATAAATATATCATTTACTTTGACAACATATCCTCTGTCTATACCACCTCCTGTGTCTCTTCTCTTTCTCACTCTTTTCTTATCTTTTCGAAAACACCTCTCTATTTTAAGTCTAGATGGCATACATGAAAGTAAACATATGATATTTGAGCTTGTCTTTTTACAGTGTACATAGTATCCTAGTTAGTTCTTTTTCCTGAGCATATACCCTGAAATTTACACAAAAGATGCAAGTAAATATTGGCTCAGAAATGAACTATATAATGCTAACCCCTTGTGATATAGCCTCATGCATGCATGCACACCTATGGACCAGTGCACTTATTTTTCCAGATCATGCTCAAAGCCACCTTTTCCATGAAGCTTTCTAACATTCTTATCTATGCTTTATTTGCTTTTCTTAAATTGCAACAAAATACCTAACTTTAAGTATTAACTTTAGGAGGGAAGCATTTACTTTGGCTTGCAGATCCACATACAGTCATGACAGGGAATGCGTGTTGACAGAAGCATAAGGCAGCTGATCATATTACACACACATTCAGGAAGCAGAGAGAGATGAATGTTAGTCCTCAGCTTGCGTTGCACTTCGTATTCAGTTCAAGACCACAGTCCACATTTAATCTGGATTGCCCCTGCTCAGTTAAACACCTTTGAAAATGTTCTTGTAGACATACCCAGAGGTGGTAATCCCAAGTCCTTTCAAGTTGTCAAAGAATATTAATATCCACAACCTACGTTAAGCAAGTCATACACTCTTATGAAGTCTCATTGTGAATATTTACTGTACCAGTTGATAGCATAGTACATTATTTCCCAAAATATGTTTTGAAATATCCTCATTTGAGTATTTCTAAAGTGAGGTAATTTAGGGAATTACTATATATACCACATCAGTGATGGAGACCTTAAAGCATGTGTTTGATTTTTAGTGTTTGAAAAATCCTGAAATAAAAGACTCACTTCATCTTTGTTCAACACATTGTTTCTTAGAGCTTTTTTTATACATGACACTTGTCACAGGTAACAAACACTATTTTCATGCACAATATACTTAGGGATATAAAATTATTTGGAGGTCAAACTAATATTTGAACTTTACCTCAATAGTTCACTAACCAATCTTATGCTATTTACTTAATCCCCTTATGTGTCTGTTTTTGTATTCAGCAAAAAAGAGAAATATTTCATTCAAAGTAAGTAATCCAAGCAGGTTAATAATCTTCTTCTATATTCTGTTCTCTGAGAGGCAAGCAGTTCAATCTTTTTTTTATAAGACCTAATTTATTTTCATCTCAGAAGAAAGAACTTAGTTATATCTGTCTTATAAAAGTTAAAACAACCTTGAATACTGTAAATGTGGAATAGACTAGTTCAGCCTGAACAAAACCCCACAGTGTAACTATGTTGTTTGTTTGTCATTTGCAGATGTAACATAGCTACTAGATCTGTTAGAATAATGATCATGTGTTCATTAGTTCCAATTTTGAATTTTTGGCATCACTGTTCTCTTGTATTATCTACATAATAATAAATGATGGGTTGGGGTTTGCCCACAGATATGATCTCTAGCTCTAGTTATTTAAAATATAGCAACTAAGGTTATAGGCAGTTCACAATATTCCAGTTACTTTGGGAGTTTAATAATTCAAAATGTTATAAAGTCTTACTTTAGGAGGGTTTGTGTTCTTAGTAGGGTAAGAAGCCACGCCTGAGATATACCATAACACAAGCAATGGACTCTTACATAGGCAACTCTATGGATGGGTAACTGCGTTTCATAGATATATAAAATAATATTCCTTTGGCTTTTAAGTCCATTTCTTCTTAAAAAAATATTTTATTTTTATTTATTTGACGGAGAAAATGGGAGAGGGAGAGAGAATGGGCTCCAGCCACTGCAAACAAACTCCAGACATATCACCCTCTTGTGCATCTGGCTAACGTGGGTCCTGGGGAATCAAACCAGGGTCCTTTGACTTTGCAGGCAAATGCCTTAACTGCTAAGCCATCCCTCCAGCCCAAGTCCATTTATTTTAATTAATCTAATGAACCATTGCTTCCTTGATTCATTTATACATCTTCTCCTGTGTAAGACCATGAAATCTCATTGCCAAATACAAATTGAGTTTGTTTAAGTTGAGGCTATCAAATGAGGAACAGAAACAATTTGGTTTTGTGTTCTGTCCTCTAGGCTATAGAGTAGATCTCTCAGACTTCTGCCTAGGTTAATAAACACTGTGACATTGAGATGATATTGTAGATCCCTGGTAATTTCTACTTCTAACTAATATGATCCCAAAACAGTAGTGAGCATAGTTAAAAAGCAAAATAAAATAAACAACAAAACAAACTGTCTTTCCTCTCTTTGAGGAGTAAATCCCATAACTTTACAACAAACTGTTATTTCATTAAAGTCAAGCACAGTGTTTTCACTGTAAATATTTTTTTTTTCATATTATGTTCCAAACAATGCTATTGAAAGTTTTTTTAATTTAAATTGTTGAGAATTTTAATAGTTCACACTTCAATTTTACCATGTGCTTGTCCTGTTACCCTTTTTTGTCCCCTTCTTCCGCCCCTATTCATTGAGCACTCTCCTCTTTCCAAGTATAATTCTTATGTTTCAATGTCTAATTCCATCTACCTTCCTTCATTCTCTATTTCAAAATGTTGATGGGCTCAGAATTATTCAGGTCTTGGTGAGAACAACCACTGTGTGATTATGAACACACATGTTAGTTCATGTCTGGGTGAGAGTGCTCCAAATAGCTCTTTCCCTGTCTATAACTCTAACATTTTTTCTGCCCTCTGTTTCTCAGTGTTCTCTGAGTCTTGCAGGGCCTGACAGAGATGTCTTATTTAGGGTTGAGCTCTCAACAGCCTCTTATTTTCAGCTTTGTTGGGTTTCTATCTCCACAGTATCTATTGCCAGTTCCATAGAGAAGCTTCTCTGGTTAGCAGTGAGAGTTGTACTAGCCATTTCCTCTATAATTCTCCCTGATTCCTAGCAGGTGTGTTAGAGATGACTCATCCATTGCAAGACACTGGATTTTGCTTCTTCTGGTAACCTTGAGGAATCTTGCATCTCTGTAGTATCCATTGGCACCTGTAAACAAAAATTTCTCCGGTCAGAAGTGAAAATGGCATTTATCAATGAACCTAAACATATCCATGTAGAAGACATTTTTATGAGCACAGTTTATCAATTTAGCCAAAGAACAGTGGTACCTACCCACTAAGGCCTATGTCCTTCCAACCTATAGGTTTTGACTTGGTTCTCAGTACCATACATTAACCCACCCCACCCAACTGACAGGGTCTCCTATTCAATCAAGGAGCAGTTGGTTATCCCAATTACTTGTGTGCCAATGTGGTGATTTGATTCTGGTATTCCTCATAAATGTACATGTCCTGAATGCTTGATCCCCAGCCAATAGCAATTTGAAAATTGTAGCCCCTTGAAGGGGGTGTGTTGTTGAGGGAAAGCACATGGGTATTTTAGCCAGCTTCCTCCTTACCAATTGTTGTCCACCTGATGTTGGCCAGGAGGTAATGTCCATCCACTGGTCATGCCACATATTCTCCAGCCATCAGGGAGCTTTTCCTTGAGTCTGTAAGCCAAAATAAACCCTTTCTTCCCGTCAGCTGCTTTTAGTTAGGTACTTTTTGTCAGCAGAAAAAAAAGGTGTCTATACAGCCACTATTGCATGTGTGGATTCATCCTATCTGGCTGGTTGATTTTATAGCTTGCAGGTTCTTCTGCTTTTTGACACTGCTGATGATGTTTCTTCCCCAGTAACCTACACAACACTTTCCAGCAGAGTAACAGCTGGCCAACAGGAAGCAATCTCCCAGATCAGTTCTCATTTTATTTTTCACCATCTTCTGACCACTTCATATGGTGTCTTCAGAACTGGGGTGTTACCATTTAGTTCAGGAGGGTAACCAAAGGCATGGGAAGAAGGCTATATTGTTTTTGAAGCTTCTTGGGCCTCTGGGACAGAGATCCTTACCTGACCCTGGATTTTACTTGCAACAACTTAAGGCTAACTTTCTTAGTAGGTTAGCTCTGCCCCAATTATCATCCACTCTTTTCTCTCTCTCTCTCTCTCTCTCTCTTTTTCTTTCCTTCTTGTTTTTAGTAAATTATATATATATACATATATATATACTTATTTTAATTAACTAATAAAAAGTAGAGTTTTATATATTTATTTTTTAACAGGCTATAGACATTTTCCTCTCTCCTCTGTTCCCATTTCCTTGGGGCCCTCCTCAGTGGGGTTATGGGATTAACTGCAGGGTCATGAAGGTCTCAGTAAGTCCTAATGGGACAGTAGGGGGATCATTGCCTCAGGTTATTCCCATCCACTCTGTGGTTTTTACAATCTTTCAGCCCCCTCTTCCACAATATTCCAGGAAAACACCACACTTCTTCTCTAAAAAGCCAACAGCTCACTGTAAGGGGCAACTCAACTCAGGGCCTGGGAATTACTGGCCAAAAGCCATGGTTTTAAGGTTAAGCTGTTTCCATCCAGACTGCCCCACTCCCGCTTATTGGTGGTTATATCTTGGAGAATTCTAATCAGAATTAGGATTATTTATCTATTTATGTAGTTAGTTATTTAATTCAAGACATACTTAGTATGGATGCATCATGTGTTGGTCCCATCCTTTCCCTCATCCCTGCCCCCATTCCTCTTGGGGTCTTCTTCAGTGTGATTGCAGGGTTTCTTCATGTGGTTGTAGGTTAAGCATTGTGGCCTCAGCAGTCAGTAACTGGGAAGAGGAAATGCTCCTGGGCATGATGTTGGGATTTTAATGAACTAATTCATGTTGTCTTAACTTCTGTTTAATTCTCTTCCCACCCTCCATTACATCTATCTCTCCAAGATGCCCCACATTCTTCCCTCCCTTATTGTGTCAGGTAACACCTCCTCTCTTTCCAGTTATTCTTTCCACTGGTATCACTCTAGTTTGATGCCCATAGTTCTGGCGCTGCTACCATTTGCATTCATCTCTAATTGATCCCAGTTATGAATTGTAGATGAGAGAGTACATGCAGCAGTTGTGATTTTCTGTCTGCAGGACCTCACTTACAAATCTGTTTTTCAGAATTCATCCATTTACCTGCAAATTTCATTGTTTCATTTTTCCTCACCACTGACTAGAATTCCACCATATACATGTACCACATCATCATTATCTACTCATCAGGTGATGGGTATCTGATCTGGTTCCAGTCCCTAGCTATTGTGAATAGAGCTGCCACAAACATGGCAAAGCAAGTATCTCTATAGTAAACAGTGGCATCTTTAGGATATATACCCAGAAGTGTTATTGCTGGATCAAATGTTAACTATATTTTCATCTTTGTTTAGGCATATCCATACTGACTTGTGTAAGTTTTCACTCCAACCAGCAGTGGGTAAGGTTTCCTCTTTCCCAACAACCTCATCAGAATTTTTGGACATTCAGTTTTTCGATGAATGCTATCCTGACTGGAATGAGATGTAATCTCAAAATAGTTTTAATTTGCATTTCCCTGATGGTTAAGGATTTCATTGGTATTGATTTTGATGTCTCCATTTTCATTTCTAACCTTGCTGATTTGAGTCTTCTCCTTTTTTTCAGATACACCTGCTTGTTTTGTGTTTCCATTTGCTTGGACTATCTTTTTCCATCCCTTTACCACCTTAGGTGGTATGTGTCTTTAATTGTAAGGTGGGTTTCTTATAGAAAGCAAATAGATGGATACAGATTTCTGATCTAGCCTGTTAACGTGTGTCTTTTGATTTGAGAATTGAGGTCATTTATTATCAGAGATAAAATTGTGAGGTGTGAGTTAATCCCTGTCATGTTGATGTTTGTGGAGTTTGGTGTTGTCTTTGTCTATGCATGCTTTTATGACCAATCTAGTTCTGTTTTTATTTTTTCTCCCCTCTTGTGCATGTTGGTTCATCTCATGTATGTGGACTAGTCCATTCAATAGTCTTTGGAGGACTAGTTTGGTGCTCATGTAATCATGCAGCTGGTTTATATACTGCAAGTTTTTTTCTTTCATTTTCTATTATGAGGGGAAAAATGAGGTAATTCTGATGGGCTTACATCTGTATATTGTAATTTGTTTTTTCTTTAACAGCTTTTAGCTTCTTCATGTTCTGTTCACACATTGTTTTGAACCTGCCAATGTTTCTGAAGTCCCAGTCTAATTCTTCTCTCTTGTCCTTGCATTCTGAATATCTGTCCTCCATGTGGTCTACTCTGTTCTTGAGGATTTTTTGGGAGCCTTCAAAGGTAATTGCATTTCTGTTTTCTGATATGTTATTCTTCAGCCTTTCCATCTTTTGCTAGTATTCCAATTTCATCTTTTCATTTTACCTTTTTATTGTCTCTTGGAGATCATTCTTGCTTTTGGTATGTCCTTGTTGAGTTTGTTCCATTGGCTCATGAGCTTTCTTATTTGTCAGTTCTTCTCCAGTTTCTTTAGCCTTCTGTTGATCTCTTTTTGACTATCTTCTATTTCATTAAGCAGTCTGTCAATTATTATTCTCTGATTCTCTTTGGCTGTCAATTGAGGCGTTCATGTTGATTTTCTTCCATTTTCTTCATCCATCCTTTCAGTTCTTTCTGTTATCATTCTTCCATTCCATTGAGACAGCCTTTGGTTTGTAATCTGAATTCTTTTTGCAAACTTTCTTGCATTTCCTTCAGCCATTCTTGGAGTTCCTGTTTGATTACTTTTTCACCCATTTCTTCCTATTCAACAAGCCCTTTGCTCATGGTTTAATTAAGTTCATTTAAAATTCTTGGTGAGATTTCAATCTGGCATTCTTTGTCTTGGGTTTCTTCTAAACGTTTATTGGAGAAAGCCATTGAGGTAGTAGGTAATCTTGGTGGGGATCCATTTGCTAGGTGTTGTTTGTTACTTGCTTTGCATTGGAGTCTGCCCATCTTGAGTTAAGTTGTCTTTCTGAGGATGCAGCAATAGCAGCTCTTGTATTGTTTTGGTTGACTAGCCTGATCTAAATTGGCCAACATGGATATGAGATTTGATACTATCCACTGGATTACAGTAGGTGCACTTGAGGCTGAACATGGTCTATTTTTGGTGTGGCACCTCCAAGTAAATCTGGGTAAGAACTTGGGAGACCTCACGTTCTTAGTGTCTAAGCTGAATGCTTTTCATCCGGTCTGATTTACCATCTGGCTTTTTGGAGTGAGATCATCTCCAAGCTTCTCCTGGGGGCTAAAGCTGGTACACAGTTGCCTGCTATTTCATCCCTTCTTCAGACAATTTTTTTGGGCACAGGCTTAGAAGATGAATGTCAGAAGTGGGATCAAAGTTTGATGGCTCCTTCCAGCTGTCCTTCTGGTTTTGCTCTCCCAGGCAGTTGCCTCTAGCCTTGGCACATAACTCCTGAGCTGCAATGGCATGGGCTGTGGCTTCCTGCTGTTCTTGTACTGTTTTTTTTTTTTTTTTTTTTTTTCCTCCCAGGCAGCAGGCTATGGCTGGCTCTATCCTTGGTGAATATCTCATGAGCTACAGAGGTAGATTTCTATATGACTTTTCAGAATGGCTTTAATTTTGTGCTTCTTTCCTTCCTTGAGCTCATCATCTCCTTCCCTTTCCCATTTCTGCATTTAGACATTTCAGGCCCTTGTATTCATTTTAGTTGTTCTCATGGTAGTCAGTGCTATGTCCCTTTTCAACCATTTAGGCTAGACTTGACATGTGAATGAACCTTCTCCTGTATGTAGTAACCTTCTCCTGTGAAGTTGTGGATATTATATTATGGAATTAGTTTACAATTATGCATATATCTGTTGCAGATTGTGTGGAGCTATTTCTTATAATTCTGAATTACCCAAAATAGTATTCATTTACTTTGGCCTAATTAATTGAGCATTGATTCATGCATTTACTATTAGAGACTAAGATGAACTCTGGGGTCTTTTGTGAAACAAATAATAGCAAAGTGACTTTGGGGAGGATTAAACTGTAACCTGTCTGAAATACTCCCCTTTCCCACTTTACAAAATGATTTTAATAGGATTATGTGCTTTAAATATGCTTTTGGAATGTTATGAAAATGAAAAGGTGGACAAAAGTTAATATATTCTCTATGCCACTAATTCAAAGAATGTAGTCCTCTTATATTTGTTTGGGGTATCCTTCAAGAGTGGGCATGTTTATTAACTTTTCTGCCTCAGTAGCATGTGAATGTTGTATAAACTAAAGAATCTTTGAGGTGGAAAATTGATTTTTTTTGTCTGTAATTGGTGAAAATTGTTTCCAAACCTAATAGTAAGAGGGATTTTTTTTTCTGTAAAAGCTACAATTTTCCTTTACAAAACAGAATAGGGGAGAATTATGTATAATTTTTAATTTCATACTTACTTCCAGAATATAATCAACTAGGCACACTGATAAAGCTCACTTCAAGATAATAATCTACAGATAAAAGTGTGCTTGCATGATTCTTTCTTTGATATACCTTACTTTTGAATCACTCTAATTCCTTATCAGTGCACAACATATATATAATATATATATATATATATATTCTACATGACTGAAACTTTCTATTTGTATTGTCAAGTAAAATTGTACCTATTTATAGGACACTAGTAATGTTTCAAAATATATGTGTGTACTACACTGTACTCAGATCAGAGTACATGTAACAGTCTCCCCAAAATAAATCTTACCTTACCTTACTCCCTTTTGAACTGTACTCTTCTCTTCTCCATACATTCTTGATTTTGCCTGTTCTTCATAGACTAGCTCAAATATTCTTATTCTATATAATTTGTCTTTCATCTTTCCATGAAGCCTCTTTGAATTTATACAACATTCTTATGATCGTTCCTATCACACTTCCCTGTGTATTTTAGAATTTATGGACCAGATATATTCTAATAGCCAATAAACTTGGTGAAATCATAAAATATGTCTATATCTTCTAATAGTTGCCCTTTTCCTACATGAAGAAAGTAAAATTATTTAATGCTGAAACAAAAATTTATGTAAAGTAAATCTAAATTTAACATAGTTTGTCCCTACAAATACAATTATTTTAAACAAGTTAAGCACTTCCAGTATTTCAGAGAAAATTGTGACATAAAAACATTATGCCTTTGATGGGAGAAAGGCACAAAATAATTACCTTAGTACATGTCAAAATGAAATAATAGATTGAAAGTAATGTAAACAGCCTTTATGTAATGAGAAGGAAAACTACAAAACTTACATTGACTGAGTGTGGGATAAATTGAGTTTTGAGCACATTCTACTGGGAATTACATTTGGACCCATACATTCAGAAAGACTTAGAATCATAATACAATGTCATAATTTTAATATGAATTAATTTCTGAATCCTATTTTTCATAGTTGACCTATGCTAATTCAAATATATAATAATATTAAATATTACTTTCTTGGTAATAATTATGGATATTCATCTCTCACAGAGCAGAAAGAAATCTATCCCTATTACATAGTATAAATTCATGACAGAAAATATATCAAACATTCAGAAGGCAATAAACATCATATGAATGGAAAAAGTAAATACATTTAACATACAGACAAACTGTGTTATGTATTTAGTTTTACCACAAAGTAAATGACAATATTAATAAAGTGTGATTTTTAATTATGAGATATATCATTTCTTTAGACCTTATGAAACATGTCCTGGATAATCTGTAGTGTCGTGGGTGTAACCATACAAATGTGAGATGTGGCAAAGACAAGAATATTTCATTGTTCTTATAGCAAGTCATAGTCTTGTGGTTATTGTCTTTGGAAAGATTTGTTTCTTTGCTTAGATTTTACTTAAACTATGAATAAATGTGAAAATGGTTTTGAGAAGGAGCATGGTTTAACAAGTAATTTATTTTTACTGTGTCCTAATTTTTCATTTTTTAAATATATAATTATGTTAGCTATTCTCCTAGGCGTACTTTATATGTATTGAATTGTGTTAAGTATTAGTACCTTATAATTATTAGGAAATTATTATTAATGATCATTAGGATATCCTCTAAAAATTGTGTTTAATTATAAGAAAAATCTCCTACTTCAGAAATATATGAAGTTAGTGAATTAAGGAAATGTATTGCCATTATTTTGTCCAAAATACTTTTTAAAGTAATTTTTTCTATATCTACAATGTACATGTCTTCCAGGAGCAGAAAATATTAAATATTTCCAGCTTTATCTTATAATCTTAGGTTATTAAAATGTTATTGTCTCATAAAACAAATATTTTAAAGATTGAAAAATTCCACATGCCTTTATTCCCAGCACTCAGGACGCAGAGATAGGAGGATCACTGTGAGTTCAAAGACCCTGAGACTACGTAATGAATTCTAGGTCAGCCTGAGCTAGAGTGAGACACTATCCTACCTTGAAAAACCAAAAAGAAAAAAAAAATTCCACATTACATTTAATTGTAGCATTTATGCTCTTTTTTTAAAAAAATTGTCTGTCTATAACATATCTTCTATCTGTTTATTTATATCCATCTATATATGCCATATACCTAACTATCATCTATTTACCATGTATCTGTCATTTGTCATTTGTATTTATTATACATCTGTCTACATCTATATTATCTGTTTATATCTGTCATCTGTCTTTATCATGTATATCAATCTTTCTGTACATCTGTCAGTAATCTATCTACATCTATCATCTATCTACCTCTTTATTATCATCTGTCTATATACAAAGGTCATCTATTATCATCTTTCTGTCTCATTATCATGTATCTCTGTGCCTTGCTTTTGACTAATGTGAAATGTAGCACCTATCCATCTACTTAACTAAATATGCATTTCTCTGATTGTGCTACACCTTCTTAGAAGATGGTTCCCAGAGCTCATGCTCTTCTACAAGTACCTAGTGTAGTGCTGCTAAATATGACCCAACTGTGTTGATTCATTGAATGTGAAAACATAAAGTCATTAATAGAGTCTTTACCCCATATTGTTTATACTCAGCAATAGATGCTCTCGAATGTTAATGAACTGGACATCACTGCTGTTTTAAACAGAGAAGGTGACTGAGTGTACCCATCTGTTTAGCTGTTTTAAAAACACTCATATATTAATTCATAATCTGTGTGTTAACTTATCTGGCCTGTTGGAACACAGCTCTGTCTTCAGGGAACCACAAGACTTTACTACAGGTATGGGACACAGTGAGAATCAGTGCTATGGAACATGGAGTTGAAACAAAAGGCAAGAAAAAAAAATAAGTGGAGAAAATAAGAACTCAAGCTTCTTTAACCCTGAGCAGACTATAGCATTAGAGCAGCTCTTAATGAATGTTAAATCCATCAATAGATGATGATCACTCTCCAGGGGTGTTAGATCTTTAACTTCTCCTTTAATAGCACTCTCTTTGAAGGCAGTTGTACAATAACTGGATCAGAAGAATTAAGAAACATCAATACGATTAACAGAATTAAGCATCAGAATTCAGACCAAGTGAAACAGCCCTCCTCATCACCTCTCTTTTGTAAAGCAGATAGGGGGGAAAGCACGGGTATGTATTCAACAAAGTGCACTCTCTTGTATCAGCAATTCTTTATCTTTTGTGTGCTAGGATAATTACCTGGAGAACTTGTTGAAAGCCTGGCTGGAAGTCCAACCCCAGTTAATAGGTGATGCGGATGTTGCAATTCCAGACACTGTACTTTGAGAAACTAAACCTAGTATTTCTAAATGTTAAGAGTAGACTTGCATTTCTGGTAGCTACTTATACTTTAAAAGTTTACTAGTTAGGATAATATATCCACATGTGACTTTCAGATTTTCTTGAGATACAGATATTGTTCTTGTGATTACTGGATTCACTGTCCCAAAAGCGACGACATATGAATCCAGACAACAGAGAGGACAAAGACCATGAAGCACCCTTTTCCTCTCTCAAAGCTGAACTCTAGTGGGAGGTCATATGCATTCCCTTTGATTTATATCCCTTTTACAAATTCTAACTACAAAGGACTCTATAAAGAGTCCTCAGAAGAATTCTTGTTCTTCAAACCTGAGATTCTGACTCAGGGTGTCTAGGGTGGCAAGTTTAATTTCTAAAATTTCCATCAATGATTGAGTTATATGATCAAATTTCAGAATTCTGATTCTAACACCATTATCCAACAAACAAACATCAAATGCATACTATATGAAAGGCACCATGATAGCCAGGGAGTTATGACCAATGTTCAGAAATGACCCAGTTGTGGTGGCAAATACCAATAGGAAATTTCAGAAGAAGTGAGGAAGGAAGATCTGTAGTTTGAGGCCAGCCTGGGCTACACATCTTAGTACTTTCATGCTCTTTGTTGAACTGGTGAACAAAGATTTAAAGATAAATGCAAAAAGAAAACCTCTTTTGCAACCCAGAGCTCATTGTTAAGCATGAGTTTTAATAAATGTAAGAACTATGGTACTGAAAGACAGTTCCAAGTGATGCTATTAAGGAGCTTGGTTTTGAGAATATAGTTGATATTTTAAAAACATAGGAAATAATGAGAAATCTCAGAAATGGAACCAGCATTTTGGTATTCAAGTGATAGAGTAAGATTACCTTTTGTTTATAAGACTTTTATCTTGAAAATGAGGTCTGGAGATAGAGATAGCTATCTTAACAAAAAAGAAAGAAAAATGAAACAGTAATACAGCCATTTTTGTATTTGGAGCCCAATGAATGCATGAGAAACACACAAGCTTTTCTTCATTTATTTGTTTATTTATTATGAGCATACTTAGTATGGATATAGCATGTGTTGTTGGTACCACCTTTTCCCTCATCTCTTCCCATTCCACTGAGGACCCTCAGTGGGGTTGCAGATATTCCCTATAGGGTTGTGGGTCATGTATTGTGGAAGCAGCCCTCAATTGCCGGGGTAGGCAATGACCCTGGGCATAATGTCTCAACCTGTGGCTCTTATAATCTTTCCACCCCTCTTCTGCAAAATTCCTTAAGAAAGGCTGAATGTTTTTTTAAAAGATTTATTTTTATTTATTTATTAGAGATAGGGAGAGAGAGAGAGAGAGAGAGAGAGAGAGAGAGAGAGAGAGAATGGGTGTTCCATGGCCTCCAGCCACTGTAAATGAACTCCAGATGCATGTGCCACCATGTGCATCTGGCTTAAGTGGGACCTGGAGAATCGAACCTGGGTCCCTAGGTTTCACAGGCATTTGTCTTAACCCCTAAGCCATCTCTCCAGCCCATGTCGGGTGTATTTTAAGACTACTTCAGTGATGAAGTATTAGAAGCCTCTAGGTCTGTGTTTTGGTAGATGTTGAGTATCCTCACAGTCTAGCTTCTATATCCAGTCATTGATTGTCAGGGTCACCATAGAAATTGCACAGAATCTTTAACTGACTAATTTATGAAAAATCATCATTGCTGCAAAAGTTCTTACATACCTTATGGTTTAATGGTAATGTTACATGATACATAATTATTCCAAAACAGATTTAAACAAGATGTTTATATATGTATGTATGTATGTATGTATGTGTATATATATATATATATATATATATATATATATATATATATATATATATAATTTAAGAAGAGACACATAGGTTTTAAAGCTAGAAATCTATACTTTCTGTATCATATATTTTCTCAGTATACAATTAGGTAAAACACAACTTTTCTGATTCTCGCTTTCCTTACCTTAAGATAAATACGAAGAAAGCCAAGGAGCTACAGGATACATAAATTAAAATCCTAAATTGACCTTATAAAATGGCTGACTCAATTAAACTGATGTTATTTTGTGAAGTGATTCAACATATGTGACATGAGTAATGTCAGCCAGGTGATAAGAACTACAGAATTCTTAGCAGTTCCTTTGAAATTTTAATTTGTCTTTTAACAAAACATCAGTTACTTCTAATGGAGTTACATATTTTATTTTTTTAGTTCTCAATGTATGTTCCCACTGCTTGTCATATTTAAGTATTTAAATATATAATATATATATGTATATACATACATTTCTGTACTATATAACTCTCCTCTATTCATAACTACCTTTTATAATTATTCTTGTAGTATTTATTTCTGTGTCAACTGAGTATGTGATAAACTTGGTTCCACAATATTGGAATAATTGAAATATGTTTACTTAGTTGAATATATAACAAGGAAAAGTAAAACTTTTAAATAGTTAAACTAGATTATCCTATGAAGCCTAAGGACCCCATTTTGAGGCTCTATTCCCCAGGACCCACATAAGCCAGATGCACAAGGGGGTGCCTGCATCTGGAGTTATTTGCAGTGGCTGGAGGCCCTGGTATGCCCATTCTGTCTCTATCTATCTACCTCTTTCTCTCTGTGTCTGTCTGTTGCTCTCAAATAAATACATTAATTAATTAACCAAAAAAAAAAAAACATTGAGAGAAAGAAAAACTGCCAACACTTATGACCTAACTTTTGTAGTTTATATATTTATTTCCATTTTTTGGAAGTCAAAATTCCAAGAGATCAATGCATGTTAAACTTTGGGCATTTAAAATATAGTGTTAAAATATTATATGAAAATATCACACTTAACTATTTGACTTACTTATAATCAAAGACTTAACTGTAATATTGACATTGAAATATGGAAGAAATTTTGCCTACTTTTTATTGCTTGCATCTCTGAATTTTCCCAAATTAATATCAACCTAAGGAAACTCGTGTCTTTTGGTGATCTACTCCTCAGTTATCATGCAATCTTTGGTTAATACTCATAAAATGTCATGCATTACACATGCATAGTGATTCTTATATGTTGTCACCAGTGTAATTTATTATTCTGTATATTTAACAGTTAACACCAAATACAATATGCTGGAAAAATATTTGGTGTCAGGGAAGGAACCAGGTGCTGTGTCATCATGTTATGCATGTTGTCATCACCATTTACCTCTAGAAACCATTCTAGTATGGCTGATATTGCTTTATACTAGCAATATGTGTGCAGTAAAATTGCAAGTATAGATAACAGTACACTAGTAATATGTGCACAGTAACAGTACATGTATAGATAACACTGCTATGACTATTGCAAATGCATGCCATTGAGGAACATATGTGCTGAAAGGCCTTATTTGACACTCATGAGGTTCTTTTTTGAAATGTGGGTTTCTACAAGCCCTCTTTTGATACAAAGCCACATTTAAGTTGAAGTTTTACAGCTAAAGATAAACGATAAATAAATAACTGGGCTTTAAAAGATTTCTGTTCTTTGGTTATTCTGTTTGCACTAAGATGAACGGCTTTTACTGCGCACGTCTTTGCTGTTTGCAGAAAGATGAACTGTTTTCTTTGTGCCTCCCTTGTCAGCATACCTTAATATAGCAGTGAACTGACTCATTTGCTATCATTTCTACCAGGTTCTGCTATTTATTAAGCAATGTTTAATGGTTAAGGTGATAATAACCACTCTGCTAGTAATAAAAACATGCTTTGATTAAAAATGCAATAGCTGTACTTACCTGCTATCAAACAAGGTGAATTAGAAAACTTTCTTTTGGGGCTGGAGAGATGCTTAGCTGTTAAGGCACTTGCCTATGTAGCGTAAGGACCCAGGGTCAATTTCTCATGCCCATGTAAACCAGATGCACAAGGTGGTGCATGTGGCTGGAGTTTGTTTGCAGTGACTGGAGGCCCTGGCCTACCCATTCTCTCTATATATCTGCCTCTTCCTCTCCCTCTCCACCTCTCTCTCTCTCTCAGTTAAATGAATGCAATATTTTAAAAACAAAACTTTCTTTTGAACATTTTATGTTAACATATCTTTAATATTTTATTTATACAGTTTAGAAATATATAAGTAGGTAACTAAGGCAGATAGGTAGCTAGGTAGATAGATTGGTAGGTAGAGTGAGTGAGCAAGCATGGATGTATAAGGGTCTCTTGCCACTGCAAACTCCACATGTGTTTGCAACTTTGCACATCTAGCTTTCCATTGGTTGTAGGACATTCAACCTGGGTTTTCAGGCTTTGTAAACAATTGCCTTTAACCACTTAGCATCTTTTCAGCCTTTGTAATCCTTCTTTTAAAAGGAGCATTGGAAATCCATAACAAACAGGAACATCTCTCTCCAAATACATATAATATCATTACTTTGTGGAAAAACAACATTTAGATTACTAGGTCCAATTGTAGGAAATCCTGCTTCCTAAAATATGTATTAATACATTGATATCAAACTCAGATGCTAGGACATTTCCTTGTAACTGTGAAATTGTATTTTATCAAAATTTCCTTAAGTTGAAACAGATCCTCATTAAAATATTAAAAACAAATCTAACATTGTTTAAATATTTTTACAAAATCCTCACACAAAGTGTCATCCCATACATTTCAGAAGTGACATGATCAGGTCTACTTTCACCATTTGGTTATCATGTCTGTTACTATCTCTCATTAATGGGACAAACCATGTGACTAGGAGCAGCAGATGTGAGGAAAGCATGCAGTCTGAAGGGGAAGTTTCATCATGGCATGGAAAACACGGCAGAACAAAGGCTGGGCATCTTTCCTTGTCACAAAGTTAGAGGTAGCACCAGTGAACTAACACTGATACAAAGGACCTGGGCTATAATAAACACTGGGCTCCATAAATGTTCCACTTCCAGAGGCCCAATAACCTCCTAAAGTCACCACCAATTAGGGACCAAGTATTCAAAACACATGAGAGTATGTTGGTAAATTTTACATTCATACCACTACGGTTATATTAAGAAGGTTTTAATATCCTGGATAATGTATAAAAACATAATTAGGAAGTGCCCTATTTATATTTCAATTAAACTTATTCACTATTTTCTCTCATATGCTTAGCAATAGATAAGAGGTCAACATATACAGAAAATGGCAAACCAATTGTCAGCATGACTAGGTCACTGTATTAGTACAATTCATTTGAGTATAAAAGAGAAGTGACAAGTAAAGGTGGAGTTCTTATAAAATGCTCTAAGAAACTCAGATTTTTATCTGAGTAGAATGGCAAAAAGAAACCTAAAGCATGTGTTAAATCTATCATAGTTTCACATGTTCTGTTAGTGCAATAACTCAAGCATTAATCACCTCATAATTCTCCCCCCCCCCACAGGAAGACTTAGAGATTTAAAAACAGATGTAAAAATAAATTCAATTGTTGATGTTACTTTTACTCATTTATGTAGCCAAGTGTGTCTGTGAAAACCATATTATAGTGTGTTTATGTTTTGAGTGACAGGTCTTTATATATGTATGCATATAATAGCCTTATCATATTTAAACATGTAAGAAGGTACTATTTCCATATATATAATTTTATTTTTGAAACCAAAATGTCAAATGAATAAGATAATCAAAAAATTGAACATAATTTTACATATTTGGCTATATACCAGATGGGTGTGCATAGTCATTCATTTATCATTTTATTTACCCTGAGAAACATGTATTTTTTTCATTTACTCTATTATTTATGGCTTAAAGGAAGGCAGTTTAAATGAGGACCTATTTTTAACTGGAGAGGTGAAGATCATAGAAGAAAACCTTGTGTGTTCCAAATGGAAAGAACCTGAAAATTATCAGTATAGCTAAGGACCACACTGAAAATATGATTCACCACCCGATTAGAAGTGGTAGCTATATATTTCCATTCAGCTTACACACTATTTGTGGCAGCACAAGTTTCTATAACAAATAAAGTACATGCTTTATGTGAAAGTATAAATTTCTCAAGAATACAAGTCTCCGTGGCCTATTTCTAGAGAATGTGGCAGAATATTTATGTTATTGCTTAATGGCAACCTTCTCTTCATTTCAGGAGCAATTTTTGATGAATCTGCCAAAAAGGATGATGAGGTGTTTCGTACAGCAGTTGGTGACCTCAACCAGAATGAAGAGATCCTACAAACTGAGAAAATCACATTTTCAGTGACATTTGTTGATGGCAACAACCCCTTTCAAGCTGTTCAAGAAGGTAAGATACAGTGGTAGTCCACTAGTTATTTTTATTGGTTTGTTGTTTTTGTTCAATTCAAGTGAAAATGAAATTAGATTCTAAAAATAGTAATTAAACATGGATATCACCTTTGTCTTTTCTATTAATTGAGTATTTCTTTATTTTGTGCTGAGGAGTGTCTTTGTAAAACCTAATTTGAGAAGGCATATATTGTTAGAATTTTTATATTAGTTGAAATATAATATGAAATGTGGCACATTTACATTGAAATGTTTTATGATATTTTGTGAATATCACATAAGTTGAGCATTATCTTAAAATATGACAGTATGTCATGGTTTTTACTGTGGATTTCTTTCTGATAAGTCCTACGTTGAGTGTTGCAACTTTCAATGACTTTCCAGGTGAACACAAGACGGATGTGATGTTGCAAGGAGCTCTGTAAGATACTACATATGAATAGTTTTGTTGAATAAGTTCTGTTTTTTTTTTTTTTAACCTTTACAAGTTTCCCAATTGTAAAACACTTACTTCCATTTTCTCTACTCAAGAACAATTTGAAAGTTTTCATTAATAAAAAAGTAATAAGTATCATTTTGAGTATATATGAATTATCATTTCAGTAAGTGATCATTTTGTTTGACTGGTGGAAATCTACGTTTGATGCTGTTACTGTAATTAAATGTCAAGACTCTTCTTTAGTAAGCACTTATTCTCCAGGAAACTAGTTCTTGGTGGTTGACATGGTCCTGGATTCTTGTGTTGTTGTCATATTGCAGTGCTTAAATTTAGTTGGTGATATTAGGAGGTGGGGATATGGATGATGATAGGGTCATGTTTAAGTCTCTGCTTTCATGAATAGGACTGCCATCCTTCTACCAGAATAGTATGTGGCCTTGTCACCTTCCAAAGACACTGTCTGTGGAAGAGAAAGAAACCCTCATTGCCAAAGACTCTGCCCTTTGAACTTTGACTGCCTAGAATTTAAAACTATGAACAATCTTTATGAGCCCAGTGAAAAGTTTGGTTTTATTTGTTAAAAGACCACAAAGATCTGTTTTATATTTTATTTTGATTATATACTTAGGCAAATAATAATGAAGGCAAGAGTAATATAGTTAAATAAATACATTTCATTGAAAATTTGAGTAGGATTTAGTAGAAGAAAAATCAGGTACCACATTAGAAGTTGTCAATTGTTTTTGTATGAAATAGTTTTAAAAGACAAACAGTAGAGGCCAGGCATGGTGGCACACACCTTTAATCCCAGCACTAGGGAGGGTGAGGTAGGAGGATTGCCATGAGTTTGTGACCACCCTGAGACTACATAGTTAATTCCAAGTCAGCCTGGACCAGAGTGAGACCCTACCTCAAAAAAAAAAAAAAAAAAAAAAAAAAAAAAAGAGAGAGAGAGAGAGAAACTGAATGTGTATGAAAAATAAACCTAAGTGTCTGAAAAATGTATGCTTTTTACATATATTACATATTTGAAATATGTCACTTTTATTGAAATTCACTTTTTTAAAAAAATTATTTATTTTTTATTTATTTATTTGAGAGCGACAGACAGAGTGAGAAAGAGACACAGAGAGAATGGGCGCTCCAGGGCCTCCAGCCACTGCAAACGAACTCCAGACACATGCGCCCCCTTGTGCATCTGGCTAACGTAGGTCCTGGGGAGTTGAGCCTCGAACCGGGGTCCTTAGGCTTCACAGGCAAGCGCTTAACCACTAAGCAATCTCTCCAGCCCTGAAATTCACTTTTGATTATTAACACTAGTGACTTTGGTAATTTATTTACTTTTTTCAGAGTGGAGATGGTAAGTCGTGGTCTACTGAAAATTTCTTAGTAATTTGTTAGAATAAAAACCATTATTTTTTAAATGAAATGAGCAAAACTGTCTTAAGAAGCCACTCTTATAAAGAATAGAAGAATTTATAATTATGTGATGTCTTTAATTTTTAATAACTAAATGTCCATACAAAAGTCATATTGAAATGCATATCCAATTATTTGCATGTTAAAATCATAATTATCCTGGGAATTTGGGGCTTCAAATAATGTTTATTTTGAAAAACGTTTCATAGAGCTATCGAAAACCTGTCTAGATGTAAGAGAAAGGGGTCATCCAGAAAAATGCTCAGCTTATAAACATCCCAAGAACTGAGGTAAAAATAGCAGGTGTGGTGTTGGCACATACCTTTAATTGCAATGCTTGTAATCAGAGACAAGGCAATCCCTTGAACTTCCTCTTTGGTCTGGCTAGTTTAGACTCATTGTGTGCTCATATAAACACATGCATAAATCATACAAAGAATTTGTGTAGCCGGGAGTGGTGGCATAAACCTTTAATCCCAGCAATCAGGAAGCAGAGGTAAGAGATTGACTGAGAGTTCGATGCCACCCTGAGAGAATTCCAGGTCAGCCTGAGTTAGAGTGAGACTTGAAAAACCTACCAACCAACCAACCAACCAAACAAACAAACAAACAAAAAAAACTTGTTTAATGTTAGAATTCATGAGGGAATGTGGCAAAAGCAAAGTAATTATGTATTTTAAATGATATGTTCTTTAAGAATAATGTTAGCAATGAACTTACGATTTCTTTCAACACATAATGTTAATGAGTCAAATGATAATGTAACAATAAATGAAGTGCCATTTACTTTATGACTCGTCTCTAAGGCACCGTATATCCATTTTAGTTTGTCTCTAACTATGAAGGTATCCACCTTCATTGAAAACTGTAGTCAGAGGTAATGAAATGTAGGCAATGCAATTGGTAGAAGAAAATTCTAAAATGAGAAAAAATATATCTTTTGCATTGTTATAAAAGAATAGATTTGAAAAGGAAGACGATATTTTCAGAAGACTACAATAATTTTATTCTCTATGGTGCTTTGTATAATCATCCTTCTGCCAGTTAAACTGTAGAAGCACAGAAAAAAAAAAAAAAATCTTTCAACTGAACTGTAGGACCTTGAAAGAAGTTGTGACACAGAAAGAAAACTGAGAGAGGAAATGAGCTTTCCAGATGGAAATCTTAGCTATCTGTTAAGAGGAAGAAAGCTGGGAAGGTTGCCTGAAGATTTCTGATACCAGCAGGCTGTTTTGACCCAATTATTCTGATGGTCTACTTTGAGAAGTTCTAAGAGACACTGCAGATAGTCTTGGTCAGTCTCACATAGTAAGAACCAGGGATTATGTTACAAGTAAAAATGGTTACTTCAAGGGCTGAAGAGATGGCTTAGAGGTTAAGTCGCTTGCTTGTGAAGCATAAAGATCCAGGTTCAAATATCTAAGTCCTACATAGGCCAGATGCACAAAGAGGCATGTGTTCCTGGAGTTCATTTGCAGTGGCTAGAGGCCCTGGTGCACCCATTCTCTCTCTCTCTCTTTCTCTGTCTTCCTCTTTCTCTATATCAAATATATATATATATATATATATATATATATATATATATATATATATGTATATATATATATATATATATATTTATAATATAAATATACATATATATATATATTAAAGTTACTTCAAGCACTTTTGTAGCATATTGGTTGGAATAAAAGAAAATGATCCAATTAACAGAAAACAAGAGACAATTTTGAACTACTTTTCTATTACATTATAAGAAGGAGTAATTGTAAGGAAGAAAAAACAACCTTAATTGTATCATGAAATATGGCTACTTTGAGATAAGGGCTGTTAAAGGCATGCGCTTGCAAATCCTAGTGGCCTGAGTTCAATTCCCCACATAAGTCTAAATGCACAAAGTGGCACATGTATCTGAAGTTCATTTCCAGTCACAGGAGGCCCTTGAACACCCATACCCACTCTCTTTTGGTCTTATAAATAAATAATAAATAAATGAATAATGACCATTTCTTCACTATCATGCTTTGAAAATCCATAAAATGAGAATCTAAACATAACTTATTTTAAGGAAAGACAAATAATCAAATAATTTCATTCTGATTACTTATAAATTATTATTCCTAATAACTTATGTGACATTCATAGCTATGTACCCATTCTCACCTGCACCTATTTATCCATCTTTTTAAATCATTACCATCACCAGTTTCCAGAAAACTCCTTTTGCTGCTTCAGTGGACTTGAACAAGTACCCATGATAGACGTCCATTTTCCTCTTCTCTTAGATATTGCTCCGTCTGTGTATGAACGCACAGAAATATTCATGTTTTTCACATCTCCTTATCTGAAATACCTGAGTGAAACTGCTTAATGAATGGAAGGTTTACTCAGGCTCATTTTTTAAGACACTTTTGTACTTATTCTGTGAAGAACATGGCTTCAGAAAAGGGTATCATCTCCAGATGATGGGAGGTTATTTTAAAGGCAGCAGAGAAAAAGCAGTATACAGTTAGAATCAGGGCTTAGTAAATAAAAGACCACTGCATCTTCAAAACAAAATCACAAAACAGGGCAGAGTATTTAAAATATCAGTAGGTGGCCTTCCAAATTCAAATCATTATAATATACAAATATGTGGTATGAAAGAAACTTCTAATGCTACTAAAGACAGTAGCAACTGTTTACTTTGTTTATTCTTGGCTAAGAATAAGAAACTATGGTCTGTGAAAGGGGAGAATTTGCAAGGAAAGAATGTCTAGACAAGTGATGAGAAAAATGTGAAAATCTTCCATCTGAAGCTGAATGTAGAAATTTGATAGCAGTATACTTCTTACATGCACTGAACTTGTCAGTAAGGATGTAAAGCACTGTGATTTGATGCACAGTGAAAACGTTAAGGTAAAACATTTTCAGGCCTAGGAGACATTGTAGATGAAGTTGTCATTTAGATCTGAGTGCTTCTCTCACTGCTATCCTGAAAACCAACTCTAAGAGCTGGCAATAGACACCATTGAGAATTGAAACTCTTCCAAGCAGAAATGCAGAGGTTGCAGAGAGCTTAACATTGATGTAGACTTATAACACACCCACTAAGGCTCAAGTAACATTATGGAAGAAGAGGTGAAAAGATTCTAAGAGCCATAGGGTTGGAAGGAGTATCTGGAAGCACTGTCCTTGACCGCTACCCAGAGACTCACTGAAGCATTCATGATGCACGTTGAATACCAATAACCCCACTGAGGAGGGCCCTCAGTATTAAGAGGGCAGGAAAGAGGAGTTTTAAGAGTATAACCTTGTGAAAATGTGACCAACACATGAGTTGTTCATGTAGTAAAGTTCATAATTAATAGAAAACAAATAAAAATAACTCATTGCATCATTAACTTTCTGATTGCTGTGAACAAACACCTGATCAGAAGCAGCTTAAGGAAGGAAAGATGCTTATGTTCAGCTTATTTCAGAGGGTAAAGTGCATCATGGAGGCAAGAGTTGGAAACTGCCTTGTGCCAATTGCAGGCAGGAACAAAAAATAAAAAGGAAGTGAGAATAGGACATGAAACTTCAAGGTCCTCCTCCAGTGACTCATTTCTTCCAACAAGCTTTCTTATTGTACCAGTGTAAAGCAGCATAGTTCCTGTTAAATCTCCTTAGCAATTTCAGCTGCTTTGTTTGCTGTAGTGTTCAGAACATTAAATTTGTACACATTCCTTTTCTCAAACACTTTTTTCATCTTTGTATTTTGAAATTTGCTCTTTCATCTTAGCTCTGAATAATAGCAGTATGAAAAAAGTTTTAAAAATCACAGACTCAGTGCTATTCTTCCTTGAAACTTCCTCCACAGAGCACACTAGCCCCTTTTTTTTTAAAATTCAGATACATTCAAATTCTGGGGACAGGCAGAGTACAGCCAGTTTCTTTGCTAGGATATCTTACACTGTCTCTACCTTGGTTCCTAATAGAGTCCTTGTTTCCCTCTGAAACTTTATGAGCTGGGCCCCACTACTCACCTTTATATTATCATCCTGGCCCTCCAAATGCACACTAGAATGACCCATTAAGCTCTACTTACAATATTGTGAACCTTCTGTAGCCCAACATTTAAAACTACCACATTTGCCCTACAAATCAGTTCAAAAAGCCTACTAAAAAATTGGTCATGTTTATTACAGCAATAGCTCCACTTCTTGGTAACAATATCATATGTTACTTTCTCATTGCTGTGAACAAACATCTGACCAGCAACAACTTTAAGATGGAAATGGTTCAATGTAAGCTTACAGTTTAAGTGGGGTGGGTTAGATTTCATCATGATGGGTATTGCTTGGAGACATAGGCATGGAGCCAGCTCAAGCACTATAAAGCTTAATGAGCATTTTGCTCAATTATGATACAGTCACAACTGATTCTTTTTAAAGAAAATATAGAAATATCATGATTATATTTTGGATCTATTTCAAAGCACTATAAAACTATAATTATGAGTCAAAATCAGATTGATGAAAATTCCTTTGATTCTGTTTAGACATAAGAATCAGGGAAGCAAAATTTCTTGATTGAGAAGCTCATTGTTGTTCATTATCACTGTGCTTGGCCTCATGAATCTTTTAGGAGGCAATGATTAGAAGTATATCCATAAAATTTGTAAAACAAGGGGATTGATTTTGGTTTTAGTTAATGGCACCTTCTCTTTGTTTTTATTTTAATTTTTTAAAATTTTTATTCTTTATGAGAGGGAGAGAGAGAGAGAAAGAATGGACATTCCAGGGAATCCAGCCACTACAAACAACCTCCAGATGCATATGCCATCACTTTGTGCATCTTTCATGTATCCTGGGGAATTGAGCTTGGGTCCTTTGGTTTTTCAGGCAAGCATCTTCACCAGTAAGTGATTCCTCCAGCCCTTATCTTTTGTTGTCTTGTCAGAAATGCACATATCCATTTGCTATTTTAAGTGTTGCTGAAGAGATGTGAAGCAACATCTGTTCACTCCAGAAAGGATACCAATAGCAGACCAAACAAATGATCCCACTCAGGTCTAGCTTGGTACACAAGTCATCTTATTGGTGTGGTTTCCATAACATAGGTGACAGGTTTCTTAAAGGGGCATTTGGAAACAAAATGGGTAACTCAAACAGCTGCATCATGCGAAATCCCACCCACCCTGGTTAAGCACCCAGAAATGCTGCACCCCAGTATGACTTGCAGGCAGCTTGGTTGGCTGGAGATTCTCGTTGCTCTGGAGGTTGTTACAACTTTTATATCCTCAGGGCCAAGTAAATCTTGTGACTTCCTGAGTTTCCTGAATCCTGTAAGTATTCTTTCTGTGTCATATGAGCCTCTTGTTTCCTCCCAAGGGGCGTGTTCCAATAGCTGCACAGCACCCTTGTATGGGAGCGTATAGGGTGGCCATAGACTATATGACCAATGAATGTAAGGAAATATAAGAGAAAAGGAACATTTTGCCAAGCATCCCACCATCCACTGTGGATGTTTCTGTGTTACTGTCTAACAAAGATTCTAGTTGACAGAAGACATAAGTACAAAGCAAAGACATAAGTACAAAGCAATGATTTAGCCTCATAATTTATAACTTTCTGTATTAAATAGGACATGTTTTCTGTGATAATTCCAACATGTTCTATTTAATGCAGAAAGTTATAAAGTATATATACAGATGGTTTCTATAGCATTCCTATCATAGAACCACAGTGTGTTTTTGCTTACAAATTATGCAAGCAAACTCAATCGCTATGTGCTTGGATATCAATAGTACTGAATCTAGTGTGAATTATTAAGGTCATCTTTGGTTTGTCAAACTGAATGGAAAGTGTTTCATTTATTAATTTATGATGTGTTTTTATTTATTTTTTTGAGAGAGAGAAAGAGGCAGATAGAGGAGGAGTAGGGGATGGATGTACCAAGGCCTCTAGCCACTACAAACTCCAGATGCATGTGTCACCTTCTACATCTGGCTTACACGGGTCCTGCAGAATCAAATCTGTGTCCTTTGGCCTTGCAGGCAAATACCTTAACCATATTTTTATGACTGTCCTCTCTGATGCCTTTTTTCCCCAACCTTTCATCCACAACTTGCATTGTTGCATTGCATAGGCAGCTCTGAATCTGAATTTATTATATTCCTAGTTACTATTATAGTTTTCCTGATGGAAAGATGAAGCTTGATTCTAAATTCTGTGGTTATAAAAAATATTACAGAAGGAAATGCTCTTGCCTTTTTTATTTCTCTCATTTCCAGGGCTAGTTCTATGAGTTAGTACAGGAAGATGAGAATTATATTTGTAGTGTAATTTATTTGATAAATAATAGTGATGTTACAACATGTGTACTTAGGGTCTGGTATATTTTAAACACCATGTTACGATTTCTGGGAAGTTCAGACAGCCATGGAGACTAAATTAAAGCTTTCCAATTATTTGTGTATACTTAATAAAATCAAAGAAGTAACTGATGCACTGAGTGATTACTGATGGGATTAAGCCATAGAGAAACATACTGAAGAGGATGTTTCATATGAAAGTCAAGTGCAGAAATGAATTCAAGGAAAATTTTATGGTTTTGGTGGTACATTATCTCTGGTATTTGACTTTATTTCTGACATTATTGTTTAAAAGATTATCTTTCAATACTGACTACATGGGGAAACATTATCTCTAAACATGGTCACTGGTTTCTTTGAATTCTCAGTATTGTCTTTTTCAATAGTATATGGTATTATATTATTTTCTAATGAAAATCATATCTCATTTCAAATCATGTTTGCTTTGGATTCTTAGAACACTAATAATATGATGGCAAGATTGGCTAAACTTACCAAAATTTTCAAATGTAAAAGACAAAGATATCATATATGTGTACTGTAATAAAAAATAGAAAAGAAGTATCTTTTCTCACAAAGTGTATATGATTTTTTTATTTAGAGAAACTATTATACAAATCAAGGTCATAAAAAATAATTCAGAGAATATTTTAATAGTCTTACTTAGCATTTCATAAATATATTTTCTACATACCTAATATTTGCCATAGTTTTCTATTGGCATGACAAAATACCTGTTTAAAACAACTTAAAGAAGAAAATTATTATGTTTATATTGGTTCACATCTTTATATGTTTCATTTCAGTCCATGACCATTTTACCTAGTTGCTTTCAGGCCTGAGAAGAGATAGAACGTAAGAGCCAAAGCAGGGAAGGGAGAAGGAGAAACAGAAGGAGATAGAGAGAGGAGAAGAGAGGAGAGGAAAGCAGAGGAGGAGGCAAAGGGAGGGGAGGGGAGGTAAGTAGAGAAGAGAGGGATGGTAGATGAGGAAAAGAGAGAGAAAGAGAAATAGGATGGGAAAGGAAGAGTGGGAGGAGGAGGAAGAAGAGAGAAAGAAGAAAAAAGAAAAGTGAAGAGAAGGATAGCTATCCAGATGATACAAGGTATGCCCTTGCATGGAATACTTACTGTGACTAACTTCCTCCAGTTAAATTCCAACTGCCAAGTTGTTATTATCTCTCCATAGTGTCATATAATTATGAGTTCATCATGGATTTAATAATTGATGAGGTCAGAGCCCTTATCATTCAGTCTTCCAAAAGCTCCAACTTGGAATATTACTGTATTGGAAACCAAGCTTTCAACATGTGTGTAACTTCATGACCCACTCCACACACATTTTCCATGTTTCTGCAACCAATACCAGGTATGCAGGACACAGCCATGATGTTAATTTAGGGATGAAATAAATCTTAACCTTGAAGAGTAGGTTATTTCTTTTCAGTTAACTCCTTTCAAAAGAGTTTGCATTTCTATCAGTTAGTCTTTCCTCAGGCATCCTTTCTATTGTTTCAATGTAAAGTACTTGGGGCCCTCTCCCTTCCAAATGCTAATACATTTGACAAAAGCAGCTCCAGCAATCTATAAAGAGTCTCTGTGCCTGCAATTTTAAACTTGTTTGAATTTCTCCAGTTTTAAATGTTATACCTCTGATTTATGTAACTTTAGCCCAGCATTAACCTTTATCAAACTCTCTGGACATGGGCAGCAGAACACATCCAGCCCTGATGACAGTACTTCAGTTTCAGAAAAGTTCTCTACCGTCTTTCCTTCCCTTTTGAAAGTTCCAAAGACAACATAATCTCTTCACTTAACATTTCTAAATTCTCACCAGAATAGTCCATAAAATTTGGCTTACCATTCTGTAAGGCATCTTCAACTTCAAGTACCAAGTTCATGTCCACTCCTCCAAAAAATTTTATAAAAGTCCACAATCCACATGGTCAGGTTCATTGTGCAGTAACAATTCCCACTCTAGTACCAATTTCTCTTGTCACCTTCAAGTTGCTAGGATGAACTTCCACAGTTTATGGGAGGAAGGGATTTATTTGAAGCTTATGGATCCAGGGGAAGTTCCATAATGGCCAAAGAAGCTGGTTTCCTTTACCAAATCCATGGAGAGAGTAAAACCAATACCAGCACCTTAAGTAAGCACACTCCACGAACCCCAGGCAGAGCTCAAACATTCTGCATACTTTAGGATGAAATTCAGAGCTGGCTCCCAGTAACACCTTATGGCTGAACCTCAGGATCCACCCACAGTGACATACAAGTCCTTTAGCCAAGGGGCTTGAGATATAAGGTACAAGCTTTAATAAACTTCTGAATCTATTGGGGGACATACATTCAAACTACCACACTCACAGCACATTGTATTTTACATATTTGTACACATACTTATGTGTCCACATTAAACAACTTGTACTTATTACATCATTTGTCCTATGCTAAATTATATGCAGATGCATATATGTATGTGTATGTGTGTGTATATAGAGCATGTCTGTGTTTGTATCTGCATATATATAGAAATTAACTTCATCATATATACCATTAGGTCCTTCTTAAAATATTGATTCTTATTTTGTCAGGTGAAGTATTAAACTTTATTTATTATGTCTGTCAAAGTAGAAAAATCACATTATATGTCATGCCATCAACCTTCATCTTATTCAGAATTCATGTCAGGGCTCCATGTGAGCAGAGACTAAATCTCTAGTTTACACATCTTTTCTTCAGAAATAACCTAAAGCTTAAGTATTGGATGGGAAGTTAACTGACAGAAAACAAGAGGAAAAAAATTGAATTTGTAATTGTTGCCTCATTTGTAATATTTTTTCTTATACACTGATTGTATATTAGATCAGGGTTTATTGATATAAATTAAGCACATTTAATCCAAGAATCTATTGAATTTAGAGCTCAGTAGGAAAGATATAAAAGAGAATGATATAAGCTAATATATTTGAGTAGAAAATACAGTATGTATATATTACTATATGACTAAACTATTAACCATGCCATGAAATAGTGAGGTTCCTTAGAATCCAGCCATGCTCCCCCAAAATAATAATAATAAAGATAATAATAATAATAATGTATAGCATTCTATGTATAGTGCATGAAAATCTGGGGCAAGGTTTGCTTTCTTTGCTTGATGAGACATAACCTTTGACAACCCAAATTTTTATTCTGTTGATTTATACATGCCCAGGTCCTTCATTATTTGCTAGGTAACCATACTATTTGTGATGTGGATTCCTAAATCTTCTTTAGTCTCTCCTGCTCATGTTTGAAATGGATCTGTTTCTAAGGAAAGTCTGTCCTGCATTGGGGCATAAAGCCTTCATTATTAGAATCTGTTTTAACTTTAAATTCACTATTATTTTTTATACAGTTTTGGAAACATTTGGGCATTATATGTAAGTCTTTTGTTTATAGGAACAAAATCTTGAGTATATTTTCCTGGTCTTTTAATACAAAATATTTCACTGAGTATATTATTATTCAACATAGGGAGGAACTCTTTTGTGGCTTTTTCACTTGCAGTGTGTTGTACACTCTGACAAAAAGCCTCACTTCCAAACCTCAAACCTGAAGCAGTCTTTATTTATACATAACTTACAATGTCACCATAAGCTGTTAAAATATTTTTTACTTATTGTCTAAATGATTTTTCACTTCCTTCTTCCTATAAGATAGTTATCATTCTTATTAGTATTTTACAGATGTAGAATCTGGGGGACAGTTAGGCTGAGTGGCTTGTCAAGCATAAGCCTTCAGAACATTGCTTTTTAAAGTCTAGTGTCTGTTTAAGTCTGCTGTTTGGGGTCACTGGCATGATTCAGAAATAACCAGGAGAGTGAGGTAAAGGTTATTTGCTGTCTTCCTCTAAGTTCTTCTGAAAAAAAGTGATGCTCTTCTTAGGCAACTTAATGCACATCACATTTTCCTTCTAAGTTGCAAAAATACCTCTCCTGTATCCCTTGGGCTGAGGACTGAGTTTTCATTATTAATTTTGTGTTCTTCTGCTACTCTTCACTTTTTAGATATAGCTCAATCATGCTCACGTAATCCATACCAATTGAAAAATTATCCCTTCTCAAATTTTCCAATTATGAATTAGGTTTACTTCATTGAGATTTACACTGATATCCCTGTTTAGCTGCTATCATATCACTCTCTTACTGGTACTTTCCCAGTCTAATCAGGAAGTACAATCTCCTGCATATATTATTTAAACTTACTGAATGCATCACTTTCAAGCCTTTGCAAGCTAAGATCCACATGTGTTCAGATGCTTCCATCATGCTGCAGAAATTGGCTGCTTTGGAAGTGCTGAGTGGCAGAAACCCTTTAGAAAGACGATGAAGCAGAAACAGGAATGATCTCCAAACAGCCATGACAAAGCATATTTCATAGCAGAAAGTCTGTTATGAGGTAACACAATTTTCTTTTACCTAAGTAAATATGACAAGTGAAATAAACTTCAATAACATCAATGTACAATTTATATATTTTAAATAACTCAGTTTTAGTAAAAATATTTCTACTTTGATGAAATGGTTAATGACTCAGTTGTTCAGAAATACCTCAGTATTTTAGGATAAAATTTCTCTGAAACTTTCATTGGCTCTGTTCTTTCTATTAGTACTTTATTTTTAATTATTTATTTGAGAGACTGGGGGGGGACTTATATATAGAGAGAATGGATGTGCCACGGCCTCCAGCTGATGCAGATGAACTCCAGATGCATGTGCCATCCTGTGTATCTGGTTTACATGGGTCCTGGGAAATCAAACCTGGGTCCTTTGGCTTTGCATGCAAGTGCTTAATCACTAAGCCATCTCTCCCACCAATCTATCAGTGCTTTATTATGAAATGTAGATTCCTTTTGTGGGTCACAAATTTGGGGAGAACCCAGAGTCACTGTTGAAAAATATGCATACTGAAGATTTTGTGTAACCTGCTAGTTTCTTCTCTTTTTTTTTAATTTTCTATTTTTATTTTTTTACTTCTATGTATTTATGAGAGACAGAGGGAGAATGAGGAAGAGAGACAGAATGGGTATTCCAGGGCCTCTGGTTGCTGCAAATGAAATACAGACAAATGTGCCACCCTGTACATCTGGCTTAATGGGTCCTGGGGAATGGAACCTGGGTCCTTTGGCCTTGCAGACACACACTTTAACTGCTGTGACATCTCTGCAGCCCAACCTGGGAGTTTCTTGATTCCAAACACTTAGAACAATAAGGGAAAGTGAACAAATATCAAAGAAGTTATTCACTGTTTTGCCATGTATTTCTCAGTTTTGTGGTTCAATAGGTTCAAAAGGCAGCCCAGGGATGAGTTAGGCATGATAGCAGGAGCAAGAGCAGGGAAGTTCTCACCAAGCCACATTGTAAAATGATTCTTTCATTTATCCACTGCTATTCAGCATCACAGTGTAAGTTGCTGAGGGAGAATTGATGAAAGATAGGAAGATTGCTTTAAAACACTATGAATGCTTAAAAAGCTTTAAGCCAGTAATGTAGATTAAATATATACACACCAATAAGCAGAAAACCTGCAGGCAATATATTTACATTTCATGAAGGGGAAAGAAATTACAGGGTTATATAGGAAAAGAGGTGAATTACAGTTAGGTATGTTGACATAAAAGGGAAGGGAAAGGAGCAATGTGGAAAACTAGGAAGTCGCTTTGTTTATTGCATTCAAAGTTGAAAGAACTAAAATAAGTAAGCAGCATCTCTAAAGAAAAATTGTGTACATAAAGGAATAATTTTGTACATAATAGATGGAAGTTTGAGTGAGAGTAGACTGGAAGTAGAAACTCAGAACTACAAGGACACATTAACTTGTCTGTACTTTCAAGGTAAAGATTGCCTCTTCACAAACCAATGACATGATCATAATTTGAATGGGGAGACACTCAAGATTCAGTGAAGAAATCAAACCCTAGTTAATATATTAATGAAGACATGATTCTGCATTTCAGCAATGCATTGGTATTTTGTGAAAAAAAATATAGCCAAATAAATGAAAATGATTTGAGAACAAAATACTATTTCAAAGGCTCATGCCTCCTTTGCATGTTAAAAGTGATATTTAAAAAATAATTATCCCATGGGGCTGGAGAGATGGCTCAGCAGTTAAGGTGCTTGCCTGAAAAGCCTAACAACTGGTTGTCATTCCATAGTACCCACTTAAAGCTAGATGCACAGTGGCACATGCATCTGGAATTCTTTCTTCCCTTGAAGTGACTGGAGTCCCTGGCATGTCCATTCTCTTTCTCTCTGTCTGTCTCTCTTCTCTCTATCTCTCTGTGCTTGGAAATAAATAAAATATTAAAAAATAATTATTTCACATATTTTACTGAATAATTGCTTTCCATATCAATGAAAGATATAAGTGTCCATGTATTACAATCTAATACTGTTACTATATGCATTAAAATTCTGAAAGGGTTTTTGCTACTCATGTGGCATTTTATTCTACAACTCATTCCCTGTGCTCTTACATGACAGCATGGGTTGTCACCTAGCTGAGCTGGAAAGACTAGATGAAATTAATGAACTATATAAACCAGAGCATTTCAGGATTTTATACCTCAGTGATATTTGGTCTATATTCCTTTTTCCCTACTTCACATACAAGTGAAACTTACTATTCTCCCAGCATATTCAAGATTTAGTACTGAGTATGATAGTTTATTTGAAGTCATTCACCATCTTGTCAGTCTTTTCCTGGAGGGGAGGTATATATTATTTTCTTTTTATCTGTTATTTTACAATTTCATATGCACATACATTTAATCTTGGTCATATACACTCCACATCACCTTCCTTTATTCTCCTCAGTCCCAGTTAACCCCATCTTCATCCTACCACTTATGTGGTTATTCCACAAAGGGAATGACCCCTCTCCTTCATCATCCATTAACTGTCACGAGATCCTTAGCTCCTCATGAACTACTTCTCTCTCCATGATAGAATATGTACTGGCCCATCATGTGCTACACTTTGCAGAAAATGACATTTTTTTCTGAGTTTTTGAGTGTAATAACCCTTTCATATCTGGATGTCAGAATTCTACAATTCTTCTTTCCCTACCTTCCTGCTCTTACATTCTTTCTGACCTGAGTCATACAGCAGATGATATGTAAGTCCTGTATAGGACTGAGCACTCATCAGTCACCAGTTTTTACCACTTTGATTAGTTAAGAATCTTTGCCTTAACTACCTTCCACAGTAGAAAAAAAAAAAAAAAAACAGAAAAGGACAGAATGAATTTGTGAATGTAAAGACATAGAGGAGGCAACTTTATAGCATTTTAGCAAAATGAAAACATTGGTATTCCCCCCTTAGAGCCCATGGTCTCCCCAGCCTTGGGCTTTTGACTGGTTTTCAGTACCAAGCATGAATTCTTTCTTTTGAAGCAGGCCTCCAATCCATTCTGACAGCTTTTGTTGGCCCCTATGACAGTTATTCCACTATTGCACAGGTGGACACATCTTGCCTGCTTGGTTAATATGGCAGAATGTAGGATACACCACTGGCTGATACTGTAAATGACTTTTCTTTCCCGCCAGCTTGCATAGCATGTTAAAGCACTACAAAATCTACCTATGAAGAACAAAGCTTCCAACTCACTTCAGCTTGATTTCCCTATGACCTGCAATCAAAGATATCTGTAGGAATAAGGTCTTGCATTTGTTTCTGATGGGCAAGGAAGAACATTAGCAATACCAAATATTACTTTTGGTGTATTTGGAGTTTCACTGGTCAGCAATTCACAGGGAGTTATCCTACATCTCACATTTTTTTTTTTGTTTAATATCCTGTTGATAATGAGAACAACAATATCCATAATTGTATGATACCTTTGTTCACAGTGTTATTTTAAAATTATATTCTTTCTTTACTGTTCTTATACAGCTAATCTATTTTTTTTATTAATCAGTTTTGTATTCAGCAAATACAGTCAATTTGGTACCATTATTAGGCTCATCCGTGACCTACCCCCTCCCCCTGGCCCCTCCTTATTGAGGTATATGGGTCATGCATTCTGGAGCTAGCCCACAGTTATAGGAAGGATAAATGTCTCTGCATATCCTGACCCAACATTTAGCTCTGACATTCTTTCTGCCCCCTCTTTTGCAAAATTTCCCTGAGCCATGTTGGGTTCATTTTTGGTCTGCTTCGGTGATGAGGTGTTGGGGTCCTCTGGGTCTCTGGATCTCTGATTTGGCAGGAGTTGATTTTTCTCTGTGTTGATCTCCTTCACCCTTGTTCTGATACCCGAATCACCAAGAAAACAGCACCCTTACTTGTTTCGCCAATTGTTCTTAGTTTCAGCTGGGGCCCTTTTGAGGGGTGGCTCTCTCCTTAGGATCTACATCAATCTGAAAAAGAGAAGCAGATTCTCCAATGGAGAGTAAGTTAGCACCAGACAAATGAGATAACCCTTACTTTTTTATAGAGAATTTAATAGGTGTAGGCCCTCTTGTAGCCCACGATTGGTGTTAGCTTGATAATGGAGAGTGGGCTTATGTTTGGATGAGGTTCTGCCTTGTTTCCCAGATCCAGCTATGGGTCCCATACCACTGAGGGGATCAGTTAGCCAAATCTAGAGTACTTGGTTTCCCACCATGGCTGTGCGCCAATATTGCACTTGTGTGAGCATCATGACAGGTTATTTGCTGCTAAGTAGGTTAGACCATGAGTTGCTTGGACAAATATTGGTCACTTTCCCCAGTCGCCCATGTAGCACCTGGCACTAGATGCACTGACTATCTGGGGACTGACTCTCTTCCAGTTTCCAGCTATGCCATTCCATTTTACGTGTCAACCACATAAGGTTTCTTCAGCAGCAGGGTCTTACCACTAACCTTTGGTGGGTCATCAAGTACTCTGACAGAAATCTGTCTTTCTTTTAGGAAACCTTGTAGGTCTCTCTGATCAAAAGCTCATTGTGGATGACAGCCACATGTTGGTACTGAGAGTTACAGGTCAGTGTTCATAACTAATATAAAAGAGTTAGAGAGAGAGGTAGAGGGAGAGAGGGAGAGAGATCAACTGTAGAAGATTAAGGTCAGTCTTCATCATACCCTCTCCAGTGTCTTGTGACTCAGGTGTTCCCTGTAAGGGCCTGGTGAAGGTTCAGCCATTTGGTCTGCCTTTTAGGACATAGAATTTTATGTTACCATTGCCGTTTGTGTCTGGATTTGTGTTTCCCACCCCATCCCTTGCCCTCCCCTCCCTCCCCACCCATCCTATTGTCTAGTCCATGAGATGCTTGCTGGTTTTGTAAGGCATATTTGGTAGATTCAGGTTAGGTGCTGTAGATGAGTCAGACTATGCAGCGATTTTCTTTCTGTGATTGGGTAAGTTTACTGAGAACGATCTGTTCCAGGTTCAACCATTTTTCCTCAAATTTCATTGTGTCATTTTTTCTTACTGCTGTATAGAATTCCATTGTGTAGATATACCACATCTTAGTTATCCATTCTTTAGTGATGGACACCTACGTTGATCCCAGCTCTTAGCTATTATGAATTGAGCCACTACAAACATGGTTGAGCAAATCTCTCTGGCCTGTGGTTTAATTGTTTTAGGGTATATGCCCAGTAAGGGAATAACTGGGTCTGTTGATATCTCTATAGTCAGCTTTTTCAGGAGTCTCCATATTCCTTTCTAAAGTGGTTGTACCATCTTACATTCCCACCAACAGTGGATGAGTGTTCCTAATTCTCCACATCCTTGCCAGCATTTATTTTATTTGATTTTTTTTTTTTTATGTTTTCTATCCTTACTGTGGCAAGGTGGAATCTCATAGTTGTTTTAATTTGCATTTCCCTGATGATTAGGGATGATAAACATTTTCTTAAGTGTGTGTTTGCCATTTGTATTTCTTCCTCTGTGAACTGCCTGTTCAGCTCATTGCCCCATTTTGTGAGTGGATTGTTTGACTTTTTATTGTTTAGGTTTTGGAGTTCTTTGTAGATTCTAGAGATTAGGCCTCTGTCAGTTGGATGACCAGCAAATATTTTTTCTCCCATTCTGTGGGTGATCTATTGGCTTTCCTTATTGTATGCTTGTCTGTAAAGAAACTCTTCAGCTTCATGTGATCCCATCAGCTGTGTGACTGTTTAAGTTCTTGAGCTACTGGAGTTTGTTCAGGAAGTCTTTTTCATTCCTATATCATGGAAAGTACTTCCTATATTTTCTTCCTATAGTAGTCGAGTTTCTGGTCTTATATTGAGGTCTTTGATCCATTTTTACTTGAGTATAGTGCATGGTGAAATGTGTGGATCAAGTTTCAATTTCCTTCATATGGTTATCTAGTTTGTCCATCACCATTTGTAGAAGATGCTGTCTTTTCTCCAGCCTATAATATTAGGGCCTTTGTCAAATATCAAGTAGCTATAGTTGCTTGACCCACAGTTGGGGTCCTCAAGTCTATTCCATTGGTCTATACTCCTGTTCTTATGCCTGTACCATGCTGTTTTTATTAATATGGCTTTGTAATATAGCTTTAGATCAGGTATGGTGATGCCTCCAGAGGTATTTCTTTGGCTGGGGATATATTTGGATATGTGAAGCCTTCTGCCTTTCCATATGAAATTAGAGATCATTTTTTCTATCTCTGCAAAGAACACTGTTGGGATTTTAATTGGAATTGCATTAAATCTGTATATTACCTTTGGTAGGATTGCCATCTTCACAATGTTAATTCTGCCTATCCAGGAACTCGAGAGGTCTTCCCATTTTCTCAAGTCCTCCTCAATTTCTTTTATTGTGATGGTGTACGTGGTTTGGTGTTTTCATGGACTTTGAAATTTTTTGTGCATACTCTGAGTTTGATTATTGTATTTTGCTTCTTGTAGGCATTTGTGTTTGATTATTTGATTCTTCTCTGTGGAGAATTTCCTGAAATACTCTCTATAGGTTTGGTTTTGTGTTCATATAATTGTAAAGTTGAGTATTATCATGGAAAGTTTTTCTTTCACCATCTATTATGAGGGATAATTTTGCTGGGTAGAGTAGTTTGGGTTGGAAGCCATAGGTTCTTACACTTTGCAGTATTTCATTCAAGGCCCTTCTATCTTTCAGGGTTTCCATTGAGAAGTCTGGAGTAATTCTGATGGGGTTACCTTTAAAAGTGGTGTGCTGTTTTTTCCTATCTGCTTTTAGAATTTTCTCTTTGTGTCAATGTTTAGAGTCTTAATGACAATATGTCTTGCAGAGTTTCTCCTTTGGTCCAGTCTGTTTGGAGTTCTGTTGGCTTCTTGTATCTTGATGAGCCTTTCTTTTAAGAGACTAGGGAAGTTTCCTTCGATTATTTTGTTAAATAAGTTCTCCATGCTTCTGATCTGAATTTCTTCTCCTTCTAGTATTCCAATGATCCTGATAATAGGACGTTTATGGGTATCCCACAATTTCCACATGTTCTGTTCATAGGACCTTTTGAACTTACTGAAACTTTTGAACTCTAGAACTGTTTCTTCAATCTTGTCTTCCAGATCAGAGTTTCTATCCTCTGCATGGCTGACTCTATTCTTGAGAGCTTCTAGAGAGTTTTGGTCTTGTTCAATTAGGTTTGCATTTTGTACTACTTTTCTATGTATAGTTTCCATCCCTCTGTCAAGCACCCTTTTCATATAATTTTCTGATTTTCTTGATGCTTCTTGGAAATCATCCTTGCTTTTCTTTATGTCTTCATTTAGCATCATGACCTGATTTTTGAGTTCCCCTTTTTTCAGTCTCCTTCTTATCTCTTAACTGACTTTGAATTCCTTCCATTTTCTTATCTATTAGGTCTAGTCTATTGATTGAAGTATCCACATGAATATTGGTCCTTTGTTGCTTTTCTGCAAGTTCTACTAGTAGCTTGGTCAGGGTTGCATTGCTCATAGCTTCATTTTGCTATTCTGATCCTAATAACTCTTCTATGTTTTGATTAGAGATGTACATTGTAGGACTGGGTGATCTAACAATTTTCTTGCATTGTATTTTTCATGTTATTTCTTTTGCGCTGTGGTCTGCCCATTGTAGTGTATGGGCATGTAGGTGGGTGGATCAGCCTGGGCTCAAGCACAGTGGGAAGCTGAAGCAGCCTGAGGCAGTTGCCAAGCAGCCTGGTCTTTGGCTGTCACTTGCCAAAGCCGCCTGAGCTCCTGCATGGCAGGGGCGCCAAAGTTGCCAGAGCTCTCATGCTGTAATGCACCAAAGCTGTCTGTGCTTGCCCTAGGAGGGACACTGAGGCACCGAGCACCAAAGCAGCCCAAACTCCAGCGTGGTGGAACACTGGGACCCTGAAACAGTCTGAGCTCACCCACAACAGGACCATGGTGGTTGGCAGGCGGGACAGGCAGGGAGGGCCTGGCACCCGAGCTGGCACAAGGGACACACAGAGACAGCCTGAGCTCATGTGGGCAGTTGTAATGGGCCTGGGCTTATGCGTGAATGTGTGGTGGCTGGAGCAGTAAGTGAGCAAATGGGCTGAGCGTGCTAAGCTTGCACAAGCAGGGATTGGTGCAGCAGCACACTTTTGGTGGCCAAACTGATCAAAGGAGTATGAGCTCCAATGGGCCAGCACGCGTAGCCTGGCCAAGGTCACTCGTGGGCAGGGGTAGCAGGGTGATTTCCCCTGTGAAGTGGGCCAAGTAGAACTATGTTGGCCTGGGACCTTTTTCCTACAATAAGTGCAGGAGTTTCCTGAAGCTGGGACTGTGGGTATATCAGCTGCTTGGGGGTAGGGGTGGGAAACCCTCACATGAGGGAATCAGTGATTCCCTGTTTTTTTCCCTCTATGCCCTCCCACTGGCAGTCTATTGGAGATTTCCCTCCCTTAAAAGATCCAGTGAACCCTTAATGTCTTGCCTTTCTTTCCCGGGGATGTCCAGTGCAGTTAGGTGGTCGCCATCTTGGTTGGAAGTCTTCTGATCTTTTTATTTATTTATGTTTATGAGTAATTCATTTTATTCCATTCTTTTATTGTTTATTAGTATTATTTTTAATAATAAGATGTTTTGTAGGATACATCATGTGTTTGTACTCTCTTTCCCTCATCCCTGCCCCCATTCTGTTGGGGATGCTCCTCAGTGGTATTGCAGGTATTCCCCACGGGGAATTTACGTGTTGTAGGAGCAGTAGTCAGTTATTTTTCAGGGGAGGGAATGTCTTTGGACATGATGTCTCAACTGTGGCTGTTAGAATCTTTCCACCCCCTCTTCCTCAAAATTCCTGAGCTGTGGTGTGTGAGTTTTAAGACTACTTCAGTCATGACCTCTTATGAGCCTCTGGAACTCTACTTTGGTAGGTGTTGAGTATCCTCAGGGTCTGTCTCCTACACCCTTGCACTGATTAACAGGAACAGCATGGAAGCAACACACTTGCTTGTCTCTCCATTCTTCTGTGCATTCAGCTAGGGCTTAGATGTAGTGTGAGGGGTAGTTTATCTCCTCGATTCTCTCTACCTTCTGAAAAAGAAGAACAGATTCTCCAATGGACAGTAAAGTCTGCATAGTTTGAGTGGGATAAGCATTATTAATTTAGGGAAAATTTGATGTATATAACTCCTCTTTTAGCCAAAGACTAATGAGAGCTTGCCACTAGAGATCATAATCTTTGTCTCCATAGGATTGTGATCTAGTTCTCAATTTCAGATATGGATTCCTTTACATTGAGGAGAACTCTTAGACAATCATAAAGCTATTGGCTACCTACTGAGGCTGTGTGCTACTGTTGCACTGGCATGCACATCGTGCCAGGGTGTTTGCATCTGAGTAGCTTAGACCTCTGGTTGCTAAGACCATTTTTGGCCATTTTCCCCCAGTAGCTCATGTAGTACTTTTCAGCACTACATACACTGTCTGTGGACTGGTTTTCTTCTAAATTTGAGCCAGATCTCTTTGTGCTCTGTGTCCTGCAGCATATGGTGTCTTCAGTAATTGGGTCTTAGCTTTTGCCTCAGGCAAGTAATAAAGTGCTTTGACAGAAAGCTGTCTTGATTTGGGGGCCTCGTGAGCTCAGTGAGGGTAGCAACCAATCTCTGGTACTGGGAGTTACAGGTTAGAGACAGAAAAAAAAAAATTCTTTTAAGTTTAGGCTTCATCCCACAAATCACCAGAGCCCTACTTTTTAGGTGCTCCTCACTTACTCCTTTTAACGGTTATATCTTTTAAGCCATCTCAGGATAAAGGTTTCTGTGGCACCAGCTCATTTTGGATTTAATTTTGTGTTTGATTACCTCCACTCCCTTTCCCCTCCCATCACCACAAACCTTTCCATCCCTCTGTGGACCTTGAGTTGCCTATCAGGTATGACAGCAACTCAAGCAAATGTAGATTAGGAACTGCAGATAAGTGATATCATGTGGCATTTGTTTTTCTTTGTTTCTGTGTGTTCACTGAGTATGATTTGTAACTGTTCTGCTGGAAGAAAAAAAAATTAGGAGGCATTCTCTATGATATAGGAGTGGGGAAAGACTTCCTGAATGAAACCCCAGTAGCCCAGTAAACGATCACTCAACCAATGGGATCTCATAAAGCTAAAAAAGCTTTTGCACAAACACATCATAAACAGAGCCAATAGATTACTCATTGAATGGGAGTTCACCAGCTATACTTGTGACAGAAGCCTACTATCTAGAATCTACAAAGAACTAAAAAAAAAAAAAAAAAAAAAAAACTCTCTTCAAAAGTGGGGCAGAGAACTGAATAGGGAGTTCTCAGAGGAAGAATTACAAATGGCTAACACACACTTAAGAAAATGTTCAACATCCCTAACCATTTGGGAAATGCAGATTAAAACAACCATGAGATTTCACCTTATTCAAGTAAGATGGCAATCATTAAAAAAATCTAACAGTAACAAATGTTGGCGAGGATGTGGGGAAAGGGGAGCCCTCATCCACTGTTGGTGGGAATGTAAACTTGTACAACCACTATGGAAGTCAATTTTGAGATTTCTGAAAAGAATGAACATAGAGCTTCCAATAGACCCAGTTATTCCCTTACTGCATGTTTATCCTAAATGCTTCATGCATCAATACAGAGACATTTGCTCAACCATGTTTATAGCTGCTCAATTCATTATAGCTAAGAACTGGAATCCACCTAGATGCCCATCATTGAATAAATGGATAACAAAGCTATGGTACATTTACACAATGAAATTCTACTCAGCAGTAAGAAAATAATGATTCAATGAAATTTGTAGTAAAATTATACTTTTAATAATTTTAAAAGTAGTTTGTTTTCTCATTGCTTTTCATATTTCCTAAATTCTAGTTAATCCTCCCACATTCCATCTCCTTCAACTCCCCAAACTTATCTGTCATTAAATTTTACCAACACTGTTACCTCCTTTATCTTCTAAGGCTTATTGAACATGTTATATCCCTAAATTTTTATATCTGTTTATTTATTTATGAGATAGAGACAGCAGGGGATGGGGGAGAGAATGGATGCTCCAGAGCCTCTAACCACTGCAAATGAACTCCAGATTCATGTGCTACCTTGTGCATCTTACATGGGTACTGTGGAATCAAATCTTGGTCCTTAGGCTTTGCAAGTGTGCACCTCAACCACTAACCCATCTCTGTAGCCCCTGCTGTCTTTTCATTTGGTAATTCACTTATTTTATATTGGTGTATATTGATATACCTTAATTGTTCTGGGAACTTATAGCACAGCAGTGCAGAAGAATTAAAACTATTGTATATGCTAAGTGAGCAATTAACCAATAACAAATGCAAGATCAGGGTAAAGCATTGGTATAAACATGAACCAGTATATGGGAGATAGAGATGATTAATGTTTGGGTACCATTTCAATTGTAATAAATACAAACTGAGGAAATATGTTTTGAACAAATAACATAATGATGAAAGTCACAACTATTATCTAAGTCTATAACTTGGTTGCCTTTTTGATGCTGGGTCAAAACAATCACTTTAGGAGAGGCCATGTTTATATTAGCTTATAAATCAAGGTGTCAGTCCATCTTGGCATGGGAGGCTTGGGACAACAGCATGAAGCAGCTGTTCACAGTTTTCTCCAGTAGACAGGTACAAGTCCCCATGCTCCTCCAGCTCTTTCCTGCTTTCCAGTCCAGGACTTCAGCTCATAGAATGGTACAGACAAGAGTTATTGTGGTTATACCTATTTCAATTAACCTAATTTACATAATCCCTCACAATACCTAGAGGATACCTTAATCCAGATAATTCCTTGTGTCATACATAGAGATTCCTTCCCTGGTTGATTTTAGATCCTTTCAAATTGACAGCCAATATAAACCATCCCACTGGTTAAAAGTAGAGTGTGAGACAATTATATAAGTAATTTTAATTCTTCATGACTACTTTTATACATGTATGCATTATATAGGTACACTTACATTTGCTTATGCTAAATCATTTCAAAGTGATTATAAATTTAAGAGTACCTTCCTCTGTTATCTAGCCAAAACTTACAGTTGCTTGCATTTTAAACCTCTGTGTTGTTTTACCATGTGTATTTTAAAATATTTTAAAATATTTATTTATTTAAGAGTAAGCAGGAGTTGGGAGCTAGAGAGATGATTTAGTATTAAGGTGCTTGCATGTGATGCTTAAGAACCTATGTTCCAGTTCCCAGTATCGACATACAGCCAGATGCACAAAGTAATGCAAGCATATGGAGTTTAGTTTTGGCCACTAGATGCCCTGATGTGCCTATTCTCACTGTGTCTGTCTGTCTCTCTCTGTCCTTGCAAATAAAAAGGAGAGAGAGAGAGATGCCAGGAATTCCAGCCACTGCAAACAAACTTCAGACACATGAGCCGCCTTTTGCATCTGGCTTATGTGAGTACTGGGGAATTGAACCAGTGTCCTTAGGCTTCAAAGGCAAGGACCTAAACTGCTAAGCCATCTCTCCAAACCCCAAGTGCATTTTATAAGTTGGAATCTTTTACCTTAACTTACCTCTAAAGTATATACATGGAGATCTGATTCTGCATGTTAAAGATGAAACTTATCCGCCTTTCTCTTTTATGGAGAAACTCTGCCCTGAGATAAGTCAGTGTATATGTCAGTTATTAAAATTCATCTCTGCATTATAAAAATTATAAAATATGACCACAAATAAATGTGTAAGGGATACAGTCCAGACAGAAGGTGGAAAGAGGTTAAACTTAAAAGACTATGGCCAGTAAATCCTAGGCACATAATTGAGTTTTCCCCCCACCCTCAGTAAGCTGTTGGCTAAGGACACCCATACAGTCCCCAAAACAATGTAGGCCATTGTCAAAACACTTGATTACCTCCCAGACCTAAAAAGATAAGAATCTATGCTGAAGACACCACAGGCTGTGGTCACAGGACATTGGGATACCATACTAGAACCGAAAGGAAAACTAGCCCCCTCTTGGCTAATTCTCATAGTGCTGGACAGCCCTGTGAGAGCCAAAGGAGGATAGCATTCACCAAGTATGTGAAGAAATGGGGACTCTGTAGACTGGCAAACTAACCAGCCAATGTGCACATTTTCTCCTTACTATATGAACTGTGAAGACCAGTGGTATGAGAGTAAATATATGGGCTTCTCCTCTGTCATTTCAAACTTATATTCTCATAACTTGCCTTGGATAATGACTACACTCATTTAGTTATCTGCAATGTGTATACTTCCTCATGACTTAATTTGGCTAGAAGAATGAGGACAACACTTCAAAGAGGGGCAGAGGAAGAAGATGGAAATAACATGGTTTTCATAAAAAACAGTTTTCCCATAGGTAGATTGCATATACAAGAATAACCCTGTCCATCTTATTTAAAGCCTACTCTGTTTTGTCTATCATTGTAGAAATAGCTCATCACCCAGTATAACATTTTGTGGTTGGTACTGTTGTTTTAATACAGGTCATCACAGTGTAGCTCAGGCTCTTGACCCTCCGATATCTGACTTCTGAATGCTGAAACATTCTACCATGCTTGCTTAAGAATAAAAATTACATCTACTTCTCTAAACCCATCACTACAGGAATCAGAGATATAATGGATAACATTCATTATCAACTTGATTGAATTTAGGAGTAGCATGCCTCTCTTTGTATCTAGGAGGGTGTTTCTTAAAAGGACTAGAGGGAAGAGCCATACTGAATATGAACAACAGCATTTCCTAGGCAAGTACCAGAGTTTTGTCTATTTTAATGTCCCAGTGAGTTTGAAATGATAGATTGAATGAAATAGTAATACCTTCTGAATGTCAACCTCTGGTTTCTGCATATAATATCAAACAATGCAGGCTTGACATGGAGTGACTTGACTTGTATATGTGTTTCTACATAGAGAAAATAGTTTCTCATAATATGATTTATAGATTGTAGATCAAGAAACTGAATTACATGAACTTGGTAAGTCACTTGACATACTGTACATGGAAGATAAAGTCTCAGAACAGGATACTTGTAGAAAGTGGTTAAACGGAGATACTATGATGCTGCAGGAGGATTTGGCAGGGCTTGGTAGCATAAGATATCTTTGGGCCCAGTAAAAGGAAAGCTTACAAAAAAAAAAAAAGAGTATAAGTATAGTAACTGGACATATGTACAGCTGCCATAAATAGATAATATAAAAGTAATTACATATTTGAGAAAATAAACTACTATGGCCAATGACTTTTATAGAATTTCTAATGTGTTCAGCCATAATGAAATCACATAAACTTTACAGAAATTACTTACCTTATGCAATCCTTTGTACATGTTATGAAATTAAATATGTTAGGTTTTTCAAATTAGTCAAATTTAAATGGATAAATGGCAGTGTAAACCAGTGTCAGAATTTATACCCTCAAAATTGAGGCTCAAGGTGAGAGTTTAGCTACTGTGTGAATATAAGTGTGCAGTACTCTTCGAAAATTGAAACTGAGTCTTCACCACTAGTGTAACTTAAGATCTACTTGTCTGAAGGTAAGAACTAAGGTGTCAATGATTTATATACTTCATAAAAGAGGATACATGGAAGTTGGAAGTCTGGTGTATCTTTGGCAAACACAGTTTGTGAAAAAGGACTTAAACATATCTAAATTTAATATTGAAAGGTAGCCTATAGATTGGGATCTATCTTTAGGAATGAGTCTTTGAACTGTCATAAAGTGTTATGAAATTACCCTGGGTCAACAAGAAAATTCACTTATTAGACTGAAAAGTATGTTGCATAATATAATGCAGGTCTTAACAGAAAATAAGCAGTAAGTAGTGAATAAATTGGAAGAAAGGAGTACTATGAGTAGAATCTTCCTTTAAAGATTTGTGTGAAATTTTTTATAAAATTTTTGAAATTGCATAAAATATGGCTATTACACCAAAGATTACAAACACATAAACACACACACACACACACGATGATCTTTGCTGAGATATCCAGATTTTAGCATATTATACAATATATAGTAATATTTTATTAATTACACATAAAAATATAGGCTGGATAAAATATATTGTCAATTTGATTTAGAAATGTATGAGAGAGAAGTAACTAGAGAACCATTGAACTATAGAATAATGAAATCATTCATGATTGTAGATAGAGGAGGAATATTGGATAATACTTGTAGAATGTTTCAACAATTTCTGAAGCACTTGAAGCAATTTTGAAAGGGTTACTTCTGTGAAGAATAGAAAATATTCAGAAATGATACTTGAAATAGTCCATTAGAAATATTTGAAAATATTTATAAATCGAAATAAGAATTAACCCAAGGTGATTTCTGAATAAGGAACTTTTTGAGACCTCATGAAACTATCTTCATGATATTCTCCAAAAATTTTAGGAATATGATACATATTTAAAGTCACAAGATTTGCTATGAATATTGTCTTACCTGATTTCAGGGTAAAACACAACATGGTTTCCTAACCTTGAACTTTTCCAGAAATCTTTTGTTTTAATGAGTCATTACTAAGGAAAAATAATTTATCTTTATTTGATGATACTTCTCCATGTCCTATGTATTTGTTATCCATATGTGGGAATATTTATAAGATTTGATGACATTTCTATAAAAGAAAATATTAAGAATAGTAAACAAAGTAAATGATTTTAAATATTTGCAGTAATATTCTTTTCTGGCTTGGGATTTTTTAATTCTATTTGTTCAGTATGAATATTAATCTCTTTTTAGAGTATATTTCTTAAGGTGATTCCAGTGGCTATATTCATATAAAGAAGTGGTGATTTATACAGTGCACTATTTTGGTTCTAGAGCAGTCATCCATATCAGTGAAGGTAAATGTGGAGAGTAAAGCTAATTTCAAGTAAGAATAATTAGATCTGTTACTGTATCTCTCAAGTTTTCTGAGTAAATATTTCTCAGTTGTAAGCTGGAATGGACTTTTACCAATATATTGAAAAATCAAGTAATTGATTAATTAGGCAATCTATGTTCTCCATTAAGGGTTCTATTTTGAGGAGTTGGGGATATAGATCAGTGTGTACAGTGCTTGCTGTTTAAGCATGAGGAACCGAGTTCATATCTACAGCACCCACATATAAAGCTGGACATGATAGTGTATGTCTAAGTTCAGTATTTAAGAGGCAAAAATTAGTGGATCCATAGTGGGTGTTGGCCACCTAGTCTAGCTAAGAGCTATGTCCATTGAGAAACCTTGTCTCAAAAAACAAGATGGAGAGAATTAGAAGAAGATATCCAACATCAAACTCTGGCCTCCATATGCAGATGCACGCACATCCATGTGACTCCCACATGTACAAGCAGACCCCCACCCCACATGTGCAAGCACACACAGACACACAGCAGTTTTGGACTTTGTTTTTTCATTATATATTCATGAAGAAGTGCATCAAGTTAACAGAGCAAGGCCTCTGTGTCTTCCAGACAACATTTCATTAGTTTGAATAAATAAAGTTAATCACTATTAGACATTTTTTGAAGGCTAGATATTTATCTCAGTTAATACTTGAATTATCATGAAAGAGATCTATAAATAGTTAATGCAACTACCTATCAATAGAAAATGCATTCATAAATAATTATTTTAAGAAAACTAATTTTTATAAGTTGATATACAAAGGAATATTTTAATGAACCATTGAATATAATTTTTTATTCATTATACTACAATTGTTATATTAAAATTGATTATATATATATTCTGCTTATCCTCACTGTGAACCATGAAAATCAAGAATAAGTAGGTAGAAAGGAGAAATATTTACTTTACAAAATTACTGTCTGGCTTCCTCATGAAAGTATTAATTCCATCTTACATGAAAAACTGCCATACTATTTACTGAGTTATTAACTTAGGAATACTTTCTGCAACCATCTAGGTAAATCCTGGGAGGATATGAAAATTTCTGCATGCAACCATTTTTGTCCAGGGTAGATTTAATTTGAATGGAAGATATGTAGTCAAATGTATTTATATGAATATAACTGAAACACTTGATACTCTTTAGTGTTGAAAGATTTTCTTTTAAGTACTACTATAACTACCCTACAAAAATTACCATACTAATAGGTGTGGTATTTGGTATACACACATAAATACACACACATACACATTGCTATTTCTCCAGCTTATGTGAAAATTGCTTCTATTCAATTACAACATAGTTTTTCCATGAGTGTACTTTTTAAAAATATCTATGACTAGAACTCAATTTTTATACCATAATAATTTTATTTTATATTTATTTTGAGGAACAGACTGTCATTCTAATACTCAGAAAAACCTTGTTCTCACAGTCCACTCTTCTCAACCTCCCAAGTATTTAGATTTCAGGTATGTACTACCTCAGCCTGTACCATATTCTTAATGATTTTAGGTTTTTCAATTATCATAAAACAAGCTATGAAATAGCATATTGAAAATTAGTATAAGCCTTGGTTAAAGTTGTTTAAGCTACTGAACATATTTTAATGTTAACTTTTGCTATTTATAGTTTAGATAAAATCCCTACATTGTTTTCATAATCTATAGCTTTTTCACTGTATCATTGTCAAAATAGAGCCATATAGTATGAATTAAATTTGTGTTTAAAATTTGGAAAATAATAATCAATTTTCAGCAATATATACTTATCACAAAGCTGTTATTCTGATGTGTTTCAGTAAAAATAATATGACCCTTATATGAAAATTTATTAGATTTCACAAAAACACAGGCTAAGTTCTAGTATATAAGACTTTTCTTTTTTAAAATTTTTAATTTTTTTATGTTTTCTTTTTTTAATTTTTAAGTTTTTTTATTAATTACTTTTGTATTCAGCAAATACAGTCAGTTTGGTACCATTATTAGGCTCATCCATGACCTACCCCCTCCCCTTGGCCCCTCCTTGTTGAGGTATATGGGTCATGCATTGTGGAGTTAACCCACAGTTATGGGTAAGATAAATGTCTCTGCATATCATGACACAACATGTAGCTCTGACATTCTTTCTGCCCCCTCTTCCGCGAAATTTCTCTGAGCCATGTTGGGTTCATTTTTGGTCTGCTTCAGTAATGTGGTGTTGGGGGCCTCTGGGTCTCCGGCTCTCTGATTTGGTAGAAGTTGATTTTTCTTTGTGTTGATCTCCTTCACCCTTGTGCTGGTACCCGGTTCACCAGGAAAACATCACCCTTGCTTGTTTCACCAATTTTTCTTAGTTTCATCCAGGGCCCTTTTGAGGTATGATGGGGTGGCTCTCTCCTTAGGATCTACATCAATCTGAAAAAGAGAAGCAGATTCTCCAATGGAGAGTAAGTTAGCACCAGGACAAATGAGATAACCCTTACTTTTTTCATAGAGAATTTAATAGGTGTAGGCCCTCTTGTAGCCCACGATTGATGGTAGCTTGATATTGGAGAGTGGGCTTATGTTTGGATATGGTTCTGACTTGTTTCCCATCTCCAGCTATGGGATCCGTCCCACTGAGGGGATCAGTTAACCAAATAAAGAGCAGTTGGTTCCCCACCATGGCTGTGTGCCACTATTGCACTTGTGTGGGAATCAGTAATAATATCATCATTTAATAATTCTTTGATAATCATTTATCTGTACATGTTAACTCTACATGAGCCTCTATCTTACCATATGCAAAATGAATAGTATAATAATAGGCAGAACTATTTAGAATTTGTTCCTTGAAAATAAAAGTTTTATATTTTTTAAATAAGAACTGGGCAAAAGCATCTAATGCAAATGACATTTAGCCAGTAATCAAAAGCTATGGAATATGATCATCCATCATCTTATTTCTGCCAAACTACTGAAAATAAATGAATCCATGCACTAATGGCCATAAAGTAATGATAAATGCCTTGTGCACTTATAAGTAACAGAACAATGTTTCAGAAGTTTTCATCTATAAAGATATAAATTTATATTCCCACATTGATATTAATACCAATTAATCCATGTGATCTTTGTCAAATACAGGTAATATTAGATATTAGATTCTGGTGTGGTCAGTGGTTATATGGAGCTTTTTAAGCATATTATTATTTTTGCATTGGACACAACCTGAAAACCAATTATACCTTTAGGAGATGCTCATACTGAACTTATTTTCAAAATACTTTTAGGTGTAGATTTGATATCAGAAAGTCATGAATGAAATTTTCATTTAGACTTTTTTCCTTTTTTTATTTTAATTAATTAATTTATTTGAGGGAGTAAAAGAGGAAAGAGAGAGAGCAGGAGAGAGAGAGAGAGAGAGAGAATGGGAGAATGGGTGTGTCAGGGCCTCCAGCCTCTGCAAACAAACTCCAGATGCATATGCCATCTTGTTCATGTGGCTTACTTGGGTCCTGGGAAATTGAACCAAGGTCCTTTGGCTTTGCAGGCAAACACCTTAACTGCTAAGCCATCTTTCCAGCCTAAATTTTTTTCTTTAGTATTATTATTAATATTAAAATCATATTTTTATGGATACATCATGTGTTGGTACTTTCTTTTCCCTCGTTTCTTCCCCCATTCTGTTAGGGACACTCCTCAGTGGGGCTGTAGGTATTCACTATGTGGTTGTAGTTTATGCATTGTGGGAACAGCAGTCAGTTATTTTTAGGGGGAGGGAATGCCTCTGGGTATTCATCTCAACCTGTGGCTCTTACAATCTTTTCCACCCCTTCTTCTGCAAAGTTGCCTGAGCCATGGTGGGTGACTATTAAGTCTTCTTGAGCTCTTAGGAGCCTGTGGATCCCTGTGTTGGTAGGTGTTGAGTATACCCACAGTCTGTCTCCTTTACCATGGTGCTGATTTTCAGTATCATCATGGGAGCAGCATTCATGCTTATCTCTTCAATTCCTCTGGTTTTAGCTGTGGCTTAGCTGATGTGTGAGGGGTTCTCAATACAATTGTGTTTTCAAATAAGACCATGATAAATCTTTAATATAAGGAAACTATTAAATTATCTTAATTCTCTTTGGTTTTCAACCTACAAATTATTTTCATGCCAAAGTTACTGAATATCAATTATACATATAGCAGTCTACATTGACTGGAATTTTCTTTTCGTAAAAATGACAATTCAGAACATATGGATATATAAGTTGAAATTTTAAAAAATGAGTTTATGCTATGAAGAAGTAAGTTTGATTATGGCAAATTGTGGTTTTCCCAGCTCATTTTGTCCCTTTCCTTAGTGGAGGCTATAAAAGTATATTTTTCTACTGACAGGTCTTGTAAGTATGCCTTTATCAAAATAATGAATTATTGACATTGTGACAAACTTTTTATATTATGAATAATAAGCTTACTATTTGTTTACTTACGTTGTTGATAAGTTAGAAAACTAAAAATATCATACTGATTTCTGAGATTCTTCTATGTTGTAATGTTTGGTACTTATTTTTTCTTCTAAATTAAGAATTTTTTTCCCATTAAGATTTCAGTTAAAGGTCAACTCCAGTTTCATGGTGGTTAAGAAAAAAAAATTATCTAATATGGCTGTGCTATCATATAACTTTAGAGTTGGAATATCCTCAGAGATTAATCTAGTTTTAATCTCCAACTTTATGTTAGAAAATGAAGTCTGAGAGAATGAGTCACTGAAGATCAAGAAGATAATTAGTAGAATAAGTAGGGTCCAGAATGGGAGTATCAGCCAGTTGCCCTTAATAAGGGCTATTTAAACCAAAACCAAGGAAGTTGCTTCAATTTTCCCTGAGCAATAGCAACACACAGTGGCCAAAGCATAGCCATTATAGCATGAATTCCAGTGCTAAACTCACCTCTATCATGTATTAACTTTATAAACTTTATTTTTTTCAGATCTAAATATCTAATTTCAGAAATATAAGTGGTTATTGGCTACTTCAGAAACCTGCTGTGGGTAGTAGATGGGCTAATAAGTAAAAAACTTTATAAATGCCTCTCATAGATTGATCAGTATGGTAGCATGAATTATTTTAAAGCTGCACTTATTTTTCTTTTCCAGTGTTATTTATGAGTCCCAGAGTGCATTTGGGAAATATAGAAAGTTATGTGGGTATTTTATTTCATATACTTCCAGCATCATACTGTGAGTTCTAGGTCAGCATGAACTACACAGTTATTCCCAGGTAATCCTAGACGATAGAATGAACCACTGTCCCAAAAAACTAAATCAAGGGCTGAAGAGATGATTCAGCAGTTAAGTGTTCTTCCTGTGAAAATATGGGATTTGAGATGTCCTGAAACTGCCAGAATTTGAATCTCCAGAAATTACACAAACAACTGGGTATGGCCATGCTCAGCTGTAACACTAGAGACTTAAGAGTCATTGGAGACCATGAAAAAAGTTCCTGAATTAGAAAGAGACTCCAGTTAAAAACAAGACTGGAGTCAAGAGAGCATGAGTTCGACACCTAACATCCATCTCTAGCCACCATCAGGGAAGGTATTCATCACCATAGCTCAGTGAATAGTGCAACACATGTGCACACACACACACACACACACACACACACCACATCACACAACATGTGATAGAAAGCTAAACCCAAAACTACAATAAACAAAAAAAGAATTAATGAACTATAATCCTCAAAAGTCTTCATTATACATTCCCAGATTGTATTAATTTTCATCTGTCATTTCATTTACGTTTCAATTTTTATTTGCACCCTGTTGTTCTATTTTACAGAATTTACATAGAAATCAGATTCTTGGCAACATGGAAATCTAGTTAAGTTATACTTTCTAAAAAAAACAACTAAAATACTTCAGGCAACTTAAAGATATTTATGCATAGATGAGCTTTCAAGAAAATAAGAAATTCAGCAATTCATGTCAATTCAGGGACTAAGCCATAGGACAACCAAGAGCAGTTCATTAATGCCAAGAATGCCACTTAGTCTGGGAATATCTATTAATGGAACTGGTAAATGTATTTGTTTATTCAGTGGTGATCACAGATAATTTAAAATTTTTCATATTTAATTTTTTATTGTCAAGTGTCAGGTATGAGTTATGGGAACCAAAGATCCTGGGACACTGAGTAATCTGATTTTAGCCTGTAAACAATTAAATATACAAAAAGATATTATCAAGGGTAAATAATGACACTCCTCATATATACCCAAGTAAACCAACAGAAGAGAGAGACCAGAGTGACTAGAGGGGATGTATAATATAATGATTCACAGTCTTGGAAGACACTGGTGGAAGCAAAGCCCAGCAATGCTATTTTTTCATGGTGCAGAGAATGGAAATCAGGGTAAACTCAAAATGTAACCACAATCAATAGCATTTCCAAGGTATTATAAGATTATGTAACACTTTTCTTGAATGCTTTATCATTTAGCTTAGATTTTGATGATTCCCCATAGAGATCAAGTGATATAAGGACAGCAGTTTAACAAAATAATAAAATATGCAAGAATTCAAGAGATCATGGATAAAGAATCATGGGAAACTTTAAAAGCCAAATTAATGGAGCTCCAGAACCAAATGCCACCATGTGCATCTGGCTTACTTGGGTCCTGGGGAAGCAAACCCGGGTCCTTTAGCTTTGTAGGCTTGCACCTTAACCAATAAGCCATCCCCCAACCCTTTTCTATGTTTAATTAGAGATATTTAATTAGCAGTTATTTTTTAAATTAAATCTTAAAATACATCAAAATGGCAGTGCTCACTAATTATAATAAATGCTCAAAATGTATATAACATTGGAGTGGTAATAATTTTACCCTCCCTCTGTTTATCAGTACAGATTTATGTAATAGGAAAAATATTTGTTATTCTTAAAGAGTAATTCATCAAACATTGGGAAAATTTATTTTATAAATCCTAAGGAAAAGTTGGTTTTATACCCTTCAATAAGCAAACTTTATGGGTATCAGGATCTGGAGACCTGGTATACTCTAATCTCTAGAGACATTATCTAATATTAGTATTCTGTGAGATGCTCCGACTTCATATGTTTAGTATATATAATGATTTCCATGCTTCTCAGTACATCTGTTCATATATATATATATATATATATATATATATATATATATGAATATAACTATGGAACCACTTCAAAATGTTTCCCATGTAACACCCACCAGTTATTCAATTAAGCACTAGCATTTTCCAGAAAGTTGCTAGAGCAAAGGGGAAGGAGGTGGAAATCGAATTGGATATAACATACTTCTTGCTGTCAGTCACAATTTCTTCTCTGTAAATAGCCAGGAAACCTGCTATGGATTTTTAATGATTTATAAAGAAGGTGATGAATAGAAAAAGATATAAACCTTATAGTGTGTATTTGGGGAAATGTATGCTAGATATATATAAGTATTTGAGATTTATATTTTAGTAACAGTATCAGATCATTAGAAATTGAAGCTCATATTTCAAAAAGTATATATTCTAGTGCATTTTTTCTTCACATTGAAGAGCATGGTGAATGAGTAAAAGTACTGATGTCTTGTGGCAAGAGGCGTTACACTGCCTATTATCCCAGTATTTCCAAACTTTGAGTGTAATGCTGATAGCAATCCATTGTAAAGTATTCTTAAAATCACTTCCATGCTCAGGAGATTGTAACATGGTGATAAAATGCTGTTTCATTTGTGTTGGAAATATTTTCAAATGTTTAATGTTATCCTAGTTCATGCTGTGAAATCTTGGGTCTAGACATCTGTCATTTTATAGATTATAGCTATAAGGAAATTACTGCTCAAGATAGTTAGCCATTTCCTACTGCTCTGCTTACATGTATTTTCAATGAGCAGAATAGTTAAAAAGGGTGACCCTGATGCTTATATTACTTATTTTTCCATTTTGCAGTAATTTCTCTCAATATCCTCTGTTGCTCATATAATATATTACTCAGATTCTGAGACTTACCATCTTGCCTCAACTTTCACTTGAAACCTAGCTTTAATTTTCTTTGCAAGAATGTTTTGCTTTTCTTTCTTCATTTTTTGACCTATGAAATGTGATACTTCAAATACTGCTTGGGTGTCATTTTCTTAGAAAACTTTACCTATAGCAAAGCATTCCTTAGCCTGTTCTGTTGGCTTGATTTCACTTTTTGTTCCTTCCAAAATATTTTATGCTCAATTACTGAAACTGTTTTCCAATACTGTAGTCAGCACAGTTCTTGGTTTTAACTCACTAAACCTTTAATTTCTTTCTTTCTTTTTTTTTTGGGGGGGGGGGTTTCGAAGTAGTGTCTCACTCTAGTCTAGGCTGACCTGGAACTCACTATGGAGTCTCAGAGTGGCCTCAAACTCATGGCAATCCTCCTACTTCTGCCTCTGGAGTGCTGGGATTAAACGTGTGTACCACCACACTCAGCTAAACCTTTAATTTCTTAAGAGAAAGAAAATTGTGTTACTCAAAACCAAAAGTAAATATTTATGCCATTAATACTTAGGTAGTTTTTCTAAGAAGCATATTATTCTGAATAGATTTCAGCACTAAAAACAATGACATGGAAATAACACATTGCATAGGATATGAAAAATTAGAAGTAATGTTATCTACCTTTACTAAATTATGCTACCTGTATTGCAATCAAAGGGAATTACCATGTGGGAAATTAAAGTCTTCTATGCAATATAATTGCAAACTGAAGCAAGCTTCAAAAATTCTTTTCATATATTCTGTCATATCCTGGTTAAGCAAGATAATATGTTTATCTCCCGTTTTTCACAACTTTCTTTCTCTTTGAAGTCAAGAGTTCCTGTAAAGTACTCCAATCTTTAAACCGGGTGTGGTGGCGCACGCCTTTAATCCCAGCACTTGGGAGGCAGAGGTAGGAGGATCGCCGTGAGTTCGAGGCCACCCTGAGACTCCATAGTGAATTCCAGGTCAGCCTGGGCTAGAGTGAGACCCTACCTCGAAAAACAAAAAACAAAAAACAAAAAACAAAACAAAAAAAAGTACTCCAATCTTTAATTTTACAAGTTTGAAAAATATCTAGAATTTATTAAAATGAAACTGCTTTTGGTAGGAAAGAAAATATTTAAAACTATTTAAATATTTCAAAAATTAAAAATATTTTTAAAAATACATCTGTCATGCATAAATTTAACAGCAGTAAGAAAAGTGAAAGTAAGCCCATGTTTGGAATAACTGGTGGTCAAGCATTTATTTATAATGTAACAGAATGCAAAGGATTAAATGTTGGTTGGTTGAGCTATACAATTACTTGAGATCCAACAACACACTTGAGTTTCTCAACAAGTATGTGGTTGAATTTTGCAGTTGACATCATGTTTTTTTTTTCTCATTAGAAATTCTATGATTGTTACAAAGAAGTATCACTTGCCTTCAATATTATAATTTTTGTTCAAAACAATTTTTCATCTTAAATTATGGGTAAAAAATTCTACTTATACCCACCCACTTTATTTTGTTCTCCATCTATATTTAACTTTTCCTGTTAAAGTTAATAAGCAATATATTTTTTTAGGAATTTTTAAATTGTGATATGAAGTTTAATAATCAAGTATCAAATTTTTGTATTTACCCTTATATTTGTAAATAAACTATTATTATAATATTTTCTCCTAGTTTCAATAGAAAATATTAACAAATGAACACTTTAAATGCCTATCTTCATAACTTTTGAAAACCATTAGATATATAATATTTTGTACATAGTATTTTCCTGCTTCCCAACTTCTGTGAATTTGCATAATCATTCACAAATATGCCTTGATATCTAATAGGCTGAAAACTCCTAATTAAGTAGATATTAAAAGTAATGAATGTTTTTGTTATATATAGGATGTGTGTCTTTCATTTTAAGCATTTCAAATATTTTTCATGTATACAATATTGAATAATGATTTCAGTTTGAAGACTTTGTACTTTAAAACATCAATGTAATCCTAAAATTTCTATCATTGTTGATATGTATAGTTGCTGTTTGGGATATGTTATTATCCCAGACAGCTAAAGAATACTTACCTGTGCTTTAGACTTCTAAGTAAATAATTTATAATAAGGAATGTATGAATTAGTTTATCTCTTGCTTCCTTTAAAATTGAGATTTTTTAAAAAATAAATATTTTATTTATTTATTTTTTATTCATTAGACAGAGAGAGAGAAAGAGAATGGGCACACCAGGGCCTCTAGCCTCTGCAAACAAACTCCAGATGCATGCACCACCCTGTGCATTTGCCTTATGTGGGACCTGGAGAATCAAACATGAGTCTTTAGGTTTTATAGGCAAGCACCTTAAATGCTAAGTCATCTCTCCATCCCTAGATATTTATTTTTATTTTGTCTACAATTTTTATTCTTATTCTTCTCTCAGGAATTCAATGCTATGTCTACACATCATACTCTTAAATAATTAATGTAATGAGTAGATTTGGATAATTAGCTTTTTTATAATTGTTCCCATTGCAGTATGACAAAATATATTTAGAATTTAATGTGATCCATCTCCTACCAGCAGAAGTCATGCACTCTAATGCAATGACAAAGACGGGCAGGAACTGAGAGGGACATGAGCTGTGGCACTTGGGAAACTCTCATCCTCCCAAGCTAACCAATTTAAAATTTTTTCCCCTCGGTATCTTCATAGAAATTCATGTGCAATTTGGGGACTTAGCCACTAAAGGTAAAAGTCATGCCTGTTCAAGCACAGGGAAGGCATATGTGGGAAATATGAATGTCATATGTAGGGAACATGAACAAAAGTGGAAGCTGAGAAAGAAGAAATGACTTCATTGTTTTATACATCAGAACAGTTCATGTTAAACTACATGTAATAATAACGCTACAAATAATAAATACCCAAATTCCATAATCTCTGTATGTTTATGCCTTTTCTCTCTCTTCTGTTTTCTACTTTTTTTCAACTTATCATTATGTTTTAAGCATATTTACTTAATTGAGAGTGAAGGAAAGAAAGAGGGAGAGAGAGAGAGATTGGGCACGTCAGTGCCTCTAGCTACTGCAAATGAACTCCAGATGCATGCACCACCTTGTGCATCTGGCTTATGTGGGTCCTAGGAAATTGAGTCAGGTTCCTCAGGCTTCATAGGCAAGCACTTTAACCTACAAACCATCGCTGTAGCCATGATCATTATTTTTCAAGTGATGAAAAATGACAGAACTTGTTCTGTGACTCAAAAATATTACTCAAGTATCAGTAGTAAAGCTTGTGTCATGTTTATCTTCTACTTTGATGTTTTAGGGGTATTGAATAATCATTATTCTGCATAGCTTCTGACTAAATGTCTTTTCATTTTTTAAAATATCATAATAGATGAAAATCCATGCATGAAGATTGTATTAAATACATTACAAGGTGGGGGTGGTATGTTCTTTAACTGACCATGTTCTCAAATGATGAACTCTACTGAGGTGAGCTAGATAAACACAAGTCTATCTCACATCTCTCTGACTTCACCATCATCTATGTTTTAATAGAGCATAAGGAAGACATGTTTTATTCATTCACTACAAAATTTTAATTTGCATTTTTAATATTTTCCAAAGTGAGATAGCAGAAATATGGAAGAGCTGAACATTACAAGTTTATTGTTCCTAGGGTGCCCTTAAAATTCCCAGAGACATCTTCCACAAAGTACTGCATTTGTTTAACATTCTAGCTTATTGGCACACATGCCCTTTCGCACTTCAAAAATTCATGTTTTATTCAGGTACAACCAAGATACCTCCTTATGATACTATAAAAATATAGAGGAAAGTCTAGAAATACATAGTCAGGAAGAAATACTCAAACATTTCTAATACTGAAAAACAGTCTGAACCATTATCTGGATAAACACCAATTTATGAAGTTCAGGCTACATGAAAGGAAAATAGTCAAATTTGTATATGGGCCACAAACACTCATGCATCTTTGATATGATGGAGGAGCTTTAGGGGACGAGAAAAATATCTTAGAGAATAGTGGAAACAGAAAAGGATGAGCAAACCAAACATTTTTTTTCAGACTTCATAATCAAGACAGACACCAGTGATCTGGCACTGCAGCATAAGCACTATCTAAAATTGAATTTTATTTCATATGCATGCCTACAGAGAGACATGGAGAGATTTCAGTCATTCAGGGAGTTAAACTAAGTGTTGGCAGCTGCAGTAAAGAAGCTGTGCTCACATTGAGAGCCGCATTGCCAGGTCTCATTCCGACCCACAGTCACTCTGCCATGTAGGAGTGTCAGTGCCTGGAGATTGTATGTGATAAGGGATATGAATGAGAATGCCCACTTGTTTTGAACTGCTGTGCTTGGTTGGTGTCTGGGAGGAAGTTTCCAGACAAATAGAAGCAGTGGTAAAAATCATCAGGCATAACATACTTAGCATTTCTTATCTAGAAGTAAGCAAGATTTTAGTAAGCTGCATGTGGTTAACTGTCTCTTTGGTTTCTAATTATCCTGGTTAAAGGAAAGGAGCTACTTTGCTGAAGTCCCCTTGAGACTAAATATTGCTTCTCAGTTGACCTCACACACCAGAGGTTTGTTAATTGGATGTACTTCTCTTTTTCCCCCCTCTAGATATTTTATTTCTTATTTGTCCTTCAATCAAATATAGAAACAGATTTGCCTGTCATTTCCAATGAATTTATTAAAAATGATACTAGGTATTCTGTCAAGATATCATTTGGCTTTGGAGTTAGTAGTTTGTGAGTTTCTGCTGTTTTAACTCTACTACAGATTTTTTAATGCCTGTACAAATTCATATATATTTTAAGAAAAATAAAGACTTGAAAATATATGCTTCTCACCTGTAAAAAAATTATTACCAAAATTGAGGTGATTTTAACATATTTTATCTACTGAGAAAATAAAACACTTCAATAAAAGTAACATTTTGGAACCATTTTCAATCAGTTAAAAAGATCTTTTATAGCCATAACCAGAAGTTCATAATGTTGCTGCCAGTAATTCCCTAAAAATCATTCTCATCTTGAGTCAACACTGTTTTGCATTAGCTTCTGTAATGTGACCACTAAATTTTCAGTAATATATTTACATACAAAGTTTATACAAGTAACATATTATAGTAGTTGATGGGTGACTCTTATTTTTGAACAAATGGATTGATAAGAATAAATTAACGATTGAAGAATGATACTGAAACCTGATGTCTGAAAGACCTTGGGTGTGTTGTACTAGGTGTCTCTTACATCTCTTTTCTCATATATTATAAAAGTCACTATCTTCAGGATGTTTGCATATTTGATGGTTTATAAAATTAATATATCCTAATTTGAATATTAGATCCCTAGAGTTTGTGAGCCTGCCAGCTTCTGGGGAATTACTATTTTACTGGGCATCATGAATCACCCGCTGCCATTGCTCAGTGGCAGGGATCCAGGGCAGCACTCTGAGGGCTGCTCTGTTCATTGCTGTCTCTGGAAGACATAGTGTGGAAGCCTTTTTGGCTCTTCTGCAAAAGTACGTAACTGCTGCTCAAATGTGTATGTCATCAGCAAGTTTAATGTCAGAGAATATTCACATAAGATCTCCTATGTTCTTAAGATATTTCATGGATTAACCAAGTAGTATGCTTTTCGTAAGTTACAGGGCTTTGAAAAATAAATAAAAAATAAAGTAAAATAAAAAAGGGAAGAAAAGAAAACACAAAATCAAAAGTGAAAGGATCCTTGCACTTGGGATTCCTTTACTCCCCACCCCCAACTACAACCTCTCCATTTCCCATGGTTATATTTCACTGTCATGTCATGTTAGTTGCTACTGTGGGAAAGAGAAAGTCCTTGCCCTCTGAGTCCTTAAATTATTCAGTTGTACTTGCTAGTGGTTTTCATTTTGTAAGGCTTCAGCATTCTGTGAAATGGTGACATGTCAGAGGTTGTATTATTGGTTGATAATGCAGCTTTGTGAAGTGTGTGAGTTCAGCATCCAGTCTCCCTGCCAACATGGAGTGCTCACAGGACAGGTGCAAATTTAACTTCACACATCACAGTGGAACAAACCTAACCTGAATATTACCTGGCTATCTTAAGTTTTCACTTTTCTTGTTATGTATTTTCCTATCACTTCTTGAGAGTCAAATAAAAAAAAATAGATTTTTTTAAGAATAAGAGGAATTTGGAAAACTTTTCATACTTTCTCAGTTCTTAAACACATGTTTTGAAACACATCCTGATTATAATAACCAACATAAAATTAGAAGTGAAACATAATTTTCACACTTATAATATTTAATGTTACAGAAAATTATCACTCTTATTATTATTAAAACAGTGGTTTTAAATTAATAACTTTAAAAATGTTTATTTGGGTAACAAAAATGCAAGTACTTCCAATAAAACCTGGACATCTAAATAGTTTTAATTTCACATATGCTGCTTCTTAAGTTGACATTTGAATTCATCTTTCATTTAAGAATTATGCTGTGATGTTTAAAAAGGTTTACTCAGATAAATAAAAACATGAAGAGGACACGTAGTGAGAAGTATACAGAAACAATTAAGTAAAAGTTTGGTTTTATGAAGAAAGAACAATATTTTTTTTTGGTTTTAATATAATACTATATTTGTTCTTTTTGTTTTAATGTGTTCACTAAACTGGCAGTTGTGTTACAACTGTAGTTGAACAAGTATAGAAGATTAGAAAACCAATGTGAGAGAACTTTTGGTTATATGTGCTTAAGAGAGTGTGCATTTCTATTATGAAAGATATTTAGTCATTTAGACTTATTGATTCTTTTGAATAAATGTGTGTTTTCCAATTCTAGAAATATCTTCAAATCTTAATGATAGTCAATACTTATCCTTTTTTACTTACAAAACTGTGATCAAATAATTACTTTGATATTCTTGATTATATTTCTCTTAATTCTTTGTTTCTATTTTTTATATTTTCTCACAATATATAGATTCTTGAATTATATATATTAGGTACAGTTTAATGTATTGTTTAGCCTACTGATTTAATTTCAAGTATATTTTCATTAGTAGTTCTGCTTTCATTCATATATACATACTTCTTTTAATCAAACTTTATACACACACACACACACACACACACACTTCCATATGTGTGCATATATGTATATATTAACTCTATATTTTATGCTTTAAACCTATTTTTTCTGAAATGTCTAGTTCATATTTCCTGTCTTTCATTTCATCTAATTTTCACTCAGTGCATTTTTCCATATGTAGTTGGTGATATATTTGTTGCTAATCTTTAAAAAAAACTTTATATTTTTATTTATTTCATTGATTTGAGAGAGAAAGAGAGAGAGAGAGAGAGAGAGAGAGAGAGAGAGAGAGAGAGAGAGAGAATTTGTGCACCAGGGCCTTTAGCCACTGCAAAGAAACTTCAGATGCATGCACCACCATGTGTATCTGGCTTACATGGGTCCTAGGGACTTGAACCTGAGTCCCTTGGTTTTCTGGTGAGAGCCTTAACCACTAAGCAATATCTCCACCCCTGTTGCTGTTCTTTATTGCTAGAACACTGCTATTGTCAGAATTCTGACAGTACCAGTGAAATTTAAGCTCTTTAAACTAGTTTTTTAACATGATATACTTTTTTTTTTTTCCTGGAACACTGAAAGTAGAAAACATAGAGCCTTTTATACCCAGGTGTGCCAGGTGTGTTCTAGCTTAAGTTTTTGAATTTTCAGAGAAGATTTTACTTGCTTTATGTCAGAGATTGAAGGGAGGTATCAGTGTCCCAGGTGTAATGGTCCACTAAGCACAACAGACAATTCACTGGTACAGCACATGTCTTTAGAATAAAAGTAAATACCATGTTGTGTATCAGTTACTTTCTCCCTGGTGTGACAAGAAGCAGTTTAAGAAAGGAAAATGTTTATGTCTGGATTATAGTTTCAAGGGGAATCTAGAAAATCTCTGACAGACATGACCAGAGATTACTTTTCATTATGAGCCTAAATTCTGTCAAGTTCACAATCCGAGATTGACCATCACACCAGGTATACATGTAAATCTGTAAACCTTTTCTTCAGTACATATCCCTTGGCTTGATTAAATTTCAAATCACTTAATCTATAGCCTCACTTTCTTGAAAATAAGTGTTTTAAATAATATTTAACAGTTATATTTTATTGGGACAATAATATAGTGAGCCACAGCTAATCTGAATGGATTGTTTTGGTAGAGAAAGGAAAACAGATAGACCAAGGACATTAAAGTCCTGTTATCTCAGTCAGCCCCATGCAGCTGGGATGAACCACCAAATCAAATACAATTATGAGAGGAAGGGGTTCATTGAAGTTTACAAGTCCAGGAGAAGTTCCATAATGGCAGAAGAAGCTGACCCACTTTCTCAGGACCACAAAGAGAGAAATATCAGCACCATGAGCAAGTACACTCCAGGAACCCCAGGCAGAGCTCTAGCACTCTGCATATCTTTGGCTGGAAGTTACCTAACCCAAAACTGATCCTAACCCAAACACACCTTAGTGATGGACCCTAGGCTCCACACACAGTGACATCAAGTTACAAGCTTGAAAAAAATTCCTGAATCAAACTACCACACCCATAGACCTTGCAAACCATGTATCTTAACTTGTGTCTTTTGTAGAAAGAATTTATACCCCGAATCTGGTTTTCAACAGACATACAATATCTTATTCCAGCATGAGTAGCAAACATTGAATAATGATGGTGAAAATTCTTTCTTTCTACCATATGCTACCATTTTGCCTAAATTTGTTCAAATGTTCATGTTTTCAAGAGACTAAAGTAAGGTAATTTTATCATTATAATTCTAAAGAGGCTAGTATGAAGGAAATAGGAGGTCTTATAATCATGTAAGCTCAAATCAACAATGTAGGAATTGTGCAAATGGTCTTTATTTCTAAGCAAACCAAACCTTAGATCAAAATCCCCAAAAGTTTTTTTTATGTTATGATTTCTGAACATATGTTCATATAGAATTTTACTTTGATACTTATTATCACATTTTTTTCTTCTTTGTCCTTCATAATTTGTTTATTTATTTATTTAGTTAGTTAGTTAGTGTTGATGGAGTTTAAGTCCAAGTCTTCCCACAAGTGAACATATTGACAACTAAACTACTTATCCAGGTCATATCATATTATTTGTACATTTCTTGCCATTTGACTAATTTTATACTTATTTTAACTTTTTAAAAAGTGTGTGCACTAGATGGTTGATTTCTATCAAAGATACTTTAAATGGCTGCGGAGATGGCTCACTGGGTGAACTGTTTGCTATATATGCATGATTTCAGATCCTCAGAATTCACAAAAATCTCAGTGTGCCTACAGCAAGATGAGTAGTGGAGACAGGAGAATCCCTGAAATCTCACAGGTCACAGGTCAGTTTACCTGGCTACTTCAGCAGTAAACAACAAGAGACCCTCCTCAAGCAAAGGAGTAGATGAAGGCTGACACCTAAAGTTGTCCTCTGACATCTTCATGTGATCTATGACATGCTACCCCCCAACATGCTTATACATTCACACTCTCACACAATCGAACTATACAATATAAAGCCTCAGAGTCTTGTTATTCTTCCCATTTTAGTGTTTACAACTCTCGCTGTGTAGAAGACTCAGAGCACAACCTCTAGTCTAGAAGATCAAGATTGGTGGCCCTTGCTTCTTCCTCTTGACGTGAGACAGGCTTAGTGTACCATTAGAACCTCAAGTCCTTTATTTGTGAAATAAGGTCAATGCTAGTGCTTATAAGAAGTACAAGAACTGTTATATGGAATATCTAGCTACTTGCCCAATACTATTTACGAACTCAAATGAGTCCACAATGAATTGCAGAGATTTTAAGGTATAACTACACTCTGCAGCCTTTGGCAAAATATTGTATAGTTCCTATGAATACAGACATACAGCAAAGGAAAATAAAATAGCATGAGATTATGATATAATAATAAGTACAAGGAATCTCTAAACTCTATGTAAAGATATAGAAGGAAATTTAGAATATCTGACAGGGATACTTATGAAATATTCTTGAACCTTATTTTTAGTTTCAAAAACCCTAATATCTGTCTTTGACACAGATTAAATTCTTAAGTGATATTGTCAACTTTTTACTTTTATTCTTTCAGTATTCAAAATAAATATCTATTTGAAAACCGTATTTAAAAAATAATTTCCAAGCCAGGCATGGTGGTTCATACCTTTAATCCTAGTACTTGGGAGGCAAAGATAGGAGGATCTCAGTGAGTTCAAGGCCACCCTGAAACTACATATGAATTCCTAGTCATTCTTGGGTAGAGTAAGACTCTACCTCAAACACACACACACACAAACTAAAACAAAATAAAATAATTTATTTATATTTAAATATATCTATCATTTTATTTAGGACAATTAATATCATGCCAATCATATTTAATAATTCTATATAATTTATTCAACTTTCCTAGTCCAGTTAACTTTTTATGGATCCAGTAATAGTGTCTTATGATTATATCTTCAATATGCAAAAGAGGCAAACTGGAAACTCTTCTCTCATAATTTTTTAGGAACCATTTTTATTTAGAATAACTCGGTAATGAGTGTTTTCACAAAATATTTTATGTGTTTTATTTTTAAAGTGGAATTATTATTATTTTTGTTGCTTAAATTAAAAAAATGTAGAAGGTAGATTTTATTTTTCAAAGAATATAATTTTAAAAATAATATATTTATCATATGTATTATATCGTATTTGTGATATATACATTATTTATCTAAATGCATAGGTTAATTTTTATGTGTTAAATGCTTTGTTCTAGGTAATATAAAAATATTAAGGTCAATAGTATTGTTTAAAATTTGTGTGGTTTTGATTGAGTGATTTTGATAATTGCGAGCTATTGAAATAGTTCAGTAATCATATCACAAACTTGATTCAATTGATCTAGTTTTCAGCAATTTGCCACTGCGTCCTGATATTTCAACTTATCAGCTTGTTATCTCTGAAGATACTTCTCCTTCTATAGAAAGTGGAAAATGTTGCACATTATTATTATGACACTGTCACATAAATGCTGAAATGAGATTCTACCCAGAACCTACTGAGAGCGCAATACTAAAATAGACTTAAAACATACCTACCACTGTTCAGGAAATTTTGCAGAAGAGGGGGTAGAAAGACTGTGAGAAACACAAGTGAAAGGGAATATCCAGAAGCATTGCCCCCTCCTCCCCTTACAATGACTGACTGATGCTCCCAAATCTCATTACCCACAAGCCTGGGAGGAATACCAGCAATCCCCCTGAGGAGGGCCCTTAACAGAATCGGGCCTGGGAGGAGGTAAATCATGGTACTAAAATATGTTGTATCCATACAACTTTCTACTCAACAACAGCAACAAAAAAATGCCAGCCAGAGCATGTCTTATTACTATAACAATATTTGTTGATAAATAATTGTTACAAACACTTGCATATGCATATATGTAAACTTACATCGTCCTGAGCCCTAGCACATGCATTGGCCTGCCATATGAAACACACTTTACTGCAGATGTTAGTCCAGAATTTTCCAGTGTCAGTGTGGTATATACTACACATGTGTTTCATTTGTTTAACTTGTATATGTAGCACTAGTTACATCCAGCATATTGCTTTTCATATAATATTGTCATAGACAAAGTGTATGATGAGAGCATTAATGATGTACCCTGTTCAAAAACTAAAGAATTGTCCAGAATGGTTGAAGGAAGAATCATTTCCTATTTAGGCCACCTTTGTGTACAAGCTCTCATATAAAAGGAATATAAGAACTCTCGTTTCAAGATGCCTTTAAACATTTATTTCACGAACTTGCCTACCATGATTATTTTAGCTGAACAGTTTTTATGTTTATTCATATTCTTTTGCAACAAGGATCACTTAAGCACATTTTATGAAATACTTTTATTTAATTGCATAAAAACATCAATGATAAACCACATCAGAAAAGCTATTTGTAAGGTCTATAAGAAATATTTACGTAATACTTTCCCATAGTTCATTCTCATTATTTATCCACACAGTTCTTATAATTCATCTGATCAGTGATTCACATGCAAAAGATGTTACATAATTATTTTATTCTTTCATTATAAAATGTTGTCTTTGGAATTGCATTTAACAGAATTCTTCACTTTTATTAACAAATATTTGTTATTACATTTTTCTGCTCATGTTTCTACTAAAAGACATGTTTTCAACTCTCATGAGAACATCATAACCCTACAAGTTTGATAGTTTCAAAATAAAATGATATATTTGGGTAGTATTTATCCTAATATAAATTTTATATCTCATAATATCTATCTGTATAAAATACTATAAGTGCTGGAAACATTTGGACAAATAATTATGAAAATAAAATAATTACGTACAAATCATTATCAATTTTAAAATTGCTCTATAGTTATCAAATACCAAGTGTTTATATATGTAGCAGACAGCTTCAAGTTTGCTGAGATGAACTTCCAGACCAGGCGCAGTTATGGAGGAAGGGATTTATTGAAGCTTACAGATCCAGGGGAAGTTCCATAAAAGCAGAAGAACCTGGCCTGCCTTCACAGGCCCAAGCAGAGAGAGAGAGTACCAGCCTAAAGGTCAAAAGCCAGAGCACACTTCAGGAACTCCAGCTAGGCACACTTTGCATATCTTTAGATTGAAATCTAAAACCCACCACCACACCTGAAGATCCACACAATGGCATTGCCTCCAGCCAGATGGCTAGAGATGCAAACTACAAAGAAATAAACAACTGAATATATTGGGGGCCATCTATTCTATTCAAACCACCACATTCCGCCCCTGGCCCCCAATAGATTTATAACCATCACACATTATAAATTGTACTCAGTTCAATTTCAAAGGTCCCCACAGTCTTGACCAACTTAAGATATGAAGACCTGTAAAATCAAACAAGTTAAACACTTCTAACATATAAAGGCACAGAGTAAACATTTTCAACGGGTATAAGGCACAGCAAGGAGAGACTAAAACAATGCAAACTCAACCACCAGCAAACAAACATCAAACTTCTGCAGTTCAAGTTCAATATACCCAGAGACTAACAGTCTCCAGACTTTTCAATTCCGCCCCTCCAGCTGGACAGAGTACCCGGGGAACACTTCCATCCCAGTCCAACAGTGCACTCTTTGGTAGCCCTCGCACAGTCCTGGTATATACATCTTCAGGTCTTCATGCAAACCATGGTCCATCTTCCAAAGGCTCTTTCAGCCTATCAGGGCATCATGCCCTGCCTCATGCCGCATCTCAGCAGCAGCTCCTGGAACCATGTGCAATTCATGACCACTCTTCACATTTTCCAAAGGCTCTTTCAGCCTATCAGGGCATCAGGCCCTACCTCATGCTGCATCTCAGCAGCCGCTCCTGGAAGCATGTGCAATTCACGGCCACTCCATGCATTTTTCATGCTTCTGAAACCAATACCAGGTGTGCAGGACACAGCCATATTCTTAATTCAGGGACGAAACAAATCATAGCCTTGAAGAGCAGGTTCCTTCTCCAGTCAACTCTTTCCAAAAGTGTTTGCATTTCTATGATAGTCTTTCCTCAGGCATCCTTTCCATTGTTTTAATGTAAAGCAGTTGGAACATCTTCCTTAAGATTGCTAATGTATTTGACAATAGCAGGTTCAGTAACCTAAAACCAGTCTCAGTGCCTGTAATTTTAACTTGCTTGAGGTTTTCCAGTTTAAAACTTAAATCTCTCAGTCCAATATCTTCAGCCAAGCACATCAGTCCATTACAAATTTAACCTTGATCAAACAATCTGGGCCTGGGCAGCAGGACGCAGCCAGCCCTTATGCCAGTAGCCCAGTTCCAACAAAGTCCTCTGCAGTCTTTCCTTCCCCTTAGAAAGCTCATAAACCAAGCCTTGAAGTTCAATGCTATCTGCACTTAGCATTCTCAGACTCTCATCAGAATAGTCCATAAAACTTGGCTTACCACTCCAGATGACATCTTCAGTTGCAAGCACCAAGTCCATGCCTATTCCTCCAAAACAAAGGTTCCACAAGATCAACATCCACATAGTAAGGTTCATCTCACCCCACTCCTGGTACCAAGTTCTGTAGCAGACAGCTTCAAGTTCGCTGAGATGAACTTCCAGACCAGGCGCAGTTATGGAGGAAGGGATTTATTGAAGCTTACAGATCCAGGGGAAGTTCCATAAAAGCAGAAGAACCTGGCCTGCCTTCACAGGCCGAAGCAGAGAGAGAGCAGTACAAGCCTAAAGGTCAAAAGCCAGAGCACACTTCAGGAACTCCAACTAGGCACACTTTGCATATCTTTAGATTGAAATCTAAAACCCACCACCACACCTGAAGATCCACACAATGGCATTGCCTCCAGCCAGATGGCTAGAGATGCAAACTACAAACAAATAAACAACTGAATATATTGGGGGCCATCTATTCTATTCAAACCACCACAATATAGATCTATGCATTTTGAAAACTAACCACTTTTGATTACTTTGATACTAGCATTATAGCTTACCAAGACCCTACCTCAAAAAGCCAAAAAAAGAAAAAGTTAAACAGCCTTAGCTGAAGAATTTTATAAAGGAGTGTGAATTCACTTTTATCTCCCTGTGCATCTTCTTGTTTCTCTGAGCAATAGTATCATGGAAATGTCCACTCAGATGATTGCCATGAAGGTTCTTTTAGTGTTAAATATTAGTGTTAGTACTTGTAAAGTGTTCTGAATTATGTCAAACATTTACTGAACAAAACCTACTTGACAACAAAACAGAAATAACCACCAACACCATCATAGCTGGGGACTTCAATACACCATTATCAATAATAGACAGATCATCCAAACAGAAACTCAACACGGAAGTAAGAGAGCTCAACAAAACCATAGATCACTTAGACCTAATGGACATCTACAGAGCTTTCCATCCCAAATCCACAGACTGCACATTCTTCTCAACAGCCCATGGAACATTCTCTAAAATAGACCATATACTGGGTCACAAAGACTGCCTCCACATATTTAGGAAGATTGACATAATTCCCTGCATGATATCAGATCACAATGCTATATTGCTAGAAATCAACAACAATAGACCCACCAAGAATCCCAACGGCACCTGGAAACTGAACAGCACACTTTTAAACAATAAATGTATAGTGGATGAAATAAAAAATGAAATTGCAAAATTTCTGGAATTGAATGACAATGACAACACATCATACCAAAACTTATGGGACACGATGAAGGTGGTCATCAGGGGAAAATTCATAGCACTCAATGCCTTCATAAAAAAGACAGAAGGTCCCAAATCAATAACCTAACCATCCACTTAAAGGCACTGGAAAAACAAGAAAAAGCCAACCCAAAGAGCTCCAGAAGGAAAGAAATAATTAAAATCAGAGCAGAAATCAATGAATTGGAAACAAAGGAAGCAATTAAGACAATTGACAAAACAAAGAGCTGGTTCTTTGAAAAAATAAACAAGATTGACAAACCCCTGGCCAATCTGATCAAGCAAAGAAAGGAGAAGCTTCAAATTAACAAAATTCAAAATGAAAAGGGAGAGATCACAACAGACATAAGTGAAATTGGGAGAATCATCAGGACTTATTTCAAAAACCTCTACTCCACAAAACTGGATAATGTGGAGGAGATCGATAAATTCATGGATGCATACCATCTACCAAATCTAAACACGGAGCAGATTAATCACCTCAATCAACCCATCACACTCATGGAGATTGAAAAAGTAATAAAAAACCTCCCAAAAAAGAAGAGTCCAGGACCAGATGGCTTCTCAGCTGAATTCTATCAAACCTTTATGGAAGAACTCAAACCAGTCTTCCTCAAACTGTGCCACCCAATTGGTGAACAGGGAAAGCTACCCAACTCCTTTTATGAAGCTAGCATCACCCTAATTTCAAAACCAGGCAGAGATGCCACAAGAAAAGAAAACTACCGGCCGATTTCCCTGATGAATTTAGATGCGAAGATCCTGAACAAAATCCTCGCAAACCGAATCCAACAACACATCAAAAGCATTATCCACCTTGACCAAGTGGGATTCCTCCCAGGAACATAGGGGTGGTTCAACATATGGAAATCTGCCAATGTAATACACCACATAAACAAGGTTAAACATAAAATCCACATGATCATTTCGATAGATGCAGAAAAGACCTTTGACAAGATACAACATCACTTCATGATCAAAACATTGGAGAGAATTGGCATGGTTGGTTCATATCTTAACCTAATAAAGGCAATATACAAATCTCCGAAGGCCCAAATAATACTTAATGGAGAGAGACTAGACGAATTCCCATTAAGATCAGGAACAAGACAGGGTTGTGCACTCTCACCTCTGCTTTTCAATATAGTACTGGAAGTCCTAGCTCAAGCAATAAGACAGGAGAAGGAAATAAAAGGGATACAATTTGGAAAGGAAGAAGTTAAGTTAGCTTTATTTGCTGATGACGTGATTATATATGTAAGAGACCCGAGAGACTCCATCCCAAAACTCCTGAAGGTGATTAACTCCTATATCAAAGTAGCAGGATACAAAATCAATGCATAAATCAATTTTCTATGATATTAGAATATTTATTTATTTATTCATTCATTCATTTATTTTGATTTTTCAAGGTTGAACTGAAATTCACTATGTAGTCTCAGACTGGCCTTGAACTCACAGCAGTCCTCCTGCCTCTATCTCCTGAGTGCTGAATCTGGCAATGATTTAATAGTTGAACAATAGTAAATGAAAATGCATACTAATCAAAAAGGAATGTATTTTCCATAACTATTTGTGTACATGTAAAGGGAAAATCTTACCCATTGTCACACAATTATTTATTTCAAAATTATAGTGGTTTGGATTATCATTTTATTTCTATCGTTAGTTTTTTTTTTTATAAAGTGAAACAAAAGAAACAAAAGACAGACATTTCTATAGAACAGTTTCCTAAGAAATTGTATAGCATAAAAGAAAATTTATAGCATAATACATAAGGGTATGCTGTAATATTATCTTCCAAATATTCCACTTTAATAAACAAGTAGGATTAAAAACAAAATGAAAACCTTTCTTTAATATGAATAGTCTACATCCTCAGGATACACAAACATGGGAATTCATTTTATTTGACCTACTTCCTCTCCATGGGTGATGATATGAAATATTTCTAACATATCAATGGAGATTTGATTAGCCAAATTAGTATGGCCTAGTTTCTTTCATTTTATACTTCTTTCCTTTGTTTGATTTTAAATGTAATATTCTGCCTGTTGCCTTATATAGACATAAGAGGTAACTTGGAAGAATCATTATCTCTGTAAGATAAATAAAGTAGACATTGCCATCAATTTACTAACCTGTTTAAAATAACATAGATAGTGTTGTCTCATGCTGGTAGGAATTTTTAAAATTTATTTATTTTTATTTAGTTATTTTTTATGGGAGAGAGAGAGAGCAAACAGATGTGCCAGGGCCTCTAGCCACTGAAAATGAACTCTAGATGCATGTACCACTATGTGCATCAGGCTTACATGGGATCTGAGGATTCAAGCCTTGGTCCTGAGGCTTCAAAGGTAGGCACCTTAACCGTTAAGCCATGTCTCCAGCCTGGAGATGGTTTGTCTATAAATATTTATTAAAATATTTACCTTTTACTCTGCAAAACTTTAGAATTAATGAACTTTCCGCTGAAGTAATGTAGCACACAATACTTTGTTGTAATATCCATGATTAGGAAGTTAATTTGAGTGTAATTTTCTTAATATGGTGCTTTTACAAAAAATATAACAAGGGATAGGCTATTTTGAAGGACTCTGGATAGTTACCTAAATTAAAGTGAACTTACTTTACAGATGTTTCTGCATGTGGAACAATTTTATCATTGAGGGAACAGTATTCTTTCTTTTTAAAATACACTCTCACACTGGATGTATTTTTTTTTGCCTTTACATGCATTCATAATAATTTCTTACCCATTCCTTTGTTAAAGGCACACTAGTGATATTTTCTATTTAATTTTTAGTACCTCCTGTAGAGTCCATGGTACAGCCTAGTGATTATCTGTTTTATCTAGCAAAGAAAATTGCCTCGATGTGAATAAATAGGAATTAGTTCATTAGCTGTTCTTAATTAATACAAATAAAACTGATGAACTCAGTGTTAAGTGTGCTGGTGCATACTCTCTGTTTCATCAGCAACACTCAGCATTTGTGATTTATTAAATAACTTTCTGTAAATAATAATTGAGTATTGAATATTAGTCAGAGGCATTGGCTAAGACCCAAAGGTGTTTTGGAGAACTGTACTATATTAGGGGAAATAAACTTCTGAAAAGTAATTATAAAATGATGATATGGAATGATAGATACATTGGAAATCATATAATGATATGTGTGACGTACTTTGTGGTATTTTATATCTGTAGCTTGATCTTGGAAGCTTACAATGGTACAGCAATCCTGTATTCATTCTAGTTCTACAATATAATAACTGAAGGTCTTTGCATAGCAGAACTTCTAAGTTCTGACAAAAGCATGATTTTCTTCTGAGAATGGAATAGCAATAAAATTATATTTGATTATTTTGTGGGTCCATAAGCTTCCACTTTCAATAAATTGTTCATACACATGTTAACATTTTTCATAGAAGTTTTTACTGCATTACCAACATGTATATTACATTGGATGATATTAAATACAGATAAATAGAATTGTCTATGCATTTTAAAACTAAATTTATTTTCCTGAAGATAATAGAGTAAAAATAAGAGTTGTGATTAGATTTGATGTCCATGGATACATAAGGTTGATACCCTTATTTCTCTACTATTTCTTCTGTGCACAATTCAGGACCCCACACAATGCTTCTGAAGATAGCCCTCAGTGGAATGGGCATGAAGGGGAGAGGAACCAAAGTAAAATCCACTGATATATGACCACTATGAAATATGTTCATATAGTGAAGTTCTCAATTAAAAAATGTTGTAGTGACCCAGTACTACTCCCCATTCTATATTTCCCTCACCTTCCACAAGTGAAACAGCCTGCCATGCCTCTTTCTTTACCTGGTGTGTGTGGTGATATGCCACAAATCTGCATTCCTGACTACTCTGGTCTATTTATTGTCTCTTTAGTTTAGGATAATATAGTGTCCTATTACTCAACAAAGAGTAATGCTAGCTGGGTGTGGTAGCACACACCTTTAATCCTAGCACTCAGGAGGCAGAGGAAGGAGGATCACCATGAGTTTGAGGCCACCCTGAGAATACAGGATGAATTCTAGGTCAGCCTGGACTAGAGTGAGACCCTACATCGGAAAACCAAAAAGGAAAAAAAAAAAAAAGAGTAATGCTAAAAAGTTGTTTCAGTGGTCTTCTATATTTCAGCTACATTCTCCTTTAGCTTCATGGTAGATTAATAGTCTAATTTCCCCTTGTGCTGAGGAAATTCTCCTGCTGGAAAGCAATCCAGAAATATGAAGAACCCAATGGCAAACTGACAGTCTTAGCTTCAAGTTCAGTAGAATCCATGATATATCTTTGGAGGACATCATTTTCCCTCAATAATAAAGACCATGAGGACAGAAGATCATAAAACTACAGAAACAGACATGGTGCAGAGCAATGCCACTTTCATGTCTCCCCTTGCTTTCTGGTCCCAAGACTCTTAGGAAATACTGCGCCATCTATGATAAAATTGTGTATCCAGTAGACCAGGCACACTGTCACACACCTTGAATCCCAGCACTAGGGAGGCTGAGGTAGAAGGATCACTGTAAGTTTGAGGCCAGCCTGAGAGTTCATGGTGAATTCCAAGTCAGCTTGTGCTATAGTGAAACTCTACCTCAAAATCACACACACACACACACACACACACACACACACACACACAAAATCCAAATGTGTATCTTGCATTAACATCTGTATACTAATGTTTTTGTCAGTTGATTTTAGGGAACTACCCTAAGGGTCCTAGGTACAGGTTGCAAGAGAGACAGGGCAGTATAGCATGAGGTAGTTGGTGGGATTTGGGTAAGTCCATGCCACTTTTTGAGCAATCAAGGTCTGTCCTTCCTGATTTCACATACACCACTTCCATTTGGTAGTGAGAAAGAGCCTTGACTTTATGGTTCGGTATGCCAGGTAACATTCTCCATGACAGGAACAAGGAAGTAGAAGTTCCAGCCCAAGCAGAGATAAAAAAAATCTTACATTCCTGGAGCTTTTTACTCTGCTGGGATTCTCAGTGGATTGGAAGATGTCTGTCCACATTGGTGATGGTAAATCTTTACTTAGGATGTTGATTCAAATCTCTCTCAAAAGCATCTTAAGAGACACAAATAATGTTTTACTGGCTACCTGAGAAGCTCACTGCCTTCCCTAGTGAAATCAAATAAATATTTTAGTGTTTAATCCCAGATAATCCCATAGAAAGAAATATGTAAGCATTTCTTTGGTTAGAGCTAGAGAAGTTTGGATACATATGGCCAACGAGTCATGATATTTCATCTGAGAAATTCCGGTTAGCATATTAAGACATACACTCATCTTTATTTATTTATTTTTTTTGGTTTTTCGAGGTAGGGTCTTGCTCTAGCTCAGGCTAACCTGGAATTCACTATGTAGTCTCAGGGTGGCCTTGAACTCATGGCGATCCTCCTACCTCTGCCTCCCGAGGGCTGGGATTAAAGGCGTGTGCCACCACGCCCGGCACACTCATCTTTAAATCACTAGTTCTGACTTTTTCTGCATCTACCAAATTTGCTTGGGCATATCCTGTTTAAGTCCATGAAAACTTCATTAGTTACAATGTTAAATTATGTCCATATTTTCTGTTAAATATATCCATTATATGAAAAACTAAAACAAAATGTACTTTAATTTCAGTGAAAAGTTATTATAAGCTGTAATTTTAAAATTTTTCAAGAACTTCAGAAAATAGTTAAATAGCAAATTTGGGTAGAGACAGTCTTGTTACTACATGGGCATTACATGAATTCTCACAATTCTTAAACATCACTGTTGACTGATGACCAAGCTGTTTTCATACACAATACACACCTTTGCAATATATTTATGTCATCTTATGTGATATATTATATGATATATTCTTACACATATTTGGTCATTCTTGTGATTGATATGCCTTCCCTATATGAACAATGAGAATATATATTCCAAGAAATATTAAAAATGCATTTTTACTTTTATATTTTTTAATTTTTGTTCATTTTTATTTATTTATTTGAGAGCAACAGACAGAGAGAGAAAGAGACAGATAGAGAGAGAGAATGGGAGCGCCAGGCCCTCCAGCCACTGCAAATGAACTCCAGACCCATACACCCCCTTGTGCATCTGGCTAACGTGGGTCCTGGGGAATCGAGCCTCAAACTGGGGTCCTTAGGCTTCACAGGCAAGCACTTAACCACTAAGCCATCTCTCCAGCCCTAAAAATGCATTTTTAAATAAAAACAAATTGCCTGAATTCTTAGGGAAAGAACTCTGAAAAACAGTACTGCAGGCAGTATGAATGCTTGCCCATGATTCCATGGGCATGTTGTATCTCTTAATCAAGCAGAACTATTGGTAGATAGAATCAGTTATGGAAAAGAACAGTTTCATCCAGTTTAAACTTAGGAGTCTGCATCACAACTCAGTAGTCATATAACTGGGTTTTACATCGTACCATGAAGAAAGTCCATTGTGCAAGAAGAACCTTTTACAGTTTGTAATGGCTATTGAGGTGGGTCATTCTTTCCCCACACTTACCCTTATAACAAAATCTTATTTCATAAACCTTCCTATATAGCACCTTAATAAGAAATAGGCTGTAAATAAAAGCATGGCACATATTTACTTAAACATTTTTAAGTTTAAAGTTCTTAACTTGAAACTTGTATCTATTTACATTTTAAGACAATAGATCACCCTTGGGGGAGAAGACTGCCTATGTATTGCTCTGTGTCTTCTAGAGGAAGTTCTGGTAATATAAGAAGATAAACTATAAAGAACAAAGACAGTGAAGAAGAATAAAACTTTTTTGGTAAAAAAAAAAAATCCTTTAAATTAACAAAATTTGTTTGCATTAACAACATACAGGATGATAGTTTGATTTCCATCAAGCTTAAACATAATTCTCTCTTCATAAACGTGTCACTGGACTTACAGTGCAATAATATTTACTACAGTCACTGTTCTACATACTGGATTTCTGGAATGAACCATCCTGTGTAAATGAACTTTTGTCCTCTGAAAATTTTCTCTCCATTCCTGCTTCACATGCACACTTTTCTCCAAGCCCCTGGTCATTTTATTCTTCTCTCTTTCCTATGAGTTGCACTGTTTTTATGACTTCCACATATAAGAAAAGTCATGTGGCCTTTTAATTTCTGTGCTTGTCTTATCTTTTTACTAAGTTTATTGTATTCTGTGGTGGTTTGAAACAGGTATCACTTGTAAATTCATTTGCTTTGAATACTTGCATTGTAGCTGGTAACAATTTGGGAGGTGGAGCTTTGATGTTTATTAGCCCCTAGCTTGCCAGGGTTAACTGGTTCAAACTCCTGCTGCTCTTATCCACCCAACAGTGGCAAGGAGGTAATGTCTAGCCTCTGATCTATCATCTTTTCCCTTGCTATAATGAAGCTTCCCTTAAAGACTATTAACCAAAATAAATCCTTTCCTTCCATCAGCTGCTCCTGGTCAGGTATTTTGTGTGTGTTTTGTTTTTGATTTTGAGGTAGAACCTTGCTCTAACCAAAGCTGACCTGCAATTCACTATGTAGCCCTGATCATGGTGGCCTTGAACTCATGCAGGTCCTCCTATCTCTGCCTCCCAAGTGCTAGGATTAATGGGCACACTACCTCACCTGGCTTGGTCAGGTGCTTTGTGCCAGCAAGAAGAAGGTAACTGCAGCACACTCCAAGTTTATCTTTTTTGTTGTAAATATCAGAATGCCCCTTGGTATTTTGGCTGGCATATCCTGTATATAGACCACATTTTTTCCATTATTGATACAATAGTAGATATTTACATTGTTTCCATATCATGAATAGGTAAATAATGCTGTATAAAAAAATACATGGAATACAGATGTCTAGTCTATATTCTGATATCATGACCTTTGTCTTTATATACAGAAGAGAAATTGCTGGATGAAAACGCAGTTTAATTTTAATTTTTTCAGGAAATGAATTCCATAGTGGTAGTTTTAACTTTCATGTCTATAAGTGTTACTCACTTTTTGAGAATCCAAATGTTGGTTCTTTAAGCTTCTTGAAATAGATCCATTAACCACAATACAGATCATTAGTGGAAGGGGATATGATATTTAGTGGACATTGAAAGACAAGATCCCACAGTAAAGTACTATGATAATTTCCCTCATACAAGCATTTGAAGGACATGAGATCATTTAAATTCTTAGGATGGACATTAGAGGAATAAAACCAATAGAATGAGTATATATTACAAAAGGGATTAATTCATTAGGTTGGCTTACATGATAGGGGTTGGATAGTCCAACATCTGCACACTGAAGAGTCTGAGAACCCAATAGCTGCTTGGTTCACAAGGTTGGATGGTTCAGCAGACCCAACCTGGAGGATTCCTGGAAATCAGCTTGTCTTCAGTCTGTGTTGGAAGGTACATGAAGCACGTTCCCAATATCAGGGAAGGATAGCAACAAATCACCATCAAGGAATAAGGACTGTCAGGTAGTAAGCACAGTGTATTCCTAGAAATTCTGCACTTATAGACTGACAACTGAAAGGGCTTTCCATTCTGGTTGTCTTCCTCCCTCAGTTAATCCTTCCTAGAAATGTTCTCACAGACCTATTTTGTGATTACTGATATAATCAAGTTGACAAGAGAAAAACTGTCCTGAGAGGACTAGATACAATGGTAAATGTCTGGAAGAGCAATAACTTACAGAAAGATACTATTATGCCTTCAAGAATTTTGTCGTCCTCTTCCTGCTGGGTTGATTTGGCCACTTGCATGGGTTGTCATGAGAATTGTTTGCTCTAATGGCACTGGTTGTTGGATAATTTACTGTGGAGATCTATTACAAGCAGATGATAATGAAACTTGAAGGCGACTAGTGCTCAAGGTGGCAGTTGTGTGAGTTGGGACCCATCTAATGATGCTGGATCTGTCATGCGTTTTACAAAAAGCCATCTTCTTAATGCAAACCAGGCATTCTTATGCATAAGCTCATCATGTTTCAGGAACTGGAAGCAGTAGGGTAGACTGGGGGAATTGAGAAAAAAAAAATTGCCTGACATGGTGGAGATACTACCACGAGTAGACAAAATTCCTGTCTCAACACCCATCTGATAGTTAGTATCTTAGGAATTTTTGATAATGTTCATTTTAACATGCATGAGATAACATCTGTATCTTTAAATTTCCTGATGACAAATCAATTCTCTTTTAAATTGCTTATAAATTCTCTATAAACAATACATGTGAGGAACTCTGTTACTCAGCCACCATGGACCGTCTGTTTCTCACTTATGCCACAGAATGATATGGAAACTTTGTGAAATTGGTCCATGTTGCAGTATATGGTTAAAAATTATAGAACCATTTCAAAATGTACAAAAACTTTTAAATCATCACAATCTAATCATAGAAAGTACATCTGATAATGCATATTACTCTGAATGTACAATTATTCTGTCATTTTCTATGGAAGACAATTTCCTGTAAGATCCCCCTTTAAATGAAAATCAATAAATCATATTCTAAAATCCTGAGAAACGTGCCATTTCTTGAAAGAGGATTAGTAAGAGGACTTAGCTTGCGTTTCAAAGAATTATTTCTTTTATTAATTACTGAATTTTTTATAAGCTGATTCAAATATGACAGGGAACTGTACCAAAGTTCTATCAATGTACATTTTCCCTCAAATATGTTTGCAGAAATAGAAGATGAAACAGAGAATATATAAAATGACATGTCCATACTACATTTATTTTTTATATAATTCATCAATGTGTCCATTCATTGCACTGAATTTCTATTCATCTAATCAAAAATGTCAGGAAATGGCCTGCAATGTCCTAATGATGAATTAAAATAGAACACAAAGACTTCCTTTGAATGAAGATTCATATATTTGAGAGTAAAATTTGAACATCTGGAAACAGCTGAAGAGATAGTGTTGAAGAGCTTCCCAAGCAATGCTCACCTTCTTCATTTATAGACAATCACCAGATCTCTCAGAAATTTATTTTTTTGGATTCTGATTGTCATTATATGTTTGTGTGTGCCATCCTTGAATATGGACTGTTACTTTGTTTCTTTTAAATCTACCCACATGTACTTTTATTCTTGTTGCTTCTGTCATACAAGTGTATTTGTTATGTTGATTATTTTCTCAATTAATTATTTTTTATTATTTTTCTGTTCCATTGAAATGAGTCATTCCATAATGTTGTTTAAATAATTGACCTCCAAGATACTTTTAATGCTTTAAATAGTACATTTTTAGTTCACAAGGTTCTAGCTTACATTTTATGAGTGAATATATTACAATTAGGATTGGAAAACTATTTTTTTGCTTTTTTGTATTTATTTTATATAAATTTATTTTTTAAGTTGAAGTTTTGTATGGATACAGCAAGTGTTGGTATCATCATTCCCCCTCTCCATGTTCCCACTCCACTGAGGGCCCTCTTTAGTGGGATTGCTGATCTTCAGCATTGAGTTATGGGTTATGAGCTGTGAGAGCAGGAGCAGGATGGGGTGGTAGTAACTCTGGCTAGTCTCTACCACCCTGTGGTTCTTGAATTCTTTTTTCCCCCTCTTCCACAAAATTCCCTGAGCATTGGCAGGTATGATTTAAGACTGCATTTGTGTTGAGCTCTCAGCAGCTTCCGGATTTTTGCTTTGGTGTATTTCATGTATCTTCATTGTCTGTCTCCATCACCCCTGGCTCAGGTTGTCAAACTCACCATAGAAGCAGCATTCTTGCTCGTCTTGTCAATACTTTGATGTTTTCATTTGGGCCCTAGCTGCTGCTAGGAATGGTTCACCTACTGACATGGAGTCAGTGATCCTTGTCCTGTTGATAGATATTGGTTGTCCTTGGTTTTCATTGCTTTCTGAGAAAGAAAAACAGGTTCTCCAATAGAAAGTGAGATCATAACAGGTTAAAGGATATAAGCATTGTTAATTTAGAGAAATTTTGATGGATATAGTTTCACTTTTGGCCAAAGACTAGTGGAAACTTTTCATTGATCTACATAGGATTCTGGCTTGGTTTCCAGTTCTAGCTATGGTTTCCTTTCCACTGTGATGGATCTCTTAGCCAATCAGAAAGCCGCTGGTTACCTACATAGGGTGGGTGCCACTATTGTACAGGTATGTACATCTTGTCAGAATGGTCATTTACATATAGTCAGGTTCCCTGTTTGCTCACAGCATTGTTGGCCATTTTCACGTAGCATCTCATGTCATGATTTTCAGTACTATATGGCCTAACCATCTGGGAGCCAACCTCCTCAGCAGCATGCATTATCTTTAGCAATAAGGTCTTACCTTTCCTCTTAGGCAGGTAATCAAGGGCTTTGACAGAAGTCTATCTTGTTTAGGGAACCTCATAGTCTCTAAGATCAATAGCTCAACATGGGCTATAACCCATTTCTGATAGTGAAATTTACTAGCTAGGGCCAGATATTTTAGGGATAGGCTTCATCCCACCTTCTCCTGAGCCTATCTTAACATACGATCCCTCCACGCTCCTACTGAGTGTTATATCTTTAAGTCTGCTCTCCAAGAGGAAGGTTTCTATGGTACACATTCATTTCGGATTTAGTTTTATGTATGTCCACCTTCCACCCCTTTCACCTTACCACAATCCCTTCCATCCCCCTTATCTGGTCCTCAAGTTGTTTGTAGGGTATGATAGCAAGAGAAGTACTTGGGAGGCAGAGGTAGAAGGATCACCTTGAGTTCAAGGCCAACATGAGACTACATAGTGAATTTCAGGTCAGCCTGAGCAACAGAAAAAGCCTACCTGTAAAACCAACCAAACAAGCAAACAAAAAAAGAAGTTGGAAAAAGATTTAACACTTCATTCCTCATGTCACACTGCAGTACCAGATTAAATCATCAGTATTAGGGATAGGGTAGAAAGAAACAGAAAGATTGCTCTAGTTTTTTTTTTTTTAATTTTTAATTTTATTTATTTATTTATTTGAAAGTGACAGACAGAGAAAGAGGCAGAAAGAGAGAGGGAGAGAGAATGGGCGTGCCAGGGCCTACAGCCACTGCAAACGAACTCCAGACGTGTGCGCCCCCTTGTGCATCTGGCTAACGTAGGTTCTGGGGAATCAAGCCTCGAACCGGGGTCCTCAGGCTTCACAGGCAAGTGCTTAACCGCTGAGCCATCTCCCCAGCCCTAGTTTTTTTTTTTTTCTCAATGTGTGTTATGATTTTTTCTAATTTCACTGAGTAAATGGTTACTTTAACTTTGTCACAAGTCAGGGTTCAATAAAGTTGCATATCTTGTAGCCATTCAAGTTTTTTTTTTTTCTTTGATCCTGAATTTAATTAGCTTAAACATGTATCTGAACACCTGTGCACACTATGGCAAATTAAATGAGTTGTAGAAGGATATCTTTGTTCAGGCTTGAAAAACATAGGAGAAAGGAAATTAGGCTGTGGTTTTGCATTTTGTCCCCAAATTTCTATGGAATATGCTAATATTATTGATTATTTATGATATATTATAGTTATTAAGTCAGTAAACTAGTTTTATGCACTATTTTAACAGCAAGCTTTAGGCCTGATTGTTATAATCAGGAAATTTGAAAACAAGAATTAAATGAATTACATATGTTCAAAAGTGTCAGAAATATCTGTAAGTCATTTCATGATGTAAGGCTATAGAAAGTGATATTTATTCAGAACTGATGTACTCATTAGGCAAACAAAAGCCTTAAACAGGACCTGTTGGGGCTGGGGAGATGGCTAAGTCAGTAATGTGACTGCTGTGAAAACAGAGGACTTGAGTTCAAGCCCTAGAATTTACATTTTAAAAAGTTGGTGTAAATCTGTAACCCCAGTAGTGGAGAGTGCCCCCTGTAACTCAATGAAAAGAATATCTAGATAATTATTGAACTTCCGACAACTGAGATACTTTGTCTCAAGAAAAGATCAATGTACACGTAAGTGCACCCCCACACACATAGATATCTGTACTTCCACATGTATACACACAAAAATAAAGGATGCTGTTCTTGCACTGACATTAATAGCTTTAATTTCAGAAGCGTGTGATGAAGTCTGCTTATTTATCTATCAAAATATTTCATTTCAGGCTGAAGAGATGGCTTAGAGGTTAAAGTGCTTGTTGCAAAACCAAAGGACTCAGGTTCAATTCCCCAGGAGCCGTGTAAGCCAAATGCACAAGAGGGCACGTGTCTAGAGTTAGTTTGTAGTGGCTGGAGGCCCTGTCATGCCCATTTTTTTCTTTCTCCCTCCTTCACTCTCTTAAAAATAATAAATGCTTTTAAAAAACTTTAAAAAAATCATCCCATTAAAATATAAATACATGATGTATTTAATGTTGGCTCTATAGTCATTCGGAAGAAACTTAGAGAAAGCAAGACTGTAGAGCTCAGGTATCTACCAAGTGAAGCCTGAAACACCCCCGCACCAGGAACTGGATTAGCCACACTAAGGAAATTATAACTAAGGTCCCATAGGGCTGGCTCCAGCAGCACTTTTGTTTGGAGGAGCTATCAAATCAAAATAATTAATATTTACTTCTTAGGTAAAGGGCCTGTTATCAGAGAAAAAACATGCATTTTTGTCTTTAAACTACATGGTATACAAGTCCACCAGAGTTCCTTGGGCTACTGAACACAAAATTAAAAAAAAAAGAATTCTGAAACAGAAGTAATGCCTCTACCAAACTCAGAGCAAAATCAGTGTTAACTCACTGGAAATAGATTGTTCATCCATATGTTTCATTTTTAACTGTCATGTGTGTGTGAATGTGTATATGTGCTTGTCAACTATATATTCCTTTCAAGATAATTCCATCAGAAAGATTTACTCCTCAATTCTAAAAAAAAGAGAAGCCGGGCATGGTGGCACACACCTTTAATCCCAGCACTCAGGAGGCAGAGGTAGAAGGATCGCCATGAGTTCGAGGCCACCCTGAGATTACGTAGTGAGTTCCAGGTCAGCCTGGGCTAGAGTGAGACCCTACCTCAAAAAAAAAAAAAAAAAAAAAAAAAAGAAAGAAAAAAATGACTAGAGTATTACAAAGTTACTTTTGTTCTCTAGGTTGTGCACTGCATTCTCAGTTTTTCTTTGCCCAAACAAATTTATTCTTACATTATTGTAGTAATAAATATGTTCCAGTCTTACAAAATATAGGGAGTGAATTAAATGTTAAAATTCTGTATGAGGGCTGGAGAGATGGCTTAGTGGTTAAGCGCTTGCCTGTGAAGCCTAAGGACCCTGGTTCAAGACTCGACACCCCAGGACCCACGTTAGCCAGATCCACAAGGGGGCGCACATGTCTGGAGTTCGTTTGCAGTGGCTGGAGGCCCTGGTGTACCCATTCTCTCTCCCTCCCTCTATCTGCCTCTTTCTCTCTCTGTCTGTCACTCTGAAATAAATAAATAAAAATAACAAAAAAATTCAAAAAAAATTCTGTCTGATACAAAATAATAAATTCTAAACATATAATAATATAGCATTTTAAATATTTGATATCAAATTGAGTGATATTTTATTCAAAGTTACCACTTTGAAAGCAGTTTTGAATTAATTGGCATTTACTTGTTCTAAAAACACCATTGTTGATAAAAAAAAAAAAAAAAGAAACACTGCTCAATTATATGAAGAAGGAGGGACTGGAGACATAGCTCAGTGGATAAAGCACTTACCATGATAACATAAGGACCAGGTTTGGATTCTGAGCACCCATGTAAAAAATCCAGATCCTTTACCCTGTGTCTACAATCCCAAAACACCTAGGGCAAAACAGCTAGACCAGAGGTGAAGAAGATTGGAGAATCCAAGATTGGCATGACAGCTAGCCTGGTGTTCGGAGTGGGGAACAACAAACACACCAAGTGTCAGACAATATGGAAGGGGAGGACTGACAGCCAAGGTTGTACTCTAACCTCCACATGTATGTTCTGCCATGTGAACACCCCCATTGGCACACAGCACACCACATGCACACACACACACTGGGCGGGTATTCACTCAGATGGTTTATAAGGATCACTTTATATGGATCAAACATCCAAAACATCATCAGACTCAGGTGTATAAGGGAGAAAACTGGTTGGTGGGCTCAAGAGGTTGAAACAGGAAGGGCCAGCCATCAGGTGTGCCAAGCTGGGGAAAGCCTGAAGAAGTAGGAGGAGCTGCTTGCCGCCATTTTTTTGGATGAGACTGGGTCAGACATGGATTTTTTAGTCTTGCCAGGGAAGACAAATTGGCATCTATGTTTTCTGTGGTTCTCAGTCTTGGCAGAGTATCTATTTAAAAAGCTACCATGTTCCGATTCTCTGTAGTACTTTAAAATGTAAAGTGTTAGAGTCTTGCTATTGTTATTCACATTTTATCACTTACAATTCTCACACTGTATAGAAGACTCAGTATAATTTGTAAACCAAGACACCTGGTTTTGATTGCCCACTGTTCTGCCTACTGACTATGTGACAGGATTACTGTTCCAATGTTTTATAACAAATTCCTCTGAGTTGAAATATCCCCACCTGGAAAGAGAAGGGAGTCAATAGGTCAATAAATCTGGGAAAACTGAAACATATAATGTCACCAAATAGGAGCAGTAAACAACTGAGGGACAGACTCTGATCAATGTTGTGAAGGAATTCTCTCTGAATTGAAGCATTCTCTCTTCAGGAAAGGAGGGTGTCAAGAAGTCATGAATTCTGGAAGAGATAAATTTAAAAGATTCCCCCCCCCCCCAATGTTATGAAAAGTTGTTTATATAACTGAATGGGAAAGAGACTCTACCACTTGCCCTGCAGAGCTGCCTATAAGTCATATATTGCGCTGGAGACTTTAGGACCAGCATTGTTAACTTCAATTTGTGCAGTATACTTGAAATATGCTCCTGAGTCTTTACCTATGATAGGGTGGGTTTTTTGATTTGACTTTTGATTATGAACTGCAGTTTAGTCTACCCATGCTCCTGTAAGCAACCTCTCACTCTAAAGTCCAGACAGTTTGGAGAATGAAGCTGTGAACAAGAGAACCTGCCTAAAATCAGGTTGAAAGTGTGAGGACTGACACCCCAAAGTTGTTCTCTGACTTTCACAGGTGCATTGTAGCTCATGTATGCCCCATACATAATACACCTACACATATATCAAAATAAATAGATGAGCAAATAAATAAATGACAAAAAAAAGAGGGAATTTTTTGGAGCTTTGCCTGAGTTTGCTTTTGTAGGAAAGCCAGTGGCATTTGTTCAGACTAGCCTTCATGTTGGAGAACAATAACAACCAGTTTGGAGAAGTATCACACAAACTGGTTTAAACCTATACCGATCTAGAATCTAGAACAAGTCATAGACAACGATAATTTATTTATGTAACATGACTCACTTTAATAATTTTGTAGAGAACAATGCAAAGATCATTTTATTTTTGTAACATGACTCACATTAATAATTTTGTATGAAGGAAATGCCAGAACACATTATTTCTTTACATTTACCAAAATACCTGCATATATTATTAAGAAATTTTGTTTGTCTTCATTGTTTCAGAAAATCTAATAAGCAATAAAAGATATGTAAATGGTAAGAAACAAAAATGTTGATCATCTACAAAGGTAGTGCATTCGGTTGATTTGTAAGTAGGTAAACAAGTTTCTGCCTGGGAAGTCCTGTTTTCCAGTTCTCCACATATCCTACTTTGAACTTTTTTTTTTTTTTTTTTTGAGTTAGGGTCTTACTCTAACTCAGGCTGATCTGGAATTTACTATGCAGTCTCAGGGTGGCCTTGAACTCATGGCGATCCTCCTACCCCTGCCTCCCAAGTGCTGGGATTAAAGACGTGTGCCACCACGCCAGGCACCTTTAAACGTTTTATAGAAGAGTAGAAGTTTCTCCAGAACTCCCAGTATTTTGATTTGAATTTCTGAATTCAACATCTAAAAATAATATTTTTTGATTAGCCTACTCTTTCTTTAAATAGAGGGAGATAACAAGCATTAGCTTCACTTACTTGTCAATAACTAATTCTGATGTTGGACTTTAACTTGGTTCAATCTAAGGTAATGCTATCCAATTTTGCATTAGCAGATTTACATGAAATATTTTGAGATAGCTTCTGAATTGGAGATTTCATTTGTGAAAAGATCAGATATTTTATTTTCTAGTTTTTTTTGTTTTATCTTGGGTATATTTTTCTGGTTTTGATGTTAAACCACCGTTAGCCTCAAACTCAAGATCTTCTAGTCTTTATCTCCTGAGTTCTGCAATTGCAGGAATGTGCCATGGTGCCCAATCAATATGCCTACTTTCATATTAAAGCTTCTAATAGCACATTAGTGCCAACCATGCCAAAACAAAAATAAACAGAAAACATACTCCCACACAAAATCACATATATAGTAAATGTGTGGAAGACCAGCCACAGTTGGAATAAGCTTAAGTAAAATTTGGATCATAAAATATCTATAAACTAGCAGTTATATGATAGGAAGGGCCACAAAAAAAATCAAGTTGCTGTGCTTAACCTCTTATTTTTATCTACAATAGCAACCTTACAGCCCTTCATTTATATCAGATTTGTAAAAGGCAGGTTCCAGGTCAGAATCAGCCAGGGAATAGTGCAGGGGGAATTCAGCTTTACTCTTGCTTTCATTTGCATGAACCAGCCAAGAAGCACAGCTAAGGTAAGTGTTATATGAAGAGATGAGCTCAGCTTTTCCATGCCCACTTAGTTTCTCACCAGGGGCAATAATTAATGCATTGAAAAGCATAGCTCTTATACAAGGCTCCTGGTTCCAGTATTCTAAAAGAGAGGAAGAGCCATTCCTTAACCTAGAGTTTGCAAACAACCTTCAATGACAATCACCAACACTAAAACCTTAATTCTAGTTTTTCATTATCACCATTTTGCCATCACAAATATACAAATAAATTCATTCTTCCTACATATTCCTAACATTGTCTTCCTATGAAAAATTTGATTTCCTTTTACTGAAGTTATGTTCAGTGAAAATCTGTGCTACTCAGAGAATTATTCCATTACTGTATTATTTATGTCAAGGAAAATGAATTTGTTCTTTAATGTAAGCCTATATGTTTAAGTGGCCATTTCACTATTAGGAATAATTGCTATTTTGGGCACCATTTTGACCAACCTTTACAGAGGTTGCTAATTAATTTCATTTCTATCTCCTAAGATAAGAATATTTCCATTTAATGTACCTTAGAAGCTTGTCAAGCAGATGAAATTTTAAAATAAGAGTGGAGAGAGTATATGTCATTATCTGTGGAGGTGTTACACACTTTACAAGCAGAAAGAGAGAATAGAACAATATATTTCCTGTTTAACTGTTCTTTATATTTCTTCATGCTGACTTTAAAGCTTAAAACTTTGTGGCAGAGTTATTTTAAAGAAGCATTCAAGTTTGACTGATTTATAATTAATGACTATTATAAAAATTGTAACATTAAAAATCATCTCTGGCTAGAGAGATGGCTCAGCTGCTAAGCCACTTGCCTGCAAAGCCCAAGGACCTGGGTTCAAGTCCCCAGTACTCACATAAAGCCAGATGCCTATGTTAGTGGATGCATCTAGAGTTCCTTTGCAGTAGTTAGAGGCTTTGGCACACCCAGAATCAATCAATCTCTCTCTATTTCCCTTTCTCTGAAATAAATAAATAAATAAATAAATAAATAACACAAAATAAAAATCTCATTGAATAGTGTCATTGAACTTTGAGACAATCCTATGGAAAATATATTCCTTAGTTTTACTTTTCAACTCAACATTTTTAGTGGTTCTGTATTTTAGGCAAATAATTATCATACCTTTATGAATGAAAGCATTTTTAAAATAATAGGGCTTCAACTTAGTGCTGCCACTTCATGTCCTCCTTGGGTGGATTTGGAAGTTAGAATGAGCTAAGTGTCTGTTTTTGAATATATAACTGTTGATGGGAACAGAAACTAATACAAATATTTTGAAGTGCTAAAGGACTACATTTTCATACTAAATAACTAACTCAGTGTTTTTTTTTTTTTTTTAGTTTTGTTTTTGTTTTTCGAGGTAGGGTTTTACTCTAGCCCAGGCTGACCTGGAATTTACTATGTAGTCTCAGATTGGCCTTGAAATCATGGTGATCCTCATACCTCTCCCTCCCAGAGAGTGCTGGGGTTAAAGGTATGTGCCACCATGCCCAGTTCCCAGTGTATTTTTTTTTCCTCCACTCCTGACTCAACTGATTGTGCACCTCTACAAGACATTTTGACATGCAATTCCAATGTTGTCAACATCTGGGTCATCATTCTGTTTTCTTTTTATTTCCTTCTCTTCCCTTCCTTCTCCTCCCCTCCCCTCCTCTCTTCTCTTCTCTTCAGTAGAAACTTTGTATGGACACATCCTATATTGGTACCATCATTTCCCTTCTCCCTGTCCCCACTCCACTGAGTACCCTCTTTAGTCGGATTGCTGGTATTCAGCATGGAGTTATGGAATATGAGTTGTGATAGCAGCAGTTAATCATTGTGGGTAGGGGCAGGGGGCTATATCTCTGCATATTCCCCTATACTCTGAAGCTCTTACTATTTTTTCAATCTCTTTTTTACAAATTCCCTGAGCATTTGGTGGGTGTGCTTTAAGTCTACATTAGTGTTGAGCTCTGAGCAGCTTCTGGATTTCTGCTTTGGTGCTTTGTGAGTTTCTTCAGTGTCAATCTCCAACACCCTAGCACAGGTTGTCAGGCTCACCGCAGAAGCAACCCTCTTGCTCATCTTGCCAGTTCCTCTGTAGTTTCACCTGGGCCCTAGCTGCTATGCAGGGACAGTCCATCTTCTGTCAGGGAGTCAGCTATCCTTGTCTTGTTGATAGCTTTTGGCTTTCCTCAGTTCTAGCAGCTTTCTGAAAAATAAAAACATTCTCCAATGTAGAGTGAGATCAGGATAGGTTAAAGAGGATAAGCATGGTTAATTAACAGAGATTTTGATGAGTGTAGCCTCATATTTGGACAAAGATTTGTATGAGCTTGTCATTAGTGTCCACAATCTTGCTCTCTTATTCATTTCCCAGTTCTAGCAATTGGTTCCTTTCCACTGAACAGACCTCAAAACCAACTGGTGGGCCCACCTAGGCTGTATACCACTATTGCACAGGTGTGTTTGTCTTGTCAGATTGAGTGTTTTCATATAGCAGTGTCCCCTACTTGCTTATAACTCTTTGACCATTTTCACCTAGCACATCATGTAGTGGTTTTCAGTAAGGCCTAAACATCTAGGAACTGGCTTCCTTTCATATTCAGCCAGATCTTGATATTCTGCATTGGCAGCATGTGGTATCTTCCAGAATAAGGTCTCATGTTTTACCTCAGGTAGATAATCAAGTGCTTTGACAGAAGACTGTCTTGTTTAGGGGACATCATAGGTCTCTCCAATCAACAGGTCAACAAGGATTGTAACCAATTTCTGATACTAAGAATTGCAAGCCAGAGCCAAATGTTCAAGGGCTAAGCTTCATTCCACACTTAACCCTCTCTAGGACCCTCTTTACCAGACAACCCCTCCATGCTCCCATTCAGGTTATATCATTTAGTTTGAGAGGAAGTTTTCTATGGAACTAATTCATTTTGGACTTGGTTTTATGTATATCTTTCCCCTCCCTCCCTTTTCCTTCCTCCAAAATTATTCTATCTCTTTTAGCTTTCCCTAGAGTTATCTGTCAGATATCTGTGTAACTATTCCATTTTAGGAACCAACGATGAGGGAGAACATACAGCATTTGTCTTTCTGTGCTTGTGTGAGTTCATTTTGTATAATCTGTTCCAAGTCCATCCATTTCTCTACAAAGTTCATTATATCATCTTTCCTTACTGCTGAGTGGAATTCTGTTGCATATATGTACCACATCTTCATTATTTACTCATGAAATGGTGGGCATTTGCATTGATTACAGTTCTTAGATATTGTGAATTGAGCAGGTATAAAAATGGATGAGCAAATATCTCTGTAAGGAAGAGTGGAGCCTTTAGGTTAGATGCCCAACAGAGGAATGGTTGGGTCAGCTGGTAGCTCTATTTTCATCTTTTTCAGGAGTGTCCATATTGATATCCATAGTGGTTGTATAAGTTTGCATTCTTGCTAGCAGTGAATGAGGGTTCCTCTTCCCCCACATCATCACCAATAGTTATTGCCATTTTTTTTTAATGATTTCCATCCTTTCTGGATAATGTAGAATTTTGTAGTTGTTTTAATCATTATGTTTTAATCATTATTTTCTTGTTGATTAAATATTTATGAATTTCTCCACATAATATGGAAATTGGGCATATCAATTATGTAAAATAATTATGTTAAATAATTATGTAAAATAAAGTTGCTGACTACTCTGTGAGTTTTCCATGAGTTGTTCTCTGGCCATGACCAAGGCAATCTACAGGCATCTCTCTTTATACTTTAGTAAATGAAGGTTAATATAATTAAAAACACTACTATGTCATCATATTTATTAATATATCACTATCTTTCATAAAAAAGCAAAGGAAGGAGATCAATTTAAGTTGAGGATGTCAAAGTTTGGTGTTTTCCTTAGTTGAATTTGGGTATGCTATATAAAATTTTGCCCTGTCATGTAAATTCCAATGAGATCTTAAGACCATCTCAGCCTCACACACATTTCCAACCTCTGAAAAGAAAATAAATTATGACTAAGTAATATAAAATATAGCCAAATTGGAATGAAGCAACTGCATACAATTTTCTTATTAAATATTTTCCCAAGAAACATCTACCTCAAGTGGTAAAAATTGGATCTTTTGCAAGCAAATTAATGAACCTCTAACTAAGTGGAAGGATACATTTTTTTTTTTTTTTTGCTTTAAGCAGAGAATATTTTTATTAGGATTTTTCCAAAACAATCAAGAAGAATGTCAGTGAAGCAATTCTGTAGCTGGTAAATTCTTAGCTATGTTTCATTATACCATGAGAGTGAATAAAATAAGAAAAATCTATGAATGTATATGAAAGATATTCACATGGAAAAATCTTAAAGTTGGTTATATGATAATTAGATCCAAGCCAACATTCTTTACAACAGAGCTAATTTCTCCAGACAATATTTTCTAAAGTCATGTATAACAGTCAAATAATACAAAGCTGTGACAAGTATGGAAATATTTCTACTAGAGTGTGAGGGGAACCCAATTACAGTCATTTTAGTTGCAAGTAGAATAACATAAGCAAAGAAGTACATAAGATGGGAAAGGGAAGGGGACATGAATTTTAAGAATGTCTGCAAAATATATCCTAAATCAATGGGTTGCTATGACATTCTCAATAATGGCTTTTGATAGCTTTGTAAGTTATTGACCAGTATATGAAACTTTATTAGCAAGTGTTGCTTATATCATGTTACATAAAAATGTATGCTCTATTCTTTAATTAGAATTTCATTGTCTCCCAATGGTATATTTTTGAAAATACCTATTTGTTACAAAGTGAAAAAAAAAACTAATTAACCAAAATCCACATAGTAATTTAAGTTTACTAGAGAGTTGTCAGCTTGTGAACTCATTAACAACATTTGGCACAAAGCAGTCTCAGTCTCTCTCATAGTGAGATTAATTAGCAGCATGCAGTGTATATGCTAGGATCGTCATAGTTCTTAAGACATTGCACATTCCCAACTACTAGAGCTTAATGCAAGCTGCCTACCTTGAGATTAAAAAGTACCAATCTCGGGCTGGGGAAATGATGTAGTGGTTAAAGTGCTTGCTGTGCACTTATACACACCTCAGTTTGGATTCCTAGAACCCATATAAAAGCCAGTGCAGCAGCTCAACTCTGTAATACTGGAGTACCTACAACAAGGTGGAAGACTGATACAAGTGAGTATCTGGAGGCTGTCAGGCCAGCTATCATGACCTATGCATGGTGAACAAGAGATTCTGCCTCAGTCATAGTATAAAGCATCTCTGACCTCTGACCTCCACAGACTGTGGCACATGTGCTCTTGCACTCATGAACACTCACATAGGCATAGATATCATATACACAAACAATCATGCATAAAAGTACCCAGAATACCTCCCACACATATATGCACTCATATATTCTTGCCTGAGAATATAAAACTATGTGTAATTTCAAGCAGCTTCAGGTAAATTAACCATATTACTTAATAGCATAATGTCTCCTAATAAGAAATCATAAATGAATACTGAGCAAAGAAAATGGACCTTATAGTTCATATTAACTATGCAAATGAATAAAGGTTATATGCCATTTAAAATGGTTAAGAGATCATTTTCCTAAATTTTAAGTATACTAACAAGTATGTAGAAGAAGGAAATTCATGGGGTTTCCTTCCTTGGATCTGAGAGTTAGTCTTTCTTCAAGACTAAGCATGTAAAATAAATTATCAGTAAAATTATTTAAAGTCATTATTAGTGCATAGGCAATGTTATCACCATGTTTTATTGGAGTTTATACTAGAGATTTTACTTCATGGTGATGCCACATAACTGTTTATTTTGCAATTTGCCTTTCCTTCAAATTTAGTATTAATGTAGTCAATACACACTTTACTATGTTCACCCTTTTAACTGAGCTGTGTGTGGTATGTGACTTTTACCACCAGCTATCATGGTGAAAAACTATATTAGTAATTTCCCAGACTATAGTCCCATTCAAAATGGTTTGTGATACCTGTCATCCTATTTCCAGTGATTTTGACTACTGATCCCTCATACCAATGAATTCATACTGAATCTGCTGTCATTGTGATTGATGTATTTCATGTGTCCTTAAGTTCCACTATGATGCGATGCATTTCATAATTTCCATTTTAAGGTTAATTAATATCTTTTTGTAAATACAGTCAGCAGGATATATTCTGGGAAATGAACCACTTGGCAATGTCTCCCTTATACCTACATCAAAGTTTATAGTTCAGGGCAATCACTGCATATGGCCTCTTTGCACAATGGAAGGACATGGTTACCATGATGTGCATGAGGGTACATACTACTTTACAATAAACCTGCTTTAATAAGTATTGTCTGAAATACAAAGATGGATATACACAGAGTATGCCCAATATGATAACAATCAGAAACAGAGTTGTTTACTGCTGGCCGTTATCAAATAGATGATATTATACATAAATGCATGTGGTGTCCTATATAGCTGGTGGCACAGCAGACGTGTTTGCATTTGCACTGCCAGAGCTCAATGGCCAATGCATTGCTTCTGGCAATAGGAAGACTTCAGTCGTGTCGTCTTGTGTGATCACTCTGGTATTGTATGTTCCCCATATGCTACTTTCTCAGACATCTGATTTAAAAACATGTTTAGGAGGTATATTCTGTTATGATTACAGTGTTCTTCCTCCCTACCCTCTGGTAGATTGGTTCAAGTAGAGTTGTTCATAATTTCATTTTCCTTATATATTATCTGTTGAGCCCATCTGCTGATTATTGAGATTATATACTACTTAGTAACCAACTATTATTGTAGAACTGTTCAATTTCTTCCCCTAGTCAAATTTTGCTTCATATGTTGTGATTTTTATTGTTTGTGGATGCTTTTAATTATTGTGTATTTTTGCAGTTTTGAATATTTGAATGAAAAATATCTACATCGTCTCCTTTTTTCTAACAATTTACGTTTAAACTTAGAATCTATTTTATATGAGGCTCGTTTTGGTTACTATGTATATATAATATCAGTTATCATCCAATCACTCTCAGTTAATCTAATTTTATTTTATATCTAAAATAATTTCTCATGGATACCATAGTTTTTATCAGTTAAACATTAGTTATGTCTTTTCATTAGGAAGTTTTTTAAGATTTAATTTTATTTATTTATTTGTTAGAAACAGAGAGGAGGAGAGAGAGAATGGGCACACCATGTCCTCTAGCAATTGCAAATAAACTCCAGATGCATTCACCACCATGTGCATCTGGCATACATGGGACCTGGAGAATTGAACATGGGTCCTTAGGCTTCCCAGGAATGTGCCTTAACTACTAAGCCATCTCTCCAGGCCCTTCATTAGGAATTTTGATCTAATTGTATTCAAAGTAATTACAGAGAAAGATAAATTTCTGTAATTTTGATATTTATGGAAGGCTTTATCTTTCATTTTCTATTTGAATTTCCTTTGTGTTTAGATATTTTTATAGGGAATTATATAGTTTCCTTAATATTTCTTCCCATATAGTTTCTAAAGTTATTTTTACATGTACATGTGGTATACATGCATGTGTGCAAGCAGGTTCATATGTGTGTGTATGTGTGTACATGTTCATGAGGATGCTAGAAGTTGATGTTGGACATCTTTGCTTTCTGTTCATCTTCTTCTGTGATACAGTGTCTTTTACTAAACCTAGACCTCACCAATATGGCTAGCATAGGTAACCAGTGAGCCTCAGGGAGTCCTTGTTCCTGCTTTAAGCTCTGGATTTCAGATACATGCTATCATGCCTAGAGATTTACTTGGGAGCTTGGCATCCAAACTGAGTTCTTCATGCTTGTGCAGATAACAAGCACTTTCCCCACTAATCATCAACTTTAAAATAATTTTCTTTTTGGTTAACATGGAAATTACACTTCATATCTTAAGTTTTTAGAATTTTTTTTTTTTTCGAGGTAGGTTCTCACTGTAGCTCAGGCTGACCTGGAATTCACTATGTAGCCTCAGAGTGGCCTCGAACTCATGGTGATCATCCTACCTCTGCCTCCCGAGTTCTGGGATTAAAGGTGTGCGCCTCCATGCCCGGCTTGTATTTAGAATTTTAATTTGAATTCATGCAGTATTAACTTCAATAGCATTTTAAAACTCTAATTCTTTTTTAAATATGTTATTTATTTATTTATTTATTTATTTGTTTGAGATAGAAAGAGAGAGAGAGAGAGAGAGAGAGAGAGAACAAGGGCCTCCAGCCACTGCAAACAAACTCCAGATGCATGTACCCTCTTGTGCATCTGGCTTACATGGGTCTTGGAGAATCAAACCGGGATCCTTTAGCTTTGCAGACAAATACCTTAACTGCTAAGCCATCTGTCCAGCCCATGTTATTTATTTATTTGAGAGCGAGAAAGAGAGAGAGTGAAAGAAATTGGCATGCCAGGGCCTCTAGCCACTGCAAACAAACTTCAGACACATGTATCACCTTGTGTATCTGGTTTATGTGAATACTGGTGAATTGAACCTTGGTCCATAGGCTTCACAGATAAGCACCTTAATCATTAAGCCATCTCTCCAGGCCCTATAAAACTCTAATTTCAACAGGTTAGTCTCCACCTCTTCTAGTGTTTGATATTATGAAATTATAACTTTATATGCTATGCAACAGAACACATATGCAGGGAACAGACTTTAATACTTCCATAAAAGCCACAGTCATATTAGTATTTGCATTGCAACTCCCATGTATTCACCTTTAGTGAATCCTTATTTCTTCATATGGCTTTGAGTTACAGTCTGTGTCCTTTCATTTCCATCTGCACATCCATTTCTTCCAGAGCATTTCTAATGTAATAGATTCCTTCATATTTTTTATCTGGATAACCTGTGTCTCCTTCACTTTTCAAGGACAGTTTTGCACGATTAAATAAACACTCTTGTTTCACATGTTGTTTTATTTCTTTCTCTTTATTGTAGTCTTTTAGATGTATCTGTTCACTGCCTTATAGCCTCCAAAATATCTAATGGGAAATCTATTCTTATAAGGGATTTAATTATGGGTTGCTTCTCTATTCTTGCTTTCAATGTGACCATTGCCTGCAGCTTTTGAAAATTTGATGTTTAAATAAGAGTATGGATTTTTAAAGTTTTTATATTTTGCATATTTATATTTATGTATTTCATTCATTTTTACAAATCATTAAGCATTATAGTCTGACTTTTTTACATTTTCCTTTTGAGACTCCTACAATACATATAATTGCCTGAGTGGTAGTGATCTAAATACCTTTACTGTATTTCATTTTACTAATTTTATGTGGTTTGTGTATATATGTGTACATGTTTGTATGTGTGGGTACATGTGTGTATGTATGCATGTGTATGGAGTAGTGAGGTTAGTGTCAGTTGTCTTTCCCACTTACCCCCCATTAAAATTTTCAAAATAGTCTCTCTCTCTCTGAACCTAGAACTCAGCAATTCAGCTAAAGTAGCAAGTCAAAAAACTCTCCTGTCTCTGCCTCCCCAAATAAGGGCCAATAGACATGCACTATCAGACTTAGATCTTCAGAAAGGGAATAGCATATCCTTTATTCTTTGAGGACTAAAATATGAAAATGTATGACTATTATAATCTACCAATAAAATCACAACAGCTATATACTGAAAATCTCTATCAAAATTCTATTTTGTGTTCATTTCTAAAGATCAAGTTTTAAGTAGGTTAATACTTTCTCTAAAACCTTTATTTCACTTATTCGTAGCAAATATAATTTGTTTTAAAGACATTGAGTATGTTTACAATCTTCTATCCTACAACCAAAGCAAAATAAATAATCAGTTTCAAGCATACACTGTAGAAATACTAGAGAGAGAGACATGTGTACATATATAAAGTATGAGAGAGAGAAAAAAACATATGCATGTACGTGTGTGTGTGTGTATGTTTGTGTGTGTGTAGGTAGGTAGTTTAATTAAATATGTGGTCACTCCAATATAAGTACACTTTGGAAAATTTATCAACCTGAAATGTTAAACAAAATATAAGGAAGCTTAGAATGAAAATTCTGAATGAATTCCCTATTGAAATAAACCCTATTTTCTTCTTTATAATAACATCTGATAAAATTTGGGCTTAAGTAATTTGTCTTTCAAAAATGCAGTGGTATACTTAAAAATACTTTGTTTCAGTTCTTAAACCTTAAATATTAATGTCCTTGCCTTCAGTGAACATGAATTTTTATCCCCCATGTGCTTCTCAGCCACCAGACATTGAGAACACTGAGCTTACATAAGCACAAGTGTCTTCAAACTAGAGAAGCAGAACAGCTATTCTTATCTTTTCTGGATCCTTAAGTGTGATCAGTAATAAGGTTTATGCGAAGCAATTTGCTACAGTGTACAAAGCTCTTGGTGTGCCTGCACACAATTCATTAGTGAAAATTCCATAGTGTCAGGCAGAAATCAACCTAATGGAGGAAATTAGTGAAAGTTAATTGATTAGGATTCTGTCATCAAATTTGAGATTGATGTTGGCCTATTTTTCACATATTTTTCTTATGGTGAAACTATGTTCTACTTTTTTCTTTTCAAATATCCACCTGAAATTTATGATCCTCATGAATAACATTTGTTTAAAAACTTGATAGATATAAAGGACCTGTGATGTTATTTAATCTACCCCACGCTGAGATGGGCCTACTCCCTTACTGTCTTTACACATCTCTGCTATTCCACTATATATGGTTGATAATAAGACTCTATATGAGTTAAAAAGTAAATATCTGTTTAAGCTTCTTTGTAGTGCTTTACTTAAGTCTTTTCCATTAAGTATAATGCAGTTTACATGCATGCTTGATTGAGCAAATAGGAAAGTTTTATTTTAACAATAAAAATTCATGTTGGAGGACTTCGGGCCAAGATGGCGACCACTTAGCTGCGCTGCAAATCCCGGGGAAAGAAAGATAGATGTAGATCCTAAGGAGAGAGCCACCACATCAAACCTCGAAAGGGCCCCAGATGAAACTAAGAAAAATTGGTGAAACAAGCAAGGGTTCTGTTTTCCTGATGAACCGGATACCAGCAGAAGGGGATTAGGAGATCAACACAGAGAAAAATCAACTCCTACCAAATCATAGAGCCAGAGCCTCAGAGGCCCCCAACACCTCATCACTGAAGCAGACCAAAAATGAACCCAACATGGCTCAGGGAAATTTTTTGGAAGAGGGGGCGGAAAGAATGTCAGAGACACATGTTGGGTCATGATATGCAGAGACATTTATCTTACCCATAACTGTGGGCTAACTCCACAATTCATGACCCATATACCTCAACAAGGAGGGGCCAAGGGGAGGGGTTAGGTCACAGATGAGCCTAATAATGCTACCAAACTGACTGTATTTGCTGAATACAAAACTAACTAATAAAAAAACATTCATGTTCATGTCATGAACAGCAGGTTATGCAACTCAGAAGGACTGGCATATGGCTAGCTGATTAATCCCACACAGACAGTATGCTTTTGTGTGACTGCTCCTTTATCATTTCAAAGCATTGTTTTGTCTATAGAACTGGCTTTACTACTCCAGAAAGTTAAATAGTTTACATTTTGGCTTCTTCCAGCATGCTTGTTTATGCATAAATATTATAGTTTTCTTACCAGGTGGTCAGTTTTTATAATTACAATATTCACTGAGTTTGGCAACAAAGACTGAAAGGCAGAAATGATTGTTTTCAATTTGGAATATATTAGTTCTTACTATTGGGAAAAGATTTTTAGCATGGATCATATATTTCACAATATTTTAATATGACAAAAATTGAACAAAAATTCCTTTCATAAAGATGCATCATTACCCTTTCAATGTCTTTTACTTAAATGTTGATAAAATCTTTACACAAATTTATATTATCTAAAAATTTTAAAATATCTTTTAAAATTTTCTTTGAAAAAAGTTTCTGTTACATATACAATAATACAATTAGTTATTTTAGATTATACTTAAAAGTGTACTCATTGTTATAGTGTGAATATGGTAAGTGTAATTAATCAAAGAAACTTTAATACATTGACGATTTCTCTAGTATTACTCTGAGTATTATCAGCCACTGCCAGACAGGAAAAGAAACCAACTACTCAGGAATGGAGAATATAAACACTACAGCTGGAAAGCATTGTGTAGTCTAAAATGCTAGTGACCTAGCTGCTGTCGGCTTGGCAGGTCACCAGAACAGGAATCATACAGAGAGCTGAAGCAGGTGAACTGTAGGAAGAAGATATCTTTTTAAATGAACTTGCTGATAAAAAGCTTCAACAGCATGACATATCTCTGACATGCTGGGAAACAGCAGCAGACAGAGCAAACCCACATGTAACAATTGAATCTAGGAGTGAATATATAGGACCATAAACCAAATGAGGCTTGTGAACAGCCACCAAGGTTACAAATCAAAAGCCATTATGTACCTATTCCATGTGGATCCAATGCTGAAACCAATAGTGTTCTTGCCTTCAGATTTTCATGAATGAAGGCAGCTATCCACAACTGACCAGTCAACAGAAAATGTTGTTTTACTTCAGAAAGAGAAATCATACAGTGTTTGAAAAAATGGTGATTTCATCCATTGTCTGTCTGAATTTTGCATCTTAAATCTTACTGGAGGCCATCTTCCCATATTCATTGTTATGTAACTAAGCACACTATTATTGTCAATTAAAAACCTCTCAAATGCCTGCACTGTAGGAAACCAAATATTGATCATTATTTTTGCCTTGACTATTGAAGCTAAGGAAATGTCTTCATTGCTGATAGGTTTGGTTGTACTAGTGTTTGTGAAACCAGTTCTTTCATTCTGTATACTATGAACCAATGTGAATAACAAAAGACTTCACTGGGTTGTAAACTGAGAAAACAATAAATCATTAGCACTGCGGGAGAGAGTTTTAATAGCCTTTGATTAATCCATAATCTACCACTATGACAATATTCTTTGTTAATGGGATTTCCAATTAGATTGTTATTTGAAACACAATTCATTTTACATTGATCAAATCTTCTGCATGTTTTTATGTTGTCATTACGTAATATTTAGCAAACTGACTGTTAAGACAATAGAGGAGGGTCACAGATGTCACTTTTCAGGATTCTGCAATATCTTCTGGAACATTTCATAAGGTATTCACTAAGATACCAACTTCTATGTTCTAATACCTTAATTGCTGTATTTGTTTATTTGTTTGAGGTAGGGTTTTGCTCTAGCTCAGGATGACCTAGAATTCACTATATAGTCTCAAGGTGGCCTTGAACTCACGGCACTCCTCCTACCTCTGTTCCAAGTGCTGGGATTAAAGGTGTATGCCACCACACTAGGCCTTGCTATATGCTTTTAACTTTTTATTTCCTCATTGTTGATAAATTCTTGATAAAGTATTGACTATATTAAGCTCAGATGTATGTTCCTGAGCAGTCTGTAAACACTATTTACATGATACTACCTACTATGTGAGTATCCTTTTGTTTTTGGTGAATGTTAAATGCAGAGTATGATGTCATTGATCTTATCTATTTTGTTGTTGCTAATGAGAAATGTGTTAAGTAAATTTTATTAATGATGTGTTTTCATGTTAAAATTCTAATTTAGTCTATAGCATTTATTTAATAATTACAGGTATAAGCAACTCTAGCAAGTATTTTCAAATCTTAGCTCATTGACTTTCATGGTATAATAACCATTTGAAGTAGGTGGTATTGTTATATATATTCTTCAGAGAGAAAGCTGGGACACTGGGAGATTAAGTGATTGATTGGCTTAAGGTTGGTTTGTAATTTGGATATCAGATAGTTCAACTCCAAAGTTTCACTGTTAATTAGTACACTTCACTGCCTATGCCAGTAATCACAAACAAAGTACACTTCTAATTTGTTTTATTTTACATTCCAGGCATTGTTAGTTTATAAAATATTTTTGGTAATCTGACAGTAACAAAATCTGTTCATAAACTGGAGAGATAGCTTAGTGGTTAAGATGCTTGCCTGCAAAGCCTAAGGACCCAGGTTTGAGTCTCCAGGTCCCTTGTAAGCCAGATGCACATGGTGGCACATGTGTCTGGAGTTTGTTTGCACTGGCTAGAAGCTTTGGCATGCCCATTCTCACTCTCTCTCTGTCTTAAATAAATAAATATCATAAAAAATATGTTCATACTACTCTAGCAACTCATATGAGCTTTAGCATTTTAATAATGACATAGGTTTAAATTAAGTTACATACTTTGTAGGCAGTACTTTTTAGACTTAACAGAATATATTAATATAAATATAATTTTTTTAAATTTTTTGTTCATTTTTATTTGTTTATTTGAGAGTAACAGAGAGAGAAAGCTGCAGATAGAGAGAGATAGAGAATGGGCGCGCCAGGGCTTCCAGCCACTGTAAATGAACTCCAGACGTGTGCGCCCCCTTGTGCATCTGGATAACATGGGTCCTGGAAATTCCAACTTCGAACTGGGGTCCTTAGGCTTCACAGGCAAGCGCTTAACCGCTAAGCCATCTCTCCAGCCCATAAATATAATTTTTGTATATACTTGGAAGTCAAAAAACATCATATTATATTATATATTGTGATATTTTTTTAGTACAATGACTTGAACCTTGATTAAAATACAGAGGAAAAAAGAAGCCTGTAATATCTCTAAGTTGTGTCTGGGGAAAGTACAAAAAGGTCATGTATAAGAAGCATGTTCGCTAATGCTCAGTCAAGATTGTTAGATAATCGTGTATCAAACATAATATTTTGTGGAAAATCACATTTAGGCAGTCATTGTCAGCATTCATGGAGGGGCGAAGGGGACGGGTACGTCATGGATGAGCCTAATAATGGTACCAAACTGACTGTAAAAAAATAAAATAAAATAAAAAAATAAAAATGAAAAAAAAATAAAAATAAAAAAAAATTCTTTTTGTCATGTAGTTGATTTTCCATTTGAAATAATGAGCATATCCAAATCCCTATTTCCAGTTCTAATATATGGTCCCATGAATTGTCTGACTCTCCAACAAGAAAGTGAATGACGAGGAACAGGTTGTATGTCAGGCCGGAATTTTAATAAAGTGGTGGAAAATTTGAATTCAGGTAGACTAGACAGGAGAACAAGGAGGACACACAATGTGCCAGAAAATTGTAATCAGCGTACAAGAATAAAAGAGACAAAATTGAAATGTAATATATATTTATTTCTATTTTCTCAATAATTTCCCTATAGATACCCTTCAATGAGTTAGATTGCTTCTTAAACATTAGAAAACCTGCTGTTGCTAACATTGGCATTTCCCTTCTGCAGCTTCTCTCTGTCTGGATGCATTGGACATTCAATTATTCCATGATGGCTAGATATTGCCTTAAATTTATACTCATATTAAAATATCCCAAAATTGCCCTACCAGCAATATGAAATAATTGAGTGTTATTGTTTTCTGTTGCTACAATACTTTCATAGAATATCTACCATGAAACATGATTCACTTTTACACACCTGTGCTAATCAATTTCATCTTTCAGTTAAAAAATTTCACACATTTTCAAATACATTCAGTATAATTCAACATTTAACATTTCTAATCACCTTTTTTAATTCTATCCATTTCTTGAATATTCCCTCTACCTGAACCAAGTTATTTGGAGAAAATCCCAACTAAAAATGTTGATTAATAAAGATATCACTGTAATAAAACATATTAAATTTCCAAATATACTAACTAGAAAACTATTTCTACAAATAAGTTCACAAGCATTCTTGATTATCATCAAACATCCAGTGTTGAAATTGAATTCCCTTGTGATTTCTGTGGTAGATTCATACTTTACTTGTTCATTTCTTTACTTTCAACTTTCTTGTGCTTAAAGTTTATTTCTTGTATATAGCAAATAACTAGGTCTTGTTTATATTAAGTTCAACATTTTCTAACAATGACAGCATTTGCTCAGGTTATTTACATTGAATTCTAGGATTACTAAGAAAAGATTTCATTTTATTCCATTCCCTCTTCTCTTTTTTTATTTCACTTTTCATTTTCATTTTAGAAAGAGTGAGCAAGAGAGAGGGAGAGAATTGGTGTACCAGGGCCTCAGCCACTTAATCAAACTCCAGATGTTTTTGCAACCTAATGGGCATGTACGACGACTTTGTGCTTGCCTTACCTTTGTGCATCTGGCTTATGTAGGCTCTGGAGAGTCTAACATGGATCCTTAGGCTTCACAGTTAAACACCTTAAAAGCTATGCCATCTCTCCAGTGCATATTTCATTTTTTTCTCATTCATTTTGAAATAATCAAGTGGTACTATAAAAATGTATATGCACTCACAAACATATGTATCTTTATTTATGACAGTTACTATAGAAATTCAAATATAAACATTATGATAACCTTTATTGAATATATTTGACCTCCTTCATATTGTAAAATGTTATAAGAAAGTAATCTGCTTCAGTTCATTCCCCTTAGATACTTTTGTGCAATTGTAATCATATATATGTGTTGTGATTAACTTCTTGCTCATTGCTGATGTAAAACACCCAAATGAAAAGCACCTGATGGGACAAAAGGGATTATTTCAGGCTTTCAGATACCAGGCAGAGGAAGATGACTCACTTCATCACACATCCACAGCAGAAAGAGAACAGCAAGAACCAGATCCTTCAGCCGATCACAAACACACATAAGGGGCTAGATTCAAGATCTGCCTTCAGTGATACAACTCTTCCTGCAGGGCTGTGCTTGATTGAGACTTGAATAGGAAGCTTAATCTTAAACAAAAATACCTGAGGCTATGGGGAACCATCACAATATAATTATATGTTATAGAAAATTTATTATATTTTATATAATGCCATATTAATATACATTATATGATAAACAGAGAATCAGAATGTTTCTATTTAATTTCATCTTTAGCATATATGATCTTTTGTAGAAATTTGTCAATGTTTTTGGTTATCATTTTCCTTGAGCCCAATGACTTTCTTCTAAATCTCCTTTCTGTGAATATCTGTTAGTGCACCTTATTTTGTTTTTTTTTTGTTTTAATGTGATACTTCCTGTATTCCCAATTATACATGTTATTCTTGCATGTAAAGGTTAAGAGAAATCTTTGTATAGCTTGTTTTTTTTCCTTTGTATATTTAAACTTTGCTCTACTGAATTATGGCTAAAATTGTATTTGATAACCCAGCTATTATATTTATCCTTATGTATCTTTTATCTGTTGCTATATTACATAGCAGATTAATTATCAATAATTTTACTTTTATGATTAGGTTTTGTTTTTACTCAATTTAATTTTATTTAATTCAAGGGTGTGTTAAGATTTTTATGTGTTGGATTGATGTTAGTCATGAAATTAAAAAAAAAATCTTCAAGTGCTTACAATACATTACAATAGAAACTACAATACATTGTCATGTCTTCTTTAATGTAAGAATCATATTTCTCCTTGTAATGTTTTGGTAAAAATTAAGGATGAAGAAAATGTATATTTTCTGAACAGTTGAGCAATTTGCCAAATTATTAAGCAGAAATTCTATAACTTCAAGAAATCTCACTTCTGAATTCAAACTAAAAATAAATGAAATTAGAAACTGAAAGATATTTGTGCATCAATGATCATGGCAGAATTATTCACTATAGCCCAAACTGGAAAACAAGCCAGAAAAAGTAGCAACCTGAGTGACGAGTGACAAGAAAACAGATGTACTGTACGTATTAACTGGTATATTATCCAGATGTAAAGGAAGAAAATTCTGACATACACTTTAGCATGAATTAAGCCAGCAGATATTCTGTGATATATGTCAACAAATAATAGTCAATACTGAGTGATTCTTTCCTCAGGGACCTAGTTATAAATTTATAAAGGCATACAATAGAATGGTGATTACTAGGAAATGACAATGAAGTAAGATAAGCCACAATTTTAATAATTACTGATTTTCAGTTGGAGAAGATGAAGCAGTTTTGGAAAGAAATGATAAAGATTGTTTCAAGACAAAATGAATTTAATGAAAGGGTCTTTCATACGCACGCACACACACATACACACACACACACACATATATATATATATTTATCAATCACACATGGACATGTACACACAGACATGCACACACAGACACACACAAGTGCACACATGAAGACTTAACCACAATAAAAATATTCATGTTAGGATTCCTTAAAACAATTCATGTGTAGGTGATATTTCTAGTTGATAAGTTAGTGTGTATAAAGATTGAAGACAACTTGGTAGAATTGTACAAAAGTTGCTTTGTAAAATAAAAGTACCCCCAAATCTTCCTTTCTACCTTGGATTATTTGATAACTAACTCATTTCACTGATTTCTCCCATGGTTGATGTTATTTTGAAAATTTCAACACAAGGAATTAAGTTACAGTTCATGACACACTCCTACTCAAAATCCAAAAATTCTCCTTCCTGCTCAAAATAAAAATTTCAATAATTTTAATCCCACCTAAATCCTGTGTAAACTCACTTCTTTGTTTTCTACTATCCTTTCCTCCAGTCTGACAACCCATGCTTCAGTATCTTTAATTTGAATTTATATATTATAGAAATTAAACCATTGTTAAATATTTACTTCATATTAGATACATGAGTCTTAGAATATTACTTTTTAAATGTTATATTATTTGATTTTAACAAGAGCACTACAAACTTGTTCTTTTTATCTGTACTTTCAAATGTGAAATATCAGGACCATGGAGTCAAATTCCCTTGATAAAGCCTATAAAATTAGTGCTTATCATTTCTAATATATGCATTCCTAGAGTCTGGGACCTCCAACTATAGGCCTTTGTTTTGATCCTTCATAATGTCTTTGAATTTAGACTATGTATCCTTTGGAAATTACTTGGGTGATAATTACTGTGGTAAAAGTGGTTCATTTTAGACCTGTCTTCAATTCATAAACATCTATTTCTAAAACCTTTCTCTCTTAAAGCATGAGATGTTTTCCCTGTTCCAACAAGGAAAAAACTTACTTTCATCTGTCTTTCCTCAAGTTATGATATGTAATAATTCAACCATTACATTTCTCATAGATTTCATTGGCTTTGTTGTTTGTTATAGTATTTGCACAAAGAATATCATAATACCATAGCACTATGCACCACACCTGCCCTGTTGCTTCTTTGAGGTCTATATCCAATATTGGTAACATTTTTTTCTTTCTTTTCCTTCAGTATTCAAAGATTTTCCCTTATTTCCAAATGCATCACCCTGAAAAAATCTCCAGGCTACCCATATTTTTCTTGACACTCAACCATATGAGTTGAGTATTTCTCATTATTTATAACCTCACAATTTTTAATTATGAAAGTTCATTTTCTGGTAAAGGCATTAAGGGAGACAAACATTTTTATTGATATAAACACTTCCTATCTGGTTAGGTCCATTTTATAGGCTGACATTTGATTTTCATTTTATATTATACTCAGTTTATTTAAATCATTTAATTGCTTCTGAGTATTATGGGAAAGCTAGCATCAGTCAGTGTAGGAAAAATAACCTCATAATGAAGTTCCATCAATTCCAGTCTTTATTACCACTAATAGCAGATAAGTAAAAGGAAAGGACAAAGGTAAGAAATATAATTAATTTTTTTTCTGATCCTTAATTGTAAGTTTTAAAAACTTTCCACGTATTACATTGACTGCAATGGGAGAACCTATCTGCAAAATACACCAGTAGTCCTATATTTTAAAAGCAGATTTATATTCCATCTGGGACCGTGCATCAATGTATTTGGTATTTATATAAGTCTGAGACTGACCAAGTTCAGTTTTCCTTGCTTCGGGAAAAGCGGAGGTGGGGGATAGTAAGTTGTTATGACCTGTGAGGCTTTAGAATGTATTCTTGGCTGAAGGTTTAAAAGGCTTTATGACAATGACAGGCTGTATACATGATAGTTCAGCATTTTGTGAGACAGAAAACATTTACCATAGGCTTATTGTCAAGCTGATATCTCTTGAATGGCTACACATGGGCTTGTTCCTGGTCTAATACTATGGTTTATTTTTTTTTAAAAAAAGGGGAAGCTGAAGAGATGGTTTAGTGGTTAAGGTGCTTGTATATGAAGCCTAAAAATGCATGTTTGAATCTCCAGGTCCCACATAGCCAGACTCACAGTGACGCAAAGTGCGCTATATTGCACATGTGCACAAGGGGGGGGATGGGGGTGGAGGCATCTTAGAGGTTGTTCATAGTGCTAAAGGTACTGACACACCCATTGTCTCTCTCTCTTTCTCTCAAAAAATAATAAAAAAGAATGTAAATATATAAATTTAATTGGTTCTATAAAAACATGCATAACATAAATATATAATAAAGTTTGTTCTATAATTTCACAATTTAGTTTAACATTCAGTTATTTAGCAAGTATGATTTTTAAGAATATACAGTTTTATGAAATATAGGACATAAATACAAAACAAAGCATTTGACTACAGCCTTTAAGCTTGAGCTAAAGTAGAGTAATGTGTATTTTCAAATAAATGTTAAATCATGAAAATGTGATAAAATGATGTATTTCAAAAACGATGTTTAAAAAAACAATAAGAATAAGTGGAGTTTTTTTTGTTTCTACAGATAAGAAAGGTATTAGGAAGAAGGGGGAACAAACTTTGACATAATTCTGTCATATATTTATATATGTATAATGTAATTATAAGCACATTTCAGTTGAAGATTACAATAACAGCTAAAGAAAAGGTGTTTTTTTTTTTGTTTTAGTACTATAATCATAGGATTTGGCTGGTGTTCTTAGAGGAATACATAATAAGAGAGAGCCTTGGGTGTCAAGTCAATGCTAATACTGTACTACACAGCCCCAGTAGTCACAATTGTGAGCCATGATGAGGTCTGTGCTTTGATGTACAAAGGGATATCCAAGAAACCAGAATTTCTGTGCTAAAGATAATTATGTGGAGAATGTTATGCCAAAGCTATTTAGGCAATTAGAAATATGGATTTGGAGCGCACATTGGCAGGTGGATACAGACAAAAGAGATCACTAATCTCCCTAAGAAGCAGGTACGTTTGTAGACTGAGGAAGGAGCCAGACGAAGCTAGATGAAGCAAAGCTGACACTAGAAAGAGGTTATAATGATCCTTGAGAGAATTGCATGGTGTTGATTAAAGGATAGTTTTTATGTGAAGAAAACAAACTTGGCTATATCTGTAATTGAAGTTTAAAAAATAAAAGCACAGATATTCAAAGGAGAGTAAATAATTAATATTGAAAGAGTTTGAGGCCACAGGAGGTAATGGAAAGAGAAGTTGCTTTTATATTATGAAAGTGGAAAGGAATAGAAAAGGACTATAGAGCATCAGTTTAGAAAAGCAGCCTTCAGCATGAGTACTGTTGTATGTATTACCTGAACATGAGACAGAAGCCTGGCAAAACCTGGTTGACCAATTCACTTTTTTACTAATGCCATGTGAAATGTCAGCTTTTTACCATCTCAGAAGTTTTGATCACTTGTGACCTGCACACTATGAGTGCTCATTTTTTGAAGATCTCCTTTATAATAAAACACCATTCATGCTAAATTAACTCAATTTTGAGTGGGTACAGATGCATTGTAGTACAAATATCTCTGGGAATACTCATTAATATCAGTGTGGCATGCCCACGCTTGCTCACTCCCTTCCTCCCTTGCTCTTTCTCTCAAATAAATAGATAAATAATAAATAAATACATTTTGTAAAAAAGAAGTGAATCAAAGAGCTGTGGACATGGTTCAGTGGAACCTGTCATTTGTTGGTAAAGCATGGGGATCTAAAATTAAAAACCCTGCTTCCATATAAAAAGCCAGTGGCTTCACATGTCTATAAACCACAGTAAAATGCAGTGAAGACAGCATCACTAGGGCTCAATATCTTACTGAAGAGCAGTGAGCTTTGGGTTCAGGGAGAGATTTTTATCTCAAATAAAGAATGTAGACACACAATTGACAAGGACTCCCAATATTGTCCTTTCGATTCTTTATAGCCAGATGATGGGACACATACAGTAGCACACAATCATGTAAACAGCTCTCTCTCTTACACACACACGCACACACACACACACACACACGCATACACACAAGAGAGAGAGAGAGAGAGAGAGAGAGAGAGAGAAATGTCTAAGTATACAATACAGAGATGATAAAAATGTTTCCAATAATGGCAATGCTGTAGACCTGCAACTCCGAGAAACATTAACAAATGCACTTTCTTCTTCATAGAAGGTGAAATGCGTTGCTGTTAAACTGAGTTCCTTATTGTCATACATCATGTAACACTTCTAGATTGATGCTGGATTTTATATGGTTCTCTTCCAGTGGATTCCATACTCATGACCCTTGTACAAGTGAATTTAGTGTTTGTGTATTTCCTATTTTTAAATGTATACTGACTGTGTCATAATATCATAATTGGTTCAAAATATTTAATTATACATATGTGTACTCCTTGACATTTTGTTTTCATGTTGGTCTTCTATTAAACTTAAATTTACATGATTTTTGACCATGTCTTTCTCTGTTTTATGTAAGATGAATGACTTCTTGACATAATGTCTAGGAAAAGTTTTTTGGAAGTTATGAATCCTTCGAGTCCTTGCAAAGGAGAAGAAATTAAGAAAACAACAACAACAAAAAAAAAGCAAACAAACATAACCACATAAACAGGAATTCATGCTTAAGGTCACACACTCTTGATCAGTGCTGAAACTGGTATGGAAATTTTTATGGCGTGACTAAATGAATTCATTGTTGGATTTTAATTGTAAAAATTAAAATTTCACCATGTAGTCTGAATTTTATCCTTTGAGAAATAAAGAAAATCATAAAGAAGAATAGCATGACATAATTAGCATGGACCAATTACTAAACGAGAGTCTTATATACAATATCACACTAAATTTTACCAGTTTGTGAGACAGATGGATATGTAAAAATTCTGTGGTAGAAAAATTAGTGAGACTATCCATAAGATTTTGTACAATAAGAACAACAGGCCAACCATGTTTTTTTTATATTTTAATTTTTTTTATTTATTTGCAAACAGATAGATATAGAAAGACAGAGGGACATAGAGAAAAAGTGAGAGAGTATGAATATGAGCACACCAGGGACTTTTGCCACTACAAAGAAACTCCAGATTAATGTGCCACTTTGCATCTGGCTTTACATGGGTACTAGGGAATTGTACCTATTGGGTGGCTTTGCAAGCAAGCACCACTAACCTGTGATCTATCTCTCCAGCACCAATCACAGTATAAGTTGAGAGTGTAACTTTAATAGTCAATGGTATGAAATGTCAAGTTCACCTCAGTCACCTGAAGCAAGCATCACTGAGGTAAATCAGGAAGTAACACAGTGAAAACCTTAATTGCCTGATGTGTTCACTGATATGTTATGAGAGATACAAATAAATGTTATTTTTTATGTGGTGTCTTTACATCTGTATGCTTCCTAATGATACAGGAATTTTGGATTCCTTCTACTCCATTGGACTTATGGTCCAGAGGATAGGGTTCAGTAAGAGTTGTTTTTACATTTTAAAGCTTTAGGAGGATGAAGAGAAGGGGGCTTAAATCAAGAACTAAGAGAAGGAAGCGAGGTAGAGCTCTTACCTAGAGAGGCAACAGTGGGTTTGAGAAGCCCACCTGGAGACTTAGATCTGGAGTTTGTTTCAATGGGGAGTGGCTTATGTCTGTTTCCTGTCATTGCCCCTTTCTTTCTTTCTTTCTTTCTTTCTTTCTTTTTTTTTTTTTTTTTTTTTGCTATTAAGAATTTTACTGTCAGAATTTTACACATAATATCATTTCTTATCAAGAAACTCACTCATGGCAACAAAAATACAGCAGTAGGTCCATGCTCATGGAATTTACTAGCCTTATCACATTCTTTTTCTGAAGAGGTAGTTCTAACTGCCATTAGGGGATTAGGTCAGTGGATTGGTCTGACTTCTTCAAGCTGAATGGGTCATTGGGTATGGCAGTTGGACTACCCCTCCAGTGGGTCTATTTTACAGGACCCCAAATGCATACTGAGGGTCTTATAGTATAGAAAAAAAAAAACTATGATTTCCCAATAAAGACTTTGGTTGCGCGGGGAATGGGAGAAATCAGGGAGAAGCAAGCATCAGGTAAATTGTTTAGAGAGGTCCTAAAGGTTTCCATTTATGTAGCATTTCAGTCCTTGGAGGGTGATCCAGGGGACCCAGATAGATGGACTTAGATTGTCATAGGACAATGTGTGTGTGGGCTAACTGTAGATGAGGGCATACGAAGTTAAACTAACAGTTGAACACACAATGTCTGACAATTACCAGAATTATTACCAGAAATGATAGGCATGATTTATTTTTACCATGAAGGTCAAGAAATTTACCAAATGGTGTTGTCTGTACTTGTTCTTGTAAAGCAGATGAGACATTAGCAAAACTATCAAGAATATATCTACAGTGTTTAACTTTGATAATGGTACATATGTCATTGAGTCATTGTGAGCACATTTAACTAAAGTTATAGTCTATGTTGTGCTATTTAAATTCTTTAATATATGTAAGAGGGGGTTTGAGAAGCCCACCTGGGATTCAGATCTGGGATTTTTATGGGGAGTGGCTATGTTAGGAAGCTGGCAGGTCACTATGGACAAAGACCAGATTTTACAGCTTTCCCAGTAAGCTCAGGCAAGGACTGGGGTTTCTGTCCTCTAGGAAGGGTGCAAGCTCAATCCACAAATCTTTCCTGGAGGGAATAACATCCAGATTTCTACAAGCTCAGTGACATTTCCTGGTTTTATTCAAGCAATACAAAACCATCACTTTTGGGGTGCTATTATCCTGACTGCCTAGTCAATTTCTTTCTCCTTTTACTAACGTACCTGTCTATGTATAGGTAATAGGCAAAGAAAGAGGGGACAAAAGGAAATGTGTAGCCTAATTTCAATGATGAGTTGATTCTATTCATGAATACAAGTTATTTATGTTTTCACAGAAGCAACAAGTGATGATGCTATTAGAAAAAGAATTTTATATAATTGCAGAGTTTTTTTTTTAATTTTTTTTTCTCGCTCTCTCTTTCTGTTTGTGGACCTTGCTAAGACAAGGCTGTTATAACTGAGGAGTGACTTGAAACAGCCCATAGGTACATATCTAGTTGGATTGAGGTTTTCAATAACTAAATCAAATTGCTTCACTATACTTATTATATGCTCTTTCTCCATGTATTATAATCCCATCTAGTTGTCACAGCTGCTAAAAAACTTCACATGGAGCCAGGTGTCGTGTTGTATGCCTTGTGATTAACAAGACTCAGGCAGCAGAGGTAGGAGGGTTACCATGATTTTGACACCAGCCTGGTAAAACATAGTGAATTATAGGTCATCCTGGGCTAGAATGAGACCCTACCACATACACACAAAAAAATGCGCATATTATTTCATTATTTTTAAATAAATTACTCCTTACCACAATATAGAAGAAGAAAAAGCAGAAATCCGAAGATTATTCTTTGAAATACTTTATAAGAAAATTAATGTACTCACAAAGTTTCTGTAAAATTATTATATGGTAATCTGAAATTACTTAAGTTTTATAATCAATGAATTTTTTTTAATTTATTAAAATATTTTATCTATTGAAAGGGAGAAAGTGATACTGAATCCAACAAACTGCTTTAATAAGATGTGTGCACAGAATATTGGAAAAAGTAATTATCATGAAGTTGTTCATTTGTTGCTGGAAACACTTACAGTTCTAGGTTCATTTGAACCCTCATATTTTTTCCTTCTCAACCAGTGACAGTAGTTTCCATATTTTCCTTAAGTGAGATTCACTACTTTCCCCCTAATGACTGTCTTGCTATAGCCCCAAAGCACTTTTTAGAAGAGAGGAAAAAATACAGACGGGCCCAGTAATTTCATGGTTATTAAACACTGCAAAATATTCTATCTAAAAATGAGTCATCAGCTATAATATTATTGCCAAAGTGTTGTAAACAATTTCTGTGTATTCTTTCTTTAAGATGTTTTAATTCACAGAATGCTTAGTGACTGAACCTTACTGGACAATGAAATTTACTTAATGATATTAATTTTGAATATCCCAGTAATATCCCTTGTGTATGCACCAGGACAGTTAAGAGCCCATTGTGGGAGTCAGATAGACTTATTTATCAAGTATATGCCATTTTAATAGCTGCATATTGCTGGCCATGGCTTTTGTAACCTTTGCAAACCTCACCTGCTCAGATGGGATTAAATGAGATTAATTTGTTTACTGAGGTAAACAGTAGTAACAGCAGATAATGATCATTGACAGATAATCCTTTATGAGAAATTTATTATTGACCCCTAGTTTATACTATACAGTACAATGGTATCAGTGGTAAACTTCCCTTGTTATCAAAAGCCATGATTTTAATAATCTGTGTTTTCTATGGAGTTACAAATAAGTCAACTCACTTTTAATCAACTGTTTATGATAATGGCCTCTGCCAGATGTTCTCTTTCTTCCATATGTCCAAAATAGCCCTCATAATAATACTACTTCCCTATTTTAGGGTCATAAAATTCTACTTATTTTTCAATAAATACTAAGAAGACTATGTGTCTGACTCTCAAATCACAGTGTTATATGGGTTTCTAAGAGTAAATCTCATCAAACATACTGTAAAAACATGTCACTTAGAATATGAATATAATCAATATGTAATTCTGGACATCAAGTAAAACCACATTTTCTATGTAAGTTATCTGGGTCCTGAAGCTTCTTGACTAGCAAATTCTTCACTGTAAGGAAAAGTATATGGCAAATATGTGGAAAAGTTTATGCTTCATACACCCATAGAACCCACTAGAAAAAGCTTACTGTTTTGTCTTTTAATAAGTTAGTCTTGGGAATATTCTGTGTCTTGGGGAACAACTCTGCCCCATGGTATACTGTTCATTTAACATCCTCACCATTGATAAAACTATACTGAAATAGCCACTTGATTATTTTTAGTGCTCTCTTCGTATTTTTGGATAAGTCATAGGTTAACAATAAGTAATATCATGTATTACTTAAGTGTTTTAATTTTAATTTTGCAGAAACTTCAAGGGCAAGATCCCATTAATATTTTACTCTGTTTTTGGTATACTAGACATATCATTGCAATCATTACATATTGTTTATATTTATGAAAACTATCAACAAAATATTTAAAGAGAAATATGAGATTAACTTATTAAAGAGGGAAATGTATATAATTCTACTTCCCCCTATTATAAAATAGTGTTCCTATTAATTTCATCTCATTTACTTATTATTTTAATTAAAGTGAATAAGCAACTACTGCATAGAAATTTTGAAATGAATGGTACTGTCCATAAAGGAAGACAAGGCTTAGTAAAGAGGCTGTTATGAAGACTTATTTTTGTAACATGGTATGACAAATGTAGCACTAAACCAGGTACTCTTTGGTATCCCCAGAGGAAAAATGAGAGTCAAGTTAATGTTTCTTGATAGTAGGTATGGCCTGACTAAGATTTAATAGGATACAGCTAGTTCAAAATAGGAAATACATTTTTGATTAGTGGTTAAGGTGCTTGCCTACAAACCTAAGGACCCAGTTTTGAATCCCCAGTACCCAACGAAGCCAGATGCAAAAGGTGGCACATGCATCTAGAGTTCATTTGCAGTGCCTAGAGGCCCTGATATACACATTCTCTCTCCCTCTCTCTCCTTCTTTCTTTTTCTCTCTCAAATATATAAGTAAAATATTTTTAATTGAAATAATTACAAATGTCGCTCCATGCAAATGCTTTCACATTGTACATGTTTAATTTTGGACAAGCCAATTAACGTCTATATGTTATTTTTTATGTTCAAATTAATGATAATATCATTTGATTATTGTGAGGATTATGTGAAATATACTGTGTAAAGATTTTATCTTTGTATGTAATGAATAATAAAACTGATTTTGTCCCCTTATATTATACCAAAACTCTACTATTAACTCTGTAAAAATACCCAAGCAGTCTCAGTCCACATTGTTCAAGTTTAACTACTGGATATGTATCAAGTAACACTGATATAAATTTTAAAATAAGGCAACACATACATAAATATCACTAAGCTATCTAATACCTGTGATATCACAGGGTACGAGTCAGAAATGAATTATGCAGATGTTAGACAGTGACTTGTTACTGTTAACTATTTAGCCAGAGTTGTGACATTGAACATTTGTTTTTAAAGTAATCCATCCATAATGAGTGAAGTGAATATTGCTTTAGTTAAAAATAAACTAGTTTGTAAGTAAATATATGAGGAAATACCCCATGGGAGGGAAAAAAAGAAGTCTCATGCCTGGTGTGGTGGTGCACGCCTTTAATCCTAGCACTTGGGAGGCAGAGGTAGGAGGATCACTATAAATTCGAGGCCACCGTAAGACTATATAGTAAATTCCAGGTCAGCCTGGGCTAGAGTGAGACCCTAACTTGAAAAAAAAAGTCTCATTAATAAAACTGAAAATACCATTCAGTTTCATTTGCACAGCACTGCTGAAAAGCGGTTGTAGCATATTGTGTCTGACAATTCTGGCTCCTCCTAGATTATCCCAAATAGAATGTTGTGTTAATGAACATTAAAAATGTATAGGCATAGAACCTTTGCTCTTATTCTAGACATGTCACTTTGATATAATTACTAAGTGCTCTTTTATGTACCTTTTAAAAATTATAAAGAAGTAGTCTTTTCAAGTTATCTATAACTCAGCTACTGTCCCACAAGTTCTTAAGCACTCTCAAGTGGAAGCTTTATCAATGGACCTACAACCATTAAGCTTGCTTAAGTTGTTCCCAATTATGCCTCTGTTTTAATTGCAATTTCTGTGCATTCACACTTCTGAGAGTGAAGAGTATAAAGTTCAGCATGGAGGACTTCATTATAGTATAATCAGGGTGAGAAGATCCACGAGTATATGAAAGTGTAATGATAAATGTCACAGAAAAGAAAAAAAAGTCAGAGTAAACTGTATTATGTTCACTCTGTTCAGGAAGATGTAAACTTCCTTTGGTTTTAACCATGTCTGGAACAAAGATGTGGCAAATAGATAATGTCACTGCAAATCAAAGCCCAAGTTAGAATGACTGGAAATCAAGATATTAGAAATTGGAAATAGTTCAAAAGGAAAAGACATAAAACAGTATGATTAGAAAATACAGCCTCTAAAGAGGCCTAAAGGAATGTTGAAAATCAGAGTCTTAAAGGAGACGAAGGAAATACTTTCAAAGAACTCTTTCCATGTCTTTGTGGCCCTGTGATGGACAATGGGCATTGGTCCAGTTTAAGATGCTGGCTCTGCCCTTACTTTCTCTATGATTCTTGAATCTTTCTATGTTGATCAGCTTTGTTATTTATCAACAGAGTAAAACACATTATGTGTCTTATGGGATACTTATAACAATTGAATTTAGTAAAGAACAAAAATACTTGTATAGTTGTTATTAATAGATAGCTGATAATATTAATTATAATTAGTTAAAACTTATTCTTTAAAGAATATCTTAACTACATTCATTTTTTTCTAGCAAATAGTTTATTCAAGGTAGGCACATAGCACGTTTCACATTGATTTAATTCTATATCAGTTTAGAAATGGTAACAAACATCAAGAACTCAGCCATTTTTCACAATCATGGTTCTGGGCTGGAAATTGACAGCTTACCATGTACTTGAAGATTACAGTCAAGTGGAATAAACAGAGTCTATTCTATAATGTGAGTGTGACTGATCTGGCATGTGACGAGCTCTGCTCCCAGTAAACCTTGTTGATGATGCTATAAGACTGTTAGACAGCCATCTGATGAAGATAACTTTCTTCATTTTGTATTACTTGGAATTTGTTATTCTAAACTAAACAGAAAATTTCATCAAGGACTTTAAAGCAGACAATTAGAGTACATATTTCTGGCAAGTCACATCACATTAGATATTATTGGTACTTATATATTACTAGTCTTATGAGAAAGACAATACAGTCCTGCATTTTTCAACACTATCATACTGATTGTTTAAAGTTTCCAGTACCGAAATATTACTTTATAGAAGGTATATCAGTACTATCTTACCTAAGCAGCTATAAGGAGGATTTAACTTTTCCTGTTGTCAACATCCTTGTATCTTCATTTCCTGAGATGATTTCATACATAAGAGAAAGGAGAAATCTTTCTTCTTCTAGAAATGCATTCAAGTTAGGAGACTTACTGGCTCTGAACGGGAAAGACTAGTAACTGAATTTCCGTGGTCATTGCATAAATTATATCTGTTTTACCTTAAAATGTATTAGTTTCTTATTCTAGCTCTCACAGTGCAACATGTTCCAATTTTGTTTAAGTTCACAATTAAAATCACATAAAATCAATGCTACACTTATTGGACTACCATACTTTTACATTGCCAAGGGGAATTTAATTCACCTTTTCCCATCATTGTTTTTCTTTAATCTACCTCCACCTATTACATTTTCAGTAAGCTTATTTTTCCCAACAGACCCAGTCTTTGTGAGCTTGCCTTAATGCTGGCATCTCTATTGTCTGTATAAGAATGTTGTCAGTAACTTATTACTGGACCTTATTGGATGGTCTTTGTCCTGCTGTAGCACTTTCCCAGCAGAGGTCCTGGTAATAAAAGTCTCTATGAGGAGGACCTTGGATTTAGATAGTTCAATTAGTTGTTCAGGAAATCTATCAAAATGTGACTTCAGGTCCCTGAACCCTAACGTTTCCATTATTCGAGTGGAATGTATGTGACAAATGAGATATGATGGTCTAGACACCTCATCAGCAAGCTGGTTTGCAGGCTGAAGTAAAGAGCCAGCCCTGAAAATGCCAAGATCTTGATGGGTTCTAATTGTGTATTTCAAAACTAAAATCCTTGGAAAATGGCAGAGGGGCATCTTACATTTGAGGTTCATGATAAACTTTCACAAACTCCAAAAATTTTACATCCAGAGTCAAAGTTCTCATGATTTCAGTTTCTTGATTAAAGCTACAAATATATATTCCAAAGGTCATTCCTAAACCTGTATAAAAGATATACATTATAAGTAAATAAGAATAATATTATATATATATATATATATATATATATATATATATATATATATATAATAAACTCACTGTTATTCCAAAACACACGAGTGATTTGCAAGCCTCTGTACAGGTATGGTTAATGAAATATGTCAATGGATTATTATGATTTTGAAAAAATCCTGTTAATTATTCAGCGATATAATGTACCTTTGTTAATGGAAAGTATTCATGAAAATTAAACTTATAAGAGTATTTATTATTTTTTTACTTAGAGTATATTGCCTATAAATTTAAACTTTCTATGCAGATTTTTGTAAAAATCATAGTACTTCTAAAGAGTAATCCTACTACTAAAGTTTTTACTAACATCTAAGTTACATGACACACTTTATAATAATTGCAACTAAAAGCTATGTGGGAATGACTGTGTAGGCTGAAGGAATTTCCATAGTTAAAACTGTGAATGAATAATATACTGAAGCCCTTAGAGATATGCAATGGCACTTCATTTATTATTACTTAGTAAAGTAGTCATTCCATGAATGCTTTCTGTGTCCTGAAGTACTTTGAAGGGAGTCTTCAACTCAGTGTCTCTTAAACTAAAATCAGTTTGTAATCTGGCCCCACCCTACCCTGGAGGTAATATTTACTTCCCTAAGCAGATATCTATTTGTGTATTCACTGTGGACATTGGCTGAATCCCTTTCTTGTGACAGTTGCACTGAGGTTTCCACCTTGTTGTTGGCAGATAGTCAAGACTTCTCTAGTCCCTTTCCCTTTGGACTTTTCAATTTCCATTACTAGGAAACTAGCTTTCACATTGAAAATATTCAGGTTTTGAATGAGGCAGAAACATCTTCTGCTTTTAAAAGGTTATGGAACCAGGTTCAACTAGATAATTCCCTTTTCCCCATCACATCTCTACCTCCCTTCTGCCACATAACATGACTACAGAAGAGATTCCTGCCACTGGAGTCATCCTAGAATCCTGTCTCCTATATCACTCTGATCAGCATGAAAGGGGAGTGTGTGAAGTGTGGAGATGTAAGAGATAAGATGTAAGATCTAAGATCTGCGAATGATTTTCCATCTGGAAATTTAAAGTTTTTTGAAAAAAATGTATATATACTTTAGAAGGAGTTAAATATTCTAACGTCTATATTCTAACAGAACAATTATTTTATTTTATTATAATCCACTAATATGAAAACAGAAAATATTTCAGTGCTTACGAAGACGTCTGTTCTCATGCAGGCCACAACCAAGAAATAAAATGACTATATGTGCATATTCATGCACACACACACACACACACACACACACACACACCCCACATATGGATAAATAACTGTTTTGGAATTACTTAGCTAAACTTAGGTCTTGGCCTACTAAAACACAAGTAAATTGTAATTTTAGCTGTAATGAAACAGCTGGCTTTCCTCAGCTCCTCAGCTTGTGTTACTCTAGGAAATAGACACTGAAACTGAAATACATTTATGAGGAAACTGGTACTAAATGAAACATTTTAATGTTTTTCTACTTGAGATGTTTTCTGTCATTAGATATCTGAGCAGAATCAAATGAATCCTTCGTGAAGTTTTCAACCATTTCCTCCTTATTAAAGTGGCAAACATGTAAATGGCACAGTCATTCAGCCTGGCTGAGCAGGTAGAACTTTGCATTTTCACATGAGTTGATTGCATCACTTTTGAATTCATTGAATGAATGCAACACATTTTCTTTCACTAGTCAAAAATCCAACAATTTTTTTTATTGTTTCATGAAAATTAGAACCTACCGTTGCTTGTTTTGCTACTGTACCCTTTGACTTTCCACAAAAGCTTTTATTCTTTTAGCCTTTTCATTACTGAAAAAAATAAGACGGAGGAAGTGTTGAACATTGTCATGCCTGTGATTTTACATGCAGACATAATATGCTTTAATTCAAAGATGCCTCGTACTACAGTGGCCAAGCACCCTTATTCAGGACCTTTGAAATGTTGTAATTATGAAATAATCATGGAATAACAACTTTTAATTGAATGTTATAATGAAAAATTGAATGTTTTGGTGATATAAGACCCTTACTTTGCTACTCTTACTAATCACATTAATCTCTGAAGTATGATCCTCTGCATGGCCCTTTCTTTCCACAATCTATTCGAAAGGAAAACTTGTTCGGCTGTTCCGTTGGTGTATTTGCTGCTTCACACAACATGGGGAGCATCCATTCATCTGACATCGGGGCATCGCATCAAGGCACTTCAGTGGTTTGCTGTCATGAGAAAACCATCATCTACACTGGGACAGCTCATCTGTGATCGCCTCAGAGACAATTTGTTTGGCTCAAATTTATTTACTTAGAGTTGAAAGTAAACTAGACATGTCAGAGGTTTTTCACACAGGAAGCTGGCAATTGTGTGTTTTATTGTGTCATATAATTATGTTCAGTTCTTCCTTGGTATAACACTATGAGCATCATATTCTCACAATGTCCTGAGCAAACAGAAAGCTAAAAAGATGGGACAAGCCACAGTGTTTCTGTTGTGGCGATAGCCTCCATGAATTTGTCCTTCACATCAAAACTCCAGAGCATCTAGAGGATACTGGGCATTTTTTTTTTTTATTTATTTATTTGAGAGCAACAGAGAGAAGGAGGCAGAGAGAGAGAGAAAGAGACAGAGAGAATGGGCGTGCCAGAGCTTCCAGCCTCTGCAAACGAACTCCAGACGCATGTGCCCCCTTGTGCATCTGGCTAACGTGGGTCCTGGGGAATTGAGCCTCGAACCAGGGTCCTTAGGCTTCACAGGCAAGCGCTTAACCGCTAAGCCATCTCTCCAGCCCGATACTGGGCATTTTATAAGCATTATGATGAGGAGAAAGTAAAGAGAAACAGGGATGGAAAAATTATCTTCCATTTTCTTTAGTGACAGGTAAAAATTCTCTGAGACATCTCTCATACCTTGAGTTTCCAGGATAAATGCACCTCCTCTGTATACATCACACTGTGTGGAAAGCAGTTTGTCAATTCCTGTTCCTAGAAGCAGTTACATTGCATACGTATTTTCTTCCTTCCCCACAGACATTCTTGATAATAGGATAAAACAATGTTAATGAATATGATGGAAATTCAAATGATGGATTTTATAATAAACACATTAGGCCTATACATAAAAAATGCAACACTGATTTTTGTGTAATATAATAAATGTGTTTTGCATCAAATACAATCCTTAAAGTCTTGTATCCAATGGTATTGAAATCAGTATAAAGTTGTATAAATGTAAAATGTATTCAATGATTCCATCAACTGAAACAATGCAGCCTCTAAGATTACACAGATCATCAATTCACATATTTCCACTGAGCTGTAAGTATATGCTGGAAATTATTTTTTATTGACTTTTTTCTTGAGGTAGGGTCTTACTCTAGGCCAGGCAAATATGGAATTTACTTTGTAGTCTCAAGGTAGCCTGAACTTACAGCAATCCTCCTACCTTTACTTCCCAAGTACTGTCATTAAAGGTATGCACCATCAAACCTGGCCCTTATTTCTTTGATAAAATGTTTCATTTTTATTTATTAATTTGAAAGAGAGAAACAGGGAGAAAGAAAGAGTGAGAGAGAAAGAGAGAGGGAGAGAGCGAGTGAGTACTGGAGTCTGGTTTGCATTCCTGAAAGAAAACACTAGACCAAGAGCAGCTTATGGGAAAAAGGGTTTATATTGGCTTGCAGACTTGACGGGAAGCCCAGTGATGGCAGGGGAAAACAATTGCATGAGCAGAGAGAGGATATTACCTCCTGGCTAAAATTAGGTGGACAACAGCAATAGGAGAGTGTGCCAAACACTGGCAAGGGGAAAGTTGATAAAATGCCCATAACCTGCCTCCAACAATACACTGCCTCCAGGAGGCGTTAATTTCCAAATTGCCATCAGCTGGGGACCTAGCATTTAGAACACCTAAGTTTATGGGTAACACCTGAATCAAACAATCATATTCTGCCCCTGGCCCCCATAACCTGATAACCATCCATGATGTAAAATGTAATAAAATCAGTACAACTTAAAAGTCCCCATATTTTTTTTTAATCAGTCCTAATGATATTCAAACAACCCCATAATCCAAGGTCTTCTAACTGAGCCATAATACCAAAAAACCCATAATGGTAGAGAATAAACTTTCACACTGCAAAAGGTGACATTGAGTATAGCAAAGAAATATTCAATCAATATACAATTTAAAACAACCAGGGCAAACATCAACTCTGTAGCTTCAACAACTTTAGTCAGTGACATATCTCCAAGTGTAATAATTCTTTTTTTAAATTTTTATTTATTTATTTATTTTATTGACAACTTCCATAATTATAAACAATATCCCATGGCAATTCCCTTCCTACCCCCACTTTCCCCTTTGAAACTCCACTCTCCATCATATCCCTTCCCCCTCTCAATCAATCTCTCTTTTATTTTGATGTCATGATCTTTTCTTCCAATTATGATGGTCTTGTGTAGGCAGTGTCAGGCATTTTGAGGTCATGGTTTTCCAGGCCATTTTGTGTCTGGGGGGAGCACGTTGTAAGAGGTCCTACCCTTCCTTTGGCTCTTATATTCTTTCCTGCTCCTCTTTCACAATGGACCCTGAGCTATGGAAAGTGTAATTGAGATACTTCAGTGCTAAGCACTCCTCTGTCACTTCTTCTCAGCACCATGGTTCCTTCTGAGTCATCCCAAGGTCACCACCATCTGAAAAGAGAAGTTTTTCTAATCAAAACTGAGAGTAGAATTAATATATGGGTATGAACACTAAGAGAAATGCTTACTGGGCAGTTTGTTTTGGCATAATATGTACTTTTAGCCAGACAGCATCAGACATTACAACCCTAGGGCTCATGACTACCCCTGTTATAGGTTTTCAGTGTCAGGGATGTATTCCCTCCCATGGAGTGGGCCTCCAGTCAAATTAGAGGATGGCTGGATTCCACCATGACAGACATGCACACTATTGCACTATGGCTCATTTGGCCTGGCTGGCCAAATATAAGGCTTGCAGTATCCACTGTTGAGTATATTCACTGGTGATTTCTCTCTCTCTCCCATTGAACTGCAAGAAGTATGGATTTTTCTAGCTTTCTGTCAGATGGTCTACATGGAGGAGGTTTTCTGCACAGCTCCAACAGGGTTTCTCAGTAAACTTGCAGCCCAAATATGTGGAATCTTCAGCAATAGGGTCTTACTATTGATTACTTGTGGGAAACCAAGGGCCTGTGCAATGGCCTGTAATGTTTTGGGGGCATCAGGGACCTCACTGTCCAACAACTCACTGGAAGTTATCCCATCCCTGACACTGAAAATTTTACAAGTCTGATAATTCTAACCAGCAACATGTCTCTGGAGTTCAAATTCCACCCCTCTGGGTAGGCTACTCACAATCCTGGAGAGCTTCATCTGGGCCAGCAGCTTTCCTTAGCAGCCATCGAGTGGTTCAAGCTTCTCCCCTGGGTCTCCACTGAAACCCGTGGTTCATCCTTATGGCTCCATTGGATCTCCATGCAGGCATTCCAACAAGCCTGCTTCAAAATTACCATGGCCATTTTTATAATACAAGACAATATTGCAAATTGAATGACCCTATCTTTATTGCATTTCTTATACTTTATAATACCTAGTAGGATGACAATTTGTTAATCCAGTGGGAAAAATAGCAGACTTTGCAGAACAGGACAATTCTTCACCACTCATGTCCCTTCAAAAACTCTGCATTATTTCTGTTTTTCCACTGCAGGTCAGCTGGCCCAATCTCAATGGTTGTAATCTCTCATACAATTGCAGCTAAACAGGTATCAGTTTCAGTGCAGAGATTTTAATTTTTCTGTGTCATATCCCTCTGTTCAAGCCCTGACCATTTCTATTCAATGCAACCCTGCACAAGTTCTCAAGACATGACATAACAGTAAGCCTCTCACACAAACTGCTTCTAACCCAGTACAGGCAAAGCACTTTCTCACCCTCATAAGCCAAACAAACCTCTCAGTCCATAGTTCTTATTGTATTCAGGTCTTTCAATTTTGACCAAAATGGTCCATCAAGCTGTACTTATAGCAATGTGTGGCATCTCTTAGGCCATGATTCAAATCCTTCCACATTCCTCTCAAAAATCAACTTCAGAGGGCCAAAAGCCACACACTCAGGTGTATAGTACTAATGACACCACTTCTTGGCACCAACTTTATGGGCTGGCGCTAAGAGCAGCTTATGGGGAAAAGGGTTTACTTTGGCTTACATACTTGAGGGGAAGCTCCATGATGGCAGGGGAAAACAATTTCATGGGCAGAGGGTGGACATCACCTTCTGGCTAACATCAGGAGCACAACAGCAATAGGAGAATGTGCCAAACACTGGTAAGGAGAAACTGGCTATACTACCCATAAGCCCACTCAAAATAATACACTGCATCTAAGAGGCATTAATTTCCAAATTGCCATCAGCTGGGGACCTAGAATTCAGAACACCTAAGTTTATGTGTGATACCTGAATCAAACCATGAGAGAGGGAGATAAAGAGAGAGAGAGAGAAAATATGAATATGAGCATGTCAGAGCCTCCAGCTGCTGCACCGTAACTCCAAATATATACACCACCTTGTACACCTGACTTACATGAGTCCTGGGAAATCAAATCTTGGTGCTTTGGTTTTGCAGTCAAATGCCTTAAACTGCTAAGCAATCTTTCCATCCCACTAGAAGTTATATATATTTGTTTTTGAGAGATATATCTATTTATTTGTCAAGTGACATAAGCATAACAGTCAAATCATCAACTCCAACTTAACAAAATAAATATTATGTCAGTAAATTTAAAATAATATTTACTACCAAATTAGTTATCATAGATTTTTTGATAGTATTCATTTGCTTAATATGCATTATTCACTTGTAGCCTCATTCATATGATTATATGTTGAAAAATATTTCAGCAATAAGTATAATATAACATAGTAACAAGAGTAGTAGGATTGTGGAAGCAAATATTTCCAAACCAGACAATAGTGTGTATCATATAGCTTACCTTTATCACAGCTAAAGTGAAATAACCTTGGGAAAAATGGATAAGTATAATAGAAATGTACTGTTTTTTTTGTGTGTGTTTTGTCACTGAGAAAGTTACTATAAAATTAACAGTCATAATAAAGTGATGTTCTCAGTACTGTAAATTAAATTTGATACAAAATCTTAAAGGTGGTTTGTGTATAATGATATAAACATAATAGTCTTTGAGACCTTTTATTTTTAATTGCCTTCATATAGGATAAAGTTTTTGAGTTTGTATCATTATGTCTTAGTGGAAGTATCATACCAAGTAAATACCAAAGTTGTTATAGCAAAGATAGAAAGGATCAGAACCATTTCTTGTCAAAGGTTCCTCAGAAAATATTTCTCAGTCAGTATATATTATAATTGTTCAATTAATGCCAGTTTTTCCTTAGTTTTTGTCTTTTCTTTATAAAATTTTAAATTTAAAACATTAGTGGACATTTTTAATTGGTAACAGCTATTTTAAATTTGAAAAAGCACAGAAAGTTTGCAAATGCTACAGAAATGCAGGCAAATACGGTTGTACCTATGAACTTGTGTCACCAAAATGAGGGAAGCCAGGACCTCCATTCAAAGATGGAGTGAAGGATAATGATCTAGAGAACTGAAATTAAAGAAAGAGAGTTATAGGCAGAAACAGAAGAAATAAAATTAAAGGAAATAAGGAAAAATATGACAGTTATCATTTCCAGAAGAGAAGGTTTATAATGTTGTTTGAAGTATTCTAATTAGGGACTGGGCAGAGAATGAGTCTTGTGATTAGGGAATTACACAAGTTAGATATATCAGTGTAGCAGGTCTAGTAATAAATAGAAGAACTGCCTCCTGCTCTCATAAGAACAATATAATTCTAATGTGTTTCTAAACAAAAATATCTTTTAGGCTACACAATGATACATGCATTATGATTAATTAAGCAGTATAGAAATTTATTAGAACTTTATTTTTAAAACCCAATTCCATATATCTGAAGTGTTCTATATACCTCCTTATCAATATTGACTAGTATTATTAAAATTCTTATTTTATTTTAACTAAATTATATCACATCCTAAATTATTTTTAATATTTGTTTTTAAGTGACAATGTTGGATAAAATAAAATCTCTCAAATAATTCCCAAATTTTATTCAAATTATTGCCTCACCAAGTATATAATTTACTTTTATCTTAAATTTTTGTGGAAGTGGCCACATTTCTATACTCTATTTCATCACATTTTGTTCATTCAAGGGTTTTTGAAATCTGTGCAGAGAAATGTTTTGTTTAAAAATACATTTTTGTACACATATAATTAATTCTTTGAGTATTATTTAATACATATAGAAATTATATGTAATACACTGATTTAGAACCATTTTCTTAGTATATGCTTCAAGTATTCAAAAGATAATAATGTCCTGCCTATGTTCTGCATGATATTAGGCCTGTTTACATATTTTCATTGATGAAGGAGGAGGAAAAACGATCAAAATATAAAAGGGACTAGTTAGAAATAAGAGGTTCAGTGAAAATGGAGTAGGGCTGTGGTGCCAAAGAATGGAATGGGGTTATTATCAAAATGTATTATGTATGTGTATGAAAATTACCAATAAAAATGGTTAAAAAAGATTTAAAAAGATGATGGGTATTCTAATACCATGGGTACTTACCCAAAGGAATGGAAAATGAACATTTATGTCTTAAAATATATTTTGAGATATTTTAATGAAATAAGTTTTCTTTTTTCTTAAAATAATTAGTGTCATTGATCAGCAAGCAGTGGTGAAATGCACCCTTACATTTCTACTACTGGAAGATCAAATCTTTAGGAATAGTGAAAGCATATAACCTGGGGATGGGGTCTCACTGAGATACATGACAACCGGCCTGGCTCCTGGACTTCTAGAAGATTAATGTGGGGTCTGAGGGAAATTTCAGTGCATAGCAATACAATATGATTCATTTCTCAGGAACATCATGAGGGCTTGAGATAGATCAGCATACATGAGTGGTCAAAACGACATCTCTGGATTGGTGAACAAAGCTGCTGGAAGCAGTCCTCACAATACATGCAAAAACTTCAGAATGTCACAGCAGGGATAGACTGAAACCTATCATGAGGAAGCACCAATCAATTATTCCTCAGAAGCCCAGAGGACTGAGAAGGGGAACCATAACTCTTATTCCTCATCTGAAACAAACAAGCAACAAACAAAAAACGGTAAATGAATGTCTTGGAATTTTACTTCCTCCTCTTGAAAATAATGATAATGGGAATCAAAAGGAGGGTTGTAACCCTCACTTTAATGAAAAAGGATTGTGCTATATATTAGAAGTAACTAAGAAAAGTTAATGTGACAGGACTAAAAGGACACAGGGCTGTTAGCTATACTTAATCAGTTAGATATTTCAACAGACTAGAAGCTCATGACTATGTTCATACTAAACTGGCCATGCTTGCCTCAGCACTGCACATTTAAATGATGCTAAATGAAAATTAATTGGGAGTACCAGCATCCTTTGATCAGTGGTTCCTAGGATCAGAGAGAAGGAACAATTTGGTCAAAGTCAAATGGTGAAATTACTCAGAAGCAGGTCCTTGTTTAAACATCAAGTCCTTTTCCACTTGCAACATAGCCTGTGTTGCTGTTGACATGAGTAACTTTGGCTTGCATAGTTGTAATCAAAAAATTAAGAATAATGAGGGATGTAAAACACCATGTCATTTTTCCAGTGATGCAACACTCAGAATAATTATTAGTCAACCCCTGTGTCCCCACATAGGCTTTCTTGAGGTTTGTTCATTAAATGTTTATAAACAGGCCATAACTGTAGGCAACGGCTAAGATCTTTTTTAAAAATTAATTTATATCCCTTCATTTGTATTTAAAAAAATTTTTAATTGACAACTTCTATAATTATAGACAATAAACCATGAAAATTCCCTCCCTTTCACTTTTCCCTTTGCAACTTCACTGTACATCATATGCCCTCTCCCTCTCAGTCTCTCTTTCATTTTGATGTCATCATCTTTTTTCCTGTTATGAGGGTCTTGTGTAGGTAGTGCCAGGCACTGTGATGTCATGGATATCCAAGCCATTTTGTGTCTGGAAGAGTGCATTGTAAGAAGTCCTACCTTCCTTTGTCTCTTACATTCTTCACACCACCTGTTCTGCAATGGACCCTGAGCCTTGGAAGGTATGATAGAGATTTTTCAGTACTGAGCACTCCTCTGTAACTTCTCAGCACTATGGTGCCTTTTGCATTACCCCAGTGGTCACCACCGGTCTGAACAGAGAAGCTTCTCTAACTAAAGTGAAAATAGCATTAATATATGAGTATGTACCTTAATTGAATGCTTATTGGGAAGTTTGGTGAGCATAATACATGTATTTAGCCAGACACCAGCTGGCATTATACCCCTAGGGCTCATGACTTCCCCTGTCATAGGTTTTCAGTATCAGGCATGTATTTCCTCCTGTGGAGTGGGCCTCTAGTCCAATTAGAGATGAATGGGTTCCCCCATAACAGACATGCCACTATTGCAACTGTTGCCTCATTTGGCCTCGCCGTCCCAAATTAAGGCTTGCTGTATCCACTGTTGTTTATTTCTACTGATAGCTTCTCCCTCTCTTGTGGTGCTGCATGCAATATAGCTTTTTCCAGCTTTCAGTCAGCTGGTATACAGGGAGGAGGTTTTCAGATCAGCTCCAGCAGGATTTCTCAGTGATCTGGCTGCCCAAGCATGAGGAGTCCTTCAGCTTTGAGTAATTACCATATATTATTGGTGGGAACCCAAGAACCTTGGCAGAGGCCTGTGATGTTTTCAGTGCATTAGGGACTTCCCTGGCCAACAACTCACTGGAAGGTATCCCATTCCTGACAATGAAAATTTTCTAGTAACAATCTATGGCTTCTGGGTCCACCATCATCCAAAAAAGTAGATTTCCATATTCATATCCTGTTATATTTTAATGAGTTCTCCCCCAACCTGCCTTTACTGTCTCTTCCCCTGACTTCACTTAGCCCATCCCACCTCCAGTAATCTATTCATCTACTTACATATATATATTAAAATTCCTTTAAGTCGTCCCCTCTCATCCCTCCGTTGTATTCCCTTTCTACTTACTAATCTCTGCTACCAACTTTTATTCCAACTCACATACAAGCCAAAGGTATATGAGGGAGAACATGTGCCACTTGGCTTTCTCACATGGGTTACTTCACTAAGTATAATCCTTTCCATGTCCATCCATTTACTTGAAAATTTCACAGTTTCATTTTCCTTTACTTCTGAATAGAACTCCACTGTACAAATGTATCACATCTTCATTATCTACTCATCAGTTGAGGGACAGCAAGGCTAGTTCCATTTCTCAGCTACTGTGAATAGAGTAGCAATAAACATGGATGTGCAAGTAGTGTGTCAAGTCCATATAATATATGTCTAGGTGTGGCATGTCTAGGTGGGTAAGGCTGGTGGAATCACCATACTTGATTTTAACCCATATTACAAAGCTATAGTAACAAAACAGCATTGCGCTGTCACAAAAATGGACATGTAGATCAATACAACAGAAGAGAGGACCCAGAAGATAGTCCAGGCAGCAACAGTACTTGATCTTTGACAAAAATGTTAGAAGTACTCATTGGAGAAAAGACAGCCTCTTCAACAAATGGTGCTTGGAAAACTAGATATCTATATGTGGAAGAATGAAAATACATCCTTATCTCTCTCCATGCATAAGAATTAAATTCAAATGGATCAAAGACCTTAATACCAGACCTAAAGCTCTGAAACTGCAAGAGGGAGAATAGCAGAAACCCTTCAACATATTGGCATAGGTGACAACTTTCTGAATATAACCCCAGTTGCATAGGAACTAAACACCTCATCAGTAACTGAGTATTCATGAAATTACAAAGCTTTTGTACAGAAAAGGAGACTGTGACTAGAGCAAAGAGGCAACCTACAGAATGGGAGAAAATGTTTGCCACCTATACATCTGACACAAGATTAATATCCAAGGTACACAAATAACTCAAAATACTAAATAATAAGAAATCAAACAATCCAATTAAAAATGGGCTATGGAACTAAATAGAGAGTTCTCAAAAAACAAAACACAGTTTCTCTATAAATATCTAAAAAATATTCTACATCATTAGCTTTAAGGAAATGCAGCTTAAAACTACTTTGAAATTGCATCTCCTGTCAGAATGGCTATTATCAAGAATACAAATGACAATAAATGCTGGCAAGTATGCAGAAAAAGAGGAACCATTCTACATTGCTGATGGGATTGTAAACTGGTACATCCATTGTGGAAATCAGTGTGGAGGTTTCTGAGACAGTTAAGAATATATTTTCCATATGACCCAGCTACACACTCCTAGGTATATATCCTAATGGTTAAGATCTTAATGACAGACCATAAAATACTTTTCAGGCTTTATCACTTTAAAAATGTGGATTTTCAGACTTTACTTATTTTAGGACATAAATTTTCTTCAATTACATGACAATACATGTATTAGTTAAATTGAAATTTAAAACATGTTACTATGGTAACTCAGTGCTTTTTTTTTTTTTTTTTTTTTTTTTTTTTTTTTTTTTTTTTTTTACTTTAAGAAGCTTTTCAGTAAATTATTCTGTATAGCTTACCCAAACCATATTTTGAAGATCTGGTTATAAATACATAAAATCTATAGATGTGTCAAATTCATTGGTAATTGCATATGTTTTTGCAAGAGGACTGTGTTATGGATCTGCACGTGAACAAAAAATAATGATATAACAACACAATAGGGAATTTTCTTTGAACCACTCACTTAACATCTGTCCTGTGTAGACAGTTCAAAACCATGATTGAAAAGCCTCTTATGAAAGTTAAAATTACCATTCTAGTCTTTAATATCCAGTCAATCAACATGAACTTTGGCATTCAGTAGGTAGAGCTGTATTTTTAAAAAACATTGCTTTATTGGTATTGCTTTTTCTTGTAGAAATACAGACTGTTATACTAAAATTGTTCACATAATGAATAGGGTTCTGGATATAGAAACTTTCCCTTGTGCCACTAATGAAATAAATACGTGAAATTGTAAAAAGCTGTCTGTAAATTATTTCTTTTGGGACTGGCCCCTCAAAAATCATAATGACTTTATGTCCCTGTCAAAATTGACTATTTATTACTTCATCTTATTTACAAACATTAAATGACCATATTCAAAACATCTATTAAGATGACTATGGGAGTCACTGGACAACAGTCAGCAACAGCATGTATAAGCAGGGACCTTGCAGACTATAAAATCTATCAGCCAGACAAGAAAGACACACTTGTGCAATATTGGTATACAGCCTCTGTGGATAACCATCTCTTCTCTGAATAGGCATGATGCCAACTCAGTGGGATAGAGCTCATATATGGCACTAGAAACCAAGTCAGAATCTTATTCTCAGGAAACTCAGATATCAGAGAGTAGCCTCCACTGCTATCTGGAGAAGTGAGGACTTGCATCCAAAAAAAAAAAAAAATTCTCAAATAGCTTTGCACAACTTCTTTAACCCGAGATGCTCTCACTCTTGGTTGCAGAACCTGTTTTATTCACAGATGGCAGAGAAGACAGAGGAGATCCAAGATCCTTCAGTAAGACAAGAAGATAGTGGACTGTCCACCACAAGACTTCCACCTCTACTACATGTGCCAGGGCCCAGGTGAAATTGCAGAGGAAGAGGTGACATGACATGCTCTTGCTGCTAGTCTCACAATGAGCTTCTGGGTTATGGTGACAGACATGGTGAGCAACCAAAACCCATCAGAGCAGAAACCCAGAGGCTACACAAAACTAAACACCAAATCAGACTGCCAACAGGACTACCATGGCTCAGGGAACATTGTAGAAGAGCCACAGGTTGTGCTGGAATACCCTGAGATATGGTCTCCCTTATGCTTCACAGGGACAGAGTGAAGCCTTCCCATCCCACAGTAATAATGCCACCACTGAGGAGGGCCCCCAGGGTAATGGGAGCTGGGTGCGGGGATAAAAGACTATAAACTGTTTAATTATATATAACTTAATTAAAAGTAGCTATTAAGATGACAATAATGGTTATTCAATTTTCCATAATATATGTTAGTTAGAACTCTGTAGATCCCACAAATTCAGACTGGTGAGTTGCTAATTGTCCATGTTTACTCAACTCATCATTTAGAACAAATTTACATTGAAAAATCATTAAAATGGGTGAAAAGTTGTTGTAGGGCTTGACACTCAGTATCTATGCAAAAGGAGATAGAATTATCACCTATAATATATAGTCTTATACAAATATAATCTATACAAATCCATTCTAATCTGAAAATATTTTTGTGGGTATTGCCTTTTTCATAGGTGTATGTTAAAACAGTAAAGAGAAGATGTGGAACACCCTCCACCATTATTATTTGAATTTAACTGATGTGCCTCAATCTTCATATTTGTAACATGAGGGTTGTGAAATGGAGTATTATCAAATACACATAAATGTGTAAATATGTTCTAAGAATAGCTTGATGGCTAAATAGGTAATGGATAAATCATAGTTTTCATTATTTAAAAATTTCCTGATTTTAGAATGACAATTTTAAGTGTATAAAATTTGAAGAACAAGGGCATAAAGTGTTATTTGCTGCCCATGGTAGTAGTAACTTTTTTAAACCTAATACCAAATACAAATGTGGTGGTTTGAATGTAAAGTGCCCCCCATAGATGTCCATGTTTGATAACGTAATCCTGTTAGTGACACTCTTCAGGAGGGTGTTTCAGGTCTTTGGGAGGTGGATCCTTGCTGTTCTTGGTGTCCTACTTGCTGTACTTAGCTGTATTGTGATATGGAGATTTGACGCCTGGCCATTTTCTCCTGCCATGACCCCCATCCTTCTATTAATAAACTTCCCCTTGAAACAGCAAGGTGAAAATAATTCATTTTCTTATATACATAGCTTCTTCAGTCCTGTTGTTTGTTTTACCAACGAAAAGGTAACTGCTATACAGCTTATGGGGAGAAATATTTATTTTGGCTTTTGAATGCAGAGGTTTCAGTCCATGGTCATATATGTGGTTTGCTTCTGGGCTGTGGTTAGGCTGCACATCACATCAGGGACCACTGTGGTGCAACAAATCAGTTTCTGTCTGGGTGAATAGGAATAAGAGACACAGCAGGGCCTGGGAGAAAATTTAGTCCCCAGTAACATGTCCCAGGGGACTACTTCCTCTAGTCCACCTCTAAAAATTTTCACCAACCCATATTTCAGTTAATTTTGACTCACTGAGTTAAATAAATAACCCAATGAAAGTTCAGTCCTCTTATGACTGAATCACCTCTGAATCACTAGATTCTGAAATTCAGAACACCCTTCAACTTATGAGCCTTTCTTAGGATACTTCATTTTCAAACCATAGCACTGCCCTTATACTTCACTTCCATCAGTACAGATCATCTAGGGAGATTGACAAAGCATAAATGGTGTGTAAATCCAGAGAGCATATATTAACAATAAGTGAATTGGATAAATTGTATAACAGGGTATAAATTCCTTATTAATTATTTCAATTACTATAATTGTGTTGAGATGAAGTCACCTATAATTATACATTTTCTTTTTTGATTTTTTTTTTGTTATTTTTATTTATTTATTTGAGAGTGACAGATACAGAGAGAAAGAGGCAGATAGAGAGAGAGAGAGAGAGAATGGGCATGCCAGGGCCTCCAGCCACTACAAACGAACTCCAGACGCACGCACCCCCTTGTGCATCTGGCTAACGTGGGTCCTGGGGAGTCAAGCCTTGAACCGGGGTCCTTAGGCTTCACAGGCAAGTGCTTAACCACTAAGCCATCTCTCCAGCCCTAATTATACATTTTCAAAAGAGCTAGTTGGATAGCACTGTAAACAAATTATTTCTGAACATATAGTTTCAGGCTTACTGAGTTGAATGCAGAACATTGGACAGTTTTTTGTCTTCACCTAAAGCTTTATCTTAAAGAATGTCAGATAAGAGCTTTTATTTGGATCATATTTTATCCAAGAAGCATCAGTTGGTGAAGTGGAAGTGACAAGAATCTCCTCAGAAGATGATTATATCATTGTAGGTGCCATAATACCAAGGAAATGAATGCTTTGTACAGTCTAATATCCTGAGATTTTAAGAAAATTGTCTGAACAAAGCAAGTTCATGACAAAGATAGGTGTGCTCAAATGCTGAAAGCTCAAAAAATGAAATCTTTATTACAGTCTCACAGTTTTTGTAATGAGAAAGAAACAGAATGGATATCCAGTAAACTAACGCAGCTTTGTAGAGATAAAGTTTTCTGTTGGGCTTAGCTTTTTATAGCAGAACATATAAAAATGGGAAGAAAGAAAAAGATAAGGAATACATTGTAAAAGAAAAGTCACGAAAAGCTCTAAAATATATAGTAGACCAAAATCCTGTGAATAGTGTTAAATTATATATGTGTCTGAAAAACAAATCAAAGTTTACTATGTCAATTACTCTTGAGGTAGAAAACAAATCTTTCTTTTTGTATTTTACCTCTATTTGGCTGCTTACTAAGAGTTAATAACTGAAGTAAACCTGCGTAAGAAATTGAATGAACATGCTAGAGAAGACTGGAGTAAGAACTTCAACTATGTAACCACCACTTCCTCTCCAAATTAATCTGTCTTCTACATTAAGAGAAGAACACTGTACCTTGGAATATTCTGCATATCTCTGTAATATTATAAAGATGCATAAATAGGTTGCAGGAATATGGAATGCCATTATCAGATGGAACCATAAAGAGGTAAATAGAATTGACACTATATATATTCTCCTCTTTTTTCTAACAAATTAACACAACAGTCAACTTGCATAAAGAGAAGGGCATGCATATTTGTAGCCCTTACCTCTTGGAGTTAATCCTTATCAAAAAAAAAAAAAAAGACAGAAATAAAAGAAAAGCCAATAGGTACTAAATACCTCAGGATGCTTTGTTAATGAGAAGGATACAAAGAGAAAATCCTGAGGAATATTAAAAATTCACAGAGAGGAAGAATGCATTTCTCATGACAGTATGTTTTTTTTAAATATGGCTACTTATACAGTCCATGAGAAATACTATATCTGTAATATATCAGCACTTAAGTGATATATATATATATATATATATATGTATATATATATATATATATATATTGTTGTTGTTGTTGATAAGAGATATAGGAATCATGTTTTGGCTAGATGAGGTAGAGCACATGTACAATCCCAGAATTGTGGAGGCAGGAGGATAAGAGATAAAAGGCCAGTCTCAAGTACATGGCAAATTTAAGAGTATCCTGGCATATATGATACCTTGTCTCAAAATAAAATAAAAAAAAGAAGAAAAAGGAGAAATGCATTTAATGGTGATATAGTCTGTGAAATTTACACAGTTGAAGTATGCACATTTACTTAAAACATGTTCGGGTATCTAAAGAGAATCTGCTGACATCATTAGGTCCACTATGTATGATATGCTAAGCTAAATCTTTTGGCAAAGCTATTGCAAACATGTTCATCCTCTGGCAAACATGAGTAATGGAAGGAGTCTATGAAATGGCAAGGCTTTATTCTACATGATTTGAAGAAAGGATTATTCAAACATTTTGAAATAACAGGTTAAATGTTAGGAAAAATTACTATATATTTGCACTTTTCATATAACAATATAAATTGATGGATGAACAAAACTAATTAATTCAAATTCAATTCAAATGTAATTCAAATCCTGAATATAATGTCTATTTGATGACAATGTCTCTGTCTATATCTTTAGCTTGCTGCTCCTTACAGAATTCAATAGTCCAAAACTTGTTTCCCTATTGGATGTTTCCATTCCATCATCTCAGACATCCTAGCTCACCACTTGTTTGAATTCCTCAGCATGCTGCTGTATTCTCTTTTTCCTCCTAGTTCTATAATGGAAAATGAGGACATCTTATATCTACATTTGTAGATCATAGTTTTGAGAGCCATGTATAATTTATGCTTTAAATTTTAAAAAAATAATGTAAAATATTAAAACAGAGATGTGAGAAAATACCATATTAGAAATACTTGTTAATAATAAGTAAAGGGAAACAGGGTTTTTCAAGTTTTTTTCTTACAAATAATCTAGCAAAAGTAGTAACTAGGTTTCTATGATAATACTCATGTATTCCAAATAAATATTTTAGCACAAGCTACAAATAAAGGGTATAATATATAGTATCAGTGATAGGTACCTCATGTCAATAAAAATAAGAGAGCTTGCTTCTATAACAGATCAATGACTTTGATGCAGGCATGACCATGAAACTAAACAAATTAGATTATGGATCCAAACTTTGATCTCAGTTTTGTACTTCTCAATAGGTTATCTTCAAATGGCAAATAAAAAGTGATGATGTAGAGATTAAGTGCAAAGAGTAGCCCATTTAATGTAGCTCTTCACACATAACTGACGTACAATGAATATTACTTATCCTTTATTTCTTCTTTTTTTGTCACTAGGAAAACTGTAAAATCATTTCTTCCTAAATGATCAAAATGTTTCCTTGAAAGTAAAACCTAATTTTGTCCTATAAAGTAGGAAGTGTTGGATGACAAGACAACAGAGGTGAGAATGTTATGGCAAGGGCAGGAGAGCATCATATGAAGATATGATTCTGGGAAAGCACACGGATTCTTTAGTCAAGAGATGATAACACCATCATTTGTATGGATGAGGGGATGCATGCATCCCAGTAGAACATATGATTCATAGAAGAAGGATTCATACTTTTTTTCCTTTTTTCAGTATAAAAAACAGCACACAGTGTCCTGTCTTATAGCCACTTTGCTGAATGTTTGTAGGAGATAAGAAAATACAGGGCTAAAGGAAGAAATACCTGGCTCAGAAAGTCACTGAAAATGGGGGAGATTGTGTTGCATCTTCTTTGTGATTATATTGTTGGCTCTATGTATGGATCAAAACTGACAAACATCAGTAGCCACAAGTGATACTCCCCAGGTGTATCTCCTAGCACCCTTTCCATGTGTGCCTTTGTGTGCCTATGTTGCCTTTGCATTGAAAGTCCTTTTCACTGTTCAATCAGGAATCTGCTTCTAAGGTAACACATGGCCAGATACTAAATGAACTTCATGTTTATCATGTGTTCTTTTTTTTTTTTTTTTACCAATTTAACTGTTTGTTCACATTTCAATAAGATATTAAGAACCATTTTCCAATATTACTATTCAGGAAAGAGTTGATTTTAAGAACTATAAGGAACAAAATTCTACATTCAATTATTTGTTTGCTTTACATATGAAAACATTGTTTTACTTAGTAGAAAAGAATGTATTCCTAATTCTTACTTAATTATAATTATATGTACACAGCATAGTAATAATCTATTTCTTTATTTTGAATCTAGATTGAGATATATGTGATAGATACAGTTGAGCAAATTTAATTTTTGTGATCACAAACCAATTTGTGACAAGCAGATCAAGTCAAGAAGCTGGTCTTTTGATAAAGTTACTAAAGCAGTTAATCCATATTGCTTAAGCTGAGAAAAGACTGAAGTTGAAAATCAATTCTACCTACTACAAAATGGGTTTGGCTCAAGTGAAATTATTTGTTGCCTTGGTTGAGGATCACTGAGCATTGATTCTTGAGAGTCACTCCAAGAAGTCGCAACTTTGTTTAATTCCCTTGAGATTCTTCAGGGAACATGTTGATCATAACTTCAGCTTGAGAGTCCTTCTGAATCATTGAAGGAAAAATGGAATAAAGTAGCATTGGCTGTGGGAAATAAGGATTTTTTTTCTCTGAAATAAAGCAACTTCCAAATCTAAATTGATACGATTCTCTGTTACTAAGTAACCAGTAGCACAACTTGGTTGTATAATTATTAGCTGAAGTTTCTTTCTAAGTAAATTTAATCCTTGTCTATTTGTATATGCACGCATATATTACCAATAGTAATCATGTTATTAAATACAAAACAATGCCCATTTGAAGGAGAAGTACAGAAATACTGTATAAAAATCTTCCAGTCTACAAAATGTAGCTGCAAATTTCTAGCATATTTTGATATATACTGTCACTTTCTAATTTCCAAATATGCAAAAGCAACAAGCAAACAAACAAAAATCCCTCCAGAAACAGAAAGCTTACTACCTTGTATGAATAGTACTGTGCAGTAGAAGTCAATTAAAGTTTGAACTATGGATATTGAATATGTTAATGACTTATAAGTAATGTTACTTGCAGAATTTTCTTCAACCATGTTTGTAGGAATCATTTTATTTAGTTCTCCTCCTTATTTTCTCTGTCAGTGTTTATGTATCTCTGATCTTGTGAATCTCTACAAAATGCTCTTTTACTATGTCATTCCCCTGAGTAAGATCATAAAATGATTCTCTGTAAACTGTTGTCTTAGTTTCAAATCCATTTACTATTTTAAAACTTCCAAAATCTGATCCACATTATTTGAGGAACCAGCATCTTTTACTATTTATTTCGAGATAACAAATGACCAGGAAATTATTTTATTTCATGAAGAGAAGCATACTTGGAAAGATGGGAATAAAATAAGATGCTAATATCTTAAAACTCAGGTTAAGTTCATTTTCAGTTTTGTTTCTTGGAATTGATTTATATTTTTTTGAGTACTAACCCAGTAGTTTGGATAGCATTTCTTTTTGTAATTCCTAGAAGATTAGAAATAACTTTTCATCTCTTATGTTTTACTAATCACTAGGACAACATAATATACTAAATTATTAAAGGTTACAGCAGTTGAGGGCTATAGAGATGACACCAAAGGTACATAAACTCCCGTGAAAATGTGCATCCCTGAGTTTGGGACATCAGAACTAGTTACCTCACTCAAGGTAAAACATACAAACTTGCCTTTTGACCTCCACATGAACACCATGGCATGCTCTCACCTGTACTTACACACATGAACACACACACACACACACTACAGAAATATAAATTATTTTCAGAAATTTTATATGAATGCCAACAATTTGCAATTTAATCAAGGGCCTTTTTGGAAAATGGTTATAGACTATGTGTATCATGAAAATATAATAGCTATTATGAATGCAAAAGAATATGAGGCCTAAATAATGACTTGATATTCTTTTAGTCTCCAAATGTTATGTGTGCACTTTGAACTTGTTTGAAGCTGCAGTAAACATTGCAAAATAGATTATATAAGTGTATATATTTATTAAATGTATCTTAAACATCTTTATATAATAATTTATTACCACTAGTCTACACTATTTGGTGTCTAATATACTAAAATTCAAATCTATAAAGACTTCAGCAAGGAATCAGAGAAAACCAGAGGGATGACCTTTTACATTGCAGCTTGTCATAATATTGAGGTTGAAGAATTTAATGAGTAATGATAACAGACTACCAGTCCTTCCATATTATAAAGAACTTTAAAGTATATTTGGGGTTGCTACTATTAGTTGCTAAATTATCCTAGAAAGCATTGAGGGTAAAACAGGTTCATACTGCATATAACTCTAGTTTTTATTTCCAGTTAAAAGTACTCATTTTAAATATTCTTTTAAATAAATCAAAATAATATACTTAAGAGTGCATTTTTAATACCCCATTTTGATTATTGGTTATATCCATAAAATATTACATAGAAAAGGTAACCAATGTGTCATAAAAATTGTAATCTAATATATCTAAATGAAGCTTTATTTTTTTTTTGTCTCCACGTGATGGTATTTTGCCATTCAACCACTGAGCAGCAATATAAAGTTATATTCATCTTTGTTTTATAATACGAACACAAAAATTAAACAATACAATGAATCTACATTCTACTTTATTTTTCCTCATTTTCTTTATGAATTTACAATGTGTCCTCAAACTGTTATGTATCATTTTCTCTTATACGGATTTAAAGCCAGTTTTACTCAGTTCCTGCTGTGTGAGCAAAGGTGTTTCTTTAGAAGAGATGCCAAGATATTTTAGTAGTTGGCATAAAGCAAACGCAAAGTAGTATTACCATGGGGTCTTTTAGCAGAACAGAATAAAATGTTCTCCACTCATTACTAATGTTTGTAGAACACTGAGGTGCCCATAGAGATGAGCTGCATTTTGGCTGGTGTATGTGAACAAACAATCAGTTAAATCAGAGCACAAAGCTGTGATTTCAAATCCCTGCAGAGGCTAGTAAATTATTCAAAAGCCTCATTCATCTATCAAAAATTTCACTGAGTAAAAAGGTGGGTTTGAATACTAATATATTATGTAAAAATAAAAAAGAATTACAACATTTAAACCACTGAATGCTGAAAAGTGGAGGAGATGTGGCATGACAGTAAATGAAATAGTTTTTTCCAACGTGAAAGATTATAACACAGGTACCACTTTATGATTGCAGTAGTTGCAAAATTTTGTGTCTGATATCTACTGAAATTAATTCCCATTTTTTGTTTGATTATATTTATGTGGAGGGTTTGGAAGCTATGCAGTTTGGAATTTTGTAAAGAAGTAATGATCTTTACTATGACTTATTTTAGAAAGGAAATGTTTCCTTCTACTTTTCTACTTTTTAAGTAGTGATAGTAAGTAGGAAAACCTACTTAGGCATTGTTATAAAACTGCATTCATGTTGGAAATTAATAGAACTTTTCATAATAAAATAAAATATACTCAATAAAGCATGTAGCCCTATTAAAAGGAATGAACAGGGGCTAGAGAAGATGGTTTAGCAGTTAAGGCGTTTGCCTGTAAAACCAAAAGACTGGGTTCAATTTCCCAGGACCCACGTAAGCCAGGTGCACAAGGAGGTGCATGTGCCTAGAGTTCCTTTGCAGTGGCTAGAGGCCCTGGAATGCCCATTCTCTCTGTCTCTCTCTCTCTCTCTCTCTCTGTTTCTCTCTTTGTGTTTCTCTCTACGTCTTTCTCTCTCTCTCAAATAAATAAATAAAATATATTTTAAAAAGATGAATAGCACATTTATTTTATTGTGCATTTTCTAGATAATGTATACCTTCTTTTTCATTTTGATACACAAAAGAAGAAAAAGACCCCTGCATTTGGAAGCATAGAATGAAAAAAGTTTTAGTAAAACATGTCATCACTTCCTCCCACCTAGCTTTGTGCCCCAAAATATTTGTTTTCAGGATTATCATATCTTCACTGGTACTTTTCCAACTGATTTCTCAACCCCAACTGACCTATTCAAGACACCCTGAACATGGCAGCCTCATGACCTTGGATTGTCAAAGAAATATTAGCTCACGTATTTGTATATAGCACCTGACTTAATTAATTAAAATTATTCTAAAATTTCTTTCAAATTATATTAGATTTCAAAAAGATTCATGCTTTGCCTTTAAGGAACTAAAATTCTGTGTAATTAATTTCAATTAAACATCATCTGGTGTTATGTCCTTAAACACATTTAAACATAAATGTGTAGTATTTTTTTTTAGTTAGTTCTGTTAACAAATCTGTAATCTAGTTTTAGCATTGTGCACATTTTCCATTTTTAATGATTTATTTATTTATTTGAGAGAGAGAAAAAGACATATAAATAGATAGATGGGAGAGGGAGAGAGAGAGAGAAAAGATGGGTGTGCCAGAACATCTAGACACTGCAAAGGAATCCATATGCATGTGCCACCTTGCATATCTGGCTTATGAGGGTACTAGGGAATCAAACCTGGGTCTTTAGGCTTCACATGCAAGTACCTTAGCAAATTATAACTTCAGCCCTTACATTTTTTTCTTTTTTATTTGATTGATATTGAAGAGTTTGGGTAATTATTAACATTTACACTTAGTAGTGGTCCAAATAAATATGTTGATGTAAATTTATCAAACCAACTCATCTTGTGAAAGTATTTTTGAAACAATGGTAGTAATCACACTAGATTTTCTAAAAATCAGTGGATTTTAGATTACTCTGTTTTACTTTTATTTTTATTAGTTATGTACACAGTGTGTATACAGCAATGTTGGTACCATCATTAGCCTCCTCCCTGTCTCCCCCCTCCACAAGGATGTGTGTTGTGGGGTTAGCCATCAGTTATGGGTAAGAGGCTCTGTTTCTGTTTATAATGTCCCAATGTGTGGCTCTAACAATCTCTTTGCCCCCTCTTCCACAAATTTCCCTGAGCCATGTTGGGTTCAGTTTAGGTCTACTTCAGTGATGATGTCTTGGGAGCCTCTGTGTCTCTGGATATGTGGTTTGGTAGGAGTTGAGTGTTCTCTGTGTCTATCTCCTTCACCCTTATGCTGGCACCAGGTTCACCAAGAAGGCAGTACTCTTGCTTATTTCCCCAGTTACTCTAGGGTTTCAGCTGGGACTTTGGTGAGGTGTGATGGGTTGATTCTCTCCTCAGGATCTGTGTCCATCTGAAAAAGAGAAGAAAATTCTTCAATGGAGAGTGAAGTCAGCACCAGATAAATGGTATAACCATTATTAATTTAGAGAAAATTTAATAGGTGTAGGTCCTCTTGTAGCCCATGATTAGTGGGAGCTTGATAATGGAGAGTGAGCTCATTTTTGGGATATGGCTCTGACTTGGTTCCCAGATCAAGGTATGAGTTGTGTTCCACTGAGCTGATCCGTTAGCCAAATCAAGAACAGTTGGTCACCCAGCTTGGCTGTCTGCCACTATTGCACTTGTGTGAGCATCATGTGGAATCTCATAGTTATTTTAATTTGCATTTCCCTGATGATTAGGGATGATGAACATTTTTTTAAGTGTGTGTTTGCCATTTGTATTTCTTCCTCTGAGAACTCCCTGTACAGTTCTGAAGAAACTTCAAGGGTAGATTACAGGTTCCTCCTAAATTAAATAAGATTCCTACACTGTGATGGGCAAACTAGAGCACAAAAGGAATAACATGAAAAATCAAATGCAAGTAAACCCAACAATATTGCCCAGTCCCACAATGGATGTCTCTAAACATAGAAGAGACAATTGGATCAGAACCCCAAAATGAATATACAAGCTATGTAACCCTGATCATGTTTTACTTTTATGTCACTCTTAATGTAAAAAAAAAAGATGAAGAACTTGATAGAGAACTTGATAGGTATAACATGTAAGTATAAATAAGTAATCAGGAAAGAAAGAATGGTTTCTATGACAAAAAAATGGAAAGAAATATCCTGACATTTTCTCCTTTATAATGTCATTTTATCATATAATGCCTTTTCATTGCATTAAATTTATAAATACTCAAACTGAATGGCATACTGAAAATGGTACTTTCACTAGAGTGTTCAAACCAATTAAACATAAACATTATCTTCCAGTTTCATTACTTTGAAAGAGAATTTATAATCTCATTAGATAAAGTTGTTATTATATTAATATAACTTTCAAAAGTTGAAGAGAATTTTACCATGAATAAAATTATTAAATTAGTCACTTTTACACTTAGTTTCTCAAGTATTTTCATTATATGCTATTCATTTCATATTTTCTTTTTTTTTTTTTTTTGGTCATATGTTAAAGTGTTTCTTGTTGAAGGCAAAGACTGGTACTAACTAATGCCAAAACATGTATAGAAAGATTTACAAAAAAAAAAAAAAAAACAGTTCAGCTGTGTTCAACTTATGGAAATTTAATTGATCATCAGAAGGATTGTGTTGCAGTCAGGTTTGAATTACTGGTAGAAGTCACCCAGCCAAGAGCAGCCTGTGGGAAAAAGTTTAATTTGGCTTATAGGCTTGAGGGGAAGCTCAATGATGGCAGGAGAAAATGATAGTATGAGCAGAGGGGGACATCACCTCCTGGATAAAATAAGGTAGCAATAGCAATAGGAGAGTGTGCCAATCACTGGCATGGGGAAACTGGCTATAACACCCATAAGCCCGCCCCCAACAATGCACTGCCTCCAGGAGGAGGACCCATATCTCCATCATCTGGGAACCTAGCATTCAGAACACCTAAGTTTATGGGGGACACCTGAATCAAACGACCACAGATTGGAAATGGAAAGTAGAAATATGTCCATGGATTACATGGAAGTGCCTGCCCATTTTTGGATACTAACCCTGGTTTTGAAAATATTTTATTTTTATTTATTGTTTTATTTAACAGAGAAAGAAGGAGAGAGGGAGAGAATGGGTGTATCAGGACCTCCAGCCACTGCAAATGAACTCCCGACACATGTGCCTCCTTGTGCATGTGGCTAACATAGTTCCAGGCAATTGAACCTGGGGCCTTTGGCTTTGCAGGCAAATGCATTAACCACTAAATCATCCCTCCAGCCCTGCTTCCTGTATTTTTTTAAGCCAATGTGACTCTGATTATCAATACTACCAATTCATACAGCTTTGAAATTGCTTAATAAGGAATCAAATTAACATTTCCATCCCAATACTCTTGCATAACAACTGAAATTCCAAATCTATAAATCAGTTTCAAGATACAAAGAGATGTCTCTTCTGTGATTGTTACAACTCTAAAACCTTCCCTACACGTCACTGTAAATTACCCATTTCCAGGGCTTGACAGAAGGCTTAATAGTTTATATATATGCACTGTATGGTGCAAATATTAAAAAAACTGAACAAATTAGACAGTTCTCTTGCGTTCTCAATTTTAGGTTGATTAGTTTATGATTAGTGATTATTTTTTCATTACTCTTCATTACTCAAAAGTTACATAGTCATCTTGATTTTACACATATAATTTTTCCTATATGTGCTCTATATACTTGCAGTGTAGTAGAGTTCAGAATGTGTACTTATAAACATGATGTTTTACTTAAAACTCAAACTCTTTTTATATTGGGTATAGGAACTTCAACAAGTCCATATTGATTAGACCACAGTTTCTTTCACTGTAAATACATCAACTCAGCATATATGTTTCATGGATTTTTATGAGAACTAAATGAAGTAATATTCATGATAAACATGGCATACCACCAGTAGCATTTTAAACATTTTGGATTTACCTGTATTAGCATTAATTTATCTACAATTTCCTATAATCTAATTCACCTTAGATTATTGAGATAAACCTCATCTGTCAAGCTGTGACATCCATCATTCATGTGCCACTTGATTTCCGTACTAAACATATCACAATTCCCCCACACCGACCAGTAAAGAGCAGGAGGAAGTCTGTAAAGATTAGATGTCCGTAAATCTCTGTGAAGGTTCCCAGATTCACATTTTTGTTCTTCTTCCCATGATCACTTTGATACTTACTCGCAATATCACATACTTCCACATCTGTAAGCATTTACTCAACTGTCCTCTGTTTATCAACCCCAGCATTACAAGCATTTAAATCCTTATGCCAAAAAAAAATTCATGGGCTTTCTCCCTTCAAATAGAGCTTGAGTGTTTAAATTACTTGGCTGATTTTTTTTTTTTTTATTTGGTTTTCCGAGGTAGGGTCTCACTCTAGCTCAGGCTGACCTGGAATTCACCATGGAGTCTCAGGGTGGCCTCGAACTCTCGGCGATCCTCCTATCTCTGCCTCCCAAGTGCTGGGATTAAAGGCATGCGCCACCATGCCCGACTCTTGGCTGATTTTTGAAACGTAGGCTAGAGATGTTTATTTCATTTTTTTCTTTTTTTTTTTTTTTTTTGGTTTTTCGAGGTAGGGTCTCACTCTAGCTCAGGCTGACCTGGAATTCACTATGGAGTCTCAGGGTGGCCTCGAACTCACGGCAATCCTCTTACCTCTGCCTCCCGAGTGCTGGGATTAAAGGCGTGCGCCACCACGCCCGGCTCATTTTTTTCTTTTGCTTCTTTTTGTAATATGGTATGTTTCTGTGTGCATACATGAATGGTATATGTCTCCATGTAGTGGCTCAAGCAGATTATCAAATGTCCATATCCATCACTCTACTTTCTCTGTTTTTTTCTTTTTTTTTTTCTTTTTTCCAGGTAGGGTCTCATTCTAGTCCAGGCTGACCTGGAATTCATTATGTAGTCTCAGGGTGGCCTTGAGCTCATGCCAGTCCTTCTACCCCTGCCTCCCAAATTCTGGGATTAGAGGTGTGTGCCACCACGCCTGGCTCATCACTCTACTTTATGTACATTATTTGAGCTCAAGTCTGTTACTGAGCCCAGATCATGCTGTTTTTTCACCAACTCTTGTGATTCTTGGAAATTACCATGGGAATAGGGTTACATACCTGTGCGTCCATGCAAAGCCATTTAAATGGGTTAGCAGGTTCTCCAGAATCACCTGGCTTTGGTGCTTGCACAGGAAGTGTTCTTAAGCACTGATCAATCTCTCCAGTCCTGTTTGTTTCTGAAACATTTTTTTTGAAATTGTTGTCCTCCATGACTCTCATTTCTGTGACTTTATGCATCAACTACCAGCCTTTTATAAATTGTGTAATCTCTAAATTTGAAATAATAATAATAACACTATCTTACAAATAAAAACTCATGCCAGTTCTAACTTTATTATGTCATCATGTCATGTTTTATGATGATCATTAAAGTACTTTGTAATATATTAAGACAGCAATGTGCAAGTGATGTGAAGCATACCTTCTAAATGTAGTATATATTTCTTTCTGGTATAATGTGGGAGGATTATCTGAAGTATTTATTTAAAAATATTTTTCTAGCATGTTTTAACATTAACTTGTTCCCAGCTGCTAGTATCTTAATATAGATCTTACCAAAGACTCAAGGAAAATACCCCTCTTTTAGGAACACTCAGAATACTGAGCACATGACCATCAAAATGTCATGTTTTGTTATAGATGTGTTACTATTATTTTATTTCTCAAGAGGTTATAATTTATTCCCTCAATTGGATTGTGATCTTTCTGAGATTTTGTAATCTGCATGAATACAATTTTCTGTGACAAAGTTGATCACAAAGTTATAATTACCTAATTGACTTGTTTTGTTTCCAGTTCAACTTCTGAAGAAAACTTTATTTCAAAGTCAAAATTTAAGATTTTCAACAATAGGAATTTTGTTGGTAAAAAAAAAAAAGTTCAAAACTTACAAATAAAAGCTGACCTTTAGACTGCCCTTTCAATTTAAATATCTAGAAACTTTAATCTATGGGATTAAAAGTAAAAAAAAAAAAAATAACTTAAGCCAGACATGGAGGTGCATGCATTGAGTCTCAGAATTTGGGAGGCAGTGGTAGTAAGATTCAGTGAGTTTGAGGCCACGTAGAGACTGCATAGTGAAATCAAGATCAGCCTGATCCAAGTGAGACCCTTCCTTGAAAAAACCAAAAATTAATAAATAAATAACAAATAACTAAATAGTTAGATTCGTAAATAAGAAAAATATGTGTTTTCTAAAAGACACAAAATGAGGTGTAACCTACTTCTGATGTAAGGTTAGTATTTAAATATATATATGTATATATATATGTATGTATATATATATATATATGTGTGTGTATATATATATATATACATATATATATATATATATATATATGCCTTGAGAAGGCATTTTTTGGTTCCTAATGCTCATAGTGGCAAGTACCTTTAATTACATCATTGGGGAGGCTGATTTAATAAGATTTTTAAAAAATATTTTGTTCATATTTATTCATTTATTTATGTGAGAGTGACAGAGAGAGAGAGAGAGAGAATGGGCACCCCAGGGCTTCCAGCCACTGCAAACGAACTCCAGATGCGTTCGCCCCCGTGTGCATCTGGCGAACGTGGGTCCTGGGGAATCAAGCCTTGAACCGGTGTCCTTAGGCTTCACAGGCAAGTGCTTAACTGCTAAGCCATCTCTCCAGCCCAATTTAATATGATTTTTATGAGTTTGAGGCCATGCTTGGGCTACATAGTAGGTTCCAGGCCACCCTGGGATAGCCCGAGATCCACCCTCAAAAATAGCAAAGCAAACAGAGATAATAATAATTTATTCCTTAAATTTACTTAATTCTGATCACTATTCAGTGTCCAATGTAAAATTTACTATTATATCATGATTTTGTGAACTCATTGGAACACACACACACACAAACAGAAACCTACATGTGTTATATTCAAGTGACATTACTTATTTCTATATATGAAGACAGGCAAGATCTATATTTAACAGCTTTAATAAAGTCTACAATTTTATGTGTTACTTTAATATTAGATATTGATAAATATTGATATGGGGATCATTATATGTTGCTATAAAAGATGAACATGTTAACCTTCAGTTTAGCATTTTAAGTTTTAACAATCATCTATTTATATACATATACTTGTTGTTTGGAAGTCAGTAGTTTGGTGTGAGGATGGCAAGGTCTACCATCTGTGGATGTTTGTTGTGTTCCACATGGAAGTTACTAACATAGACAATTGTTAAAAGCCTTGAGGCATCTTTTAGTGCTATGAAGAGATGAATGTAAAGTTATCAAAAAAAAAAGAAACATGATCAAAATGTAAATTAATGCAGAAGTAGATTTAGGCTGAAAATCATCTGCTTTATTTTTCCCTACTTTCTTATTTTGACCCATGAGTTAAGTGATCTAAAACTTTATATTTTCTTGGTAGTCTTTCATTGCAGACATGTTGGAGAAGATTGTAGTAAATCTTTGTCTAGCTACTTTTAACCACAGTAAATCTAGTGATTAGGTAGCAACTTGTAATGATTTTGATTACTACCAAGTACTTGTGTTGTCCCCATATATCTTTCTAATATTGTCATTAACATGGTACATATATCACTCTAAGTTGCCTGATAAATTTGTTTGGTAGGCCCTGAATGGTGGGATAAATTCAGGAATGACTTCAATATCTGAATTGCAAATAGAAATGTATGTCATATAAGACATGATGTGGAAGTTTTTGAATTTATTTACTGTAGCTGTTTCAATTTTTTTTTTTCCTCAGTAGAGTCTTACTCTGGTCCATACTGACCTGGAATTAACTATGTAGTCTTGTGGTGACCTTGAACTCACAGTGATGCTCCTACCTCAGTTTCCTGAGTGCTGGGATTAAAGGCATGTGCTTCCATGGCCGGCTGCAATTTCAACTTTTAAAATGTAGAGCTTCAGGACAGGAGAGATGACTCAGCAATTAAGGCACTTCCCTGCAAAGCTTAAGGACCCAGATTTGACTGGCCAATAACACATACTTTGCAGTGGCTGTAAACTTTGGTGTGCCTATTGCCCCCCATCTCTCTATCTGCCTCTTTCTCTTATAAATAAATAGATAAATAAATAATATTTTTAAAGTAAACTTTAGAAATAAGTAGTTAATTTCATCATGTGATTATTGGCTGAAAAAAAACATTAAAAGAATATTTAGATGGTCATCTACAGTGATACTTGGGAATTATCTTTAGGCTTTAAACAAGGTACTCATGAAATTGTGATCAATTTTCCCACTATTTATTATATTTACCTGAACAAAAGTTGACAATTATGTTTCTTTTTGAATGAGAAATTAATGGAATAAGAGTTTCTTATAGTGTTTTTCTCCATGTATCAATTAGAACTAAGAACATTATTTCAAATGGTCATTTGAAATAATGACATACTGCTACATTGGTAACTAAATACAATAATCATTATTTTAACTTTTTGTTAGTAAGCTATTATATCATATTGATGAAGTTATTTTTCTCCAGGCCTCTATTTCATCTTCATGTTCTCTTAACATATAAATACTTAAATATAACTAAGGCCTGGAATTGCATACCTAACACCTACAAGAAGAAAATCCTTTCTCTTCATCTACACAGTCCTTCCTTGAGCATTGCCTTTTTCCTACACCACAGTTACACAAGTGATGTGTAGAAAGCATTCCCATAGCATAATGTAAGAAGAACTACATTTTATTTATTACTTGCCAAAAGTACAGAAATACATGGTATATAAAATTTCAAATCCTTGCAAAATTTTAATAAGATGTTGGTCAATATCAATTTACAAAGACAAGAGAAGTTTGTATTAATTATTAAAATTAATTATGAACTATTAAAATATAAGTCTGGAATGGCAGATAAAATGACAGTATTTTCATACTGACAAAGCAATATAATAGGCTACTTTTATTTAACTAAATATAAACTATGTAGAGTTAATTCTGATAGGACTAGAATAAGTTTTTAATCATGAAATTTCATATATTCCTGAACATTTTGTCAGAATTAATCATACTTTTTTGAGGTATTTCTTTAATTTAGGAATAGATATATGAAACAGAATCCATTTGAAGCTATATGGAATTTTCCTTAAAGGTTCAGAAAGAAAAACAAAACAATGAATTATTTAATGCATGCTTCTTGAGACAATTTATACTGAAGGCAAGGTAATAAGAAAAGATCTATTCTTAAGGGAAATATAAGAAGAAAATAAGGTATTGCACTACATGTTTTTATGTGTTTAGCATGCCATATTTCTCACCAAGTTCTCTTTCCTTTCTCATCTTTCTGTCCAGTATAGTAATAATTCATAATACAAAGAAAAGGCAATTTTAAGTTTATGAATCTTTCTTCCTTCACCACATGCCTATGTATGATTATACCAAACTTGATAACAAGTAAAAAGGATTCATTAATAAAATTTTAGTAATATTTATTATTGAAAAATATTTTATTTACAGACAGAAAGAGAGAGAGAGAGAATGAGAATTGGCAAATGAACTCCACATATATGAGCTAATTTGTGCATTTGCCTTTACCTGGGAAATAGAACCCAGGACATATCAAGCAAGAATATTTAAATGCTGAGCAATTTCTCCGGCCCAGTAATATTTACTATTAAGCCATCCTTTCAGGATGGAATTTGGACCATTATATTCTGTGTGGAGATGCAAGTACTTTAAATTTCCTCCACTATAAAATAATCCCTATTTCCATTGATTATATATGAATTCAAGGAACTCTTTTTACTCTAAAGCTGAATGTGGATTTTACATGTGAGTTTCTAACTTAATAAGCAGTCCAGTGTGACTTCCTCTTTTACTTGTGGGGATCTTGTTTCTCATTCTTTTGCTGGGACTAGGACAATGTTATATCTGGTCCTGACCCCACTTGTCCTTATTAACCTATCCAGCCCAGTGCATGTGACCCCAATGTCTATTATCAAGTTTGACAGTGCAATTAGATTCATAAATTTATTTCTTGTGTGCTACCATATTCACGGTCAAGACAAATATTGTGAAATTCTATTGCCAAGATACTGTGTTTGAAAAGTACCAAAACATTCAACACAAATTGGCTTAAAGTAATACATACACAATCAAACCAATATAGCAATTTTTTGACTTAAACACAGAAAACCTGAAAACTGTATTGAAGTTTGGTGTATAGGATTGGTGAAGCCTGCATCCCTGGCTTTTCTAGTGTCGCTGTGGCTTCCAGGGATCTGCGTTATTCTGAAATCTACATGGTCATCCCAATCCAAATCTTCAAGTCTGCCCTCTTCCTACTTTGACAAATTGCCTGTGGCCCAGTAGCAAGCACTTTCATTGCAAGTTGTCTAGAGGAGAGAGACTTTAGTTTCTATATAAGCAGCACTAACTCTCATTTCAGGCTATCCAAGAGGAGAGAGATTGTAGCCTTTCACAAGCCTTGGGATTTTTCTCTGTCCTCAATTGGATTTGTGCCCAATAAGTGTACTACTCATGCTTTTAGCCCCACAAAGTATTCAGTTACAGCTAAGGTGAACTATTTCCATCCATATAGTGAGATCTTGTTACAAGGAAATCTGTTGTAGAAAAGTCAACAGACACTGCAGAAACAATCAAATAGGTTTTATGGCCATTGCCAGACCTTTCGTATTTGACACCTCATGTCAATGGTTTCCAAAGTATACTAAAGAACTTCCCTATGTAGTCAATACATGTGGTTATATTATTTTACTGGAAATATGCGCTCAAAAAAGAGCCTATGTGAGGAGCAAGGTTTTACCACCATTTGTTCCCTTTGATGTCTGCTTCAATCTGCCTCAGCTTTGGAATCAGTGATGAATATAAACATTTGACATTCATGAATGAAAACATTAGTTCAGTTCAATATAATCAGGACATTGGGTGAAAAAACATCATCTGGGTTGGAGATGTGGCTTAGTGGTTAACACTTTTGCCTATAATTCCTAACAACATAGGTTCAATTCCTCATTACCCATAAAAAGACAGATACACAAAGTGGTGCATGAATCTGGAGTTTACTTGTAGTGGCTAGAGGCCCTGTCACACCTACTCATTCTCTCTCTCTCTCTCTCTGCAAATATATAAATACTTAAATAAAATAAGAAAAGAATATCTCCAGACAGCCACAAAGACAAACACAATGCACAAGATGAGATGTTGGGAATTATACCATTAATCTTGGTAGCTTTAGTGATTCTACACCCTTGTGGCTGAGATGATCCTTGGGTAAATAGTACATGACAGTTGCCTCTAGCATATGAGATATATTTTCAAAAACTTAATGTTCTTCCTACCACCTTCACCTCTGCATTACAAAAAAAAAATATGTGAGACCTTTCTTGCCTTATTTTCATGCTAGCTATGGATTTTGAAGTTTCAGTACTTTAGTAGACAATGGTACACAAGACCTGACTCAAACAATAGCAATTATTTCATCAGACATTCAGATTCATACTCTTCACATATAAGTGTGTGTGTCACATATTTTAGAAATAAATTGTGTTCATTTGTGAAACTCTGAGATTCAGATTTTAAGAATCAAATGTAAAATATTCAACAGTATCGATTATATGTTGTAACATCACAGTAGTAAGTATAAGTGCTTCTTATGATTTTATTTCACTAAGACTTCATTTAAACATTAGAAAGACCTTTGTTGATCCTTGCAAACATACCTCTGAGTAGGCAAAGCAAGCATATAGACAATGCACACACTCCATTTATATAAGGATTTGATTATATAAGTAAATGCATTAGAACTATATATGATAACAACAGTGATTAGAATTCTTACCAGTATTTAAAACAAATTAGGTAATAACAATTATTAACTGGCCTTAACAATGAAATAATAATCTACAGAATAAAATAATACAAATATATTGACAATTTAAACACATGAAAATGAACGTAAATGGAATTTAGTAAATTAATTAAAACTAGCCATTCTTCACATGGTAAAGGATAGTAATCAAAATCAATTACATATAGTTTAAATATGCATCAAGAGTCTCCCTTGACCTTAAGAAAATTACTCTCCCATTCTTCCCCAAAAGAAAAAGATTACATACAGATGTATAGTCAACAATAGACTATTTCATTTATAAGTTATAAAACTACCAAGTTCAAATTCTTGAGTATGTTGAAAGATAATATTTAGAAATAGGGAAATTCAAATGTTATTTTCATAGAACTTTCTTTTAAATGTTACTAAATGAAATATATGTGCTATGACTCAACTTTTTATCTTGACACTTTCTCTGTCCTTTCTTTGCTTTCAATGTCAGCCATGATATGTAGATATTAACAGATTCTATGCTTTCAAATACAGACTTATATTCTACTGTAATGACTTGTGACACTCATAGCCATTTCAACATTCTAATAACTTAATAGGTTAAAGCTCATAGACAAAAAATAAGAACAAGTTCTTGATTAACTCTGCCTTGATGTTGTGAGCCATGAGGACTATAATCTAAAATATCCTTCATAATAACCTCTGTAGACAAGGGGAAATTGAGCCTTCCTTAGCTACTAGACAGTTTGGATGGCAGCCAGATGAGCCAATGTTCTAAGGGCTGTCATTGACCTTGGAGTGAATTTTACAAAGGTGCAAATTTCTCTGTCTCAGACAGACGTTTTGTGATTAAGTAAGTACACCCTCAAAGCAACAGTGAATGGTAAACACATGTTGTTGACTGTAAGCAATATTCTTTTTCTAAAGAATATTGAGTGGTGTGTTTAATAGGAAGCCAAATTTATGGTACAATAAGGTGGTACTTAAATGTAAGAAATGTTACTATAACTAGTCGATTTATGCAACTAATATAGTAAGAAGAATTTCCAAGTAAATTTAAGCAAGCACAATTCTTTCACTTTTTCCTTAATTTCTTTTTTGAGTAGCATTTTTTTTCTTTATCACATAAAGAAAGAGAAAATCTTGGGCTAGAGAGATGGCTTAGCAGTTAAGGCACTTGCCAGGAAAGCCAAAGGACCAGGTTGGATTCCACAGGGCACATGTAAACCAGATGCCCAAAGGAGTACATGCATCTGGAGTTTATAGCTGCTGGAGGCTCTGGCGTGTACATTCTATCCCCCACCCCACCCCTCGCTCTCTCTGACTCTTCACTCTCTCATATTGATAAATAAATAAAAAAGAGAAGAAGTTAGTGAACGGGTGCATTGTTATGAATATGTCTAAGAACCACCACTGATTTCTGTGGCTTCAGATATCTGTGACAAGTATAACATTTGTGCAGTCGACAGTAAACACCCCTTCTCTCTTTCTCTTTCTCTGAGTCTCTCTCTCTCTAATAAATAAAAATAAAGTAAAATACTTTTTAAAAGTAATGTTAGGAAAATGGCAAATCAGACAGCTGTCCAATATTTTTTATCAATTTTTATTAATATTTCCCATGATTATAAAAAATATCCCATGGTAATACCCTCCCTCCCCCCACTTCCCCCTTTGAAATTCCATTCTCCATCATATACCCTCCCCATCTCAGTAAGTCTCTCTTTTATTTTGATTTCATGATCTTTTCCTCCTCTTATGATGGTCTTGTGTAGGTAGTGTCAGGAACTATGAAGTCATGGATATTCAGACAATTTCATGTCTGGAGGGAGCATGTTGTAAGGAGTCCTACCCTTCCTTTGGCTCTTACATTCTTTCCATCTCTTCTGCATTAGACCCTGAGCCTTGGAAGGTGTGATTGAGATGTTACTCAGTACTTCAGTCACTTCTTTCCAGCACTATGATACCTTCTAAGTCGTCCCAAGGTCACTGCCATCTGAAAAGAGAAGATTCTCTACCCAAAGTGAGAGTAGCATTAGTATAATCGTATGGATATTAAGAGAAATGCTTACTGGGATAAGCATAGTACATACATTTATCCAGACACCAGCAGATGTTATACCCCTAGGGCTCATGACTACAAATGTTTTAAGTTTTCAGTATCAGGGATGTATTCACTCCCATGGAGTGGGCCTCCAGTCCAGTTGGAAGGCAGATGGTTTCCACCATAATAGACGTGCCACTATTGCACCCGTTGGCTCATTTGGTCTGGCTGGCCAATTATAAGGCTTGTTGTGTCCACTGTTGAGTATCTTCACTGGTGGTATCTCTTTCTCCCATTGAACTACATGTAGAATGGCTTCTTCTAGCTTTCTTTCAGGTGGTCTACATGGAGGAGATTATCATCTCAGTTCCAGCAGGATTTCTCAATGGCTTTGCAGGCCAATTATGTGGATTCTTCAGCAATAGGGTCATATTGTCTATTCCTGGTGGGAAACCAAAGGCCTCAGCAATAGCCTATAATGTTTTGGGGGCATCAGGGACCTCCCTGGCCAACAACTCACTGGAAGGTATCCCATCTCTGCCACTGAAAATTTTCTAGCAATGATCTATGGCTACTGAGTGTTCCATAATCCAAAACTGGAGGATTACACATGATTTGTTTATATCTTCTTAGATTTTGATTAGCCCTCCCTCCACCTATCCTTTACTCAGTCTCTTCCCCCGAACTCAGTTTGGGCCTTTTCACCCTGTTAATCTATTCTTCTACTTACATATATACAATACCAACCTATTAAGTACCCTCCTCCCTTCCTTTCTCTTCCACTTATATTTCTTTTTTAAGCTTACTTGCCTCTGCTACTGAGTTTTTTCCTTCTCACACAGAAGCCCAATCAACTGTAGCTAGGATCCACATATGAGAAAGAACATGCGGCACTTGGCTTTCTGGGCCTGGTTTACCTCACTTAGTATAGTCCTTTCCAGATCCATCCATTTTCCTGCAAATTTCATAACTTCATTTTTCTTAACCACGAAGTGGAACTCCATGGTATAAATGTGCCATATCTTCATTATCCACTCATCAGTTGAGGGACATCTAGGCTAGTTACATTTCCCAGCTATTATGAATTGAGCGGCAATAAACATGGTTGAGTATGTACTTCTAAGGAAATGAGATGAGTCCTTAGGATATATGCCTAGGAGTGCTATAGCTGGGTCATGTGGTAGATTAATTTTTAGCTGTCTTAGGAGCCTCCACACTGATTTACACAATGGCTGGACCAGATTGCATTCCCACCGACAGTGTAGAAGGGTTCCTCTTTTTCCAAATCCCACCAGCATTTATGATCATTTGTTTTCACAATAGTAGCAAATCTGACAGGAATGAGACAGAATTTCAATGTAGTTTTACTCTGAATTTTCCTGATGACTAGGGATATAGAGCATTTTTTTTAGAGGCTTATACGATATCTGTATTTCTTCTTTTGAGAACTTTCTGTTTAGCTCCATAGCCCATTTTTTTAATTGCCTTGATTGATTTCTTATTATTTCACTTTTTGATTTTTTTTTTTTTTTTTTTTTTTTTTTTTTTTTTTTTTTTTTTGGTTTTTCCAGGTAGGGTCTCACTCTAGCCCAGGCTGACCTGGAATTCACTATGGAGTCTCAGGGTGGCCTCGAACTCACGGCGATCCTCCTACCTCTGCCTCCCGAGTGCTGGGATTAAAGGCGTGCGCCACCACGCCCGGCTGATTTTTTTTATTTTATTTTTTATTTTTATTTTTTTTTATTAGTGAGTTCTGTATTCAGCAAATACAGTCAGTTTGGTACCATTATTAGGCTCATCCGTGACCTACCCCCTCCACTTGGCCCCTCCTTGTTGAGGTATACGGGTCATGCATTGTGGAGTTAGCCCACAGTTATGGGTAAGATAAATGTCTCTGCATATCATGACCCAACATGTGACTCTGACATTCTTTCCGCCCCCTCTTCCACAAAATTTCCCTGAGCCATGTTGGGTTCATTTTTGGTCTGCTTCAGTGATGAGGTGTTGGGGGCCTCTGAGGCTCTGGCTCTCTGATTTGGTAGGAGTTGATTTTTCTCTGTGCTGATCTCCTTCCCCCTTGTGCTGGTATCCGGTTCATCAGGAAAACAGCCCCCTTGCTTGTTTCTCCAATTTTTCTTAGTTTCAGCCGGGGCCCTTTTGAGGTATGATGGGGTGGCTCTCTCCTTAGGATCTACATCTATCTGAAAAAGAGAAGCAGATTCTCCAACAGAGAGTAAGTTAGCACCAGGACAAATGAGATAACCCTTACTTTTTTTTTAATAGAGAATTTAATAGGTGTAGGCCCTCTTGTAGCCCACAATTGATGGTAGCTTGATATTGGAGAGTGGGCTTATGTTTGGATCTGGTTCTGACTTGTTTCCCAGCTCCAGCTATGGGTCCCATACCAGTGAGGGGATCAGTTAGCCAAATTGAGAGCAGTTGGTTTCCCACCATGGCTGTGTGCCACCACTGCACTTATGTGGGCATCACAACAAGTTATTTGCTGCTTAGTAGGTTAGACCATGCATTGCTTTGATAGATATTGGCCAATTTCCCCCAGTCGCCCATGTAGCACCTCTGGCACTAGACGCGCTGACTGTCTGGGGACTGACTCTCTTCCAACTTCCAGCCATGCCATTCTAAGATTTCTTTGTATATCCTAGATATTAATCCTCTATCAGATATACAGCTGGCAAAGATTTTTTCCCATTCTCTAGGTTGCCTCTTTGCTTTATTCACCATGTCCTTTGCAGTACAAAATCTTGGTAATTTCATGAGGTCCCAGTCGTTAATCTGTGGTTTTATTGCCTGAGCAATTGCGGTTATATTCAGAAAGTCTTTGCCAAGAACAATATGTTGAAAGGTTTTACCTACTTTTTCTTCTAGCAGTTTCAGAGTTTCTGGTCTGATGTTAAGGTCTTTAATCCATTTGGACTTAATTATTGTGCATGGAGAGAAAGAAAAATCTATTTTCATCCTTCTAGAGATACATTTCCAGTTTTCCCAGCACCATTTGTTGAAGTGGCTGTCTTTTCTCCAATGAGTATTTTTGGCATATTTATCGAATAACAGGTGGCTATAGCTACCTGGACTTACATCTGGGTCTTCTATTCTGTTCTGTTGATCTAAATGTCTGCTTTTGTGCTACCACCATGCTGTTTTTGTTACCATGGCTCTGTAGTATAGGTTAAAATCAGGTATGGAGATACCACCAGCCTTATTTTTGTTGCTCAGTATTATTTTAGATATTCCAGGTTTTTTGTGATTCCACATGAATTTTTGGATTGTTTTTCCCATTTCCATGAAGTGTGCCATTGGAATTTTGATGGGGATTGCATTAAATGTGTAGATTTCTTTTGGTAACATTGCCATTTTCACAATATTGATTCTTCCAATCCAGGAACAAGGGATGTTGTTCTATTTCCTAGTGTCTTCTGTAATTTCTCACATGAGTGTTTTGTAGTTTTCATTGTAGAGATCCTTTACTTCCTTGGTTAGGTTTATTCCAAGACACTTTATTTTCTTTGATGCAATTATGATTGGAAGTGATTATCTGATTCCATCCTCTATGTATTTGTTGTTAGCATATAGGAATGCTCCTGATTTCTGTGTATTTATTTTGTATCCTGCTACATGGCTATAGGTGTTTATCAGCTCTAACAGTTTGCTGGTAGAGGCTTTAGGGTCCTTTGTGTATAGAATCGTGTCATCTGCAAGCAATGATAATTTGATCTCTTCCCTTCCAATTTGTATCCATTTTATGTGTGTCTCTTGCCTTATTGCTATGGCTAAGACTTCCAGTACTTTATTAAATAAAAGTGGGGCAGTGGACACCCTTGTCTTGTTCCTGATTTTAGTGGAAAAGCTTCCAGTTTTTCCCCATTTAGTAATATGTTGGCTGTAGGCTTCTCATAAATAGCCTTTATTATATTGAGATATGTTCCTTCCATTCACAGTCTCTGTAGGACTTTCATCATGAAGGGATGTTGGAATTTGTTAAATGCTTTCTCTCTGTCTAATGAGATAATCATGTGATTTTTGTCCTTCAATACATTTATATAATGTATTACATTTATCGATTGCATATGTTGAACCATCCCTGCATCTCTGGGATAAAGCCTACTTGGCCAGGGTGAATGATCTTTTTGATATATTCTTGTATTCTATTTTCCAAAATTTTGTTGAGAATTTTTGCATCTATGTTCATGAGGGAGATTGGTCTGTACTTTTCTTTTATTGTTCTGTCTTTGCCTGGCTTTGGTATCAGGGTGATGCTGGCTTCATAGAAGGAGTTTGGGAGGATTCCTTCTATTTCTGTTTTATGGAAAAGTTTAGGAAGCAATGGTGTTAGTTCTTCCCTGAAGGTCTGGTAAAATTCAGCAGTGAATCCATCTGGGCCTGGACTTTTTTTAGTTGGGAGATTTTTGATAACTGCTTGGATCTCCATGCTTGTTAGAGGTCTATTTAAGTGATTAATCTCATCTGGATTTAATTTAGGTAGGTCATATTAATTCAAGGAAATCATCCATTTCTTTCAGATTTTCATACTTTGTCGAGTATATGCTTTTATCGTATGTCCCTACGATTTTTTGAATTTCTCTGGCATCTGTTGTGATGTTACCTTTTTCATCTCTAATTGTATTAATTTGTGTCTCTTCTCTCTTTCTTTTGGTCAGATTTGCTAAGGGTTTATCAATCTTGTTTATCCTTTCAAAGAACTAACTCTTTGTTTCATTGATTCTTTGGATTGTTTCTTGGTTTCTATTTCATTAATTTCTGCCCTAATCTTTATTATTTCTTCCTGTCTACTGATTTTTGCTTTGCCTTGTACTTCTTTTTCCAAGGCTTTAAGGTGAAGCATTAGGTCATTTACTTGCTATCTTTCTAATTTCTCAATATAGGCAATTAAAGCTATAAATTTACCTCTTAGGGCTGCATTCCTTGTGTCCCAGAGATTTTGGTATGTTGTGTTCTCAATATCATTTGACTCTACAAATATTTTGATTTCCTTCTTGATTTCTTCATTGACCCATTCATCATTTAGTATTGTGTTAATTTCCATGATTTTTTGTATGCTCGATAGCCTTTGTTGCTATTGATTTGTAGTTTGATTCCATTGTGGTCAGATAGGATGCAAAGAATTATTTCAATTTTCCTGTATTTGTTAAGATTTGCTTTGTGTCCTAATATATGGTCTATTTTAGAGAATGTTCCATGTGCTGCTGAAAACAATGTGTATGCTGCAGCATTTGGATGAAATGTTTATATATATCTGGTAGCTCCATTCCTTCTATGACCTCATTTAGTCCAGATGCCTCTCTATTTATTTTTCCCCAGGATGACCTTTCAATTGATGAGAGTGGGGTGTTGAAGTCACCCACCACCACTGTGTTTGGTGTTATGTGTGTCCTTATTTCTAATAGCGCTTGTTTGATGAATTTGGTGACCCCCATGTTAGGTGCGTGTATGTTTAGGATTGTAATGTCCTCCTGTTACAAGGGTGCCTTTAATCAATATAAAGTGGCCTTCCTTATCTTTGTTAACTAATGTTGGACTGAAGTCTACCTTGTCAGATATTAGGACAGCAACTCCTGCTTGTTTTCTAGGTCCATTTGCTTGAAACACCATTTTCCAACCTTTCACCCTCAGATAGTGTCCATCCTTTGTAGAAAGGTGGGTTTCTTGGAGGCAACAAATTGAAGGATCCTGCTTTTTAAATCAGTCTGTAAACCTATGTCTTTTGGTGGGGGCATTGAAGCCTTTGAGATTAAGAAATATTATTGTTATATATTATATATATATATATATATATATATATATATATATATATATATAGCCAAAATATAAACAAAAAATAAATACATTAAGACTAAAATAGCATGGCATAACAAGTATGTCCTTGTGGGAGGATGACTACTTTAATACTGAAAAAGTCCCACTTTGAATAAAAAGGAGTCTCCACTTCAGTTTTTACATGTGAAATTTGATGGGATGGGCATATATAAGACCCAGAATAATCAATCAATTAATTAAAAGTGATTAATAGTCAAGAAACAAGGACTCCTTACTAGGGCTCAAGGAGTTGCATTCAGAATGTTGGAAGAAAGAGGACAATCCTATACATGAAATCTGATATAAAAAACAAATCTGTGGGGAGTCTGTAATGCTTCGCCGGGGCCCAGACCAGAGCTACTGATCAGGACTGTCCCACTCGAAGGTCAGCTTTCCTTGCAGCATGGAGTGCATGTCACTTGTCCCCAGAACAAAATTGTGCGCTTTAAGTGGAGCCTGGGGACAGCACTGTGCTCCGCTGGCGTCCCTGCAGGAGCAGGCCTTTTGGGACTTTTGGGGAACTCAAGCTTGCACTTTGTCCAATTCCAGGTTGCAGCAGAACCACTTCCTGATTCTTGGTCAGAGTATTTGTTTGGGAAACTCTCTGAAGTCCTCCCATATCCTGCCTGTGGCTCCGTTTACAATCACAGTTCATATCCACAGAAAGAGCTACACCGAGTAGCTGCGTAAGGCCACGGAAGAAGCTTACTGAAGAATGCCAGTGTGGAAGAATTTTGACGTTCCTATGTCTGCTTTATAAAGTGTGCTCCAGAGCTAGAGAGATGGTTTAGCCGTTTAAGCGCTTGCCTGTGAGCCTAAGGACCCCGGTTCGAGGCTCGATTCCCCAGGACCCACGTAAGCCAGATGCACAAGGGGACACACGTGTCTGCAGTTCGTTTGCAGTGGCTGGAATCCCTGCCATGCCCATTCTCTCTCTCTCACTCTGGCTCTCAAATAAATAAATAAACAATAAACAATAAAAATTTAAAAAAATAAAGTGTGCTATATTATTTTTCAATCTTAGAGAAAATTATGTTAGAAGAAAACTAGTGTATGAAATGAGACATTTTCCCATTTTTAATGGCTGATATGTATTAAATTAGAAACATCCATTCTACAGAAAAAAAAAAAAAAACTATGGTTTCAAAGAAGCAAGCACCCATTGACAACAGATCTGAATGGACATGAGAATGTTAATGGCAGAGGAGTCAAAAAAAAAAAAAAAAAAGGCAGGGTTTAGTTGTCCATCACTTGTTTCATACTAAGCTTCATGGTTTTTAGTGGACAAACCAATAATTCCATTGTGAGTCATATGAAATCCTACTTACAGATACCTCATAAATAGCTATGACTTTGTGAATGATACCCTGTCTCTCAAGTACAGCTTGCAGCCTCGCTATCCATAGTTAATTAACCACAAGGAGAAGTGTCAAGCTCAAGATGTCCTCCTCCTGCTCTTCATCAAAACTGCTCCTGAGAACTATGACCCATGTTCTCCAATCAGAAAGATGTGGGGCAGTAAGAAGTATGTTTGCTCTCAACTTCAACATCAAAATTCTGTTTGCATTGGTAAATCCTGTTTCACTAAAGAGAGAAGAACTGCAAAAGAAATTGGTCTGGGAAGATCAAATGTACAATGACGTAATTCAGCAAGACTTTGTTGATTCTTTCTACAGTCTTACTCTAAGTTGCTTTTCTAGCTCAGTTGCAAAAATACCTTTTGTCCACATGACCAATTCTTGATGACTACCAATGATGACATAATGATGACATATTTATTCACATGCCAAATCTTATTGAATACCTTCAAGGTTTAGAACAGATTAATGTTTGAGACTTCTGCAATGGCCCAGTCCATTGTGGTGCCCCTCCTGTTAGGGATAAAAGCAGCAAGTACTACGTCCCCTATGAAATGTACCAGTGGCCAGCTTATCCTGACTATACTGCTGGCACTGCCTCCTTTGTCTCCAGTGATGGAGCTGCCAAAGTCCATAAGGCGTCATGACCCTGAATTCTAGTCTCTACATAGATGACATGCTCATGGGCCTCTGTGCCAATAAAACGGGGATAGTGCCACAGTTCTAAGTTGTTTTATTTATTTATTTTTTCCTGGGGAAGGTAAGGCTCCTTATCATCCCTGCATCTATGAAAAAATGATGACCTCTCATGGACATGTACAAGATCTTCAGAACCTATGGAAGGAAGGTACAGATCCTTGAGTAAAAAATGCTTCAAAAGGGTTTTTTGGTCAAATATACTGAAGGTTTGTTAAGATAGTACACCTTTGTGGGTTGACTCACAGGGACAGGTATACCTGTAGGGCTGCATTTTTCTAATAGTACTTGAGTGTTGTAATGTGTTCCCTGTCACTGAGCCAAACTGGGATGAAAACCCTTGAAATGTTTTTTGTACCCTAAGTAAAGTGAATACAAACAAAGAGAGGTTGTGGAAACCCAAGCTGTCAGACTATTTCATGATTACAGGAGACATTCAGTATAACATATCGAATGAACTCATGGCATAAATTCATGTCAAGGAACTCATATTCTAAAAACTTTATTATGCAGCTAGGCATGCTGGCATACATCTTTAATACCGGCACTTGAGAGGCAGAGGTAGTAGGATAGCTGTGAGTTTGAGGTCAGCCTGAGACTACGTAATGAATTCCTGCTCAGCCTGGGCTAGAGTGAGACCCTATCTCAAAAAAAAAGTTTATTATTATTATGAACAAAAATAAAACTTAGTTGCCAGTTGCTGCCTCATGTATATTGGAGGTGTAGAGAAGCTGTTCAGAAGCAGAATGAAGGCTTTTGTAAAATACCCAGCCAATGTGTAGCATTTCTAAGAAATTAATTTATCTTTAGACCAGATATTTTATTTGCTTATTTGTTTATTTGCGTTAAACTGGTAGATGTGTTTGGGAGAAACAGGGCATCTAATGAGAGAGAAGAAAATGTCTACAGTTTCATTCTAGATAGTTAAAATCATTTACTGGTGACCTTCATGAGCTCTTTACCCAGATTGTATTGGCATCATTTAAAATACATTTTATACTTTTTTCGAAGTTTAATGAAAAATTTTGAAAAAAGCCATTAGCACTCCCATAACTGGTACTTAATGTGGGCTTTCATCCCTAATACTAAAAAAATTAAATAAAGTAAAAATAACATGGGTTGTTTGTTGCCTCAGGGATCTTTCACTTCATTATCAACTCAAGCTGATTTGAAATTAATGCATTTTTCCACTTGTTCTTCAGTATAGATCTGCATTTGAGATAGTTGCTGGAATACTGATTGCATAAGGAAATACAATAATAGAAGAGATTTCAAAGGAAAAGATAGAGTTGGGGGTGTAACTAAGTGGTAGAGCTCTTGACTACTGAGGATTTTGGTTCCATCTTTAGCACTATAAAATAAATAAATAGGTAAATAAAAGAACATTAAAAACCTCTTTTCCCAATGGCTTGTAGAATATAATGTTGGTATCTAGATGATTATATTCTTGGACAATTAGTCCACCACTAACAAAATCTCATAGGGTACAGGACTTTAAATACAGAATTTTAATTTGAGAGTTTTAAATCAAAGCTAGAGTATCAAAAGCAATCTGTGGTCAAATGGGATCAAAAACATTTGGAAAGTTGTGTCATCTGTATAGTCAGAACTTTAGCTGAGGTTTAATAATGGAGTTAATTTATTTACAAAGCAGGATAAAATGTGGCCATGACACTAATAATTTCACCCCCCCCCCCACACACATACACACAGAAGAGATTAGGTGATATTGCTAGAGACATTATATGAAAGTTCAAGTAAGTAAACACAGATGTCTAATTTAATGTGAAGTCTTAAATATGCAAAACAACTAGAAAAGTTTTCTCAGAATATCAACTGGATGATATCTATAATTTTAACAGAACATATATATATATATATATATATATATATATATATATAAAGTAAGCTGTGTACACAGTGTATATACAGCCATGTTGGTACCATCATTAGCCTCCTCCCTGTCCTCTCCCCTCTAAAGGGACCCTCCTCATTGGGGAGTGTGGGTCGTGGAGTTGTGGATTGTGGGGGTAGCCATCAGTTATGGGTAAGAGGTAATATCTCTGTGCATAATGTCCCAACATGTGGCTCTAACAACCATTTTGCCCCCTCTTCCATGAATTTCTCTGAGCCATGTTGGGTTCGTTTTAGGTCTACTTAAGTGATGAGGTCTTGGGAGCCTCTGTGTCTCTGGATATTTGGTTTGGTAGGAGTTGAGTGTTCACTGTGTCTAGCTCCTTCACCCTTGTGCTGGTACCAGGTTCACAATGAAGGCAGCACTAGTGCTCATTTCCTTAATTACTCTATGGTTTCAGCTGGGGCCCTGGTGAGGTGAGATGGGCTGATTCTCTCTGCACGTTCTGCATTCATCTGAAGAAGAAAAGCAAGTTCTCCAGTGAAGCATGAAGTCAGCACCAGATAAATGGGATAACCATTATATTTTAGAGAGAATTTAATAGGTATAGGCTCTCTTGTAGCCCATGATTGGTGGGAGCTTGATAATGGAGAGTGAACTCATTTTCTGAATATGGCTCTGACTTATTTCCCAGAACCAACTATGGGTTTCATTACACTAAGCAGATCTGTTAGCAAAATCAAGAACAGTTGGTTACCTACCGTGGCTGTGGGACACTATTGCACTTATGTGAGCAACACATCAGGTTGTTTGCTGCTGAGTAGCTTAGACCATAAGTTGCTTGGAAAGATGTTGATCATTTACCCAGTCACTCATGTAGCACCTTCTGGCGTTAGATGAGCTAATTGTCTGGGGAATACCTCTCTTCCATATTCCAGCCAGGTAACTCCATGTTCTGTACCAACTGTGAATGGTGTGTTCGGCAGTAAGGTCTTACCATTAATCTTTGTTGGGTCATTACATACTCTGATAGGTATCTGTCTTCTTTTGGGAAACCTTGTAGGTCTCTCTGATCAACAGCTCATTGTGGAGGTTAACTGCATGCTGGTATTGGGAGTTACAGGCTAGCATCAACGGAAAAGAAGGAAGAAAAATATAGGTAATATAAACGATAAATAGAGAAGAGAGAGAGAGAGAGATAGAGAGAGAGAGAGAGGGAGAGAGAGGGAAACAGAAGATTAAGGTTAGTCTTCATCATACAGTTTCCAGGGCCCTGTGATTCAAATGTTCCCTCTAAGGACCTGATGGAAGTTCAAAAATTTGTCTATCATTTAGGATATAGAATTTTATGGTACCATTGCCATTTGGGTCAAATTTTGTGTACCCCCCACAATTACCATCCCCTCCCACCCCACCCTCCCTACTGTTCAGTCCTGAAGATGTCTTATTAGGTATGTCATCATCTTAGGCAGGTTCAGGTTAGGAGCCACAGATGACTGAGACCATGCAACAATTATCTTTCTGTGATTGGGTGAATTTGCTGAGTATGATCTGTTCCAAGTTCAACCATTTTTCTTCAAATTTCATTGTGCCATTTTCCTTACAGCTGTGTAGAATTCCATCATATAGATATACCACATCTTGGTTATGCATTCTTCTAATGATGGACATCTGGGTTTATTCCAGCTCTTAGCTGTTTTGAGTAGAGCAGCTATAAACATGGTAGAGCAAATCACTCTGAACTGAGGCATGGAGCACTTGAGGTAAATGCCCAGTAAGAGAATAACTGGGTTTGTTAGTAACTCTAAAGTCAGCCTTTACAGTAGCATTCATAGTGCTTTCCATAGTGGTTGTACCAACTTAAATTCCCACCAACAGTGAATAAGGGTTCCTATTTCTCTACATCCTTACCAGCATTTATTTTCATTTGACTTTTTGTTTGTTTGGTATCCTTACTAGGATAAGGTGGGATCTCATAGTTGTTTTAATTTGTCTGTCCCTGATGATTAGGGTTGATGAATACTTTCTTAAGTGTGTATGTATATTTCTTCCTCTGAGAACTCCGTATACAGTTCTATGCCCCATTTTGTGAGTGGGTTTTCTGACCTTTTATTGTTTAGGTTTTTGAGATCTTTGTAGATTCTAGAAATTAAGCCTCTGTCAGTTGTATAGACAGCAAAAATTTTCTCCCATTCTGTGAGTAATCTATTTGCTCTGCTTATTGTATGTTTGTCTGTGAAGAAACTTTTCAGCTTCATGAGATCCCAATGGTTGAGTGATTAAGTTCTTGATCTACTGGGGTTTTGTTAAGGAAGTCTTTTTCCCATTCCTATATCCTGGAAAGTTCCTCCTATTTTTTTCTTCCAGTAATAGCCAAGTTTCCGGTCTTATGCTGAGGTCTTTGATCCATTTGGACTTGACTTTTTGCATGGCAAGATGTGTGGATCAAGTTTCATTTTCCTGCATATGGTTATCCAGTTTGTCAAGCACCATTTGTTCAAGGTTCTGTGTTTTGTTTTGTTTTGTTTTGTTTTGTTTTGTTTTCCAGCTTATATTGTTAGGACCTTTGTGAAATATCAAGTAGCTGTAGTTACTTGACCCAAAGTCTGTGTCCTCAGTTCTGTTCCATTGGTCTATAATCTTGTTTTTATGCCAGTACCATGTTGTTTTTATTCCTATAGCTGTATAATATAGCTTTAGATCATGTATGATGATGCCTCCAGAGGTGTTTCTTTTGCTAAGGATATGCTTGGATATCCGAGGCCTTATGACATTCCAAATGAACTTTGAGATCAGTTTTTCTATCTCTGAAGAAAAATGTTGGAATTTTTATTCATATTGTATTAAATCTGTATATTGCCATTTTCATAATGTTAATTCTGCCTATCCAAGAGCATGAGAGGTCTTTCCATTTTCTCAAGTCCTCCTCAATTTCTTTCTTGAGTGTTTTTATGTTTTCATTGTATAGGTCTTTCACATCCTTGGTTAATGTTATTCCAACATATTTTATTTATTTATTTTTGTTGCTATTGAAAATGGGACAATGTCACTTATTTCTTTCTCTGTACTTTTTCTTTTGCATATAGAAAGGCTGATGATTTTTGTGCATTAATTTTATATCCTGCTACTCTTCTGAAGGAGTTTATCACCTTTAAGAGTTTTGAGATAGAGGTTCTTGAGTCTCTTGTGTATAGAATCATGTCATCTGCGAATAGGGCTAACTTAACTTCTTCCTTTCCAATTTGTATTCCTTTTATTTCTTTCTCTCATCTTATCACTTGAGCTAGGACTTCCAGTACTATGTTGAAGAGCAGAGGTAAGAGTGAACCCCCCTGTGTTTTTCCTGATCTCAATGGGAATTCCTTCAGTCTCTCTCCATTAAGTATTATTTCGGCTTTGGGGTCTTTATATATAGCCTTTACCATGTTGATTTATACACCGTCCATACCTAATCTCTCCAAAATTTTGATCATGAAGTGATGCTATATTTTTGCCAAAGGCCTTTTCTGCATCTATAGAAATGATCATGTGGTTTTTGTGTTTAAGCTTATTTATGTGATGCATTACACTTTTCAGTTTTTAGTATGTTGAACCACCCCTGTGTTCCTAGGATGAAGCCCACTTGATCAAGGTGGACATTGCTTTTGGTGAGTTTTGGATTCTGTTTGTGAGGATTTTGTTTAGGTTGTTTGGATCTAAGTTCATCAGGGAAATAGGCCTATAGTTTTATTTTCTTGTGGCAAATATTTCTACATGGTTTTAGTATTGGGGTGATGCTAGCTTCATAGAAGGTTTTGGGGAGCTGTTCTCTGATTGTGTGGCACAGTTTGAGAAAAATTGGTTTCAGTTCTTCCATGAAGGTTTGATAGAATTCAATTGAGAAGCCATCTGGACTCTTCTTTTTGGGGACGTTTATGATTACCTTTTCAATGTTGATTGGTGTGATAGGTTTGTTTAGGAGATTAATCTGCTCTGAGTTTAGCTTTGGTAGGTGGTATGTGTCCAGGAATTCATCCATTTCCTCCATATTATCCAGGTTTGTGGAGTAGAGGTTTTGGAAATAAGTCCTGATGATTCTCCCAATTTCACTTATGTTTGTTTTAATCTTGTTTTTTTTTTTTTCATTTCAAATTTTGTTAATTTGAAGCATCTCTTCTTTTTTGCTTGATCAAATTGGCCAGGAGTTTATCAATCTTGTTTATTTTTCCAAAGAACCAGCTCTTGATTTCATCAATTTTCTTAATTGTTCTCTTAGTTTCCAATTCATTAATTTCTGCTCTGATCTTAATTATTTCTTTCCACCTGGAGCTTTTTGTGTTGGATTCTTCTTGTTTTTCCAGTGCCTTCATGTGCATGGTTAGGTTATTGTGTTGGGATCTCTCTGTCTTTGTTATGAAGGCATTTAATGGCATGAATTTTCCCCTGAGAATCGACTTCATTGTGTCCCATAAGTTTTGTTATGTTGTGTTCTCATTGTCATTCAATTCTAGGAATTTTGATTCTTTAAAATTTCATCCACTACCAATTTATTGTTTAAAGTGTTTTGTTTAGTTTCCATGAGCTGGTGGGATTCCTGGCACATATTTTGTTGTTAATTCCTAGCAATACAGCATTGTGATCTGATATCATGCAGGGAATTATGTCAATCTTCCTAAACATATGGAGGCAGACTTTATGACCCAGTATATGATCTATTTTATTTAAGGTACCATGGACTGCTGAGAAGAATCTATAATCTGTGGATTTTGGGTAAAATGTTCTGTAGATGTCCTTTCAGACTAATCTATAGTTTTGTTGAGCTCTTTTACTTCACCATTAATTTCTGCTTGTATGATATATCTGTTGCTGATAGTGGAGTATTGAAGTCCCCAACTATGATGGTGTTAGTGGTTATTTCTGTTTTGTTGTCAAGTAGGTTTTGTTTTAAGAATTGTGGTGCACCTGATTTTGGTGCTTGAAGATTGATGATTGTGACTTCCTTTTGTTGGATCATTCCCTTGATAGGTAAGAATTGACATTCTTTGTCTTTTTTTTTTTTTTAAACTGCTTTTGGTTTGAAGTTTATTTTATCTGATATTAGTATAGCTATGCCTTCTTGTTTCTTATTTCCATTTGCTTGGTATATCATTTTCTACCCTTTCACCCTGAGGAGATGTCTGCCTTTAGTGGTAAGGTGGGTTTCTTAAAGACAGCATATTGAGGCATCTAATTTTCAGATCCACCCTGTTAGCTTATGTCTCTTGATGGGTCAGTGAAGGCCATTAATATTTAGGGTAACCACTGTGAGGTTTGATTTAATCCTTGCTGTGATAGATTGATTCAGGTGTCCCCCATAAACTTAGGTGTTCTGAATGCTAGGTTCCCAGCTGATGGAGATTTGGGAATTAATGTCTCCTGGAGGGAGTGTATTGTTGAGGGTGGGCTTATGGGTGTTATAGCCAGTTTCCCAATGCCAGTGTTTGGCACACTCTCCTGTTGCTGTTGTCTACCTTATCTTGGCCAGGGGGTGATGTCCACCCTCTGCTCATGCCATCATTTTCCTCTGCCATTGTGGAGCTTCCCCCTTGAGCCTGAAAGCCAAAATAAATCTACTTTTCCCAGGAGCTGCTCTTGGTTGGGTGATTGCTACCAGCAATGCAAACCTAACTGCAACACTTGCAATATTGTTGTGGTTTATGTGGTTTGGTGTTTTCTTGGACTTTGTAATTTTTTGTGCCTCCTCTGAGTTTGGATATTGTGATCTATTTCTTGTGGGCACTTGACATTGGTTATTTGATTTTTCTGTGTGGCGAATTCCCTGAAATACTCTCTGCAGGTTTGGCTTTGTGTTTGTGTAGTTGTAAAGCTGAATTTTATCATGGAAAGTTTTTCTTTCACCATCTGTTATGAGGGACACTTTTGCTGGGTAGAGTAGTTTGGATTGAAATCCATAGGTTTTTTAGACTTTTCAGTGTTCCATTCCAGGCCCTTCTGACTTTCAGGGTTTCTATTGAGAAGTCTGATGTAATTCTGATAGGGTTTCCTTTATGTGTAATGTGTTGTTTCTCCCTAGCTGCTTTTAGGACTTTCTCTTTGGTATTGATGTCTAGAGTTGTAATAATAATATGTCTTGGAGAATTTCTCCTTGTTCCAGTCTGTTTGGAGTTCTGGTAATTTCTTAGAATTTGATGGGACTTTCTTTTGAGAGAGTGGGAAAGTTTTCTTTGATAATTTTGGTGAATAAGTTCTCCATCCCTTGGTCTGAATTTCTTCCACTTCTGGTATTCCCATGATCTGAACGTTGGGACATTTAAGGGTATCCCCCGGTTTCCTCATGTTCTGTTCACAAAAAGTTTGAAGTTATTGAAACTTTTGGACTCATGAACTGTTTCTTCTGTTTTGTCTTCCTGTTCTAATTTTCTGTCCTCCATGTGACTGAGTGTATTCTTAAGAGCTTCTATAGAGTTGTGGCTTGTTCACTTTGGTTTGTATTTTCTGTTGCTTCTTTATAGTTTCCATCCCTCTTTTGAGTTCCCTTTTCATGTCATTTTCTAATTTCCTTTTAGCTTTTTGGAATTCATCCTTCCATTTCTTTTTTTTTTTTGGTTTCTCGAGGTAGGGTCTTACTCTAGCCCAGGCTGACCTGGAATTCACTCTGTAATCTCAGGGTGGGCTCGAACTCTCGGTGATCCTCCTACCTCTGCCTCCCAAGTGCTGGGATTAAAGGCATGCGCCACCAGGCCCGGCAATCCTTCCATTTCTTTATGTCTTCATTGAGCTTAGCCACCTGATTATTGAGGTCCTCTTTTTTTTTTTCCACTCTCCTGATCACTTAACTGTCTTTGGAACCATTCCTGGTTCTTTTCTGTTAGGTCTAATCTAGTAAGGGCAGCATTCATAAAATTATTGCTCTGTTTTTGCTTTTCTGCAAGTTCTGCTATTTTCTTTGTCAGGGTTCCATAGCTTGTATATTCATTTTGTGGTTCTCATCCTATTAGCTCTTCCATGTTTTGATTAGATACATACATTGTAGGACTGGGCAATCTTATTGGATTTACTTGCATTTGATTTTTCTTGTTAGTCCTTTTGTGCTGTGGTCTACACATCACAGGGTAGGAGTCTTATTTAATTTAGGAGGAAGCTGTAGTCTACTCTTTTTTAGAAGTTATGTATTTTTATTAATTACTTTTGTACTCAGTGAATACAGCCAAGTTAGTACCATTGTTAACAATCTCCATTATTAATGTTTTATAGAAACAGAACCAATAATAGATAAATAACTGACAACATAAAAAACCTTTATGTTGCTTATTTTGGTCCCTCAGAAATAATAACAATAATTATATATGTATTCACAATTTCATGACTCACATGCAAATCACTGCTTGCATTTTGGAGTAATTAGCATTGTTTATTTTTGATGCACATTTCCTTCAGTTATTTGTATTAGTAAGATACCATAATGTGTGTTTGCAACACTAGCATACCTAGTGTACACAGGATTGTCATAGTTCTGAAAATTTTAGAGCATAGGCTGTGACATTACCTCTGGAAGGGTAGATTGGGAAATCAGGTTGACTATGATGTCAGAGAAACCTCAGACCTTCACATGAAATTGAAAAAAAGCTCATGCAATCCTTCTTGTGATAAGCAAGATACCAAAATCAATAGGAGTAAGACCTTGGAGATAAGGGGTCATCAGGGAACAGAGAGAGGAGATATAAAATAGTCATGAAGGTCATGGACTATACATCAAAATACCTGGGTTTGGGCTGGAGACATGGCTTAGCGGGTAAGTGCTTTCCTGTGAAGCCTAAGGACCCCAGTTCGAGGTTCAATTCCCCAAGATCCATGTTAGCCAGATGCACAAGGGGGCGCACGCTTCTGGAATTTGTTTGCAGTAGCTAGAAGCCCTGCCGTCCCCATTCTCTCTCTCTCTCTCTCTCTCATTTTCTCTGCCTCCTCTCTGCCTGTTGCTTTCAAGTAAATAAATATAAATAAATAAAATAAAATAACTTCTATGCATTCATCACAACCCGCCTGCTGGATTCTCCCCTACCCACCCCCTTAACTTAAAAAAAAAATACCTGGGTTCATACACAAATCTGTCAATAAATTACTTATATGTTTTGTGTCTTAACTTTTGGTCTGTAAAATGGTAATGATGATGTTGTTGTAGGGATTATTTTACCTATAGCACTTAATTCAGTAATAAGCATAGGAGAAATACCATATGAAGCTTGCTGAGTATCCCAGGGAATTGTATACATGGATTACTTAAAGAATGCCCTTCTTTGAACACTGTAGTTGTTACTCTAATTTCCAGAAGTAAAATGCCACTTACAAAATCCTTGTAATTTGACTTACTCAGATGAGCTAAATATTTACTTAATAAATGTTTATTATTTTCTATTTAAGAAAGAAAAATATATTTTCTTAATTATTTTTCTACCTAATTTTCCATTTAAGTAGTAACTGATTTTACTTCCATGTATGTATTATATCTTATTTTCTCTAACATTCACTGTCATCTTAAAACAAAAGAAAATTAAAAAAGGATTTGATTTCTCTGTTTACATCATATCCACTGATCTGTTTTAGGTGTCTGTTTACATATGTGACCTACTGGCTTTGTAGCTGCTTAAAGGGCTTCAATGTAAAACACATTCATAATGGTACATTTTAGTACATCTATTTTAAAGATAGTTAATTGTATAGTTCTAAAATTCCACAAGCATTTATTTTGGAGGCTGGAACTTCTATAAGCACTAAGGTCATTCTATAATCACTAAGATATAATCATTGAACATATACTGAGGGCCAAGGCAGACAAGCTTCTAAGAAACTATCCTTGCAATTATGAATTAACAACTAACTCTTTAAGACAGTTTTATTTCTTCTAAGTATGGTTTACAAATAAAATAGATACATAGATGAAGTCATATAGAGGAACCAGGCTGGTTTGACTACTTTATATGAAGTTAAAAGAAAATAACTATTCACAGAGTTACATGTAAATGAGCCAAGGGTTAGGGTGATGTCTCAGTGGTTAAAATTGCTTGCTTGTAAAGCCTGACTGCCCAGGTTCAATTCCTCATTATCCATATGTATCCAGATGTACAAAGTGAGCATGTATCTTTAGTCTGTTTGCAGTGGCAGGTAGCCCTGATATGCCTATTTATCTTGCTCTCTCTCTCTCTCTCTCTCTCTCTCTCTCTCTCTCTCTCTCTCTGCTTGTAAATAAGTATTCAATAAGAAATACTTAAAGAACCAAGTTAATGAGGGAACCTACCATGACATGATCTGGCTGATGTTTATTTTAATGATCCAGGTAGAATTAACATAGTGCAGAGATACTGAATCAGGAACAAACAATATGTTCAGGAACAGAAAGCCAGAATGGATGAGACAAACGAGTCAAAGTAACAAGACTTTCTGAACATTACCACAGAGGTATTGAGGGAAGAATAAGGATTGTCCACTGAAAGGAACCATATCTCTTGGGGAGGTGGGGGGTGTTGGACCAAATTTCGTTTGGAAATAGAGGTGTCCAAAGAATGGTTGTTTATGTTAAGAAAAGGGAATTATTACAGTTGCAAGGGACAGTTTTTGCTTTGGATTCATCAAATGGAAGTTGGCAATAAGTTTGACATATACAAATTTGGAGTGAAGAATTCTTGAATGTACAAATTATGTTTACAGTCATGAGAAAAATGGTACCATTTCTGGAAAGTGTGTGGCACAGATGAGGATTGGCTAGAGACCCTGATAAAGACTGTCTCACAATTGTAGTTGGTTGGAAGTGGAAACAGTATGGAGGAAATGTCACTAAGAAGGGGCCTTTATTAGGGGGACATGAAGAGCAGCCACATTACCTTGTAGCTCAAGCGCTGCTCTCAGAAGTTGTCAACTGTTCCAAATGATATTGAGAAGTCAAGTAATACAATGTAAAGGAAGACAGAGTTTGCTGGTAACACTTCCTGCAAAGATGTTAGTGAGTAGTGGGGCACATTTACAGCTAGAAGAAGTGAAAAAAGAGAAAATACTGAGGCAAGTCAATCACATAGAAAACAGAAAGAACTAATAGTCCATTTTGAGATCTTTTACTCTGAAAGGCAATGGTGAAGTTGCTCATGAACACATACTGATCTCAACAAGAAGACGCACATAGGAGCGGACTCTCACATTCTAGGAAACAAAATCGCTGATTCCTATCATACTTAATAAAGGTAAAATTATATCATAGAATGAAGGTACATTATAAAGACATAGAAACTTCTACCTTTTTTTGTAGTTAGGATTGTGTTCTGTGGCTGTTTGTAGACTCCCCTGGGATGCTTAGCCAGCTGGACAGAACGAATTGGAAACCTGAGACTTGGAACTGTTTGATGTTCACCTGCTGGTTATTTATTTTCATGGTCTAGTCTCTCCTTTTAATGCCTTCCTTTTGCAATGTGAATGTTTATGACAGTATATTGTTGGAAGTATATAACTGGTGTTTTGATTTTATCAGGCTCAAAATTATGAGACAGTCTTGAATCTCAGATGAGATTTGGACTTGGTCAAGACTATGGGGACTTTAGAACTTTGAGTGCATTTTACATTATGAGATGATCATGAGTCTGTGGGTACCAGAGATGGAATATGGTGGTTTGATTATAAGTAACCTCATAGAATCAGATATTGTTAAAACAAAGCTTCCTACTTAAGTCTCTATTAGGCAGAACCCTGCTAAAGATGTGTCACTAAAGCCAGATATTGAGTCCAGCCCTACTATGTATGTGAAGGGCCAGCTTGATCTCTGGGTGTTTGTACTTGCTGGTGTTAGCTTCTCTTTCTCTGCCAGCTTCTTTTGTAATGGTGAAACTTTCCATAGAACCTGTAAGCTTAAATTAAACCCTGTCTTCCCATAAGTTGCTTGTAGTTGAGGGTTTGTCCCAGCAATGCAAAGGTAACTCCAGCAGTAATGCTTAAATTTATATATGAATAGACATTTTATCTATAGTTCTACATTTAGAATTTGATGCTTGGTTATAATGTCTTCATGGATACTGATGTTATTTTTTTCCTACTGTATTTTAATCCTAGTGTTTTTCTCTCTCAATATCCATCGAGTCCATAAGAACTAGACTTAACCTATATAGATGTGAAGAGTGATACTATACTTAGATCAAGTGTGAATTTTAGCATATTATTTTAAAACTATGTGTCAAAAGAGCAAAAGAGTGAGAAACTTTGTTACAAAAACTGCATTCTGCAAACAGATATGGAATATTTATGGTAAAGTACTCTTTTAGCAGGGCCAGTAAAAACGAGTTTTATTTGACTTTTAAAATTCAGTTCCTTTAAACACCATCAAATCACCCAGAGCCCAGGAACATTAGAGTGTCTACTCTAGTGTTAGGTCAGTGTAAACCAGCTAAAAGGCAGAACCTAAATTATCATTCTATTGATGTATTTATAAACAAAAATGAAATAATGTCTCAATGCACTCAGAAAGATTGGTAATAAAGCCCAGAAATTCAAATGTATACCTATATTTCCTTGAGACAGTCTTTCTTTATTTTTATGCATCTATGTTCCTTTCAAATTGGCCTTGATATTCAATCTTTAATAAGTATAATTCATAACAAATGGCATATTTAGTGAATTATATTCTCTATACCTTATGCATTCTTTTTACTCCTCATTTATAAAAATATTTATTCATTTTATAGATGTAACATCAACAGAAAGTAATATTTGGGATATTTTCCAAACATTAATAAATTACTTTCTTTGTACATGTCTATTGCTGTAGCTTTTTACCACTATGTGTCTGTAAGTATTTGCTAACTCAGAGAGTAATTTGAAGTATATTTTGTATATGTATGCATCTACTATCTATGTTACCAAGTTTGTGCAGAGAGGGTTTGCTCAAGAAAACCTTGATTTCCAAAAGTAATAGTGTTCCCTATCTGGAAGGGGGTACTTTGGTGTTTGAATAAGTCAATGTCAGATATGCCATAGCTTCACCCAAGTCTCCACCAGGAAAGCAGGATTCTTCTACTAGCAACTGACACTACTAGCTGAAAGCTCTCAGTCTGAAATACTCTGTCTGAAGACAGCCCTCATTCAAGTTTATCTTCCTTTTGCTAAGTGTTCAAAATCCACTGACTGATCACATGTACAAATTTGGATACAATCCCATCACCCTAAGCACAATTGCTATGCAGAGCACTTCAGCTTTCAGGGTCTTGCTGTTAGGACTTCTCAACCTAATTACACTTCTGCCCCTTCCAATCCTCCCCATGATCCTCCTCACCCACCCACAATTTCGTGTTACCTGAACAAGCACGGCCTATCCAGTCCCTGCCATCAATCCTGTAGCTCACAGTATATCTCCTATGAGACATCATTTTGTCACAGTCATGCAGAATTTTCAGAAACTAACACATGCATTTTATATCATGCCAGTTTATATATTTTATTTTAATATTTTTTATTTTCTTATTTCTGTGGAGAGAGAGAAAAATAGTGATTTAGATATAGGTATACTGTATGAGTGTGCCAGGGCCTCTTGCCACTGCCAAGAAATTCATGATTTTAGATGCAAGTTCCACCTTGTGCATCTTGCTTTACATGAGTATTGGGGAATCAAACCTGCATTGGAAGGTTTTGTAAGCAAGTGCCTTTACCAACTGAGCTATCTCTCAGTCCCTACATTTTATCTTAAAAAGAAATTATTTTAAATCACATGCATTCTTAGACAAAGATTTGAGCTTATTTTATCATTAAAATGCATAATGGTAGCAATGACACACTTTCTTATGAAATTTTATATTATCAAGTTTATGTGTGATTGAAAGACTGTCTATTACATAAATAAAATGGAATAACCTTTGCATATCCACAGTGCTATATGGGGAAGTGCCTGAGTTCTACTTATTAGTTAATGTACTCCATCGGCAACTCTTCATGAATTTCCATTTTTTACATTTAAATAAATACTCATTATAACTGCATTTTCCCCCTGAGGCAGTTTCTTTTTAAATACCAACTTTGACAACTATGATCATGCCAATCTTTACTGAGAAACTGTGTTTGTGTGTGCATATGCACATGTGTGTCTATGTTGTTGTTGTTTCCTTATAATTGGCTTTTAAAATCTGTCTTTAATAAGAATGTATGCATGTTAAAGAAAAAAAAACATATTACTTAAATTCTAGTTTGTTTCTACTTATATATTTTAATTCATCTTTGTGGGTTATTGCATGTCAAAATTCTGATTAAATTGAACTAAGGAAGACACAATCAGCAATAAATTACACACACACACACACACACACACACACACACACACACACATATATATATATATATATATATAATGTTTCATGGAGGGATACAATTTCTGCTGTCCTCTAACTCCTTTTCAACTAAACTTAGTCAGATATAAGAAACAGTAATTAAGATTATTAGGAGACAAAATTCATGATATTATATAATGTATGTGTAATCTAACTACTGGCCTTACTGGTTTTTGAGGTCAGAAGTTAGTAAATACTTTGTGACTACATGTCAATTTAAAGAATTTATCTCACTGCATGCTTTGACTGTGTTTCTGTACTGGAGGTTATTAGGTTGGTAGGGACACTGCAAGTAGGTGTGTGTGCTGATAGAAAGTGCAGGGCTTGCTGGGAATGTATTATGAGCTATGAATGGTCTGGCTCTTCCATCACCCCACCTGCCTCTCCCTTTCCTCCCTCTACCAAGACTGCACAGCTGGTGAGGAGAGATCAAATACAACGCAGAACTCAATCAGCCACTTCCTCAGCAAAGTGTTCCAAGCATAGACACTGTGTCACTGAAATCAAGAAAATGATACATCTCTAAGTTTTATATGAAAAAATCAAGTTGTAAAGGGTTTCTACAGTCAGTGCTATTGCTACTGTTCATTTATGATGATACTGTGGTGGGTAAACTGAGGACAGGCTCCATCTCTTACTCTAATAAATATATTGAAATTATATTATGGCATAAAGAAGTGAATAGAAAGCTTTTATTTTTGTTCAACCTGAGTAAGTTTTAATACAGAGTTAAGCACATACTATTTTAGATGAAATTGGACCTTGAAATTTCTCACTTGACTGATATTTCTGGAAGCATCTCCAAATTTTTCAAAGAGTAAGTCTCTCACTCATTAGCTCAACAACTTAAAATTGGCCTTTGGAATTAAGTATGTGGACAGCTCATTATGGTCTAATCCTGAGTTCCTGGTGCGCTCTCATCTTGCTCTGTCAGCTTATGTTTTCTACTAACCCTAAGTCATATACCTCACTTTTGGAAGCTTTGATGTTCCATGTACTTCTTCTTGTAAGCCACTTTTAACGACTTATTAAAGTATTATATTGCACCAACCTCTCAATAATAGCTATATTTGTATGTTTAAGCCTGAAAACAAGTCATATTTATACACATATAATCATTTCATAAATAATCTCCTACTAGGCTCTAAAGATATGAGCGGAGTCCATGTCTTTACTTATCATTGACTTCACTGCCTCAAAGTAATGTTTTGCATGCAGTTGCTAAGTATGGCCATCTGTTGAGTAAATGGACCCCTAAATGAGACATTCACATAGGAGATGTGTTAGAGATCAACCTGTAGGAATGGGATCTAGAGGTACTAATGCTATGGCCTAGGAAACTAGAAATTTCCTGGGACTATTATAGGAAACTTATTAAAATAATCTGCCCATGATATATGTAGCTTGTGGGTACAATGATCTTGAAAATAATTCATTATCTAGCAGTTTCAGATTTCAGTAGTTGGACAGCTATAATTAAGTAGCAAAACCTAACTGCAGGTCTACATAGTAAATTACATACTAGTGGGCAATATATGTGATGCAGTCTGAGTTAGTCCACCTGTTCACATTTTAATCTTATCTGTAACTTTTCAGGATAATAGATTTATAGAATGTAAAAATGAAAGCAGTAAATAAATGGCATGAATTCTGCCTTTCTTTGCTTAGAAATTTACAAATCTGGAGAAAGAATGTAATAAAACACAGGACAATAGTTTCAGAAGTGTAACCAAAACCAGGCAAGCAAGTTACATAGATATATTTCCAGAATATTATTCATTAAATATCTATGCTCAAGTTTATCATTATATTTATGGTTATGAACATATATTTGTAAGGATAAACATAGTACATTTGAAAGCTGTCATTTATTGTTGAGAGTTTTGAAAGTTAGTTTTGTTGCAATTTAATGAAGCAAAGAGCTAGTCTGGCTTTGCAACAAGTTTTTTTTTTAATTTTTGTTTGTTTGTTTGTTTGTTTTGAATCCTGTGTACCATGTAGATAGTTGATAGCTTCTCTCAACTATACTGACACATTTAGGCAGAAGTTTATAGTAGCATACAATAAACAGTGACCTATGTTACAGCCAAATGACTACTAAAATTGTATGAAAAGAGAATTCAACTCCATACAACACTACTAATGTACCTAAAAATCTTAAAGTACATTTTAGCAGTTATGAAAGGTCTGAGACAGAGACCACAGTAGACTGGTGATCTTATTCCATCTACCTTGGCTCCTGGAACAGAGAACCTTCACTTGATTGGGAGCATCATGTACAATGAATGCTCAAGGGATGTGAAAGATTACTTTATTCTGAATTTAATCTTGGCCCTCTATGTTTGATCCTTGCCTGTCTGCTGAGATTTAAATTTAGTTGAATTCATGAAAGAGCTTTTATTTTGATATGTGCTCCTATAGATACTGACCTAGAAAGAAACTGAATTATTACACACAAGTTGTCTGGTTTTCAGACAGATTTTCTCTGAATGCTGGCTCAACAGTTACCTGGTAAGCTCCAGGAGAGCTTTCATAGCCTACTGTCAATACAGGAAATATTCTGATTTATATAGGAACCTTTTCCTGGAAAAGCTATTGTAAGTTAAAGTGACATTAGTCAAATGAAATTTTCTCCCAGAAAAAGTCACAAAAGAAGAGTTTATTTGAAGATCTGATATACAAGATTTTCATATAATAAGACACTTGCACTGAGGATAGTGATAGTATTGATAAAGTAACTGAATGGAGTGATATCTACCTATATATATCTAAAGCATATGGTTTTCTAAGAGTTACATGCACAATTTAAAGTGAATCCTGAAGCTGTCTACTACACCCTAATATTGGGAGTAGAGTAGATGCTCAGTGATTGTATTATATTTACTTTTGTTGTATTTAAAATATATAATTTTTTGTTGTATTTGAAATATACAATTTTATGAAATAACACTGGAATCAAATGAATATTATTAATCCTTTGATCTAGGATGAAGTCTGTCCAGATCTTCATCCCATGAGTTATAACATTTATGAAGCTTCACTGGACTGTCCATCTCTATGGTGAGGTTCAAAAATTAGAATTTTGGGGAGGCAGAGGTAGGAGGATTGCTGTGAGTTCAAGGCCAACCTGAGACTTACAGAGTAAATCCCAGGTCAGCCTGAGCTAGAGTGAAGACCCTACCACCACCAAAAAAAAAAAAAAAAAAAAAAAAAGTAGAATTTACTGATGCAGCTGAAACAGAAAAGGACTTTTACTGGTTATTAAATGGCTTTACAGGGTTGAAATCTCAGATTCTAGCTTGATCTGTTTGAGCCATGCTGTTGGCCTGAGCTGCCCCAGGAACTAACTCCTCTTCTAGAACATGGAGCCTGGTCTAGAGAACTGTCACACTGTCATGATCAAAAGAAGCCACAGCCCCAGAGCCTCTGTGCCTAAGGAATCAAGATGATCAGGAATGCCGTATGACTGCTAGGCTCAATAATGGTGTGGTACTCATTATGTCAGCCATGGCTAGCAACTGTCCATCTCTAAAATGTTGTTCCAGTTGTTAATCTACTGTAAAGTTGCTGCGGAAATAAAAATGCACAAGTAGATAGGACTATATCTTTCCTCTATGACCTTATTTACAAATAGAAACATTGTCTTAATTTCTACCTTCATACTTCTATTTTATTGAATTTAACTAGCCAACTGTTATCTAAACTCTGAGCACCAGAGAATAAAGATAATGTACCCTCTCTCTTGTCCCTCTACTATGGAGAAAATAGAGGGGAAAAAGGAAAATGTATGTTGGAGTCAGTTCAAAATCTATAGCATTGACTGAAAACTTCTCACATAGAATTTTCCCTTGCTCCCTTATCTTCACACTTTTGTATTTGATGTTCTAACTCCTACTCTTTTATTTCCCTTGTAGTTATTGCAACTTTTTAACCTTCATGCTTCCACTCTCACTTAGAAAATTTTACACAAGAGAATGAAGCAGGGACATACTACTTAACAAGAATATGGTGTGGAGGTAATATCTCATGAGGATATATTTCACTTAATATTCATAAATAAAATTATAATTTATACACTCAAATCTGTGTTGTAGACTTCAATCCCATTTTATTAAGAATAAAATACTGGGATGGAGAGGTGGCTTAGTGGTTAATGTGCTTGCCTGTGAAGCCTAAGAGGGCATGTTTAAATCTCCAGGTCCCATGTAGCCAGATGGATAGTGATGCAAGTGCACATTGTCACACATGTACTGTAAAGGGGCACACATGACTGGAGTCAGTTCACGGTGGCTGAAAGGCCCTGGTGCTCCTATTCTCTCTCTGTCTCTCTCCCTCTTTCTCTGTCTTTCACTCAAAAGTCCAATAAAAAAGAATAAAACTTAGGCTCTTTGAATAATTATTTAATAAAACTCATGCTCTGTGTGAATTTGTAACTTCATGGTTTATTTCTTAACATTATTCAGTCAAAAGTTGTTAACAATTTGAAGCAAACTGACATTGATATTCACACATTTTACCTGAAAAAATAAAGGTAGGGTTTATCTATAGTACAGTGAGCAGTGACTGTAATACAGTTTCTACCTTGGGACATGTTTTATGGTGAGAGGCACACTTTTACAGACCACACACATCACTTTTTACATTACTGCAAGGTGAAACTCCATTGCCAGAACACCCAGCACCATTTCAGCTTCTGATTGCTCTATTCTCAGAGGCTTCATATTGCCTAATTTACATGTTCTGCCAAGTCAGGCAGGCAAGCAATCAAGCAAAGTATCCTCTCAGGTTTATTTACTCATGTTACCCTTACTTGTTAAATATCCATTCTGTATGATAAAAGTCATATTGAATGAAATACTTCAAATACTCTGAGTCCTATTATGAATCTACTTCTGTATGTTTCTGGATTATACTAACCACCAAGAAAATGGATATTGATCTGTGGATATTGAACACAGGTTAATTCCCTTTGAAATGTCCTTCTGGAGTCAGTTGAATAAAAACATACCATAAATGTCTTTGAAGCATCAAATACACTTTAACAGGACAGATTATAATTCCCTAGGATACTAAATTTTGGAGATCATTTTAAAAGCTCAGTTGTATTTTTTCCACTTTATTGTACTTTACTTCTGAGTGCTTGACTCATAATCTAGTAACTTGATTGGAAATATGTTCACAGAAATATAACAAAAAGAGCTTTTTTAAGGATAATAAAATTTAATAAAACATGAGCATTTGAAGATAAGATACTTGTCATAGGAAACTTTTTCCCGGGAAGTCTATTCTGTATAGGGCTCAGATGACAGACAAAAGTCCAACTGTACTAAAACCAGTTTTGGTGAACCAGTGAATTTATTGGGGTCACTTACAGAACAGGGTGAGGAGCTTCTTACAGGAGCTTGGATGACTCAAAAGCAGCTGCATCACCAAACAGTTCACTCTGCTTCAGCTATGAATCATGGAAGCTGCATCTCTGGAGCACACTGCACAACCTGCAGCAGCTCAGCTGGTTGGAGAGCCTCTTCCCCAAGCACTCGTTTTACAGTTACATATCTTTCTTTAGGGAGGCAGGAGTCTTGCAGTCCTTTCTTTCTAGACTTGTGGAATAATCTAGCAAATTATATTTACTCAATATGAGTAAAGTAATCTACAGGAATAGTTTTCCTTCAATGAAAAATTGAAGGATGTGAGACACACATCTATAACCACAGATAGCCAATAAGACATACTATAGGATAAAAGGGGGCAGCTGGAGGTCAGGGAGTGGATTTGGGGGCTATCAGTGGCTATTAAGTTGCATATTAAAATATTATGATCATCTATATTCTATCCTTTGGTTGGTCTTTAACTCTTATGATTAAAATCTGCTACAAGCTGCTTTGAGACAAATTGTTTTCCTCTGTAGGAGTTATCCTCACAACTTCTGTAGGAACGTAGTCTACCACCCCACATTTAAAAAAAAATATATTACGGGATGTTAAAACAAATAATGAGATATTCCCCAGTAGTATGTATTAGTGAAGATAGTGTACAAATATGTCCCTCGTAGAAAGATAGGATAATTTCCCTTGAATCAGACCAAAAATGAAACCAACATGGCTCAGGGAAATCTTGCGGAAAAGGGAGCGGAAAGAATGTCAGGCCCACATGTTGGGTCATGATATGCAGAGACACGTCTCCTACCCATAACTGTGGGCTAACTCCACAATGCATGACCCATATACCTCAACAAGTAGGGGCCGGGGGGGGGGGAGTAGTACATAGATGAGCCTAAAAATGGTACCAACTTGACTTTATTCACTGAGTACAAATCTATTTAATAAAAATCATTTAGCTTAAATTCAAAAAAAAGAAAGAAAAGAAGAATTCACACGTTAACTTTGCTTAATCAAATAAATATGGATATTGAAAATGTAAAAATAAATAAATAAATAAGTAAATAAATAAATAAATAAATAATCTGTGGTTCTGTGATTCTCGAGGAATCAGCAGTAAATTTCCAGCACTGTGTTGAATTAATTTCTTTGTTATCTACTTGATCTAGAATTTTGAATGTTAATATGTGGTTTTGTCTCCTCCTTTGAATTTCCATTCCCTTATTACAAAGAATCATTATATTTTTACTTTTTACAGGATGAGAGCACTGTTCTAATCACCTTACTCCAGAGATTTCACATCCAGCACAAACCTGCTTCAAAATCATGTTTCTTCTTATATATTTCAAAGGGAAATATTATGTACCATGACTGGAATTAAGGATCTGTACCTGTTTTTTGTTCCTTTATTTTAATTTTATTTCTTAATACAGTGCCTCCAAAGGGACACTGTGTACCTAATTGGGTTCTGAGAACATCTAAGACTGGTTTTGAAGTAGAGTGATAACTGTTAGTATTAAATGAAGTCATACATGCAGTGCACTGACACATTATGAGCAGTGTCTTTGTAAGAGAAGTCATGGCTTCTGTCTAATGAAAAGGGAAATGAGGGCTCAATGGGAAGGAGCCATCTGTAAGCCCCATGCAGGAGCTTCAGAAGAAACCAAACCTGCTAAGTACTTGATCTTGGACTTCTACCTTCATAACTCAAATGAAACAAATCTCTCATATTTTATGCCACCAATCTTGTAACATGTTAAGGCAGCCCTAGCCGTCTAATGCAGGGGAGCTGTACCAGTCCCCTATTCTTGCAGATGGGCAGACATGTTCCATTCTTTTTTAAATTTTTTATTGATACCTTCTTTAATTATAGACAATATATCATGATAATTTCATCCCATTCTTCCTTTGTCCCCCTCCTAAATCCACTCTCCAATGAATACTTTCTTTTTTCTGATTAGTCTCTTTTCTATTTTGATGTCATCACTTTTCCCTCATAGTGTGAATGTCTTTTGTGGGTAATGTCAAGACTCTGTGAGGTCATGGATATCTAGGCCATTTTGTGTCTCCAAGACAGCATTGTAAGCAGTCCTACCCTTCCTGCAGTTCATGCGTTCTTTCTGTCACTTCTTCCACAATGGACTATGAGCTTTGGAAAGTGTGTTAGAGAAAGCCCAGTGCTGAACTTGAGATAAAGAGACATTGTGTTTTTGCAACCACTGATGTGCCCTGACATCTTATGAGTAAGACCAGGGAATCAGAAATATCCAACTGCACTGTTTACCACAGACACTAACTCTACCTTCAAGTTGTTTTTGTCCAACTTCTCAGCATGGTGATCCTGGGGATGAGCCAAATATTCAGTAGAACCTCATCTCTAATCACCTTCTAATCTCTGATGCTGATCTGAAAACATTTTGTAAAAAAAAAAAAAATTACATCGCATGAATTGTTAAAATGGGTATACTTTGTGTCTTTTTATGTTTTATGTATATCATAGTTTAACATTTACTTAGGTCTCTAGATTTCTACTATTAATTTTATTTATTTGTCAGAAAACAACACCTCACTTCACGTCATACACATAATTTGTTTCACAGATGTAAGAAGTGCTTAGTTTTTATAAGGAAATCTAGTGGCCCTTACAGTCTTCACAAGCTGAGGAAAAATAAACTAACTCAAAGATGGTCTGAATCTCCAGATATGACATCCTTATTTTGAATAAGATATAAGGACAGAAAAAAGGAAAAAAAAGGCTTATGTAATATGCATACATTCATTCTTTAAGTGATTTTTTTCATAGGAACAAAAAAACATTAGCCTTTGCTTACATCTCATTATCCACTCCTGTTGTGAAAGGAAGTTGGAATATATGGACATTTTGCTGGAGTCACTGAAAATCTGATACTTCTGTATTTGTGCTTCTCTTAACTTTAGTCAAGTGAGCACTTCAATGAAATCTGCTTATGAATGGCCAAATATTTTTAATCATTGTGAATGGACCATATGCTTAACTCCAGCATGTAGTGCCAAAAGTATTTAATATTGACTCTAGAAAATTAATGGAGAAATGAAAACAAGTTCATTTAAATACTAAGGATTAAAATGGCATCTTTGTGTATAAACCATATACTATAGATTTAAATCCTCATTTCCTACATGTGAATTTGAAGAAATTTTTTATCATTTAAAAAATCTTCATATTTATTTAGCTTTCTGACTTTGTGCTGATGCCTTCAACACCTTCATGACAATTTTCTGCTCCTCAATAAGGAGAGCTCGCTTGATCCTGTTACAGACACATTTAGCACACATGGAACCACCATAGGTCCAGATGACATGTATTTTTTTTTTTGTTGTTGTTGTTGTTGTTGTTTTGGACAGTCTCATAAGGACTTTAGGTATCACAGCACAAACTCCTCGAAGTGGTTCTGGGCACACCTGCATGCTGACTTTGCTCCTTTCCTGACCTTCTTGGTGTACAGGTAAACAATTATATTACCAGGTTCGGGACAGCCTAGTTTTGTTAGAGGCTGTGTTGTAGGCAAGCCTATGACAGTATGTCAAACACTTGTCCATTCTGAGTGCCTGCAAACTCCAGCCCCCAAAGAGGGAAAGGACTGAAGAAATATTTTTAAAATTATTATTTATTTGCAGTGAGTGAGGGTGGGAAGGAGAGAGAGAAAAAAAAAAGAAGAAAGGAAGAAAGGAAGAAAGGAAGAAAGGAAGAAAGGAAGGAAGGAAGGAAGGAAGGAAGGAAGGAAGGAAGGAAGGAAGGAAGGAAGAAAGGCATGTCAGGGCTTCCTTCAATTGAAACCCATTCCAGATGCATGTGCCACACCACTATCCATCAGGCTTTCTATGAATACTGGGGAAAAAAAAAAAGACTATGTGGTTTTCTGCAAGCAACTGCCCTTAACCACTAAGCCATCTCTCCAGCCCAAGACACATAGTTGAGAAGCTGGTTATTAACAGAAGATTCAGCCATAAAAAGCACTCATAAGTACAGAATGTGATATGTTAGTAAGATTGCTTTTTCTGGACTGAAAATATATATGCAACTTGTTTTGAAGGTTGATATAAATTATATATAAATTATATATAATTATATAAATATATTTGTTCATATAAATTGTATATAAATTAATATTCTTAAAGTGTTTATCAATGCAGCACATATAATTTTATCATATTTAACAATTTCAAGCAAGCTGATGAAAACTTCAGGCTTCTTTTCAAATGATTTTGTTTTTCTAATAGGTACATGGATGTCTAGTGGTTACTTTTTAAACATATTCATATTTTAGCCTGGCTTTTGGCTCTGTGAAGAATGCAATTTTAAGTCTTTTAAATTATGAAAGTACAAAGAACAGAGTCTGAAAGAGAGTGTTCTGAATGAGGCCGACAGGCATTCATGTTGAAGAGCCTTTGTATGGACCGCCCTCAAGGTTCCTATCCTCTCTGAAGAAAGATTGATAAGGGCTTCTTTTACAAGAGTAACACTTGCAAGGTTATGCCCATCCCATAGCCTGTTAATCTCTTTGTTCAAAATGATGAATATTCTGTGTATACTTTTTATTCTACATTTAGACTGTCAATGCCCAATAACAGAAAGTTAAAAAGATTAAATTTTTTAATGTGTTTTGACCCTACATTTTGTTGTATGGTTCCATCCAGGTATTTCATTAAATGTTACTATTTTAGGGCGTTAAAAATGATTAGTATACTGATTCATAATGATTTTTGTTTGTTTTCATTTTCAGTGAACAATAGGTACAGAATTCTTTTAAATTTGCAATGAAATAATTCTGGTAATTTAGGCACTATTGAATACATGAATGAAACACATGAAATGAAGTTATATGCTTACTTTTTAGAAATCAATACCCATAATATTATATTATAATTTACCATTTTATTTAAATTAATTAATTTTAATTTCAAAGAAATTAAGTTTTTCAGGGACTGAAATGTATCTTAAAATATGCAGAGACATTTAGCTTACCCATAACTGTGGGCTAACTCCACAATGCATGACCGGCATACCTCAACAAGGAGGGGCCAAGGGGAGGGGGTAGGTCACGGATGAGCCTAATAATGGTACCAAACTGACTGTATTTGCTGAATACAGAACTGACTAATAAAAAAAAAAAATTTCAACCCAACATTTCTTATAAAATATTTGAGATTATTGAAATTTTTATGTTTTGATTTTTAAAATACACAAATCATCTTACTTTATGTAATATGTAAGCTGATCTTTCATGTGCATTGTATATTTATTTATTTTGTTTATTTTTATTTATTTATTTGAGAGTGATGTGCAGAGAGAGAAAGAGGGAGAGAGTGACAGACAGAGAATGGGTGCACCCAGGCCTCCGGCCACGCAAATGAACTCCAGATGCATGCGCTCCATTGTGCATCTGGCTAATGTGGGTCCTGGGGAATCAAGCCTCAAACCAGGGTTCTTAGGCTTCACAGGCAAGCACTTAGCCACTAAGCCATCTCTCCAGCCCTGCATTGTATATTTAAAACTGAAATTTGGCTGTTGAATAAAACCTTCTAATTTTACAAGTAAAGTGTTAAGTAAAAGGAGTTGAGGAGTTCAGTATGTTTTTTGCATGAATTTGAGGCATTTTTACAAATGTTGAGCTATTAAAATATTGCATATATACAAGAGCATATAAAGAATTACCCCACCTATATAATTAAAATATATACACTTCATAGTATTCATGTTATATCTCACAAAATGAATAAAATACATTGCACTTTCTTTCTTGATAGTTTCCTTTATTATTTTACTACTGTCATATTGTAAGTATTTGCTAAGTTTTGAAAGGATTTAGAATTTCTGTTTTTAAGTACTTATCTGGATATTAACAGAAACTTCATAAATGTTTTCTAATTGAAAGAATGAAAGGCAAATTGGAACCAAAAACTTATATTATTCATTACTATATATAGTTGTTAATATTTTCAACTTGACAGGTTCTTAAACCACCTTGAATACAAATCCTTACGGAAGTCCTTGAGGTAGCTTCTAGATCAGGTTATTTGAGGTTTAAATACCCATCCTAATTTTCAAGGGCTGGGGCTTCAGACTGGGCGACAAGGAGAAAAATGAGCTGAGCATCAGCATTCATCTCACTGCTTCCTGACTGCACACACAATGCAATCAGTTATTTCACAGTTCTGTCACACTATGTGATCAGGTATCCTGTTCAGACTGAGATGAAATAAAGAGTTCCTCCATTAAGTAATATTTTGTCAGATATTTGGTCACAGAAATGAATAAAGAAAGTAATACAAATTTTTTAGGCATATGTATGACAATCTTTTATATTCAGATATGGTTCTGAACATAACTATATATAATATATAAAATATATATGATATTACATATATATATATATATTCAGATATGGTTCTGAATATGGTTATAATAATATGTCCATTTGTGTATAAATATTGTCTTGATACCAAGCTTTCTTCAGAAATTTGATCTTTTATATACATTTAAAACTCTCCAAGGGCTGGAGAGATGGCTTAGCAGTTAAGCGCTTGCCTGTGAAGCCTAAGGACCCCGGTTAGTGGCTTGATTCCCCAGGACCCACGTTGGCCAGATGCACAAGGGGGCGCACACATCTGGAGTTTGTTTGCAGTGGCTGGAGCCCCTAGCAAGCCCATTTTCTCTCTCTCTCTCTTTCTCTCTCTCTCTCTCTCTCTCTATCTGCCTCTTTCTCTCTCTGTCACTTTCAAATAAATAAATAAAAATAAAAACAACAACAACAAAAAAACTCTTCAAGTTTTATTAAAACTATAGGGCCCTCAGTGGAGTGGGGGCAAGGAGGGGGGAAACGATGGTACTAACATATAATATGTCCATACAAAGTTTCTACTTAAAAATTTTAAAAAAGGAAAATGATTTTTAAAAATCTAGTACTTATTCTCTTAGGGTATATGGTGCTTTTAACTAAGGGTCAACCATAAACTCATGTGTTTTCAATGTTTGGTCCCCAGTTGATGTCAGTTTAGGAAATGAAGTCTTGATTGAGGAAATATGTTGTTGGGAGTGGGCTTAAGGGTGTTATAGCCAAGCCCCACTTTTCTTGAATTTGGCTCAGTCTCTTGCTGCTGTGACAAGAGTTGGTGTTCACCCCCTGCTCATGCCATATTTTCTCCTGCAATCATAGATCTTTCCCTTGAGACTGTAAGTCAAAATAAACAACTTTCTTCCTATCAGCTGTTTTTGGTTAGTTGCTTTCTCACAAAACTACACCAGTAAAGTGGTGCTAGGAAGTTGGGGTTGTTGATGCTAGAAAACTGACTGCGGCCTTGGCATTAATTTTCAGGCATGATGCAGAAGGATTTGAATCCTTAGCCTAGGAGACCCCTTGCAATTTATAGAAAGAAGTATGGACTGTGCATGCTTAGTTTATGTAGGGGAAAAAAGAGGTTTGTACAGACTAGAATAGAAGCAGTTTGTGTGAGGGCTTACTGCATTCTTCCTGTGTCCTGAGAACTTGTGAAATGTTCTGTTGCATAAAAATGGACTGGTTTGAGCAGAATGACATGATACAGAAAGAAATGAAAGCTTCAAATGGAGACAAAACCTATCCAACTGCAATTGTTTGAGAGATTACAGACATTGAGATGCACTAGCTGTTAAGTATTGGGACAGCAGAAATAATATTGACTCTTTAGAAAGTTAGGGTCTGAATGTTCAAGGATCATACTGCTCTTCAAAGTCAGATTTATTTTCCCCCAACTTGGTAGCCTGCATGGTACTGTGGAGTATAGCAAATGTATGAAAAAAATGGGAATTTTGATTTGCAATAAATGTCTTTTGGAAATGGCCAATGGGCAATATGAGACAAGGTGGTTGATTTCTCTATATGGAGGCCCAATGGAGCCATGAAGATATACCATGTGTTGCAGTGGAGACCCCCATCTAGCAGCATGCCAAGGATAGCTGCTTGTGTTGGACGGATTGTTCCCAGGGCTATAAGCCGCCCAGCTGGAGGTGCAGAATTGAAACCCAAAGGCCTTATCACTGGTTACAGATGTCTGGCTTGGAGCTACCAAATTTGATCTTTACTCTGTTTTATTTATATCTTACAATTCCATATTTTCAGTATGAGTGTTTACTCTGTACCATTATGTGTTTTTGCTCTTACAGCTCATACTTAAGAGACCTTGGGCTATGAGGATACTTTAACAGTCCTGGGAGTCATAAAAACTTTGTGTACTATTAAAATTAGGCAGAATGCACTCTATTTTACATCACAAATGATCATCACTTTATGGGGGCAGGGGCAGAATGTGTTGGTTTTAATTAGGTGTCCCCCATAAACCCATGTGTTCTGAATGTTCACTCCCCAGCTAATGGGAAATTGGGAAGTGCAGTCTTGCTGAAGGAGGTGTATCTTTGGGGGTATGCTGTGGATATTGTACTTAGGTGCACCTTTGCTAGATTTTGTCTCACTTTCCTGCTGCTGTTTTCCACCTGCTGTTCTAGAGATGATGCCTAGTTTCTGCTCATGATGTGTTTTCTCCTCCCATCAAAGAACTTTCCTTTGAGACTGTGAAAATATACCATGTTCCTCCACTCAGTGGCTCTTTGTTGGGTGTTCTATTTCAGCAATAAGAGGGTAACTATAATAGTTGTTCATATATTTACCATAATTTAAACATAATGTGTTTTTCCTTTGAATTATATTATTAGAAATTCAAGGGCTGGAAAGATGGCTTAATGGTTAAGTTGCTTACCTGCAAAGCCAAAGACCCAGGTTCAATTCCCCAGGACCCATGTAATCCAGATGTAGAAGGTGGTACATGTGTCTGGAGTTTGGTTGCAGTGGCTAGAGGCCCTGGAGTGTCCTCCTCTCTCTCTCTCTCTCTCTGTCTCTCTCTCAAATAAAATAAACATTTAATTTTTTAAATGAAAATCAAGACTATATTCTTTTCATTTAGTGTGCTATTCATCTCTAAAATTGCCATCTGAAACTTATAAAGAGGCCTCTCAAAATTTTCTACTAAAACATCCTTATGACTAGTAAGAAATCCTCTAAAACTTTTAGCCAAAGCATACTTGCCCTCTGCCCTAACATTTTTATTTATTTCTTTTAATTTACTAGAGGGAGAGAAAGAGAGAAAAGTAAAGGCAATATATATAAAGAGAGACAGAATGACCACGCCAGGGCCTTTAGCAACTGCAAACAAACTGTAGACACATATTCCACCTTGTGCATCTGGCTTACATGTATCCTAGGGAATTGAACTTGGGTCTTTTGGCTTTGCAGGCAAGCACCTGAACCACTAAGCCATCTTTCCAGGCCCTCTTTCCTAATTTAAAGAGCTCTAAACAAGTATATTTTCAACCTATAAGATGAGATGACATGTATAGATGTTGTGATATATGTGTATGATCAGAGATGTAAAGATGCTTACAAGCTATAAATACCTTTTGATGATAAAAGTGATACAAGTCAAAGGGAAAAATGATAGAGAAAGTTTGTGACCTAAAAGGATTAATGTGGCAGTGCTCAAGAATGGGAAAGTGATTTGGTATAAATGCATCAGAATATGGATGAGTGTTAAACTAGTTTGTTATAACATGTTGTGCATAATCACAGTATTTATTTTCTTAGGACTGTTGTGAATGTGTAGACTTATGTTTACTGCTAAGGGAACAATTGTTTATAAAATGACATTAAATCCAGTATTAGCTGCCTACTTCAGACACTTCATACTTGCAGAGGTCCGTGTAACATTTACCACACTGAAGTTTATTTTAAAGACTCACCCTCATTGTTGAAAGTGAATGTACTCTTAGGGCGCAAATATTAGTGTTCCAATAAGCATGTGGTTATATTAAAGTGGTGGAAGTGAGGAGATGATCTTTATTCCATTAGGAATCTTAATTTTTGTAAGTTTATTAGGAAAATACATTTTTTTTCTGCACTGCTGACGTTTCTTTTTGGTAAACAGTATCTTTCTAAAAGAAAAAGTATGAAGGCGAAATTGAGGTGTGTATACATTTCCTCAAATGACCAGCATTGTATTCATGAATATTGTGTATTTTGCAATGAGCAGTGTGAAAGCTCTTAATTTTTCAAACTTAAGTAAAATACTTTCAAGAAAAAAAAAAGAGGTGATAAAAGCAAATGCTATTAGAGATACTAGACAGCACACGCACACACATACACATCACTTTCAAATTTTACTAAAAATGTAAATATAATAATGCAATAGAAACAAACATTTACATAACTTTTGGCTTTCATATTTTCAAAAAAAATCTCATTTTTCCTAATAATACTTTAGAAAACAGGTATTATCCCTGTTCCACAGTTCCAAAGAAAGTGCTATGACACATCATAGGAAATAAATATAAGGTTTTAAACTATATCAGTTATAAAATGAAGGGTCACTTAGACAGCATTTTGATCTACAAAATGCCTCAACCTTAGAGGTTTTAAAAAAGTTTTATCAACTTATGCATTCCAAACTACTAATAACAGAAAAGAAGAATTTGCAGTTTTTTCATAAACTTATTTGAATATCAGAACACAGAATCATATGTTGTTAATTAAGTTAATTATTAAAGTGGTGTGGGTTCCTGAGTAGAACCAATTGAAAGATTAAGACCAAAGTATTTTGTTGTATCAAAGTGTTTTGGCCCTGTTTTATATATCTGTTCATTTAAACCCATATCATTATGTTTTTTAAAGCCCCCAAATTTCTATGCTTTCTTCTATTTAGGAGGTTTTAATAATAGGGAATTTAATTTTAATATCTCAGTAAATCAATGATTTTCATTTTAGGTATCTCTTGGAATTAATAATTACATAAAAATATTCTTAAGAGTGGCCTTGAATTGCAGATTTACTGAATAATGATATCAGATTTGAACAAGCCTACTGTCAAAGGCTGAACACTCTAGGAGACAATTCAGTTCAATTTTATTGATATGCTTGTTGGCTTTCTGATATATTTTGCTTCAAGTTCAATGATTTTTTAAATCAGGGTCTCATTGGTTGTTGTGTTTTCATATTGCGAACAAATTTCTGTTGATTTCTCTATGATTTCATTTGAGGCTGCCATAGTAGGATAAGGCATACTTGATGGAGATCTCTGTTTTCTGATTTTTGTTGCCTTTTTTGAATTATTATCTACTCATTTTAGGAAGACTATTTTATTGAGGAGGAAGAAAGTTTTAATCCTTTGGTCCATTTGCCCTCTGATGCAGGTGAACAGGGATGTTGGTAACTAGTGGCCAGTCAGGATGCCAGAGCAAAAGGCCTTATCCCACAGCTCACACAAGGGCCAGTACTCCCCCAGCAAGGCACAATGGGACCGACACGGTCCAGGAGACTAGGAATCGTAAGGGAACAGGGATCTCGCCTACTTATTGCCCTCCAGGACATAGACCAGTGCAGACAACCCAGACTGGGATACTGGGAGGAGCCCAGATACAGGGGTCTGGCCTTCTCACTTCAGAGACTGTACCAGCCCACACCTCGATAGCACAAGGAACTCAGACTGGGAAGGTGGGGGGATCCCAGAAGTGGGTCCTGCCTACTCACTCCAGACCACCTTGAAGGTGCACATGCTGACCACACAAACCTAAATATATTTATTTATTTTGTTTGTTTGTTTGTTTTGAGGTAGGGTCTAACTCTGGCTCAGGCTGGCCTGAAATTCACTATGTAGTCTCAGGGTGGTCTTGAGCTCACGGGGAACCTCCTAGCCTCCCTAGTGCTGGGATTAAAGGCGTGTGCCACCAAGCCCCACAAACCTCAATATTTTTTAAAGCTTTTATTTCTGGGTTTCAGGAGAAGGCTCACAGTTTATGAGCTCTTGACCTGAAGCATGAGGGCCTGAGAGTGCCTAAGGTGTCCTGAACTTTTTTCTCACCTCTACATAAACATCTGGGCCTGGCTACACACATATATCACCCCCAATCTTGATGGGGGTTGAGAGCAGAGCGTTGCTGAGACTCACAAAAATTGCACCTCTAGGTTCTAAGAGACACTTCTCAAGGAAAAAAAAAAGCTGAGGTAGAGGAGGACACCCAACATTCTCTTCTGATTTCTACATGTATGCATACACACCACACCTACTACAAATACTATACACACATGCAACAATAAGTAAAAAATAAACATGTCTATGCTGATATGAATTTCTGACTGGTTAGTACATTGTTAAATAACTATATGTATGATACATTTGACAAAGACTTGTTACTTTTAATATCTCCTGTGAAAAACTTCACTTATAATTATTCTTTAAAAGTTTACATGTGCTGGGCTGGATAGATTGCATAGTGGTTAAGGTATTTGCCTACAAAGCCAAAGGACTCAGGTTTGATTCCCCAGGACCCATGATAGCCAGATGCACAAGGGGGCACATATGTCTGGAGTTTGTTTGCAGTGGCTGGAGGCCCTGGCACACCCATTCTCTCTCTCTCTCCCCCTCTTTCTCTGTCAAATAAATAAAGTATTTTTTAAAAAGTTTACATGTGTGACTGCATTTTCTGATGTTAAAATTTAATACATCTTTATATGTGTATATAGGAAAAGTGAATGGGTCCAATCTTATTTTCATAAATATGCTAATTTGATAGATACTCAACACTATTAAACACCATTTGTATAAAACTATGTGGTCAATATTTAAAATTTTTATTTTATTGTTATCAATAAAAATATAGCATGATGTGAAATGTTTTAAGTAAGTACTTGAGGAAAGCCATTACCATATGTTTGTCCATACTTTTCAGATTTATAAGGAAAATAAGATTTGTATATTTGGTTCATGAGACTTTATGTCTATACATCATTTTACGGTGAAATTCATCAAATGTAGTGGTATATAGTGAAACAGGTGCTCGATATGATCCATGTAGCAGCATCTTCCTCTAGAGACATAGTTTTCTTCCTGAGGGGGTGGCAGTTCATACTTGGGTCTAGGCTGTGCCCCAGTTTTAAAGATGTTTACGCTGTCATTTGCTTTGCTGGGAGGGTGAATTATGTAGTATTTTGTGCCATGGTAGCAGCATTAAACATTCTGTCATCCATCTTGTGAGGAGGTGGAAAGGTCAGTGTCCAAAAGACCATTTTTTTTACATCTTTAATTTCAAGCTGGAAGTAGTTTGCTTGTGTTCCTGTTTTTCTGTTCCACTGACTCCACCCACCAAAAACTCAAAATCTCCCAGCTCTACTCACAACACCCGGCTCTTTAACCATCACTGAAAATGTCACTAAAATATAGAGATATTTTCTTTAAGTACACAAACATGTGGAACTATAACTAAGATTGGGATTGCACTCTCAATTTCAAGTCTCACAGATGTCGCCACAATATTCAAATGTCCTGGAATTCCTTCAATTTGAAATTAGCAGAGATACACTTTATAGAAGTGTATAATAATTTTACTCATGCTGTCATGTAACTTTCAAACTAAAATATATTAAATATTTTTATTTCCCTCTTGGAATTACTTTTCAAAGTTTTTGGCCACTATATATTTATAGGAATTGACAAGGACACAAATGAAATATATTAATTCTTTTAAAAAAATCTAAATCAGTATTCTAATAAAAATATAATTTTTTTCTCTGAGTGGTATGTTTTAAAATCTACTCTATTTAAAGACAGCCTTTCAGGAATATATCTTGATTCTTCCAACATCTGTATGATTATTTAAAGAAATCATGTCTCAAAGAGATATCCCTTGTGTTTGTAATCTTTTCTTTGTATATTGAAGTTTTTCAAATTCTATGTTACTGTTCCACACAGTACTTTTACTCTTTTTTTTTGAAAAATACTCTCAATTTGAAAATGTTAGACATGAAATAGAAGAGAAAATAGATATTTAAATACCTTTTGCATTTTCACTTTAAAAAGATTATTTCTAAACGGTAGATATTACACATTGGCATTTTTATACCTGATCATGGAATTATTCCTTGTTTTGAAAATTAGAGGAGTAGAATGCATTATTTAAGTGTGATGGTAGAGGCCAGACACAACAATGCAAGCAAAACCAGATACTGAACTGAGTTCAGAGATGTTAAAAAGAGAATGCTAGATACTTGAGCAATCTGTTTAAAAATAAATAAACCAGATTAATCTCCTCACTGTTCTGAAAGTAATAACTATCTCTTCAGCTCATGCTTTCCCCACTTAAAACCACCTGTCTTTCTTCACTCTATATGCTCTCTATCTCTGGCTTATATTCTCTAACATAAGTCTTCTATCCAGAAATTGTTTCACCTGGCCTCTAGTTTCATGTAATTATTTCTTTCAGTCATTGTTAAAACTTTAACAGTATATATTCAGTGTATAAAGTGATAATTTCATAATGACCTTTTAATTCAGCATATAATTGACTCCAGTTTCAACAGGCAATAAATATTGCATTCACTCTTATTTTTGTGTTTCATAATATATACCAGAATAATATATTTAAGATATTTACTTTGAAATGAGAGAACTTGATGATCTTTTATTCTAGGGCTTCTGATGTTCATCTTTCATGCTGAAATTAGCCAGTTATTCTGTTATTCCAAATAATATAAAATTTATATCATTTTAGCCCCTAGAATATCTAGTAACAATTGTAAGCATTTAAATGCCCTTAAATGATTGAGAAGGAAAGCATGACATGATTATGGCTAAGTCCAAACAGTGAGAGTTCTTCCTACTTTGCAAAACAGGAACATTACAACAAAGACAGTATATTAATCAATAAATATAAAAGTTAAGGTAGTGTTTGCTTCCTGACACTGTGGGGAAACATTATCAAAATGCTTTAATTGTAAAATAAATAAATAAATAAAATAAAAAGAAGGCAAAAAAGGAAAGAATGAAAAAGGGGATGAAGGTCGGGATGGGAGGAGGGGTGGAAAGAAGAAAAGGATTGGAGAGTCATTACACGATGATTTTAGCACTCATAATGACATTCTCTGAGCAGACTGGAGCATTTCACTTATCGTGATGGTTTATATTGATTGTCTACTTTACAGGACCTAAAATCATCTGAAAGGGACTATCTAGATTAAATTATTTAGGATGGGAAGAACCACCTTCACTGTGGTCAGCACAATACCATGGCCTTAAATTGTGGACTGTATAAAGTACTGGCCAAACACCCACATTCATCACTCTGTTTCCTCACTGTGGGTTGGGTAGGTTCAGCTCTGCTTTAAGCTCTTGCTGCCATGTCTTTCACACTACAGCCAGCTACATCTTGAAACTTTAAGCTGAAATAAATCCTTCCTCCTTGAAACTAATTTTTGTCAGGTATTTTGTCTCAGCATTGAAAAGATAACACAGTCTTGAAGATTAAAATAGACCACAGCTGAACAGTATTAATCTGTGAATAGGGGAGGAATTTCAAATGGTTCATAGTGGATTTAACTAACTTTTAATTCAGTAGAATTCAATCAGAAAGATAATTTGAAGTTTATAAATACAGAATTTTAAACATCACTGAAATGGATGGAAGTGTACAAGAAAAGCTGAAATAAGTAAGCAAGTTGAGCCAATGGAGACATCTGGACTGAAAGTCAGTGCACAAGGAATGATTCAGGGGTCTTGTTTCACCAAAACTTACTGTAGTGTGCCCAATTCCACTTGTGTCAGTTGTCTGTATGTAGAACATACCAATTCAAATAGTCTGTTTATTTAGAATATATTTGTGGAGAGCACTTTATGTCTCTATAATTGTTCTAATTTTCTTGGTTAAACTTAAAACACAATGGTCCCTGATGATATAAAACATATGTTCTAGCTGATGGGTAAAAGCAATAATAAAATGGTATTAATCATATAATACAAGATTATAAATTGTATTAAATATGAATAACTAAGAGAATTATGAACGTATTCAAAGGTTTTCCCCATAGAAAAAGTTTTGGTTTAGCAAAAACTTGGAGGAATAAGGAGCTCTCCATTTAAACATATAGAGAAAGTGAACTGCAAGAAGGGGCATCTTGGGAAAGTCTGAAGGCAGAAATATGCCTCAGATGAGCAAACAAGATGACATGCAAGGTAGTCTAAACCTAGGAAGATAATTCAAGAATATATTAAATGACTCCATGACTTAAAGTCTTATTGTCAGTGACTAGAGTTTTAGATTTTTTTGTGAGTGAAATGGGGAAAATTACAGGCGTTGCTCATATTTTAGAAAACATTTCTGAGCTTTGTATATTGCCTTTATTAGGTTAAGATATGAACCAACCATGCCAATTCTCTCCAATGTTTTGATCATGAAGTGATGTTGTATCTTGTCAAAGGCCTTTTCTGCATCTATCGAAATGATCATGTGGTTTTTATGTTTAACCTTGTTTATGTGGTGTATTACATTGGCAAATTTCCATATGTTGAACCACCCCTGTGTTCCTGGGATGAATCCCACCCACTTGGTCAAGGTGAATAATGCTTTTGATGTGTTGTTGGATTCGGTTTGCGAGGATTTTGTTCAGGATCTTCGCATCTAAATTCATCAGGGAAATCGGCCGGTAGTTTTCTTTTCTTGTGGCATCTCTGCCTGGTTTTGAAATCAGGGTGATGCTAGCTTCATAAAAGGAGTTGGGTAGCTTTCCCTGTTCACCAATTGTGTGGCACAGTTTGAGGAAGATTGGTTTGAGTTTTTCCATGAGGGTTTGATAGAATTCAGCTGAGAAGCCATCTGGTCCTGGACTCTTCTTTTTTGGGAGGTTTTTTATTACTTTTTCAATCTCCATGAGTGTGATGGTTTGATTGAAGTGATTAATCTGCTCTGTGTTTAGCTTTGGTAGATGGTATGCGTCCAGGAATTGATCCATATCCTCCACATTATCCAGTTTTGTGGAGTAGAGGTTTTTGAAATAAGTCCTGATGATTCTCCCAATTTCACTTATGTCTGTTGTGATCTCTCCCTTTTCATTTTGAATTTTGTTAATTTGAAGCTTCTCCTTTTTTTGCTTGATCAGATTGGCCAGGGGTTTGTCAAATTTCTGGCTGTTTCATTTGAAAAACAAATCTTGGCAAGGTGGTGTTACTTATATCTTGACAAAAGTTGGTGGATATGGCCATATGGCTGTTAAAACTTGATTGTGTACAGGTATCTTCTGAAGAAAAACACACGGAGATTTCCAGACAGTATGGGAAAAAGAAAGGTGCAAAAATTTGCCCATGTGTTGTAGACGCTTTCAATTTGATTTGACAAAACACCTGCCAAAAAGCAGATGATGGGAGGAAAGGTTTTGTTTTGGCTTACATTCCCAAAGGGAAATTTTAATATGGCAGGGGAAAGAATGGCACAAGCAAAGGCTCTTCGTCACTTTGGCCACAACATCAAGACAGTGAGCCAAACTCCAGCAGAGGGAGCTGGCTATAACAAACTCTAAGCTGTCTCCCAACAACACACACACACACACACACACACACACACACACATTTATGGAACTGGCCAATTCTTTATTATAGTAATTCAAAAGATACACAATATTGTTTAAGTTATGACACACACAGGAAGCAGTATTTCATATTGCATAATCCAGACAATCATAAAAATCAATATGTAATATGGTGTCTAAACATGTTTCTGCCAAAAACACATCTTCTATAGTAAGGCAATGCTTCTCAAAGTGCCACCTGCTAGGGACCAAGAAATCAACACATAAGTTTATGGGTGACATGTAATTTAAACGGTAACACCATGGGATAAAAACACCATGAGTTTTAGCCTCTAAAATTGCAACATATCTAGAAAACTTGCAGACATAGGTTTTGAAGCAAATATGGGTTCATGTAGATAAATTATTTCTTATGCTAAGGCAGTGTCAAAGCGCTAGTATGGTCGTGGATATATGGGTGAGATTTCAAATGTGCATTGATAAGATACACCAAGTATTTCAGGATAGAGCAGATAGGAAGGGGAGTGGAAGGGATAACTTTATGTACTATAATGTCTTTAAGAATTACAGACTCACCAAACACTGCCTATGTCTGTCACCTTAGAAGTTTCAAAAATTGTCACATGTTCAGATTATATACCCAAAATGTATAGGATAGTGAAAATATTTCCTTAAAAAATATAATGAAGATAAAACAGCAAAATACACAATCTGATCATAAGGAAACAAATATCGTGTACAATTTTTATGATTAGGTTTACTATGGATTGCCAACTAAATTTTACATACCTCAAAATTCTATTAGTTAAGTAAAGAATTGTATTGTCTTCCAGATGTGCCTTCCAAAGCAGTAGACAATAATCCACTTTCAAGGACCATGGCAACATATGCACAAGATGCAAGTATAAAGTTAATATCAAAACAGGGAATTATCGTCTGCTATTTTGCAATATTATGAAGAAGCCAAATTATTGTTGAAGTGAGACACACCTGTATCTTCCTCAGTGTACTGTGCAGTTTACTGAGTCAGAAGACACCCTAACTAGGCAGGTCTGGTAAGCAGTTATGGTAAGTGGCATGATTTTGCCACACTAATTTTTACTATTCTGACTCAAATATACAGAAGTTAATTGGTTCATATATTTAAATTTTACCTGAATTTCCTTGAAGAATTTTCTTACTGTGGGATTTTATGCATCATTTCTTGAAAATGTCATAGTAAGAAATATGTAGCTGTGATAATCCAAATATAATCTGGTTGTCTTATTGTCATCATGTGGGCATAGCTATGTCCTATAGACTGTCCTGGACACTGGATGAGCTGAGTGCCTTTCTAGAGGGAGTTGGAGCTGAAAACAGATTGCTGCATTTTTCCAGTGTTGAGCATTCTCTGTGCAACATTAGGTCTTCCCTGAGCAATTACTGTTTAATTACCTACTGTTCAGTATCATTTCTTAGCAGTCACAGAAGGCCTCCAGTGGACCTTGAGCATGCTATTAAAATCACCATAAGGTTATGTGGAGTTCACAGATCTCAGGAAAGAGACATTTTGAAACTTGTCTCCTCTATCACCGACAGTAACATCTTGTGTGAGGCACACAGTCCTTGTGTAGCTCAGAAACTGTTTTCTTCCTTGGTACCTGAAAAGAATCCCATGGTCTAGAAAGAGGAGTAAACTGCAAATACTGCTTTTCCCCTCACATTTAAAGTCAACTTTTGGGTGGAGTGAAAGTAAATGTCTTGACATTTGGCCTAGGTCCGTATATTTAATGAAGCAATTGTCTAAAGGTAGACTTCATTAAAAATGTTTATGCATGTTTTGTGATACTATTATAATTTAGAGTGTAGATAAATATAGCCCTTTCACATATTTACTATTTCCTTTTATGAATGTAAAGAATGAAGTGATAAGAAATTATTAGCTTTGAAATTTTTAAGTGCATGTTCTAAGTGGTTATACATGATATTAACCTATGCCCTGTAAAGCGAAAATGTCCTGAAATATTTAAGTCAAGCATCAAAAATATCTACTTGGACAGTCCTACAATTCATGGAAATAAGTCATGGGCCAATTTTTCTCTTTTCTTTCTCCCTTTCATCCCTCTCCTTTCAAATTCCTACACTCTTCTTAGATTTACCATTTGAAAATCTGAGCAATTAAAATGGTTCCCATTAATTTTTTATTTAATTTTTTTTCTTTATTAGTTAGTTTTGTATTCAGCAAATACAGTCAGTTTGGTACCATTATTAGGCTCATCCATGACCTACCCCCTCCCCTTGGCCCCTCCTTTTTGAGATATACGGGTCATGCATTCTGGAGTTAGCCCACAGTTATGTGTAAGATAAATGTCTCTGCATATCATGACCCAACATGTGGCTCTGACATTCTTTCCGCCGCGTCTTCTGCAAAATTTCCCTGAGCCATGTTGGGTTCATTTTTGGTCTGTTTCAGTAATGAGGTGTGGGGAGCCTCTGAGGCTCTGGCTCTCTGATTTGGTAGGAGTTGATTTTTCTCTGTGTTGAGCTCCTTCACCCTTGTGCTGGTACCTGGTTCACCAAGAAAATAGCATCCTTGCTTGTTTCGCCAATATTTCTTAGTTACAGCCGGGGCCCTTTTGAAGTATGATGGGGTGGCTCTCTCCTTAGGATTTATATCTATCTGAAAAAGAGAAGCAGATTCTCCAATGGAGAGTAAGTTAGCACCAGACAAATGAGATAACCTTTACTTTTTTTTATAAATAATTTAATAGGTGTAGGCCCTCTTGTAGCCCATGATTGATGGTAGCTTGATAGTGGAGAGTGGGTTTATGTTTGGATATGGTTCTGACTTGTTTCCCATCTCCAGCTATGGTCCTGTACCACTGAGGAGATCAGTTAGCTGAATCCAGAGCAGTTGGTTCCCCACCATGGCTGTGTGCCACTATTGCACTTGTGTGAGCATCACGACAGGTTATTTGCTGCTAAGTAGGTTAGACCATGAGTTTCTTGGACAGATATTTTTCTCCCAGTCACCCATGTAGCACCTTCTGGCACTAGATGTGCTGACTTTCTGGGGACTGACTCTCTTCCACCTTCTAGCCGTGTCACTCCACATTACGTGTCAACCACATAAGGTGTCTTCAGCAGTAGGGTCTTATCACTAACATTTGGTGGGTCATCAAGTACTCTGACAGAAATCTGTCTTTCTTTTAGGAAACCTTGTAGGTCTCTCTGATCAAAAGCTCATTGTGGATGACACCCACATGCTGGTACTGGGAGTTTGATCAAAAGCTCACTGTGGATGATACCCACATGCTGGTACTGGGAGTTACAGGTCAGTGCCCACTAAGCAAAGGAAGAAAAAGATAACTAATATAAAAGAGTTAGAGAGAGAGAGAGAGAGAGATGGGGGAGAAGCTGTAGAAGATTAAGGTCAGTCTTCATCATACCCTCTCCAGTGTCTTGTGGGTCAGGTGTTCCCTCTAAGGGCCTGGTGAAGGTTTTAAAAAATAAGACTTTTTCCTTTGGCTATTAATGAATAAACATTGACTGGCAGCAAGTTTGGGATTGGAATTTAATGGTTTTTGTTGGGAAGAAACTGGCTTTTACTAACAAGAGTTAGGAAGAAGTAATAAAAAAGAAATTTCTTTCAGAATTTCAGTGGAAAATGTTTGCTTTTGGATACCTTTTTTAAAGAAACATAATTTTCATATGTGTATAGGAGGCTTATCAGGACCTCATGAGTCTATGAACAAGTACCAGAGCTGTGTGTCATTGGACTTATGTGTGTGTATTCTATTGGACCTGGTCCAGCAGGCTTTATAAGCGTCTAACTGCTGAGCCATATGCCAACACCTGAAAATGTGTTTTAAACATAAAACATATTCAACCAATATTGTGTTTTGAGACCAACTACTCATTTTTGGCAGCAGATTTATAGTCTATCACACTTAGAGATTAACTATGTATGTATAAACTTTTGGCAATTCAGGAATAGTAATACCCAACTTGTACAGCAGAGATGACCACAAAAACAAACTCAATGAAAACATTTTAAAGCTATGAATAGTTGTCAAGGAAGCAATCTGTGGAAGGCAGGGGAAAGGAGAAATAGAGTCACCCATATTGTGGCATTGTAGTAACATATACAACTATAAAATGTGAAATTGCATCAAACAGCTAGATTAAGGTTCAATATTACTCCAGGAGAAATTGAAGAAATTGGTTATACCATGACAATTATGTACAAATTTGTGTGACCTGTTTTTGTTTTTGAAGGCGATGTGAAAAAATAGCCTACTCTCCTCAGATAGGACTTCAACCAAGTGGCAGAAGCACAGTAAAAAGTAAAGTAAAAAGTAAAAAGAGTACAGCTTGGTGAGCCAATGAGTTCAACTGTGCTTACTTATAGAGCCTGGCAACACAACTAAAGAAAAATTTCTCTGGAAGCAACCATTAACTACTTATATATCCTGAGGGAGAGTGGCACATCATTAGCCCTGCCTCCAGCAACTGTTAACAGTTTGAAGATATTTGGGAGCGGTGGGGCCTCATGCAGAGAATATCAACTACTGAGGACACATGTAGGCACCAAGCACATCCTGCTCAGGAGACAATGTTCCACAACAAAAATGTGATAGATTACATACACCACTCTGTCTTATAAATAAATAAAACCTGATGGAGAAGATTAAACTGTTTAGCTGGGAACATGATACTATAATTACAGAATTGAAAATATCATTAAGAAGTGCTATTATCATTACTGTTGTATTGTTTCAGTACTAATTATTTGAGATACTCCTTATATCTTTCAAGGCATATATTTCAACATATATATTTTGACTTCAGATATATCACATGAATTTATCTATCTATCTATCTATTTATGTATCTGCATATATATATATATATATATATATATATATATATATATATAAGTCATATTTGTAAGATCCTTGTTAATAACTAATTACTTCACTTTAATTTATTCATGCAGTGGCAATATTGCCTGATGAGATATTAAAATGTATAAATCAAATTAGCTTATATGTTAAGAAGTGCTGAAGAAATAGTAGTGTAAACATGTCAGTATTACTAAATATGGTTCTCACATTGAGTGATTGTGGCATTAAGGTCAATCAGGATTTCCCCTTGTGATGTCTTACCTGTATTACAGTTAAGAACAGGTACAAATTAAAGACATCATTGCCAAGAATATGGCACGAATAAGTTGATTATATATATATATATATATATATATATATATATATATATAGAGAGAGAGAGAGAGAGAGAGAGAGAGAGATAATTTTCAAGATTACAGACTCTCACCTGGAGAGATTGGTTACTCCTTACACTTCCTTCCCTCTAAAGTTTGTATTCATTAAAAGGAATACCCCAAGGAACCTGTTCCTCTGTAAGACCAGGTATATCAACTACTGTGTATGATGTTGCAGGACTTGCTGATGATTTGCTAATAAGTTTGTGGGATGTCCCATTACTTAAAACTCTATGTGTATATATATAAGACTGCAAACTAGGCATTCACTTCTATGCTTATTTAACAACTCAGATGCAGAGCTACTAAGTCAGAAAGAGGATGCATTTTCTAGGCAAATTGTATGACCAAGTGCTAAGTGAAGTAGATACTGACAGTTAGAGTTTGGAGGCCTCTTCCTGCCTTCAGATGTCATCTTCTGACTGCACTGTCATTTAGCTTTCTTTGTGTGGGCCCAAGTTTGATCTTTATAGGGACACCATTCACACTGGATGAGGACAAATCTAAAAGCTGCTACAGTTAAGCATGTTTAGCAGTCCATTGCCTTAAACACTCAGGTCCCTCATCCTTTAAACTTGTTTAAAGTCTTTTTCCCTATTTTGTTGTGTATCTATCTGTGTGTGTGTGTGTGTGTGTGTGTGTGGCATATGTTTGACATGGTACACCTGTGGATTTCAGAATACAAACATGTAGTAGGTAAGTCCTTTCCTTCCATCTATTTTGAGACTGGGTAATTTCCTGTTGGGAAGGCCACATTAGCTGACTGATTAGCTTCAGGACTCTTCTAACTCTGGCTCCTATTGCAGTAAATGAGCTGTGAGTATAGATACAAACACCTCTTTGTGTAAGGCTTCATCTATCTGCTAGGAACCCAAAGGTAGTTGGCAAGCTTGTAGACCCAGTACCACTGAGCACTGAGCCATCTCTGTGGCCTGTACTTAACCACTTTTAAAGTGTCTATCTTCAAATAGAGTCACATTCTCAGATACTAGAGTATGGAGCAAAAAGAATGCAAGAAAAAGGAAGAGGGTGAGAGGGAGAGATGGATAAACTATCCAGTAAAGTTGTTGTAAATGAGAAATAGAAACATTTAAGTAAAAACTTAAAGACACACTATAGAGAATTTAATAGGTATAGGCCCACTTGTAGCCCACAATTGATGGTAGCTTGATATTGGAGAGTGGGTTTATGTTTGGATATGGTTCTGACTTGTTTCCCAGCTCCAGCTATGGGTCTCATACCAGTGAGGCGATCAGTTAGCCAAATTGAGAGCAGTTGGTTCCCCACCATGGTTGTGTGCCACCACTGCACTTGTATGGGCATCACAACAAGTTATTTGCTGCTAAGTAGGTTAGATCATGCGTTGCTTCGACAGATATTGGTCATTTTCTTTTAAGAATTATATGATAGTCTGTGTTCTCCCTGCTTTGTGTCCTTAGAAGCTCTATCATATGGATTGGATTATATCAGTCAATTTTTGTCCTTTGAATTAATGAAGGTTCAGGCCAAATCCTGAGCATGAAATTAACATGTTTTATCTCTTAACCCTGTCCCTATGAGGTCACCACATGATGTTAAATCTTTTAAGTGATTACAGCACATATTATGAGATGCTCTCCACACATCTCTCTCTTGGTTCTGGAAACTGCCCTCTCCACTCCCTTCTTCAGACCTTAGATATACATTCCCTAGGCTTTTAGTTGTACTTTATTGTTTGTCCTACATTCTGTATTCTCTCAATAAATGCATTTGTTTGACTCTTTCTTGACCTCAACTAATACAATTGTTCTAGGATGTTTCTTATGGTGCTGGATACAAGGATCTCATGATCAATGATTATCCAAGAGAGAATGAGAAAGAAACAGGCTGAAGTTGTCAACAGCCTCTGTGGGGAATTATGGATAAGGAAGAAGACCAGTGTTCTCATATCCATAGATCAAGATATGCAGGAGCTACTGCAGCTTGGCCAGTAACCCTGGTCTAGAAGGGGAGCCCAGGATATTCACTGCAGCCTCTGTTCCCTTCTGTCAGCAAGCATGTGAGGGAAGGTCTTGTCTCAAGCTTTGTGGAAGGGCACTCATCCTCACAAAATGTTCATTCCCTAGATAGAACACAGGAAACCGTCTCAAGCAGTCAATAAGCTATGTGGGGAACTACGGATGAGGAAGGAGGCCAGGGTTTTCACCATCTCCATGAAATCTTTGTCTCAGTTGTATCCATTAGTTCTTCAGGTTCCCAGTAGTAGAACATAATCAGCAGGAACTAAAAGTCAAATCCAGATATGGTGAATTTGTGTGTATGTATGTATTTATGTGTGCGTATGATATATAAATAATAATTATAACTGTAATAGACAGATGACTTCAAAAAACAATGGCTAGAATCTCTCAGTTCTGGGACAAGAAGTCATAAATTATGAACTTTTTCTTCTACAGGCTTCTGTCAGTCCCTGGCACTCCTCGATTTTGGAGCATCACTCTAGGCTCTTCCACATACAGTCCATATGACTTGCATGCTTCTGCCAGTAGCAACTTCTTGTGTTTTGTGTGTATCTGCCCTCAAAGTTCCTTCTTATTAAGAGGAACACAGTCAAGTTGGATTAGGGCCCATACTAATGACTTTGTATTAACTCCATGGTAACATCTACCAATACTCTCTTTTGGGTAGAGTCACAGTCATAATGAGGAGATGCAAGGATTTCAACGTGCAATTTGGACACCACAATTCACCCCAGCAATAGTTGCTTACATTGGATTGTTTATAGATACAGAATATCACCATGGTTTAACAGTAAATAACTCATAAACCGAAGTATTCTATTTAATTACTGTCTTTTATTTGGATTTCTAGTATCAATATGATTGGTATATACACATTAGTATTTTTTACAGAAGCAAAAATGGTTCTAATGATAAGGGTTAAATTTATAATTGATATTAATGCTGACAGTAGATATTTGTATGGTGATTTCCAAATTATTTATATCCTATCTTGGAAAAATGCTGAAGAAGACATTAAGATCTTTCTTGGTGATAAGCTAAAAATTGAAAAGCTAAAATATGTGATTTTTATTATATTTTATAATTAGATAGTCAAATGACAGCAGCAAAATTTAAGTAATTGACTTTTATATACTATTTTTCTTTTGCCTAAGAAATGTTGTGTGTGATGGGTAATCTCCAGTAAGATGTTTGTCATTTTGTATTCTCTAGGTATCACTAAAATAAGAATAAGGGAACTAAGAACTGAAAAGCAGCAAATATAATATAACTTAATTAATTCATCAGGAATGCACTGTAAGTTTACAAATGTGACTGTATGTGGGACCCTTATAGCTTATTCATAAATGTTCTGGCTGAAGTCTGTTTGTGAATAGGCTGAAAATAAATTTAATGATATAATTTTCTAACAATTTTCTCTGTATTCTTAGTAGGTCATTAGTTAATATGGAAGAAGAAAAGAAGATGGGAATAATAATTTACATTATTCAAATTTATTTGAACATTTTTTCTTGCATATGCTGTATAAGAAATAATTTCTAGTAGATAAAAATATCAGAGAATTTAGTGTGCTAAAGCTGTCTATATTAGTTTTACTCCTATCAACTAATATATTCTCAAAAGAGATATGAGGTAGGCACTATTGTCTCCATGATAAAGTGGGCAGAGATATTAGAAATTTACTTATGTTCACACAGTTAATAAGCACTAGAGTACAGCTTTGTGTGAATAGTCATAATTTCTTTTATACACAACTTTGGTGTGCGTTTTGGTATTGTTTTAAGTGCTAGATTTAAAGTATCAGATGTATACAGAACTATTTTTGTCTTAAAATAAGGAATAAAGAATGTATTAAACTGACATTTTTGCTTTTCCTTCTACCAAAGATGTTATTTTTTACATTGATAGGACTCCCTGAAAATGCCAACTCTGGGTATATTACACTCACTGACTTTATTTGCTATCACTCTCTCCTTTGTTTGCCCCTCTGATGCATACACTTACAAAGTCAAATTGAATTATATTTTCATTATTAATGCTATTCATTTCAGTAAAGTAAGGTTTATATTTTATTAATTAATAAAGCAATTAATTAAGAATATTCAAATTAATGAAAAATCTTCCTAAATGTAATGTGTGTACCCATTCTTTATGCAAAGAATTTTGCAATATTCGGAAGTAAATTACTGCTAATCACCCTGTTCATGTCATCTATCTTAAAGGGTTATATCATGTGTAACAGTAGCAATTATATGATTAATTTTACCAGTTACTTCAAAGCAGACATGATCTCTTCCCATATAAGCTTCATAAAAATCTTCTGATGAGTACTTTCCTAGTTTGTATCTTTATACTTATTTCCTTTTCATATCTATAAAGCAATATTTTATTGGACATTTTGCACAGCAGTTTTTATTACTTATGGTTATTTTGGATATGTGTGTGTGTGTGTAAATTTCTCCCTTAATATTTAAGAATTGATTTGCCTCATTTGAATCGACTACATAGAATGGTAGTGTTTTATCTACAATAGGATTTTCTCATCTACTTTGTTCTGTATCATATGTACAATCTCTTAGCAATAAAGTGTACCTATGTGTTTATTACAAACAATGGAAATATATATTTAAGTAACATGTATGTTAAAGATGTCACTTATTCATATATTTTAGTATGATTTCTTTCTGTGATGAATACTTTAAATGTGATTCATATAATCCCACAAACACTTTCAAAATAATATAAGAATTTTTATCACAAGAAAAAAGAGATCAGGGCTAGAGAGAGAGCTTTGTAGTTAAGGTGCTTGCCTGCTAAGCCTAAGGACTCATGTTAGATTCCCCAGAACCCACAAAAGCCATATGCACATGGTGGTACATGCATCCTTAGTTAGTTTGCAGTACTGGAGCACCCATTCTCTCTCTGTGTCTCACCATCTGCCTCTCTTTCTCTTAATAAATAAAAACTCTCTTCTAATAAATAAAAACAAACAAATAAAACATTTTAAAAAGAGATCAGGGGCTGGAGAGATGGCTTAGCGGTTAAGTGCTTGCCTGTGAAGCCTAAGGACCCCGGTTCAAGGCTTGACTCCCCAGGACCCATGTTAGCCAGATACACAAAGGGGCACACGTGTCTGGAGTTCGTTTGCAGTGGCTGGAAGCCCTGGCGTGCCCATTCTCTCTCTCTCTATCTGCCTCTTTCTCTCTCTCTCTGTCACTCTCAAATAAATAAATAAAAATGAACAAAAAAAATAAAAAAAAAAGAGATCAGCAGAGAATTCATGGAGTTGTAATTTTGAATATTTTATTTATTTATTTATTTATTTATTTATTTATTTGACAGAGAAAGAGGGAGAGAGAGAATGGGTGCACCAGGGCTTCCCACTACTGAAAATAAACTCCAGATGTATGTGCCCACTTGTGCATCTGGCTAATGTGGGTCCTGGGGAATAGAACCTGGGTCCTTTGGCTTTGTAGGCAAATGCTTAACCGCTAAGGCATTCCTCCAGCCCGAGTTGGATTTTTTAAAAAATATTTTATTTTATATTTTTTTGAGACAGAGAAAGAGATAGAAAGTGAGAGAGAGAGAGTGAATGGGCACACACGGGCATCTAGCCACTGAAAACAAACTCCATGAGCTACCCTGTGCATCTGGCTTTACGTGGGTACTGGGGAATCAAACCTTTGGTCTTTGGCTTTGCTGACAATTGTCTTAACCGCTAAGCCATCTATCCAGCCCTGGTCTTATAACTTTCAGTGTCCAAATTAACAATCTAAAAATAATCATACCCACAATTAAATCATTTTTTGGCAAGCACAACCGACTACCTTTTTTTAATGCAAGAGAGAGGTAGAAAAAGAGAGAATTGCCATGCCGGGGCCTCAGTCATTGCAATCAAACTCAAGAAATGTGTGCCCTCTTGTGCACATGTTTGATCTTGTATGCTTGAATCACTGTGTGTATGGCTTATATGGGACATGGATATTTGAACATGAGTTCTTAGGCTTTGCAAGTAGCCAGCTTAACTGCTAAACCATCTCTCCAGTGCTCCCACAATTAAATCATTAATATGTAAAAGGTATGTATAAAATGTCAATAAATAAAATTAAAATTAAACTATATTTAAACATTGCATCTTTAAGGTTATGTGCTAGCAAGAAACCTATATGAAATATTAGGCAATTAATTAGCATATACAAATATAAACCAAATTGATAAATAAAAGGAGACATACTGTAGAAGTAAACTTCCAAATAAAATCCCACTGTGTATATATATCACATTTTCTATATCTAGTCATGTTTTGTTAAATTTCTAGGCTGATTTCCTATCTTGGCTATATGAATAACACATTGGTAAGCATGAATGCACATGTATCTCTGAACATATGGTGACTTAGATTCCTTCTTTCAAGTGAATACCCAGAACTGCTATACTAGACCCTTGAGTAGTTCTAGCTTTAGTTTTATGAGGAAATTTTTTTGTTTTCAAGAATTACAGCACAGTTTTTAAATAAGAAAGCCAGTTTACAAATGATGCATTTTCCAGTTTGACAGTGCTCTTACTGCCATATGCGTTTTGGGGTAATTATAGATACAAAAGTCTATCCATAAGGAAGGTTGCAGATAGTGTTATGAATTCCTTTGCTGTTAACAAAATGGGTACATATACAATAATGATTATTTACATTTCAGGCTGAAGATTAATATTTAAGTTCTTTTCTATTATGATCAGTGATGATGTCTCAGTTTGTCTGATACAAGTCAAAATACCTTGACACCTAATTGTGTAATTTTATATTGGGAAATACAGAATTATTTTATAAATTTTCTTTTAAATTTTTGACCAAATAAATATTTTTGACCTACTCCTTTATGCTGACTCCAACATGAATGGGTTATTTATGGGTTAATCTGTAGTTCATAGCCACAGTTCCATTTTCTGTCAATTTTTACCATCAATTAAATTGTTTATACTATTTCATATTTATGTTAGGTGTCATTTGCATACATTGTAAAAGAGAAGGTAGAGTATTTGCAAAACTATCTTTTAATATCAGTACAGAGGTAAAATGAAATTCATGTAGTCTAATAATTTACTCACATAAGGAAGAAATCAAAGTATAAATTTACCTAAATGATGCCAATTTCCCAGGTATTTCTATAATTAAAAATATACTCATTTTCCTGTACCCCCTCCCAGAGTTCCAGATTATTGCTATAATTTAAAAATTAGTCATGAAATTTTGCATATTTTGGTGGTTTGATTCAGGTGTCTCCCATAAACGTAGTTGTTCTGATGCTAGGGTGCCAGCTGATAGAGATTTGGGAATTAATGCCTCCTAGAGGAAGTGTATTGTTGGGGGCGGGCTAATTGATATTATAGCCAGTTTCCCCTTGCTAGTGTTGGGCACACTGTCTTGTCATGGTTGTCCTCCTGAAGTTAGCCAGGAGATGATGTCCAACCTCTGCTTATGCTGTCATTTCCCCCCGAGGTCATGATGCTTCCCCTCAAGCCTGTAAGCCAAAATAGAACTTTTTTCTCACAAACTGCTCTTGGTTGGATGATTTCTCCCAGCAATGTGAACCTGACTGCAACAGTAAAGTTTGTACTGAGAGTGGGGTTGCTGCTAAATGCCTGACTGGGTGGCTTTGGCCTTTTGGAGCTGATTTTCAAGAAGAATGTGGAAGCACTTGAAACCTTGGCTGAAGAGACACCTTGCAGTGCTATAAGTACAGCTTGATGGACTATTCTGGTCAGAGATGAATGCAGTAAGAACTATGGAGTATAAGGTTTTGCTTATAAAGCTAAGAAAGAACTTAGCCTGGACTGGGCTAGAAGCAGTTTGTGTGAGAGGCTTGCTATTATATCTGTGTCCTGAGAACATCTACAAGGTTGCATTGGGTAGAAATGTACTGGTGTGTACAGAAGGATATGGCAGAGAAAAAATGAAATACTTGGGCCAAAACTGCCACACATTCAGCTGCATTTGTTTCACAGATTACAACCATTGAGATTGGGCCAGCTGACCTGCACTGGGGCAACAGGAAGAATGCAGACTCTTTTTGAAAGGGCCTGAATGCTCAAGGAGTGTCCTGTTCTTCAAAATCTGCTTTATTCCCTCCTGGATTAACAAATTGGCACCCCACCTGGTATTGTGGAGTATGATAAATTCAGGAAAGAGAGGGTCATTGAATTTACAATCAGTCTTATGTTTTGGAAATGGCCATGGGCAGTGTGAAGCAGGTTTGCTGGTTGCCTGCATAGACACCCAATGTAGCCATGATGATGAACAGTGGGTTGCAGTGGAGACCCAGTGGGGATGCTGGGACTACAAGATGGCTGCTAAGGAGAGCTGACAGCCCCAGATGTTTTTCATGGCCTGTGGGTAGCCTAGCTGGAGGGGTGGAATTGGAACTCCAGAAATTTATTGCTGGTTGAAATTATCAGACTTGGAGACTTGTCACTGACTAGAGTTGTTGGACTTGTACCAACAGAGTTTGATGTTTGCCCTGTTTAAATCCTGTATTGGTTGAATATTTCTTTGGTATGCCCAGTGCCATCTTTTGCATTGTGGATGTATATTTTGTACCATTATTGTGTTTTGGGGTATGTTTTTTAGTACGATGGTTCAGTTAAAAGACTATGGGGATGTTTGAACATCATTAGGATTGATTAATAACTATGGGGACATTTAAATTTAGACTGAATGCATTGCATTATACATCATGGATGGTCATCAGTTTATGGAGGCCATGGGTGGAAAGTAGTAGTTTGTTTTAGGTGTCCTCCATAAACTTTTTTTTTTTTATTAGTCAGTGCTGTATTCAGCAAATACAGTCAGTTTGGTACCATTATTAGGCTCATCCGTGACCTACCCCCTCCCCTTGGCCCCTCCTTGTTGAAGTATACGGGTCTTGCATTGTGGAGTTAGCCCACAGTTATGGGTAAGCTAAATGTCTCTGCATATCATGACCCAACATGTGACTCTGACATTCTTTCCGCCCCCTCTTCCGCAAAATTTCCCTGAGCCATGTTGGGTTCATTTTTGGTCTGCTTCAGTGATGAGGTGTTGGGGGCCTCTGAGGCTCTGGCTCTCTGATTTGGTGGGAGTTGACTTTTCTCTGTGCTGATCTCCTTCCCCCTTGTGCTGGTGTCCGGTTCATCAGGAAAACAGCCCCCTTGCTTGTTTCTCCAATTTTTCTTAGTTTCAGCCGGGGCCCTTTTGCGGTATGATGGGGTGGCTCTCTCCTTAGGATCTACATCTATCTGAAAAAGAGAAGCAGATTCTCCAACGGAGAGTAAGTTAGCACCAGGACAAATGAGATAACCCTTACTTTTTTTTATAGAGAATTTAATAGGTGTAGGCCCTCTTGTAGCCCACAATTGATGGTAGCTTGATATTGGAGAGTGGGCTTATGTTTGGATATGGTTCTGACTTGTTTCCCAGCTCCAGCTATGGGTCCCATACCAGTGAGGGGATCAGTTAGCCAAATTGAGAGCAGTTGGTTCCCCACCATGGCTGTGTGCCACCACTGCACTTGTGTGGGCATCACAACAAGTTATTTGCTGCTAAGTAGGTTAGACCATGCGTTGCTTCGATAGATATTGGTCAATTTCCCCCAGTCGCCCATGTAGCACATTCTGGCACTAGACGCGCTGACTGTCTGGGGACTGACTCTCATCCAACTTCCAGCCATGCCATTCTAATTTGCATGTAAATCACATAAGGTATCTTCAGCAGTAGGGTCTTACCACTAACCTTTGGTGGGTCATCAAGTACTCTGACAGAAATCTGTCTGTCTTTTAGGAAACCTTGTAGGTCTCTCTGATCAAAAGCTCATTGTGGATGATAGCCCCGTGCTGGATCTTGGAGTTACAGGTCAGTGTCCACTAAGAAAATGAGGAAACAGATAACTAATATACAAGAGTTAGAGATAAGAGAGAGAGAGACAGAGAGAGGGGAAGTGAGGGAGGGAAGATGTAGGAGATTAAGGTTAGTCTTCATCTTACCCTCTCCAGTGTCTTGTGGTTCAGGTGTTCCCTGTAAGGGCCTGGTGAAGGATCAGCCATTTGGTCTGTCTTTTAGTAAGTAGAAGATTATGGTACCATTGCCATTTGGGTCTAGATTTGTGTTTCCCACCCCTTTGATGCCCTCCCCTCCCTCCCCTTCCATCCTAGTGTCTAATTTAGGAGATTCTTGCTGGGTATGTAAGGTATCTTCAGTAGATTCAGGTTAGGTGCTGTAGATGAGTGAGACTATGTGGCGATTTTTTTTCTGTGATTGGGTAAGTTCACTGAGAATGATCTGTTCCAGGTTGAACCATTTTTCCTCAAATTTCATTGTGTCATTTTTTCTTACTGCTGTATAGAATTCCATTGTGTAGATATACCACATCTTAGTTATCCATTCTTCTAGTGATGGACATCTGGGTTGATTCCAGCTCTTAGCTATTACAAATTGAGCCGCTACAAACATGGTTGAGTAAATCTCTTTAGTCTGTGGTTTAAAGGTTTTAGGGTAGATGCCCAGTAAGGGAATAACTGGGTCTGTTGGTATCTCTATACTCAGCTTTTTCAGAATGCTAGGTTTCCTAGCTGATGAAGACTTGTGAATTAACGCCTCCTGGAGGCAGTGTATTGTTGTGGGAGGGCTTGTGGGTATTCAGCCAGTGTCTTCTTGCAGTGTTCAGTACACCTTTCTGTTGCTGTTGTCCATATGATGGTGGCCAGGTAGAGATATCCACCCTCTGCTCATGCCATCTTTTTTTCCCTGTCACAATGGAGCTTCCCCTACAGTCTATAAGCCAAACTAAACCTTTTTCCCCCACAAGCTGTTCTTTTTTTATTTCCATTGTGATAAATGATGATTTTTTCAGTTTATTACTGTGTTTATTACTACTATTATAATGATATCAATATGTAATATGAAACAGATATGCTAGAAAAATCTATGGTAATAGCTCAAAATTATTGTAGAGTATGGAGTTTCAGACATATTGCTGTTCTTGGTTGGGTGATTTCCACCAGCAATGCAAACCTGACTGTAACACACACACACACACATATGAGGAGAGAGAGAGAGGGGGAGGAGAGATAGAGAATTGGCATGCCACGGCCTCAGCCACTGCAATAAAACCCCAGGCTCTTCAAGCACCTAATTTCTGGCTAATGTGAGATCTGGAGAGTCAAACATGGGTCCTTATTCTTTGCATACAAGCACCCTAACCCCTAAGCCATCTCTCCAGCCTCCATTTTAAGGATTTTTTAACTGTAATTAGAGACTGCCACACTCATTAATCTTAAAGAAAACACTAATAACCATGTACCACCTTTTCATGATTACCACCTTGAATAAGCTACATTAAAAATTGTATATGAACTGAGCATAGTGGTGCACACCTTTAATCCCAGCACTCGGGAATCAGGGAGTCGGAGGTAGGAGGATCATCATGAATTCGAGGCCACTCTGAGACTACATAGTAAATTCCAGGTCAGCCTTTGCCAGAGTGAGACCCTACCTCCAAAAACAAACAAACAAACAAGAAAAGATCATATATGGCAGCAAGGCTCCACCTTGGAAGAGTTGCATCCTCTTTGTGTAAATACTAATGAAAGCTATTTGTAAAATTCCTAAAGGTGTAGGATGATTTTCAGATATATATTCCTTTAACAAATGAATTTCAATATTTTCTTAAAAGGGGTAATGTGATTTCCTTATCAGTGAGTGAAATGGATGTTAATATAAACACACACACACACACACACACACACGCACACACACATATATATAAACACATATACATAATGTCTTCAGTGTTCCACTGGGCTAAATAATGTAGTTAGTTAGAGAATCATTTGACAGTAGGAGAAAGTGCAGTATTTTAAGGTCTCTTGCTGTTCTAAATTAACTCCAGACACATGCACCACTCTGTGCATCTGGTACATGGGTACTGAGGAACTTAACCTGGGCCCATAGGCTTTGCAAGTATTTTTAACCACTGAGGCATCTCCCAGCCATAGGCTCCTTTTTGAAATGTCAAACCTTTGTTCTCTATTTGTTTAGATAGTTAGATAGTTAGTTATTCATTTATTTCAGAGAGAGAGAGAAGAGAGAGAATGGGTGTGTCAGGGCCTCCAGCCACTGCAAGTGAACTCCAGATATATGTGCCACATTGTGAACCTGGCTTATGTGGGTACTGGGGAATTAAACCTGGGTCCTTTGGCTTCTCAGACAAGCACCTTAATTGGTAAGCCATCTCACCATCCATGTTCTCTGTATTTTAAACTCTGATTATTGCAATATGAACTTTTAAATGTAATTAGATAAAAATGCATATTCTATTCCTGTTCTACTTCAAGCAGCTCTGGCTGTTATGACAAACTACCATAGATATAGTAGCTTATAAAATAAATATGTATATTTCATATGTCTTGGCACTTCATATCCAAACTCAAGGTGTATGGTATAATTGCAAGGTCTGTAAGGCTTTCTTTTATAGACAAAGAATTACTTCATATTTCCTCACATAGAACAGAAGCAAAGGTGAAGAGGTGGGCAGGGAAGGAGAGGTAGAGAGAGGGAGCAAAACACTGATTCTACTCTGAAAAGTTAATCCTTCCCACCTCCAAATGCCATCATTTGAAATTAGATTTCAATGAATGAGTGAGGACACGTTCATTTCATAACACATACTATTTTTAATGTCTAAATTTTGGAAACAACATAATTTCGAATATTTTTTTAATTTTTTGCTTATTTTTATTTATTTATTTGAGCACGACAGAGAGAAGGAGGAAGAGAGAGAGTGAGAGAGAGAGAGAGAGAGAGAGAATGGGCACGCCAGGGCCTCCAGCCACTGCAAACGAACTCCAGATGTGTGTGCCCCTTGTGCATCTGGCTAACATGGGTCCTGGGGAATCCAGCCTCCAACTGGTGTCCTTAGGTTTCACAGGCAAGCACTTAACTGCTAAGCCATCTCTCCAGCCCACTTTGAATATTTTTAATTGGACTTTATTCTCTCTATTTTTTAACTATATTTGTTATATACACTATTGTGGTTTTGAAGAATTCTAGTATGATCAATTTTGTACTCTCCATAAAAGTTTGGGACCATTCTTTTAGTCATACTCTATGCCTATTCATTATAACCCAGCAAGAAGTCCATACATTTTCTATGTCCTGACGTTTCTAGCTTCAACCAATCTGTCTAGCAATATAACCCTTTAATCCTTAGAAATTACCATAAATTGCTCTAAATTGTTCAATTTCTAATAAATTACTATTTCATTGAATTACTATGATTTTTCTTGCCTCTTTATACTTTTGACGTCTGTTTTCTTTTTTCCCATAATGTCATTATCTTTAGGCTTAATTAATTCATATCAAAAAACTGATAGTTTTTAATGACCTACATCATATTAAAATACAAATAAATAATTTAGATAATCCAAAGTGTAATTAAAATATATGATAATTCAGTTATGAATAAAATACAGAGATGTCATGTATCATATACAAGTTAAAAGAATTATTAATGACAGAGCCTAACTAGTCAAATTTTTAACATTAAAATTATGCTTAGGCTGGAGAAATGGCTCAACAGTGAATGGTCTTTTCTCAAAAAATTTTAAAGCTGAGGTTTGATTCCTCAGTAACCACACAGTCTAGATGCACAAACTGGCATGTGCGTCTGGAGCTTGTTTGCAGTGGCAAGATGCCCTGGCATATCCATTTCCTCTCTCTCTCATTCTCATTCTCTCATTATTTCTCCATACCTCTCTCTGCTTGAAAATAAATAAATAAAATTTTTGATAAAAATATGCTTATCTGTCTGAAATCTTTTTGATCCATCTATACACAGGACATTTTTAATCATGCATTTTTTATATTATCACTCTCTATACCATCTAATTATGCATTGCTATTATCTTAGGTATCTTTATATCTATTATTCACTTGAGAGTATAAATTGAGAAAGGGAAAATTTAGTATTCTTGTTTTCCATGCTTCTCTCCCTATGTATAGTTAGTATTCAATATATAATTATATTTGAATTAATAAATGATGTGCTTTTATAGGTTCTGCCTATTTTAAATTCTAGTTAGATGATAAATTCTGATGATTCAAATATGAATTCCATATTCAATTTCAGAATGAAAGTGTCATTATCTCTCTATTACCTTGCATTCAGAAGGCATTTCCAAAGGAAAATAGCATTTGAGATGGGTGTTAGGAGGTTATGATGGGATTTTGACATGTGGAGGTAAAAGGAGAAAAAGGCAGAAGGCTCATTTTCATGGGTTATTTTTGCTGTTCTAATGTATAATTAATAGTCTAATTTGGTGTATTACTTGAAATGGTCTTGCTAACAAAAATTACTAGCCATTTAATTAGCATTAGGCTTTATGAAGCTGTAAGCATATAAAAAGTGGGAAATTTATGGAGAAGTCAGAGGGCCCTTCTACACATTAACTTGGTGACACTCTTTCCGCAGTAGCCTTCTGGTCCACCACAGCAAAAGTTTTACCTGGAAGTGATACTACATTCTGTATGGTTTTTTTTTTTTTCTGTTGTAGTAGGCAAATATGAAGCTTATATGACACAATTGTGTATCTGACTTTAAATAATTGCTTTTTTATAACAGATATTTTAAGAATGTTATTTACACAAATGTTTAGAACTCAGAGCCATAAATTTGTATTTGTCATTTTGTATGTATTACTGTATCTATCCTTCATAGTAATTCTATAAGATATGTGTATTGTTGTCATTTTTACATAATAAGTAAATTTGTGAATCTTTTTATTTATACATATAACTAGTTTTGGTGATAGAAAGGAGATAGACATTGATTAAAACCATTTATTTCTTCTTTCATACCAAAGCCACTATGCACTATAACCCTTCAACATAAGCAAAAGTTATAAGGTAAGCAAGCTCAGTACTATAGGTACTCCTACAGAAATTCCATAATTATGACCAAAATGTAATTCTGAGTGCTATTTGTACATTAAACTCACTTAAAGATTTCAAACCTTATACTCAGGCATTCCACAAAATGCTACCCCAGACAACTTTTGATATCCAAGAGAGAAGCCTGGCATCAAAAAGACTTCATAGGGGCTGGAGAGATGCTTTAGTGGTTAAGGCAATCATCTGCAAAAGCCAACAGACCCAGGTTCATTTCTCCAGTACCCATACAAAGCCAGAGGCACAAAGTGGCACATGTGTCTGGAGTTCATTTTCAGTAGCTAGGGGGCCTAGTGCACGCATATTCTCTCTCTCTCTCAAATAAATAGTATGGTTTTATAAAACACTTTAGGGCTGGGGAGATGGTTTAGATGTTAAGGCACTTGCCTGCAAAGCCAAAGGACCCAGGTTAAATTCCCCAGGACTCACCTAAGCCAGATGCACAAGATCTTGCATGCATCTGGATTTTGTTTGCGAACTAGCGGCTAGAGGCTCTGGTGTACTCTCTCTCTCTTTCTGTAATAAATTAAAATAAAATATTAAAATACACTTCATATACCATAGGGGGAAAGCACTACTGTTATCTGAATAAATAGATGTGTCATGCCCACCAAATTGTCCTAAAAATATTTATATTATGCTTTTCTCCATAGAATAGTGCTGGTCACACCTTTGGTCAGAGAAACTTCTTATTGCAGATGGTGCTGACTACTAGGAGACTTAAAACTTATCAGTGCTGAGAATAAGTGAAGCTTGAGTTAGGTAAGACATCTGTAATATCCCCTCCAAAGCTCAAGTAACATGGTAGAAGTGTGTGCAACAAGAATGTTCAAAGCCAGAGGGTGGAGGGCAGTACTTTCCCCTGAATACAAAATGACTATTACATTATCACCTCAAAGCAGCTATCACCACCTCCAAAAGATATCTGTGGTAGTATGAATGGATATCCCCCAGTAGAATCCTGGAACAGATCATTCTCAGTGAACTTACCCAATCACAGAATCAGGAGTTTTATTCAGACTTGTAACTTGGATTTCCAGGCACCTGGCTAGAAGAGGTGTCTCTGTGGGAAGATACTGAGGTCCATCCCTAAGGTGTTACTGAAGGTAGATCTGTTTCCAACCTAAAGGTTTGCAGAGTGTTTGAGCTCTGCTGAGGTTCCTGGGGTGAGCTTGCTGGTGGTGCTGGTGGTGTGTTTTCTCTCTGTACATATTTGTGAAAGGTGAGTCAGCTTCTTCCCCCATTATGGGACTTCCCCTGGATTGTTAAGCATCAATAAATTCCTTCCTTCCATAAACTTCCCAGTTTGGAAGTTTATCCCAGCAATGTGAAGCTATGACAACATCCAAACAATGAGGTCATAAACATTACCACTTGGATGATTGGAAGAGGGCATGAATATTCATTAAGTCATCAAAACAGAAAAGGGTCTTGCTGGAAAGGAGGAGGCCAGTGAAGGGTGATGGGTGAGGCTAGAGAAGGAAAAAAAGGTATTGGGTGTGGGGGGAGTAGACCAAGTTGTATTATCTTCATTATGAAATGTCTTAATTATAAAATAAGCCAAAAAATAAGACTAGTATGTATTTCAAATAAAGATAGAAATTTGGCTTACAGGGAATGTGATCTGACTCTAAGTTTATATACCCCTACTGTAAGTAAAAGTACATACTAATTAATTTGTATTGTGAGTGGTTTAAATTTGAACAAATTTAAAATTTTGGAAGGAATCCACTTCCAGCTCACAGGTGATGTTCACAGGCAGCCAGAAAGGAACATGTGGACTCAGTTGATGAACTGGTGAGTTGCTTTAACATCATCCCACTCACTCAAGTCTTGAGGATTAAACCCTAGCTCTCCCTTATGGTCTCTACACTTCTTTAAATCTCTAGCTTTGTTTCTTCTACTATAAAATACAGATAAGGGATGGACAGATGGCTCAACAGTTAAGGTGCTTGCCAGCAAGGCCTAATGACCCAGGTCCGGTTCCTGAGTTCCAATGTAAAGCTGAATGCTAGAGGCCCTGGTGCTCCCATTCATATCCTCAATCTCTCTCTCTATCTCTCTCTAATTATAAATAAATAAAATATATTCTTTAAATAAGACACAAATAAGCTAGCATATGATAAATGTTTTATATTTTCTGTATTTTTAACTAATGGTAGTCCTTGCTATATGAAAAAAGTAAAACATTTGAAAAAATGTTAATGGGATGATATTGCTGAAATATATGACTACAAAGCAACAGAGAATAGATTATAATAATGTAGGTAGCAAAAGCAAATTCGAGTTGATATATATTTTAACAAGATGCTTATACATTAAAAAATATTCGAGTATCATCATATTTGCAGTAAGTAACCCTTGATGTTAATTACATAGTATATGTAAGTGGCACACTCTTGTAAATTTTACATATCCCCTAATGAAGAGAAAGACAAGAGTGGCTATTTAGCATAAAATATGAATTATGAGAATCATGGAGTACTTTGTCTTAGTAAATATTTTTTTTAGAAATTTATAATAGTAAATGTTAACTGTGAGTGGCATAATACCATTATACTCTCATTTTCTTGCATAATCTTGGCGTAGACACAGTATAGACATGACAATGACAAGTATAACTTTCCTGTAACTTGTAAATACACTGACTTGCAGCTCTCATTTGGCTCTTACAATACCATAAGACATATGATTGAATATACTCAATTGGTTTTAATGCTAAATATAGGTTAAGATTCTGAAACAAACCACTCCCTTCTAATTTAAAGTTTAATTATTCTTTAATAACACATATACTTGAGACAGTTGAAATTCTAGAAAATGATAGTGTTTAGGCAAAAGAATCATGACAATCCCCTGTATTTTAAGGGGAACTCTAATATCTTATTTATAATCTAATGTTGTGATTGTTATTATTGCTTTTTAACGTGACAAGATGTAGAATCATCTATGAGAAAAATCTGAGCAAATTTTCTTTTTAAAAATATTCTTTAAATTTATTTTGGGCATATTTTCAGTTGAGTTTCCAGATTAAGTTAGCTGAGGTGGACTGTGATCAACACCATTCGATGAGCTGGTGTCCCAGGATGAACATAAAGAAAAAAAATAAGCTGAGCATCAGCAGGTATCTGTCCTGCTTTCTGGCTGCATATTGATGTAACCAACTATTCCATGCTTCTGCGTTCTGGCTTTGCCTACCATAGTTGACTCTAACCTTGAACTATAATCCTTTCTCCCTTATTTTGCTTCTTGTAGTTGGGAGCAGCCATGAGAAAAGTACTAAAGCAGAAACATAAAACTTCTCAAGGACTTGGACAGACACACTTAACCCAAGCACAGAAGATGATGCAAAAAACTGATGATGGCAATCAGGAGGAAAAGAAGGGAAAAAAGGAAAAAGGAAGGAAGGGAAGGGAAGGAGAGAGGGGCAGTATGTGACCACTGGTTTTGTTATGCTTCTTGTAATACATGTGCAGTTTGACTGCAATGGAATTAGGAAACATTTTGGCTGTTAGAGGGTTGTAATCTTTGTAAATGCCCAGACATACTTGATCATGTGGCATGTCTGGAGTTTCCTTTCAGTAGATAAAATTCCTTAATTTTATGTAGAATGCATCCTTTGTATAACATAGTTCATGTTTTAGGAAACTGATGTAATAACAAGAATTTTCAACATACCATTCATTTCATGTTAAATGCTAATGAAAGCAATATCCAGTGAAAGTATCTATTTTATTACAAATGACACAAAATTCCTATTCTTATTTAATTTCATGTCATATCATGTGTTTGAATAGTTAAATTAACAAGATAACTTATGCAGGACACTAAAAAGTATCCTGTTAATCATATTCATTTATCAGATAAAAGCATAAATATATATGTACACTTCATTAAAAATTGCTAATAAAATACTGCTCATAAGCAGGAATATGCATAAAGCATTATGAATTTTGAGAAAGAAGTCAACAAACTTATTTATAATGCTTAATTTATTTCATCTAAAACAGGTAAAATGGCAGACATTTTCATTTATAGGTTATATTTACAGAGAAGTTGTTATAGAATTTTATATAGTTTTTAGTTTTGTTGCTATTGTTTCTCATGGATGTTTAAAAGGTAGATGCTATGACCAGATACTTGATTTTGTTGTAAGGTCATTAAATCTCTAGATTTAATAAACATAAAACATAATAAACATAAAAATAATATTTTCATTCAACAGACCCTTACTTATACATTCATCAGTTTCCTATAAGAACCAGATTGGTATGCTATGCTCAAATTCCAAATTGTGTCGGATGTCCTCTATATATTTAGACCCAAAGTAAGATTAACTAAAGGTACTATAAGTAAGGCTCCTCCAAACTTAAAAAGAAAAAATATAGAAAACTAAAATCAATAGTTCCTTTTTATTTATATCCTTGTAATTGGGCCTCAATGTAAGCAACATGAAAATTCAATTTAACTTCTACAATGCAAAATATGAACAATTTAAATATAACTCTTCTATTGTGCTTCACTGCTGAGAATGCTGCCAGTGTGAAATAGGAGGACAAAAGTGCATTAAAAGTGCACAATGTGGGCATGGGTTTGCATAATTCACCAATACTACAAAAGGTGTGTTAAAAAAAAGTAAATCCTTAGGAAAAGGGAAGAATTAGACTTAATGACTTTCTAGAGCAGGGTGAGTCAGATCCCCTTACCCTTTGTTTTAGTCACCTTCTCAATGCTGGGGCAAAATATTTGACAAAAATCAGTTCATGGGAGGAAGGTTTGATTCTCCTTATAGGCTGCAGTCCATCAGGGTAGAAAAAGGCTCATGGCAAGAGCTTGAGGCAGCTAATCACATCCAGTCCACAGTGAAGAAACAGATAATGAGGAGTGATGGTGCTTAGCCAGCTCTCTCCTTTTTATATAGTCCCAGGCCTGACCTAAGGGATGGTGGAACTTATAGTTAAAATGGGTCCCCTACTTCAATTAAACTAATCAAAATAATCCTTTTCTGGCATCTCCACTTGCTAAACTCATTGAGATAATCCTTCCAAGATGATTCTAGGTACAATCAAGTGGACAATTAATATAAAACATCACACCCTTGTAATTCATGTAAGTTTTAATTCCAAAGTACGGTATGTGCAGAAAAATAATGAAGAAAGAAAAAAAAGAGTCTCTTGTCACTGAGTAAAGTGATTAAAATAAAGAACTATGAATATTTCAAAAAGGTTGAATCATGCATTGTGTCTGAAAAGGTATCCTTTAAAACAAATATATATATAAAGCCTAGTGTATAATTAAAAATATGGTATATATACAGAATGAAGTTTTCTTTTACCAAAGATGAGAATGAAATGAACTATTGTGTGTAATAATATAAATACAAATGAAGTTCATTGATCATTGTGTTAAGTAAAATAAGTTAGATCACACTAAGGCAAATATAACTTACTTTCTCTCATAAGTGGTGATCTAAGGAGCAAAACCAAAATGAAAGGACATGGAAGTAGAAAAAGGGATGTTACAGATATGTAATGGAAAAGGGGTAAGGATGCAAAGAAAAACAAGTAAACAAGTCTTTGAGGGCACAAATATTTCAAGTGCACTAGGTTGAAGAAATGGAGGCTATCAAATTGGTTGCATCTGATGGTGGCATTGATTGTCCTTGGGATCTGTAAAGTATTGCTGGTAAAGGCAGTGTGCTCTGCAGTGAACTAATGCAGCCTTTGGAACAGTTTACATTTCACCTTCAGACTCTCTGCAATTACCTCCACCAGGCCATGGAGGGACATCACCATCATACTGACTGCAAGGCTGCTCAGGAGCTTCTCCACAAATTTCTGCAGCCAACTTCTCTGGAAGTCTCCTAAGGCTACCCTTGATTCCCCATTTGGATTTCTTCACGATGTGCTCAGTTGGTCCACAAACCTGTGGAGCATGACCATTATGTGTTTGAGCATGATCTTCATCTCAGGGGCTGAAGAGGTAGACCAGGAAGCATTGTCCACCACAGTGTCAGAGAGATCATGTTTTCTATGAAGCTTCCAGATTAGTGAGTATTTCCTTCCAGTGCTGACAATGAAAATAAAAGTAAAGATAGATTGTTAATTATAAGACAGGGACTGTGTGTGTAACAACAGATAGTATGCATAGTACCTCATATGGCCTCAAAATTGCTGCTAAATCATGGAAAATGGGACAAGAAGAAACATCACTAACAGGGTACTGGTCGACTGTCAGAAATAATGATGGAGACACTTTGCCACTGTGTACAAAGTTATACTCTTTTTGTAGCAAACAGGCATAAATTACTATTAGGTTAATACATTTTAGGACTAAAGTTTATATTTCTTTATGCATTTAAGAATATGATCACTTCTATCATCTCTAAAGGGTTGTCATTTCTGTAACAGCCATGTACACCTCTTTCTGCAGGCATTTGATATAATGTGTGATGTTCCCTTCTAGGAAGATTTGTCTAGCTTTGGTATTAGTTTCATAGGAAGGATTTTATATCCTTGAGAAAATAAACTATTGTTGACATATTTTTTTGAAAAGAAGCTTCCTTTTTTTTTGAGCTAAGGTTTCACTCTAGCCCAGGATGACCTGAAATTCACTCTGTAGTCTCAGGTGACCTCAAACTCATGGAGATCTTCCTACCTCTGCTACCTCCCAAATAATGGGATTAAAGGTGTTTGACACCATGCCTTGCTTGAAACTTCCATTTTTTTAATTCAGACTTTAATAGAATTCCAAAAGTACCATATTCACACAGCTGAAGAATGTTGGGTTTGTCTATTTTCACCTGTAGTCCCAACACTAAGGAGGATCAAGAGGCCAATTCAAGCCACCCAAAAAGTTCTTGTAAAAAAAAAAAAGCAAAACTAATCCAAAACACATTATAAAATAAGCAAACAAAACCCAAAACCCACAAGCAAAACTCAAGGAAACATGAACAAAATAAAACCCAAAAGCTGAAGAAAGTTATGAGACTTACCTTAAGGTTCTATATTGTATCATATCAAGTCTATTAGTCCTACACATAAATATGACAAAATCAAACTCCAATTTTATGTTAATTGCTGATATCTAATTGCAATATATCTCAAAACTTGATATTAAGAAATTGTGTTGACTAAGATTTTTAAAGTTATTATTGATGGCTCTCTTATGAAAGCATATAAAATACTATTTTGAAAAGAGATAATCTTTGAGTACTTATATGCTCTCTCTCTCTCTCTCTCTCTCTCTCTCTGTGTGTGTGTGTGTGTGTGTGTGTGTATGAGTGTGGGAAGACACATGTCAAAGTGCATGAGTGGTGGTCAGAGAACACCAACAAGTGTTTGAAGCAAGATCTCTTATTTTTCACCACTGCAAAGTCTGGGTGGCTGCTTCTGGCTTCTTCTGTCCTTGCCTCCTCTCATTCTGCTGCAGGGGTCAAATAATAGTCTCACTACTGTGCATGGCTTCATGTGTGTGTTGTGGACCCAAACTCTGGTCACCAAGCTCTTTATCCACTGAGCATTCTCCCCAGCCCCTGAAATGCACTTTGGTAAGAAGCAAAACATTAAATAAAATGGTTAGAAAAAGTGATACACATGAAAACGTTTATTTAAAACATCCTTGGAGAGCAATAATAAAATGATAAGAAAAATGTATGAAATCATACAAAGTATCCACAAATTGGGTAAAAATTTGTTGACACAATCCCAGCCAGTTAAGAATAGTCTCTATTTCAGATACTTTTGAATACATTGCCAACTGTTTCTCCCCTCTAACTATTTCTTCCAGATATTCTAATAATTATAAGCATTTTTCCTAGCATGAAAAATCAATGGTCCTAATCCCAGTAAGATGTAACTGATAAACTGCAATGAAAAGTAACTCTTCATAGACTGAATGATGAGCCTGTTATACCACTGTAGAATGGAAAAAGAATATGTCTTACGTTGAGACCCACTGTCTCTTGAGATAAGTATAGTGAAGAAAATCTCATCCCAGTACCCAGTCAGATGACACCAAGACCTTCCCTGTTCAAATAGGTGCACTCAAGGAAGGTTTCAATGAACTAAGTAGTCCACCAATGATAATAAAACCAGAGGGTCTTCTTAATCTTTCAGGCCCATACGTAGATCTTTTGCTGAAACCCAGAGTACAGTAGCATTTACTCTGGTGTGAAAGACTGACCTTACTATTTACTTTTATGTAATAAACATTTAACTTCTGTAGCAGTCTTGATTGTCTTATTTCCACTCATGTATAGAATATGTGATATACAGAGGTGACTATTATAATGAACTGAGAGATTTTTCTCCCACTTACAAGTAACACTTGTTCTGACCCAAACACATATAAGTTGTCCACATAGGATATAACTTTAAAAGGGGGGGGGGGTAAAAGAAGCTATTGTGCAGCCTTGAAGTAAAAATTTTTGAATTTCCAGAATAAATGTCACTAGGAAAACAGGAAAATTATTTCTGTTTTTTTATGTTTTATTTATTTGACAGAGGGGTGTTGTCCTGGGGAATCAAACCTGGCTCCTTTGGCATTGCAGGCAAATGTCTTAACTGATAAGCCATTCCTCCCACCCTCTGGTTGTACTATCCTTGGTGGAATATTTAGTACATCTTCCATTGCAGTATACTATTTATGAAATTTTAACTTTGCTACATGAGTGTGAAAATACCTAGATGGCTCTAAACTGGTGGTTTCTCATTATGAGCAGGAGGGAACATGTGAATACATGTGATCTCCTGTCACTCTTCAGCTCAGAACTTAGGAGTGTTTCATTTCATTCAGAGTAAATAACGAAAGCTCTGGTTAAAATCTGTACCATTCCGTGTAACCCATCCTCACTGCACCTTTTGCTTCTCTACTGACATTATTCCATCTATTCACTGGAAAGTTTTCCTTACTCATTAGACTCACACACACCAGGCATGCATTTGATTTAGTGCCACTGCATGATTATCTGCTAACTTGGGAAGCTCCTCTCAGATATCCTCAGGCTTACTGCTTTGCACTCTTTGTGTCTTGATGGGGGTCTTCTTTCTTAGTGAGGGTTCACCTTTACATCTACTGTCAATTCTTTTTTTTTTTTCATTTTCATTTTCATTTTTTATTTTATTTTATTTTTTTACAATCAGTTTGGTACCATTATTAGGCTCACTCATGCCTACCCCCTCCCCTTGGCCCCTCCTTGTTGAGGTATACGGGTCATGCTTTGTGGAGTTAGCCCACAGTTATGGGTAAGCTAAATGTCTCTGCATATCATGACCCAACATGTGGCTCTGACATTCTTTCCACCCCCTCTTCCGCAAAATTTCCCTGAGCCATGTTGGGTCTGCTTCAGTGATGAGGTGTTGGGGGCCTCTGAGGCTCTGGCTCTCTGATTTGGTAGGAGTTGATTTTTCTCTGTGCTGATCTCCTTCCCCCTTGTGCTGGTATCCAGTTCACCAGGAAAACAGCGCCCTTGCTTGTTTCTCCAATTTTTCTTAGTTTCAGCCGGGGCCCTTTTGAGGTATGATGGGGTGGCTCTCTCCTTAGGATCTACATCTATCTGAAAAAGAGAGGGCTGGAGAGATGGCTTAGCGGTTAAGCGCTTGCCTGTGAAGCCTAAGGACCCTGGTTCGAGGCTCACTTCTCCAGGACCCACGTTAGCCAGGTGCACAAGGGGGCGCACGCATCTGGAGTTCGTTTACAGAGGCTAGAAGCTCTGGCGCGCCCATTCTCTCTCTCTCTCTCTCTCTCTGCCTCCTTCTCTCTGTCGCTCTCAAATAAATAAATAAACAAAAAAAAATTAAAAAATAAAAAGAGAAGCAGATTCTCCAACGGAGAGTAAGTTAGCATCAGGACAAATGAGATAACCTTTTTTTTTTTTTATATAGAGAATTTAATAGGTGTAGGCCCTCTTGTAGCCCACAATTGACGGTAGCTTGATATTGGATATGGTTCTGACTTGTTTCCCAGCTCCAGCTATGGGTCTCATACCAGTGAGGGGATCAGTTAGCCGAATTCAGAGCAGTTGGTTCCCCACCATGGCTGTGTGCCACCACTGCACTTGTGTGAGCATCACATCAAGTTATTTGCTGCTAAGTAGGTTAGTAAGTAGTAAGAAGTAAGTAGTTAGTAAGTAGGTAAGTAGGTTGCTTCGACAGATATTGGTCATTTTCCCCAGTCGCCCATGTAGCACTTTCTGGCACTAGACGCGCTGACTGTCTGGAGACTGACTCTCTTCCAACTTCCAGCCATGCCATTCTAATTTGCATGTCAATCACATAAGGTGTCTTCAGCAGTAGGGTCTTATCACTAGCCTTTGGTGGGTCATCAAGTACTCTGACAGAAATCTGTCTTTCTTTTAGGAAACCTTGTAGGTCTCTCTGATCAAAAGCTCATTGTGGATGATAGCCCCAGGCTGGTTCTGGGAGTTACATGTCAGTGCCCACTAAGAAAATGAGGAAAAAGATAACTCATATACAAGAGTTAGAGATAAAAGAGAGAGAGAGAGGGAGAGGGGAAGTGAGGGAGGGAAGATGTAAAAGATTAAGGCTAGTCTTGACTGTCAATTCTTTAAATGTTTTCCAAATGCTTTTCCCAATTTCTATTTGCCCTCAGTACTTTTTATTTTATTTTATTTTATTTATTTATTTATTTGAAAGTGACAGAGAAAGAGGGAGAGGGAGAGAGAGAGAGAAAATGGGCACACCAGGGCATGCAGCCACTGCGAAGGAACTGCAGATGCATGTGCCTCCTTGTGCATCTGGCTAACATGGATCCTGGGGAATTGAGCCTTGAACGGGGGTCCATAGGCTTCACAGGCAAGCGCTTAACTGCTAAGCCATCTCTCCAGCCCTGTCCTCAGTACTTTTGCATAGCATGTTATATTTTTTACTCAATTCTCCTTTTAATTTTCTGTTAAACCCACTGAAATGTAAGATCCCATAGAGAATACTTGTCTATTTTGTTCTCTACTGTATCTCCAGATTCAATACTAGCACATAAGACATGGATATTAATGAATACTTTTCATATGCATGCTTGACCATTATAGAAACTAAACTTAGACTTGTACTCCATTATTTTAATTACTGTTCTGTGATAGTTTTTAATTTGTTGTATAAAATAATAACCAACATAATATTTTTTTAAAAAAAATAACCTGTTTAAAACACTAAGCATTGCAACATTAGCTTTTATATAAACCTAAATGTACACAGGTACACAAGCAAATTTGATTTCATAGATGTGTGATTATTTTCAGGGATCCAATTATCGCTCTATGCATTTCTCCATACACAAGAGTCCACACAGTGTGGTGTGATACATTGGTACTTCTAACTGTGAAGAAACTAACTCATTCATAAAAATCCCAGCACTCGGGAGGCAGAGGTAGGAGGATTGCCGTGAGTTCGAGGCCACCCTGATACTCCATAGTGAATTCCAGGTCAGCCTGAGCTAGAGTGAGACCCTACCTCGAAAAAAACGAAAAAAAAAAAAAAAAAAAAAACAAAGTATGAAATAATACAAGCATCTGAAAAGGAAATTAAATGCTATGATCTAGTTACATTCCTATGTAAGGCCTTGTTTTCTACATAACTGATAATCAATGCATTTCTTAACAGACTGAGTATAGCAGTAAATTTATGACTCTATATGGTTTTCTATAGATCAATTATTATAAAATTGCAAAATTTTGGATTTCTACATTATAATAATTGATGATTTTCATAAAATAATTATATAATAAATATTCCTTAAAATGAATTATAAATGTATTTTAGTTCTAACATTAATTCTTGAAAAAATTATGTAACAATAGATAGAACTCACATAAACCAAATGGGTCTTGGAGACACCAATGATTCTTGAAACAAGCCCAAAGATTAAAAACAATACTAAGAGGCAAAATTCTTTTCTATGTATCATTTATCTTTATTTTAAACACAACCTTCATCTTTTTAAATGCCACATCTGCCATAACTCCTTTTGCTAGCCACAACTCCCAAACAGGTCAAGACATAATGTCTTTGCTTTAGGTAGAAATTTCATGTTGTTGGACTGAGTTGAAATGACCAGAATACTGATAATCATATTATGATGCCATTAAAACATAGAGCTGGTTGTATTGCAGATAATTTATCTTCCTTGTAAAACCTTTAGAAACATGTCTTAACTTATTCAGTATGTTGTTCTAGCTAGCCAATCATGATAGTAAATGTTAATTTATCATGTTAATCTAGAAATTCCAGTTAGACATTAGAAGTCATGGCTTAATGCCAAGTTTGAATCTGCAGTTATTGGTCTCAAGCAGGTACATCCCTTTTCAGTTATTCAGTAACACTGATGAAGTATTATTTACTAAACTTTGATAATATTTGCTAAAGTCAAAATAGGAAGATTCTGAATTTTTTGTTTCCCTACTTAGCTTTGCTCTCCTGGCAGAGTTGATGATATTCAGATTTCTTTAATTTTGAATGAAACTTGCTTATATTTTGTGTCTTATTATTTGCTGTAGGGTTTGTATGGTATATTTACAATGAGGGAATCAAGAGATGAATAATTATATAAGGGCAACTTATTTTTGATAAAATATACTAAGTTAATTATTTTAATATAATTTGATGAGGAAGATTGGAGCAGATATTTGCCTTATTTAAGCAAAAAAAAAAAATTGGTTTAAGCTATCCACTAGAGCTTTACATAAACAGTGTGATGATTGTGAGTTTCTTGCTATTCCATTTCAGTAAGTTCATCAGAACTTTTGTTCAGCATTTACTTGACAATTAGTTTGTTACTTTATAGTCCTGAAGGATATAAGTTCATATTTATTTGTGAATAACATAATTTCAGAGTCGTTACTGACAATGATAACCTTTCATAAAATTAAGTCTTAATAATGATTTTTCTTCCTCTTAAATATCTTAAATATCTCCTTTATTACTTGATAGCCACAAGGCCATGAGCAACTTAAATGCCACATATTGCTATTCATTCTCTATAAAATGAACACGACAACTGCCTTCTGCATTTTAAGTTGGACAAGAAAATTAGAAAATCCATCTTAAACATTAAAAGAAGTATTTAATACATTGACAATAAAATGCATATAAGAAAATATAAAACAAGGGAAATATGAAGGTCTAAACAAACAAACAAAAAACTATTAAGACTTAAATTTGAACCATGCTTTTCCCCTGAAGCCTCCAAATAGAGATTAAAGAGCAACTTGAAATGTCACAGACATTCAAATGTCTATTAGGGGAAAAGTATAAGTTCAACTGTAGAGTAATAAATGGACTATTGATACATGCAGTGGATGTTATCTAAAGAAACATACATAGAATAAATTTGATAAGGTATATTCCTTGTTTTCTAGATCCAATACCTATTGTTATTATCATTACCATTATTATTATTAACTACATATTTAATATGGTTATATCATGTGTTGATACTGTCTTTTCCCTCAACCCTGCCCACATTGCCCTGGGGACCCTCCTGAGTAGGGTTGCAGGTATTCCCTATGGGGTTGTAGGTTATGCATTGTGGGACCAGCAGTCACTTATTGTTTTTGGCGGGGGGAGGGAATGCATCTGAGAATGATGTCTCAACCTGTGGATCTTACAATCTTACTGTCCCCTCTTCTACAAAATTTCCTAAGCCATGGTGGGTGAGTTTGAAATCTATTTCAGTGATGTGCTCTTAGGAGCCTCTGGATCTGTTCTTTGGAAAATGTTGAGTATCCTCAGGGTCTGTCTCGTTCACCTTGGCACTGACTATCAGGTTCAGCATGGAAACAGCACTCTTGATGATCTGTGGTTTCGTCTGTGGCTTGGCTGAAGCGCCAGGGGTAGTTTATCTCCTTGCGTCTCCTTACCTTCTGAAAATGAACAGATTCTCCAATGGAGGGTGAAGTCAGCATAGTTTAAATGGGATAAACATTATTAACTTAAGGTGAATTTGGTCTATGTAACCCCTCTTTTAGTCAAAGGCTAATGAGAGCTTGACACTGGAAAGTATCTTTGTCTCCATAGGATTGTGATCTGGTTCCCAATTCCAGATATGGGTTTCTTTACACTGAGTAGATCTCTTAGCAAAACAGAAAGCTACTGGTTACCCATCAAGGCTGTGTGACAGTATTGCACTGGTGTGCACATCTTGTCAGTATGTTGGCTTCTGAGTAGCTTAAACCTCTGGTTGCTCATACCATTGTTTGCCACATTTTCCCAGTAGCTCGTGTAGTACTTTCCAGCACTAGATGGGCTAACTGGGGACTGACTCTCTTCTGGATTCCAGCCAGGTCTCTCCAGGTTATGTGTTGGCAGTATATGGTATTAACGTATATTTCTTCACACAAAGGTCACTAGAAGCCAGCAGAATAAAGTTGATGCAGCAGGAGCCATCCATGCATATGTTGCAGAGCAAGGAGGCTAACAGTTTAGAGTTTGCAATGTTTTAGTTTAAGTTGAGAGAAAGAAAAAAATGGAACAGCATAAGGAACCATTTGTACTAATACCAATTTTAGATGAACATCATATCATTTTCCATACTTCTGGCTTACTAAAAATATTTTCTTAAAAAATTGGCATATAAGAGTGTACAAGACATGGAATATTGATCCATGTACTTCAACCATCCAGGGTTGATCAAGAGAAGTTTTTGTTCTATTATTCAGTAATAATAATGATGATCATATCAGTAAGAATTTATGGATTTGCACCTGGTATTTTGTTTCTGTGTATGATATATGCATGCATATATATGGTTTGCTAACATGTGTCTGAGAGCAGATGAGAACATCCCATGTTACATAGATGGAGAAGAGAGGATAAAATCTATTCTATTCCTCTTCCGTTTTATTTCCTTAAGAGATGAAGTTTATCACTGAATCTGGGCCTCTATGGTTTTTACTTATTTATTTATTTTGTATATACAATATATGTGAGGTGTGTGTATGTGTGTGTGCATGCACATGCATGTGTAGAGGTCAGAGGAAAATTATCTTCTTGCTCAATTGTATATTACCTTTAGATTGTGTATGTTTCTCAGCCTGGAACAAAACTTCTGTCAGTCAGCGATTTCCAGTGCTTCTCAGGCTTCCACCCTTCCGTATACTGGGGTTACAGTCATGCATGGCCATCCCCAGCCTTTTACGTGTGTTCTGAGGAGTCAAATTTGATGGTTTGCTGCCAGAAATGACCTTGTGCTTAAGCAGTGCAGTATACTTTCTGAACCACAGAACCATGTCCCCAGCCCTGCCTGAACTCCCTGGATTTTTTTCTGCTTAATTATATATTTTTTTTCTTTTCTGTTGGCTGGGGGTGGTGGGCTAGTCTGGCTGACCAATAAACTCCAGTGATCATTCAGTCTCTACCTCCCCTCAGTGATGGGGTTGTGGATATGTGCAGCCACATTTAATTTTTAATTTGGGACTGGGGATCCAACTTAAGTCTTGGTGAAACAAGATCTCTTCCCAATGGATATATCTTCCCAGATACCTATATTACTTCTAATATATAAATTTCATACTCTTTTGTCCTCTACCTGGCTTCCATGACCCAGTGGATTCTCCTCAATGCTCAGTGGGGTTATTATATTCACTGTGGGGAAATGAAGACCTCAGTCACTATGAGGTATTATGGGTCCATACCTCATGATATTCCTACTGTAATGGAAGGCTTGAGTAGTGAAGCATAGGCCATGTGGCCTACCAAGACTAGAAAGTTTTCTTTCTAGCCCTTTATAGGAAATGTTTTCTCACATTTTTTTCAACATGGAGTCTATCTATTTTAATATACTAAAAATTAAATCTAGGGAAATATCATAATTGAAGAATACATGAGCCAACCTCCCTTTAGCCATCAGAAATGCTGTTCAAGTAGGCTTTGGGAACAGCTCACTGTGCAATGATGATCAAGGGAGGGAGAAGAAATAAACAACCTCTTTGTTAAATATGGAAATGATTTTTACCTCTTATTACAAGAAGAATAGGCTTAAGGAAAATTATAGGTCTGCATAGTATTCTTTGAGAACTAATGTTAAATATCAGCCCCTTAATACACATCTGAATAAATACACAATAACAACAAAATAAATATTTCATCCTGCTATTTTATGGCAAGTACAACAAAAAACATCATTTCTATTTTAAGAGAGTGGGTAGAAGTAGAAGTATTAATCAAAAGGATTTTGGTCTAGATACAATAGAGTACATTTAGGAGCTTATTTCAAAGATAGAGCTAGTGTAGTGAACATAATCATAGAAATATTTCACAAAAGTAAAGTATCAGCTGAGCCTGAAGAGATGGCTCAAAGGGCAATGTGTTTATCACATAAGCATGATAATCTGAATCTGGATCCCTAGAGCCTATGAAAATGCTTGGCAAGCTGTTATGCACCTCTAATCCTGGTACTGGGGAGTGGAGAAAGGAGCATTCCTTGGGTGTGCTGCATAAGTGTAGACTAACTGGTGTGTGTGTGTGGGGGGGGGCTCTAAGTTCTATGAAAGATACTGACTCAAAAAATGTGAAGACAATTTGGGGAGGACACCTTTTTTTTACCTTAGTCCTTCACACCCATGCATACACATGCACCCTTAAACCTATGTACTAACTCACATATGAAGACATATACACACATACTTCACACATACATATACAAAATAATAAATTTAAAGTAAAACATTAACAATGTGGGCCAATTAAAAGTACTAAAATGACTTAGTCAAATCACCACTCCAATACTAAGTACACATTGTCATTTCCATAAGGAAAGGATATACAGTGCAAAAATCTGTCACATCAGGAAAGTGAAGAGCAACCCTCGGAATATTAAAACACAGATCATTTTCAAAAGAAACTCTTCAAAGGTTTAGTGCTTGAAGAAACTTTACAATACAAGACATACTGCCTTTAAAAACTTAGAGACAAGTGTTTGCAATGTTCAGTTTATTCTTGGATACTGTGTGTTAATAAACAAAGATGAGATATTTTCTATATGGAAATTGTAATATCAGACTTTTCATAGAAGGTAAACTAAAAATAGAACATTTACAGAAGAGATTTTAATATTTTAGTGGTCAAGATAACCAAAGGTATTACAATATTCCTTATATAATCTGAAAATTGTTTTAAATGGGTTTTAGCTATGAACACCACAATGTGATGATTGTCTGCTTTATAATCGGGATAGTTGCTGAATTTGGAATAGGATTCATTCATTTTATCATGGATTTAATTGCATGCAACTATAGATTCTGCTGTAGTATAACAAGAACTTAGTTGTTGTGGTTAAACAATGTATAATTTCATTTTGAGCCACATAAATGAATTAGTCATTTGTGAAGGCATTTATTTGTTCCTTTATTTGTACTGTTAACTTATTAATGGTATTCCAAAGAAAGATCTTCAAATGGTGTAGAGTATGCAGCCTTTCAATTTACATTATGTTTTCAGCATCTAAGTCAGAAATTATTTGCTTGAACTTTTCTAGAAACAATTTGTTTTGCTACTGGAAATAAACACAAACATCAGTAAGCATTGGTGTCTTACCTCCTTCAAGCATATATTTATATTATTTGCACAGCTGGATGAGAAAGTAATCTCTGTGGAGATATTAAGTAAATCATTTATTTTTTCTGTTAAATACACAAATGTTTGAGTATTATACAGTGCATAATGGATTTTAATTGAGACACATGTAAATTGAGTATCATAACCATGTGTGGCATAGGAATTATAATGTGATATTTATAAATATTTTAGAAGTTACTGTTTACCAGATGGATATGATGTGTGTTTTTGCAAATCTGAAACACCTTCTTTATGATAATGGTCTACATTTGAGATAATATATTCTGTCCTTGCCATATGGTCCCTAGTTCTGTGTTCTGTTCACAGTATAGCGATTTTTATCAAATCAACCAGTCCCAAGCATTCTCACACATCAACATGAATGTTAGCCGCATGTAGATTAATGACATTAAATTTCGATATTATATATTAATTTAATTTCAAATAAGAAGACTGAATGGACTTCCATGTACATTATTACTTGTAAAATGTTGCCCTTAAAAAGTTCAATTGAAGCCAGGTGTGGTGGCGCATGCCTTTAATCCCAGTACTCGGGAGGCAGAGGTAGGAGAATTACCATGAGTTTGAGGCCACCCTGAGACTAAATGGAGAACTCCAGGTCAGCCTGAGGTAGAGTGAGACCCTACTTCAAAAAAAAAACAAAAAACAAAAACAGAAACAAAAACAAAAAGTTCATTTGAGGGGCTGGAGAGATGGCTTAGCAGTAAAAGCACTTACCTGCAAAGTCTAAGGATCTAAGTTCAGTTCCTCAGCACTCATGTAAGTCAGACACACAAGGTGGTGCATGTGGCTGGAGTTAATTTGCAGTGGCTAGTGGCATTGACATAACTGATTTCTCTCGCTCTCTCTTTCTCTCCCACTCTCAAATAAATGCATAAATAAAATATTGATAAAATTTTAAAATATTTTCCAATTTAGAAGAATATCCTGTTACTGATTTCCTTCTTAATTTGGAAAGAAAAAAACATTTTCTTTTCTTTTTATTTTTTCTACTCTGAGATGTCTCTTTTTTCTTGAATATCCTGTTACTGATTTCCTTCTTAATTTGGAAATAAAAAAAACATTTTCTTTTCTTTTTATTTTTTTCTACTCTGAGATGTCTCTTATTTCTTCAATTACCTTTCAGAAATACCATAGTATTTTTTTTAAGCTTCTAAGACTAGGATTGGTGTGGGTTCTATGGTTACCATCACAACTACAAAATGAAGCATCATTTTGTCCCTCTGATGTTTTGCTACATGACATAATGGCTTTTCTTGGCTATTTTCACCTCCCCCAAAGAAGAGTTGGTGTGTTCAAGGCTGCTGTGGCAGTGAAATGCAGAGTTTTGAAAAAGTGAGCATATATAATTTTAGCATTTCTTGACTCACTTATGAAGAGCTACTCTTTAGTGCTTTCACTCATTTTAATGAAGTGTCTTATGTTGATTTAAAATTTGGCAAACACCACTTGGTGTTGTTTTGTTTAGACTCGAGTTCTTATTTTGAAGTGTTTTGAGAGTCTTTGATGCCACAGAAGAATTCATGAAATTCCTCTTACCTCTACTCCTATATTATCAAAAAATAACATAAAAAACATAACAAAACTAAGTAGAAAAAAGCAGAGTTAGAAATGACAGTTCAGATATCAAACAAGATTTAAAGGATCTAAGTCTCAAAGGATTTAACATTGACAATAAGAAGGTACTGATATAAGGAGATACAAATTCCACATACCCACACCACAAACACCCAACAGAGGAAAACATTATTCTTACCCAATATTGATAATGGTCAAGATAATGGTCAACTCTGAGACAACACAAATTCTTTATACTTGAATCCAGCTAAAACTCTGCTCTAGATTTTAGTTTTAAATATTCCAGGGAAACATACATCTTTGAGTAATAAGACAGAATAAAGTGCTATGAATGTTTCAAGAGGAACTGAATTAAAAGCAAACAATTTAAGAAGACATATTTCCTGCATAAAATGCTGGCATCACTTTATAAATGGGAATTAGATTTGTAGTCTATAACAGATCCTTAGGTAGCTATGATTTACATTTTTTCTATTAGTTGTTAAAGTTTAATATATTTCATTTTGCACCAAAATTTATCTATGATACTTTTTGACAGAATAAAATGAAATATTATAAATAGGAATGCATTAATGAAAATGTTCCAGACTAGAATAAGGATATGCTATATTCAGGTAGCTCTGCATCTTGCCATGGCTGCAGTAAAAGGTGTTTAAAGCATTTTAAATTGGTAGTGCGTCTTGTCTGAAGTTGCTTCAAGCCTAAAGTTGAAGAATCTTGGAAACAGCTTGTGAAGTAACATGTACTGCAAAATCCTGTGGTTATGGACCAGAACAGGTACTCCACAGAACTCCAAGGGAATGTGTGCAGGGTTAAGGTGTGCAGGAAGCTATAATGTCTCAACATCCAGTCTTCCAGTCTTCTTTTTCACTTCTTAATAACTTCAACAGTGTTTTAGCAGTCATGGATTGCCTGATGTCAGCCTGTTTCTACTTGTCAGAATAATTCCCTTCTGATTTTCTTAGAGAATACAAATTATTATATAGGAAAATGCAAAACTTTAAAATTTTACTATTTCAAAAATAATCAAAGTGGCTTTCCAGAGATGTTGAATCTGTCTTGGGTGATTACCTAAAATTTGCCTTTCTCATTCAATCTCATGATATGGTGATGCAAGTGGAACATATTGTGATGCAAGTGGATCATATTTCAAATAGTACTCTATTAGGACATTGGATAAGTCTCCAGTTATCCCCAAGCTTCAACTGAAAACAGTATCTAGGAAACTAGTTACATTAATTACCTTCATTAATTATTTAATTTACTTATTTATTGCACATGTGTAAGCTAAAATGAACCCTTTCCTTCCATAAGCTGTTTTTGTTTTGTGCTTCATGCCAGCAGCATGAAGAAAACTACAATAGTAAATTGGTACTGAGAATGGGAATTTTTCCTGCTAGAAATCTGTGTGTCTTTTGGCCTTCGGGATCTAATTTTCAGGAGGAATGTCAAAGGATTTGAAATGTTGTTTTAAGAGAAGCTTTGCAGTGCTGAAGGTAGAGTTTCACAGACCATTCTGGTAAGAACCATGAACTGCATTTTGGCTTATGAGGGGGAAGAAAGGACTTTGTAGGGACGGGGCTAGAAGCAGTTTATAGGAGAGGCTTTCTGTGTTCTACCTTCCCAGGACTGAGGAGCTAGGTAGAGGGATGTGTGGGGTAGAAATGGAGTTGTGTGAGCAGATGGATCTAGCACAAAAAGAAATAATATATTTGGGGAGAAGACAATGGGTAGGTTCAGCTGCAATTGTTTGAAAGATTACAGCTATTGACATTGGAGCACCTGTTCTGCATTAGGACAGCAGAATTCAGACTCTTGGAAGAAGGGGGACCTGAGAGCAGAAGGAATTTTCTGCTCTTCATAGTCAGCTTTACCACCCCCCCCCCAACCCTTGAATTAACAAGCTGGTAAGCTACCTTGCACTTTGCAGCATAATAAATGCAGGGAAGAGATGATTAACCAATTTGCAACATGGTTTTAGTTTTTGGAAATGGTTGTTGGCAATGTGAAAGAGGGTTGTTGGCAGGCCCATTGGAGCCATGAGTATGAACTGTGGGTTGCAGTGGAGATCCCAGGAATTTTTGAAATCCCAAGACTGTGAGACAGCCACCAAGGAGAGTTTAGGATAATTGCTACCCAAGCTATGAGGAGCCCAGTTGGGGGTTAAATTGCAAATCCCGACTTGTCACTGGTTAGAGATGTTGAACTTGGAGCTATGGAACTTGAATATTTGTCCAGTTTGTTTTTGATCTTGTATTGGTTCAAATTTTCCTTGTTATATTCAGTCCTATCATTTGCAATGTGAATGTTTATTTTGTGCCAATATTTTATTTTTATTTCATTGTATAGATTTCATAGGCTAACAGTTAAGAGATCTTGCACTATGGGAATGCTTTCACAGATTGGGATTGATTAAAAACTATGGGACCTCTTAAAGTTAGACTGAATGCATTACACTTTACATTACAGATATCCACAATACCCAGTAGGGTGCCAATTTGTTAATCCAGGGGGGAATAAAGCAGACTTTGAAGAACAATACACTCCTTGAGCACTCAGACCCCTTTAAAAAAGTTCACATTCTTCCTGTTGCCCCATTGCAGATCAACTGGGCCAATATCAGAGGATATAATCTCTCAATTGCAGCTGAACAAGCAGCATTTTTGTTCTAAAGATTTCTTTCTCTGCACACACCAGTTCATTTCTATGCAAAGCAACCCTGTATACCTTCTCAGGACATGGGCATAACAGCAAACTTTTCACACAAACTGCCTCTAGCCTAGTCCAAGCAAAGTTCTTGCTCATCCTCACAAGCCAAACATCAGTTCATAGTTCTTAAGGCATTTAGGTCTTTCAACTTTGACCAGAATTGTCCATCAATTTGTACTTAGAGCACTGCAAGACATCTCTTAGGCCAAGGTTTCAAATCCTTTGACGTTGCTCTTGAAAATGAGCTTCAAAAGGTCAAACCCACAAAGTCAGGTGTCTAGCAGCAATCCCACTCCTCTGTACCACTTTATTATTACAGTCAGGTATACTTTGGTGGTAGAAATCACCCAACTAGAGCAGCTTGTGGGATAATAGAGGTTTATTTTGTATTACAGGCTCGAGGGGGAAGCTCCATGATGGCAGGGAAAATTATGTCATGAGCACAGATTGGACATCACCCCCTGGCCAACATAAGGTGGACCATAGCAATAGGAGAGTGCCAAACACTGGCAAGAGGAAACTGACTATAACACCCAAGAGCCCACCCCAAACAATACACCATTTCTAGGATGCTTTAATTTCCAATTGCTATCAGCTGGGAGACTGGCATTAAGAATACCTAAATGTATGGGGGACACCTGAATCAAACCACCACAACCACTCACTTGTGCCCTACAAATAACCAACTAAATTCAATGATTCACCAAATTCAACTTTGTTACTATTATATTTTGGACTGTGTGTGCCCTATCTGAGTGAATAAACATATGGTAGCATCTGCCCCCAAAGTTAATGCAGCATCATATTTCATTAAAGTAATAGTTTTAATAAATTAGTTTTTCATACATCATCATTTCAGTGGTTTTACTCATTAGTAACTCCTCACAAGTATATTAAAATATTCATCTTAATGCTTTAAACACAAAAGGATTTACTATATAGAAAGAATCGAGTACAAAGGTGAGTAACACCTCTACAGACACTGTCACTATTCAATTGTTATTGTCAGTAATCTATATTCCCTTAAAGGGATGAGATAAAATACTCATATTTTTATTTTTCCTTGTTTTGAAAATTGAAAACTGTGTTTTTACTAAGAAGGCATATATACTGACAGGTTTCTGTGAACTGAAGACATTAAAGTTAATATTATGTTACTACAGGTAATAATTTTGAAAAGGAGGAGATAATTTCTTATATTTTTTATTATCAAAAAATAAATGAAGTTTATATTTTACTAAATTCAAATAAATATATATATGACGTATTCATATATATATACATATTTATATGTAATTATATATTCATATATTCACATATCTTTGTATTCATGATAGAAATTTGGATGACTTCAAACTTAACAATGATTAGATTTAGAATTTCAAACTTTAGCATACACTTTTACATTGTACTAGTTTTCAACATTGTTTAAGTATTACCTTAATATTGTTTTTAGAGTTGGAAATGAGTAAAAAAAACTCTCTCTCCATAAATACACACACACATATACAGAGACACACATAGACACAGACATACTTTAGGATGTGAATAATTTTAATTTGTTTTAAATTGTTACCAATGCATAATGATTCTTTGGTTGATGTAATAAAAATATCTGAACATATTAATCAGTTATACCATGAACATATTATTCACAGACATAATTGCATCTATTTCAAATGTAATATGTTATATTATTTTCAGAATTTGGCATGACTTTATAGTTCAATCCAGTCTAGTTTGTCATCATATTATGTTACAAAAATACCACACATATATCTTGTTTGGAAACTAGTTTGTATTTACCAAAGATTACTAAGTGTCTTCCTTTGGTGGAGGAAGAAATCATGGGACCACATGCTGGCATGAGCAAAGCACTTGGACTTAAGAACTAGAGAGAGATTTCTTTATTGTTTCTCAAAACTGAGTAATCTGTTCTCATCTCCTATAGCATCTGTTCCCAGAATTACTGTTTTCCATAATGACAACATAATACAGTTTTAGTTCAAATCACTCCCACCAGTAATCATTGATCAACAGATGTGCTGGCATATTTTGGTGTATAAGTTTAGAATATGTGAATAAAAGATAAGTGACTGGTATGTACTTTAAGAAGTGGGCATGGATAGGGCAAGTGAGTAAAAAATAAAAACAAAATATAAATGTAGATCTGATAGCACCTGACATGGAAATAGAAAGGATAATATCAGGATGTGATCACACTAGAGGGGCACATGTACAAGAAAAAGGCCAAGGGAGGATCAGAAAGAATGGGCTAATCCTACAGCAGAGGTCTGAGCAGTTGGTTTTAGCTTTTCTCCTGTTTAAAGTGTCCAACATGGAAAGCTCATTTGTGGTAGCCTGAGTAAATGAGTATAATACTGTTTAATTTTCCAGGGTAGGGAAACTGCTAGGAATAACTTCCATTTTCCCATTTTACCTACAACTACTGCCATCACCACCTCTCATGGCATTTTGAAAGGAGATGGTATGCATTGCTCCAGTGTTAGGAGATGTCTGTATAGTACTCAATATTTTGGCATAGTTTAATATACTTCTCAGATGGGATTGATTATCAATGGTTGCTGTATTTGCACAGATCAAAAGATCTTAGGAGAGGCTGGGGTCCATCCTTTCACTTGAAGTTTGTAAAAGAACATTTTATCTATTAAGCAGTCTCTACAGACATTGTGGTAATGGAAGGAGATGAAAGTAAGCCAGCTTCTACAGCAGATAAAAGGTAGAGTTGGACAGCAATATGCTGAAAACATTCTGTAATAAAGGAAGTGAATTCAATAATTTAAATAGCTGTAGCATGTAGTGGTTTGGGTGGTCTCCTATGCTTCACAAATTTCATCTTTCATATGCTAACACTTTAACTCCTCCATTTTTAACATTTTTACATTTAACATTCTTCTTGGAAGTTTGAGAGGTAATCTCCATTTCAATGAATAAGCAAATCCTACTTAATTTCATGTTCTCACACCATTATCATCCCAACCTTACCTTAGTTTTCTTTTTATGTGATAGGCCCTCTAATACATGGCTAAATCATTTCAGCCAAGAACAAATACAAGACTCATGTCATAATAGTCTGTATTTTTTTTTCTATCCTGAGTTCATGTCTAGTGTTTCTGATAGATGAAATTTCCAGTAATCCACCTTATTATGGGTTATTACAGTAAATTTAATTGACAAACATAATAAACAAGGCAATTGTAATATTTAAAATAGATTTTTACTTGACTATCCAATCACATAACTTCAAAATGTCTTAAAATTTTATAAAAATAATTACATTTATGGTTCTTGGAATATCATGGACTTTTCAAAAATGTATTGTTTATGCAGCAAAAAATAAATTGCAAAGTTACTATAGATTTGAACTATTAAAATATTTATACACTCATGAGCACTAAGAGATGTTTTATTTTTCTAGTATTCTGTATTTGCATTACACATTTATGAATAATAGTTCCAACATATACTATAAGTAAATCCATAGATTACACACTGGGTTCACCTATACATACATTGAAATAAAATCCTATTAATAATCTAATCGCTATTTTAAGATTCACCATTATGCATCTCAACACTCTTATAAAATATGTAAAGTTTACATATATATTTATTGCCTAAAGCTGAACATTTCTTCATAATGATAATGAAAAACTATTTTGTTAGTGAATATAACCAGGGTTATTTACTAATTATATTTTTATTTCCTATGTTAGACCTGAACTTTTTTTTTATTTTTTGGTTTTTTGAGGTAGGGTCCCACTCTAACTCAGGCTGACCTGAAATTCACTCTGTAGTCTCAGGCTGTCCTTGAACTCACAGCGATCCTCCTACCTCTGCCTCCCTAGTACTGGGATTGAAGGCATGCGCCACCATGCCCGGTTTAGGACCTGAACTTTTTAAGATCCTGGATGTTAATTATGAATATATTACTACTAGATTGAACACTATAGTATCTGGTTCATCTCCCATCTACCTATTTCAGTATGTTCCTTCTGCGAGAAGTAGCCACTTTGGGGAAATATCAAGAAAAATAAATTTGAACTCCCACATGGAACATGCAGGTCTGTTATTTTATTAGAGTGCAGTAGACTGCTGCAGATGTTTGTGGCCAGCTTCAAGGCTGGGATATGGAGTTGTTGAATTGAGACTCACAATAACCGCAGAGAAAATTTCTTACTTCATATGATTGGGATGTCCTCCAAGTACCACTTGAGCTGTTAATGTCTAGTATTCAGTGGGGTTAAGGGACACTCATCAAGTCTTTTGAAAATCTATTTTGGCTTTAGGGACTAATCACAACACACCGTTTAGCAACTATTTATCTGATGCAGGTATATGTATATCCACATGAAAGCCAGAAAATGGGAGTGGGGCAATGCACAGCATGATATTTATGAATCAAATTGGCTTTTAATTAATGGTCTTGAAGTTCATACACAATTTACCTGATGTTGCAATAATCACCATTCTTTGTGATACCCTGTTATATTTTGTGATTTTTTTTAAAGCCTGATTACAAGGCACTGTATTTGCTTATAGGTGCTGAAAGACTTGAGTTATTAGTGAACCAGGGAAAGTAATCAACTTACTAGTTCCAAAGCAGTTGTCCCTAGAACGACTGATTTTTTAAACATTTTGATAATAGAAAGTATGAATAAATGTTGCATAGCAAGTAAGCTAACTACTATTTAATGAGAAAATATTTACATTAAGCAGATGAATAAGATAAATAAGATTAATAAATAATACACCACCAATCATTGCAAGCCTTCACTTGTTTCCTGATTCTTATGGCAATTATTAAAGCATAAGTTGCAATGTCCGTGAACCCCATTGAGGCATGCCCACACATGTACAGACTCTGCACTAACCATTTCCACCCTCCCTTCTATCCTTGAGCAGATTCAATTTACATTTCACTATAGATTTTTCTTATGTAACATAACAGAATTACTGAAAATATATGTGGTCTATGATTTAATATTTCATATCATAACTTTAGCTTTTCCTTCCATTTAATCAATAAAAAATATGAAGAAATATGATTAATATGCAATTACTTGGGCAATATTTTTTTTAATTTTTTTGTTTATTTATTTGAGAGTGACAGAGAGAAGGACGCAGAGAGAGAGAAAGAATGGGCATGCCAGAGCTTTCAGCCTCTGTAAACGAACTCCAGATGTGTGCGCCCCCTTGTGCATCTGGCTAACGTGGGTCCTGGGGAATTGAGCCTCGAATCGGGGTCCTTAGGCTTCACAGGCAAGCTCTTAACCACTAAGCAATCTCTCCAGCCCTACCTGGACAATATTTAACATACAAAATGAGGACATCAAATATTAATATGCCTAATTTTATTCAAAGAATATTATTGGAGTATTGCACTTAAGAAATTTGTCCAGCTCTAATGTGAATCAGTACACTAGGCAGAAATAAGTTGGAGCACACACTTTCAGGATGGCCTAAGTCACAGGGGTGCAGAACATAATCAGGTGAGTGATTATTATTATTATTATTTTTTTTGTGAGGGTGAGACCTCAGCAGAGATCCACCTTCGTCCGTTACGTATTTGCTGTACAGGAAATTTGTTTATTTTAATTAATTAACTTTTTTTCATTTTTATTTATTTTTTATTTTTTTTACAGTCAGTTTGGTACCATTATTAGGCTCATCCATGACCTACCCCCTCCTGTTGGCCCCTCCTTGTTGAGGTATACGGGTCATGCATTGTGGAGTTGGCCCACAGTTATGGGTAAGCTAAATGTCTCTGCATATCATGACCCAACATGTGGCTCTGACATTCTTTCCACCCCCTCTTCCGCAAAATTTCCCTGAGCCATGTTGGGTCTGCTTCAGTGATGAGGTGTTGGGGGGCTCTGAGGCTCTGAGTGATTATTAAGGTGAATGAAGATAAGACTTCTGTTCCTGACTCTTCAAAGAAGGATATGGAAAAGTACACAGATTTTATGATGCTCATTTACAAAACAAAAAACAACCAAATGAGAATTTCCTCTGCAAAATAATGAGAATAATTCATGAAATCACCTGCTAGATTTTCCAATGAATCACTTCATATAGATTTGAAGTCAATATGTGGAAAATTTGTAAAAGATGGTGGTTATTTCAAGTAACTCTGCATGCGTAGGTGGGAAAGCATCAAGCAGCTGGCTACTTCTTTATGTTGCCTGAAAAACACGTTTGAAATATTCAGAGCAGGTACATTGATATGCAAATTAAAGGCTGACTTTTGAATAAGAGAAAAAATAATTGTTTGAATGTATATGTGAAATTTAAGGAAGGATGGAAATGTATATAATCACAGCAAATGAAAATTCCTGTGTATATTATAATATATATATATATATATATACATACATACACACACACATACATATATATGCCATCATGTTAGGAAACATAAAATATTCTATTTGAGTTTTCGTAAACAGATATATCTGGTTCTATGTGTATGTATCATGTATTGCCAGCAATTTCATCTGCGTGTGAATGTGATTAGATTTATGAGATCTTTCCTTCTATTTAGGATGTCCAAGTTTCTGGGAAAGGGTTTTATATGGTATGTGAATAATTATGGACTTTTCAGGCTCTCATGGTTATGGCTCACATGTGCCTTGTTGAAGCCCAGCTGGCCTTTGTGGGGAGGCCAGTCTCCTTTGTTCAGTGTGGAATGTAGCTTTCAAGATGTTCCCCTGTCACACTGTCAGGCTCCCTGCTTCTCTCAGTCTCGATAACTTACATACACACACACACACACACACACACACACACACACACACACACACACACACACCAATGATCCACAAATTAAAAGACCTAAGCAGTATCACTTCTGTACTCCCATTGGTACCCTGGTTCAGTTTCTTGTATCCCCCTACCCCGGGCATGTCTATCCATTTTCACTTCCACACATTCTAACTAGTATTGGAAAAATGCCTTTCTCTATCCAGTGGGTCCAGGTCCTCCTACTCATAACAGTAGTCTCCCATAACCATATTGTCTCATGAAAGCATACATGACTGTACTTATTTATACTTTAAAAACTTGGATCACATAATTGATCATTTTATTTGTTATGAAGAAGAGATAGCTTCCTACCCTACTTGCCCCGCTCAGGGTTTCAAAGGTCCAGTTCATTGCATCTTTATACCATTTGAAGCAAATATTTAGGATCTTGTCCATTATGAGATTCCTGCACCTGACTTTGTCTTAGCAACATAACTTATGAATAACAAACTCAAAACACAGAACATTTCCAATGACGTCACAAAAAGAAAGTTCTTTGACTCATGATCACAGTGAAAATGAAGTCCACATTTTTATTTCAGTCACTTAATATTTCACATTGGAGATGATATTCCACCATGTTTGCATAATTCATATGTAATTTATATTATCAGCTGGACCATCAATATGACATTGTAATCCTATTAGATATTTCATATTATCTTCTGAATAAATCTTAGAGTAGTTGTTCTACTCATTTACTTGAAGTCAAAATAGTCTTAGCAGGATCTCTCATCTCTGAAATTACCTTCCTTTCCATTTTATTCATGGCTGACTGTGTGTACTTTACCCTTGATCTATCCTCCTCACCTGTCCTGTCTCCTCTCTCCCTTCAGGCCTTTTCCAGAAAAGGAAAACATGAATCATCTGCTAATTTAAATGCTAATTTAAATGATAAGTGTATTTTCCACTCTAAAACATGAAACAGCCATGTGCTGGTGAGGTGGAGCATCCTTCCTCCAATGTCAATTTACATGTCACCCTGCTTTATCTTCCAACTCTTCTGATATCAGTGTCTCTACCTTGATCACTTTCACTTCATATTACACTGCCTTCTCTTCCAACTCTTCTGATATCACTGTCTCTACCTTGATCACTTTCACTTCATGTTTCAGTCCCTAACTTCTAAGCTCCCCATGGGATCTCCTCTTGGTAAATGGAATGTTGTTTTCTTAGTCTTCATCTTTCTGAACATTCCCTGACCAATGAGTCTATTAGCCACAACTTGACTAACAAAGTTCCCCTTCCCTGGTTTTCTGTATCATTTTTCCAGCTCTATTCACAGCAAGTGCATGTCTATATCCACAATGAAGCCCTCCAAGACCACATTATTATGCAAACAATTATTTTGCTTCTACACATCCTCTTCTATCAATTTCAGACTTCCATCCTCTCATTTTAGGCTTGGTAAATCTTTGCACTGTTGGAAAATTTCATAGTTCCAGCTCTATAGTTAGGAGGCTCTTGGTTACTTCCCATCCTTTTATTCTACTAAAAAAATATATATATATACATATCAGCATAATCATTGTTTTTACTATAATTTGTATGCTTTCTGTTCTCTCCAGTGATGGGAACTCTATGGGAGCAATGTCAAGTCCCTTACAGGTGGTACTAACCATAGAATCACACTCACCTTGGATAATGTCCTATTTCCCACTCTCAGTTACATCCTAGACAAAGTGTTTAATCTAAGGATTTACTTTATCTGTGTAATGACTACAAGGAAGTATGGAAAAGACTTGAGATATAATATATGACACAAGAAATGGCATTGCTAATTGTCATAGGATGTAAGATAAAATAAGTGACTAAGACTGTGAATCTCTGATGACATGGGTACAGGCACAGGACATATGGTGAGAACATTTCTATCCAGGGGAAATGTATATAAATAAACATTATTTTTGGTTTGAAAAGTATGTACTTCATCTTTCATTCTTCCTTTTGTCATCCTCATAAGAAATTGCAATCTTTTCACACAATGTAGTAAAATAGAATTTACATATGCCTCTCATTTATTTCTTCTTATTAAATTTTATAATAATGCTAATTTAACATGATATTTGTCTCACATAATTTTTTTTGTCAGAGCATAGCCCAATATAGAGTAGCTACATTTTAAATTGAACAAGTTTAACATTATGTTTCAGTTATTTCAACTTTTTTCCTTCTTAAACAACAAAAAATAGTAGATATGATTTGAAAATAAAATGTTCCCTCCCCTATTTGGGATGCACAGCTCTGAATTTAGGAAAGGCTAACCTGTGGAATTTTCTTTTCCAGAACTGCTTTTAGGAGCAGAGCCTTGAGAGGTGTGAGTGCTCACTGCTGGTACACCCAGCACAGGATAGGGCAAAGTATGCCTAGTAGCACAAGAGGAAAAAGGAAACTAAAGAGTAGTACAAGGCAATAGTAAATCTTCTGTCACCACTGCTCTGATGTTTCTGTGGATGTGGCTTCCTCCTGCATATAGGTACTTATTGACACTTTTGTTGAACAGCAAAAGACTAGTAATACGTGAGCAAAGAGTATGAACTTTCAACTTTGTATAATCCTTAAATATTTTGAAAAGAAGGGGTTCAAGAGTATGACATGCTGGACTCTGCTGATCCAGAATGCATGTAAACTCTGATCACAAGATCAGTTACATTAAGCCAACCTGTTGCTTTTACCAAACCTGTGGCCCCATAACTACTGACCTCATTGTTTTCAACATTATAATCAGCACTTCTCATGTTTGTTCTGAGTTGAGAGTCTGACTAGGCCTCTGAGGAAAGGCACATATGCTAAGACATGTCAACATCTCTAAACTTTGTCAATGTTGGTCACCTGTGCTGTTCAGGCCAAAGGTGCACCAAAGAAGAGGAAACCTAGTGACATTGCTTTAAGCTGGTGGATTACACAATTTCAAGATTCACTTTATTTAGGGCAAGTTGCATGTATAGAATTTAGCATGTCATGGTAAAAATTTCAAAAAAAGTTATTTGTAAGATCTATAAACATTCTTATAGTTCTTTTCCACAGTTCTTTTCCATGTTTCATCCTCATAATCAATTAGCATAATTTGTCCTTATTCTTTATGCCCATAGTTTCCCATAGGCCCCTGTGTCTGAACACTAGGTCCCTAGCTGGTGACCTGTGTGGGAAGATTGTGAAACCTTTGGGAGGTGGGGCTTCGGTGGGGGGTGCGGTCATTGACTGGGTGGACTTGAGGTTTTATAGCCTTCCCCACTTCCTATTAGTTCTCTAACGCGCTACAATGTGTCCAGCTCTGCTTCTTCTTGCTGCCACAGTATCTTTCTCACCAAGATGACACTTTGCCTGGAAACCATAAGCTCAAAATAAATTCTTTCCTTCTCTAAGTAGTTCCTGGCCAGGTTTTTGCTTGCAGCAATGAGAAAATAACTGCTTCAGTGGCAATATATAGAGAAAAATGACAGAGATATAATTTTATAGATTAGATACAAAGATGATAGATAGATACTGATGCATACACAGATAGAGTACTAGAAATGGTCACATCCAAGATAGTACAATTCCTCGTTTGTGGTGCCAAAGAATTAGAGTAAGTTTTTGCTCTCGCATCTCATCCTCTAGCTTCATCTCATCACTTAAGATTTATGAGACCCTCAAAAAAACAAACAAACCAATAAAAAAAAGAGAGAGATTTGTGAGATGCCCAGGTAAAACTTCATCAGTCTAGTTAAATTACAAAAGGACAATAAGGGTTTGTCACCCCAATGAAATTGTAGAAAACACAAAACTGAAGGTTAAACATTATACTTTACCTCATTTTTTTCACCCTTGAGATGGGAAACAGAAGCACTTGCAAACACAAAGCCACGTGTGCTTTTTTTTTATTTTTATTTTTTTTTATTAGTCAGTTCTGTATTCAGCAAATACAGTCAGTTTGGTACCATTATTAGGCTCATCCGTGACCTACCCCCTCCCCTTGGCCCCTCCTTGTTGAGGTATAGGGGTCATGCATTGTGGAGTTAGCCCACAGTTATGGGTAAGCTAAATGTCTCTGCATATCATGACCCAACATGTGACTCTGACATTCTTTCCACCCTCTCTTCCGCAAAATTTTCCTGAGCCATGTTGGGTTCATTTTTGGTCTACTTCAGTGATGAGGTGTTGGGGGCCTCTGAGGCTCTGGCTCTCTGATTTGGTAGAAGTTGATTTTTCTCTGTGCTGATCTCCTTCCCCCTTGTGCTGGTATCCGGTTCACCAAGGAAACAGCCCCCTTGCTTGTTTCTCCAATTTTTCTTAGTTTCAGCCGGGGCCCTTTTGAGGTATGATGGGATGGCTGTCTCCTTAGGATCTACATCTATCTGAAAAAGAGAAGCAGATTCTCCAACGGACAGTAAGTTAGCACCAGGACAAATGAGATAACCCTTATTTTTTTTTTTAATAGAGAATTTAATACGTGTAGGCCCTCTTGTAGCCCACAATTAATGGTAGCTTGATATTGGAGAGTGGGTTTACATTTGGATCTGGTTCTGACTTGTTTCCCAGCTCCAGCTATGGGGCCCATACCAGTGAGGGGATCAGTTAGCCAAATTGAGAGCAGTTGGTTCCCCACCATGGCTGTGTGGCACCACTGCACTTGTGTGGGCATCACAACAAGTTATTTGTTGCTAAGTAGGTTAGACCATGCGTTGCTTCGATAGATATTGGTCAATTTCCCCCAGTCGCCCATGTAGCACCTTCTGGCACTAGATGCGCTGACTGTCTGGGAACTGACTCTCTTCCAACTTCCAGCCATGCCATTCTAATTTGCATGTCAATCACATAAGGTATCTTCAGCAGTAGGGTCTTACCACTAGCCTTTGGGGGGTCATCAAGTACTCTGACAGAAATCTGTCTGTATTTTAGGAAACCTTGTAGGTCTCTCTGATCAAAAGCTCATTGTGGATGATAGCCCCATGCTGGATCTGGGAGTTACAGGTCAGTGCCCATTAAGAAAATGAGGAAAAAGATAACTAATATACAAGAGTTAGAGATAAGAGAGAGAGAGACAGGGAGAGGGGAAGTGAGGGAGGGAAGATGTAGGAGATTAAGGTTAGTTTTAATCTTACCCTCTCCAGTGCCTTGTGGTTCAGGTGTTCCCTGTAAGGGCCTGGTGAAGGATCAGCCATTTGGTCTGTCTTTTAGTAAGTAGAAGATTATGGTACCATTGCCGTTTGGGTCTAGATTTGTGTTTCCCACCCCTTTGATGCCCTCCCCTCCCTCCCCTTCCATCCTAGTGTCTAGTCTAGGAGATGCTTGCTGGGTATGTAAGGTATCTTCGGTAGGTTCAGGTTAGGTGCTGTAGATGAGTGAGACTATGTGGCGATTTTTTTTTCTGTGATTGGGTAAGTTCACTGAGAATGATCTGTTCCAGGTTCAACCATTTTTCCTCAAATTTCATTGTGTCATTTTTTCTTACTGCTGTACAGAATCCCATTGTGTAGATATACCACATCTTAGTTATCCATTCTTCTAGTGATGGACATCTGGGTTGATTCCAGCTCTTAGCTATTACAAATTGAGCTGTGATAAACATGGTTGAGCAAATCTCTTTAGTCTGTTGTTTGAAGGTTTTAGGGTAGATGCCCAGTAAGGGAATAACTGGGTCTGTTGGTATCCCTATACTCAGCTTTTTCAGAAGTCTGCATATTGCTTTCCAAAGTGGTTGTACCATCCTACATTCCCACCAACAGTGGATGAGTGTTCCTACTTCTCCACATCCTCGCCAGCATTTATTTTTATTTGATTTTTTGATGTTTGCTATCCTTATTGGGGTAAGGTGGAATCTCATAGTTGTTTTAATTTGCATTTCTCTGATGATTAGGGATGATGAACATTTTCTTAAGTGTGTGTTTGCCATTTGTATTTCTTCCTCTGTGAACTGCCTGTGCAGCTCTTTGTCCCATTTTGTGAGTGGGGTGTTTGACTTCTTACTGTTTAGATTTTTGAGTTCTTTGTAGATTCTAGAGATTAGGCCTCTATCAGTTGGATAACCCACAAATATTTTCTCCCATTCTGTGGGTAATCTACTGGCGTTGCTTATTGTTTGCTTGTCTGTAAAGAAACTCTTCAGCTTCATGTGATCCCATTGGTTGAGTGATGGTTTAAGTTCATGAGCTACTGGGGTTTTGTTCAGGAAGTCTTTTTCCATTCCTATATCATGGAAAGTACTTCCTAAATTTTCTTTCAGTAGTATTCGAGTTTCTGGTCTTATATTGAGATCTTTGATCCATTTGGACTTGAGTGTAGTGCATGGTGAAATGTGTGGGTCAAGTTTCAGTTTCCTGCATATGGTTATTCAGTCCATCACCATTTGTTGAAGATGCTGTCTTTTTTCCAGCCTATATTGTTTGGGCCTTTATCGAATATCAAGTACTATAGTTGCTTGACCCAAAGTCCGGGTCCTCAAGTCTATTCCATTGATCTATACTCCTGTTTTTATGCCAGTACCATGCTGTTTTTATTACTATGGCTTTGTAATATAGCTTTAGATCAGGTATGGTGATGCCTCCAGAGGTATTTCTTTTGCTGAGGATGTGTTTGGAAATGCGAGGCCTTCTGCCTTTCCATATGAAATTTGAGATCATGTTTTCTATCTCTGTGAAGAACAAGGTAGGGAATTTAATTGGAATTGCATTAAATCTGTAAATTGCCTTTGGTAGGATTGTCACAATGTTAATTCTGCCTATCCAGGAACATGGGAGTTCTTTCCATTTTCTCAAGTCCGCCTCAATTTCTTTTTTGAGTGTTTTTATGTTTTCATTGTATAGATCTTTCACTTCCTTGGTTAACGTTATTCCAAGGTATTTTATTTTATTTTTTTGCCAGGATCTTAGCAATTACCTTTTTGTTGCTGGGACAACTCACACAATCACAAGCAGCACATGGAAGGAAAGTGTTTATATTTGTCTTTGAATTTCAAAGGGAGATTTCATCACAGTAAAGAAAATATCACATGAGAGCAGGAATCTGACTATATTGTGTAATGTCAGTTGGGTGAAATCAGCAAGAGTGAGCTAGCTGGCGCTAGCAAAGGAAGATGGATTATAAAATCCCAAAGTCTGCCCCCAGTGACATATCTCCTATAGCAAGTCTCCACAGCCCCATTGTTCCATCTAGGAATTTTTCATAATGCTTAATTACAAAAGCTTGAGTTTATGTGATTAATTTCACATTTAAACTACTGCATTTGTCCTCCTTAAAAAAGGAAAAGTTGGCATTGCAGACTTTCTTTAGAGTGGCTGGCTATACCCTAAAACATACAGGGAAACAGATTTGAATGGAACACTGGCAGAATCTGAAAGTATTTCAGTTGTAATACTTAAAACAGATTGTGCCAGGGCTTAGGACATCTAATGAGTATGAAAATATTTGCTTATCAAAAACTTAACTTGTGTTTGAATTAATGATAAAGAATGATATGCTTATACAATAAAAGTTGCACCTCATTTAAAGATTCGAGTTGTAAGCATTACAATTTCTGGAGAGAAGTTATGGGGAGTGTGAGCAAGAATGTGATTTTGTGGTAGGGAGTGTGAGCAGGAATGTGACTTTGTGGTGTGTCTGTGTGTGCACGTGTGTGTGTGTGTGTGTGTGTGTGTGTGTGTGTACAATGAAGATGCTTATCTCAAGTCATAATCTATGAAAACAAGAGAGTATGAATTCCTTTGGGATATTTTAAATATATTGTAAAAAAAATACACAACAGTACTTATAAAGAGTAGAGAATAAGCTCATGAAAATATTTCTTACAAAAGCATATTTTTCCAAAGTTAATTTAGATAACAATGTAAGTTCAAATGAATCCCAAAGTGTAGATGGTACCTATATTCTTTAAAGAATGATGCATTATCTTCTCACTCTCCTTGCTGTCATGAAATTGAATATTATGCTTAGCACTTTCTTGAAATAACTATTGTGGAAAAGAAGTATTATTTTGGGCCTGCTGTGACTGTTTAAAAAATTTGAATATAAACTATACTTAACAAAATATTTCCCTCCAGAAAATTCATGACATGCCTATAATCCCCACACCGGGTTTTCATCAGAAGCCTTTTGAAAATATAGACATGCAACATTTTTTGGTAAGCTTCTGGGGTATTCCAAATGTAGCACTTTGAAAGTACTTACTACAGCCATGTAGTGACAGAATGACAAATGCATGTCCTAGCCATTGTAGTGTAAAGATGACTGACTTAATGAGCTGTGTCCAACTTGTCACACAAATATCTTGGTCTGTATGTCTATAGATAAAGCAATTCCTTGACAACATAAGGTAAGGGAGAGAAGACAGAATAAACTGTGGTTACCTGTGTATGCGTCTCCTGATGGATTTAGGCTATGTGGCTCCCCTTTTGTTCCAGTGCTGCTTTATCCACTGGCAATGCTCACTTTCAGTCATCCAAGCTCTGTCACTGCTCTGGCAGTTGCATTCTCTACAAGTCTAAGTCCATAATGCAAATAACCAAACTTTAAGTCAAAGTCCATAATACAAATATCTAAACTTTAAGTTAATGCAGCACCTTAAAAAGGAGATCACAGAAAACAATTTCAATGAAAATTTTAAAAGGATCATTCTGTTTTTATAAGATTTTATTTAGCTTAACACATAGTGTTACATTAATAACTTATTGATAACCTCATAAGCATATCACAAGCTCAGTTTATCAAGTAAAGAATTCCTTAGTTAGAAAGAAATGTTACCACAAAGATGAACAGAATATGCACCTAAAGATATTTTAGATTAATTTTCTCATATAAAAGGTATTTTGATTGTTTATACAGCTTGGAATTTGTTTGTAGTGTACTCTATTAGTAAGCTACACAATGTTTAATGGTACTTAAAACTTATTTTACTTGGGGCATGCTTAAAATGGTGAAGTATGGCCTTAACACAAAAGCAGCATCCTTTAAACTACGCAACAGCTGAGGAGTTTTCTTGCAAGCTGCATTTTTTCCCACCAATCTACCAGTCAGCTTTCCAATTCGGTATCTTGTACAGGGATAGATTATATTGCAAAATTAAATTCTCACAAGAACCCCAATGCTAGAAAAGATTAACAAAATATTTACCAAATTCTTATTCTCTTCTTCCCATTCCTCAGAACTCTATATTATGATTGTGGTTATAAGGTTCAAACTGTAAAACATCAGACAATAATATAACATAACTATCATGCAGGAGAAATAAATGGCAGATGAATTGGGTATCATATAACTTGATGAAGTTATCAAGTGGTTCCTTTGGGAAAATTAGAAAAAGTAAAAGAAAAACAAAAGAGGAAGACAATGCCCAGAGGACCACTATAGACCTTTCTGTCAGTACTATAGCATGCCTGCAGAATGCAGCGTTTATCAATGTTAACACTTGAGACAAAATATTGTCTGCCATAAGGACCTATTCTGTGGCTGGAGGTTAAATTCAGTAGTGTTCCTGACTTCCATGCTGTACATTCCAGCTGTGTTCCATTATGCATGAATGACAGTGTCTCATATTGGAAAAAGTCCCTTTGCAGGCAGTGTTGGGCCTAGTTGGGAACTTCTGGAAAGTTAAATGATAGAGAACAAAAGTGTAATTTTGATTCTCACCACTTACAAAGAAGTGACATTTATTTTATAAATGAATGTCTTAACTTAAGTGTGAAGATGTATAGAACTCTGGACTTGATAATCTAGCATTGCCACATCTAGTTGATGTCAGTACTTTTGTGTCCTGAAACTTATCTATGAAATGTTACCTTTCAAATTTTGCATTAAAGGTCAAGGAAGGACTTGAAAGTAAGTAGAGGAGTGACTCATTCATTTATCCATTCATTGCATTAGGTAGAATGAATGGATAGAAATCCATTCATAGTGAAAGTAAAGACCTTATCTTCTGCCTTTTTCCCTGTCCTGATTTTTAAACCTAATAAAATACTAGAAAGGCAGTACAGAATATTTAATAGTTTCCAAATAAAAAGCAATAAGAAAAAATAAGAAGTTTTATAATTTTAATTTATGAATCATACTCAAACACATACATGAGAAAATGTGCTAAGTAATAATTTTGATAATATATAAGTCAACTAAAATGATCTATGAGGTGAAGATTAGGTACAACTACTATTATTTGAAATATTTGAAGAGATAATATGAATTAATATAGAATGTTAGGATTAGGTAACATATAATGGTGCTCTCATTTTCAGTGTAAGTAAATTCTTTCTGATATTTCACTAATATCTAGTTTAAGCTAAATAAAGCTAATGTTTGTAACCTGTTACTACCCAAATTATATTTACATTCCTAGACATTGCTGTAGTGTTTGACTATTGTTCATATGAAAGTATGACAGGGATGGAGGGATATAGTACAGGTGAAGGCATTTTCCTGCAAAACCAAAGTACTCAAGTTCAATTCCCTAGGGCCCATGTAAGCCAGATGAATAAAATGCTGCATGTGTCTGGAGTTTGTCTGTAGCAGCTGGAGATCACAGCGTACCCATTCTCTGTTGTCTTTGTCTCTTTTTTCTCATTATGCTTCTCTTTTTCTCTGTCTCAAATAAAATAAAATAAAATTTTAAGTAGTGTAAAAAAGAATTTAAAAAACTAACAACTTAAGGAACTACCAATGACATTACATAGAAACATCACCTGACCATGAACTCTGCTCAGATCACAAGCTCCAAGATGAATATGTGGCCAACTGAACTCCTTTCTATCACTGGGAGATGGCCGCCACCAAGCTTATCTTTCTAAATTGCAAAATAATGTCTTCTGTTGTGTATTAAAGGTCCCTACACATGCTTCTCTTGTCTGTGGGAAGCAGCCTACAGCTCCTAGGGAAACATAACACTCCTTGATTGATAGACTTCTGCTACTTTGAAGCAAACAGCTGGTTGTCAAAACCTCCCCATGCTTTGAATCTCAGACTTTTGTAACTAGGGCAAATAAATTCTGCCATTAACAGGTCATGTCATTAGGGCAGGCACATTTCAAATTGTCTTTATATCTTAAATATAAACACACAGGTGACATAAACTACTCAACCAGGTATTATCTTCCTAACAGTCTTGTGGATTATGTTAGGACATGCACTCAAGTGGGAGGGAAACTGTGGGCAAATTTGGGATTCTGTTTTTACCACCTTTCTCTTTTTCTGTGATTTTAATATGGTTCTTTATAAAACACTAGAGTATGTTAATAATAGCCGTGGAATCTAGTAAACAATTTTGGGTTATTCACTATCTTTGTTGTCACTAATTTCTTTTGTGAGGTACAATCTTGGTGATCGTAAGCCTTGGTCTGGCTTTATTACATCTGTGATTCTATTGCCTAACACCAGAATATACAAAAAAATGATACTTTATAAATATGTATCAATGGAGAAAGGGAAACAAACCCTAGACAAAATTATTGTATATGAAGCTTCTAATAGTTTCCATAAAAGTCTTCTCTCTTTAGATTATATATATATTCACCTTCCAGCTCATTGAAATGTCACAAATAACCACACTGGTTATTCTTCATGCATCATCATCATCTTTGTTAATTTATTATACTCCTTCTTCTTATACATTTATTTGTTTAGTGTTCATCTACCACAGGAATATAAGATGCAACTCTCATAAATTTTATGGTTCTTTTATGGACATCTCAAGGTCTAACCTAACATCAATACTCAAAGAATGAGGGTGGCCTGGGAAAACTATTTTAACAGGCTTGAATAAAAATTTCATGATCCGCCAGGCATGGCGGCTCACGCCTTTAATCCAAGCACTTGGGAGGCAGAGGTAGGAGTATTGCCATGAGTTCGAGGCCACCCTGAGACGATATAGTTATTTCCAGGTCATGCTGAGCTAGAACAAGACCCTACCTCAAAAAAAACAAAAAACAAAAAAAATCATGACCCAAAGGTATGCCAAACACTTTAAATTTCTCATGATATGCATTGCAGAACTTTCCTTTTTTTTCCTTGGACAATTATATGAACCTCAACAAAACTATAGTGTACAATTTTTACTCTAAATTATCTAAGACTTTGCTATCCCAGGATCAGAAATGTTTCATTCATTAACAAAATTAAGATAACATTGGATAGAATTAGGATATTAAAAATATATTTAAAAGCCGGGCATAGTGGTAAAAGCCAGGCATCATGGTGGTGCAAGCCTTTAATCTCAGCACTTAGGAGGCAGAGATAGTTGGATCACCATGAGTCCGAGGCCACCCTGGGGCTATATATTGAATTTTAGGTCAGCCTGGGCTAGACTGAGGCCCTACCTCAAATATGTGTGTGTGTGTGTGTGTGTGTGTGTGTGTGTGTGTGTGTGTATGTATTCCCAAAAGTGAGAAAAGGAATAACTAAATAGTTATATCATAAATCCCATTTAACAACGATTCTGATTCTGTGATGCAAAGTTATTTCTGTAGCAGATACTTGGGTGTCATCATTATTCACAAAGTGAAAATTTGTACTATGTCAGTTTCTTATGGTTTTGTCTTGTTCTTCACCATTGCTTACTCAGCACCACTCAATGCTCTCCGTACTTAAAATCCAAACTGAAAACAATATGACATGTATCATTGTTTGTGAAGTACTTTATTCTTTCTAGAGCTTCCTGTGTCATCCCCAATTATAACTCCAAGGATCCTCTCTGGTTGCTATTGTCAAATGGTAAGTGACAGTTTGTAGTACTTTGCAGTTTGTCAAAGTGTCTAAGGAAACTACTTATTCAGCATAAATTTTAGCTGTTGAGGGAACTTTTTCTTTTAAATATGCCACAATGTAGTTTCAGATTTCTTTTTATTTTTTAAAATATGTTTTATTTATTTATTTGTGAGAAAAAGGCAGAGAGAGGGAGAGAGAGAAAGAGGGACAGAGAGAGAGAGAGAGGTTGTGCGTGTGCCAGTTCCTCTAGCCACTGCAAATGAACTCCAGATGCAATCACCCTATTGTGCATCTGGCTTACATGAGCCCTGGAGAATAGAACCGAGATCCTTTGGCTTTGTAGGCAAAACACCTTAACCACTAAGCCATCTCTCCAGCTCAGTTTCAGACTTTTTAAATGAAGTTATTCAAGTAGTCTGCAAGCTGAATAAACCTTTGCTTTATTTTCTTTTAAATTCTAAAAGGTGAGTTATCTCAATACTTCTTTGTAAACAACATTAACAGCTGCAGATGCCTGGCACTTGAGGTGGACTGATGAATCTGTGACAATGTTCAAAAGTTCTCATTTGTTATTTACCAGCAGTTATCATCTACTACTTAACCTGACAACACTTTCCCATTTAGCCTAACAACTGATTACTACTCTATATCTGACCAGTTTGTAGTATAAAATATTAAATTTTCAAACTATCTTGGAAATGTAAGTTATGTACAGAATTAGGGTTTTCCTGTATTGTGAAAACTGACAGGAATATCCTTCACCTTTTGAATTAACCTTACATTTTTACATTACTGTCTAGCAAAAGGTCAACATTTTTCCTCTATGTCTATCATTTGCTTATGATGGGGTACCATCACTTAGACTCCATTTTCTTATTCAATATTATCATTTGCTGTTGTCTTTGGATCTTTATTTTTATACTTTCTTTACAGTTCCTCTGATGTTCTGACATTAATTTCTTCACATCCACCTTCTCTAGCAGCCTTTGAAAGTCCTTATGCTTTTGCACTAATATAAATTTATGCATCTAGACAAAAAAATAGGCCTCAATACATGACAAGAAAACGTTTACCAATTCAGTGGAGAATACATTAGACTCTGCACCTACCTTTGAATGTACTTTAGCCTTTATTAAAAATTCTATGTCTGTTCTGAATCACCAGGGTGAGGAGCTCTTTAAGAGCATTGCTGTATGGAGATAAAGCATGGATCTTTGCTTGTCTACTATAACTGCACTATGAAAAATGTAGAAGAAGAGTGAAAATTAGGTGCCTGAGTATACAAGAGTAGGTGTTTCTGATGCTGCTGCTCTGTTTAGATAACCATGGGTGGATCAGCCAATGTAGTGGTGGTACCTTGAGATACTTGAACACCAGGTGTTATGCAACAAAGATCTGTGACTTCAACTGTCAGAAAATACTTCTCAAATCCACAAAAATAGCAAAAGTTTCAATCTTTTAGTTTATATCACTAAAGAACACACATAAGAGAATTTAACATTAAATTTAAGTATATGCAATGAAAATATTTAACAGCCACAAAATATTTGCTATAAATAAGACAAATTATGCTTAACAGTTGCCTAACATTTCTATCTACATATCATCAAAATGTAAGAAAAAAGATGCCTGACTCCTAGTATATTACAATGGCTGGAATAACTGCTATTTGACAGAAAACTAGGTTTGTTGTGAGTCATAAAATGATTAACACACTAGAAATCTTACTTTTGAAGTTTCTGGTGAGAGAAAGTTGGATTGTTGACCAAAACTTCTTTGTCACTTCCCATGGGAAAAGCCATTCTTCTGAAGGACAGTGCTGGGTAGTTTGGCATATGCTGATGTTTCATTATAGTCCTTTCAATAGCAGAATCATTTCCAGGCCACCAGACACAGTAAATAATTCCTGAATGTGCTACATGTGGTGTGGCCAAGATGACAGGGCTGCCATCTGGAAGAATAACAAAATTTCCTCAAAACAGACATCATTTATGGAAGGATAACTCAGGCAGATCATGTTTCCGGGGCTTGATTTCTTTTGACATTTCCTCAGTGGACTTTGTAGTAACAGCAGAGGAAAATTGATGGCAACAGATGCCATCACCTTGCAGGCCTGCTTGAGCCACACCCTGCAGCTTTCTTTGTATTTACAGGTTAGAAACCATGCAGTGTCCACACATGGTTAAGTAGGCATTGTACTCACCTTTGTGTCTAATACATAGCAGTTACATGAGTGTTTGGCATGGGAAAAGATGACTTCACCCATAATTGGGACACCATGGATGACACTGAAGATAATGGAAGCACTTTGGAAACTAAGAAAGTTCATTTTAGCTGGGATCACCAAGCCTGTGAGGAGCAGCTTTACATCATCTCCCTATCAGAAGGGTAGTTTTATTTTAAAACTAACGTACTTCTCCTTTTGGAAACTCCAACTTAATTTTCTGTTCCCTCATTGGTTTTTCTTTCATGATTTTACTTAATGAATTAATAATCCAGTGGTTTCCAACATTATATAATGTTAACAGATTTTTTTTTTCCCTTTCTTATTAAACCAACATAGAAACAGTAGGTATAAAACGTAGGAAGGAGCCCAGGATCAATTCAGGAATGAGAGTTGTGGTTCTCTGGCAGTTTAGTTTAGTCCCTGGTTCCTATCCTTCTTGAATTATTTCCACATTATTCTTGGGCTCTCAGGATCCTTTTCATAAAACTTCTGTGTAAGTGTGATACATAGGGAGTTACTTTATTAGCAGTGCAAAAGAACTTTACAAATTTTAGCTCATCAGATAAGTTTCAGAGATGGTACATGGGGGCTGTAGAAATAGTTTAGTGGTCAAGTGCTCTTAATGTGCAAAATTGAGGGCTTGAGTGGACCTGAAATTACCCACTTTGTAATCAGGTAAACAGCCACATGTGGCCATGTGTGTTTGAAACCCCAGTCCCACAGGTGGGATCACAGAACAGAATTGTTAAAAACGACAAGCCTGCCTCAAAATAAGAATGAGCATAAGAGATGGAATGGGAAGAAGGGTGATGGAGCAGAACTGCTGTGGCCACCATAGTTCAATGTCCCTCAGCACAGGTGAGTGAGTGTGGAGCTGTAAGGGCAGTAAGGACACATAGATGTGCATATGCCATATACACCACACACACACACACACACACACACACACATACACATTACAGACAAAGACAAGCAAAAAATATAATGAATGAGTGAACACACTTTTTGAAGTAATGAAACACAAATTTTGTTCACTGTTTATTATCAATTAAAGTAGAAGATAAAGTGTATTAACTAAAATATAAAACACAAAGGATTATGAAAAAATGCAAAAAAATTCTTGTGGCCTTCTCCCAATTGTCACAAGCACCTTTACTATATTTGTGACCAATCTATAAATATATGCCTAAAATGTTGCCCTTAAGCATCTCTGTTGACTATCTGCCTTCATTCTATGAATGCATGTGTTCTATGAATAAATGTGTAAAATCATGCTTTTATATCTGTGTTGAATTTCTTCCCTCATTCTATGAATGCATGTGTTGTATGAATACATGTGAGAAATCTAGCCTTTATATCTTGGTGTTGAATCTCTGCCATCAGTCTTTGGTGGGCTGCAGGGCTCTGTAAAGTTGGGTTTAGGTGGATGATTCTGTGGCTCTGTTTGTCTGCAGCTTCACTTCTGTTCTATTTGATATACAGAATAGGTATAGGACACAATTGAAAACATATTTCAAAATAATTCACTGATTAGACTACATTGTCTATCAAATACCCTGTGATTCCAGTGACAAAGACCTCGGCATTAAGCAGAATTGGATATAAACAGTATTATGCAGTGCTCTACACCATATTCTGTTTATGCATATAGTATTGCACTTTGGAAATAATGCAAGTACAGAATAAAATAAATTATGGTGCCTTAAATTTTCTTTTAATTATCTGTAATAAACTTATAACTCCTTATTTCAGCAAATTTACCCAGCAAGGTGCATTCATTCACACAGTTTCATATTATAAGTCATAGAATAAGATTATAATTTGATTACATTACTTTGATAATGTACAGCAAATGTTTACTTGATATTTTATATTGTCAGACTTTTCAGTGATATATATTGGCAGTGTGGTGAAGATTAATTGTCACTCTTATAAACACTGTAGGATTTATGTAGCTATATGATTTACTTTAGAGGAATAGCATTTTTTTCTTTAAATTTAGTTTGAAATACTAAATTACTATAGGCCATACATCCTGTGAGATCTGAATTCTTAGAGAACTCTGATTTTACATTAGCACATTCCTACTTTTATCATGTGAGACACCATAACCATCTTTCTAATTGTCTGCCAATAATTCTTCCCTTTCCCTCTGCCTAGGAAATAACTGGCTCCTTATACTTATTTTTATCCCATTACTGTGTTTCATCATTTTTAGTAGTTTGCCTTGTGATTCCTTTTTGTGTTTCTCTCCCCACAATCATGGCAGGGAATCTGTATGAAATCAAGGATTATAAATGTTTTACTCACTATTGAAAATGAAGAATAATATTTGGTTAAAGAGCTGACATCCAATAAGGATTACTGGGATAAATTGCACAACTAACCAATTGAAGGAACATCTATATCTATATCTATATCTATATCTATATCTATATCTATATCTATATCTATCTATGTATCTATGTATATATATATATATATATATATATATTTAAGCTTAAAGCATATGCCTTCATAATTGTAATTATCAAATATGACAAGCCAAAAATACACTTGTTTGAAAAACATACTGTGTATCCAGTGAACCAAATATAATAGCTTGAGTAAAAATGTCATGGTATGTTCTTTAATGTTAATACTTAAGTTTAAGAAAATTAAAAATAAATTCTAGATATAATTTATAATGAAATTAGAATTGAACACAAGTAAATATTATCCATACATATAGCCAAAGACAGGCTGTACCTCTTTGGGTGTTTTTAATTTTTATTTATTTACTTGAGAGCAACAGAGAGAGAGAGAGAGAGACAGAGAGACAGAGAGAGAGAGAGAGAATGGGTGTGCCAGGGCCTCCAGCCACTGCAAATGAACTGCAGACTCATGCTCCCCCTTGTGCATCTGGCTAACGTGGGTCCTGGGGAATCAAGCCTCGAACCGGGGTCCTTAGGCTTCACAGGCAAGCGCTTAACCACTAAGCCATCTCTCCAGCCCCTCTTTGGTTTTTGAATTGTGATATACTTAAAGCCTCTTTGTCACCAAACGGGTTGTGAGGTGGGAGGAGGGTATAGCAAGGAAATGGTGTGAAAATGCAGTATTGTTGTAGAGTATTGTCACTTGAGTTGTTAGTACTAAATAGGTGGCCATGTTTGATGATTTGTTCATCAAATAGGTCCTTAGTCTATCATCCTACCCCACCTATTGCTGTTGTGTTGAGAGAGGGTCTCTTGTAACTCAGGTGGGCCACAAACACAGAATGAGCTCAGGATGACCTGGAATTCCTGATCCTCTTGCACCTACCACACAAGTATTGAGATTGCACTAGTGAACCACCATACCCTGCTCCTGTATCTTTTCATAAAGCCATTTATCTATTTCATTTATTGCATCTATGTGCCTATCTTTACATTGGGTTCTAGTTAAGGGTAACTACTTACTTTATGTTATCATTGCCTTGTTGCATTCCTAGAGAGTAGGTGTTTTGTGGGTGTCAATAGAGTTTGTATCTGCTTTATATTTATGAAGATAATTTAATGATGCCTATAGTTTAGAGATCCTTGATACTTTCTTCCCTTTGACATCTAATCTGCATATCATTAGCATATTTATGTTACTATAGCCTGTTAAAGGGTAAACTAATTTTTGAAAGAATTGAATGAATGTAATCAATGGCTTATTCATGTATCCTGTGGTATATAACATATCATGATGCATCTCTTGGATATTTCTGAAACTTGTCTTTGCCTTAGGAAAGTATTGCATATGACTTTTAGTTACATTTTAAGAAATGTCAAAATACTTACGCTGCATTTCTTCCTTGAAATAGAAAGTTCATTATGTAATGTTTTATTTATAATTTAAAAGTGATAAATTATCTATTAGTAAAAGTCTGAATATTGAGCTCCAGCGGTTTGGCCCACTGTGTCTCATCCTTCAGAGTAATGTGCATTCCAGGGGTGGCAGAGCCTTTCATCACCACAGCTTCACCCAAACAAAATGCTATTGATTTGTTTTCTATACACAGTGTAGAGAACACTTTATTCATTAGAATTTGTGAAGAAAACTACAGTATTATATATGCCAAATACCACCAAGAACATTATACTTTTATGCTATATCCCATGGAAATATCAAAATTTGAAGTAGAATAAATGTGCATTTTCATTCACAAAACCCATTAGTCAAAACTGTAAATAAAGATCTAACTGTGAGTGTGAGAAGAAATTTTTAATTGAACTATTTTTGAATGTCCAAACATTAAAGACAAATAAGATTGGTAAAAGACTATTAGAAATATATGCTCTTAACCTTTCAGTGCTATAGGAAGCATCATAGTCTCCACAATCTCCCTTCATTACAAGGATTTCATGTTATGAGTTTTGTACAAAACTAATAGAGTGCCTTGATTCCCGTGTGGAGGGGCTTTATAAAATAGATTATGTAACAGCTATGGGAATGCAAGTCATAGGGAAGTACACTTGTCTCAGTGTCATTCTGGTTAGGAAGTAGGAATATTGAACCAGAAGATTTTACTGCAGATCATAGGTACTTGTGCCAAAAGTATTCATTTTTCTTTATGGAACAAATGTGAGCTGTTTCCTAATTCAATATAGTGTCATTATTCCATGGGTATTAGTTACATGAAAACTTTAGAAGGCTGGGCAGATGGCTAAGTTCTTGAAGGCACTTGCTTGCAAAGTCTAATGGTCTAGGTTCAATTTCCCAGTACCAAAATAAAGCCAGATACACAAACTGACACATGTGGCTGGAGTTTGTTTGTGGTGGCATGACCCCTGGTATGCCCATTATTGACTCAGTCTATTTCTCTTTCTCTCCTTCTCTCTCTTTCTCTTGCTTGTTCTCTCCCTGTCTCTCAGAAAAAAATAAAATAAAATAAAGCACTTTTAGATAGACACTCTGCTGTAGGTCTATTTCCTTCAATAAAGTTATTATTTAACAGTCTTCAATTTGGGCCATGGCATTTAGACACAAAATTTTCTTTGAGCAACTTTATTTTGAAAATAAAATTCTCTTAATTATCCTTTCACACAAATATTACATGAAATATACGGGACTTAGTTCACTGTCAGCTGCAGTTATGAGAGTGCTTTCTTCAATTATAAGTTTATTTAGTATACAATACTTATACTTTGAATGTATTATTATTCTTTCAAAATAAAATCATAGCTAAAGTAGTAGATGATGAACATAAAAACAACTAAGCTAGTATTTTTTAAATAATATCAATAAACTATACATATAAAGTTGTAGTATATCCCCTTTCCCCTGTCTCCATTTCTCTGTGGGCACTCCTCAGTAGGGTTACTGGTGTTCACTGTGGAGTAGTTAGGGTCTCTGTCTCTACTGAAAGTTGTTCCTCAAGGTATTGCCATCTAAGTTGTGGTTCTTACACTCGGCCTTCCCCAACTTTCACAATAATCCCTGAGCCACGGTGAGTGTGCTAGCAGTTGCTGCTGACTTCTCTGTAACCTCTGCACTTCTGTTAAGATTTGTTTCCATTCACCTCAGTGTCCTTGCTCTTTTCCTGGAGGTGGTTGTTTGGGCTAGCACTACTCTGGTAGCTGCTGCTTCTGCAGTTTCCTCTAGACCCTGGTAAATGTGGTAGAGGTAGCATATGTCATGAAAAGCTGTTGGCTGGCTTTTCTTGTGTTGATGGATAGTGGATCTCCCCAGTGTTCGCTGCCATCTGTAAAATAAAACATACTCTCCAACCAAGGGTGAGAGAAGGTTTGCTTAAAGGGTTATGCATAGGAGCTTGAGAGACATTTTAACGAGGAAACATACTCCACCTGATCATTATTTTCCTGATCATAGGGTGCTGACATTGTTTTCGGTACCACTTATGAGTTCTCTCTCACTGACTGGGCCTCATGTGCATTGGAGGGCAGTCGGTTACCCACAGTGGTTTTGTGCCACTATTGTGCCAGTGTGTACGTCTTTTAACTTTTTTTGTTTATTTTTATTGATTTGAGAGTGACAGACAGAGAAAGATGGAGAGAGAGAGAGAGAGAGAGGGAGAGAATGGGCACACCAGGGCCTCCAGCCACCGCAAATGAACTCCAGACGTGTGTGCCACCTTGCGCATCTGGCTTACTTGGCTCCTGGGTAATCAAGCCTCAAACCAAGGTCCTCAGGCTTCACAGGCAAGCGCTTAACCATTAAGCCATTTCTCCAGCCCCAGTGTGTACTTCTTGCTTGGAGTATGGATTGCATGACTTGCAGGGATTTTGGATTTTTTATATTGCTCACTGTTGGGTGGGGGTGTGTGTGGGGGAATCCAGTTCTGGCTGTGGCATTTCTAAGCATGTTATCAGGATGAATCTTTCTCCACCTTATACCCACCCACTTCTGAGGATGCTGATCAGGTCCATTCACCTCTCTTCTTTGGGGGTTATGTCTTGTGTGCTGTTATTCCAGAGCTCAGTTCCAAATGTCCTAACCAGTTTATTCTTTGCGTTTGTGAAGTTTCCACACTCCTCACCCTCCCACACTCAAAAGTCTCTCTCTATATAAGTTCATCCTTTATCCCCTCCAAGCCTACATCCCTGTTTTCACTTTTTTCCTGGTTTCATGCTAGTTGTGCAGCGATAGTCCTAGTGCTCACTGCTATTTGCTCTCCTCTTCAGCTGGCCCATTTTAGGAACTACATGTAAGGGAAAGTATGCTGCATTTAATTTTCTAGACTGTGTGACCTTGGTTAGGATGGTATTTTCTAAGTCCCTCAATTTACTCCAAATTTAATTGTTTTATTTTTCTTACTGTTCAGTAGAATTCCATTGCATATATGAACCATATCTTTGTTATCCATTCTTCTGTCAATGGGAAAGTGAGTTGATTCCAATTCCTAGATATTGTGAATAGAGAAGCAATGAAATTGACTGAGAAAGTATCTCTGAAGTGGAGGATAGTCTTTGGGAGAAGGCCTTTGAGAATATATAGCACTACTCATAATCAAAACCTGGAGAAACTAGGGAATCAAGGACCATATCTCAACATAATAAAGGCTAATTATAAAGCACTTAAAGCCCAAATGACACTAAGTAATAAAAATATCAAGCAATCCCCTCAAAATGTGAGGCACTGAACTGATCAGAAAATCTCACAGAAAGAAATATAAAAGTTAATTCCTCACTTAAAGAAATACTCAAAGGCTGGGGAAATAGCTTAGTGGTTAAGGTGTTTGCCTACTAAACCTAAGGACCCTGGTTCCCAGTTCAATTTCCCAGGACCCTAGTAAGTCAGATGCACAAAGGGGCACATGTGTCTGGAGTTCATTTGCAGTGGCTAGAAGTACTGGTGTGCCCATTCTCTATTTCTATCTGCCTCCTCCTCCTCTCTTTCTCTCTCTCTCTCTCTAATAAATAAATAAAATATTTTTAAAAAGAAATTCTCAACATACCTAGCCGTTTCATGACGGAGGGTGGATTTGTCTATAATTATGGTTTTTATCAATAAAAAATTAAATATAACTTTGAGATTCCACCTTACTCCAGCCAGGATGTCCATCAAATGACAACAAATGTTGGTGAGGATGTAGGGAAAATGGAACCTTTATTTACTGCTGGTGGGAGTGCAAACTTGTACAACCACTATGGAAAGCATTATGGAGACTCCTGAGAAAGGTGAAAATAGTATTTTTAATTGCTCAATGTGCTTGTTGATATTATTTGTGACTAGTATGTAAAATTTGTCATCTTTATAGTATATTTCTTCTTTTAATTCATTGTTTATTTACATTTAGATGAAGGGGTAGAGGAAATCTACATTTTATATTTTATGCAGGGTATGTTTGTGTGTGTGTGTGTTTACTATCTTACAGTGAATTCTGATGAAACAACCTGGTAATTTTAAGAAATAATGGTTCTTAGTATTGGTGAAGAGTAATGATTCTTGTAGATCTTTCTATTATTTGCTTAAAATATTTTTCAAATTTATTTTTTATTTAGACATAGAGAATCAGATGCCTGCATGATTTTTAGGTCTCTGTTTACTCATCTAAATGAAACATAAGATGAGAGCTATATAAATTTTTATATGACTTCTAATAAAGAAATTATTTTTATTTTTTAAAAGTATCTGTGAGCAATATATAGGTCTTGTTGTCCTCTCTCTCTTCCTCTTTCTACATCTTCTCTTTTTATATAATGATAAAATGCACCATATTATGATTAAGAACACTGGACTACATTCCAATTACAATACTAGCAATGTAGTACTATTGGCATCATCATTAGGACAGAATTTCTAATGCCTAATTATAACAATCTATTTAGTGAATAATTCACAAACAATCTTCATGTAGAATGTGATCACAATGTAATAAGAAGATATTCAAAGCAACAGCCTCTAAGAAGTCATTATATGTGAAGTGGTATCCAAAATATTTGAATAGCTTAGGTTTAAAAAGTTATACAGATTATGGTTTACATGGATGGCAAAAAGCTGAAACTCCCTTTGAATAGCAACTGATAATTCAGGTCAATCTCTGTCTGCCCTCTGTGTGATCACTGCAGAAACTGTGTTTTTGTTTATTGTATATGAAAATAACAGTGGGGATATGATATTTCTTCTATATTAGTTAATGAGTAGATTAGTAAGTAATAACTTAGTACTTAGACTTAACAAGTTCTGGTATTAATTTATGATATTATCTTATATTACCCACCACCTTACTGCATTTCATAAATACTAGTCAGTTGGCTCTCCTTTCCTTGAATATGCTAAGCTCCTTCTCATGTTCCATGTAAGTCTCTCTCTAGAAACTTTCTCTAGCTAATCAGATTTATTTATTCCTATCTTATCTTCCAAGTCCCTTTTGTCCAGAGGTGCCTCCCAAACCATGCTAACTTCAAAACCAATATAAGAAATATATAGATTATGTGAAAACATATGAGATTGAATATTTATCTTTCTGGAGTACTTGAGTCTAGATGTCCTGAGGTTAAGAACCTTGTTGCTATCCTCAACTTGTATGTAAAACAGGGTACTTAGGTACTTAGCACAATATATAAAATAAGGAAATATCAGAGATACGTGTCTTATAAATTCTTTGTTATACATATACACCTTAATATGCCTATACAGAAGATATATAAGGTAAAAACTAAAAGAGTTCAAAATGATTGCTCACAGATGACTTTTTGTATTTAATTTACACTTTATCTTTAATAACAGAGAAATATGAAGTCTTTCAATGGTCAGATATTGTAAGCATAAGTTGCATGTGATAAAAGAGAAAAATTTAAACCATGAATTAACAGGGGGAGATAATCTTTAATTTATTTTATAGTTAAAAATTAGGGTCCCTAAACTTATCTGCTTGTTTCTATAACATTAAATAGTGACAGAAACTACATGAAATTATATGAAAAATTCGTGATATCAGAGTTATTATAATCTCTCCCTTATTCAGTATTTTTTGTAATAATCAAAACTGGCAAATTTGGGCTAGGAAGATGGCTTAGCAGTTAAGGTGCTTGCCTGCAAAGCCTAAGGACCCAGGTTTGATTCCCTAGTACTCCTGTAGGCAGTAGCTGGAGGACCTCGAACTTCCTTCTAATGCTGTCTGTCTCTCTTCTATCTCTCTCTGATTACAAATAAATAAATAAATAATATGTTTTTAATAAGTTGCCAAACTAAAACAAATCTTTTAGCATTGCTCTTTCTCTATAATTTCCTATCATGTTTATTAAATTTCCAGTTAGTGATTAGCCAGAAATTGGTAGAAATAAGAGCATTTTCCTGACTTTTTATCCTGACCTGGGCATGAGTATTTTACTGGAACCTCAGACTCACCAATCAGGGTTTTTTCCCCCCATTTGAAATTGAAAATCTTGGCCTAAAGAGTCCCTAAAATTATAATATTATATGATACCACTAAATATGATTGGTATGACTATTTAAAATTTACTTGAATTTGGATTTCAAAATTCTCAAAACCATCTATTATTAGTTCCAGAAATTCGACTTTTACTGGAAGAAAATGTAGGAAGTACTTTCCATGATATAGGAATGGAAAACGACTTCCTGAACAAAACCCCAGTACCTCACGATCTTAAACAGTCACTCAACCAATGGGATCACATGAAGCTGAAGAGCTTCTTTACAGCCAAGCATACAATAAGCAAAACCAATAGATTACCCACAGAATGGGAGAAAATATTTGCTGGTTATCCAACTGACAGAGGCCTAATCTCTAGAATCTACAAAGAACTCAAAATTCTAAACAGTAAAAGGTCAAACACCCCACTCACAAAATGGGGCAAAGAGCTGAACAGGCAGTTCACAGAGGAAGAAATACAAATGGCAAACACACACTTAAGAAAATGTTCATCATCCCTAATCATCAGGGAAATGCAAATTAAAACAACTATAAGATTCCACCTTACCCCAATAAGGACAGCAAACATCAAAAAATCAAATGAAAATAAATGCTGCCGAAGATGTGGAGAACTAGGAACACTCATCCACTGTTGGTGGGAATGTAGGATGGTACAACCACTTTGGAAAGCAATATGGAGACTTCTGAAAAAGCTGACTATAGAGATACCAGCAGATGCAGTTATTCCCTTACTGGGCATCTACCCTAAAATCTTCAAACCACAGGCCAGAGAGATTTGCTCAACCATGTTTGTAGCGGTTCAATTTGTAATAGCTAAGAGCTGGAATCAACCCAGATGTCCATCACTAGAAGAATGGATAACTAACATGTAGTATATCTACACAATGGAATTCTATATAGCAATAAGAAAAAAGTGACACAAAGAAATTTGAGGAAAAATGGTTGAACCTGGAACAGATCATTCTCAGTGAATTTACCCAATCACAGAAAAAAAATCGCCACATAGTCTCACTCATCTGTAGTGCCTAACCTGAATCTACCCAAGATGCCTTACATACACAGCAAGCATCTGGTGGACTAGACAATAGAATGGGTGGGGAGGGAGGGGAGGGCAAGGGAGGGGGTGGGAAACAAATCAAGAACCAAATGGCAATGGTACCATAAAATTCTACATCCTAAAAAGCAGACCAAATGAACCTTCACCAGGTCCTTTAGGGGAAACACCTGAGCCATAAGACATTGGAGAGGGTATGATGAAGAATGACCTTAATCTTCTACAGCTTCTCTCTCTCTCTCTCTCTCTCTCTCTCTCTCTCTCCTCTCTAACTCTTTTATATTAGTTATCTTTTTCTTCCTTTTCTTAGCGGGCACTGACCTGTAACTCCCAGTACCAGCATGTGGCTATCATCCACAATGAGCTTTTGATCAGAGAGACCTACAAGGTTTCTTAAAAGAAAGACAGTAGTTCATTTCTGTCTGTAGCACATTGAGCATTTTTGGAGCTGGGAAACCTGTTGACTGGAGCACTGACACACCTGAATCAAGTGCACACTACAGCCTAGGGAAACAGGTATAGAAATCCAATCATGCAGAAACTTCAGAGATTTATGCTGTACTTTGAATAATGACAAGTAGGAATTGTTTTAGAACTTAACTTTTCAAAGAAATAATTTCAAGTTTCTAGAATCCAGTAGCTCAAAGGCACCTTTAAACAAAATGTACAAGACTGTACTGTTTCTACTTTCACACTGTAAAGGACTCAAGGGAAATAATAAAGTCTACTATTTTCTATGGCTATAAAAGGTTGCCTAATTTAAATACAAAATGCATTTGATTACCTTGAGGAGATCTTTCTCTTTGTAGTTATTTTGTTGTTTTAAGGACAAAGAAGCCCTAAATTGAATTTGTAGTGTAATTTCTCACTGTGTGAGTGTGTAAAATTTTGCATTTCAATAAAAGATTCTATAGTTGTTCTGAAAGAATTTTTTTTCCTTTTAACTTTCTTTGCAGATGTGCTGAGTCATAGCTAGAAGAACCCTAGCTGAGCTGAGAGAAGGGGAGGGCTGGACAGAGATTAACTATTTAAAAAAATACAACTTTTCAAAGCCTTGTTCTCCTTCACATTCATTCGTCATTCTGTATTTTTATGCACAGCATGATTAACAAAAGGATGAAGGATGAAATTATCCAGGTCACCATCAGCCCAGCTGTAAACAGCAGAGCCAGCCTACCTCCCATCTTATTAGAATTTCACAAAGTCCATTAGTAGGTTGTATCACTTTACAAACCATTCAGTTCTTTAAAGTGACTCTTTAGTCCATATAGAAGAACATAGGTCACACTTTCAGGGGCTAAGATTAGGCATCTTTAGCTGCCACAAAATTTTATAGGATGCTTTAAAATTTCAAGAATAGAGGTATTTTTATTATGTTCTTTCATACTTTTACTGTGCAGCTCAATATATCTACTTCCTCCCCTATCAATTTTGTAAATGTGTATCAGAGAAACAAAACCAACTGCTGTGTGATGCTCACCAGATAGCTGTATAGAGTTTCATAGTTATATATAATTATTTTATTGATATTATTCAAAATGAGGGCTTAAAATTCAGAAATATTGTGAAAATTCATGAAACAATGAAACAGTCTTCATTAATTAAGATTCTTCCATTGAAACAGTTTTTCAGAAAAAAAGTTTTCCGTTTTCCCATATTGATTTTAACTAGAATTGCACTAATGGAAAGTAAAAATATTTCTCCAATATCTACACATTAGCTTCTCTCAAAACCTATTTAGTACAAGGCTGCTTTAGTTGATCAACCTTCAAATATCTCCATTATCTGTCCATGTAGAGTGACAGTATGATAGAACAAAAAATAAGAAAGAAGAAACAGAAAGAGAGGAAGGAAGGAAGGAAAGGAGGAAGGAAGGAAGGAAGGAAAGGAGGAAGGAAGGAAGGAAGGAAAGGAGGAAGGAAGGAAGGGTAGAAGGTAAGGAAGGAGGAAGGAAGGAAGAAAGAAAGGCAACAGCACAAATACTTTGAAATAATGAAGTAGTTTGGCAGTACATTTACTCATTTTTGTAAGTTTATTGTCAGTAGTCAGAGCAATGTTGGTGTCTTTTATTCAGTGAAACTGTGACAACTGGATGGGGAGAACAGAAAAGTGTGGACCTTGTTTGAATTCCACTGTTCTCTATAATTAAAAAGTTCAGCCAGGCATGGTGGCACACACCTTTAATCCCAGCACTTGGAAGGCAGCGGTAGGAGGATCACCGTGAGGTTGAGGCCACCCTGAGAATACATAGTGAGTTCTAAGTCAGCCTGGACTAGAGTGAAACCTTACCTCGAAAAACAAAGAAACAAACAAACAAAAAGAACAACAACAACAAAAAGTTCAGATGTTTTTACTTCTGCAAAACATACATTTTGTTTGATATTTTCTGTGCTTCCTTCAAACATAGCAAAAACATTTTTTCTGAATGTTTGTGAGTCTCATACTGAATTGCACTTGTTTTATTATCCTTTTAATATTCATGTATTCATTCTTTTAGCAAATATTTATTGAATTCTTAATTTGTAAGAGATGCAGTGATATGGAGAACACTCCCTGAGCTCAAAGTTTACAATCAAGTTAAAGAGATGGTATTTATACTAATAATTGCAAAAGAACATAGCCTATATTAAATGTCACAGTACAATAAGGAAAAAAAAAAAAACAAGTCTGTAAGAGTTCAATTGAGGCAAACCCTGTTCAGGCAAAATTGTATTATAAGAGGCTGTGAGCCTCTCCAAATTCTGTTGGTGTTCTAAATGTTATTTGGTGCTCTCCTGTTACCAAGCTGTGAGGGAAATGACATCATATTAAATCAATTACGTTTTATTAGTATAATGACCCTCTAAACCTCATAAGGACACATCTTATTGACACACCAGAAGATAAATGCATATAGGATTTTATGTGTGCATTCTATTTGCAATTCTCTTAAATGTAAATGCATGTAGTCTCAATGAGAAGGAAGGTATAATATATATTGTGGTGATATTACTGTCAAAAGTGTTCATGGTAGTCATTTTTATGTTAAATGTGTATCTTTTAAAAGTATAAGATAAGCCGGGTGTGGTGGCGCACACCTTTAATCCCAGCACTCGGGAGGCAGAGGTAGGAGGATTGCCGTGAGTTCGAGGCCACCCTGAGACTCCATAGTGACTTCCAGGTCAGCCTGGGCTAGAGTGAAACCCTACCTCGAAAAAAAAATAAAAATAAAAAAATAAATAAATAAATAAAAGTATAAGATATAAGGACATTGCGAACTCAAGTCTTTGATTTTTCCATCCTCAGTCAGTGATTACCATCATGATCATTTGTGGTTACTTGACAATAAAGTGACATCTAAAACAGTAATGTTTAAAAACTAAAATATTAAAACACAATAAACTAGATAGTAGCAGACCTGGTACCTAATAATTGCACAATATTTGTTCACCCTACTATTTATTACTGACATTATTGGTTCATGACATCTTGTTTTCTTTAATTGGCCTATAGAGAGAATGTAAGGCAAAGGTCAGCTGTTCTCCCATTTTCTCTGTTCTATAGAAGATTGTTGAATGAATAGCAAATGTAAACATGATATCTTGGTTGTGACTACATCATTTTGAGAGGAAAAATGCAATTCCACTCAGGAGAGACCTGTTGTGTCTTTATTGTAATAGAAAACACAGACTTTCTTATTTCCAGTGGATATGTAGGCAAATAGAAAACAGAAATTCAGGAGACCTTAACAGGATAAACTCCCTCTGGAGATCCTCAAATCTTCACGCCTTCCATGGGCTTCTGGAGATTGAACTGCCTCATCTTACCGAAACTTTTTTTTTTTTTCCTAAAGCTTGCTTTATAGCTCTATCTGTCTTTTCTGTTAGTGTACTCAGAACTCAGTACCACATGATCTTTCAGGTGCTTAGAAGCCCAATTAGAGTTCAGAGAGGTAGGGTATTATTAGTAGTATGAACCCATCTTACTAATCGCAGGGACAGGCAAGGTTTCTTTTTGCGAGAAGTCTTCTCTCCAGCCAGAAATCCCTAGTGCACCACAGATATAGGCAAAGAGCATTATCATTGTCTTCATACTGGTATCCACAGGGACTAACTCTATATGTGGCACAAAGAGATCTTCTGCCAATTAATTGGCATTTTAGTATAATACTAGCAGCATTCATTACCTCTTGTTAAGGGTACATACTGAGTGAGCTTTGAAGAGTTCAAGTTTGTTTTCCTGTAAAGTTCATATAAAAGTTTAAAATCGTTCATCTGAGATATCTGCAAGAGACCAAATTCATAAACATTGCAGTCCATATTTACCTCAAAGAACTTTTCTACCCTGGTGTCTACTTTAGAGATCAAACATGATGCTTAGTTTCCACTTTTCTCATCACAAAGCACCAGAAATGAAGATTATAATTATCTGATCTTATCTACTGAGCCTGCTTAAGGCAACTGCTTTTTGAAATTCTGTCATGTAATTTTATCTCATGGGAAATGCATTTCCCATTTCAACATATTCTGAATTCATTTTAAGGATAGCAATTAGTTATAAATATACTTTAGGTGAGAATAAAACTGTCTGCCTTGATCACTCTCACTGCAAAGCTCTTCCTTCCTTTCTTTCTCTCTTTTTCCCTTAACATTGGTATCTCTATCGTTCTTCATTACAATGCTAGAATTCTCAGTGTTCTCAGCCCCCTACCCTGCCCCTTTTTTGAGACAGGATCATAGTCTAGCTCCAGCTGGTATGAAATGGACAGGCATTCTCCTACCTCTGCCTCCTGAATGCTGGGTTTCATGTGTGCCACCACACCAGTCAGGGTTCTCCAGGTAGACACTACTCAATCATAGCCAAATGGCACCCTTCTGGCTTCTTTTCTTCCTGATAAACATCTTTTTTGATTGTGCTTCAGCAACCCGCCTTTTACTCTTGTATCTAGAAGCCTTGCTTTTGAGCACTCAAGTCCTTTGCAGATGACTAGAAGATTCTGAAAGCACCTTTGTGAGGACAGTGACCATAAATACATGTGTGTGCTTGTGTGCGTGTGTGTATTTAGTCTGCATATTTTTTTCAAAATCCATAATAATTTACGACATAAACATAGAGCTTGTTTCCAATTCTATAACTGAATATCCATAGTAGGGCAGCATTCTGCTGATGAAAAGATAAGGTATTAGGGTGAAGGTGTAATTCTGTGGTAGGTAATACCATGTGTGAGGCCTTGGAAATGAGGTGATGTTGCAATGCTTAGATAACTAGAATACATGCAAGTAATATTTACTATTAATTATTATTTTGTAATTTATTTGGGGGAGTATATGTGTTAATGGGAGAGCTATGTGTAGACCTGTCCTGACCCTCAAATAGTAAGGAAAAAGAAAAAGAATAAACATGATATTAAAGTGTTTATGACATAGGATTTTGTTGGTTGAGTTTGGTTTGGATTTCTGAGAAATGGTCTTGGTATGCAGCCCAAGATGACCTGGATTTAATGACAGAGTCCTGGCTGGCCTCCAAATTGTGATGGCCCTATGTCTTCCTCTCATGGGTGTGGAGTACATGTATATACCATTATACCTAGTTCATGAAATATTTACTTTGATATGGTTTTACCATGTGTATAAGTTAATGGATATTAATATTTAAAGGTTTATATTTGAAAATATAGTTTTAACAAATATGGAGATGAATAAGAAGTTCATTTTATTTATATTTCTTTAAAACAGCAGGATAATTATTTGTCCATTATTCTTTAAAAAGCCAGGATACCTATAGCATTGTCAGTTTTCATTGTCCAGGCAAGGCTCTGAGTAAAAGTGGCATACACTGATGATTTGTTTTTGGTAGATTTAGTAGCGAAGGGTGATGCTTAGAAGCAAGATGAATAGTTTTCCCAAATGATGCTGCCTCATTTAGGGCTCATCAAAAACTATGAATCTGCCATCTACCCGTAATTATAGTGTTGAAATATTAAATGATACAGAAAGGTTAGCATTTAGCCAGGTGTGCTTTATACATATTTTGAATAAATAACATTTTCTTCAAAATCATTTTTTTTCATATGAGGCATAGTTTTCTGGATCTTAGAAAACACACACACACACAGAAACACACACATACACACATACACACACACACACAAACACATTGAATTCTTTTTTTTAATCTGTATAGTATACTTTATTTTTATTTTTTAAAATTTTTTTCTTTTTTTCTTTATTAGTTAGATTTGTATTCAGCAAATACAGTCAGTTTGGCACCATTATTTGGCTCATCTGTGACTTACTCTCTCCCCTTGGCCCCTCCTTGTTGAGGTATATGGGTCATGCATTGTGGAGTTAGCCCACAGTTATGGGTAAGATAAATGTCTCTGGGTATCATGACCCAACATGTGGCTCTGACATTCTTTCCATCCCCTCTTCTGCAAAATTTCCCTGTTCCATGTTGGGTTCATTTTTGGTCTGCTTCAGTGATGAGGTGTTGGGGGCCTCTGAGGCTCTGGCTCTCTGATTTGGTAGGAGTTGATTTTTCTCTGTGTTGATCTCCTTCCCCCTTGTGTTGGTATCTGGTTCATCAGGAAAACAACACCCTTGCTTGTTTCGCCAATTTTACTTAGTTTCAGCTGGGGCCCTTTTGAGGTATGATGGGGTGGCTCTCTCCTTAGGATCTACATCTATCTGAAAAAGAGAAGCAGATTCTCCAACGGAGAGTAAGTTAGCACCAGGACAAATGAGATAACCCTTATTTTTAATAGAGAATTTAATAGGTGTAGGCCCTCTTGTAGCCCATGATTCATGGTAGCTTGATATTGGCGAGTGGGCTTATGTTTGGATATGGTTCTGACTTGTTTCCCAGCTCCAGCTATGGGTCCTGTACCACTGAGGAGATCAGTTAGCCAAATTAAGAGCAGTTGGTTCCCCACCATGGCTGTGTGCCACTATTGCACTTGTGTGGGCATCACAACAAGTTATTTGCTGCTAAGTAGGTTAGACCATGAGTTGCTTGGACAGATATTAGTCATTTTCCCCCAGTCGTCCATGTAGCACCTTCTGGCACTAGACGCACTGACTGCCTGGGGACTGACTCTCTTCCAACTTCCAGCCATGCTATTCCATTTTGCATGTCAACCACATAAGGTGTCTTCAGCAGTAGTGTCTTGCCACTAACCTTTGGTGGGTCATCAAGTACTCTGACAGAAATCTGTCTCTCTCTTAGGAAACCTTGTAGGTCTCTCTGATCAAAAGCTCATTGTGGATGATAGCCCCATGCTGGTACTGGGAGTTACAGGTCAGTGCCCGCTAAGAAAATGAGGAAAAAGATAACTAATATACAAGAGTTAGAGAAAAGAGAGAGAGAGAGAGAGGGAGAGGGAGAGGGAGGGAGGGAATATGTAGAAGATTAAGGTTAGTCTTGATCCTACCCTCTCCAGTGTCATGTGGTTCAGGTGTTCCCTGTAAGGGCCTGGTGAAGGATCAGCCATTTGTTCTGTCTTTTAGTAAGTAGAATTTTATGATACAATTGCTGTTTGGGTCTAGATTTGTATGCTTTGACTGAAGAGACAATGTCACCAATTATTTCAAAAAATGAGATAACATTAGTACCTATGTTGTTTTAAAGTACCTAGTGCTTTGTCTGGAATTACAGAATTTCAAATGGGAAAGTGGAGTAGGGAGGGTATTACCATGGAATGTTTTTATAATCATCGAAGATGTTAATAAAAATTGAGAAAAAAGAGATTATTAAATACAATTAAACTTTTGTATTTGGGAATATGTTTGTTTGTTTGAGAGAGAGAGAGAATGAGAGAGAGAGAGAGACATGTGCATATAGAAAGAAAGAATGGGCATGTCAGGGCCCCTTGCCATGGGAAACAAACTCACGCCACCTTGTGCATCTGGCTTACATGGGAATTTGGGAATTTAATCTGGATCTTTAGGCTTTTCAGGCAAGCATCTTAACTACTAAGCCATCTCTCCAGTCCAGGAAGTTTTAATCTATTATTATATACCTGTTTCCAAGTAGAATTTCTCAGAAGGAAATTTACATTTGACTAGAAAATTCTTCTGTAATTGATTAGACAACCAAAAACTTTCAAAAGTACAAATCTCTGTATGACTGTTTCCACTTTCTTCAAGTCCTATCTTCAGTTTTCTGTATTAAACATAAATATTTTCATGAGTATAATCAAAACCAAAGACAACCTATGGTCCTTTCACCATGCATGTGAGTCTTTTGATTATGATCATCATTCCCAGTTTTTGGTGGGCCAAACTGTCCTAACTGATATAAATTGATGCAACCCAGCAGCACCATGTCTGGGTGGCTCGGCGTCCCCAAGAATGGCTCAGCTCATTTCCTCCTCCCAACTCAGCACTCCTAATGTCTGTCCTGTGCTTGGTAAGCAAGCCAAGAAAAACAGCAGGTAGGGGTTGGTGTCTGTCTGCCTTTTGTTTTATGGTGTTTTCACTTAATCTATACCTAAGCAGCATGTTTGAGAAATTCTTATGAGAATTTTAATACTAACAGGTGCAAAATCATGTTCTCCCTCATGTCATGCATTGTCTACTCAGCTATCTCTCTCGATGGACTCAACTAGATCTAGATGCACTCTTCTTCAGACTGCTTGATGGATTTCATGGTGATGTGGGTTAGACAGGATTCTGGGGTCATGGCCACTAAAACAGGAGTGGAGTTACTACGGTTTGAGCTGAGGTCATTAATTCTAGTGATTTAGAACACATCAGGATTATCTTATTCTCAAGGAAAAGCAAGGTTTTGTAACCATTTTACAAAGCCTTTCCTACTTTATATATAGAATTTTTCTAAGTCTCTCGTTTTTTCCTTTATATAATATTTCATACTGCTTTTGTGGGAAGGGGTTGAGGTAGGATCTGACTATAGCCCAGGATGACTTGAAACTGACTCTGTAGTCTCAAGCTGGTCTCAAACTCATAGTGATCCTGCTACCTCTGCCCCCCAAGTACACATACTAAAAAACATAAGCTTTAATGAATTACTAAAGGTGAATTTCTGACACTGTCAGTAGTGTGCTCTCATGTTCCTTAGGAGATGCACTTTCATTAAGTAAATAGGTATATAATTACAACACATAATCGCTTCCATTATAATAATGTATAGAAATTAAATAGAAAAAAATATAATCAAATATTTACCATACTATAAGTAGCTATAAAATGTTATGACTAATTTACTATATACTGCTGAATACTCTTTATGCTACCACTCTTTTAATAATATATTTAATCTATAGTTTTAATCTAGTACTCGATCCTCATATGCTAACTTATTTATCATTTATTTTCATTAAGCTGCATCTATTACTGATTGAATCACTAGAAAGTAAAGAATGAAACTATTTATGGAATATATTATCTGAACACCTGCATGAGAGATATACACATTTTACGGATCAATTTTATTTTATGTCTACACTGATCCCTTTTCTCGCTTCCTTAACCTTCTGTATGTCAGCGTTCAAGAATCCAAACTGCATATTTGTGCAATGCCAGCAAACCTGTTTGTTCATAACTGGCCTGCATGGACTCTTCTTATTGACCAAAGGGAAGCACATTATTTTCCTCATAAAAACAAACTTGCAGATGTTAAAAAGAGTTCAACTCAAAATCAGATTTACCATTTAAATGTTACTATTGATGCATTTGTATCTCCACAACCCCACCTAAAGATCAGAAGAAGATAGTGTTCATGTTAGATTTTAATATTAAAAATGTGTGAGTACCTATTATGTCCCAGACATTGAGTTGTATACTAAAATAAATAAGTGAATAATAAATTAGATTTGTTCTGTAGACACAAGTAACATACTGAATGAAGATCTGAAGTCCTAGATGAGAAAGAAAGTTGCTTAACTCACTAAATAATAAGTATGAGTATTATGAAAAAGAATGGCAAAAGCTTCCATGGAGTACATGGAATTTGCTATACTGTTTTCCTCCTTGGCAGCTCAACTGTTCATATGATAGGCATGCACTGCTATGTCTGGTTTTGCTATTTATTTTGACTGCACATTTGGTTGTTATCTGGGGCTGATCAGAAAAAAAGATAATTAATGCATTAGCTGTGCAAAACAAGTTATTTTCAATCTGAACAAGCTAGGTACATGGAATAAAAGGATGTAAAAGTTATCAACAGTAGGGAATGTATGTCTAAGAAGTGACTATTCCCTCATAGGCATAAGGGTGAATTTCAAAACCTCCTTGTGGACTTAGACTTACACACAGTGATTTTCAACCTGTATGTACATGTAACACAGAAATGGCCATTAAACATGGACTTTGAAGGTTATTTTACTTTGAATAGTCTGTATTGCTTTCTTAACTATTGCAATAAAACATTGGAGAATTTTTACTAATTTTCTTTACAAGTTACACCACCTATATTTCATTGCATATTCAAAATAATACTAAGCACACACAAACACTTAACATGACTATCAATTAGATTAACAAATTGATGAGTAAAGTTTTGATGTAAGCTACAGACTTGTTCAAAGATCAAAAGAAAATTTATTCCACAGAGTAATATTTTGCAATCATTTCTTATTTTTAATTAATTAATTAATTTGAGAGTGACAGGGATATAAAGAGGGAGGGAGAGAGAGAGAGAGAGAGAGAGAGAGAGAGGGAGAGAGAGAGAGAATATGGATGCCTGGGTCTCCAGTCACTGCAAACAAACTCCAGAAGCATGTGCCACCTTGTGTATCTGGCTTATGTAGGTCCTGGGGAATCGAGCCTCAAACTTGGGTCCTTAGACTTCACAGGCAAGCGCTTAAGCACTAAGCAATTTCTCCAGCCACTTATTTTTAATTTTTATGTATTTTCCTTATTGTGTTAGAAATTCATTCTGTAAGCTGCACAGTTATGTTGTAGAGTAAGAAATGTATTTGTCCTGAGAGTGTGGCAGCTCATTCTTTATTTTGGCCCCTGTATAGAGAGGTTGAGGACACACAAGTTATCATATCCATTAATCCATGGATATTTGCCAGGTCATATCCCTAAAGCTAGAGAAATTAAGAAAGGATCAAAATAATTCATAAAATACTCTGAAAAGTCATTTTTATGCAAGCATCATGTTTAAGGTCCACTGTGGATCATAAAATTCGTCAGTCAAACTTTCCAATGAGCAGTCCTTTGCCTGTACAAACTAGATTATTATAACTCTGTAAAAACCACTGAGCTGACACTTTGCCAACAACTGAATAGGTAAAGAAAACACCAATTAACCAGTGCATATAAAGTGGTTAGCATAGGATAATAGAATGCATATAGCATTTCCTTATAACAAATGTGAAATATGAATTCCAGTGGCAGAAACTGTAAAATAAATATTTTAAGGTATGTCAATTGAAAACATTAATAAAAAGTTATTTTGTCCACCTTTTTATTTGGATTTTTCTCTATGTATTACTTACATAAGTGAAAAATACTTGAGAGATAATTTAAAAACTAATGACTCTCAGTTTCTGAAATCACAGGGAATTGTAAGTCATAGACATAGTTGATTGCGAATATTTGTGACAGTATGCAAATTAATGTGTACCAAAATTATTTAAAATATTTTATCTCATATGAGTCTAGAAAGTGAGATGTGATACTTGAGTATTGATGTCTTTAGTTTTGAGTTTTTTCTAAAATTTTGAACTACTTTTATTAAAATCAATTGAAGCCACAGTATGTATGACACATTAGTCACAATATTAGCCACAAGTACAATGCTTTCTGAAGACAGTAACTATTTTATTAAACTTATGTCCCATAGTTTCAACAGTGACTCCCTGAAGTGAGTGCTTAGCACTTAAAATAAAGTGAATATATTACTAGATGGATGATTCAAGTTTACAATCTTTTTCTTATTTACTATTCCTAAGAATTCTTTACTCTACATTGGATGGAATATTGCCTTTTAACTCAGGGGCCCTGGGTTAAAACAAGAATTGATTGAGATAACACATTTCCTAAGCTCCCATCTCAGCTCTGTCAATAGGCAACTGTCATTAGGCAAGTCACTGAACTTCCTGGAGCATGTTCCTCTTGTGCAAACTGAAGGGGTTGGGATAGCAGGATCTTAAAATTCTGCCTCTTTTATAACTGTAAAGGTCCATGTTGAGCTTTTCTTCCTCCTAATCATTTAAATTTGAGAAATTTTGTCTCTATGTATTTCTTAGGTTTACAGAGATAGTTCATTATTTTGTTTTGAAAATTCCCCTGCTGTGGCACAGCTGGCACAGGTGAGAGGAATTAAATAAGAGAGTAATATCACTACAGACCTCATCACCTACTCCGCTTAATTACAGAAATCAGAATTTAAAAATGAAATTTAAGAAGATAAGTTGGAATGCAGATAATATGGTTCAGAATAATATAGGGTTGATGACATATTATTTTAGAATAATAAGATTCCAAGTTCTGCATAAGCAAAGAGTGGTAGTTTTATAAATGTAAGTGAAAAAAAAAAAACCCCTCCACTATCTATGCCAGTAAGTTTGGATGTAATCCAGTCAAAATTCTAAATCACTGCGTAATTATACAGAATATGAACATGAAGAAAATAAGCAATTAAAATCTAGTATGATATTTTGATTATAATTTATATCAAGTCAAAAGACTATATAAAATAGTGAATGTTAATTTATATAAGACATTTAACAACAACAAAAAACTAATTATAGTTTGCCCATACGGCAGACATATTGCATGAAGTACTGAAATAAGTATTGGTTGATGGAATTTACCTACTCAATCTAAAGAGTGTCACTGTTACTAAGCTCGTTCTCTCTCTGTGTGTCTGTCTTTCCCTGTGTGTGTGTCTCCCCAGTGAATAAATGTTTGGTTATTATGTGATCATACCTGATAATATTTTTTAATGTTCTAGATGGTGATTTGGTACTTGAATTTGTAGGAATGTATAGGGGACACAAAGAGAGATTAAGTCAAGTATAATTAAATTTTATAAGGCAAATTTTATAAGACTTTTATTTGAATTTTCACTTAAAAAAATTCTACTCAAAGCTGGGTGTGGTGGCCCATACCTTTAATCCCAGCACTCTGGTGGCAGATGTAGGAGAATTGCCGTGAGTTTGATGTCAGCCTGAGACTACACTGTGAATATCATGTAAGCCTTGGCAAGAGTGAGAACCTGCCTCAAAACAAACAAACAAACAAAAATTCTACTCAAATGTCTCTTCAGGTGAGATAGTGAGAGACACAGCTTGACAATATTTCGAATGAGGAGTAGCAAAGTTGTTTGGGCTTAAAAAATAGAAAGTATATTGTTAGTAATGAATACTTGGCTAAAGGTTTTTTTTTTTTCTCTCTCTTTGTTACTTGACTCAATGTTATGAAGATACATGTCTAGGATTATTTTACTGCTAAATGGGGACATTTTGAAGGCCTATATGGGTAGAATATGAGATGTGATTTGGAGATTGTAAAGCAATGTGTAATGACAGGACAGATCAGCTCATATTGAACCTACTAAATCTATCCTGATATGCAGATAAGTAAATGAATGATAATGTTTTACTTAAGGCAGAAATAAAGTACATTAATATAATCCATCACATAGGAAAACATAGAAGTACTTATGCACATACAATAAAACTTGAGGATGATTAACTTTTGGGAAAATCTAGATATCTTTGAAATGTGATCAGATATCTTCTCAAAATTTAGAAGGCATCAAAGTGTTTGGTACATAAGACAAAAATATCCAGCAGAGAGGTTGAGAACATGAAAAGAACACACATACAGGTTGAGATAAGGAAGAGAGCCACTTTCTTTGGTGATAGCTAATAAAATACACCCTTGTTTAAAAATCTTATGCTAGTTGAAAGATCTACTTGATACTACTAAAATTGTTCTGAGTAACTGCCATACCAGATATTGCTCCAGACACTTTATATCAATTTCCTGGAAACTCAGTGTTACTAATTGAAGAAACAAAGGAGCAATAAGGGTGAATAACTTCCCAAAGGTAAGAAAGCTAATATGTAAGCCTGATGAATATCAAACCCAAGGTGTCTGATGGAATATTCTTTCCACTAATTTTCTAATAGTGCCTGAGATTTTATGGATTCAAAGTGATTATAAAATCCCTTTTTTCATCAGTATTTTAGCCATGACTTACGTTTTAAAAATTGAACTAATGTAGTCTAAAATTGAATTACCTTTGATTTATGGACAATAATGTTTTATGGAAGTTCTGAAACTGTACTAAAAGCACTGTAGTATGTAAATTCTATGAGTTCTGAAAAGTACCATGCCTATGTTAGTATAATTAGGCTATAAGGCTTATGTAACTCTATAAATACTACAAAGTAAAACAAAACAAAATGTCATGAAAATTATAAACAAATATTATCTTATTTCTAAAGAAGCCTAAAAATATTTCCCAGGTAGCATGCATTTGAAAGCTGAATAGCCAGGTGTTATCCGGAAATCTGTATTCAACACTGGTATTTGAGAATTAAGGTAATAGTGAGGATACTCAGAATGTGAAGCTACTGCTGTAGTGTGGTCCTGGTAGAAATTGTACAAAGGAATTTCAGTTGGTAATACTATCACTATTTTATTGCATTTCTTTATATCTAAAAATAAAGAAAATATTTCTTTCAGACTTATTAAAAAGTTTTCTATTACTGTGGATAAATAAACTAGTGGCCTGATTTGTAGATAGTGATGATAGATGACGATGATGATGAAGATAGATAGATAGATAGATAGATAGATAGATAGATAGATATATGATAGCCTTTATTTTGAGATCCCCATTGAAATTCATTGGGTTTTATAAAATAGTCTATCCTTTAGAATAAAATATTGATATGGTTAAAAATTAGGCACCTTCCCTAATATAACTGAGGAAACTCATTTTCTTTGTATAGATCCTTTACTTCCTTTGTTAGGTTTATTCCAAGGTACTTTATTTTCTTTGAAGCAATTGTGAATGGGAGTGATTCTCTGATTTCACCCTCTGTGTGTTCGTTGTTAGCATATACGAAGGCTACTGATTTCTGTGTATATATTTTGTATCCTGCTACATGGCTGTAGGTTTTCATCAGCTCTAACAGTTTGCTGGTAGAGGCTTTAGGGTCCTTTATATATAGAATCATGTCATTTGCAAATAATGATAACTTGATCTCTTCCTTTCAAACTGGATCCATTTTATGTGTGTCTCTTACCTTATTGCTATGGCTAAGACTTCCAGCACTATATTAAATAAAAGTGGGGACAGTGGACACCCTTGTCTTGTTCCTGATTTTAGTGGAAAAGCTTCCAGTTTTTCCCCATTTAGTAATATGTTGGCTGTAGGCTTGTCATAAATAGCCTTTATTATATTGAGATATGTTCCTTCTATTCCCAGTATCTGTAGGACTTTTATCATGAAGGGATGTTGGATTTTGTCAAATGATTTCTCTGCGTCTAATGAGATGATCATGTGATTTTTGTCCTTCAATCCATTTATATAATGTATTACATTTATCGATTTGTGTATGTTGAACCATCCCTGCATCTCTGGGATAAAGCCTACTTCGTCAGGGTGATGATCTTTCTGATATATTCTTGTATTCTGTTTGCCAATATTTTGTTGAGAATTTTTGCATCTATGTTCATGAGGGAAATTGGTCTGTAATTTTCTGTTTCTGTTCTGTCTTTCCCTGGTTTTGGTATCAGGGTGACGCTGGCTTCATAGAAGGAGTTTGGTAGAAATCTTTCTTTTTCTATTTTATGAAAAAGCTTAAGAAGCAACGGTGTTAGCTCTCCCCTGAAGGTCTGATAAAATTCAGCAGTGAATCCATCTGGGCCTGGGGTTTTATTAGTTGGGAAATTTTTGATAACTGTTTGAATCTCCATGCTTGTTATAGGTCTATTTATGTGATTAATCTCATCTTGATTTAATTTAGGTAGGTCATATAAATCAAGGAAATCATCCATTTCTTTCAGATTTTCATACTTTGTGGAGTATATGCTTTTATAGTATGCCCCTATGATTTTTTGAATTTCTCTGGCATCTGTTGTGATATTACCTTCTTCATCTCTAATTTTATTAATTTGTGTCTCTTCTCTCTTTCTTTTGGTCAGATTTGCTAAGGGTTTATCAATCTTTTTATCCTTTTATCCTTTCAAAGAGCCAACTCTTTGTTTCATTGATTCTTTGGACTGTTTTTTTTTTTTTTTTGGTTTCTATTTCATTAATTTCTGTCCTAATCTTTTTTTTTTGAAAAAAAAAAAACAAAACACATGTTATATTTCAGTAAAAAAGAAACAAAGAAGGAAAGAAAGGTAGCTCAGAGCAGAACCAAGAGTCCAGAGAACAGAGCCAACTCTGAGACTGGGCAACATTCTCCTACTGCAATCTTAATGCTGTTTTGCACTAATTATTTTATTTATTTATTTTTTCCTTTATTAGTTAGTACCATATCCAAACATAAGCCCACTCTCCAATATCAAGCTACCATCAATTGTGGGCTACAAGAGGGCCTACACCTATTAAATTCTCTATAAAGAAAAAAGTAAGGGTTATCTCATTTGTCCTGGTGCTAACTTACTCTCCATTGGAGAATCTGCTTCTCTTTTTCAGATAGATGTAGATCCTAAGGAGAGAGCCACCCCATCATACCTCAAAAGGGCCCCAGCTGAAACTAAGAAAAACTGGCGAAATAAGCAAGGGGGCTATTTTCCTGATGAACCGTATACCAGCACAAGGGGGAAGGAGATCAGCACAGAGAAAAATCAACTCCTACCAAATCAGAGAGCCAGAGCCTCAGATGCCCCCAACACCTCATCACTGAAGCAGACCAAAAATGAACCCAACATGGCTCAGGGAAATTTTGCGGAAGAGGAGGCAGAAAGAATGTCCTAATCTTTATTATTTTTCCTGTCTACTGATTTTGGGTTTGCCTTGTTCTTCTTTTTCCAATTCTTTAAGGTGAAACATTAGGTCATTTGCTTGCGACCTTTCTAATTTCTTAATATAGGCACTGAAAGCTGTAAATTCACCTCTTAGGACTGCCTTCATTGCATCCCAGAGATTTTGGTATGTTGTATTCTCATTATCATTTGACTCTATAAAGTTTTTGATTTCCCTCTTGATTTCTTCATTGACCCATTCATCATTTAGTAATGTGTTGTTTAATTTCCATGATTTTGTTTAGGCTCTATAGCCTTTCTTGCTATTGATTTATAACTTGATTCCATTGTGGTCAGATAGAATGCAAGGAATTATTTCAATTTTCCTGTATTTGTTAAGATTTGCTTTGTGTCCTAATATATGGTCTATTTTAGAGAATGTTCCATGTGCTGCTGAAAAGAATTTATATTCTGCAGCATTTGGACAAAATGTTATGTCCATTCCTTCTATGACCTCATTTAGTCCAGATGCCTCTCTTTATTTTTTCCCAGGATGACCTGTCAATAGATGAGAGTGGGGTGTTGAAGTCACCCACTACCACTGTGTTTGTTGTTATCTGTGACCTTAGTTCTAATAGCATTTGCTTGATGAATTTGGGGGCCCCCATGTTAGGTGAATATATGTTTAGGATTTTAATGTCCTCCTGTTGGAGGGTGCCTTTAATCAATATAAAGTGGCCTTCCTTATCTTTCTTAACTAATGTTGGACTGAAGTCTACCTTATCAGATATTAGGGTAGCAACCCCTGCTTGTTTTCTAGGTCCATTTGCTTGAAACACCATTTTCCAACCTTTCACCCTAAGATAATGTCCATCCTTTGTAGAAAGGTGGGTTCCTTGGAGGCAACAAATTGAAGGATCCTGCTTTTTTATCTCAGTCTGCCAACTAAGTCTTTTGTTTGGGGCATGAGGCCATTGATATTAAGAGATATTATTGAAAGGTGTGTATTCATTTTTGCATTTTTTGTAGGTCTTCTGGTTCTACCTTTGATCTCTTATGTTAACTAGTATTTGAGTATTGTTTTTTTTTTTTCCCCAGTTCCTTATATGTGTGCTTTTCTTTTTCTTCAGCATAGAGGATTCTTTCAAGTATTTTCTGTAGAGCTGGTTTTGTCTTCAAATACTCCTTTATCCTGGTTTTATCATGGAATGTCCTTATTTCTCTGTCTATTTGAGTGGATAGCTTTCCAGGATAAAGTAACCTTGGTTGACAGTTGTTATCTTTCAGAACTTGGAATATATCACTCCACACCATTCTGGCTTTTAAAGTTTGTGTTGAGTAATCTGCTATAATCCTCATAGGCTTGCCTTTGTAGGTAACTTGATTTTTCTCTCTGACTGCTTTCAATATTTTTTCTTTGGTTTGTATGATTGGTAGTTGGATTTTAATATTGTGAGGAGAGGTTCTTTCCATGTTTTTTTTCTGACTGATGTTCTAAAGGATTCCTGTATTTGCATTGGTACCTCTTTCACAATTTGGGGGAAGTTTTCTTCTACGATTTTGTTGAAGACACCAACTATGCCTTTGGAGTGAAATTCTTCTCCTTATACTATTTCCTGAATTCTTATGTTTGATTTTTTCATAGTGTACAGAATATCTTGAAATTCCCACTCATAGTTTTCTATTAGTTTGTCTTTCTCTTTGTTGGACTGTATTAGATCTGCCACCTGGTCTTCTAGCTTAGATATTCTGTCCTCTCCTTCATCCATTCTACTGGTGAAATTTTCTACAGAGCTTTTTATTTCATTAACTGTGTTCTTTCTTGCTAGTAATTCTAACTTGTTTTTCTTTATTATTTCTGTTTCCTTATTTATGTCTAGTATTGACCTCTTTATTTCATTAAATTGGCATCCTGAGTCTTCTTTGCTTCCTTTGATTTCTTCTTTGAGTTATTTGAACATATTTATAATCATTCTTTTGAAATCTTCCTCAGGCATTTCCTCCTAACTCGTTCTCACTGGAGGTCATTTCTGATGCATTAATACTTTTTGGTGGATTTATATTGTCTTGATTTTTGGTGTTTCTTGTGTTATAATGTATATATTTTTGTATCTTGGATTATTTAATGATTGGATTTTCCAGTTAGCTGGGTATTAAGAGATGTATCAATCAATCTTATGTTATATATTTTCAGAGTAGGATCTTAAGGCACTAGGTGTGGCTCTCAAGACTCTCAGAGTACCTACAAAAGTGACTCTAGGTGTTGGGTGTGCCCGCTATGAGAGTATTCAAGTAGGCTAAATGGAACAAAATACAGGCAGATTCTAAAATTGAACTAAACAATGTACACTTTCAATGAAAAATAGCACAGAGTATTTATCCAAGAGTAGGTATTATGACAACCAGATCCTCTGTCTGTGCCTTAGGCTGTGTGGTACCTCACCCACTCCCTTAATCCTGACAACAAGGAGGTTAAGATTCTGGTCTGTAGAGGGTTCCAAGTCAGCTTGAAATCAGGTGAGACCCTTCCCTAATGTAAAATAGAAGAGGAAACAAAACCACTATAAATCAAGAAGCAACAAATAACAAGCCCAAAATACATCTTATTTACTCATGGCAAATCTGACCATCCATCAGATTTAACATATAATTTATCCTGATATGGAAGGTGCAATTAGCACTTCTGGTTCAGGCCTATATACCAGGTTTATTAGGCAGGTACTGACCTGGTGTAATCCCAGTTACCTTTTGGGATGGTTTTGGTCTCAGTTATGCTTGGGTTCCCCTGTTGGTTAAAGTGGGCATGGCTGGGTCCCTGGACCACTGCTCTGTTCACTGGAGCTGGGCACTGCCAGTGGGTGAGGGAGCCGGGCACTGGCGGTGGGGGAGGGGGGCTGCCAATGCTGCTCTAGTTCTCTTGCTGTTCCACATGTTCTTCTACCTTGTGATCTGCTCCTCTGCTGTTCACTGCTGTTCTCCCTTCACGTTTCCTGAGTTTGTGGAGAGGTCCGGTGTGAGTGGAAAATCCCCTCGCTAGCTTTTCCTGCGGCTCAAGCCCAGCCTGGTGGCTCCCACCCTGCCACCCCGTCAGAGCAGCTTCTGCAGGCCCATATGGGCTCTGGATGCTCTGGATCTGTCTTACTTCTCCACTGCTGTTTCAATGTCCTACACACCTCACTTTTTAGTAAAAGTGAGTGAGTATTTTGCTGGTTTTTTTTTTTTTTTTTTTTTTTTTTTTTTGCCTTTTCCCCCCCTAGGCTGCTTTCGTGTGGCACCTATGCCACCATCTTAACTGGAAGTTGCCAAAACTCATTTTCTTTATGATAACTCCCCAGTTCTTTTCCAACCGTCTCATTTAATTTAGAATCTCTCTGTGAACGTTATACAAGGGTACAATTGCCGCTCCTCTCCTTCAGAATATTTACTAAAACACTCAAAATTTTTACTTCCAAATTTCATTCTCTTATTTATATGGAATCCTAAAAAAAAGTCTCCAAATTTCATTGTAGGATATTGAGTCTCACCTAATTTGGAAAGTCAAGCAAGTGTACAATACAGCAAACCTCATAGGCTGTTTCTAGAACACATCACAACAGAAGTTCACTAAAATGCCTTCAGTTTGGCTCTTTGTATATAAGCAGATGCCAGCTTCTTTGAAATATACAACTGAGTAAAATTCTGTAAGGAAATTCAACGATTTTGTACTTGAGATCACATACTGATGAGTTTCAGTAGTTACGAGCATACAGTAACAAGCTTTAAGACGTAAAACTTCCAGGAAAGCACACTTGAAGGTAAGAAGATGCTTACACTCACCACTCATGGCATCTTTTGCTGTTCACATAGACCACCCCTAATTATTCATTAATTCAATGATTAAAATGTATGGGCTGCAAGGCCAAGACATATGTAGCTTCCAACGAACACATTCATCCTTCAAACATTCCAGTTATTCCACACTGACTATATTTGTTGAAAACATGAGATTTTTCAATGACCTGATCCTATGAAAAATTAACTCATGTGAGCTTTTTATTAAGCAGTCAATAAAATGATGCCTGCCAGTCTTCCCACATAAACAAAAATGTGAACAAAGGGCTGGAGAGATGGCTTAGTGGCTAAACACTTGTCTTTGAAGCCTAAGGACCCTGGTTTGAGGCTCGATAACCCAGGACCCACATAAGCCAGATGAACAAGGTAGCACATGCGCCTGAAGTTCATTTGCAGTGGCTGGAGGGCTGGCATGTTCTCTCTCTCTCTCTCTCTCTCTCCCTCTTTCTCTGCCTGTCTGTCACTCTCAATTAAAAATAAAACAAAAACCCTACAGCTGGGAATGGTGGCATACTCCTTACAAAAATGTGAACATAAACATTATTTTGTCTTTAAAAAATTAATCCTTAACATTTTTAAATGAGTAGGAAAAAAGAATAGTTATATATCTTATTTTAAAACCATGGAGTCTATCTGTATGATAGACCTAAAACAGAAAACACCATTTTTCCCAATGATTCTCAGATCAATAAAGCATGAAATATAATTTAATTTTGTTCTGATGATAATAGAAGATATTACATGTCATCACAAAACATGTGCTGTACATTCCTGACTCTTCAATGTCCTTTTATTTATTAGCTTAAACCCTTCAGCTTTTAAAAGTAGCCTAAAACTTCTATGAAATTCCACTACTTTACAGGAAAGGTAGAATTTTTTTTTTTTAATTGGGGTATTATAGGAAAAGGAGAGTGCTTTTCAAGTTGGGATAGCTTAGATAAAAATTTTGGATGCTTCAGCAAAAGAAGCAACCCTCTGAGATTCTACTTTGTGTATTTTTACTAATGTAATGCTTTTAGACTACAGTGAAGTAGATCCTGAGCACATTATGGACCAAACACCATCCTTTCATAATCATGTGATGCCCTTAATAAGTTCCAATGGGAAATGTGCATAGTTCTTGAATGTAGTTTTACCACTATTTTTCCACCCAGAATCTGATACACAATAAAGGCAAAAGGAAGAAACATCTCTTAAGTTGGAATAGCAGTAATCTCTCTAAATCTGAACAGTACTTTTCCAACAATAAATAATTTGTTGTTATATACCGTCCTGTTACAGTTGCCTGATAAATTAACTTTATTTGCATATATAAAAGTATAAAACCCTCACAATCATATTTAACACTCTAACCAAAGAAAGATGACTGGGTAGACTTATATTTACTAACAGATTACTGAAGACAATAAAATCATGAATTCAATTGTGTCAAGTGCTCAAATAATAATAATAATAATAATAATAAAAGTATCTATAAAATATATAGGTGTTATTATAATTATGAAATATTTTATTTTTTCTTTTGTGTTTGTGAATCCTCATTTGCTTTCCCTTTTCTATATGTTTGTTTACATGTTTCTACTTGAATTTTATTAAGGTTCATTTTGCTTTGGTTTCATTTTTTGCTTCATTACTTTGGCAATAGTCTTTCCACAGGATATTCAGTCAGTATCTTGAGTCATCATGGTGGTTAAACCTCTCAGAGGTAATGTCAATTTTGAGCTGTCTTTTTCATGCAAACTCAGCTAAACATGATCCTTTACAGCTACTAAATTATAGTCTGAGTGTCTTAAGCCTTCTAGGTATTCATTTACTGATTTAATAGTGTTTATTCTATAAAAGTGAGATTGTTCTGTCCTTTTACATTTACTTTCTAGAAAAGGAAGAATGCTGCAATTAACATATCTGTGGAATTAGGGAAAAAAAAGAGTTGGAATTTGTTACAAATAATGTGATCCAACAATAAATAACATTTCTCAAGTTTTTATTTATATGTAATTAAGTAAAAAAAAATCATGAACGAGCCTCACCTTTTTGGAAGAAAGCACAAGATCAAAACAAGCATAATGAAGAAATAGATTTTATATAGTCTCTTAGATGATAAATCCTGTGGAGAAAGAACAGGATCCATTAGTTGGAGACTACAGGAATGGTTGGACAGTAGTTAGTTCAAGTCAGGAAGGCAGATTCAACAAAACAGTGATAGAGACAGAGGAATCCACAAGCTGGAATAGGAAAACAGGAGCCCATGTACTTGAGCTAAAATCCAAATGACCCATTGCACTGTTGCTCCCATGTGAACTCAGAGTATGAATCCAACACATTTGGTGTGTACACAACTACAGGATATCTGTCAAGTGGGGATGTACTCATGTTTGTAACAACATACACAAAACTGTTCTCTTTTACTTCTGTTCAGCCATTATATATATATATATATATATATATATATATATATATATATATATATCTCATCATCATCATAATTCACCTCCAACTCATTTTCATTTACTTTTTTTTAAGACAAGGTCATGCTTTGCAGCCAAGGATGATTTTGTATTCACTATGTAGCTTAGCCAAGGATGGCCTTGACCTCTCAATGTTCCTTCTGCCACAGGCTGTGGTGCTCCTGGATGAGAAGCCTGTGCTACCATGCCACTCGTTTCTTTGGTTTCTGTGAAGACTATCACATACTCTTGGTCACCCACACTGATAAGCCTGGACTTGGCTTAATGCCTTCTTCATTATCTTTTTTAGCATAATTTTTTCAGGTTCTAGAATCATCTCATTGAGTAAAGCAGAAACAGGATCAATCAAGTTGAATGTAGGTAATATTAATACAACACTGTTTAATTTTTTTGACTTTTTTTCAAAATCATTCTTTCAGTTACTGCACTGTACTTATAACATTTTAAGTTCAGTTATTTCATAATTTGTATGTATGCATACCCAAATATAAAAATAATTTTATAAGATTTTTAAAATTTAATCTAAAGTTAAATATTTCCTGGACATTAGTTTTATAGTCACAGTTATTATTAGTTTAATAACTGGATGAGGAACACCCCTATTTTGTGTACTGTACTACCAGGTTGGCTATTTAGCACCTTTTTTTTTTTTTTTTTTTTTTTTGCTACAACAGCAAACATGTGAATTTAGCAAGCAGTACATAAAGTGACTTTAGCAATAGAGCTTTAATAGGCAAGGCATGAAAATATGCTGGAGAGAAAATAATAGATAGGCCAGATTGCAAAAAATAATGTTCATATAAAGTAAGCTGACACAAAGTTACAGATAACAGAAGTTTAGGGGAAAATGGGAAGGGAAAAATCATGATATAGAATGAAATCAGCTAAAATGGTCAAGGACAATGGTTGAATTAAAAAGAGGTAAATGTTTATGAATTAAATTCAAGGAAATTTAGAATAATGAAGGTTGAATTTTTTTATCTGTATTTTACAAGAGTGGTCATACAGCATTATGACTTTAGCATGAATTTTGATGTAAGTATATATAGGAGACCATGCTAATTTTAAAATGCTGATGTTTGAAAGCTTTCTGAAATATTAACTGCATGATCCAAAGTGTTGCTTTACTTCAACATAAGCATTTCATTGTGAACTACCTGGAAAATTGAACTATAAATTAATTCCATAAGTTATGCATGTTTTAATCTCAAGATATCATTAAACTCAGTTTCAGTCTAAGTACAATACCAAAATGGCTGTGCTTAATAAAAATGGAAATTTTAATTACCATAGCCTTCAAATAATGATATTGAGAATAAGGTTAGATAATATACTAAGTTGTTTTTAAAAGTATAAATCTACAGTTTTTTGTCAGTATTTAAATGTCTATATTTTAATGAAATTTTTGAGGTCAGAAGATTTTTTTGAAATATTTCACAGAATGGTGTCTAATATGCTATTTAATAGCTTGTGTTATTGAAGAAATATATTTATAAATAGTTTATTTTTATTTATTTGAGAGAGAAAGAGGGAGAAAGAGAGACAAAGATAGAGAGAGACAGACAGGAGATAATGGGCGCACCAAGACCTACAGCCATCGCAAATGAATTCCGGAAACAAGTGCCACATTGTGCATCTGGTTTATGTGCAACCTGGGGAATTTAACTGAGGTCCTTTGGCTTTGCAGGCAAATGCCTTTAATGCTAAGCCATCTTTCTAGCCCAAGAAATGAAACTTTAATTTCAGTTAACATAAATTTAAATAGATGAGGCATGATTCAATAAGAACCTAAAGCTTCCTAAATTTAATGTATCATTTACAATCTTAAGTTTCTAATTCATGTAGCTGACCTAGTTTTATCAATTTAAATGGGAGCTTGAGGTAATAGGACTGAATGAAAAAAGGTTTAAGTTTTTTTTTTTTTTTAAGTTAATCCATGTGCTGATCTGAGTCATTGGAGATGACTAGTATGGGTTTGAGCTACATACAGCTCACACTACCTTGAATCAAAGAAAGCATTGCAGAAAAATAAGTATAGTACCTTTTCTGCACATAGATGCACTTATTTGGGAAAATTTGATTCTTCTTTGGTTTTGGAAAAGGTATGAAGCATAGACTTTCTTGATTAATGAGCAGAGTGCCTGGCTGTCCTTGTTGCTGAGCTCTGATGCCTGCTCTGTTGGCACAGCAAAGCTTGTACCAAGGTGGATTCACAGCAAAGCTAGCGCCAAGGTGGATTCACAACAAAGGTAGCGCCAAGGTGGAATCACAACAAAGGTAGTACCAATGTGGATTCACAGCAAAGCTAGCACCAAGGTGGAATCACAACAAAGGTAGTACCAACGTGGATTCACAACAAAGGTAGTACCAACGTGGCTTCACAGCAAAGCTACCACCAAGGTGGAATCACAACAAAGGTAGTACCAACGTGGATTCACAACAAAGGTAGTACCAACGTGGATTCACAGCAAAGCTAGCACCAAGGTGGATTCACAACAAAGGTAGTACCAACGTGGATTCACAACAAAGGTAGTACCAACGTGGATTCAAAAGCTTGCAAGTGCATTCAGAACAAGGAGAAAAGGTTGTTGAAATCCATCTTGCTTAGAGCAGGCTTCCATGACTTTCCTTCCTCTTAAGCCTTCCTGCACTTTGGCTGACTGGCCAGGGCACAGTCTACATGTTCTTACTATGTATAAGCCCCCTGAGGCCTCTTCCCCCACACCTCATACTATCAAAAGTGATTTTTTGGATTTTAACCCTCTCTATCACAGCAGTCCTTTACCATGTTGTCCTCTCTCTGCTGAGATACCCCTAATGGTGTAGTTTTCATTGTCAAAGTCAGCATTGCACTAGGAGCACAGCTTTACCTTGGAGCTTGTTGGAAATCAGAATCTTAGCCTCACACTGAACCTCCTCACTCAGATTGTTATTGAATGATTTACAGGTGTCTTGAAGGTATTTAAAAATTTAAGAAGTGTCCCTTTATAGCATGCTCCCTCTTCTTTTCTCTCAAAGAACAGGAAAGTTCTTTTAATTGAACTTGTGTTTATATCACTTCCTAAATTGAGCCAAACTCCACAATTCGCAACCATTCTGCTCCCTACTGTTTTGTTGCAAAATCATTTTCCTATTTTGTTTCCTTCATAGTGCTTTGGAAACAAAAATGGGCAAGTACAGGAAGCCAGACTTTTGTTGTTCTCTGGTCCTGATGCAGCATGTAATTTTTCTTGTTATTGTCAATTTCCCTGCCTGTTCTCTCTCTTGTATTAGAATCAGTTTCACAGGGAAAAAGCTGCTTCACTTCTACAAACAGGTATTTGTGTCATTTGCTATATTGTCAGTCTGGATTGGTGAGCCTTTATCCCATTCTAGGATTTTTCTTTTGTAAATCTTGACCCCTTCCCTCCCTCTAATCCTCCTTTTTTCCCTGCTTCTTCTTTTTCTATTTGAAGTTTTATATGAAGGCGTATTCATTGGCCCTTGCATTCACATATAGTTTCTCCCATCGTCAATTATTTTTATTTGGCCTCTATTATCAGAATGAGATATATTTTTTAAAAAAATCAGGGTTGTTCCCACATGTTGATTTTCTGTACCTTCCGTCGTCTAGGAGGAAGAATTATGCCCTCATACCCTTCTGTGCTAACTCTATATGGGATTTTCATGAGATAGAAACCTTGTTATGTTAACTGACAGTGAGAAGTAAATCAGCTTTGTTCAGATTTGCTATTATTGTTTCCTATTATTAATTTCTGCAAGTTTTAAATTACTTCTCAATCAATATGTCACACAGTATAATCCTTATATTACCTTCAATTCTCTGAAGAAAGCCTTTGATTTCTTAGGTCATCTATCTTTTTACCTATGGTATATGAAATAGCACCAAAACATCCACATAGACATTTATGTTATTATATATGAATATTCTGTAATGATATTTAAGCATTTTTTTGCTGGAAGCAATCATGTGTTATTTAACCTAAATATCTCATATTTTAGTCTAAGCATATTTTGCTTAATAGTATGTTGTTACCATCCTGAGGGAACTACTTCTAAAATTGTTGCTACAAATGCTGCAGATGCTGACCTGCTTGTGCTGGTGGACGCTGCTTGTACAATATCAATAGCCTCTCATTTGTGATTAGCCATTATTTTTCTTATTTCTCTGAAATAAGGCTTGTAAAGTACATCATATGGCAAGACATGTTATAGTTGATTGCTGATCATGATTGCATTTATTGTTTTAAATTGGTATTTCTAAGAAATGTATTGTCTTCTTTATTCAGAAAATGGTTTCATTGATATTTTTGTAGCTATAATTGTTATTAAGTTATTCTTTATTATTTTTTCTAGAAATTACATTGAACTCAAAGTAAGAAGTAAGGGAAATGAAAATGAGCACAGGAACAGAATTCTTATTTGTTTATTTCTCTTTGTGATCCCAATAAAATTATTCTAATCATGTTCAATTATATTTACAAATGCTTCTAATAAGCTTAGCATGCGCTGTGTGCCACTGATAAACATTTATTGCTTTAGTGTGGCTCATGAATGAAAATTTCCTGGTTGACTCCAGGAAAACAGTATATCAAAACAGTAAGTTAAGTTTCAGTAACTAGTACTAGTATGTAGTGGTGTACTTGTATAAGTTGAATACAAAAAACTTGCCTTGATTGATCACTCATGGTTAACTTACTAAAGGCTACAGAAAACTACTTTCTACCATGTTCTGTGTTACTGTGAAACACCAATTTAGGTGACCTCCAGTTGAGAATCCACCATACCAAGCAGTTGAAAAGATGTGATACTTGTGAGCATTGTCAGGATGGTGTATCATAGCAGCTAAAGTCTGTCTGGTGCATTCTTACATGGTGTTCTGTTAATCATTTTCTTTCCAACAGTTGCTCACTGTAGATAAGCCCTAACAGGTTCACTGTATTTTTGTCCCACCCATGAGAAAGCAACTGATCCATTCACCCTCACCACACATAGCTTTTATCAGGATCCCTTGTTACATTCTATCATAATGCATTTAGGGACTGATTTCCACCACAGGTTAGTACTGCATTAACTGCATACACTTAAGTATTCTTTTTTCCTGGGATTCATTCTGTGGTATATGGGCATGTAACTCATAGTAAAATTGCAAAAATTAAACAAAAGCATAGTGATTATTACAGAATTAGGTACAGTTTGAGGCTCACAGTGAATATTAATTAAAGATTAATGATAATTGAGGGGGAATTCTCTGCATAAGAAAACTAAAGAACAAAATGAAGAATTGTTTCTTTGAAAAGACAGTAAAAATTCCAGAAAGCAAAGTGAATCAAATATAAATCTATAAAAGAAAAATTTCCCTTCATCAGTAATATTATCATTTATAAAAAAAAATCATTAGAGATGGATAGTATACTGTGCCTACCATTATCTTTGTACTATTCTTCCATAACATAATGCACATGAACAGTGTTTTAGATGTAAATATTTTGTTGAAATATGTTGTGATTAACATCAAAAAGATGTATATTAACTTATCTTTCTAAAACCATCTATAAAATGAATAAATGTTTGGATTTAGCATATGAGCATACATTCAGCTTACCTTGTATTTTACATTAAATAATAGAATTGTGAACATTTAAAATAACTTAAAATACCAACAACATTTTACTTATGTTATATTTTCCTAATAAATTAGAGTAAATTATACACTGAAATGTTCATTAAATATTTTATTGCATATAATATTTTTTCATTTTATACTATATAAATATATAAATATATATTTGTATGTATTTTAATATACATATAATATATTATGTATTATATAATTATATATAATAATTATTTTGTATATAACAATAATATTAATACATTATATAAATATATATGAAAATATATGTTTATATATATTTATATATAATATACATTATATAAATATATATTTATATAGTATATAATTTCATACTATCTAAATGTACAAACATGCATTTCTATACTATGTCTTTATAAATTTAAACAAGTAAAAATAAAAGCAAAGGAGACCCACAAAAGATGAATAAAAATAAACATTTTTTCCTCAGAAAAGTAAAATAAAATTAAACATATCTTTATTTTTCAATTATCATTTATCTTGTCTGTGAAAAAATAGCATTTTGTTCTTAATGGATAATTGTAAAAAATAAGAGGCATCTGTGTTTCCTTAATTTTCAGTAACAGGCACTTAACTATTATGATCTTTGTTCAACCTCTGACATTGGATATATTTTATTTTCATTTTTTTCTAGGAAGGGTATGTATAATACAGGGTCCTACTATATGGGTATGCTTTTATTTATTTACAACAGCCTACCATAAATGAATATGTAGATCCATCATCCTTTTCTTAGGATAAAGACACAAAACACATATATCTAAATTTTTTGTATAAACTTTCAGATTATTATTCAGAAGATTCTATACTCCTACTAATAGTGAATGAAACATTGAACTGCATGGTCTTGAAACTACTCAATTGATTTCAACACATATTCATGTCTCTTGTTTAATGCTTCTAGATTGTCTTTTCAAATCTCCAATATTCTTTTCATATGAAATTATACAAATATTCCTAGAAACTCTAGATATTATAGTCAAAAATCTAAAATAAAGCCTACATCAAATGAAATAAACACTGAGATTGTTCCATACTGATATAACAGGATATCTAAAATCAATGAAAATGGATGATGAGCTTATGGATACCAATCTAGAGTAGCTCCATAAACCCAACGGTGAAGGAAAGTAAACAAAAGTAATTGGTTATCATGATTGTAGCACAATAAGTAAAAGCTTAGTCTATGGCATTAGTATCTATAACAGTGCAATGGATCATGATAATGTTGTGCCTTTGGATCTGGAAATTGGTTATACTGACATACTCCTTTTGAAATAATCATTGAACTTTACAATATGAATCTTATATTTTTCATGCAGATTATACTGCATAAGAAATACACACACATATACATACACATACACACACACACACACACACACACACACACACACACACATATATATATATATATATATATATATATATATATATATACATACACACACACACACACATATAAATATAGTTTAAGAACAGAATACATATTACCTGGAAGCTCTTACGTGTGCAGCTGGCTGAAATGCACCTAAACGTATTTGAGAGTCATTAGGACCCTGTCTTGTGTTTCATTGTGGAAAGCTACTGCTTTCTTTCTTGACTGAGCCTTTTCCACTTTGTGTATGGATGTCATCAAACCTTCATTAGAATTATTACATTGTTTTAGTTCACTAATTTCACCAACATAAAAATCAAAGGACAATAGTGCATTTTATTTATTTTTATTTTTTATTGACAGCTTCCATAATTATTGACAGTAAACCATGGCAATTCCCTCCCCACCACTTTCCCTTTTCACCTCCATTCTCCATCATATCCTCTCGCCCTTTCAATCGGTCTCTCTTATTTTGATGTCATCATCTACTCCTCCTATTATGATGGTCTTGTGTAGGTAGTGTCAGGCACTGCGAGGTCACAGGCCATTTTGTGTGTGGAAGAATGCATTGTAAACAGTCTTATTCTTCCTTTGGCTCTTACATTTTTTCCTCCTCCTCTTTGGTAATGGACTCTGAGCTTTGGAAGGTATGATAGAAATGTTTCAGTGTTCAGAACTCCTTTGTCATTTCATCTCAGCACCATAGTGTCTCTAACAAAAAGTGTGAGTAGCATTAATACTTGGGTATGAACATTAAGAGACATGTTTACCAGGCAGATTGGTAACTTTAAATATAGCATGATCTATCACAAAGTCCCTACCAATAAATTCCAGACATTTTTTTTTTTTACTCAGAAATAGTGAGTATGGCTACTACAGCAGTAATCTGAGAGTCTGTGCTTCTTTATGAGCAAGGAAAATAATAAAATGACATTTTAATATTTCAGATTGTTATGGTGGCATTTCTAAACCACTTCTCATAGATGGAGATTAATTGCACCCTTTGGATATTTTGGTGCAAGTAGATTAGGAATGATTAATATTATCCACTAAATGAAACAACTACAAGGAAACTGTAGCATGTTCTTTTCTCATTGTTAAAGGATATTTTGAAAATGTTTAATTCATGATTAGAAGTGTACACATTCTTCACTTAGCTGAGACCTTAGTCTCATGGTTCATAGTTACCAATACTAGTGCTCTATGGTTGTGTTGCTATTTACCATGTATGTCAGAATAGACAATGAACAGTGAGTGATCCATTACTTACCACAGGAAGTACTGAAGGTACATAGGAGCAATTAATCCACTCCCATAAAAAGAGTCTTATATTATTTACTATTGAAACAATGTCTTTAGTTTGCATTGTAACACATCATAATATCAAGGATATATTTTCAAGGGGGGATGCTGGGAAAGTATCTAATAAAATTGTAAATGTATGAATATCTGCATGCAATGCCTTTTCTATAACAAAGATTTTGCTCAATGAATTTCAGTAGTTTTTTATAAGAAAGATTTCTTACTCCTTAAAATCCTTCCCCAAGTCTAATACATAGCCAGGAATTCAATGTTTTCTCTAATCCCACAGGGTAGTACAAAGAAAGCCAGATGACACCTGGACACAGCAGGGATGCATTAATCAGAGAGCAACCCTGATCTTAGGGACACAAATCATTTGTCATGGTCTTAGCTTGCCAGTCTTGCTTTCAGAGATAGGTTTTTTTTCTTTATCCCATGGGACAGTAAGCATGTATGGCCTTTTCTCCCCATAGAGAGGCTACCTTTATTTTCCTCTTCCTGTGCTGCCACTACAAAAGAATTTTCAAAATGCTAGTTCAGACCCAAAGGTTGGCTAGTGCTTTGATTGCAAGACATGAAGAAACATAAGAGACCCAAAAAGAATGTCAACAATAACACCCTTTGTGTTTCCCCAATTGACTCCTATCAACTGTACTTACCTAGCAGCTGGGAAATAAAAGAAGATTGAATAATGTCCATTCATGAGTACAATTTTCACTTAGAAATTTTTAATTCAATTTATTATGTTGAGAAGTAAATAAATTCAGAGAATCTATACAACTCAGTATTAATTTCATTGAGATACTAGATATGCTTCCTGAGTTACCTTGCATCTTTACTTTCTCACATCTGAAGAAATCAGCACATAATAATAAAAGAATAACTATATATTATGCAAAGAACATTTTGGGTCAGAATAATGCTGCTGTTTATAATATCTGTAAATTTCCATGCTTTTATTGAAGTTATATAATTCTGGCAACATTAACTTAGAATAGATTCTCATGATGTCACTATAGAAATGTGTTTCTAGGGAAAAAAAATTAGAAATTGCCATTTACCTTGAGTAGGTAATTAACCAATGAACTGGAGGCTGATTGTTTCCAATTTCATATTAAGATGAAAACAAAGAACAAAAAAGGTGAAAAATGTTTCATATTTCAAGTGACAAAGTTTTGAATGTTTTGTGATTTATGGAAGAGTCCTCTGGTTTGTGGACCCACTCTAATTCAAAGTGTTCAAAGTTCTATTAACTTTCAAGAACTCTCTTGGATATCATACAGTAATGCCTAACTTCCTCATTTAGTAAAGCCATGGACAAAAAGAATCCTGCTTCCTCACCCATAAATAAAACCAAAGTTGAGTAGAATTTTTTAGGTAGGCATTCATTGTATGTATTTATTTTGTTTCACCTTAATTTGAATATTAAACCAATGCAACTAATATATGTCTTCTTTTATTTAGATCCATTAGAAGCACTTAAAAGTATATTCTATTATGCTAAGATATAATGTAAATAACATAATGTGATAAATACTGCAGGAGTTGCTAGAGAGATGTCTTAGCCATTAAAGGCAGTTGCTTTCAAAACCCAATGGCCTGGGTTCAAATCCCCTGTACCAATCTGTGGTAGTTTAAATTGATGGTCCCCAATATGTTCAGGATTTTACTAAAGTTTTTAATTTAGATGTGCATCCAACTGGCTGGTGGAGTTGTCACTGCGTAGATCATAGGGTCCAGCCTTGAAGTGTGGTGGTGGATTTGGAATTGCAGTCTAAAAATATGCAAAGTGCTACAGTGTAGCCAGTAGTTCCTGAAGTGTGTGGATCTTGTATGATTAAAATAAATCCTCTTCTTCCATAAATGTGCCTGGTTTGGAGTGCTTGATTGAAAAAAACATTGGTTTGAATCTATATTGATCAGTATACTTTACATACATATTATTTAATTCATTTCATCTTATATTGCATTTTCTGCTTTTTACATAATGTTTCTCTAAAATTGGAAGGAAATGATATTTTAATAGCAGACTCAAAAAATCACATATGAACAATTACCCTTAAAAATAAAACACTATTTTATAATAAGAAAAGCATTTTTTTCTTATTGTTATGTGATTAAATTTTTACCTTTAGCTTTGTATAGTCAGTATAGCAATATTTTCAGTACCACAGAATTGACAAAATAAAAGAAAAACTGATTTGAGATTGACTGTGTAGTGTAAGTTATGGATGAAATTAATACATAAAATCATGCTAGCATTCATCATTTGGATAAAGTATAATATTATTATTATTTGGTTTTTCTAGGTAGGGTCTCACTTTAGCCCAGGCTGACCTGGAATTCACTATGTAGTCTCAAGGTGGCCTCAAACTCACAGTGATGCTCCTACCTTGGCCTCCCAAGTGCTGACATTAAAGGTGTGTGCCACCATACTCAGCCTTGGGTAAAGTATTATGTTTTTAAAACTTTTATATTGACAACTTCCAAAATTAGAGACAATATACCATTATAATTTCTTCCCTTCCCCACTTTCTCCCTCACAAATCCAATTTCTGTCATATCCCCTCCATCTCAATTAGTCTCTCTTTTATTTTAATGTCATCATCTTATCCTCTTATTATGAGTGTCTTGTGAAGATAGTGCTAGGCACTGCAAGGTCATGGATAATCAGCGCCAATATGTATCTGAACAATTGAATTATAAGCAGCCCTGCCCTTCCTTTGACTCTTAGTGGACCCTGAGCCTTAGAACATGTGATACACATATTTCAGAGCTCAATACTCCTCTGACATTCTTCTCAGTACTATGGTGCCTTTTGGGTCAGCCCAGTGGCCAAGTCATATGATAAAACTGATATTATTGCAAATCAAATACATATTTAAAATGAGTCCTGGGATGCAACTCAGTGGTAGAGTGCTTGCCTAACATATATTAGGTCCTGGGTTCAACCAGTGCCACAGAACAAGCTAAAATACACCATTTAGGGGCTGGGAAGGTTGTGCAGTGGTTAACAACAGTTGCTGCAATATCTGCAGGCCTAGATTCAGTTCCCTATCACCCACGTAAAGCCAGACGCACACAGTAGTCCATGCTTCCTGAGTTCATTTACAGTGGACAAAGGCCCCAGCATGCCTATCCCCTCTCCTTCTTATAAATAAATAACACTATTTAGCAAATTGAAATGGCTCTTTTTAAAATAAATATCTGTAATATAGTTCAATAAAAAAGTAGTTAAATATTGCCCTTACTAGTTTTTGTGTGAAATTCTTTCTTAGGCTTATGATTGTCTCTAAAATATTATGCTTTATGCAGGTGGTTCACAACTTTAATCCTGGAACCAGGGAGGCTGAGGTATGAAGATCACAGTGAGTTCAAGGCCAACCCAGGCTACAGAATGAGTTCTAGATCAGGCTGGATTGGAGGGAGACATTGCCTCAAAAAATAATTATGTTAATATGAATAACCTCAAAACTTATGCTTGTTATGGGTAAGATAAATACCTATGCATATCATGATCCAACATGTGGCTCTGACATTCTTTCCGCCCCCTCTTCCGCAAAATTTCCCTGAGCCATGTTGGGTTCATTTTTGGTCTGTTTCAGTGATGAGGTGTTGGGGCTCTCTGAGGCTCTGGCTGTCTGATTTGGTAGGAGTTGATTTTTCTCTGTGCTGATCTCCTTCCTCCTTGTGCTGGTATCCGGTTCATCAGGAAAACAGAACCCTTGCTTGTTTCGCCAATTTTTCTTAGTTTCAGCCAGGGCCCTTTTGAGGGATCTTACCCATAACTGTGGGCTCACTCCACAATGCATGACTCATATACCTCAACAAGGAGGGGCCAAGGGGAGGGGGTAGGTCACGGATGAGACTAATAATGGTACCAAATTGATTGTATTTGCTGAATACAAAACTAACTAATAAAGAAAAAAGAAAAGAAAAAAAAACTTATGCTTCTTAAAATTAATTTGTAAGCATTTTTAAGGCATACCAAATGGTTGGTAAATATGTATCAAATGTGTGTATAATTATTAATTTTACCTTCAGTTTTACAGAATCACACTATCTTAGATTAACAAAGAACTTCTGTATTCTGGACTAGAAAGTGATAAGAACTCAACTAGCCCCAAATGAATGGATAGATAGATGCTCAGTTTAACTGAAGTTGTTTATAATTTTGCATTGTAATAAAAAGGGCTAGATAGGCTTAGATTTGAATGGGGTGCTATATTCTTTTTTAATTCATTATATTTCAAATTATCTTAAGCTGGGCTATGAAGACAGACTCAAGAAGGCTCAAACACTTTGTAAAATCACTTACCCTGTTATCCTTTCACTTAATCTGAAGAAATTTGTAAGGTCTGAAGAACAAAAATCCTTTTATAATTGTCATAATTTTTTCAGTGCAATGAGAATGTTAAAATAATTATGTATGTGTTGAAGGAAAGCCTTCTTTCAAAGATTCTGTCAGAATAGAATGAAGTAAAAACTGAGCAATACAAATACATTGTAAACAGAATTGTCAGCTTTCACTTGAAAGGGAATTAAAAACATCTGAACTAACCTGAAAATAACTAAAACAATTAGAAATCATGTTTAATAAATTTTCAAAATTTCTACAAAGATTATTCCAGGTTCAGAAAGCTTCGCTGATCAATTGTATTATGAATTTGAGTTACAATGGTAATAATATAAGACAAAACCTTCCAGACAATACAGAAGGAAATATTTCCCACAGTGGTCTCTGACTCATCTTAACTCTGAAACAAACCAGATAAAAGCACATAAGGAGGGCTGGAGAGATGACTTTGTATTTAAGTTGCTTGCCTGCAAAACCTAAGGACCTATACCCAACTCTCCATGTACCATGTAAGCCATATGCACAAAGTTACACAAAAACACAAGGTCGCACATGTGCACAAGGTGGTGTATGTGTCTGAAGTTTGATTGTAGTGGCTAAACGCCCTGACATGTCAATTCTTTCTCTCTCCCTCTCTCTCTCACAGACACACACACACACAAAAAAAAAAAAAAATACAAAAAAAAAATGCAAGGAGCAGGGGAGATGGCTCAATGGGTTAAAGCATTTGCTATGCAAATTGATGACCTGAGTCAATCAGCAAAGTAAATAAAAAACAGATGAAGCTCAATATGTTCATACATGCCTTTAATCTCAGCACTAGAGAAACTGAATTAGGAGGATCACTGTGAGTTCAAGGCAAGCCTGAGAGACTATATAGTGAATTCAAGGCCAACTTGGCCTAGAGGAAGATTTTTCCACACCTTGGAAAAAAATAAAAGGGCTGGAGGGATGGGTTAGTGATTAAGGCATTTGCCTGCAAAGCCAAAGGACCCAGGTTGGATTCCCCAGATCCCACATTAGACAGGTGCACAAGGGGGCACACACATCTGGAGTTTGTTTGCAGTGTCTGGAGGCCCTGGTGCACCAATTCTCTCTCTCTCTTTCTCTCTCTCTCTTTCTCTCTCTCTCTCTGTCTCTTTCTCTCCCACATTGCACTATAATATGTGTTATATATTTCTGTATTGGTTACTATGTAATTACTGTAAATAAATACTTGACCAATGGCAAATTAAGGAAGGAAAGGGTTTATTTTGGCATACGTTTCAGGTTTCAAGGCAATGTAGTCAATATGTTATGGAGGTACTGCAGAAAGACTCATCACATTTCAGCCCAGAAACAAAGTCAGCAGGACATGGAACCAGCCTATAAAAATCTTAATCTCTCACCCGCAGTGACCCATCTCAGAAAGGCTTCACTTCTAAAAGTTCCACAACTTTCACAAACAATGGCACTGATTGGGGACAAGTTTTGTAACACAAAAGTATAAAGGACATATTAAATTACAATCACAACAAGCATAGTTATATCCCTACACCTATATTGATCCAGAATAAACTTCCAAATGTCCAGTGTGCCTTAACAAATTTGAAATAAAATAAAATTTTGAAATTTGAGATACTTTGCATGCTATAGTAAACAAGATATGTGATATTGGTAAAAAGAATGGATCGATAAGACATAATACAGTCAAGTAATTTACCCATGTGTATGTAATTTATGTTGTTTGGAGCAGATAGTCATATAATTCAGTAGAAAAAGGGTAGCATTTTTAATGCATATATCTGCAGATATGGGAGTGTGTCTTTGGACATATGAATGCTATTTCCTTGCTTGATTCCATGCATTAAGTTATTTCATGGCATATCATCAACATAAAGTTGACATCATTATAAATAAATACTTATTGTACCTTCTCAAATTGATAACAGGAAAATATCTTATAGGATGATGAAAAATTTAATAACATTTATAAAGTAAAAACTTAACAGTATGAATAGGTAATTGTCAGATGAGGGTAAAATAATACTTAAAAACTGCCCAGGAATATTTATTGAAAATGTCTGAAAATGTTTTAGTAGTCAATGTAAAAGACAGAAAAAACATCTGAAAAAATATAAAAAAAGAAGGGTTGAGAAGATGATTCAGAGGATGAAACACTGGCTGTGAATCTGCCTCAGTGACATAAGGAGGGGAGTGATCTAGGAAGATTCCTGACTTCAACCTCTGGCCACTACAAGTACACACATGTAAGTGCACCTGCACATATGTACCCACACGACATCAAACATATAGGTACAAATCACAGACATGTGAAAAACAAAATAAAAATGAACAAAAGAATTAGTCAACAGAGTATGATGGTACATGTTATTCTTCCAGTTTCCCAGACTGGCCTTAAACTCCCATCCTGCTTCTGTTTCAAAGAAAAAGAAAAAGAAAAGAGAAGAAAAGAAAAGGAAAGAAGAGGGAAGGGAAGTGAAGTGAAGTGAAGTGAAGTGAAGTGAAGAGAAGGGAAAGGAAGGGAACGAAAGGGAAAGGAAGGAAAGGGAAGGGAAGGGAAGGGAAGGGAAGGGAAGGGAAGGGAAGGGAAGGGAAGGGAAGGGAAGGGAAGGGAAGGGAGCAGAGCACTAGAAATTCAATGGCTGAGTACTTGCCTGGCAAGATCAAGATCTTGGTTTATAACTTTTGTACTGAAGAAATAAAATCATTTCACCAGTAATACACCAGTTGTGTTCATCATTATCTATTTTTTTTCACTAGGACAACAAAAATTACAGCTAAAAAGAACTCACACCCACTACAATAGCATTCAAATATTTGTATCACACAGGGTGCATCTCTCTCTCTCTCTCTCTCTCTCTCTCTCTCTCTCTCTCTCCCTCCCCCCTCTCTCTCCATATACATGTATATTTCTCAGAAATAGACAAGGGCCAGGTTTGATGGTGCACGTCTTTAATCCCAGCACTGGGAGGCAGAGGGAGGAAGACTGCTGTGAGTTCAAGGCCACCCTGAGACTACATAATGAGTACCAGATCAGCCTGGGCTAGAGTGCTAGAACCCTACCACGAATTCCCCCTACTGCCTCCAAAAAAAGGTATACAAAGTTCTTGAAAATTATAAACTGATTACCCCAAACATCATGTGTTATACAGTGGTACATTAATATATTGTTTGATTTGCCAAGAACAAATGAAAACTTTCAGAAACCAATAGTTATATAAAAAGTGTTCATAGCTACTTTATTTATTTCAGCCTTTTACTAGAACAGTTCAAGTATGCCAAAATAAAATGGGCACATAAATGTTCTTATATATGGAATACTATGCAGAAAGATGAAGCAAAAAACCACTGATGCAGGTAAAAGGGTGGATGCTTTGAAAAATGTTGATATCCATCTAAAACAGCTGTGGATGAAACAGCATATATACATGACATATATGGTAGTAGTATAACTCACTGTTCTGAATATGAAAGGAATAGCCATGAAACCCAAATACATCAATGCCTTCTAAGGAAAGCTGTGTTATATGGCATACCATGAGGGAGCTATGCTATATCACATACTAGTTTACAAATTTATTATTTTTCCCAGGTGAAATGAGTTGTACATACTCAAGCTGTAAATTCTTCCTAATTGTTGCAGATATAAGAAGGGCTATGGAAACACAGAAATAAAGATAAACCTCGCCCTTCTTACCTATATTTGCATTTTATACCTCTATGTCTGATATTTTTAACTTCATTTATTAAAGATAGCATTTTGACAAAACAAAGTAGTCCCTTCTTTACCATCATCGGCCAATATGTTATTGACTATATCAAACTTAATAGATTTCAGTTGTATAGGGAGATAACATGAATACTCTACATGTAATATTATCACTAAACTATGGCAAGATTTGTATAAGAAGAGTGAGATTTCAGTTTTACCTATTCAAGACTTATATTTTATCAAAAGCTGCATAAGCATCATGATTTAACTTTTTTGATAAGCTAGATATAAACAGTTGTCTTCTTCATGAAAATAGATTTCAACTAATGAAGCACTGCCTCTTGGCCATGCATATCCTTCACATGTCATTCACATGTCATGTGCATTCTTCTATGCTTGCATATATGTGTGAGTTGGAGAAGACATTTCTTAAAGAAATTAGAAACACAAAAAAGGACATTTGAAAATCTATCTTAAGCATGATAGTTGTAAATGAGCTTTTTTTCATCTTTATATGAAGAGCTGCATTTTTTGGTGATTACCTCCAAGTTGTTAGTAAAGCAAAGCCCACACTTTTTGTAAATTTTAATTATCTCATGTAAAATTGTTTAGTGTCATATCACCACCATTTTATGGGACATAAAACATTCTGCAGATTTATGGCTTTTCATGGCCAAACAATATTACATTATATGAATGTAGCACAAAATAAGCATGTTCCTCTTCTGTTGGGAAATTTATAATTTTTTCCTGCTGTGTTGTATAAACTACCCATATTTCACCATATCAAAATACATATGCTCCTACCTGCAGTTGTTATATACATTTTTTAAAGTAGCATAAAATATTATATTACTTATGTTCTTGAAGTTTCACTGACTGGGTAAGTAAAATCCCAATATGTTAGTGTAGTTCTGATTTATTTTTTAGAATTTTGATTGTGGTAGGTGACCTGTAACTGATTTTTGTTTGATTATTTCTGCATTATCAAATACTTTTTGATTTTAGTGGTGTTAATGAATACCTGAGAAGTATAAAAAGAACTATTAAGATTCTTTAAAATTGGTCATACTATTTTCTATCTTAAATACATTTGTATAAGATTTGATTATCATAGTTTATTTCAATGTTTGGCAAGTACAAATGTTTCCTGCTCTCACACATTCTTCGGTTTACTTTTTCATTCCGTTTTATGCTCTTAAAAACTTTCCCTAAACTTATTCTTTGAACTTATAAATAGTTTTATGAATAAGAAAAATATAGTACATTTATGTTCAAGATTATGATACTTAACATACATTGCTTAGAACTATAAAAGAGCTCTTATTGTTAGAGAATATGCCTCTTTAAGAATGGCATGAGCAAGTTTATTTGTTTAGCAGCTAACAAAATAAAAAAAAGTTCATCTGCTAATTAAAGAATAATGAAATAACAAAATCTGTGAGAAAACAAATGAACATATCACATGAGAATGAAATTTGCAATGTCAAATGATCAGATTTATTGTTTATAACTCTAGTTACATATGAATTAGTTGCAAAAGTGAGTGACTTCTTTTTTAATCTAAAATTAAGTTAAAACACATATTTATATCACAACTTATTTTGAAATAGTTGTGTATGTTTGTGCTAATATATGTTTTTATTAATATGTACTCATCTCTCAGGTAAATGTTTCAGTCCTATAAGATATCATTGTTATATAATTAAAGAAAATAGGTGTGTGTTTGTGTAAAAGAGATAGTTATTTGAGAAGTAGTGTAATTTTGGGAGCAGGATAGATCATATATAACCGTTGGATTTATAGTCATTGGATATCTATATAAATATTGAAGAAAAATTAAAAAATGAAAACAGGCATAATATTTTAGAGAAATGATTACTGAACTGCAAGCTGAAATATAATTTCAGAGGTGATGGAATTTTATTTCACAATTGACTTTCTTCCAGCTGTAGAATTGGCAGAGTTCTGATAGGGAGCTAAATGTGACTCTGCTGTGATAAGAAATGGGGAAAAATAGAAAAAGTAATTGCTTTAGGAATGATCTCGTTTGGGAGTGATGGATTCTTTCAGGTAGAATTTAGTAACCTTTCTGTAGCTGGCACATTCTTCTAAGCACTCTAGGGGTCAAATATCTCCATGAAGGGAGGTAAAAGCAGTTTGGAAACCTGCTACCATCAAAAAAATTGAAAGTGAACTGATGTCAGTACAGTCATGCACTCAGACATCTTTTTCTCTGTGTCCATGAGCATAAGGTGAAGAGGAATTGTTGCCTAAAGATTTTTCTATAAGATGGTCTTAAGGATCTAATGAGGTTACTCAAGTTCTGAAAACAGCCTGTTGCTAGACCTGTAATTGGCTATCCCTCCACTAATCTCTCTGTCCATAGCTGTTCTCACAAAAGCAAGGCATTGTATATTTAAGGTAAAAGAAACACCCATTTTTATGTGACTATTTGAAAGAAGAAACAAAATAAATTAATAAAGGTGTAGCAAGTTTTCACTTTTGTATGTACTCTGTTTTGCTCTTCTGACCAGCCATACATGCTTGGCAGATAATCATTTACTATGAGAGACTTACTCAGTTTCACACCTCCCTCTGAATTTTCTGGACAGGCAAAACCATATGTCCTCTGGCATTCATACACCAGGTGGGCTAATTTTGTCCTGTTGCCTCACAATAGGTGTTTGGTGATTTCCTCCCTGACCTGAATCGATTCCCCAAGTGACAGAGCAAAAGTAAATCTCACACAGAAACAAAGGATATGTGTTTCCACTGGCTGGTCATTGTAAATTATAGAGGATTTATGTACTGAGGTGAGGAATTGGATTCTGAGTGTTTGAGATTAAACAGAGATATCAAAATAGCATAGCCTGTTTATCTGGACACATATATGATTTTTGAATCCAATTTTAATTACTAGTTTATCGCACCTCACTCCCTGATCCTTCATTAGTTGTAAAACTATACTTGAGAAGTTTCCTGCTTCAGTCTCAGAAAACCCTGATCTGCTTAAAGATAACTCTTCCTAGCATGTTTCCTCAGACACAGATACTGGGGTGACATGACAATGGGGTTTCATCTCTTCCTAGTCATCAGTCTTCAGACTTCAAAGTCTATGACATTGGTTCTCCCTTCTCACACATACATGTGCATGCATCATACCATACATATATATGTATATGTACACATGTATACATACATATGGACGTTTTTTAATAATGTTATCATCTTTTACAGTATTATGTAATGAAAAACCTTGTTTGAAGGTAAGTCAAAATTATCTATGTTCTATAATTCTGAAGTTATATTACAACTATGGGGTTCCCTAGTTTCTCTTTTGAGAATTACTTGACAAGTTTATGTTCAAAGTCCTATCAGTGATTAAAATTTTTATAAATTTGGTTGTTACTTAGTTTCAATATTTTATTCTCGCATCAGATGAACAGAAATATGAGTTCTCTAATGTTCACTTTTGCTTTTTGAGTTTTCTGAAGGCTTTTAGTAGATAATTTGAACCGTACTCTCCAAAGTGTGTAGATGCTCTGGATTTTAGTACATAAAGATAGGGTACAATATTGTGATGGATTCCCTGTTCTCTTTGATATTTCCAGTGTTGCCAACTCTGCAGCAGACTCTTAAGAGGATTCAGCTCTCTACTTGTTATATGCCTCAAGTTTAGCAAATGAGTGAAAAGTGATAACTTTAATTTTCATGTTTTGTTATATAAAATGCTTTTCCAAAAACCACACAGCAACATTATTTTATCTGTTCAATAGATAATATAATATATTTGAATCAGGATTGCTAGTTGGTGCCCAGTTAATTAGTGTTTCCATCACCTTCATAATATGTCCTCACAGCAAAGATACCTTTTGTTGTTTCAGCAGGTGTGTTTGACTCCACATTTGCTTTGTAAGTCTGCAAATCTTGCAGGTTTGTTTCCTATTGGTGCAATCACAGTAAAAATACTGTGTCATCTGAGACTTCTGCTTAATTTTGAAGTGAATAAAATTTAACCAATATTCTAAGTAAAATATTGAATGCTAATGTTTGAGTGACTCTCTTTAAAATAATTAAATAGGGTCTCACAATATATCTAACACTGACTTTGAACTCACTCTGTAGCCCAGGCTAGCCTTGAACTTGCAGTGACCCTACTGCCTCTGTGCTTTAATGATATTGTAAGTGATGACTCAAAGCACACTCCTTGCTCTAGAGTTTCATTGTAACAATTGTGTTTGCTTAAAGTTTATGTAATATATGACATCTTTAGATGATAACCTCTTTAAGAAAGTTTAGTAAAGTGCTATTTTTTTCATTTAAACTGGGCTGAGTTTATTTTTATTCTCATTGTTTCAGCTGGCACAATTAATTTGGGAAAAAGCATATTTTATTATTATGTATTCTCTTTATTCATGGCAGGCATAGTCAAGCAGCAATTAGTTTATGTGATTTGTTTTATTTCCCTTAATAAAAATTAACTGGAATAAAAGCTCAATTCTTTCCACAAGGAACAAATTCCAGCAAATGAATCAGGCAAGAATCAATGTGATGACACATTAGCAATGAGCTCTCCCAAAGTGTCCCAACCTGCTAAAGACGACGCAACATGCTGTTTATATCAACAGCCTGTCACGAATAAACAACACTTCCAGAAATTGCCCCAGAAATTCATTCTATCTGAATATCTGAGCTTTTCAGTTTTTAACCTCTTGACCAGAGTTTTGTTGGATTGAATTTAGAGTGCCCCTATACCAGTAATGACTCACCATATAAGAAAATTAGTATGTAATGAAAACAATTCAAGAAGAAATTCTTATAGACAACTTCAATGACTGAGATCTATACTTGAAGATATAGAATGTGCTTCTCTGTTTTTTTTTTTCTTTTTTAGGTTTTCCGAGGTAGGGTCTCACTCTAGCTCAGGCTGACCTGGAATTCACTATGTATTCTCAGGGTAACCTTGAACTCATGGTGATCCTCCTGCCTCTGCCTTCCAAGTGCTGGGATTAAAGGCGTGCACCACCAAGCCCGGCTTGCTCTCCTATTTTTTTTTTACTTAAATTTTTTTTTTGTTTATTTTTAATTTACTTATTTGAGAGCAACAGACAGAGAAAGTGGCAGATAGAGAAAGAAAGAGAGAGAAAGAGAGAATGGGCACTCCAGGGCCTCTAGCCACCGCAAGCGAACTCCAGACGCGTGGGCCCCCTTGTGCATTTGGCTAACATGGGTCCTGGGGAATCGAGCCTTGAACCGGGATCCTTAGGGTTCACAGACAAGCACTTAACCACTAAGCCATCTCCCCAGCCCATTGCTTTCCTATTTTTGCAAAACACTCTGCCAGGCAATATAGAGTAATTTGAAGTATAGAGTGATGCCTCAGCCCTTTAAAATGTGCCCTTTATTTTGATAAACATGTCTGAAAGTGAATATCATATTATAGCACAAGATAAATGCATAGTTTTAATGATTAGTTTCCTTCCAAGCTATATCAGTGATGAGATAATATTCACCAGGAGTTCATCTTTAGTGATCAAAGCAAATAGAGGATGTCCCACACAAAGGATTAGGCCCATCATCTAAGCTTTCTAAAAATAGAATTTGGATAAAAATTGACCCTCATAATTCTTGATGTTCTCTCCCCATTAATGTTTCAGTGGGCCTCTGTGACATTCACTTTTGGAATTATAAAAATAATTAGAGCTTATTTTTTCTGTGTTGGCTTCAGCCCTGCATGTTTAGACATAAGATCTGTTGTATGGGGCTGAAGAGATGGCTGAGCATTTAAGGCCTTTGCCTGCAATGCCCAAAGACTCAGGTTCAATTCTCAGTAACCAGTACTCACATAAACCAGATGCACATGGTGTCACATGTATCTAGAGTTGGTTTGCAGTGGCCAGAGGCCCTGGTGCACTCATTCTCTCTATATACCTGCCTCCTTCTTTCTCTCTCCCTCTCTCTCAGAATAACTAATAAAAAAATTTTAAAGATCTGTTGTGGGTTCTATGCTACATATACTAAAATGAGAAATAGATGTACAATAACATTGTGTAGCTCTCTTTCATTTACACAGTGTAGTAGAAGTGAATATTAGTTAAGTTCAGGTAGTGTACTGGCAATGCTCCCTCCCTACTTAAGCAGAAACTAAAATGATGGCCAGGATATCAAAATAAGATTTTATTTTATTTAAAAAAAACATTATGGAGTTTATATTGAGGGCTGGAGATATAAGACACTCGCTTGCAACGACTAAGGACCTAAGTTTAACCTAAGTTTAATTCCACAGTACCCACAAAAGACACATGCACAAAGTGGCACATGAGACTGGAGTTCCTCTGCAGTGGCTAGGAGCCCCGACCTGCCCATTCTCTCTCTCTCTCTCTCTCTCTCTCTCTCTCTCTCTCTCTCTCTCTCCTCTCTCCCTCATCCTTAGGCTTCACCAGTGAGTGCATTAACCTCTAAGCCATAACTCCAGCCAAAATTAACATTTTAAAAAGCCAGGTGTGGTGATGAACTCCTTTAATTCCAGCACTTGGGATGCAGAGGTAGGAGGATCACCATGAGTTAAAAGCCACCCTGAGACTACATAGTGAGTTCCAAGTCAGCCTAGGTTAGAGTGAGACTCTACTTCAAAAAACCAAAAAAAAAAAAAAAAGTAACATTTTAAATTGGCACCTCCCTTGAATAATTGTCCAAACTGTATTACACGAGCCAAATGAAGTATAGTATATTAAATTAGCAAACTCATTAAACATGTCTCACTTACTATTTGGAATGATTTTATGTCATAAAACTCTATCAATTAATGAAAAATAAATTTAAACTAAATCACATAAATAATATAATACATTATTTTATAACAAAGGAAAGAATTCTTTCTTTCTGAAATTAAACTAAATTAGGTAAGGGCTTGTTACATTTGGTCTATGACAGCTTCCTTTTTAATTATACATTAGTCTTTGCTGTGTAGATACTATGTGTATTTATTAGTATACATAAATATTACTTCTTGACTAATAAAGGACTTGCAGTTCATGCTCTAGCATTAAAGTACATGACTATAGTGTGGGATTACTTGATTGTGAAAATTTCATGTGTTGAAATTTAATCCCAGTTGTTTGTTTTAAACTCCCAGTTGGGAGTTTAAACTTACTGTGACCATGGTGTTTAGAGATAGGGCTATTGGGAAAGAAGAATAATAGAAGATATTATGGTGGTGCCCATGATTGAATTCATGAAGAACCATGAAGCCACAAACACACCTTTATATGACTTGTCTGTTGGCAGAGGAAACTGCTACCTCAAGAGCCCTCCATAAAAATGGCCATTATCACATGCAGGTCCTAAACAGTACTTCAGACCCATCCCTAGTCACATTTCATCTCTCCACACTTGTATCCATGCACCCAAGGCAACCAGAATTCAATTTTTTTCCTGCTATGAATTTAAATTATCTAAATTTGCCACACAAGTAGAATCATAATGAGCCTTAGCTGGTTAATGTTTTTTGCCAAGCATACTGAAAAGTTATAGCTTTTATTTAATATATATGTATATATAAGATCTGATGCTAGCTCCCAAAGAAAACAGAAAAGTCATGTATTATTTGGCAATATGGCATTATTCTTATATTTTTCTGTAGGACAAAAAGCTCCCACTGTTATTAACAATCCCTTTTTAGACTACACTCTGATAATGCAAGTCAATTGAGACAGTGGTAGCCTAGCTAGGATTCAACTTGCTCACATTTACCTTTCAAATATTCCATGTGTACTTTCAACAACATGTTCAGCTATAGCTGTTCCAAGATTATTTTGAATTTCTCTAGATATGTCAGATTGAAGTAAATAAAAACAGATGTAAAGTAGACTGTCAGAAAAAAAGGAATCCTGAGATCTGCCAACTTGAGAAATCATATTATGGTTAAGTTTACTATGTGACTTATGGATTTTGTTAGACACAGAAAAAGTAGATAACACCAACTTGGATTAAAATGATAAACATGAATTAATGACAACCCATAAGTTTATAATTAGACAAAATTCTTAGACTCTGTTTTATATAATGAGATCTTTGTGGAACTTTTGGAACAGTTATTGTCAGAAAGAATTAGCAATAATAATGTAGCTAATATTTATGAAGTATTTATATATAACATAAAGAGTAAGCTAAGGGATTTGCATGCAGGAAGGTATTTAGTTCTCATCCCCATAAAACTCAGAGAAGAGAAGGCAGATTATGGGATTTTAACAGATATTAATACATGTAACATGGCTCTTATATAAATTCTAAGTTAACTGTATTTCTTTGTTATTTTGTATTAAAATGGATTATTCATAAATTTTTCCACAATAAAAAGTGTTACATTTCTATTGTCATGAGAAAAGCCTCATAAGTATGGGCAGATCTCTCCAAAGAAAGAGTAATTATTGTAATATGATCTAGTTTTTAAAGACTCCTAGTACACAATACTTATATTTAGCTATTTTCTCCCTTTTTATTTTTAAATTAAAAACATACTTTGCATGGATATATCCTCTCTTAGTACCATCTTTTCCCTCCTGCCTGTCCCCATTTCACAGGGGACCTCCTCAGTGAGATTGCTGGTATTCCTCATGGAGTCGTGGGTTATGCATTGTTGGATCAGCAGGTATTGGAGGAGGCAGTGTTTCTGGGCATGACATTCCAACCAGTGATTCTCACCATCTTTCTGAACCCTCTTCCATAAAATTCTCTGAGCCTTGGTGGGTGAGTTTTAAGTCCACTTCAGTGATGAGCTCTTAGGAGCCTCTGGATCTCTGCTTTGGTATGTGTTGAGCATCCTCAGGGTCTGTCTTCTTTACCTTGGCACTGATTATCAGGAACAAAATGGAAGCAGCACTCTTGCTCACCTCTGCAATTCCTCAGTGGTTTCCTCTGGGCTTTGACTGAGATGCAAATGGTGGTTTATCTCCTCAGGTCTCAATACTTTCTGAAAAAGAAAACCAGATTCTCCAGCAGAGAGTGAAGTCAGCATAGGATAAATTGAATAAGCATTATTAACTTAGGGAGAGTTTGATGGAGGCACCCCTCTTTTAGGTGGGTACTTGACATTATAGAGCATAATCTTTGTCTCCATAGGATTCAGACCTGATTCACAGTTCAAGATATGGGTTCCTTTACACTGCATGAACCTCTTAGCCAATCAGAAACTCATTGGTTATACACAAAGACTGTGCTTCCATTGCACTGGTGTGTACGTCTTGTTAGGCTGTTTGCTTCTGAGTAGCTTAGACCCCTGCTTGCTCACACTATTGTTGGCCAAATTCCCACTGTAGCCCATGTAGAGCTTAGTAGCACTAGATGGGCTATAGCAAAGTGTTGTGTAGGCAACTTATGGTGTCCTCAACAATAGGGTCTTACCTTTTACTTCCGGTGGGTAATCAAGTGCTTTAAGAGAAGCCTATCTTGTTTTGGAGACCTCGTAGGTCCCTCCAATCAATAGTTCAATATGGATAGCACCTATTTCTGGTACTTAGAGTTTCAGGTCAGAGCCATTTTTTTTTCTTAAAAAAAATTACTTTTTGCCGGGCATGGTGGTGCATGCCTTTAATCCTAGCACTCAGGATACAAAGGTAGGAGGATCACCATGAGTTCAAGGCCACCCTGAGACTACAGAGTGAATTCCAGGTCAGCCTGAGCTAGAGTGAGACCCTACCTTGAAAAACCAAAAAAAAAAAATTACTTCCTTTATTGACAACTTCCATAATTATAGACAATAACCCATGATAATTTCCTCCCTACCCACACTTTCCCATTTGAAATTCCACTCTCCATCACACACCTTCCCCTTCTCCATCAGTCTTTTTTACTTTGATATCATCATATTTTCTTCCTATTATGATGGTCTTATGTAGCTACTCTCAGATACTGTGAAGTCATGGATATCCAGACCATTTTGTGTCTGCAGGAGCACTTAGTAAGGAGTCCTATACTTCATTTTGCTCTTACATTCTTTCCACCACCTCATCTGCAGTGGACTATAAGCCTTGGAGGGTGTGCTAGAGATATTTCAGTGCTGACCACTATTCTGTCACTTCTCCTTAGAACCAACATGCCTTATGAGTCATCCCAAGGCCATCATCATCTGACAAGAGAATCTTCTCTATCCAAAAGTGAGAGTAGCATTATATGAGTGTGAACATTAAGAGAAGTGTTTACCAGGTAGTTTGGTGAGCATAGTATATACATTTAGCCAGACAGCAGAAGACATTACATCACTTGGGCTCATGACTACCATGTTGTAGGTTTTCAGTATCAGGCATGTATTCCTAACCATGGAATGAGCCTCCAGTCCAATTAGATAGTGGCTGGTTTTCTCCATTGCACCCATTGGCTCATTTGGCCTGGCTGGCCAAATTTTAGGCTTGCAGTGTCCACTGTTGAGTATCTCCACTGGTAATTTCTCTCTCTTCCCTTGGTCTGCATGCAACATAGTTTTTTGCTAGCTTTCTATCAGCTGGTCTACCCCGAGGAGATTTTCAGCTCAGATCCAGCAGGAATTCTCAGTGATATTGCAGCCCAAGTATGTGGAGACTTCAGCAAAAGGTGCTTACCATCTATTACTGGTGGGAAACCAAAAGACTTTGCAATGTACCATTAATGTTTTGGGGGCATCAGAAACTTCTCTGGCCAACAACTCACTGGAAGATATCCTCTCCATGGCACTGAAAATTTTCTAGTAACAATCTATGGCTTCTAGGTATTCCATTGTCCAAAATAAGTAGGTGTCCATATGACTTATTCATACCCTTTTAGATTTCTATTAGCCCTTCCCCTACCTTTCCTTTATTAAATCTCTTCCCCTGACATCCCTTAAGCCTTTCTACCCCCACTAGTCTGTTGTCCTACTTGCATATATACAATACCATCCTATTAAGTCCCTCCTCTGTCCCTTAAGGTTAAGCTTCATCCCAACCTCTCCAGGACCCTTATCTTTGGGTGCTTCCCCTGTACTCTTGTTAAGGGATATACTATCTAAGGTTAAAGGTTTCTTTGGTACAAGTTCATTCTGGGTTTATTTTGTATTTATTTTCCCCCACCCTCATTCTGACCTCCCCTCAAAACCTTTCATCCTATTGTCTGTGTCTCAAATTGCCTATTTGGTATACCAGCAACTCAAGCTGATCCCAGTTAGAGACCACAGATGATGGAGAACATGCGGTTTTTGTCTTTCTCTGATTGTTATGTTGGCTCAGTATGGCCTGATCTAAGTCCATCTATTTTCCTACAAATATTGTTGTATCATTTTTTTCTTACTGCTGAGTATAATCTCATTGTATATGTGTACCACAAGTTCATTTTCCATTTGTCCAGTGATGGCACCTGGGTTGATTCTGATTCTTAGCTATTATGAATTGAGAACCAATAAACATGGCTAAGCAAATATCTCTGTAGTGAAGTGTGGAGCATTTGGGGTAAATACTCAGTAAGGAAATAAATTGGTCTGTTCTTGTTCTATATTCATCTTTTTCAGTTATCTCCATATTGATTCCCATAGTGTTTGTACAAATTTGTATTCCAACCAAGAGAGAATGAGGGTTCCTCTTTCCCCACATCTCCACATCCTCACCAATATTTATTGTTGTTTGATTTTTTTAACCATTGCCATCTTTTTTTTCATTGATCTTTTTTATTTTATTATTTTATTTTTTAATTGTTATTTTAATTTTTTATTAACAACTTACATAATTATAAACAATATCCCATTTTAATTCCCTCCTTCCCTCTCCCTACTTTCCCCTTTGAAACTCCACTCTCCATCATATCCTCTCCCCTCTCAATCAGTCTCTCTTTTATTTTGATGTCATCATCTTTTCCTCCTATTATGATGGTCTTGTGTAAGTAGTGTCAGGCACTGTGAGGTCATGGATATCCAGACCATTTTGTGTCTGGAGGAGCACTTTGTAAGGAGTCCTACCCTTCCTTTGGCTCTTATATTCTTTCAACCACCTCCTCTACAGTGGACCCTGAGTTATGGAAGGTGTGATTGAGATATTTCAGTGTTGAGCAATCCTCTGTCACTTCTTCTCAGCACCATGGTGCCTTCTGAATCATCCCAATGTCACTGCCATCTGAAAAGAGAAGCTTCTCTAACCAAAAGTGAGAGTAGCATTAAGATATGGGTATGAACATTAAGAGAAGTGCTTACTGAGAGAAGGGCAGTTTGGTGAGCACAGTATATACTTTTACCCAGACAGCAGCAGACATTTCACTCCTAGGGCTCATGACTACCCCTGTTGTAGGTTTTCAGTAGTATCAGGGATATATTCCCTCCCATGGAGCAGGCTTCCAGTTAAATCAGAGGGTGGTTGGATTCACCCATAACAGATGCGCCACTAGTGCACCCATTGTCTCATTTGGCCTGGCTGGCCAAATATAAGGCTTCCAGTGTCCACTGTTGGTTACCTTCACTGGTGATTTCTCTCCTACAATTGAACTGAATGCTGTGTGGATTTCTCCAGCTTTATGTCAGCTGGTCTACATGGAGGGGGTTTTCAGCTCAGCTCCAGCAGGGTTTCTCAGTGACCTTGCAGGCCAAGTATTTGGATTCTTCAGCAATAGGGTCTTACCATCTATTCCTGGTTGGAAACCAAAGGCCTTGGCAATGACCTGTAATGTTTTGGGAGCATCAGAGAACTCCCTGGCCAACAACTCACTCACCCTTTGCTCGCACTAAAAAATTTCTAGTAACAATCTTTGGCTCTTGTGTGTTCCATTGTCCAATAATGTATGTTTCCATATGACTTATTTATATCCTCTTAGATTTTGATTAGCCCTCCCTCCACCTTTTCTTTACTCAGTCTTTTCCCTTGACCTCAGTTAGACTTTTTCACCCCTATTAATCTGTTCTTCTACTTACATATATACAACACAGCTTTACTGGAGTAAGGTGTAATCTCATAGTTATTTTAATTTGCATTTCCATGGTGGTTAGGGATGTTGAATATTTTCTTAAGTGTGTTAGCTACTTTTTTTTCATCTGATAACTCCCTATTCAGTTTTCAATTGCATTTTTGAGAGGATTGCTTGATTATTTACCTTTTAGTTCATTTAGTTCTTTGTAGATTCCAGATATTAGATCTCTGTCAGTCATATAGCTGGTGAAAATATTCTCCCATTCTGTGGGGAATCTATTGGCTCTCTTCAGTTGGCTAAAGGAATTAATCACCTTTAAAAATTTTGAGATGGAGACTATACATGGTCACTCATGTATAAGTTCATGTTATCTGCAAATAGAGCTATTTTGACTTCTTCCTTTCCAATTTATATCACTTTTGTTTCTATCTCCTACCTTATTTCTTGGGTGAGATTTTCTAGTGCTATGTTGAAGAGCAGTGGTGAAAGTGGGCATCCGTCTCGTTTCAGGTCTCAGTGGGAACTCCCTCAGTTTTCCTATCTAAGTATTATTTGGACTTTATGAGTGTTACACATAGGTTTTATTGTATTGAGATATAAAGTGTCCATGCCTATTTTCTCCAGTGTTTTGATGATGAAGAGATGTTGTGTTTTGTTCAAGGCCTTCTCTGCATCTATTGAAATGATCACCTATTTCTTGTGATTAAGTTCCTTTATGTGGTATGTTGTGTTGACCAATTTCCATATGTTGAACCATCCCTGTATCCTACTTTATAAATTTGGATAATGCTTTTGATTTGTTGTTGAATTTGGTTTGCGAGGATTTTGTTCAGGATATTTGCATCTAATTTCATCAGAGTTATAGGCCTATAGTTTTATTTTTGTATTTCTGTCTCATTCGGTATTATGGTGATGCTAGCTCCATAAAAGGAGTTTAGGAGGATTCTCTATTCTCAGATTATGTGAAACTGTTTGAGAAAACTCAGGTTCACTTCTTCCATGAAGGTTTGATAGAATTGGGCCAAGAAGCCATCTGGTCTTGGACTTTTCTGTTGGGAGATGTTTTTATTACCTTTCAATCTCAATGAATGTAATAGGTTTGTTTAGGAGATTAATATGTAATGTTATAACAGTGAGATTTCATTTAATCCCTACCATTTTGGGGTGCTTTATAGGTTTTGATGCTTTTTGGACTTTGTACATGCTTGAGCCTGCTCTACTTTTGGTTATTGTAGTCTTCTTATAGTCTCTTGAGAGTGGTTATTTGACTCTTCTTTGTTTGTAGCGAGTTGTTTCTTTCGGGCTGCTTTTAGCCCACTCTCTTTGTTTTCATTGTTAGGAGTTTTATCTATAATTGCCTTGGAGACTTTCTTTATTGGTCCTGTCTTTTTGGTGTTCTATAAGCTTCCTATATCTTGATGAGCCTCTCCTTTGCATAATTGGGAAAAGTCTCTTCAATAATTTTGTTGAGTATGTTCTGTATGCCTCTGTCCTTGATTTCTTACCTTTCTGGTATACCCATGATTTGGATCTTTGGTCATTTCAGTGTATACCACAGTTTCCTCATAATATGTTTGGGTGATATTTTGAACTTAGTAAAGTTTTTAGATTCCTGATATTCTTTTGTGTCTTGTTTTCCGGCTCAGAGGTTGTCTTCCACATGTACTACTCTTTTAGCAAGGGGTCCTAGAGAGGTTTTTAAGAGCTCTATTTGATTTTCATTTTCTGCTGTGATTTTTTTAAATTGTGTCCATCTCTTTTTTGAGGTATGATTTCAGTTAGAGGCCTGCTTTTCTTGATGCCTCCTGGAATTCATTCTTGCATTTGATCATGTCTTCATTAAGCTTAACCATCTCGATATTGAGCTCCTCTATTTGTTGACTCAGTTTCAATTCATTTATCTCTCTTTTGAGGCTTCTCTGTTTTTCTTCAATTAAGTTAAGCCTTGTGACAAAACTTATCACTATAAGAGACAATTCTGCTCAATTTTGTTAATGCGAATGGTTTTTGATCCTTTGCTTTCAGTTCATCAATTCTTTTGATCAGAGCTGCATAGCTTGTTGTATTTTCATATTGGGATTCCATTTCTGTTGTTTGCTCTATGATTTCATTGGAGACTTACATTGTGGGACTAGGCATCCTTGGTGGAGATCTCTGTTTTCTGACTTTTTTTTTTTTTTTTTTTTTGCCATGTGCTCTGCCCATCTCAGGGTAAATGTCTTATTTTATTGAGAAGGAAGTAAATATTTGTTCTTGTAGGATCTTCAGTGAGTGTTTAACTTTAAATGTGAACCAGATTGGAGTAGAGTATTGTTAAAACCACAGATGCACAGATTATGGAGATTTCAAGTACATCAAAGATAACTGGGGAACTGGGAGGTGAAGAACTGGTAACTGAGGATTATTCACTTCCTTTGTGCACAATCTGCAGTACAGGAAAACCAGGGGTTGGGGAACCAGGGGTCTGGAAGCTGTGGAGCCAGGGGCAAGAAGTCAGCCCCCACAGTGTCCATACACCCTTTAGGAACCCAGAGGATCATTTAGTCAGGAAGCCAAAGCAAAAGGCTGCTTCAGCAGCACTCATGCAGGGTCCAGACTGCCCATAGCCAGCAGCAGGTCTTGTACAACCAGGGCACTGGGAGGTGGGGAAGGAACCAGGAGCTCTGCCCTACCTACTCTGTGTGCACACCCTTTTGAGCAAGGGATCAGGGAGTTGGGGACCCAGAGGCCATTCAATCAGGAAGGTGGAGTAAAATGTCTGCTTCTGCAACACACATGCAGCGTCTAGGCTGCTTCAATCCATCAGCAGAGATACCAGGACTAGGGAAATGAAAGGTAGGGAAGGAACTGGGGCTGTGGCCTACTCACTCTGCCAGCTACTTTTAAATTTAAATATCATTTCACCTTTGAAGTTTAGGCCTAACACCAATTATGAAGCATTTTTTGAACTTCTAGCCCAATGTATATATTACTTAGCTGAGTTGGTTCAGTTCTAAAATCCTTTTAATACACTATAATATAAAAAAAATCAAATAAAGAATGTATGAGTAACAGATATTGTTAACTTTGCATAAGAATGTTACTGAATGTGAATGTGTGATTGTCAACTTAGATTCCACTAACCCACCAAGTTCTGGATCATCTAGCACCAATTGTGTTCTTTCAGAGGAAGTGTCATGTTTGACCATAGTTATTATTCCCTCTACAATGCTGCCTTCATTCAATCTCTCATGCCCCCCATGCAAAACACAGTATGTGTGCATCTCTCAATAATAACTGTGATACATAACTATTTACAGATGAATTTAGGTATGACATATTGTTTGTATAAGAAACAATAACTCACTTATTCTGATATATATGAAAATGAAATAGCTAAAGCTAAATTGAGGCTAATTATTCTATGTCATCAAACCCAGCCTCTGTCTTTCTTATTAACATATAAATCTTCACACCATATCTTTAGAATACAATAATGTAATGGAGAAAGATATTTGAAAATAACTTTCTTATTAATCTTAATGCATTGATGAAATGTACTAATTGAAGAATAGGTTTGCTAAATGCTATTGTTTCACTAGTATAAAATTGATTGAATCATTTTCAAACATTTGTCTTTATCTGGGATATGAGCCACAGGTAAGTAATATAAATTTTTGGTAAAGAGAACATATTCATCAGTGAACTCCATTCATGTTTTCCTTGTGGATATAATACTGATAGAGCAATCCTGTCTTTACTACATATTGCTGATGTCAGGCAAACACTAGCAAATATTAACAATTTATCTGTAAGTATATATATGTGAGTGTGTGTATGTGTGTGTGTGTGTGTATGTATGTGACTTTAAACACTAAATGATGCTGAAAAGATGTCTCTCCTTCTCTCTTTCTCTCTCTCTCTGTCTCTCTCTCTCTCTCTCTCTCTCTCACACACACACACACACACATATATATACATATATATATATATTTGAGAGAGCGGGGAAGAGGCAAATAGAAAGAATGGGCACACCTAGGCCTCCAGCCACTGCAAATTAACTCCAGATGCATGTGTTTCTCCCCAACTCATGCATCTGACTTACATGGGTCCTGGGGAAGCAAACCTGGGTCCTTAGGCTTCACAGGCAAATGCCTTAACTGCTAAGCCACTTCCCCAGCACTTAGAAACAAACTCTTATAGGATTATTTCAGTGTATTCATTAGCTAAAGGAAAATAATTGTTTTATAATAAAATTCTTGATAGTTTGATGGAAAATAATAATAATAATAGTGTGTTTAAATAATACATATGGCAACCATCACATGGCATAAATTTATGGATTTTAGTGGGTTTATATACTAAGATTTTAATAAGATATCTAGAGGATATTTAGCAATTGGAAGTATATGATTATTTTGAGAAATAATAAATATAAAATCATGGCTGATGAATAGCAAGGATAATATTTTGTTAAAACATAGATTGGTCCACTTCTATTTAGAAAATGTGTGTGTATCCAGGAGTAACTTAATTATACACTTGTTTTAGTAAAAAGAAAAGTTATCCTATCAACCTCAACTTTACAACTTTCACTGTGAAAAGTACTCACCTCCTAGAAAGAAAGATTTTTTTTTCCTTTTCTACCTGGTTGATGACATTTAGACAAAAGAAAAATATGGAGAAAATATAAGTTACTTAGGTTCTGTGCTTTCATAGGACATTCATGGAATAACAACTATGTATAGCATATTTCATTTATTAGTTTAAATGCCATAAGGCAAAAGTTAATATCATTAAAGGAAAGAACTACTTCAAATGTCAGTAAATTTTGTTTTGATTGCAATAATTATGGTAATATGAAGATTATTACAATTTAAGAGTAATATCAAATAGCCATATAAATATGAGATGGGAAATTTGTGATCATTTAGCTTACAAGGCCAAGTATTATGTTTTGTTGTTGTTGTTGTTGTTGTTGTTGTTTATGTTTATTTATTTATTTGAAAGTGACAGAGAAAGTGGCAGAGAGAGAAAGAGAGAGAATAGGCATGCCAGGGCCTCCAGCCACTGCAAACGAACTCCAGATGCATGTGCCCCCTTGTTCATCTGGCTAACGTGGGTCCTGGGGAATCGAGCCTTGAACTGGGGTCCTTAGGCTTCACAGGCAAGTGCTTAACCACTAAGCCATCTCTCCAGCCCCCTAGTATTGTGTTTTAATAATGCTTTACATCTAGTAATCATTTAATAATAATTTCAAGTAATTATTTAAAATACTAAATCTTTTTTTTTTTGCAATGCAGTGTCTAGCCCAGTCTGACATAGAATTTACGATTTAATCTCAGGGTGGCCCTGAACTCATGGTGTTCCTCCTACCTCTACCTGCCAAGTCCTGGGACTAAAGGTGTGCACCACCATGCCCAGCTTGCTAAATTTTTTTAAATGTCTGAAAACCATAGCACATGCTTGAGTCATTTAGCATTTTTTAAATATGTGCTAAAAATTGTCCATAAACTATATATATTTTAATAATATTTTAATTATTTGCTCTATTATGCTAAATAAGTTTATTGTATTACAGGTTTTCTTCTTAAAATGTATTTAAAATTTTAATCATAAAATGATGCTTCTGGGATACAATATTTAATATCACCATATACTCAGATGGGCTGTCTTAATTTTGTCTTAGATGGAAGAAGGATTTATAACTCAGCTAATAATAACCAAATAAGGACTCATAAAAGAATTGTATTGCTTTCATGCACTTGTAAATAAAAAAATATGACTGCCTTATGTTATGTCATATGATATAACTGAAGTAGCATTACTTCAAATAAGGTATCCAATTAAACCCTTTCTTTCATTTAAATTTGAATTTTAAAGAAATTTTTATGAACTCATTTAAAAAGTAAATAATACTTGTAATAAGTAAAGACATTATTGTTAATAATAACTTGCGTGCTATGTGTTTTGCTACTGATCAGAACACAATCAAATATCAGGAGGACTCAGTACTTCTCTGATGTATACATGAGTATTACAAATGATTGTTAACAAAATTTCATAACATCAGTAGAACACAAGTTAATGCCTGACAGTTAATCACACAGTGTGCTTATTGCAGGAACTCTAGATATTATATAAGGAGAAGAATATATCTATCTGTACCAACTATTTATCTATCTATCATCTATCTATCTGTCTGTCTATCTATCTATGTATTCCTCATTGAATGTTCCTGTTCTGCTTAGGCAAACTAGTGCTATATTTAAGTTACTAAATATTACACAAATTAAATATTCTCTTTTCAGTTACTGTGAATTTTTTTCATTTCATTCAAAGAGCATAGTTATCATTTAGTGTACACTAAGAAAGTTTCCCCTTGGTCATTAGAAATTAGTGATCTGGCAAAAGTAACAATATAAAAAATAAATAAATAAGCTTACTGTATCACAAAACATAGACTTGGATAAAACATGGAAAGCCATTAGAAAAACTAGGGATGTGAGTTTTAAATAAAATAATACACACTGAATAATGAATCGTGTATAGCTACATAAAATGCATATGCCATGCATTGCTGAATATACCTATCAATTCTTTCATAGTGAGTTACAGACAGGAGCACCCTTCAACCTCAGAACAACTGACTTTATGTTGTTCAAGGCCTATGTAATATTCTGTTATATGAGTATAGTCAATTTTTGTTTGTATTCACATATTTTCATTATCTATTTTAATTTTTGTACCAAGATAATTTGCACTAAAAATAAAAAAAAACCCTGACATACTTTTGCTATTGTTTGATTGCATATGCTCAAATACTATGAAGGAATTTAGTATTACCAAAGGAAAAACACAATTACAAAAGTGCAAAATCTGCCATTTAGTATTATCTCTACATTTCTCCCTACATTAGCAAAGAAAATTGAATTGATATCCATTGCTGACTATCCCAGAATTTGGACTTCAGCATAGTTTAATGATTTCATGGATAAATTGCCCTGTTGGCATGAATGTTTTATCGTAGCTCTTTTTAAAAATTTTTCATACTCTTATGAAATCATAAAATCATGGTAAGTTTGGACCCACAGTATGACTTTTATTTGTACTCCTAAAGAAACCGAGATCACAGGTATCACAAATAGACTAGAAAAACTATTTCCATTTGAATGAAATTCATATAACAACCAATCAGTAAATACTTCTGGCATAACAGCTGACATGTTTAAGATCAGATTATCTAATGTTGCAAATGATCTGAAACCAACACACGCACACACACACATTAAGCACAAAAGACAATTATATATTAAAATATATTTTGTAAGGGAAATAAGCAATGTTACATGAGAAAAGTGCACTGGAGAGGTGACATAGGGTGATGTTGAGCTACATGGAATGATGGGAAATTTTCCATAAGGAAATAATATTGGATGTAAGAACTGAAAAGCACAAATATAGCTGCCATGAAAGAAACTGAAAGAGGAATATTTTACACCATAAGAAGAAGGAAGTAAAGGTTTCATGATCAAGATGCAAACTGATAATTTCTATAAGCAAAAAATAAATTGTATGTGAAAAACCTGAAATATTCTCAGTGTAGAGATGACAGTGTAGAGCTTGGACGAAGGCAGAACTTTGTCAATTTTATACATTATAAAATAATGGATTGGGGATGGAGAGATGGCTCGGCTGTTAAGGTGTTTGCCTGAAATGCCTAATGACTCCAATACCCATGTAAAGCCAGACGCACAAAGTGGTGCATGAATCCTGGTCTGCTACAGTGGCTATAGGCCCTGGTACACCCATTCAATCATTCATTCTCTCTCTATCTCTGCATCTTTCTCTCTCTCTCTCTTTCTCTGTCTGTCTCCTTGCAAATAAATAAATAAAAATATTAAAAATAATAATGGATTTGACCATAAGTGGAATGGTGTTTATCTGAAGATTCAAACATTGTCTAATATAACTCTCCTCTGAGCATTCGGGCTGCAAGAGAGGTATCAAGGAATGGTAGCAGAAGTGAAAGGACTAGTTAAGTATAAACTGTTCTCATTTGGATGAGAGTGTTGCCAATGGAGAGAGAAGTAGACACATCCAAAATATATATTTGTGTTTGTGTTGGTGGATTGAGTATGGTGAGGAAAAAAATGAGAAAATGATGACTCCCACGTATTGAGTATTTAGACCATGAAAATAGTTGGGCATGGAAAGGACTAGTGGAGATACAGGGGTAAGAATATTAGAATTGTTTTTCGAGTTTTGAGGTTTGAAAGGCTAGGTTTAGAGGACTTTGTAAGTAATCATTTGGACACTCAGCAAGAGAGTGAAATCTTGGCACAAATCCTTATGACCTGGCAGTATTGCTAGGCATAGATGTCACATCAGTGTCAGTGAGCTCAGCCAGGAGTAATCTATATGAGTAGCACAACAAGGTACAGGAATAATCCATAGGTAATTTTCAATAAGAGTGCATCTGTCCAGAGGCACAAAAGCCAAAATCAAGGAGGCCCTGATAAAGTTGTAGGAGGATACAAGTGTGAGTCATGGCAACAAAAAAGCATTTACCAAAGCACAACAGGATAGAGGTACAGGTACTGATATGATTTAGAAAGCACATTCTAAAAATAGCCTTTTTTCTAAAAATATGACTGCAGCCTTACAAGTATCCAAAGCTTAGCAAGCTTTAAAATGGACACACACACACACACACACATAAACACACATTTAAAATTAATGAGTATGTTCTTAATTTCACTCTGTAGTCCAACCTATATTTTACCAATATAATCATGATTTAGAAAATGAGTAGTGTGTCTGGTGTCTCAATTACTCTTAGGAGATTGCCATAAAGGTATTATGCAAGCAGGTTTTGGCATTTCTCATTTCACCTGGCCACTCTCAATATTTCCCTTCATTTATTTTCTCATCCTTGTCCAAAAGAATTATTTATACCTAAGATTTTACCATGATTGGATTCCTCAATCCATTCCTTTACTCCTGTTCATCTTAGTAATTTTATGACCAGAGGTTGTTGTTTTACCCACTGATGTATTTCTACTTCCAGTATGGTATGGGGAACATACTAGTTTCTCCTATTTGATGTTATTGCTCCTATTGCAATTATTTTTGCATTTGCTCTTAGCCTGACTTAACTCATCTTCTCAGATTATTCAACCTCAAAACCTCCAAAGGCTTAAACAAGGCTTTAGTGACCACCTCTAGTGGGTTTATTCTCCCTATGCAAGAAGAAAACAACATATGGATGATGTATATTAACACTTAAACAGAAAACAGAAAACGCCCATGGATTAGAAAAAAGAGAGATTTATAAAAGAAATAACCTACCTTTTTGTTGTTGATTGCAAGGTCTGGTCTCACTCCAGCCCAGGCTAACCTGGAATTCACAATGTAGTCTCAGGGTGGCCTTGAACTCATGGCGACCCTCCTGCCTCTGCCTCCCAAGTGCTGGGATTAAAGGCATGCACCACCACACTTGTCTAATAGCCTACTATTTTACCAAGAAAATATTGCTTGTTTTTCTTTTTTGCAATCCCATTTAGAAAAACACATACATTAGCTCTATGTTGACAATTTTGTAGCTGCTAGCTTCATGTGGCTGTTGGAATATGGCATGGATAGTGAGAATTCCGGTATGCTAGCATAACATAGCCATAGTATAGCATTACATAAATCACCTATTTTTAAATGCAAATGAGATACACTAAGCCAAAAAGATAAAGTATTTTATATTGCATGATGAAATGGTAAAATTTAAGATATATTTGTTTTAATTAGCTAAATCATTAAAGTTTCTTGAACTTAAAAAAAAAATTAAGGGTTGGAGAGATGGCTTAGTAGTTGAGGTGCTTCCTTGGAAAGCCTAAGCACCCAAGTTCAATTCCCCAGTATACACGTAAGCCAGAAGAACAAAGTGGCATGTGTGTCTGGGGTTCTTTTGCAGTGGCTGGATGCTTGGGTGTACCATTCTCTCTACATACCTCTTTCTTTCTCTCCCTTTTTCTGTCCAATAGATAATATAGGAAAATGCTTTGAATCCTTAAAATACAAATGTAGCTCTCATTTCTTTGGGAAGTACCATTTTATCTTTTTTCATTATTGTTAAGTAGAAATTGTGTATGAGCACATCATGTGTTGGGATTATCATTTACCTACTCTCTGCCTCCCTGCTCCCACTCTACTGAGGGCCCTCCTCAGTGGGATTTCTGGTATTCACCATGGGGTTTGGGGTTAGGAGTTGTGAGAGCAGCCAGCATTGTGGTGGTGTTGGGTGGGGGGGGGGGGTGTCAATACCTCTGGATATTTCCTCCCAGTCTTTGGCTCTTATCTTTCCATCCATACCCTCTTCCACATAATTCCCTGAGACATGGTAGGTGTATTTTAAGTCTACTTTAGTGTTGAGCTCTCAGCAGTTTCTGGATTTCTGTTTTTGTATGTTTTGAGTATCCTCAGATGCAGTTTTTCAGACTCCCCATGAAAGCAGCACTTTTGCTCATCCAATCAATTCCCCTGTGGTTTCACTGGGGCCCTGGCTGATGTGTATGGGTAATTCATTTCCTGCCAGGAATCAGCTATTTGTTCTTGTTTTGTTAATTATGGTTGTCCTCAGTTCTTACTGCCTTCTGCAAAAAGAAATTCTCCAATGGAGTGTGAGATCATCACAGGTTAAAGGAGATAAGCATTGCTAATTTAGAGAAATTTTGACTAATGTAGCAACTCTTTTGCTCAAGAGCTAGTGGGAACTTTTTGTTTGAGACCATAATTTTCGTCTCCATAGGATTCTAACTTGGTTTTCCAGTTCTGGCTATGGGTTCCTTTCCAATGAGAGGATCTCTTAGCCAATCAGAAAGCCAAGAGTTAACCACCTAGGCTAGGTGCCACCATTGCACAGGTGCGTATTTCTTGTCAGGCTGTTTGCTTTCCTATAGCAGGGTCCCCTGCTTGCTCATAACATCGTTGGCCATTTTCCCCGTGCAGTTCATGAAGCACTTTTCAACGATATATGGGCAGACCATCTGGGAACTCCAGCCAGATCTTTTGATATTCTGTGTTGCTAGCATGTGGTTTTTTCAGCCATAGAGTCTTACCCTTTACATCAGGCAGGCAATCAAGTGCTTTGATAGAAACCTGTCCTGTTTTGGGGACCTCAAAGGTCTCTGAACAACAGCTCAATGTGGGTTGTAAACATATTTCTGGTACTGGGATTTACAAACCAGAGCTAAATGCTTTAGGGTTAGGTTTCATCCCACCATCTCCAGAGCCCTTGCTACCAGAGTATCCCCTCATACTCCTATTGAGGTTATATCTTTTCAACTACTATTCAGGACAAAGGTTTCTATGGTACCAATTCATTTTGGATTTAGTTTCGTGTGTATCTCCATCCACCCTTACAGAATCTATTGCCACTGCAAAGGAACTTCAGATGAATGTGCCATTTTATGCATCTGGCTTTCTGTGGATACTGGAGAATCAAACCCAGCCATCAATCTTTGCAAGCAAATGCCTTTAAGTACTGAGCCATCTCTTCAGTACCAACATCCCCTCCCCCGATTCTATACTTCTGATAATGAAAGCAGGGACCACAGACTAAGACATGGAAATCAACTAGGATATTGTTAAGCACACCGAATCTCATTACATTTAATAGAACTATGAATAAAAATATGCTTGTAAAATGACGCCTGGGTAATCTGCATGCCTACTGGAGTGTGAGGAATGCAGCTCTGATATTGTTGCAGTCTTCAAAGAGCATGGTGGGATTTTACCATTGAAGAATGATATTCAACCTCATTTCCATTGTAATTCAGACTGCAATCTAGAAACCTTAGTTCCTACTGTGATGCACTGAAAGGTTAATATCAGATGTGAGTCCTCCTTGCCAGCCATGATCCTACATTCTTCATGGCAAGAGTTCCTGAGCTCCTTTGGAATTACTGCAAGCACAAGCCAGCTCACACTGCCTCTTCACTTTGCCACCTTCAGTGATTTGTATTCTCAAGTTTGGCTCAACAGGTGCTCCTTACAAAAAGCCACCACCAGAATTTTCATGAAACCTAGTTCCTTATACAATACTTCAAAGCAGACAGCAGGCACATCCCATGTTTGGAGTTAGTCTGCTTTTTTTTTTTTTTTTTTTTTTTTTTTAGTCCAGGGTGGCCTGAGTGCTGGCATTCAACGCATGTGTACCACCACGACAAGCTAGTCTGCTTTATACCAACAGAATGATTCCAAAGAAGTTGGCCTAGCAGAAGACTGTTTTATTTGTGGATTTCATGATTTTTTAAAAAGTTTTATGGATGAGCCTAATAATGGTACCAAACTGACTGTATTTGCTGAATACAGAACTGACTAATAAAGAAAAAAAAAAGTTTTATGTTATTCTCACACAAAATTTTACCTTACATAAATAGTGTTATATTTGAACTATTACTTTTCTAAGCAAATATGATTGCAATAAATGCTATAATTCAATGTAACTATTTGACCTTCACATATGTATTATTCTTTTTGCTCTCGTGAGATATTTGGATAGTGTTTTGAGTATAGTTCTACAATATTAAATTGTATGTTTACATGGCCAAATCATCTAAGTGTCTGTATATTATTTGTACATAGTTAAGAAAATCCTATTGGTCAAGTAGTTTTAATTAATTAATCATTATAGTTGGTTGCCCAAAAAAATCATAATTGTGATGATCATATGGAACATACTGGCTTTTTTTAATTTTTTTGTTTGTTTATTTATTTGAGAGCAACAGAGAGAAGGAGGCAGAGAGACAGAGAGAGAGAGAGAGAGAATGGGTGCGCCAGAGCTTCCAGCCTCTGTAAACGAACTCCAGATGCATGCACCCCCTTGTGCATCTGGCTAATGTGGGTCCTGGGGAATTGAGCCTCGAACCAGGGTCCTTAGGCTTCACAGGCAAGCGCTTAACCGCTAAGCCATCTCTCCAGCCCCATACTGGCTTTTTTTTTCCATTTAAATCACTCAGTATTTAAAAAACAGAAGCAGATTTTGGGGATCTCTTTATGTTCAAATTTAATAATTTTGAAATAAATAACAATGTTTGTTATTAAAACTGCTAATAAAAATATAGCATTTAAAAATGAGACTGTACTTCTCCAAAATATATAGGTAGTTTCCAGGTCTTGTTGTCTACAAACACCAAGATGTTATTACTACATTATTTCAATTAGTTTTCCTAATTCACTAGAAATTAGGAGAAGTCTAGTAAATTACCCCAAATCTTGCACTAAAGTCATACAGAAAGTATAATTCATGTCTATCTGGCTCCAAGGTTTTTGATTGGTCTTTTAATGATGCCACATTAGTACTCAAACTTAATTGAAAGAAGTGTGGATATTTTTAAGTCCTCAGATATGTCAGTGCATCACAGCAAGATCTGGTGGATTTGTGTGAGCTGTGTATGTACACATGGCTTTGCAATGATTCCAGTGCTGTAATTGTTGATTGTTTCTCATAAACTGTAAAAATTACTCCCAGTATCACTGATGTAAACACATGGTGACATATTAGCCACTGGATCTCACAAATATTCAAGTGAATGCTTGTACATTCTTGAAAATCATTTAATTGGAACAGTAAGAATAATTGAGTACTTGAGTAAATCTTGTAATTATTATTAGAATTGTTTTATGTTTGACCTAGTAAACACAAAATCGATAGTTCAACAGTTTTACTCAAGGACAGAAAGACAAAATCTGCAGCACACCTCATTCCCAAGGGCTTTTTCCCTAACAATGTTTCTTCATGGATTAAAAGTTAATGCAGTTTCTCAGTGACTTCATCAACAACGAATTACACATACTGAACTGAAGCCAGATTTATTGGAGCAATTATCGTTGCTATATATTTGGCATATAAATGCATGTGATGATTCCCCAAAGTTCTGGAGAGACAGTATCTTAATAATTCAGGAAAACTGAGGGAATGCAATCTGGTAAGACTCAGCTAATCAATGCAATATTCAGAATAATAACAAAATGAATAAACTTGACCCCTTTGTCAAGCAGTGAAAACTCACATTACTGCAGATAAGAGATTAAGAATGCTAAATGGTTCAGGGTGGAAGTATAACAGAATTTACCCAAGTCAGGCAGTGCTGACACATAGTTTAAATTATATCACTTTTTGTGGAAAAGTACCTTCACAGTTTAAAGTATTGTTAAAAAAAAGGTGACTGAGAATCAACACCTTACTTAAGTAAGTATCCCTGTTTTACTCTTCTTCCCACCCTTTCCTTTGTGGATGTGATAATGAAGTGTGAAATGGTCAAAATGAGTTGAAGAAAATAATGTGGCTAATTCTACACTACATGGTCTCAAGTTAATTTTTCCTGAAATAGTATCAGCTCTTTTAAAAAATAAATTTATTTATAACTGGGACATAAAAATAATATTATATACATATATAATATTATATATAATTATATATATCATACATATGTAATATATAATATTCATACCATGTATATATAACCAATAATGATATAGTGGTGCTGAGGTTGAGCACAGGACCTTCCTTGTACAAGATAATACCTATCAGTTGTTAATATTTTTTAAAATTCTGTTTATTTTTATTTATTTATTTGATAGCAACAGACACAGAGAGAAAGAGACAGATAGAGAGAGAGAATGGGCATGCCAGGGCCTCTAGCCACTGCAAATAAACTCCAGACACGTGCGCCCCCTTGTGCATCTGGCTAACGTGGGTCCTGGGCATCCTCAGGCTTCACAGGCAAGCACTTAATTGCTAAGTCATCTCTCCAGCCCAGTTGTTAATATTCTTGATGAACAGGGACACTGCAAAATGTTTGATGCTCTCAGTTGAACAGATACAGTACTAATATTATAACTACCCATAAATTTCTTTCATTTATACAGTTTGAAAAAATGAAGTGTTCAAATGACTCTGTGAATTGTCTATTGCTTAAAAACCATCAACTATTAGAAAACCAATTCTACTGAATAACATACCTAGGGTGGGAGGGTCATCAAAATCTCCTTGACATTTCCATGTTACTGATTCCCACATCTCTCTTAGCATCAATTCTGATTAATCTCATCTCTTATAACTTCTGCGTCATCAGTACTTTACAGGGGCCCTTCTTGGTGAGGTATATAGGTCATGCATTGTGGGGTTAGCCATCAGTTATGGGTAGGAGGAAATGTCTCTGTGTGTCATGACCCAACATGTGGCTCTAACGTTCTTTCCACTCCCTCTTCCACAAATTTCCCTGAGCCATGTTGGATTCATTTTAGCTCTGCTTCAGTGATGAGGTCTTGGGAGCCTCTGTGTCTCTGGATATCTGGTTTAGTAGGAGTTGATTGTTCTCTGTGTCTATCTCCTTCACCCTTGTGCTGGTACCAGGTTCATGAAGAAAACAGCACCCTTGCTTGTTTCCCCCATTATTCTTAGTTTCAGCTGGGGCCCTTTTGAGGTATGAGGTGGTTTTCTCCTTAGGATCAGTGTGTATCTAAAAAAGAGAAGCAGATTCTCTGACAGAGAGTAAATTTAGCACTAGATAAATGGGATAACCATTATTTTTTAGAGAGAATTTAATAGGTGTAGGCCCTCTTCTAGCCCACCATTGGTGGAAGCTTGATAATGGAGAGTGGGCACCTTTTTGGATATAGCTCTGACTTGTTTCCCAGCTCTAGCTATGGATTTCGTTCCACTGAGCAGATCAGTTAGCCGAATCAAGAGCAGTTGGTTTCCTACCCTGGCTGTGTGCCACTATTGCACTTGTGTGAGCATTGTGTCAAGTTGTTTGCTAAGTAGGCTAGTTGCTTGGGTAGATATTGGTAATTTTCCCCCAGTCACTCATGTGGCACCTTCTGGCACTAGATGTGCTAATAATCTGGAGACTCTCTTCCAGCTTACAGCCATGTCACTCCTTGTCACATGCCCATAGCGTATCTTCAGATTTCTATAAAAAATAGGTGATAAGCAAAGTTGTGTAAAATGTTGGGAAAAATTATAGTACAAATACCTTTAAAATATTCATTAAACTCATTAACTGGGGTTCATTGGTCTTTGAGGTCAGAGTGTTCATTCTCTTCTGAAGAATGAAGAGCAGAGATATCTGTGAACTCAGGACATGGATGCTGAGAGCAGCCTATCAGCTCCGAGAAGAGAAAACCAGTCTGCCAGTCCGTGAGGGCACAGCAAAGTGATAGTGACTTCAGTGAGCTCTCTAATCAATAATGCACAGAGAGGGGATTTTGTCAATAAAACAAGGGGATTTACACAAGAAGCACATAGATACCACCAATTTGTGGTAAAGGAATTTAGTAGTTGACACAGATTTTGTAAATGCATCCACAAAATGCACTTGTATTTTGCCACATCCTATTACATGAAAAAAAGTAACCCAAACAACACATGGGAAAAAAAAAAAAAAAAACTTAAGCATTTGTGTAGACTAATATGCTCTAATAAATGTGTAGTGCACATTTATTGGAAAAAATTGTCATTTGACATACAATTATATTTTCATCATTAAGAGAGACTGACTTAACTCAAACTAAACATTAAAGTATTAATATGTCTTTCTTCCTCCCCTTTATTCCTTTATCCTTTTCTGTCCTGAGTATGGATGTTATTTAATTGCCTGAATTTTATTTCCAGGATTAATAAAAATAATCTTTTCATATGTTTCCCTCAGTGAGCTTAAGATATTGGATCTTTTTGATACCCAATTTGAACTGTAGCTCTCCAACATATTTGAGAAAAATTACAGTACTAAGTGAGGCAAATGCTGTCAGTCAAACACGTCATCTTCCAGAAATCGAGCCTGCAACTGAAGTTTTACATAAATTATAAAGGCTTCTGGAATTATTGCCATAGATTATATATGTGAGAGTTTCTACATCTGAAAGGAAAGCATCTATAATACATTTTCATTAAAGCAGCTTTCAGTTCACCATCTGCTTAATCCTTACATCCTCATGCAGATGACTTATGAGGACTTATCAAAGAATGAAAGAAAGTGAAAATATAGCACAGCCAAGTCATGCAAGGTGAACTGCATAAATTTAATTTTTATATTTGCCAGAGGACATTGGATCCCTCCTATAAACTTGGTTTGCATTGATCATTGTTGATGGATGATAGATTAAATGTCATATCTAAACTCCAATTTTCATTTTTTTTATACTTTGGGTGAAACATTAAAGAATAAAGTGTCATATTTAATGTCTAGGACAAAATCAAGATGGATTATGAGACATCATAAAGTGAGAAAGTCCAGGAAAAAATATAAATTATTTAAACCTTTCATAGCATTTTTCATAAACAATTATTTTGGGTTTAGTTAACCCCAAAATTCAAGTAAATACTATCTATTTATTGGATATGTGTATGTGATTTAGGCATGTGTGTACAAATGTGGATACCCTGGAGACCTACTGGTGGAGGCCAAAGAAGAACAATGGGTGTCCTCCTCCATTCCTTATTTAAGAATTTCCCTGAAACAGAGTCTTTTCTCTGAGACCAGAACTTCTGGGTTGTTTTTGTTCATTTATTGTTTGCTGGTTTTGGTTATTTTAGAAAGTCCCTGCAATTATCTGGTCTGCTCCCTACCGAAATGGAATTGCAGACATGTGTGGTCAAGCACATGCAGTTGTGTGTATGGGTGCTGACAAATCAAAGTGAGGTATTCTTGGAACTTCTGAGGTCCTCCTGCTGATATGGCAAGCCATCTCAACCACTGAACCTTATCCTTAGCCCCACACATTTTATAAAGCATTTGTATTGGGTCTTCTTTATACATCTCAATGAGTAATGAGATAAATCATCAGGAAAAAATTCTTTATATTCAAATAATTTAAAATTCCACTGTAAAATTATTTTGTAGCTATTAAGAGGTTATACTCCAAATGTGTTATCACAGAGTGAATATAGAAAACAACTTTTCTATTAAAAAATAGTATCATAATAAATTTTTATGTTTCATGATTCAGAGTAATTTACTGGCCACATCTCTTTGAACAAAATATTAACCTCTCTCCTCCATGGTTTTGCTACTTCTATAGAGGAAAATAGTGGACTTGCCCTCCAAAACCTTTGTGAAGAAAAGATACAATTATACTATCCATGACAGTTGAAGGAAGAGATGTTATGCTTGCTGCTTATGAAATGGTGGCACAATGGTACTCCTGGGTGTGGAACACAAATTATACACATATGTGTGTGTGTGTGTGTATACACATATGTATATATATATATATATATATATATATATATATATATATATGTATATGTATCTATATATATATGGCAGTCTTTACCAACATACAATAAAAAAGCTATGTCATAGAAAAAGCACATCATACCTTTCACATTTCTTGGGATTAAACCTTAAGTTCTGTGTGAAATGAGTGTGAGTGACAGTCTACACATTTTCTGTTTATCTTGATAGACTGATGAAATTCCATGGTATTAGAGGAAACTGTAGTGGAGGATCTCTACAACTACAGAAATTTAGAAAGGAAAATAAGTACATCATAAGAAAAAGGAAGCACAATATAAATATGAATAATTCAAACAAGCTTTCTAGGAATGATATTATCTCTTTAAATTTTGGCTTATTATGAACAAATATTAGAACACTTGATTTGAATATAATGCTATTATTAATACTTCATAATATTATTCTAAACAGATTTGGAAGAAAAGTAGTCTGATTCTTCCCTCAGGGTCCTCTTTCTTGCAGAAACTAAGGACCATAAGTTAAAAGAGAGACAACTTAAATTACTAAAATATATCTCACTAGTACTTAATTTATCAAAGACAAGAGTCGTAGAACTATTAATACCATAAAAAGCTATAATCAAAATAAAAGTGAAATAATTAGAAAAATAAGATATTTTTGAAAAAATATTGTAATAATTATGGCAGATAAGATGCATGAGTATATTTTCACATTTTATTCCCTCTTGAGTATTTGTCAATTAAAAAGAGTAGAAATGAAGAAATCTGCACACAGTCAGTCAAAGCTAATGCCATCACTAGTAAGACACATTGATGCCATGCACTGAGGGCACAGTATTACTTCTAAGTTATCTGTGTTCTTGCCCAAACTTCATACTATCAATCTAAATTAGCAAATTTAACATTGAGAAAGGTACTACAAAGTAAATTACCACTGGTCTTCAAAAGTCTCAAGTTGATCAAAGAAGGAATTATTTCTGCTAAAAAAAATAAAATCTAAACATACCCAAAATTAAGAGCTGTGGGTGATTCTAGGACAAAAAGAGAAAAGAGTACGTGGTAAAAGTCTAGTTCTCTAATAGTGTTATATTTGGGCTAGCTTGCTAGTGGGTTCAAGCCAAATTCCTATATCTCCAACCTAATTCATCTTCAATACTGATGTATAGTTAGGTTGAAAGCAGCCATTAAGAGTTGGAAAATAGGGCTGGAGAGAGGGCTTAATGGTTAAAGTGCTTGTCTGTGAAGCCTAAGGTCTCTGGTTTGATCCCCTAGTACACACATAAGCCTGATGCACAAGGTGGCACTTGTGTCTGGTTTTCATTTGCAGTGGCTATAGTCCCTTGCATGCCCGTGTTCTCTCTCTCTATCTCTCTCTCCCTCTCTCTCTCTTTTCAATAAATAAATAAAATACATACTTTTTAAAAACAAACTTGGGAAACACTAAAAATCTGCACTCCTTCTGTAGTACGGCATGTTACCATGGGCCAGTATCCCAGGTCTAGCATCAGTATTTGCTGTGAGCCTGTGTAAGCCATGAAAACATTAATGAAGCTGTAGAAAGGATATATGTGAACTCTGTGCTATATTCCCACATCCTGTAGATTAAATATTTTAAAAATGAGATCTTTTCTAAAAAGCAACAATGGAACAGAGGTAAATATGTGAAACCTGGAGAACAGTGAAATCATTGACATTTTAAATCCTCTTCTGTGCTGAAGAAATATAGATGGATAAGCAAAGTGAGTAGTGTCCATCAAAGAAGCAGGCTTGTTTAATAACTTAGGAAATTTGAAAAAAATGGTGAAGTGGCAACAACTTTGAGTGGTCTAAAGTATTTATTTTCTTCTTCAATTTTCTTCCCCTCAATCTTTATACACTGAGTTATTTCATTAGTTAATCAGAAAATATCTGCTCTTGAGCAAAGTTTCATGAGTGAAGTTTCAGTATATATCATAGAAAGAATGGGACCTTTGCAAAAAGTATTCTCTGTCTCTTTGGAATTTATAATTAGTATTTATCATGTGGTAATTGTGTGCTAGCTATCCATATTCTGAAATCAGAGTGTTATTAATTTGAGAAATATGGAATCTTCATCTCTAAGTTGTGACTGAGGGTTTTTTTGTTTGTTTGTTCATTTGTTTGTTTTATTTTTTTTTTTGAGATAAGGTCTTGATCTAGCCCAGGCTGACATGGAATTAGTCAGGCTGACCTTGAACTCAAAGCAGTCCTCTTGACCCAGCCTCCCAAGTGTTAGGAATAAAGGCATAATCCACCATGCCCAGTGAGAGTTTTTAGTAATAGAATATGGAGCTAAGGGCATTCTGTAAATATCCAAAACAGCTAATTGTTTAGACTATCTTCCTCATTGTTGAAGAAGGCACAGTTTTTGTCAACAGCCACAACTAAGAATGTAGGAATAACTCTCTACATGGTGACCTATCTGAGCAATGTAGTACAACCTAAGTCATGGGCACTCAATGGAATTCCAGTGTAATGTGGCATCTATTTCTCCAACATTCTGCATTTGTGTTTAGTCCTCATGCAGGGCATAGTCACCAGGATTTGGTTTGCATGGATAGTTGGATTAAAGATCTCTGATCCATGCAAGTTTATTGGTACCTTAAGACCAATGTGAGCCTATCAAACGGTAGTTCACAATATGCCTACTGATGTATGAATAAGCAAGCTAGTGGGACACTAGCAGGGACAAGTAAGAAAGAAATCAGAATAGCCTTGTCATCCAGTCTAAGAAGTGGCATTCCTCATTTTTTCAGTAACCTACTCAACAGAAACAATTCAATAGCGCCCACACTTGTCCAAGGAGAGCAAACTGTAGAACCATAAATCAATGAGAGGTAAGAGCCATCCTACACATAAAATACCTAAGTCAATTTTTATATATCAAAACAGCTAATTGTTTAGTTTATCTTCCTTATCCAAGAAGTACTCAAAATTGCTAAAAGGATGTAGAAAAATGGATTAAAATACAACAAAAATATGATAACTAGTTTAGTAATAAAATGGACACATATAACACATAGGAAAATCTCGGCATTATTTTTTAAAAAATAATATTACTTATAAATAAAAAGCACAAGCCAGCGCGTGGTGGCACATGACGATATGAGGGTCCTCGGGGAGGAGCTGGGCAGAACAGGGTGAGTGCCATGGGCAATGAACCACCTGGGACACAGTCTGATGGGTAGCGCTTTGTCTCTTATTCACAAGGGGAGTGGGTTTATAAACACTTGGGAAAGGTTGAGAAGGCACATACAGAATATAATGTGAATGGATACATAGGTTTATGTAGTGGCAGGAAAAGCTGTGTGACTTCAGCCACATGTTGGATGGCTACAGCAGCACGGAGACTGCTGACGCCATATAAGGGTCTCTTGGGCAGCTGGCCACAAGGTCAGAAACTGTGCAGGGGACAGAACCTTAGACTTTGGAATGCTCAGGTGCTTTGGGATAGGGAGGAGGGCCTGCCGGTCCCATTTCCTCTGGGCGAAGATAAGGCACACTAGGACCTCGTGAGAAGGGAGGGCCAGCTCGGGTGCCAGAGTGAGCTCCCTAAGACCAGGCCGGCTGCAACCCCCACAGCCCAAGGTCCACACAGTGAGTGACTACAGGTTAGACTGGGCTGAAGTGAGACAAAACCTCAACAAAGTAATTAAAAATAAATTAATTAATTAATGATGCAAGTAATACATGAAGAGAAGCAGCGTAATACTCAGCATCAAGTTAACTTGCATTCCTGGAAATCAATAATGATAGCTCTATTTCAAATGGCATACAGTGCGACTTATATTTAATATTTTCATTTACAGTTTATGCGTACATATATATATATATTCATATATATATGTAAATGAATAGTATGTATGTGCGTATGAGCATACATAATTGTGCACATGCAAAATTCTATACAGAATGAGGGAAAATGAGGAAAATATGGCTATCACAAATCACATGATGACACATTCAATGCAAAGGCCTAATATATAATTTTTATTTTCTCAATGCTTTCATTCCAGTAAGAATTGTATGGTAGGCACTGATATGATAAGATTGGTCGTAAAGTGCAAGCATGAGCCTGAGTTTGATCCCTAGAGCCCACACAAATAGTGCTGGACATGGTGCTATGTATTTGTAATCACAGCACTGGGGAGGCTAAATAGGTAGGCAGATCCTACATCTTATTGGCCAGCTAGTCCAGTCTGCTTGATGAGATCCAGGCCAGCAAGAGAACTAATTTCAAAATATGGGTATGGCACTTGAGGATTTATACCACAGGCTGTTGTCTGGCCTCTACATGCATGTGCACCAACACATAAACATGTATACCAGTGAACACACACATACACACAAGATATGAAGAATATGAAGCTAAAGCTGTTTATTTATCTCTGTGTGTGTATGCATACACACATGTGACTGTGTGTGTGTGGAGGCCAGGGGAAAACCCTGAGATTTTCTCTTGCAAGTCTCATCCACGCTTTCTGAGACAGGGTCTCCCACTGGTGTGGACCTTACCAAGTATGCTAAATTTGATTGTCAGCATGGTATATGCCTATATTCTTCACCCTGTGAGTGCTAGAATTATAAGAATGCATTATTATATCCAGCATTTGTTTAATGTAGGTTCCAGGAATTGAACTCAGGTCCACAGGCTTGCATGGAAAGTACTGTTCCAACTGAAATATCTCTCCAACTCTCTAGTTGTTAACATTCAGTTAGTATTTCTGCCATTTTTATAATTATCACAGCTATTATGCTTTGAAATTTGATTCATGTCAGAGATAGTGGTAATGAAGGTAGCCACTAAATTACCCTAGTGTTTATATACTACTATAGGTATCTGTTCTTCAAAAATACCATAACATAGGCTGGAGAGATCGATTAGCAGTTAAGGCAGTTGCCTGTGAAGCCTAAGGACCCATGTTAAGCTCTCCAGATCCCACATAAACCAGGCACACAAGGTGATGTAATCATGCAAAGTTGCACATGTGCACCACATGGAACACATGTTTAGAGTTCGATTGCAGTGGCCGGAGGCCCTACTTTGCCAATTGTCTCTCTCTCACTCTCTTGCTTGCGCACCCTGACTCTCATAAAAATAATAATAAAATACAAAAATGCCATAACATGAGCCTAGTAAGTTTTGGACCAGAAATTTTCATGCAATCCATTCTAATTTATAGTATTTGCATGTACTTATGCCTTGCGGATGTAAAATCTCATTATTCAATACTTTTTAAAAAGATTTTATTTGTATTTATTGACAGAGAGAGGGAGAGAGAGAATGGGTACACCAGGGCCTCTCGCTACTGCATACTAACTCCAGATGCATATGCCACCATGTGCATCTGGCTTACATGGGACCTGGAGAATTGAACCTGGGTCCTTAGGCTTCACAAGCATACACTTTAACCACTAAGCAATCTCTCCAGCCCTCATTATTTAATACTTTAAAATTAAGATGAGTGCTGGAGAAATGACTTAGCAGTTAAGTTGCTTGCCTGAAAAGAAAAAGAACCCAGGTTTGATTGCCCAGGACCAACATAAGCTGGTTGCACAAGATGGTACATGCATCTGGAGTTTGTTTGCTATGGCTAAAGGCCATAGTAATTCCAGTCTCTCTCTCTTCTCTCTGTTTCTCTCTCCCCCCTCTCTCTCTCAAGTAAATAAATAAAAATTTAAAAATATTTTTAAAATTTAAAAATATAGAAAATATATATTAAAATATTGAATGTGCCAACATAGAATAAACCAAATACCAATAGCAGTAATTATGAATCTTAAATTTATTTGGAAATAGATATTAGGAGTTAATAAAAGCCTATATGAGAAAATATTACTTAAATCTTCTTCTAAAGAGAATATAGCACATTTTTCTTTGGAAGGTATTTCCCCAACACTCAAACTAACTAAGCAAATTGTGTAACATTTGGAAGTTGAAATAGGTTCTTACATTAATGACTTAAAGTATTCTACTACAGCTAGTATATAGAATGAGATCCACATTAGTTTGTCATTGATAATACTATTTTCTATTGCATTACTAATTGTTGTCAATATAAAATATCAAGTATGAGAATATATGAATTGCAAATATTCCTCTCCAATAGTAATAACTTTAAATATGAGGAAAAGAGAACAGCTAATAGTTTTATATACTCAGATATCTAACTAAAAAAGGAAAGATGAAAGCACTAGGAAAGGGTTTGATAGTGACTACTGAACACATACAAACACTATGGTTTCCTTCATAAAAGTACAAAATAGGACAGAATTACAGTTCTAAAGAAGTCAAGTATGAATACATTTCAACACTAATTACTCAAGTACAACTTTAAAAATGCTGCAGTTGTATGATAGTTATGGGAGAAAGAACAATAAAGATGATACTGGTAACCATATTAAATGTTAACACTCTGCTACATTAATTATTTTATATATTTTTGCTAGTTGAGAACAACTCCATATTATCTTATTATAAAAATATATGAGAATGATGAATATGAAAAACCTAGTCCAATAGGCAGGAGAGATTGCTTAGTGGTTAAAGTGCTTGCCTGCAAAGACTAATGATGTGTGCTCAATTCCCCAGTACTCACCTAAAACCAGATGCATAAAGTGGTACATACATCTGGAGTTCATTTGCAGTGGCTGGATGCCCTAGTGAGCCCATTCTGTATGTCTTTCTCTCTTTCCTGTATTTCTCTTTGCTTGCAAATAAATTTAAAAAAAATATTTTTCAACTTAGTTTAAGTTACTTAGAAATGGGATTAAATCTCCATGGGAGTTTAAAATTAAACATCAAAATCTTTCATAACCCTTAGCATCATAGACTTTGAAACTAATTTAAATATATAATTAAAAGGTTCTCCAGTTAAATGTAAAATAGTAGATTATTAAATTTAATGAATAAGGTAGAAAATGAACATGTATTGCATTAATGAAATTAGAAAACATATAGTAAGCTATCACCATGAGAGGTAAGCACTGACAACATAATTTACTTTTCTGCTTTTAACATATTAAATGGAAGTTATTTCCTCTGAGGTATAATACTCATAAAATAAAATGAATCTTCTCCTTTCTTCTCATTTTCACTATTACATTTTGCAATTCTATTTGTGATTTCTACATCATGAGGATAAATTAATACACATCAGTGAAACATCCTCATCTTTTCATTTCAGTTTGGATCATACATGTTTACATGTGACAACATTTGATTTTACCTGCCCAATAGTGACTTTTCCATGCCAGTATGCAGTAAATGGTTTCTGCTTTCCTCTATATTTACCAGTAGATAATAACGAAATGTCACAGACTTGAACATCATTAAGCTTATATTTGAGATCCCTTTTGGAATCTGTCACCTTTCCTGCTAGGTGTCTGTGCCTGTCTTTGTTGTGTCTCATAAATTTTTATGACCTCTTTGCATTGGGAATCTATAATTTTTCCAGAGCTCTGCTAGGTACCTTCTAGCAGTAATAAAACTCTTGTCACTTTCCATTGCAGCTACTTTTAGAGTAAGGCTTACTGGCTTTACTCTGCAGCATATTAAAGAAAATAATCAATGTGCTCAGTTTGAAAAATTAAATGCAGCATTTTTTTAGCCACTGAGTTACGGTACATTGAGCTTGGAGCAGATGGCTTTGCAAGAGATTTGCTAGCTTTTCTTCATAGTGAGAATCTTTTTCAATGTACCTGATTTTGAATCAATAATTATGATAATTATTATAATAATAATAATTAAAATTTTCCAAAGATTATTGCTACAAAATCTATTCAATAATTCTTGAAAAATGGAATGTTTTAAGCACTGAAAATGATGGTAGAATTTTAACCAAATATTTCAGGAATATGATTTCATTCCACATAAATTGAGTGCCATTTTTAATTAACTTTTTTTAACTTTGTTTGATATTCATACTTGCACCTGTTTCTTCATTCATATAAAATTACATAAGGCACTTGAAATGATTTTCAGAACAAAACGACCTTAAACAACAAAGCTCATCTCTTGCCCTATGTTTCTACTAAGAACTAACACTTTTAAGCAAAATGCTTTTAAAATCTCTTAATTCAAGCACTATGAAGTGACTGTATTGCATTCTTCATCAAGGTGGTTTGGACGAGGGTCTAGACATTTAAGAAAAAGACTTCCTCAATGTTTCTATACAAATTTGAGGTCCTTTATTATTCTTTGAAGTTTGGTAGCTCCAAAGTCTGTAGGACCAAGTATATTTACCCAACAATTGTGTTAACTAGATAGACTTTATGTTGAGTCCAAGATATAAAGCAGTTTTTAAGATGTACTGTAACTTGCAAACATAGAAAATTACTGTGATTAAAGATTTTCTTGTTTCAAGAGTTAGAAAACTTTCTAATTTTTCCATTTAGCCTAATTAAAGATTGAGAACTTTTTTAAGATTGAGATTTTTAACATACTTTTTCCCTATTTTTAATTTTCACTAAGTATTTTTGTTCTTTCGTTTGTTTTTCAAAGTAGGGCCTCACTCTAGCTCAGGATGACCTGGAATTCACCATGTAGTCTCAGGGTGGCCTTGAACTCTCAGCGATCCTCCTACCTCTGCCTCCTGAGTGCTGGGATTAAAGGCATGTGCCACCACATCTGGCTCACAGAGTATTTTTACATACTTATCATGGTACAATGTAACTTTTTAATTTTATTTATGTTTATTTATTAGAGTGAGACAGAGAGAAAAAAAGAAGTCTCTGGACACTACAAACAAACTCCAGAAGCATGCACAATTGTGCATCTAGCTTTTGTGCATACTGAGTAATCTAACTTTGGTCCTTAGGCTTCATAGATAGATGCCTTAACCACTTAACTATTTCACCAACTCTACTGTGACATTTTTATATGTAGAATGCACTTGACCAGATTAGGGTCATTCACATATCTGTCTGGTAGCCTTGCCATCCCTTTGAGTTGGTAATATTCAGGATATATTTGCAATACTGTCTGCTTGATATTGTATTGTATACCCATGAATTGTTGTCAACTATAACTATTCTATTGTGCTAATTAACAATAGCACTTCTCTTTCCTGTCCATCTGTACCTCTGTACCTGTCAGCTAGGCTCCTCCACACTCTACATACTTCATTCCCTCCTCTGGCTCCTAAAAGTAAATGAATAAATATTTTTTTAAAAAAAAATCCTTCAACTTATAAACTTCTCCAAGCAGAAATGGATTGACTGTCCAATCACCATGTTATTTCAAGGGTTTGATAGGATGAAATCTATTCATTTCTCAATACAGGTAACAAATATGTAAGGATACAACAATGTACAATGAAACTGTCCTTGAAATTTGCAGATGGTGAAAGAGAGGAACTTGCAGTTGGAAGGCCACTGCAAGGAGCCCAAAATCACATTTAATTAAAAAAAATCGCATAATGTGTACAAAGTCAAGGAAGAAAAAGCTAACTGAAACAATCAGTGGTGAGACACAAAGAAGTATATGACCACACAGATTTTGAATCTAAATTCTAATTTGCTTTATAAAAGTAATAAACTTAGTATTAGACAATAGTCTTTAGAATCATGTAAAATATATTTTAAATTCTTGAACATCACTATATTCAATTCTTGTGCTGAAAAGTAGCTATGTAGAGATGGTCAAATAAATTGAACTTTGCCACACATGGTAGCACATGCCTTTAATCACAGCACTTCGGAAGCTGAGGTAGGAGGATCACCATGAGTTCAAAGTCAGCTTGAGACCAATTTTAGATCAGCCTAGCCTAGAAGAAGATCCTACCTCAAAAAAAGAAAGAAAAGACACCTAGACATAAGATTAGGTCCTCAAATTGGTTAATACTCCAGTTGATGAAAATTTTGCTTGTAAAGGCAAAGGGCACATTGTCATTCACAATGGCATCAAGCAAGGCTTTGTGGTATATCTCCCTCTGGACAGACCATGCCACAGTGTAGATAGGAGCCTGGCCACACAGACGGCAGGGTGCCAAACATTTCTCCACCCTTTACTTTGGGAACTGTACATTGTTAGCCAAACACGTTGGGAATATAGAGATCAGCAAATTCTGAAAAAAAAATTATTCAGAAAGCCAGATTTATCTTTCTTAATACCAGCAAATATCTAGGTTCCACCTAAGGAATGCAAGGGTTGTATTCTGCCCACTTTATAGTCTCCTCTTGAGAACTGAACCAAGTACAGCATCTGATCTTGCAGGTCTGGACACTTCATTAGAGAGCTAATAATTCCCATTCCTCATGTTGTGTGCAAATCATCTGCTTCTCAGCAAATGTGAGGGCAGGGTATATATATACGCACTCTTCTTCAGAGATAGATAAATCTCTCTTCATCTTCTTTCTCTTTTCTCTATTTCCCCTTTTATATGTGCACAAAGCAGGCAGTTGAGTGGAGTTAAAGTGGTAAAAACAACTTTTAATTCATCATTAGCCTTGACTAACTTTGCCAAATACATATATATATATATATATATATATATATATATATATATATATATATATTCCTTAATTTTTCATTCCTTTTGAAGCTCAAAAAGAACACATCATTATAAGAAATCCTATTTCTAGAAAGAAGGTATATCATGAAATAATGGAGAAATGACTTTAACAGAAATGAGGTAATGAAGGAAACTTTAAGCAATGATTTCCTAAGACCAAATCATATAATGATATAATAATGCATATTTATTATATACTATCATATCATTTCAATATATTCAAGTTATTCATTTTCTGAGTTATATTTGGGATTTGCTTTAATATCTTATTATTTCATTTTCAAAATATTCTATTGTATATTAACATCCACAAAAAATATCCAGGTATAAGCTGGAGAGATGACTCAGTGGAAAGTCCTTGCCAGGTAACTGTGAGGGCCTGATTTTGGATCCCCAGTACTCTTAACGTCCAGATGGAGTGAAGAGAGCACATCCTACACACTCCAGCACTCCTACACAGAGAAGGGTGACAAAGACAGGAGTATCCCTGGAAGCTTTCCAGCCAGAGACTCTGCCTCAAAGAAAGTAGAAGGTGAGGACTGACAACTGAGATGACGTCTGATGTCTACATATGTGCTATAGCACACATACTCCTGCACTCAAATGCATGGAAAGGACTGGACAGAGATGACTTAGTTTGCCTGCAAAGCCTAAGGATTCGTATTTGATTCCCCAGTACCCACTTAAGCCAGTTGCAGAAGGTGGCACAGATGTCTGGAGTTTGTAGTGACTAGAGGTCCTAGTGTGCCCATTCTCCCTCTCTCTCTGCCTTTCTCTCTCAAATAAATAAAACATCAAAAGTACTCAAACTCACACACAGACATACTTATAATACACATACAAAAATATTTTAAAATAAGCATAATGAGTAATTATGGCACTCACACACCCTTGCAGACTTTTAAACATTTATTTTTATTTTTATTTATTTGACAAAGAAAGAGGGAGGGATAGAGAGAGAGAGCATTAGGGGCTCCAGCCACTGGAAACAAACTCCAGACACTGTGCCCCCCTTTTGCATCTGGCTGACGTGGGTCCTAGGGAATGGATCCTGAGTCCTTCGGCTTTGCAGGCAAACACCTTAACCACTAAGCCATCCCTTCAGCTCCCCACTGAAGGCTTTTCAACATGACTTATGAATCTGCAAAATGCATATATTTAAGGAACAATGCTACCCTTTCTCTAGTTTTTTTGAAGCTTTGATTTAGAAAGACAATGATTCACTGATCACTCATTACCAATGTATACTCTAATATACATTTTTCTTTCTCTTTTAAGAATCTTTTTGTTGTTGCTGTTGTTTAACTTTTTATAGTTTTATTTTTATTTGTTTATTTGAGAGAGAGAGAGAGAGAGAGAGAGAGAGAGAGAGAGAGAGAATGGGTGTGCCAGGGCTTCTAGCCACTGCAAACAAACTCCAGATGCATGCACCCCCTTGTACATCTTGCTTATATGTGTTCTGAGGAACTTTGGCTTTGCAGGCAAACACCTTAACCACTAAGCCAACTCTCCAGCCCATAATATACATTTTCTAATTATTCTTTTCTTTTCATTTTTTTGCTTTTTGTTGCTGAGAACTGAACCTAGGACCTTGCACATACTAAGCAAATGCTATAGCACTGATCAACATCTTGCTGAATTTTTTGAGGTAGAGACTCACTCTAACCCAGGCTGATCTGAAACTTACTCTGTAGCCTAAGGTTGGCCTCAAACTTATGTCAGACTTCCAACCTGTGCCTCCTGAATGCCAGGATTAAAGGTGTGTGCCACCATGCCCAGCACTATACATTTTGTTAAAGTTTATTATAAAGATGTCAATCAATGATCAGGATATTAAGAATTGCTGATCTTCAACTTTTTCCACTAAAACTCATTTTTTGAAAAAGATCATGCCACATAATAATATAATATAGTTGTACACATTCATATTGGGTGTATCTTCTTTGTAACCTATGAGTGAGGCAACTGCAGAGAAACCTTTCATCTGAGTCAGGGTCTGTCTCAGGATGAAGGAGTTAACCTTACACTATAGCATATACTTAAACTGCATTGCACTTTCTGGAAGTCATCTGGAGATTGATGAGATAAAAAGCTCTTATCCTACCAGTTAGAGATTAGGAACAAGAAGCCAGGAGCCAAAAAGTCCCAAACTCTTTTAGACCATTCTAATTCCATCTGGTAAATTGCCTTTCTCTGAGATATTTTCAAGGTCTGAAATAATGTACTTACAAGAGGTCATTATGACTTCTGGCACCCATCAGAGTAGGTCTAATGTCTTGTAGAGAATATGAGAGTGTAAATGCATCACTGTAAGTGTCAGGCTGGCAGAGGAAGTGTTCTCCTCCAGTGGACCCTTTCTGCTCCTGTCGCTCACCCTCTTTTAGCAGATGGACAGTCAGTGAGCCGACTATACGAGCCAGAGGATTATCTTATCACACATGTGGCTATTTAAAACAGAGACATGCTACTAAAACTCAATTTTTTGAGAAGGCATATCCCTCAAAACTTAGCTATAAGCTACTATCAGGGATTAGTAGTAATAGGCACATTGCATTTGATTATTTCTATATTCATTTTAAGTACCCATGCCTTGTAAATTAGGAATTACTGAATATCAAAGAAGTTTAGACAACACTACCTTAAAAAATCATTATACATAAAGGAAGTCAAAATAGAGTTAGTGTGCTATAGATCATTATTCTCAGCTTAAAAGGATTGATATATACTGTGATATGAGTTAAAAGTTGATATAGTCCCAAGCATAAGATATAAGAGCACATGCCGGGCGTGGTGGCGCACGCCTTTAATCCCAGCACTCGGGAGGCAGAGGTAGGAGGATCACCATGAGTTCAAGGCCACCCTGAGACTACAGAGTTAATTCCAGGTCAGCCTGGACCAGAGTGAGACCCTACCTCGAAAAACCAAAAAAAAAAAAAAAAAAAAGATATAAGAGCACAATGACTACACATTCATCCAATGTGTACTCCCTAAGTCTCCAAAACCAACATGACTTTGAGAGTACTATGAGAGGTTAGGTGACAGTAACCTACTTTTTGTGATGCTTATACTTCTATACTCCATCTTTATCTACAAGTCACTTGCAGATGTTTCATCCTTCCTTAAGTTCATGTAGGTTTACAGTAATATACTAACTGTTCTTAAATACTCCCTAAACCACTCCAGAGGATAGAATTCTTGACTTGTATGAACACATTGTAATCCTCCACCCCTTAAGGACAAGATAATATAATTAGGCAGAAATTAAAATAATTGATGAATTTCATGTAATGAAACCTAATTTTTATGATTTGTTCCATGAAAAGCATTTAGTTTCTCAAATATGAGTTATGATCATTTATCTTTCATTACCCCACAGTATTACTTATTTTTACTTTAAACTGTCTTCATCTATCTTAAATGTAGAAAGTTACCTTTTCCATATTATAATAAAATAGAGGACAATATTACTATATTTCCTTGCCTTTCAAATTAATGCATGAGTTTGTTTGAAATTTAATGGTGAACTATTAGAGCCAGTGTGTTCTTGCCTTATGAATGTTTTCCTTCCACATGTGTGCATCATTTATGAATAGTAGTAGAATGACCCAGGTGTAGTGGCACACACCTTTAATCCCAGCACTCGTACTTGGGAGGCAGAGGTAGGAGGATCGCCTTGAGTTCAAGGCCACCCTAGACTACATATTTCATTCCAGGTCAACCTGGACCAGAGAGAGACCCTTCCTTGTAAAACCAAAAAAAAAAAAAAAAAAGTAGTAGAATGCCACATACATGAGGTAGTATATTCAGAAGAGAGAACACTGATTCAGTATTATTGACTAAATAAGCTGAAACTACTTACAGAAATTGCATGTATAAGGCTAGAATGAGAGAGAGAGAATGAGCACACCAGGGCCTCTTGTTACTACAAACAAACTCCAGATACAGGATGTATGTACAACTTTGTGCATCTGGCTTTATATGGGTAGTAGGGAATTGAAACTGGGCAGGGAGGCTTTGCAATCAAGCACCTTTAACCACTGAGCAATCTCTACAACCTGATATGGGTTGTTATGGAATAGAATTCATAGTATTAGTGGGTTAACAAAAGGATACATAACCCCAGAATTAATGTAGCAATTCATGTAGTGATTGATATTTTTCTCAAAATTTAATCAACCAACCTTAGGATATATTTATTTGCATTGCATTTAAACAAATGAGAAAAACTTAAAAAATACTTTAACATATTAATTGATGTAAAAAACCATATTTTTATATAAAACAATTTTTAATTAATCTTTGTTTTTTAGAATTTACTTTGTTGTTTCTGTTAGTGGTCAATTATAGTTAATACAAAATTATGATATAACTTGAGTTCTTTATTTTATGTTATTTCACTAAGACACTTGCCTAGTCTACATATTACTGCTGTATTAAACTCTCAGTCAATATTTGAGAATCTTTGTAACATGCTATTTTTCAATATGAAATTAAGACATCATATACACCTTTACATAATACACGCACTAGAATTGTGTAGTATTATATATATATATGTATATATATGTATATGCAAAGATTTGTGTTAATTTATCAATTTGTTTATCAAACATTTGTCAACTCAACATTCCAAGTCCACAAAAAGAAAGAAAAATGAAAACATTATAACTATAGATCAGACAAAACAAGACCAAAACTCAGTAGGCAAAATTGCAAATCTTGCAGCTGCATGTTCTGCTATTAAGATTTATGATGGAATAATCTGAGATCCATAGAACCTAGATACCCCTATACCTCAGCTCGCTGCCCGTACCACACACAGACTATCTCTTGAGCTATCTCCACTCTATGGCTACAATTTTCCTTATCAGATGTCCCCATGGTCCTGGCATGTCCAACATCTTAGGATCTTCATTGAAACTTAGGCTCCATCTTCACAGCTTCATGCTGTGACTTCTCAGTACATGATTTTAGAGGGTCCATCTCCACTCCACAGTGCTCAGCCACAACAGCTTTCTGAAACTCAGGAGTAAGTCTCTGTAACTCCTTCTGATGCATCTCTCATTCCTGCGAAGCAGGTGTTCTGTGGATCATGTTGTCAATTTCTACTGCCAACTCAGAATGGACAAAGGACAAAATGAAGTGATGTTGGTATTTCATAGTTGCTATATCTGTGAAAGATTTTCCTAGGTAGTTGATTTTGAGCAGGTATTCTTTTTGGCATTCTCAGTTCAGGCTCTTATTTATCAAAAGAAATTGTATTCTTACAAGTTACAGCCTTCAATGAGAGGTGTCTTTCCCATGGAACACTTTTTCTATTGACCCAGTGCATAGTACAAGGCTTCTCTTTTACAATTACAACAACTGTTCTCTTAGAATTTTCCTTGTGAGAAGCTTTCCCACATTCCTTTCCTTGCAAAACTTTACATTTTATCATAAATTTCTGTTACAGGTGTTATTCTCTCTCCTCTCTCTCTCTCTCTCTCTCTCTGTAGATCTGAATAGGAATAGCCATCAGTAGCTGTGACACTCACTGAATGGTATTATCCTCACTTGAAATTTTCTCTACCAAACAAAATTAGTCCTTTTCTTTTGAATTCTGCCTCATTCATGTTCTTGGGATAAGGGCACCATGGAAGAAGACTATTTGCCAGAATGTAGCAAGAAACTGGTCTTCAGGCCAGTTTTGCAAGAGTCCTTATTTTTCTCTGAAATCTCGTGATCTTGGCCTCCAGTGATTGCCTTGGTTTCAGCTACTGAATTATAGGGCTTTTCTAGCCCAAACTTCCAAACTCTTGTATATTTAACCCCCTCCCCCTCAAAAACAGTTCCAAACCTATGAGAACACATGGCCAGGTGTATAACATCAATAGGCCCGCCATCCATACCAATGTTAGGTATTTGTTACTTTTCCGATTGATAGGATGAAACTACAAGTAACAGTTTAAGAAAGGAAGGATTCATTGTGGTTTATAGTTCAAAGGGAAGCCCATCATGTCAGGAACGCATGGTAACAGGAGTGTGACACTACTTACCACATAGCAGCCACAATAAGGAAGTAAAGCTAGGTGAATGCTTGTGCTCAGTTAACGTGTTACTTACATTCTTGTTGTTAGGACAAAAGGCTTGACAAAAAGTTGTTCCTAGGAGGAAGGGCTTAGTTTACTTTGTAGTTCAGAGTACATTCCACTGTGCTGGGAATGGCATGGTGGCAGCAGCTTGAGGCAGCTATTTACAATAAATCCACAATGAAGAAGCAGAATCAATGAATGCTAGTACTCTCAGACAGATTATTTTTTTTTTATTAACAACTTCCATGATTGTAAACAATATTTCATGGTAATGCCCTCTCTCCCCCCAAAGGTAGGTTATTTTTTATGCATTCCAGAACCCTGGTACATGGGGCCACCCAGTCTTAAGGTGCCTCTTCATATCTCAGTTAAGCTAACAAAAATAATTCCTCTCAGGCATGTACAAAGATTTACCTAATCTAAATAATCCCTCACAGATGGTTCTAGGGTCTTGTAAACTTGATATTAATAGAAGCCATCACAGCTAGCTTTCCCACCCACATCACCCATAGTAAAGGGGGTGGTCTCAGCACCTCAATTAACCCATTCTAGAAAACACATCACACGTATGCCTAGAAGATTTTTTTCACAGGTTGAGTCTAAATTACTTATGATGAAATATTGAGATTAACCATTATATAAAATAAGAGAAAATTGTTTATATTATTATATGATATTATTATATCTCAACCAACTCTTATGCAAGTAATAATGAGTGTTTTTGATCTATGAAACATGAATTTCTATCAGTTGATATGTTTGTCATGTAATATTTAAAATGAAACAATGAAATCTCATATAAGGGCTGATAACATTAGTAAAACTAAGAACTCCTAATTTACATTGAGAAATGATATGCAAATCACTCAGAATATAAACTTCCTTTGTGACTAGAGATAATATTAGTCAATGTCTTTGTATAATTCTTCATAAAATTATTGTATGCTTAAAAAGGGTACCAGAATTTCAACATACTTTAAAACTTTATTGAGAAATACTTAATAGACTGTGGTGAGCTTCAGGATCAGGATTCTGATAGAACTTTCATTTCTCAGGAGAAAGAAAACTGTAGTTTAATAAAACTCTAATTAACTCTGATTTGATCAAATATAGGTAGCATCCCTTGAACCAAAGTAGCTTAGTAAATTAAAAGAAAAAGGATTTTTATTTATTTTTATTTTTTAGCTACCTTTACTCTGAAACATCAGAAAATCTTTTAACTATATTATGGATCAAAAAATAGAGACAATACTAATGTACTTAAAATAGGTTCAAATATATGTATATGAAAATTATAATACATATAAATGTATTTTACTTTTATACATTAATTATCAAATTACATTTGAAAGTAAAAATTGAAATGTGAGCCCCAGAACAAAAGTTAAGATTAAAAATGTTTTTTATCCATAAGAATACATATATATTAATTACCCTTGTCTTTTAAATGACAGATCACAGGCACAGTAAACCTCACTGTTGTGCAATTTCATTAATGAAAGATAGTATAAATACAATAAGTATATTAAGGGGAACAAAAAGTTGGGCTAGATCAAGAGAAATTTAGGTTGAATTCATATATAAAATAAGCTTTCATACAAGACAATGTGATTCAAATACAGAATGTTAGGAAGTATGCATATCATAATCAGTTTCCATAGCTATGTCTACACAGCCATTTGCAGCATTTACATGGGAATATATTATATATATTTATGATATATTCTTTTCTAACCTGCCATAACTGTTTTTGAGTTCTCTATTCCATTTCAAATCAGGATTAGGATCGAAATGTTAATATGGGAGTGAGAGTGGGGTACAGGACTATTGAAAAGGACATCTTGTATTTTTTTTTTTTTTTTTTTTTTTTTTTTTTTTTTTGGTTTTGCGAGGTAGGGTCTCACTCTAGTTCAGGCTGACCTGGAATTCACTATGTCATCTCAGGGTGGCCTCGAACTCATGACAATCCTCCTACCTCTGCCTCCCAAGTGCTGGGATTAAAGGTGGTCTTGAAGATTTAACATAGAGCCATGTTTCTGAGATCACTTAAACTAATGTGCTTCAGAATTCACCAAGAGGACAACTTAATATATGATGTTTCAGATCTTTAATCTCAGATACTTTTCGAATTTGAAGTCCCAGTTGTCATCCTTGGTAACTTTTGAATAAGTAAATGCCATAAAGTAAGGATTTACATGACTTTATTTACCTTTATTTACATTTAGAATCTGAAAAGTTCTGAAACCTAAAATATTTTTGTTGACTTTTATTATCAAAACAAAACTACAATTCTGGGTTTTTATTGTTTATATGTTTTTTATTGCATACAATGTGAATCTTGATGCTTATTATAGCAATACAATTAAGCTTTACTATTAAATGCCGTCATGAGACCTTTTTGTGAAATCATACTCACCTTTTAGAATTCTAAATACTTTGACTGTTTAAACATATTACCTTCTGAGAAATGCTGGTCATGTAACATGGATGTGTTTTAAAGAAAGTTTCTGTGTTCTTATACAGTGACATGAATTTGTCTTCTTTAGTTTTGTGAGCACAATCTCAAGTATGTAAAAAATTCTACCAAATCATACTACCATATGTAGTTTCACAGAGATCCCATGTTATTTGGACAAGAGAAACATCAGTAGAGACCTGCTTTTTTCTAACAGGATCAGGGGCTGCATCTCGACCTGAACATTCTACTAACCAGAGCGGAATCTGCATCGTCCACATGCTTACCTATGGCCTCCCTTGATGGGTACCTGACTTCCCTAAGTACTCCCTTGAGAGGACACTCACACATCTGATACTTCTTCTTCCCTGTGGCATCTTTCTCTAGAGTGGGCCACTGTTCTCCTGACCTCATGCACTGCAACACTCCTTTCCTTAAGACCCTGACTTCTTTACTCCTGTCACTTTCACCTTTCCTTTCAGAGAAATCTGTAAGAAAACAATCAAAACAAACATTCTTTACTTTTCTGTTGCTTTTCTTGCCTCACTCTACTATAGACAATTAAAATTAGGACATTAATAAACACTATTGTGACCAATTGAATAATCATTTCTCTGTTCTTATTACATTAGACTTTGATTCAGCCAATGTATTACTTAGTCATGACATATTTTTCGGCTCCCAATTTATATCTATCTAAAGGCTTCATTTATTACAACTATTTACATGATCTAGTGGCCAGTGTTCCGTGTGCTCAATGCTGTTGGATTCCTCTATCTTCATGTGTCTGTATTACAAATGTGCCACAACAGCCCCTCTGGCCATCATTGTGCAGTTGTCTAATAGGAATTCACACTTAATATTTCCTAATAAATGGTGTTGATTTTCCTCTAGAAATTGTTTCTCTGCTACTTTGTTTTAAATTGTTAATCTCAGTAAATGACATGTTCATTCATCAAAATGATTACTCCATTAATTTAGCAATCATTCTTAAAAATTAATTTACCACACATTCTTAGTTCTTCAACATGTAAATGCTCTTGGCACTACCTTTAAGTCAGATGTCAAGTTCCATAACTTCTCAACTCTTACTACTTCTGAGTTCAAGTCACTGATTATGTCTCAGACAAAGATAGCTCTCTTTTCCCACATTTCCTACTGAAGCTTCCACAAGTGTACTCTTCCTAAGACACAAGGTATTATTCTGTGTTGATTTTATCAGAACTCTCCAACAGCTTTTCATAGTCAAATTAAGTCTTACTGTCAAAATAAGTGAAGAAAGAAAACCAAAAACAATTCTTTGCGTGTGCATGTTTAAACAGCACTGTCCACATTAATTAAAGAATTAAAAGGACCTTATGATCCCACAAACCACCCCTAGTTGATTAATAATAAGTACATTTGGTTATACACATATGATACAATATTATTCAACTTTTAAAAAGTATGAAGTTCAGATACATATTGCAACATGAATCAACCTGAAAAAAGTACTCTAAATGAAAGAATTTAAGCATGAAAGCTGCATGCTACATGATTCTGTTAATGGGAAATGTGTGTAATAGGTGAACTCATGGATACAGGAATCAAAGTTCCTACCTCACTCTTAAACAAAATCACCTACCATGCTTTTTGTGAGCTACATGATTTATTTGGTTATCCTTTGTCTATTAGCACTTTTTATCTAATTGGAGTTTTCATTTTTCTATTTTGAAATTAAAATTCACTTCTTACAGATATATAAAACACAAAACTCACATTATTCAGACCAGGATTGTAGTTCATGGAAGAATGTTTCCAAAAGTGTTATAGGCCTTGCTCATTAACATTGCAAAAAATAATCAGACATATTAACTGGGTACTATATAATGTTTTGTCCAATAAAATCAAGGGAAACTATGTTATGAAGTTAGGAATCTATTGAAACTGGTTTGAGTCTCAGAAAAGACTTTGGACTTTTGTTCAAACTATCAAAAACAATGGGGAACTTTGAGGTTGAGCTGAATGCATTCTATGTTATGAAATGGTCATGAAACTACAGAGATAAAATGTGGAAGACTTTGGCTCAATAATATGTTTGGATGTCAAGTTGATAAGTATAGACTTGGGTGGTTATGATGATTAATCACAATTGTCACCTTGATTGCTTCTAGAATTACATAGGAGACAAATTTCTGCACATGTTTGTGGAAGAATTTCTATATTAGGCTAATTGAGGTAAAATATCCACCCTAACTGTGGGCAGCACCATTCCATGGGCTGATGTCCTAGAATGTACAGAAAGGACACTGCTGCCTGAGCAGCAGCATTCATCACTCTCTGCGTCTGGGCTCTGAACGCAATAGAACCAGCTACCACAAGTGTCTTCTGTGTGATTTTCATACCATACACTTAAGCTGTGAGCCAAAATAAACTCTACCTTCCTTAAGTTGTTTGTATCCCATATTTTATCACACCAATAAGAAATGTAACTAATATATCCCCTCTCTACTTTTTCTTTTTCTCCCAGAGAAAGCAACAAACCCATGGCAACAGCATGACTTTACAGTGTATACTTATGACTCTTGCCATAAGCTTGAGATAAAAGCCTGCATTTTCTAGGAAGAATTCATAAACAGAAGCTGATAAAAAGTTAAAATAGAAGGATGCACAATAGCAACCTTGTCATGAATCAAAATAAAAGCCATTTTTCTTGTAATGAATATAAAAAGCCAAATATGGGCTGGAGAGATGGCTTAACAGTTAAGTGCTTGCCTGTGAAGCCTAAGAACCCCGGTTCGAGGCTCGATTCCCCAGGACCTACGTTTAGCCAGATGCACAAGGGGGGCGCACGCATCTGGAGTTCATTTGCAGTGGCTGGAGGCCCTGGTGCACCCATTCTCTCTCTCTCTCTTTCCCTCTTTCTCTCCCTCTTTCTCTCTGTTGCTCTCAAATAAATAAATAAAATAAGCAAAAATTTTTAAAAAAATAATTAAAAGGCCAAGTGTGATTAGGATGAAGAAAAGTCTATCTAATTCCCTCTTTTAGAAAGCATATTTTAGTATTACTTTTGTGTGATAAATCATAATTTTATGCATTCCTAGGGTAATATGAGGTTTTGGTGTATTTATACTTTGTTGTATCATTAAATAAACCACTCAACATATCTGTCATTTCTTTTATCCATCATTTCATTTTCATAATTACTTTTTTTGCCAGAAATGAAACCTCCAGGAATTGTAGTATTTTTGTTTAAGTAACCCTGTGCAGTAGCCCAGTGTATGGATTATTTTCCCTCATTCTGTCTCAACACATAGTTATTGTGTCATACCACATCATCACAAGAGGATGGTGATTAAAGTACAACCAGATATTTTGAGACACATTCAAAATAATATTCATTCTGATATATAGATACAATTGCTTCATAGTACTAGCAGTTTTTACTGTCCCTCTCTTATTGTACCTAATGTGTAAGCATCATCATAGATTTGGAAGTATAGATAAATCATCACACACATGGAAATCAGTGACAACCCTAACTTCCACTGGTATCTGGAACCATACTTCCCTCTGTAAGAAGGAATCTTGACATTTCTTTTTTTTTAGTGTCTGTAATAGCACATGGACAAAAAGAGAAGTTGTTCTTGTTCTGGTTTCAAACAAGAACGTTAGAAGAGTGCCAGGCAGGGTGGCATGGACCTCTGATCCTAGCACTTGGGAAGCAGAGATAAGAGGATTTGACACCATCCTGGGACTACAGAGTAAGTCAAGTCTGGGCTAAAATAAATAAATAAATAAACAATGGAAGAAGGACATCTGAGTTTATAAAATGATTTAATTTTTTTTCTTTGAAATTACGTGTTAAGTTGCTTCTGTAGTCAAACATTTGTTTCTATCCAACAGCACTGGGATGCACACTTGTTTCATTTTGACTTCTAATTCAGTATTACACTTAAGTTCAGGTTTATTAATTGTAAACTGGTGCTTCCTTAGATCATGAATAAGGCTAATATGGCTGTCCTTACTCCATCCCTGGATGACACCAGAACCAAGGAGAGATGACCACCACTAAAGCTGTCAGTCATGTGGAAACATGAATTCTGATTTCCCTATATGGAAAAAATACGTGCACATGAAAGAGTACTTGAGATAAAAAGAGAATGAAACATAATAATAGTTCTGTAGTGAAGCTTTTATCATTACTCTTCATTCTGGTCTAGGAAAAGGTAGACCAATGGGACACCACTTACTTGCATTTGCATTTTCTTTTTCATCTTGCTTCCTTTTGTCTTTCCTTCAGGCCAAGAGACAGAGAAATATTTTTACCTAAAATAAGGTGTTCACTTGCACTTTTATATGCATAGATGAAATAATATGTTCACAAGCACACCTACATACAGAGATATAATAATAAGATGTCCAAAAGCACACTTACATACACAGATACACTTCTCCATTACCATTACTCTTAAATTCTATAGGGACCATATCTGTTTACATTTTTACTATGCTAATAAGCTGGAAAAGCCATGCAAAGCATCTGAAAAACACAGTTGGTGTGGATTGGTCTAAGAGCAGCTAGGGCTGGCTGGTCCAAATCTACCATGCATTTGGGTATATAGCACCTTGCCACATAACAATAATGATATATATCAACCAGGGCTGGTCTTTGGACTGCCTTATGTTAATAATAACTAATAAAGCAAACTGAGTGGTGTCTTTGGAGCAACACATTAATGGAAATAATACAGGTACAATAATAGCATTATTCTGTGCTGTGATTATCATCAAAGATAGTATTTTTTTCTTAATTATGTACACAGTGTGTATGCAGCCATGTTGGGCCAATGTTAGCCTCCTCCCTGTCCTCCCCCCTCTGCAAGGACCTTCCTTGTTGGGGAATGTGGGTTGTGCATTGTGGGGTTAGCTGTCAGTTATGGGGTTATGGGTAAGCGGTAATGTCTTTGTATATAATGTCCCAATATGTGGCTCTAACATTCTTTCCACCCCCTCTTCTGCAAATTTCCCTGAGCCATGATGGGTTTGTTTTAGGTCTACTACAGTGATGAGGTCTTGGGAGCCTCTGTGTCTCTGGATATATGGTTTGATAGTAGTTCAGTGTTCACCAAGAAAGTAACACTCTTGCTCATTTCCCCAATTCCTCTATAGTTTCTGCTAGGGCATTGATGAGCTGCGATGGGCTGATTCTCTCCTCAGGATCTGCTTCCATCTGAAAAAGAAAGGCAAATTCTCCAACAGAAAGTGAAGTCATCACCATATAACTGGGATAATTATTATTATTTTAGAGAGAATTTAATAGGTGTAGGCCCTCTTGTAGCCCATGATTGGAGGGAGCTTGATAATGTAGAGTGGGCTCATTTTTTTTGGATATACTTTTGACTTGTCTCCCAGATCCAGCTATAGATTCTATTCCACTGAGAAGATCAGTTAGCCAAGTCAAGATCAGTCAATTACCCACCATGGCTGCATGCTACTATTACACTTGTGTGAGCATGACATCAGGTTGTTTGCTGCTGAGTATCTTAGGCCTTGAGTTGCTTTGAAAAATGTTGGTCATTTTCCCTCAGTCGCTAATGTAGCATCTTCTGGCACTAGACGAGCTAACTGTCTGGGGACTGACTCTCTTCCAGATTCCAACCAGGTCACACCATGTTCTGTACCAACAGCATATGGTGTCTTTCTTTAGCAATAGGGTCTTATCACTAACCTTCGGTGGGTCATCAAGTACTCTGACAGAAATCTGTATTCTTTTGGGAAACTTTATAATTTTCTCTGATCAACAGCTCATTGTGGATAATAACCACATACTGGTACTGAGAGTTACAGGCCAGTGCCAAGGAAAAGAAGGTAGAAAAAAGATAGGTAATATAAAAAAAATTAGTGAGAAGAGGGAGAGAAACAGGAGAAGATTAAGATTAGTCATCATACTCTCTCCAGGGCCCTGTGATTCAGGTGCTCCCTCTCAGGACCCAATGAAGGTTCAACCATTTGGTCTGTCTTTTAGGGTGTAGAATTTTATGGTACCATTGCCATTTGGGTCCAGTTTTATGTCCCCCACCTCTATCCTTACCATCTCCTCCTTCACCGCCCTCTCTATTGTCCAGTCCATGAAATGCTCATTAGGTATGTTAGCATCTCTGGCCAATTCAGTTTAGGAACCACAGATGAGTGAGACCATGCAATGATTATCTTTCTGTGATTAGGTGAGTTCGCTGACTATGATCTGTTCCAGGTTTGACCATTTTTCTTCAAATTTCATTGTGTCACTTTTCCTTGTTGCCATGTAGAATCCCATCTTGTTGATATACCACACCTTGGTTCTCCATTCGTTTAACAATGGACATCTGGATAGATTCCAGCTCTTAGCTATTACGAATGGAGCAGCTCTAAATATGGTTGAGCAAATCTCTGTGAACTGAGGTATGGAGCTTTAAGGGTAAATTGCCAGTAAGGGAATAACTGGTTCTGTTGTTAACTCTAGAGTAAACCTTTGTAGGAGTTTCTGTATTGCTTTCCATAGTGGTTGTACCATCTTATATTCCCACCAACAGTGAATGAGGGTTCCTATGTCTCCAAATCCTTGCCAGCATATGTTTTCATTAGACTTTTTAATGTTTGCTATCCTTACTGGGGTAAGGTAGAATCTCAGGGAAAGATACTAATTTTTTTGAAACAAAGAAGCAATTTAAAATTGAATGGAAATATTTTTTGTTTAGCAAAAATTATTCTTTCTATAGGAAAGTAAGAACTTATTCTTCAGAGATGATAAATTTGTAGCTGAGCCAGACTATCTTCATTTAAATGGATGAATATGTAATTTTAAATGTAAATATTTAAAATATATGCATTTCTTATTTTCATGGATCATGATAGTGATATGATTAAAATAGTCTAGAAGAGAAAAACCTCCTTTCATCTTATAGTTTTGCTGAAATTCACATAGGAAATTTTGGATAATTATGTGGTGGATATAACAACTTTGATTTATGTGACAGAAACATGTGTAAACTCCTTGACCTATTCAAGGAATGGGTGTAATAGTAACTGGAGAACAATTTCTATGCCCCTTTAACTCTAATTTGAATTCAGACCTCCTCACATAATGGTAGAAGAAGTTACAATAATAAAAGAGACTCTAATAGATGTGCAGATGGTCTTGAAAAAATGCTAGGGATAATTATAAGATGAGTTTGTAGCCTTCTTTTGTTAGCTGAATTTGGTAAACCTGTATTCATTATGGGTAACTTCATGTTTATTGACACCATATGCTAATTCTGTGTAAACACAGGATGGCTTGGTGTTTAGTTTATAAACTACCCTCTGAACTTCTCAGTGAGCTAAGTGATTTTGAATAAGTTAACATACACTATCCATATGTTACTTTTTATCAATAATGTTAAAATGTGTAAAAGTTTAACTATATATATATATATATATATATATATAGGCACATATTAACTATTCCATTTCTGTAATAGAGCTTCTAGGCTATTGTCAGGAATATTTTTTTTTCTTTTTTAGTGTTTTCAAATGATTATATAGTATTTTCTTAATCTCACTGCTAATTCCTACTTGGTGACCAACACTTCCAAATATCCTAGATAGGTAAATCTTTCTTGCCACAAAGAACTTACCAGAAAATTTGATTACTTCTACATAATTGTACAAATATGTAATTACTTATGTACAATAACATTATTTAAGAAACATTTATTAGCTATTTTAATGCACATGTTACACCCAGAAGGCAATGAAAAGAAAATATTTCAAAAGTAATTAAAATACTGACAAGTATTTGTATCAATATCCAAAGTATCAAATTTGATTAAAAAACATTTAATTCAATATAACCACTTATAAAAACTATGTCTGTCATAATAGAAATAGTCATAGCTAATATATTTCAGCACTTTTGGAGAGAAGAGAGAATACAGTAATTGTGTTTGTTTACAAATTGGAAGGCACATGAGTTGGGAGTTTTCTATGGGCCAGGAAGATCTTACTGACTCAGGCTTACATATTAGACAGGGTATCTGATAAACATTAAAATTTATGTCTTATACTACAAGAGACTGTGATGTCCAAGTTTAAGGACCCAGTAGATTTCAATGTCTGATGAGAATTCATTATTGATGTGTAATTTCACTTCTTATTATAACTTCCAGCCTCTTTTTTAATTTTTTTTGTGTATTTTTATTTACTTATTTTAGAATGACAGACAGAGAGAGAAAGAGGCAGAGAGAGAGAGAATGGGTGTTCAAGGGCCTCCAGCCACTGCAAATGAAATCCAGACGAGTGCACCCGTTTGTACATCTGGCTAACATGGGTCCTAGGGAATCAAGTCTCAAACTGGGGACCTTAGGCTTCACAGGCAAGCACTTAACCACTAAGTCATCTCTCCAGCCCTGGAACAAATTTTAAAAAGAAAAGGGCTGGAGAGATGGATTAGTGGTTAAACTCTTGTCTGTGAAACTTAAAGACCCCAGTTCAAGGCTTGATTCCCCAGGCCCCACGTTAGCCAGATGCACAAGGGGGCACATGCATCTGGAGTTTGTTTGCAGTGGCTGGAGGCCCTGGCATGCCCATTCTGTCTCTCTCTATCTGCCTCTGTCTCTCTCTCTCTGTCACTCTCAAATAAATAAATAAAAATGAACAACACCACCAAAAAAAGAAAAAGCCTTAAAATTTTTTCCAACCTCTTTTATAAGAGCATTGATTACCTCCCATAGGTCCTCCTTCCTAATAGGGATAACATCACTGGTGGGGATTAGGATTTTATCATATTTATTTGGACAGGAATCTAACAGTCAGTCTATACCAAGAGAAAAGCAGCCATTCTGAGAAGAGGTATGTGTACACAAGTAACAATACAAATAAAACAATTATTTGAAGGAAACAGAAAGAAAGTTTGCTTGATTCCAAAGTATAGCTTGAAGACCTGGTGTAGTAGTGCATGCCTTTAATCCCAGCACTTTGTAGGCCAAGGTAGGAGGATTGCTGTGAGTTTAAGATCAGTTTGAGACTACATAGAGAATTCAAGAACCATCTGGCAAAAATAAGACCCTACCTTGAAAACAAACCAAAATAAATAAATAAATAAAGTGACTCAAACTATAGCTTGAAGAATTAGAGTGGCAGATTGAGGCTTATATGAAAAATGGTTATACTAAGAAAAAATGGCATCTCAGCAAATGTCAGTGGTCATAATCACAAGATCAACTAAAGTGACACTAGTGGAGGGATGCCATGGGGATATGAAGCAATAGAGTGTATGTGATGGGCAGCTTAATATCAATAAGTTTTTATTAAAGAAACAGTTGTAGCCAAATGCAAATGGGATATTTTATGTCAATAAAGTATTATTTTGATTGAATTATTTATAAGCTGGGAGCTTATATGGTAAGATCCCTGTGAAGCCTGCTATATGTATGCACATACAGCAGTGTCTGCCTTATTGCCTTTACTTACTTTAATCTAGAAGAGAACTCTGAGATTGTAAGGACATAGAGGTAATTAAATAGGGTAGTTGTGGGTGTATTTCACATCTGCTTAACTCCTAAGGTGATAATTACCACACTAGACTCATCTAATTTAAATTAAGATGCTGTGTAATTGGCATAGGTAGCAGCAAAACAAAATAAAAAAGTGAGAAGAGTAGGAACCTTAACCCTCAAGTGCTGTTCAGAATATAAAATCAGTAGAATATGATAAATGCTAAAGTGGGGTTCCTACAGATAGATGTCACAGGGTAAATGAAACTTTGACAAGGATTGTAAAACAATGCTCCTGTAAACACATGCATTTCATTCTGACAAAACAAATGTTAATTTTGAAAGATTCATGCTTTCATTTTTTTTTTATTTATTTGAAAGAGGGACAAAGAAGGGAAGAGAGAAAGGGAAAGAGAGGGAGAAGGAGAGAGAGAGAGAGAGATAGAGAATGGGTGCCCCAGGGGCTCTAGGCACTGTAAATGAACTGCAGATGTGTGTGTCATCTTGTGCATCTGGCTTACATGAGTCCTGGGGAATAGAACCTGGGTCCTTTGGCTTCACAGACAAAGCCTTAACAGCTAAGCCATTTCTCTAGCCCAAGAAAGTCTAATCAATAAATGCAGTTAGAATTCCACAAAGAGATAGAGATGCTGGAAAAAAAGAAAAGAAAATTATTAGACAACAAATAAATAACTGTTTTAAAAGGCTCCCAAGAAACCCTCAGAAACAGAGTAGACCATATGGAGGATACACATCAGAACATGAGGACAAGACAAAGGAAATTGTCTGTCAGTCCAAAGCCAATGATACGTTAAAAAAAAAAAAGAAACACAAAAATATATGAACAGAATATGAGGGAAATGTGGAACACCTTAAAGACAACAAATATTCAAATATTTGTCATACAACAAGGGGAAGAAACACAGACCAAAGGCATAGAGAATATCTTCAACTAAATTATAAAGAAAACTTTCCCTAACCCTAAAGTAAAGAGCCCCATCAAAGTACAAGAGATACTCAGAACACCAAGCCAACAGGACAAGAGAAGAAATTCTCTGTGTCATATTATAATTAAATCTCTCAACACTAAAACAGAGAAATGGTGCTAACACCAACCTGTAAAAGAAAAATAGTTTGTTATGTACAAAGGTAAACCCACCAGAATTGCCTCTGATATTTCAATAGAAATTCCAAAAGCATGGAACAATTGGAGTGGAGTACTTCAAATCCTAAAAGACCATGACAGCCAACCCAAAATATTATACCCTGCAAAATTAACTCTCATAATTGAAGGTGAAAGAAAACTTTCCACGATAAAAGCCAGCTATATGATTATATAAGCACTAAGAATAGCCTATAGAGGATATTGCATAAATAACCCAAACTAAAGAGATGAAAAATCCCACCAAAGTCTACAATAGGACAAAACAACAACCATGAATAGAACAGACATGAAAACATACAAAGTCAAAGAAAACCCCAAACGCCACAAACCTCCCACTTGATAGGGATTAAATTGTACCTCACAGGTATAACTCTAAACATCAATGTTCTCAATGCCCCAATCAAAAGACATAGGCTTAAAATCCGGATCAGGAAACTGGATCCATCTGTTTGTGGTCTACAGGAAGCCCACCTTACAGTTAAAGATAGATGCCACCTTAGGGTAAAAGGATGGAAAAAGCCAAAATTTTATCAAAAGAAGAAAAAGAGAAGACTCACATCTACAAGATCAGATACAAAAGGAGAGATATTACCACAGACCATAAGTAAATTGGGAGAATCAACCATACATATTTCAATGATCTATACTCCACAAAATTGGAAACCCTAGAGGAAATAGATTAATTTCATAGCTCATACAACCTATTAAAAATAAACCCAGGTGAGATAAACTACTTGAATAGAGACATAATAACAAATGTGATTGTAGCTGTAAGTAATGCCCCTTCCAACAAAAAGAAATCTTGCACAAGTCTCTTCTGTGAGTATTGAGATATGTTACTTAGTCCTTCCACCATCATCTCAAAGTAAACATTATGAATCCCATAATCATATAAGGAAAATGTTTTTAAATTTAATTATGCCCACAGTTTGCCCCCTGAGCCAACTGATGTGACTGTTTTCAAATAGAGTTTCAATATGAAGAACAGTTCGGTCTTAAACTCATAGTATAACTCAGGTAGATTTTAACAGATGGAAATCCTCTTCTCTCAGCTTTCCAGAGTGCTGAGATTACATACATATGCCTTCATACTTGCCTTGGGACAAATGTTTTTCAAATATAACATATAATTATGTCATACTATGAAAATATAGAGATGTGAACAAGCTTAGGCTTACAAAGTTCTGCAGAAGGAAAATTTAACAGGAGGAATCTAGTAGATGATTTCTATTGGAGATATAAGATTTAAAAAAAACATGTTTTAATGCACTGATATCCAAAAAAATGAAGCATTACTCTCTGTGTATCACCTAAAGATAAAATAAATTTTAATTTTTATTAATTACTTAAAAGACAGAACTTTTAGGGCTGGAGAGATATCTAAGTGGTTAAGCACTTGCCTGTGAAGCCTAAGGACCCCAGTTGAAGGCTCAATTCCCAAGGACCCACGTAAGCCAGATGCACAAGGTGGTGCATGTGTCTGGAGTTTGTTTGCAATGTTCAGAGGCCCTGGTGCACCCATTCTCTCTCTCTCTCTCTGCCTCTTTCTCTCTCTTTCTGTCACTCTCAGATAAATAAATAAAAATAAAAACAACAAAAAAAGAGAGAACTTTAAATAGTTGAGCCTTCCATTGTGTTAATTTGATTGGCTTGGGAATACATTAGATTGGACTATACTGAATATAAAAATGTTATGATACCCACAATGTATGGAATTCCTTTTATTTTTAGTAAGATGTCCATTCCCTTAGCTAATGTGTAGAAAAATGAATTTCTTCTCTTTGTATCTCTCTTATCTTGGTTAATAAAATTGAAAACTAATAAGTATTTGAACTTTTTCTTTTCTAATAGAGCATAATTGAAAATAAAAACACTTAAGTTCCCATCAGAGTAAGCTAAACCTTCACTACAAGATCCATTTTTTACTTTTGTTTGGTACTTATCATGCCTGCAGCTTACTGAGTAAAGTTTTGGAATATTTGTATAATATAGTCCGAACTATTTGGTAAACTAGGACATTAAATGGTAAACACTAGAATCACCATTTTAATCCTAAAAGTCACTGTTGCAGACAGCTTCAGTTTGCTGAGATGAACTTCCACATCAGGCAAGGTTATGGAGGAAGGCATTGATTTAAGCATACAGATCCAGGGGAAGTTCCATAATGACAAAAGAAGCTCGGCTGCTTTCACAGGACCAAACACAGAGAGAGAAGCACAAACCAAAAAGCCAAAAGCCACACAGCACAGCACACTTCAGGAACTCCAGCTAGGCACACTTTGCATATCTGTAGATTGAAATCTCAAATCCACCACCACACCTTAAGATCCGCCCCATGTAACCACCTCCAGCCAGGTGGCTACTGATTCCAACTACAAAGTAATCAGACACTCAATATATTGGGGGCCATCTATTCAAACTACCACAGTCACTTATGGTATATTTAGCATGAAATGAATGAGCCATAAACCTAAATGAAATGGACTCTATAGTAGCAAAGTGATATGTTCTCACGAAACACTAGGACATTTCAAAATGAGTAGCATTCTGAGGCTTACTGTAGCATGCTGTGTGTGTGTTCCCACATTAAGTACCAATTGGTATGTGTGGGTTACTGAGAATACTATGATAACTGCATTAATTCACAAAAGTAAAAATGCTTACTATCATAAGGAAAGGAAAACCCAAACTCAGTCATTGGTAAAGAAACTCCACATCTCATGTGCAGTCAGAATCAAGTGGAGAGGCATTTTAGCTCCTTAGTAAGTTCCTAGAACATGCCTTTGTCAACTAACCCATAGATTTTAAAAGAATATGTGGGTTCACACTACTTTGTATGCATGACAGCAGAGAGCATTAACAGACTTTCATTATATAACATAGCTTTTCATGACTGGATAAAAGTTCTGCTTTTTATTGAGGAAAGAGATACAGATATAATTAATATTATAGGAAATATAAGAAACATTTGACCAAAATGAAATCACTATGGCTTATTAAGAGTAATTATTTTCATTTACTTTTAAGTTGCCAATGTGCTTTGTTTAAAATCATGGGAAAATCCAACAGGAATGAATGCTCCAATTTCTTGGAGACTTACTGGGTAGCTGGACAACTGTCTATGGGATATGACACTCCAGGTGCACAGTTAGCTCTTACTGTATCCATTAATACTCATTGTAACTTCATCCTGAGTAGAAATAGAATTAGAAAGGAAACTAGTTAATAGCAGCTTGTTTGGCTATGCTCAGTAGGAAAACATGTTGACATTGTGGATTAAAGTGGAGCTGTTATTTATTTCCCGTCATTATTCATCCATCACTAGTTTTCACTAATGAAAAGTTAGCTGTGGTTTACCCAACAAGAGATCCATTCCACTTGAAGAGTAATTTGTAAACCTGGGAGACAGCCATGAATATAAATAGGACAATTCATCACGTCTTTACAATGGACAACCTAAATTGACTTATCAAAATCTCATTCCTCCACTGGCTTTAAAGTGAATGCAAGTCAAGGACCCCCCAATTCCTCTTTATTGTTGAATTAGATTGCCCTGGTTCTCATTTTTTCTTCCTTCTTTTGTGCCTAGCACAGAGGTATAATATTAGCATGTAGTGTGAGGTTTCCTAGGGATATGAACAAAGATCTGTTAATCCAGATAAGGCACTGACAACAGACCAAATAAATAAATCTATTGAAGTCAATTCTAGCTTGTCACACTGATGAGCTTATTGCTTTTACTTACAGGAGCATAGGCTACTCAAGGGCAGCTAGCTACATCTCCCAGTCTCCACATTGCCATGGGTGATCATACCTTTTATTTTCCTTGTAAGTTTCTTTTAAAAGTCCAAGACACAACACATACATTAAATAAGTACACTCTATGTGAAAATAGCCAAGGATGTGAGTGCTTTGTGGATTGTTTTAAATGAGAACTGTAGCATAGACAGATTGAAAATTGGTCTTATTCCCATTGGGTTATTCTTATTTCCTGTCTCTTCCTTACTCTCATCCCACAGAGACACCTCCTCAGTGGGTGTTGTAGATAGCTCCATGTTGTTGGGATGAAGATTTAAACCAGGCATGGCTTAGGGGGTGAAGAGATTTATTTCAAGCTTACAGATCCAGGAGGAAGTTCCACCAGTGGCAGAAGAGGCCGTTTCCATATATTTAAGCAGAGAGAGAGAGAAAAAAAATTACCAGCCAGCAAACATCAAAATAAAAAAAAAAAAAAATCAACCAACAAGGACCCAGGAAGAGCTCAAACCTCTTTGCATACCTTTAGCCTGGAATTCAGATCTGCCCCCAAACTCACCTTATGGGTGGACCTGCCCCCAGTGACACCTCCTTCAGCAACGCAAGCTAGGGACCCAAGTTGCAAACTTTTTTAAAATGCCTAAGTCTATGGGAAACATTCATTCAAACTACTATGGTGGGGTTTTTGGTAATCATTGTGGAGTGATGATTATACCATTAATGATTGTACAATTTAGTCTCTGGGGGAAGGATAATACCTTAAAGTATACCTTCCCATGCTGTTCCTCTTACATTCTTTCTGCTTCTTCTTCCACAATATTCCCTGAGACTTGGAAAGTGTGTTATGTCTCCTTTAGTGTTGAGCTCTAGATGTCTCTATTTTTTTTTTATTAGAATGATTTTGAGTTTCCATAGGAACTTGAAAGCAAAAAAAGCAACCAGCTAGACAAGATATACCCATGTGGCACATGAGTTATAGGGGTGGGGTAGTTTGAATATGATAGTGTAAGATAGTGTAAATGAATGGCCCCATAGACTCAGGTGATTTAGTAAAATTGAGATTGCAATCTCAGATCATAATAGGTAGATCCCTGCTACAGGGATTGTGTCACTTGGGGAAGATCTGTATTTCAGCTAAAAGGTTTGAAGAGAGCAGCTGTGCTCTGGCAGTGTGTGTTTGCTTGTTGCAGTTGTATCTCTCTGTTTGGACCTATGAAAATAAGGAGCTTATCCCACTACTGGTAGATTTGTAAGCTGAAATAAGTCCCTCCCTCCCATAAAATGTCTGTGTATTCACCCCAAAAATGTTGAGCTGACTATAACACAATTTGGTAACAGAGAGTTGGGATGTTGCAGAACAATGAATTTTACCATGTGTATTTAGGTCTTTTGGAATATCTGTGCAGAAGAATGTGGCAGGACTTGGCACTTGGGACTGAAAAAATCTTAGAGAGTAGTAAGCCAAATGTTATAGAATATTCTGATGGAAGTTTGAAAATGCTAAGTACAGACAGAATTGTATTTGAGGCCGTGCTCATGAACTTTCAAAGTAGAAGGAAAGACAGCTGAGACCTTGCTGAAACTGGACTACTGGCATAAAGGCTGACTGTGTTCTGCTGCCCATGCCCAGAAAGTTTGATCAAGGTTAAATTTAAAATTAATGGACATATGTGCTTGGCAGAAAGTATAGAACAGAATAAGATTTAAAGTTGAAAACAGTCAAGTTTGAAATTATAGACACAGAGACTAGTTTTAGGTTGCTAATACTGCTTTTATTAAACAAATTACCACCACTTAGTATGGGCCAACTGTTTACATTAAAACAATGGAAAAGATGTCTTATGGTGATGTCCAGCCAGGAAAGGCCAAATGAGTAGGAAAACAAACTTTTGTAAAAGGAGATGATTAAAAGGAAGCATTCTGTAGGCTCAAACTCAAGATGTATTTCCCCCTGGGTTAACAATGGCTGTGTCACTGCATACCTGAAACTGGTTTTAGAAACATGAAAAATACATGGAAGTGGGTCATGAAGTGAAAATGGTTCCAAGAGCTGCCAATATGCAGCACGTAAAGCAGAGTTCTAATCCTGTGTGGCCAGTGAGGCCATTGTCTAGAGCTCAGAATGGAAGTGGTCCCTGGCTATCAGCTCAGCTATAGGGATGGAAATAAAAATTCCAGAGACCGTCATCATTGGTTATGGATGTCAGACTTGAACTGTAGATGTTTGATGTTTACCTAAGGGTTACTGATTTTTCCATGGTCCAGTATCTCCTTGTTAAGCCTTATAACCATGGAAGTGTTTACACTGTGATTTTTGTTTTGGAAGTATATAACTTGATTTGATTTTACAAGACTCAAGAGTTAAGAGACAGTTGTGAACCGCAGTTGAGACTTGAGACTTTGGAACAGTCTTGGAGTTGGTAAAGCTTACAGGAAACTTAAAAGTTAGAATGAAGACAATTAGTATTATGAAATGATTATGAATCTACGTGGGCCAGTGCGGTACTTTAAATATGACAGTGTAAATGTTTGTTAACATAGACTCATGTGTTTTATTAAAATTGAGGTTGCAACTTCAGCCACTAGCAGGAAGATTCCTGCTACAAGGGTCATGTCACTGATGGTGGATCTGGAGGGCTTCAGTGCTTTTTGTTTTGTTTTTTTTTTTTTCAGTTACGTACATAGTATGTATAGAACCATGTTGGTACCATCATTAACCTCTTACCTCCCATCTCCACAGTGACCCACCTCATTAGGGATATGGGTCATGCATTGTGGGGTTATTTATCAGTTGTGGATAAGAGACAATGTCTCTGTTCATAATGTCCCAACATGTGCCTCTAACAATCTTTCTACCCCTTCTTCTGCAAATGTCCCTGAGCCATGTTGGGTTCATTTTAGGTCTACTACAATAATGAGGTCTTGAGAGCCTCTCTGTCTTTGGATATCTGGTTTGGTAGAAGTATTCTCTGTGTCTGTCTCCTTCACCCTTGTGCTAATACAAGGTTCACCAAGAAAGCAGCAAACATTCATTTCACCAGTTACTCTTAGTTTCAGCTAGGGCCCTGGAGGTGTATAATGGGCTGATTCTCTCCTCAGGATCTGTGTGTATCTGTAAAAGAGAAGCAAATTATCAAATGTAGAGTGAAATCATCACTAGATAAATGAGATAACCATTACTATTTTAGAGAGTTTAATAGGTGTAAGCCCTCTTGAAGCCCATGATTGGTGGGAGCTTGATAATGGAGAGCAGGCTCATTTATTGGATATAGTTCTGACTTGTTCCCAGCTCCAGCTATGGGTTCTGTTTCACTGAGCTGAGCGATTTAGCCAAATCAAGAGCACTTGGTTACACATCATGGCTACATACAACAATTACACTTGTGTGAACATGACATCAGGTTGTTTGCTGATGAGTAGCTTAGACCACGAGTTGCTTGGACAGATATTGGTCATTTTCCCTCAGTTGCTCATGTAGCACCTTCTGGCACTAGACAGTCTAGCTGTCTGCGGATTGACTCTCTTCCAGATTCCAGCCAGGTTATGTTCTGTACCAACAGTATATGTGTCTTTGGCAATAGAGTTTTACCACTAACATTTGGTGGGTCATCAAGTACTCTGACAGAATCTGTCTTCTTTTGGGAAACCTCGTAGGTCTCTTTGATCAACAGCTCATTGTGGATGTTAACCACATCTTGGTACTGGGAGTTACAGGACAGCAACAAGGAAAAGAAGGAAGAAAAATATAGGTAATATAAAAGAGATAGAAGAGGGAGAGAAGAGGGAGGGAGGAAGGGAGGGATGGAGGGAGGGAGAGAAATAGAAGATTAAGGCTAGTCTTGATCATACCCTCTCCAGGGTCCTATGATTGCGGTGTTCCCTCTAAGGACCTGATGAAGGCTCAACCATTTAGTCTGTCTTTTAGGATGTATAATTTGATGGTACCATTGCCATTTGGGTCCAGTTTTGTGTCCTCAACCACCAACCGTACTTTCCTCTCCTGCCTCACCCTCCCTATTGCCTGTTCCTGAAGATGCTTATAAGGTATGACAGCATCTCAGACAGATTCAAGTTAGGAGCTCCAGATGAGTGAGACTATGTGATTATTATCTTTCTGTGATTGGGTGAGTTCGCTGAGAATGATATGTTCCAGGTTTGACCATTTTTCTTCAAATTTAATTGTGTCATTTTTCCTTTCTGCTGTGCAGAATTCCATCATGTAGATAAACCACATCTTGGTTATCCATTCATGTAATGATATACATCTGGGTTGATTCAAGCTCTTAGCTATTATGAATTGAGCAGCTCTAATATGATTGAGCAAATCTCTCTGAACTGAGGTGTAGAGCTTTTAGGCTAAATGCCCAGTAAGGGAATAACTGGTACTGTTGGCAACTCTATAATCTACCTTTTTAGTAGTCTATATATTGTTTTCCATAGTAGTTGTACCACCTTACATTCCCACCAGCTGTAAATGAGCCTTCCTCTTTCTCCACTTCCTCCCCAGAATTTTTTAAATTAATTTAAAAATGTTTGCTATCCTTACTGGGGCAAAGTAGAATCTAATGTTTGTTTTACTTTGAATTTCCCTGATGATTAGGGATGATGAATGTTTTCTTAAGTGTGTGTTTGCCAGTTGTATTTCTTCCTTTGAGAACTCCCTGCCCAGTTCCTTGCCTCATTTTGTGAGTGAGTTGCTTGACTTTTTATTGTTTAGGTTTTTTAGTTCTTTGTAGATTCTAGAAATTAGGTCTCTGTTGGTTGTATAGCCAGCAAAAATTTTCTCCCATTCTGAGGGTAATCTATTGGCTCTGCTTATTGTATTTTTGTCTGCGAAGAAACTTTCAGGTTCATGAGATGGAAAAGGTTTAGTGATTGTTAAAGTTCCTGAGCTACTCAGGTTTTGCTCAGGAAGTCTTTTCCCATTACTATAAGATGGAAAGTTCTTCCTGTTTTTCTTCCAGTAGTAGCAGAGTTTCCAGTCTTATATTGAGGTCTTTTATCCATTTGGACTTGATTTTTGTGTTTGGCAAAATGTGTGGATCGAGTTTCATGTTTCTGCATATGATTATCCAGTTTGTTCAGGACCCTATGTTGAAGATGTTTTCTTTATTTCCAGGCTACATCATTAGGGCCTTTGAAAATATTAAGTAGCTATAGTTACTTGACCCAAAGTCTGGGTACTTGATTATGTTTCATTTTTCTATAATCCTGTTTTTATACCAGTACCATGTTGTTTTTATTGCTATGGCATTGAAATATAAGTTTAGAGCTGGTAGGGTGATGTGTTTCTTTTGATAAGGTTAGGCTTGTATATCTGAGGCCTTCTGCCTTTCCATATAAATTTTGAGATCATTTTTCTATCTCTGTGAAGAAAACTGTTGGGGTTTTTATTTGTATTTCACTAAATCTACATATTGCCTTTGGTAAGATTGCCATTTTCACAATGTTAATTCTGCCTATCCAGGAACATGGGAGGCCTTTCCATTTCCTCAAGTCCTCCTCAATATCTTCCTTGTGTGTTTCTATGTTTTTATTTTATAAGTCTTTTACATTCTTGGTTAAAGTTATTCCAAGTTATTTTATTGATTTATTTTTCTTCCTATTATTGTTTTCTTCCTATTAAAAATGGGAAAAACATCACTTATTTTTTCTCTGTATATTTCTATTTTCCATATAGAAAAGCTGGTGATTTTTGTGCACTGATTTGGTATTGCTACCTTGCTGAAGGAATTAATCACTTTTAATTGTTTGGAGATGGTGGCTTTCAGGTCTCTTATGTAGAGAATCATGTTGTCTGCAATTAGAACTAACTTAAATTCTTCCATTCCAATTTTTATCTCTTTCATTTTTTCTTCTCCTGTCTTATTGGTTGAGCTAGGACTTCAGTACTATGTTGAAGAACAGAGTGGAAACACCTGTCTTCTTCCTGATCTCAATGGAGATTCCTTCAGGCTCTCCCCACTAAGTATTATTTGGGCTTTAGGAGCTCTACATATAGCCTTTATTATGTTGACATATGTCAACCATCCATGCCTATTCTCTCCAATGTTTTGATCATGAAGTGATGTTGTATTTTGTCAAAGGCCTTTTCTGCATCTATCAAAATGATCATGTGTTTTTTGTGTTTAAGCTTATTTATGTGATGTATTACATTGACAGATTTCTGTATGTTGAACCACCCCTGTGTTCCTAGGATGAAGCCTAATTGTCCAAGGTATATAATGATTTTGAGGTGTCATGGAATTTGGTTTGCAAGGATTTTGTTGAGGATCATTGTGTCTAAGTTCATCAGAGAAATAGGCCTATAGCTTTCTTTTCTGGTGGCATCTCTGACTGCTTTTGGTATGAGGGTCATACTAGCTTTTTAGAAAGAGTTGGGTAGCTTTCCCTGTTCTCCAATTGTGTAGCATAGTTTGAGAAAAATTGGTTCCAGTTCTTCCATGAAAGTTTGATACAATTCAGCTGAGAAGCCATCTCATCCTAGTCCCTTCTTTCTGAGGAGGTTTTTTTTTTTTTTTTCTCAATTTTTATTAACATTCCATGATTATAAAAAATATCCCATGGTAACAAACTCCCTCCCCCCACTTTCCCCTTTGAAATTCCATTCTCCATCATATCCCCTCCCCATCTCAATCAGTCCCTCTTTTATATTGATGTCATGATCTTTTCCTCCTCTTATGATGGTCTTGTTTAGGTAGTGTCAGGCACAATGAGGTCATGGATATCCAGGCCATTTTATGTCTGGAGGGAGCACATTCTAAGGAATCCTAACCTTCCTTTGCCTCTTACATTCTTTCCACCACCTCTTCTGCATTAGACCCTGAGCCTTGGAGGGTGTGATCAAGATGTTACTCAGTATTCCAATCACTTCTTTCCAGCATTATGATACCTTCTGAGTCGTCCCAAGGTCACTGCCATCTGACAAGAGAAGATTCTCTACCCAAACTGAGAGTAGCGTTAATATAAGGGTATAAATATTAAGAGAAGTGCTTATTGGGCAGTTTGATAAGCATAGTATATACATTTATCCAGACATCAGCAGATGTTACACCCCTAGGGCTCATGACTGCCCCTGTTTTAAGTTTTCAGTATCAGGGATGTATTCCCTCCCATGGAGCGGGCCTCCAGTCCAAATGGAGGGCAGTTGGTTTCCACCATGGCAGATGTGCCACTATTGCACCCGTTGGCTCATTTGAGCTGGCTGGCCAATTATAAGCGTTGCAGTATCCACTGTTGAGTATCTTCACTGGTGGTATCTCTTTCTCCCATTGAACTACATGTAGAATAGCTTCTTCCAGATTTCTGTCAGCTGGTCTACATGGAGGAGGTTATCAGCTCAGTTCCAGCAGGATTTCTCAGTGACCTAGCAGCCCCAGTATTTGGAGTCTTCAGCCATAGGGTCTTACCGTCTATTCCTGGTGGGAAACCAAGGGCCTCGGCAATGATCTATACTTTTTGGGGGCATCAGGGACCTCCCTGACCAACAACTCACTGGATGGTGTCCGATCACTGCCACTGACAATTTTCTAACAATGATCTATGTCTCCTGAGTGTTTCATTGTCCAAAACCAGAGGATTCCAAATGATTTATTGGTAGCCTCATAGATTTTGATTAGCCCTCCCTCCACCTTTGCTTTACTCAATCTCTTCCCCTGAACTCACTTTGGGCCTGTTCACCCCCGTTAATCTATTCTTCCACTAACATATATACAATTCCAACTTATTAAGTACCCTCCTCCCTTCTTTTCTCTTCCCTTTACATGTCCTTTTTAATTTACTGGATTCTGGTACTGAGTTTTTTTCCCTTCTCACACAGAAGCCCAATCATTTGTAGCTAGATCCACATCTGAGAGAGAACATGTGGCACTTGGCTTTCGGGGTCAGGGTTACCTCATTAGTATAATCCTTTCCAGATCCATCCATTTTCGTGAAAAATTCATAACTTCATTTTTCTTTACCGCTGAGTAGAACTCCATTGTATAAATGTGCCATATCTTCATTATCCACTCATCAGTTGAGGGACATCTAGGTTGGTTCCATTTCCCAGCTCTTATGAATTGAGCTTCAATAAACATGGTTGAGCATGTACTTCTAAGGAAATGTAATGAGTCCTCAGGATATATGCCTAGGAGTGCTATAGCTGGGTCATATGGTAGATCAATTTTTAGCTGTCTTAGGTACCTCCACTCTGATTTCGACAATGGCTGGACCAGATTGCATTTCTACCAACAGTGTAGAAGGGTTCATCTTTTCCCATATCCCCATCAGCATTTATGATCATTTGTTTTGATGATGGTAGCCAATCTGACAGGAGTGAGATGTAATCTCAGTGTTGTTTTAATCTGCATTTCCCTGATGACTAGTGACATAGAACATTTTTTAGATGCTTATAGGCCATTCATATTTCTTCTTTTGAGAACTCTCTATTTAGCTCCATAGACCATTTCTTATTGGCTTGTTTGATTTCTTATTATTAAAGTTTTTGAGTTCTTTGTATATCCTAGATATTAATCCTCTATCAGATATATAGCTGGCAAAGATTTTTTCCCTTTCTGTAGGTTGCCTCTTTGCTTTATGCACAGCATCCTTTGCAGTACAAAATCTTTGTAATTTCATGATGTTCCAGTGGTTAATCTGTGGTTTCATTGCCTGATCAATTGGGGTGATATTCAGAAAGTCTTTGCCAAGACCAGTATGTTGAAGGGTTTCTCCTACTTTTTCCTTTAGCAATTTCAGAGTTCCAGGTCTGATGTTAAGGTCTCTAGTCCATTTGGACTTAATCCTTGTGCATGGAGAGAGAGAAGTATCTATTTTCATCCTTCTACAGATACCTATCCAGTTTTCCCAGCACCATTTGCTAAAGAGGCTGTCTTTTCTCCAATGTGTATTTTTGGCATTTTTATCGAATATCAGGTAACTATAGCTACCTGGACTTATATCTGGGTCCTCTATTCTGTTCCATTGATCTACATGTCTGCTTTTGTGCCAGTACTATGCTGTTTTTCTTACTATGGCTCTGTAGTATAGGTTAAAATCAGGTACGGTGATATCTCCCTCCTTATTTTTGTTGCTCAGTATTATTTTAGATATTTGAGGTTTTTTGTGATTCCAAATGAATTTTTGGATTGTTTTTCCCATTTCCATGAAGAGTGCCAATGGAATTTTGATGGGGATTGCATTAAATGTGTAGATTGCTTTTGGTAAGATTGCCATTTTCACAATATTGATTCTTCCAATCCAGGAACAAGGGATGTTTTTCCATTTCCTAGTGTCTTCTGCAATTTCTTGTTTGAATGTTTTATAGTTTTCATTGTAGAGATCCTTTACTTCCTTGGTTAGGTTTATTCCAAGGTACTTCATTTTCTTTGATGCAATTGTGAATGGGAGTGATTCTCTGATTTCATCCTCTGTGTGTTTGTTGTCAGCATATAGGAATGCTACTGATGTCTGTGTGTTTATTTTGTATCCTGCTACATGGCTGTAGGTGTTTATCAGCTCTAACAGTTTGCTGGTAGAGTCTTTAGAGTCCTTTATGTATAGAATCATATCATCTGCAAATAATGATAACCTGATTTCTTCCTTTCCAATTTCTATCCCTTTTATGTGCATCTCTTGCCTCATTGCTATGGCTAAGACTCCCAGTACTATATTAAATAAAAGTGGGGACAGTGAACACCCTTGTCTTGTTCCTGATTTTAGTGGAAAAGCTTCCAGTTTTTCCCCATTTAGTAATATGTTGGCTGTAGGCTTCTCATAAATAGCCTTTAATATATTGAGATATGTTTCTTCTATTCCCAGTCTGTGTAGGACTTTTATCATGAAGGGATGTTGGAATTTGTCAAATGCTTTCTCTCTGTCTAATGAGATGATCATGTGATTTTTGTCCTTCAGTCCATTTATGTAATGTATTACATTTATGAAGTTGCATATGTTGAACCATCCCTGCATCTCTGGGGTAAAGCCTACTTGGTCAGGGTGAATGATCTTTCTGATATATTCTTGTATTCTGTTTGCCAATATTTTGTTGAGAATTTTTGCGTCTATGTTCATGAGGGAGATTGGTCTGTAATTTTCTTTTTGTTCTATATTTGCCTGGTTTTTGTATCGTGTTGATGCTGGATTCATTGAAGAAGTTTGGGCAGATTCTTTCTTTTTCTATTTTATGGAAAAGCTTAAGAAACAATGGTGCTAGTTCTTCCCTGAAGATCTGGTGAAATTCAGCAGTGAATCCATCTGGGCCTGGACTCTTTTTAGTTGGGAGATTTTTCATAACTGCTTGGATCTCCATGCTTGTTATAGGTCTATTTAAGTGACTAATCTCATCATGATTTAATTTAGGTAGGTCATATAAATCAAGGAAATCATCCATTTCTTTCAGATTTTCATACTTTGTGGAGTATATGCTTTTATAGCATGTCCCTATGATTTTTTGAATTTCTCTGGTATCTGTTGTGATGTTACCTTTTTCTTCTCTAATTTTATTAATTTGTGTCTCTTCTCTCTTTCTTTTCATCAGATTTGCTAAGGGCTTATCAATCTTGTTTATCCTTTGAAAGAAGCAGCTCTTTGTTTCATTGATTCTTTGGATTGTTTTTTGGTTTCTATTTCATTAATTTCTGCCCTAATCTTTATTATTTCTTCCCGTCTACTGATTTTTGGTTTGCTTTGTTCTTCTTTTTCCAAGGCTTTAAGGTAAAGCACTAAGTCGTTTACTTGCGACCTTCTTGATTTCGTCATTCTGCTGGTGAAATTTTCTACAGAGTTTTTTATTTCATTAACTGTGTTTTTCATTGCTAGTTATTCTGTCTGGTTTTTATTTATTATGATTATTATATTATTTATTATTATTTATTATTTCCTTATTTATGTCTAGTATTGACCTCTTTATTTCATTGAATTGGTGTCCTGTGTTTTCTTTGATTCCTTTGATTTCCTCTTTCATTCCTTTGATTTCTTCTTTGACTTCTTTGAACATATTTATAATCATTCTTTTGAAATCTTTCTCAGGTATTTCCTCTAACTCGTTCTCACTGGAGGTCATTTCTGATGCATTAATACATTTTGGTGGATTTATATTGCCTTGATTTTTGATGTTTCTTGTGCTATAATGTATATATTTTTACATCCTGGATTATTTAATGATTGGATTTTCTAGGTAGCTGGGTATTATTAGATGTATTAATCTATCTGATGTTATATAACTTCAGAGTAGGAGCTTAAGGCACTAGATGTGGCTCTGAAGACTCTCAGAGTATCTACAAAAGTCACCCTAGGTGTTGGGTTTGCCTGCTATGAAAGTATTCAAATAGGCTGAGTGGAACTAAATATAGATAGTTTCTAAAATTTAAGTAAACAATGAACACTTTCAATGAATAGCTCAGAGTATTTATCCAAGCGTAGGTATTATCACAACCAGATCATCTGTCTATCCCTTAGGCTATGTGGAGCCTCACCAACTCCCTTAGTCCTGACAACAAGGAGGTTAAGATTTCTGTTCTGTTGAGTGTTCCAAGTCAGTTTGTGACCAGGTGAGACCCTTCCCTGGTGTAATCCCAGTTGCATCTGCTCCTGCCTGAGTCCCACTGTTGGTTCAAGTTGGTGTGGCCAGGTCCCTGGACTGCTGCTCTGTTGGCTGGAGCTGGGCACTGGCGGTGGGGGAGGGGAGGTTGCTGATGCTGCTCTAGTTCTCTCGCTGTTCCATGTGTTCTTCTACCTTGTGATCTGCTCCTCAGTTGTTCACTGCCATTCTCCCTTCACGTTCCTTGGGTTTGCAGAGAGCTCTGGTGTGAGTGGAAAATCCCCTCACCTGGATTTTCCTGGGGCTAAAGCCAAGCCTGGTGGCTGGCTGGCTGCTGTGCCACTGCAGCCTCAGTCTGCTGGCCTGCCGAGGGGCCTCTGCCGGCCTGTGTGGGCTCTGGATGCTCTGGATCTCTCCTACTTCTCTGCTGCCATTTCAATTTCCTATACATCTCACTTTTTAGTAAAAGTGTGCATTTTGCTGTTTTTTTTTTTTTTTTTTTTTTTTTTGTTTGTTTGTTTTGTTTTGTTTTGTTTGTTTTCATTTTCCCCCCTTAGGCTGCTTTGGCATGGTACCTAGGACACCATCTTAACTGGAAGTCCATTGAGGAGGTTTCTGATTACCTTTTCAATCTCAATGGGTGGGATAGGTTTGTTTAGAGGATTAATCTGTTCTGAATTTAGCTTTGGCAGGTGGTTGGTATGTGTTCAAGAATTCATCCATTTCTTCCATCTTATCCAGTTTTATGGAGTAGAGGTTTTTGAAATAAGTCCTGATGATTTTCCCAATTTCACTTATTTCTGTTGTGATCTCTCCTTCTTCATTTCTAATTTTGTGAATTTGTATCATCTTTTTCATTTGATCAAATGTAAAATGGGTTTATCAGCCTTGTTTCTTTTTTCTAAGAACCAGCACTTTGTTTTATCAATTTTCTTAATCATTTTCTTAGTTTCCAATTCATTAGTTTCTGCTCTTATCTTAATTATTTCTTTCCATGTGGAACTTGTTGGGTTAGATTCTTCTTGCTTTCCAGTGCCTTTAGGTGGATGGTTAGGCTATTGATTTGGGATCTCTCTGTCTTTGTTATGAATTCATTTAGTGGCATAAATTTTCCCCTGAGGACTGCCTTCCTCGTGTCCCATAAGTTTTGGTACAATGTGTTCTCATTGTCATTCATTTCTAGAAATTTTGCAGTTTCATTTTTTTATTTCATTCACTACCCATTATTGTTTAAAAGTGTGTTGTTCAGTCCCCAGGAGCTGATTGGATTCCTGGTGCATTTTTTGTTGTTTTTTTATAGCAATACAGCATTGTGATTTGATATCATGTAAGGAATTATGTAGCTCTTCCTAAATATATGGAGGCAGTTCTCATGACCCAGTATATGATCTACTTTAGAGAAGGTTCCATGGGCTACTGAGAAGAATGTGTAGTTTTTGGATTTTGAGTAGAATGTTTCGTAGATGTCTGTTAGGTCTAATTGATCTATGGTTTTGTTGTGCTCTCTCACTTCCCTTTTAATATTCTGATTGGATGATCTATCTATTGCTGCAAGTGGAGTATTGAAGTCCCAACTATGATGGTATTGGTATTTTTTTCTGTTTTGTTGTCAAGTAGGTTTTGTTTTATGAATTAAGGGGCACCTGTGTTTGGTGCATGTGGTGGTTTGATTAAGGTGTCCCCCATAAACTTAGGTGTTCTGAATGCTAGATTCCCAGATGATGGACATTTGTGAATTAATGCCTCCTGGAGGGATTGTATGGTTGGGGGTGGGCTTATGAGTGTTATAGCCAGTTTCCTCACGGCAGTGTTTGGCACACTCTCCTGTTGCTATTGCCCACCTTATGTTTTCCATGGGTGATGTCCACCCTCTGATCATGACATCATTTTCCTTGCCATTGTGGAGTGTCCCTTGAATATGTAAGCCAAAGCAAACCTCTTTTTTTTCCCATAAGCTGCTCTTGGTTTGGTGATTTCTGCCAGCAATGCAAACCTGACTGCAACAGTGCATAAAGATTGATGATTGTGATATCTTCTTGTTGGATCATCCCCTTGATAAGTATCAAGTGGCCTTATTTGTCTTTTTTGATTACATTTGCTTTGAAGTTTACTTTATACGCTACTAGTATAGCTATGCCTTCTTGTCCTTCTTGTTTCTTATTTCCCTTTACTTGGAATATCAGTTTCTACCCTTTCTCCCTGAGGAGGTTTCTGTCTTTAGTGGGGAGGTGGGTTTCTTTTTTTTTTTAACTTTTTTTGTTCACTTTTTATTTATTTGAGAGCAATAGACACAGAGAGAAAGACAGAAACAGTGAGAGAGAGAGAGAGAAATTGGGTGTGCCAGGGCCTCCAGCCACTGCAAATGAACTCCAGATGTGTGCGCCCCCTTGTGCATCTGGCTAACATGGATCCTGGGGAATCGAGCCTCGAACCGGGGTCCTTCAGCTTCACAGGCAAGTGCTTAACCACTAAGCCATCTCTTCTTACCTAGAGGTGGGTTCCTTGATGACAGCAGATTGAGGCATCTAATTTTCTGATTCACCCAGTTAGCTTATATCTCTTGGTGGGTGAAGTAAGGACATTAATATTTAGGGTGAGGACTGTATGGTTTGATTTAACTTCTGCCATAAAGTGGTGGTTTATGTAGTTTGGTATTTTCTTGGACTTTGTAGGTTTTTTTTTTGTTTGTTTGTTTTTTGTTTTTTGTGCCTTCTCTGAGTTTGATTATTGTGACCTGCTTCTTATAGACACTTAAGGTTAGTAATTTGCTTCTTGTGTGTGGAGAATTCCCTGAAGTACTCTCTGCAGGTTTGACTTTGTGTTCATATAGTTGTAAAGCTGAAGTTTATCATGGAAATTTTTCTTTCACCATCTAATATGAGGGATACTTTTGCTGGGTAGAGTAGTTTGGGTTGGAAGCCATAGGTTCTTGGACTTTGCAGTGTTCCATTCTAGGCCCTTCTGCCTTTCAGGGTATCCAATGAGAAGTCTGAAGTAATTCTGGTGGGGTTACCTTTATGTGTAATGTGTTGTTTCTCCCTAGCTGCACTTAAGACTTTTTCCTTGATATTGATGCTTTAAGTTGTAATGATAATATGTCTTGGAGAATTTCTCCTTTGCTCCAGTCTGTTTGGAGTTCTGTTAGCTTCTTGTAACTTGATGGGACTTTCTTTTGAGAGAGTGGGATTTTTTTTTTTTTTTTTGATAATTTTGTTGAATAATTTTTCCATGCCTTTGGTCTAAATTTCTTCCCCTTCTGGTATTCCCATGTTCCAAATGTTGGCTCATTTAAGAGTATCCCACAGTTCCCTCATGTTCTGTTCACAAAAGCTTATTGAAACTTTTGGACTTACAAATTGTTTGTTCTGTTTTTGTCTTCCAGTTTTGTGTTTCTATCCTCCATATCACTGACTCTATTCTTAAGAGCTTTGGGAATGTTTAATGGGGTTTGTATTTTCTACTGATTTTTATGTACATTTTCCATCCCACTGTTGAGTGCTCTTTTCACATCATTTTCTGATTTTCTTAATGCTTCCTGGAATTCACTCTTGCATTTCTTTACGCCTTCATTGAACTTAGCCAGCTGCTTACTGAGGTCCTCTTTTTTTTTATTTTTGTTTTTGTTTTTGTTTTTTTCTTTCTCTCCTTCAGATCATTTAAGTGTCTTTCGAACTCTTCCTGGTTCTTTCTATTAGTTCTAATCTAGTAAGCACAGCATTCATATGATCATTGGCTTTTTGTTGCTTTTCTACAAGTTCTGCTATTTGATTATTCAGGGTTTTGATCCTATTGTCTCGTCTTTGTTTTCATTACAGTTATCCATTGTGGGACTGTGTGATCTTATTGGATTTACTTGCATTTGATTTTTTATGTTATTCCTTTTGCTCTGTGGTCTGCCCATCACAGTGTAGGAGTCTTATACTCCATGCCCTCCTACTTGGGTTCTATTAGAGTCTGCTCACCCCTAGAAGATGCAATGAACCCCAAACATCTTGCATTTCCTTCAGCAGGAGGTCTGGCACAGTTATGTAGATGCCATATTGACTGGAAGTTCACTTCAGTGTTTTTTTTTTTTTTTTTTTTTCAAGGTAGGGTCTCACTCTAGCCCAGGCTGACCTGGAATTCACTATGTAGTCTCAGGGTGGCCTCAAACTCACAGTGATCTTCCTACCTCTGCCTCCCATATGCTGATATTAAAGGCATGCACCACCATGCCCAGCTTTTTGCTTCAGTGCTTTCTAAAGACTCCTACCTGAGGCAGCTAAATCAACTTACAAGACTCCCTTCTCTTCTGGTAATGGTATAGATGACTTTAGCAACGGAACTTGTGAACGTTATAATGTTCGAATATTACAGAGTCATGCATGCTTTATTAGCATCATGAGTCTCATATGCCTTCTTCCAAAAGGAAAAGTTTCAATTCTGAAGAAATAGCTTCACAACACAAGAAAAAAGCAAAATATTCAGGCACCTAGTAGAAGATCATTAGTATAAAGAAACTCAAAAGAAAGAAAGAAATTCAAACTCAAATCAATGCTTTGGTATGGAAAGTATTTCATTTTATTTAAAGACATAAGAGTCTTCTAGGTCAAGAAGGATCTAAAGAGTCTATAAATTTGCAGATACCAGCAAAGAACCTGTATTGTGCGTATTTCAGTTCTTTATATTGCTTATAATTTTTCAGATTGAGTTCTAGCACAATTGCCAAGGGAGTCCAAAACCATAAGGTTTTATTTGTACACACAACCACATGAACACACACACACATACCCTATATAAAGCCAGATGTTTCCCCCCCCCCCAGAGGATGGATTTTCTTTTTCAGAGGACCAGCACAATAAAAATTGCAGTGAGAGCTCATTGTATAGCTTATTGTTCAAGGTACACACAACAGATGCTGTTAACGCAATGGCATGAAAATTGAAGTAATATTTGTTATCAAGTAAATCATTCTGTTGAGTATTTCACCTTATCATAATTGCTTTTGATGATCTTTTATCATCTGGCAATAGAGGTCTTCCATTCACATAATTTATTACTAAAGTATAATTAAAATTACAATAAGAGTAAAGTATGAATAAGAATGTCAGTATTTAGACATAGATGGGCAGAATTCTTTATTTTTAAAGAACCAATCTTTTTCTTAAATATTTCCTTTTGAAACTTAAAAAGAAATTATATAGAATTTCCTTTCAAACTTGCCTATAATCTGAAAGAAAAGAAGAAACTACTAAAGGTTTTTCAAATCGAAACCTGAACTAATTTGCCAAATACTCAATGAATGGATTAATTTGTTTGAATGTCTGCATTTATAATTTTTTTAAATTTTTTTGTTTATTTTTATTTATTTATTTGAGAGCAATGGGCAGAGAGAGAGAGAGAAAAAGAGAGAGAGAGAGAGAATGGGCGTTGCAGGGCTCCAGCCACTGCAAACGAACTCCAGATGCTACCGCCCCCTTGTGCATCTGGCTAATGTAGGTCCTGGGGAATCAAGCCTCAAACCGGGTTTCTTCAGGCTTCACAGGCAAGCATTTAACCGCTAAGCCACCTCTCCAGCCCTGTATTTATAAATTTTCTAAAAATGAGGTAAATTATGGAAAACTTAAAAGAGACATATCATTTATAACTAAAATGAACATAGTTAAATAATGAATTTTATTATAATTTCCAGATTGGCTATAATGATACTTTAGGCTCAAAACAACAATGACAACAAAATCACATGAATATTGTATCAGAAGATAAATGAGTTGTTCTTCTTAAATTGTTGGTTTAGCTTTTGAAAACATCTGGGATATTGATTTAATAAAAAGAAGTCATAGTGTATTCCTAATGACTATAAAAGAACAAGTTTTTAGAGCTTCAGATTCCATTCTGAAAATGCTTCATTTCCTGACCCAACATTATGAACTCATCATTCCTAATTTTACCTGATGTACAAAGAGATCATTTTATGCACTTCCTAATCATAGATTATAATGAAGGAACCCAAACTGTATCCTCTTGTTTTCTTTGGATTATGACAATTAGCATGTTCTATCATTTAAAATTTCAAACACTAGTCCACATTCCTTCTATACAGTGTAACTATTCCTACTTTGAAAAAAACATATATTGTCATAAAATTTCTAAGTATATAAACATACACATGTTACATGCATACATGTGTACATCTCTTGAATATGTAGTTACTTATGTGTATTTAAGTTCATATTCATGTATAGGTTTATATGTATGAGCATACATGTGTATATAAAAGGGAGAGTGTTAGCTTTTTGAAGTATAGTAAAATACATTAAAATTTTCTCTTTCTTTTTGCTTCTGTGTGTAAGTTTGTGATGAGGTAAAAACAGCAGCTTTCTAGAGGTCTGTTCGCAAGCTAGGCTTGCCTAATCCTTACATAATATGTCAAGAGAGAAAGAGTGAGAGAAAAAAAGACAAAAGCAGAAGGAAAAAAAGTGTAGATCTATTGAAAAAGAAACCTGATATTGACCCATCATGTATAATTTACTATTTGTGTCAGCATCTAGTTTGACTTGCTGGTGATTTGAAATACAAAGGAAAGAAAATGGTGTAAAATCTTACCATTTTGGCTGTGTAAAATAAAAAAAAAGAGCAGGATGTAAATATGGGGAAAATGTTGGTACAGATGTGAGAAACAGATGTTAGTATTGAAAGGAAGAAATGTAGTAGAATAAAAATGTTACTTGAATACACATTGTGAGCAAAATCGGTCATTGAACATAATCAGAATTGTTCTTCAAATCTTACATGTGAATTCCTTTTTTTTTCAGTTCTTTTGGGACTGTGTTTATGGAAGCAGTGTTTCTATTATAGTGACACTTTCCATTAGCTACTTGTCAGTGATTAGAATGTCCCCGTACATTATTAAGTCAACATGCTACTTTTCTTGTGTTTTTTCAGGGAGGATTAACCAGTAGAATCTCTATTTTTCATACTTTATACCTTTATTACTAAGTCTACCATTCAACTTTAATATGCTGGAATGATGACTTAAGGGGATAGAACATCTTCACATGCTTGCTTCAAAAGCTATAATTAAAGTGAGTAGCATGTATCATTTGGGCAGAGAGAGGGTACATATAGTTGTGGACTATACAGAACACGTTGTCCTAGTGTTAATACATCTGCAGAGAAGCCTTGTTAGCTTCCCCACCCACATTATGTATTCACAGGGAGAATTTCTGCACCATTTTCTTATCTTTGGAGATATGAAAGAGGTAGGCAATAATTAAAATGTACACTGATTTTCCAATGAAATCATAGATTAATAAATATTTTCTACCCTCAAATTCTTTTAATGCAGTCCAGTTAACTATATTTAAACATATACATACCTTATATTTTGAAAACTCATTTAATCTATAGTTTAAAGTCTTATGCTAATATTTTAATTTTTTCCATGATAGATTTTTGATACAGAAACTATTTCAAAGAACACCATGCATATTTTAATACACATAGTAAATTCCAATCATATCACCTAGACTATTATTTTAATAACACTACACTAACAGTCTTTGTTGTTGTTTTGATTTTTTGAGGTAGGGTCTCACTCTAGTCCAAGCTGACTTGGAACTCACTATGCAGTCTCAGGGTGGCCTTGAACTCACAACGATCCACCTACCTCTGCCTCCCGAGTGCTGGGATTAAAGGTGTGTGCCACCACACCCGGCTCAACACTAACAGCTTTTTATGTATATTTTTAAGTGTAGTTAGCCAATATCCTCATTTTCTAAATAGGAATCTTGGAAAACAAAGGCTAGTCTGGTTTCTAATTCAGATCTGAAAATGTTCCATTTAGAATGCTTTCTTTCTTTGACTCATTTAACAAATATCCATTTAATACCTTTGATTTGCCAAGCACAATTTTAGCTATGAGAACAAATGACTAAATCGGACAAAGCCCATGAGTTCTTGATTTTATAGTACACTGAGTAAGGTAGAAAATGTAAGCAAATACATGGATTTCAAATACTATGTCCAGCAGCTATATGAGGGTTCCTTTGATAGATTGCTACAGAAAGTATTTTAAGAAAAACGTGGATGAACTGAGAGTCAAACCTTCAAATGAGCTAGGCATGACAAACATGAGAGAGAGAGAGAGAGAGAGAGACCATTATGTCCAGGGAACTGGGCACATGGCAGAGTTGGGATAATGTAAGCTAATTTCCATTAATAGATACCCTGGACCTTTGAATAGGGGAGTGACTGTTTTAATTAATTTGAGAAAATAGACCATGGAATCCTAAATTACTCTGATAGCAGTTGACATCAGAGAAAACCTGAATTAGGAGTCAATTTTTAAAGCAGAAGAGCTTTTGTTGACAGGTAGATTGTCTACTATATGAGAACAATAATTGTCGGTAATGATGTATCTGGCTCTGAGACTAAGTAACCCTTAATATTGATTATGGTGTCAGGTGTGGTATGGTAGAAGGTAGAGTAGGAAATTTAAAAAAAAATTGTTTTGCTAGTTGCTCACTTCTGTGTCTGACATATCACCAATCTGGTGACTATCAGTTAATCAGGTATGATCTTCCTGAAATGGACTAACTGGACCACCAGCTTCTACCAACCCAAGGTCTAAAAATGACTTCAGATAGCATCTGAATTCCATAGTGGATATTCCCTCCACTTTGTTATAACCCACCTACCTGATTCCCAGCCAACACATTTGAAAAGTGTCTTGGTTTATTACTTTCATTTGTTCTGTAACTATAAACCCTTCATTAAGTTGTTAACATGTTGGAAAATGGATTTGAGCTAACTCAATCTGTGTTCCTGGGCCATAGTCATTCACATTTGTCTCCAGAATAAACTATCTCTTACACACATTGTAGTGAGAGCTGTTTCTTTTAGATCAACAAGTGGATATACTTTAGAGTGGATATTTATTGGCTACAGCAGGTAAAGAAAACAAGGCATTTTTTTTTCCAAATCAGTGCCTTGACTGAACAAAAAAAGCATCTCATGAGGATATCACAAGGAAAGTGTACATATATCAATATAGGAATGCACTTGGGGAGGCACATGCATGCATATGCTGTTTGCATAATTCAGAAATAAAAATCAGTTGCCACCCTTTTTAATTTGGCAACTTCCGTACTCCTCTACTGGAACTCTTCCACAAAACTTACACCCCTTTCCCAATCACCTTTGCATGTTCTCTTCTCAGCTCCCTAATCTCTGATCCAAGAGTATTTTCTCCCAAAACCCATCTCTAAACAAACATCAGTACCTTTTAAATACCACCATATTGAATTGAATCCTACTGGTTTCCAGAATTCCTGAATTCCAGAATCAAATATCCAAGTATGCATCCACATAGCTATTCTAGATGTTGAAAGTGCTGAACTTGAGTATTTATGCCATACCTGTAAACCTGGTCTTTGATGATTAGTCTAATTGAAGGTAACTTCATAAAAGTGACTGCTCAAAAAATTTGTAAGCTTTTACATCCCACATCTAATATCTTGACATTGAAATATGCCCTTAACTAGATTATTTCTCTTAACCCTAGATTCTGTCTTCTCCTTCCTGGAAGATAGTAATGATCTCTGCATTGATTTCTCTTCTTCCCTTGTTCTGCTATAATGTACATAAGAGCAGGCAAGGGCAATCTCTGGAAAATGCACTAGGTTCCTGTGTCTGTCCCAGCCCTCCAACAGCTTCACATCTCACATTCAGTAAAAACCAAAAGCTGCAAAATGCAAAATTATAAATAATTTTCCATTTTCAGCAGTGTGATTAAATCTTCCAGTACTCTTTCAGTCTTATTATCTTAATATTCTATTAAGCCTGGTACTCTACAGCCTCAGGACTTTTGAAGTTTGTGTTCTGCTTATTTAGTTCCTAGCAAGACACATAGCTATTCTCTCTTCTTTCAAGCTGTGCCCTGGCATCATCTGATAGGTAAGACTTTCCTTATTATCTGCACGATTATAATCCCAACTGAGCTTCATTACTGGCTTTTCCCCCCATACTTTAATTTTCCCCATACCTCTCTCATCTAGAAAATAGTTTTACTTAATTGTTTGTCTCCAGCCCAGGGTGAATCAATTTTGTCCATTAAAGTACAACTAAAATTAGGAATAGGACCTAATATGTAATAAATGCATACAAAGTACTTGTGGAGTGACAAAAAATGTATAGATTTGTGTTTGATGAATAATGCTATTTTCATTTTCTAACATTATTTAATGTTTTTTCATGGTTTTTCACTTCTTCATGTAACTATATTTTTAACTTTAATGCAAAAATCCTCACCAAAATGTTTCAGTCTAAACAACTAACCAATTAAGATATACTAAACAGAATCTTTATTGATATTTATGGGAATGTTAATAACATGCCATAGTTCCATAGTAAAATTAGTGAAGAAAACACCTAAGCCTTTAGCCATATCAGTAATTAAATAACAGTCCACCAGAAAAGAGTGTGCTGGTTCCCTGCCCTGTACTCCTTCCCCTTCTTTACTGTCTGCTCTGTGGCATCAGCATAGTGTGAACTCTACAGCCTCAGAAATCCCCACTCTTAGTAGAATCCATATGTACTTGGGTAGTGTCTCATTATCTGGAAATCCTCAATGAATTTTTGAACAAGAATGCTATATTTTCAATTCTCACTAGGAATCAAGTATTATTTAGCTGATCCTTTTCTCTATGTTCCCACTTAGAGAATCTCCAGGAATAATAAATAACACATATAAATCATTTAGATTTTAAAATGATTATTTTCATTTTCAGAAGCTTAGAGAAATTATGAATCCATTACTTAGGGAAACCCTTCATGTATGTAAATGCAATTAAAGCAATCGAGTAATGAGGGAATATGGTGATCTTAGGTGGTGACAAGATTACTAAGAGGAGTGGAATTTCTCAAAAGTTTAAATTAACACTGTGCTATTAATCTTCATAAATATCACACCCTGCATCTCATTAGGTAGAGAAGGAAGCAGATACAAATGAAAATGAAACATCCAGCAAATAAATTATAAACTTTTCAGGGAAATATTAACTCATAGGTTTTAAACCATGAAAAGACAAGTATAAGTAAAAGGTGACTTCATTGTACTTAAAACCTCAATTCAATATTTACTATATTCAAATAGTTTCCTTAAATGTAAACCTACATTTTTACTCTTATATCTTTTAATAATATTATTTATGGGGCCAGGGGACTGCTGAACAGTTAAGATTACTTGCTTCTCAGGCATAACGGCCTGAGAGGGCCTGAAATCACCTGTGCTCCATTCAGAGTATCCATGTAAACAGCTGGACATGGCCAATCTACTTGTAACCCAAGTCCTATGGGGGGAGATGTGCAATCACCATAGAATCTCTCAGGCTTCATAACCAACAGAACAGCAAAATGAGCAACTCTGTGTCTGGGGTGAGTGAGAGACCCCCTTTCAAAAAAACAGGTATATTAACTAGAAGAAGAGGAAACAGCATTCTTCTCTGTCCTCTGTATGCACACACAAGGAACACATCTGCACACACACACACACACGTATATATTACACACACTTTACATCACATACCATACCACACATACAGGCAAAAAATACTACACAATAATATATAATTTACTGTATTTTTAATAGATTAGATTTAAAAATATAAGGTGGTCCTGAATGTGAAGACATATTGAACTAAGAACTTTCAAAATATCAGGTTTTTCACTAATAGGCATGATGGTGCTTTGTATTTTATTGACACTATGCAGTATGGTATTGTATTATTACATATAATCGGTACATTGTGTTTTGTTAACGTAAAGTTATATTTTTAACATTGTTTACTATAGCAAAAGAATATATAGAATAACAATATACTGAATGTTTTTTCATGCTAAAATAGAATTAAAATAGAGCTTTAATATTGCCAAATAAGGAAGGAGAATTTGAAAATTGTCATATTATAGTAACAAGAAGAACATAAAATGTCAGTGTTTTCAAATGTTTAATGAAGTCCTATTATATCTGGTTATTCCAGTGATAAAGAGTGAATTATTGGAAAGATATTCTTTTTGGTTTTTTTCTTAAACCATCTCACTAGCTCCTACCACCCACTACTTCAAAAAAAGGAAAAAAAAAAGTTTAGCTGAAGTAACTTCCTGAGCGGGTATAGAAGAGAGCATGTTTTATTCATGTGGCAGGCTGCTCTTTCTCTGCGATGCAAATAAAACTGCATGTGAAGGAACAGCTGCTCTCAGAGCCCCGCATGTCCCTGTCTGCCGAGGGAACACAGCTGGAGAAATGTGCAGAGCATTATCTTCTCTAAATCAAGAACAGACCAGGAAGACAGTTCATAATACATATGTAATCCCACTTCCATTGCAACAGAGATCTTCCGCTCCCCCCTTTCTTCCAACATCCATTTTGAGCTATCGTCGATGTCTCTCTAAAGGAATCTTATTTAAAAAAGATATATAACTATCATGCAATGTCACAATGAACTTCTACCTTGTTGTTTTTTCTTTTCCTCCCTTTCCTTTGTTTCTAGAAGTATTTTGTTAGCACCTGCAAGGTATTTCTCCCTGCTTAAGTAATTAAATGGGACAATATAGCTAAACACAGGGGTCATTGCAGTGGGAGATGACAAATTATGGCTAAGACATCGTCTTTCATGGCCATCATGAATTTACAAAGAGACCTTTAAGTAAAAGGCAAATGGGAATCTATAAAATGAATATTTGAACAGAAATAAGAGGAGAGGGAGAAGATGAAGCAAAGTAGAGGACAGAGATGGACGGAAGCAAGAGAGAGAACAATTTTGTTTTAAATAACATTCATATTACAAGGAGATGGGAAAGATGACATAGAATTCCAGTTAGGAGCACTCCTTTGCATAAAATTATAACAGTAAAAAAAAGCCTTGTCAGCAAATGTTTTCTGCAATCCGCTCTCTTGTGGATATAATTTAGGATCAATGGCACTTAGAACTTCAACTCTCAACAATTTTTCTTTGCTGCCTGATACCATGAACATTTCTAGATATCCTGCCTCTACAAACACTAAGGTTTAATTCACTTTAGGGAGAACAGTGCTGACTTTTTATAACTGTAAGTAATGCTTTTTGACAATTCTACACTTACAAAATGGTTTAAACTGAAAATATGTCATCAGATTCTGAGTGTCTCAGTCTAGATATATTCAAAAATTCAAGTATTATTGAAAGATTAACTTAAAACAACTGGATGGAACTCCTAAGGACATAGAAGTCCATAACTGATGAAAATGTAAAGAAAGCAAAAATTCATTGAGAGGTGAGCTAGGGAAAATAAATGTGTACCATTCAGTCAAAATTAGTTCCTATATTCCATTAAATTGTAGCTAAGGATTATGAATACAAAATCTAGTTTTAGCTCTGCAATATTCCTGGCGATTTGATTAATTATATGATCTATTTAGAGCATGGGAAAAAAAGTTCAGTGGCTGGAGTCAAAATCCAGATAGTTTTGAGTTGGAACGTAGGAGTCATTAAGAAAGACAGAGGGAGAGCTCTACCAGCTTATGGGATAACCATGGGCAGTATCACAAACTCAAATAATAAAACTTTAATACAAGATCATTTTTCTTCCTCTCTAGCCTTAAAACTTAAAACACTGAAGCCTAATTTCTGACATATTATATTATCTAGACTCTTATCTCCAGGCACAAATTAAATGTTTCTTAACCATAACTTGATTTTTTTAGATTTTTATAAGAGAGAGAGAGAGAATGAGACACAGAGAGAGAGAGAGAGAGAGAGGGAGAGGGAGAGAGAGAGAGAGAGAGAGAGAGAATTAGTGTGCCAGGGCATCTAGCCACTGCAATCAAACTCCAGACACATGTGTAACCTTTTGCACATTTGTGACCCTGTGTGCATGTGTGACCTTGTGCATCTAGCTTATGTGGGTTCTGGGGAATTGAACCTGGTTCCTTAGGCTTCACAGGCATGCACCTTAAATGTTAAGCCATCTTTCCAGCCCAACTCTAACTCTTATTGAAAAAAGTACTTTGTAATGTTTTATGTCAAAATGTAAATAAACTAACGTTGACTAAGAGCTACATTCCTGTGAAGCACTCTGATGGATACTATATTAATTTTCCACCATGTTTGGAGATACTATCACAGATGATAATCTTTCATTAATGAAAAAGTTAAAGGAAAATAAAGAAGAAAGTGGTTAATAATATATTTCTGAAAAAATATAATGTTCTATTTGCCTATTTATTTATTTTGTACCAGGTCTCAAGTGGGCCAGGCTGGCCTCAAAAATCACTACGTAGCCAAGATTGACCATTAAATCTTGATCATCTTAACTCCAAATATATATATATGTATATATATAAATTCTTTTAATAATTCTTTTAATAATTTAATTTAATAATAGTTTAATAATAACTCTTTTAATAATATATATATCAATTCTGTATGAATTTTTGTACCAGGGTCTCTAGTGAAAAGATATATGTTCATATACATACATATTCATATGTACATATGTCTTTTGGAAAATTTTCAAGCAACTTATTTCTTAAAAAAGATGGCATTCAAAACCCTCTGGGTTTTCCCCTTAAGACTACCAAAATTCTTATTTTCCTTATACAAATATGAAATTTCTATTGCGATCAACAAAGTATAAACACTCTCACTTCTGACATAGACAGCAAAATGAAAGTAATCATAAAGCTATCATTTATCTTCAATAATTGCTATAGGAACTCACAAAACTCACTGAAAATTTTTGTATGCTAAGTTGTGGATTATGAAAGAATTGATACACAATAAAACCTAGTAGAGTTAAGAAGCACATATGTCAACATTATGTAAGGAGTAAATGTGGGTTTCCACAGTTGTTCATAGAGTTGGGAGCATAAGATTTTCTTGGCATCAGTGTTGAGATTTCATGTGAAATGCCAGCCAGGAAAAAAAAAAAAAAAAAAAAGAACTCACTCAAGTGCCAGTGTCCAGGATTTTGATTGTAGCAGTTTTATTTGGGCATGTTTGCTCTCATGACTAATCTAAGGAAGCCTGGATATATAAAGCAAAACCACTCAGACTAAATCATACCGTTAGGCTTCCTGTCTTGGTCAGGGCTCAGCCTAAATCAAACTGTCACATTATTTGGCCTGAGTCAAGGCCTCCAGGAAAACAAATGCACTCTAATCAGGCATGCACTGCCCAGGATCTAGATCTCCCAGTAGCTGAGGGTAAAATGTACATATCATATTGGATAAATTATTCACTATAAATGTCCCCAGCATCGATTTGAATCAACAACTTATTTGACTGATAAGCACAAAGATTCATAAAATGTAAAACTTCATTAGTTAGTGATTATTTGTACATTGTGATTGAAAAGGTGATATACAGTTTGATTATAGTTGCCACATCAAGGAAGAAAGAAGCAAAGGAAGTAGAAAAGAATGTAAAAATCATATCATAAATTTGCATTAACCTATTCCTGTGTGCCCTTTTTTGATTGATACTGATCATAAATAGGTATTCACAGAAAGATAACCATGGGAGAGTCATTATGACTCTCCATTAAGAGTCAGCAGCTCTGTCTGGACAGGTTGGCTTTGCTAAAGAGAAAACTTTTGATACCTCTGAGCTTGTTTTGAAAATGTCAATCTTCAAATGTCAAAAAATGGATTGACACTATGTTGGAAGATGTACAGAATGTCCTAGCAGGGAAATAGTACAAACACAAATACAACAGCTTTACCTATTTTCAGTAAAATGTAACCCAAAACAAACACCCTTTAATTATGCATTAGTTACTTCCTCATTTCTGTGACAAAATATCTCACCAGAGAATATTGAGGAAGAAGCTTTATTTTGGCTCACAATTTGAGGTTACAGTCATTAGTGAGGCATTCAAAGGCATGGTGGTAGGAACACGACAAAAATAACCATATTTGGTGCACAGTCAAGAAGTAAAGCAACATATTGCTTTCTTATTTTAGCAAGGAAAGTTTTCACCAATGCAAACCAAAACTAAGCAGGGCACACACCAAATGCTGTAGCTCCAAATTAGGTATCTGGAGCGGCTGATAAAATTATTTGGGCTCTAAAAGTGTTCAGAAAGCTTGAGTAGGTTCTGGAGAGATGGCTTAGTGGTTAAGGTGCTTGCCAGCAAAGCCAAAGGAGTTAGGTTCAATTCCCCAGGACCCACAAAAGCCAAGGTGCAAAAGGTGACACATTCATCTGGAGATCATTTGCAGTGGCTACAGGCCCTGGTGTACCCATTTTCATTTCTTTCTCTTCCTTCCTTCCTTCCTTCCTTCCTTCCTTCCTTCCTTTCTTTCTTTCTTTCTTTCTTTCTTTCTTTCTTTCTTTCTTTCTTTCTTTCTCTCTCTCTCTCTCTCTCTCTATCCTCTTTCACTGTCTCATAATAATAATAATAATAATAATAATAATAATAATAATAATAAAGGCTTGGGTAGCCTGACCTCTCCAATACTTTTGGTAGCACACACAGCTTCTTTTGGGCCAGCTTGACTCCATGCACACAATTTTACTAAGCAGATGTCCTGTTATCCCGTCATCTCCAGGGTCTTGATTGGAGCTCTAGTTTCACTTTCCCAGTTTCATGCAAGAGCCTCAACACCTGTATCAATGGCGTCTGGCATTGCCATATCTTGCCTAGCCTAAACTGCAGTTACAACCTCATTCTTTTATTTTTTTCATGCCAATAAAACTAGTACCCCATGGATAGCACTGCCAAGTACTGCTGAAAGATTGAGATGTAACATGGACCTCTTGAACCAAGCTCTGTAGAACTCCCAGGATGAAGCAAAGGAAATACTACCACAAGCAGTTGCTTTTGAGCAGGGAGCTTCTATGGCATTCTCAATTAAGGCTCTGTCTTTTCAAATACTCTAAAATCTCACAAGATAGAGCCGTCTATGGGTAGGGTTTTTCCTTCAGGGGATCTTTCCTATTGTTCCAATGCAGAGAAAGGTTACATTTAATGGTGATAATGTTTTTGACAGATTTGCTTTCTTAGCACCTGCCTTGTCTGCAACTTTAAATTCCTTCTTTCCCTTCTAAATGACTATATTTTTGTATATTTGTACTCAAGTTGTTGTCTAACCAATCTATAGCCTCCATGCTACCCCGATGAGATATTCTTTTCCAAACAAGTCAGTCTGTTACTTTTGAATTCACCATTATTAAGTTTCAGTACACTGGCATAAATGTGATCATATTCTTTTCCCAGATTACAGCAGGGATGGTTTCTGTCCTAGTTCTCAATAGAAACCTTGTGCCTTCTAAAATCTCATGAGCTGGGCCTCAGGACTGCTTTCTTGGCAGTCTATTCCTCAGAAATTCCACCAGCATGGCCCATTAAGATCTACGTAAAACATTCTAGGTCTTTATAGCCCAACCTTTCAAACTCTCAGATTCTTGGGGCTGGAGAAATGGCCTAGTGGGTAAGGTGCTTTCCTGCAAAGCCAAAGGATCACAGTTTGATTCCCCAGGACCCACATAAGCCAGATACACAAAGTTGTGCATGCATCTGCAGTTCATTTGCACCACCTTGAGGCTCTGGCACACCCATTCTCTCATTCTCCCTCTCTCTCTCTCTCTAATAAATAAATAAAAATAATTAAAAAAAACGTTCCCACAAAGTTACATTTATTACAACTTCCGCACTTCTATTATTATTTTGCTGTTGTGACAAAATACCTGACAAAAGCAACTTAAGGAAGGATTTATTTTGGCTCATAGTTTAAGCATACATCATCGAAGGCAAGTTATGGTGCGCAGCATGCTTGCTTCTTTTTATTCAGTCTGGGACCCTAGCCCATGGAATGCTGCCATCCACTTTAAGGGTGGTTCTTCATACCTCAATTTAGATTGTCTGGAAACTTTTCGCATGCACATGCTTGTAGGTTTGTCTCCTAAGTAATCCTAGATTCTGTGGCAATAATATGAGCAAGGATGTCTATCTGTTCTTACAGAGCTGTTTGGATATAAACCCTGTGTGTCAACATCATACCTTTTTTTCTAAAAAAGATGCTGTGCAGATAAAATCCCAAGGAATTTAAAACTTCTAACAGTAGTAACTAAGCCAACACTACTATGGGACTAATCATTGCATGCTAAGCTGTGATATTTTGCTTTGTCTTGGAAAACTTTTCTTCATAATAATACTTGTTGTTGAATACAGTTTCCAAGCATAAAAAACTATATGGATATAATTAGGGCCAGTGGCTATGTGCAAAGTAAAATAATAAACCCATGTTCCCAAATGTGGCCACATGAATGGCTTCAGAATACCATAATGTATTTTCCCCTAAGAACTGCCACTTTCCTCAAGACTCATAAGATTACATTAATATGACACAAAATGAAGGGTTTTAATTGATACTTCTGTTTCCAAAACATCTCAATGTGCTTATAACTGTGCTGCTGAGATCCTCGGGTTCTAAATGGACTTACAAAATGGAGTCCTTATCTGTAGAAATTCTACCTAATACTTATATTTCTAAAAACACATTTCCAATGATTATTTTTTATCAAATTTGAATATTTTTATCAACTTGAATGACGAAAGAAAAGGATTTAAAAAATCCTTTTAAGAACAATATACAATAGAACAGGTTGGGTAGATGGTAGTGGCAAAATAGATTCAAGAAAACAATAATATTATGTTAGTAATCTCAATTTGTTCAGACATCAGAGGATTGTATGGAACTTTTTATGTTTATATCTATTTAATATACAATTTCTTTATTTCCATATTTTTGGACAGATAAATTAACTGTCCACAATTTTATCACATACATAAATACATAGCATTAGTTTATTAGAAATATAACATGTTGTTGGGCTGGAGATATAGCTTAGTGGTTAAGGCACTTGCCTGCAAAGCCAAAGGTCCTAGGTTCAACTCCCCAGGACCCATGTAGGCAAGATGTACATGGTGGCACACACATCTGGAGTTTGATTGCAGTGGCTGGAGACCCTGGCACACCTATTCTCCCTCTCTGTCTACCTGCCTATTTCTGTATCTCTCTCTCTCTCTCAAATAAATAAATAAAAATAAAATTATATTAAAAAAGAAATATGACATGTTGACAATTAATATGTGCAATATCATGTGATATTGAGGAAGCAATAAGAGAAGTTACATTTTAGCAATAACATAAGTCCATACTTTTGAAGTTTTATAAACAATTACTAATTCTACATGATAGTGAAGAATGCCATAATGTTTACCCTGATTATACTAGATGTTACAAAAATAGAAACTCTGGAGAAAGAGCAGGTAGGAAATAAACAGATAAAGCTAATATTGTTACTTTCTTTTGCCATACCATAGTCATGGAATTATGATACTCTGTAGATTGTAGCCAGTGATAAAGAAAAATCTATATTATAATGGTATGAAAAAGCCATAATCCTGAGGAATTGATTACAAAAGAAAATGATATATATCTACTTAATAAATAAATTATCTTTGCTAGGCAAGAGCTCAAGGTCCATGAATGAACTAGGCTAGTTAAATAATATTGGCTAAATTTATTTTATACTTGCATTAAATGATTGCAAATGCCTCCATTTTATGTACAGAACTTCAGTCATGTTAGATACAATTCACAGTTAGATTGTAGAGCTAATGCTTAACCTACATGATGATCCATAGTTATGATTCATTGTTTTTATATATAAATTTGCTCTCAGAGGAATTTGAGCACTTTTATAAGCTGCATTGGAAACCACCTAAGTGTACAAGCAGTACTTATGTAGATGGTAACCACATGGCCTAAAAATGATTATGTCAACCTTGTGCATGCTTCGGTATACTTGTGATCAATGCAAGGTGTCATTACTGTCATGAAGAGTAAGAATATATCCCAATGTCCTATACTAGTGGTTTCCTGAGCAGCAATTATGCCATATTTTCAGGATACACAAAAAATAATTTCAATTAAGGAAATGGTTATGATACTTGAAAGAAAAATAGCTAGTAACCTAAGTGAATGCATTTCTTATTTTGCAGTTATAGAGAAACTATGCTGTTTGTCATCCAGTTTTCTGTCACATCCTTATGTAGGCCAAGGTGATGGGTATAATAGCAATGTTTCTGAGATGCAGCTCTTCACAAGGTGCTAACCACAAAATAAAGTCTGAGACAATGCAAATGTTGACTATGCCCAATTCTACTACATGATTATAGGTGTCAGCATAATTTTAAGGCAACAAACACAGCACATGGAAATACATACAAGTAAGCCGGGCGTGGTGGTGCACGCCTTTAATCCCAGCACTCAGGAGGCAGAGGTAGGAGGATCGCCATGAGTTCGAGGACACCCTGAGACTCCATAGTGATTTCCAGGTCAGCCTGGGCTAGAGTGAGACCCTACCTCGAAAAACCAAAAAAATAAAAATAAAAATAAATACAAGTAAATGGGCACTGTGAGACTCCATCTTTCTATCTAGAGATCTTTGTCCATATTCTCTCTTTTTCTTTCTCTTCTTTTCTTCTAATGCTTTTTTTTTTTTTTTTTTTTTGGAGGGGTTCATTGTGGTACATCAACTTGTCTAGTGTCTATTCAGTTTCTTCAGCCTCATGAATTGTTGTCTCCCAGAAGCACAACAATTCAAAATTTCTATAATCCTTCCTATGCTGTAGACTTTCCAAATGTTAAATCTGTGGAGCAAGGGGCCATTTTTCTTCCTACAGGCATGTAGCTCAGGATATCACTTAATGTAAGGATACTGCCTATTGCTATGAATGGGAAACATTCATTTTTTGTGTCTGTGTTTGTTTGTGTGTGTGTGTGTATGTGTGGGTGGGTGGGTGGGTGTACTTTCTGTAGAAATGAAGATCATTTAAAATGAACTTATACCTTCTGGACACTGTATAATACTGATGTTTTAAGATAGAATGTGATAATGGCTATTAGATGAGGGCAAAGAAAATGACATGAATCAAAATAAAAGGCAATAGTTAGGAAGAAGTTGGGGCTTAAGAAAATGAGGATAGGGTGTGGGGATAAATACGGATGGTGGTATGAGAGGATTATGGAAAATTTTAACAACTTTTAAACAAAAAATGGAGTTTGATGCCAGCAAAATCAAGAACTGATTGGTTATAGCAGGCTTAATCCCATGAAAAAAGTCTTAATTGATAGTAAAAAGGGTCCAAGAAATGTAAACCAGTGCACAAAGCTTGGTGTTCTTAGAGAACAAAAGTTAGTGATACAAAGGCCTTGCATATCTTCCACGTATTTGAATCCTTGTAGGGAACATTCATTGTCATGAACTTATGTAAGTAAATCCTATTTTCCTGCAGCTAGCAAATGTTCCTATTGTATCTGTAATTTCATACATGTTCCTCTTTCCTTCCCTCATGGTATTACATCTTTCACAGATTTAAGGCATGACCAATGATAACCAATAAAATTCTCTGTCAGTCATTTTTTAGGCATATAGCTTTTGTAATAAAAATGCCAAGCTTCCCAACTGAATTTGTGAATTTCTTTTAAAGTTCACATTCTTCTTTTACCTAAAGGGCAAAGTAGACTGAAAGAAATTGTGAAAGATTCCAAGATAAAAATATGAATGCTGAAAGAATTTCAGCACATGAAATTCTGACAGTCATCTTATCTACCTCTTTTATGTATCTATATCAAGTTTATAGCAGCTTAATTATTTTAGAAATATATAAATTGAAATATCATTTATTGTATGAAAGTGTTTTGGTTATTTATCTTTTACTATTTTTTTATATGAGTAGGCTTCAATGAGTATACTTTTATTGAATATTTTCTTTACTCTTCCTTACTGGAAACACTTCTCCATCTAGCCACACACAACTTCCATTGTTAAATACTGCTTCTGAAACAGATTCAGCTAGAATGAACTATACAAGCATTCAGACACTCAATTTTCTAAATTTGCATATATTCCTCACATCATGCAATGGAATCCATTTGAATTTAGTTGTCTAAATATAAGGTAAATACTAATGTGCCCATGCTGATATAAATGACTGAATAAATTAATGGAAGAGATAATTTTCTCAAGTAAAACAACTGTGAATAATTTAAGTATCTATTTATGTGTCAAGAATGGAGAGCATAATGCCTCCTTTCCAAAGTCTTAACTATAAGAAAAGAGAGTTGGGGTAGGGAAATAACTTTACAATGATGGCATTTGAAATTTGACAGCCAGGTGAACAAGACAGACGCTATCCACCATAAATCATGTTGAAAGGAAGTGCATTTACTACAATGATATGATTGATGAAAATGGCTCTTCACCTCTGTGCTTTTCCTTCAATAATCCAGAAGCCTAGGTTTTTTTTTTTGTTTTATTTATTTATTTATTTATTTATTTGAGCGTGACAGACAGAGAGAGAAAGAGGCAGAGAGAGAGAGAGAGAGAGAGAGAGAGAGAGGGAGAGAAGGAGAGAGAGAGAGAAAGAATATGCATGCCAGGGCCTCCAGCCACTGCAAACGAACTCCAGATGTGTGCACCCCTTTGTGTACCTTGCTAACATGGGTCCTGGGGAATCAAGCCTCAAACCAGGGTCCTTAGGCTTCACAGGCAAGCCCTTAACTGCTAAGCCATATCTCCAGCCCAGAAACCTAGTTTTATATTGAGAAAAAGACCAAATACCACTCATGAGACACTTACAGAAAAAAAAGAAAGAAAACACCTCAGTAGCACTCTTGAAAATTTTACAGGTTATGAAAAATCAGGAGTGTCTGAGAAACTGCAACATTACAGAGGGGCCTGAAATGACATACCAGCTAAATGAAGCATCATATCCCGGTTGGGATTCTGGTACAGGGAATGTAGTAAAAGACATGCATCTCTGTACAAACTATGGCTTATAGCTAATAACAATGGGTTAAATTATTTCCTAAATTATAAGAAGTATTATATGAACTTAATAAGTGAAACTGAATGCCAGATATATTAGAAGTCTTTTAACATCTGTCTTCTTAAGTGGGTCCTGGCAAACCGGGATCCTTAGGCTTCACAGAAAATGCCTTAACCACTAAGCAATTTCCTCAGCCCACATCTCAATTTTCTTTAAGATGAAAGTTGGCTTAAAAATGTTTTTTTTTAAAGATGTTTAGTTGCTTATCTGTTGTGACATTTAAACTACAGTGCTAATATTTGATAAAATTTACTGCATTTCCCAAAGAAAAAGTGGCATTGCTAGTCATAATTCACTCAACCTTCCCACTAACATTGCAGCACTAGCCAGTATTATTGCACTTACTGTAGCTATGTTTACTACAACACAATGTTTAACATGCCATCAGTATAATAGGAAAGTCAAGGTCATGTTTCTCAAATGGCCAGATCCTATTTAATTTCTCTAGATCTCTGAAGAAGCTGCCCTGTCCATTGATTCCATCATCAAACATACTTTATGGAAGTGTCAGATCCCAATGGTTTTCTGATATCTTCCACAGGCCACCAAAATGTATTTTTAATCATCTGTCTAAGGAGAAAGTAAAACTCCTAGCCAAAGCTTGTTCCCCAATTTATCTAGGAGGTGATGTTTGCCCAGCTCCAGGGAAAGAAATGAAATGCATTTTTAAAAACGTGAAATCACTCTCACCAATAATGCTGATGATACCTCTGCTAATAGGTTACTCCATATAGGCTTTCCAGCAAGATGTTGTTAAGGAGCCTGGCAGACAAATACCTTTAGTGTAGTCTTGTGACCCTCTGTACAATGGCTCACAGCCAATAGGATTCAGGTGCTACTGCCTGCGCTATCTATCCTTCTGATGCTTTGATGCATACCATAGGCGTTTATCATCATTTCAGGAACAGGCAATAGTTTTTTAAATGGTTGATTTACGAGAGAGAGAGAGAGAGAGAGAGAGAGAGAGAGAGAGAGAATGAGAATGGGCATGCCAGGACCTCCAGCCACTGGAAACAAATTTCAGACACATGAGCCACCACCTTGTGCATCTATCCCACGTGGGTACTGACTGAAAGAGTCTGTTAAACCCTGACAACAAGAGCCCTCAACCACCGAGCAATGTCCCCAGCCAAGCAGCTCATTCTTAAAATAATTGCATAACAGCTTTTTGAAACAGGGAGGGTAGCCTTCCACACATGGTTATACTTTATTATCTGGGGAGAAAATTTTATCTTTTCTCGTGGGGTCTTTCTAGCATACCTGTGTCTTTCCAGTTTCATTCAATTTTCCTTGTTTTTCAGTGGGTCAGCTAGACCAGTTGGATATTACACCTTCTGAGCCAGGTATGTGGTCCCTCCTCTATGGACCCTTGGGAATCAATTCTTACCTGTGGCAAGCAGCTGGCTTCTGTAAGTCATTGTTTTCTTGACACACAGCTAAAAAGTGAAAGATGACCTCATTTAGAGATGCCTCATCACTCACCTTCAAACTCCCCAAACCCAAACCATGTGTTTTTCTTGTTTTTGAAAATGAAACTTCAGAAAATATCCTTGACATTACTTTATTATTAATTAGTCCAGCAAGAAAAAAACACAGGAAAGGTGAGTTGCAAATTACAAGATCAACAAAAGAAAAAAAATGCTTCTTGAACGTATCTCAGACTCAAGACTTTTTTTTTTTTTTTTTTCTGTAGAGAAACATAATCACAGGTCTGCAGTCTAGGCAGCCTCCACATTTTCTTATTTGGCGCCTAGCTATCTCTATCTCAGACCAGTTTAAAAGGAATGACAGAAGGTTTTCATTTAGGAGGACCTGGCATGTCAGAAATGATTCCAATTCAAGATAGAAGTGTAAATGCAGCCCTTGAACTCCTTCAGAGGCCTTGCTGTCATAGGCAAGTGCTGGGTTCAGTTCTAAAGCACAGTACATCTAGGGGTTGGTCTTCATGTTAGAAGGGCATAATAATAGAACATCTTTGATAAAGTATTAAAACAATAAAGGAAAGGGAATTAAGAGACCCACAAATAATTATGGAGCAATGTTTCCCTTAAAATTCTTCAGTTAACAATGTGGTATATAAAGTCATTTTTTATGCTTTAGAATGAAGTATGTGTCTTAAAATGGATTTTTTTTAATGTAGGGAATTTCTATGGCTTTGTAATATACCTTCAGATCAGGTATTTCTTTTGCTGAGGATATGTTTGGATATGCGAGGCCTTCTGCCTTTCCATATGAAATTTGAGATCATTTTTTCTATCTCTGTGAAGAACACCGTAGGGATTTTAATTGGAATTGCATTAAATCTGTATATTGCCTTTGGTAGGATTGTCATCTTCACAATGTTAATTCTGCCTATCCAGGAACATGGGAGGTCTTTCCATTTTCTCAAGTCCTCCTCAATTTCTTTTTTGAGTGTTTTTATGTTCTCGTTGTATAGATCTTTCACTTCCTTGGTTAACGTTATTCCAAGGTATTTTTTTTTTGTTGTTGTTGCTATTGAAAATGGGACTATGTCCCTTATTTCTTTCTCTGTATCTTTGTCATTTGCATATAAGAATTTCAGATTTGTACATGAAACAATATGGTATTACCACCTATTTGCAATCTCTTGTAGTTGTACAGTAAAATATAAAGTCTTTATAAACAGAATGAAAAATCAGATTTGGGGGGCTGGAGAGATGTTTAAGCAGTTAAAGACACTTGCTTGCAAAGCCTACTGGCCTGAGTTTGACTCCCTAGTGCTCATATAAAGCCATATGCACAATATTATGCCTGTGTTCCTAATTCATTTGCAGTGGCAGGATGCTCTGGCCCTGTTGTACCTATATACCCTCTTTCTGTCTGCTTCCCTCAAGCAAATAAGAAGCTAAAATATTTTTAAATTAAACAGATTTTCTACATGTGCACAGTATGACTCATCCCTTTCCAAAATAATAATACATTATGAGATATATATTTTTATTTTGATTTTCTGGTTTCCTTACTGTTCTTTTATTAACTATAATTTAAAACACACCATTCATTTTTACTTAATTGGAAAGTTAATGAAAAAAAATTTGGGATTATTTTCAAAATAACAAAAACATAAAATTTGTCCTACAATGAATGTTCCCATCACAATAAAGTGAGTGATTATTACTATATCACAGAAATGCTTAAACATTTTAAATTGTATAATTAAATTATCTTATTTTATTAAATAATATGAAAATGTATGAATATCTTAGTTCTTTTGTTTTTTTTTTAAATTATAGGCATATATATGCTTATAGGTAATATTTTAAAATTTTATAATCTTGCCTCATAATGTTCTTTGTTTACACAGATTTCTTGTGTTGCTGTTTATAGTCTAATAATCACCAACTATTATTATCTCTCTCCCCATGTAACACTGTGGAGAATACATTGTTATGAGCATAAAATCCAGGGACAAGTGACACTTGATATCGAAGAGCTTTCTTTCTAAAAGTACATTGCATGATTTGAACAAATTATACTGTACTAAATATTTGTAAGTTCTGCTATCTTAATCCAGACCTAAGCTATGTATTTATAATTTTATGAAAGCTAAGAGCTTATTACCAGAAAACATTCAGTGTGTGGTCTTATTAGTGCCCAGCCTGCTCTATGCAGGAGTTCAGGAGGGAAGTAGCACCTTCATTTAATATTGTTGCCAGACTCAGTGAACCATTAAATAAAAGTTTCTGAAATCCTGGTATCTGCTTTTATTCTTTTATTTTTAATTAAAGCTGCTGAGAATCATTGATTGAAATGTCTTTTATCCTCTTATTGCTTTAAAAAATTACCTCAGTCTTTTATACTCCTCCTTAATCATGAATGCAAATAAAATTCAAGTGTAATCAGCAGCTGCTGAAAGAGAGCACTGAGCAAACTGGGTTGCCATGGGAACCATGAAGTCAGTCCTTGACCAGACAAAGAATAATACCTGGTGTGTGTGTGTGTGTGTGTGTGTGTGTGTGTGTGTGTGTGATGAACATTTACATGCACTTAACAACAATTTACAAGTGACAACTAAAAATATTTCAAGAGTTTTTTTTTACCCTAGCTAAATTATTCACATTTAGAAATTTAAGTTAAAGGTGAATGAATAAATTCAACTATCACATTAAATTTAGAAGCTGTTTCTTACTTGAAATAGGATAGGCCTATCCTATATGAAGCTCCAGGTAAAAAAAATGGTCTGATTAGACCAGTAGTGAGCACAATAACTCTTGAATGCATCCTTTTACAAACAAATAAACAATTAACATAATCACTTGGTCTATTACTGTTGCCATTATCCTTGTCTTCACTTTTCCAATAAGCATTGAAAGTGTTTTTATTTTATGTTCTCCTGGGAAAGAATTATCTCCTGCTCTAAGCTTCCAGTAGAAAGTATTGTAAAGCCTTTTAAATGTTGAATATAAAGGTCATCCACTGAGGGATTTTCATCTGTGAGTAAACACATTCAGAGGAAATGGTGTGCCACGTCACTCTTACTCAATGCAAATGTATTTATAACTGACTGGCACCGTGTTTGAGTGTCTTAATTTGGCATGCACAATGAACATTGCACATATTACTAGAACCCAACTGTTAGAAAGACTATACTAAAACTTGTTAAGAAGTGTCAATCATGAAATAACAATTACTTCAATTCTGCAGCTTGAAGTTTTGTTCCATATTGTCAATACCTTGGAGGAGAAAAATATTCCTAATTAATTAGAAATAAAATCATTTGCTTGTGCTGGTAAAGAGTCTAAGTTAGACACATAGACCAACTGTGTGCCCAGTGCCAGATTTTCTTTTCCTCTCCAGACCACCTTTGCTGAGAGGCAGAGGAGCGCCCCTGCTTTCCATGTGCCTCACCAAGTCCTAGAAAGTGCTGCTTTTCCACAGGGTGATCTTTGCCTCAGCCACGCAGTACAGGTCCCTGTAATTCTCCAAGGTTCCCTGCTGAGGAGACATGAGCAGAGAAACTTCAGTGAGTTGTCTGTATGGCGCAAGAAGTTGTTGGGAAGAAATTAGAACTTACTTCTGAAAGGTGTGTCATTCCAAGAAGATTTCCTTTTATTCCTGACTTAATGAATTTGGAATGGATTTAGGGAATGACAAGAAGCCTGCTTGTTGAAGTTGGTAAGACATAGAAATAGCATTCCTATCCAGTTGTAACCTAAGCTGTGCCTCATTACAACCATGTAATGTAACTCAACTGATAGAGTAAGGAGAGGAATGAGATTGTCCATATGGATAGACCTTCCCCCAGCTAACTTTGACTAATCTGCTCTTTTTCCTTAGCATTTTACATGGTACATTTCTGCTTTGCAAAATGTACTATATTGTGTCAGTCAGTGTCCCTGGGAAATCTCAAACAAGCCTTGAAAACTGATTTTGTTATTATTAGCTGTATTTAGCAATAGTATTAAAGCTGGCAAACTATTTTGCTATCATTAGCATAATATATAAATAATTTATTTTATCTGAGATTTTTTAAAAAGATCATACATATTTATGATGCCTTCTTATTTCAAAATGTATTTTAATATATTTGGATTTGTTCCATTAAGTTATTTTAAAAGGCTTTGGGATTATGATGTCTCTGGGCCATGAACTTGGTGGCCCTCATGTGAGTATGCACCTGCCCTTCAGCACAGCTGCTGTGTGGGGGAAGATACTACCTGTCGCACACTCACCAAGCCCCAGCTGGGATAGTTTGGAATAAGGAATGACAATTCCATTCATATTAAGTTACTATAATTCCAAGCCTTAAAATTAAAACCCCATTTATATCCTAGCTCGTCTTCATCAGATACTCCAGAAAATCTCCAAGCCAAAGGTACTCATCTCATTTCTGTACCATCATCAGCCTAAGGGTTCCATCCTCCTGCACTGCTCCCAGATGATCAGGCCTGCATAGAGCCATTCATAAAACCAGTGGCTGCCTTGGCACATGGGAAATATGTCCATTGACTGGGACTACTACACTTCCTCACAGCACTGTCATTGTTGCCCTACAAGAGGCAATCATACCTTCAGAGAGGGCCCTAAAGCATATGCCCAACATGGCTCCATCACCTAGAAATCTCGGCAAAAAGGCTTCTTTTCAGCCCCCTCTCTGGGGTAGTATGTCAAAACACTGGAGCCCAGGCATGTGTATATTGATATATAATAGAAACCTGCCAGTGTTAAATAAACTGCTTGCCTTAGATCTTTGTTCAAAGTCTGGGTTTATTGATACTCAAGTAATCATATATGCAGATTGTAGTCACCGACATGCTGATCCCTATTTTTCTTCAGCAACACAGACTTAGCAGAATGAAGGTCCACTGACAAAGAATGTGAAGTACTCAATATTTAGTCTACTAATGTTTAGGGGATATGTGCCTTAGTAACAAGAATATCTCCATAATACATGGCCTAGAATACCCCTCATTTGTATAGCTGAAGAGACCCTCAACGTGGAAATGCAAGCAATGACATCAAGTGAGAGAAATGCAACATAAGTGGATATAGCACAGGAGCAGCAATGCAGGCTGCAGAGCAGTCTAAGGATAGGAACAAGGGAAACTGGATCATGTTAAATAGGGAGAGATGCCACAATGCTTGCAGAGTTCCTCTTACATTGCCAATGTCAGCTCAGCTCACAATATTATCTGCCCTTCTGCTATGTCATGTACTATCAAAGTGGATTTATTTTGTAAGTTTCAAATCTTGTTCCTATCAGATATTATAAGTAGGCACTTGCAGATAATTCTCATGGTTTTATACCATTGCATAGGACCTAGTGTTTACCATTGTCCAAGAATACCCATGATGAATTTTATAATTTTATTTTTTATATTCTAGAGAATGAACTTTTATAAATTATTTAAAATCTTTAACTACAGGAGGCCTTTTGAAAACTCAACCATGAATTCAAAATTCTATAGACAAAATCTAACAAAATTTAAGCTATAGAGATTTTTATAACTATATAATATTTTAAAGACAATTGGCTTAAGTAAATGATAAGTAAATGATGTCCTTAAGAGTTTTATTGTATCTTCACCTCTTTCATGCTTTTATATTCCTCAATATCAGCTGATTTTATCTATTATTAAGGTTAGTTTAGTTAAAAGGTTTTAAATTATTATTATTATTATTTTTGTTTTTTCAAGGTAGAGTCTTGCTCTAGCCCAGGCTGACCTAGAATTCACTATATTGTGTCAGGGTGGCCTCAAACTCATGCTGATCCTCCCACTTCTGCCCCCAGAGTGCTGGGATTAAAGGCATGCACCACCACACCCAGCTTAGTAAAAATGTTTTAAAGAACTCTTAAAAGAAATATTTTAAAGCAATACGTCAATATATTTATCACATTCCTTTCAAACATGGAAAGGAAATCTAGTTAAAAATTGAGTTTCTTTGGCTGGGGAGATAGCTCAGCAGTAAACAGCACTAGCTTGCAAAGTCTGCAAGTTCAATTTCCCAGTACCCATGTAAGGCCAAATGCACAGTATGGCACATGAATCTAGAGTTTGTTTGCAGCAGCAAGAGACACTGGCATGCACACATGCACACATACACACACACACACACACATACACACACACACAGAGTCCCTTTCTTTCTCTCTCTCTCTCTTAAATAAAATAAAATTTAACAATAAATTTATTGTAACAATGAAAAGACAATATGAAGTTTAAAAGTCTGAAGGACCATATTGAGATTTTTTAAATCTTTACATTAGAATTTTTAAAAGAAGCAAAAGATTCAATTTTCTTATCCATCCTCTCAGATTAGACTCCTCTCTAGTTATTGAGCAAAGAACTGTCTTTCCTAATTAATACTGAGATAACATATCTTACTGATACTAATTTAGCATCCATGTTTCTTACCACAGTTTGATATGATAAACCATTCTTACAACTTGGAATGTTATTGGCTTTTAACTACATATGTGAACCTTTATCCATATACAAGATGGGTAAGGTATAGCTTATTGTTTTACTTTGCCTTCCTTTTCAACTAACTTTGTGATGTGGGGTGCAGATGTGTGATCCACATAAGAATTCCCTGGGATGGTAGCATCCTCCTGTGCAAATTCCTCCCCATCAACTCTGCCCAACAGCACACAGGTCGTCAGTGTTCAAAGCACATGCTTTTCCTTCCTTCACAATGTCACACAGACCCTTTGCTGACATACAGAAAAATCTTTTAAGAACTGATCATAAATAGAATGGCTTGTTCAATTCAAATCTCAGTATGAAATTCTTCATTTTCTTTAGTGTAGAAAAAAAAAATACTTTACTAAAATCATCCTGACAGCTGATTCACTTGATGTTTAAAATAATTTTAGTACATGAGTTTATTTGTAGCATTTTATTTTTTTCCCAAATAGTAAACAAAGAACATGAACTTACATGCTTTAAGATAATTCAATCAAAATTAAATTTTAAGACTGTTCTACTTCATTTATTAAAAAGTTCAAATGTTAAGCCGGGCGTGGTGGCGCACGCCTTTAATCCCAGCACTCGGGAGGCAGAGGTAGGAGGATCGCCGTGAGTTTGAGGCCACCCTGAGACTACATAGAGAATTCCAGGTCAGCCTGGGCTAGAGTGAGACCCTACCTCGAAAAACCAAAAATAAATAAATAAATAAATAAAAAATAAAAAAAAAGTTCAAATGTCATGCATGTTTTTTTTTATTCTTACTACTGTTTAGCCTCAGGCTATTATTACTGTAACTCAGTGTCAATGTACAAGCTTATGAAGGAGCCCCCTTTACACTGCTCCATTCTGAAACAGTCAACTTTGGAATTCACAATCTTAATTTACAACACACTACCTTTTTGAATCTTTGCTGTCTTAATGATGCCATCATCTCCTGAGCTCATTTAGGTTCCACACAGGTTTCTCTGTGTTACAGTGACATCTTTATTTCACAGAGCACTTTGGAAACCTGCAGTGATGTTGAATTGCTGCAGATGGACCATTATGCAAAACAGAGCCTATCAAGCCTCCCCCAAAGTGAAAAGGAAAAATATCCTGGATCATAAAAGCAACATATGTTTGAGACATAGAGGTGGGTTGATGGAGGTCAGATTTGTACGGCAATTGCTTTCCATTAGCAGCTAAGAGGTACCTGACCGTAGGGATTTATTTATGACTTTGTAAGATCTGCAAGAAGAAACATGCACATCATTTACTTGATTATAAACCTCCTGTTCTCAAACAAAATAATATGGAGATCATAATCAGCCCAGACTTGATTGGAACAAGAATATAAATGAATGAAAATGAATTGCACGCTGAGTGGACTGAAACAAAAACCAAAGGCCAGAGTTGCATATATGAAGACTCCAGTCTGCCTGAAAAAGATCTTCCTACTAGGGCAATCTGAGCTTTCAAAGTGCACTATGAGAATAGGAACCTTGATTCTATGAGTCTTCCCTCCTAACCAATCTTAACAATCATAACTCATGCTCATTTTTGCTGTGGTCTTTTTTTTTTTTTGCTTTGTTTTTAATTAGCAACAGTGTATTAAGTTTATTTGTGGAATTTCAAAACAAGTTTGTCTTTATACATTCTCCTCACCAGAGTATACTCATTTTCCAAAGATCTAATTTTCAGGACATTGAAGTAAGCAACAAAAAGTACAAATGTCTTCTTACATTTCTTAGCATACAGCTTATAATGAAGTATGAAAAGTCAAGAAAATATAAACATATGAAAATAATCTTAATGAAAAGTGAACAGCACAAAGGAAAGACATTTTTCTCTGATTTCAAATATTTTTATTTAAAATTTGTAGGTCTAACCTCATTAGAGTAAGCTAACACACTATTATTACTGACCACATCCCTTTTATAAAACAGCATCAGCAGAGAACACAGAAGACAAAGAAGTTTAGAAAAGACATTTTCCATCTTACAAAAACTGCATTTGTGCATGATGAGTAGATATTTCCCACTGACCTCAAATGTTTGTATGTACTACTTTTCAAGGGTTTTATGTTAGTACAGTGGTGATAACATAGGGATTGTTAAACTCAAATTTTCTGTCTGTTGCACAGATACTGAATCTTCTTGTGTTTATAATTGTTTGTATTGTTTAAAATCAACAGTACAAAATATTAAAAATTGTGACATTATTCCTTTCTAATTCTGCCTGATAAAATATGTCTCAGCGACTATGGTTACTAAAATAGAAAGTTGGTCTCTGAACATGATTTCATAATTCTGAAGTTAAAAAAAAAAAGATATTTAAGCTGGGCATGGTGGCACATACCTTTAATCCCAGCACTCGGGAGGCAGAGGTAGGAGGATTGCCATGAGTTCAAGGCCACACTGAGACTACAGAGTGAATTCCAGGTTAGCCTGGGCTAGAGTGAAAGCCTACCTCAAACAAACTAAAAAAACAAACAAACAAGAAAAAAATATTTAGAACTAGGATTGTGGCCTCATACCTATAATTTTAGCACTTGGAAGGCTGAAGCAGGAGGAATACTTGCAGTTTAATGCCAATTTATGGTACATAGTGAGTTCAAGATCAGCCTAGTTAGTAGTTTGAGAACCCTCCTCATAAACAAAAGCAATACTAACCAGCTTTATATAATATTGAAGGTGACATTCAGAATGTAAGAAACATTTGAAAATAACTAACCGAGATGTAGCTGTAAATAACTGACAGGATTAGATCAAAGGAAAGGTGAAAAGTGGGTCTGTGAAGTCTGTGTGCACGTCTGTGTGTATGTGTGTGAGGGTGTGTGTAATAGATTCCTTAGAAAATTTATTCAACAGTAATGACTGATTTGTAATATGGTCAAAGGAATATATATACTCAATGAACTTATGTTTCAGTATTCCTATTTCATTTAGAAAAGTTTATCACCGCATGGGCAAGTATGGTTCAGACTGAAGAATCTAGCAACACTTGCTTCCACAACTTGCTTAAATGTCATAATGTGACTACTGAGGCATCAGAACAAACAACTTCATGGGTGTCTTTAAATTCAGGAAGGAAACAAGTAGGGCTTGGAGAACTGACTGAGATTAGGAAAGACTTCTCCAAAATAGCCTTCCTCACTTTGATCCGGATCACTCACTATTATCACTCACTGGTTAAAATTGTGTCCATGGGGCTGGAGAGATGGCTTAGCGGTTAAACGCTGGCCTGTGGAGCCTAAGGACCCCACTTCGAGGCTCGATTTCCCAGGACCCACGTTAGCCAGATGCATAAGGGGGCGCACGCGTCTGGATTTCGTTTGCAGTGGTGGAGGCCCTGGCGCGCCCATTCTCTTTCTCTCTCCCTCTTTCTGTCTCTGTCTGTTGCTCTCAAATAAATAAAAACAAACAAAAAATTTTAAAAATTTGTGTCCATGTCCCTAAAACTGTAATTTTAACATAGTCTTGGCAGATTACCTAATATTTAGATGCAAAGGTTTGAAGGGAAGACAATGGAGAAGGGTAGGGAAGAAATCCTAGTACCCAATTAATAGGGTACTTAACCTCTATACTTAATCTTCAGTCTCAGCTATGCCCAGACCTCATATTTCATATTTCATTTCTGAAAGACTGTTAGACCATCAAGGTTCCTTTTGGTCAAATAAGTGTATTCATACTTGGATTTCTTACTCAATTCAGCTTCCACTATATCCCTTATAGTAAATAGACCACATTGGAAGCTGATGAAGAGTTTTTTTTCTCTTTATTTTTCCATGTTGTACCTTCAGATTTATGTCTAGTGCATTTTCTGTACAAAAGAACAGACTTATCAGTGTGCTTTAGATGGGCTAATGTGTTGAGCTCAAGGACTCTTACAAAAGCTTCCTCAGACCGAGAAAATAATTCAGTGGATGAAAAGCTTGCCATGAAAGCATGACAACATGAGTTCAGATCCCAGAACCCAGATTATAGCATGATAATCTGTAATCCCAGTGTGACTAAAGGGAGATAAAAGTTAGAGGAATTACCCTGGATGAGTATGAGCCAGCTAGCAGTGAATGCATTGGTGGACAATGAGATGCTTTGTCTCAAAGTAGAATTTGAAGACCAATACCTTTGGTCAGGTACGTGAGTGCATGCATACACACATGCACACCCACACACTCACACATATTTACTTGAGGTCCTATGTAAAGTTCAAAGAGCAATAGTATGTTTAACTAGATTAGTAAGCTAAAGGCAAACTCTAAGTTCAATAGCTCCCTTCTCTAGCTCTATTAACAATATATTTTTACAGAAATACCATCATGATCAGAAGTCAAGATTTCTTGGGAATTTGATAATCAGTGTTTTAATTTATTAGAAATCAAATCAACATATCATAGTAAAGTAACTTTATTCATTATACTTTGCTCAGCAATGATTTTTATGGGAATCTCTTAAAGTAAGTTTTTTTTTCTTTTTATTCCTTTCACTTTTTTCTTATTCATTAACCTTCAGAATTCAGAAATGTTTGCATTTGTCAGTATCCAGTTTTATTTTAATTTAGAATAATTCAACTACCTTAGGAAATACAAAAGTCTTCAAAATCTATAAATTTTTATTTTATAATTTTTTTCAGGCTACACACTTTTATGCAGTAACATTTACATTTTAATTTTAAAATTAACTCCTTAATTTAAAATAATTTAATTTAAATTTGTTTTAAACATTATAATTGAAAATAGCTCATTTCAAACTACTGTTTTATTTTCTCAATAAATTAGTGAGAGAATATTAAAATAATTACATTGTAGGTGAGGTTTCCACTGTTCAATTTATTTATGCATTAGATGTTTGCAATAATTCTTTCATCCAAATGGGAGTTTGCTTCAGTCTTTTAGGATACGGAATAATCATTTGAAAAGCACTTGTATTAATACTTTAGAGAAGGCATCTTGGAAAAATTCACCAAAAACTTCATTTCATCTCTAGAATCACCAAAGTGCTTAGTAATTTAAACTTGCTGAGGGCCAAATATCTATAATGAAAATATACCAGTCAGGTAATTCCAGCACTACTCATTCATTTGATTACATTTGAAATGCATGTCTGAAGTATAGAAATATAACTAAGGAAAATGAATACACCATGCTAATATTCCAGTCTGGAAGGGACAAAGTTCTCAGGATTTTCAACTTACAATGATGACTGAGACAAAAGTCAATCTGTAGACAAATGATATTTCTGACTAAGTCATGACTTCTCAATATCTGTAAGAATATAATATCTTTGAGATGCAATACAAAGGGGCATCCCATGCATTGTAAAGTGTTTTGAATGCATTTGTGCCACTTACATTATAGGGTACATAATAACATCTCCAGCATTCTGAGTAGTTGCCAATCCTCACTGAGTCCTGGTATTAAAAATATCTTCAGATATTGCCAAATGTCCTCTGGGAAGCAAGTCTATCCTTGGATATGAACTACTGGGCCTGATTATTCAATGAAATTATTTCCAATTTTATGATGATTGATTTGGGCACTTTACTAGGAGGAGACATCTGAATAATAATATCTTGGTACCATGGATTAACAAATATGAGCTTGGGTAGCATCTACTAACATACTTGATGCTACAGACAAAGATAAATCAGCATATTTTTGTTATTCAAGAAGCTTTTACTTCTTTCTTGTCCTACTATCTGAATAGAATGATCTGTTTAAAATAACTCTCCCAAGAAGTATGCTTCTCAACTACCATTTTATCATTATTGGACAAAACAAGATAGTCAATCTATAAATATGATCCATATATTGATACTTCCTTGCTCACATTGTCTATATAATTGGTATATTTTAACATGTTTGGCATAAAATTCAAGATCTTTTTTCCTGCTTATAGTTAAAAATGAAGATCAATGGAATGTCTGTGTTCAGTCAAAGCACAGTGAAATGTTTTGATGGAGAGCATTTGCTCTGGCATGTAATGCTACTGTTTATGTGTAAACCTCTCTGAGTCTAATTTGACATCATTTTAGACTCCCTAGTTAATGAGGTTAGCAACAGTTTCTATCCACTGGGCCTTGTCAATTTGAAGCCACCTCAGAGTATGCAGTCATAGTAATATTGACTCTATTTGCTTTATTGAGAAAATATAAGTTGGATTTTTCAAATTGTAAGGATATAGAATTCCAGGGTCTCTCACCTCTAAAGGCAATAAAATTTTGAGGTGCTGCTACATCTCAAGAAACAATGAATAAAAAGAAATATAATTTCAAGTCTTTCCTGTCCATTTTAAAGATATTTAGATAGGTATATTTTTTCCAAAAGTCAATATTTTAAATCCGAGTATCAATCACTATAGAAATTCATAACTGTATAATGAAGCATAATAACATTTATGTTAAATGATGTTAGCTATAATCACATAGAGCTGCAGGTAATCACAATGAAACACAGAGGAAGAGACAGAACAAATCACTGCTAATTCTAGGATCTGTAGAGCCATTTTTACTTAACCCGACACTCACATTGTAAATGGCAGAGAGATTGTGATTGAATGCCAGCTTCATTCCTCAGTTAGCTGCAACCCAGACATCAATAAATGCTATTTATTTGCAAATATTGAGGGTCTGCAATGTGCAAGCTAGCTGCACTATGAGCGACAACATTTTCAGTGCATTCTCAGTTCAGAACTCCTTTTTTGGGAAATCTCACTGTGTAATTCCACTGGGAGGTCTGCTTATGGTTGGCATTACCACCTCCCAGGAGGGATTGTGGCACTTCAAGCTTTGCCTTTCATTCTTTTCTTCCCCCAAATTTAACTTAGTCTAACACATCCTACTTCAATTATTGGCTTAAAGTTTTCCCATAAAATAGCATACAAACATTGCACATTTAAATATACCCTATTTACAATTTTTGAGTGCATTTGGATGATATGTTCAATTAGAGATAGAAATCTGGTTAAAGGATAAATAAGAATCAATCCATAATTATAAATAAAGTTGTCTTTGGACCCATTTGTGTATATTATTAAATATGCACACCTCCTTCCATGTTTTAATTGCTATATTTTATCCAAAAGCTAAAGATAACCCTTGATATATTTCTCAAAGATCATGAATAAAAATATTATGATAGTTATTTTCCCTTGGATAATATGAATATAACACTAAGGCAAATATTGTATGCTTTGGCTCTTAGCACTCCCTACCCTTCATCCACACACAGGATAGTGCTATGAAAGCACTACAGCTTTCTGTCAGGATTAACAGTGAGCCCTTTTTCATTTTGCATTTGAAAATTCAAGCTTAGGTCATTTTAGAGTCAGTTCAACACATTGCATATTTGAAAGGGAACAAGCTTGGCCTTGTCTTTACAAATATTTTCCTTATTCACAAAAGAAAGTATTTTCCATATCAGTTCTACACATTAGCCAAGAAGTTGACTTTGAGTTAACAGTATTCTCATTTATATCATGACTATGTTTACAAGGACAAACAAATCTATGATATTTGATGATAAAACAATATAATTGGGAAAGAATTATCGTAATATAATATTATCTGCTGTGTAGAGCTCATATATTTTCAGAATTAATAGCCCTAGCATGGCATGTTCTGACTGAAGCTATTCATCTGACAGCAGCAATGCTTTGACCTTCTCATGCTCCTTTCACTTGTGGGAGAGGAGAAATTGCACAAACAGTACTCACTAAAAATCCCTGCATGTGAGAAGCATTTTGAATTATGGTAAATCTCATTTTACCACTAATTAAAAGAGATTGAAATCAAGAAGAGCATATGTTTTCACATGGTTGACACTATTATAGACGAAGATTTCTGTTCCAGACGACAATGTGATCAATGTAAGTATGCTCCCTGGTGGATATTGCATGGGAAATTATGTGCAAATGATACACTGTGATGATAGTGAAGGCTTCCAGTAAACTTTATATTACTTACTCAAGGTAGCATGAGTGTAGTTACTTTCTCATAACTCATTGTGGACAAATTGTATTTTACTCCCACTTACACAGCTTAATAACTAACATATTCAAATTTATCAAGTGAAACATAAGGGATGGTTGAACTGATGCTTAGGAGGTCCATAATTGCAAAGTTGTAGACAATAGCTATCATTTTTCTAGTAAGAATTTTCTTGAGGAATCAACTCAATTCTATTTTGTGAAGTTTTGCATATCTAAAAGTAATGAAAAACACTTTTATAGCTATATATTAGTTTAGCATTTAAAAACATCCCACTATTTCTAACCAACCTATTAAACAATGCTACTTCCATTTTACAGGTGAATAAACTGAGACAAATAAGCATTTATTGAGACTAGCTTTCCCACTATATTGTAAAATCATTAAATGCAAAATAGTACTTTATTTATGAGTTCCATGCTGCTGTTCCTAAAGATATTTATTAAATTTATTTATTTAATTTCTCAATATTCTATCATTTCAGAAATGTAAGGACATTAAGTAGTATGCTTACTTAATATTAATGTATAAATTTAATAAATAAGTACACTATATGGTATAAATGATAACACTAATAACTAATAATAATAATATTAAAACAATAGCAACTTTATTTTTATAGATTTTCCTATCATTAGTTACAGAGAGTAAAATCAGAATAACATTATTTTCTTTGCCTTTACTTTAGCATTTTCTTGCATGTCCATGCTCCTTGTCTAACAGACAATACAAAGAACAGAATTTGAGACAGTTGCACTTGTCTGAACAGACTAGTATATACTCCATATTACAAATCAAGTAAGCCAAACTTGAAGAACTCTTTTTCTTGAACAATAATTTTCATTATATCCAAAAATTGAAATTAAGTTTGCATTATTTTCCAATAAATTTCTATCACACCCTCAAATCTTTGGTGTCATTTTCCTAAATGCATTAACATATATATAACAATATTTCATTTTAATTATTTAGTATTTTTTGTAGTTTTCATTGTTTTAACGTTTCCTACAATGAAACAATTAAAGAATGAGCTTGTTCTAAGTTTATTTTACTATGTGTTTCCAGCATACATTTCTCAAACCATTCTGGTATATAAATAGAAATAACATTCTTTATTATATAAATAGAAATAATATTCTCCAAAGCAAATTTAAATGGCATGGGAACTGTATAAAAATAGAGTATACCATACTTATACTTTTTAATTCAATTTAAAGCTAGAAATAAAGGCAAGATAATGTGCTGTAGTTTTGAAAAGGATATGTTGTGATATTAATAAGTAGATTTCATTTCTGTTTTCACTGAGACATACAGACCAAAGTAAGTTCTTCTAACCATGAATGAATCTCAACAAGTTTTCAAATCATGCAAACAGAGATACAGATTTTACTGAGCCTTCATGTGTAGGTCACTGGCAGTGGATTTTCTTTAGCACAGGTTAATTTACTCAGAGTAAGAATATTTCAATCTGTACCTTTAGCGACGTTAGCTGCCAGTTGGAATTGCATTATTCCAAGGTCCAAAGGAAATTAACTACCTCTGCTTCCTCACTCTCACTCATAACTTACACCAGTAAGCCCAAGCTGTGAAGTTATTTTGATCTCCCAGAAAACACTAGAAAAAACTTCATAAGAAATACAAAGTCTATATTTGTGCTGTTGTGACTGATGATGATCTTTTTGTTAGTTTTGAGATAGAATATCCTATGCCACCCAGGCTGGCTCTGTTTTCACGGTGAACCCACTGCCTCAGCATTCTGGAGGTTGAAATTACAAAACATAGTATCACTCTCAAGAACATTTTAAAGATTAGAATGAAGCTTAATTTGAAAGATATCTTTTATTGGTAGAATCCATACTTTTTTTTCACAGTGTAAAAACTCATAAATTAGATGTTTAGTAGCTATTTCTCATTAGATAAATATTTATCTTCTATTTCTTTTTTTCTTCTTTTTTTCTTTATTAGTTAGTTTTGTATTCAGCAAATACAGTCAGTTTGGTACCATTGTTAGGCTCATCCGTGACCTACCCCCTCCCCTTGGCCCCTCCTTGTTGAGGTATATGGGTCATGCATTTTGGAGTTATCCCACAGTTATGGGTAAGATAAATGTCTCTGAATATCATGACCCAACATGTGGCTCTGACATTCTTTCCTCCCCCTCTTCCACAAAATTTCCCTGAGCCATGTTGGGTTCATTTTTGGTCTGCTTCAGTGATGAGGTGTTGGGGGCCTCTGAGGCTCTGGGTCTCTGATTTGGTAGGAGTTGATTTTTCTCTGTGTTCCCAGTTCTCCATACTTTTCTTGATTCACCACATCAAGCACAGATTTGTAAGCAGTAGGTGTCTGGTAATCATTTCCTTTACTGTGGGTGATTCAAAACCCCTCTACTGTGCTAACCACCCACATTCTTTACACTTCTTACTTAACCTAACCAAATGTGCATGGCTATTTTACCTTTCTTGATAAAACAGCTCATAGCTTATAGTTTCTCTTCATCAAATTTTAAAACAATGTCTAAAAAGCATGGAACACAGGATATATTCTGCTGAGATGTATTTACTTGCTGAGTTCTTGTGATGATGCTCATCAGCATACATTTACATCATTTCCATGTTTGTAATGAGGAAGATCTCACCAAGAGAGGTTCACTTACTCTCCTGTAATCATGCAGCTAAAAGAACAAGAACTGGAATCATCACCTCAGCAATCTAATTTGAGACATGTGCATGTAACCACAACACTAAAGTTTACATCTTACTCTGTTATGCCTTGTTAAAATAGCATTCAGCCTTTCTCTATTTCTCTATTTGTTTTATCTCATTACTGTCAGACCTTTCTCAGCAAGCCAGCCATTATTTCAGGAGTTTTACGTGATTTGTAATGCCTGTCTGACAAATACATGACTCCTCATCCATCCATCTATCCTTCCTAGCTCCCCGTGGAGCTCTTCCTCTTGGCTTGTATAGCAACATGTCCTTCTTTAGTTGTACACTACAGTGACTACCAATGAAGCTGCCCTGGAGGAAACAGTATATGGTTTTTAAAATTTTATTTTCATTATCATTTTCTGCAGAATGTGCCAATGTTCCAATTGGCTTAGTACCTGTAGGATACACAAACACAATCCTTGAGAAATTCTTTGAGGAGAGCTCTGATGATGGGGCAATCCACAATCAAGATGGCAAATATTGGTGAAGAAGGGTGTCTAGTGATTGTTAAATCTAAAAAAATATTATTTGTCATATATCTACATGGGAAAGAAGGCATAGAAGATGCAGCCATGCTTCTTTTATAAGGGTCTCATACAATTACAGTCATCTTACTAAGTTACAAGGCTTTGCTCTCACAATAAAATCAGCCCCCAATAGCCTCACCTTTAATACTATCACTTCACTTAGAGGGCAAAATGTCATCCATATGTCTTATGAGCAATGCATACATTCAGACTGTAGTCAGTATGGATGCAATATTTCAGCTCAGGCTAAAATAAAATAACCATGCTTAGTTTTTTGCATGGATTTTCTCAGAGAAGGAGTTCATGATTAACCCCTTCTTTAACCTTCCAGAGTGATCTTTTCCTTCCCCTTCAGTTATCAGCTCAAACTTTATTTCAAGGTCTACCTTAATTTGTTATCCAGAAAATCTTTGTGAAGGACAGAATCTGTTACTTTGAAAACCATACTGTTTGGGGATGCGGTGATGATTGAGCAGTTAAAGGTGCTTGTTTCCCAAGACTTCTGGCATGAGTTTAATTTTCCAGTCACCCACATGAAATCAGGTTGGCATTTTATTTGCAGAGGAAATACTGGTGTACCCATTCAAATCCATATACACACAAACACACCTGCATGTACATATGTACACAGGTTCAAAGAAATGATGACAAATAATAGATAAATAGATGATAGATACAGATGATAGATGATAGATAGATAGATAGATAAAAACACCATACTATATTAGTTGTGTTTCTCCTTGCTGGGATAATATATATGAAAGACTCAGCTGAAGGAAGGATTTAACTTGGCTCATGGTTTAAGAAATTACACACTATTGTTGCTTGGATTCCAGTGCTTACACAAAAATGGAAGCAGGAGTGTTTGGAAGAGAAAGCTCTTCACTTCATAGCTATTAGAAAGTGGAGAGAGAGGAATTACTGGGTGTCAGGTCAGACTTCTATAGACAGACATATCCCCAGTCAACTTACTTCTATAGGTAGGCCTCACCTACTAGTGTTTCCAGAAAGTTTGAAAGATAGTACTGCCAGTTGAGGATCAGACAGATGAACATGTGTAGGACATTTCATTTTCCAACTTCAAGAGGTACTCATTATAAGGGATATAACAGACATATGCTTCTTTAGCAAATTGTCCAACTAATTTGGCTAAGTTAATGTCAGTTATATTAGATGTGGCCTACTTTAACCCAAGTAATGTTTACACATTTAGTCATGTGTTTCTTTGCAATAAGTGCACTCTCTTTATTTGATTACTATTCAGTGGACTAGACGTTCAATACAGCAGTAAGATTATCTGGTGCATGGGAGACTCATATCAACACTGCTTTTATATCCTTTGCCATATATTTAATCATTGATTGAATGACTTAATATAGACTTTCATCTCCAACTAATTGTCATAGCTGCAAATTGTATGGTTCAAGTCGTACTTGAGGTTCTCCTACTAAGTGAGCATAATCAAGTGATGAAGTAAATTATAGTTACACATAAGTTTGATGTTGAAAAAGCACTTTTAGGTACATGTTAATTTATGACTATCAAAAGCCTATGAGACCAATAGGCTATAATGATCACTGTTTACTTCATAGGTATCTATGTGGTGGAATGAAATCTGTAAAGCTTCAAAATAAATCTTCCCACATTATACAAACGCATTTCTTGCAAGAGTAGCATCTGACTCATTAAAATTATTTTTGTGGCTATGGCTGTGGGGAGTTGAAGGTGTATGTCTCCCAGACGCTGTCAAAAACAGCCCATTAGGTATTTCAACGGAAAGTACAAAGGAGTAAGTGTCATCCTAAGACATGTTAGTTTCAGAGAATTTTACCTTGATATATAGCCACATGAAAGCATACTTCTTTCTCAAAGTGTATTTTTCTATCTCTGAAAACAAAAGAGAAAATTTTCAATATGAGAGTTTTATGTTAGAACTTTGATTTTTCTTCTTTTTAGGAGAAGGAAATAGAAGTAATGAAGTTGTTAAAGATAAGCTTTTTCCTTGGAAGCTCCTAACTTCCTTCACAGTAGAGGAAAAATGTGAAACAGGTCAAAATGCTAGTATATGTTAAAGAAGTTATGAATAGAGGTGATTCTTCTCTTATGGTCAGGTTATAGGAGAAAACTGATTCTCTAGTAGGATTCAGGTTCATCAAGGAAATATAAAAATTAAGACATTCTTATAAAAACCAGTGGTGCAGAAAAAACAACCTCAAAAAAAGACAAAGACTCAGGACAAAATGCAACTAATTAAGTTAGAATATACATACATGAGGAATGGTTGCTCAGTAATAGAAGCAAAGAAAGCAGAGATATACTGTGCCACTCAAAGGTTACCCAAAAAACCACCTAGGGTAACCACCTAAATATACAGACACAGAAATCCAAAGACAAAAAGTGGCTTCAACCCAAGCTACAACACTTCATCACATCTGAGGTAGAATTAAAAATCAAGATATCTCACATGCATCCTCTGTCTAAATTATAGAAATAATATACTTTCTTGTGCTTTGTTCTGAAGGCAAGTGTCAAGGCAAGCAAGAGCAAGGGGGCTATCAGTGATTGACTTTGTTATCCTTGTTGTTCATTCCATGTCGAGGTCAGTGATAAGGACAGCTTTCATGTCAGCCAATGCTTGAACACCATACCTCCTCTTTTAAAAGTCATTACATTTTTATGTGTAATTGAATTGCACACAAAGAAAATTTGTATCAAGGGTATATACACAGCCTTTTCAACAACATACATGCTATCACTTATAAAATATTCAAGAGAGACAAGGACACATAATTTAGAAGCTGTCATGAAAATGTTGTCTCCTGTCTGGGGCTATGCCTGGCAAAGTTAACTTCCATTGTGTTTCTGCCAGGGTGCACTGTTCCATAACACTCTACATAGACAGGCTTTCCCAGAGATACATAAAATGTTCCTTATAGTATGTTGAAAGTCATTATTGGTAAAATTAGAAAAAGATCTATATATGGCAAAGGATAATAAATCAAACAGCATATTATGCTAAGTGCGATGTGATTATCAATAAACTGTAATAATACTGATCAGTTTATGAATCTTAAGTGTGATCTAGCTTTTGCTGCCATCTATGTGTCTTAACTTCATAAGGGCAAAGTCAGAAAGATTAAGGACAAAATTAAAATCACAGGCTAGAGAGATGGCTTAGCATTGAAGGCACTTGCCTGCAAAGTCAAAGGACCCATTTTTGATTCCTCAGAACCTATGTAAGCTAGATGTGCAAGACGGTGCATGCATCTGGAGTTCATTTGTAGTGACTTGAGGCCCTGGCCTGACCATTCTCTCCTTCGCTCTCTCTCTCTCTCTCTCTCTCTCTCTCCTGTTCTATCCCTCTCAAGTAAATAAATAAAAATAAAAATATAAGCAAATAATCTTTAAAAAATTAGAATCACCTTACAATGATCTGGAATGTATATGCTACATTATAACAATCATTCTGAGATTCAATAGTTACCATCAAATAAATGTAGCTGAAGTAGACATTTCAGTTGATTTTAAAACTCAAATTAATTCCTTTGCCAAGCATAAAATCATCTATAATATATATTATTAAATGGTTATTTTCAATAAAAAACTAGGCATTTTTAAAATGAATGCTTCAGACTCTAAAGTTAACAGATGGCTGGATATATTTCTCCTTAAAAACCTTTAAAAGTGCAGAGCTTGTAACAATAAATAACACATTTTAGCCTACTATATATTGTACTCCATTAGTATATCAAGCAATATTTATCCAGGTGTTCTGTACACTAAGCTTATCTGAGTATAGTACAGAAGCACAACTCTCTTCTGAGGAAGCTTACATATGCTCATCCTATTACTAAAGAATGTCAGTATTTTCAAATAGTGTGCTTGGGGAATACTCAACACCTCTTTTGTTATGAACAGATCCTTACTTTCCTCTGCTTAGTATTGTCAGACCTATTTAGAAATCTTCTATACCAGCAGGAATGGGTAATTTGTATGAGAAACAGACACTGAGTAACATGAAATCAACTAGGAAATCTAAAGGGAATTGTGTGTGTAACTAACTTACTGTATATCATGTCTACCTTCAAGGCTGTGGTGGAGTGCCCACTAGCTACAAATTTATTGATGTCTGTCTCACAGCACACCACCCTCTATCTATGTGCTGGCCAAAAAGAGCAAAGAGAAATCCCAAACCCAAACATCGGGTACTATGAGTTTACCTGCAATTGAGCAGGACCACAGAACTAAGTGTCATGTAGAGCACATCAGCCTCCACATGGGAGAGGGAGAACTTACTGAGGACCTTCCATGGTGAAGCCATGAGGAGATGGATGAAATAGAGGTAGATACAGAAAGCCTGAGGAAGAATCTCGGACACGTGGCCCCACACTTAAGAGCAAACAAATGGATAGCTTCTTATATGGATAGCTGGAATATTGATGACAAATCACCAGAATCAAACACACATATGCACTTAATTGCTGAATAGATTGACATAATCCACATTCAACCTGAGAAATACATTCTATTTATTTCAATTCCTACAGTTTCTTACAGCAATATTTATGAAACTATAAGCCACAGAAAATTTCAAAAATCATGAATTCATTGCTAAAATAAAAAGGTACAGAAGTACACCAAGCTATATATCGAGTTTCAACAAAAACATGCTATGAAAATAACTGCTGAGAATGCTGGAGACAACAGAAAGGGGATAACCAAAGCAGTATGTGCAGGAACATGTGTCAGAATTAACTAAGCTAAACTCAATCTCATCAAAAGAAAGGAAATGATAAAAATTAGAATGGAAATCAATAAGATAGAAAACAAAAAAAGCAATATAAAAGTCTGTGAAGGGCTGGAGAGATGGCTTAGTGGTTAAGCGCTTGCCTGTGAAGCCTAAGGACCCCAGTTAGAGGCTCGATTCCCCAGGACCCACGTTAGCCAGATGTACAAGGGGGCGCACGTGTCTGGAGGTCGTTTGCAGAGGCTGGGGGCCCTGACACGCCCATTCTCTCTCTGTCTCTCTATCTGCCTCTCTCTCTCTCTCTCTCTCTCTCTCTGTCACTCTCAAAAAATAAATAAATATGAACAAATTTTTTTTTAAAAAGTCTGTGAAATCCAAAGATGTTTCCTTGAGAAAAATTGACACATTGTTGAATAAGTAAGTAGATTTAAGAAAGCAAGAGATATATAACTTACCACAAGGGGATACTATGAAGAAATTTAACAACTTAAATGAAAAGGGCAGCTTATGTGCAAGGTATAATCTACCAAGTGTCCTGAAGAGGAAATAAATAAACTGACCACCCCTTCACTATTTTTTTAAAACTTTATAAAATTCAGGCCCAAAGCTGTCACTGGTGAATTCCAGCAAATACTTACAGAATAAATGACAACAATTACAAGCAAAAAATATCGCCTACAAACTTAAAAAAAGTAACTACAATCTAACCCTGTTACAGAGACAAAATTATCACTACAAAGAGAGTTTTACATTTGCAAATGTAATAATCTAATCATCAATATTAACAAACTAAAACTGAAAATGATGTAAATGCCTAATAGGTACAGAAAAATCTTTTGGCATAATCCAACATTCATTCTTGACTGCAGAAAAACTTCTGAATAGTTCTATTGCTGGGAAAGAAAACTAATCATAGAAATAAAAGAGAGCATTTGCAGAGTGTGATGGTTTAGGCCTTTAATCCCAACACTCTGGAAGCAGAGGAAGAGGATTACCATGAGTTCAAGGCCACCCTGAGAGTAAAGAGTAACTTTCAGGTCATTCCAGTCCTACCTCGAAAAAACAAAACAAAACAAAACAAACAAATAAACAACAACAACAAAAAACAGACAGACAAACAAACAAAAAACAGAGCTTTCTCAGCCTTACAATTATTGTGGCCAAATACCCACCCATGCTTCCTTGTCAAAGATCAAGGACAAAGAGAATGTATGCTATTATTACTGTAGAACTGTGCCTGACTTGGATGTTCATCTCAGCAGTATGGAGCTGACTAAAAACAGACATGTAATCCAGTCTCTGATTATCATTCTTATCACAACTATGTCAACCCTCTCTTTGTTACTTGGGTTTATGAAGATAAAGATGAATTTTCATCACATAATAGCCTCTTCACTCAATGAGATTCCTCAGCTGGCAACTGACAGGAAGGAAGGATGCAGCTTGTGAAAAACTGATAAGTCTTTAGGCTATAGGGAGAAACCTCTCCACACTTATTATAAACTTCACTAAATCTAAAAACTTAGAAACTTTATTATATAGTAATTTTAAAAACTTTGGAGCAATAACTAAATTATAATCAATTTAACATTAAAAAATATCTCAGTCAGACTGAACTCTTCCAATTTACAAGCCCGTGGTGCCTTGAAAATTTTCAATAATTTTTTTTGCTTTCTCAAAAACAAAAGTAATAAAAGCAAATACTTAATACAGAAATAGATATAATGTGTTAATAGATTATGCAAATTTTCTTACAAGTTAATAACATACACCTTCTATAATGACTACTTAAACTTGATTGAAATAAATACTTGATAAATGTAACCTTCATGCCTTGTCAAGTACTGTAATAAGTTGTAAATGTTATTTTTACTGAAATTGGTCTATTTACCTAAAAGAAATATTTTTACGTTTTTAAGACACATAGAATTTTTAAGATCAAGTTTATTATGTATATTGGGGAATTAAATTTTAAATTTAAAATTCAAATCTTTATTTTTTATTTAATTTTTTTTCTTTATTAGTTAGTTTTGTATTCAGCAAATACAGTAAGTTTGGTACCATTATTAGGCTCATCCGTGACCTACGCCCTCCCCTTGGCCCCTCCTTGTTGAGGTATACAGGTCATGCATTGTGGAGTTAGCCCACAGTTATGGGTAAGATAAATGTCTCTGCATATCATGATCCAACATGTGGCTCTGACATTCTTTCCGCCCCCTCTTCCGCAAAATTTCCCTGAGCCATGTTGGGTTCATTTTTGGTCTGCTTCAGTGATGAGGTGTTGGGGGACTCTGAGGCTCTGGCTCTCTGATTTGGTAGGAGTTGATTTTTCTCTGTGCTGATCTCCTTCCCCCTTGTGCTGGTATCCGGGTCATCAGGAAAACAGCCCCCTTGCTTGTTTCTCAAATTTTTCTTAGTTTCAGCTGGGGCCCTTTTGAGGTATGATGGGGTGGCTTTCTCCTTAAGATCTACATCTATCTGAAAAAGAGAAGCAGATTCTCCAAGGGAGAGTAAGTTAGCACCAGGACAAATGAGATAACCCTTACTTTTTTTTAAATAGAGAATTTAATAGGTGTAGGCCCTCTTGTAGCCCATGATTGATGGTAGCTTGATATTGGAGAGTGCGCTTATGTTTGGATATGGTTCTGACTTGTTTCCCAGCTCCAGCTATGGATCCCATACCAGTGAGGGGATCAGTTAGCAAAATTGACAGCAGTTGGTTCCCCACCATGGTTGTGTGCCACCACTGCACTTATGTGGGCATCACAACAATTATTTGCTGCTAAGTAGGTTAGACCATGCGTTGCTTCGACAGATATTGGTAATTTTCCCCAGTCGCCCATGTAGCACCTTCTGGCACTAGACGCGCTGACTGTCTGGGGACTGACTCTCTTCCAACTTCCAGCCTTACCATTGTAATTTGCATGTCAATTACATAAGGTGTCTTCAGCAGTAGGGTCTTACCACTAGCCTTTGGTGGGTCATCAAGTACTCTGACAGAAATCTGTCTGTCTTTTAGGAAACCTCGTAGGTCTCTCTGATCAAAAGCTCATTGTGGATGATAGCCCCATGCTGGTTCTGGGAGTTACATGTCAGTGCCCACTTAGAAAATGAGGAAAAAGATAACTAATATACAAGAGTTAGAGATAAGAGAGGGAGAGAGAGAGGGAGAGGGGAAGTGAGGGAGGGAAGATGTAGAAGATTAAGGTTAGTCTTGATCTTACCCTCTCCATTGTCTTGTGGTTCAGGTGTTCCCTGTAAGGGCCTGGTGAAAGATCAGCCATTTGGTCTGTCTTTTAGTAAGTAGAAAATTATGGTACCATTGCCGTTTGGGTGTAGATTTGTGTTTCCCATCCCTTTGATGCCCTCCCCTCCCTCCCCTTCCATCCTAGTGTCTAGCCTAGGAGATGCTTGCTGGGTATGTAAGGTATCTTGGGTAGATTCAGGTTAGGTGTTGTAGATGAGTGAGACTATGCGGCGATTTTTTTTCTGTGATTGGGTAAGTTCACTGAGAATGATCTGTTCCAGGTTCAACCATTTTTCCTCAAATTTCATTGTGTCATTTTTTCTTATATTGCTGTATAGAATTCCATTGTGTAGACATACCACATCTTAGCTATCCATTCTTCTAGTGATGGACATCTGGGTTGATTCCAGCACTTAGCTGTTACAAATTGAGCCGCTATAAACATGGTTGAGCAAATCTCTCTAGCCTGTGGTTTGTAGGTTTTAGGGTAGATGCCCAGTAAGGGAATAACTGGGTCTGTTGGTATCTCTATATTCAGCTTTTTCAGAAGTCTCCATATTGCTTTCCAAAGTGGTTGCACCATCCTACTTCTGTTTAACAGACTCATTTGTTTTGCCAATATAATCATAGTAAACCTTTTTTGAGATTGAAAAACTCACAGTGACTATTGGTTGCAATATGATAAATAGCTAATATCACCTGAATACAAAGCCAGAATGTGAAAGCTCTACATTTTGTGGTGGTTTGATTCAGGTGTACCCCATAAACTTATGGGCTGTAAATGCTAGGTCCCCAGCTGGGTGGAATTTGGAAATTGGAACCTCCTGGAGGCAGTGTATTATTGGGGGCAGGCTTATGGGTATTACAGCCAGATTCCTTTTGCCAGTGTTTGGCACATTCTTCTGCTGCTGCTGCCCACCTGGTGTTGGCCAGGAGTAGATTCACACCCTCTGCTCATGCCGTCTCCCCTCCCTTGCCCTCATGGAGCCTCACTTCAAGTCTGTAAACTAAAAATAAAACCTTTATTCCCACAAGCTGCTTTTCCTTGGGATAGTTGTGTATCAACTCAAAGCTAATGGCACCAGAAAAATTAGTGCCTGGGAGTGGTGGTGCTGCAGCTAGAATCCTGACAGTGTGGCTTTTGGTCTGTTCAAGCTCGTTTGTGAGAAGAATGTGGAAGCATTTGAAACCTTGTAGAGCTGTAAGTAAAACTTGAGGGACTAGTCTTCTCAGAGTTGAAATACCTAAATTCGGTAAGACATATGGACTGTGAGGTTTGGCTTACCAAGGAATGAAAGAACTTTGTCTTGGCAGGACTAAAGGCAGTTTGTATGAGAGGCTTGTTGTTATACCCATTATGCTTGTGGCCCCAAGATTTGTATTTTATTGCACTGCAGTAGAAATGGACTGGTGTGAGCAGAAGATTATGGCAAGAAAAAAAAATAAAAAGACAAGGAAATATTTGGGCTGAAACTGCTGCCCATTCAGCTACAATTGCTTGAGAGGTTACAACCATTAAGATGGGACCAAATGATCTGCATTGGGACAACAGGAAGAATGAAGACTCTTTTGAATGGACCTGAATGCTGAAGGAGTGTTTTGTTCTTCAAAGTCTCCTCCTGCCCCCGCCCCCCATATTAACAAACTGGAATCCCACCCAGTACAGATACCAGAAAGTGAGAGTCATTGAATTTGCACCAGTTTTTTTTTTTTTTTTTTTTTGAAATGGCCATGAGAAGTGTGAAAGTATGAATCAAGCTTGTTGGATTATCAGTGTGGAGGTTGACCAAGAGGATGTACCATGGGTTTCAATCAGGCCCCAATGGAGGTGTCAGGACTATGGGATGGCTACTAAGGAAAACTGCCTATACCAGAGGAAGTTTTTTAGGACTATGAATAGCCTAGCTAGAGGAGTAGAATTGGAAATTCTTGTCACTAGTGAGAATTATTTGATTTAGAGGCTTGTCACTGGCTAGAGTTATCAGACTTGGAGCTATAGAGTATGATGTTTGTCCTGTTTGTTTTCAATCTTGTATTGATGAACATTTCTTTGCTATGCCCAATGCTATCTCATGCAGTGTGAATGTTTATTCTGTGCCTTTTGGTGGGGGGGGGGTATTGTGGGTTAGTTAAAAGACCTAGGGCTATGGGGATAATTGATCATTATTAGGATTAATAAAAACTATCAGGACAAAAAGTTGGACTGAGTGCATTGTATTTTCCATCATGGATGGTTATCAGTTTATGGGCAGAATTTAGTGGCTTGATTCAGGTGTCCCCATAAACTTATGTGTTCTGAATGCTAGATGCCAAGCTGGTGGCAATTTGAGTATTGGAGCATTTTGGAGGCAGTGCATTGTTGGGGGTGGGCTTATGTGTGTCATAACCAGGTTCCCCTTGCCAGTCTTTGGCACACTCTCCTACTGCTATTGTTCACCTTATGTTGGGCAGGAGGTGATGTTTTTCCCTGTCATCATAGAACTTTCCCTTGAGATTGTAAATTTAAATAAACCCTTTTCTACCACAAACCACTCTTGGTAAGGTTTTTTTTTTCTACCGTCAACGAAGCTGACTGCAAGTGGCAGTATCTGGAAAGGATTAAACAGATGTTATCGTGGGAAGGAACACTAAAAATCATTCCTCCTTGTTGATTTTTAAAATCTTTTTTATGTGTGTTCAAACAGGACAATCTCAGGTGATGGTCTTCACTTTCTGCCTGGTTTGAGACAGGATCTCTTGTTGTACATCACTGTACATCAATAGCTTCCTAAAGGGCTTCTGGGTATCCTCCTGTCTTGCTGCCATAGGAACATTGGGATTACCCAGGAGCACTAACTGCTACATCTAGCTTTAGTGGGTTCTGGGGATTCAATTCAGAACTTTATCCAATTTATCTCCCCAATACATATTAAGGCTTTCTGTGTGTCTTATCTAGAACATTGAAGAATGTATTACTTATTTAAAAAAATTCTCACTATTCTAGAAGCTGGAAACATAAAGGTCAAGCTGTGGATATCTTGACATCATTCCATAGATGAGGAGTACAGAGAAGACAAGAGAAAGCAACAAGGGAGCAAAACTGGTCTTTAAGGACTCATTTGCAGCATAACAGCATTAATCCATTTTTGAAGTCAAGGTTCCATGACTCCCCATTTGGCCCTGTCCTCTAAATATCAGTGCACTAGGAATCAAGTTTCACGTGGCAGCTTTGGGGAACACATTGAAACCATACCATTATGTGATGAGACTGTGTTAACTTATTGATGTTACTACTGAAGATCACTGCAAAAAGTTCTGTCAAGATAGGTTGGACATTATAAATAAGTCAGAAATAATAACACAAGGAATGTTTGAATTCAGTAAAAAATGATGCAATTAAACATACTTCACTGAATTTTCATTGAGCATGCAGAAACAGGTAACATATTTCCAAATGCTTTATAAATTTTATTTTTAATCTCATTTTACTGAATGAGAAGACTCAAAATTCCTTCAAAAATGAAAAAACATTGTACATAAGAACCTGAAGTTTATAAATTTATAGATACAAATTAATTTCCTTAACAGCTGAGTGGCCAAAACAAATAAAAAGTATTGTTGCTTTGAAAATGGTATTTTTAAAATAATAGTAACTATTATAAACATTCGTGATGGTGGTCAAATCCCACATAGCTGGAATAATAAAACCAATAAGCTGTTCACCATTGTCTATATGTGTACATATGCAGTGAACATTTGCATATTTAATCTGAATGAATCACAATGCCTGAGATAATAGTGAGAAATAAATGTCCTTGAGAAGTTCCTGGCTTAAATTCTTGTGACTACATAAAATAAATGAGTGAAGGAAATATTCTGAAGGCACCTCTCATCTTCCCCATTCAGAATTTTCTCTTTATCTGACATGCTGATATGGATATTCTGTGAAAATAAAACTTTTAACATATGCAGTCTTTTAACCATCATATAACTTTCTACAGAGGGTAACTGCTGCTCCTGATGCAGCCCTGTCCTCAGCTAGAATGTGTTTTGTATTGTAACCTTCATCCAGGACCGCATGGACAAGTGAGATCAAAGCAGAGCAGTGAGGTTCTTCTGGGTTTCAACCAACATTGTGTATGGTTGCATTTGGTGCCACATTACCTCCTTGGAGGGTAGTAGACAGGATTCCTCTGGTTCAAGGTGTTGTGCTGGGGTTCTGATTTGGGTGCTGGGGCTCTTGTTCCACCTTTCAGCCCACAGCTTTTCTCAAACCTGACAACTGATGAACTCCAATTCAAAATTTCCTTTTGGAGATCACTATCTTTTCTTCGCCATGCCAAAATTCTAGGTTATAAATCAAAAGTACTCTCTTGTTCATTTTGGGTGATAGAAAGTATTTGAGAATTTATTGTTCCCCAAAGAGGATTCATTTCTTGAAAAAAAATATATAGTCAATATAAGGTTGGAAATGGAGAGGGAAGCACATCTGTGACCTGCATGTTACTGTTGTCACAGCCTCTTCTTGCAAAAACCGTCACCAGGATGCTGTTCTAGGATGCCAACTTTCCAACAAGTCAGAGCCCAGCAGTTACAGCCACTTTGCATCCTTGGATTATATTCTCACTGCTACGATTTTAGTTTGACATATATTTTCAGATAACATTTCATAATTTGTACTTTGATTTTATGTGGATATTTCAGTTATTCTTGCTAATATATGTAGCCAGTTATAATAACATATTTATTGATATGAGATTACTGGTTTTAGTATTTGTTGAGCTTGTATTCTGATCCCAAGAAGTTAGTAGGAAATACAATAGTGTCCATCATGTGTGGGAGATACATTCACAGACACTTCAAATAGTAATAGTACCAAATCCTATATGTAGTACATATTTTCCTATATATTCTTACCTATGATAAAGTCTAACTTAAAAATAAGTCACAGTAAATAACTAATAATATAATAGAGGCTAAATATAGCAGCACATGCCTATAATCCTAGCACTTATGAGGTTCTAGGATTAGGAGAGTCAGGAGTTCAAATTCACCCTCAGATATATAGGAAATTCAAGGCCATCATGGGCTACATGAGGCCATGTGTCAAAGAAAATACCATAAAATTTAAATTGAGTTTAAAAAGGAAAGGAAAGCACAGAAATATAGTGAAATAAAAGTTATATGAGTATGGTATCTCTCTAAATATGTGCTACCTAGTATTACTTCCTCTTTAGACGATGTGAGATAAGATGCCTGTGCAATGAGATGAAATACAGTGACTGTCATGGGTTCTGTGATCACACTTGAACATAAGCACTGTGATAACTCAATCTTCTGTCTGGTTGCAGATATAGTTAACAAGTTACTAGCATGTGTGGAGCATGGACATAATAGTTCACAGCATGTGTGGAACAGAGGGGATAATATGAAATTTCATCAGGCTGCTCAGAATTGCATATAATAAAAAAAAACTTATGAATTATGTCTGAGATTTTCCACTTAATGTTTTCAGACTCTAGTTGATGACAGATAAATTGAAATGATGGCAAGAACATTTATAGGAAGAAATATAACTGTATACCAACATAAATTTTATTATTTTATATGATCCCTACATAACATTTCATTTTGGATTTTATGTTTCTAAACCTAAAAATTAGAACAAAATTATTTTATAGTGGTATATGTGACAGAATGCAATTACTAAATTCAAGTTTTGCGTGAAATGTGTAATTTTTGTGGTTAATGTATGTAAAATGTTATACTTACTCATAGTTGTAGAAATAAAAATAAATTGAGACTAGTTGTATATACTTTAAATTATTCTTCCCTTTATTTTTGTTTGTGTTTTTATTTTTCAAGGTGGGGTCTCACTCTGGCCTAGGGTGACCTGGAATTCACTGTGTAGTCTCAAGGAGGCCTTAAACTCAGGACAATTCTCCTACCTATGTCTCCCAAATGCTGGGATTAAAGGCGTGCACCACCGCACCTGGCTATTCTTCACATTTTGACTTTAAATGCTAAATAAGTCAAGCTTTTAAGTATAGTCTGCTTTGAAAAGTTTTGATTTGCTTTCATAAATCAGTAATGGCTTATTTGTCACAAAAAAGACAAAGTTTGACTAGTCTTTTGCATAAATTCATTGAAATTATGTGTTTTCTATAAGTGGTGTTGTCAGGAACAAGAGCAGGATGTGTGATCTTTATTCCTAAAACTTTAATCTGAATCTCCTGTGGTCTAAGACACTTTCCTCCCTCATGCTATCTTTCACATGGATTTGAAATCAATAACCTACTCTCATGAGGCAATGCTTCATGAATATCTCCCTAATGATTATTAATTTACTTTATATGCATGGGATGACTTAGCATTAATCATAGAAAATGCATTTGATGCTTAGCTCCAAACTTGCCCTTCAAATCAGCTTTCATTAAGTTGCTGATTAATTACATGGAAGGGCTTGCCTTCTAAATTTTCCATTAAGTTTTTCAAGAATTACATAAAACAATCTATAATAAATTGTGGCTTTTTAGAACATTATCCTATAGAATCCAAAATCTAAATTTAAAGCAAAAGTAATTATAATAACTGAATATCTTATGGAAATATTTGCCTTCTTTCTGGATTTTTCTTTGAATTTACATCATTCTATTAACTGAAACATTAGCATCCTAAAATTTTTCTTTGTCTTATTTGTACTTAGGCTGTGTCTGCATAGTCACTTCTAATTTATATTGACTTAAGTTTAAATATGTTTGAGTGAGTTTAAACATGCACAAATAAAATGATATTAAGACTGGTACTGTAAACCATACTTCATCTGGGAACCACAATGAGATAATTGGTGAAATTTGGAATTTATTTGACCATAATTGCACTGCCTGTAAGGAAAAGGAAAACACATTTTCGCTTTTCCAGTTTGCTGAGAGAGAAAAAGTATTTTTCAGTCTGGGGAGATCACAATGGTCCCAAATAACTTCTTCAAACTTTTATCTCTTTTAAATCATACACCAGTTTACATATTAGCTACTTTTTGAAAACTTTTATTATATTCTAAATAATTATTTTCTCTGTGAATTATAATTTGATAATTAGGAAACTATAGCTGCAACTATTTGAATGTATGTCATGTGATATTTAAATACCAGATGCTGAAACTGAGCCAAGGAAAGCTTGCATACCATCTCAAGGCTAGTGACAGCAAAATTCTTAAATTGAATTCCAACAGTGCTTTGTAACTTAAGGATCTTTTCATGAAGAATGTTCCTTTAAAAACACACACACACACACAGTTAAGGAACTGTAAACTTTTTTTCATTGCCATCTCACACATGGAAAGATGCAAATCCCATTGATTGTCACTATTGTGTGCTCTCTTGTAGCTTGTGAACTGATGAACCAGGGCATCTTAGCTCTGGTCAGCTCCATTGGCTGCACATCAGCAGGGTCCCTCCAGTCCTTGGCAGATGCCATGCATATTCCCCACCTCTTCATTCAGCGTTCAACTGCTGGGACCCCAAGAAGTGGCTGTGGGCTCACCAGGAGCAATAGGAATGATGACTACACCCTCTCAGTTCGCCCACCTGTCTATTTGAATGAAGTTATCCTACGAGTGGTCACCGAGTATGCCTGGCAGAAATTCATTATATTCTATGACAGTGAGTACGGTAAGTGTCCATTGTCTATATGAGTTTTATAAGTTCATGTTCACATCCAAAGAAATTTAATAAATTTTGAAAAAAATTAAGGGACCTTTAAATTATTTGTTACTTTCTAGTCACATCCTCAATCCTAAGCATCAACAATCAAATATGTTGTAGATGCCATTAGCTCTATTCTTTTGAATTGAACACATTTGAAGTAAAAATTTAAAAATAAATACCTGCTGGGTATGGTGGAGCACACCTGTTATTTCAGTACTTATGTGGCTGAAGTAACAAAACAGAGAGTTCAAGGCCAGCCTAGGATACATATAAGATCCTGTCTCAAAAACAAATAATTAAACAAACAAATCTTTGCACCAAATGCTCAGTTTACAAGTGTTTCTACAGGAGTGTAACAAATCTCAGAACACTAAAAAATATAACCTCTTTATATTTACTGATGCAGAAAATCTGAAAAACTTGCTTATTCCTGTGTTGATTCTAATATCTACTTAATATATGACACTTCTAGGTTGATAAAATAATATTACCTTATCAATGTACTTCCTACTGTTTTCATTATAAAATCTCACAAAATACATAGTAATATAAACAATTTTATTGAATCTCCCAAAATAAAACATGAAGCAGTGTCCCAAATTGTATCAGAATTTGAAATGTATGATAATTTGATGAGTAAACACTGTGCCTCAGTATAATTACTTCTGTTACATTAATATGCTATGAAAAATTAATATCATGCATGTTTTTATACTTGTTTTCTCATTGACTGCATTGAGATCTTCAAATGCAGTTTCTCTCTTATTTTTGCCAGTAAAGGAAGAAGTGAATAGAGAGGGGTGTGATCAAGAGAAAAAATAAACATCTCAATAAAAATATATGTATTTAGAGACAATTTTCTTAGCATTATGTTTGAAGGAGTCTAAGAAGACTTTATTTCTGGACCTTGATTGTCCATTTATAACAACATTTTTCTTAACAAATAAGCAAATAAGTATTAATACAAGCAAGCAAACTGACAGACTAATCCTTTCTACTCATAATCTGTCCAACATTGTATGCCACATTGAATAGTAGCAGGATAAAAGGCCAGAAAGCACCATCAATAGAACTGTGAACCAGCAGGCTAGCACAAATCTGCAAAACCACAAAGAAGGGCCCCTGGGGACCAGCTGGGAAGGATGACAAGGGGCAGTTACATTTGGCCCCTACATATTCAAAGTTGCCTGGGGTTCTGGCAGCCAGAGTTCTATTGAGCTGGGTGGGTAAAATTCAGTCAAAGTCTGTGGAACTCTCTTGAAACAGTTTGTCTCCAGGACAGAAAACCATATTGTGTTGCTTAATTCATGTTATTTAGGGGTCAAAGAATAAAGACAAGAGACTGAAATGAATAAAATAAACAAAACCATATTAAAAATAACTGGCAAAATGACTTAAATAAACCCTAGTCTCCAATAGGATTATTTATGAACATAGTAAAAGATCTCTGGAATCAACAAGCTACATCCTTGTCCATTTTCATCCAGTTAGACTTCTATTCAAACTTCTCAACGATAAATGGAATTCTTCCAACCTCTCATCAAACATAAACTGAAATTATCACTTTTTGAAACCTCAAATCTTTAGGGGGGAAAGTTATGTTTCATTATTCCTATAAAGAAAACAGATGAAAAGTAATTTTTGATTGAGGCAGTTTCACAACATTATGTGAGAAAAGAAAATTTCTTGCTTCAAAGTCCTATTGGAATTACAGTGAAAGGATTTTTATAATACAAGTAATTGTTCTTATTGATGAGCTAAATACATTTTGACAATGCACACTTAGTTCAGAATTGTAAAGCCCTTTACACACATTTGAAATCCACATTCTTCCTTAAATTTCTTTTGAATGAATAAGATGGTGCCACTGAGCATGTGACTTGTTCCTATTAATTATATGGTAATATTAAGAATAATAAACACATTTCCTTTCATTCAAATGATAAATTTTAGTTTGGCTAAGTTTATTAATAATTTATGAAAAATTACCCTGTTCCTAACATTAAGATCATTTCCAGTAATACTATTATTTAATGAAAGAAAATTTCCATTGAATACTTACAATAAATCTTGTTAATAAAAAAAAAAACCTAGGCCAGAGACCAAACTAAATAACAAGCTATCTAAATATCTTCCACCTTGAAAAGAAGAGTCACATGCATTTACAGACTCATTCATCAGTGTCATTCTCTTTAGTTCAAACCTTGCCATTCTGCTTGACTTTTATCTTGATTATCAGAAACATATTTCATTAATGAATAGATTACCCATAATCTGTGGATGAAATCATGCAACCTGCTGGGTCAAATATTAGTATAGTTCTATTTTGCCTAGAATAATACAGTTTTTTTTTAAACATCCAGGCTTCTATATCCAGTTAATTAGAGAAACATGCTTCTCAGAAGCAGTTAATTATGATTAAGGACATAATATAACAGTCTACTTTAGATTCTGTAACAATGAAAGCTCACATCTTTGATTCTAAATAAATGGATGAAAAAGATTTTTTTTTTAATATGGGAGCTTTATTTGAATGGGTCGATTCGAAATGTTTTCTAAAAGCTTGAAAGGGGAGGTGGAGCTGTTAAGCTTTTAAAAATATGACATTCAGGAAATATTCACTGCTCATTTGCTCAGTTCAATGCAAAGTATAAGATATATTTAAGTTTTACATTTTAAAGAAGTTTAAGAAACAACTAACAAAAGCGGTAAAATATGTGTCTGTCTTTCAATAGAGGAAATAGTGGGTTAAGTATTGTCAATGATGCAAATTGAATGTCAGCGATGCATAATAAGGAAGGTGTTTAATTCTGGCTGCATGGTTACAGCATACTTTCTGGGTGGACTTTGATCTTACTTATTAGGTAAGATTTTGAGGGTAATGATATGTGAGAAAAGGTCACTTCAACAGAGAGAAAATGTGATTAAGTCCCATAGCAACTACATATTGCCTCCCCCCAAAGCCCGTTAATAATAATAATAATATATAGATAATAATAAATAATATATAGATAATAAAATATATTTTATTTACATTGGAACAAGAAAGTATTATTGTATATTTTATCATGTAACCTTACAAATGACCATGTCTATCATATGGGCTAAGTTTTTATAGAACATTTGCTATATTCAGGCTCTTTTCTAAGTTCTTTCTGTCACAAATTATTCCATTAAATCTTCATGATAATATTCTGTGGTAGTTATTATTACTGTTTTTACAAATGAAAAATTGAAGTAGTGGGAGGTCAAGTGACTTCCAAATAAATTAAGAATATCAGATTCAAGCACCAATGGTTTCTTCCACATTGTTTCACTATCAAAACAGAGTAGAATTCATTTTTGAGAAACTTTGAAGTACAAATAAATTCACAAGTTGAATGCAGAATTATCTTCATTAAATGGAGAAAATGCCTTGAATCCATCAGATTTATTACAAAACAGTATCAATGAAAATCATACTATATTTTAATTTAGAACAGAGGAAGAAAATAATTGGTTCAAAATAGATTGAATCATTGTTAACACATATAGTTGGTTACCTACACAGTTATTGACTCAGATTTGAGATAACACATTTTAAGCCTAATAACACAGTTAACAACATAAGCCAGGTGATAATACAGATTCCTCTTGGCCTCAGGTAAATAAAGAAGTGTAGACTAAAGCAATATAGGCAGATCTATGTATGTAATGAGTGTGGATACCACGAAAGAGCTGTGAGCTCACGGATCCAGCATGCCCTCTCATCTAGGGAGCACTCCTACTTTCAACATGTGAAATGCAGCAAGAGCTTAATAGATAATTAACTGTCACTGATAGTGCCTCTTTTTATTTACTTCTTATTTGCTACCAGCAAATTTCCTATGTGTTTGCTACTCTGATTAATCTGAATGACAGAGACTTGGATCAAGTCCATTAGATTTTTCTCTCTTGTATTCAATAATATTCTAGATAAGACATTAATGAGCCTAATTTGTCTCAATCATGTCTATCAGGATCCTGTACTCAGTCAACAAAATAAATCCTATGAAATATTAGAGCTTATTTCCAAAAGTCAGATGATAGTTTTCTGCATAAACTTTTCTACTTGACAGAGACCCAAAGACTCCACCTTGGTTCACACAGAAATTGGCAAACCCTCACCAATGGGCTGAAGTGAATGACATCCAAAACTATAGTGGTACCATCGCTAATGTCAGTTAGATTTAGGAAAATATTTCCAAGTAGACAACTTCATGGGTAGGAAAGGCAGCTTACAGGATTCAAAGAGATGGCTCCACAAATCTCCCCCAAAGAAGTAAAGGTGGCTTCACATTAGGAAGAGCTCATTAGAATACAACATTACCTGCTGGTACTGTCTTCCTCACTTAAAGGTCTCTTAAGGCCACCACTAGTGTGAAAAGTAAGTGCCTTCAGGTGAGTGCTATCCATCACACAAGAATAATCTATAAGGGAAGCCAGTAAGGATAAAATTTAAACTCCACATCAGCAAGTAAAGCAAGAAATTCCTTATTTATGTAGGATAATTGAGTCCTGCTCATAATTAAAATAGAACTCTTAAAGTTAGTAGGTACAACACTATCATGGTTGTCTACCACTGTAGGACCAGCAAAGTTGTATTGGGTCTCATTGGAACACAGCCATGTTCATATACTTGCATTCTTCCCATGGCTTCTTGTGAGCTCCAATAGTGCAGATGAGAATTTTTTATTAGTTACAATTACCTAGCGCCAGAACGTTTATATAAAACCTAGAAACTGATTACATGCCTGACTTGAAAAATTATACACTCACAAAATTCCTATGAATCTGAATCAGCTCCACCCAGCAAGGAACTTCGGGTGGCTAACATGCATAAAAGCCTAAGTCCTCTGAACTCCATTTAGGCCAGATGCTACTCAGGCAAGACTTAAGAAAACAGACACACTATACTGAGAGAAGGTCCAAATGAAATATTGAGTCTTAAAAGCAGCATTTGTCATCCTATACCTCTTTCAAGTTGATTACTCCCAAGAATGTAGACAAGATGATATGATTCCTTTCTTGGAACATTTTTTTTTTAGAGAGAGAGAGAGAGAGAGAGAGAGCAAGAGTGAAAGTGAGAGTGTGAGAGTGAGAGCGAGAGCGAGAGCAGAGAGAGAGAGAGAGAGAGAGAGAATTGAACTCTACACACTTGTACCACCTAGTTGGCATGTGCGACCTTGCACTTGCCTCACCTTTGTGCATCAGGCTTACATGGGATCTGGAAAGAGATTAAACATGGACCCTTAGGCTTCACAGGCAAGCGTCATATCCGTTAACCAACTATCCAGCACTAGAACATCTATCTTATGTCACACTTTATTTAGGTGCATGTATCATAAAGAGGCCAAGGAAATCATAATCATGAGTCACTATTTGATGAGATTTTCTCATCAATATTATACAATACTGGCATCTATAGAAGGTAGAGAATATGAAAGATCATTCAGTTTTTTAAATTATGGGCATTTGTTGAGTGTCATATGCATACCCTTGTCATATTTCAAGTAGTTCATTTATCTAAAACAGCATAGCTTACTTTTAAGTGCTGTGTATCTTCAGAAGTAGTAGAAGTAACAAATAATCAATGCACTTGGAACAATATTGGACCATGCCCATGTGACATGGCTTCTGCTACCAGGAGGCCAGCAGGTTTTGTTTTTAGTCTTTAATGGTGGATAGATTAAGTATGGTCATGGAGCAGAGCATTGTAGGCAGTATTGTCTCAACAAGAGGCTGAGTCCACTTAATCTAATAAAATATTAGTCTCTGTTACAAACTTCACTAAAAATTCACATGCATCCATGATAAATTTCCATTTTTTTAAGCTATTGGAAATGGATCAGCATTCAGAAAAGACTAGATTAAGATTCATCTACAGAAGTATTGTACAAGGACTGGAGAGATGGCTTAGCAGTAAAGGCACTTGCCTGTGAAGCCTAAGAACTCATGTTCATATCTCTAGGTCCCATGTTGTCAGACACAATGACACAAGCACGCAATGTTTCAAATGCATCACAAGGAGACACATATGTCTGGAGTTCATTCACAGTGTCTGAAGGTCCTGGCATGCCCATATTCTCTCTCTCTCTCTTAAAAAAAAAAAAGAAGTTTTGCACAAGCTAAGTGAGCAGTCTTGAGGTATGCCCCCATAATGCACGAACATGGCCCTTTTCAGTTCTGGGCATCTGTTACTGGGCTTGAATGGCCCAAACAAACCCCTAACAAACATTGTTAGGTAAACCATTGTTTATGGGAAATGTAGTGGGTTAAAACCAGAAGAAGCAGCAAATTGCTTAAGAATATCACTCCTGAGCCTTAAAGGTGCTATCTGACATTAATTATCATATTATAAGCAGCATCTTCTATACCTATATTGTTAGGTTTTGCATTTGGATGATGCTTTTCTTCCTCCCTCCCTCTCTCTCTCTCTCTCTGAGACAGAGAGAGAGAGAGAGAGAGAGAGAGAGAGAGAGAAAGAAAGAAAGAAAGAAAGAAAGAAAGAAAGAAAGAAAGAAAGAAAGAAAATAAACAAAAGAATATCAGGCCAGTTATGGATAAGACTTTAATGTCCATAAGTGTCTCACAGAAAGGTAATAGCCACCTTTGAAAATAGGTGTGTGTACCAAATGCTCATGATCTTACAGCACTAAGTCCAAAACCTCAAGGTGTGCACATCTATGGAAGACTGAAGGTCAGCATCATCAGTTGTAGATCCAGAGAGAAGTTAATGGTCAAATACTATTCTGGAATTTTGTTATGGCAGAGAAAATGAGCAAAGACTCTACCCAGGAGGAGCTGAGAATTACATATCTACCTAGAGCTCATTGATGGACATGCACCTGAATTTTGTTTCCAAGAGAGGTGTTACAATGAAGTCGGAACAATTGAGATCCAAGCTCCTGATGTAACCAATGGCACAGCATTTCCACAGTGCCAACTTTGGTTGCCCAGCAGAGAGGCACTTGTGCTATGTTCTGGAAGAAAATTTAAGACATTGCCTCAGTCCAATAGCATATTGTCTGTAATCTTTCTGATAACAGGAACCTCCCTGAAACAAGAAAGTGGAAGTACATGCCTCAGTAATGACCATCACACACTCTATGTCCATTAACACAAAGGACCCATCCATATGCCGTGCTGTGCTTCCTTCTTCACAGTGCATCCCCACCAAATCCCAGCTTGTACATGAGCTATGCCCAATCAGCCTTCAGAATATAGTTTCTTTCACTCCCTAGCATGTTCCAGCATAAGTGGAATTCACAGGACCTCTAGGCTCTGTGGAAGGATCCTTCTATTAAAGCAGCTGTTTTTAGAGAAGAAGGAAAGGGAGAAAGGGAATTTCACAGAGACAACTACTGCATGAAAACCATGGATAAGCTTTCTGTTTAAAGAGGCCTGTAAGATCCTCAGCCAATCAAAGTTCCATTTGTATGGTCCACCTAACACTATTTTTTTCATAGGTAATACTGTTTATTTCAGTTCAAATTCACTTTATATTTTTTATATTAATTTGATACTTGAGGGAACATATCTACATGAATAACACTTGAAATATTCGCAAGTATGGAAAATAAATGTGTTATGATTTCTCTGAAAGCTACTTCATAAAAAATGTTTATTCATTTTCTACTATTATTATTTAGAAAATGGTTGGAAAAAATACTAATGACTTAGTTTTCACAACTTGAAAAGCAAGCTCATTTTTTGTCATCCTTTATCAGGAAGTACAGTGGGTACTCATTGCTATTTCTTACCTATTTTTTGACCCACTAAAATAAAATATAAGTTTTTTGAGAATATGTGGATGTTTTTAAGACATAGTGTAAAACCACCAGAAATAAAGCTTAAAATCATTTCTAAAAGTATTTTAAACATAGCACACAGCCCAGGACTTCTTCTATAAAGCTTTAAACTTATCATGTTAATGTAGCCAGGAGACATCACCTTTGTTAATGAGAAACTCACAGCTGCTCCACAAATCAACACTGCAAATGAACAATATAATTTCAAGGAAAAGCTTCAATTTTCAGGTTGCACGTTTAACTGAAATCTGAGGAATGTTAGACATTGTTTAATGTGGAGACGAATTCTAAACTTTAGTCTTCCCTACTGTCTTAGATTGTATGACTGTTAATTTATGTATGTATATATATATATATATATATATATATATATATATATATATATATATACATATATATAACTGGGCAATTGATAAAGACCAGAAATTCATTTCTTACTGTTCTGGAGGACAAGGCCAAGATCAAGTCATCAGTAACTGTGAGGGTTTGCTTACTCTATTGTGAGGGGTAGAACCAGCCCACTCCATCAAGCCCTGGCTACTGCTAAGGACGAGCATTAATCCGTTCATAAGCATTGCTCCCAGAAGGCTCCACCTCCCGATAATGCTCCATAGAGGCTAAAGGGCACAACACACGAACTATAGGGGCAAATTAAGAACCCAGTGTTTATAATTTAAAAATAATATAGTTTAGGTCATAAGGATATCAGAATGTGTTATCAATATGTCATCATGGAATACTGTTAACACATATTTTATCCATTATAAAAATCTAAATCAAGCCAGGCATGGTGGTGCCTGCCTTTAATCCCAGCACTCGGAAGGCAGAGATAGGTTGATTGCCATGAGTTCAAGGCCACCCTGAGACTGCATAGTGAATTCCAGGTCAGCCTCGGCTAGAGTGAGACCCTACCTTGAAAATCAAAAAAAAAAAAAAAAAAAAAAATCTAAATCAAGGACTGCTTAGCTTATAAAAAAAAGTTAAACTTTTTTTTTTTAACTAACCAATTCTAACTCTAAGATGACTATGAACAAAGAGCCCATCACTGAAGTAGACCAACAACAAACCCAACATGAGAATTTCGTTGAAGAAGGGGCAAACGATTGTTAGAACCACAAATAGGGACATTATGCACAGAGACATTGCCTCTTCTCCATAACTAATGGCTACCCCCATAATGCACAACCCACAATCCCCATGGGGATAACCAGCAACCCCAATAAGGAGGTGTCTTTGGAGGGGGGCAGGGATGAAGATAAGGATGATACCAACATGTGCTATTTACATACTGTGTCCATAATTAATATATGTGTGTGTATGTGTGTGTGTGTGTGTATGTGTATGTGTGTGTGTGTGTGTGTGTGTGTGTGTGCGTGTGTGTGAAAGTAAGTTTGGTTAAAACATTATCAACATAATTCTCAATGGAAGTGAGTTCATTTTGAAAATACATGTAAACATTCAAAGTTTTCTTTGCATTTACATTTTACATTAAGTTTACTTTTTTAACTTATGAAAGGATTCATACTTTCTATACATGTTACTCTCCCAATGTTTTCATGAGAAATTTAAAAAAACTATTATTCTAAAAATACATAAATGGTATAAAAGTACTACAAGACATGATTTTAATAAATTTATAATGAGAAAGATTATGGAATAATTTTCCAGAGTTTATTTTGAATATATACACATACAGTGCTCTTTTAGAACATATGAATGTGCACTACTATTTAATCTGATAAAAGTATAATTGTTCTTTTGCACACTTTTTATTTTTTATTAATACATGTACTTTGACTTAACCCTCCCTTTCTCCCTCCTTTGTCATATCTCCTCTCTCCCTTAATCTACCTGGACACACCCACCCTCCTCTACACCCCTACACCTTTCATATCACTTAAAATCTACTACCTTCCCTACCTTTACTCATGAAGCCTCATTTATTCTTTCCTTTTCCATGGGTAAATTTATAGTTCCGTGGTATCTAAACACTTTCTCACACATAATAACTCATACATACAAGAGTTATAAGACAGGAGCAACATATGAAAGTTAACATGCAGTGTTTGTCTTTCTGTACCTGAATTACACTACTTAATGTAATATTTTCCAGTTCCATCTATTTTCCAAAAGGTTCATAATTTCATTTTTCTCTGTAATTGAATGGAATTCAATCATACTTACATGACTTATTTTCATTATGCATCCGTCAGTGAATGGACATCTAGACTGACTTCATTCTCTTGCTTTTATGACAAACACAATGATAAACACTGAAGGACAAGCATCTCTGTGGTAGAATACAAAGTCACTTGGGAATATGTCCAGAAGTAACATGTGTGATTCAGATTGTAGTTCAGAGACACCCACACTGCTTGCATAATGAACACAATGATTTATACTTCTACCAACAGCAACTAAAGTTCCTCATTCCTCACACACTCTTCATCATTCATTGTTATTTGCTTTATTGAAAAAATCCATTTGGGCAGGAATAAGATGGGATCTTGAACTAGTTTGAATTTGAATTTATTTGATGACTAAAGATGTTGAATACTTTTAAAAAATATGTACTGACCATTTATATTTTTTATCTTCTCTTGAGAACTTTATGTTTAGTTCCTTGACCTATTTTTGTTTTTATGTATGTATGTATGTATGTATGTATGTATGTATGTATGTATGTATTTTGCAAGGGCAAGGAGCTTTATTTTGGGCTTAAGCTCTGTCTCTTGACTTCACCAATGCAGTGGATCCGTACAAGAGCCCTGAGTACTGGGAGGGTAGGGATTTTATAGGGATTTGAACATAGAAGGGGATGGGTACATGATTGGTTGATTTAAACAGTATACTCTTCTGGTTGGCTTAGGATTTTGTCGGGCAAAGTTGGTGGTCTGGGGCTAGGGGAATTGAATTTATCTATGACTACAGGAATGTATGGCATAATCAGTTTCCAGTGAGTGTTAAACCCACCCTTACTGGAAGATAAAAACTTAGACCATGCCAGGAAACATTAACTTAGGCCTACTGAGGACTCTGAAGCCTGTCATGGCATCCATCTGGTTCCTGAGTCCTTAATTCTCCCCTCTCTTTGTACCATGAGGAATCAATCTTGGATCCCAATTGAATTAATGAGTGGAGTCTAATGGTATATACTGTGATATTAAAACCATCAGTTGTACTGTATTAATGCGCTTCCCAACAAAAGCAACTAATTTATTAATAATGTAAAGTCCTATTGTGATTAGCAACAAAAATAAAAGTAATGGCCCTGCTAAAGCAGACAGCAGAGTTGTTAACCATGGGGAATGACTAAACCATGACTCAAACCATCCTCTATTAGCTTCTCTTTCTTTCTTTCATTTTTCCAAATTCTCTGGTACCTTCACCACTGAGTCTCTAATTATACCTGAATGGTTGATATAAAAACAACATTCTTCCCTTAAGGCCACACATAGTCCCCCTTGCTGGAGGAATAATAAGTCCAACCCCCGTCTATTCCATAATACAACCTCAGCTAAGGAATCTACATTTTTCTCTAAGTGAGTAATTCAGCCTCTGAATGTCTAAGTCTATACTTGATGTTTTCCTTGAAGGGTGAGTGCTGCAATGCCTGTTCTTACCCATACCAGGCCTGCATTGGGAAATGTTGTCACGAACCGGACAGTAAATAAGGCACCTGGATCATACCCAGTAACATACAGTCTTATTCCCCAAGTCTTTCCATTATCCCAGGACACCTGTATCCTTTTTTTCTATAAACTTGAGAGAAACAAAATTACAGGTCTCATTTCCTTTCAAGGGAGGGAGGTAACATGGTCCATTTTGGTCCCTGGTCTGGTTCAGTGTCATGGTGATAAGGTCCCCCTTAGTAGGTGGGTTTCAATATACCCTTCCAGTAGACACACATTGCCAGCCAGCACAGTAGAAGGCTTCAGGTCTCCCACAGCCCCCTTTGATTCTTGCTTTCCCTAAGTGTCCAGGGCATACATACAAATAAAAAATTTCCTGATTCGCCAGAGTCCCATGAGTCACCCACTAGTTGATGGAGGTCAAAGATCAAATCAGGAAACCAGGTTCCCCGTGAAGCAAGATGTGACTTGGAGTAAGGAATCTCCCCCGTGGCAGTGTTGGTTATTATCCAGGTCAGATTATAAACTTCGTGGGGAGTAGCTGCTGTTTTATTTATTTTTATGTTGTTTAGTTTTTTAAAAGTCCTTTGTATATGCTAGATATTGATTCTTGTCAGATATACTGCTAATAGTGATTTTTTTTCCATTCAAGAGGCTATCACTTCACTTGCATAATTGTTTTCTTTGATGGGTATTAACTTTAACTTCATAAGATCCTATTTATAAATGGCCTAATTTCTTGAGTGGGATGAGGCCTATTCAGAATTTGCCTACCAATTCCTATATCTTCAGGAGCTCTCCCTACTTTTTTTTCCTCTAGCAGTTTCCATATTTCATGTCTTGTGTTAAGGTCTTTGAGCAATTAGCAGTTGATTTTTGTATAGGGTGAGAGAGAAACTAGTTTCATTTTCCTTAATTTGGTCAGCATGCCACTCATCTGTGTTCTGTAGCATGGTGGATGGTATTCAGGAATAGTAGCTTCTCTTCTCCACTCCTTCCTCTTCCTCTCAAGCTACTTGGTTTTGAATCCCATGCAGTAGCTGCCAAGAAGCCCAATAGGAAGAGAGGAACAGACTCTTGGTTAATGATATACACTTGAACTGTTGATCTCTTTCACACACCTGCAGAAATTGCCTGCTCTGGGCTGCTGCTCAGTTTCTGATCAATCTATAACATAGTCTATTTGATGCAAGGAGAATAGGGAACAGGGAACGATAACATGAATGGAAAATACTACTATCATTTGAATAGTCAGGTGTTTTTTTTTGTTTTTTTTTTTTTTAATCAGGTGTTAAAAGTAATAATTGGAATCAAATTTCTAATAAGAGATACCAAGTAAGGAGACTTCTTCAATTGTCATATTTAGAGGACAGGCATGTGGGAAGTGATTTGTATGAGGAAGACGAGGAAGCTATCTCATGACTATACAAATAGGGGAAGAGAAGGGAAAAGACATGGTATGCCTTGCTTTGTGATGTCCTGAGCATCCTGAGGGCTGAACAGCCAAGAGACCATCACCAGATGTAGGACCTGGACCTTTGACTAGAACTATGTGTTGAAATAAACTGCTTTCATATATAATTTATTTAGCTCATATATTGTATTAGCAACAGAATTTGGATTTTACCCAAAACATAAGAAAAAGGAAAAAACGTGCAAAGCATACAGAGAATTTCAAAACTGAGACAGAAGCAAACAGTATACATGCAACAAGAAACTACCATCAATTGATAGGGAAAAGTTAGCAGCTGCATATATAAAATCCACAAAAACGCACAGGTAATAATTTTGGTGAGATACTTTTTTTGGAAAATTTTAAGTTTATTCACTGTCTGTTGGTAACAGGTTATTGTAAGGAATTCTAAACCTCAGTTGTCTTACCATTATATTTATTTGTCTAAAAAATGTGGCACCCCCTTACATTAAGATAAAATTAAATAGCATCTGTGCTTAAGAGAGAGAATGTAAATATTTGTAAAGATCAGCAGGCAGGTAATTAACTAAAATTAAATAAAAGATATTAAACCACTGATTGTTAGGTATAACAAGTATAAATAATTTAATAAACCAAGAAATAATTAAAATATGGCTATGGGCTACAGAGATGGCTTAGCAGTCAAGGCACTGGCCTGTGATGCTTAAGGATACATGTTCTACTCTCAGATCCCACATTAGCCAGACACAGAGGTGAGGCAACTGCAAGGTCGCACATGCCCACTAAGTGGCACAAGCATCTGGAATTCAATTACATTGGCCAAGGCCCTGATGCACCAATTCTCTCTTTCCCTTTCTCTCTTGCTCTTCTAAAAAATAATATGGCTATATAAGCCAAAAAAGGTTACAGTAATAATCTATACATATCAGAATGTTATTTTAATAATATGTAAGAAAGAAACGGTCTAAGGAGATTATTCAGTGGTTAAAGGCTCTTGCTTGCAAATTTCCCATTACTCATGAAAGTAAAACTTCAATCAAAAGTGGCACAAGCTGGGCATGGTGGCACACACCTTTAATCCCAGCATATGAGAGGGAGAAGTATGAGTATTGCTGTGAGTTCAAGGCCAGCCTGTGGCTACATAGTGAATTCCAGATCCACCTGTCCTAGAGTAAAACCCTACCTTGTAAAAAAAAAATGAGCAAAAGAAATGGCACAAGTGCCTATAACCCCAATGTACCTACATCAGTGGGAGACAGAGCCAGGGGAATCTGGAAATCAGCTCCAGCTAAGATTGGTAGACAAGCAGCTGATGAAAGAATAAGGGAGACCATGTCTCAAGCTGGGTGAAAGGAGAGGATAAACACTCAAGGTTGTCCTCAGACATCACATGTGTATGATGTCATGTAGACCCATATATACACACATCCACACACATTTAGGCATACACACACACACACACACACACACACACACACACTCACTCACTAACATATAAAAGGAAATGAATAAAAAAGAAACATGGAAGTAGATGAAATTGAAAACATGATCCAGGAAACCAATCAAGTGTGAAATCATTAAGCGTTAGGAAGGAGTAGTAACATACATGAGCCATTAAACAGATTACTCATTAAATTCCTTTTTTTTTAATCACACGCAAGAACTAATTTTTCTGTAGCAGGAGTAAAAGAATAGGAAGTGACCTATTCTCCTACTAATTAAAAAATATCATCATTTTTCTACCTTATGTACATTTTAGCCTTTACAACTTTCTCTCTACCTATTCTGACTTCCCCATCTCTCTATATAAACCCAACACATTTCTTTTGATCACACAATATGCCACATGCTGTCTTGTCACTGTAGAGAAATGGAAAAGACTGTTATCTCTCCTTTGTGAAAAATAAAGCACTTGAATTTCTCCTTTTAAACTTTTGTGCAGCATTTTTAAAGTGTCTCATATTATACTGATTTTTTCCAAAGTTTCAACTATCCTTAATTTGGTCAGCATGCCACTCATGTTTTCAAGCAAATACTTTACAAGAGGAACTTTCAGGCGGTTCGGTATAGCACGGAAGCAGGCTCATGAGCTGCCATTAATCCAGTCAGGTTCAGTATTGCAGACATCAAAAGAAAAGTATTGTGATGGTGGCATACTTTACTGGATTGATTCCAGAAACAAAGTCTCACAAATGACATAATACATAAATCAGAAAATTTCATGAGAACCTGGTTCTTAGATTAGGAAAAAATTAGTTTGCTTCAATGAAAGAATCACATTCTAAGAGTATTGATAAGGGAAACATCAAAGGTCATGCCTAGTAGAACTAATTTAGTAGACTGGCATGAGTCACAAATGAATGTGTTTTATCAAATGTGCTACTTACCTTCTCTAATTTCCCCTGACTAGGAACAATATTGGTCCTACCACCAAATATCAGGAAAAATATCTTGGAAGATCAATTGAGCTGGATTGCACTGTGGTGGTTTGAGTCAGGTGTCTCCCATAAACTTATGTGTCCTGAATGTGAGGTTCCCAGCTGGTGACAGTTTGGGAATTGGAGCCTCCTGGAAATGATGTATAATTGGGGATGGCTTTATGGGTGTTATAGCTAGTTTCCTCTTTCCAGTGTTTGGCACACATTCTTGCCACTGTTGTCCACCTGATGTTGACTAGGAGGTGATGTCTAGTCTCTGCTCATGCTGTTTTCTCCTGCAATCATGGAGTTTCCCCTTCAGTCTATGAGCAAAAAAATAGTTTTCCATCCCACAAGCTGCTCCCAGTCAGGTATCTCTTGCCACCAAGGTGAATCTAACTGCAACAGGTACATGAATGGCAGACAGCTGAGCAGCTTTTATGGAAACAACATATACACAGGAGCTCAGTGAAAGTTGTTAACAAGCTCATTTAACCTCCCCTAGACTTTGGCTCATGTGTTAACTTCATTCTTAGGCAAGATTATGGGCAGCAGAGAACTAAAACACATCTTGAAAAATTACTTCACTAAAGAAATATTCTTCCTCTGAATGTATCCATACATCACATATTATATATCACACAAATTTTATATTTATATATCAAACTTTATGACCTGTTTAGGTGTTAGTCACCCACTAAACACAATCACTTGGTCAGGGATGTGGAGGTCACACACACCAGCCTGAAGTATATGGTGAAGAGCTTCAGACTGAAGTAATACTTCAAAAGACAAGTAGTAGGAACATCTGAACACAGACACTTCCTTCTGTTTAGAGGAAATTATATGTTTCCATTAAAATTCAAAATTTTATTTTATAATTTTAATTTGGAATGTCAATTATATAAATATACTACAAATTGTTCCTATTCCCATTGGGTTATCCTCTTTTGGTCCCTTTCCCCCACTTCCATTTCAATGAGTTCCCTCTTCAGTGGGGTTATTGGTAATCATAGTGAGGTCATGAACGCAGGAGACTTTTTCCATGGGAAGGACAATGCTACCCTGTGGTTCTTACATTCTTTTTGCCCTTATTCCATAATGTTTCCTGAGCCTTCTAGGGTATGTTAGAATTCTCCTTTACTCTTATTTTAATGTAATTTTTGCTGTTATTTTCTGCTTTGATGAATATTGAGTCTACTGAATATCTGCCATTATCTATTCCATAGTGAAGATTATCTGGCTAGCAATAAGAGAAGCATGGATATTTAATTGGCCACTTCCTCTGTAATGTTTTCTGGAACATGGCAGGTGGAGTAGAGATGACTTGTCCAGTGCCAGACACTCAGTTTTCTCTTCTTGTCATTCTGACTGGTCTTGAGTCTCCCTGATGTTCACCACAATTTAGATGTTAAAAGCAGATTCTCAATATTTAACAAAATGTGTTATTTTTATTTGTGCAACTAGTAACTACTTTGAGGTTTTAAACAGTTTTAACATTTTTCCTTGGATCTTCAAATTAGTCCATGATATTCTTCATCAATATTTTTACCATATTATTTGTTAATCATTTCTGAAAATCAGAGACAGGTATCCATAATATGTCAATAAAATAAAACATCATGGAAACAACTGAGTCAAATACTGGGTAGAAATTTATACTAATAGTTGTACCCATTAAACAAAGAAAATCTTGACCTAACAAAGGGTTTGTTCCTTTGCATGCACTGGTGTAGCCCTGGAATGTTTCACTAGGTTTTGGCTTCTCTTCTCCTATGAGAGCAGGCACGTGTACACAGGTAAGAAGCTATCTCACTAAAGTCCAGATAGATGTTAGGAAACACTATGATGACTATTAGGTGAAAAGATCACAAAGACATGGGAATGAATCTTTTGAAAATATCTCTTATAGCTGGGCATTGTGACTCGCACCTCTAATCCCAGCACTTCTGAGGCTAAGGTGGGAAGATTATCTATCCATGAGTTTGAGGCCAGCCTGGACTACAGAGTGATTGCCAGGGCAGCCTGGGCTAGAGTGAGACCCTGCCTTAAAATAAAAATGTCTGTTATTGGCAAGAACAAACTGGTTTTGGCCATGATATGAAAGAATAGTATGTATTTAGGATTTTGAAAGAATCTTGCAATTGATTTGATGAAGTACTCTAAACTCAAAGTTAAAAAATAGTGAATGTAATATCAGTGTTAACCCATTATAAAATTACAGGTAATTGAAGAAAATAAAAAAAAAAAAGATTCATAAAGAATTTAATAGGTGTAGGCCCTCTTGTAGCCCACAAATGATGGTAGCTTGATATTGGAGAGTGGGCTTATGTTTGGATATGGTTCTGACTTGTTTCCCAGCTCCAGCTATGGGTCCCATACCAGTGAGGGGATCAGTTAGCCGAATTGAGAGCAGTTGCAGAGACATTTAGCTTACTCATAACTGTGGGCTAACTCCACAATGCATGACCCGTATACCTCAACAAGGAGGGACCAAGGGGAGGGGGTAGGTCATGGATGAGCCTAATAATGGTACCAAACTGACTGTAAAAAAAAAATAAATTAATAAAAAAATAAAAAAAATTCATCGCAAAAAAAAGAAAGAAACACCAAAAAAAAAAAAAAAAAAAAAGATTCATAAATATTAGCTGGGCATGGTGGCACACACCTTTAGTCCCAGCACTCAGGAGGCAAAGTTATAAGGATCTCCATGAGTTCAAGACCACCCTGAGACTACATAGTGAATTCAGCTGGGACTAGAATGAGTACAGTGAGACCCTACCTCATAAAACTAAAAAAAAAAAAAAAAAAAAAAAAAAAAAAAAAAAAAAAAAAAAAAAGATTCATAAATAGCTCTTGGGATCCTGTGCAGAATGAAAACACTGACTTAAGGATCCATATTAGTGGTCATCATCATGTAGCTGAGGTGCTGAAGCAGGATCTGTAGCTGATCACCATGAGTCCATATTTTTCTAAGGGCAAGTGGAAGAAGACAAAGAGAACAAGAGAGTCATTTCCTGATAATGCTCTCCCTGGGATAAAAGAAGTAGATTGCTTGTTCAGGGGAATACTCATAGGCTTGGTTCTATTCCTGGTCATGCTCAGTTCAAATTATATATATTTTTTTAAATATTGTAGAGACAGTTTTGGTTATGCTTAGCTCAAAGTCATGGAGTACCTATATAAAGGATTAAAATCATAGAAAGAAATGCCTCTAGACCAGCTCAGTTTGCATGATAAAGTTTCAGCTGAAAATAAAGGAAAATATATTGTGGAGGTTCATTAACACAGATATCAGCCCTTACAGTTGCATGCCATGCTTATTCACAAACAGATCCTTCATCTTGTCCCCTTTTCCTTGCCACTTAACTGCTACAAGGGAGGCCCTTAATCCCTTTTGAAAGGAAGATTAGATGACCAGCCTCATGAATACATTTCTGAGCCATAACATTTATTTTGTCTACTTCTGATGTAGGTCCAATGATGACCAATAAAATGGACACTTTCTGCTTTATTGATTGCAAATACTTATGCTTACCATGAAGATGATTTCCAGTACCTGATGACTATAAATATTATTTACTTTTTCTCTCAACAGTCTTAAAGCTGTTTATTACTCATTGGGCTTCCTTCCAGCCTTCATTTCTCTCATTTACTTCTCCTGGCATCAATAAACATATAATTAATCCAAGCAGCTCATCCAACTATTCCTTTTGCACTAGTACATACTATGTAAAGTAGCAAAAACACGTATATGCTACTACTTAGGATTAATGCATATATAAAGTGTGTTTTCAAAATATTGATCAGCAGACTGGAGAGATTGCTTAATGGTTAAGGTACTTGCCTGCAAAGTCAAAGGACCCAGGTTCAATTGCCAGGACCACATAAGCCAGATGTAAGGTGGTCCATGCATCTAGAGTTCGTTTGTACTTGCTGGAGGACCTGGCACTCCCATTCTCTCCTGCCCCATCTCTCACTCTCTCGTCTATTCATCTGCCTCTCTCTCTCTTTCAAATAAATAAATAAAAATAAAATGTTTTTTTTAAATATTGATCAGCATTACTGTACCAACACTATGAGCTTATTTATATTCAAATCACAAGTTCTTGTCAACTATACAATCTCAGTGTTGGGTATTATTTATCAGATTCCATCACTTGAAAATATGATGCATCAGATTACATGATCTTAATTTTATCTTATTTTTTATTAGTTATGTATATAGTGTGTATACAGCCATTCTGGTACCATTGTTAGCCTCCTCCCTGTCCTGCCCCCTCTGCAGGGACCCTACTTGTTGGGGAATGTAGTTGTGCACTGTGGGGTTAGCCATCAGTTATGGGTAAGAGGCAATGTCTCTATGCATCATGTCCTAAAATATGGCTCTAACAATCTTTCTGCCCCCTCTTCTGCAAATTTCCCTGATTCATGATGGGTTCATTTTAGGTCTTCTTCAGTGATGAAGACTTGGGAGCCTCTGTGTCTCTGAATATTTGGTTTGGTAGGAGTTGAGTGTTCTCTGTGTCTATCTCCTTCACCCTTGTGCTGGTACCAGGTTCACTAAGAAAGCAGCACTCTTGCTCATTTTTCCAAATACTTTTAATTTCAGTTGGGGCTCTGGTGAGGTGCGATGGGTTGATTCTCTCCTCAGGATCTACATTCATCTGGAAAAGAGAAGGAAATTCTCCAACAGAGAGTGAAGCCACCACAAGATAAATCAGATAACCATTATTATTTTAGAGATAATTTAGTAGGTGTAGGCCCTCTTGTAGCCCATGCTTGGTGGGAGCTTGATAATAAAGACTGGGCTTCTTTTTGGATATGGTTCTGACTTGTTTCCCAACTCCAGCTACTCCACTGAACAGATGATTTAGCAAAATCAGGAGCAATTGGTTACTCACCATGGCTGTGCACCACTTTTTCACTTGTGTGAGTATTATGTCAGATTGTTTGCTGCTGGGTAGCTTAGACTACGAGTTGCTTGGATAGGTGTTGGCCATTTCCCCCCAGTCGTTTGTGCAGCACCTTCTGGCACTAGACATACTAACTGTCTGGGGACTGACTCTCTTCCAGATCCAGCTAGGTCACTCCATGTTCTATACCAACAGCATATAGTGACTTCATAACTAGGGTTTTACCACTAAACTTTGGTGAGTCCTCAAACACTCTCACAGCTATCTGTCTTCTTTTGGGAAACCTTGTAGGTTTCTTTGGTCAACAGTTTATTGTGGATGTTATCCACATGCTGGTACTGGGACTTATAGACCAGCACCAAGGAAAAGAAGGAAGAAAAAGATAGATAATACAAAAGAGATAGAGAAGAGGGAGAGAGAGAGAAAGAGAGAGAAACAGGAGAAGTTTAAGGTTAGTCTTCACCATACTCTCTCTAGGGCGCTGTGATTCAGATGTTACCTCTAAGGACCCAATGAAGGTTTAACCATTCAGTCTATCTTTTAGGATGTAGAATTTTATGGTACCATTGCCATTTGGGTTCAATTTTGTGTCGCCCACCCCTACCCTTACCCTCCCCTCCTGCCCCACCCTCCCTGTTGTCAGGTCCTCGAGCTGTTTATTAAGCATGTCAGCATTTTAGGCAGATTCAGGTTAGGAACCACAGATGAGTGAGACCCTGTGAGGATTATCTTTCTGTGATTGGGTGAGTTCGCTGAGAATGGTCTGTTCCAGGTTTGACCACTTTTCTTCAAATTTTATTGTGTCATTTCCCCTTACTGCTGTGCAGAATTCCATAATGCAGATATGCCACATCTTTATTTTTTGTGTTTTTTGATGTTTATTATTATTATTTAACAAGAATTTTCATATGGATCTGTCATGTGTTGGTACCCTCTTTTCTTTTGTCCCTGCCCCCATTCTGTTGGGAATGCTCCTCAGTGAGGTTGCAGGTATATCCCATGGGTATGTGTTGTAGCACGAGTAGTCAATTATGTTGAGTTGGAGGGAATGCCTCTGGGCATGATATCTCAACCTGTAGATCTTACAATCTTTCTGCCCCCTCTCCTGTAAAATTCCCTGAGCTTTGGTGGTAACTTTTAAGTCTACTTCAATGATAAGCTCTTAAGAGCCTCTGGATCTCTACTTTGGTAGGTATTCAGTATCCTCAGGGTCTGTCTCTTACACCCTGGCATTGATTATCAGGAAGCAGCACTCTTACTCATCTCCCCAATTCCTCTGTGTATTCAGTTGTGGTGTGGCTGAAGTGTGAGGGGTAGTTTATCTCCTCTGACCTTGCTACCTTCTGAACAAGAAGAACAGATTATCCAGAGGGGAGTAAAGTCAGTATAGTTTAAATGGTATAAGCATTATTAATTTAGGGAGAATTTGATGTATTTACTCCTCTTTTAGCTAAAGACTAGTGAAAGGTTGACACTAGAGAACACAAACTTTGTCTTTATAGGAATCTGATCTGGTTCCCAATTCCAGATATGGATTCCTTTACACTCAATGGATCTCTTAATCAATCAGAAAGCTGTTGGTTACCCACTAGGCTGTGTGCCACTATTGTACTTGCATGCACAGCATGTCAGGGTGTTTGCTTCTGAGTGGCTTAGACCTCTGTTTGCTCAGACCATTGTTAGTCATTTTCCCCCAGTAGCTCATGTAGTGCTTTTCAGCACTAGACAGGCTAACTGTCTGGGGACTGGCTTTCTTCTAAATTTCAGCCAGGTCTCTCCATGCTCTGTGTCAGCAGCATATGATGTTTCGGCAATAGGGTCCTAGCTTTTGCTTCAGGCAGGGAACCAAGTGCTTTGATTGAAAGCTGTCTTGATTTGGGGACCTCGTAGGTCTATCTGATCAACAGCTCAATATGAGTAGCAACTAATCTCTGGTACTGGGACTTACAGGTCAGAGACAGAAATATTTTTTTCTTTTAAGTTTAGGCTTCATCTCACCCTCACCAGACCCCTACTTTTTGGGTGCTTCTCTTTTACTCCTTTTTAGAGTTATATCTTTTAGGATATCTCCAAGGATAAAGGTTCCTATGGTATCAGTTAATTTTGGATTTAATTTTGTGTTTGTTTTCCTCCTTCTACTTCCGCTCCCCCCAAACCCTTCCATCCCTATTATGTGGGTCTTGAGTTGCCTACTAGGTATGACAGCAACCCAAGCAGGTCCAGGTTAGGAACCACAGATAAGTGAAACCATGTGGTGTTTGTCTTTCTGTGATTGTGTGAGTTCCCTGAGTATGATCTATTTCAAGGTTGTCCATTTTTCTACAAATTTCATTGTATCATTTTTCCTTACTGCTGATTAGAATTCCATTGTGTAAATGTACCACAACTTCATTATCCATTCATCCAATGGTGGGCATCTGGGTGGAATTCATTTCTTAGCAATAATGAATTGAGCATCTGTAAAAGTTGTTGAGCAAATATCTCTGTATTGGTGCATGGAGAATTTAGGATAAATGTCCAGTAAGGAAATAACTAGGTCTGTTTGTAGCTCTGTGTTCATGCTTTTCAGGAATATGCAAATTGATTTCCATAGTAGTTGTACAAGTTTACATTCCCACCAACAGTACATGAGGGTTCCTCTTTCCACACATCCTCACCAACATTTGTTGTCGTTAGATATTTTTTAATGATTTCCATCCTTACTAGAATAAGGTGGAATCCTATGGTTGTTTTATTTTGCATTCCCCTAATGGTTAGGGATGTTGAACATTTTCTTAAGTGTGTGTTAGCCATTTGTATTTCATCCTCTGAGAACTCCCTATTGAGTTCTCTGCCCACTTTGGGGGTTGTTTGTTTGATTTCTTTCTTCTTTTTAAATTTTTACTTTTTGAGTTCTTTGTAGATTTTAGTTATTAGGCTTCTGTCAGTGGTATAGCTGGCAAAGATTTTCTCCCATTTAGTGGGTAATTTATTTGCTTTATCTGCTGCTATCTTCCACCTGTTGTGGCAGAAGTGATGTCCAGCCTCTGCTCATGCCATGCTTTCCCCTGCCACCATGAAGCTTCCCCCTGAAACTATAAAGCAAAATAGAAACTTTCTGACCATCAATTGCTATTGGTCAGATGTTTTATCCCAGCAAGAAGAAGGTAACTGCAACAATTGATAAAATATTATGTTCTAAATATAATTTTGCTTATTTGTTTATTTTAGCCCATAATGGTGTCTGACTCACTATGTAGCTCAAGGCGACCTTAAAGTTGACATTATCCTGCCTCAGTTTCCAGTATGATGGGATTAGAGGCCTGTGCCACTACACCTTGCATTTCTAAGAATTTTGTATGCATCACTTTGTTTTATTTTTTCATTTTAAAAATAGTTTCATTTATGTAAGAGAGAGAGATTATGGGCATGCCAGGATCTCCTGCTACTGTAATAAACTCCAGATGCATGCTTTGCTTTGTGCTTATAGCTTTACCTGTGTAATGGAGAATCAAACCTGGGCCAACAGGCTTTGTAAGCTAGTGCTTTTAACTGCTGAGCTATATCTCATAGTTCATTCTGTATTTGTAATTGAGAAATTCTTCCATTTTTTAAAATTTACATTGATGAAGCAGAAGAAAATCAAGCATTTTAACTGAGGCCAGGCGTGGTGGCACCTTTAATCCCAGCACCCAGGAGGCAGAAGTAGGAGGATTGCCATGAGTTCAAGGTCACACTGAGAAGACATAGTGAATTCCAAGTCAGCCTGGACTACAGTGAAACACTACCTCAAAAAAGAATTTCAACTGAGGTTACCAAAGTCTTGACAATGAACATGGGCACAGAAGCCTGTGGCTTAAATACCACTTTAACATTTCCACATCCTAGTTTTTATCATAAAACCCATTACTCATGTGAATTAAAATTTTTGCATACCTAATTTGTAGCAGCGTGCATACAAATTTACCAGTTCCCCGAAACTTTCAATACAGTGTTTCTTTATTTTATCTAGCACTGTCCCACTAAAATATAATACACTGTTTATTCATCTCTGAACCGGAAGCACCTCAAGGACAGGAAATGTGCTTTCAGCCTCACCACGAAACTACTCAGTGATTACTTAGCAAAAGTCTATGTCTATGTAAAATGGAAAACACTTTCTCTTACAAGTTACAGTTAGCACTCTTCTCTTCCTCCTTCTCTTCTTCCTCTTTTTTATCCTTTCCTTATTCTCCCCCACTTTTGATTTTCAATTGACTTGGTAGTTGGGAACTCTAGTAAACAAGCCAGCTACCCTGTTTCACTTTGGCTATTATCTCCAAGTAGAGACTGTGGTCTTACAACTGCAAAACTACCTGATGAGGACTTGATGCAAAAGAAAGGTAGTTTCTTTTATTTATTTATTTTTCTACATGAGTACCCTGAATATTCATAATTAATTACTAGGACCAACCAAGGACATTGAATAATCAAATTAAGAAGAGTGGAACCACAGATTCATTTTAGTTATACAATGTAGAGAGCTTTGTACATGTGGAATCAAGGGATGAAGTTAGGTTTGTTTCTTAATTGATAAATGACATTTTGTTAGGTGAATGCAGGAGGAGTATGGGAAGATAAAACAGAAGAAAGACATCAACTATGAAACTGATTAAAATGAGTAGAGATGTGTAGATAGTCTATAAGTTTTGTGTTGCCAGGAAAAAAAAATACATGACTAAAAGCAGCTGATTGGAGGAAAGGGTTTACTTAGGCTTAAAGTCCAGATGGGAAGTTTCTTCATGGCAGGGATAGGGTGGCAGAGAGTAGTCATCACATCTTTCCATAGCAGCTGGTAGAAAGTGGCAAGAGAGAGCTGAGATATTACTAGCAAGGAAGAGCAAGCTCTCCCAGCAACATACCTCCTCCATCAACTGTCACCAGCTGAAGACCAAGTATTCCAAACAGGAGTCTATGGGAGGCATTTCATTCAAACTAGCATAGATAATAAAATATTGATCCAGATCAGGTTTGCTGACATCAAATTCAGTGTGTTCCTTCTACATAAAAATAAATGTCTTCTAAAAGAAAAAAATAGAAATATTTACTTAAAATGAATTAAAGGGTCCTTTCACATCACCTATCCTGATAACTAAAGAGATAACTTTATTCTCCTTAAATGTAAAGGAAACTGCAGAATAGATTCTGGTCCTTGACCACTGACTGCTCTTCCAAAAGCCAAGGGATCTTTCTTATGGGAGATGGGGCACAGTTGACTGCCTCCCTGGGACTTGCCTTCAGCATCAGGAGCTACCTCAGCAGCTCCAGGCAGGTTCTGAGTCACACTGCCACCAACTATAAAAGCAATCCTACCTCCAGTTCTCCCTATAGCCCTTTCTGAACATGCAGCATAGCAACATCTCTCTTTCTCTCTCTCTTGTCTGTCAGTCTTTCTGTCTGTGTTTCTGTGTCTCTATCTTTGCTCTCTTCTGGTTCTTCTTGCTGTATCCCCTCATCATTGGATACTGATTCTGAGAGCAAGTTCTAATCCCCTGCTTTCCTCCAGCCTCCATTTAAAAATGGGCCAACCTGTGAATCCAACCTTATTCACTTGATATAGTTTTTTCCAGGCAAGAAGGATAAATATGGTTTGATTAGTAACTGAAACAATTAAAATGTCATTGGAAATGTATTTACATGTTATATTTCTTAATATTTTTCTTAATATGTTTCTCTGTTTAAAGAAAATATTAAACTACTACTTACCAGGTACCTTACCTTCTTAAACAGAGTAGAAAAAAACTGTTTCAGAGAGCACTGACAAAATTCTAATCTGGGTATTTCAATAACTCTCTTCAAGAACAGCATGTAGATTACACAAAGAGACTATAGCCAACAAACTGCAAAATATTTGTGTCTTTACAGTACTATGAAAAGATAGAATGTGTGATCTTTATGATTTCCTCAAAGAAGTCTATGCTGCAGGAAATAATAAGAAACCCTACTTACCAAACTGCTCTCTTTTTAAATTTCTTTTTTTTTAAATAAACTGCATTGTTGTCATATTCCCTTTGCATTATGCCCCTTTGCTGCCTCCCTACTCTGCTTCCAATCCACTGAGGGTCCAACTGGCTTTTTATCAAACTGTGAGAACAGTTCTTGGATGAGGCCATAGGAGAGGGGTTGTGCTGGGACATTTTCAACAAGGTCTCTAGGAGATTCCTTCTTAAAACATAATGAACCAAACTTTAAAAAATTTTAGCCTTTCAGATTAAAGCATAATTCCCTATTGATTTCCATGGCTGATCCAACATTAGAAAGTCAACACAATTTATAGCTCTGTATGTCAGAAGTCTGGCAAAGGATCTGAACAGGAGAAAAATAAAGACTTTCAAAGCTAGGTTCTTTTCTGGTAGTTCTAGGCAAAGCCACTTCCCTCCTTTTCCAACTTCTAGAGAATACATTTCATTTCTCAACCTCTTTCCTTGCACTCAAAACCAGCAACACTGTGCCTCTTGGATGATTCCAAATATCTAAACCTGTTCATCAAGGCTCACTTCTCACTTTGCCTTTCCTCTTTTGCTTACCTTGTCTGGTGTTTTTTTTTTTTTTCTTCTTGTTATTGAGAATTTTTACACACGAGTGCAATGTAATTTGATCCTATCCTATCTTACTCATATTCCTATTCCACTAAACCCCTTCGTTACAACTAGTCCCGCTTCTAAATTGATTTTGGTTGTATTGTTTGTAATTACACTGGGTCCAACCAAAATATGTAGACAATCTTCCTGTTTTATGTTTCTCTGATTACCTACCATCATTTGATCTTTAGGATTCATTCTGCTTTTTTATATGACCTACACTATCCACTGATTATAGGGGTTAAAATATGGACATTTGGAAGAAGTCACTATTTTGCTTACAAGTTTTATATGGTGCCTGGGCGGGTGGGGGGGTTGGCGCTCCTTCACCCTATACCCATTATCTTATGTATGAGAACTGTTGATGAGTCTTCTACCCCTTGCTGTTATGTAATTATCTGACCAGTTGGATTAATAACCACGAGGACATTTTCTGCTGTCAATAAATAGCACCTAGTGGCAAGTGCAACAGGCTTTCCAGCTTCTCAAAGTCAGGCATCATGTTGCTTTTATTTTTGTAGCTTTGAGAACTTAGCTGTTACACTGACTAATCAGTGTAGAGATAATGTAGCTGAATAATTGGGATGGTTGATTATGTTCATGTTTAATTAACAAACCCAAAGGCCTACTTTCTCTTCTAATGAATCTTTCACACAGTAGCAAATTCCATGATTCACATTCTTCTCTCCTCACACTTACCAATTGCTGCTTATCACAAGATTCCTTCTTGTATCCCAAAAATCCAACTTGCATTAATGCTTGCTATTTCAGGCAGCTGGCCATCAGTGAAGATGAGGCCTATTGGCGACAGAGAAGAGGTCCCATAATAGTCATGTTCCAGGATTAAGACATACGCACATTCACTACTTTAACATTTGAGGGTTTGTGTAGAATAAATACTTATAGATCATGAAATATTTTAGCACACATTTTATAAGTATGTATATAGGGAAAACTGAAATTCTGGATTAAGGAAGTAGAGAGATGGATAACAACAGTTTTCTATCACATTGCAGTTCTAGCCCAAAAGACATATGTATGTTACTTGTGATCAAAGCTAAAAGCTGAAAATCACTGTATTACTTTAAGTCAGCAGTAAATGACTTACAGGTTCAATTTGCACCATGTTATTTAATAAGTCGCTTCCAGGTTAATGTTATTTCCCTTCTGCATATGTAGATGAGCACACACTTAAGTCAAGTCCTACTCAAAACTTTCAAAAGAGAACCAGGTGTGATGGAGCAGGCTTTTAATCCCAGCACTCAGGAGGCAGAGGTATGAGGATTGCTGTGAGATCAAGGCCAGCCTGGGACTACAGAGTGCATTCCAGGTCAACCTGGACTAAACTGAGACTCTACCTTGAAAATATAAAGACAAAAACATTTAATAGACTGTCACTGCATTTAAGATGAAATCAGAAGCTCTCTCTGGGTTTCACACTTGTCTACATCACCTGAGTCCCATATACAGCATGATTCCTGACTTCTCAGTTTCAAACAGCAGCCATCCTGGAGCCCCTAGGTCCTACAAACATTAGCTATTCCACATCTTTGGGCACTCCTCCAAATTAGGGTCATCTTACCCTACCTCTTTGCCTCAATATTGTGTTCTCACTCTTTCAATAACACTACAAGCAGCCATGTCTGTTACTTTCTCATTGCCATGAACAAATGCCTGACCAGAAGCACCTTAGATAAGGAAAAAGTTTATTTTGTCTGACAGTTCCAGATTGTAGAGTCCATCCTGGTGGCAAAGGCATGGCAGGAGCAGGAAGCCAGCCATCACACTGGCAGGCAGGAAGCAAAAAGAGAACAGCAAGTGGGCCAGGCTATGAAACCTCAAGGTCTGCCCCCATTGCATCTCTACAGTTTTCCTGATCTTCACAAACACCTTCACCAGCTGGGCACAATGTGTTCATATGCATGAGCCTATGTGAAACATTTTACAGTCAAACCACAAGAGCACCCATTTTCACAAATAGAATTCCCTGAGTGTTCTAACAAGCAGATCTGCTCTTCACTGTGAATCGTCCAGGACCTTGCTCTGTTTCGTTTCAAGCACTTCTGTTCTCTATTATGAGCTTACTTATTGTTTATTGATGATACCATTGCAGAAGAATATATCTATCTGTGAGTTCCTAGCATAAAACACTGGGTCCAGTATTCAATGAGTATTTATTGAAACAAACTATTTTTTTTTCTCAAAGTTAATATGTGAAATTGAACTGTCATTTTATTTCATTTTTATAATTCAAATGTAAGTGATAACATAAGTTATACATTCTTGTGCTAACTGTGCTCTAGCTATGGATTCTGTGTATCATGGATCAAGGTATTTTTGGCTTTATCTTGTATTTAGGTGCACCTTTATGTAAATCACATTAAAAACATTCAAAATAAGTGTTATGTTCTAAGGACATATATTTTAGGTTCTGTGATAGGTTGTAGTATTTGTTTTTTAATAAGTTTCCCAATGACTGTGATTCACATCAAGGTTTGAAAATACCTGCTTCATATGTTTACAGTCCTGATAATATTTTTCAACCAATGTCTACCACATTTCATATAAGTTCTCCCTATTTAGTCCATGTGGCACTGTTTAACACTTAGGTACTTGCTGACTTGGGTGCTTAATAAACTCATAATGGCTTAATTATTCTTGCTCTTTTATCTCCTGCTCTGTCTATCTAAGTCTCTTGTCCTTTCAACCTGATTCAATGCTGACATATTGTGTTAATAATATAATTAGGAATAAATACTGTAAGGTAGAATTTATACAAATTATCTGTTCTGAAGAATGCCAAAGTTATCAAATAACTGAACACGTAGTGTCAGAGACATTTTAAAATAAAAATCATGAAAAGCAAGTGTTTTAAAATTTACTTTGTCACCTTGCAAATACGAAATTTTTGTACAAGTAAATGGCACATTCCAAGTTTGGAATGATTTTCTTTCTTGCTCTGTGGCTTAATTTTTTTTTTCCTTTAAAACTAATTATTGCTCTAGAGAGGCAAATTTCATATGCATGTAATCACACACAATTAAGAATTTTGAGATTTAGCTCATTGGTAATAGGTTCCTTATATCTTGTCTTTTACCATTTTTTAAAAATATTTCTACCAAAAGTACATAATGAAAATTGTAGTTCATTAAATACTGAAAGCAAATGATATATGTTAATATGATATAGTTTCCAGTCATAGATATAAGTTCCAATTTTTTTATATGCATCCAGGGTGTGACTAGTTAAAAATATTTGCGGCATTTGTATATTCACAAACTATACTACATATCCAAGTACAAATTGACAACTATCTTATTTAGACTGGTTTTACTTTCCTTATTTAACTGGGAAGCTGGCTGGGTAGATAGCTCTGCAGTTACAGACACATGCTTGACTGGGAAGTGAATATTAAATTTTGACAACTTTTCAGGACTTAGATCAGCTTGTGTGGTTATGTTGAAGATTATCCTACATTCAAAAAACCTTGCATAATATTTCTTAAAATGCTTAAATATATTTTAAGTTGTTTTATACATACAATGCATCCTTCATATTCCTAAACATAACTATCTCCCAATAAGTTTTTGGTATAGGGAAGATTATCTCCAGCTAGTTCTTTCAAGAAATGATAATACACTGTGTGTCTTCATAGTAAGTGAATCTAAAGAAACTTCTGAAAAAAAATACTCTATTTGATTATCCAAAGATGTCAATGTAGTGCCTATTTTAAGAAATATTAATAATCTTGATACAAATTCCTCTTGTCCAAGTGATGTTCTTACCTCTTTAATGCTAAAGCTCTGAGCAATGATTTAGGGAATAGAAGTGTTCCTTTCCACCTCTATGCCCTGTCCCAACATTTTCTAGAATTTAGATACTTTTGAAAGCTAAGTGGATAGAAATAAATCTTAAAATAATCCCTATATTTTCCACACAGTATAGCACATAAATTTGTAAGCATATTTGAGAGTTTCTGACAATGCTGGACAATAATCTGTTCTAAAAGTAAATGAATAACTTTTGTCTCCTGGGTTATAATGTACTCTTTAATTGGCTTTTAATGTTTCTAGATATCCGGGGAATACAGGAGTTTTTGGACAAAGTATCTCAGCAGGGAATGGATGTTGCCCTTCAGAAGGTTGAAAACAACATAAATAAGATGATCACCACTCTCTTTGACACTATGAGGATAGAGGAATTGAATCGCTATCGAGACACTCTTAGACGAGCCATTCTGGTTATGAATCCTGCCACAGCTAAATCCTTCATTAGTGAGGTAAGTAAGCATGGTCCTTCATGGGGGTGGGGTATAAAACTTAAATACTTTTGTGGACCCCACTGAGAAGATGAAAGCTGAGAGAAAATTAACAGCACAGCTCTCATTAACACTAATGGAAGAAGCACACTGGATACCTTGTTCCTCTCATTTACCCCATACTGTCCAATTAATTGCTAAGAATATCAGTATTTTTATATTTAGCTTTAGAGCCAGGACAATTTTAAGAAGTCTTAAGAGGGGTTAAATGTGTCATTGACCTAAATGCATCTAGCAAGTTTAAGAATGAATTCACAAGTGTATAGCTAGCTAATCCCTCTTCTGTTATTATTGTTACTTCAAGTTAAAATTCTACTTGTGAGAAAAAAATTCACAAGAATTGCCTAAACATGATGATTCTCCAAAAAGCATAGCAGATTCACTTCTGCTCTGGGAAATCTGTACCACTACATGTAATTATAACTATCTCAAACCACATCTTCTTACTCACATCTTTTAATTTGGTAAGAAACATTAAAACTTTGGAAAAGTTCAAATAAGATCTTAGTGCTTGAGATAACATCTCTTTATACTATGCTTGTGATTACTTTGAAAAAAATTCTTGCCATTATCACTTTGTATTGAGCATTTAATTTCTTTTAAATGGTAGAATTGTTCATTTCATTGCATTTGGTGACTTTACTTGATGATTACTTTTTTACCTCATTTTTCCATTATGCTTATATTACTTCCTCAAGTATTGTACAAGCCTCCAAATTAGAATGCATTATTTTATTTAATACTGTATCAAGCTACTGGAGCAGAATGTAAATCACTTAAGAAAGTGAAAGTTACTGAAAACTATCAACTTTTATATTTTTAAATTTAAATTCATGTTTATTTTGTCTGTGCCACTATCAATTTACAGGTGTCAGTTTTCTTTTCTTTTTTCTTTATTAGTTAGTTATGTACATATTCATTGTGTACACGGCCATGTTGGTACCACTGTTAGCCTCCTCCCTGTCTTTCCCCCTTCCAAAGGGACTCTCCTTGTTGGGGATTGTGGGTCATGCATTGTGGGGTTAGCTATCAGTTATGGGGAAGAGGCAATGTCTTTGTGCATCATGTTCCAACTTGTGCCTCTAACAATCTTTCTGGCCCCTCTTCTGCAAATTTCCCTAAGCCATGTTGGGTTTGTTTTGGATCTACTTCAGTGATGAGGTATTGGGAGCCTCTGTGTCTCTGGATCTCTGGTTTGGTAGGAGTTGAGTGTTCTTTATGTCTATCTCCTTCACCCTTGTACTGACACCAGGTTCACCATGAAAGAAACACTCTTGCTCATTTCCCCAGTTCCTCTATGGTTTCAGCTGGGGCCCTGGTGAGGTGTGATGGGCTGATTCTCTCCTCAGGTTATGCGCCCATCTGAAAAGGAGAAGCAGATTCTCCTACAGAGAGTGAAGTCAGCACTGGATCAATGGGATAACTATTATTTTAGAGATAATTTAATAGGTGCAGGCCCTCTTGTAGCCCAAGATTGGTGTGAGCTTGATATTGGAGAGCAAACTTGTTTCTTGGATATGTTTCTGACTTGTTTCCCAGTTCCAGCTATGGGTTCTGTTCCACTGCATGGATCCATTAGCCAAGTCAAAAGCAGTTGGTTACCCACCATGGCTGTGTGCCACTATTGCACTTGTGTGAGCATATCAGTTTGTTTGCTGCTGAGTGGCTTAGGCCGCAAGTCGCTTGGACAGATGTTGGCCATTTACCCCCAGTCTCTCATGTAGCACCTTCTGGCACTAGAGGAGCTAACAGTCTAGGGACTGACTCTTTTCCAGATTCCAGCAAGGTATCTCCATGTCCATACCAACAGCATATAGTGCCTTTGGCAGTACAGTCTTACCATTAACCTTTGAGGAGCAGCCAAGTACTCTGACAGAAATCTGTCTTCTTTTGGGAAACCTTGTAGGTCTCCCTGATCAACAGCTCATTGTGGATGTTAGCCACATGCTGGTACTGGGAGTTACAGGCCAGAACCAAGGGAAAAGAAGGAAGATAAAGGGAGAAGAGAGGGAGGGAGGGAGAAGGAGAGAGAGAAAAAAAACAGGAGAAGATTAAGGTTAGTCTTCATCATATAATCTCCAGGGTTCCTTTGATTCAGGTGTTCCCTCTAAGGACTTGATGAAGGTTTAACCTTTTAGTCTGTCTTTCAGGATAGAGAATTTTATAGTAGTTGTTCCATTTGGGTCCAGTTTTGTGTCTCCCTCCACTCTTACCCTCTCATCCCAACCCACCATCCCTATTGCCTTGTCCTTAATACAGATTGTATTATGTGGGTGAAAGACAGAGAAATGTGATCCTCTGAATTTAGCAAATGAGGAAACATCTCATGAAACACCAGACTTTTCTGCAGTGGAGAAAAGTGGAGGAAGAACATGTCCATATCTAGAGGTGTTGGCCTGTTCATCCATGCATTACTTTAGCAAGACATGTCCCACTTTAACAAGACAACAGAGTTAAATAACTATAATGGAGGAAATATTTGTCTATTCCTTTGCTTCAGAGGGCTCAGTCCATGGTCACCAGGTGGCTGGGAAGCTGAGATTCATGCTCAGGAACATGTGGGTGAAAAAATCTCCTCACTTCATGGTGAGGAAGCAGGAAAGGACCTAAAGCAAGTTTTGTAGTCAAGTTCACATTGATGGAAGTAAACACCCAACTAGGAGCAGCTTGTGGTAAAAACGGGGTTTAATTTGGCTTACGGACTCAACCACTAATTTATGGTAGGGTGAAACAATGGCATGAGCAGAGGGAAGACATCACCTCCTGGCCAACATCAGATGGACAACATCAACATGAGAATGTGCCAAACACTGGCAAGAGGAAGCTGACTATAACACTCATATGCCCACCCCTAACCGTATAGTAATCCTCCAGGAGGATTCAATTCCCAGCGTGCCATCAGCTGGGAACCTAAGCATTCAGAACACAAGTTTATGGGGACACATGAATCAAACCACCACATTCTGCCCCTGGCCCCATAAATTGATAATCATACATGATATAAAATACCATGCATACAGTCCAACTTAAAAAATTCCTATAGTAGCTGGGCGTGGTGGTGCATGCCTTTAATCCCAACACTCAGGAGGAAGAGGTAGGAGGATCCCTGTGAGTTTGAGGCCACCCTGAGACTACATAATTAATTCCAGGTCTGCCTGGACCAGAGTAAAACCCTACCTTGAAAAACAACAACAACAACAAAAATCCCATAGATTTATCAATCCCAATGATGCAGGTCATCCAACAAACCTGCTTCACACTGCCCATGGCCATTAAAAATGTTGCAAGTTCAATAACCCTCTCTGCATTTGCTATACTCCATAGTACTAGGTGGGCTGTCAATTTGTTAATCTGGGGTAGGGGAGGGGGAATAAAGCAGACTTTGAAGAATGGGGATGCTCTAGCATTCAAGCCCCTTCTAAAGAGTCTGCATTCTTCCTGGTGTCCCAATGCAGGTCAGCTTGCCCAATATCAAGCTTTAAAAATTGCAGCTGAATGTACAGCAGTTTGGGCCCAAATATTATTTTTTTTCTGTGCCATATCCCTCTGCTCACACCAGCCCATTTCTATGCAATGCAACCTGCACACGTTTTCAGGACACAGGAAAAACAACCAGCCTCTCAAACAAATTAGTTCTATCCCATGCAAAGCTCTTTTTAACCCTCATAAGCCAAAATAGCACGGTCTGTAGTTCTTAGTGCATTCAGGTATCTCAACTCTGGTCATAATAGTCCATTACTGACAGCACTGTAAAATGTCTCTTAGGCTAAGATTTCATATTTGTCCACATTTCTCCTACAAAGCAGTTCCAAAAGGACAAAGACATAGAATAAGGTTTTTTACAGCAATGCTCCCACTTCTTGGTACCAATTTTACTGTTGCAGTCAATTTCACATTGCTGGCAGTAAATACCTGATTTTGAGCACCTTATGGGAGAAGGAAATGATTTATTTTGGCTTACAGACTCGAGGGGAAGCTCCATGATGGCAGAGTGAAATGATGGCATGAGCAGAGGGGAAACATCACCTTCTGGCCAATATCAGATGGACAAGAGGAGGGTATGCCCAACACTTGTGAGCAGAAGCTGGCTATAACACCCATATGCCCGCCACCAACAGCATATTGCTTCAGGAGGATTCAATTCTCAAATTCCCATTAGCTAGAAACCTAAGCATTCAGAGCATAAGTTTATGGGGGAATATCTGGATCAAAACACCACAGCAAGTGATAGCCTCCAGGAAAATGCCTTCAGTGATGGAATTCCTCCAACTTGGTCCCAAAAGTTTTAGTGCCTCTCAGTGCTATCAACAAATTATGAATCAGTCAAAGAATTGAGCTGATGTTCAAGGAAGAGCTCCACATAGGGTAATCATCCCCCCAAAGCTTTACTTCTGAATATTGCATTTGGGACCAAGTCTTCAACACAAAGCTGTCAGGAAACATGCAGTACCCAAACCACAATATATAAAGGACAAAACAATCCCGATAGTTGAAGATAAGTATACAGAGACATGTACTATAAATCAAAATGTTATCATTGTGGCAAATGAAGTTAAAATATCTGTTGTGATCACAGAATGCTTACTGAGAAGGTAGATTTTAAGCTGTACTTTTTCTTGTGGGCAGAAAGCCATAAAGGGGAAGGGACATGTATTATTAGACAGCCCATCTTAGCCATTCTATGGCCATCATTGTATTACTTAACAGTTTTAAAACTGTGCTTGCACATTTATAAAACGAGTATAATAGATTAGTTTCCACATATTGAGAGTGTAATATGAATGAAGTCTTCACATTATAGTGATCCTCACAAAGGTGGTAGACATCCTATAGGTCCTAAAGAAACAGTAACTTCTAGATCAATTTTTCTAGCACATAACAGCTTGATATAACAGATATCTCAAAACATGTTTGCTAAAATGAAGATGATATCAAGGTGAATGAAGACACAGACCTTGACTATTTGTTTGGAGAAAAGCCAGGAGTTTCATACATATTGAAGGAAAGATGCAGAAAGAGCAGGGGCACTGGGGGAGCATAGATTCCCATCAGATAAGAAGACAACAACTGAGCTAGGTGTGGTGGTGCACACCTTTAATCCCAGCTCTCGGGAGGCAGAGGTGGGAGGATTGCCATTAGTTGAAGTCCACCCTGAGACTACATAGTGAATTACAGGTCAGCCTGAGGTAGAGTGAGACCCTACCTAGAAAACTGGAAAAAAAAAAAAAGTAATAGGTCTTTAGCAAGCAGTTGGGAGAAATGCCTTGAGATGAGAATATCACTCTCAGGACATTTGCTATGAAGTTCATATGTGGGAAGACTTGGGAACAATGGCTCTCTTTCTGAGGAAAGAATAAGTTCTCTAAGGGGCTGATGATTGCAGGACATAATGCATATGAGTAAGTCACTAAGGCACAGACTATCTAAGCTAAAATTGTCAGGAAATACAGAATTGGAGAATTTTGAAGTTTTATACTGGGTCCCAGGAGATAATGGTGCAGTATTGCTTTGTTAGTCAAATACTACTTCCTCAACAGCAGAAATGTGTTGCCTCATGGTGAGAAGTCTAGACATCTCACCTTAGTGCAGAAGGAGTTCCTGTGAGAGCTATTGGGAGCTGCTGCCCAGGCCTCCCTAAATGCCTGTGTTCATAGGTCTTCACACCACTTTTTTACATGTCCGTGTTCAAATTATGTTTTTTGAAGAATACTAGTCATTTTGGATTAGTGCTCACTCTAATGCTCTCATTTGAAATTATTTACCTGTGTTAACATATTATCTCTAAATGATATCACATTTTAAGAAACTGGACTTTAGTACCTCAGCATGTGAATTCTGTAGTGGAGAGGGAGTGGTAGCACAACTTACCCCACAGCAGATGTCAGGAAGGATTATAACCAAGCATGGCTGAGTAGATAACAAGAAGGAGGCCTCAGACTGACTTTCAGCAGTCTCTTCCAGAATCTGTGTACTTAACCATGGTTCCCAGAAAGGGTGATTGCAAATATTCCATTAAAGTCCAAGGGGAATATCAGGGCTGAAGATGCAGAGGTCTTTTATTTCCCTTTTGTTTTTGGTTTTCATTGAGCCCCAATTTTCTGTGCAATATCCTACATACTAAGCAAGACACTGGTGATACTACTACAGTGAAGTTCTGGGATCTCTTTACAAGTCTGTATCCTGGTACAAGGAAGGCAATAACAGGAAACAGTGATGGAAGAGCACACAGCTTCCCCTCACTGGAAAGCCACCTTGAGAAGTGGTGGTCATCCTGAGTCTTCAAGGTGGGTGTGTGAACGTGAAAGCACTAAAGAAGAACCTAGTCAGCATGCCTGAATGATGATATGTTCCTTGAGAGGAGTACTAAAGGACCTTGGAGCGGGCTTAGAATGGAAGAACATTCCAAGCAACAATAAGCCAACAGACATGAACAAAAAGGCCAGGAGTGGAGCATGAATGTGAAGAATCAGGGAAGAAATGGTTAGAGGCGTGTGCGTGCCTGCATGCCTGTGTGCGTTGAATAAGCAGATGCTAAGTCTAGTAAAGATAAGTAATGAATAATTTTAAAGACCTTTGTGATGAATGCCAGACACAGGAAAATAATTCATTTTTAGCATAAAACTAGTAGAAACATCTTATTCATTGGTTAACACCCAAAAATATGGGAAATGGTAGAAGGGAGAGGAAATATTGATGTGACAAGACTTCAGAACTGGTGAATTCTACTAGGAAAGTTAATCAAGACCAGTAATCTAAAATTGCTGTTTCAAAGGTAGATTAAATTAGTTCAGAATTTATTAGAGGAGTTTCTCAGACTCTGCCTATAATACTGAAACCAAATATTTCTTTTTTGTATGCTTTGGTCCTTTTGCCCCTTGTCCTTAACTGTGAACTTGTGATAATTTGTATCTTCTTTGTTTTCTCTCTCTCTGTATGTTTGTGTAGAAGCTAGATGTTGACATGCACTGTCTTCCACAACCACTTTCCACTTATGTTTTGAGAGCCTCTCACTGAACCTGGAGCTTGGTGCTAAGAATACAAACTCAGGTCTTCATGCTCGTGCAAACACGCACTGAATGAGCAATCACCCTCCACCCCTATTTTATTCTAAACACATGCTGTCTATTCTTGTGATTTTCTTCTTTTACCCTGTGTGAATTTTCTACTTTCTCTTACTCAACCACATTTTCCCACCAACACGTCTTTTATGTCTCAAACTAAAGGAAATTTTACTCCACAGTTATATCCAGCAGTAATTCAGGAACAACCAAAGGAAGACAGTCTAGCTCACCTCTATCCTGAGCTAACAGCTCTGCTCCTTGGCTTGCCTAGTGCACCTGTTTCTCTGTTAGCTGCTTGAAGAGGCCATACTGTGTGGCTTTGCTCTTCTTGTATTCTAGGAGTGCTTCCCTTTGAGAGAACAGGGTGACCTGACCACTCAGTGCTAGAAGCAGTTAATTCAAACAGCAGGTGGCTCTGAATTCAAAAGAATGTACTTAATTCCTGGACACAGAAAAGAATGTCTGGCAGAGGGGGCAAGCATAAGACTTATTAAATGAGAAAACATGTTGTACTGACAGGTAGATGGCACTACTAAAATCCCATCAGAGCTAAATATAGGATCTTGGCTAGGGATGGTGCAGATTTCACAATGAAACTATTCCACCTGAATGTTATAAGGTAATTACAGTTCATTATGCAGGCACATTGTGTGAATGTGTGTGTGTGTGTGTGTGTGTGTGTTTAGAGAGGTAAAAGTAAATTTCTTCTGATGGTTTTCTAGTGGAAAGCAAGTGTTCTTCAGTCCTTCACTTTCTTCCTTCAATTTTTCTTGGAAAGAATAACTTGCTTATTGTTTCTAAGTTAGTCTGTATTTACATTTACAAGCTTCTGTGATTCATTCATGTCCTAGATTGTAAAGCATAACCTCCTCCCCTGCTCCTTAGATATGTGATTTCCTTCACATTAGCCAAATAGTGGATTTTACATGGCATTCCAGGAGAATAAACACCCATAAAATTTTTAGTCTTTTCTTATAGAAATAGTTTAATATTACCTATAAATTTTCTTTATGATTTTCCATGTATACATGTGTATAATATGTGTTTATATATATATATATATATATATATATATATATATATATATATATATATATCTTAACTTTTGCATCAAGGTCTCTCACATGAACCCAGAGCTCACAGATTTGCCTAATCCAGCTACTCAGATTGCCTAGGGATCCCTTGTCTCTGACACCCAAGAATGAAGTTACAAGCACATACCATGTCCATCTGGCAATTATATGACTACAGGGGTCCAATCTCAGATTTTCACACTTGAGCCACAAGCACTTCACCAAATAAGCAATCTCTAAGCCTTTCTCTTTGCAATTTTTAAAAATAAATTTTGGAAGATTATTCCATTGAGATATGTGAATTGTCTTTTGTGGTTTTAATAGTTATATACTACTCCATTGTAAAATTAAGTCACATCACTTTTTATCCTGAGTATACTTACTCTAGCAAACATTATTAGTTGATTTGTTATTTGACTTTGTTCTTATTTCCTTTCTGATATGATGAATGAAAATTTAGTTTATTTACTTCAGCTATCCCTACCTCTTAGTGGAGTTATAACACAATTTTGATTAAAACATTAAAAAAAATCTACCTGCATTCTAAGCCACTTACTATATAAAGCATAGTATTCAGGAAGACTCTTTTATGACATACACTCTTCTACTCCAAACTGCTACCATCCTCAGCTTTACTATTATAAAGGGTGTGGGAAGCAAATCTTTTATACTTTGAAACCATAAATAAATCTTTAATTTTTTGAATATATATTGATGCTATAAAACGAAGACCTATGAATGCATTTATATTTTTGTCACTATAAATCATTTCATTTCACAGAAAAGTTCTAAGATATGATTGTAGTGAACTTCCTGGGATTTTTCATTTACATAATTAGTTTTTATCTCTGTTGACTGCTTAAATTCTATTTTTTTCCTTATTAGAAAATATCTAGATTCTCTGTTTCCTGAAAGCTTCAGATCTCATAGTAACTTCCTCAATCCTATGTGTCCTATTCCTTGGTTTCTTTTTTTTCTTGAGGGAAATCATCTAATTATTACTGAAAGAAAGATGTAGTCAGTATTCTTGCTAAGTGTAAATTCATGGATTACAAACTATTACATGTATCGCAGAACATCAGTAGTGTTAGCTCACTGACCTCTGTCACTCCATCTCTCAGATGGAGCAGTCGCAATGCTGTCATCTAATACACGCCGTGCTTGGGTGATACATGCTCTGTCAAACAATAATGCCAGCATCAGTCATTCCAGTCCATCTTCCAAAGGTTCATCACCTACCCCAGTATTTTAGGAGAGGCAAGGATCTGACTGGGTTTTGTTTGTTTTTAAAAACAGGGATTATTTTCAGGGACTTTGAATATGCAGTGCATGGGAGCCCATTTACACTTGAGTATATTTGATTCACTATCTTCACTGATTCTACATTTACAAATTTGCTTACTCACTAGCATTTATTTGTAAATCCAATATCAATACTTGAGCTACATAAATGTGCTTTGTTCAAATGCTTCATATTCCTATAATGCTCCAAAAAGTTACTTTGGTATCACAGCTCTCAAACTGCAATCAATTGCTTCCATGATATTTTGGAGATGATTTTGAAGATTTTTGCTATTCTTAATGTGTGTGTGTGTGTGTGTGTGTGTGTGTGTGTGTATAATTTTACTATTTATAATCATCCCAAAGATGGTATTTAAGGATGAAGTAGCTCATGTCTCTAAACACAGAAAGCACTGCATGTCTTAAAGAAACAACTGGTGTCAGATAAGCTGAGTTCAGGCTTGAGTTCCAGAACTGTTGGGCATGTGCTCAATATTAATGAATCAATACTATGTAATAATGCAAAAGGCTTTCAATAGAGAGATACAGAATGAGGGACTTACTAGAAGGAGGCCTTACATTTGTATTGTGAGCAACAGAGGGCAGTACTCGTTAGTTTATTGCATGTCTGGATGGGGTGACAAGAGTGCTATCCTCTCATTCTTTCCAGCTGCCTAGTCCTATGTTTCTCATGGCCTATTTGTGAGAGATCTAGGTCATGGAAGAATAGAAGCCTCTCTGCTTGGCTGATATTCCTTATGATAAGGTTCAGCCCTTGGATTCTCTGATTGTGATTTTTTTAGTAAATTGTTTAGAGCATTGTTTTGTTGTCCTCTTTCCCTCTGACAGTGTTTAGCCTCAATACCTCTTCACTTGTATATTTTAGTAATGTTTGGGGCATGATACTTTTTAACTTCTTGGGATGGACATTCAAAGTGGGTATTTTTTTTTCATGTTAGTAGAGATTTAAATCTAAATTTGCATAAGGGACTTATTTTTGAGGTAGGGTCGCTGACCTGGAATTCATTCTGTATTCTCAGGGTGGCCTTGAGCTCATGGCGATCCTCCTACCTCTGCCTCCTGAGTGCTGGGATTAAAGGCATGTGCCACCATGCCCAACTTTGCATAAGGGACTTTTAGCCAAGTGTGGTGGTACATGACTTTAATCCCAGTCCTTAGGAGGCTAGAGTTGAAGATTGCCATGAGTTCAAAGTCAGCCTGGGCTACAAAAAGAGTTCCAGATCAGCCTGGGGTAGAGGAAGAATACTCTGCTTCAAAAAAAAAAATATTTCTATCTATCATCTATCTTCGATCTATCTATCTATCTATCTATCTATCTATCTATCTATCTATCATCTATCTATCACTTCAGAAGCCTTTTATAGATTTTAAGAAATAATAATTCATGACCCTTTTAGATTTGAAAAGTCTGGTTGAGAAAAGAAAGGCCACTTCATATGTAATCAACATTGTCCTGTTTATACCTCCAGCAATACTCAAGGCTTCTGGGATAGAGTTTGCCAATGGTACTTAAGTTTCTAGGGTCAAAGTGTTTCTGAGGAAGCATTTGTAGATATGATTTACCATGGTCTATGTGGTGGTTTCATTTAGGTATCCCCCATAAACTTAGGTAGTCTGAATTCTAGTCTCCCTAGCTGATGGCAATTGGAAATTAAAGTCTGCTGGAGGCAGTGTATTGTTGGGAGCATGCATGTGTGTGATAGCCAGTTTCTCCACGCCAGTGTTTGGCACACTCTTCTGTTCCTGTTGTGTACCTAATGATGGCTGGGGGGTTATGTCCACCCTCTACTCATGCCATCATTTTCCCCTGCCACCATGGAGCTTCCCCTCAAGTCTGTAAGCCAAAATAACCATTTTTTTTTTCATCCAAAAGCTGCTCTTGGTTTAGTGATTTCTGCCAGCAATGAAAATCTGACAGCAACTATAAAGTTGGAACTACAAAGTGGTGTCATTTGCTGCTAGACACCTGACTATGTGGTTTTGGCCTTTTGGAGCTGATTTTCAAGAGGAGTGTGGAAGGATTTGAAACCTTGGTCTAAGAGACACCTTGCAGTGCTGTAAGTACAGATTGATGGACTATTCTAGTCAGAGTTGAAATACCTGAATGCAGTAAGAACAGTAAGACTGTGAGGTTTGGCTTATGAGGATGAGAAAGAACTTTGCCTGGACAGGCCTGGAAGCAGTTTGTGTGAGAGCCTTGCTGTTATGACCATGTCCTGAGAAGTTGTACAGAGTTGCATTGCATAGAAATGGACTGGTGTGAGCAGACGGATATGGAATAGAAACTTCTGTCCATTGAGCTGCAATCATATGAGAGATTACAAACTTTGAGATTGGGCCAGCTGACCTGCTCTGGGGCAACAGGAAGAATGTAGACTCTCTGAAGGGGCCTGAGTGCTCAAGGAGTATCCTATTCTTCGAAGTCTGCTTTATTCCCCCCTTGATTAACAAATTGGCACTCTTCCTGATATCATGGAGTATAGGAAATGCAGGAGAGGGTCATTGAATTTGCAACACAGTTTTATGTTTTGCAAACAGCCATGGGCAGTGTGAAGCAGGTTTGCTAGATGCCTGTATGGAGACCGAATGGAGCCATGAGGATGAATTGTGAGTTGCAATGGAGACCCACTGGTAATACCTGTACCAGAAGATGGCTGGCAAGGAAAGCTGCCAGCCCCAGATGAAGTTTTCTAGGACTGTGAGTTGCCTAGCTGGAGGGGTAGAATTGGAACTCCAGAGACTTGTCAGTGGTTAGAATCACTGGACTTGGAGATTTGTTACTGACTAGTTATTGGACTTGGAGCTACAGAGTTTGATGTTTGCCCTAGTTGTTTTAAATCCTGTATTGGTTGAATATTTCTTTGCTATGCCCAATGACATCTTTGCAGTGTGAGTGTTTATTCTGTGCCATTATGTTTTTTGTTTGTTTATTTGTTTTGGTTTATTTTTGTATTACAGCTCAGTTAAAAGATGTTGGGTTATGGGGATGTTTGAACATCATTGGGAATGATAAACCTATGGGGACTTTTAACATTGGGTGAATGCATTGTATTTTACATCATATTTGATTATCAGTTTATGCAGGCCAGGGGAAGAATGTGGTGGTTTGACTCAGGTGTCCCCCATAAACTTAGGTATTCTGAATGTTAGGTTCTCAGCTGATAGAGATTTGGAAATTAATGCCTCCTGGAGGCAATGTATTGTTGGGGGCAAGTTTGTGGGTATTATAGCCAGTTTCTCCTTGCCAGTGTTTGCAACACTCTCCTGTTGCTATTATCCACCTTATGTTGGCCAGGGGGTAATGTTCACCATTTGCGTATGCCATCATTTTCCCCTGCTGTTATGGAGCTTCCCCTTGAGTCTGTAAGCCAAAATAAACCTTGTTTGTTTGTTTTTTTCTTCCACAAGCTGCTCCTGGTCAGGTGATTTATACCAGCAATGCGAACCTGACCGCAACAAACTATATGATGGATACAAAGACAAATAAAGCTAGAAAGAAGTGGATGGATTGGACCAAAGGGAAAGGGAGAGGAACTAAAGGTTTAGATGAGGGCAGAGAGACAACATCCTCAGTGAACATCTGAGACAGGCAGAAAGAGTCACTGTTGCCTCAGTGGAATACAATGGTATGGAAAGTTACTGAAATGTTCAAGGGAAATATTAACTTAAAGAGAAAGTTTGAACTTTTAAAAAGAAATTGCTCACTTACCATTGTCATTTAATTGCTATGGGAAAAATAGGCATATCAGTTGTTTCCTTCTTTTGTTCTGTCTCTGGAACAGTTATGTGGCATTGAGTTAATTAAGGTTCCTTTGAAGTCTTAGAAATTTAATAATTCAAACGTTTATCGTTAGCACTCCACTCCTCATTCAAGAGTTTCAAAGCTTTCAGAAAAAGGCTGCAGGTATGAGTTCTGCTGAGTGAGTGGGCCCACTGGGGTAGTGTACCTGGAAGTGTCATTGGAAAGAGCTTCTCGTGGTATGATAGAAGTATGATGTTTTCATTAATTCTTTATACAGGAATAGTGTATCCAGTCGATAATTCTGTGAAAGAAAATCATCACTTATATATACTAAGATGTTTTGGCTAGAGGATATTTTGGCTTTTAAGGTTTCTAAAATATATCAAAAGCTGGATTTTATGCTCTACACTCTGGTCCTAGCACTTAGTAAGCTGAAGCAGAGGGATTACTAGGAGTACACGAACAGCCCAGGTGATATAATGAGTTTGAGGCCAGCCTAGAGCAATTTAGTGATGCCTTGTCTCAAAAAAATCAATTTTTTGAAAGCAGGAAGATTTATTATTACATGGCAATGAGTATTATTTCTGATTATATTTTTTGCTCAAAGTTTCAGAAATGAACCACTACAGTTACATGAAATCCTTTTATTCTACAATAAAAAGTAACAGCTTTATTCCTTAAACCCTTTTATGAAATAGTTTCCATTTGATTGTGCTATATCCAAGGTTCATGGAAGAAAAAAAAAATGATCCTGTCAAATAAAAAAAAGGCAAAGTCACTTACTTCCAGTGTGTAAGCAGCTCTCCAGAAATCAGCCTCTGGGAAGGTTAAGAAACAAGTGAGGGGAACTTGTCTCACCAGATGTAAGAAGGTCTCTAGTCATCAAAAGGCTCTGTGCAGTATAACTGCTCTGAGAGTGATTTGAATGCTGCTAAAATAACCCAGTTTTTTGTTTCAAAATAATTTTTTAGAGATGTTAACCAACATACAGTTTTAAAGTTGAAACTATGTTATTAAAATATTTTATAATTTCCAAAAATGCAGCCATTGTGTAAAAGTCTTTCTGATAACATTGTGTTAATAGTTGGCTGCTGTGTATTTTCTAAAAGACATATATGTACATAGTACACTATAAATTACAAGTTTACAACTGAACACCGTTATCCATATTAGAAAACAGATCCTCACCAGCACCCACAGACTCTCCTTCCTTCACCTCTGACATGTAATCCCTTCGAAGCCATTCTGACCCCTAACAAACTTGTGGTTGATTTCCAGCTGCATTTGAGCAAAAGCGCACAACAGACTGCTCTGTCTGCCTTCTTGCATTCAAGTGAAATTCAGCTTTGATGAGGAACATAGGAAAAATTCATTCATTATGATTCATTCAGTGTGTGTCATTTGTAGATACTCCTCTATTTTTATACCCTTTACTGAGGGGTTTTCCATTCCCCCTGACAAATAGTGTCCTATGTACATTCTTTTGTGTGTGTGCATGTGTTTTGTGAGCATATAGCAGAGAATGTTATTGCTCAAAAAGTATGTTTTTTTTTAAGCTGGGTGTGGTGGCACTCAGTAGGCTGAGGGAGAAGGATTTTCATGAGTTCAAGGCCACCTGAGACCACAGAGTGAGTTCCACGTCAGCCTGAGCTAGAGCCAGACCCTACCTAGAAAAACCAAAAAGTGATAAAAAGGATGCCATTTCAAATCATTAATTTTCCATAGTGTTATATAATATAATTCTCATGTGTTACAGTTTTCTACTTCCTCATTAAGTGTGTAATTTCTTTTTATTTTCTTCATTATGGTAGATATATATTAGATTTACACTTTCTTTGTATTTAATTTGCATTTTTCTGAGATATGATTTTAACACACACATTTTTTTTTGGATAATGCATTCATGGGATATCTTTGCAATTTACATTATTTTCCCCTTCATGACTTATATAGGATATATATGTGTGTGTGTTTGTGTGTGTGTGTGTTTCAGTGCCTTATCACTGAGCAATATTTAGAGCTTATTTTTACTTATTATTTTAGACACTGTCTCTCACTAAGTTGCCCAGGCCAGCAGCCACTCTGTAATTGAGGCACGTCATGAACTTAGGATGCTCCTCCCTCAGTTTCTCGTTTACGTAGGTTTATAGATTAGCACCATCACACCAGGGCTTCCAGGCACTGCAAACAAACTCCAGATGCATGCATCCCTTGTGCATCTGGCTTACCTGGGGAATCAAACTGGGGTCCTTAGGCTTTGTAGGCACAAGCCTTAACTTCTAAGTCATCTGTCCAGCCCAGATAAGTATATTTTAAATAGCTTCTCCTATTGATTGTCTGTTCATTCTTCGAAGTTGAATTTTGATGAATAAAATTTCTTAGTTTAAAATTTTTAATTAGTTGTCTTTTACAGTTAGTACTTTATGCCTTTCTTCAAAATGTGCTTCTTACACCACAATCAAGAAGTCATTGCCCTGTGTTTCTTTCTAGATATTTGCTTTAAGTGTAGACATATGTATTTTAGTTGTTAATATGCTTTATATTTAAACATGAAAGTAATCTGAAATTGATTATTTAATATGATGGGAGGTAGATATAAAGATGATTTTTGTTTTACATAGGTTATCATCTCTCCTTTACAAAACAGTAGCAGCCAGCATTCCCTAATAGAAAGAACGTTAGACATTTCCACCAATGGTGAATAAAAGAGAACTAAGTAGTGCATTTGAAACTATAAGGTTATAGTACTAGATGACATCCTATAATGCTAAGATTTTCACTATAATATGAGGCTGATGGCCTTGGAGGAAAATGAAGAACTGTGTTGACCATTTCACTGGAATAAGTAACTCTCCATGGAACCAAAATCACTGGATCTTATAGTAAGAAACTTTTTACCTCCCCATGGGCCAAAGAACTATGGGTCATTAAGGAGTAATCAATAGCCAGCCACAAAAAGATCAACTATACTATGTTGCTGGGACAAACACCTAACCAGAAACAGTTTATGGGAGGAAACGTTTTATTTCAGGGTCACACTTTGACGGAGAAGTACAAAACCAATGGAAGGATAGTGAACACACCCATGTGGTCTAGAGCCCATGTGGTGGGTCTGGAAGAAATGTGAAAAGAAATGAGAAAATCAAAGAAAGTGCAGAGAGCTCCTGCCATGTGAAGAGTGGAAGTTGGGGGAGCACCCATGTGAGAGTAGGGATCAGGGGTTTGCTCCCCTGTTTCAGCCTAGCTGGGTGGAGATTAGGGGAAATTCACTAGAACCTGGAGTTGCAAAGATAATGGTCAGGCAACCCCAAGAGATACTTGTCCCCTGACATACATTTGTTGATAGCCTTACTGGGGTGGGTTTCACCTTCTGGCTCAGGTGAACCAGAGGGACAGCAGAATTGTCTGGGCTAGGGAGTGGCTCAGGAAGAGGCCAGCCATGATGCCATGTTCTGGGGTCTAAGCTTAACAAACCAAAATGCCAGAATTAAATTTGAATTCCAGGAATGTGTGGAAAAACAGATATAAAGAACTCCCTTAGGGAAGAGAATATTTTCTGATCTCCTGCAAAATGCAGAGGGTAAGGGCAAGCCCAAAGACATTCTTGATTTTTACTTTCCAGGTTTAGCCACCCTAACTGGGTAACAGAGCTACTTGACTCCCTCTCAAGTGCTCCACCTCCCAAATTATCACCAGTTTGAATATGAAGTTTAATTAAAAATTCATGAGGCTATAGGATACATTTTACATTCAAACAATAAAATGTGGCATATGGGGCTGGAGAGATGGCTCAGCAGTTAAGGCACTTGCCTGCAATGCCTAAAGACCCAGGATCGATTTTTCAGTACCCATGTAAAGCTAGATGTACGAAATGTTGCTTGCATCTGGAGTTCATTTGCAGTGGATGGAGACCCTGCTGCAACCATATTCTCTCTCTCTCTCTCTCTCTCCTTCTCTCTCTCCCCTTGCAAATAAATAAATAAAATATTGTTAAATACATACCATATCAATGTATTTTTTCATTTGTATGAAATTGTAAGAGAAACAAATTTTAATTTAATTGGATTAAAAATCCGCTAATACACACTGATTGAATTCTGCCCTAATTTATATTTCTTATATTTTTTGTTTCACAAATTTCAATTATAACTGAAACACTCTGAAAGAAGATCTGAAATTGGCTCAGTAAATTTGTATTAAACTTGAAAGATGGCTCCCTTAGAAGTTTTATTTTCTTTTCTTTTCTCTTCTCTTCTTTTCTTTTCTTCCTCTTCATTTTTTTTTTTCTTTTGGGAAGGGAATAGGTACAAGTCCTTATAGAAGAACCAAACACAATAAATGGGAAGCTGGGGAGGGTGATCCTGAGAGGAAATCCCAGAGCATTAGAGCTGGTTTCTTAAAAAGCAGGGGCATTCTTTTTTAATGAAAAGTTCTCATTTGTTTTTCCTTTCTTTTGACCAGAACTGTGTATGAGAGGTCTTTATTTTGTTAGGAGGAATGATGCAGCATTTTTAGGTTTTGTTGTTTTGACTGGAGCTCAGATTAACCATTTAAAATTGTTATGAACATGGAATCTGAGCAGAAGAGATAAATCTAATGAGTTTAAGCACGAAAATATGACGGACCTACCCTAGCTCTTTTCTGTGTACACTGAGGGGATAAAATTAGAGAGTTTCCCATAAATTTCTTCTATCAATCTGTAGGTCATTTAGCATTTTTTGTTTTTATACCATCTACTATGTTAGTTTTCCCTTCATTTAAAGTTGCTAAATACTTCCAATGTTGTTATTCCATTCTCTTTACTGAAACAAACCAGGAAATTCCACAGCAAATGAAGATTTGGGCTTTTATTTGATTTTATTTTTATCTTACTTTATTTTATTATTTGAGACAGGGTCTCATGTAGTCCAGGCTGGCTTCTACCTCCCAAGTGTTACAGACCTGGATCACTATGTCTGGCTCTTTGGATTTATGTTAAATATGGAGTCACATTTTTTACAATATGCAAGACAAGGAAATTAATATTCTTCCCTGATCTGCTGTTTACTTTTTTATTTATCCACAGAACATGCTTAAAGCTATTCTGTGTGCTGGAAAAATGGCTTAGTGGTGAAGGCTCTTACCTGAGAAGCCTAAGTACCTAGGTTTGATTCCCCAGTACCCACATAAATGAGATACATAAGGTGGCACATGCATTTGGAGATTTTTTTGCAGTAGCTGGAGGCCATGACATGCCCATTATTTCTATCTTCCTCTTCCTCTTCTCTCTGTCTCTCTCAAATAAATAAATAAATAAAATATTTTTAAAAAGCTATTCTTTGAAATTCATAGTAGGAACTTTTATAGGAATATGATAAAGAATGACATAGGACTCTATATCCAAAGGTAAAATTGTCCAGTAAGGAAAAATGGAAAAAAATAGGATGTGCAAAGTGATCAGATCATAAGAAAGGAAACATTTAAGTGATTTCCAGTAGGAATTGAGAAAAAATTCTATATAAAATCTAATCAGATTACTTCTGCAGAAAATGTATGAGATTACTTGTATATAGATTATCCATATCAAAGTTTACTTGCAGCAGTATAACTTATACATTGTTACTGAATGAAAAATATCTTACCATATTTTGCCATAGTCTTATCAAAACAAGTCTAGAATATGAATGAGTCAGATAGTGATTACATTTTTCTTTTAAGAAGCTGTATAGAAAAATTATATAAAAAAAAGGTTGTTTGTTTGAGTGGACCCAAATATTGTTAAAGCTCCATGTTAGAATTTGGCAGTGTTTGTCTACTCCTTTCCTGGAAGATGTAAATGAGGCAGCCCACAAAGTTGTAGGAAGTTATACACAATTCAAGGCTAACTATGGATGGAGTAAAACCTTTTCCAAATTATGAACCTCCTTTGTTTTTACACCACTATTTCAAAAAAATATTTATTTATATATGAGAGAGAGAAAGTGGGTAACAGAGAGAGACCTCCAGGGCCTCCAACCACTGCAAATGAATTACAGATGCATGTGCCACTTTGTGCATCTGAGTTTTCACCAGTATTGGGAAATCAAACCTGGGTCATTGAGCTTTGCAGGCAAGTACCTTAACTGCTAAGCCATCTCTCCAGCCCTCTTTCCCCACTCTTAATATTTATTTATGAAGAATAGTGAATGTATACATTGTAAGTGCTAGAAAGATGTGGAAATAATAAAAACAATTTCTTATAAGAAATTAGCCATATAATTTCTGTGTTACTTTCTGGGATGATGCCAAGTTTGCTTAGTGCATAAATGCAAAATTCATGCCACATGTCATTACTTTTATGTGCAGACAAAAATAAACATATATTACTGCAGCCAACCTTGCTATACTGGGTAGTACTGGCAAGTGGATGTTAGCTAGCCTTGAAGTACAAACCTAATTTCCAAATGTTAAGTGGACTAGAATGACTCAGTGTTCTAGAACTTCAATTCTTAAAGGCTTGCTGAAAAAACCAATCTAATTACCAAGCCATTTATGGAGGCTCACACTGGGGAGCTTGAGACAGAAGGATGACAAGTTCAATGATGTGTGTGTGTGTGTGTGTGTGTGTGTGTGGATCCAGATATTTCATTTGGTAGGCAACTTTTAAGTTCTGTATTCAATCAGAGAAATATTCTCTAAAAATAACCACAAATATTTTGAAAGATAATCCTATTGAAATATATATATATACACATACCAGTAAACTAAGTATATTACCATAACATGAGACAAGATCTGCTTACTACATTGAGTTACAGTAGAAAACAATACTCCTGGATGGCTTATAAAATGTGATTCTTTCACAAGTAGTAATCAGTTCTTTAGTGTGTAGTTAGACAAAAAACTGACTTAATTCCCAATAATCCAGTTAGATTCACAACTGAGGAGCAGCATAGACTACACGGCAATGCATTAAGCCACATCACTGTACACAGGTCTGTAGTAGGCCAGCAGACACAAGAACCCACATGCAAGGAAGAGGACGTGCTGACCCTGGAATAAATGCTGTATCAGAGACAGGACTTTTAGGATAGTTACAATGCCAAGGAAACATCATTGCAGACAACTGTTGATTATTCAAAGTCCTTACTGCTCAGCATAAAGAGAACAGGGATGCAGAGCAAACTCGATGCAAGGCAGAAGCTGGGAATGAAGGCAGCAAATAAAGGAGACAGAGTTTGGCACATAAAGTCGTTTGGGGAAGCAACATAGTGTCTATGGGAGTGAAATGAGACAGACTAGCAGATCAGATTAAATAAAATTTGTGTACAACATAAAGTAAGATAGTGTGGCAAATGAAAACCTTTATAGACTATAGTCTATGATAACAATTTATGTTTTGATTCCTGCTGTATAAAAACTTTTAAAATATTTTAATCTGCTGTATCTACCAAAACACCTATTTCTTGTTCATATTAATATTCAAGTTGAACCTTGATTGTGAAACTCCATTTCTAATTGATATTCTATGCTTTTATGCATTTTATAATACAGCAACACAGATTCTTCTTGGAAATCTAAAAAAAAAAATCCCTACCTTTATATAATAAGCTGTGATAGGATGTACATATGTTAGCATGCACTTTAACCCAAATAAAAGTAAAATGTTTGCAAAGGCGAGTTTATTACCCTTGGCCTAGATGCCAGGGATCTTGCCTCACTATGGCAAGAAATAGAAATACCTTCCTGGCTGGCAATCACTTATCCATAATTAATCAACCTAGATATACTTAAATGGATTTTCATGGAATAATTACTTGCTTCTGATAACTGCTCTTTATTTTGCTCCTAACCATAGCTAGTAACTTTGCAAATATCTTAGGTAAATGTGATGTTTGGTGTTCTTTCACAGATAAGAAAGCTGAGGGGCAGAGGTAGTAACACGAAGCACAGGTCACTCAGCAAGAGTAGAAAACTATGGTGTGTCATTTCTACTGGTACACAGTGAATGTGCAGAAGTCATCATGACCTCTTATTAAAGACAGGGAGGAAACTGGCAGGTCAAACTTCCCCTTAAATCATTTATAAGAGTTTTTGCTGTGAGTTTCATAAGTAAGATTGACTGTATGATATTATGACTATAGAGGGGATTGATTGTGATTGCAGATTTTCATCATGTTTGTGACCATCATGAACAAATAGTGTATTTGGACAAAAACATATATATATATGTGTGTGTGTGTGTGTGTGTGTGTGTGTGTGTGTACAATATATATATGTACAATTTATATATATGTACAATTTATATATATGTACAATTTATATATATATATATGTATATACATATACATATTATAGTGTGTGTGTATGTGTGTGTGTGAGAGAGAGAGAGAGAGGGAGAGGGAGAGAAAAGTAGTCGGTCAGGCAGAAAAAAGAAAGATAAAGAGACAGAGATAGATAGGGGAAAGAGTAGGCCATGGTTTAGGGATAAAGGGAGTTGTTAGAATTCCAGGGACTCATGAGACAGTATTAAATTATTGGTATGACAAGATCACTAGCTATGCTGACTGTGAACTTGAAGAACGAAAGAACACACTCTCTGTCTCTAATAAATAAATAAATGAAATGAAATCTTTGAAAAAAAAAAAGAAGCTGTCTGCAATGATCCATCATATCCTCAGACTGCCTAGTCTTGGTCACATCTAAGGTACTAACTATAATTTCCATGAGGAGATTAGATTAAATAACATTTTAAAATCCTTTTTAATCCTTTTATTATTCATAGTTGAGGGGAGATTACAAGTTAGTAAAATATGAGCACATTATTTATTTGTAATATTGTTGTATTACTTGTTCAATATCAGCATAAGATGTGGGTCAACAAGTGTTTATCTCTGAAAAAATAGATTGTTGGTTTGTCCTTTTCCTACATGTCAAATTATAAGACAGGTTCATTTGCTGATTCTTGGATAGGCCTGGGTACAATTGGAATATCCCCATATTTTTTTAATTTGCAAACTAATTTCAGGCACTTTTCCTTTAATCTATTATGCCTACCTTATTCCATAAGCAAACAAGCAACCAAACAAACAACTAAAACTGTCTGCACAACAGTACCCAAAACAAAAATTAGAGGTATGATTTAAATATCAGGACTAAGAAAGAAATGCATTAGAAGGATATTAAGTTTAAGAAAGAAATGAGCATAAAACAATTACAGATTGAGGTGGCATATTGTTTAACCAAAAAGAATGAGTTATAAACACTTTACATGGGGGTAGTTGTAAGTTTTACATTCTCATTGAAATGGTGCCTACATCAAGTTGACACTGAGTAAGCACTTATTTATTTACTTTTTGTGCAAACACAATAGAGCACGAAGAAACTGATTACCTGATTTCATGCTGTGTAAGATAACATGAGAACATTTTTTTTTTCATTGATGAGCTCCTGTGCTATGAGAATTTTGACCATCTTGCATAGACCTAGGGAATTGCAACACTCTTCATGATTTCTTTGCCTGGCATATTTTGAACACCTGGAGTAATGAGCCATTGAATACTCCTTTGTGATGTCCCCACTTAAATTTGAGCACAGTCCCATAGCTCCCAGCTTGGCGGCTCATTTCCAAAATTTGACTTTGAGCCCTAAGGGGATGGAACTGAAGAGCAGATTTCTTTTAGAAGAAGTGAATTTCAATCTGACATATCCTCACTAATTATTATTTCTTAATTCTCTTCAAATATAACAGATGAAAGGGTACAAATTAATTCTAACTGGCAAAGGACTTTCATACCAGGAAGGCTCTTGATTCACAGTCCTGTAGAATGGGGAGAGGGCAGTTTTTATGGAACTGTGACTAAGAATTCATGGAGAAAAGTGTTGTCTTTGTTTGGAAATGGCTCCATCAGTACTCATATTCTCGTCAGCCCGGGCTGGTGTTCACCATCCAGTGTATTTGAATGAGATGAATGCTCACTATTGACAAGGGCTCCATTAGGAGTGCTGAGGTGTTCTGCCTATAGTTTGAATGCTAAATAACTTCTCCTTTCATAAGGCTTGCTTCTCTGTGAGACAGACAACTTTGCTGTTCATGGGTTCAGGTTGGACCATGAATAGAGACCATAAGAGATCTGCATTAGTTTTTGAAGAGGAACGACGTCCTATCACCTGTACTAGTGGTACCTTCTTTGAAGTTACTCTCTGTCTCTCTGGTTTTTTTTTTTTTTCTTTTTTTTCTCTCTCTTTCATACCACCCTTACTTTTTCTGAGCTTTATTGTCTACTTTCACACTGTTTTTAGATGACTGAAATAGCAGAGCTTGCTGTGTTATTTGATCTGATATCTTTTCATCCCTGATACATAGTTTTGGTTTTTCCCCAGTGTCTCTTCAATCATTTTGATACCATTTATTCTCAGAAATAATTTTGAGCTTTAATTTGAGTTTAAGGAACTATGCTCTGATCCTTGCTCTCAACTTCACCTTGGGTGAACTCATTAGTATCTTGCTTCTTAAGTTGGAAAAATGAATCCTATAATATGCCACATAATAAATAAAAAACTCCATCAACTGAATTGCTTAAGATTGAATTTGAGTGGTATATTTGCAAATATACTTTGAGCAAAAAAATGTTGTGCCTTTTATTATCATTATTTAGTATTGGGATGAATCAAGGTAAAGATTTACTTGGATATTTTTCTTCTTACAATTTCAAAATCTATGTAATGGCAAGGTACTGTGCAATTCACTCAAGCACTTCTTTTGCATGTGTGGAGAATAGACAACAGTTACAACAATTGAGTGTATGCAAAGCATGGTGGAAGCCCATGGCTGCTCACTTCACCCAGGTCTGTTGTTCAGTGTGGCAATAGTCGTTCACCACTTCCCCTGTTTGCAATGTAAAGTCTATTCCCAGGTGAAAGATGCCTCAAAAAATTCTCTCTTAAAGGAGTGGAAAAAGCCAGTGAAAGCTTTACCTGTCAAAATATACACTACTAAAGCCTGGTTTCACTTTAGTTCTTATCTTCCACAATGGTGTGACAAGTTGCTCAAAGTAAAGTTTAAAGAATGATTAGGTAACTAGAAAGGTAAAAATCCCTTATCTTCATAAAGCAACTGAATAAAAGTGTGAATGCACAGTCTTTATTTTAAGGTCAATAAAATATCTGTTTAATAGATTCTAATGCAGGATTAGTGTTTCAAGCTCCAATCTATCTCCCAGCCAGCTACCCTCAAGTCCAAAGTGCCTGTCAATATATAAATGCCACTGGAAAGGCTATGCCAGGAATTCTTAGGCTTCAAGCCACTGACAATTAAGTCATCTAACTTTCCTACAGTTTGGACTTGGGTTCCACAAACAATCTTGTGAACTTAATTCACCTTCATATAAATCTGCAAATACAGAAAGCATTGGTCAAATAAATAAATCATTTAGAAAATAAGTTTTTGGGGGGCTGGAGAGACAGCTCAGCAGTTAAATGTACTTGTTGCAAAGTCTGATGTACTAGGTTGAAATCCCCAGTACACACAAAAAGCCTGATACACAAATTGATGTACTCATCTGGAACTTGTTAGCAATGACAAGATTCCCTGGCATGCCCATCCCCCCTGCTTGCAAATGAATATTTTAAAAAGGAAGAAAATGAGTTTATTGGGCTGAAAAGATGGCTCTGAGTAAAGTGCACTTCCTGTGCAGACATGAGGTCCTGAGAGCCCCCAAAGTTTGAACCTCCAGAACCTACATAAGAACTTAAGCCTGACCATACTCTTTGGTAACCACAGTCCTGTGGAGAAAAGAGAACAGAGAATGGCTGGGCTTCGCAAAAAAAAAAAAAAAAAAAAAAAAAAAAAAAAAAAAAAATTCAGAGAATGACTTCATCACAAGGGAAAACAGGAAGATGAGTGAAGAAAGGGGACTCCAAGGTTTTCTTCCAGCTAATTAGGTGAGCCCATGGGATATCACATCAGCACATGCACATGATTATGCCACACATACACACCATATCTGTGCACATACACACACACACACACACACACACACACACACACGTTTGTCACATTCCAGTGTATGTGAAAATGACAGGGCATGCTTCAGAAATTAATAAATTTGTAACATTTCCTATCACAATGTATTTGGCTAATGGGAGTCAGAGAGACTAATGTGATGGTGCTGAGGCTCTTATAATGTTTCTGAGGCTGCATCCCAATGACCTGGCCCATGAGTGTGCCTTAGAAGACATTGGCATGCCCATACCACCGTGAAACATCTCTGAAGAAACTTGCTAGAGAAAATCATGTCTTAAGTTTTTTGTCCTTGAATTTATATTGAATTTCTATGTTCTCACAGTAATGCCCTGTTCAGTTTTATAAGCATAATGGAAGTTACTCTTTTATGTTTGTCCTAACATTATAGTATAAAGTCATTTTGATGAAAATTAAAATTGTATATTTTTAACAATCTTACCTAACTTATAATGATAATATCCACTTTTCTGCATATAACAAGATGAAGGAAGTCAGGTATCAAAGGTTCCTACCCAAATATACCCAGGGCTACAAGAGATAATACCGTGTTATTGCTTTGCTATAAAATGAACATAAAAATGGATGCCTCGTTGCACCTAACTGCTTTGCATATTGAAACTTGTCTATTAAATTCCCCTTTGCAGGGTTCCACCCATGCTCTCTTGATCTGAAAAGAAAAGAAAATTTAGCTTTGCTATTGTCATGATCAGAAAAACAATACTTAATAGAAATATACCACACAATCATACATTCAAGTGATGTACTCACTTTAATAAACTGAAAAGATATTTAAGTAGCTTAAATCAATTTTAAACAATTATCCTTTTTTATTTACTTGACCTAGTTAGATAATGATGTGCAAACAGATTTTATTCAATAACACATTTCGTTAAATGCTCAGTGAAGTCTTAAAACAATTGCTTTTAATATTCCTGAGCAATAGGAGGCTCTGGTTTCAGCCTCCTGCAAAGCTGTTTGTTTTCCATCAGCGCTGACATTCTCGGAGACTTCCACTTCAAAAAGGTTCTATTTTCAAAACATTTACTACAGAGCAGCTGAATACACATCCTCCATTGAGTGCTTTTTCTTTGTGCTATTTTGTTATTGTTTTCAGTTGCTGGCCTAGATTAGGAAGCTATGAAGAAGGCATCAGTATATACTATTTGATAGCTATATAGATATCTTTTCTACCATTGAATATTATCATTTCAAAAGTAGAACTTTCTAACATTGAATTAATATGCAAATGATTGCCATGACTATTTTTTCCTCTACTGTATGATCTGTTTTCTAATTAAAAATTAATAAAGACTCTCAACTGGTCCTAAAGTTTTAATCATTATGAACAGATGTTGCTGTTGTTTTTTTTGGCTGGAACATTTACTTTGCAAAATAGCATTTGAGTGTGAAATAAACTAAGCCCTAGTCTGATTTTTGTAGAGTACCATCAGGAGAATATTTTATTATGTTCTGATTGTTAGTAATAAAAAAGTTCTTATTTTTAGGTATAAATTTCAGAGAGAAGTTTTTTTCTTATTAAATTAATGTCCTGTCAAAAATAACAACAGAGGCCTTGTTACCTGGAGTTACAATGGTGCAGGTTTTATATCGGTGCTTCATAACAACCATGTAGCATGCTAACATTCCAGTAGTTTAATCATTTAAAAAAATGGATATCGCCGGGCGTGGTGGCGCACGCCTTTAATCCCAGCACTCGGGAGGCAGAGGTAGGAGGATCGCTGTGAGTTCAAGGCCACCCTGAGACTACATAGTGAATTCCAGGTTAGCCTGAGCTACAGTGAGACCCTACCTCAAAAAACTAAAAAAAAAAAAAATAGATATCAAATACATTGTATAAAATATGTAAAGTAGTTCAACTCAATTGCAAGGTCCCTAAAATGTAATAAGCTTTTAGGAAAAATTACTTATGTTACCTCTTTTGTAGATTAAGATGCTGTAGTACAGGATGTTATATCACTTTCCCAAGGTAGTCCCATGCATTATAACTCAGGTGGTCAGCATGCACACTGGATCTGCAATCACTATACTATGCGATACTAAATATTCCAAGTATCTTAATTTTTTCCTTTATGAATGCTAGCCTGTAGATATTTGTGAATAAGTCCTTGCCTGAATAGCAAAAGGTCAAATCTTCTGAGGGGCAGACATTGAAAAGAGAGGTAAAAAGTTTACAAGTATCAAGACAACCCTGCAGGCCTGTGCAATGAAAACATCGTGCTAACACCTTTCTGTTTATTTAAGCCAAAAAATGGAAAACTTGTAATGATAACTTACCACTGAAAGCATTGACATGCGAGGTAAACATTGACAGCAGCATCTAATTCTGCATTGTTATCTTAATGCAATATAAAAATACTTTTATTACCCCTTTTATAGATTAAGACACTATAGTATAGGATGTTATGTGGCTTTCCCAAGATTGTTCCACTTGAAAAACCACTTAAAATTGTTCATAAATATTTCATTTCCATTATGAAGGCAAGAAAAATTAAATCTTACGGGAGAAAGTGAAGAAGAACCACTTGTTAAGGCAAAATCACCTCACTGACAACATCTTGTTCTCAAACCAAGCATTGTGCTAAGTGAGTAAATACCATTAAGTTTGCAGGTGATTCCATCAACTGACAAAGACACTCTGCAGAATAAAGGGAAAAGAATGCTTTGTAGACCCTAGAGGAGAAGAAGCTTATTTCATCACATGATCAAATGTATTAGCTATTTTCCTTCTCAAAAACATTGATATAATGCCATTTATTGAATGGTTATAATCTAATGCAGTTAGTAATTAGAATAAAAGTTACTGTAGAAATTTAAATACATGAAGAAAAAATACAGCACAGAATATTTTTTTCCAATTTTGGGATATATGCTTGTTTCCATGTTCCATTTCTACATGCTTAATTTGTCTTGTGAATGGACTCGTGCTGCCAGTTGGTATTTGGCACAGCCATGTTTAACCATCCTCAGATTTATCAGGGTTCAGCCTTGAAACCTGTGTCTCATAAGCAGCTGATGAGAGAAAAACCCAAGTCTGAGCTACAAGCAACCAATTAAATATAAAATAACATGCACTTTGGAAAAATATTTAGAAAATATGATAATTATTATGATGATTAATATGTAAAGATACTGTGCCCTTAAGAATTTTGCATTTTATATTAAGAAAACCACTAATTTCATAAACATGCCACAGGCTCACAGCCAGTAGGCCCAGAGGAAACCTCCAGGATAGCTCTTCATCATTCATAAAAGGGACAAAAAATGTCAAGTTAATTTAATGAAACAAGTAAACAGAATAAAATAATGAGGAGCTCATGGGGAAAAAATAGTAAATAGATATGGGAACAAGGCTAGTTAGTGTGTGATCCTGTTCTATAGATTACCTAACCAGTATAAGGTTTGTTTTGTGGGAAGCAAATGAGTTCTTCTGTATAAGACAGAACATGTCATTAGGTTGTTTTAATTATATCATCTTCTGTAACATTTTATTGTGAAAATAAAGCATGTAGGACCAGTGAAGAGTCACTATATTTTATATATATCTACCCCATGAATAGTGTTTCAAAAATTAAAGCACACATTGATTATTATTACAATAACAACTGTGCTTTTGGAATATCTTTTTGTATTTTGTAAACCCTGATGAATTGAATTCCTGCATGTTCAACTTAAAAGAATGAAAAGAAGTTCTCCTTGATTTTACATAGAAAACCATTTTGAATCTCATTTATAATCCACCTATAAGAATAACATGAATAAATGTATTTATTTTGTCCTTTGCATATTACTTAAATTTGCCACTTGCAACTGAACCATGAATTATTCATTTAATTGTCATGTGATTCCTTTATAGTGCATTTAACATATACATGATCTTTGCATCCTGTAATCCTGTAATCTAATTTCCACCCAGACTTTTTTTTTTTTTTAGATTAGCTCATTAAATCTACACCTTAGACACTATCCTGAATCATTTCCTCAGTTTAGAATATTTCCATTCAGAGGCTGAAGTTGAAGAACTGGGTATCCCCTTTATTACACATCAAGAAACTTCTTCATTCTCATAATTAGCTTCACCTGTCTATCAGCCATTGCTGCTACCTTTGTTGAGGTATATGACATTCTGACATTCCTCACTTTCATTCTCTGGATTATAACTGTAAGTGTGTGTTGCAGTCAGATTCACACTGCTGGCAGAAAACACCTGACTAAGAGCAGCTTGTGGTTAAAAGGGGATTTATTTTGGCTTACATACTCAAGGGGAAGCTCAATGATTACATGAGAAAATGATGACATGAGCAGAGGGTGGTCATCCCCTTTGGGCCAACATCAGATGGACTAGAGCAACATGAGAATATGCCAAACACTGATAAAAGGAAGCTGGCTATAATAGCCATAATCCTGCCCCAACAATACACTGACTCCAGGAGGCATTAATTCCTAAATTGCCATCAGCTGGGGACCTAGCATTCAGAACATCTAAGTTTATGGGAGACACCTGAATCAAACCACCACATCCCACCCTTACCCTTATAAACTGATAACCATTCATGATGTAAAATGCAATATATTCATCCAAATCTAAGAAAAGTTCCCATGATTTTTAACAACCCCAATGATGTTTAAATATTCCCATAGTCCAAGGTCTTTTAACTGAGCCATAATACCAAAAAAAAAAGATGGCACATAATACACAGAATAAATATTCACACTGCAAAAGATGGCATTGGGTACAGCAAAGAAATATTCAACCAATGGGCAAGCATCAAACTCTGTAGCTCCAAGTCGGACAACTATAACCAGAGACAAGTCTCTGGAGTTCCAACACTACCTCTCCAGCTACGCTACTCACAGTCCCACAAAACTTCATCTGGTGCTGACAGCTCTCCTAGGTAGCTGTGGTGGTTTGGTTCTTGTGTAGCCCATAAACTTAGGTGTTCTGAATGATGGGTTCCCAGTTGATGGAGATTTGAGAATTAACGCCTCCTGGAGGGAGTGTATTGTTGGGGGCAGGCTTACGGGTGTTATAGTCAGTTTTCCCTTGCCAGTGTTTGGCACACTCTCCTGTTGCTATTGTCCACCTTGTTGGCCAGGGGATGATGTCCACCCTGTGCTCATGTCATCGTTTTCCCTGCCATCATGGAGCTTCCGCTCAAGCCTATGAGCCAAAATAAACCTCTTTTTCCCACAAGCTGCTCTCGGTTGGGTGATTTCTACATGAAATGCAAACCGGACTGCAACAGTAGCCATCCGTAGTCCTGACATCTCCTTTGGGTCTCCATTGCAACCCATGGTTCGTCCTCATTGGGTCTCCACACAGGTAATACAACAAGCCTGCTTCACAATTCCCATGGGCATTTCCAAAATACAAAACAGTGTTGCAAATTCAATGGCCCTCTCTTCCCTGCATTTGTTATACTCCATAATACCAGGTGGTCTGCCAACTTGTTAATCCAGGGGGTAATAAAACAGACTTTAAAGAACGGGATACACCTTCAACATTCAGGCCTCTTCCAAACAGTTTGCATTCTTCCCTTTGTCCCAATGCAGGTCAACTGGCCCAAACTTAATGGTTGTAAAATCTCTTACAATTGCAACTGAATGGGCAGAAGTTTTGGCCCAAAATTATTTCTATGCCATATCCCTCTGCTCACACTAATCCATTTCTATTCAATGCAACCCTGCACAAGTTCTCAGGACATAGGTTTACCACCAAGCCTCTCACACAAACTGCTTCTAGTCAAGTCCAAGTAAAGCTCTTCCTCACCCTCATAAGCCTAACCTCACAGTCCATAGTTCTCACTGAATTTAAGTCTTTCAACTCTAATCTGCATAGTCCATCAAGCTGTACTTAACCTGTAAATCATCTCTTATGCCATGACTTGATATTTGTCCACATCCTCCTACAAAGCAGTTCCAAAAGGCCAAAGACACAGAGTCAGGTTTCTAGCTTCAACAATACCACACCTCTGGTACCAATTTCACTGCTGAAGCTGGCAGAAAACACTTTACCAAGAGAGCATGTGGCAAAACAGGGGCTTATTTTGGCTTACTGACTCAAGGGAAAGCTCCATGATGACAGGGAAAAATGATGGCATGAACAGAGGGTAGACACCGCCTCCTGGCCAATATTAGATGGACAACAGCAACAGGAAAGTGTACCAAACACTGGCAAGAGTAAGCTGGCCATAACATCCATAAGCCTGCCCCCAACAATGTACTGCCTTCAGGAGGCTTTAATTCCCAAATTGCCATCAGCTGGGGACCTAGCATTCAGAGCACCTAAGTATATGTGGGACACTTGAATCAAACCACTACAGTGTGTAATTAATATAGCTCTAGCATTTCTCCCAAGCTCTCCTTCATAAATAATGCCCTAGTAAACTTCAAAATGCAAGCAAAATTACATCATTACTTTACTTTCATTATTTTAAAAATGATTTCACAGATGTTTTATTTTTAATGTGGTATCAAATATTTTCAATCCAGTTCAGATAGTATGCATATATAACAATTATTAAGAGTCTATAACACTTATATCAGCCCATCCTGGCCATCTCAACCCACCCTATTTTCTAGAAAAAAATATTTAAAAAAAGATGTTGACTTTGTATTATATTACCCCTATGTATTTTATTTTAATTTTGTTTTATTACATGATGTAGGCTCTCACTCTAGGCCAGGCAGACCTAGAACTCATTTTATAGTCCCAGGATGGCCTTGCAATCATGGTTGTATTCCTAAATGTGCCTTTCAACTACTGGGATTAATGACATGTACCACTATATCCAGATTACCCCTGTGTGTTTTAGTGTATAATTTTCTTTCATAAAATATAACCATTGTCTTACATCCTAGTCATGATGCCATTATAACGAGTCATATTCATGGAACCTTAACTTCTGTTTTTAATTCTTCCATCTTGTATTTCCCAATCCTTAGTTACTGTTGTAGTTGCCTTTTTATTGCTGCAACAAATATCCAACCAGAAGCAACTTGTTTGAAGAAAGTGTTAAATTCAAGCTTACAGTTTCCAGGGGAAGCTTCATCATGGTGGAAGAAGCTGGCTCACATCATCATGCATCAATAGCAGAGAGAAAAAAAAAATAGCCAGAACTTAATCTCTACACACTTTATAGCTAGACTCAATATGCACCAACAGTGACACACCTCCTGCAGCAAGGCTTTGCCTGCTGGAGACAAAGTAAGAAGATAAATCAAAAATACCTGAGGCTATGGGATCATTTACATTCAAACCACCCCATTCTGCCTCTGGCCTCAAAGACTCATGATCACATCATAGTGAAAAATGAACTGAGCCCAACTTCAAAAGTCCACATAATCTTTACCAATTTTAACAGTCTTCCAAAGTCCAAAGTCTCTTCTGAGATTCAAGACAGTCACTTAACTATGAGCCCTAGAAAACCAAAGCACAAGTTACATATTTACAACACATAATGCTGCAGAGTGAACTGCCTGATTGTCAAAAGAAAGCATAATGAGGCAAGGCTGGACCAATGCAAAGTCAATAACCAGCAGGCAATCATCAATCATCCACAGTTCCATGTCACATCTGGGACATGTAATGAAGTCTTTTGGCTCCAAAAGACTTTAGCAACTTTTTGTCCCATTGCTGTACTGCTTGCTATCCAGGCAGATCCACTCATGCCAGAGATAGAAGCTCTCCTTGGTGGCTGTCTGACAGTCTTGGTAGCTCCATATTTCTGTGTTCTCCAATGCAACCTACTGTTCATGTTCATATTTCTATACAATGGGTTTACTGGATCCCCATATGGGGATTTTAATCCTGCTTCACACTACCACATTTCAGTGGCTCCTGGTACGATGGGTACTTCATAACCCTTTTTCTGGCACTTTCATGCTTCCAAAACCAGTACCAGTAAATCCAGTGTTGGGCTGGGGTCTTCACTGTGAAAAGCATGATACTCCTTCAAATTTCCTTCAGTGGAAAATTACATATTTCATATCTTTCTGTTCTTTGCTTTTGCTGCGTTCATCAGTCCACCACTTTTAAATTCAACTTTAATCAAATTCTCAGTACATGGACAGAACACACGCTTTCCTCCAGTAGCCTGGTTTCAACAAAGTTGTTTCCCTTTCCATTTGAAACTTCATAAGCCAAGCCTTAACAGTCTGTTATTCTCTCTGCATTTAAGATTTTCAAACTCAACTACAATAACCCACCAAGCTCTTCATATAGCTACAAATTTTCTCCAGTCCAAAGAAACAAATTCTTCCATATTCCTCCTACAAACTTTCCAAATGACCAAATACCACATGATAAGATTCATCACAGCAAGCTCACTTCTTGGTAATAATTTTTTTTTTTGTTGCAGTTACCTACTTGTTGCTAGAAAAAACACCTATCCAGAAGCAAATTTTGGGAGAAAATGATTTATTTCAGGCTTACAGATTGCAGGGGAAACTCCATCATGGCAGAAGAAGCTGACTTACTTTGTCATACATCCACAGCAGAGAGACAACAACAAGCACCAGCAAGTATGAACTGACTTTAACACACAAGAGTAGACACAACCTCCAAGTCTGCCCACGGTGACACACTTCCTCAGGCAGGACTCCACCACCCAAAGACCCTACTAGGTGGAATTAGTAGGAAACTTAACCAAAACACCTGAGGCTAAGGGGACATTTTTACATTCAAGTCACCACAACTGATATATTTCTAATGAAATGAGAAAGTACACTGATAATACTTTTGGTAAGGGGTTATATAGATCCATCACTAGAAGTTACATTTCTTTTTTTGTCCTAAACAAAATACTGTAATTAAAAGGTTTATGTCAATCATTACATTTCATGCAAATATAATACACTGTTCTAGATTCCCAGAACAGAGGAAGCTTCATGGCTAGAAATTGTAGACAATATTAAGGTTGTTCAGTTTTGGGCCTGGCCTAGGTTCTTCCTCCTCCTCCTGCAGATGCTGGGTATTTCAGAAAGTCACAGTAAAGCTTCACCTCAAAAACAAAATTATATTTATGTCACATTCTGATAAACTGCTTTACTCTCTTGGGAGTTGTCTGCTTGCTTTATCTGCAAGGCTTCAGTGTTGCTGGATAAAATGTATGGCAGTGTCCCCATTTCCTACACTTCTGTCTATTCACACAAAATTTTGTTTTACATTCAGATTACAACATTGAGATATATCTGTTATTTATTATATTTTGTATTTCTATTTGTCTCTACTTCTATACATTTTGGCTTATTTATTTTTTATATGCTTTAATTCATATGATTTGAGACTGATTTGTGATTTAAATTACATGTAGAATCTCATTTTAAGATAAAACTAAAAAATGAGTTGCCTATATGCAACAAAAATTGAGAAAATATGTCTCCTTTTTAAATTTTAAGGCCCTGAAATATCTTCATGAAAGCAATATTATTTGTAAATTCAAAATAAAAAATTGAGGTATAGAGAAAATCCCTTAACATTTTAATAAGCTGAAAAAAATCCATCTTTTAAGTATGGAATATAAAAAAACGGCAAAATATACTACATCAGATGTTTGTCCTTATGACTGCATGGCTGACTGGGATCTGGGAATCACAGTAGCTTCAGTAAATACAAAATGATGTCAATCTGATACATGACAGTTGAAACACACACACACACACACACACACACACACAGAGTTTAGACACAAACACACACATAAGTATATACATATACCCACATATCTCCTAAACATATATAATATATCTATTTTTATATATTATAATATATATCTTTTATATATTATATATTTAGGAAATGTGGGTTTGCCTATGCACAAATGCTCATTGGTTGGACATGGGCCTGCTTCCCATTATTCTCACTGTAAATTGCAAATATTTTTTAAGTCAAAATTGTGTCATGCATACACAACGTGCTGACTTCCCTAGTATAGCCACACAACACACCATGGACCATCAGATGTTTATCTCTTTGGTTGCCAGGTTGATGCAAACCTTTGGCTCAATGTTCTGTCCAGCATAGTGAGGGAACATTAGGGCACATATTGCTAACTAAGGAAAAGGGCAAAATGTAATAAACATAGTATGGACTTGACTAAGCACATATTGCTCTCACAATGAAGGAACAAACCTGTAAGTAAAGCGATCACACATTAGGGGTGGTATGTGCTTGTCATAAAGCATGCTTCTTTGTTAAACTATTTAACTCTGCCAGAATATAGAACAAACTGGAAACATTGTGAAGCTAAACTATGAGTGTAGTCATTATGAGTGTATCAAAAAGTGTGAAACTTTACCTGTAAGCTAAAAAATTATACCTGATATTATTTCCTGGACAGAGGCACCACGCATTAAGCCCCAATATCACAGAATGAGAATTCTGTTTGTCATCACAACTAACAAAGGCAGTATTTCCAATATCAGCATTCATATATGTTATGTTCCACACACTCCACATCCAGGCTGCACAGGGCAGTGTGACAGGTTCATGTTGACATTGTACACAAAATGAGTGTTGAGCATAGCAGAAGAATATTCTGAAACAAAAGCATACTCAAGTGTCTTGCTTGTAGGGCAAAAATACAGGAGACCTATGAGGGATGTGTCACAGAGTGAAATACAATTTCAAACATTTTATCTTTATCCAGACAAACAAAATCACTTTGATTTAAACTGCCAAGGATGTAAAATATGCTTATTCAAATAAATTACTTGTGGAATCAATTTTCTTATGTTTACTTCTTAAAAAATTTCAAGGACTGGAAAGATGGCTCAGTGATCAAAGGGACTTTCTGGAAAAGCCTAATGACCCACGTTTGAGTCCTCAATACCAATGGAAAGCCAGAATGCACAATGGGCTGCATGTATCTGGAGTTCCTTTGAAGTGGCAAGAGGCACTACATGCCCATTTTCCCTTCTTCCCTCCCTTCTTCCCTCCATCTCCCTTTATCTTACTCTCTCTTTCCCCTCAAATAAATAAATAAATATTTTTAAATAAATTAAATTGAAAAAAAACTGTTCTGCAGTAAGAAATATCACAAAAGTCACTAGTTGGCAGAAGACTTAATGAAAACATAATTAAATGAATTTTTTATATATTACAAATGAGTATTTCTCTTTGTCCTTTCTTTGTTAATTATATCAAAAATCACTAAAATTTGTATCATAATCAAATCATTCTGGTAGCAGCCCTTGATATAAATATTATCAGTTTGGCACAGTGTGGTGGCTTGAATGGAAATATATGTTCCTCATGGACTCAGGTATTTTTGATTAAGTGTCCTACTTGGTCTTTAGCAATCAACCTCTTCATGAGGGGGCATGTCACTGGTAGGAAGGGTTCTTCAGTAGAGCCCCATTGGATGTGTTGAGCACAAGTTTGTGCTCTGGATATTCATTCTTACTGTTTGTTCTTACCCTCATTGCTGTGGATGTATGCCAGAGTGATCCAACTTCTTCTGCCATGATGGAACTTTCCCTGGATTTTATAAGCATGAAACAAGCCCTTTCTTCCCATAAGCTGTTTCTGTTAGGGTGTTTGTCCCATCAATGAAAAGGTAATTATGACATACAGCCTACATTATTATTCTAATATAGAAGGTTAATATTCCCTGGAATAAAAGGTTTCATACATGAAGTGGAATTTTGGAAAAAGAAGACCTCTACTATAGTTTGTGTTCATGGGAATCCTAATTGGTGCTTCAGTCAAAATATTACAACTTTGATTATGAGAACAATTCAAATAAATACCTATTATTGTTAGACTTTATAGTAGAATGTCTAAACTATAAATTTTTAACACATAAAGTATATTATCAACTTATACTATTTTATTTTGTGGCTACAGTTTCTTTTCTTTCTTTCTTTCTTTTTTTTTTTTTTTTTTTTTTTTTGAGATAGGGTTTCACTCTAGCTCAAGCTGACCTGGAATTCACTATGTAGTCTCAGGGTAGCCTTGAACTCATGGTGATCCTCCTACCTCTGCCTCCAGAGTTCTGGGATTAAAGGCATGGACCTCCACACCCAGCCCTACAGTTTCATTTTTATAAAAACTTAAAATAAGTGTTCAGACTTCCTCAGAACAATTACGCCTGCTTTGACTGCGCTGGTAGCTTTGAGGGACTAATTCTCATATCTCAATACAATTAGATAAATCTGTGAGAGGAAAAGAGACAATTTACGTAAGTATTTTGTCTCTGCATTGTACTGAACCATGTTCTAAATGTTTTGGTTTTGTTCAAAGTAATTTTCTACCAAGATTTTAAAAGTATATTGCAAATTTCTGATATATCCACTGCAGCACAAACATAAGGAGCTAGATTATGAAAACTAAGGATAGACATAATGTAAGGCACTTCCTTTATGTGGAGAACTTGCATGCATCTGAATCACGGTTTAGCAGAACAAAGATTCCTGGACATCCCTTGAGGTTCTGATTCAGTAATACCAGAGGTTTACATCTAAGAAGATGCTTTATGATGTTCATACTACTGGCCCAGGATACTCTTTGAGAACCAATACTTTAAAGAACAGAGACTCCAATGATGGGAATGAAGAGGAAAGTAGCAAGTAATGCATACTCCATGCTATTCTGGTGCTTGGTAATCTGCTAAATTATTTACATGCATGAACAGTATGCATTATACTAGTCATTTTATTTATTTTATGTTTTGGCATGTATATGGGTATTTGTATAAATAAGTGTGTGCATATGTGTATAAGCCAGAGGTCAATAACAGATGTCTTCCTTAGATATCTTTCTCAGCTGAACCTAGAGCTCACCAACTCATCTAGACTAGCTGGTCAGCAAATTCTAGGCATCTTCGTGTCCCTTCCTCCCTAGTGCTTAGATTATGTGCACACCACCCTGCCAAGTTTTCATGTAGGTGCTGAGAACTCAAACTCAGGTTCTCATGCTTACACAGTAAGCATTTTACCCATTGAACCATATCCTCAATCCCCATGATTATGTTTATTTTGAGAGAGAAAGAGAGAGAGAGAAAGAAGGAGAGAATTGGTGCACCAAGTCCTCCAGCCACTGGAATCAAACTCCAGGCATGTGTGCCACCTTGTGCGCATGTGTGACCTTGTGCACTTGCACCACTTTGTGTGTCTGGCTTATGTGGGTGGGATCTAGAGAGTCAATCATAGGGCCTTAGGCTTTGCAGACAATTGCCTTAGCCACTAAGAAATCTCTCCAGCACCATGATTACAGGTTTAAATGTAAAAGCAAAAGCTTGAGGAGATTCAACAGTTGCCTAAGATCAAAAAGTGGAAAACTGCAAGAGACGTTACACTGAAGCCAGTCTAACTCCCAGGGCTTCAGGAAGAGACAAGATGGTATTTGTAGGAAGTAAAGCAGTTGCTACCACACAGGACTGGGAATAATTACACAGTCCATAAAGACTTTCCCTCTATCAAGCAAGGAGATTTCTTGCTGGAGAACCAGAAGAGCTCAGGATGGTGTGGTTATGTGCACTTACAGCAGAATGCCTTTAGTGAGTTAGAGATAGTCAGAATCTCAGACAGCAAACAGTTGACAAGCAGAAAGAAAAATACCAGCATAAGGTCAGAGCCAGGGTTTCTTCACAGTTTTCTTATTAAAAAATAAATGGCCTCTGTTACTTACAGTGAATAACAATATTTCTTCATCAAAATATTGGAGATTGAAATGGTATCTTCTCTGTTTCATGCCTAATAAAAGTCTAAAATGATTCATTTGCTAGAATGCCCATAAAAAGTACCATTAATCATCCTGTTGCTTGACAAAAGCCAGGACAAAGCACTATGGCAAAGTGGAATTTTTGTGTATAAGCCTCAAAATCTGAACCATAAGTTAAAACACTACTACCTTTATCCTTTTGAACTTATTTGTGGCTGTCGGCTATCTCAAGATTGTTTGTCACTAACTAAACTGGGAATAGATGTTTCCTTTTCCCAGATTTTTTTTTAATTACCGCCTTTACATCAATGACTTCTGATTATTAAAATCTTAACAGTTGCAATCTAAGAGCCTCAGCTCCATTCGCCGTCACCCACCCTTCCCACCATATGGGGCTCTGTTCACTTAAATTGCCTTTGTGTTAGTTATTGCTTTCTCTGACCACTGTAAATGCTGCTGAAAAGGGGGTTGTTCTTTGTTTTTATTGCTCTCTTTCTGCCTAACACAAAGAAAAGAGTTCAGCACATTATGGGTATGGAGTAATTTTTGAATGAATGAGGAAAGGAATTTTTTTAAAAAAAGTAATGCATATACATTGTACTACTTAAACTATGAATTAGTACTCATAGACTTGTCATGACTTAAATGTGTACTCAGTTTTGTGGGCTGGTAGCTCACTTCACACACACACACACACACACACACACACACACACACACACCTTTCACGTCCTGGTATTCTGTTTATGGTGATAATTCAGTGTAACACATTTACATAGACATAGTGTTTAATTTTTGTCTCCTTCTTCCTATATTTCTCTATGTTGAAAATAAAGTGGCATTAATATGCATAGAATCTAAAAACTATGATTTTCCATCTCACCCATATCACCATTTTAGTGATATTGAATCACTTGAGAAATAATTCACTTATCTCTCAAAGTAGTATGAATTAAGTAGGAAAGCTAATGCTGAATATTTTTTGTCTAGTTTACTACTCTATCAGGAAAAAAACTAGAAAGACCAACCACATGTTTATATTCCAGTAAACAATTTGCAAACTAATTGCATTCATGAAGTCATATTTACACTAATAGTGGTATACGGAGTTAGATGATATCATCTGTGAGAAGAGGTCCTGAGCCATTGTACTTTGGATGTTATGAGTAAAAAGCATGTTTGATTAACATTACTTAGTAACTATGGAGTTTTCATTGGGAAGAAATTGAGAGATCTTTAATGTTTCTTTTGTGATTTTTAATTATTCATTTATTTGAACACTTTATAAGACATCTACTGCAAACCTAATGTGATGGTTTATTTTAATTAACGACTTGATAGGACCTAAAATTACCTGTGAAAAATTATCTAGATTTGTTTAGCTTCTGGTATGTCTAGGAGGGATTATCTTGATTAGGTTAATTGAGGTGGGAAGACCCACATTTATTCTGGGCAGGACCATTTCATGCCCAGATCCTGGATTATAAAGGAGAGAACTGGCTGAGCCCAGCATCCATAGCTTCCTGCTTCCTCATTTTGGACTGAATGTGACCAGTTCTGCTTCAAGCTCCAGCTGTCATGACTTCCCTGTCAAATGGACTGTACTCTGGAATTTATGTAAGCTGAAATAAACTCTTCCTCCCTTAAACTGATTTATTTACAAGGAGAGAGAGAGAGAGACAAAAAGGGAGACAAACAGAGAGAATGGGCATTCCAGGGCCTCTAGCCACTGCAAATGAATTCCAAATGAATGTGCCACTTTGTGTATTTGGCTTTACGTAGGCACTAGGGAATCTAACCTCAATATTTAGACATTCACAGGCAAAATCATTAGCTGCTGAGCCATTTCTCCAGCCCCACCTTGAACTGATTTTTGTCGGTTATTTTAACCCATCACAAGAATGAGGCCACACCTACCATATACTACTGTTTTCTTAATGCTTTGAACATATAAATATATTTAACTTCTGAATCCCTACATATTTTTTCCAAAATAAAAAGGAGACTGGATTTTGAATGCAGAATGATTGAAAATATAGTGAAATTGAATACAAATTTGTCTGTAAAGGTCTATGCCCTAGTACATAAGCTTAACATTAATTCTAATGAAATTTGATGAATTTCAAAAACTATATGAGAAAAATGAGTAGATTATTTATGGCTATTCTGAATGTTCATTCCAGACTTGTAAAACAGAATTAAAGTAAAAACGATCAGAAGTCATGTGTTTTTGAAATGGAATCCTACTTGTGTTATCAGTGTGCCAGGGAGTAAATTTCTAAAAATATTCTACTGGTAGGAAAAAGTAATCTACAAGTGAATTGTACATTTAATGCCAACCATTCAAGAAAGGTAGCTAATGGATGTCATGCAAAGTATAAGAAAGCCTACCTGTGAGGCAGAGAATATGTACATTTATGAAAGATTACCTGTGGAGTAATTTATGTTCATCAAACATTTTTTCCACAAATTTTGACCAAAATCAAAAACAATCTCAGAATAATCCTTTGAATTTCAAAATTTTAGAAAACAAAACACACTTCATTTTGAATTTCATGCTAATGGAAAACCAAAAAGAATACAACTAAGAATGTGAGATATGATGGTAATAACTTCTTGAGGTGCTCCTGCTAGGAAGTGGGGAGGAAAGAGGGAACATTAGGACTGGCAGCCCCATACTGAGATACATTAGCAGCCTTCCCTTGGCTCTGCTGCCCACAGCAGACCAGAAGGGAGGTGGCCCCCTTGCCATCAAGGAAGAGGAAATGCAAGTTCATTACTTTCTCTGTACGGTATTACTGTATTGCGCTTCAGTGGTCCTTTATAAGACATTACTTCTCAACCTTTTGCTATTTGTATTTGCATTTGTCTTAGAAATTATTTAAATATGCTTTACTTTTAACTTTTTGAATATACTTGTAAAATTAAATACAGCTTTCTAAAGATAAGAATGAAGGCACTGAATTTCTCTAATGAGCAATTTCCAGAGTTTGCTTCACAACTATATGCATGCAGACTGTTTGAAAATGCCAGCACATGACATTTTCTTCTTGTAACTGTTCAGCAGACATGTTATCAGAATGAATGAGTAATTATCTTTTATTTATGACAAATTTAAATGCCGTGGAAGGATGGAAGCCAAGGCATGCAACGTGCCAAGTAGAGTACCATGTTCCTGGATCCTTCACTTATACTGAATATTGCAACTTCAGCGGAAATTGTTTTTTCCTTTGCCTCTTCATGAGTTGAAGTCTCCTAACATATAGATTCTCAATTCAAAAATAGAAAGAACACCACTACCGGCTTCACAAATTTTACATAAAAATATCATTCTACACTGATCCTTCAAGAGATGCTTTGTATATCACAGTTACTATTGTAACAGAAGTTAGTGACTCATGCATAGAAGATACCACTAATAATAACAATAATGAAAAGGAAGGAACCATGTAGAAAGGATATTAAATTGTATTTACTCTTCTACTATGAATATAAATGCAGTAGTCATATTCATAACTGTCTATAGGTATAAATAAAGTTGTATGTGACTTTATAAAGTCAGGGATTTGTGTCTGCTTTGTTCATCAGTTATGAAATTCTTAAGTTACATCCTAAATATGGTAGATATGCACTGAATGTCTGTGGTAACATCATACATAGATGTTTTTAAACAAAAAAATTGATACTGCTATTATGAATCAATTTCAAACAACTCCACAGCAATGGAAAATTCTGTTGTCATGCCTTATGCTTAATCACATAACATCATCAAATTATGTCTTTTTAAAGAAATCGAAGACACAATTATTTTTGCCCCTCACTCAACCTATGGCCCATCAAATGTATATTTTCTTTCTTTCTTTCTTTCTTTCTTTCTTTCTTTCTTTTCTTTTTTTTTTTTTTTTTTTTTTTTTTTTTGGCTTTTCAAGGTACGGGTCTCACTCGAGCTCAGGCTGACCTGGAATTCACTATGTAGTCTCAGGATGGCCTTGAACTCACAACGATACTCCTACCTCTGCCTCCTGAGTGCTGGGATTAAAGGTGTGCGCCACCACACCTGGCTCGATCAATTGTATATTTTCAAAAGGCATTATGACCTATGCTTTGGGATCCTGAGTACTAGGCCCTGCATAGCATTTCTGAACATGTGTTGTGATACAAACCTATGCTTGTTTAACTTTATACATCTACAAATGGCATAAAGAGGATTATAAAGCTGGGCGTGGTGGCGCACGCCTTTAATCCCAGCACCAGGAGGCAGAGGTAGGAGGATCGCTGTGAGTTCGAGGCCACCCTGAGACTCCATAGTGAATTCCAGGTCAGCCTGGGCTAGAGTGAGACCCTCCCTTGAAAAACCAAAAAAAAAAAAAAAAAGTGTATTATAAAAACAATGTGTAACAACACATTTCTCAATTCAGAGCTAATGAAATTTTTGCAAATTCTAAGGTAGCCACAAGTTGAATAACCTAGCTGGTCAGTTGATGTGTTCATTAACTTTTATATGTTATAATTTTAATGAGTGATAAATTGCACATATTCAAATATTACACAGTGTTTGTGGAAAATTTAAGAAGATAATTTAAGATTACTTTTATTGAAACTTATGTATATGGTTTAGCTATGAGTTGTTTTATTTTTTTATGAGTTGTTTTAAAATAAATATTATAGATAATATATTAGAGAGGTTTCAGACCATGCTATAATATACTAAAAGGAGGGAATACTTATAAAATTAACTGAGTCTTTCTAAGACATAATGTAGAGAGAGAATAGGAAATATATATGGCCTGAGCATCACTAAAATGTTCTATAAAATAACCTTAACACTCTATATTCAAGACTGAAAGTGGGCAGTCTTTATATTTAAAATTATTTTGAAACTGAATGATAATACCTACTTCTTAATAAGTGTAACACTGGTAAAGTGTTTGTCTCCTAAGTATAAGAACTTGAGTTCAATCCTCAGTACTCATGGAAAAATACTAGGCATGGTACCTGTAATCCCAGCACTGAGGAGGCAGAGACAAAGGACCCACAGGGCTTGCTGGGTAGCCAGCCTCTCCTCATTGGTGACCTCAAGGACAATGAGAAATTATTTCTCAAAATAAAGGTGGATGGCATTCTTGAGGATGGCATCTGAAGTTGTCCTCCACATACATGCATGCACATACACAGATATGCATGCATATGCACACACTCACAATCACATACATACTTTCACATGCATTTAAAAGCAAAATATTATAATTATGAAATATTGAACTATAAGGGAATCAAAATAATAGAATAAGTGTGATAGAAACATTTAATTTCACAGTCTCTATACTATAAAAGATACGACTTTTAAAACCTAAAGTAACCTCTCACTTTTCCTAAAATATGAAAATTATGTGTTACCATGACTCCAATATGCTGAGATAGCATGCCATTTCTTGAAGAAAAAATAATTTTTATCTAAGTTGATACTTTAATAACCACACTATACAGACTTCTGTGTGTTTCAATGCACAAAAGTTAAAAATGAGGTATGATTGTCTAGATTTAATTTTGGTAAGCATGCATCTGTAAACAGACTTCTGATAAAATGCAAACTGCTTTTTTCGTGAATGTTCTCTCTTTGATGGTATTGTCGCTAGATGAATACTAATCTCCATGAGTTATTAAAAAAACACATGATTTTTTTTGTTTTATCTTAAGAGTGAAAATACCATCAAATAAGGAACTATGTCCTCACCATTTTATCTTAAGGCTCTAAGATTGAACTTAAGCATTTTGCTTATGGACTATCAAGTATGTGTTTGCCAACATAAATGCAGACTTTGCCACATTTTATACTTTATCTTGCAAACTAGTATGAATAATAAAAGACAAGCCAAAAGGAGTAAGAAAAGAGGTGAGTTATTTAGAAGTGTTCCGAGATGATAAGTAGCTGTGGCTGTTGTTTACTTGTGATTTGGAAAGCTGAAGACAAGGATTGTGCCCTTGCTTTTCCAAGAAGACATTAAATGCAGCAGGCTTGATGTATAATTTTCCTAGAAATGGAAGAAGTACAGGATATTTATAATTACCCACAGCTTAGTTGAACAGGTGCACACACACTAGCTGGTTTATGAGCTCACTGGGTATGCAGAGCTTGCCAAACTGTTCACTGCTGCTTCAAGCTAGAGCTGGCACTAAGTGGTGTTTGATACCAATTCACCACTGTCACCAGTCTTAGCAATCACAGATTAAGAACTCACTCTACTTTTGGCTGATTATTGTAGACTATAGATGAGAAATTACCTTCAAAGTAAATAATAGTAAAGTCTTAGTCTCTATATGACCTAGCTTAGAAAACACTTTAGATGTTTCAATGAAATAGAAGATATGATTCATGGCCAAAGAGTGAATGGATCAAGATTTGTGGGCAATTGTAACATGTAACTCCTATTAAGGTAGTCTTGCAAATATCCTTAATAAATAGTGAGAATAGTATCAAACATATTAAACATTAGCTTTAAACAAGCTACCAGTCATTTGTCCTTGTTATCAATATTGTCCTGAAGGAAGGCCTATGGTACTATTTTGTCCTGTTAGGTCCTGTTAAACATCCTTGTGAGTGACTTTGTTGAAGAAGAAAGCCTATGTAAGAGTTAGCAAGTATAAGGCTGGGTGTGGTGGTGCACATCTTTAATCCCAGCAACTCGGGCCGCAGGATTGCCCTGAGTTCAAGGCCACCCCAAGACGACATAGTTAATTCCAGACCAACCTGGGTTACAGCAATTCCCTACTGCCAAACAACAATGATAATTAGAAAGTAGAACCCAAAGTTATCAGATATGCATTGGATACTAACTAGTGCCTAATTTAGTAAGATAACTAGATTGAAAACAGGTATAAGATTAACAAAACAGAGAATAAAATCCTGGCTTCCTGTGTCATATAACCTGATGTGTCAAATAGATTGATAATTCACTTTACATAACTAAAAATGGGACAAGATGCACACTTCTGCAATGTATCATGATTAAATGTGTCTATGGGAAACCCCAAGTATCTTCTCTAAAGTCAGTAGCCTTGAATCCATCCTTTACTTTGAGGGCATTTTCTAAATTAAGTAATTCTGAGAATTGGTTTTCCTAGACTTTCAATACTTTATCACATAGCATGAAACCTTGGAGGTGACTTCCACTCTGAGAAGAGCCTGGCACCCCAAATCCATCCTTTCCACAGTACAGTAGTAGATAATATTCCCCAGAATCTTATGTATTCAGGTTGGTTGACCTCATGTATCTGTGACATGAGCTGTTCTGCCAAAGGTGACAAGAACTAAAGTGTATGCTTCTTACAGCCAGTGCTCCTTTACGTGGTGGCTCTTCTAGCAAGGCATGTTGGTGACGAGCTGAAGATAACAATGTCTCAATTTAGAAAGGAAGAGATAACTGGGCATGGTGGCTCACGCCTTTAATCCCAGCACTCGGGAGGCAGAGGTAGGAGGATTGCCATGAGTTTGAGGCCACCCTGAGACTCATAGTGAATTCCAGGTCAGCCTGAACCAGAGTGAGACCCTACCTCAAAAACCTAAAAAAAAAAAGAAAGGAAGAGGATGCCAACTCAATGGGCAAGAGCCACCTGTGAATCTCCATAGATCATTATATATTTCTCATTTGAATTTCTCTCATTTTTTCATGTGAAAAAAATAAAATTCAGATTTCCTAAGACCCTTTAGATCTAAATGTTTTGAGGGTTTTGTTTTATTTTCACACACATAAAAACATCCTTCACAAGAAATCTATCTTCTTAGCAGATTATCAAACGCAGAATGTTGTACTACTATTTATAGCTACTGTGTTTTTCATTAGCTCTCTAGAATTAATTGGTATACCCCTTTGCATGACATCTACCATGAAGTAAGTAATTGGATTTTTTTATTAGTTATGTACTTATTTTTTTATGTAAACAACACATGTTGGTGTCATCCTTTCCCTTATTCCTGCCCCTCTTATGAAGGGATCCTCCTTGTTGGGGATGCAGGTCGTCCCCATGGGGAATGTGGGTTGCACATTGTGGAGGCAGCAGTCAGTTATGGGGGAGAGGCAATATTTCTGTACCAAATTGTGGCTCTAACAATCTATCTGCCCCCTCTACTGCAAAATTTCCTGAGCCATGTTGGGTGCGTTTTAAGTCTGCTTCAGTGATGGGCTCTTAGGAGCCTCAGGATCTCTGGCTTGACAGGTATTGTGTGTCCTCAGTGTCGATCTCCTTCACCCTTGGGCTGATATCAGGTTCATTAAGCAAGCAGAATTCTTTCTCATTTTCCCAATTCCTCGGTTGTTTTAGCTGGGGCATAGGTGAAGTGTAATTGGTCCTTTATGTCCTCTGGTCCTGTTCCCATATCACTGCACATGCACATCCTCTGGCGCAGGTTATCAGGACCAGGGATCGCCACTTGGAATTTTTGAAAGAACAATAAACAAATTATTCCCAAACTACCTTTCCCTGTAAATTATCTCTACTATTAATTATAATTTTATGCTTTCATTATTACTATGTAATTAAAATATAAGATTTCAGAGTAATAACTGTTGATCAAACTCTACTCAGGAGCAAGTAATCCAAAACCCTAAAGGCTGGTGCACATTTCCTGGGTGCATCTTATCACTGAGCACACCATCACCATAGCAGTTCAAAAATACCTGCAGCTTTAAAGCTTTGTTTCCTCACCCCTAATCCAGCTGCTGGCCAAGCCTAAGATCTTGAGATGAATTTTTTTGTTGTTGTTTCTATGGCTATAAGAGTAATATTTGATAGGTAGCTTTCCTAGCATAGAAGTTGAACCTAACCTTGGCTTAATCTATTTTAAATGTTTGGTCCTACACTATAACAATGCTTATCTATTTTGAATAGAACCTCTGAATAACCTGGTTTTACCTTTAAATAATAATTTTACTAAAATTATGTAGGAAGCGTAAATGGATGTCATAGTATGGTATTAAGACAATAATGCATATTTTATTTATCATGATGCTTCTAAGATACCTCTAGAGGCATCAACATACCTCATATAAAGTTATATTACAAAGCCATAGTAATAAAAACAGCATGGTACTGGCATAAAAAACAGGAGTATAGACCAATGGAATAGAATTGAGAGCCTGAACTTGGGGTCAAGCAACTACAGCTACTTGATATTTGACAAAAGCCCTAACAATATAGGCTGGAAAAAAGACAGCCTCTTCAAAAATTGGTGCTGGACAAACTGGATAACCATATGCAAGAAATTGAAACTTGATCCACACTTCTCGCCATGTACAACACTCAAGTCCACATGGATCAAAGACCTCAATGTAAGAACAGAAACTCGGCTACTACTGAATGAAAATGTAGGAGGAACTTTCCATGATATAGGATTGTTAAAAGACTTCCTGAACAAAACCCCAGTAGCACAGGACCTTAAATGATCACTCAACCAATGGGATCACATGAAGCTGAAGAGTTTCCTTACAGACAAGCATTCAATAAGCAAAGCCAATAAATTACCCACAGAATGGAAGTCTAAACAATAAAAAGTCAAACAACCCACTCACAAAATGGGGCAAAGAGCTGAACAAGCAGTTCACAGAGGAAGAAATAGAAATGGCAAACACACACTTAAGAAAATGTTCATCATTCCTAATCATCAGGGAAATGCAAATTAAAACAACTATGAGATTTTACCTTACCCCAATAAGGATAGCAAACATCAAAATATCAAATGAAAATAAATGCTAGTGAGGACGTGGAGAAATAGGAACCCTCATCCACTGTTGGTGGGAAAGTAAAATGGTACAATCACTTTGGAAAGCAATATGGAGACTCCTAAAAAAGCTGACTATAGAGTTACCAACAGACCCAGTTATTCCCTTACTGGGCATCTACCCTAAATCCTTCAAGCCTCAGTCCAGAGAGATTTGCTCAACCATGTTTATAGTGGCTCAATTTATAATAGCTAAGAGCTGGAATCAACCCAGATGTCTATCACTAGAAGAATGGTTTACTAAGATGTGGTATGTCTACACAATGCAATTCTACACAGCAGTAAGAAAAAATGACACTATGAAATTTGAAGAAAAATGGATGAACCTGGAACAGATCATTTTCAGTGAACTTACCCAATCACAGAAAGATAATAGCCACATAGTCTCACTCATCTACAGCACCTCACCTGAATGTACCCAAGATACTGACATACCCAGCAAGCATCTTGAAGACTAGACAATAGGGTGGGTGGGGAGGGAGGGGAGGGTAAGGGAAGGGGTGGGTGACACAAATCTAGAAAACAACTTTATAATAATGGGTTAAGAAATGAGGATGAAATATACCTCAAAGGAAAGAGCCCATGAGCATGAAGAAACAGAGTTGTCTCTGATTGTTTTCTGCTAAGTATCTGAGAAATTCCAGAGACTCTCATTATCTGCTCTTGTTTGTTTCTTTTTCTCCAGTTGTCACCTTGCCTGTGAATATTTCTGAGGGTCCAATTTTCTGCTCTTCTTCTCTCCATATTTATCTCTAAGGTTTCAATTCTGTTTATCTTATTGCTTATATTCAGATGAATTCTAAGCAGTGTTTACATAATTTTATCAAATCTCTCAGTTTAATATCTTGACAATACTTTGCTGTCTTTGCCCAAATTTCTACAGGTTACTAAGGTCTTTCTCAATTACTGTATACTCCTAAACTCAGTACTCAGTAATTATTCTAGCCATCCACATATGAGACTAAAAATGAAATTATACATCCATTATCATGTAATTCTCATTCTTACTTTTTTCAGTTATTCATCAAATTCTACTTTTTGTCTATCCCTAAAATGCTTTAAATCTTAGATTCCAGAGCTAAACAAGGATAGCCCAGCCATTCAGAACTATAAGAAGTTCTTGCCATGTTCTTTCTTATGTCTTCAGATATTCTAGTTCTCCACAGAGGATACCTTAATCTGATCAACATACTCTTCTGCTTTACAGATGACCCGATCTACCCTGTCATAGTGACACAATGGTCATCATTGTAGGACTGTGTCCTGACTACCACTTTCTCTTGGAATCTATTGATGATGCATTTGTTAATGCCTTTAGTACCATTTATTATAGCAAGATCTATCTCATTTTTTAACCAATTTTATCAAAAAGTTTTATATAATGAATATGAAATTGAATGATTTGCTTCCAGATCATCCAGGTATGCTAATAGCCCACAGGGGAATTATTACCATGAAAGACCTTATGGGGCTATGAGTACACTGAACAGGGAGGAGACACTGAGGAAATGTGCACAGCCTCTATGATCAGAGCACAGAACATGAATGGGAGAGGCAGAAAAAGTATAAGATAAATGGCAAATACTCTTCTGAAAATAACTGAATAAAAAATTAAAGATGTATCTGGCTTATGTGGGTCCTGGGGACTTGAACCTAGGTCCTTTGGCTTTGTAGGAAAGTGCCATAACTGATAAACCATCTCTACAGCTGAGACATACTGGCAAAATATAGGAACAGAAGAAAACAATGCCAGACTAAATGAAATTGTATGCTCAAAAGTCATGCCAGGCAGAAAGAAATGGAGATGCAAAGGGTTTTAGGTGATGGCTTTCACAGAGTAGCATGTGCAGCTGTGTATGGAACATGAAAGAGATGAAAGGATATAGTCAAAGCTTGAGAGTCTGGCTTAGTTGATGGGATACAACATACCAATTAACCAAAGGAGACAACACATTACAAAGGCTAGGAGGAATGGTTAGGGTTTTGAATTAAAACTAATGTTTTTGATTGTCAGATAAGGTTGAGTGTCCTGTTGACTTAGCATAAAGATTTGAAACTCAGAAGCATTTAGTGGTTTTTAAAGTGGCTTTTTCAAACCATGGGATGATGATCCAACCTGGAGGAAGAAGCCACTTAGTGATGTTGACCATACACCAGAAGTATATAGCATCACCCCTGGACTGAGGTGAAAAGTAGACTCCAGTATGAATGCACTTGAGCATTATAAAAAGCAGCCCTTTATGGTTAATAGTGGGAAAAGAATCACTGAACTAATGAAGAAGTTTTATATTTCACTGTACTCATCCCTCTGTTAAAGTTAATTTTGTCATCAAATGAATCCAGATCCTGTGTACTTAATATTCACAACAAATAGAAAGCTGGGCTTCAACTATGTCTTCTTTACTCAGAATAAGGGGGGGGGGGTGTCATTGAGGCACATGCCTTTAATCCCAGCACTCAGGAGGCAGAGGTAGTAGGATCACCATGAGTTCAAGGCCACACTGAGACTACATAGTTTATTCTAGGTCAGCCTGGATCAGAGAGAGACTCTACCTCAAAAAATAAAACAAAAACAAAACATAAAGGGGGGAGGGCTGGAGAGATGGCTTAGTGGTTAAGAGCTTGCCTGTGAAGCCTAAGAACTGAGGTTCGAGGCTTGTTTCCCAAGGACCCACATTAGCCAGATGCACAAGGGGGAGCACATGTCTGGAGTTCATTTACAGTGGCTGGAGGCCCTGGCGCACCCATTCTCTCTTCTATCTGCCTCTTTCTCTGTCTGTCACTGTCAAATAAATAAATATTTTTTTTAAAAAAGGGGGGATATATGAGCTGGCCAATTGAAAACAAAGGGGGGGAGAGACTTTAAAGGTATTTAAAGGTATCTTAGAATTTCTTCTATGACCATACCTTCTGTTTACAGTTTTCAAAACTTCATTTTATCTAGTCCTAAATAATTAACTTTAAAATGGCATTAACTTTATCATCCATCTATGTATTGTAAGCATAACTTTTATATGCATATGTTTAGCTCAGATGTGGAATTGCTAAGATAATATAATTGTCTCTGTACATGCATTTTTCCTTCATAAAGCCAACACAGCTGTTTTTACTATACTTCCTAATGCATGTACATTTTCTCAGCACTATTTTTGCTAGGAAATTAATAAGGGTGGATGGAAGGAAAAAAGACCGTATTAATTACCTTTGCTGTTGCTATGACAAAATACTAGGTAAGAAGCAATTTAAGTGTTGAAGAGTTTGTTTCAGATTGCAAGGAAGGCATGTTGGCAAGAGCCTGAAGCAGCTGGTCACATTAATATATATTCAGGAAACAGAGTGATGAATTCTGGAGCTCAGCTAGTTCTCAATTCTTTTATTTACTTTGGACCCCAACCCATTAGATGATGCACCCACATTTACAGTGGATCTTCCCAACATAATTAACCAAGTAGGAAATTAATTAACAGGCATTTCCAGGGATTTGCCGCCTGGGTGATTCTATGTCTTGTCAAGTTAACAACATGAACATTCATAAGGACATATGGTCACCCTTTCTCTTTATTTTAATATTTTATTTATTTAAGACAGGGAGAAGACACACACGCACACACACAGAGAGAGAGAGAGAGAGAGAGAGAGAATAAATGAGCATGCCAGGGCTTGTTACTGCTGTGAACAAAGTCCAGAAGCCATCACCACTTAGTACCTCTACCTATACATTGGTACTGAGGCATCAAACACAGACCATCAAGCTTTTTTCAAGCAAATATCTTTAACCACTGGCTCATCTGTCCAGCCTAGATTTCTTTGTTTTATGGTATCACCATTTTAAGTACATGTGATTGACTAATGAAGAGAAATAGCACAAATTATATATATCTGATATGTGTCCTTAAGCCTGGCAGCATATGCCTGTAATCCTAAAACTTTGGATACAGAGGCAGAAAAATACCACATTTGAAGCCAGCCTGGTACACATCAGCAAACTTTGTCCCCCAACCATACTGGAAAAAAAAATATTATGGAGTTACTCAGTCATTGTGATTCTTAGATTTCTTCTCATTTCCATTTACAGTAAATTCTGGTTTAAATGCTAAGCCTCAATATTAGGACCTCTGTGTTCTTAGTGGTCGATGAAATACACTTACTTTGAACTCACTCAAGACTCCTGCAACGTGGGAACACCAGAATTCTATTCTCACATGACACTACAAATGTTATATGGAATGGAGCAATAAGCAATGGCCAACATGCATGATACAATCTTACCTCTGCTCAGGGTCACGTTTTGTTGTGCCTATGACTTCAGTTACAGAGCTCATATAAAACATAAAATCACTAAACTTTAATATGGCAACAAAGTCCATTAAATCAAGCTCAGTGCTGTTGTGAATCTGTGTAACATTCTGCTGCACAGGCGTGCACCTGTGAAGCTGACCTTGTGTTCCACCTTCTACCATGTGTCTTCTTAGTACAGTACATTGCCTCACCAACTCTTAATGATTGTAACAACAATTATAAATAATAATTGTCAACAGACAATGTGGGAAAATGTCAACTTCTTAATTATCTTTTCAATTGCAAACTTTGTATCATTACCTTTCACCGTAAAGACTATGGTGTTATCGATAAATATTAATCTATCCTGTTACACAGCCCTCAGCTATGAAGCATTTTCTGTAACACAGCATCAAGGAGATGCAGGGCTTGTTGTGTTATTTTGTGTTCCCTTTGCTTTACCTTTGTGAATCTTGTTCCTTTTGTTGGCTTTCCTGCCACTAAGGGGGAAGTAGTATACACCCTGCTACAGTTCATGGTGCAGGGCTGGGGAACAGGGGGGCTGGGGAGGGGTGAGGAATGCATGATTTTACAGAGAGATGAAGGTGCAGTCTCTACTGAGAAATTTCATCAATTTAGTTTTATCCCTGATATGAGCCTCTTCCCACCCCCTGTGGACTTCCTTTGCAATAAATAAGGTTCCAGCAGTATCATTATCTAAATCTGCATTGCCCCTGTCACTGTGACATAATAGCTTTGCATTTACTGAGATGCTGAGGAAAGTAAAAGAAGGTTGAATCAATTTATTAGGACCAGAAACAAGTATGGCTTTTATAAATCTCTCAGAATGTTTGTTGCATTATCTTATGTTGCAGTAAAGATGTTGCCATAACTAAATCATATTTATCATTTTTGTAATTTTGAAATGCTACTGATTTTCTAAAAAATAGATTGTTTTAAAGGTACTAATAACTACATCTAAGAGTACTACCATCTACAATTTGAGCAGCTATATGGTTACATTTTGATAAATATTGTCACATATTTTATCACATTTCTACCTTTTTTGGCAGGCAATAGAATATGTTTAGGTTATTTTATGCAGTGCAGAAAAATACTAACTCTGCCTTTGATTAAACATAAGCTCTGTATAAACTGAAGAGGTATAAAACGATAGATTTGTTAACCCATTAGGGACTTTAGAAATCTATATTATGGTAAATTAAAATTAAGACTCACCCACCACAGCTCAGGAAATTTTGTGGACAGGAGTGGAACAATTATAAGAGCCACAGATTCAGAAATCATGTCCAGAGGCATTCCCTCCCCTACCAAAATAACTGACTACTGCTCCCACAACACATAAACTACAACCATAGAGGGAATAACTACAACCCCACTGAGAAGCATCCCCAATGGAATGGGGACAGACACAAGGGAAAAGGAGTTAACAACATATTATGTATTCATATAAAACATCTTTTTAATAATAATAATAATAATAAACATTAACAAAACAGAGACTATCAGGGTAAATTACATTATAGATGTGGGAAAATAGGAAGATGTTGGTCAAAAGATAATTTCAATTATGAATAAGTTCTAGAGATCTAATTTAATAGACATTAACCATAGTTAACAAAAATATATTATATTCTTGAATTTTATTACAAAGTAGATTTCAGTAATCTCATCATGAAGAAAAATTAGTACTATACTGATGGATATGGTAGCTTGACTGATTATCATTTCACAATGTTTATGTTTATGAAAACATCACATTGCATGCTAAGGATATATTTAATTTTCATTTGTCAATTATAGCTTAGCAAAGGTAAAAAGTATAAATAATTTTTCAAACTCCCCTCCAAATTAAGGACTGAATACTAATAATTTTAAACTCTCAGCACAGTAGGAATATGTAGTTTAATGTAATTATACATGCACACACAGACACTCATACATATATCCAAGCTGATGCACTCATACAATGTTAGTGACTTCCCTGTAATTGTTAAATTATCGAATTAAAACAGGAGTGAGTATATGAAATAATAAATAAAAATTTATTTTATTCTAAGTCTTTTATAATTTTATAATTTTCTGCTACTCATGTTTTGTGTATATGTGTGTGCTTTTGTAATAACATATATGTGTGTGGGTATGCGTATATGTATGCACTCGCATGTGCCTATGAAGGCCAGAGGACAACATTTGGGTGTCATTCCTCAGGTGCTACTTGCATAGTTTTGAGACAGGGTCTCTCATTGTCTTCCAAGTAGACTTGAGTAACTGACCAGTGAACCCCAGGGAGCCACTTGTCTCCACCTCTCCCGCATTAGGATTACATGACTGCACCACAACACATGGCATTTCTCCATGGGTACTGCGGACAGAACTCAGGCCCTCTTGCTTGCAAGGCAAGTTCATTACTCACTGAGATATTTTTCCAGTTCCTGTAAAATATTTCCTGTGTGTCCCAATAAAACTTTATTTTCAAAAACAGGCTGACATTTGATGTAGCCCACAAACACTATACTACAACCACTTCACAATATGTTCTCCAAAATCACAAGCAATAATTAATAGAATTCATGTAAATCCTTTGACTACCTTTTGATATTAAGATGGTAATTGAACAAAGGATTGTGGATTGGATTCTATAACAAAAAGTAGTACATTTATGTGAAAACTCCTAAAACTTAAACGTTTGCATTTTTAAAATGTTGTGAACTTTAAATAAGGTTTGTGGTAGAATTAATAATTGTACTAATATCAATTTCTTGTCATGGAACAGTGTGTTTCCAATTCTGCAAAACTTTTAGTCAGAAAAATTTTCTCTGAAATTTATACATGTCTTATATGTCTGCATATATTTAAGACAGTATACTCAAACATATTTCATGAATTTATAATATACTTTAGCGGCAGTGGTTTCTAAAAACTGAGGAGGCCTCAATGAGGATGTACCGGAGTCAATGTTGCACATATTGCATTCTTTAGAAACTGTTTCATGGTTCTCAGATATTACAAGGCCAAAATTATTAGTGCTTGCATCGCCAGGGACTTGAGCCTTCCAGAGACTGTCCAGGTTAGCAGTGCTCTGAATTTGAACCGAGACTAGATGCTATACTGACTGTATATGCTCCATTCAAAACCCACTCTTCTTGTTTGCTCTGGTGCCAAGATTGGCCATTATTTGATCCTGAAAAAATTGTACTATATAATTACTTAGCAACAATATTTTAATGGTGCCATCTGTTTGTGCTTTTTTTTTTTTTTTCACCAGTGGCAAAGTCCATATCTTTAAAATACCCCTTGCAAGCTACGCTTCATTCTCTAGCAGTTACGTGGCCTCCACCTACACAGTGGAAAAGAATGAAATAGCTGGGGGAAATAGATGATTGCACTTGTACTGGTCAAATTTCTAACAAATCAATAAGGCTGCCTCTGTGAAATTATTGGCTGAGAAGCTTCTTTGAGGGTATAACTCTACTTCCAGCTCATGTCCCAAGAAATGCTGGATCCTAGATTGTCTGCTAAAGCTAAGGACCTTTGTAGGAATGAGAAATGCTACACAGGATTATTTTACTACAGTTAAATAGATAGCTTTGAATCCCCTTGTCATTCCTTTATATGGTGGTGTGGTGCCTCATTATTACGGGTTTTCTGTCTCTGTAGTGCTTTTAGAAAGGAATGTAGGAATCTGCCTTTTCACATGAACCTCATTTAACTAATTTATAATCAATTGACCATGAAGGGACAGTTGTTATCAGACAGAACAGTCGTGTTTTGTTAATTTCATTACTTTTTTCTAAGAACATAAACAAAAATAGAATTTTTCCATATCAGTTTTTTATTGTTTTCAATCTACTTCTTAGGGATTAAATTCTTAACATAGATATTTTTTTTATTTATCATTGTCACCATAAATAACCAGATGCCTCTGATAAAACTGACTTTTCAGTTACAAACAAAATATAGGAGAATCGAATTATAGAATCAATTATAATATTTATTAAATACTAAGGAGTTGTGATATCCATTTTATTGATAAAAGTCAAAGAATTTACAATATGATCATCTCATTCCCATATAGTTAATTATATCTCAGTTGTGATTGCAGTTAATAGAGTGCATTTAAAGCTAGTTATCCAAGGAATGAGAATAAATGTGTGTTATGTAGGTTCGAGGATATACTGATAAACTTTGGTCCATATTGAAACAGTTAAATGCTGCCAGGTAAAATCCATAGTCTGCTTCATCTGGTGAAGCTGTGTGGATAATCTCTGAATTGTAGAACAAATGTCATGGTCTTTATTGTTTTGGGTGACAAGGAAACCAAAAATGTGAAGCACAATTTTTAATTGTTATGCAAAATTAAAAATTTGTACCATATTAAATGCTAATGGAATTAATATCATTGAATCTTTAAGAAATATATCCCTGGGTAAATGCCAGTTGAATATGTATTTATATGCTCAGTTGTATTCAGTAGTAGTTTTCAACTCGAGCTTGTCCAGGGATATTTTTCTTAGGCATTCAATGGTATATATATTATATATGTATTCCTTTGCTTGTCTTAAGTCTTCAAAAGAAAGTTTATTTACCTCAAAAGATGAAAAAAGCAATAGCTCAATCTGCTTGTCTTCTGTTAAGACTTTCTTTTTTCCTTTTTATATAAATATTATACACACACAAACACACACAGACACATATGAAAAAGTTATACTATTTCCCTTGGTCTGACTCCTGTTACCTTCAGGTCCCTCCTCAGTGGGGTTATGGTATTTACTGTGAGGTCATGAAGACTTCAGAAAGTCCCTATTGAGTAGTGGGTGGACATGCCTCAACATATTCCTATTCACTCTGTGGCTCTTACAGTCTTCCTGCCCCCTCTTCTGCAGTGCTTCGTGAGCAATGGCAGGCCTGTTGGCAGTCTGATTTAGTGTTGAGTTCTTTGTAGCCTCCAAATTTCTGTGGATGATAGGTTTTGATTAATCATCATTTCTGTCACCATTACCTTGGGGCTGGTTTTCAAGCTAGCAGTAAGAGCAGTATTCATGATATTCTTCCTCTGCAGTTTCTCCTGGGCTCTGGATGATATAGTAGAGGTGGCAAGTATCATGGTGGTCAATCAGCTATTTTCTTGTCTTATCAATGGATCTATGCTCTTCTCCTTTTTCTTTGCCATCTTTAAAATAAAACAGATTCTCCAACCAAGTATGAGAACAGTTTGGGTTAAAAGGAGTGTCCAAAGTTGTTTGAGAGATTTTTTTTTTTTTTTTGGTATGCAAGCCCACTGTTCTTCTCCACAAAGCAGTGGGGGTCTTCTCTCTGATGTCTGGGTTTCCTGACCCTGGGATTCTGACTTGATTTCCAGTACAAGTTACAAGTTCTGTCCTACTGAGTTTGCCTGTGTCCAATCAGAGAACAACTGGTTACCCACAGAGGCCATGTGCCACTATTTTACAAGTGTGCACTTCTTATCTACCTGATTAATTCCACAGTCTTCAGGGTCCCTTGCTTATTCATGCTGTTGGTGATCATTGTCCTTCAGCAGCTCTAATAGGCTCTCCAGCACTGTGATGGCTGGCCAGGAAGGAGATAGTTTCATTTTCTGATCCAGGATGGTATTCTGATGTCCTGTGACAGCAACCTGTGGTATCTTCAATAAGATTATCTTACTTTTTATCTCTAGCAGTTAATCACTGTTTTGGTAATGGCCTACATTGTTTTGGGGACCTCATGGGTCTCCCTGGCCAATAGCTCACTATGGGAAACAACTCAATTCTGCGCCTTGGATTTACCAGTAAGAGTATGTTAGGAATTTCTTGTTCATCTCAGACCAATCTCTGAGAGATGTCCATGCTAGAGCACTATGCTCACAAGGTAGTGATCTTGTGACCTCCAACTTCTCTTTTTGCCCCTCTCTTGGGGAAGATCCACTCTACTTCTCTGGAAATGTTCATAAAGATTCCAGAGCAGACCCTCCTGGGTAGGCCCATTCCACTTTCTCTACATACCACAATTATCAGCCCATTTGGTGGAATAAAATATGATGGGTTTATTCTGTATCCTGTAGGGAATTTTGCTGTGACGAATCTGTTACTAGCAGACTGTGAGATCAGCAGTGATGATACCAGCCCTAGCAAGTATTTTCTAATGCACAATAGTGGCTCCAATTCCTTCCACTGAACCTAAATCTGCATTTTAACAAGGTCATACACAATGCCTATATTCATTAAACTTAGAAAACCATTGATGGCTATAATAGTAACCATGTAAAATGTTGTTCAATATCCTTAGCTATCAGAGAAATATAAATCAAAACTATATTAAGATTCATTCTCACCCCATTTAGAATGGGTATCAAGAAAACAGACAGCAAATACAATGGCAACTTCTGATGATGGCCAAGAAGAAAATCCCTGAACTGTCAAAATGTCCTAGTTAAGAGGAACCCATGGTGGCTGGGCAGCCTGGAGGAGGAATATGTGGGGATGGATGAATTGGAGGCTGGTGGAGCCTTAAGTGTTTCTGTACTGTAGAGTCATCATGTTTTCAGCATTTTACAAAATTTCTCTTTGTTTTACTGGAAAAAGTTAACACAGAAATGCACATTTTAAGAACCTCACCTATGAGACATAGAAAGACAGGGACAGAGGAAGAACCTTTACGTATATACTTTGTTCTCTCTAAAATAGCAAGAATTAAGCAAGGCATTGCCTTTCACTACTGAAGGTAGAGCAGAGATCTGATTTTCCTGTCTTTGATCATTTTTGACCTTTTCTGAATTTCTTCACATCCTTCATTATTACTAGTTTGAAATGGACATAATTCACTATGTTCTTATGGAGGGCTCTGAGTATATTTGTCATAATAAAGAGAACTTGCACTCACAATTCCCAATATGAATTCCTTTCTAGGTTTTATTTTCTGTTAGATGTGTCCTTGATAACTGCAAAATAATTAAGCGTATATGAATATTTATATTTTAACAAACTAGCATGGCAACTAGAATGCATTTTGATGGTCCTTAAGATTATTGTAAAAGAAAATTGTTGAGTTCAAAGTAAAAACTGAGAGAGGAGGGTAAAAGTAAATGGAAACAGTATGTTGGCTGTAGTTTTAGGGAACTAGGCTTTAATTGTCCAGCTCAAATTTTAGTTCACTTTAAAATTTTATTTTTTAAAGTTATAGTAAAATTCTCCATCCTTTTAGGAATTTTACAAGGATAAACTTGCTAAATCAGAAATGTTGTGTCTTTACCAGTTATGTTTGATAACTGGGCTTTCTTAGTAGTACTTAGAATTATCCAGAATTCTTTCTTTAAATTAATAACTTCATTTGAAATACATTCATATCTTTATTTTGATTAGATCATCAATTTACTCATTTTTTGTCATGTGTATATGGTGTGCATGAATGTGTATGCATGTGCACATGTGTGTTGACATGTATGTATACAGATGCATGTAGAAGTGTCTGTCCATGTGTGTGGAGACCAGAGGTCTAGATGAAGTAGCTTCCTCAATTGCTTTCCACCTTATTCTTTGCGACAGGGTCTCACAGTGAATCATAACTCACCAATTCAGATAGACTAGCTGGCCCGTAAGCCCCAGGGATTCCCTGTATCTGTTGTACCAGCAGTGGAATTACAGGTAGGAACCATCACACCCAGGGTACTGAGCATCTGAACTCAGGTCCACATACTTGCACAAAACTCACTTTACTTATTAAAACATCTCCCTAGCCCTACAGAATAGTCAATTTCTAAAGTACCTTACTAAGATAATTCTTCTAGACCAAGTGTGGTGGCACACACTTTTTGTAATGTATATATTTTTTTAAATTTTTATTGACAGCTTCTATATTTACATAGAATAAACCATGATAATTCCCTCCCCTCCACAGTTTCCCCTTCACAACTCCACTCTCCATCATATCCCCTCCCTCTCTCCATTAGTCTCTCTTTTGTTTTGATGTCATCATCTTTTCCTCCTATCGTAAGGGTCTTGTGAAACTATTGCTAGGCACTTCAAGGTCATGGATATTGAGGCCATTTCTGTCTGGACAGTTGCATTGTAAGGAGTGGTACCCTTCCTTTGGCTCCTACCTTCTTTCCGTCACCTCTTCTGCAATGAACCCTGAGACTTGGAGTGTGTGATAGAGATGTTTCAGTGCTAGACATTCCTCTGTCACTTCTTCTCAATACTATGTTGCCTTTTGGGTCATCCCAGTGGTCACCACCATCTAAAAAGAGAAGGTTTTCTAACCAAAAGTGAAAGTAGCATTAATATAGGAATATGAACATTAAGTGCTTACAGGGCAGTTTGGTGAGTGTAATATATGTATTTAGCCAGAGAAAAGCAGGTTTTACTCCCCTAAGACTCATGTCATCCCCTGCCATAAGCTTTTGATTAGGTTTTTAGTACCAGGAATGTATTCCCTCTCACAGTGTGGGCCTCCAGTCCAATTAGAGAGCAGCTGGCTTCTCCCAGAGCAGACATGGCACACACTTACAATCCCAGCACTTGTGAGGCTTAGGTAGGAAGGAGGATAGCTATGAGTTTGAGAGGCCCACCTGGATCAGTTAGACAAATTGAAAGCAGTTGGTTCCCCAACATGGCTATGTGCCACCACTGCACTTGTGTGGGCATCACAACAAGTTATTTGCTGATAAGTAGGTTAGACCATGCGTTGCTTAGACAGATATTGGTCATTTTCCCCCAGTCGCCCATGTAGCACCTTCTGGCACTAGATGCACTGACTGTCTGGGGACTGACTCTCTTCCAACTTCCAGCCATGCTATTCCATTTTGCATGTCAATCACATAAGGTGTCTTCAGCAGTAGGGTCTTACCACTAGCCTTTGATGGGTCATCAAGTACTCTGACAGAAATCTGTCTGTCTTTTAGGAAACCTTGTAGGTCTCTCTGATCAAAAGCTCATTGTGGATGATAGCCCCATGCTGGTTCTGGGAGTTACAGGTCAGTGCCCACTAAGAAAATGAGGAAAAAGATAACTAATATACAAGAGTTAGAGATAAGAGAGAGAGAGAGAGAGAGGGAGAGGGGAAGTGAGGGAGGGAAGATGTAGAAGATTAAGGTTACTCTTGATCTTACCCTCTCCAGTGTCTTGTGGTTCAGGTGTTCCCTGTAAGGGCCTGGTGAAAGATCAGCCATTTGGTCTGTCTTTTAGTAAGTAGAATATTATGGTACCATTGCCGTTTGGGTGTAGATTTGTGTTTCCTACCCCTTTGATGCCCTCCCCTCCCTCCCCTTCCATCCTAGTATCTAGTCTAGGAGATGCTTGCTGGGTATGTAAGGTATCTTGGGTAGATTCAGGTTAGGTGCTGTAGATGAGTGAGACTATGTGGCGATTTTTTTTCTGTGATTGGGTAAGTTCACTGAGAATGATCAGTTCTAGGTTCAACCATTTTTCCTCAAATTTCATTGTGTCATTTTTTCTTACTGCTGTATAGAATTCCATTGTGTAGATTGAGAGTGAGCTCCAGGTCAGCCTGGGCCTGAACTAGAGTAAGATCCTGCCTCAAAAAAATAAAAATAAAAATGAAGAAAAAAAACAACAACAATCTTTCTAATGTTTCTAGGGAAGACATCTTTTAAGCCCATATAGAGCACTGACAAATCAAATAAATGATTTTATCCCTGTTTAGCTTGATGGGCCAATAGATTTTCTGGTGTGACTTACAGGCACATGGACAAGGGGTTACTTAAAGGAACTTAAGTAACTTAGCCAGCTGGTACCTCAGCATGAGGGGCAACTAACAAAAGTTACTTGAATTTATAGGACTTAAAATGTGATTTTGTTTTTCTACTAGTTGTTCTTTATATACTTATTCTTCTAAATATATTGCTAAAACAAATAAAATCAAAATGATTTTATCAAAAAAATCAAAAAATAAATCAAAATGATTATTTCAAGATGATAGGAATATGAATGGCTTTATTCTCCTTTATATTTCTTTAATTTTTTAAAACATATATAGGCAAAATTTCAATAGGAGATACTTTAAAGGAATGGACATTGCTTTGTGTGTGTGTGTGTGTGAGCATGTGTTTGTGTGTGAGTGTGTGAGTTTGAGTGTGTGTGTATGTTGTGTATTAGTTGTGGCTTCACTTTTCTTTGCTTAGTTTGAAACAGAGTTTGCTTCTCTCTGTAGCCAGGCTGGCCTCCAACATCCTGCCTCAGCCTCCTGAGTATTAGGTTTACCGTGTACACCATGATCTCATAGTGGTACGACTTTATAGTTTGGATGACTGACTATGACATTTTTAGCTGAAAGCAGCAGAACTATATGCATAAGGATGTCATGCTGCCATGTCTGAGAGTGACTCCTAGCTCTGGAAAACAGATTTGGGCAGAAAACATAGACAGTGATCAAATATCTGGGCTATTTGGAAGTATCCCTCTACTATTTGTAGTACTATAATGAACCATGAGCTTGGGTAAGATGGGCAGCATGGAGTCTGAGAGTACAACTCATAGACTTATGGATGAGTAGAGACATCATGTTACTGAATCGGATCTGTTGTTTGTTACTACCTACTCCTGTCTACACTGTCACAGTATTGAAATCATTTACTTAGCCCCCCCCCCCCGTTAGTTTACCATACAAAAACTTAAACTCTGTATAAATGTGAGATGTGTAAGAAATGAAATACCAATTTAACCCCAGAACATGGGGGGGGTGAATTATAATAGAAAACAAGAGTGGGAAAGAAAGGGGTGTGTGCATGTGTGTGCTTGGGGGGATCATACAATAGGAATGACTCAATAGAAACTATAGAGATGCTGCACAAACATCTTTTAGGCATGACATTTGGGCCTGTCTTACCGTGATGTGCCCCTAGAACCCTAGGAATGAAGAGCATATCCCATAGGGTTATAGATAGCAATGTTGGGTAGAGACATGGAAAAGGCTCTAAGTTTCAATATGAGACAACTTAAAGTTAGGATATAACAAGACATATGCCTTGAAATCATTTTTAAACATAGCTGAGCTATTCATAAAATATGCAGTTTTATTTTAGTTTAGAAATAAAACAGGGACCTTTAAAAATTTATGCTTCTCTGATTTTGCCCTTCTCAAATTAGCCCAGAAATAAGGTTATAGAGAAGTCAGATTTTATTATGCTCCACCCTGATTTTTAATAACATCAAGAAAATGATGGGAAAAAATAAAGTATCAGTCTTCCCTAAATGAGGAATCTGGCTTTGGAGGAAATTGATGAAAGTTGCTTCATTTTTTCCAATGAGTTTTCTGGTTTTGTTTTAGGAAGTCACTTAGGGAGGAAGACTGAGGGTGAGTATGGTGTATGGTAACAGAGCAGAAAGACTTAATGCAAAGTGCGCCTGTACTGACTGGAGCTGGCTTGGGCTGCTTGGCTCTGATTCAGGGACTTGTCAGATGTATTGCAGAACGCATGTGTGATGTAAGACTTACGAGTATGACTAGTATTGGGTCCCACTCCAATGTTCATATCCTAATTGCAAGAAGACTCTGGGCAAGGTTTTCAACTGTTGTCAAGTCTCTTTTCTCCTGTACAAAATGGAGATGGTCACTTCCTTTTTGTACTGTAGGGATTATTAAATAAAATAATCCCTGCAAAGGGTTTGTGCCTAAGACATTGCAAGTGCAAAGAAATGCAAACTATTTTGATTTTTATGTTTCTTAAATCATTTATGCAAACATTGATAATATAAATTTCATCAACTTTTAGTCCTAGGGTCTTGGAGATTTACAAGTCAGAGGGAAATGGAATGAAATGAGAGAGCCATGTAACTTATTGATTGTCCTTTCCTGTAAATTCTTTCTGCCAAAAACAAAATGACCAAGAACATTGGAAGAAACACCTTAATACAGCCAATATCAAGAGTCTTAAGTAACACAGTGGATGACTAGAAGAGCCAGAGGACTAAGGGGGAGGAGGAGTACTCTTTTCTTAGCTGTCCTGTAGAAGTGAAACTTAGCGAGAATGTTGGTAGTGGGAAAACAAAATTGGGAATACTAGCTTTCCAAAAAGCTGCTAAACACTAGCACCCCAAAGGAGAAGGCAGGAAGCCAACTGTTTCAGTTTGGTGCCAGAATCCTCTCTCCAAAGGTCCAGTCCACAATGGCAGCCACCTAACATGAATAAACGTTCAGTAATTAAAAGGTATCCTTTTAATTACAAAAAGTGGTTCAGATAGGAAGCTCTTGTTAAGGCTCACAAGACTTATGGACAGCTCAAAACCACCTATTAGAACCACAAATTTGGAGCAGAACCTTAAATACTTAAAATTGGAAGAATGGCACTTGCATTTGCTTAACATATACTGCATTGGATATCTACACTGCTGTAACACCAGGATTGTAGCATGAAGTTAAAGGTGTTCTTTCTTAACTTGCTAAAGCATTTGGTATAGTTAATTATTAAACAAGGTTGAGTGTTACAAAGTGACAATTGTATGTTGTATAAAGCAGATGGTATGTGAGTGAAATCTGCCTAGGATGCAGTCTTCACAATCATACACGTAGAAGGACAGACTGGAGACAGATAAACTGGAGGGATCATGTAAAAATATATAGTTTGTCAGCTAAGCACGTCAATATCTATCTGCTTTTTTTTTTCTTATGCTACAAAATCTGGACAGACTAAAACTTAAATTGTCTGAAACCCCTACAGCTAGTCAGAGGAGGAACCTAGTGTGCTAAATCTTCGCTTCCTTCATTTGGAGTGAGATCCTAGGGAAAAGCAAAACCAGATGACACGGGTCTATTTTTCTTGTCAACTGAACCTCCAAGAGACTAAAAGTATTTTCTTTACACAGATGCTTGTGAAGTGCATTTAGACTGATATCCTCACTAAGAGACTATAACTTTAGAAAATACATCTTGGATCTCTAAGGCATGTCTCATGCAAGTAAAGAAGTGTCTTGGGTATGAGGTAAAGATGTATCAGAATTAAACACTGGCTGTTTTATGAGGAATGCCAGAGGCCTAATTTAGTGACCTAATCTTTTCTGGCCAGGTACACTTGTCTGATGGGAGAAAGGAGGACCTCAGAGACTGCCCTTAATGTCCCATCTTTCTTTCAGCTTATCCTGAGGATTTTCACTGTCTGTCTCGTTGCATGCATTAACAGTGTACTATTCAGTACAGGCTGTGATTCTTGTGAGTCTTGTTTTACAAACCATGAAGAGAGTCATCTCATAGATTGGTAAGATTTATTTGGATTACACAAAACAAATCCTTGTTCCCAAGACTTAAATTTGGAATCAGATAAGGAGGAAAAAGAGCAGAGCATTGATAGTCATCTTACTAATCCATTTACCACTACAATTAATGCATTATGGGGAGTGGGGAGGACAAGTCAGAATCCATATATGTCAGATTTGGCAAAATGCTAGTGAGATTGGGTCTTGCTTGCCCTTTTTGCAGTAATTTTTGTATAAATCAAACAATTTTGTGTTGGAGTATTTTGGGGGGAGGCAGGACTTCTTCCTGTGTATGTTTTTAACTTATGCTAATGAAAAGAGTGAATACTTAGTACTTTGCCACTAATGAAAGGACATTATGTCTAAGAGAGTATTTCTTTTTATTTATTTATTTATTTATTTAATTATTAATTGGTTTATCATGGTAGGGTCTTATGCTAGCCTAGGCTGATCTGGGATTCACTATGTAGTCTTAGGTTGGTCTTGAACTCATAGCAATCTGCCTCCTGAGTGCAGGAGGATTAAAGGTGTACACTACCATGCCTGGGGAGAGAGTATTTCTTTACAGCTGTGTGAAATCATCCATTGGGCACCCAGCAGGAAAACGAGAATCAAGTCTCCAAACATTAGAGACATACAGCGGGAATATGCCACATCTCTGGTCCATTCTCTCTTTCTCTGTTTCTTGCTCTCTCTCCCCTCTCTCTCTGTTACACATGTGCTCTCACTTTATATTCCAAAATAAGTAAAAAAAAAAATTCTAAAAATGGTAAAATGGGGATTGGAGAGATTGCACAGTGGATAAGGTCCTTGGCTACAAAGTATAAAGACTGAAGTTTGATCTCCAGGGCCCACATAAGCCAGATGCACAAAGGTGGCACATGCGTCTGAAGTTTGCAGGGGCCAGAGGCCCTAGCTATACCCATTCTCTCTCTCTCTCTTTCTCTCTCTCTCCCTCCCCCCCTTCTCTCTCTCTCTCTCTCACACACACACACAATTATGTAAATAAATAAAATATTTTTAAATAGAAAAAAGGTACACGTAAGATAAATTTTTGTGTGGATGATGGGGTATTGAATGTCTCTACAACTGTAGAGGTGGTGATTACAAAACCTGGAGGGGCTGTTGTTAGTGTTAATGTATAAATACTGCCATTACAGGTCTTTTTATATAAATATAAATGTATATTTTTTAAAATTGAGTTTTTAATAATTTTTGTTGTTCTGCAGCTTTGGGAAAATGCTCCAGTTCACTCTTTTGAGTTGGCATTATACAGAAATTAACAACTAAGTTCACTTATAAATAGTAAACTTATTATGTTTCTATTTATGCGGGGTCAACACAATTCATTAAATATATAAGATCTTATCTATGAGAGCTTGATTACAGTGAAAAAAACCACATATGAGAGGTATCAGCAGTAAGAGGAAAGGGAAAGAGATATTATGAAGGAGAGAATATGAAGTTGCTTTGATTTTGTTTTCTCTGAGGCACACAAGTTATTGTTTATCATCACTTTTACAATAATTTCTTAAAAGTTTGGTTTCCAAGTTGACTCATTTGAATTTTTTTCTCTGCAATTAGGAAAAAGAAAATAGATTCATCCAGATAAACATAGGATGTTATAGACAAAAGTGAAGGAAAAAAAAAACATAAGTATATCCTTCAAGAGTCCAAATTTTTATAGAGACTGAAATATAATTACCATTGTTCTTTCTTAAATCAATGTTTCAAGATATTAAAACACCTCCACTAACATCATCAATACTGGAGTTTTCTGTTGTACCTAAGTGGCTCTAAGTGAAAGAAATTTGATTGGATAATAAATAATTGAGAATGCAAGAAGTCAGCTTTATCATTTGTCATATAATTCTATGGCTAGATCACATTTCAACTTGTAGAAACAAAATCATACATCACTATTCCTGCACAGGACTTAAGCTATTATTTAGTAGTCTCTTATTATACTGGTTTTCAAAAAAAAAAAAAACAAATGAATGGAAGGGAGTATGCTCCTAATATTCCTCAAAAAATATATATAAAATAGTTATATATAACTTCATAATTGGATAGTCTCATAAATACACAATCTTATTTGGTGTAGAGTAATTTACTGTGTTTTGTATATAACAAATAAGCACCCATAGATTTGGCACTTGATAACTTTTCGTATTCTCAGAAAAAAGCAGATATATGCAAATGCTATATTTAGGACTGTCAATACAATGTTATTGCAAAATATAATGTCAGGTGATTAAATTTTTCAATAGGCTTTTAAATTATGAGTACAGCTATTTTCCATAATTCAATGAAGTTTTGAAATTATATGAATTTATACAATACTTTATCAATATGCCCAGCTTGGTATAAAAAGTAAATTTCTGCTTAGGCCACATTGCATAATACACTGTGTATATCACAGAAGTAAAAATTATGGATTATATTTTGGCAGTCAGATGTATAATCAATAATTACAATGATCAGGCTGATAAAGTACTATATGCGCATAGCCATGTGAGGCATGTGTACATGTAATGTAGTGTGTGGAGGGGCACTTACCTGCAGTAGCTTGGACCAAAAGTCAGGTGTCCTAAACCATCTTTCTTCTGCCCATTCTTTCTTTGTTTGTTTCTTTTTGTTTTTGTTTTTCAATGTAGGGTCTCACTCTAGCTCAGACTGACCTGGAATTCATTATGTAGTCTCAGGATGGCCTGGAACTCATTGTGATCCTCCTACCTCTGCCTCCCAAGTGCTGGGACTAAAGAGGTGTGCCACCACGCCTGGCTTTTCCACCCATTCTTGTTTGAGATGGAGTCTCTTACTGATGTTAGAACTTCCTGATTTTTTTTTTCAAGCTATCACCTATAGGCTACTCTTCATTTTTGGATTGGGGTTTCAGGGACACACCCAGCTATTTAAGTGGACTCTGGGGATTGCTTGCATAGAAATGTACTCAGTTGCTGAGCTATTTCTCCAGCCAAGCTTGAGCTTTCATGTTTTCAAGTATGGTTTTAGGATAAATGGATTGTATTATCCTTATTCTAGGTGTGAATTTCATCTAGATATTATTATGGAGATCAATAAAATTACTGTCATTGTTACTATTCCATATGTAAAAATGCCAAAGGAAAGACCAGAATAATTTTGAATAACTTTGGCAAACATTATATCTCATCATAAATATATTTTTGTCTTAATAGAACAGCTTAGCTGGAAAAGAAAATAATGAAGTTCATTGTTGTGAACAGAATAAATAACAATGCCACCTAATCTTACTAATCATTCAATTTTGAAATACATAATACTTTACAAAATTTAGTATCAGTTTTCTAATATTATTCTCATAACAATTTTGTATAGGCTTTGTCTATCTGTGGTAATTTGGTTTTGATGAAGAAATAACTCTTCACTTTTAGAAATAGATGTCTGTTTGCATATAAATCTATTTTTTATTATAATGCCTCATAGAATGTATTTGTAAAAGTGTCAGGTAGATGTCTGGTCATCTTCCTCTAAGTGTCCATTTTCACTCTGCTTTCCATTGTAATGGGAATAGGTTTCTGGACATGAGACTTAGCTCCTTCTTTAGCATAACAGCAAATGCATTGTACTTTTTCATATTATGAGCACTGATTCTGACCCCAACCCCATAAAGCCAAGTGTGGAGTTAACTAAGATCAGGTCCTGTGTCATAAATTCAATCCTGCAAAAATAGAAACTGATTGGTGAGATCGTGGACAATTATTTTCAGCCTAATTTGTCATTGGAATGAGACCAGCCTGTTGCACATCTCTATTTGAATGTCAATTGGATTTTACAATATAAAGTGACCAACCTTGAATGTTGATTTCCATGAGCATCACATTTCATTCACTTCTTTCCTGCATGCCCACATCCATCCCAACAGAAAATCAATTGAATTTGTTCCCCTGACTGACTGCAGGGTGGCTGCTCAGAGTGTCAGCCATCCTGCCCATGTCAAGTCCCAACATCTCCCTGCTTGGATTCTGTATCTGTCTGAGTCTACACATGCGTCTGATACAGTAGTCACAATATACAAAGATTCATATTTTAAAATTTTTAAGCAGACCACACCACCTGTTTTCAGGTTTCCTCTCAGATCACTATGATATTTCATTTTTATTTAGGCTCTCTATTAATTGCACTCTACTCTGCACCTATCATTTTTAACTCTTTATCTTGTTCATTGGCTTCAGCTATACTAACGTTGGCCAGCCCTCACATAGGTCAAGTGTAGTCCCAGGGTGGTTTACTGCCTCACATCCTTTGAGTCCTTGGAGGCTGTTTAAGCATCCTCTTTTCATTCCTGGCTGCATTTAAAACTGCAACTCCTCTCTTAACAACCCTGAACTAGTTCCATGTTTTAAATTTCTCTACAACACTCATTTTCATTTGATATCCTCTCTACATATATTTGTTCTTTGTTTTTACACCTCTATCCCTTTGATGCCTCACTAAAATGTAAGTTCCCCAAACACACAGACATTTATCACTTTTGTCCCACAAAACCCTTGGAAATAAATATTGCTTGAAATGTTCTTTACAATCAGCCACACCCCTCCATTGAAAGACCATAGGGAAACCCAGGGAACTAGAGAACAATTAGTATATCCTGTAATACAGAAATCTATTAAGAAATAATGCTCAATACCACTTGATGACTTTCCTGGGGTAATATAGTTAATTAGTGGTGAAATAGAAATGAAATTAAGACATACACCATAAAATCTACACTGCAGTTATAAAACTATAGTGTCGCATGGCCTGAGGTGTATCACTAAAGGGACTGGAAGTCATCTCATTTCTGTACAGTTGTGAAACTGACTTGTTAATTAAAATAATTATTCTTATTTGTCTTCCAGATCTCACCTTCTAGCTCACTTTTTTGCGGTACATACATACTTACCTACATACATCTACTTAGCATACATTTAATAACATTTAATATATCTATTTAATAACAGTTTTTCAAAAATTGTGGCCAAATTGGGCCATGGTTTCTCTTCATGAGTTCAGGTCAAAAGCTGTCCCCTTTAGCTTAAAAATTTGAAAATACATGCTCCAAAATTCTCTCCTTAAGAGACTTAAGAGTCGTCCTAAATTTTAAGTTATAGTTGTCTTATTTTCAATTTTTCTGGTCTCTAAAGGGTATGCTAATTAATGTCTGATGCTTTGCTGTCATAGCACTGAGGAATGACCTGTTAGGTTAAAATCATTCATAATAAGCAGTAATTTGGAAAAAAATACATCTAACCTAAAATCTAATAATATGTAAGGAGTTATATTGTGGAAGGTTTAGTACCAAAGCACTTTTAAAAAAGATTTATAGTAGTATTGAAAAAAGTTACTGCCACTTTAAAGAATTCTATGTAAAATAAAGGGAAACTAATTGTATCAGGATCAGATGAACCTCAGAAGTGTATCAATCCAAATGCTAAAATTTAGCAGAAATTAAATTAAATGAAAATTGAAGTGAATATTTGAATCACTCCTTCACAAATTCATTGCCTTGCATTCAGTTTTTGTTGTTGTTGTTTAGTGAATCACTATTGATATGTCAACTTTCTCTCTTTAAGAAAGCATCTCTAATTAAAAATGAGGTATATTTTTGTACAGAAAATTCTAATTTTTTGTTGTAAAAACTATGTTTCTTTGCTTTATCATCAGCTATATCAAGGAGTTAGAAAATTGCATTGCCTTAAAAATAATGCATTACTTTCATATTCATGTATAGATATCCAAATTGTGGAAGAAAAGAACAAAGTAAACATATGTGTATGAAAATGTCAGAATGTTGCTGCTTTCTTGGTATGTATACCAAAAAATTAATTATAAAAAATAGAATATATTGGGCTGGAGAGATGGCTTAGTGGTTAAGATGCCGGCCTGCAAAGCCTAAGGATAGGGGTTGAAGTCTCCATTACCCATATAAAGCTGGATGCACAAGGTTGTGTAGGTGTCTGAAATATTTTTGCAGTGACTAGAGGCCCTGATGTGCCCATTCTCTCTCTCATAAATAAACAAAATGAAATATTTTTAAAAATAGAACTTAGATATAAATTTTAAGACCTACAGTATCTGGTAAGACAATTTTTCATTAAGAAAAGAAAAATAGATATCATTGTAAGCATTCAAGAAACATACAAATATTGACCAAATGTAAAAAAGTTATATATAAGCAAAATAAGAACAAGTATTTTTTCTTAATGTACTTAAGAAACTACTTATAAAACTAATCTGTGAGTCTGGAGAGATGGGTCAGTGGTTAACAGTTTATGCATGCAAAGTCTGAAAGCCTGGGCTTGATTTCCTAGTACCTATGTAAAGCCAGATGCAGAAGGTGTCTCATGCATCTGGAGTTTGTTTGCAGTGATAGGAGGCCCTGGCACTCCCATTCATTCCCCCTCAAACCTTGCAAGTGAATACTAAATAAAATATTTTTTTAAAGATTCAACTTAAAAAACTGCCAGACGTGGTGGCACGCACCTTTAATCCCAGCACTCAGGAGACATCGATAGGAGGATCACCATGAGTTCAAGGCCACCCTGAGACTACACAATGACTTCCAGATCAGCCTGGACTAGAGTGGAACCCTACCTCAAAAAAAAAAAAAATCAAAAAAAGGAAGAAAGAAAGAAAGAAAGAAAGAAAGAAAGAAAGAAAGAAAGAAAGAAAGACAGACCTACTCCGAGAAAGCAACTTAAGCAACTTTGTTCATTTAATTTTTCAGGTCAGACACAAGAGAGGCTTAGTAGTTTATATTAATGTACAAACAGTCTTTCCTCCTCTGTCTTAAAATATTGTACTAAGTGTAAGAACTGAAAATTTGTCACAGAACTCATATGAGAAAATAATAAGTAGAAAGATATTAATATTTCACCTTTTTCTTTGGAGTTGGAATAGGATTAAAATTTCTTGCTCACTTTATCTATGTGTGGCTTACCCCCATCCCTTCACCCCACACCTGCACCCCATGCAGCCTATCCCTAGTATAGGAAGAAACTGAAAAAAGAGAATAAAGCAGAAAGACAGAGAAGAGAAGTGGAGGATGGAGGAAAGAGGAAAAGACAACAGGAAACACTAAAAAAGTCAGGCCTCATATTTGCTATAGATTTTAACTTAGAGGAGTTTGCAGTTGATTATAAATGTAAGGCTGTCATGTTAAGATTACCCATGAAAGCCAGAGCTGTTATTATACCTTTATTTGTACAAAATTGGCCTTTTAAGATATTTCTGTCATGGATTTCATGGTTTTATCATTTCGAAGCAATTATACACTCATGTTTTAGGAAACACTACAGAGTAATGTACTACATCCTTCACTAATTTCCTCACCTCCTACCATACCATCTGGACAGCCACTACTTTATTCTCTGTCTGACATTTTGTCATTTCAAGACATTAATAAGTGGAGTCATATTTTATGTAACTTGTGAGACGTTTTTCACTAAGTATAATTCTGAGCAGATACACTCAAGTCTTCTGTAGGCATAGTAGAATTCCTTGGAGCTCTGCACTGAATTCATATGTTGGAATCTTTACAAACACCTGACTCTGTCGATAGACTCTTTAGGTGACTCAGTGATATAATAACATGGAACCCTATTCTGTCAAGACAATAAAATTAGAAGAGAAGGATTTCCTCTCTCTCTCCTCTCTCTTGCACTCTGGCACAGTCATAATGAAAATATTTTCCAGCTAGGGAGAAAGCTTTCACCGGAGTGAAACAATGTTTACTCCCTGGTCTAGCTTCCGGAAATGGGAAAATTAATTTGTATTGTTTAAGACATTATTGTTTTGGAAATTTGTTATTGAGCCTGGACAGACCATGTATATATATATGTATGTATGTATGTATGTATGTATATGGCATTAGGCTTTATATGGGTACTGGGGGATTGAACCTAGGCCATCAGGCTTTGAAAGCAAGCCACTTTAACTGCTGAACCACCTTTTGAGCCCTTTAACAATTTTTCTTAACTCAGAGCCTCTTGATTGCCTTTAGTTTTAGGCTTTTAAGAATAAAATGGCTATTAATATTCACATATTGGTTTTTGACAGAAATGTAATGTTTTTATACCGACATATGATAAAGAGTTAGGTATTTCAAAGGTAAAAAGTGAAGCTAAAAGCTTTATATTATTTTCTAAATTTTTAAATTTTTATTTATTTATAAGAGAGAGTAAAAGAGAGAATGGGCAGGATGAGGCCTTTAGCCACTGAAACTGAATTATAGATGCATGCACCACAATGTCCATCTGGCTTCTGTGGGTACTGGGGAGTCAAACCTGGGTCCTTAGGCTTCACAGACAAGTGCCTTAACCACTTGGCAATCTCTCCACCCAAGATTTATATTAATTTTACTTATATTTATTTCTTTTCATTAATTGCCCAGAGGTGAAATTGCTGGGTCATATATTAAGCAGCCATTTCATAAGAACTTGACATACATATTTCCTAGAGTGGTTGTGTCATCTCAGTTTTCCAACAGCAGCATACAGGCCCTCAGTGGCCCTCATCTCACTGACATTCAGCGTTAGCCCTATTATTTCATCCTTTCTAACAGTGACTGTGATGGCTTCTGGTTTGAATTTGTCTCCATGATGACTAATGATGTTGAGTATTTCTCTGTTAGCCTTACCATAATTTTCAAAATTATATTGAACTAGATTTTTAATATAAAGATGAAAAAGAGAATACTTCCAATATCAACCACTTTTGCCAAGAGATTTATGTCACAAAACAAAATGATTTCACTTCATTAAGATTAGTTTTTATGGATAAAACTTGTTTTAGATTTACCTAAGGTAGAATAGATAATAGAAATTGTGAGTGTAAGAAATCATTTCTATTTGGATTTAGAGTCATTCTCTCAATGTTTCTGGAAATATGCTATCAATATAAAGTTATGTGTGAAGAGCTATTTTGGAGAGGCTGCTTCTTCCAGGTGGAAGCTGCCTCAGTTTCCTTCCCAAATCCCACAAAGTACTAGGGGAATACAAACAGCTTCTTAGGTCAACACTAAATGTTACCCTCATATTCAGAGTACCCATGAAATCTTGAATTGTGAATTTGGCCCTCAAACAACTTCCCTAGATACCTGCAAATTAAAAATTAAGAGCAGACACAGCAATAAAGTGCAAAGGAGTAAGTAATAATTCATTTTGACATCATCAATAGAAGACAGGCAAATACATATTTAATAAAATTTGTTCTGTCAACAAGGACTTGATAACAATAATCTTTTTTTCAATAGGAAGTTATATATATATATGCATATATATATAAGTTATATATATATATATGTGTGTGTGTGTATATATGTGCATATATATATATATATATATATATATATATATATATATATATATATATATATATGTGAGAGAGAGAATTTCTATACTTACAGACAACAAACCATAGTATTTCCCTCCTGTTTCCCACTTCCCCCTTCATAACTCTGCTCTCCCTCATATCCCCTCCCTCTCTCCATTAGTCTCTATTTTAATTTGATGTCATCATCTTTTTCTACTATTATGAGGGTCTTGTGTAGGTATTGTTAGGCACTGCAATATCTTGGATACTGAGGCCAAATTCTGTCTGGATAGTTGTATGTAAGGAGTGTTACCATTCCTTTGGCTCTTATATACTTTCTGCCACCTATTCCACAATGGACCCTGAGTCTTGGAGAGTGTGAGACGTTTCAGTGCTGGACACTCCTCCAACCCTTCTCAGCACTATGTTGCCTTTTGGGCCATCCCAGTGGTCATTGGCATCTGAAAAGAGAAGCTTCTCTAAACAGAAGTGAGAATATCATTAATGTATGAGTATGAACATTACGTGTAGTGCTTTCAGGCAATTTGGTGAGAGTAATATATGCATTTACCCAGGCAAGAGCAGGATTTATACCCCTAAGGCTCATGACCTCCCCTACCATAGGCTTTTGATTAGGTTTTCAGTACCAGTCATGCATTCCCTCCCATAGAGTAGGCCTCAATCCAATTAGAGAGCAGTTGGTTTACCCCAGATCACATGCCACTATTGCACTCATTCAGTCATTTGGCCTGTCTGGCCAAACTTGAGGTTTCCAGTGTCCACTGTTTTCACCACTGATGACTTATGTCTCCCATAAGCTTCATACAGGGTAGCTTTTTCCATCTTTCAGTTGGCTCATCAACAGGGAGAAGGTTTTCTGTGCAGCACCAGCTAGAATTTTCAGTGACTTTGCTGCTCAAGCACGTGAAGTCTTCAGCAATAGGGTCTTACCATTTCTTTCTCATGGGAATCCAAGGGCTTTGGCAATAGCCTATAATGTTTTGGAGGCAACAGGGACCTCCTAGCCCACCAGTCACTGGAAGGTATCTCAACCATGGCACTGAAAATTTTCTGGTAACTATCTATGGCTTCTGAATGTGCCATTATTCAAGAAAGTAGATTTTCATATGTCTTATTCAGAATATCTTGAAATTTGATTGACCCTCCCCCCTCACCTTTCTTTTATAAAATCTCTTCCCCTAACCTTGCTTAGGCCTTTCCCCTTCCACAAATCTGTTCTTCTACTTAAATATAAACAATACCATCCCATTAAGACCTTCCATCTCCTCCCTCCCTTGTAGCCTTTTTCTAGTTTATGGGACTCTGCTACTAACTTTTAGTTCAAGATCACAGACAAGTCTGTAAATTCGTAGCTAGGATCCACATATAAGAGAGAACATGTGACATTTGGCTTTCTGGACCTGGGTTATCCCACTTAGTATAATCCTTTCCAGATCCATCCATTTCCCTGCAAATTTAATAATTTAATTTTTTTAACCACAGAATAGAACTGCACTGTATAGATGTACCACATCTTTATTATCCATTCATCTGTGGATGGAAATCTAGGTTGGTACCATTTCCTAGCTATTGTGAATAAGGCAGCAATAAACATGGTTGTGCAAGTATCTCTAAGGTAGTGAGAAGAGTCATTAGGATATATGCCTAGGAGTGCTATAGCTGGATAATACAGCAAATATATTCTTAGCTGTCTCAAGAACCTCCACACTGATTTCCATAATGGCTGTACCAGATTACATTCCCGCCATCAATGTAGAAGTGTTCCCCTTTTACCACATCCTCTCCATCATTTATTGTCATTTGTCTTCTTGATGGTAGCCATTCTGACAGGAGAGAGATGGAATCTCAAGGTAGGTTTAATTTGCATTTCCCTGATGGCTAAAGATGTAGAACACCTTTTTAGATGTTTACATGCCATCTGTATGTCTTCTGATGAGAACTCTGTGTTTAGTTCCATAGCCCATTTTTTGACTGAGTTGCTTGATTTCTTATTGTTCTGTTTTTTGAGTTCTTTGTATATTCTGGATATTAATCCTCTGTCAGATGTGTAGCTGGAAAAGATTTTCTCCCATTCTGAAGGTTGTCTCTTTGCTGTATTCACAATGTCCTTTACGGTACAAAAGCTTTGTAATTTCATGAGATCCCAGTAGTTGATTAGTGGTTATATTTTCTGAACATTTGGGGTTATATTCAGAAAGTCATTACCTATTTTGCCAATATGTTGAAGGTTTTCTCCTACATTTTCCTCTAGCAATTTCAGAGTATCAGGTCTTATATTAAGGTTCCTGATCCACTTGAATTTGATTCTTGTGCATGGAGAAAGACGAGGATGTATTTTCATTTTTCTACATATAGATATCCAGTTTTCCCAGCACCATTGTTGAAGAGGTTGCCTTTTCTCCAACGAATATTTTTGGCATTTTTGTCAAAAATCAGATGGCTGTAGGTGGCTGGATTAAAACCTGAGTCCTCTGTTCTGTTCCATTGATCTACAAGTCTGTCTTTGTGCCAATACCATGCTATTTTGTTATTATGGCTTTGTAATATAGCTTAAAATCAGGTATGGTGATATCACCAGCCTTATTTTTGATGATCAAAATTGTTTTGGCTATTTGAGGTTTTTTGTGCTTCCAAATGAATTTTATGATTCTTTTTTTCTATTCCTGTGAAGAATGCTGTGGTGGTTTGAATAGAATAGATGGCCCCCAATATATTCAGTTGTTTATTTGTTTGTAGTTTGCATCTTTAGCCACCTGGCTGGAGGCAGTGTCACTGGGTGGATCTTAAGGTGTGGTGGTGGGTTTCAGGTTTCAATCTAAAGATATGCAAAGTGTGCCTAGCTGGAGTTCCTGAAGTGTGCTGTGGCTTTTGGCTTTTGGCTTTTGACCTTAGGCTTGTACTTCTCTCTTTCTGCTTGGTCCTGTGAAGGCAGACCAGCTTCTTCTGCTTTTATGGAACTTCCCCTGGATCTGTAAGCTTCAATAAATATCCCTTTCTCTATAAGTGTGTCTGGTCTGAAAGTTCATCTCAGTGAACCTAAAGCTGTCTGCTACAAATGCCATTGGAATTTTAATTGGGATTGCATTAAAAGTGTAGATTGCTTTTGGTAAGATTGGCATTTTCACAATATTGATTCTTCCACTCTAAGAACATGATGTCTTATCATTTCCTTGTGTATTCTGCAATTTCTTGCTTGAGTGTTTTAAAGTTCTCATTGTAGACATCCTTCACTTCCTTAGTTAAGTTTATTCCAAGGTACTTTATTTTTGATTTTTTTTTTAGGCAATTGTGAATGGAAAAGATTCCCTGATGTTTGTTGTTAGTATGTAGGAAAGGTACTGATTTCTGTGTATTTATTTTGTATCCTGCTAAATACTGTTTATCAGCTCTAACAGTTTGCTGGTAGAGTTTTTAGGGTCTTTCATGTATAGAATCATATCAACTGCAAATAGTGATAATTTGATCTCCTCTTTCCCAATTTGTATCCTTTTATTAGTGTCTCTTGCCTTATTACTATAACTAAGACTTCCAGTTCTATATTAAATAAAAGTGGGGACAGTGTACACCCTTGTTTTGTTCCTGAATTTAGTGGAAAAGCTTTGAGTTTTTCATCATTTAGCATTATGTATTATAAGTTGGCTGTAGGTTTGTCATAAATAGCTTTTATTATGTTGAGATATGTGCTTTCTATTCCCAGTTTCTGTAATACTTTTACCATGAAAGAATGTTGGATTTTGTTGAATGTCTTTTCTGCATCTATTGAGATGATCATTTGATTTTTGTCCTTCAGACCATTTATATGATACATTACATTTATTGACTTGCATATGTTAAACCATCCCTGCATCCCTGGGATAATGCCAACTTGGTCGAGGTGAATAAACTTTTTGATATATTCTTGTATTCTGTTTGCCAATATTTTGTTCTGAATTTTTACATCTATGTTCATGAGGGAGATTAGTCTGTAATTTTCTTTTTTTTTTTTTTTTTGGTTCTGTCTTTCTCTGGTTTTGATATGAGGGTGATGCTGGCTTCATAGAAGGCATTCGGTAGAATTCCTTCCTTTTCTATTTTATCAAAAAGTTTGAGAAGCAGTGTTATTAGTTCTTCCATGAAGGTCTGGTAAAATTTACCAGTGAAACCATCTGGGCCTGGGCTTTTTTTAGTTGGGAGACATTTTATAACTGCTTGGATCTCTGTACTTGTTATAAGTCTATTTAAATGGCTTATCTAATCTTGATTTAATTTTGGTAGGTCACATGACTGAAGGAAATCATCCATTTCTCTCAGACTTTCAAATTTAGCAGCATATATATTCTTGAAGTATGTCCTTATAATTGTCTGAATTTCTTTGGTATCTGTTGGAGTGGTACCTTTTTCATCTCTTACTTTATTAATTTTTGTCTCTTCTCTCTTTCTTCTGATCAAATTTGCTGAGGGTTCATCAATCGTGTTTATCCTTTCAAAGAGATATCTCTTTGTTTCATTGATTCTTTGGATTTTTTTTTTCTTTTTTGATTCTATTTCATTAATTTCTGACCTAATCTTTATACTTTCTTTTCATCCACTGATTTTTGGTTTGCTTAGCTCTTCTTTTTCCAAGGCCTTGAGGTGGAGAATTAAATTGTTTATTTGTGTGCTCTCTAATTTCTTCTTTTTTTTTTTTTTGGAGGCTATTTTATTTATTTATTTATTTTTTCTCCATTTTTATTAATATTTTCCATGATAACAAAAAAAATCCCATGGTATTACCCTCCCCCCTTTCCCCTTTGAAATTCCATTCTCCATCGTATCCCCTCCCCATCTCAATCTTTCTACTTACATATATACAATACCAACCTAATAATTTCTTAATATAGGCACTTAGAGCTATAAATTTCCCTCTTAGGACTGCCTTCATAGTGTCCCAAAGATTTTGGTATGTTGTATTATCATCATCATTTGATTTTATGAATTTATTGATTTCTTTTTTGATTTCTTCAATGAACCATTGATCATTCCATAGTGTATTGTTTAGTCTCCATGAATTTCTGTATGCTCTGTAGCTTTTCTTGTTGCTGATTTGCAGTTTAATCCCATTGTGGTCAGATAGATTACATGGAATCATTTCAATTTTCCTATATTTCTGGAGATTTGCTTTGTGTCTTAATATATGGTCTATTTTAGAGGATGTTCCATCTGTTGCTGAGAAAAATGTATATCCTGCAACATTTGGATGGAATATCCTATAGATACCTGTTAGATCCATTTGTTCCATGACATCATTTAATTCAGATGTCTCTCTGTTTACTTTTTGCCAGGATGACCTGTCAATTGATGAGAGGGGAATAATGAAGTCTCCCACTAAAATTGTGTTTGATGTTATCTGTGACCTTAAGTCTAATATTGTTTGTTTGATGAAACTGGGAGCTCCCATGTTAGGTGTATATAAGTTTAGGATTGTAATGTCCTCCTGTTGGAGTGTTCCTTTACTCAGTATAAAGTGACCTTCTTTATCTTTCCTCACTAATGTTGGTTTGAAGTCTATCCTGTCAGATATTAGGATAGCAACCCCTGCTTGTTTCCTAGGCCTATTTGCTTGAAATACTGTTTTCCATCTTTTCACCCTAAGGCACACTGTATTGCCTATCTTTTATTGAGAGATGGGCTTCCTGGAGGCAACTAATGGCAGGATCCTACCTTTTATTCCAGTGTGCAAGCCTGTGTCTTTTGGATGGTACATTGAGGCTATTAATATTAAGAGTTATTATTGAAAGGTATGCATTTATTCTCACTGTTCTTCTTACTTTGTAGTGTTTCATGTTTTCCCTTTACTTATTTGTTTTAACTGTTATTTGAGTGTGGCTTATTTTTTCCTATTTCCTCCTGTGTGTGTTTTGTTTTTTCTTCAGCATTAAGAATTCCTTCAAGTATTTTCTGTATAGCTGGTTTAGTTGTCATAATTTTCTTTAGTCTGTTTGTGTTGTGGAATGTCCTTATTTCTCCATCAATTTGGATAGATAGCTTTGCAAGATAAAGTAATCTTCATTGGCAGTTGTTATCTTTCAGAACTTGGAATACATCATTCCATGCCCTTCTGGCTTTTAAAGTTTGTGTTGAGTAATCTGTAGTTATTCTGATGGGCTTGCCTTTGTAGGTGATTTGCTTTTTCTCTCTCACTGCTTTCAATATATTTTCTTCGGTTTGCTTGTTGACTAGTTTAATTACAACAGGGTGAGGAGAGGTTCTTTCCAGGTTTTGTCTGTTTGGTGTTCTAAAAGTTTCTTGTATCTGCATTTGAATTTCTTTCCCAATTTGGGAAAATTTTCCTCTATGATTTTGTTGAAAATACCTAATAAGCCTCTGGATTCCTATCCTGAATTCTTATGTTTTATTAATTCATAGTGTCCCAGATATCTTGAAATTCCCATCCATACTTTGCTATTAGCTTGTCTTTCTCTCTGTTGGACTGTATTAGGTCTGTACCCTGGTCTTCTAATTTAGATATTCTGTTCTCTCCATCAATTCAACTGGTGAGACTTTCCACAGAGTTTTTTATTTCACTGACTGTATTCACAGCCAGGATTTCAGCCTGGTTATTCTTCAGTATTTCTATTTTCTTACTCATGTCATTACTCATGTAATGAACTCCTTATTTCATTAAGCTGGTTTCCTGTGTTGCCTTTTAGAAGTTTGTTTTCTGCCTTAATTCCTTTGTTTTCTTCTTTGAGTCCCTTCATTACTTCTCTGATTTCTTTCTTTCTTTTTTTTTTTTTTTTTTTTTTTTTTTTTGGTTTTTCGAGGTAGGGTCTCACTCTAGCCCAGGCTGACCTGAAATTCACTCTGTATTCTCAGGGTGGCCTTGATCTCATGGCGATCCTCCTACCTCTGCCTCCCAAGTGCTGGGATTAGAGGCATGCACCACCACGCCTGGCTTCTACTCTGATTTCTTTGAGCATAGATACCATCATTTCCTTGAAATCTTTGTCAGGATTTGGTTAAAACAGTCTCATTGGCGATCATTTCTGATGGATTTATAGTTTTTGGTGGCACTGTATTGTCTTGATTCTTTGAGTTTCTTGTATTATATTGTAGCGACTTTTGCATCCTGAGTTGATCTGATGTTTGGGTTTTCTACTAATCTGCTGTGTTCCCAGATGTGGCAATCCACTTCTATATACCCTTAGGACATGTGTTCAAGGTGCCAGGTGTAGCTCCTGACCCCAATCAAGCCACAGAAGTAATCCTAGGTGTTGAGTTTGCTTGCTAAGCAAGTATTCTAGTAGAGTGGGTGGAATAAGTCACAGGCAAATTGTAAACTTCAACCAAGTAACATACACAATCAATAAAAACCAGCACACAGTATGCAATTGTGGGATTAAAACAAACAGGTAGTCTCATTAAGCCAAAATCCCTAAGGATGTGTGTTGTTCTATACCCTTAATCATGTCAGCTGGGAGGTAGAGATTTTTGTTCTGAATTGGGTTCCAGGTCAACCTGGATCTGCATCAGACCCTGCCCCCAATAATGACAGAAGCAAAAGACAAAGGCCTAAATATATGAAGGCATCAAAGGCAACAATATTCAACCACCAAATACAAGTAATTTGAAAATGGTAAAGCCAGCCAAGAATATATACCCCATAACCTGTCCAGACAAGGAAAAGAGAGAGAGATTAGCTATTACAATGCAGGCCTGTGTTCCTGTTTTTTTTTTTTTTTTTTTTTTGGTTGTTGTTGTTTGTTTTGTTTTTGTTTTTTATTTTTTATTTTTTTGGTCAGTCAGCCTCCTTACCTTTCAGTTTGGCTTCCAATCTCGACAATGCTGAGTGCCCACCTCGATCCCTCTGTGTTGTGCTATGTAGCTGTACCTCTGATCAGCTCTGCTGGCTGTGCTGCCACTGGGGGCTGAATGCTGGAGGTTCCTGGTTCTGATGGTGGGGGATGGGAGAGTTCAGACTTCTGGAGTTGCTCGCATTTTCTGTAGCTCTTTAATTGATCTCAGCTGTCTTTCCTTCAGATTTCTTAACTTTGCAAGAAGGCTGAAGAAGTTGAAAAATCTGTTGCTTGGTCTCTGCTGCTGCTGCCTGGGATGCCTGGCAGGGTGTTGCTTGGCGGGTATGCAGAGTGCAGATCACCAGCCCCCAGTGCCTCAGTCAGACTCTAGCTGTTTTCCTCCTTTCTGGTGGATCTTGGACTCTCTGGCTTCTCTGCTATATCTAAGAATAACCTATACTCCTTCACTTTTCAGAAGAAGAGTGTATTTTGCTGTGGTTTTGCTTAAATACCTCCCTAGGCAGATTTGGCATGGCTCCTATGCTGCCATCTTACCCAGAAGATAACAATAATCTTAATTAAATAAAACAATCATAGCACTGCCAATTACTTTTGAGAGAAATATTTTCCCTGGAAGCTATAAAATATAAAATGTGTTGGTAAAAATAAGAAGTGTTCTCTTACATCTCTTGCTTACTTCCTTTTATGTGATGGGCCCAACATAATCTAACATTCATTTATCCCTGTAAAGAAAGCTAGTTCACTCTCTTTAATTAATACAAAATATCATGCAATAAAATTAACTAAAATAAATATCAAATAAGAATAAGAGTGCAATGTATACTTTCAAAGTACTACCTCACAGTTCTGGTAGTTACTTGGGGAATGGCCTACCAAAGACCCCCTAGGAACAGGAGTCAGCAACCAAACTCATAAAATCTTCTATGGTATTTGTAATGTAGCCATTACATACCTAACAAAACTGATGATATTCTGTGATAAAAATTTCATTAAACATTGTTTTTCTGAGACTATTAATTTTAGTATTTGAGGGAAAGTAAAACATATTTGAAATAATATTGTCCCTTCTTAAATATTTTTGTAGATTCTCCTGGAATAAGACCAATATAATCTAGAGTTTGCAATCTTGTGTGAATTTATTTTGATAAAAAGAATAACATAACTGATATGTATTAACCTGTGCTCAGATCTTTGATCCTCCTGCCCTCCTAATAAATGGTCTATCACTACCCTCCTTTTATATTTGCAGAAATCATAGGTTGGTGTGCTTAAATAACTTGCTGAGGGCAACAGAGTGAAGAAAACAACATTTAAATTTAAGTTTATCTGATTATAGGGCAAATGTGCCCTCACTTTTCATATAAATTTTTCTCAGTACTTTAGAAACAAACTCTAAACTAAATATTAATAAAAAGCTGTCACTGAGTATTGTGGCTTCAGCATATCAAGAACATCAGGAAAAAATTCATCCTAAGTATATTTCATCATCAACCAGCAAGCACGCAAAATCTGTCAAATTAACACTAGGTGGTTAAATTATTTTCTTTTAAGTTGTAATAGTATCCATTTAAAATTTCCTTTGATACTTTATAATAAAAGGTATTTTTCTAAATGACAACTAAGTCATTTTAGCAATGATCAGCAAATTAATGTCAGGCTACTTGCCATGATTTAATCTTTAACCAATTACTTCCATTCAACTTTTTATTCTAAAATGTTTTTAAAGGATTATACTTTCATTGCAAAATGTTATTCTTTAAAATGTGAATTTTTCTGTTCTGATGTTATTTGCAAAGTCTTCTTTACTTAGCTTTCAAAACCAAAAGAATGCTTCTTAAATATCCCATAAATCATGTTCTAACAATTATGTGCCTTTCTGTCAAAGTATTCTGCACATGGAGATGCTAATATAATACATATTACTACTGGTAATTTTTAAAACTTGCTTTTTCAATTCTTAACTCTTAGCTTGCAATATTAATGTCTCTGTCCAAATGTCAAAACTAAATGTCTAAACTTTCTGTCTACAGGTTTACTCCACTTTTACTCATCTTGAAAAAAAAAAATTTCCTTATACTTGTGTCCCTCCAAAACTTGTTTCATAGCTCAAAGTTAAGGTTCCTCTCTCCTTTGTGTCACTCCTGATTCATTTCTCCATCCTGACCAATTAGCCCACCCCATTTTGCTATGTTAAGTGACACCTGACTACCTCTATAGCACTCAGTTTTGAGGGCCATTTTGTATGCTTAGTACTTACATTGATGTCTTTAAAAAAATGTAAGATGAGGGCTGGAGAGATGGCCTAGTAGGTAAGGCATTTGTCTGCAAAGATTAAGAACCCATGTAAAACTGTTCAGATCCCTTGTAAACCAGATGTACAAGGTGACACTTGTCTAGAGTTCCATTACAGTGGCTGGAGGCTCTGGCATGCCAATTGTTTCTCTCGCCCTCTCTTTCTCTCTCTCTTACTCTTGCTCCCACTCTAACTTTCATTCTCACTCTTGTTCTCTCACATAAAAAATAGACCAATCTGTTGGGCTTGCCTCAAAAAAAAAAAATAAGATGAAAATGTAGTTTAACTTATATTTTGGTTATGTGTGTATATGAATATTGGGATCATTTAGAAACTTTTCAAAATATCTTCTTCATAGTCCTAATTAGTATAACCTACCTGCCTAAAACTTCATTATATAGATGTCAGTTTTTGAGAGGCCTTATTTCTACAATGTGGCTATTAATGCTCTTGAGGGTAGTCACAAGTAACAAACATTCTACTCACTCCTCAAGGCAGAATACCAGCTGTATGAATCAAAATGCCTGGTTCTGTTATTTTATCTTTGTCAGTACTTTTTTCTTATATCTATGGAACTCAATGAGAAATGGTGCAATATACAACAGAACAGGCTGAGAAGGCAAAGATTTATTAGCATTTATTCACTTTAATAAGGACCTATGAAGCTAGGTCTGAGCTGAAATACCTAAAACAGCAATTGGGGAAGAGGACAGTCATCTTTTGTTCCATTTTAAATCTTTGGGTTTATAACACTTTCTTTAAGCATAAATCAGTTTGATATCTAATTCACAGACACTGTAGGACAGTGCAGTGATTGAAGCCAGGGTAAATGGAAGTGAAACTAGTATTACCTTTACCTCATAGTAGCAGTATCTCTTCTACAAAGGTCAGTAATAACAATTTCATTTGGGTACTATAATACAAAAGGTTAAAAATGAATAACATGTACAAATGTCACTTTCCTTATTCATGCTTCTTCTCAAAAGCTTAGAAGTTATAGTATAGCTTTTGAAATCATCTATGTATTCTTCACTAACGGCACCTAGTGTATTTAAGAGGCTATATGTAATGATTTGTCTCAAAGAAAGTCAAGTTCAGAACTCTATTGTATAAGTCTTACTTAAAGGTTATGGAGAACAAACTGTGTGCTTAGTATAACATACATATTATTTCATTTAATTGTCAAAACAACACAATAATTTAAGAAATAACTAACAGAGGAGAATTATGGATCTGGAATAAGTAAGCAACAACCAAGTTTCCACAGACAGTGAGCAGCGGGTTCGGGTTTATCCACTAATACTACAAGAACCATGTAGATGTACCACTCCTTCAAGGGACAGAGGAACTGAAGCATCAATGCACAGAGACAATGGTACTGATGCCAACCGATGTCCTAACTTACCCTCTGACCCTCATAGCAATTCCTAAGGAAGTTCCAATGACTGCAGCTGAAGCGTATTTTTTTAATCTGAATTTTACATTCCCAGTGGCTGTTTGGAGTGCTATTATTTGTGAGCTTTAATTAAATTGATTTCAAAGACAGGAAAAGGTATCAATTCAAATCAAAAAAGATGTCAACAAACCACATTCATCATTATCCCATTTACTCAATCGGTAGCCATTGCTGGTGCTATTCTTGATCTCACATTGTTGAAAACTACCAAATTAAACTCTATTTTGTCACCAAATATATCTTGAGTGGAGATGGCTCAGCAGTTAAAACCACTAGGTTACAAAGCCTAGCATACAGGTTTGATTCTCCAGCCACCCACACAAAACTGGATAGGCATTCATTTGCAGTGGCAAGATACTCTGGCCTACACACCTACACAGACCTACACACACACACACACACACACATACACTCACACACATACAAATAAGTTATAAATATCCTGAGTACCATTGCTGTTTCTAATAATCCATGTTCTACCTAAGTTAAAACAATAGCGGCCTCACAAACTGTGCTAGTGGCCTCCAGAATGGTATTCCTCTCCTAATCTTGCCTCTTCCAACCACTTTTACAGGAGGTATTTGAAGTCTAACCATTTCCCTCTCCTGATGAAAAGAGCCACGATTTATCTTTGTGCTGCGAACAAATCTGTTGATCTGTAATCGTCCAGCATCTCAGTGATCTTCCCACTCATGACCCCTTTATTCACGGGCACTCTGGCCTTTCCTCTATTCCCTTGCCAAGGCCTTTGTACTGGATACTTAGCTCTTCCAGGTACTTTATTCTCTTCTCTCTCTCTCTCTCTCTCTGTATGTATGTTTGTGTGTTTCTTTACACAGTACTCTTGTGCTAGAAACTTTATTTGTTCCATCCTCCCTAGGTCAGTTTCTTTTCTTGCAGCTTTGCCCCCTTAGGCTGACCTTTATGGATGATCTGGAGCCAGCCACTGCCTCTTTGCTCTTGGCTGGGATTCAGGAGCATTACAGAGGTAGCATGCAATATATATATATATATATATATATATATATATATATATATTACATATATTACATATATATATACATATATATATACACATACACACACACACACACACACACACACACACACTCATATATATATATATATATATATATATGTAATTAGTGTATTTAATGTCCCTTTGCTTCTTTTGTGTATTTAGACAATGTGGTGGCGTCCTCCAGGGCTATAGTTCCTCTCCAGTGTTATTTCTTCTACATCTCAGTTCTTGCTTTGTCCAGTAATTCTACTTCCCACTGGTTCTCACCCTTAATGGTCTTTTAAAAATATTATTTAGGCTGGGGAAATGGCTTATCGGTTAATGCCTTTGCCTGCAAAGCCTAAGGACCCTGGTTCAATTCCCCAGGACCCACATAAGCCAGATGCACAAGGGGGCACGTGCATCTGGAGTTCATTTTCAGTAGCTAGAAGCCCTGGCATGCCCATCTTCTCTTTCTCTCTGCCTCTTCCTCTATTTCTCTCTGAAATAAATAAATAAATAAAATATTGAAATATATTATTTAATTAGTTAGTTAGTTAGTTAGGATGGACATACCAAGGCCTCCTGCCACTGCAAATAAACTCCAGGCACATGTGTCCCTTCATGTATCTGGCTTTATATGGGTACTGTGGGATCAAAGTCAGGCCATCAGGCTTTGCAATCGAGTGTGTTTAAACTCTGAGCCATCTTTCTAGCCCTCTTGTCTTGCTGACTGCTTTACCATCCTTTGTTTTTATAACCCTGTCAAAATTGCTTGTAATAACTTAAAACATCACATTGTTTTATCTTCTAAGTCCCATACCAGAACTTAAGTTGTTTTGTGAGGCATGGAAAGCAGAAAAATGCACCGATCCCATCAAGATATATGCAAACTTGTGAATATATTGCTTTGTATGGCAAAACAGATTTTTCAAGTTTGGATAGGGATGACAACATACAGAAGGAATAGGCTCTTACCTGGATTGACTCATTCTAATTCTATGAGGCCTTAAAAACAGATTCTTTCCTGACTATCTCCAAAAGGTGAAACAGAACATAAGAGGAACAATGGGATGTGGAGGAAAACTTTGATTTGCCACTAGTGGCTGTCTTGCTCCATTCTCTCCTTTGGTGGCAGAATACTGCTGACTAATAAGAAACCAACTTGCTGAATTTATCCCCGTGACCCTTATGTTGAACATAAGGTTTAAAGAACTATTAGATAAGAACTAAAATTTAAGCCACTAAACATATACCCAAGATTTGTATTTTTCTGAACTTGCATAGTGTGTACAGTGCCAGTTATGTACCTGTACACATGAAGATGTTCCATAATGATCAGGTTAATTAAAAATTATTTTAAGGGATGGGCATGGTGGCGCACACCTTTAATCCTAGCACTCAGGAGGCAGAGGTAGGAGGATCGCCATGAGTTCGAGGCCACCCTAAGACTCCAGAGTGAATTCCAGGTCAGCCTGGGCTAGAGTGAGACCCTACCTCGAAAAAACAAAAAAAAATATTTTAATATGTTTGAAGAAATCATTGCTACATTTTATAATACTTCTATAAAATGCAATTATTTCTAAGCTTTATAAAATGTGAAACACTGAAATGGTGTCAAGATGTAAACTTAGAAAAGATGATATGCTAAATTTTACCTCAAGTATTGCAGACCAAAGTTCTTGCCAAAATCTGTCATTTTCGAATTCAAATTGTATGTGATGTGTTCAATACCCATTCAAATTCAGAAAGCCATTACATTTCTAGTGTTAGAAATATAGTGGATGTGATAATGGTCATTTTAAAATGTGAATTCTTTTAAAGTATCTCATATTACTTAAATTATTCTTAAATTGCAGAAATCTATTTCTTTAATATAACTCACTATGGAGATCACTTTAATGGCTTTTTTCCTGAAAAATACTTAATTATATCATGGCTCTGTAGCACACCCTATGAACTTGAAAAAGTCTAATTTAAAACATTGACTGTGTGGTTTATATTTGGGAAAGGATTCCTAGCTAACAAACGATATTCTTTTATCCTTAAAATATCAGTTCAAGGGCTAGAGAGATGGCTTAGCAGTTAAGTGCTTGCCTGTGAAGCCTAAGAACCCTGGTTCAAGGCTTGATTCCCCAGGACCCACATTAGTCAGATGCACAAGGGGCCGACACGTCTGGAGTTCATTTGCAGTGGCTGGAGGCCCTGGCATGCCCATTCTCTGTCTCTTTCTATCTGCCTCTTTATCTGTCTGTTGTTCTCAACTAAATAAATAAATAATAAACAAGAATTTTAAAAAATCAATTCAAATATATTACTGATTAAATTAGGAGGGTGATTAAAACAGTCATATGACTAACTTGTAATCAGTAGTAAATTGAACTTCCTCTGTAGTACATTTATGTAAAGATGGTACTTTGGAAATAATGTCACATTATTTGAAGTCAAAAGAGTTTTAAAACTCTGACTGTCTGAAGACAAGTTTATTCTAGCCTGGATGTTCTAAAGATGTAAGTTGCTCAAATGTGAGTGATCAAATATTTGAATCATTAGGAACATAAAATTTCTGTGCATAGACATCAGTTCCCTTATAAACAATTTACCACTTTAAAATTGTTGCTAAGGTTTAGTGAAAACTTCAAGCCCTCTAGGAGACTGCTTCTTCTCTGATGCAGTTTTCTGTTGGTATGATTCCACATTAACTTCCCCTTTGAAAAACAGGTAGAAATACAAGTTGTTGGGATTCAGGTCTATTTCCAACGAAACTGTTGGTGTGCAGGCCACCCTGGAGTGTTTATGAAGTCCTTCAGGTGATTCAAGTAAATGGTAAGGGTGCACTACAATACCCAAGAAGAATTCCTGGCATTTCATGGATATTTTTTTAACCCATCAGTTAACACAATTAAACAAAACTGAGATGTATGGAAACTAAGGTAATTTGACTTTTACTCATTGCAATTAATCATGGATTTCTGAAAGTTATTGCTTGAGATATAGTTATATGTGTATATAATATCTTAATTTAATAGATTTCTAACTTAAAAGAAAAGAATAAGTTACTTCACATGGACAGAATTACAGAGAAACTCATGCTTGACCAAAGGTTTGTACTTGTCAGTAACAGTTTCTTTTGTATCTGTGCCTGTCCAAGTTATACACTGAACAACACACGAAGCAATATATCATAAGGTTAGAATAACAATTTTATTGCCCTCTTTAAAGACATAAACATGCTTTCCACAACACTGTAAAATAATAGCACAGACTTCAATTGATAGACATTTTGTGTGTGAGGATTTCTTCCAGTGCATGGAAACACTACTTCCCTATAGCTGCTGAGAGCAATAGAGGTGGTTAGGGACTCCTCATAGTACCCAGTTGACTCATTCATTCTAGCAAGTACTTCATGACTGACCACAACATGCTTAATGACTTGTACATATTCGACTGACTGGAAACTAGGCAATGTAATACAATTCTATCCTTCAGGACTTTCATCTGACCAGGAATTAAAAGGAGAAGAAATAGAACAGGGCCAAGAATTTGGCTTGTACTTCATAATGTGTCAGCTACTTGATAGGGCAGGAGACAGGAGGTATACCTTCTACTGTGTGTAATCAGTCAAGCAAGTTGAATTTAGTCCCAATTAAAGTTCATCAGAGAGAGAAGTGATAGAAGTAAATTTGAAACCAAAAGTGATAGCTTTGTTAAAATGTTTTACACTATAAACCTCACATGTAAAACAGAAATAACAGTTCCTACAAGAATACAATAAGGGTCTAAATTGATTTAAAAATAAAAAAAAATATTATTTGCTGGGGGAGATTAGAAAATGAGCATTAACTAGATACAAAAGTAAAGCCTGCTCTGTAAAAGCTTAGCACCACTGTTTATGAAAGATATCAAGGATGATGGCTATGATATGGAGAGAAGATGGGGAGCACTGTTAAACAGTGTGCCTAGTCAGAAATGAAAAACTCAGTTTACAATACAGTGATGGAGTCAGCACAGAACATTCCAGGTGCTTGGGAAGTGATGGGGAAAGGAATGGTAATTGCTTGGTCTGAAGATAAGTGAAAGGACACATCCTGACGATTAAAGGAGACTGGAGAGGAGAGCCAAGGACTCATTCTTTCTATCCATATCATCTCTCAAAGGACACCTTACAGGCTGTCTTGAATAAATTTCTGAAGACTCTATAGCAGTATGTGTGTGTGTATGTGTGTGTATGTTTCAGTATGAGTGTGCACACACCTATGTATGTGTATGGAGGCCAAAGGACAACCTTAAATGTTATTTTTTTAGGTGCCATTCACTTTTAAATTTTGAGGGTGTGCATGCCATCATACTTGACTTTATTTACATGGCTTTGGGAATGGAATGCAGGTCCTCATACTTGCAAGGCAAGCACTTTACTAACTAAATTATCTCAGCCCCAGAAAAACATATTCTATTTTTTTATTTTTTAAATATTTTATTTATTTAGTAAAGAGACAGAGAGAGAGAGAGAGAGAGAGAGAGAGAGAGAGGAAGGGTGAGGGAGAGAGAGAATGGGTGCACCAAGGTTTCTAGCCACTACAAACAAACTCCAGACTCAAGCACGCTTGTGCATCTGTCTTACATGGGTCCTGGGGAATTGAACCTGTGTCCTTTCGCTTTGCAGGAAAACTCCTTAACAGCTAAACCATCTCTCCAGCCCTAGGATATTATTACTTTTTAATGTCTATTATTATTATTAACAAAATTTTTCATATGGATACATTATGTGCTGGTACCATCTTTTCCCTTGCCTGTGTCCCTTTTCACTTGGGGATGCTCTTCAGTGGGGTTGCAGGTATTACCCTTGGGGTTGCGGTTTATGCGTTGTGGGAGCAGTAGTCAGTTATTTTGCGGGGAAGGGATTGCCTCTGGCATGATGTCTCAAGCTGTGGTTCTTACAATCTTTCTGTCCCTTTTCCACAAAATTTCCCTGAGCAGTGGTGGATGAGTTTATATATCTGTGACTCTCTCTGTCTCAGATAAATTAATAAAAATAAAAAATACTAAGGGGCTGAGAAAATAGCTTAGGTGCTTGCCTGCAAAACCAAAGTTCCCAGGTTCAATTCCCCACTACATGTAAATAGCCAGATACACAAGTTGATCTGGAGTTCTTTTGCAGTGGCTAGAGGCCCTGAAGTGCCCATTTATTAATTCTCTGTCTCTCTCTCTGTCATTAATAAATAAATAAATACATAAAACATTTTTAAATTATGAGAAAAAAGGAATATCAAACCCCCCTATATTTCCACATGTCTGAAAATAATGGGCTTTACCTTGGATAATCTAGCAGTTATTCAAGTTGAATTTCAACTACGGAGTTTGAATAATGTTTTCTAAAATGTAATACAAATTTAATTAAATACAAATTTCATTCAGCTCCAACTGTATTTGTGAAATATTGATTCCTACTGATTAACTGAGAAGACAGAATTTAACTTACATATTTCATGGCCATGCAGTTTCCCTCCTCCCATTTAAATTATGTTTAATTATTTATAACTAAATCCATATTGGGTTTATTCATCAAATGGATTTTCTTTATATGTTTATGTTGCTATAAACAAAATTACCATATTCAAAGTAATCTATAAGCAATAGATATCCATTGCTCACAGTTCAGAAGTCCAAGATCAAGGTAGTAACAGATTTACTGTCTGATGAGGCCTTCCCTGTACTTCAGAAATGCTTCTCACTCTGTCTTCACATCAAAAAAAGGTAAAAGGTTTTACATACTGCATCATGCTTGTTGTATAAGGTTAGGAATCCCATTCATAATGCTTTTACTCTCATGCCCTAACCTCATTTCAAAGACCAAGACCTCATCTTCCAATAATATTGCTCAATGATTATGTTAAAACCTGAAACTGGTGGATTTTATTTTATTTGTGAAGTGGGGGAGGGAAGAAAGGGAAAGGAAAGGAAGGGGAGAGGAAAAGGAAGGGAACGAAGGAGAGAGAAATAGAGGGAGGGAGGGAGGCAGAGGAGAAAGGAGAAGGGAAGGGAAGGGAAGAAATAATGGGTACACCAGGGCCCCTTACTGTCGCAAGTGAACTCCACACACATGCATCACTTTGCGCATTTAGCTTGACATCATTACTGACTGGGGAATCAAATCTGGGTCATTAGACTTTGCAAGCAATCACCTTTTACCAATGAGCCATCTCAGCCCAAACCTGCTGATTTCGGAGAAACACATACATTCAGACCATGACAATGATTATTCTGCTAAATCCAAGGAGGTTCTGACCATACATGTTATATGTGTACTTAAGAGGAATCACCTTATTTTTTGATCATTACTTAACTAAACTAGATACTGGCCCCATATATAAATTTTCCCATATAAAAATTTATAAAAATAAAACATAACTAATATACATAACTCACAATACAATGTAATATTTCCTATTTGAAATGTTTCAAAACCAGCGTTTATTGCTCCTCTTTAAAATATGCATGAATATTATTATTTATTATTTTGAGCTATTGAAAATCAGAAACTTTTGAAATTATTAATGGAAGAGAAAGGCCAAAGTTTTGCTTCCTGGTATAGTGATATAATTTTCTCTCTGAGTTCACCAACCTGGGAGCCTTTTACTTCTGTTGTCATCTTTGAATGAGAGGGTTTATAAAAATATGGCTTTGCAACTGAGATTTGTATTATATCTTAAAGGGGCAGAGTTTACAGTGCACGGTGATTTCATTCTCTTTATTTCTATCATTGTTTGCTCCATAAAATAAAATGTCTTAAGAACGGGAATGGTCTGACATTCTTATTTTGCTTTCATTGAAACAAAAAAATCTAATGTATTTATGTAGTTTTTTTACATCATTATATCATTAACATGTGAGAATTTAGTGTCATTTCTGTGTTTTATTAAGCAACACCTCAATAAGCAATACTAACTTCAGTAGATTAAAAGTTGACGAGTTTATAAGGTTAACTCAATTAAGCTCTCAAGCAAAACATTACTTTATGTAAGGTTTGTTGTGGCGTAAACTGTAGTCAGAAACATAGAAGAGAATGGCCCTTGCCATCTTGGTGAGCCAGCTCAGAGTGTCAGATTGCGGGCTGCTAGTAGCAGATATTTGGGATGTTTTAGCTTTCAAAACTTATCAACTCTGTAGCTTAGAAATATCATTTGCTTGGCTCCTGAGAACATATTCCAATTTGAAATATTTTCTTTCAAGTATCTTATAGTAGTATTTATAGTAAAAAGATGGATTTTCCAATAGAGTGAGTTTAAGATGGAAAGTTCATCATTTAACTGAATGACCCAGTTTCCTAGCTTTGAAGATATATCATGCTTTGTTCTATTTTTTCCTTTCTGTCAATTTTTAATTTTAATTTTTATTAAATATTTTGTGTCTTTTATATAATCAATTTTGTTTAAAATCTGAATATATAGAAGCCTTTTGTTGCCCAAAATGTTTACAAAACAAAATATAATTTTCAATGTTTTGTGATTTTTTTATATATGTGCTATGTGTTAAGGCAAATTTTAAATTTAAAAAATCACCTGAAGAGCACTCACCTGGAAATTAACATTATCGTAATTAGTCTCAGAGATTTATTAACTATGGAAGTAATATCATATTACTCTAAGTATCAAATTTTAAAATAAGGTTAGTTGATAAAAATTTTGACTGTGTTCAAAATAAGATTTAGTAAAATTACAGAATAAACAAGTATATGTTTTGTTAATTTTAATCATATTTCTAATAAAATATATTTAAATAGTGATTACATTGTTTACTGATATTTTGTGTGACCAAACAAACAATAATTCAAGCCACATGAAAGGATCGGTTGATAGTAAAATCTTCCTGCATTTTTTCACTTGAATCATAATTAAAATATAAAATTCTGACCAGAACCTTAACTACAACAGCAAATTCTCAGTGTACACACTACAGACAGGGATGTTTCAAAAATGGCTTTTAAACAGAAACATTTATCTGTTGCACATAAATGAATTCATAGAAATATATATATATGTATATATATATATATATATATATATATATATGTATGTATAATCTTTAAAGAATTTATTTTAAATATAACTTATTCTAATTATAAATTACATACAGAGTAGTTATTATACTTATTGAATTGTTCATCACTGAAAGTGTTTTTGAAACCTAATTTTAAAAATAATAGTTAAAGGGTTATAGTTTTACTACATGGCAGAGCACTTGCCTAGAATGTAGGAGATCCTGTATTTGGATTTATAGCAGTGCAAAATAAGAAAGGAAGGATGGAAGGGTGGGAGAGAAGGAAGAAAGGAAAAAAGAAAGGAAGGAAGGAAGGAAAGAAAGAAGGGAGGAAGGAAGGAGGGAAGGCAAATAACTATAAACACATTATTTGAATTTTTTTCACATTCATACTTGACTAATTCTCCTCTGTATTCCAGATTAGTTTTCTCCAAGGCCAGTCTGCCTTGGCATATCACTTGCTTGTGTCAAGAAAAGTGCAACTACTGGCATAATTCCGTTTCTCATTTATTCAATGTTTATTTTAAGCAGTGTTTGACAGAATAATTTCAGAGAAGTTGTATCTATGCATTCTATTCTGGAAAATGCAAACTATAAATTGTTTAATATACACAAGATAATGTCAATTCCTTTATTTATTACTATTCATTCTGCCTCCTTTCATGTCTTGTTATCAACTTGAGCACTCTGTGATGCCGTTTGTGTCATTGAGAGTAGCATCTGATGAGTACAGCCAGGACTTGGGATGCCAGAAGAAGGATTTCCCCAGGCAAGACCTGAATAAATATTATTATAAGTTCCTCACTTTTTAACAAATTGAAGGTAGCAATCACAGATAGTTTCCTATTTAAAAATAATTGCACAATTCAACTAAAGAAGTTGAAATTTTAAAGTCTTATTATGGGTTAAAATTCCATCCTTCTTGAAAAGTTTTGCTTGTATGGTTATTGCATTTTATTTAAAACTACTAAATTAGGAACTTGAATGGTGAACACTTCAGTGAATTATTCAGGACACACATTGCAAAGTTGCAAATCTTAATATTATCATAAAAGACAATAGATGAACACAACACATCACATAAAAGAATTTCCTAGCATATGTAATGCCCTACATTTAATCACCGGCACTGGAAAAAAAAAAAAAAAAGAAGGAATTTACTATTTATATGAAAACCCTTCTAACCTAACCAGCTTGTGTAAACTATACCTCAAGTCACAGTAAAATGTGTCTTCAAAATCACATGGACTAAATAAACTGCTGTCTGCTTGCTTCATTAGCCAGTGATGACTTGGTCTACAGTCAGGAGCACACTTTTTACAAACTTCTTAGCATTATGGCAATGTGTACAAAAGAAGCAAACAAAAAGAAGCAAATGAAATAAAAACACAAGATCACTTCAACAATGCTGACACTCAGACCACATAGTGATATTTACTTCACGTATGTCCCTGATCTTAATCTTAGGAGAAGTGCTATCCCAAGACTCTCCCAGAGCAGCTTTCATTACTTCTGCTGTTGTGTTATCAGGGAAGTAAGGCTTTTCAACATTATCGGACAGACTCTTCTCTGATTGCTTTCACATCCTTTTACAGGAGGAAACCCAGGTTACCAGTACTGTATGTGTTCTCTCTTGGGGGGTCTGAAAGAAATCAAGGGATCATTATCCAAAATATCTTTTTATTCCCTCTCTCTTACTTTAGTATTCTGATCTAAGTAAACTGCATGTGTTAACTATGAAACTATTCTGTGAAGTAGTACTAAATAATCACAGAAACTATGAGATATCCAGAGATTTAGCATTGGTCTGTATGAATATAAACCATCTGAGAAAGTCCAGGAACTTGACGATCGGCTGGAATTGTGCCAGTAGCAATTATGGCCTCAACTCTAATAACAGGAACACACCTAAGTCCCATTTTTATTGTCATGATAAAAAATATTTCCCAAAACCAAAACTGATTAAAAGATAGAAATATATACTGTAATCTTTGGGGTATTTACTTTATCTGACTGGGATTAGAAAAAGAAGTGTTGACACATCATTTATTAAATAGCTTAGCAGAACTGATTTCTGCTATTGAACTTGGAGTGGCATCTGAGAAACACAGAGTAGGCTAACTGGTAACATACTTCAGAATGTAATTGATACCCAGTAATCATGACTGACCATACCTCTTGTGATGAAACCAGGAGAACAAAATATTGTAGTAAGATGAAAATGGTATGTTTACAAATTTTCAAAATTGCATTGTAAATAGTAATACATCATCCTGAATGAAAAATAGGTGTGATAAAAATAATTGGTACACAGCTATGATTTTGATGGTGGTAACTGTATTATGAATTAGTAACACTACAGTGCATTTCAAGAACTTAGTTTTTAACAGGTTACTTTTGTAGAATAAATTGGCATATGCAATGCTCTTTCTAAACAGGGTTTTTGGTGATTCCTTTCATAGAGAGGCACATGTGCTTAGGTGCAGATGGCAGCCATCAATACGCCCTTCATGTTCCTGATAAGCCTAGAGAGATGCTGGGCTGAAGCATCACTTAGAAAGGATTCAGTCAGCCTCATTCATTTAAGCTACTCCAGTAACTAGGACTGTTGTTGGTACCTTTTAGGTACTTAAACACTTGATTATTTATTTTTTTTAGTTTGATAAGTATTGGTGCCAAGTCATTATCTTCAATTCCTGATTTGAAGTATTGTAAAATAGAAGATCTCATAATCACTTACAGAACTTTCAACATGGTGGTATGTGGGAATGCATAAGAAATGGGAATTCTCAGACTCCGTGCCAGACCTTCTAAACCTGGAGTGGTCCCAGCAATCTGTGTTTACAAAGCTTTTTAGATGAGTCTTATGCATGCTACAATCAAGAACCACTGATGAAAAGAATCCCCAATGCTTTGCAGATGGCTTTACTGGAATCGGGACAGTATGTTAATAGTCTATTAAAGAAAGTCCTATTTTAGAATGGATTATGAATCACTGTAATTTCTCAAGAATTTTATTCTTAAGAATCTCATTTTAATGCTAGCAACCATTCTTTATTCATGGAATGAATTGTGTATTTTGTGTGGGAAGGCTGACTCAGTTTGAATTCCTGGAATAGATCCTGAGACAAGTACTTTGGAGACATGGTTAACTAAGGAGGGGTTTCCAGAAGGCACGAGTGAGGAAAAATGAACAGGAGAGATGGTAAGGGGAAAAGCCAGCCAGGAATGCCTTACCAAGGATAGATTATGGATGTGGACAAATGGGAGTCCACCTTGAGAAAGACCTGAGAAACTGCCTGTGTAATATAATCAGAACTGACACTCAGAAAGGACTTGCTATCCAATGCATAAAGAAGCTAATCCTATGGCACCAGGTTTTTGCAAAAGGGAAAAGTGTTATTGCATCATCATTCACAAGAAAGCTAGGACCTGGAGAAGAAAGCTCAAATCTGGGGTGAGTTAGGAGTGGGGGAGTTTGCACAGGCAGGAAAGAAGCTGCTTGTTGATTGGACAGAAAAAAATAGCAATATTTGAATTCCACTATATATGCAAATATGCTTTTCTTGACATTTCATAGATTGCATTTCTTTTGTTGTTGTTCTTTTTATTAGTTTTGTATTCAGTGAATACAGTCAAGTTGGTACCATTGTGAGCCTCCCCCCTCCACATGGACCCTCCTTGTTGAGGTATATGGGTCATGCATTGTGGAGTTAGCCATCACTTATGGGTAGGAGGATATGTCTCTGTGTATCATGACCCAATGTGTGCCTCTGACATTCTTTCGGCCCCTCTTCTGCAAATTTCCCTGAGCAATATTGGGTTCATTTTAGGTCTGCTTCAGTGATGAGGTTTTGGGAGCCTCTGTGTGTCTGGATATCTGATTTGGTAGGAGCTGATTGTTCTCTGTATCTATCTCCTTGACCCTTGTTCTTGTTTTTGTTTTTGTTGGTTTTTTTTTTTTTTTTGAGGTAGGGTACAGATTGCATTTTTATTTTTTATTTTTTTTCTTTATTAGTTAGATTTGTATTCAGTAAATACAGTCAGTTTGGTACCATTATTAGGCTCATCCATGACCTACCCCCTCCCCTTGGCCCCTCCTTGTTGAGGTATATGGGTTGTGCATTGTGGAGTTATCCCACTGTTATGGGTAAGCTAAATATCCCTGCATATCATTACCCAACATGTGGCTCTGACATTCTTTCCGCCCCCTCTTCTGCAAAATTTCCCTGAGCCATGTTGGGTTCATTTTTGGTCTGCTTCAGTGATGAGGTGTTGGGGGCCTCTGAGGCTCTGGCTCTCTGATTTGGTAGGAGTTGATTTTTCCCTGTGTTGATCTCCTTCCCCCTTGTGCTCGTATCCAGTTAATCAGGAAAACAGCCCCCTTGCTTGTTTCTCCAATTTTTCTTAGTTTCAGCTGGGGCCCTTTTGAGGTATGATGGGGTGGCTCTCTCCTTAGGATCTACATCTATCTGAAAAAGAGAAGCAGATTCTCCAATGGAGAGTAAGTTAGCACCAGGACAAATGAGATAACCCTTACTTTTTTTTTTAATAGAGAATTTAATAGGTGTAGGCCCTCTTGTAGCCCATGATTCATGGTAGCTTGATATTGGCGAGTGGGCTTATGTTTGGATATGGTTCTGACTTGTTTCCCAGCTCCAGCTATGGGTCCCATACCAGTGAGGGGATCAGTTAGCCAAATTGAGAGCAGTTGGTTCCCCACCATGGCTGTGTGCCACTACTGCACTTGTGTGGGCATCACAACAAGTTATTTGCTGATAAGTAGGTTAGACCATGCGTTGCTTCGACAGATATTGGTCATTTTCCCCCAGTCGCCCATGTAGCACCTCCTGGCACTAGACGCGCTGACTGTCTGGGGACTGACTCTCTTCCAACTGCCAGCCATGCCATTCTAATTTGCATGTCAATCACATAAGGTGTCTTCAGCAGTAGGGTCTTACCACTAGCCTTTGGTGGGTCATCAAGTACTCTGACAGAAATCTGTCTGTCTTTTAGGAAACCTTGTAGGTCTCTCTGATCAAAAGCTCATTGTGGATGATAGCCCCATGCTGGTTCTGGGAGTTACAGGTCAGTGCCCACTAAGAAAATGAGGAAAAAGATAACTAATATACAAGACTTAGAGATAAGAGAGAGAGAGAGAGAGAGGGAGAGGGGAAGTGAGGGAGGGAAGATGTAGAAGATTAAGGTTAGTCTTGATCTTACCCTCTCCAGTGTCTTGTGGTTCAGGTGTTCCCTGTAAGGGCCTGGTGAAAGATCAGCCATTTGGTCTGTCTTTTAGTAACTAGAAAATTATGGTACCATTGCTGTTTCGCTCTAGATTTGTGTTTCCCACCCCTTTGATGCCCTCCCCTCCCTCCCCTTCCATCCTAGTGTCTAGCCTAGGAGATGCTTGCTGGGTATGTAAGGTATCTTGGGTAGATTCAGGTTAGGTGCTGTAGATGAGTGAGACTATGTGGCGATTTTTTTTTTCTGTGATTGGGTAAGTTCACTGAGAATGATCTGTTCCAGGTTCAACCATTTTTGCTCAAATTTCATTGTGTCATTTTTTCTTACTGCTGTATAGAATTCCATTGTGTAGATATACCACATCTTAGTTATCCATTCTTCTGATGATGGACATCTGGGTTGATTCCAGCTCTTAGCTATTACAAATTGAGCCGCTATAAACATGGTTGAGCAAATCTCTCTAGCCTGTGGTTTGAAAGTTTTAGGGTAGATGCCCATTAAGGGAATAACTGGGTCTGTTGGTATCTCTATACTCAGCTTGTTATTCTTGTTATTCTTGTAGAACTTCATGTTGGTGACATGAAGATACCATTGGTCAGAAGAGTTGGGTGTCTCTCTGTTATCCATTCTTTAAACAACGATTCCTAACTGTCATTTGAGATAGTTCTAGGGGTCAGAAGTAGGTTTCTAAAAGATAAATCAAGCACATTATTGTCAAATGAATTTATGTCCAGCTGTGCCTAGGCATTAGCCAATTTCAGATTCCTCCCACTGGGAGGTGTGAGCAGAGGCAATAATTCAATTTCCCATGGCTGAGTATTGACCTTCAGTAGTTCTAGTGTGCCTCCATTATTAGAATATGTTTGATCATGTTTAAATAATGTAGATTCAGGTGATATAAATATAAAACAATATAAAATATATTTTATGGATCTCTATTCTGGCTATTATAGACAAATAAAATAATCATGAAAGCACAATTGGGAATTGGGGTGATAGCACACTGAATAAGGGTGTCTGCCGCTTAAGCATGAGGGCCTCAGGGGTTGGAGACTTCCAAATTTGACTACCACAAATGCACATTAATGATTTTGGTGTTGCCATACACTTTCTGTAACCCTTGTCAGGTTAGGGTCAGGGGGAATGTGATTAAAGAATCAGATGCTGATGGACAGCAGCTCAGAATTGAGAGAAAGAGCCTCTTTCAAGAAAATGTTGATGTGCAATAAGAGAAACAAACCCAATGTTCTCCTCTGGCCCACCCAAACATATGCATGGGGATGTGTAAAGTTGTACACATACATGTTCATGTGCCACATGTTACCCACACCACACATAATATACTCTATACAAATATACATATACATGCAAAATCCAACAATATTAAATAAAAATGTAATTGTTTATGCCCACTAATGGTAGGATATAGTTACATTTATAATCATGGAGGACTTTTTAGAGTTGGTAAATATAGTTAAAATTTCTCAGTGAATTTGTGAAAGACGTTCATCAGAGAGATCAGCAGGTGAAGAGGGTGGGTGTGTGGTCATGAGGTAGAATGAAAACAGTATGTAATGGGGAAGTGTGGAAAAGAGAAAGCAATCATAGGCAATATTTAAGAAAATTGTAAGGCATGTTTGCAGAGATTTTGTGTGTTGGAGAAGGATACACAGTTGGCTAGTGTAGAGATGTTGCAACCCATGATAAAGGTTTTCTAAGGAAGGAAGGCATCCTGAGCTGTATTTGAAAGGCCTATCTAGTTGCTTGATGAGATGAAGAGGGTCTGACAATCTGTGATGAGATTGGGAGGAAAGAAGATGAGGTGGTATGAATTCACTTGCACAACAGAGAAAATAATAACTATCTGTTGTAAGACCCTAGATTAAATGAAAACAGGCTCTATAGATTTTACAGGGTTAGTGTGTAATACACACCCACAGTATCTAGACTAAATGAGGTTAGCTTTGGCTTGCTTTGAAAGAGCAGAAACCCAAGGGCTGAACTCATCTTTACCAGTTGAGCTCTTTCCATTTTCATATTTATATAATCCATAGTTGCTTATTGATCTGTTAGGAAGATGAGCTAATGCTGCTGAATGAAGTTCTTATGTTACAACTATGAAAAATGAAGGAGAAGCAAAACTATTTCTGGAAAAAGAATTCATGATCAGAACCAGAGTCCAATAGAGATGGAAAAACATGCATTTGCATTGATGCCAACAAACATAGTTGTAGTTCCATTTCTAGGAAGCAAAGAACAGTGAATTCTAAGATGTAATAATGGCATGCAGGACAACTAATCATTTTAAAGAGAGCACACTACTATAAACACTCACAGATAAATCGGATACATAATTAAACAAAGAATAAAGAAGAATTTCCAAAGTGTTTTTCTATCATTAAAATGTATCCCATGATGTTGAATATGCTCGCCTTGTGTTGTCCTAGCATGGGCTGCTTTGTCAAGCACTGTAATTCTGTTCAGCAAATGACATTTTGTTTGAGCAGTTAGCAGTTGGTGCCTTAGTTTCAACTGACATTTTGTTACTAAACACAGTTCTAACACCATAAGGTGATTTGTCAATGGTAAGAAAAGGTAGTTTATATATTTCACCATAGTGAAATAACACAGACGGGAGAGTCAATTGCTTGGAACTCTGGAAACTGTCCATTGCTGTCAAGTCCAATGTCATTAAAATGTTTTTTGTAGGCTACAAGGCTGTTTTATTATGGAAGAAGCTGCCAAAAAAAATTTAGAAGTCCCAGAAAGCTTGAAGATCTTGTTTTGATACAGGGTCATGCTTCAGAAGAAATAAACACTTTGAGGATACAAACACAAATGGTTTAAGACGATGGCCATGAAACTCATATTGTATTTCTCTTATTTTACTTTTGGAAACTTTGTATATCAAAACCAATAAGAACTTTTGAATACTTTTTTTTTCTCTTGAAATCTTTTGATTCTAAAATAACTAGTACTTGGTACCACTCTTGCAATGTCTAGAAATCAGACTTCCAGTATAATGCTGAACAGCCTAAAAGATAACAGAAATGTTGAACTGAGAATATCTTTTAAGGAGGCTTACATCACTTTCTCAGTGCTGAATTATTTATACTGCAGGATACAACCAGGCTACACACACAGGTGTCCATTACTGTCAGAACCAGAGTAAACTAATTAATTGTATAAATGCAAAAACTAGGTGCTTAATGTGCAGAGTGCCTTGTTGGCACAGTACTTGAGAATTATTTTATAATTTCTCCTCTGTAAGTACTTGAGCATTCCTTCTTCTGTGGTGGCACTGTAAGTTTTTGTTGTGATCTTCTAGGAACTGACACCTTTCTCAGGTGCAGCATCAGGTAAACAAATACAAACAAATAGATTCAATATACACATGCATATGTATATGTATTCACATGCATACAAACACTCATGCATATTTATATTGAATATGTGTGTATATAAAATATTCAATTACTTAATAATGTAGTAAATTGTTCATATTTGGAAAAACAGTGAGGATTGAGAATCCATAAAGGAAAAGCAAATGTTCTCATGCCAGCTCAAGACAAAATGAACATAAAGTAGGATGGCAGATGAAATCACCTTAATTTTTCAATTTCTTCTATGGTACATTCCTCAATTCCTTAAGATGTATAGGAGATGCCCATAAATCAACCAAGTAGGATGTCAAGAAATAAACTGTACCCCACAAATTGTTCTGCAACATTTAGCTTAATTGCAATTATTTTAATTATGAAATTGCATAATGGTTTGTGCAACATTGAGAAAATCTTTACAATTTGGGTAATTTACTTAGCTTTTTGTTTCCTTAACTATTTCATGTTACATGCACATTATAGGGCATGACAGGGGTACTATGAAGACTAAGCAAGTTAATTTTATATACATACATAACTTTAAACCTCATGCATTTCTTGGAGATAGTCTATGTATACATTTGTGCTTATTTATAACTTAATCAAATATATACATATATGTGTGTCAATAAATATCACCTTATATTACTGATATTACTATATTACATTATATTTTATTAATATGTAATAATATAACCTTATATTATTGATATAAGTAATATTTAATAAATATTGCTGAATAGAATAAATATATTCCCAACCACTTATGAGTCTTGTCAGAAACATCACAGTAACTTTAAGTTATTTGTGAATATTTAGTATGTCTCAGGAACTTTAAGATAATTTTAGACATTTATACTTCATTATACACTTGAATCAACAGGAAATAGTCACAGAGTACTAGTATTCTTGAGGGACATTAAGTAGTCCCAGCATTTGAGTTCAAGCAGGCTTACTCAAATATTGTTCTTTTCTAAATAAAGTCCTTAGATATTTGGCTTTGCCAATTTAGGATTTCTTAAGTCAATAATTCTTTATCATGTAACCAATCATGAAAAACAATCATGAAAGCCACATTAGGGAGTATGCAAGTTTATTTGTTTCCTTAATATAATGAAAATCACTAAATTATTATGAAATTAAATTTCATCTTATGTCCTCTTTACCATATCAGTTAATTAAACACCTCAGTACTAGGTGAAATAGGGCATGCACACAGTTAGGGATTCATGGTTGTGCTTTTTGTACAAGCAACATTTAATAAAATCTGTGTTGTTCTTGGGAATACACGTCTCATTACACTATCCATACCTCCTCAGTGGAGATGGTGATGAGGATAGGCCACTGACAAAGACTAGTCTCTATTTCAGGGAAGCTCACCAAGGGGAATGAAAGGTCTGTAAGATGCAACATGATGCTCCAGTCACTAACATGACTAAACACATTTTCACAGGGCTGACAAAGATTGGCTCACAGTCTCTGGAAGCACTAGGATGGGACAGCACTGCCTTGGGTAAGGGAGGTAGGGTGGAAAAGAATTTGACATTTGATATAGTTTTCCAGAGAATCAACTTGCCCAGGACAGGTTAGAGAAGAAATCAAAACGAGCTGCCCACAGGCATGAGGCTTCTAGCTGGAAAGGTCCATATGCTGCTCTGAGCTGTGACCAACTTGCTTGTCTTTAAGAACCTCTTTTGATCTTTCTTCCTTCTTTATGTGCATTAAGGTAGGAAAATATCACCTCACAAATCCTGGCAATTAAGTGTCAATCTGTCCCCCAAGGAATCACTTTAAGTCTTGATGAACCCCAATTTAGAGCTTTATTTTGTCAATCATACTTAAGAATTAATTCACCCTTCCAATGGTCACTTAGCTATTAATATTAAAATAAAATAGTTTTATCAAATATCAGTATATTCAAATGTGGTAAAGCAGACAAGGGATGAGTTGGCCTTCAACAAACACAACTTTTCAAACTAGGCTTTGGCAGAGCATAACTTTCATCACCATAAGAAACATCTGCACATAGTTGGCATAATCAGCAGAAACTACAAAGGAATTAAAGAACGCTGAGTGTGGTGTCCCACACCTTTAATCTGAATGCTTGGAAGTTTGAGCGAGGAGGCTCAGAAGTTCAAGGTCAGCCTTAGCTATACATCGAGATCAAGGGCAGCTTGAGCTACATGAAACTGACTCAAATAAAACAATACAAAACAAAAGAGGGTGAAAATGTCTTTAAAAAATTAAAACAAGAATACATAATGATCCCTTGTAACAACAATAATTGTCAGGTGTTTGTTCATACTCTCATCACAAAAAGTATTGGACTTATGACTACCCTTAACCACTGCTCAATCTTTGTTCAGCGACACAGGACGCTGGAAGATGGCCCTATGCCTGAAGAACACTGTGTCTGTTTACTGGCATTGGCGCCCATCTTTACACGTCAAGAAACAGCGAGTAGCACAGTGCAGGCCAAGTCTCAGTGTGGCACATTTCCATCTCCCAGGGGGTGTGGGAAGACCCAACCGCACAGCAGTAACAATCATTCTAGCATATCCGTTTATGAAATAGCTTTGGCAGTAATAGTTGAAGGATTTGGATGGAAGTCTATTTGCGGCCTTCCAGCTGGAAGATCACAGTAGAGATTCTAGAACACGAGGCAGCGAGTGGGATTGCAGAGAGTGGCTGTTTGGATAGGAACCCAAGAGAAGAGAGTTGCTGGGCTCCGCGCTGAGCTCAGGGGAAAGAAACGCCAAAACAGTGGGTTTGAACATCCCCCGCTGCCCGGGTTAGAGGGAGGATTGCTGGCGCCATCTTCTGGTGGTACGTGGCATGTGAAGTAAAATCCGTGCCAGTAACCAGGTTCTTGTAGTGAGAAAAGAGCAGTAACAGCAAAAAAAAAAAAAAAAAAAAAAAAAAAAAAAAAAAAAAACCAGAGGAACCAAACCAAACAAAGAAAATTAGACCTGCTACACGCTTGTCTAGTGCTCCTAAAAATAAGGGAGACTCCTCGCATGGTACTGTTGTTTTCTGACTCGGTATTTAATTCCACCGGTTGGTTTCACACGACTGAAACCAGTCGGCCCACTGGGGCAACAGATGGTCTTGTTTAGTCTAAATCCACGAATTCCTTGCTTAAAAAAAATCTCACAAATACTTTTGCACCTTTTATACTTTATTGGAGAGAAGACAATAGTTTGGTTTGGTGGTGTCCTATATTTCTAACTGAGAAATGTAGAGGAATCTGAGTGGTCAGCGAAACTGTGTGTGACTTGGGCCTCCTGCATCAGGCATGGCTGTTCGCAGCCCGATGTCATTTCGTGGATTAAGCTTTGCTGGTCATGATCTCTTTAGAATTGCTGTGGAAATTTAGACCTTGTTAAAATGCGCGGGTAAATTAACATTGATCCTCGTTTCTAATTCCCTGGATTTATTCATCCCATGAGATTTGAAGTTCAAAAGTCTCTGGTCAAATCTGTTTGGAATTGTTACAATCCAAAATTTTCTTCAGGAGACTCCCAAACACATACTGTAAGATGCAAGGAGGTGATATTTTTTGAAATCTTACCTGCACCATTATCTCATTTTATCCTTTATGGTGTTATCATGCAGGAACTATCACTATTCATATTGAAAAATGAAGAAATAGGCGTACGAGCTCCATCTTTTGCTCCAAATTGTATGTTTTAGCACTCTGAATCAGCCTGTTCTGCAATGTCACATAAAGTAATATTGCATGTTAGTATCATTTTTTGTCAGTTATGATGTTAAACACTATGAGGAATAGTCCAGTAGCATGTGTTTGACTTTCTTTAAATTTGCATGTTTAAATTTATTTGACTGCATTACATTCAGTGACTTTAACAGAGGTCTTCTCACACAGAGAGCAGCACCAGCCATGCTGACGTAAATCATGGTGTTGCCACAGATGCCAATCTAGGGAGGGGGTAGGTCGTTAATATTTTGCTAGCCACTTAGAGAATACCTCTTGGGGTTTTGTCTGTACGCCTTCTAGTCACTGGTTTCCAGGTGACAATTTGGAAAAGGAAGAGTAACATCTGATATCTTGGCTACTGCAGATGAACAGAACACCAGGAACCTCTGTGGAATGTGTAACATTACATGCATCCTGCAAAGGGAACAAGTGTAATTTAGTTGAGCCACAAGCTTGAGTGAAATAACAGCATGTGGCTGTTATTGTTCAGTCAATTAAATTGTCCTCTGTGCATGCAGGATCTCGTCTGCACTTAGTACCAGCTAGATGCACACTCTGCCAGTGTGGTTGATTTCTCTGCTTCAGATTTTCTAAAATTTAGCACATTTAAAGATCCGAGGATGGATGATGGAAGGGATGGTGATAAATTGTTGGGCTTTTCTAAAGATTTTGAAGTTCTAAGGTTCCTGCCAGTGACAGATGGTCTGTCCTTACTCATAGCTTTTCATCCTGACAAGATTTGAGCCCTCCTTTATTTTTTCTAAAATCTCTTAAAGTAACCTCAGTGTTGTAGGAGGGTCTCACTTGTTATAATTATATTATTATATTTAGAAGTGGAAACCAATGCCATAGGACTATGTGCATGCTCATTTCACACTTCTGATGTTGACATGTCTAATGATAGAAGATAATTATGTGGTAAGGAGGTAAGGAACAGATTACCCAGAAAAATCTATTCTTCGATTTCCCTTGTAATTTTGATGACCAAGTGTGCTACTGTTCCCACTGGATTTATTTGTTTTGTTTTGTTTTCCTTTACTGACTTGCTATTTTCTTTTGGTAGTCTAATATGATCTTTCAGGCAGTTTCTCACTCATCATTTTAACAAATATTATTTTAATAACTTCAAAATTTTATCACCAATGTTTGAGGGATTTTTTTGTTTAAAAGGCACTAGAATTTACTACATTGAAAACATTCCTAATAATCTAGATGTGGAACCTAGTAGATGTAAAAATGATTCATTTGGACAGGGAATAAGTTCCATTAGAGAAAAAAGGGATTTTTTCATCCATTTCTTAATCTGTTTTTAAATGTTTAAATAGCTGTGTCATTTAAGTAATAATGGTGAGAAAAGAAAACTAGTAGTTACTTTTCTTGTAACTGTGAGAAAATACCTAGGAAAGCATCTGCAGGAAGGGAGGGAGTATGCTAGTGCTCTGCTGGCTTTTTATCCTCCTTTATCCACTTGAGAATATCAGTCCATTGGACAGGGCTGCCTACATTCAGGGTGAGCTTTTCCTCTTTAATTAAAACTTTCTGGAATTGGGCTGGAGAGATGGCTTAGTGGTTAAGCGCTTGCCTGTGAAGCCTAAGGACCCTGGTTCGAGGCTCGATTCCCTAGGATCCACGTTAGTCAGATGCACAAGGGGGCTCAAGTGTCTGGAGTTCATTTACAGTGGCTAGAGGCCCTGGCGTGCCCATTCTCTCTCTCTCTCTCTCTCTCTCTCTCTCTCTCTCTCTCTCTCTCTCCCTCTTTCTCTCTGTGTCACTCTCAAATATATAAATAAAAAATAACAAAAAAGTTAAAAAAAAAACTTTCTGGAATCATCCAGAGGTCTGTTTTCACTATGATCCTAAATCCAGCCACATTGACCAAAAAATGAATAAACATCATAGAAGTATTTATTTATTTGCTAATTAATTTCTAACAGTGGAAATAAATATAAAAGCTTTTGAAATTCTATGATGCCTTGGAATAATTCCTACAGTCCAAAATTTGGTATTTTAACAAAGTAATGCCATTAGTTTGACACCACTATAGTTAGGCTTAAGAATTTATAAGTGAAAAGAAGTTAATATTGCTAAAAATAATAAAGTAATCAGGTAAATTGGTTTTAACTTTATGATCATTAGTTATTAATTTTCTGTTCTTAACTCAAAATTTCTTTATAGAAAAATATGTCTTCCCTAAGAGTGCTCACAATACATTAGCTCAATTTGTTAAAAATGTCAGAAGGCTAAACATTGTCACTCTTTTTTTCTTTTAATGCTGCTGTGGTTAGATGCAATATAAGACTTCTAGTCTTGTACATATTTTAGTATAAATGTTAAATGCCCAAGCCCTATGCTTTTGAATTCCATTATCTTTTTAGGGCCCTTTCTTTTATTTAAATAACATTTAAAAAATCTTAATAAAAATGTATACATTTCCCTCCCATCCACTTTTTTTGTGCCCGCTCCACACTTTCCTCTACTTAACCCTCATTTCTTTCCCACTATTCCCTCTTATATGTTGATATCATTTTTCTCTACTCCATCATTTATTCCAACCTGCTGATGGACACATTATGCAAGTCGTGTGCAGACAGCAACAAGCCATTGTGAGTGCATTAATACAATGGCCACTGTATGTCTGGGAGACAGTATTCCAAAGCACTCCTTCCCATCCTTTGCCTCTTGCATTCCTGACACTTCCTCTTCTGCTATAGTGCAAGAGCCAGGGGAGGGTGTGATTTAGATGTCTCTTTAAGAGCTAAACACTCAGCTTTCACTTTTTCACAGAACTTTGACAAGTTTTGAGTCTCCTCTGCAATCATTGCCTGCTGAAAAGAGACTTCTCAAACAAAAAGTGAAGGCAACAGAAATATAAGTATTTAGAGGATAATTGGGTGAGCATAATATATGTATGTAGCCAAGTAACAATAGTTAATTTTTCCCTGGGGCTTGTGACCTTTCCTGCCATAGGCTTTTGGATAGAATTTCACTATCAGGCCTGAATTACCTCCTTGGTAATGGGCTTCAAATCCAATCAGAGTGTGGTTGGTTATCCTCATAACAGACATGCCACTTGTGCTTCTAGATGTACCTTGCCTGGGTGCCTGTTGTATAGCTTGCAGAGCCCATTGCTGGTTAAGACCATTGATTATTTTTCTTCTCCAGCAGATAGCATAATACTTTCTAGCACTATGAACACTACTCAGGAGGGAAGATGTTTCCAGCTCAGTTCTGGCTTGATTTCTCGGTGTCCAGCAACCAAAGCACTGGTAGTTTTAGTATGAGATATTGTATCTAGTTGTAATGGGCAACAAAAACCCAAAAACCAGCCACTGTAAAGGAACTCGAGATGCATGTGCCACCTTTTTCATCTGGCTTACATGAGTCCTGGGGAATTGAACCTGGGACCTTTGGCTTTGTAGGCAAGCGCCTTACTAGCTAAGTAAGCTATCTCTCCAGGCCAGAAGTTACATATTTTAATTAGCTAAAAGTAATTAGTTTGCATATGTCTCATGCATAACCTCTTTAGTTTTGATTAATGCTTCTCCCAATTTTCTACTCTCCTCCATCTACCTCCCATGACCCTGAATAAACAATTCAATACCAGTATTCCTTCCCTCTACTTACAGTAGTAACCATTTTCAAATGTTTCTACTATTTCTGATGCCAGTTACCTTTTTAATTAGTTACCTTTGAATATTGCTTATTTTCAATAATACTCAGTTACCAAAAGAATCAGAGGATTTGTGATCTTGTTAGTCATGTATGAAGAAATTAACCAAGACCTAAGAGAATGGGCTGGTAAAAATGAGTCTTAGATACTATTGAAATGGCCAATAAATATTACATGATTTTTAAATCATGCTTTTGTAAAATCAGAAGAGTTACTCTAGGGACCATATTCATTAAAACTTAAAATGCGTATTGAGACCTGTGGATGAATTCGAGATTATCTTACTGAGAGGTCACATACACCTGGTGCCCACCTCTGTTGAAGAGTTCTTACTTGAGAACATGAACATAAATTGATTATTTATGTACACTGAAGTACTAAATGCTGTTGGCTCATTTCAAGTTCATACTGCTGAAATAACCAATATTTTAATAATGCCGAGTGAAAGCAAGAACTGAATAGGCATATTATTTCTCTAGTTTCCTAAAGCGAAGAATGATAACATCATGTCATTAAATAAGATACCTAAGCCATTTGCCTGAAAAGCCAAAGGACCTCGGTTCAATTCCTCAGAATCCCACATAAGCCAGATGCACAAGGGGGCACATGCATCTGGAGTGGCTGGAGGCCCTGGTGCACCCATTCTCTCTCTCTCTCTCCCTTTCTCTCTGTGTCTACCTCTTTCTTTTTCTTGCTCTCTCAATAAATAAATAAATAAATAAATAAATAAATAAATAAATAAATTTTTAAAAGTTTTTCCTTTAAAGATACTTAACCACTTTTGCTTACTGAAACTCAATACTGTTTTCACTTTCTCCTGGATGTTTCACACCACAGTATAAAAAGTGACTACCCAAACTATCAGTAAGTTAAATCTAGTGGCTCTTAGTACTGCTCTACAAAATAACTCTATACCCAATACATGTATAAAGTTCTCATTGCTTAAATTTTGATTAATTTGTCCACACATCAAAAACTATCTAAATAAGGCCAATTCAAACTGAATTCAGTAATTTCTCCCATCCAAACACAAACCAGGCTCAATCCTGCTTAAGTTTCAAGATTATACAAGATTGGGTATGTTTATGGTGGTATGGCCATAGACTAAATTCAGTAATTTCTTCTATTATAAATATTTTCCAGAAGTACTTACAATCTATTTTACCTATAGCTTAGCTTTCATATTTTGATCTGTATTCTTCTCAAGTTTACATTTTAAGTTTAAGGTTGTCCTCTGTATATCGGCGTATCATGCTACTTTATCCAAAACTACTTTCCTAAAAGTTTAGATTTTGGCTTATATTCTTTCATATTCTAATAGTTTTTATTTATTCATTACTTTTAAATTTTTACAAAGAATTTTAGAACTGATTGTACTCCAAATACACATTAGACAAAAAATTTGATTACAGAGATCCATTTATCAATTCAAAACAGCGACATGCATAGTAAATCTACATGTCAAGCAAAACAATCTCTACAGTATTTTACTAATGATTTCCCATCTTCAATTGAATTCATATACTTTATACATGGTTTTGTCCATTTAGAAGTATAACCACTTAGTGTGGTTCTTTCCCATGATCAATGCTAAGAGCTTATTTATTCTCTATTCTAGGTGGTGGAAACTAATCTGGTTGCTTTTGACTGTCACTGGATCATCATAAATGAGGTGAGGCCTTCTTGTGTGTGCTCTCCTTCATTCACATACATAGTCACAGGCCATTCTGCAACCTGAATTTTTAAATGCAATCAGAACATGAAGTAAATTTTCAACTTACTGCATGAATGCTGTCAAATAAAAATAGAAAGTGAATTTTTAAAAATGATAAAGGTTTTTATTTGAATAAAGGAGGGGCTAGGGAGGGGGTAGGACATGTATGAGCCTAACAATGGTACCAAATTGACTGTATTCTCTTAGTACAAAACTAATTTATATATATATATATATATATATATATATATATATATATATATATATATGGAGAAAGGCTTCCCCACTGAGTGTGTCTCTGTTTTTTTCTGTTGGCACATAGTGTCTGCATAGAGAGATCATCTTTATAAAAAGTTCAGTTTTTCTCTGTAAGCAAAAAGAATTACTCCCAGTGGAGAGCTCATGTTCCATTTATATTTTAATGTCATTTCTAAAACTTTAATAGCCACCTCCTTACATGAAGATTAAAAAGTTCCATGTATGAATATGAATCAACAGAAAATAGATATTTTTTTACATTCTCATAAATAAATATAACTATTTTTAAAGCTACATACTTGTCAAACTCTTTGTGGAAGGCTTTTATTTTATTTTTTGAAAAACAGTACATAAGCTTAAAGGTATATTGAAGTCTGAAAGCAATGTGAAAAAAGTTGTCCCATTAACATTTGACAGTCATAATCATCAAATACAATGCACAGCCTTGGACAAATAAAATGACCACATCCAATAAGGTGACTTGTCCACAACAACATGAGAAGATGTGCTATTCAGTAATGTTGATTTACTGATGCATAAATATAAATGTGTTATTAATTATGTGTCTTAAGTATGCACTTACAGGATTCTAAACTTTGTTTCAGGGACAAAATTGTTTTTTCTAAGAATCCTTATTTTGTAATCAAACCTATAAAACTCATTCTCTATTACTATGGACTTATCATCTCTATATAGGTCTCAGTATAATTATTTGTACAATAAGTATTACATTTATTTGATAGGTTTCTAAGAATTCAATGAGACATTATTTAATCCTTTAACATAGTGACTAATAATCAATGCTACCACTGTAATTATCATTTCATGTTCAACTTCATAGATCACTTTCTCATATTAATTGGCTGAAAAACATTATTCTGTAAAGACCCAAAGGATGTGGCTGGTGGAGGATAAATAAATGGCTGTGTCTCCTAACAAAGAGAAGTAAATGTAAATCCCATTTTCAACTTGTTTCTCATATACAGCACTTCATTCACAGAGTGGTTATTTCTAGCTTGGGAAAAAAAAAAGATGCTAGATATATCTTACCAATTTAGTTTGGATAAAGCAAAGTCTATGTTATATGCTTATCCCTATATTACTTATGAAAACATAATATATATTTCTCTGAGATTCCTATAAGGTATGTTTATGTGTGAGATCTGTTTTTCAGTGAAGTTTTGATACTTTCTAATTTTGTCATACCTCTTATTTTTCCATCTTTAATGATTATATGTATGGCAAAGAAAAGAAAATGAGAAAAGAATTTAGAAAGCTTTTATAACTTTCTATATTAGATATTTTCCTTTCCATTTTTCCTACTAGGAAACTAAGGTTTGAAAAAGTTAAATAATTCATCAGTTCATCAAGTATTATAAAGATATGAAGTAGAAATAATGAGATTATAAAAAACAGTCTTATCAGTGTAAAGATTTAGATGTTTTTATTTATTTACTTTTTTTGTGGTTTTTCAAGGTAGGGTCTCACTCTAGCCCAGGCTGACCTGGAATTCACTATGGAGTCTCAGGGTGGCCTCACACTCATGGCAGTCATACTACCTCTGCCTTTCCAGCGTTAGGATTAAAGGTGTGCGCCACCATGCCCGGCTTATTGACTTTTTTATTGACAACATCCATGATTGTAAAAAATATCCCATGGTAACTCCCTCCCTTCTCCCACTTTCCCGTTTGAAACTCCACTCTCCTGCATATCCCCAGCTCCTCTCAATCAGTCTCTCTTTTATTTTCATGTCATAATCTTTTCCTCCTATTATGATGGTCTTGTGTAGATATTGTCAGGCACTGTGAGGTCATAGATATCCAGGCTATTTTGTGTCTGGAGAAGCACGTTGTAAGGAATCCTACCCTTCCTTTGGCTATTAAAATCTTTCTGCCACCTCTTCCACAATGGACCCTGAGCCTTGGAAGGTGTGATAGAGGTATTTCAGTGCTAAGCACTCCTCTGTCACTTCTCTCAGCACCATGGTGCCTTCTGAGTCATCCCAATGTCACTGCCATCTGAAAAGAGAAGGTTCCTTAACCAAAAGTGAGAGTAGCATTAATATATGGGTATGAACATTAAGAAAAGGGCTTACTGGGCAGTTTGATGAGGATAGTATATACATTTAGCCAGACAGCAGCAGACATTACACCCCTAGGGCTCATCACTACCCCTGTTGTAGGTTTTCAGTATCAGGGATGTATTCCCCCCTTTTGGAGCAGGCCTCCCATCAAATCATAGGATGGTTGGTTTTCTTCCATAACAGACATGACATTATTGCACCTGTTGCCTCTTTTGGCCTGGCTGCCCGAATGTAAGGCTTGCAGTGTCCATTGTTGATTATCGTTACTGGTGATTTCTCTCTTTCTCCTGTTGAACTGCATGCAGAATGGTTATTTCCAGCTTTCTGTCAGCTGGTCTACATGGAGGATGTTTTCAGCTCAGTTCCAGCAGGATTTCTCAGTGACCTTGTAACCCAAGTATGTGGAGTCTTCAGCAATAGGGTCTTACCATCTTTTCCTGGTGGGTAACGAAGGGCCTTGGCAATGGCCTGTAATGTTTGAGGGGCATCACGGACCTCCCTGGCCAACAACTCACTGGAAGATATGCCATCCCTGGCACTGAAAAAATTTCTAGTAACAATCCATGGCTCCTGAGTGTTCCATTGTCCAAAAACAGTAGGTTTCCATATGACTTATTTATATCCTCTTAGATTTTTTTTTATTTATTTTTTGATTTTTTGTTTTTCTGAGGTAGGGTCTCACTTTGGTCCAGGCTGACCTGGAATTAACTATGTAGTCTCAAGGGAGCCTCGAACTCATAGTGATACTCCTACTTCTGCCTCCCTAGTGCTGGGATTAAAGGTGTGCACCATCACACCCTGTTGCCCTCTTAGATTTTGAATAGCCCTCCTTCTACCTTTCCTTTACTCAATCTCTTACCCTGACCTCACTTAGGCCTTTTAGCCCCCATTAATTTGTTCTTCTACTTATATATATATATGCAATACCATCCTATGAAGTCCCCACTTTCTATTCCCTTTATATCCTTTATATTTTTTTTGTTTTTAATAATTTGATAATAAAGAGGTCCATGAGACTGAGGGACAAAAAGGTTTTAAGAGAGCAAGGAATAAGAAGTGCGAGATATAAAATGGAAAGTTGAAATACTAGGGAATAAAGGATTACAACAGGAAATGTGAGTATACAGAGATGAGGGGTGAATGCAGGGGCAACCAAAATGTTTTAGAATTCCACAGTGAACATGATATATATACCAAAGAGGAGTTGTTTTATTCCCTTAATTCAATATGGCTGACTGAATTTAAAAAGAAAAGGTTTGGTCTCAGAGATATGGATTAATAAGAAAAAGTGAATATTTTCATGTAGATGGAAATAATCACCCACTTCATTTTTTCATAAGATTGAAGGAAGTTTATGTTTCTCCATTTCCAATTTAGCTTTTGAAGTTATACCTGAATCTTAAAGGTATGAACGCAAATCATAAGTGCAGCTATCAGGACATATTGGTCATTCTCCCCCTGTTTAATGGTCATTTTATACTTTAGAGAAAATTTCCTTTTGATTTTTTTATATACTATACAATATGTTATATCTATAGTCAGAGTTGATCAACATATACTTCATTGGTAATGCGTGTTTCTAAAGGATTATAACTTAATTTGTTAGACTTATGAAATATTGTTTCAAAAAATACCAGGAGGGCCAATATTAATTTATGTGAAAATTGCATCAATTGGACAAATATTTTTTCAAACAAATATCCAAAGAAACACAGAAATCTGACTCATTTAATTCGTTGAATGTGTGAAGCCCTGAGTTCTCTGCTCAGCCGTAGAACTTTTGCACTGTAAACTCTCCCAGCTATGAGTTCATGTTCATTGTGTCACTAAACTCTGTGTTTTACTCAAAAAACTTATTAATTCTTGAGCAACGTTGCCTTCACTTCTTTAGCAAGCTGATAATGCCTTGATTTTGAACAATGAAGTATTCTAATCCATGGCATTTATGTTTGTTTCGTCTTTTACTTGAGCTAGATAGAAACTAAAAGAATGAGCACATTTACACGAAAATGATTATCAGCCAGGGTATCCAAGGTCAGTCCTCCGTATTTCCTGTGATTCCCTTCCACCACTCCATTCTCTGAAATGTGCTTCAGAAAACTTGATTAAAACTCTTTCTCACATGGATGATTTTTTTTAATTCATACATAAGTCATAATCTGCCCTGGTTTTGATGAAAGAAAAATATATGGATTTCTCTGATTTGCTAGGATGCTAGTAATCTCTGAAAATAACTACAAAGTCCCCACAATCATACAAGTGCCTATTCTGATGTAATATGGAAAAAAAATGAATCTGTCTAGTTTGTGTAACTATTGTTTTATTGCTAATTTTAAAAAAACTTGCAAATGTTTATTTAATCTTATTGCACCAATAATTGTTTAGAAAGGAACGATAAATAAAAGTTGGCAATATGCATCATGGTACAAATTAATGTGGGAACCTGAGAACAGTGTATTTTTTTCATTTGCATTGAGTGAGTTATATTAATGAGAGGCTGTGCTAGCTCATAGATTCAATCAATCATGTGTTAGGAATTAGTGATGGTGAGTATAGTCTCTCTGCCATCATCCCATTGGTCTAGCTAAGAGCATCTTTTCCACATAAATGTCATCATCCTTACAGGGGCCTAAAGCAGATATCCTCACATTTTAACTGTTAAAATTTTAAGTCAAAAAATCTGGAAGGAAGCTAAGCATTGCTCAAGATGCAAAGAAATACAATCCTACATGTGCTCATCTAATACTAAACCTCACCTTAAATGTCTAATGTGATTTACTGACTTAAAAAACAAAAAAGGCTTAAGCCATTTTTCTCTGATAGTCAATGCTGAAGTTTTCCAGTAGGGAATATATATTTATTTTGTTTAGGGGATTTAGTTTGATTTTTGTTATCTTCTTTTTCTTTTTCTTTTTTTTTTTGAGATTTTAAAAACTTACTTGTGTAGTAGTTTTCCATTTTTCTAGTGTAGTGATTAATCTAATTTTTTTTTTCAAAGTAGGGTCTCACTGTAGCTCAGGCTGACCTGGAATTCACTATGTAGTCTCAGGGTGGCCTTGAACTCACGGTGATCCTCCTACCTTTGCCTCCTGAGTGCTGAGATTAAAGGAGTGGGCCGCCATGCCCACTAGTAATCTAATTTTGTACTCCTGATTAGTCAAGAAGAAAATTGCTGTTCTGTTCTAAAGTTATTAAGAAGTAAAACTGAAAAGTAAGCTTCTATGGACCATATATTTGCTTTTATTTATGTTGTAAATAAGCATAGGCAACCAAAGAACACAGGCTAAAGAAATTTCAATTTTAATTCTTTAAATTCTTCAAAGATAGAAAATATCTGCATCCCTCTATGTTGATTTATGTTTGTATTTTTAGCACTAAGAGCCTTGAGAAGGAGTAGCTGTTTAGTAAACTACTTCTTCTTGGGAATATTATTCTTTAAATATTACAATTTAACAATACAGATCCTAATTTTACAATAGTTTGATAATTTAATATATACATTTACTTAAGGATTTTTTCCATATTAAATTCTTTTTAGAGTAAGTGATCATTTATCTTTTGAGTTTACATAAGACTGCATCTGCCAGCCTTGAAATGTAACTTTGGAAAAGCAGAAGTAGAGTTCCTGTAAATACAAAAGCTCCTAATCAAGTTTTCACATCACTATCAAACAGTTTTTGAGATCAGGTGTCAAAACTAAAATTGCAAGTGAAATTTTTGAGACATATTGTCTGTTACTTTCATTCAGAATGGCAGGTTCTTTCCTCCCAGAAAATTACTTTCTTTTTCCATCCCCAAATAATAATAGACAAAATATATTCAATTCAAATTGACATTCTTCAAACTTACTGAGGCTCAGGTATAGGAAAGGTAACCAGCACTGTCTTTTTGTGTTTGGAAATAGACATATTAAAGGTTTGTCTCTGGAGAGACGATTTTATCACTCATTCCCTACAGAACCATCAGGCCATTAAATGCTGACATAATGCATCTTTACGGTTTTAATTCCCATCATTCATGAATATTAATCTAAGTAATTCCTGTAAGGAAATAGAGACTTCTTATAGAATTACTTCAGAGCATTTATTTTCTCATGACATTTATGAATTATTCTACGAATAAAATGTTTGAATGATGACCATAGAAACTCTTGTATTTATAAAGTGTGAATAAACAGTGATTTGGTATCATTTGGGGCAGTAAATAAGATAAAGGAGTTAATATTTTGCCTCAACACAGCAGGCATTTATTCTATGAAAATGTTTCCTTTAGTGAAATAATTTATACTTCATTTTGTGGCGCAGATAGATATGCTATATTCATAAAGGTTATGATAAATGTTCATGTTGCTAAAAAGGACTATATATGATATATTATGCATAAAGCATATTAATATAAAAAGAAGTATAATTTTTCACTATATATATATATATTTTGTTTTGTTTTGATTTTTGTTTTTTGAGGTAGGGTCTCACTCTAGTCCAGGCTGACCTGGAATTCACTATATAGTCTCAGGGTAACCTCGAACTCATGGTGATCCTCCTACCTCTGCCTCCTGAGTGCTGGCAATAAAGGCATGCACTACCAGACCTGGCTGTCTCATTATACTTTAAGTGAAACTTATTGGCAGTACAATATGGACCTTTAAAACACTGAAAGACACTTAATAGCCATATTAATATTAACTTATTTTAAAAAAATTCCAATTAGTGTTAGTGGTTAATATAGAGTTTAAGCTTACTGTTTATTTCTGTGTTGTGATCATATGAGAGAAAATTCAAAAGTAACTTGCTCATTGCCAGGTAGTGTTTTTGGTGGCCAGTGAAAATGACAGAGACTAATGAAAAAAGACAGCATTTTAAACTGAGCAGAATTATTTCTATGGTACATTATGGATTAATCATCCATAAATTCCTGATATTACACTGGATACAGTTGATGTCAGCTGTTATTTTATTTTCTGAAAAAATCTATATGTCACAAAAATCTTAAATGGTAAATTCTAAAGTTAACATATGCCACAAAGATTTAAAGAATGATTGTATGTTGTTATTATTAAAAGGTAAAGAAGAAAATGTACAAGTATAGTTTGCCCTTTTCTCTTTCATTATTTGTTAATCATCACTTAGATGGAAATAGAGAAATGTAAACTATTCTTCAAAATTTGTCCTGTGTCATGTCTTTTATTTATATTTCATAAGAATATATTCCCAAAAATAATGTGCCAATTTCTTATTGGTCTAAAAGGTTGCAAATGGTCACTGTTGAATACAACAATTTAGTCAAAAGATTGCTGAAAAACTAAAATTTGTATGATCACTTTTGTTCTAATTCAAATTTTGATGGGAATATATCATAAAAACCCATTTAATTTTATTAATTTTATTATGTCTATATATGTTACTGAACCAATTCATAAAATTTAATTGTGGGATTCAGAAATAAGGGAAGAAGAAGCAGAAATTGCATTTATTTGAATTTGGCAAACACTTATTTGCAAAACGAACTTCATCTGAGCAGAGCCCTGCAATTCCCTCTACTCATCCAGGTTGCAAACTAAATTGACAAATAGCATTTTTTACCTTTGTGTAAAGACCACATGATAACCTATCTTTTTATTCAACACCTAATGATCATTATGTTTAGTCTATTTCTCAACATAACAAAGTAACAGCCATAGTAAAAAATAATTAAGAAATTACTTAAATGTTGGGGAGATGTCTCAGATGTTAAAGCACTTGTTTATAAAGCCTAGCAGTCTAGTTTCAATTTCCCAGTACCCAAGTAAAGTGGGTATACATGGCGACACATGCATCTGGATTTCATTTGAAGATCAAGAGGACCTGGTGTTCCCATATTGATTCTCTCTCTCTCTCTCTCTCCCTCCCTCCCCACTCACAAACAAATAATAAGATATTTTCAAAAGACATTATTTTAAGGGCTGATGAGATAGCTTAGCAGTTAAAGTGCTTACCTGCAAAGTCAAGGGATACACGGTTGATTCTCCAGGACCCACGTAAGGCAGATACACAAAGTGCCACATATATCTGGAGTTCATTTGCACTGACTGGCTGAAGGCCCTAATGCACCCATTCTCTTTCTCCGCCTATCTGCCCCCGTTCTCTAATAAAATAGTTTTTAATTTTTTTATTATTTGCTTATTTGAGGAATTAATAGCGATAGAGACAGAGGCAGATATAGAGAGAGAATGGGCATGCCTGGGCCTCTAGTCACTGCAAACTAACTTCATACACATGTGCCACTTTGTGCATCTGGCTTTATGTGGGTACTGACTGGGGAATCAAACCTGAGTCCTTTTGCTTAGCTGGCAAGCACCCTAATCATTAAGCCATCTCTCCAACCCCAAAATAATTTTTGTAAAGAAAATATTTTAAAATAGTATACCCTCTTACTCTTTTTATGTACTTCATGTAAAACTCTCATTCTTCATTGCTAAAGAAGAAAATCAATCTAATGTTGAATCTATGTTCTGAAGTATTCAAAACATGCAAAACATATAAAAAACCCACTAATAAATAATAAACTGTTACTGTGCTTTATTTTTTGAACTAATGTTTTAATCATAGCCATATTTTCTCTTATGCTTTCAACATAGTAAATTAAAAATTTGTACTAATTTAGTATATTAAGTCAATTATTATTCCATTTAGAATTACTCAGGCATCAGTGTATTTAACATGAAGTGTACAAAGCCATTAAATAAGTATATCAGGGCAGCTTAAATCCTTATATCTCCAGATCACTACTGAGGGACAGTGTTGTGTTTGTACCACTGTACTGAAGAAGTTCTAATTCCTCCACTTCTTATCTTATCCTGTAGGAGATAAATGATTTGGATGTCCAGGAACTTGTAAGAAGGTCAATCGGAAGGTTAACAATTATCAGGCAGACATTTCCAGTCCCTCAGAACATAAGTCAACGCTGTTTCCGTGGTAACCATCGAATATCTTCAACACTGTGCGATCCAAAGGATCCATTCGCTCAGAATATGGAGGTATATTCTAAATGCTGGGGCATTTCTTTCAGAGCAAGTCTTTGGGAGACTGCAAGGAGAGCTTTCACAGCTGCAGTGGATGGAGAGTTGACGTTTGTTACCATTGTTGAGCATTTCTCCCCCTGCAGCACTTCAGTAAGTCTGCCAGGCAGAGTGTGAAGGACCTGTCTTTGTTCCTTTTGATCTTGTTATTAGAAAAATTTGTACTTGTTTAATAAAAATATAATAAGCAAAGGTCATTTCCTTCCAGGCAGGCAGATACACAGCATTTCCTAAGGTAGAATTTGTGACTGACATTCCTAATGCCACACTCCACATTATTAAGCTAGTGAATTTGCTTGACTTTTCTTACATAAAGGATATAGACACTTATTTTTTGTTGAAATATAATCGAGTTTGGAACACTTTAGAAAAAAATCTACTTAAAATTCAAAAAGTACTACAGTATTATGTAGCCATACCCAACTCACATAGGATGTATCTGAGACATTCACCACCCAGAATACAACAAAAGATGTCAAAGTAAATGAAAATCTCTGAACAGAAAATAGAGAGCACCAAGTCCCATCAGCTTTCTCATAAGAATGTCCTTTAGATAACTCAATTGGGGCCTATTTCTTTTTCTTACAGAAAATCCTGTCAGATATTTGCCGTCTGTACTAGAGATCTCAATATGTCGATTTGAAGGGTTGCTAGAAAAAGTACGCACACCACAGTAGCAAGGAGCCATAAGGTGCTCTTTGGCAAGGCAAGACACAGGAATGGTGAAGAATCAATATGATCAACTAACTTACACATCCTACTTGTGCAGGGGTTTGCTGTGAAACAAATTCCTGTGAAAGAGCAGTTCCTAAGCCGATTGCATAGTAAATGCTAGCACATGTCTGAATATCTTTAAAAGTAACTCTGAGATATCAGCAAAGATTTAAGTCACAGATATATTCCGGAAATGTAATGTTTTAACATTTTTACTGTGGAAAGCATTATAGTACTTAGAAGTGTTTGAACAACTAGAAATATAAACCTAGTAAAATTGCTTATCTCCCATACGTGATAGGTAAGGTAATTTTAAGCTACTTCTTTAAAAGCTAACCCCAGAGCTTCCTTCTTTCTCCTTTGTCAGTTTTTAATTATTTAGATGGATTGTCACTTACCCAAATATTTCCTTATGCTTACTGACATTGTGCTAAATCCCATGACTCCTGGATCAGCACCCATAGAACTTGATGTTCCATATTAGATTTTGAGTTTAAAATTGCTTTCTTACAGGACATGAAATCATACAATCTTGATTGCTTTTCCCTACCACTACTGCCATCATATGTACATTGGCCCTCTGTGCTTTTGGGAATCTCTTTGAATGTGAGTGCTCTGAGGAGTGGACAGTGGTCAGAGCAACTCTGGAGCCTGGTTAAATCTTAGTGCTACTCTCTGTGTTTATGTCTTTAATGGACACTGCATATGAACTCATGTGTGTAACATATGAAAACGATAGAGTTATAAATTAAGAAAAACATGAATGATTTTTATTTAGAAAATAAACAACAAAACATTTCTGTACAAAGAAGTAGCAAAAAGTGAAAGAAAAAGAAAAAAATAAAATAATTTACTGTCATCATTTAGGGAATTGCAAAAGAATTTTAAAGCCTTTTGTAAAATATCATAATCCTTCTGGTTTAGCTAATTAGTAAACACATATTTTATTTATCTCTCTATTCCCAAAGTTAACTAATGCAGTAAAGTGGTATAAAATCACCACTCCACTGGAGACATAGCATCATGTTTTCCCCAAAGCCAGATCACATAGAAAGGAAATGTGACAATTACTTTTTAAAAAATATTATTTAGTTATTTATTTGAGAGAAAGAGGCAGAGAGAGAGGAGGCAGGGAATGGGTGCACCAGGGCCTTCTGTCACTGTAAAGGAACTCCAGACACATGTGCTACTTTGTGCTTCTGGCTTTATGTGGGTACTGAGGAATCAAATCCAGGACATTCAGCTTTGCACACAAGTACCTTTAACTGATAACCCATCTCTCCAGTCCCAACAATTACTTTTTCTTAGTGGATTTGACATATTAACTTCCTTCTTATGTGTGATAGAATTAGACTAAATATTTCATATGTAAAAAGGCAAACTAACAGGAATCTTTATATGAGATTACATAATTAAGAGAATGAATGCACAGCTCCTGAATTGTAAACATTTCACTGAGAGCCTTGATTTGGTGAAATTTTGTATCTTACTAAAGTTAGAGAAAGCAGCAAGATCATATGCATTAAATTCTGATCCACAAGTTACCACTAACTGACCATTTGAGAGTGAGAAGTCCTTCAGCAGAAACCACTCAACCTGTAGTCTTTAAGAAGAGTACATATGCATGCAACCAGACAGATTTTTATCATACAATCCAGAAGTGTACAATCAACGGTGTTCTAAAAGTTTCTAAAGTGTTCCAAACTGGACTATGTTTTAACAAAGAATAAATATCTATGTCCTTTAGTCTAGCAAATTCACTAGCTTAACAAAGTGGAGTGTGGCATTAGGAGTATCAGTCACACATCCAACTAAGCTTATAGAAGCTTAACTATAAAAATCATGTCAATCTATATAGAGACAAGAGGGAGCCATGAACCTGTGTAGAGGTTTCCTACCTATTATTTTTATTAGTAGTCTTTAGTATATTAATATCTATTATATTAGTATTTAGGAAGGGTAACATGATTTAGAAATAAATAAAGGCAAATTTCGTACATCTTAAATTTGTGCTAGAAAAACTAAACATCCAGGATCGCAAAAGAAATAGCAACAGCAATAAAAACTGTGAAATAAGGAGGAATCAGTGTACTTAATGCCCCCTGAAACTGTGTGAACTTGGCTCTTTGTGAAGAGACTCAAGAAAGCTGCCTTCAAAGTAAAAAGTTGGGGCTGGGAATATACTGATAGAAAGCCTGCTTAGCAAGAATATGCAAAGCCCTGAGTTCAAGTCTCAGAAAGGAAAATTATCTTTTTAAACTAAAATCCATTTCAAAAATGAAGCCAGTGGATTATCAAATATAATAACATGGGATTTGAGGAGTAGAAGAGTTTTGCCTCACTCCATTAAATGAATAACTGCTTAGAATATTCACTAAGGCAAATATTTGGGACAAGACCAAAAGTTAAAAGATTGACATATTGCTATAATATTAGAAAGGAAGGAGAAAATATTCTTACAGAGATAAATCTACTCAATTGTAGTGTTTATGGAAGCTGTAGAATATATTATTAAGTAAATGGTTGGAGTACTTCGAGTAAGAATTAGGGCTCCCTTCAGAACAAGCAAAGGCAAACTCAATCTTGTCTTATAATTTCTGTCTAAAATTGAGAGGCCACCATAAAGTTATGCATTATACTTTGAGTTCTATGTGACATTTGACAGTTTTTTTATGCTATCTTTTGGAAAAAAAACATTGAAAAGTTGAACTAGATTGATACCACTTAAGCGTTTTCACCAAAGGGCTCCTAAGGGTATACTGAAGCTAGTTAATTCTGTGCCTGAATACTAAGTATCTTACTATTAGCTTTAGAAAAGAAACATTTACTTAAACTAAAAGAAATATTTCAAATAATTTGCCAAGTAAAATATTGAGTTGTTTTTCAAGTTTTCAAGTACTTGGATGTAGAGGTTAAATCTCCAAAAGATATTGGTATACATAGAGTGTACTGTAAACATATTCTGTAACTCTAATAACTTCCTGAAATTTTACCCTGCTTCCATATATTCTTGTGGTTTGAGAAGTGTATAACTAGAAAGACTATCCAAATTACCCTGATGAATATATCACTCTATTAGGTCATATACATTATATTGTCTTTTACCTAATACTTTAAAATTCTACCACAACATTAATGAAAATGACCAAATCTAGAAATCATAGAAATATCTGAAAAAAATTTCATGTTGTCTTAAACATTCATGGTTAAAGTTATTCTCATTCACTACCAAGAACCAGAAAATTTGAAAATTCACAGAGATAAAGTAGTTCTAAAGTCAATTACATGAAGTCTAGGTGCAAGAGTCTTAACTTGACAGCTTGCTCAAAGCTGTTATGTTGAAGGCAAATTCAGTATGATCACAGTGAAAGTCAATTGTGCTGTAAGCTTTCTGATGCAGTCTTGGACTCTGTGTCAGAAGCACTTTGCCATGATCAAGAGATACAATGCCTTACACTTCTGTCTCTTAGTCAGCTCCCATCTGCATAACATGTCAGTTCTGGTTACTAAACTTTTTAACAGAAACTGGAAAACAAGGGAAAGATGAAGGAGGAGATGTGAGATGACAAGCACACCAGAAATTATAGCAGAGAATGTGAGTGAGAGGAGGACAGAGACTATTTCAGGACAAATGGCAGATGGTGTCAAAAATTGTCAAATAGAAGAGATGGCTGCTGGAGGATCACTGATATCAGAAAACAAGCATGGAGGCAGGAAAGCTAGAAAGAAAGGAACAGTCAGTTATGGGATATTGGATAAGAAAGTGCACATTTTAGAGGTTGGTTATAATTATATCTACATAGGGTTAGAGACGGTTTAGAATCATGGTATAGAAGAAATCAAAGATCTTATGAAGAAAGGGTTACTCTAAGCTCAGCAGATGGTAGCAGAAAGGAGTGAGAAAAAAGCATGTGACTCAGGACAATGTGCACATGAGTGAGGAAGAAATAACAGATAGGAGATCATGGGAAATGCTGCTTCCTGACCTTGCTGCTTACAGGTGGACAAGTGAGACCAGACAGTCATTTGTTGAAAATCTCTATCATGTGTTGAGTTCAAACAACTTACCTTTAATACCAGCACAGACACTCAAAGAACATGACTGGGATATATGAAAGAGAACTTGGAAGAACCCAGTTTGAGAACTTTCTCATGTCTTCTGCCATAGTCACTTACTTTTAAAATTGGCTTTGTTTTGTCCCCTTCTTCCCCTTCTTTGTCTTCTTCTTTTGATGATTGTTTTTCCAAAGCCAAACATGCTCTAGACTACTGGGTAAGTCAAAAGATATAAAGCCTAGGAAAACAAAGCACAGAGGTGTGTGTTGCTGGGGCTTGGGGAAGACATACAATGCAAGTCTTCATTCCAAAGCAACCATATTCTAGTATAAAAGGCAGATTTTATAAAACTATAGCACTATGACACTTTCAATAAAAGTGTGCATGAATACTCGGAGAGAGGCCAAATGCTTCTCAGGTAAGCCTAAGATGAGGATACATGTGAGAAATTGTCAGAAAAGCATTCTACTATCAAGTACTCTTTGAAGAGAACAGAAGATTAAGTAGACTGCAACAGCAAAAGACACATAGAAGGATACTATGAGACGATCTCACATGAACACTTAAGGCAGTCCATCAAAGGGAGAAGCAAAAGATAGAGATGACAGGAAGGAAGTTTGAAGTAATGAACACAGGAGAGGTTGGAAAAAGGAGCAGAATCATATATCATTTTGAGAAGTCTATCAAAATATTTTCCCTCCCTTGTTTGCTGTATAATCTGACATGAATTTTGATTCATGATGTAGGTATTAGATACTCTTCTTATTTCTGTGACAATATATCCTGAAAAACGTAGCTTAAGGAAGGAACAGGGAACAGTTGGAGAGCTCATAGTCCATCATGGCAGGAAGTCATGGCAGCTACTTGCCTTGCATCCAAAGTCAGGAAGCAGACAGAAATAAATGAATGCTGCTGTACAGCATACTTTCTCCTTTTTATTCAGTCTGTTACTGCTGCCCTCAGAAACGTACTGCCTAAAGTCAGGGTGGATCATTACAACCCAGTTAACCTAATAGAGAAACTCCTTCATAGACAAGCCTAGAAATCTGTCTCAAGGGTGATTCTACATGCAATCAATTTGACAATCAAGATTAGTCACCACAGACTACTTTAAACATCATGTTTCATTCTACACATTCTCTTCTAGTTCCTCTGGTAATTATCTGGATGGGGTGAGGAAAACAATGACAAACACTAACATTTCCTTATGAATAAGAAACTGGAATTTCACAGAGTGCTTAACAGTGGTCAATATCTCTTCAAAGAATGATCCACCTCGGTTAGGATGACTTTTCCATTATATTACATATAAATGATAATTAGGCACAAATCATTAATGTCTTCTATGGGATATGAAAGAAAACTCACCAGGCACCATGAGAAAGGTCTTATTAACAGCTTGGCCTAGAATCAAACTCTAATTATCCCAGTAGTTTAGTCTGTACCATTCTATAATTTGTACAATTTCAGAAATTTCTTTCTAGCTTAGTTACAAATGCACAATAATTTACACAGGCTCATTTTGTTTTTAGGAAAAAAATGTGACAATTTCTTACTTAAAAAAACTAATGAAATTTGAAAGTCATAGGTGAAATTGCTTTTCATCTCTGCCTTGATGTCTCATTTTTATATTGTCAGTTTTTCTTCTTCAGAGAGCTTATAGTAATATTATAACATTTAATATCTTTTGTTGACCTAGCATCCCTTTTGGTGCTCATGTTTTCTGACTAAATTTTAATTCCTTTCAATAATAAACATCTTTGGTGATTAGTTGATAGCATGAAGAGTAGTTCTTGCAACACTTATTTGTAACAGTGCAATAGACCATGACAGAAAAATGCTGATAATTCAGTTTTCAACCTATGCAGAAAGAAGATAGTGCCATGGTTACAAATATACATTCACAACCTATTATTAGTTCATGGTTTTTGTTATGTCTCTAAATTTCAACTCCTGTGCACGGCCACATCATTTTGGGTTTATCTCTGATCATCATGATAGTTATGAATGGCTCTGCTTGCTTATTCATTATAGACATTCCCACAAATGCACACACATAAATGGTTGCTTCCTTTTTCCTATCCTGTGACATTCATATGTATGGACAAAGTTGTTGTCAAGTTAATTGTCAATTCTAGTTGCATAACCAAAATGAAGAAATTTGACCTATTCAGAATGTGCATTATCCAGTGCCCTCCTAATTGGAAACCCTTATATCTTTGCCTTCTAGAGATAAATAAGGCCTCACCAGTGATTTTCTGCAGTCTGACACTAACTGCCTTGTCTCTGTTGAAAGTGTTCTTTTTATTTTCTTTTTCATAACTAAATAAGCTGAAAAAGCAGTAGAAGCATGCAATCAGATAAGACCTCATTCTCAATGGCAAAATTGTATAAGAAATGTGAAAGAAACCATCTGCTTAACAGTAATTTAGGAAGCAGCTGTCTATGGGCAGGCCAAAGCCACTGAGCTGAGGATGTTCTCATCATTCTGGGTGGTAGTTCTGCGTCTAACTCTCTGTCTAATGTCATTCCAGATTTCAAACCTGTACATATACGACACGGTGCTTCTGCTCGCCAATGCTTTTCATAAGAAACTGGAGGACCGAAAGTGGCACAGCATGGCAAGTTTGTCATGCATTAGAAAGAACTCAAAGCCCTGGCAGGGAGGACGCTCCATGCTGGAGACCATCAAGAAGGTAACTATCTAGAGACAAGCACTGTTTATCCACATTTTTATGTAATGGGGATATGATCTAGTCAGTGCTTGACAAAGTATGCATTTGAAGCTGTTTTCCTTTCTTCCTAATACTGTTGCCAGCTCAGAGCCAAAAATGGAGTAATGAGATATAGAAAATTTTAAAAGATACATATACATATATGTATAGTGAGAGAGAGAGAGAAACTGCATTTATAACAGAAATAAATTTGTTAGGTGTAATATTTTAAATTGCCTTAGTTATGTCATTAGCATAAAGAAAATATGTTGTTCTGATGCCTGTCACAGGTACAAAATGTAGTTTGTTGTTTTATAAATCATGCCATCAACCCAAAACTTCGCAGTAGATTGAGCTGTTTTTCATTTAAATGGTACTTGGTGAGGCACTGGAGGTGACAATCTTCAATTTATTTTCTAATAATCAGTTGCTCTGTCACCACCCTGGTGAACTGTTTTGGGTACCTGATTACAATGTTCTTTGTTGTCAGCCTGTGGCCTTGCCTCGCTGTGACCTGTTTTGGCACCGAGACCAACTCAGTTCCCAGAAGGCTGCGGTGCTTTCAGCTCTTCCGGGTGGTGTGAGCACTCAGCAGTTTATTAGCCTCTTTGTCATGTCACCAAGCTGACATTTTCCCTTTGAGTTGCACAGCTTCTTTGATTTAAAATGAAAAGATTAATAAAACAAACAAATTTCTCCTCTACCCTTTCCACAAAGGACACAGCCATTTAGAAGTTTATGATCTTTAATTTACCCATCTTTTTTCTTCCTGCATGTTTACCTTGCTCTCTGAAAACAAAATGAAAAAGTGGTTATTAACTTGAACTGTGAATATATTCATAAAAGTCAGAGAAACATCTAAACATTTTAACACTAAAAGTGTTAGGTGTTCAAAAAACGGAAGTAAAAGAAAGGATTGTTTTCAATAGTGAATAGCCTGGATGCTTCTCTTGGTATAATTCCTCTTTACAAAAGACTCACTTTTGAGAACTTAGGCTCTTATCAACAAAAGGACTTAAGAATTACATGTATTGAGTATAGGTGCAGAGAAACATTTTTAACTGAGAAATTAATAAAATAAATAGAAATTAAGGCTTTGCCAAGACCTCCCAGCCCTTTGTGTGTAGAGCTGGCACATAGGAATCCAAGAAACGATGTTGAACATGACTCCAACCTGCTGATCTATTAATGTGTGGTTTGGCAAGGACATAGGAAGTTGAATATATTCGTTCTTCAGAAGATTTCTCACAAAGAGAGAATGACACATCAGGAAGGTGGTTAGGGGACACTTATTTAGTAAGACTATCCTTGGGAAGGAGAGACACTATAATAAGTAGGTGTTCCAATGTTCCATGTAGACACATAATAAAATATGCTGTTAGGACATTTAAAATAAAAACAAGTATAAAAATAAATTTCTGTCCCTGGATTAACTGTATTCTTATTACAAGGTTGGGACAAGAGAACACTTTGCACAAGTCAAATCCTTTTGCTACAGCCTTATGACTTATTGTGTGACGCAGTGGAATGAGAGTCCCATTCCTGTCTTTTTTTTGTATTAGAATTGTATATTTCCCTGACATATTATCCACATCCCAAGCCATTGTTTTTCACAAATTTTGTAAGCAAGAACCTTTAACCACTGAGCTATCTCTTCAGCTCTACACAAATTCTGTTTAAGAATTTTTAAAGAAATTGTAAGTTTAAGTTTTCTAATCTGTAGAGTCATCTTTTTATATATAACCCTCCTATCATAGGCAGCTTTATATTGTTAGGAAGATCTTTCAAACTAGGCACAGTTTATGGGGGAAAGAGATTTATTGAAGCTTACAGATTTAAGCGAAGTTGCATGTCAGGAGAAGATGGCCCCCTTTTATGGGTCCACTCAGAGAGAAATAACATCATCAGTACCACACATAAATACACTATGAACCCTAGTAACACCTTACGGTTGGACCTTAGGATTTTCCCACAGTGACACCTCTTTCAGTCAGGTAGATGGAAATCCAAGAGCTTTTAATAAAATTTTAACTATTGGGAGACATGTATTTAAGCTATCGTATTTTGCTTTTGACCCCAACATATTTATAATTATTTTAAAATATTATATTTTTATTTATTTATTTGACAGAGAAAGAAGGATAGAGAGAGACAGAGAGAGAGAGAGAGAGAGAGAGAGAGAGAGAGAATGGGCACGCCAAGGCCTCCAGCCACTGCAAATGAACTCCAGGTGCATGCACCCCCTTGTGCATCTGTCTAACGTGGGTCCTGGGGAATTGAACCAGGGTTTTTTGGCTTTGCAGGCAAATGCCTTAAGTGCTAAACAATCCCTCCAGCCCATATTTATAATTATTTTATATTGTAAGTTGTATTTAGTTGAACTTTAAAGGTCTTCATAGATTTTACCAACTTAAGATAGTTTCAAAGTTCCATTTCATTTGAGATTTAAGATTGTCTTTTAGCTGTGAGTCCTGTGATATCAGAACAAGTTATATACATTTAACATATAAAGGTACAGAGTAAATATTTTCAATTGTTATAAGGCATAACAAGTAGAAACTGGACTAATGTAAACTCAGCAAACATCTGTAGTTCAAGTCTGATATTCATAACTGGTGACAAGTGACAAGTCTCTAGGTTTTTCAAGTGTGCCCTTCCAGCTTTGCTGAGTAGCCAGGGAAAACTTCCATCCCAAGCCAACACTGCTCCATTGTAGCCCTTGTCTGACTGTGGTATATCCTAAAAACCTTTGAGTCTCCTTTTAAGCCACCTTCCAATGCTTTGTCAGTTTCTTTATAATGGTCATTATGCCTTGCCTCATGCCACATCCTAGCAGGCTCCTGGTACCATATATACTTCGTGACCCACTCCACATATATTTCTGAAACTAATACCAGGGATTTATTGAAGCTTACAGATCCAGACAAAGTTCCATAAGGGTGAAAGAAGCTTGTCATGCATAGAGAAATACCACCAGCAGCACCACACACAAGCACACTCCAGGAACCTCAGTAACACCTTAGGCCTGTTACCTTAGGATCTTCCCACAGTGATACCTCTTCCAGCCAGGCAGCTGGAAATCCAAGAAGTTTGAATAAAACTGAATCTATTGGGGGACATCTATTCAAACTACCACACATCCTTAATAATTGAGAGTGTTATTCACATACATTTTTATTCTATTTGCTCCTAAAATAATTTCAGGGTTTTGTGAGTGTGCATGCACATGCTATTTTGAATAGGTTAGGCTTTCTATACGTTATTGATGCTTCATTTATCTTTCACATATCAGTGCAACTTTGAAGCTAAAACACTGGTTCTCACTAAATAATTATTTTGTGCTGTTAAAATATACAGCTATAATATTCAAATAAAATTATTATTGACACTTTGATTCTAATCCCTTGTCTTAAAATATGTTAAAATTTTTTTGGCTTGTTACATTAGATTGACTTCCAACTTGAATGATTTTTATGCTAATCCTCATCCTATTTTAATAAAATTTATAATTATTATATTATTTTGTAAATCAAGGCTAGTATTTGAAATGATGCTTTTAAAATGTTGAGACAATATATTTTCTTTTATTTTGCTATTTTATGCTTAAATTTGTTATTTTGAGTAATACATAATTTCACAGTGATAATATATAATATCGTTGATCCAACCTATTTAATATAATAACATTAACCTCTTTCTCTAATTTCAAGGTGTAGAAAACAAAGCCTCAGAAAAATTCAGTGATTTAGTATGGATTACACAGAAAATTAGTTTTAAATACACAGTTTCTTGGCTCCCTGTACCTTGTGTTCCTTGTACAATGCCACTTACCCTTCGATTTTTCATAGCAGCAGTTTTTTACACTCTGGCCAAAATCACTTGATACACACACATACACACACACACACACACACAGAGAGTGAGAGAGAGAGAGAGAATATGTAATAAAAATCATATGCTAATAAATAAATAATACCTAATTTTAATGTATTTTTGTAGTTCTCGTAGATACATTTAATTGTAATGCATATATATTGAGGAAGGAATTTTCCTGTTGTATAAGTTAATTGCTGATATTATATAACCTAAAGTGAGTTTTCAAACATTTGTCACTAAGTAAGTTAATAGCAGGTAGTGGCCTACCAGCCCTGGGGGAATGGGTGAAGATTGCCATAGATGGACTCCCACCACAGTCAATGTGAGAATTACAATTTGAAATTGCTTCTTCAGAATATTAAAAAAAAATAAGTTTTCAGTAAAAATCTCACCGACTTTTTCATAGATAGTGGATTAATCCAATGCCTATGCAGCATAGATGATCGATTAATTTTTATAGAATCTTCAAATTTAAATGGTAACCATTTTCATTTGTTTCTCTGTGTTAGTAGTCTTAATACTGGAATACTTTATAAGAATTACTGTATTCACTTATTGATCACTCTCTTGTGTGTGTGCATGTGTGTGTGTGTGTGGTGTGTGTGTGTGTTCATGTAAATGTAAGTATAGATCTGAGTGTGTGTGGCGATTAGAGGAAAGCTCTGAAGGTTGGCAACTCACCTTCTACATGTTTGAGGAAGGTCTTTTGTTTAACAATGTGTATGACAGGCTAGTTAGCAAGCTTTTGAGGTTTCTTCTGTCTCTACCTTCCATCTCATGATAGCACAAGGATCACAGATCTGAGCTATAATGGTTTTCTGGGGATCTGAACTTACATCATCACACATGCTTTTACAGGTAGCACTCTATTCACTGACCCATCCCCCAGCTCTCCATCACTCTTTTAGTAGATCTTATTAAATACATATGCTGTGGAATTTGCAGTGCAAACTTGTTCCTAAGATTACCCAAAAAAAGAAGTTTTGAGTCTTGTGGTGAATATTATTTATATAAAAAGCTATTCTCTAAGGCCAGAGATAACAAGAGGGCCCAGATATGATAGAAAGAGGATTGTGTGGACACTTCAGAGAAGAGTATAGCAAATTTTGGTTCACACTGGATATGCTTGTGCTTCTGAACAGGCACACACCACACAGCTGCTCTTCTGGGGAGGCACGAGTGCAGATGTCGGCTCTTCTGCTTCCTTCCTGGGTGCAGCCTATTTCTAATAATTGATCACCGTAGAACTGGAAAGGCCCAGTTGCTTCCCTTCCGTCAAATAGGAATCACAGCAGACAGGACCAGTGGATCATAAATGTCTGCAGCCCAGCTTTACTTCTCCCTTCGCCCAGTCCCACTTCCCTTAGTCTCCAGCAAGTGGTTTCTAGGAGCAATTAGGTAAACTTCCTGTATACTAGCAAATTTCTGTCTCAGAGCTGTTTCCTGTGGCATTTGACTAAAAATATAAAATAATTAGAAAGATTTGCATGGACCTCACAGCATCTTAATAGAAGCTTAAAAAGTAGGAGGCTTGGGATATGCAAAGCTGTGGGAGGAGAATGATCCAGATGGCAGGGCACTATAGCTGACACATCTATTTGGAATCAATCATGTGTACAATGACAAAGGTCGATTAATTTTCCAGAGTGCACAGAACACGTGAAGTGAATTATTTGAACTGGAAATAGATTGGGAAGAAGGTACTTACTCTGGGTAAATGAAATACATGAAAACATTTTAGATAAGATCAGAAGCAAGTTTTTTTTAAAAAAAAAACTATGATTACATCTTGTACTTACACTAAGAAAAATACTACATTCAAAGTTTATGATTAGATACAAAACCACTGACCATTGTTTTTTTGTTTTTTGGTTTTTTTTTTATTTATTTATTTGAGAGCGACAGAGAGAGAGAGAGCGAGAGAGAGAATGAGCGCGCCAGAGCTTCCAGCCTCTGTAAACGAACTCCAGATGCGTGCGCCTCCTTGTGCATCTGGCTAACGTGGGTCCTGGGGAACTGAGCCTCGAACCGCGGTCCTTAGGCTTCACAGGCAAGCGCTTAACCGCTAAGCCATCTCTCCAGCCCACTGACCATTTTTTTATGTTCTACATGAGATAGCTGACTACAATTCACTAGATGTATAAATACTTTTCTGTTGGCTTAACTGCTCAATTTTCTTCAAGTCCTTGGGGAAATAATTTTCAATATGGAATGTGGAAAATAGAAAATATAATTTTAGAGAGTATCACATATCTTTGAACAACACTATGGTATTTCATATTAACATGTGTTAATATTTATTATCTAAAAGTCACATCATAATATATTTTGATATCTAAAATAGTTTTGAATACAAATATGAAAAATTCTCTCGTTCTGAAAGGTAATTTATTCAATCACAAAGTACTTATTGAGTACTACCATGTGTTCTACTTTGAGATCACATAATAAAGGAAGAAAATAGAAATATTAAAAATAATTACAAGTGTGATCAGTTCTACAAAAGGGGAAACACCAGCTGCTTTGAAAATGTGTTTCTTGAGGTCCTACTTAGGGATCAGATTAATGTTAGGGTAAAAAGGCCCAAGCCAAGAAAGGAAGGACTAAGAGTCCCAGGAATTGGGAAGGAAGAATGCTTCATGCAAGGAAAGAGAATGCCCATGGACTTGGATGAAAGGGTCTTGATTCAATTAGTCATGAGAAATAATACCATAGAGAGAATAGAGAACAGGGATGTGATCCTCATTGTCTATGAAGAGATAGAGAGTCTATAAACCTTGGAAATATAACTTCTATTTGAGGGGTACTTTACTCAGAAGTGTTTTAACCAAGGCAGTGATAACATCAGATGTCCCTGTGGCTACATGATATATGTATACATGTCTATGTTATATTACATGCCTCAAATTTTCCTAACCATTCATACAAATAAATTTTTGTTTCCAGTTTGGATTTTAGCATCTTATATCCATATATTTATCTACATATTATTATATTTCTTAGCTATGTATAATATATATATATTTTTTTCATTCTTTTGGGATATTGCTCTTTGAGCCTAGCACTGATGGAACATGTAGACATCAGGGCAAACTTCTGAGTGAGGCATTCAATGTGTTCACTGCCTTATGAGGCACAAGGCATCCTTGGTTGTCAAGTATGTCTATGGATTACACTGACTTAGGAACATATGCTAGGATAATAGTCATATAACTATTATATATTTGATGAAATATTATACACCCTTGATTTCCATATGATCACCCAAAAGTGTCTTTAGGAAAGATCCCCAGCCTCATAAACAAAGTGAAGTCTTAGTTTAAAAAAAATTGGCTTGGAGGGATGGCTCGGCAGTTAAGGCATTTGCCTGAAAAGCCTAAGGACCCAAGTTTGATTCCCCAGGGCCCATATTAGCAAGGGGAGGGGCACATGCCTCTGGAGTTCATTTGCAGTGCCTGGAGGCCATTATGTTCCCATTCACACTCTCTCTTTCTCTCTCTCTCCATCTTTCTCTATCAAATAAATAAGAATAAAATATTTTTTAATTCTCCTTGTTTTCCAGTTTTTCTTATTCATAGGGGAACAACAGACCCCAACCTTTCAGAAACTTATTATCCAATCTTTATGATATTTTTCCCAACATTTGCTTCCCCCTTTTATGTTTTATTCTCTTTGCTCTCTCTATTGATGCTGCCTGGAATTTCTATATAAAATGAGCAGGATAGGATTCAAACTAAATTACTGATAATTTTAAGAATGAGCAAGGGTGCTGTTTCCATAATGAGCCTGTTAACATGGGCCAGAGTGATGCAGACAGACACTGGGGCTAATCAAAATGCACAAAAGCAGAAATTCAGAAAATGCTGAGAGCTCAACATTAAATTAGAATTAAAGTACACCCAGCAAGGCTAAGGAAAGTTTGAGGAAGAGGAGGCAGAAAGAATGTAAGAGCCACAGGGTGGGAAGGAGTATCCACAGACATACCCCTCCCCACAGTGACAGACTGCTGCTCTCACAACTCATAACCTACAATACATGGTGAATACCAGCAGTCCCACTGAGGTAGGGGGCAGGGAGGAGGAAAATGATGGCACCAACATATGATGTGTATATACGAAGTTTCTACTTAATAAATAATAACAACAATAATTATTATTATTAATAATAATAGAAAGAGTTTACTGCAGCAAAAACGTGTACTTCCAACGTAAAGGACACTTAGAAAATCGTGTTATTCATTTTAACAATGTATGGTTAGCTTATTTGGTTTAGAAACCACTGCATCACGAAGAGGAAGACATACAAGTATGCATATACAAACCAAATGACCTTTTATCATGCCTCAGCTATCATATTTCTACCATGGCTCTGTTTTTAAGGTTAATCTGAAGACAGATGGGGGGAAAAAAGATCAAAATTGAATTTTTTGAATTCAATTGGTTGAATCTTTCAAAACAATCAAAGATCAGAGAGGTTGAATTTGGGGTGAGATAACAAGAGAGTCACTTAAAGAGGGTAGCTTTCTATGAATGTGCATGCCAACAGCTCATTAAAGACACAGCATAAAGAAAATAAAATACGAAGTCAAAACTGTGAGTAATTTAAGTTTGAATCAAGCTGCATGAAAGCCCTAAGATTTACTGTTTTTGTACTTGTTCAGTACAAGGGAAATAAATCACTAGGCAAATACTACTATCTAGGATGAATACTTGGCCCACCATAGCCATGTGGCTGCAAAGCCCCCTGAGGAGGGCCCTCAGTGGAATGGGATAGGGAAGAGGGTACAAAAGATGATAATATTATGTTAATAAGACCATTTACAGAATTTCCATATGTGGAAGGTACCAGAAAAAAGTTATTTTATAAAAAGATGGATAGCTCCTTCCTCAAATGTTTACAACCATTGGAACAGTATTTTCTATACAGCAATCATATTGATATTTAATTCCTTTCCCTTTTCCTATAAATACGACAGATAGTTGATATGCTTCTGTAATGAGGACATGTTAATGATGTAGGTTGAGGAAGGCAAATGCTCTCTCTCTGTCTCTTTTATTTTTTTTTATTAGGTTTTTACTCAGTGAACACAGTCAAGTTGGTACCATTGTTAGCCTCCTCCCTGTCCTTCCCCCTCCACAGGGACCCTTCTTGTTGGAGTATATGGGTCGTGCATTGTGGGGTTAGCCTTCAGTTATGGGTAGGAGGAAATGTCTCTGCGTATCATGACCCAACATGTGGCTCTAACATTCTTTCAGCTCCCTCTTCCGCAAATTTCCCTGAGCCATGTTGAGTTCATTTTAGGTCTGCTTCAGTGATGATGTCTTGGGAGCCTCTGTGTCTCTGGATATCTGGTTTGGAAGGAGTTGATTGTTCTCTGTGTCGATCTCCTTCACCCTTGTGTTGGTACCAGGTTCACCAAGAAAACAGCGCTCGTGCTTATTTCCCCAAATATTCTTAGTTTCAGCTGGGGCCCTTTTGAGGTATGATGGGGCAGTTCTCTCCTTAGGATCTGTGTCTGTCTGAAAAAGAGAAGCAGATTCTCCAATGGAGAGTAAAGTTAGCACAAGATAAATGGGATAACCATTATTTTTTATAGAGAGAATTTCATAGGTGTAGGCCCTCTTCTAGCCTACGATTGGTGGAAGCTTGATAATGGAGAGCAGGCTCATTTATGGATATGGTTCACACTTGTTTCCTAGCTCCAGCTATGGGTTCCGTTCCACTGGGCAGATCAGTTAGCCAAATCAAGAGCAGTTGGTTTCCCACCCTGGCTGTGCACCACTATTGCACTTGTGTGAGCATCACATCAAGTTGTGTGCTGCTGAATAGATTAGACCATGAGTTGCTTGGACAGGTATTGGTCATTTTCCCCCAGTCACTCATGTAGTACTTTCTGGCACTAGATGTGCTGTCTGTGGACTGATACTTTTTCCAGCTTCCAGCCATGTCACTCCTTGTTACATGCCAACAGTATATGGTGTCTTCAGCAGTAGGGTCTTACCACAAACCTTTGGTATGGTCATCAAGTACTCTGACAGAAATCTGTCTTCTTTTGGGAAATCTTGTAAGTCTTTCTGATCAAGAGCCCATTGTGGATGATAGCCATCTGCTGGTACTGGAATTGACAGGTCAGCACCCAAGAAGAGAGGGAAGAAAAAGGTAAGTATCATAAAAGAGATAGAGAGTTGAGAGAGAGAGAGAGAGAGAGAGAGAGACAAAGAGATAGAGAGACAGAGAGAAAGAAACAGAAACAGGAGAAGATTAAGGTCAGTCTTCATCATACCCACTCCAGGGCCTTGTGATTCAGATGTTCCCTCTAAGGGCCTGGTGAAGGTTCAACAATTTGGTCTGTCTTTTAGAATGTAGAATTTTATGGTACCATTGCCATTTGGGTACAGATTTGTGTCTCCCATCCACTTCCTTACCCTCTCCTCCTTCCCCACCCTCCCTATTGTCTCGTCCTTGAAATGCTTCCTGGATATGTCGGTATCTTGGGTATATTCATGTTAGGAGCTGTAGATGAGTGAGACTATGCTGCAATTATCTTTCTGTGATTGGGTGAGTTCACTGAGAATGATCTGTTCCAGATTTGACCATTTTTCTTCAAATTTCATTGTGTCATTTTTCCTTACTCTTGTGTAGAATTCCATCGTATACCAAATCTTAGTTATCCATTCATCTAATGATGGAAGTCTTAGAATACCATTACTTTGAACTACTAACAATATAAGCTTTTTTTCTTATTTTCTATATGAACATATTAGTGATAAAGAAATCTACTATATCACCCCTTCAGTGTTTTAAGTGATAATTGAATGTCTTGAGATATTAATACTGACATGGTATATAATCAAGTTGCAACAAGTGGATATATCCTCTGTATCAAAAATACCAGGAACACAGAATAAGAGGACAAGCTGCACAAGGTCAGTCTTTCCACATGAGACATACACCATACACATAATCTTTAAAGAAGACTTTGCAAGTTTACCTTTCATATCAAGAAGCAATTACATTGCTCAATATCTCAAGGTTTACTCCAGTAAGTATAAAACCTCAAGTTATTTTCTACAATACCTCAAACCAGTAAACCAGTAATCAATAGATTTTAGGTTTACGTACTGTAATTCTTCCTTAGCTTGGGATCTCTCACTAAAAGCTTTGCATCCACAAGGAATGTTTTGACTAGTAAATCTTACTAGTCTAAGTGACTGAGTTCCAGTTCAAAAGAATATTAGACCTGCTTGTCCCATCACACATATACATATACAAATAAATATACATGCACATATATACAAACATGTAAGTATAAATAAACATACACACACAAATACACCACAGAAAGAATGAATCAACCCTAGGCCAACTATTTTAATCTTTTCCTGTATAAATTGTAATCAATGTGATCTAATTGAATAGAGATTTGTAAAACATCTTTCAAAGCCATGTAAATATAGTGAATTTTGAAGACTCAATGAACTTTAATTGACAAATATACAAGACTATACCTAGAGTTTATAGCATTAAAAAGCTGCCAAAATTAAACAATGAAACTTAGTAGAGAAAGTGATAAGAATAATAACTAAGCTGTCACCATAGAAAGCATTTTTCTAAATTATTACCTGCATTATATTATACTAAGGATAGCAGTCATAATCTGAGCTAAATAACTTACTTTCCATTTCCCATTTACTAATTGTAGCATAGAGAAGTTAAGTGATTTGGCTACTGTGGTGGTTTGAATTAGGTTTCCCTCATAAACTTTTGTGTTCTGACTACTAGGTCCCCAGCTGATGGCAATTTGGGAATTGGAGCCTTGTTGAGGCATATTGTTAGGGGTGTTATAGCCAGTTTCCCCTGGTCAGTGTTTTCAAACTCTTCTGTTGCTGTTGTCTATCTGTTATTGGACAGAAGGTGATATCACCCTCTCCGCATGCCATTGTTTCCCCTGCCATCATGGAGCTTCCTCTCAAGTCTGTAAGCCAAAATAAACCCTTTCCTCCCCAAAACTGATCTTGGTCAGGTGATTTCTGACAGCAACATGAAACTGGCTGAAACAGTAAAATTGTGTGGTCATTGTTGCTAAAAACCTAATGTAGCTTTTGGTTTTTGGAATAGATTTGTGGGAGGAATGTAGAAGGATTTGAAATCCTGGTCTAAGAGATGCCTTGCAGTGCTATAAGTACAGCTTGATGGTTTCTGGTCAGAGTTGAAAGACATGAATTCAATAAGATCTATGGACTGTGAGATTTGGCTTAAGAGGGGAAGAACTTTGTTGGGACAGTCTACAAGCAATTTGTATGTGAAGATTACTGTGTTATGCTGTTTGTGTCCTAAGAATTATTGTAGAGTTGCGTTGTACAGAAATTGACTAGTATGAGGATAAGGATATTGCACAGAAAGGAAATCTTTGGGCCAAAGCATCTGCCTGTTCAGCTGTAATTGTTTAAGGTATTACAGTTATTGAGATTGGGCAAACTGATCTGCACTGGTGCAACAGAAAGAATGAGGACTCTTCTAAAAGTAAGGAGCCTGAATGCTGAAAGAGTGTTCTGCTCTTCAAAGTCAGCTTTGTTCCTGTCTGGATGAATTAACAAGTTGGTAGTTCATCTGGCAATATGGAGTATAACAAATGCAGGAAAGACATGGTCAGTAGATTTGCAACCCAGTTTTGTGTTTTTAGAACTGGCCATGAGCAATGTGAGGCAGGGTTGCTGGAAGCCTTGATATGGAGGCCAAATGAAGCCATAAGGATGATCCATGGGTTTCAGTGAAGACCCAGTAGAGCTGCCAGAACTGTGAAGTGGCCACCAAGTAGAGCTGCTGGCTTGGTATGCACTGTTCCCCAGCTGTGAGTAGCCCAGCTGGACGGGTGGAATTGGAACTTCAGAGACTGGTTAGGAATGTCTGTCTTGAAGCTATGGACTCGATACATGCATGTTTGATTTAGATCTTGTATTGATTTAGTGTTTCTTTGCTATTCCCATTTCCATCTTTGGAAGCATTCATGTTTATTTTGTTCCATTATTTATTTATTTATTTATTTATTGCTGTTTAAAGGCTAATATTTAAGAGATCCTTGACTATGTGAATATTTGAACAGCATTGGGATTGATGAAAAAATGAAGGGACTTTTTAAGTCTGACTGATTGCATTGCATTTCATATCATTGATGGTCAAGAGTTTATGGGGGCTGGAGGGAGTATATACCACATTGAATTAAGTGACATAAACTTATGTGTTTTAAATGCCAGCTTCTTCTTGTCAGTGTTTGGCACACTATCTTGCTATTGCTGTCTACCTGATGTTGGTCAGAGGTGATGTCCAGCCTCTGCTCATGTCATGTTTTCCCCTGGCATCATGGACTTTCCCCTCAAGTCTATAACCCAAAATAAAGCTTTTCCTCCCACAAATTGCTCTTTGTTGTGCCAGTAATGATTTTGACTGCTAAATCATGTTTGAAAAAGACAAAAATGTATCAAATTTAACAAGTAATAAAAGAAGCTGACTGATAGGAAGTAACAGGTATTTTCGTTACATTAATAAACAATTACTATTGCAAAAGTGAAAAATACTAAATATTAATGATGATGATAATGGTACAAAAACACCAAGCAACTATGGTTTGTTGGATGCCTTTTCTGAATTTAGCATGCCAGGGGACTGTCAGTGACTGGGAGGCACAGACAAATTTTAGGAGAGGACAGACAACATATACCTACCAGGAGACTAGAAATGGAGCTATGAGTTATGAAGAATGATATATTTAAGTATCGATATCATAGAAGCAATAACTAATGTCATTTCCAAACATAGTTTTTGTCCATATAAGAGTCATTTTCAGGATAACTTCTCAGTTGGATGTAGTTTAATGGGGAAATGATTCAGAATGTGATATTTATTTGTAAAATCCTAACTTCTATGAGGGCTGATATACTAAAGTGAGGAAAGAGTGGTAAACAAGAGAGGTAGAAGTGTGACCTACATTACCATCTGTTGGCAAAATGAACATCTGTCATGCTGAATGAAAGATGAAGCCTGGAAATTCCCAGTGAGTCTCAATAGCCAGCAATACCAGTTAAGAGCAGAACCATTTTCAATCCTAATTTATCTCTCTACACATGAAAAGATCATTTATTGTGTCTTGTAAATTCACTTTTTCACCTGTTACATAAAACAAAACTGTCCATATTAATAGGGTATTATGTGATGTTTTGAGGCTAATCAGAATTATCCTCTCAAATATCATTTCTTTATCCAAAACCCTTTCTTCAAGCTTTGGAAAATATATACTATTATATAACTATAATTTGAAAAATATACTTACAGGAAAAAAAAACCCAATAGTTTTTAAAACACACATCTTATGATTCACAGATGGAGTTTTAGACTAAATTTGAATGGAAGTGTCTCCTTAATAAGCTTTCTTACTCTAAAAGCATCTTTTATTCTGCAAAATGCAAATCACAAGGTATGATGGTAAAACTTCTGTGGAATTTAGTCTTGGTTCTAACATAGTATCGTTTTGAACAGTCACTTGATTTTTTTGTGCCTCAATTTTCCTGCCCATGTGACCAGTGGTTGAGATTGGATAAGTGACTTCCAATAGTACTTTTCAATACCTTTCAATAGTACTCTTGTTTATTTTCTTATTGTTGTATCATGTGCATCTACTAAGTGTAGCTTGTTAAAAATCACATTCTTTGAATATTTATTTTATACATGGGAATAGTCTTCTTTAGAACTTCCTTTTATCTTTTATTATATTTTTAGTTCTTCTGAAGTTTTATATCAGTTTCCATTCCCTCATTCAGGGTGGAGTTAATGGCTTGACTGGAGAGCTAGAGTTTGGAGAAAATGGAGGGAATCCCAATGTTCATTTTGAAATCCTCGGAACCAACTACGGAGAAGAACTTGGCAGAGGTGTTCGTAAAGTAAGTCCAAATGTACTTATTACCTTGTTTTTGTTCCCAGTAATATTTATGATTTTGCTGTGCAAAATGATCACGGTACATACGAAAGTTCATGTTATAGATTAAAAGAGAAAATGAGGAGAAAGTGTGGAGGGAGGACAAGAGAGAGAATAAGAGTTACTGATGTGATCTTAAATACCTTCCAGTGTATTAGTCAACAAATTCTATTTATGACTTGAAATAATTGCAAGTATAAAATAACAATTTGCATGTGTGGGAATTATTACCTTTTATTCATAATAATTTTACAAAATAGTAAAATCATTACTTGTACAGTATTATGATATACAATATATATATATATATATATATATATATATATATATATATATACTATTTACAGTCTACCTATTTGATTTTTAATTTGTAATATACACAAAATCAGAGCAAGTGCTTGGGTAAACTTCATATAGTAGGAGAGAAAGTCTACTATAAAAAGTGACATTATAACAACTCAGCTTCTGTGTGAGTAGTGGAGAAAGTAGAAAGAACTTGGCCAGAATGGAACTCTTGCTATGAACTATGGATCACATATAAGAAGCAGCTAAGTGCAATATAGGTATTTCATGAAGTATTTGAACTGGAAATTCCTTAATGGAAAATATAAAAGCCCTAGGAGAAATTACTTTTTGATAGTTTGGATTTTATATATATATACACACACACACATACATATTTGACAGGGGAAAACACAAGCTAACTGAGTTTGCATACAGAGCTGAATACTGAATTTCTCCATGTCTAAAGGTGACTACATAGAGAGTACATGGTTCTTCTGGAGGTACCCCCCCCCCAGTGGTAATATGCAGACTACAGAAAATGAAATCAAGACTTATTGTTTGGGGAAGTAAAATTTTTTCCATAACTTCATACTGAGCTGAAACTCTTAGAGCATTTAAATTTTTGTTCTCTAGTGAAGAGCAGCAAACACAGAGAAAATGTCATAAAGCACAAGATGGCTTAGCAAATACTTTTAAAGGAAACAACTACTGATATAGTTAAAAAAAATACCCTTATATGCTCTTTTCTGATTGCCTGCCTAGTCTCCCCCTTACCATCTTGTAGCCATTGGTCTGTACTTCGTTGTATTTTTTTGTTATATAAGTATGATTGTATCACCTCTTTTTATATCCTCATATAATTGAGATTTGTCAGCATTTGATCTTATACTAATCTTGCTTTTGTCATATTTTTGCTTTTGGTTCAATATTATTTGTTTTTCATCTTCTTTACATATAGTGCCAATTTATTAAGTTATATTGCCATTTTATTTTCTATTGCATGAATGTGTAATAAGTTAATATAGATTGTTTCTATTTTTAGACTACCATGAGCAAGGTTGTTGAATACATTCTTGCAAATATATACTCTTGTAGTTGTGCATGTATTTTGTGTTCAGGAATAAAAGTATAACACAAGAACACAAGCTGGAAACTTCCTGGATAGTACCAAACCCATTATCACTGAAATTTACCAATTTGCAGATGACCAGCCATGTACGCAATCTCTCACTGCCTGTGATATGACCAAATCTTGATTTGTGATACTGCTAGCATTATAACATGTTGATATAATAAGATACCCTTGTGGTTTCAATTTAGATTCCTTGACTATAAGAACAAAAACTGCTTCTTTTCTTATGTTTTTTGGTAGTTCAGGTATTTCTTTGACTTAATTGCCCATTCAACTCCATGTTCCTTCCTTCCTTCCTTCCTTCCTTCTTTCCTTTCTTCTTTCTTTTCTCCCTCTCTCTTTCTCTTATTTCTCTTTCTTTTACCATATTTGGAAGGTTAAGAATGTCTTTTCATGTTAGAATTGTTTTTACAGGGCTGCAGAGATGGCTAAGCAGTTAAGGCACTTGCCTGATAATCCTAAGGAGCTATGTTTGACTCTCCAGATCCCTTGTGAGCCAGAATAAGTGTGACAAGTGCAAGGTCAAACATGCCCACTAGGTGGCACAAGTACCTGACGTTCTATTACAGTGGCTGATTTGCCAATTCTCTCTCTCTAAAAAAAAAAAAAAAGGCCTTTGTTATTTAATTACATTACACATTTTACCTCCTTTTCATGGACTTTGCTTCCATAACATTCTCAATACTTGTTATTATGAACTTTCTCCCTATGATTGTTGACATTCTTTCTTGTTTAGGAACCACCCCTATCTAAGTCACAAGAGTGCCAAGTTCTCAGTGGATGCAAAGGTTTCAGAGGTCTGCTTACCTCTATTTGAACGTTTTTAAATGTATGCAAAACGTAAAGAATTTTTAAATATGACATGATGAGAAAAAATTTAAATACAATAAAACAGATACTTAATTTTAAGTTTTCATACAAGTTTATATTGTACATTGCACTTGCTCCCCCATAATCCTTACCTTCTCTTTTATTGACCTTTCCCCTTCCTGTCTGTCCCCCTCATCCTCCTAGATGCTTTTACTTCTACTTTCAAGTCCTGTGTACATGCATGATCTACATGTACAAACATGTATCTATATGAGATCTCAGATAACAAATATTAAGTATATTAAGCATAGATGGTTTTCAATAAATTCACCTGTGTGACCTTCTCCTACATTAGGCTATTAAACATTCCTGTCACTCAGAAAGAACTAGTGTTCCAGTTTTTATTCTGAATGGCAGAGATAACTTGCTTGATCTGGAAATTCATGTAAATGACTATTGTGAAAACTTCTTTATTCGGCATGTCTTAATTATATATCATTGTTTGCATGTAGCAACACTTAGGAGATCATTTTGTAAAAGGTAATGTTTAATTTATACTTCTAATATAATAGACTATTAATATAAAATGTATTTATTTTAAATTTTCATTTTCTGTTTATTGCATATATATATGCAATATATATATAATATATATTAATATATTCTACTGACATTATATATAGCTTTCTGGCTCAACTCTTTTTTTTCAATTTATTTTATTTTATTTATTTATTTGAGACTGAGAGAAAGAAGCAGAGAGAATGGGAGATAGAGAGAGAATGGGTGCACCAGGGCCTCCAGCTGAATTCCAAATGCATTTGCTATCTTGTGCATCTGGCTTATGTGGGTCCTGGTGAATCAAACCTAGGTCTTTTTGCTTTGTAGGCAAGTGTCTTAATGGCTAAACCATCTCTCCAGCCTGTCACCTCTTTAATTATAAAAAATTTTCTACAGATTCTTGTGCATTACCTGCAAATTGTTCTATCTCACTAATTAATAAGAGTTTTTGTATCTTCTGTTGTAATTTCATACCATTTCTTTCTACATTAGTATACTACCTAGGATATTTAGGACAACATTGAAAGGAAGCAATGATAGTAGCCATTTTTGGATTGCTACATTCAATATATTGCTACAATATATATGTGCATTTTATTATTGGATTTTATCTCATAACTAAAACTTCATTCATTCTAGGAATATAAAATAATTTTGTCATCATTTTACTTATGTTTGTTTCACTGATGTTCATGAGTAGACATCCTGTTTCTTACTTGTTTTGGATTTCTGTGCTAAGATTAAGCTGACCAAGCCTAAATGTTTTAGTTAAGTGAACCATCCAAAGTGTGCTCTACGTATCTTTCAAATTATCATTAAGGAGACAAAATGGAGTGATAATGCTATATACTTAACAGCAAAAGTAGAAAAAAATGCAAGGAAGGTGAGGTTAACAGCTTTGTGAAGATGAAGAGGACAATAAGTAGAGTAGAAGAGACTAAGCAGATTCAAATGCTCAGGAAAGAGGCAGAGACAAGAAGAAATTAGTATAAAGAAAATAAAGATGATCATTGATTGATTTTCTGTAGGAAAAAAAAAAATAGAGAGAAAATGCTGCATCCAGGATGAGCTGGAGTTCTTAACCTTAACCAAAGTGAACATCATTTTCCAGAGTCAAAAGGAATAGGGGTAAGAAAGGAAGAATGGTTTTGTAAGCAAGTCAACATGTGATACTGGTTTACTGTTGTTAGGAAGTTAAGAAGTAGTTGCAAAGCCCATTATCTTTTTTTGAAGATTTAGGAAGATTAACTCCTACAAGGAACCAAGTATAAATTGGAATTAATGAGGCCAGGGGCTTAAAGCCAGTAAGTTTCATGGTAGGGAAGTTTCATGCCTAGGGAAGTAGTCCAAGAATTGGGAGGAATTTCCAGGCAGGGATGGTGATTCTGTGTTTGTCTGGTAGGGTTCAGAAGAATGAGTTACACTGGCTTCATGTTAGACTTTCATCAGGTTGCTGTTGCTTCATTCTGTTTTGTTTTAGCTAGCAGTGTGGTACACAAAGTGAGGCTGGAGATACTAGTCAATTGAAGTGTGCAAATGATATCTAAATTGGACATGAGCAGCAATGAGAAATTTCAGCAACAGAACCAAATCATGGCTGAAGAGGCTAAAGCCCTGGGGATATTGGGAGAGCTTGCATGTAAATGAAAGAGCCTCAGAGCCAGGAATTGTGTCTGGCAGAGAAGCATCTGAACTCATGATTCTCAAGGTATATGGGTTCCAATCATTCAGTAAGTCATGCTTGTGAGGATGGAAAAAGTTCAGCCCCATTGAGCGCCAAATGTCCAGGATAGTTCAGTGCACGTCAATGCCTTTGCTTTGCTCATCTCTGAATCAATCTGTAAGTTGTTATGTCTAGCATTATGTTACCAATAATTCATACATATCAACTTGTGCATGCTGAGATGATATTAAGTAACTTTAGGAATTATTTATGTTCCTCTCTCCAAACTCCCAAAATGAAATGAAATGCTACTAAATAGGTGCCATTAGATAGATGCTATACATAGGATACTAATATATTTGTAAAATCTTTTCTTTACCCTTTATAATGCTGCTTATTTTAAGCCAGTTATGTTCCATGATTTTGGTCTCTATAGGATTTTGACTCAGTCCCCAGTTCTAACTAAGGTTCCTTTCCACTGAGCAGATCTCTTAGCTAATCAGAAAGCCATTGTTTTCCCATGCAGGCTGGGTACCACTACTGCACAGGAGTGTCCATCTTGTCAGGCTGTTTGCTTGTATATTGCAGTGTCCCCAGCACACTAGGGTCATGGAGACAAACATTGAGGATACACAAATCACACCAAAGCAGAAATCCAGAGCCTGCTGAGAGCACAGCATTAAAGTACATTTAAAACACACCCACCATGTATCAGGAAATTTGCAGAAGAGGAGGCAGAAAGATTGTAAGAGCCACAGAATACAAGGGAGTGTCCAGAGGTACTGCTCCCCTCTTGCAATGCTTTACATCTCATAACCACCAAACCTAGAGAGAATACCAGCAATCCCACTTAGGAGGACCTTCAGGAAATGGGGGCAGGGAGCAGGGAAATGATGGTACTAACATATGATGTATCTATGCAACTTTCGACTTAAAACATATTTTCTTGGTTAATTTTTTTAATCTTAATTTTCCATGTGGGCATGTGTTTATGTGTGTGTGTGTGTGTGTGTGTGTGTGTGTGTGTGTGTCTGTGTGTGTAAGTCAGAGGACAACCCCAGGTGTCATTCCTCAGGCACTATTCATCTGTTTTCACTTTGGGTGTCTTATTCCTGGATCTTACTAAATAGTCTAGACTGGTGGTACTATGAACCCAGGGATCTACCTATCTTCAGTGCCAAGGTTACAAGAGACCACCAGGATACCTGGTTTTTGAAAAAGCTTGTTTTTAAGTATCTAACTCAAGCCCTAATGCTTGCAAAGCAAACACTTTACTGACTGACCTATCTCCCCAGCCCTCAGTTTTAATTTTTAAATTTAATTGAAAAATTTTAAGTGTTAGCTTTATAATTGTTTCTACTAAATTTCAGGTTAATTTAGGTATCAATGTTGTAAAACTCCAAATCTAGCTCTGAAATCACTTTCAGACTGTTATGAATTAGTCTTGTATGTCTGGCTTCATTCATAAATGGTGTGATTCCTTCATTTAGGCTATAACACATGTAATAACATTTTCAAAAATACTTAGCAAGGGAAAGTATTATCCTGCAAATAATTGCAGCATAGATTTATTAAATTCATGTTCAAAATTAGAGGTCCAGACTGTGTTACTCCATCCATGTCTCAAAGAGTGAATGGCTTTCCAATTGAGGAAACGTGGAGTTGTCAATGTTTATATGCAGCCTGAAGCCAAGTGTGCACAACGCCTGCAGCCTTATCACCTCAAGCAGGGATCCTGTCAGGTCTCGTAAACTATGTTGGATTTAATCTTCTCAGGGTTTGACTAAAGAGTCCCAGTCATCAATTTTGGATTAGTCAATACTCTCTTGGCGTTATATGAATGAAGGCTCCAGTTTTCTGAATTCAGTGAAAATGTAAAAATAATTGATTCTCCTCAAAGCTGCTCCAAATGAAAAGCTTTCCCATTTTCATATTTTTACATATTCTTTGCTTTGACATTAGTTGTTTCTCTCAGAAAGTGGCATATTAAAGGTGTTAGCACACTGTGTTCCCTTGAGATAAGTTTAAGTGAAACTCAAAGCCAATTTTTTTACTCCATCCAGATTTTCTATATTGTTAAACTCTGAGCAATGATGTAGGTGCTACAATTTCTACACCTAAATACAAAATTGTTGAGAAAAAAATGAAGAACATCAACAATCTTATATCAAACAACCTAAGACTAAATTTATTATAGGATGATATGAAAAGTGCAGATTAAATAGCAATGGAAACAATTGATGCACATTTTTGCTTAAGAGAGTAACTCTGCTTAGCTAAATTTTTTATATGCTTTTTTTTTAGTTAGGGTCTTCCTCTAGCCCAGGCAGACCTGGAATTTGCTATGTAGTCTCAGGGAGGTTTTGAACTCACAGTGATCTTCATACCTCTGCTGGGATTAAGAGCATGCACCACCATACCCTGTTTGAATTTTATTTTTTGTTTGTTTGTTTGATTTTTTCCAATTTGCCAGTGTTCCTCATATTGTATCATGAAGACTGAGTTCCAGCATTAAAGCTTAATACCCTCAACAATGTCTTTGAATTTTATCACAAATGGGAAAATAATCCTCTGAAACATAGCTTAAAGCTGATTTCACAGCTAGTCTTAATTGCCTAGTATGTTCATAAAAGTGTTTCCTCATAAATTGTTGAAATAAAATGGTACAGCAGAGATGTTTGCTCCTAGGTACAATGATTTCTCAGATAGATTTAGAATCTTTACTCAAGTTCTCCAACATTAAATTCATGAATATAAAATGCACAGCCTTGCATTCATAGCCAAATCTAATGTTTTTGCAAATGGTATTATTAAATAGATTATAGTCAGGGAACTTTTAATGGTCTAAAATCTTCTACTGCCTTTTACTCAGAAAGTTGAAACCACCTGATTGCCTTCAACTAGACAAGGATCAGATAGTTTAGTGGTATTACTCACCATCACATCTGTATTCTGACTATGAACTGTATGAAATGGCATCCACTTTTTCATATGATCTTCATGTTTGTTTCCTTTTAGTGATTTTTGATATTGTATGTATACATGTATTTATATATGATCATTGGATAAGAATATATATAGTTATAATTAATTTCCTTACTTAGAATCTATCCTTCCCTCTGCAATGTAGTTCCATAGGAAATTTTGTTTGCTTTTGCTGTATTGCCCATGAGTGTTATATAATAGATATAAAAACATTTAATGAATAAACTAGTGAATAAATATACATACTTATATAGAAGCCACAAGACTCTTCTCTACATCTAAAAATTTAAGAGCCCTCCCCTTTTTTGCTTTATTCAGGTAGAACTAATAAGTCAATTCAAATAATTAACTATTGACATATCACATTGGAGTGTGTATATCACTATATATATCATTATATATATATATATATGCAATGCCTAGCAGAGATGGGCATTAGGTCCCTAAAAAGATCAGCAATGTTGTGAACATTTGTTAAGTAAGACATGTGTATAATTTATCAACAATAATTTGCAGAATATAAGTGAGTAGTTAGTTTGATTATTCTAAGCAGAATAGAAGGACTCACATGGGTAGATATTTATTAGGGCTATTTGTAATTTCCAATGACTTTCTAGGTAGGGAGAGTCATTGTGTTGTAGATCATAAATGTGCATAGCCTTTACTGATAGACAAAACTGGATTGAAATCCTGACTGTCATTACTGACTATGTGATCTTAGGACTTCAGGTGAACCTCAATTTCTTCACCTATAGCATTGCTTGTCTTTCAGGGTTGTAAAAGAATTAAGTGAAATTTTGTCTGTAGATTACAAATAAGAGAAATTAAAATAATATCCATTGGAAAAATAGGCATCATTTCTGTGATTCAAAGAAATGAAAATTATATCTACTACTCTAGCAAGAAATTACTATGTGCAACAGAGAAAATAATTTCATTTAAGGTATGATAAATAGATGATAAGAAAAATGACACCATGAAACATTAACATTTTTGTTTGCTTTTTTTTCTGATTCCAAAATTCCACAAACCTTTAATCAACACAGGCAAATCTGGTATCTATAGTTTAAAGCTAGCAGAAGAAAATCTGCTGGGAAACATAGCATGCATAAACCTAGACTTTGTATATTAAGCTCATAGTTGGAAAATGTGTCATCTTCATTTGTTTTCAATCCGTGTGTGTGTGTGTGTGTGTGTGTGTGTGTGTGTTCAGTGCAAAAGCTCTGTCACTGAGCTATATCCCTGGCCCTTATTGTCTTATTTTAAATAGTGAATTCATGTCTTGAAAGGTTCTGTATGAGAGATAATTTAGAAAATTTCATAACCCTAATAGGTTTTCTCTTCATATCATAATTTACATGTATGCTATATAGTCAATCAATTTAGTTTCATCACTTTTTATCATGCTATGATTTCAAGAAAAGATTTTGGACATCAAAGTCATTTGATTGATATTTGGTCTAACACTTGATAAAATTTCCATGATGTATTAGAATAAAAATAATATTGACTGTAAGTGTCCCATGATGGAGAAGGAAAGTCTACAGAGCTGAATTTATATACTATGGACCAGGTCACTTCCACATCCAATGGGTTCCATCTGCCATAACTGACAAAGGGAGAAAATACCTAAGTGTGCTAATGTTCAGGTTTTCTCTGAACTTCTTTCTGGAAGTGTTCAATCTCTTGGACTGAGGTCCTATTTAAGGTCAACAGCACCCACTGCAACTTTCAGAGAGCACAAGTGCTCACGTGGGGTGGTTGTAATCATAGTGATGTCTGTTTATTACAACAGATGTCTGATGGAAAACTACAACTCTAAATTTTAATAGATATAGACATAACAACTTTCCTGGAAGGATTACAAAACCTAAGCCATGTGCTTAGTGCAGTGGTTAGCTTTATATGTCAAACTAACAGGGCTAATGAATGCCAAGATTGCTCATAAAGTGCTAGTTTTGATGTGTGCGTGTGCAAGCTCGTTCAAGAAGAGATTATGGCGGGACGTGGTGGTACATGCCTTTAATCCCAGCACTTGAGAGGCAGAGATAGGAGGATCGCCATGAGTTTGAGGTCACCCTGAGGCTACATAGTGAATTCAAGGTCAACCTGGGCTACAGTGAAACCTTACCTCAAAAAATAAGAGTTTACCATTTTTGAAATGAGTAAAGAAGCCTACGCTTCACCAATGTGAGTGGGAATCATCCAATCTTTAAAGGCCTTCATAAAACAGAAAAGCAGCAGAAGAAATTTACTCCACTTTAAACCTAGGCCATTCTTGTATGCATGTTGAAATCCAATGAGAATTATACAGTTGTCTCTCAGTTCTTGGACACACCATGGGCCAGAGTGAAACCTGGCTCTCCTCACTGTCAAAGACACACACAAAGTCAATGGAATTCTCTCTAGCTCTAATTCAGAGATGTGTTATGGTGGTATTTATCCCCCAATGAACAACTTAATTCCAAGTTTCACACATAAATAGTAACTAATGTGAAATGCCCCATACAAGGGAAATAGTTATGAAAGGAACCTAGAATAGGAATTGATAGAATTGTGAATGATTTGCTTTCCTAGGAATGTCATTGGCAATAGTTGATATTAAATTTGTAAGTGGCAGTTTATTTCAAAGAGGCTGACATGAAAGCACATATGATGGCAGGAAAGGGTCAAAAAGAAAGTAATTTATCCATGTAGGCTAGCAATTCACAACAGACTGATGTATTATATAGTGACATTTATGGCTTAGCAGGTTCAACTGAACTGTAGTCTCAGGGGCTTTTCATTCTACTTCAAATTCTCTGCCCACCTACCCCCCCACCTGCTAAACTGCTCTGTAGTCTGTTCAAATGTTTGAGGATGTATCTTTTTTATTTTCTCAGGCTTGTCTATCCTCCTCAGGGGAATTATAATAAATTCTCCTTTAACAAGAATTGAATTTCATACAGATAGAATGACTACAATTTGAATAACTCTGAACACACAATCTGACAAAGTTTCCTAATAAAAATTTCATAAATCATTTGTTTACAGTCAGAAAATTTGTCCATGCAGATGATAAAACTGAACTACAGTCAAGGTTTGGGGAACTACACCTCTACTCTCTCCATCCTGTCTTATCTCCCTCTCCCTTTTCTAGCCTTTTTGATAATTTGGAATCATTTTAATATATATTCTCATCCTTTTAAACTTTCTGCTATTAACATAGATACTAAAAACGTTTGTTATTGAGGTAAAAGGTAGTAAATTGGGATTAAAAAAAATAAGTAACTTATAGTGTCTCATGTTTCTCATTATAGTCCTGGTACTTATAAAAGAACATTCAAATGCACAAAATTTACAAGTACAGGAATAGTTTTCATCAAGACTTTAAGCCTACACTATTATTGTAAGGAAATCTTTGTTTACCAAATGGTAAGTGCATTTGAAAATTTACATCATTTCTCATTTAATTAGTCCTTTTACACTACATGTAACTATAAGATTTACCATTAATTCCTAGATGTGGGTCATGAACCAGTGGTACACTACTGTACTGTGTCACCTTTAACTTTCTGTGTATATCTTTATGGAAGAAAAACAGTTCTAGGTTTTATCTGAAGCTATCAGGTTATAATGAACATTCTATAATTTCTACTCCAGCACTATCTTTTATTCATGGAGAATTCTGAAGGATTTTTTTCATAAAATGGGGACATACTTCTATTTATATCCATGTACTAATCATACAATTTATACCTTAGATAGCATATTCCTTGAAGCAAGACTATGTCATTTTGATAATCTGCAACTCAGTTCAGTCAATATTTAGATGAAAACATTGAAAATAATTTTATTTATGACAACACACGTACCATAATGCAACACGAAATATTTGTCATAATAAAATTTAATATTTCAAGTGTCTTATTCAGATGAAGTTTGGATGTAAAAAAATATAGAGAGTAAACTTTAAAACTTACAAATGTATTTGTTCTAACTTTTAAAATTACATTTGGCATTTCCCCTATATAATTTGGAGTTCTTTTGATTGACTGAATTATCAATGTAAAATGACTTATAGTTAATGATTTTTTATATTATCTATCATCTTTAAAAAGTGTGGGCTGGAGAATGGCTTAGTGCTTAAGACACTTGCCTGCAAAGTCTAAGGACCCAGGTTAGATTCTCCAAGTCCCAGTAAGCCAGATGGACATGGTTTCTTCTGCCTCTGGAGTTTGTATACAGTGGCTAGAAGCTCTAGTGTGCCCATTCTCTCTCACTTTCTCTTTATCTTTGTCCCTCTCTTTGTCTCAATTAAATAAATAAATAAATAAATAAATAAATAAATATAAAATCTAAAAAAAAAAAAGATTAAAATAAAAAAGTAAAAGTTTGGTGTCCATATTGTATCCAACCTCAGATTAGTTCTCATTGCAAAACCTAATTTTTTGCTGATAAAATAAGTGTATTAGTAGCTGAAGAATTAATAAAGAAAAAATTAAAATATCCACTTTAATCAATATATATATAATTCAAGCTACAAACAATTCTGATCACCACAGGAGTTTTTACCTGCTCCGTTTCTGACCCGGGCTGGTTCAGAGGCAACCTGGGAAGTCACTATATTGATGCTGAACTTATGGAGGACACCTGATAGGCATAGCACACTACAGGTCAGAACTCCTGGACTCAAGCGATCATCCTGTCTCAGCCTCCCGAGTAGCAGGGATTTCAGGCACGGGCCATGGCACCTGGCTGCAAACAATTCTGAAAGGCAGTTTTGCAAATGACAATTACTATAATTCCAAAATAAAATTTCATTTTATTTATTTATTTATTAGATTTTATGGCATTTTTCCTTCAGTTATCACTACAATCATGAAGTTTGCTGGCTATAAATTATACTATTTTCCCTGCTTCCCTCCTAATACTCACCTTTTTTGAAGCTATACATGTTATTTTGAGAAACTTTTATTTTAACTTTCCTATCTCTCCTGTAAACTCTCCATAGAATGAACAAATCATCTGTCAAGATTGTGTATGAAACTAGGTCTGGTTAGAGCTACTTTCAATATGACAAAAGGTTTGGAAAAAAGATCCTTTTTGAGTAATTATATGCATTTTTATTAATCTTGGTAATTCAGATGTAATAAGGGGATTTTATATTTATCAGCACTAAATTTGATTTTTAAATTTAAGTAAATACACTTTCAGGAGTATTAACCTCCATTATAACACTAAACCACCAGCACTTTAATTTTCTTTTTTTAATAACCAAAAATGAGAAATGAATCTCAATTTCAATATAATTCAACAAATATCTTGGATTAAGATAGGTTGTGCTTTGAAATATTTAATTGATAAAATGAAAGCATCTGGCTGAATATAGTCAGACCAAGTAAGTGTCCTGATACTAATGATGAGAAAAGCACTTATCTACACAGAATTTCTGAAACATTTTGTAATCAGAATCCATGAAAGGTTTTAATACTTTGGAGCACATGAATAAAATGAGATTTGTATCTTAAATGGGAATGTATTTGAAATGCTTTGCTTCAGAATTTCGTCTTCTGCTTCTGTAAAGGTTGATAATCTATACACTAGATGGAGATGAGCAATCATTCAGGTTGGGCTCAAACATTTCAGAAAGTCTGGCTGCAGCCATTGGAAGCAATGACTCGATTTGAATAAGTATACTTCCATTAAACAGGAGATGATTTCTTTTCAAGACTATGGAGAAATTGTCCTGTCTCTTATTCACATGTTGAAACTTTGTATTCATATATTTTTCCTTACAAAGAAAATTTGAAACTGGACAATTTTTCTGGGTATAAACACGGTATTTACGATGTAAAGCTTGATTTGTATTATAAGTGATTTTTTGTTTGTTTTTCAAAGTAGGGTTTCGCTCTAGCCCAGAATAACCTGGAATTTAGTTTCAGAGTGACCTCTAACTTGCAGCAATCCTCCTACCTGTGCCTCTCAAGTGCTAGGATAAAAGGCATGCTCCACCAGGCCTGGACCTAAGTGAATTTTGACGTAAGTACTATAATAATTTCGATTCCATCTTCTTTATCTTTCTGTAAGTCTAGTAGTCTCAGTTTCTTAGAAACAGATAAAATTCCTCCTTCCTAGGCATTTCTTTTCTCTCCATTGTAATGGTTTTATAAAAATCAATTATACCATAACTACTTCTGCACACATCCTTTGTTTCTCAGGAAGCGCATATACTTTAAAGATAAATACAGATTATTTTGTAATATAGACATTGCATAATATTAATTCTGCCAGTCCAGTCATGTGGAAGTTCTCTGGTATCCTTTATTTCTTTTTTACAGTTTCTTAATTTGCTTTGCAGAGGTTCTTCACATCCTCGGTGACATTTATTCCTAAGTACTTTGTATTTTGAGGCATTGTGAATGAGATATTATAACTTCATTCTTTCTCAGCAAGTTCATTGTAGGAATATATGAAACCTAACAATTTCTATATGTTGATTTTGTGTTCTTCAATTTTGTTGAAGTGCTATTAAATGTAAGAGTTTCCAGGAGAGTCTGTAGAATCTCATGCATAGAGTAATGGCATCTACGAATAGGCCTAATTTCAGTTCTTTATTTTCTTTTATTGCCATTTTAGATTCTTCTCATGTCTTACTGTTCTAGGTAAGAACTTGAGTGTTATATTGCATAAGAATGGAGATAGTAGGCACCCTTGTCTACTGCCAGTTTAAAGGAAATGTTAGCAATTTTCTTCATTTGCTATAATATTGGCTATAGGTTTTTCATATGTAACCTTTATTATTTGCAGCATGTACTGTGAAAATGGCAATATTACTTAAAGTAAGATGCAGACAATGTAATTTTTATCAACATTCCAATGATACTCTTCTCATTCAGAGACCTGAGCTCAAAAATCAAAGGTGGATGTTCTGAATAACCAGAGCAGAGATTGTCCTCTGTCCTCCACACAGATCCAGCAATACACACAGTTGCCCGCCACACAAACATGCAAACACAACACACAGACCAAAACATGGGAAGTTGATGCCATAATGTCATTGTAATCTTATTAAAGTCTCTAAGTTGAAAATATTTGCTTATTTGGAGCACATGCAGAAAAGAAAAGAAATAGTAACAATATGAGGAAAAGTGCAAGCAATTTGAAATCTTCCTATTAAAATCTATAACAAGTTTTAAAAAAAATGAAGTTCATTCTAGAGGGTTTGAAATATAGAAACTGTTGCACATGCAACATCTAGTATTCTAATTTATGTTCTTAATGATATAAACAATAGAAATTACCTGCAGAGGCAAGATATAGCCAAGAAACGAACAAAAAACTTGATTGTCTGCCAAGCCCATTTTTGGCAATTAAGAGATCATTAAAGGAAATGAGTCCTGTATCTCCATTGCATTTCAATGAGTTGGCAATGAAATCAGACTGTGTTTAAGGATGGCATCTTGTAGGAAATGAAAACCATGGCTTTATTGATTAGTTTACTGATGGTAGTTTTAAAGAAAGGTTATAAGTTGGGAAGTTTCTTCATTTTTTTTAATGTATAGATTACTTATTTTTGTAAGCACTGAGATCCTGTAGGTAGAATTTACACTTATGAGAAATCAACTGAAAATATATGTATTTTTATCTCCAAGAATTCTATAACTTTTAACCTGCAATTAACCTCCTACTTTAAAAATGTTGGAAATATAATCTGGCCCACCTTTCCATTACTGTCTTTAACATTTTCTTTTTTGCCTGATAATTTCATATGTGTTTATAGCATATTCACCCTGTTTTGCTTAATCTCCCTTTTCCTAAGCCCCTTCTTCTTTCTGAATAGTCCCGCTTTGCTGCTATTCTCATGTGGGGGCTGAGAGAGAAAGAGAGAGGACTAGAGAAATGGCTTAGCTGTTAAGGCATTTACCTGTAAAGCCAACCAAGACCCAGGTTTGATTCCCCTGGACCCACATAAGCAAGATGCACAAGATGATGCATGTGTCTAGAGTTCATTTGTACTGGCTGGGGCCCCTGTCATGCTCATTCTCTTGATCTCTTTCTCTCTGTGTCTGCCTCTTTATCTGCCTCTCTCTCTCTCTCTCTCTCTCTCACCCTTTTTCTCTCTTTCTCTCTCTCAAATAAATAAATGAAATAATAAATTAAAATGGGAGAGATCCACTGAGTTAAACTAGGTTGTGTGTATCATAGGTAGAGGCTTATTTACTGAAGTATGGTCAGCTTACTAGTGGCCATATTATTGTAGAACATGACTGTTCTTCCCCCTGCAACTATGACATGCTAACAGCTCCTCTGGAAGGACTAGTCTCAACAGCCTCTTCCCCATCTGCAATGGAATGCCAACTTGGCTCAGTGTTATACAAGAAACCACAGCTGCTGAGTTCATGAATGTTGAGGCTATGTCATACCCAGAAAAGAGCATTTCACAGCACTCCTCCCCACCCTCTGTCTCTTATATTACAATCATTTCACTTCCTCTTCTTCAGTGTTCCCTGAGCCTTGGATGGGATGACATAGATGTCTCATGTAGGGCTAAGCACTCAACAGCCACTTATTTTTTTAGCATTTTTGCATGTTATTGGTCTCTGTGTTAACTTTTGCCCAATGTAAAATCATTAATAATAATAATGATAACTTCTGTGATAGAAGCTGAAAGCGTCCCTAGATTATGATCTTTGGATATAAACATAAATATTTAGACAGCAACTTTAACTGTTTATTTAACATAATAACAGTAGTACGATCCCTCCCCATCCAGGCCTTATGATCTCCCTAGCCTCACGCTTTTGGCTAGTTTTACAGCACCAGGTATGAATTTCCTCAGACTACTATGAGAAAGTGGTTGGTTACTCTTATAAAAGGCATGCCACTATTGTATCCATGGGCACTTGTTGACCAGGCAGATCAGTTGGGAACAAACAGAGTTCACAGCTGGTAAGACTGTTGATGACTTTTCTCTCTAAGGAGCCTATGCAGTACTTTCTGACAGTATGAAAGCTAGCCAAGAGGAAGAAAGCTTCCCAGCTCAGTTACAACTTGATTTCTCTGTGTGTTGTCAGAGAAGCAAGTGGTATCTTCAATAATAAGAGCCTACCTAGTTCTGGTGGGCAAAAAAGAGCAATGGCAATAGCCTATATTGTTTTAAGGGTCTCTTTGGCCTCTGTGAGCAACCTGTCACACAGTGGCATCTAACCCCAGCTGTGAGGTTTTTTTTTTTTTTTTTTTAACAAAGTAGTCTCTGGGATAATCTTTATCCACTCAAGTAGGACATTTTAATATAAACCCTTTCTCTTCAATTATATATCTTTTGCTATTTGCTTTTATTTATTTATTTGAGAGAGAGAAGAAATAGAGAAACAGTATGAAAATACCATGGCCTCTTGCCACTGCAAGTGAACTCCAGATGCATGTGTCATATTGTGGGCCTGGCTTTATGTGATCGGTACTGGGAAATCATATTTGGGCAGAAGGCATTGCAAGCAAGTATCTTTAGCCAGTGAGCAATCTCCCAAGCCTTAAATTCTCCCCCACAATTTTCTCTATGTGTAATTTCAAATTGCCTCTCATTGCCTCTTTCTAGCTTTGTGGTATCCAAAGACACTCAAATTTAATCATACAAGTCTAAAATTTGAAAAGCACATGCAGCATTTATCTTTCTATGCCTGGGTTAACTTACTCAGTATGTTATTTCCCAGTTTCCAAAAACAATTCATAATTTTATCTTACAAAGCTGAATAAAACACCATTATCTCCCACATATATACCATGTTTTCATTATCTATTCATCAGCTGATGGGCATTAGGCTGACTCCATTTCCTAGCTATTGTGAATAGAGCAGCAATGGAAATGAATAGGTATCTCTGTCCTTTGTGTATGTGCCTCTAAATAGTATAGCTGGGTCCTTTAGTAGTTCTAGTTTTAGCTTTTGAACTGACTTCCAGAATGGCTGCAGCAGTTTACACACCCACCAACAGCAATTTTTCCTTTCTTCATATCCTCACTGCCTTTTATTCATTTTTTGATTTATGTTATAATAAAATTTGTTTATTCTTTCTTTTTTCTCCAAATTTTTCTTACTTTACCACAGCAAAGAGACAACATATTCTTTATTTATTACTAAGAAATGCATTGACATTATAAAAACTTAATTTTAGTCAATATTAGATATAAAATACAAGTAAGTACAATAATGAGTATATTATAACTAATTGAAGGCCCCTTTTAAAAATTTTTATTTATTTATTTGAGAGAGAGAGAGTGGGAGAGAGAAAGAGAATGGATGCTCTAGGGGCCCTGGCCACGGCAAACAAACTGCATACACATGCACCACCTTGTGAATCTGGCTTATGTGGGTCCTGGGGATTCAAAATGGGGTCTTTGGCTTTTGTGCCTTAACTGCTATGCAACCTCTCTAGCCCCAAGGCTACAATTTTTAATGTAATTTTTATTTCTCATAAAAACATGTAATTCCTGTCGAAAAGATTAAACTTGGTTTATTTGAATGGAGAAATTATTTATTATAAGTGAAAGATAGCTAACTGCCTTTAGAAAATATAAATAAATTGGATAAAGATCAAACTTTTCTTAATAGACAGGTGAGAGGGAGAACCAAACATTTCAGTTAACCACATGGCCAGAGGAGATAAAGTTGTGAGTTCTCCAAAAGTTAATAAAATTTACTTAAATAATTTTTAAAACTATATTAAAAAAAGAAATCCATGAAGGAATCAAAGATACTAAGTAGAAAAGTAAATCGTGCCAATATTATTTCATGTATTTAAGGCAATCTCATAGAATCGGAGAGATGTTTTGTATTTCACAGGCAAAGAGTAAAAGTTTTAAGGGGAAGTGCATGACCTGTAGGTGGGCTCCCCGGTGCTTTATGATAAGAGTTCAATGGCAGAATTGCTTATCCTGACTCCTGTGGTGCTTGGTACTGTGCTAGTATAGCAGAGCCACCTGCGGAGACAACATTACAAATCATCTGGACCTCAGGATGACAATTTAGCCACTGCAGCTAGTGCAGAGATTCAGTCACCATCCTCTTTGTTCTGTTACCAGTGTGTTAAGTGGAAGGAGGACATAGAAAGGCAACAGGCCACAGCGTTCTACTGGAAGAAGTTGGCACCAGATCAAGAATCTGAGTAAGCACTGATGTGCAAAGCACTAACCCTTTAGCCAATGGTGCCAGCAAGGAGAAGACCTCAGAGAAAAGAAATGCAGTGGGAACAACAGACATGCTGTCTCCAACTTATCCTTTCACTGCCATGACATAGTCATGTCCTTAGATTCTGAATATTTATTCAATTTTCCCTTAGTAAATGAAAATCATGATGATAGGCACAAGTTAGATAATGTAATGTTTGATAACTCTTTGCAGAATTCAGAGTCTAAACTAAGGGATTTAACAAACACTGGATTACAAACTAATGGTAACTCCTGTGTATAGAGAGCTTCATATTAATGACAAATAGACATCTAATCTCTCACTGACTAGTAGTCCAGTGATCTGATGAAAAAATTTTCACTTTTTGTAAAAAAAAATATTCTGAATATGATGCTTAGTTTTATTTTTGAAATAACTTCACAGGTACATACAAGGGTCAAATCTCTTCAAGGATTCAATTTAGGTATGTGAATTTATGCTTTATCAGTGTTACTTTACTGAAGAAATTGAGAAAAAGAAAAATTATTGCACAGATAGATTAAAGTATGACAAGGCCATTCAAGTTTTTAAGTCTTTGATTATCAAGATATACTTAAACAAGAGAAGCTAATAGCTAAGACATCCATTTATGTTTGACTCAAACTTCATAAGAAATGCAAATGTAATAATCACCTGTGAGACTTCATAACTATAGGTTCTTTTATCATTTAATAATGAAAACTAAAACAAATACCTACTTTAAATGAATAAATCATCACTCTTTTGGGTTTTCATTTTTTTCTCATTTTTAAAGAGTATACTTAATATTGTCTAAGTGTCTGCATCAGTAAGCTTGCTATTATTGTATTAAAATACTTACCAAGAGGGCTGGAGCGGTGGCTTAGCAGTTAAGACACTTGACTGGGAAGGCTAAGAACCCAGGTTCTATTCCCCAGTACCTCACATAAGCCAGATGCACAAGGTGGCACATGCATCTGGAGTTTGTTCACAGTGGCTGAAGGCCCTCGCACACCCATTTCTCTCTTTCTCTCTCTCTCTCTCTGTCTCTCTCAAACACATAAATAAATTAATTAAATCAAATACTTACAGAGAGGCTGCACATGGTGGCTCATGCCTTTAACCCTAGTACATGGGAGGCAGAGTCAACAGGATACCCACAAGTTCAAGGCCAACCTGAGGCTACATAGTGAATTCCAAAATAAATAAATAAATTTATATGTATGTATGTATATATATATATATATATATATATATATATATATATATATATTTATTTATTTATTTATTTAAAAGGCAAAAGTTTATTTTGGCTCACAGTTTTGGTCAGATGACCCCATTGCTTCTGATCCTGTGCTTTAGACCACACATCTACAATAGAAACTAGGTAAAGGTCATCTTCCTAATGGCTTCTGAGAAGGAGAATGAGAGTGAGGGAAGAAAGGAGACTGAACAAGAGAGGAAGAAAGATAGATAGAAGCATCTCATATCCCCTTCAAGGACATGAGCACAGTGACCAAAGTCTTACTAGAAGCCCACACCTGTTAAAGATTCAAGCTGTTAACACATGTGCCTTTGAGGGACATTAGAAATCAAAGCTATAGCAGAATTATTAGGATTTATGCCTTAAAATGTATGCTTTTCTGCTCCCATTGCTATTACTAAAGCATAGTTAAATGAGAAAATAATAATGAGGGCATTACTTATTACTTATACCATGTTGGGAAATCTATCCTTCACCAAACTATGACAACATTAATCCATTTTTTTTCAGTGTTCTAGTGGTCAACTTTGTAGTATTATAGTATCTCTAGCAGCTTCAGAAATCCTACTGCCATTTCAGCAGGCTAACACTTACGGAATTGCCATGGGCTTTCTGATTCTTTTGTGGTAGAGCTAATTAGGTGAATTGGAATGTTAAGCAACAATATGTGAAATACTGTAAATGTAAGTGAAGAACCACAGAGACATGGTATTATGAATTGAATGTGAAATATCTACACAATCTAATGTGCTCAAGTACTTGGTCCGCTGCTTGTTGGTTGTTGAAACTTTGGGAGGTGGAGACTTGCTGGAGGAACTGGATTGCAGGGGCTAAACTGAAGAAAATGCAGGAAGTTCCTGCTGGGGAGTGCTGCTGTAGCCATCTTGGAGAGAACAGAATCAGAAATGAGTTCCAGTTTTGCCAGGACAGACAAAATGGCATCTCCTTGTTCCCTCTTTGGGCTTCTGTCTGACTGACTACCTGTAAAAAGCTTTCCTACTCCTCTTGCTTCTTCAATTTCATGTGCAGAATATTTCATCTATATCATTTTATTATAGTTCTCTTAACAGTTTGCTTTTTAATTTACTTTTTTTTCACTTACCAAAAGTTATAATTTCCATTCTATCAAACCATTTTCCTCAAGGTTTCTTCAGCTGTTTTATATAATGAAAGTCTTATTCAGCAAAAGTCAGATTTGTATCTCTTCCTTTGTTCCCTTAGGACTTGAATATTTAGAAATATTTCCTCAAACGATATGCTGATTTTTTTTTTGGTATGATAAATATAAATAAGTGGACACAATTTTCCAAAATATTTGGATAATTCTCTATGCATTGAAAAATCACATTTGTCATTGCCGTAAATTATTATGCCATATATATATATTTGGTTTTTCGAGGTAGGGTCTCACTCCAGCTCAGGCTGACCTGGAATTCAATATGTACTCTTAGGGTGTCCTTGAACTCATGGCAATCCTCCTACCTCTGCCTCTCAAGTGCTGGGATTAATGGTGTGTGCCACCACACCCAGCTGTATTCTTTTTTTTTTAATGAAACAGTCTCCATTACATTTGGGTCAAGTAGGTAACTTCTTCTATTTTTTTTTCTTTTTTTTTCGGTTGCTGTTTGTTTCTCAACCTAGCTTCATTTTTTTTATACTACTGAATGATTTTCTCAGTCTGGTTGGTTGATGATTTGATTTTTTTCACTATTGCAGATTTGCACCTTCTTATCTTTCTTTTGAGTAATGAAGTAGTTAAATTGAAAAACAGACAAGGATAAAGATAATAAACTTTGTAGAAAATTGAGCCATTGAACTTTCCAGGCAGTTTAGTGTGGGTGTGGGACAGTGGCCTCCAGGTTAGTGTGGGTGTGTGACAGTGACTCCACCTTTTTGTGGAGAAAGAATTTTATCTTAATTGCTATGAAATGGGAGCATGAAAGTCAACCGAAAGTGGCTTCAAGGCATTTACAGGAATCTCTTTGATTTCAGAAAGTTGAGTCTGATTTTAGCAGTTGAGAAAAGAGTCTTGTTTTGTGTTGTTTGAACTTGTTATCTGATCCCTGGAAGCCATTCTTCTGAACTTGACTTTTTCAAGCTATTAAAATGCAGGTTATATTCAACCAGCTAATGACAGAGATTCTAGATTCTATGCTGAACTCAAATTTAGAATGGAGCTTTGTCCACAGAGTCAAAGACCCAAAGACCTGTGGTCATTGAAATATGCAAGCAATATGCTATTATTGTAGGCTTATTTATAACTTTGACCACATACAATATTGAATGCAAAACCTACAATTTTTCTTCATTAATGATTACACTATGAACCCAGCACTTTAGGTAATTTCAGACACAGTAATAGTTGTGTCATTTCAAGTAAGTTAACTTCTTTATTTAACTTAGACTGTAATATTAACTCATCTGGGTAAGGTTACAATATTATGGTTAGCAAGGTGATGATTAGACCCCTTTAGGCTTTAAGTATTTGCAACATAATCTAATTTTTATTTAAACCCAAGACTTTTAGTAAAACAAACTCTATGAGGTTATATTTTCAAGTGCCATAGTTGTATAAGAGCTGAAGCAATTATACTACATAGGATATCTAGGTGAAATAAACTTCCTGATTGATATCTATAATCCCACCATTTAAAATCTCTTTTCCTTGGGGTAGACATTCAATGCCTATTTTTATTCTGATATTCTGACGTTCCCAAAAGGAGATATGCTTAGGTTTTGAACATAACTTTTAATAGGTAAGAAAATTAAATTGCATAGATATCATGTAGTCCCTCTAGTATCCATTCTGTATGTTCCCTCAAGAAATTGTTCCAAGATCATTTGAGTTTTAGGTCCTTTTATCAAATCAGGAAATAGAAAGATAAGGTCAATACTTGTTAAAATATATTTGTTTATTTTTTTGAGAGAGTGAGAGAGAGAAAAGGACAGATATATAGAGAGAATGGGCACACCAGGGTCTCTAACCATTGCAAACAAACTCCAGACGCATGTGTCACCTTGTGCATCTGACTTTACGTGGGTACTGGAAAATCAAACTCAGGTCCTTGGGCATTGCCGACAAGTACCGTAACTACTGAGCAATCTTTCCAGCCCCATACTTCTTTTTTTTTTAATTTGAGACTTATAAAAACCTGCTTCAATATATCATCACCTCCCAAAAATGACACATCCACTTACAGCAATGGAGGCAGATACTTTTCCTGAGATCGAGGAAAGTTTCTCTTCATCTAATTATTCTTTAGTTACAAATATCACTAATATAAGTAGCTTGCTACCATTTTGAAGAACCATATTATCCAATGAGTGTCAAATGATTAATGAGGGAATCCCTATTCCAATGAGAATGAACTAACATGCAGTCTGTAACATTGTTAACTCTAAAGATGTATAAAGCAGTATCATCCCTAGATATATTCCATAAACTAATTGTGTTTTTCCACATATTCTCTCTCTTTCCCCTTTCTCTCTTTCACTCTTTCACACACACACATAACAACATGCAAGCACCATGGAAGATGTATGCTTATGTCCAAAGTTGGACCAGTACCCCTCACACCATTCCTATTCCCATTTCTACCTATAGTTCCAATAGTAAACATTATATATAAGATGTAGCAAACATAATTTTTTTCTTAGGGAGCCTTTTCATAAAGCAAATTTGCTAGAAAGGTATCTCTTTGCCCTGCATTCTAGTCTTTAACAATTAAAGCTCAGAAGTACCTGGAGTCCTGGTTCATGGAAATAACTGACCAGGCTTAAATTGAGCATCCATTAAAAAGGTGAAGGCATGGAGCATTTCCAGATGCCATTGAATCAAATTGTCCCTTGAAAGGATTGAGTTTCTGTAGCCCTGCTGCTAACAGAGTTCTTACCATTACCTTGTCATGTAACACTATATAACTCAACACATTTATTCATTTTGTAATATTTGTAATTTAATCTGGTATAAATAAAAAGCATCCTCCTAAATGCATTTCAGGAAATGCCCTGACAACCCAGCCATCACTCCTAATGTTTATGTCTCATTCATTCTTTCAATCAATGATCATAACATTATTAAGAACAATTACTAAACTCTAAGTAGATATCCTTGGCTGTCTAATCCTTACAGCAATAATTTGAGGAATACTGCCCTTCATAGTTGTGTATAAGGTAGAATTTAATTAACCTCTCTACAGTTAATAGATGTACTGAGGGCCCTCAAGCACTCTATGTAGATGGCCTCTGTTCCTGTGCTATGATCCAGTCATGGTGCTGAAGACTAGTGCACAGAAAACAAAACAAAGTCTCTGCTTCTCACAGTATATGGTGCAGTGAGAGATACAGATGAATGAATCAGCAACCTTCAAAACAGTTTGATTTCTATACAAGCAGACCAGAGATTAGGTGGCTTACACCACAGAGATTTATTGCTTTGTACTGTGAAAGACAAGAAGCCCAAGTTCAAAATGCTGGCTGTGTTGTTTCTGCTGAAGGCTGCTCATCTGAGTAGAAGATGGTTACCTCCTCACTGAGCTCCTTGCCCACACTGGTAGTTTGAAAGTAAAATGTTCCCCCTAGACTCATGTGTTTATAATTAAGCCTCATATCCATTCTCAATGGGTATCAATTTGGGAGGCAGAGCCTTGCTGAAGGAGGTCTATGACTGTGGCAGACCTGGAGACATATTATTAGCACAGCTTGCCAATTGGAGCTAGCTGATTCTTGCTGCTACCAGCCAGCTGCTGTGGCAAGATAAAATATCCAGCCTCTGCTCTACTATGCTTTCCTGACTATGACAAAGCTTCCCCTCCAGACTATAAGCTGGAATAAAGATTTTCCTCTGGATGGCTTAGAGGTTAAGCACTTTCCTGTGAAGCCTTAGGACCCCAGTTCGAGGCTCGATTCCCCAGGACCCACGTTAGCCAGATGCACAAGGGGGCACACGCGTCTGGAGTTCGTTTGCAGTGGCTGGAGGCCCTGGCGCGCCCATTCTCCCTCTCTCTATCTGCCTCTTTCTCTCTCTGTGTCTGTCGCTCTCAAATAAATAAATAAACAAAATTTTTTTTAAAAAAGATTTTCCTCTTATAAGCTGCTTTTCTCAGCTTATGCCCCAACAATGAGAAGGTAACTACAACAACCTATTTTTTGCGAATTTGGAAAGAGAGAAAAGAGAGAGGGAGAAAAAAAGAATGAGAATGCGAACAAACGAGCTCTTTGGCATACTTTCCAGTATACACAATACTCTTTTGGAATCAGAGCCTTGTCCTTACAAATGCATCTAACTTTAATCACCTTTTTCAAGAGTTCTAGTTCCCCAAACAACTAGGTGGTTGAACTTCAACATATGAACTTTGAGGGACACAAACATTCAGCTCATAACAGAAATTAAAGATATGCCTCAACTTATAATGAAGTTATGTAATTATATCATGTAAGTATATGGTAACTTGAACATGCAACTTGAATATGCATATATGCAACCCACTGAACATCATAGCTGACAACACAACATACTGCACTGAACCAGTTGTGAATGGCCCCAGCTCCCTCTCTCTGTCCAGCATATTGAGAACATTGTCCTACATGTTGCTCACTTAACAAGGACCAGAATTCTAAATTCAAAATAGTTTCTAAAGTTAAAAAGTCTTTAATCTAACCATAAGCTGTAAAGAATCTATGTAGGGTAAGGACCCAACTAAGTTAAATTTAGTCTTTCACTGGACCGTATCATTAGTTCAAATAAGACCTCCCACAATGATTTCCAAGAAATGAAAATTAATTTCAGCAAAATATAGAATTTGTAAGCTTCTACCTCCTCTTGCATGTTCCATTTTACCTAACAGGCTAAGAAGATCATAGAAGAAATAATTGCATAAATGAATTCCTAGAATGAAAAGAGGTCAGTGACTCATTAAATTCTAACATGATATCTAAACTAATAGCAGATATTTTGGCTGGAAAATATCAAAGCACTGAGCCAAAGCTCATCTTCCTTCTCAGAGAGCTCATTTAGAAACACCTGTTACATGATATTAGGAGCCCATGGCTGACTGTTATATTGGGAGTACTAAGTGAATCTTGCTCTTTGCTGTGCCTATTTTCTACTAATGAGGAGAAATGCACATTTTACAACTGAACATGTTCATGATTGAACCTATTTTTTGAAACCATATCTCTTACAGATATATAATTTGTAATATAAAGGTAAAATTAATATGCCAGTGCCTTTAAATTCAGGGTCTTTTGAGGTATAAATCAGGAAAACTTTTTAATTCTGTAAAGACTGTAGAATGTCAGTATTTGGAATCAAATTATGGTCAGGCTAATTCAGTATTTAACATACAGTGCAGTCACCAGAGAAGCTGTTGAGAAACATCCCCAGTGCCTTTTCACCACCTTAAATTAAATCAGAACCTGAGATGGGCACTGACATTTATAATGCTTCCCAGGTATGAAAAAGCTCCACTGGCCTCATGTCAAGAAGCAATAGTTTAATGAGGAATTCATTAAAATTCCTTGGTTAGAAGTTAGAAAACCCAGAACATCTAGACCAATGCAATGTTTTTTTTTTTTTTATGCAATACTTGAGTGCAGACATTTCTTATAAGGAAGGGTAATGCCTGAACACTTACCAGACAAATTACTCACCAGTCAAATGGAATCAAGGTTAGTGAGTGACAATTGAGGATCTAGGGTCACATTTGGGAAAGGGGATTTGGGAAGGGAGTTGAGTCTAACTCGAGATTATGGAAATATAGTAAATCCCTCTATTTGCAAACTCCACAGAAGCGAATGTTTACTGAAAGTCTCATTTGAAAATATAATTTTATTTGGCCATAAATAGTACTAACATTAAAAATGCATTGTGACCTAGAACCTGGACTTTTGTTGTGTCCTCTTTCCCAGACATGCCACTGTGGAAAAATGTCCTGAGTTCTTCAGGGAGAGGTGACTTGGACAGGGGCATAGTCCTGAGCTCACTACACTGACAAGTACTCCAGAAAATGTCTTGTAATCACTTGAAATGGATTCTTTCTTTTCTTAAATTCCTAGAATTCCAAGATTTGCACATGCTTTCTGCATAAGCTTTTAGGGAGGATTTTGCCATAAACAGTTTCTGTTTAATTCTAACAATGAGAGAAGCATTCTAAGAAGCTGAACGTTTAGATTATTTTCCAGGAAGCAGGAAATCTCTGAGTAAGTAAGTTCTACACATCAAGTAGAATTTAAATATGTTTGTTCGCTAGAAAGATGAAGTTAAATAAGAAGAAATAATTGGCAAAAAGATCAGCTAGAAAGCACAGTGGTAATTATCCCAGGGCAGTCAGTACCTCCACTTTACCTATCTCTATATTCTCATACATCCCTAGACACATGGACATATCTGTGTAAATTCTCAACACAAAGTTGCAGAGTTTTTTAATTGAAGTGTTACATCATTGTAATTGAAAAAAATCTTAGCTGTGACATGATACAATGCAGATGAAATGCCACTCTGAATAAAATGTCAAAATGAAAAGTTATCAAAGCAAGATGAGCAGCATCTGATAATGCTTTTAAATGTCCTGTGCAAATGGAAGATGTAAACATGACCAATATTGTGAAATGTTGGGGTTTCTGACTCTCTATTTGTCTGTTTCTTGTGAAAGACTTTATTAGATAGCTATGCTGGTTTTGAAATCTAGATCTTACTGAATCCTGGGATTACTAACCTGCATGACTATCTGGTACTTACAATTTTCTCCCAGGATAGCTGCTAAGGGAGCTGAGACTTTCCACTGTACCACCTTACCCCATCTCTACCAAGGAGACTTGGAGAAGGTCACTAACTTTACCTCAACCTAATAAGAGGTCTATCTGGAAAACATAACAGGTGTTTTCCTACATGTTGGAGAACCCAGTTGCCTAGTAACTGATTCATTCCTGCAAAATCTTAAGACATAACTATTGCTGGGATTTTATAACCAAACTGAAGATATTGATGCTACATTATGTCATTTGAAATCTCAACATTTACAGGAAAAATTGCTTATGTGTCCTATGAAGCATATAAAATCAAAAGACATATGTCTCATGCCTGTGTCCACTAATATCCCATTGAGAAGGAAAAGGAAAGACCTCATCAGAAATAATCTGCTAAAACCTGAGGGTTAGGAAGGAACTGGCAGCCTGCTGTGGCAGAGATGAGCTCTGAGATAGGAACAGCAATGGAATGTTTGTGGGTAGGAAATGGACAGTAAAGTATATCCAAAGAACCCTTGAAAGATGCTAGTTTAAGACTAGGAAGAAAGAAGTGGTACTTTCCTACTCCCCACACACTAACTCAAACCCCTTCTATGAAATGGGGGGTAAAGAAAGGGAATAATTGATCTTGTAATGGGGAAAAAAGCCAACTATGTTGTCACAGCTATAAATTCCTCACATTTAACATGCCTAGACTTCAGAAAGTGATCAGCCTCAATTTCTAACTTGAATCAGAATTTGATATTTTTACTAAGGTTGTATAATTTTAGATGACTGAATTAAGAATGTGACCATAAATCATGTGTTGCTTAAAAATAAACAAAAGTGTCATGGGGTCTGTCTGAATTTTATCTAAAAGGAAGAGAAAAGTAACCCTGAAGAATATATTTTAAAAGCTTCTGAGACATAAAATATAAGATTATTTTATTATACTTTATGAATGTTGCTTGTGAAATCTAATATTTATAAAACTGAAAGTCAAGAATTATAAATGACCAACTTCAATAATCACATTTTATAACTTTGTAGTATCATATGGCCTCCTGTATATTGTTTTTTATGATTCGAACAGAAATACATTTCTCCATTGTTCAAAAAATAAACTAAAATGCAAAACTAATAGTCTTACATCTAAGATATATATGTAATATGTATCTAATATATAATACACATATATTATTGGATATGTATATTGAATATATATGTATTATTGGATATATATATATGGTGTAAGTTATATGTGTTGATGCAGTTTCTGAAATTAGAATGGGAGCCTAGCAATAGTCTAAACCATACCTAACGTCACACACCTCAGGTAACAAGTAACTGTTGAAATTCCTTCTAAAGCTGGGTATGGTGGCGCACACCTTTAATCCTAGAACTTGGGAGGCAGAGGTAGGTGGATTGCCGTGAGCTTGAGGCCGCCCTGAGACTACATAGTGAATTTCAGGTCAGCCTGGGCTAGAGTGAGAGCCTACTTCAAAACAACAACAACAAAAAAAAAATGACCTTCTAACTTATCTTCTTGTTCTTAAGTGTCTCATATTATTTGTAATGGTATTATTTGTAATAGTACAAGGAAAGTTCATGTTTTTAACTACTCATTTCATTGAAATGAAATTAAATTTGAAAACTGAACCATATGCTTATATCAATAGTAATATTATTAAAATCTACACTAGCATTGATAATGAATAATAAAATCATAAGTTAAATTTAAAGGAAGTTTTGATATAGTTAAATTTCATACCGTTTGTTTATTATCAAGGCATTTTCTTATAAATGCCTCATTTTTATTATATTATTGTATGGCTTTATTTTAGACTTTCTTTCAGACAGTTATTACTCTGGGCTGTTAGACTGTGAGATAGAAGGGAGTGAAATCTGAAAGGCAACTTGAATTTGTTTATTACTGTAACTTCTCAAAGTGATCACTAGCACACTTAAGAAAGAATAAACAACCTTCACTAAAATGAAGAACTTGGATAGTCCACAAATCCAATCGCTTCATCCCTTTGCTTTTCTACAAGGCTTAAAAGAGTTGAGGATGTTCATAGACACTCAGGCTTTTCCAGAGTAAGAAGACAATAGAGTATTCTTATCTCTTTCCTCTTGTACCAATACAATCCAGAAAACTGAAGCACATTCAATGAATTGTGTTTCTTTGGTTGAAACCTGACTCCTAGTACTAGGTTAGAATCTTGAAAGATAATTTAACTTTTCAGAAAGAGACATTGTGTATATGTCATGATGCCTAGCCTATGAGACTTAGTTTTGTTTATTTGCTGAAAAAAAATCCCATTTCTCAAAGGAAGTTCAAGTATTTAAAATATAACAATATTATTGAGTTATAACTCAAATACCACAGTGTACATATTTTTATCATAAAAAGTTCAGTGTAACTCACGGAATTCACTCAAAAACAACAACAAAACAAACAAACAAACAAACTTTGCAGCCATTCTCCATTTCCTTTCTCTGGTCACTGGCAACCTTTTTTTTTTCTGAGAAATTGGAAATGTTCAGTACTATGACAGGGATCTTTTTAGCTAGCACTATATTTTCAAGAATCATTACTGTTGTGTCACAAATCAATAGTTTATTTCATTTATTTGTAAATAGTACTCTGTTGCCCAAACATATCATGTTTTGCTTATCCATTAGTTGATAATAGTAGTTAACATGTTTCTAAGATTTTACTTATCAAGAATACTGCTATGAGCTTTTATGAGAAAGCTTTGTGTGTATGTATGTGTACATATATTGTATGTATGGGTGTTTAGATGTATGTATACATCTGATGTCCTCATCTGTTCTTATGCCTTATTTCTTTGAGATAGGGTGTCTCACTGAACCTGGACCTTGTGATTTTTTGGCTATATAGGCCAACCAGTGACCCTACTCATCCTCCTCTCCAGGCCCTTCAGCTCTACCTAGTCACATTTGGCTGTTGTGTGGGTGCTGGAGATCTGAACTCAGGTCCACATGCTTTGATCCTCTGATATCTCCCCAGCCCCTGACCAACTATTTGCACAGGAATGTTTTCATTTCTTTTCAATATATAGCTAGAAATAGAAGTGATCGCTCATGGTAATAATTCTGTTTAACATTTTGAAGGACAAGAATATTACTTTCTGAAGCGTTGGTACATTTTTGACATCTTTCCCAGTAAGTACAAAGGTTCTAATTTTTTCATATCCTCACTAATCATTATTTTCTTCTATCTACTTTTCTACTTATTCTAGTACTAATGAGTGTAAAGTACTATCTTACTGGAGCTTTGATTTGCACTATCATGATGGCACGTGACAAGTGTGCTTTATGTGATCATTGATATTTCTTTATCTTCTTCAGAGAAATCTCTGTTTTCCCATTTTTAATTTGAGTTGTTTGTCTTTTGTATTTTAGGCTGTAATTATTTTTTGGATATACTGAATGTCAGGACCTTAGCTGATCTATGATTTGAAAATATCTTTTTATCCAATTTTGTGAGTTGTCTTTACTTTCTTGGTGTATTGTTTGAGAAATGAAAGTTATTATTTTAAAAAATTTAATAAGTATATTTGTTTCTGTTTAGTTGGAAATATTAGTATGTCCTTAAACAGATATTACCTAACAAAAAGTCACAAAGATTTGTACCTACTATTTTAATTTTAGGTTTTTATATTTTTAGCTTACAATTAGGTGTATTGTCTCTTTTGAACTACTTTTCTATATAATATGATATAGTGGCGTAAGCCTGTTTCTTTACCTGCCATTCCAAATACTCTACACACTGGTTGGAATACTATACTTTCCTCATAAAATGGTCCTGAATTCCTTGTTAAAACATACCCAACCATAGATGTGTTCTTAATTCTATTACATTGATATAGATGTCAATCCTAAAACCAAAAACATATTATTTTGTTCATTGTAATCTGTGGTAGGTAGACAAATGTGAGTCTTCCAACTTAGTACTTTCACTTCATCATTGTTTTGGGTTCCTTTCATTTCCATGTGGCTTTTAGGATGAGCCTGTTAACTGCTGCACAACAGGCAACTCAGATTTGGATACATACTGTGGTGAATCTGTAGAAGCATTTGGAATATTTTTAAGTAAACATGATTGCTTCTATTTATTGAGAGCTTCTTTAATTTCTTTCAATAATGTTTTGAAGTTTTGGTGCATAGGTATTACTCTTGTTGCACATGTTTCTAGTTATTTCATTGTTTTATTGCTAAATGGGAATTATTATGCATTTTATTTTGGGCTAGTTAATTATTAGTATACAGAAAATATAATTGAATTTATATGGGGAACATGTATCCTGAAATGTTGGTAAAATGGTGATTTTTTTTTATGTATAGTCCTTGCCAATTTTAAGTCAATATTAATAAAACTTTTATTCCTATGCTTTCTTTTGTAATTATATATTTTCAATAATATCCTTAAACAATGTACCTAATACAGCCTGTTTCCATATCCACCAACACCTATTTCATAAGAAATTGTACAAAGAAAAATGGATTTTGAAAGGTGTGTTCTTTATTCTTGATCAGTTTATTATCTGATGGCATATGTGACACAGACACACGCTGCTTATGTGCAGTATTATAAGCCTCATAGTTTATATTTGCAAAGGCTAGTTTTCTGTATTGCTTTCATTGCCTTACTATGCTGACAAAAGAACATGCTTTTGGCTCTAATTAAAGATGTTCATTACATAGGTACTATTTGAAAGTAATTTTTCTTGAAAGGTTAAAACAGTACCATAGTGGAACATAGCAAAGGTGTGCTAACAGCCTGCATGCCTTCTCAGACTAGCAAGGATGTACTTTATCTCATATTTCCTTTCACTAAATGTTTATAAAAAGCATAACAGAATTCATAAGGTGTACAGGCTTTGAAACATTCCGTTTTCTTATGTATAGTTTCATAAATATTTCAAGCACTTATTGAGCTTTTGTAGGGACGTTTAAAATTCCTCTACTTAAATTGTTGATTATACTCAATTGAAAATATACTTAAATAAGGTTATTCCTTACTATTTTTGTCTAAATTTAAATAGACATATTTAACATATTAGCCAAATATAAAATGAGATAACAATATTTTCATCATATGTCTTAAATCAATTGAAGCCACTATCATTCACCACTTCCCAGTCCTTCACAGAGCACTTGTCTTCCTAAAGTGTCTGCTCATCTTTGGTGCTTAGTCCCTGTCATACTATCTGCCTCATGAACATCTATAAAGCATTTCCTGAATGAATAAATGAATAGAGGGAACATGCATTGAACTTTCAAAGAAAACTAAGTCATTATGAAACAGTACAAGGAGAAGTTCCAAAGAGAATGTTAGTGATAAAGGACTTTCATGATCAGAGAATAGCAGGGCCTTTGAGGCATGAAGGGTGAGGAAGTGAATATGTGATACCATCTGAAGAAAATGATCAGATAAGTTTGATTGGATTATACACAGGTATAGGCAACACATGATCTTCTGCCAAGTTATCCCACCTCTTGATCTTCAGTGAAGTCTTTTTTTTTTATTTTTTGGGATATATCTATGTGCATTTGTTTATGTAATGCTAATTTTCTGCTATACTGATGGAATTGAGGAGACAAGACAGAATATAGCTCATATGATCCACAGAAATATTTACTATGTAGTCATTTCAAGAAGTTTATCAAACATTGTTTGAAATATCTAATATTAAAGGAAGTAGTAGAAGATAAGATTATCAAGTTATAGTGGTAGTAGAATACACAGAATTTAAATTTATGGCTTTTAGACCTAGCACATTAGACTCTGATGATGTGCTTTCCAATTTTCAATCAATAATTAAGCTTTTATTTCTATACTTAAAAAATTATACCTTGTAATTATATATTAAATTATATATTAAATTAAAATATATACTTGATGTATTCTTCTTGTATAACGACCAACACATATTTCATGAGAAATTATATGAAGAAAAATGTATTTTAAAAGGTACCTTATTCTCTATAAGCTTATTATGTAGTGGAAAATCTGGCACTGACACAAGCAAAGGTAATCAGAGGGCAATGTGTCTCAAGCTGGTACATGCCTGCACTCCCAGATATCCACACATGAAGTAGATTATAGGAAGAAAAAACTCTGTGGAAGAATATTCAACTGCCAAATATGGAAGATGGAAAATACTAAAGTTATATATTATATTATAGAAGAAGTTGACAAGCTCAAGTAATATATAAAACTTAATAAACTTTCTTCTTTACAACTTTATGACTAAGTCAATTTTATGTAATTATTAAGTTGCATGTCACTCCATTTTGGCATGTTATAAATGTGCAAATTATTGAACTTTAGTAGTACATAATTAGCAATATATCTAACATCCACACAAGGTCTACCATCTACATGACGTATCATTAATTCTGAGTTTATTCTCTTAAATATTACTGCTATAAATTTGAAATCTCTACAAGGATGAAAGAAGTTTGCTTATTAGCATAGTAAATAGATAATCCTAAGCAATTTGAGTGATACTCAGACAAGATATTGACAAGCTTTTGTTCAAGACTATACTGGAACATAATTAATTATAGAAATAGTCACTAACTTAACTATAATGTGAAAGGGTCCATATGACATGAATTATTGATGTAAGTACATAAATCCATAACTTTCCTTTTTTATGTAGTTTGATTGGATCTTAGATTTTTTTTTTTTTGAGGTAGGGTCTCACTTTCTAGCCAAAGCTGATGTGTAATTCACTATGTATTTTTAGGGTGGCCTCAAACTCATGACAATCAACCTACCTCTGCCTCCCTAGTGATGGGATTAAAGGTGTGCACCACCACAGCCTGCAAATCTTAGATATTTTTTAAGATCATTGAAGTTAATTGAGTCCTTTACTGCCTATCATTATCATCTAAATCCAGATTAGGTATGCATTCAGAATGACAGCCATGTTAATTCTATGTATATGCCACTGGATTTGCACGTTTCGTCAATGTCAAGCTGCATTGAATTCAAAGTTCTGTGATATCAAGATCTTGTAGGAAAAGCAAAAGCAAGAGAACTGACTAGAAAAATGTTTGTAGATTTTGAGTATACTGTATACCAAAGTGCAGTTTGGATTTCATCCTGTGTGGCAGAAAGATGTATAGAACAGCAAAGTTAGAATGGATCAAAGAAGCACTAGGAGGTGGCAGGCACTTATGACATTGTGGCAGAAGTAAAAGCAAGAATGATGAATGCCAGGCTTAAACTGATGTGTGACGTGAGAAAGATGGCATTTAAAAGAGCCGTGATAGAATTTCTGATATATTTGTTACAAGGGTGATTTATGAATTGGAAGATTTGGGGGATGGTAGTGCTGTGGGAAAAGATCTTTAGGGATAACTCAGTGGCTTATCTTCATGTTACTGAACTTGCCAGACTGTATGTCCACCCAGCTTGCCATTTATTCCTGAAGCCATTTTTCCACCTTTGATGTATTATTATGGCTAAGACACAACCAGTCAGGTATAAATATATATGAGGTAGCTCTGTCCATGTCAATCCAGTCCCCCTGTTATTTTGTATCTTATGGCCTTCTGTTGAATTATGAAACAGGCTGCCAACCAAGATCATCTGAAGCTGTGGAAAGCACTGTCAAAGAAAAAAAATACAGTACAATATTAAATAAAACTCCTTTAGAAAATGTCTTTATCTCTTTTTGATTCTGTATTCTCTTGGCCTTCATAAATCTTACTTTCTGATTCTATAGTCTCCTGGTTACTTGATTTCTGTCCTTTTTCAGTGTGTGCTTTCAACATTATGTCTTAATGAGGAGGCAGGATTTTTATTGTCTGTTACATAAATTATGTTAAATTATTATTAAGAGCCAGCAAACGTACTCACTAAAATCCCTTAGAGAAAACATGATTTTGAAAGATGGGAGTAGTTATTCAAGTATGATAGTATTGCAATTTGATCTGCTTTGAATGATGCTGAATTCCTATCAAATGGTATTGAAAGAAAATGTACTTGCCATGTTTTTTCTTTTGCTTTTTATGTTGATCTTCTCTTAGAAAAATTCAGGAGTCAGCAAATATTTGATTCTTATTGTGTGACAAATACCATTTCAGGCAACAATATGTACAGAACACACGAACCCCATGCACACTCAAGTATGATGTATGACACTTCCATATAATATGAAGTGCTCTGGAGAACATTAAAATATAACAATGAAGGGTAAGAAATAAGGTGGTTTGGTATGAAGGTGAGTGAAGGTCACAATAGGTCTCAAAAAGTATACAAATACTTGGGAAAAGTTAGGAGAGTAAGTAAATAAATGGCAGTGATCAGAGGAAAACCCCTTCCAGGACTAACATACAGCAAAGGCCAAGCTTCAGAGGTGTGCTGGGCAGGTATTCTCGAGGACTTAAATTTGGAGCCCTCAGAATTGCCTCTGAAAAGAGAAACAATAGGGATGGAAAGAGAACACAGAGAGGGAAGATCTTATGAGCAGTTAGGCCATTTTCAGAATCTGGGCTTTTATGCTAAGTAACAGGATGAGGGACTGGAGAATTTTGACAATATGACTGACATAGTCCGACTTATGTCTTTAACAGGATAAAAATTGTAAAAAGAAAGGGGAAACTGGAACTTGAACAAAGAAAAACTCTATCTCTAAAGTTTTATGCAATCAGCATAATATGCTGAGGTAATTTTCAAAATAATAACCCTGGGGCTAGGGAGTTGGTTCAGCAGTTAAAGGCACTTGCTTGCAGAACCTGCTGGCTGGGTTGAATTTCCCATTACCCATGTAAAGCCAAATGCAAATATATGTGGACTTTGTAGGAGCAAGAGGCCCCGGGGCACCTGTATTCGCTGTCACACTTTCTGAAGATAACTACATTAAAATATTTTTAAATTTTTAAAATAAATAATAACTAGAATATTATGAAAATTTATTCTATAAAAGACATGTACTAAATAAAAAGAAAACAAAGCTACCTCCACAAAATCACTAATATTTGCACAATGTTTGTTATATGATATAGTAGTACTTGATTAATAGGAAAATAAATTATCTTATTACTTTCCTGTTATTGGTTGGCAGAGAGGACACCAAGCATGAGTAAAATAAGTTTGTTTTTATAAGCAAAGCACCCCTTTATTCTTTAAAATTGGATTTTTAATACTGAGCATTCTCAGGTAGCTCACCAAGCTTTAAATTCTTTAAAAGAGATAAAATTGATGTTCATCTCTTTAGGGATCTTTTTTTTTTTCAAATTTTTATTAACAACTTCCATGATTACAAAAAATACCCCATGGTAGTACCCTCTTTCCCCACATTTTTTCCTTTGAAACTCCATTCTCCATCATATCCCTTCCCCATCTTAATAAGTCTCTCTTTTATTTTGATGTCATGATCTTTTCCTCCTCTTATGATGGTCTTGTGTAGGTAGTGTTGGGCCCTGTGAGGTCATGGATATCCAGGCCATTTTGTGTCTAGGGGAGCACATTGTAAGGAGTCCTGCCCTTCCTTTGGCTCTTACATTCTTTAGAACCTGAGCCTTGGGAGATGTGATAGAGATATTACAGTACTGAACACTCCGGTCACATTGTCCCAGCACCATGATGCCTTCTGAGTCATCCCAAAGCCACTGCCATCTGAAAAGAGAAGATTCTCTACCAAAAGCGAGAGTAGCATTAATATAAGAGTATGAACATTAAGAGAAGTGCTTACTGGGCAGTTTGATAACCATAGTATATACATTTAGCCAGACAGCAACAGATATTACACCCCTAGGGCTCATGACTACCCCTGTTTTAAGATTTCAGTATCAGGGATGTATTCCCTCCCATGGAGCTGGCCTCCAGTCCAATTAGAGGGCAGTTGGTTTCCACCATGACGAAAGTGCCACTGTTGCAACCATTGGCTCATTTGGCCTGGCTGGCCAATTATAAGGCTTTCAGTGTCCAGTGTTGAGTATCTTCATTGGTGATTTCTCGTTCTCTTATTGAACTGCATGCAGAATGGCTTCTTCCAGCTTTCTGTCAGCTGGTCTACATGGAGGAGGTTATCAGCTCAGTTCCAGCAGGATTTCTCTATTCCTGGTGGGAAACCAAGGGCCTTGGCAATGGCCTATAATGTTTGGGGGGCTTCAGGGACCTCCCTGGCCAAAAACTCACTAGAAGGTATCCCATCCCTGGCACTGAAATTTTTCTAGCAACAGTCTATGGCTCCTGAGTGTTCCATTGTCCAAAAATGTAGGATTCCATATGATTTATTTATATCATTTTAGATTTTGATTAGCCTTCCCTCCAACTTTCCTTTACTCAATCTCCTTCCTTGACCCGACTTTGGGCCTTTTCACCCCATTAATCTATTCTTCTACTTATATATATATATACAATACCATCCTATTAATTAGCCCCCTCACTTCCTTTCTCTTCTCCTTATATCTCTTTTCTAGTTTACTGGCCTTTGCTGTTGAGTTTTCTTCCTACTCACACAGAAGTCCAATCATCTGTAGCTAGGATCCACATTTGAGAGAGAACATGCGACACTTGGCTTTCTGGGCCTGGATTACCTCACTTAGTATAATCCTTTCCAGATCCATCCATTTTCCTGCAAATTTCATCACTTCATTTTTCCTTACTGCTGAGTAGAACTTCATTGTATAAATTTGCCATATCTTCATTATCCAATCATCAGTTGAGGGACATCTAAGCTGGTTCTACTACCCAGCTATTGTGAATTGAGCAGCAATAAACATGGTTGAGCAAGTATCTCTAAGGCAATGAGATGAGTCCTTAGGATATATGCCTAGGAGTGCTATAACTGGGTCATATGGTAGATCTATCTTTAGCAGTTTTAGGTGCCTCCACACTGATTTCCACAAAGGCTGGACCAGATTGCATTCCCACCAACAGTATATAAGGGTTCCTCTTTTTCCACTTCCTTGCCAGAATTTATGGTCACTTGTTTTCATTATGGTAGCTAATCTTAGAGGAGTGAGATGGAATCTCAATGTAGTTTTAATCTGCATTTCCCTGATGACTAGGGATGTAGAATATTTTTTAGATGCTTATACGCCATCTGTATTTCTTCTTTTGAGAACTCTCTATTTAGTTCCATGGCCCATTTTTTAGTTGGCTTGTTTGATTTCTTATTATTTAATTTTTTTAGTGCTTTGTATATCCTAAATATTAATCCTCTAGCAGATGCATAGCAGGCAAAGAGTTTTTCCCATTGTATATGTTGCCTCTTTGCTTTATTCACAGTGTCCTTTGCCGTACAAAATCTTTGTAATTTCATGAGGTCCCAGCAGTTAATCTGTCATTTTATTGCCTGGGCAATTGCGGTTATATTCAGAAAGTCTTTGCCAAGAACAATATGTTGAAAGGTTTTACCTACTTTTTCCTCTAGCAGGTTCAGAGTTTCCGGACTGATGTTAAGGTCTTTAATCCATTTGGACTTAATTCTTGTGCATAGAGAGAGAGAAGAATCTATTTTCATCCTTGTACAGATATATATGCAACTTTCCCAGCACCATTTGCTGAAGAGGCTGTCTTTTCTCCAGAGTATTTTTGGCATTTTTATCAAATATCGGGTGGCTATAGCTACCTATACTTACATTTGGGTCCTCTGTTCTGTTCCATTGATCTACAAGTCTGCTTTTGTGCCAGTACCATGCTGTTTTTGTTACTATGGCTCTGTAGTATAGGTTAGAATCAGGTATGGTGATATCACCAGCCTTATTTTGTTGCTCAGCATTGTTTGAGATATTTGAGATTTTTTGTGATTCCAAATGAGTTTTTGGATTGTTTTTTCTATTTCCGTGAAGAATGTGATTGGGATTTTGATGGGGATTGCATTAAATGTGTAGATTGCTTTTGGTAAGTTTGCCATTGTCACAATATTGATTCTTCTGATCCAGGAACAAGGGATGTTTTTCCATTTCCTAGTGTTTTCTGCAATTTCTTCTTGAGTATTTTAAAGTTTTCATTGTAGAGATCCTTTACTTCCTTGGTTAGGTTTATTCCAAGGTACTTTATTTTCTTTGATGCAATTGTGAATGGGAGTGATTCTCTGATTTCATCCTCTGTGTGTTTGTTGTTAGCACAGAGGAAGGCTACTGATTTCTGTGTATTTATTTTGTATCCTGCTACATAGCTATAAGTGTTTATTAGCGCTTACAGTTTGCTGGTAGAGTCTTTAGGGTCCTTTATGTGTAGAATTGTTTCATCTGCAAATAATGATAACTTGATCTCTTCCTTTCCAGTTTGTATCCCTTTTATGTGCATCTCTTGCCTTATTACTATGGATAAGACTTCCAGTACTATACTAAATAAAAGTGGGGACAGTGGACACCCTTGTCTTGTTCCTGATTTTAGTGGAAAAGCTTCCAGTTTTTCCCCATTTAGTAATATGTAGGGTGTAGGCTTGTCATGAATACCCTTTATTATATTGAGATATGTTCCTTCTATTCCCAGTCTCTGTAGGACTTTTATCATGAACGGATGCTGGAGTTTTTCAAATGCTTTCTCTGCATCTAATGAGATGATCATGTGATTTTTGTCCTTCAGTCCATTTATATGATGTATTACATTTATCCATTTGCATTGTTGAACCATCCCTGCATCTCTTGAAGAAAGCCTATATGGTCAGGGTGAATGATCTTTCTGACATATTCTTGTATTCTGTTTGCTAATATTTTGTTGAGAATTTTTGCATCTATGTTCATGAGGGAGATTGGTCTGTAATTTTCTTTTTTTGTTCTATCTTTGCCTGGTTTTGGTATCAGGGTGATGCTGGCTTCATAGAAGGAGTTTGGTAGAATTCTATTTTTTTTTCTATTTTATGGAAAATCTTAAAAGCAATGGTGTTAGCTCTTCCCTGAAGGTCTGATAAAATTCAGCAGTGAATCCATCTGGGCCTGGGCTTTTTTTAGTTGGGAGATTTTTGCTAACTGTTTGGATCTCCATGCTTGCTATAGGTCTATTTAGGTGATTAATCGCATCTTGATTTAAATTCGGTAGGTCATATAAATCAAGGAAAATATCCATTTCTTTCAAATTTTCATACCTAGTGCAGTATACATTTTTATAGTATGCCCCTATGATTTTTTTGAATTTCTCTGGTATCTGTTGTGATGTTGCCTTTTTCATGGCTAATTTTATTAATTTGTGTCTTTTCTCTCTTTCTTTTGGTCAGATTTGCTAAGGGTTTGTCAATCTTGTTTATCCTTTCAAAGAATCAATTGTTTGCTTCATTGATTCTTTTTTTTTTTTTCTTTTTTTTCTTTTTTTGTTTCTATAGCAGAGAGATTCAGGTTCACTGAGATGAACTTCCAGACTAGGCACAGTTATGGAGGAGGGGATATTTATTGAAGCTTACAGATCCAGGGGAAGTTCCATAAATGGCAGAAGAAGCTGGCCTGCCTTCACAGTACCAAGCAGAGAGAGAGAAGCACAAGCCTAAACCAAAAGCCACACAGCACACTTCAGGAACTCCATCTAGGCACACTTTGCATATCTTTAGATTGAAATCTGAGACCCACCATCACACCTAAAGATCCACTCAGTGACATTGCCTCCAGCCAGGTGGCTACAGAATGCAAACTACAAACAATAAAGAACTGAATATATTGGGGGCCATCTATTCAAACTACCACATTCTGCCCCTGGCCCCCAATAGATTTATAACCATTACACAATGTAAATTGTACTCAGTTTAATTTCAAAGGTCCCCACAGTCTTGACCAATTTAAGATATTAAGACCTGTAAAATCAAACAAGTCAAACATTTCTAACATATAAAGGCACAGAGTAAACTTTTTCAACTGCTATAAGGCATAGCAAGGAGAGACTAAAACAATGCAAACTCAATCACCATCAAACAAACATCAAACTTCTGCAGTTCAAGTCCAATACAACCAAAGACTGACAGTCTCCAGATTTTCTAATTCCACCCCTCCAACTGGGCAGAGTAGCAAAGAACACTTCCATCTCAGTCCAACAGTGTGCTCTATGGCAGTGCTTGCATAGTCCAGGTATATCCAGAACATCTTGAGGTCTTCATGCAGATCACAGTCCATCTTCCAAAGGCTCTTTCAGCCTATCAGGGCATCAGGCCCTAGCTCATGCCACATCTCAGAAGCAGCTCCTGGAACCGTGTGCAGTTCACGACCACTCCTCACTTTTTTCATGCTTCTGAAACCAATACCAGGTGTGCGGGACACAGCCATATTCTTAATTCACAGACAAAATAAATCATAACATTGAAAAGCAGGTTCCTTCTCCAGTCAACTCTTTCCAAAAGTGTTTGCATTTCTATGATAGTCTTTGCTCAGGCATCTTTTCCATGGTAAAACAATTGGACCTTCTTCCTTTAAGATTGCTAATGTGTTTGACAATAGGAGATTCAGTAACCTAAAACCAGTCTCAGTGCCTTTAATTTTAACTTGCTTGAGGTTTTCCAGCTTAAAATCTTAAACTCTCAGTCAAATATCTCTAGCCAAGCACATCAGTCCATTACAAATTTAACCTTGATCAAACTGTCTGGGCTTGGGCAGCAGGACACAGCCAGCCCTTATGCCATTATCCCAGTTCCAACAAAGTCCTCTGCAGTCTTTACTTCCCCTTAAAAAGCTCATAAGACAAGACTTGAAGTCCAATGATGTCTGCACTTAGCATTCTCAGACTCTTATCAGAATAGTACATAAACTTAAAACTTGGCTTAGCACTCCAGAAGACATCTTCAGTTGCAAGCACCAAGTCCATGCCTATTCCTCCAAAACAAAGTTTCCAAAATATCAACATCCACATGGTCAGGTTCATCTCAGTCTACTCCTTGGTACCAAATTCTGTAGCAGACAGATTCAGGTTCACTGAGATGAACTTCCAGACTAGGCACAGTTATGGAGGAGGGGATATTTATTGAAGCTTACAGATCCAGGGGAAGTTCCATAAATGGCAGAAGAAGCTGGCCTGCCTTCACAGGACCAAGAAGAGAGAGAGCAGCACAAGCCTAAAGCCAAAAGCCACATAGCACACTTCAGGAACTCCACCTAGGCACACTTTGCATATCTTTAGATTGAAATCTGAGACCCACCATCACACCTAAAGATCCACCCAGTGACATTGCCTCCAGCCAGGTGGCTAAAGATGCAAACTACAAACAATAAAGAACTGAATATATTGGGGGCCATCTATTCAAACTACCACAGTTTCTATTTCATTATTTTCTCCCCTAATCTTTATTATTTCTTCCTGTTTACTGATTATTGGTTTGCTGCCTTCTTCTTTTTCCAAGGCTTTAAGGTGAAGCATTAGGTCATTTACTTGCAACCTTTCTAATTTCTTAATACAGGCCCTTAAAGCTATAAATTTACCTCTTATGACTGCCTTCATTATGTCCCAAAGGTTTTGGTATGTTGTGTTCTCATTATCATTTGACTCTATGAATTTTTTGATTTCCTCATTGACCCATTCATCATTTAGTAGTGTATTGTTTAGTTTCCATGATAGCTTTTCTTGCTATTGATTTGTAGTTTAATTCCATTGTGGTCAGATAGAATGCAAGGAATTATTTCAATTTTCCTGTATTTGTTAAGATTTGCTTTGTGTCCTATTATATGGTCTATTTTAGAGAATGTTCCATGTGCTGCTGTAAAGAATATATATTCTGCAGCATTTGGATGAAATATCCTGTAGATATCTGTTATGCCCATTTCTTCTATGGCCTCATTTGATCCAGATGCCTCTCTTTTTATTTTTTCCTGGGATGACCTGTCAATTGATGAGAGTGGGGTGTTGAAGTCACCCACTACCATCATGTTTGGTGTTATCTGTGACCTTAGTTCTAATAGCATTTCTTTGATGAATTTGGGAGCACCCATGTTAGGTGCATATATGTTTCAGATTGTCTTGTCCTCCTGTTCGAATGTGCCTTTAATTAATATAAAGTGACCTTCTTTATTTTTCTTAACTAATGTTGGAGTGAAGTCTACCTTGTCAGATATTAGGATAGCAATCCCTGTTTGTTTTCTAGGCCCATTTGCTTGAAACACTGTTTTCCAACCTTTCACCCTGAGATAGTGTCCATCCTTCATAGAAAGGTGAGTTTCATGGAGGCAACAAAATTGAAGGATATTGCTTTTTAACCCAGTCTGCAAACCTGTGTCTTTTGATTGGAGCATCGAGGCCATTGATATTAAGAGATATTATTGAAAGGTGTGTATTTCTTTTGCCATTTTTATAGTTCTTCCCATTTTACCTTTGCTCTTTTGTTAAGGATCTTTTTATTTTAATAAATTTTGGAAAACAAATTGGCAGCAAACTGTCAGCTTTTCAGAGGTCTAACTTCAGGTGTTACCAACAAGCACAGTGACACCCAAGCCAAGGCACATGTCCTCGGGCATTCATGAAATCTGTGTCCACAGCCTATGTGAAGAATGGATCCTAGCATAAATGTCATGCAGGTTTTTTTTTTTTTGTATTTTTTTGACAACCTCCATATATACAATCAACCATGGTATCCAGCCCCCCAACTTTCCCTTTCATAACTCCACTCTACATCATATCACCTCCCTCTTGCCCTTTGTTTCTATTTATTTTGATGTCATCATGTTTTCCTCCTGTTATGAAGTTCTAGTGAAATGATCGCTAGACACTGCAAGGTCATGGAAATGGAGGTCAATATCTGTCTGGATATTTGAATTGTAAGTAGTCGTTTCCTTACCTTGGCTCTTACATTCTTTCTGTCACCTCTTCCACTATGGACCTGAGCCTTGGAGGGTGTGATAGAGATGTTTCAGTGCTGGACACTCCTCCATTCCTTCTTCTCAGCATTATGTTGCCTTTTGGGTCATCCCAGTGGTCACCACCATCTGAAAAGAGAAGCTTCTCCAAACAGAAGTAAGAGTAGCATTAACATATGAATATGAACATTAAGTGTAGTGCTTTCAGGGCAGTTTCGTGAGAATAATATATATATTTAGTGAGAAAAGAGCAGGTTTTATATCCCTAAGGCTCATGACCTTCCCTGCCATAGGCTTTTGGTTAGGATTTCAGTGCCAGGCATATATTCCCTCCCATAGAGCAGGCCTCCAATGCAACTAGAGAGCCATTGGTTTCCCCCAGAGCAGAAATGCCACAGTTGCACCGTTTCTGCCATTTGGCTTGTCTGGCCAAACTTGAGGCTTCCGGTGTCCACTGTTTTCACTGCTGATGACTTCTGTCTCCCACAGGGCTGCATGCAGTGCAGCTTTTTCCAGTTCACAATTGGCCAGTCTGTAGGGAGATTTTGAGCTCAGCACCAGCTTGTTTTTCCAGTGATCTTGCTGCCCAGGTATGTTAAGTCTTCAACAATAGGGTCTTATCATCTGTTGCTTGTGAGAAACCAAGGGCCTTGGCAATAACATGCAATGTTTTAGAGGCAACAGGGACCTCCCTGGCCAGCAACTCACTAGAAAGTATCCTATCCCTGGCACTGAAAAATTTCTAGTAGCAATCTATAGTTTCTGGATGTGCCATTATCCAAAGAAGTAGGCTTTCATATGTTTTATTTGGAATACTTTGGTTTTTGATTGATCCTCCCAAATACTTTGATTTTTGATTGATCCTCCCCCCATCCTTCTCTTACTCAATCTCTTGCCCTGGCCTCACTTAGGCCATTCCACTCCCTGTAATCTATTCTTCTACTTACATATATACAATACCATAAAGTCCTTCCTTCTCCTCCCTCCTTTACAGACTTTTTCTAGGTTACTGACCTCTGCTACCAATTTTTGGTTCCAGCTCACATACAATTCTAAACATTTGTAGCTAGAATACACATATGAGAAAGAACATGAGACATTTGGCTTTCTGTGCCTGGGTTACCTCACTTAGCATAATCCTTTCCAGATCCATCCATTTTCCTGCAAATTTCATAATTTCATTTTTCTTTACTGCCAAATAGAACTCCATTGTGTAAATGTGCATGTACATGGAGATTTAGTGGAAATTACAAATATCTAAACACAATACTCTGGATTTTGTATAAAAATCTCTGAGAATGAAACATAAGAATATATATTTTAATAACATTAAATTTTTCTAAATGTTGACAACTGTCATCTAGGAGAACATGTAGGGATAGTTGATGTTCATTGCCCAGATGAAGTGACATTGTATCATCCTATGTGAATAATGTTCATTCCTCACTGACTTCCAGATGTAGCAGTTCTTTTCCAAAGTGTGGAAAACCCTACAGGCAACTTCAGGCTACCTCAAAATTCCTGAACTGTGCACCAAGAGACCACTAAATATCACCTCTCCTTTAAGAAACCAACAAACGCCAGTGGCCTCACTGAATTTGTGGACATTTTAAACCTCAGCCTCAGGTACAAATTTATACAATGATGGAAACTAGCTCAACTTCTATAATATTCATGTCATAGAAGTATACTAATGACTGGGCTCTGAAGTTACAAGTATTGAACATTTTAAATAGTTTGGCTTCACTGTTCATTACTTTTGTATAACATTCATTTTTTTCATATCCAGATTGATTCTCTATTTTTTTCAATGATGGATTTTCTTGCTTTCTTATTGGCAGTTTACTATCATCATTTATTAGTACCTAAGTCTTCAATTTGTTATTCCAGTGTACTCATATTGAAAAATTTATTTCTGGGCTAAAGAGATGGTTTAGTGATTAAGGTTAAGGTTAAGTTTAAGGTTAAGGTTAAGTTTAAGTTTAAGGTTAAGGTTTAATTCTCAGGACCCACATAAGCCTGATGCATAAGGGGGCACATGCATCTGGAGTTCATTTTCAATGGCTGGCACACCCATTTTTTTCTCTTTCTCTCTCTCTCTGAAATAAAATAAGTTAAAACATTAAAAAAAAATTTACTTCTATAAAGGGAGCGAATGACAACACAACACACAAGAGTATTTTTAGCTTTTACCACTTCTTCCTTTAAGTAAAAGTGGAAAATATTAAAGGAAATAGGTTAACAACTAAAGTTTTGCATTACAGTTGAAAAACACATTTTTTTCTATTGTGTGGCCACAGCAGATGGGCCCCTCACCACACCTCTTTTTGAAGATAGACAAAACCTTAGCATCTATATGTGTACACTGACTTATTTTTTCACAATTACATAAAATATATAGAGCCACATAGTTACATAATAAGTACATGATAGACAACAAATGATGTAATTATACCTATTTTAATAAAGTATTTAGTCAGAAAATATTAAAAAATTGACTTGGTACATTTGGCTCATTTTTGTCCTTTAAGAAGGCCTTGTTACTTGAAAAATCAATACAACAGTAATTCTATCTATACATCCAGGTCAACATATTGATGTTGATAAACATCAAGCAAAAAAATGAACATGTAAGTAACTAAATAAATGGATGCTCTATACAGATTCTTAGAACTTTCTGTGTACCAAAGGGTGACATTGAACTCATGATCCTCTCCTGTCCCAACCTGTCATGTACTGACAGTGCAGGCATGCACCACTCTGCCTTGCTTGATCTACACATTATTATTATTATTATTTTACTAAACTAACCACATAATCTCATTACACTCTTCTAGCAATCACAAATTGGGTGGTATAATTTAAAATAACCAATATAGGTACATATCATATTTCCTTACAATAAATAATACTTATTTCCCTAGAAACTATGTTGTAATAAAAAAAATATGTCCTACAGAAATATATAGGACTCTACTATCTGAGTGGTATATTGACATTACCACGTTATTCTGTACCTTTAAGGATCATCTTCTTTAAAGAATATCAGAATGCCTTAAGTTTGAGTAATTCTGTCTGCCTGATGCTTCTACTTTGTTCAAGCAAATACATGTACTACTCCTTATATTATATTTCTATGTAAGAAACATAGTGAATCATCAACACATGAACTTTTCTCATTAAAAGAAAAAATACATGTGCATTAGAATGTCACTATTAACTTATTTAAGTCTTCGCTCAAATTTTCCAAACTGTACATAATAGAAAATAATGCTATATTGTAAGATTGAAGAGTAATTTAAAAGATAAGTGGTGGGGCTGTATAGATGGCATAGCAGTTAAGGCTCTTGTCTGTGAAGCCTGAGGACCCAGGTTCAATTTCCCAGCACCCAAATAAGCCATATGCATATGGTGGCACATGTGTATGAAGTTCATTTGCAGTGATTACAGGCCCTGGCATTCTCTCTCTCTCTCTCTCTCTCTCTCTCTCTCTCTCTCTCTGTCTCTTTCTATCCCTCTTTACATCTCTTATAAATAAACAAATGAATAAACATTAAAAATGTGGTTACATAACCTCTGTAATCACTAACACTATAAAAACAAATTTTGTAGAAGAGTGAAAGTAAGTATAAGTTCCTAATATACCTAAACACTAATGTGCAAATATAATGAAAGTACAAAGGAGTTCAAACTTGTTTAAAATGAGCAAAATCATCCTTGCCAAAGCCAAAATATGAATGAGAATCCATTTCTTAATGAGGCCTTGGGAAGAGCATGAAAGTAGAGATGACAGTGGAATTCTGCCTGTCGTTCTGGGAATATGATTGTAGAATTGGTATTCAAAACAATTTATGTTGCTTGGAAATAAAATTCTACCCCTAAATTGGATCTACCAAGACATCTCTCTAAATGCCAAGGAAGTGATTGCCAATGTACCTAAATTATTGTTTGTTAAGATTTTAATAAGCTTTAAGTGTCAATAAACTGCATAGTTTCTTTAGAGCGAAGCTATAATTTCTGGCTAAATGTATCTAAATTTCAAGTAGCAATAAATGTCAGAATAAAATCCTTTCTTTCCTTGCATATTGAGAATGTGCCCTTGAATTTACATAAAATACTACACTATGTTGTGACTAATGTGTAAAACAAACATAAGAGACATATTATATAAACAGAAGGCTTGAGTGTGCTGTATGAATAGTCTCTGCTCCATAGATATTGGACCCTGAATCCCATTATAATAAGTCAAGGCAATAAAAATACTGGCATATTAATAATGAATGAGTGGCAACACCAAGTATAGCCTGTTCAGAGGACAGAATAACCAAGCAACTGCACATTGTACCAATGACATCTATGCAAAGGTGTGGTTCACAATATCACCATACATATGAGTTTTGTCTCATACCCAAGGTTGGTATACCCTCAAATGGTCCTTTTCCTTTTTTATAACATATGTCTATGCTTGATTCATAAGTGGCACTAGCTTTATATCCATCCCTGACCTCACACCACTTGTTCTTACCACCTTGCCTGTGCCTATGGGGTTACTTTCTAGTGGGAGATTCTTATTTAAATTTTTCCCAGACTCATACTACAATACACACAAATTGGGCTTACCCTTGGAAAGAGCTTCTCCACAGTACACTCTTTCTTAATGTGTTTGCTTTCATGTAATGGTTATGATATTCACTCAGTCAGCATGACCCCATTAGAACAGCTCCTCCTGCATCACTAGAAACTGACTGCTGATGGTGGTTTGATTCTGGTGGTTTGATTCATACACTTAGGTGTCCTAAGTGGTAGGTTCCCAGCTGATGGAGATTTGGGAATTAATGCCTCCTGGAGTCAGTGTATTGTTGGGGATGGGCTTATGGGTATTATAGCCAGCTTCCCCTTGCCAGTGTTTGGCACACTCCCCTGTTCCTGTAGTCTATCTGATGTTGGCCAGGGGCTGATGTGGATCCTTTGATTATGCCATCATTCTCCCTGCCATAATGGAGCTTCCCCCTTGAGCCTGAAAGCCAAAATAAACCTCTTTTTCCCACAAGCTGTTCTAGGTTGGGTGATTCTATCAGCAATGCAAACCTGACTGCAACAGTAAAGTGGTACCAGGAGTCGGGCTTCAGCTATACACCTGACTGTGTGGCTTTGGCCTTTTGTAGCTGATTTTCAAGAAGAATGTGAAAAGATTTGAGACCTTTGCCTAAGAGACACCTTGCAGTGCTGTAAGTAAAGCTTGATGGACTATTCTGGTCAGAGTTGAAAAGCCTGAATGCAGAAAGAATTATGGAGTGTGATTTTTGGCTTATGAGGGTGAGAAAGAACTTTGCTTGGACTGGGCTAGCAGTTTGTGTGAGAAGCTTGCTATTAATGCCTTATTGTGCCTGTGTCCTGAGAAGTTGTGTAGGGTTGCACTGCATAAAAGGGGACTGGTGTGAGAAGAGAGATATGGCTCAGAAAAAAAATGAAATCTTTGGGCCTAAACTGCTGCTCATTCACCTGCAAATTGTTTGAGAGATTACAACCATTGAGATTGGGCCAGCACGTCTTCACTGGGGCAACAGGAAGAACACAGACTCTTTTGAAGGGGCCTGACTGCTCAAGGAGTTTCCTGTTCTTCAAAATCTGCTTTATTTCCCCCTGGATTAACAAATTGGCACCCTATCTGGTAATGTGGAGTATAAGAATGCAGAAAAGAGAGGGACATTGAGTTTACAACATGGTTTTGTGTTTTGGAAATGGTCATGGGCAGTGTGAAGCAGGTTTGCTGGATGCCTGCATGAAGATCCCATGGGGCCATGAGGATGAACCGTGGATTGCAGTGGAGACATAGTGGAGATGCTGGGACCATGAGTTGGCTGCTAAGGAGAGCTACTGGCCCCAAATAAAGTTTTCCAGGACTGTGAGTAGCCTAGCTGGAGAGGCAGAATTGGAATGACAGAAACTGGTCAGAATAATCAGACTTGTAGATTTGTCACTGACTAGAGATGTTAAACTTGAAGCTACAGAGTTTGTTGTTTGCCCTGATTGTTTTAAATCTAGTATTGGCTGAAGATTTCTTTGCTATACCCAATGTGATCTTTTGTAGTGTGAATGTTTATTCTGTGCCATTATGGTTTTTTCGGGGGGGGGGGGGTGCTAGATTTTCTGCTATTATGGCTCAGTTAAAAGATCTTGCCTTGTGGGATGTTTGAACATCATTAGGATAGACAAAAATGATAGGGACTTTTTAAGATGGACTGATTGCATTGCATTTTATGTCATGGATGGTTAACAGTATATGAGGGCCAGGGGTGGAATGTGGTGGTTTGATTCAGGTGTCCCCTTAGGTGTTCTGAATGGTAGGTTCCCAGCTGATGGAGATTTTGGAATTAATGCCTTTTGGAGGCAGTGTATTGTTGGGGGCAGGCTTATGGGTGTTATAGCCAGCTTCCCCTTGCCAGTGTTTGGCACACTCTCCTGTCCCTATTGTCCACCTGACATTGGCCAGGTGATGATGCCCACCCTCTGTTCATGCCATCATTTTCCTTGCCATCATGGAGCTTCCCCCTTGAGCCTACAAGCTCTTGCTTGGGTAATTACAAGCAATGCAAACCTGACTGCAACAGTCTGTGAAATTTCTAGGAGTTCAGTGGTGTGGGGCATGCAGGGATATTCCTTCTAAGGTGAAGGATAATTTGTTGCATTTGTCCCCTCCTCCCACTAAGAAAGAAGCACAACAGTTAGTGGGCCTATTTGTATTTTGGAGACAGCACATTCCTCATTTGGGTGTCATACTGTGTTCCATATACTAACTGACTCATAGGTGAATCACAGCAGAGGCCCTTGGGATTCTGGAGTAAGGCCCTGCCACCATCTGCAGACAATTATTCTCCCTTTGAGAGACAGCTCTTGGCCTGCTATTGGGCCTTCATGGAAACTAAAAGTTTGACAATGAGCCATCAAGTTACTATGCAATCTCAGCTTCCCATTATGAGCTGGGTGTTATCTGACCCACCAGGCCATAATGTTGGATGTACACAACAGCAGTACATCATCAAGTGGATGTGGTATATACCTGATCAGGTTTGAGCAGGCCCTGAAGGCATGAGTAAGTTACATGGAGAAGTTGTCCAAATGCCTATGGTTTCTACTGCTGTAACAATGCCTTCTGTACCCAAGCATGTACCTATGGCGTCATGGTGTGTGTCCTACAATTAATTGACTGAGAAGGACAGGACAAGGGCATGGTTTACAGATGGTTCAGCATGTTATGTGGGAACCTCCCAGAAGTGGACAGCTGCAGCATTGCAGCACCTTTCTGGGACAACTCTGAAGGACTGTGGTGAAGAGAAGTCTTCACAATGGGCAGAACTTTGGGCAGTGCACACGGTGGTGCATTTTGCTTGGAAAGAGAAATGGCCATATGTGCAGTTAGTTATAACTGATTAATGGGCTGTGGCCAATAGTATACCTGGATGGTCCAAGACTTGGAAGAAGCACAATTGGAAAACTGGTGAAAAGGATATTTGGGGAAGATGTATAAAGAGAGAACTCTCTGAATGGACAAAGGATATAAAGATAGTTGTGTCCCATATTAATGATCATCAGAAGATGCCCTCATCAGAGGATGATTTTAATAATGAAGTAGATAAGCTGATCCATTCTGGGAATAGTGGTCAACCTCTTTCCTCAGCCATCCCTGTCATTGCCCAATGGGCCCATGAACAAAGTGGTCATGTTGGCAGAGTTGCAGACTATGCATGGGCCCAACAACATGAACTTGCAGTAACTAAGGCTGACCTGGCTATGGCTACTGTTGAGTGCCAAATTTTCTAGCAACAGAGACCAACTCTGAGCCCCAGATATGGTATTATTCCTCAGGGTGACCAGCCAACAAATTGGTGGCAGGTTGATTACACTGAACCACTTTCATCATGGAAATGGCAGTGTTTTGTCCTTACTGGAATAGACGCTTATTCTGGGTATGCATTTACCTTTCCTGCACAACTAAACTGCTAAAACTACCATCTATGGGCTCATAGAATGCCTTATCTACCATCATGGCATTCCACACAGCATTGCTTCTGACCAAGGAACTCTCTTCACAGCCAAGGAAGTATGGAAGTGGGCTCATGATCATGGAATTCACTGGTCTTACCATGTGGTCCACCACTCTGAAGCAACTAGTTTGATAGAACAGTGGAATGGCCTTTTAAAGAAACAGCGACAGCACCAACTAGGTGGCAATTGCTTGGAGGGCTGGGGGTGTGTCCTCCAGCAGGCTGAATATGCTCTGAATCAGTGTTGTACATATGGTACTGTTTCTCCTATAGCCCAGATTCATGGGTTCAGGATTTAAGGGATGGAAATGGGAGTGGTCCCACTTACCAATACCAAAAGTGAGCCATTAGCTATATTTTTGTTTCCTGTTCCCACAACCTTATGCTCTGCTGGCCTACCGGTCTTGGTACCAGAGGGGAGAGTGCTTTTCCCAGGAGGCACAAAGAACATTCCATTAAACTGGAAGCTAAGACTTCCTCCTGGCTACTTTGGGCCCCTGATGCCCTTGAGTGAACAGGCTTAGAAAGTAGTTACAGTGATAGCAGGGGTGATTGATCCAGACTACCAGGGGGAAATCAGACTGCTTTCCACAACGAAAGTAAGGAAGAATATGTCTAGAGTACAGAAGATCCTTTAGGGAGTCTCATAGTATTACTAAGTCCTGTTATCAAAGTCGACGGACAATTGCAACACCCCAATAGAGGTAGTTTGATAAATGGCCCAGATCCTTCAGGAATGAAGGTATGGGTCACCCCTCCACATAAAGAACCAACACCTGCTGATGTGCTTGCTGAAAGTGGAGGAAATAAAGAATGGGTAGTAGAAGAAGGTAGTTAAAAATACCAGCTAAGGGGCTGGAGAGATGGCTTAGCGGTTAAGCGCTTGCCTGTGAAGCCTAAGGACCCTGGTTCGAGGCTCAACTCCCCAGGACCCACGTTAGCCAGATGCACAAGGGGGCGCATGCATCTGGAGTTCGTTTGCAGTGGCTGGAGGCCCTGGTGCACCCATTCTCTCTGTGTCTCTCTCTCTGCCTTTTTCTTGCTCTGTCTGTCGCTCTCAAATAAATAAATTAATTAATTAAAAAAAAGAGAAGTAGCTGCTTTTAAAAAAATATACCAGCTAAGGAGAAGTGACCAGTTACAGAAAAGCGGACTGCAATTGCAATGTTTCTGTCCTACCTTGATACAAACTGTTTGTACATATCTACCAATATTAAGGTTATATCACTAGCTAACTGTTGAATTTATATTAGACATATTATGTTAGAAACTAAGCATTCCTCAAGGAACTTTGCTTTGTGTTGTGGGGGGAGGGATTTTGTATTTCCAGTTGTATGTGGGATAGTTATACCATGGTAGGTGGAATTATGAGCTTGTTACTGTTTTAATTTGGAAACGAAGTATGATATAAGGAGATATGATTAGGTGTCAAGTTGATAAAGGGTGAACTTATGATAGTTAAGGTGTTGTCAACTTGGTTTGTTTAGTAATCCACAGAAACCCCTTTTGGGTGGGTCTCTGTGGTTGCTTCAAGGAAGGATTAATTGAAGGAAGAAGTCCTTCCCCGAGTGAGCCCTTCACTCAGAGCTGGTGGACCCTCTCATTGGGGCCTTTATATAAGGGGGCTCTGGATGAGAAGAGCCCCTTTCTTCCTTCCACTTGGCTGCCAGAGCTGCTTGTTGTTTTCCAGCATGGATTGAAAACAGTGCGGACTGAAGACCAGCGTCAACTGAAGACCCACATGGGTTGAAGACCAACTCCTCCTCAGGAAGCCTCCAGGCCTTCAGTGCCAGATTGGGACTGCTGAGGCTTCTGGCCGTGTGGACTGTGCAGCTACCAGGTTCCTTGATTCTCAGGCATGCACCTGCTATTGGACTACTATAAACTAATCTAACAAATTCCCTTTTAATTCTTGTTTTATTTTTTAAAAATATTTTATTTCTTTATTTCAAATAAGAGAGAGAGAGAGAGAGAGAGAGAGAGATGAAGAGAAAGAGAGAATGTGTGTGCCAGGGCCTCCAGCCACTGCAAACAAACTCCAGACATATGCATCTGGCTTATGTGGGTCCTGGGGAATCGAACTGGGGTCCTTAGGCTTCACTGCCAAATGCCTTAACCACTAAGCCATTTCCCCAGCTAAATTCCCTTTTTGATAAAATCTATTCTAGCAGTTCTGTTCCTCTAGAGAACCCTGACTAATACAATAATTTTCCAAGTTTTCTTCTTTTTTTTTCTTATTTGTATATGTGCATATGTGTTTGTGCTGCATGCACTTGCATGTAACCGGGCACACCACATGTGCTTCCCTGCAGTGGACAAAAGGGAAGATTCGTATCCCACTGCAGTACTATTCCTCCTGCCTGTTTTTAATTGAGTTGAAATTTCTTGTCATTTTTTCATAAGCTCTGGAAATTGTCAGGACTCTTCTCCTGCAGGCCTGGGGTTAGAGACATGCACATAGGGCCATTCTCAGCTTATTATGTGCATCTAGGGAATCAAATTTGAGCATTCTCTCATGTCTTTGGGGGCCTTTATACTTACACAGTATGGTGGCTTGATTCAGGCTTCCCTTATAAACTTACGTGTTCCCATGCTTGATTTCCAGCTGATGGCAATTTTGTAATTGGAACTTTTTGAAGGTGTGTTGTTGATAGTGGGCTTATGGGTATTATAGCCAGCCTCCCCTTGCCAGGGTTTGTGTCACCCTCCTGCTGCTGTTTACCACCGCTGTGACAGAGATGATGCTCAGCCTCTGCTCATGCCATTGTTTTGCCTGTATTCATGGAGTTTCCCCTCAAGTCTGTAAGCCAAAATAGTTGCTTTTGTTTGGGTGCTTTCTTCTAGCAATGAGGAAGTATCTGAAACAGTAAACTGGTACCCAAGGAGTGGGATTGTTACTGCTAGAAATCTGATTATGTGGCTTTTGTTTGAAACTGATTTGGGAGAGTAATGTGTGGAAAGATTTGAAACCTTGGTTCAAGAGACACCTTGCAGTGCTGTAAGTTCAGCTTGGTGGATTCTGCTCAGATGAAAGAAGTGAATGCAGGAAAAACTATGGATAGTGAAATTTGGCTTATGAGAGTGAGGAGAACTTTGTCAAGACTAGTTTTGAAGCAGTTTTGTGTGAGAGGTTTGCTGCATTCTGCCTGACTGTGTCTTGAGAACTTGTGCAGGGCTGCTTTGCATATAAATGGACTGGCATGGGCTGGAAAGATGGCTTAGTGGTTAAGGTTTGCCTGCAAAACCTAACACCCTGGGTTCAGTTATCTACTACCCACATAAAGGCAGATGCACACAGTGGTATATGTATCTTCACTTCATTTGCAATGGTTTGAGGCCCTGGTATACTGATTTTCTTTCTGCTTGCAAATAAATGAGTAAACTTAAGAGAAGATTGATATGGCAAAGAAAGAAACGAAATCTTTGGGCCAAAACTTCTGCCCATTCACCTGCAATTATTTGAGATATTATAGCTATTGTGAATGGGCCAGTTTATCCGCACGGGGACAGGAGAAAGAATGCAGTCTCTTGAAAGTAAGGGGCCTAAATGCTGAAGGAGTGCTCTGCTCTTCAAAGTCAGCTTAACTCCCTTTGGATTAAAAAATTTGTAGTCCACCTGGTACTATGGAGTGTAACAAATTCCAGAAATAGAGGGCTATTGGATTTGCAATGCTGTTTTGATTTTTGGAAAGGGCCATGGGCAAAGTGAACTAGGGATATTGGAAGTCCCTATGTGGAGACCCATTGGGTTCATTAGGATGAACTTTTTGTTGCACCTGAGACCCAGTGGAGATTCCAGTACTATGAGATGGCTACCAAGGAAAGCTGCCAGCTTGGGATGTATTGTACCCCAGGCTGTGAGTAGCCTGGCTGGAGGTCTGGAATTGGAATTCCAGAGATTTCTGTTTAGACTTATCAGGTTTGGAGACTTGACATTGGTTAGAATTGTCAGACTTGAGCTATGGAATTTAATGTTTGCCCTATTTTTTTCTTTATTAGTTAGTTTTGTATTCAGCAAATACAGTCAGTTTGGTACCATTATTAGGCTCATCTGTGACCTACGCCCTCCCCTTGGCCCCTCCTTGTTGAGGTATATGGATCATGCATTGTGGAGTTAGCCCACAGACATTTATCTTGCCCTATTTGTTTTAAATCTTGTATTGATTCAGTCTTTTTTTGCTATGCCAATGCCATCTTCTGCAATATTAATGTTTATTCTATGCCATTGTTGGGTATGGTTACAAGCTAACTGTTAAGAGACCATAGGCTATGTGGATAGTTGAATGACATTAAGTTGATAAAAACATGGGGACTTTTAAAGGTGGACTGAATGCATTGCATTTTATATCACAGATAGTTATCAGTTTATGAGGGTCAGGAGCATAATGTGGTGATTTAATGCAGGCTTCTCACATAAATTTGTATTTTCTAAATGCTTAATTCCCAGCTGATGGCAAATTTGGAATTGGCACCTTGTTGGAGGTATGTTGGTGGGCGTGGGCTTATAGGTGTTTTAGCCAGCTTCCATTTGCCAGAATTCAGCTCACCCTCCTGCTACTGTTGGCCACCCACTGTGGCAGAAGTGTTGCCCAGCCTTTGCTCATGTCACATTTTCCTCTGCTATCATGGAGTTTCTGTATCATTCTCTCTCTCTCTCTCAAATAAATAAATAAAATCCTTAAACAACAGTGCAGGGCTGGAGAGATTTCTTAGTGGTTAGGGCACTTGCCTGTGAAGCCTAAGGATCCAGATTCATTTCTCTAGGTCCCATATAAGCCAAATGCACATGGTGGTGCATGCATCTGGAGTCTCTTTGCTGTGGCTAGAGGCCCTGGCATGCCCATCCTCTCTCTTTCTCAAATAAAGAAATTAATTATTAAATAAAATATTTAAAACAATAGTGCAAAAGTTAGAGAGAGGGGAAATAAAGCAGAAGAGTTCCCAAGCTGAGAGGAGTCCTTTCCACCCACCACCCCCAAACTGAGAGGGTTCCCAGGTGAGGAAAACCCAAAGTTAGACTTTTCTTCATTGAGTGCTTATCACATTAGAGACAGAAATCCAAGCATAATCTTTTCAAATCACTGTACTCAGTAGATTGATGCCAACATTATTTCTAGGAGTATACTGTAAGATAATGAGACAATTGGACTGGTGGAATTATGAGTGTCAGAATAATAATGATGGAATCTTACTTATAAGACTATGTCCTCGAACCACCTCCAAATAGAGTACTTTTATTGATACCAAGTGTCAGCTGGGTGTCCTTTGCTACAAGTCCAAACTTCAGAACTTGTTCTAAGTGCATGTACTGCCTGGGGCCCTCCTGATGCTGGTAGTGATGGGCAGGTGGTATCCTGCCCCTTATGCAGTGCCAGCATTCCCCTTAGATGGCCACCATCTTGCAGAATAAATGTAGTCTAACTGCCTCAGGTGCTCCATCTGTCCAAAGAGAACTGTCTTGCTTATAACTCTGAGCCTCCTCCTCTGTATCATATTATAATATGCATTGAAAAGGAAACTGTACTCATGTGTTTGCATAGAACTCACCAGGTATTCAAATTTATACTAGGGCAATACTTTGTACTTGTATTAAAAATTCTAATGTTCTTATAAAGCTCATAAGGTACTTTTCTTACATGTATTTCCCCAATAACAATCTTTTTGTTTTCATTAATTTACTTTAGTGACAGTGTTTCCTATGCTTAATTTTTATGTGTGCCTACCCATTGTACAAATCACAGGTTTGTTAAAATGGGAAGCAATTTTGCCCTTTTGTAGTATCAGATTGATTTTTCTAGTCTTTGACTGACTCTTAGTCGTCTAAATTATATCGATTTCCTTCAAGACCAACAAAGCATTTGTCTTATTAAGTATTAAATGGTATATACTCTTGCTGGAAAGACTGCAATAGAACATAATACCTCTTCTAGAAAATTGAGTAAGGCTATTTTGAAAAGATAAATTAATTATGTATCTGTCAGGTATAATTGATCATTTGTGATCTTGCAGGGTTTTGTATAAAACAGTGGAAAATTTGGTGTAAATATGCAGAACAGCTAAATGATTAACTAAACCATTTTGCTTTAATAAGAGCATAATGGATCTTTGGGTTCCATTGTCACAATAAATTTATGGAAGAAAAATATTAGTTGAAGCAAAGAAAATTGGGCTAAAGAATTTTCTTCTATTTTTTAAAGACTGGAATCAGTGCAAGTTCAAACAAACTGGCTAGTAACTACATCTAATTATCAATAAAGCAGTTTACTAGAATTGTACAGTTTGGACCTTAAAGCTCATGGGATAAAGACCTGGCTGCCAGCATGTGGTGCTTGCTATTGAGAGTTAGTGGATCCTTGTGGAAGTAAGGCCTAAGAGAACGGAGTTAAGTATTTACACTTGTGCTTTTGAAGGAATTATTGAGACCCTGGGCCCTCCTTTTCCTCTCTTGCCTCCTAGCTGCCCTAAGGTTAGTCGTGCACCCCACCACCATTCCCTACCATGATATGTTACCTCCCTACAGGCTCAAAAGCAAGGTAGCCAGTCTGCCATAAACTGAAACATCTAATACCATAGGCCAAAGTAAAATTTTCCACCTGTAAGTTGAACTTCTCAGGTCTTAGTTTCAGTATGGAAAGTTGGGGTATATGGCAAAAGTGTTATTAGGACACCATAGATGAAGTTCTTTAAGGTGTTATAACTTCCTGGTGGCTTATGCTCTTTAAAAGACAACTACCTTACTTAAATTTAAGTTATCCATGCATATGTGAATCATTGGAGATTCTTCATTTTGAGAATTTATAAATACCAGAAGTGGATTTGTTTCTATAACACATGTGCACACATATATAAATGATGTTGTTGATGATAAATGATAATAAATAGATATCTTATTCTAGACAAAATAAAAAACTAACATGGGTTACAGTATTAAATTTTAATTCCTCCTTTTTAAGAAGCAGGAGCCAACCTTAGCCTACGTGCTCTCCAAGGTCAATATTGAGATGCCTGCTTCTTATTTTGGAAACTTTGTTATTATTTGTTAACAAATACAAATTACCTACACCAATCTTAAGAAATTTAAAAGCATTTACCAAATATTAACATGAGAAAATAGCTGAAGATGGATGAGAAATTTGTGGTAAAATGTCAATAAGAATTTGAAAATAGGCATAAGTTTGACATCTCTTTACCAGTGACCAAGATGAAGTCCAGTCATTGATGTGGTTTCCAGTATACATTACAGTCCTTAAGGGCACAATTATTCCTGGAACTGAGAGAAATAGCTCTTTTTTCTTCATAAAGAACACATTTTCGAAGGCATTGATTCACTTAAAGACTGAGGAGCTGGCAAAATTGTCCACTAATACTTGAAAATGGAAATATCATTCTAGTATAAAATAATTTTTCTGTTACAGTTCCTCAGTGTTACCAGTGGACAGATGCTACTATATGAATTAGTAAAAAAGATGAGGTAGCATGTGCTGTTTGTGATAGGGAGAGGTGTTTGTGTAGAGATGACTTTGAGGAAGAGATCATCAAATAAAGGGACTTGAAAAACCTAGTCAGCAGCAAAAATCTCTGACAAAAAAGCTACTTCATGTAAAATATTTTAGAGGTCAGTAAATATCATATACTTACTGATATGTGTTTATATTTAATCTTTATGAGTCAAGTGTTTGCAAAAAATACTACTGATTTTCATTTTCCCCATATTTTTTGCTATTTTATTATTTTTTTACATTTAAGAAATAGTAATTTATTCATGTATTTCACAACCTTTATTCTGGTTCTTATATATAAATTTACATAAAAGAGATCATATAAATTTGTTTTTATCATGGGTATTTTTGTTTCTATTTTTTTAAGAGCATTTTCTGGGAGGGTTGGGGGAGGGTTTTGTTCTAGATCAGGTTGACCTGAAATTCACTTTGTAATCTTAGAGAGGCCTTAAACACTGCAATCCTTCTACTTCTGCCTCCTGAGTGCTGGGATTAAAGGCGTGTGCCACCATGCCTGGCAAATTTTTATTTTTATACCTCCTCCTTACACTCCTTAAGTATTTCATCTTTCATTCTTGACTTCCCATGTAAAATCTTTAAAGTTTAATATTATTGATTTTAAGTTTTTCTCCTTCACACAATCTTTTGCTGTACAAATGTATTTTTACAATATTTACAAGTATATTCTTGGGTATATATCAATACACATTTATATATACACCTCGCTTATACACCCAGCTCTATTATATGTAATATTTGATCATTGTTTTCACAAAAATCCTTACTTTATACATTTTATTGATAGTTTGATTTTCTACATAAATTTTACCTTACAAAAATCTGTGTAAGATTCTAAGTTAATAGCCAGCATTCATATGAAATTATTATAAAATTATGTTATAGAGCAAATTTTCTATAAATTATTTCTATTTACCAATTCCTTTATTAATGAGTATGTTTTCCTGTTTACAACTTTGAAAATCCTGCATTAAATATGATTGAATAATGACACTATATATAGGTATAAATTAGAATATATTATCCAAAATGAAATTGCTTAAAGTTATACATAGTTTTAATTTTACTAGATGTTGACAATATCATTAGACAGAATTAATAATTTAAAATAGACATTAAGTTAGAAGGAGTATCATAAAACATGTACACCAGTCTCTGGAGCTACATCAACATTATAGTATAGTAAAAATAATACCTATATTTGTGGTCATTGTGAAGTGTTACAGTTTTTTTCAGTAATTTTGGTGAGGTTATTTTGTATTTCATAACATTTACCCTCATGTTGGAGGCTCAGTGTATTTTCAACAATTGTAATTCTGCTCTCATAAATTATGGTTAGTGTAACTTCCTTGATAAGGTGTTTTTCAATTAAGCCTCAAGGTGCATAAGGACAGAGACTATGTCAAACCTTCTCATCATTATTTCTCCACTTCATAGGGCAATACCTAGAAATCAAATTTGAGGCCAAGTCACCTGATTTCATACTGGTTAGACACGTGTAACCACAGAAATCAGTCACCTTTCCCCTAGGGAAATACTGGCCTTCCAATATGATTACACTGCTATGTTAGAAACAGTTGTTAGGAAGGACTGGAGTATGTAGGGTTATAAGGGAAGGAATTAGATAAAGTCAAATGAAATCAGAGTTCCAATGTAGGTCTGACTAATTTTCACATCTAGCTATGTTTTTTAGTACTAAGTATTCATACTGAACATTCTGAGTTAAACAGTTGGCTGTGATGTAATAACTTCTATTCTCGTTAGTCATGATTTGGGGCTTTTCTGGCATACTTAAAGTGCTTTTTAGACAACTATTATTTAGTTGGAATGAGGTATAATTTCTAGCTTCAGATGACACTAGGGGCCCTCACACTTGGTGTATCACGTACTTTCGTTACTGGGACAAAATATTTAAGGGTTTATTTTAGCTTGTAGCTTATAAAGGAAGTCTGTTATGATGAAGAAATCATGATGGGAGCAGACAGCCAGAAATATGTCATCAAGAAGGAGGTAGAGTGTGATGAGTGCTGCTGCTCAGCTGGCCTTTTTGTTTTATTCAATCCAAGATCCCAGCTTATGAAACTGTGCCAGCCACAGTTAGAGAGGTCATAATCTAGAAAACCCCTTACTGGATGTTGCAGTTGGGTTCTCATTGCTGGCAGAAAACACCCAACCAAGAGCAGCTTGTGGGGAAAAAAAAAGGTTTAGTTTGGCTTACATACTTGAGGGGAAGCTCCATGATGGCAGGAGAAAACAATGGCATGAGCAGAGGGTGGACATTACCTCCTAGCCAACAGCATATGGACAACAGCAACAGGATTGTGTGCCAACAAGTGGTGAGAGGAAGCTTGCTATAAAACCCATAGGTCCACCCCCAACAGTACACTGTCTCCGTGGGGCTTTAATTCCCAAGTTACCAACAGCTGGGGACATGGCATTTACAACACTTAAAGTTTATGGGGGACACCTGAACCAAACCACCATCACACTGGCATACCAAACAATTTGTTTCCATGGTGTTTCTAAATCTTGTCAAGTTAACAACCAGAGATTAATCATCACAAATCTTCCCATTCTTAACTTGACTGACACCCAAGCAATACTTTTAAGCCATAACTTTTCACCCCTCTCCCTCTAGGCACATAGCCTTTTCATGTTTCAAAATGCATTAAGTTCAACTCCAAAAGTCCATGTAGTCTTTTAACAGTTCAAGTATTGTTTGAAAATGTAAATATAGTCTCTTCTGAAATGCAAGCAAACTCTTGACTATGGACTACTATAATATCAAAAACTGAGTTACATGCATACAAAATAAATATTACTAATCCAAAAGGGAAGCATGGGGATTTATCAGGGACTAATAGAGGAAATCAAGACTAAAATTCAGAATAGAAAACACCAAATCTTTCCTCTATATTTCTGGCATCTGGGACTTGTGATAGGATTATTTGGGCTTTAAAGAGTTTGCATATCTCTGACCCTCCATCTGGGTTGTCTGTACCCTCAGTACCCTCAGTTATGGGCTAGATATACCCTGAGCCCACAGGTTTTTATAGCAGATGTCCATGGTCCTGGCATATCTAACATTTTGGGGTCTCCATTGCAATTTATAGTTCATCTTCACAGGTTCATGCATTAGCTTTCTTACATCCTTTGTGGATAACCCTCTATCACATGTCTTGCCTCAGTGGATCTCTAAATCTATAGTGAAATATTTCATAACTTCCTACATCTTCCGTATTTTATTCCTATAAAACCAGTCCCATGTAGGCAATGCTGTCAAGTTCTGCCATCAGACTGTAATGAAGCCTGGTACATACCCATGGGTCATGGGTCCTAATCTAGAAAATCTCTAACTGACAGGTTAAAAGATTCTAAATCCTGTCAAGTTAGCAATCACACCTGGTATTTCTGGTGCCATCATTTTAATAGTGTTTTCAAAAGTAAGCTTATTATATAAGCATGAGCATAAGCAAGCATAACTTCTTGATGACTTCTATAGTATTGATAAAGGTGGGCTATATAATAATTTAGAGAAACTTCGCCAACATGAGTAGTGAAGAAAATGTATGTTTTATGACCTTACACTTGTTTTTTTCCATAGTTACACTTTCAACACTCTGTATTTACAGTTCAGAAAATCTGTAGAATTATTCAGACCCATTAAATTATTGTAGACATATGTAACAAAAACTCTATGGCATTGAAATATTTTCCTTGTCCATTCCTCATTTTACCATATTTTCAATAGCTTTAGGCAATAGTCAAGAGTACAGGCTTTGTAGTAAGGAACATGCCTCTATAGTGCAATTAGTGTGCTTGAGTTGGCAAATTATTGAGCATCAATAAGCTATGCAATATGAAAACCAAGGAAAATCATAGTACTGTCAAGTTTGAGTAGGATTAAATGGTATCTGACACACAGTAAACATTAAATAGTAATTAAACTTTAATTTGTTAAAAATTAGCTTTAAAAAGTTATCAGAAAATCTCTAGTCTTGTGACAACTAAGAAAAGCCACTTGTGGTATTTTCAACAGTGTTAAACTAGGGTTTCTGGACAGTTTAGAAATGTCATGACTGAAAGGTACACGAAGCACTGATGCTTGTTGTGTGCGTCCCTTCTCCTTTTCCAGGAGCTCTCTACTTGGTAATTTTGAATTAAGGTTGCCTATTCTGTCTTCCAATATAGTCTTTACTAAAACAGGCTTTAAAAAATGTGTAGGTGTGTATATTTATGTGTTTTTACTTATTATTTAATGTTTTATCATTTTATGCCACAGATAAAATCATACATATATATCTATACATTATTATATTTTGAAACCTATGCATTGAAGTTCTGGCTACGGGATTTGCAGGCTATGGCTGAATTAAGAAGTGGAGGGCTCGAGAGATTGCTTAGTGGTTAAGGTGTTTGCCTGAAAAGCCAAAGGACACAGAATTAATCCCCCAGTACCCATGTAAAGCCACATGTGCAAGGTGGAACTTCTGGAGTTCATTTGCAGTGGCTAGTAGCCCTGCCATGCCCATTTTTTTTCTCTTTCTCTTTCTGTCTTTCTCTCTGAAATAAGTAAATAAGTAAATTATTTAAAAAAAAATAAACAGACACCAAAGTTAGAAGCTCACATATATTGTGTCAACAAATTTATTCTTTCAGGCCCTCTTCCTCCCAAGTAGAAATATATATGAAGCTTAAACAATGTTGGGAACAATTCTTAGACTCATTAAAATTCGTACCAGCAACTGAGTATTGATGTCAAAATAAAATGCCTACTTATTACATCCTTGTTCCAAAATTGTATTTACTTAGAGTCTTGAAAGTCTTACATTACAAATTTTAAAAATGAGGTAAGAATCTTAAATTTTCTTGGCCTCTCTGATGTTCAAAACTGCCACATAGTTAAAAGGAAGGCTATTATATGAACATAAAGTTTTCTTGCAAGTTCACAAGTGCTTTTCCTGCTTCCTTTCCTTCTGGATATAGGTCCCCTGAGCTGCATTGCAAAGCATATTCTTCTCTCGTCAAACTGTATAAATACAGTGAGCCCCGGTAAAAACAGACGGTTAGTGTGCTCATTTTTAACAGCCCTGGAGATGTCCATATGCTATTCGGTAATGTGGCATCTGCATGGCCCCTTAGCTGTGGAGTGTACTTTAAACATAAGCAATTTTTAAGCAACAAGGTCTCAGAGTACTCATCCATGTAAGGCAAATCAGTCCTGATGCACCCCTGAGTACAATCAGTGAACCGTTTGGGGGCTTTTAACCACTTTCCTCCCCAGGCATGCAGCATGTTCCTTTTATACAATTCCATTATTGTGCCTCCAAGTCAAAAAATTTCATCAGTTAAAATACTCATTCAATTAACAATGAAGTCACTGTTGTGCTACCATTTTCCAGCAAGATAAAATGGATCCATCCATCTGACTCCAGGCAATACCTCTATAGCCTCTTCTTACCTAGCTATATCCATTGATATGGTCTAATGTAGGCATACATTTAACTGAAAAATAAACAGAATATTTATTTAATAAGATCATGTTATGTTAATTCTGAAACACCTAGAGCCTGTTTCTGTCATTTGGAACCTCTACACTAACTGAAAGTATTATTCTAAGATTCTGTCTGTCAATCTCTCTCTCTCTCTCCCTCCTTCTCCCCCTTCTTTCCTTCCTTCCTTCCTCTTTTTTCTCTTCCTCCTCCATCTTTGGAAGTTTAATATCAGTCTTACTTAAAAGAGCATGAATGAGGAATAATTCTATCCTAGTAGATACATTAATGATAAAATTAGGATAAGCAGTATAGTTTAATGGAAGAATGTGTGCCTACTTTTCATCAGGCCCTGGATTTGACCCCAGTAAAACACACACACACACACACACACACACACACACACACACACACAACATAAAGAGAAATACAGAACATTAGTAGACAAAATAATTATTAATGAAGTAATTTATAAGATAAGCTCATTAAGTAATATCATAAAAATGGGATGGGAAATGGCTAAACCTAGCTAGATTTACTTTTATGACTATACTATTACATACACTTGTATTTGCTCACACTGGCTTATGGACTGATCCAGCTGTAAACAGGTACACATGGATCTCATGTACATGGAATAACTATATTTCAGAGACTGTACTAAATCCCAATAGTTATACTAGTAAACAAAATATTTTTTCTTCAAAAAATTCAGTTTTTATTTTAAAGCTTATCAGTTGATTAAATCAGATCCACTGAGATAATCTGGGGAAATCTCCCTAATTTAATTTTAGTTAATAACAGACATTAAGCATAATTTCACAAAAATGTCTAAATTAGCATTAATATTTTTTTTGTTGTTTTTGGTTTTTTGAAGTAGTGTCTCACTCTACTTGAGGCTGACCTGGAATTGACTATGTAGTCTCAGGATGGCCTCAAACTCACGGCGATCCTCCTACCTTTGCATTCTGGGTGCTGGGAATAAAGGCATGCACCACCACACCTGGCAAGATTAGCATTAATCTTTAAAAAGGGGAATATGTCTGTTATTGTTTAAGTTATTGTACTTCTGTAATGTTCAATAAAGTCTTTTGTGGTGAGGGCTTTTGAGAAGAGATGGAATCATGAAGGCACTCATCAGTTTTATCAAAGGACCAACCCATAGAGGAGTCCACAGGTAAATTCATTCTCTCTCTCTCCCCACCATAAGTTCAGCGCTTTACTTCCTCTCATGATGTTCTCTCATGCAGGCTAAGAGCAACACAGTAAGTCAACCATAAACTGAAACCTCTGAAATTCATTTTTCCTTTTAATTAACATTCCTAAGGTATTTGTGACTGGCTATTTATTTTTAATCCTGATGGTCATAAAAGCTTAGGCAAATTAACTCATACAACAGACCAACAGACAAAGTAAAAGACACAGGAGACTTGAAGTCAAAACCCACCCATGTCCAATAGTGCTGAGAGGCTCATCATCACACTGACTGCAGAATTTTGCAGCAGGAGATGTCAGTGAATTTAGCCACCATGTGTTTTGTAGAATGGTGTTGTGTTTGTTTCCTATGTCTGTTAAAACAAAACACCACAAACTTGGTGGCACAAAATAATTCTGGAGGCCAGAATCCAGTCCTGGTGTCTCTAGACTGAAATAAAAGCACTGAGTGACATTCAGTGTCTCCAGTCTTTAAATTACTCCTTTCAGCATGTGGTGGCTGCCAGCATTCAGACTCCAGTGTGGGCTTCTCTTTACAAGTCGTTTGTCCTTTTCTGTGCATATAAAAAATCTCCTCCCATTTCTCTCTTATAAGGCACTGTAATTAGACTTAAGTACTTACAGGTAATCCACAGTAGTCTACCCACATCAAATATCTAAACACATCTGGACAAGGCATCCTTAAGCAAATACTCTTTTCAGTCTACTGCAAATGCAAGGCCAGTTCGAGTAAATCCAGTGAAAGACTTCCTTCAAAATGTTTCTATAATGGGAAGCAAGTATGGGAAAAATGAATGAGAGAAAGGTAGGAATTGTGGTTAGTTAAACATATACAGTTTCTTTCACTTATAAGTACATATCCTCCAAACAAATATACATAATTTCAATTTTACATATTTATCCCATTAACAATGCATGCACATTTATCTTCTTCATGTGTTTTACTAAATTATTTTAAGCTAATATCACTATTTATTGGACACTGAAAAATATTACTGAATGAATCTTACAAAAAAGACATAGGGGCTGGAGAGATGGCTCAGTGGTTAAAGTGCCTACAAAGCCAAAGAACCCAGGTTCAACTCTGCAGGACCCACATTAGCCAGATTCACAAGGGGGTGCATGCATCTGGAGTTCGTCTGCAGTGGCTAGAGGCCCTGGCGTGCCCATTCTCTCTCTCTCTCTCTCTCTCTCTCGCTCTCCCTCTTTCTCTGTCAAATAAATAAACAAATACAAATAAAATATTTAAAAAAGACATAGTTTCATGAATCTATGTAATATTTAATAATTTTCCTTTCCTGTTTTTAGGTTTTGTAATATTTCCTTTTTATTTATATATTTGAGAGGGAGAGAAAAGACAGAGAGAGATACAGAAAGAATGAGTATATTTTTGTAGTTATTACATAGTTTATTCCTCATCTATCCTTATTTTCCCAAAAATCTATTTGATACACTATTTCTTTATTTCAATATTTAAAAACATTTTTATTTAGCATACAAAATAGCGGGCTTCATTATGACACCTCTGTATATATGTATCATGGTACCTTCTTCATATTTATCTCTCTACTCTTCCATTCCTTGCTCTCCCACTAGTCCCCTTCCTCTTGCAAATAGTTCCCCTTTGATATTCACATTATTTATGCATACATATATGTGTTTGTATATATACTTAAATCTAGATCTCATATATTAAATGAAATGTGCTAATTTGTTTTTCTCTCATGATCTTCTCATGTTCCTCTTTCTCTTTTCTTTGAACCTCTTCCTCCCACCCCAAATAGTCTTTACATATTTTAATTAAAATTATTTATAGAGGGACATTGTCACATTGTGAGACTGTCTAAATTAATGTCTCTAGCTATTTTGTTTTTTTTTTCCATTTTGAGGGTTATTTCAAAGACTAAAAAGCATCAAGATGTTCTATACATATGGAATGCCATCTGAAATCCTTGTGATGCTTAAAAGAAACAATGTTTACATAGAATACCAGAGTTCAGTTGCCATCTTTTTATTAGACTAATTTTAAAACAGCAACTGTTCAACTTGAAGGTTCTACTCTATGGTTTTGTTATCAGAACCTCCTGTTTGTATTGCTGGTTCACTGTGGAATATTAAGTGGACAGAGTAAGTAGAAGGAAACAGGTTTCTTCAAAGCAGCATAAATCCAGCAGAGGGTCTCAATCTCAAATTAACATCTTGATATTTCAAAGACCTCTTTTGAGAGAACAGAAGTAGTACCAAGAGCAATAGTCAGTAAGTCCCTGCCATACACTCATCAGGGTCTTGGTCATCCCGAGGTGCATCATCCTTCGTCTGCTCTGGTGAGATGACATGACACAATGGTCCCTAATCTCCTTCCTCTGTTTATCCAGACTTTAAGCAGACCTTCTCTTCTGCAGAAAGCCTTGGGTAGGGCATAAGGAATTAATGTGGCAGAGGAGCAAAGGGTAACTTCACATGAACCCTTGTTACAGTTCCTCTAAGCTCTACTCAAACTGTTTGTCTTTGTTGTAGAAACTTCTCTGTTGTTTTTAGCATCTCCAGAATGATTTGAAATATTTGCAATCTCAAATTATCTATTTACTATTGAGTTAGAGTAATTATAGTCACTTCTGTTTGTTTTGAATTGTTTTCTAATAAGAGATAGGATCAATTAGATCATGAATTAGAATCAGAAAACAAAATATGCTAAAATAAAATTGAACATAATTTCAAAAAAATATATTTCCTGAGAGCCACCTATATAAGGCTTGCTAACAGATGCTGAGTACTATAAAAGATGCCACTAAGTTACCTATTATTCAACAGAGGAGATCTATAGACATGGGCCACAAAACACTCATAAAATCTTAGTTAACAAGAGGGGAAATTTTTACTTTCACATTAAGGAAAATAATTTTCCCACAAAATACTATTCATGGTTTTATTTTTAAGCCATGTCTAACTATGCAGCTTTCAGATGTCTTTAATTCTCACATTATGCATTTTTTAAAAAATTAAGCACGTTATAGATAAGGTTCAAAATATTATTAAGTTATCAAATAAGTGGAGGTTTTCAAATATAAGCTAATGCAGGATTTAAGCAACTGAAGCAGTTGCCGTGCTGTCTTCTCTGTAGGAGATAAATGTCAGCAGTCAAGGGAGTAGAACCTGAATTTTACACCATGTACTTGAAACAAGTTTGTGGCTAAGAATCTCAGTGTCTTCACGGACACAGTACTCACTTCCTGGGAAGGTGTGTATTCCAGACGTGTTCTACCTATGACTGGCAAATTAAGCACAACAAATATAGTGTTCATGTTTGCCATTTTCACACAAACATCTCAAAAATTCAGTTACTAATAATTTATATTTTCAAGTACTTTGACTATTTATATTCATATTTTGTATACTAAAGAATATTTAGTAAGAAGCTCTGTCAGTAAAATGTTTGCCATGCATGCATGAAGATCTGAGTGTGTACCTCAAACACACATATACATGCTGGATGTGGTGGCACATAGCTGTAATAGGGCTTGTAGGTGAACACATGTGGATCACTGGTGATCCCTGGGACAATCTGGCTGCTTATATTAGCCTAATCAATGTGCTCTGGGTTCAGTGAGAGACCCTGTATCAAAAGTGGTGTTCATCAACATCTGAAAAGAGAAGCTTCTCTAACCAGAAGTGAGAGTAGCATTAATATATGTGTATAAAGCCGGGCGTGGTGGCGCACGCCTTTAATCCCAGCACTCGGGAGGCAGAAGTAGGAGGATCGCCGTGAGTTCGAGGCCACCCTGAGACTCCACAGTGAGTTCCAGGTCAGCCTGGACTAGAGTGAGACCCTACCTCGAAAAACCAAAAAAAAAAAAAAATATATATATATATATGTGTGTGTGTGTGTGTGTGTATACACCATTAAGTGTAGTGCTTTCAGGACAATTTGGTGAGAGTAGTCTATGCATTTATCCAGACAAGAGCAGGCTTTATACTCCTAAGGCTCATGTCCTCCCCTGCCATAGGCCTTTGACTAGGTTTTCAGTACCAGGCATGTATTCCCTCCCATAGAGTGAGTCTTCAGTCCAATTAGAGAGCAGTTGGTTTCCATCAGAGCAGACATGCCACTATTGCACTGGTTCAGTCATTTGGCCTGTCTGGCCAAACTTGAGGCTTCCAGTGTTCACTGTTTTCACTGCTTATGACCACTGGGATAACCCAAAAGGCAACATAGTTCTGAGAAGGGACGGAGGAGTGTCCAGGACTGAAACATCTCACACCCTCCAAGCCTCAGGGTCCATTGTGGAAGAGGTGGCAGAAAGAATGTAAGACCCAAATAAAGGGTACCACTCCTTACATACAACTGTCCAGACAGAATTTGGCTTCGATATCCAAGACCTCGCAGTGCCTAGCAATATCTACATAAGACCCTCATAATAGGAGAAAAAGATGATGATATCAAATTAAAAGAGAGACTAAGGGAGAGAGGGAGGGGACATGACAGAGAGGAGAGTTATGAAGGGGAAAGTGGGGGAGGGGAGGGAAATACCATGGGTGGTTGTCTGTAAGTATAGAAGTTGTCAATTAACTATATATATATATATATATATATATATATATAGAGAGAGAGAGAGAGAGAGAGAGAGAGAGAAAGGAAGAGAGAGAGAAGGTGAAAAGCAACTGAGGAAGACACTCTGTGTCTACCTCTGGTCTCCACATGCACACATGCACACACACCCATATAAACACATGTACCCACACTAATGGTCATGCACACACACACCACATGCACAGAAGCAAAGGGAATTTAATAACCACTTCTCAAAACTTATGTGCATTTTCTAATAAAGCCAACATATCCCTCTGTATAGGATCTTCAAGAGAAATTAATTATAATAATTTCTGTTGCATGCAGTGATTATTTGCAAATGTCTTCATGTTTCTGTACAATGTGGGTTTCCCAAGCTAAAGTTCATTAGAATTCTAAAAGAGTGATTGAAGAGCAAACACATCCCAGAAGCTAGAGATTACACATGGTTTAGGAGAGATTTACTGGTATATATTCCCCAGATCTATTATTTACAATTTCTCTCCACAATGTAGGGATATTTACATTTCATAATATGGTCTCCCTTGGTCTAGAAATAGGATAGGCCAGTACACTAGCTGTTTTTCTTGAGTTTGGTGTCCTTGACACTGTAGGTCAGCACCTCTGGTTCTATAAGGTCACATTAGTCTTTGTGATGCCACCCTAGGGTGATCAAGGCACAGGAACCTGTGCTAAGGTAGGATGCGAATAGTGAATGACATTTTTTTCTGATCCATGTGCTGATGTTTCCTGTCTGATGGTGTATATACCCATGTCCCCATTGGCTTTCCAGACCTATCAACCTGCCAGCAATGTGAACTCTTCAGAAATCTTATCGTATTGTTTTCTCCACCAAAGCTTTATCAAACAAAATTTGAGCCATGCCTAAGAAATATTATGTTTTCATAAAACAAATAGTTTTTGTTATTTATTACAAACTTAGTTAGAACATTCTAAAAACAATAGTTCTCCAAATAAAATACATTAGTTAATGGAATTATATTTTCCTGATGTTTATATTGTATTGACAACCAACCGTAATGTCAAAATGATTATTAAATAATACAAAATCAAATACTAACAGTATCTTTTACTGGAAAATAATTGAAAATTATTATCAACATTTAAAGTAATTTAAATGAAAATGTGCATGTACCCAATTGTGTTTTCATGTCATTTTAATTAAAATTTTAAAAATATTTTCTGATTTAAGATACTACTGAGAAAAAAATAGTATAAATATGTCTGCAAGAGAAAATCCTCATACCTATTTTACACTAACTATTATAGAAGGGAAATCATAGAAAAAGAGTTGAGTGTAAATAGCATTAAAACACTAATCAAAGGGACATGGCGATACCACATAGCTATGATCTTTACTAAAAGTACTTTTTATTTTTCTTAAGAAAATCATAGGTTCTCTTTGAAAAAAATTGAGATTGGTCACACTTCAGATAAGCCTTTGATAAGTACTTTGATGTTCAACAGGAAAGAAGAAAGATGTTTTTACAAAGAGAATCAAGAAAATAATACCAGTTTCGGGAAAAGAACATTGTTATTGCCTTGTGTGCTTTACACACACTTCCTGGAATGTATAGAAGACTTTTCATTACTTTCCTGTAAATGTGTGTTGTTCACACACAGATAGGACACAGATATGACAGTGTAACTAAGCTTAGACCAAAGGGCACACACACAAATTGTTTTGTGCAGCTAACAATGTCTTGAGTCAGAGCTAATGAAAAGGAGGGAAAAGCTACAGAGACAATTGCATTTGCAGCTATATCTCTGCCTTCGTACAAGAAATGTGTTACCATAATGAGTATACACATTGATGTCTGCATAAATAAAGATTTTTTTTAAAAAAAGAGTATTTTATTACATAAGAACAATGATATCTGAGAAGATGAAAGTGTGTTGTTCTGCTGGGTATTTCTTCGAATGTTATATTAGGGAGTTTTGGTAAATTGTCCACATTCACACTGTGAAAGATGCCGGTGAATGCAAAGACGCTTGTTAGATTTCTTAAGTGTTTTAATTGAACTAGTGCATTTGGGCATTGATAAGTTCTGAGAGTCTTCCAACAAAGCCCTCTGCTTCTTCATGTAAAGGAGGTGAGCTTGGGGCCACGCCTATAGAAACAGCTATAGTGCAGGCAGCTTTCTTCCTGCAGGCTGGGGAAGACTCAGTGAATGTACCTGCAGCTGCTTAACAAGAAATGTACAAACATGTCAAAATGCATTTACATCTTCACAAACTTTCCAAGGGAGAAAATATAATTCCTGAGTGATGCTGTTCAATGTGTGAACATGTATGGGCCACGTCTATTACAAAAGGAAAGGTGAGCTGAATTGGAGACAGAAAGACTTGTCCTATGGGAGAAGGGTCAGCTCTGCCTGATGATGCTGGGGAAAGCAGTGGGTCGCTAAGTGTTATATTTTGTTTTCATTCATGTTATTAATTCGTTCATTTGTTCACTTGAGAAAGGGTCTCCAGCTCAGGCTTGCTGTAAACCACCTATGTAGCTGAGAATGACCTTGAACTTCTGACCCTCCTGCATTTACTTACCTCCTAACTGTTAGGATTGCACATGTATGCTACCATGCCTGGTTTATGTGCCACTAAAATTGAACCCAGGGCTTCAAGCACTCTAGGCAAGCACTCTCTTAGGGGACCTACATGTTCTTGAAATAATGAGAAAGAGAGAGGGAGAGAGAGACTTATACACTGATGTTCAGGTGAAATCACAGACAGAGAAGGCCAAGACAAAAAAGGAGAGAGAGATGACACGTGTGAGCCAGGCCCATTCAGACATCCAGTTAGGATAAACCTTGACATCAGACTCAGTTGTGTAAAGGACAGACCTTACTGGTCCGTGGACTTAAGGAGCTGATTTAGAAGGAGCCAGTACCCCTAGATGTGATGAGCTGAGAAAAAGTTGAAAGTTGCTTCCAGGGAGTGTTGCCTACAACTATCTTGGATGGGACTGGATCAAATGTGTGTTCTAGAGCTGCCAGGTCAGGCCAGGTGGCGTTCATGTTCTCCTTAAGCCTTTACCCTGGCTGACTACCAATAAAAATCTATCTTTCTCCTGTTTCTCCTTCATTCTAACACATTGTTACTTGTTTTCCCTAGAAACTTCATGTTTAATGTCTATGTTAAAAAGATGATACTGATTTTTGAGAGTGGTAGCTATTTAGTTTACTTTGAAAGGCAACTAGGCAACTTAAATTAATGTTAGTTGTCATCTTTCTAAATGACCAATAATTTTGTGCTAAATATCCTGGATATGCATATTAACTCTATTCATTCTGTATATCTTTCATACAGTAAGGAATATTCACAAAAAGTTGGGGGTAGAGCTGCATGATCTTATTCTCATTTGCCAAGGAGATCAAACTTGGTTCCTTAGTTTTCACAGGCAAATGCTTTAGTAGCTAAGCCATCTCTCTAGCCCATGCCAGTCGAGTTTTATTGTCAGATTTTTCAAGCTAATTTTGCACATAAAAGTACCCAAATTTGCTACTTTCTGATATCTGCAAGCTTGTCTTTTCTTATAGAAAATCTGCTCACTTTTTCAGTGTGAAGCAGAATCCACTGGCACCCAGCACTTTGAAAGATAATTATTTCCCTAAAGCCAAAACCTTTAACATCACTCCATCTTCCCATTTTATAGTTTACTTACCAGAGAAAATATTGTAAATAGTCATAAGTTGCTTTGCAGGATTTGGGGGTCGAGGAGAGGTCTCCCAAACATTGTAAACCTCCAAGTTTTAGGTTCTGTCCTACTTTTAGTAAAGAATTAATGAAGACGGACTCAAGAAGGGTAAATTAGGAATTATTAACTTTATTTAGGGGGAAGTCATAAATCGCAGGGTTTATTTAAGGAAGATTGAGATCTAAGAAGGGAGATAGAACAGAGTCATAAACACATGGGAACCAGGAAACACATTGTCATGTAAAAAACTGCAGAGTTTAGAAGATTCTTTTTAAGAAAATTTGAGGTTTTTAGAGAAAGACTAGAGTGAAGCTACAAGTACATGGAGGGAGTTTCATAAAGTTTATTTAAGAGAAACTGAGTCTTTTAAAGAGAGATTAAAACAAGGCTGCAAATGTGTGAAAACTTGCAGCTCACTTAAGAGAAACTAAGGCTTTTAAAGAGGGATTAGAGTAGAACCACAGACCTTGGAAAGCAGAATGTAGGGAGACTCAGGCGGAGCCCGCATGGCATCTGCTATGTGCTTTTCTGTGAAGGGGAATTAAGAGGCCAAACTGGGAGGCCCAAGGAGAAGTGAAATGGGAGATATCAAAGCAGAGACAACCAGATTCAGAGGAGAAGTTATGTAATGAAGAGAATTACACTCATAGCTACCTGAGCTTAGAGACATTACACAATCTAGCAAGCCTAGAGTTGGTGAGAGCTCCCATGTGGTAGATTTAGAGTGTAAGGGAAGCATGAGCTTGGTAGATTCGGAGAGCAGAGGAAAATCATACAAGTAACCAAAGTGAGAACTTACTCAAAACCATAAAACAGAGGCAAGCAGAAAAGTTCACATCACAAAACTGTGCTATGCTCTCCCGCCCCCAGCCAGCCAGCCTGGGTGGGAGTAGAGGCCAGACTCTGTGTGTCCAAACAGTAGCAGATAAAAGTCAGGGAGATGTAAATGCACCAGGGTCAGTAAGAGAGGGAGGTACAAGAAGGCCGCAGCCCTCACACCATCAGATTCTGTCATGCAAGGGAAAGACCTGATGGGTTTGCAGACTTGTAGTGTGCACCCCAGGGCCAACCCACGTGGGTCTTTATTTAGGTAGAATGCTAGACACTGGGAGCAGGGGGCACTGTAGATCAGTCTCAAACAGACACAAGTTTCATTTCAGTCTTGTGCCAGGGCAAGGTTGGATCTCCTGGCTCTCTTTGGGCCTCAATCTCTAATTCAAACTGCCAAAAAGAATCTAGCTCTCTCCTATCCTCCTTTCTAAGGAGAAAAACAGATTCTCCACTCTCCCTGACACCAGGTTATCTGCTTTGCAAGTGCCCTCTCCTTAAACGCTTAGGAACAGACTGGTCAGATAGTGTTTTCTTTTCTTTTTAATATTTTTATTTATTTGTTTGCAAGGAGAGAGGGAGAGAGAGAGGCAGAGGGAGAAGGCCAGGGCCTTGTGCCACTGCAAACATATTCCAGATGCTTTCCACATTTTGGGTATCTGACTTTACATAGGTACTAGCAATTATACCTGGCCTGTCAGACTTTACAAGCAAGCACCTCTAACCACACAGCCCATCTCTCCAGCCACCAGATAATGTTTTCTTTTTCAAGACCTGTGTGTATGTATGTATGTATGTATGTGTGTGTGTGTGTGTGTGTGTGTGTATGTGTATGTATGTAACCTAAGCTGTGTTCTGCAGCCACCAGAAATGGCTGGCATGACTTGTGAACCTATTCAAATTGGAAATCAATTTGGTTCTTGTTTGCATAGTTCACACTCATTTCCATGAGAATGAAAGACTTGATAGAACAGCACTTGTTTTCTCAGTGTTGATCCTGGCTGACTGAAACATCTCTAAGAACCAGACACTGTTCTGGTTATGCAAATTCTAATCTCAGAAGAAGTGGACTTTGGGCAGAGATTCAACATTCCTTCTTTAATAACAATAAAAAGGACAACTTTTCCATACATTGCTAAAGGGTTTCTACAGTCCGAAAATAGATATGAATAAGTTCTCATAGCGGAGAAAGGCAGTGATGAGAAAAGAAAAGAAGAAAAATTAAATGAAAATTTGGTGTTTATGAACAATAAGGAGAAAATCCTGAAAACTAGTCTTTCTTGCAAAGTATGTCAAATTGTTACCATTATAAGAACATTGCCAAAAATTCTTTTCACAGCCTAGGTAATTGAAATTTGCCTTCTCAACCCACTAAAATATTCCTTACCCAAGGGAATTTATAAAGGTACAGCTCAACCTTAAGAAATCTTGGGAGTGCTTAGCAATGTATTTTTTTTTTTTATTAAGTAGGACCTTTGTATGGACAAAGCATATGTTGGTCCCATCATTTCCCTCCTCCTGTACCCATTTCACTGAAGACCCTCCTCAGTGGGATTGCTGGAATTAACCATGGGGTTGTGATTAGTTATGAGATCAGCAGTTACTGTGGCTGGCAGACAGGGGGCAATGCCTCTGAATATTCCCTCCCACCCTGTAGCTGTTACGATCTTTCCACACCCTCTTCCACAAAATTCCCTGCGCTGTGGTGGATGTGTTTTAAGTCTACTGTAGTGTTGAGCTCTCAGAGCTTCTGGATTTCTGCTTTGGTACATTTTTAGTATCTTCAGTGTTTGTCTCCGTCACCCTGGTGCAGGTTGCCAGGCTTGCCATGGAAGCAGCTCTCTTGCTCATCTCACCAGTTTCTTGATCATTTCATCTGAGCCCTGGCTGCTGTGTGAGGGGTGATTCATCTCCTGTCAGTCGGGTATCTTTTATTGTCTTGTTGATAGATTTTAGTTGTCCTCAGTTCTCACTGCCTTCTGATAAAGAAAAACAGATTCTCCAATGTAGAGTGAGATCATTATAGGTTAAAGGGAATAAGCATTGTTGACTTGGAGAGATTTTGATGGGTCTAGCCTGTCTTTTGGCCAAAAACTAGTGGGAACTTCTGCTTGGAATACATAATGTTGGTCTCCTTAGGATTCTGACCTGGTTGCCAATTCCAGCTATGGGTTCCTTTCCACTGAGCAGAACTCTTAGCCAATCAGAAAGCCAGTGGTTACCCACCTAGGCTGGATGCCACCATTTCAAAGGTATGTATGCCTTATCAGGCTGGTTGCTTTTGTATAGTAGTGCTCCCTGCTTGCTCACAAAGTTGTTGGCCATTTTTTTTCTAAATTTATTTTTATTTCTATTTATTTATTTGAGAGCAACAGGCAGAGAGAGAGAGAAAATGGGCACTCCAGCTACTGCAAACGTGCGCCCCCTTGTGCATCTGTCTAACGTGGGTCCTGGGGAAATGAGCATCGAACCAGGGTCCTTAGGCTTCACAGGCAAGCGCTTAACCACTAAGCCACCTCTCCAGCCCAGTTGTTGGCCATTTTGGCCAGCAGCTCATGTAGCACTTTCCAGCACTATATGAGCTAACCATCAGGGGACTGACTTTCTTCCAGATTCAGCCAGCTCTCTTGATGTTTGTGTTAGCAGCATGTGGTATCTTCAGCAATAGAGTCTTACTTTTTACCTCAGGCAGGGAATAAACTAACAGTAACTGTCTGGAATGCCTGGCTGTCTCTTGCGTATACCTCCTCCTCTCCCCATCCTCTGCTTTACTTTTTCACATTAGCACACTAAATGTTTTATTTATCTAGTAATACATGTGTACACAGGCAGGTTTATTATATACTTATGTTGTTGACATAACTCCCTTCAAAAGCTCTTTGAAGACAGAGTATCTTCCTCTGTGTTCACTGCTGTTTTCTCAGCTTCTAGAATAGAAGCTGGTTTACGGTTGTGCTAAATGAATCTTTCTTACATGAGACTAGAAACAGCTACAAAGAGAATCCCAAGGTTGTCGTACTCTTCCAAAGAATGAAACAGTCTATCAATTCTTGAGCAAGGTATCAGTGTTTGAAGTAAGATATGAATTGGCACAGTCTCATCCTTATCCCGGGGTGGGGAGTTCTCTTGTTCATTCTCACCCGGCTCTGAACACTTCTCATTCTCCTTCCAAGTAGCAGAGTTGGCAGTTTAAAGCATGTAATCAACAAATTAAATATAATAAAGTATCTATGGGAAGGGGACTCAAACCCTGTCTGTGTTTCTAGGAAGAATATTTATTATTGACATTGTGGTATAATTATTGTATCATAATGAAAAGTGATGGGCATTGTTGTGGTGGTTTGATTCAGGTGCCCCCCCATAAAACTTAGGTGTTCTGAATGCTAGGTTCCCAGCTGATGGAGATTTGGGAATTATTGCCTCCCTAATGGCAGTGTACTGTTGGGGGTGGGATTATGGGCTTCATAGCTAGTTTCCCCTTGCCTGTGTTTGGCACACTCTCCTGTTCCTGTTGTCTACCTTATGATGTCCATCCTACGTTTATGCCATTGTTTTTCCTGTCATCATGGAGCTTCCCCTCAAGCATTGTAAGCCAAAATAAACCCCCTTTTCCCCACAAGCTGCTCTTGGTTGGGTGATTTCTACCAGCAATGTGAACCTGACTTCAACAGGCATTAAATTGTTTTATTGCTTATAATTACTCTGCATAGGATGCATATTCTCACTACATTGCAAGCACACTGCTCCTCCTGACTATTCTCTTTCCACTCCCCCTGAAACACCACTAGTTGGGGGTAAAACATGACACAATATGCATTGCCATCTTTATCTTGCCAATTTCTTCAGAGGTGGTGAAACCATACAGTTTCTGGTTTTGAGGATGGGTTCTTAACATAGAAATATGTAAGTATGTATGCTTTTGTTTACAAGCTCAGATACCTGGAAAGTTGTTTTTGTTTTTTTTTTTTTTTGAGAATAATCAAAGATGAGCACATTTTTGTGAAAAACCCTTAAAACAGTTTTTCTCAAGTTGAGTTGGAAATGATAAATTCCCTAAATTTACATGTATTCTCTATGTTTACAGGTAGCCTTGGAAATACCCAATGGCTCACGCTGAACAAACTGGTAGAAAAAAATAAGGAATAATGATGACATAGATAATAACAAATATCTGGGGATGGTTCTTCTCAAGACTAGGCAGGAAGAGAGCACATAAGAAGGACTGGGTGTTGACAGCACATCTTTGTGGCAGAGCATTGGGAGATGATCAAGAAGTGTTCAGAAACGTGAGGATGAACAGGATCTTACAAGGAGGGAGGAGCAATCAGTCTGACTAACTGCTGATGATGATTCTGCTAATATGAATAAAATGCACACTTAGCAAATTTAAGACTAGTGTTGATGAAAAGTATTTGAATTTATGGAGGCATAAAAACAGATAGAGAAATCTGAAACAAATGACTTGGAAAGGAAATTAAAGGTACTTCAAGAATTTAGGCTAAGAAAAAGAATAGGTAGGTTAACTTTCTTTAGGTGGGTGGGATTGGACTATATTTAAGTATTTATCTTCTGGGCTTTCATTCTCACTCTCTAATCTCAGGAGAAAACAATAGATGCATCCTTTTTTTTTTTTTTTCACTGTCCTTGCTTCAGGCCATGAGCTGATTCATTCATTTATTTTATCCAGGAGAGCAGACAATTCCTTGAAACTAAGGAATCTCCAGTCTCAAAGAAGAACAATATGTTGATGAGAAAATGGAGATAAATGTATAAATGTCAGATATTTGCTATTGTAACTAAATACAAATTCAGGTCAAATTCTAGCTTCTGATATACACCAAGGTGATGCATTTACATTGCCTTACAATGCCAGAATTTGACTGAGAATCAGGATTGTGTTTTAGAGCCTCTGAACCAGACTTCCTCTAGGCATAGCTGGCTCACATAAGGATCAAAACTTTCGACCTTGAGCTCATTAGCATGATGAAGCAATCAAGTGAATGAGCAGATACAAGAATAAAACAAAAAGAACACCGATTTTTTGATTAACTGTAAATGCCTAAACTGAGAGTGGGGGGATAAAATTTCAATCCGTTAAAGAAGCATGCCCTTTAAAAATTCAGCTGAAACTACTATTCTCACAAATTTGCTTCCATTTCATGCTAAAAATATTCATCTTCCTAACCCCTGAAACTGTAGGTGCTAGAAATAAACTAAAATACACATAAGAAATCTTGTTTCATTCTCATGTTGCTAATTGGAATTTTGATGATATAATATAGAAGCAAGATAAGACAAGAGTATTTTCATTAGTTTCACTACTCATGTTTCTGCATCTTAATCAGAGCCTTGTTAATATTTAAATATGTATTTGAAGCCCAAGTGTATAGTAAAGGACGGGTGTTTCATTAATAACTGTAATTTAGATGAAAGAATATATGCCAAAAACAAATGCTCAAATATAAAATATAATTGGAGATTTTTTTTAAAAAAAAGCTGTCCTTATAGCTTAGAAATATAAAAAGATGGCATCAGATGAACTTATGTATAGTTACTAAGATACATTATGATTTATGAGTTTCTAAGAAAAAGGTAAGATTTGTATCTTTAATCCCTTCGCTATGTACCACTGTTGATTTGTGTAAGGCTATTTGAACACAGGAAAATGAGAAAAGGATCTAAGGGGAGGACATGTCGGGCATCACCTGAAATGCCTGGTCTGCCAATCTCTGAGCTGCGAAGCCTTCAAAGGGAATGTACATAATGGAGCAGAGAGTACTGTCACTCTGGAGCTCTGTGACTCATTTCTCCATCAGCAATCATGCTTCAAATGGGTCCTTCTGCAGAAGGATGGCTGGAAGGAATAATCACCATGCCTTGCTCACAGCAGTTGGCACAGAACAGAGCTTCCTGGAATGGCTAAGTGTGCCTTTCTATACACCCACAAAGACACTTACCTAGTGTCTTCCCAGTTTTATAGGGAAAGATACAGTTCATTGTTAACACAAGCTCTGAAGAATACCTTGCTATGTGGAAATTACTCTTTTATTAATCAGAGTAAAGAAACTAAAATATAAGAGACTCAAATTCTTACAATGAGCTATGATTCAAAGACAGTTTTCAAATTAATTTTTGGTAATGTAGTTACATTAAATTCACAAAGAACAAGCATTTTTAGGTTGACATGATAATTCCTTGTGACTTGGTGCTCAATCTCCTCAAAGCTTCTGTGTAGAGGGAAAGAAACATTAAAACAGGATTGAATATTCACAGCCTTATGGAACAGTGGGATTAGAATTCCTCCCAGAGAAAGTTGATCAAGTTTGAACAGTGATTCTGGAATTTTACACACAGATCTAGCAAAGCCAGCTCTAGATTATACATAGTTGCTATAAGTGCTATGTCTACTTGCCTCAAAATAATACTTCCACCAGGCTGACACAGCCAAGAGTGTAGAAATCTAAGAGAAATGCCCTATGAAACCAATATACCAAGGCCAACTATGCCTCTCAAAGTTTTGTCTCATATATGCGATCTCATTCTGCATGTCTTTACTACATATGGGCACACTTTACTATTCCATAGAATACTTAGATGGTTGTATCATCTAAAGACTTTTAATTGGAATATTCTCTCTCCCACCCCCACCCCCCAAAAATTTGGCTAAGTCTGTTAGTCCCTTTCAGTTTCCTTTAAAGTTTCCTTCCTACTGCTGCCTGTTCTAATTGTCTAACTAAACAAAGTTCCCCCTCCTTTTATTTTTGTATTTTCTTTCCATTCAGCTTCATTGTTGGGTAATTGACAAATAAAATTATGTAAGCTTGGGCTGGGCATGGGGTGCACCACTAGAATTGCAGCTATTTCTTTCTTGGGTGGTGAATGCAGAATGGTGTTTTGAAACATGTCTGAGCCACAAAGTGAGTTATAGGGGAGCCTGAATTGAACTAGACCAAACTGTTTCAAAAAGAATAAGGATGGCTAGGAAGGTAGGTAATTAATAGAGTGCTTGCCTTGAAATTCAAGACCTGTGTTCAATTCTCAGTACTTCCTATTGATATAGATGATAGATAGATATAGATATAGATAGATATAGATATAGATAAATAGATATACATAGATTTAGATATAGATATATAGAGAGATATAGATGTAGATTAGATATAGATAGATATAGATATAGGTAGATGGAGAGAGAGAGAGAGCTGAGCATGGTGGCACATGCCTTTAATCCCAGCACTCAGGAGGCAGCGGTAGGAGAATCACCATGAGTTCAAGGCCACTCTGAGACTACATAGTGAATTCCAGGTCAGCCTGAGCCTGAGCTACAGTGAGACCCTACCTTAGGAAAAAAAAAAAAAGATAAGGCATTATTTTGTAAATTTGAGAATTAATTGGTTGATATGTAGATATAATGTATTATGAAATACATTGTTTTTGTTTTGGAGAGAAAATACATGATGCACTTTTAATAAATTTCAAGAGTAAAGTCAGTACAGTCACCATGTTATACATTATATCAGCAGAATCTGTCCTATAATCATAAGTTTGTATCCATTTTCCTACTATCTAGTGCTAAAGATTTTTGTACTGTGAAGTTCTTTATCTCATGATAAGGAATAATTAGGCAAAAGTTAGATGAGGAGTGTGCAAGGCAAAGGAGAATTATTCAGTAAAAGGTGGGAAAAACCCAAAGAGTCAGGGCAACCATGCTTAGAGTTTAAACTGACATCTAAAGATGAGAAAGTAAAGGAAAAAAGTGAAATTATACTTTCTGAATTGGGATTCAGCAAAGCAGACAGACTCCACAATGAAGATCTGTGAACAATGCAGGTAGCGAGGGCTTATGGGGGGTGTAGTACCTTATTTCATTAAAGGACTAATTATTCCTCCCAACTTTTTAGCATATCTTTAGGTCAAGGATGACCTCTTGACCAGGTGAGTGATTGACAGGCACCATTGGATTAACTCTTATGGGAGGGGACACTGAGGGCCAGAAGACTTTGTTCCTCTGGATTAGAATAATGGACTCTTCACTTTTATACATTTCAATACCATAGATGGGCAATTGTTATGTTTCCCTTTCTAGTTTGGGTCTGTCCTTCAATGACATCTAAGCCTAAAGTCTGCCTGGCTACCTACCATTAGCACTGAAGGACACCACTTTCTCATGCTTCTCTAGATGTCCATTGTTGTAATCATATTTGCACTGTTTGTAGAAATCACCCAACCAAGAGCAGCTTTTGGGGAAAAAAAATCATTTATTTTTGGCTTACAGACACAAGGGGAAGCTCCACAATGGCAAGGGAAACGATGGCATAAGCAGAGGGTAGACATCATCCTCTGGCCAACATAAGGTGGACCATAGCAACAGGAAAGTATGCCAAACACTGGCAAGGGGACACTGGCTATAACACTCCTAAAGTACACTCCATCCAGGTGGCATTAGTTCCCAAATATCTATCACCTGGGAACCTAGCATTCAGAACACCTAAGTTTATGGGGGACACCTAAATTAAACCACCACATTTTGCCCCTGGCCCCCATAAATTGATAACCATGCATGATGCAAAATGCAATGCATTCAGTCCAATTTTAAACGTCCCCATAGTTTTTATTAATCCCAATGATGTTCAAACATTCCCATAGTCAAAGATCTTTTAACTGAGCCATAATAACCTCCCCCAAAAATTCCTCAAAAAACCTATAATGGCACAGAATACATGCTCACACTGCAAAAGCTGGCATTGGGCATAGCAAAGAAATATTCAACCAATACAAGATTTAAAACAACCAGGGCAAATATCAAACTCTGCAGCTTCAAGTCCAACAACTCTAGTCAGTAACAAGCCTCCAAGTCTGATAATTCTAACCAGAAACAAGTCTCTGGAGTTCCAATTCCACCCCTCCAATTAGGCTACTCACAGTCCTGGAAAACTTCATCGGGGTCAGCAGCTTTCCTTAGCAGCCATTTCGTGGTCCCAGCATCTCCACTGGGTATCCACTGCAATTCACAGTTCATCCTCAGGGCTCCATCGGGTCTCCATGCATACATCCAGCAAACCTGTTTCACCCTATGACCATTTCCAAAACACAAGACCACATTGCAAACTCAATGACCCTCTCTTTCCTGCATTTCTTATACTCCACAATACCAGGGAAGATGCCAATTTGTTAATCCAGGGGGGGAATAAAGTAGACATTGAAGAACAGGACACTCTTGAGCTCTCAGGCCCCTTCAAATATTCTACATTCTTCCTGTTGCCCCAGTGCAGGTCAGCTGACCCAATCTCAAAGGTTGTAATCTTTCAATTACAGTTGAATGGGCATCAGTTCACCAAAAGATTTCATTTTTTTCTTTGCCATATCCCTCTGTTCACACCAGTTCATTTCTATGCAAAGCAACCCTGAACAAATTCTCAGGACATGTGCATAACAGCAAATTATTCAAATTGCTAGCCCAGTCCAAGCAAAACTTTTTCTCACCCCCATAAGCCAAACCTCACAGACCTTCATTCTTACTGCATTCAGGTCTTCAACTTTGACCAGAATAATTCTTCAAGCTATACTTACAGCACTGCAAGGCATCTCTTAGGCCAAGGTTCAAATCCTTGCACATTCCTCTTGAAAATAAGCTCCAAAAGGCCAAAGCCACACAGTCAGGTGTCTAGCAGCAATCCCATTCCTTGGTACCACTTTACTGTTGCAATCAGGTTCACATTTCTGGTAGAAATCACCCAGAAAAGGGCAGATTGTGGGGAAAAATAGTTTTTATTTTGGTTTCAGGCTCAAGGGGAAGCTCCATGATGGCAGGGAAAACAATGGCATGAGCAGAGGGTAGACATCACCCCCTGGCCAACATAAGGTGGACCATAGCAACAAGAGAGTGTGACAAACACTGGTAAGGGGACACTGGCTATAACACTGATAAGCCCACTTTCAACAATACACTCCCTACAGGAAGCGTTAATTCCCAAATCTCCATTAGCTGGGAACCTAGCATTCAGAACACCTAAGTTTATGGGGGACACCTGAATCAAACCAACACATCCATCCTGAAAACTTCTTAACTTATTCTAATATTTTTAAAGAACTTGTCATTCCACGAGGAGACTGAGACAAGCACTGCATTTCTAGGCTCCTCTTTAGCTCTGGAGAAAGAACTCAGAGATAAGACTAGGGAAAGACCTTTTACAAAAAAGCAAAACTCCATACCCAAGGCATGAGTGTGGCAGTTCTCAGAGTGAATCATATCCCCAAAGTTTGGTGGTAGCTATTTCCACGGGCAAACTTAATGGTGATATGGGAATCTGGGGTGCCTCTGAGAGCAACAGAGGCATTCTCAGCTCTGGGTTGAGATTTAAATCAGGAGATACAGTTTAAGAAATTCATGGTCACACAAAAATTCCACTTAATCAGTGTGTGGTGGCTCATGCCTTTTTATCCCAGCACTTGGGAGGCAGAGGTAGGAAGATCACTGTGAGTTTGAGGCTACTCTGATACTACATAGTGGGTACCAGGTCAGCCTCGGCTAGAGTGAAACCCTACCACAAAAAAAAAAAAAAAAAAAAAAAAAAAAAAAAAAAAAAAAAAAAAACCAAACAACAAAAAACAAATCACTTAAGTCAGTTGTAAGAGTAGGGAAGAAGACAAAGTTCCTATAAAACAGGACGGGATGCATGTGAATGATCTACCTGGTTATTCTGATCATGGTCTTTTATGGGAATGCACTGCATGGACACTGAGCTGGTCAGTCCAGCCCCTATGCTGTTTACTGGAATTTCCTTAGGGAAAATGAGATAAAAAAAACTCAGATGAATCAGGTACTTAAAGAGGGAGTAATCTTCCTGGAAAGAGAGTAAACTTGTAGAAAAGAGAGAGGGAAAAAGAGATAAGGAAAAGCCAGATTCTTCTTACAGGCTCAATGATATTTCTTGATTTTCACCAAGGAAATAGCTGTTCACTTTGTGGGCCCTGTTGTCCTCAGCTGCCTAGCCAATGTTTGTATCCTATTCTTCATCAATGGAAGAGGGGATTATTTGTGGACTAAGGTGGTGAAAAAACTGAAAACTCCTTACTTAGTTAGGGTAATTCCTAGGATAGGGTCTATCTTCTTTCTGTCTTTATACTGGGTTTTCGAATGCATACTTGTATGAGATGCATGTTGGAAACTGAAATGCTAATTGATATGTAAATACAATCATACTGAAGTGAAGCAAAGTTGGGTGCAATGAGTCATCCATTTTGGTCCCAGGCATTCTAATAAGGCTTTTGTTTCTCACGAAGTGGTCACGTGACATTGAGCTGTAAGGCCACTCTGTTGTTACCTCAGTCTTTACTGGCTGTTCAGATGTCCCTTTATCTGTGCTATGTAGATTGCTTGTAAAAAAAAAGAACTATCCTTTTTTCTCATTACTCAAAAGCAGTAGATATATATTTTCTTGTACAAAATTTCAAAAGAAATAGACTTACTAGTTAATTTCCTTCTTTAAATAGAGTACCACATTGATTTCAGGCTCAAACATTAGGAAGTGCTTAAAAGTAATACATCTTGACCACTGCAATGAAATAACACACTGAAGTGCTCACTAGTAACTATTTACATGCTGAGTGAATTAAATTACCTAATTCATATTTTAGAAAGCAGGGATTTGAGCTAATCCATCTAAGAAAGTAAATATTGATAAGGAAACTTGAAAGCTATTATACTAAAGTGTAGAAAAAACAGGAAAGCAAGTGGGTCTTCCAAGGCATGCCCATAAAGAAAGAGGGCTAGATGCAAACTCTGATTTTGGAAGATGGTATAATGTGGTGACAGAGAAGTATCTGACAGGAAAAGGAAAACAGGAACAGTTTATGGGGCCCACGATTTTATTTAATGTCAGGAGAGACCAGCAGGATCTGAAACAAAGTGGGTGGGCAAAAAGACTGGCAGTATCCAAAGTAAAAGAAAGGGGAGCGTAGGTATTCTGAGTAAGCAGAGGAAGGAGATTTTAAGGGAGGTCCGGGGTGGGGGTACAGTACTGCACAATAAGAGGTCAGGGGTTGAGCACCAATGACTCAAGCTTATGTGATGGAAAGTGTTCCTTTTCTGGGTCTATGTGATAGGAGGCATTCCTTTTCTGTGAAGTGAGGATGGTCTTGCCATATAACCACATACTTCCACAGGTACTGGCTGGGAGGAGTTCTCTTTCCTCATCCATGCCTTGGTGTGGCAAGGTTTATTTAATTTATTTAATAGTACATAGGGGTTATTTTGTCCTGGGCATACCTATTGGGAGGGGTGGACAGAAGAGGCAGCTTTCTTAAAATCTAACAGAGCTTACTCAGTAAGTATCTAGACTCACTATCAGTTTAAGTAATGAGAAATGTAAAATTCATTATTTTATTTTCTTTCTTTTTTTTCTTACCAATTAAAGCATTGCAGGAACATTTTTGAGATTCTGATTCTTGATGTAATATGTTGCAGGTTTTGAGTGTGATGGAGACTCTTTCAGAACTGGAAAGGCATGGCATTGGGATCAGAGCTCCAGACACTCAATAGTCATTACAATTCCCCAAGTCAGTGGCTCTCAAGTCATTGTCTTGTGACCTACAAAGAATTAATGGGTACAATCAGCAGAAAGGCAGGGTAAGCAAGACTCTGTTTTTAGAAAGTGAAGCAGAAAACTCCCAAATTGGAAGGTGTCTGGAGTGGGTCACCAGCATAATGACTTTAGGAATGTAAATTAGGCATCAAGTCAGGGTGGGTGGATTGATAACTTTGAATGTTGGTGGGAGTTCTTGATCGATTACTTAAGCACAGGACTGAGAGTTCCTGCCAAAGAAGAGGGAAAAATAAGGAAAGAAAGAACAGAGGCTGTAGTGAATAGAGGCTACTGGTTCACAGACATATGGCAGTCACAGCTTTTTGAATTTCAGTTTCTGGACTCTCTTCTCTGTATTTATTACCAATAATATACAGATCATTATAAAATCTTTCATTAGCACTGTCAGGACATGTAGACATCAGTTTAATCCATTGGGCCTATAATCCTGGCTAGCTACCTACAGGATAGGGCTATCTTACTATTAATCCCTATCAATATTTTACAATCACTAAGAGAAACAGATTTTGAAAGTTTATGTGATTTTTTTTTCATTTAAATCAAAGTACCTATTAAAGAATGCATTACTGGACACCAGATGGAATTAAATGAACCGTTGTGTGAACTTGGCATTTTCAAACTGAGTCACCTGAATACAATTACCTGAAGACAGTTTCTAAATACACTGCTCATAAGGGATCAGACTTTATAGAGATTCTCTTCCACTCCTCCTCAGCTTTTTCCCATTCTGTCAGTGCTTTGGGTCATTTTGGCTCATTGTTCCTGCATGTCCTGCCAATGATAATGACGAGAATTAATCCTGAACTACCAGAATTGGTGACTCAGAACCAGTCAACAGCTGTTCAACAAACAAACAGATAGACAAGGGACAGCTTACTGAAGAAAATGTGACGGTTTTGTGCCATATACAATTTGAATTGCCTGCCCAACTACAATAATATTGAAATTGGGAGAAATTTCTCTAGGCATCAAGTAGAAAATTTCAAGAATTTATCCCTAACTACAATGCTGCATCTTGTTTCTTGCCATCATTTTTAAATCACACCAGTTGAAGACTATGAATGCTTGCACACTTTGTATCAAGTCCCATTTTGTTTAGTTTGTAAGCAGAATTGTAATTTTTATGAGTCAAATTTCATATATGGATTATATCACACATTGTCAGTGTGAGAATCAACTTCTTATTATCTCCTCAAGCAGGAGGTAGGGTCTATGTATCTATCTCTTGCATTAATGTTAAGTACACAGTTCTCTCCTGCTAAATAAATAAATATTTAGACTCTTGGCACAATGAGAGCTCAAAATTCCATTTTAAATTCTAAACAATAAGTCACTTTTATTTTTAAAGTGAATTCAAAGCCATGTATAGTGGCAGCAAAACCTGTAACCCCAGTACTTGAGTGCAAGGTCATCTTCAGCTAAATAGAAGAGAGCTACAGGAGATCCTGTCTCAAGAAAATAAAACAGTGAACTCTATACCAGTTCTTAAGCTATTACTACATTTTTAGTAAACTTAGTTGATGGAAAACCTCTAACCTGAATCTGAGCAGCTAACAGAATAAAAATGTGATTCAGAATTCCACATTATATCATATGGGTTGTTTAATTTTAATGAACCATATAATTTTATAATAATTCAAATGAGTAAAATAAGGAATGTAACAGTTTTCTTTTTCTTAACAAAGAGATAAGGCCATGTTTCTATCATTAATCATCTTTTAGAGAGTTCAACTAATAGTTGCCATTTTAAAATGCATGATGAACTGGAAAAGACAAAGTATATAAAAATAAAATATAAAAATATGCTATATATATATGAAATAGTGAACAAAACTGAAATACTGGAAGAATGATAGTTAAGTGAAGATTCATTGTAACTGAGTTCACCTCTTTCAGAAGACATTTTCTTTATCTTCTGAGTAATTAGAATAAAATTTCGCCCCTGTGGAATTCTGGAAATCTTCAAGTCTGTTGAAATCCCAGGTTAAATGCAATCCAAGAGATCTGTGCAAATTCAAATTCTTTTGTATACTTCTAAAGTGCCTGAGAATAAAAGACTTTATAATTTATGAGAAAATGTGCTTTATCTTGGGAATTGTGTTAAACATTAGCTTCCTATTTTGTAGAATGGATGCTTATGAAGCTGATGTGTAACCATCTCAAAACAACAAGTCAGGTTCCTTAATGTTTTGCTTGCTTTTCCAAACATTGTGAATATTACATTTTATTATTATTGCTGCTATTATTATTATATTATCTAATAATATATATTATATTATTATTTTATTTCTAAATTATTCTTGAGTATGCATATGTCAGTGATTGGAACACCACTGTACTAAAAGAATTAATATATTACCTTAGTAATGTACGTGAGCTGAACTGACTGAAGCTTTAGGAGTATATAGAAACCACCATAATTTGTATAACATTTTGAATTAAAATAAATATTTTTGAACAGGCTTCTTGGACAGCCATTGTTATGTTTTTCAGGTCAACGCAAAGCACAATGGTTACTCTAAACTCAATATTTTCAAATTCCCATATTTGAAGTCATGCAAGCTGTAACTTCCCTGTCAAAATTACTGGCTGCCAAACTTATAACTGCTTTTTCACCTGTACTTTTGGATATTTAGAATTTTTAAATTTTCTTAAATTAGATCTTGTAGAATTTAATGTGTTCACTGCCTTTGTAAAGTGCCATATAATTGTATGACTTTGTGTGTAAACTGAATACTTGGCTTCCAATACAGTATTCACTTAAAGCAATAAATATTAATATTATAAAATACTCAAGTCCATTTCTATTAACATGCAAATTGATCCCTTTTTAGTTTCAGAGAACTGAAGTACACAGGTGAAGTTACATAAAATACTGCACACCATTTCTGTGTCATGTGCTTTGGGTGAGGGAAACCACAAGGTTTCTATTTTGAATACTTAAAATTACTATGACTCAAAATACCGACATGATTAGGCTATTTATGTTTGTGTATAATATGTTACTGACTGGCTTGGTTGTCAGGGTCACAGGAGCTAGATGATATATTAAAAGAATATAGCTTATAAAAAGTGAATAATGATTTACTGTGCCCACGAGTAATAAAAGTCAAACATTGTAAATTTTTTAAAAATGGCAAAAGATAAAATGCAGCAAATTTTAAATGTGACATTCATTTGTAGTGATCTGTTTATTTGGTTGAGTTATTTTGCCACTGAGAGAAGATTTTAAACTTTAGGTTTAGAAACTTTGAAAATTTCCTTATTTATGAGATTGTTGTAAATAAACCTGTTCTTTAAGATCTGGTGACCTGTTGATAGCTTGTAGTGCCATGGACTCTTTGTAAAAAAATCAATTTACTTTTGTTGGTTATAAGATGAATATTTGGCATCATGACGTTGAGGTCTGTGGTTGTATTTGTAAACTTGCAATTGCTATTTTCACAAGGGCAAATACATTTCTTTATTAAATAAGGTACAACAATGATGAATGTACCAAAACAGCATCAAAAAAAGAAATCCAAATAAGCAAATTATCACATTGTTATTACCACAGCTGGGAAATTGATATTATACATGTGATAATTTCTAAGTCATAAGAAAACAATGGCGATCTTCAGTGAAAAGTAATTTGCAGAATGTCTGTCTGCTGGTTCATTAAAATTGGAATTTACAGAATTAAGCTTCAAGGCATAAAGAATGATAATTATTCTGAAAGACTAAAAGACATGGAAAACAGAAACTATCATGTACAATTTGTGATTTTTAAAAATTTCTCTATTGAAATATAGCAAATTCTTTTAGAGTACGAATAAAGAATGTTTCAGCATTGATTTCACTTTTGTGTTTATCATTCAAGAGTCCAAATCTTAGAGAAGCTATCAGCTGGAATGAGCTGGTTCCAACATGCCTCTTCATAGTGCCCCTAAAGAAAATGGCTGCTTCCAGAAAAGGGAAAGAATGCTAGGTGGTCAAGAAAAATAAACCACTGTTCTTTGTCAGTAAATTTTTAAATGTAGCTGATGAACTCAAATAGCACATATAGAATATTAACAGGAAATTACTGTAGGGTTGTATGTGACAGCTGATCACTGTCATTTCAGAAATTGAGAGACTGAGGCAGGAGGATTACAAAGTTTGCTATCAGCCTGAGCTACAGAGTAAGTTATAGCCAGCGTAGGCTGAAGCAACAACAATAAAAATCCAACAGTAGAAGAGGGAAAAATTTGAAGAGAGCCCCATGACATTCACCTCAGGCTTTCTTTCCATGAGTTTGCTGTGTTGCATGGCAAAAGAGATTTACTAATCAGGTGACTTTAAAATAGGAAGCTGATTTCAAATGGGATTGGCCAATCACGTAAGCCCTTTTGAAGACGGTACAAAACAACTGCTTCAGTAATGAACATGAAATAGGAAGGGGATAAGTTTAAAAGAAATAATGTCAATAAGGATAATTGACATTAAAAAGAGATTACAAAAAGAAAAAGAAACATTTAAAAAGAGATTAGAAGACAATTATATTAAAGGGTGTAAAAAAAACAGAGTCACAGATCTAAGAAGGGTACACTAAGCTCTAAAATAAACGCTATATCCAAAAATAATTCCCAGCTTTTAAAAAATTTAATCCATGTAAATCTTTTTATTATAACTAGACATCAGACCAAAACTTCAGAGTCATAGAATCAGAAGTTTTGGGATGTGTCACTAACACCTGTGTTTATTTTAAAGCCAGCACAGGCAATGTTTGTTACCCACAAAGTTGAGGACCTCTTGTGAGGACTCTGGAATTCTCAACTACCTAATAAATATCTATAGTCATGAACAGTTTGTAATTCCTTCATCTTCTTCCTGCTCCTTTATTTTCTTCCTAGTATAAAAATAAAAGACGATTTAATCTAACCTGAATTATAACTTGTTTCTTTTATTGCAAAAAATTATAAAACAGGGAATACTATAAAAATCAAGCAGTAAAGTGCACTGGCATTATTCCTGGTATAAAGGAAATTTATGTAGGACTGCTTCATTAATATGGCCCTTAACATCATACAGTTTTAAATTGAATTTTTAATATTTGAATAGTCTCTGTGTTAGTGAGAGCTTTATTGCTCTGAGAAATACCTGAGAGGCTTAATCTAAAGGAAGGAAGATTTATTTTTGGTCACGGTTTCAGAGACTTTAGCCAATGATTGACAAGCTCTACTTCCTTTAGGCCCATGCTAGGCAGAAGTTTCATAGAAGTATGTGTCTAAAGAAAGCTCTTGACTTCATAGCAGCCAGGAAGTAAAGACGAGTAATAGCAAAGGGCCAGAGCCAAGATACACCCCTCAAAAGCTCACACTCCATAGCCCATTTCCTGCAAATAGACTTAACCTTCTACAACTTTACCCACTCCGAAGTCCATTGGAAATGTAAATGCTTCAGTGGCGTTAAGCACTGATTTAGGTCAGAGTCCTTGTGATTTAATACCACCTTGAAATATCCCACTGACACCTGCATGGATATGTGTTCCTAATCCCCTAGATGTCTCTCAGTGTAACCAATTTGATATCAGGAGAAACCATCACAGTGTGCAGGTCACATTTCTCCACAAGAAGATTTTTGACACAAGAATTCATGTTTAAGATATTTACTACTTAGTTCTCTTGAGATGTGTAGCTATGGGAAGAAATTTTGTTTGCACAGAAGAGGCCATAAAGCAGTGCCAGAGTCAATGTCACAAGGAGTTGTTCAAAGTTGGGCAGCTGAAGTTGCATTTGGACATCCTTGTGATCTGTATATTGCATCAGCCTAATATGAATTATAGCACACCTGTCTTTCTAATGGCTTGTATTTATGTGTATATTCTACATATACATATATAAAAGTAGGCTGCACATTATTCCTAGTATAATAGAAAGTTATATAATCCTTAGTTCATTAATTTGCCTACTGTTATTACACATTTCCTACTTCTTTTAAAACTTTTGATCCCAAGCATTTTATCCTGTCCTTTCTAAAGCATTAAATCTGTATAGTTGACCCAAAGAAGTTAGTTATTGGCTTCAACATTAATTTATCCTTGTCAAGTAGTTATTTTTGTCAAATATTTGTTTCTTGAAAGTTATTTAAGGACTCTTTAAACATAAATATTTACATAGAAGAAAATTTAAAATACTCTGGGGTATTTACTTATGATGTATGAAAAAAGTATTTTTAAAATCTCTTAACTGTTAAACATAGAAATATGACCTACAATTATTTTTTCCTACTTATATTTACTTATTTATTTGTTTATGTACACAACACACATGAGTGCACCAGAGTCTCCTGTCACTGCAAGCCTTGCAAAGGAATGATAGATGTTGTACCCAGCTTTCAGGAGTGCTAGGAAATCAAACACAGACACGTAGGATTTGTAAGCATGTGACTTTAACCATTGTGCCATATTCCCAGCCCTGCTTTTATTTATTTATTTTTAAACATTTCAGTGGCAACTGCTTCTTTGACTCCTTTGCTAATCCTGTCTCCTCTTCTTCAAGCTTCTCAATGTTGACATTTCTGAGGTTCTTGTCTTCTAGGTATTCTAGGTTCTTTCACTGGATAGTCTTATCCAATGCTATCTTTTCCACATTATCTATGTGTTGGTGACTTCAAATTAATACTGTCACATTAAAGCATTCTATTTTGCCCCAGATTTATTTATCCAGTTACTAATATAATATTGCTATGGGAAGTCTAGAAGACATCTCAGACATAGAACTGCAAACATAATTATAATTTCTTTAATGCACGTTTAATTGGTTATCCTCAGTCTTTCTCATTTCATTAAACAAATTATGTGTTTAACCATAAAAAAATCTAGAAATTATCTGAAATGTTCTCTTCCCATGATCTCTAACATCCAGTTGATTAGCACTTGTCTTAATCTACCCCATGTATATCTTCTTTTTAAGACTTTCCACTATAACATTTGTCTAAGCCACCTTTATCTCTTACCTGTATTTCAGAAGTAGAGAAATAGAAATCCAGGTATATGGATAAAAAATTTAACTGGCTTCTCTTTTACAATGTCCCTCTAAAGGATGTTTATATACTCTGCTAAGAATGAAAATTAGGGCTGGAGAGATGGCTTAATGGTTAAGCGCCTGCCTGTGAAGCCTAAGGACCCCGGTTCGAGGCCTGATTCCCCATGACCCACGTTAGCCAGATGCACAAGGGGGCGCACTGGAGTTCCTTTGCAGTGGCTGGAAGCCCTGGCACACCCATTCTCTCTCTGTCTCTCTCTCTCTCTCTCTGCCTCCTTCTTTCTGTCTGTCATACTCAAATAAATAAATAAAAATAAACAAACAAAAATTTTTTTTAAAAAAGAATGAACTACAAACTCTGCTCTTGTCTGTGAATTTGCTGTTATATATCTTGTCATTTCCCTTTGGCACACTCCATTCTTTCTGTAATGAACAACACTCTTTTTCTGTATGATAATTATTTTTTCTCAATTTTTATTAACATTTTCCATGATTATAAAAATACCCCATGGCAATACCCTCCCTCCCCCCACTTTCGCCTTTGAAATTCCATTCTCCATCATATCCCCTCCCCATCACAGTCAGTCTCTCTTTTACTTTGATGCCATGATCTTCTCCTCCTCTTATGATGGTCTTGTGTAGGTAGTGTCAGGCACTATGAGGTCATGGATATCAAGGCCATTTTATGTCTGGAGGGAGCACAATGTAAGGAGTCCTACCCTTCCTTTGGCTCTTACATTCTTTCCGCCACCTCTTCCGCATTAGACCCTGATCCTTGGAAGGTGTGATCAAGATGTTACTCAGTACTCCAGTCACTTCTTTCCAGCACTATGATACCTTCTGAGTCGTCCCAAGGTCACTGCCATCTGAAAAGAAAAGATTTTCTGCCCAAAGTGAGAGTAGCATTAATATAAGGGTATGAACATTAATGGAATGTGATGAATCCTTATGATATATGCCTAGGAGTGCTATAGCTGGGTCATATGATCGATCAATCTTTAGCTGTTTTAGGAACCTCCACACTGATTTCCACAATGGCTGGACCAGATTGCATTCCCACCAACAGTGCAGAAGGGTTCCTCTTTTTCCACATCCCTGCCAGCATTTATGATCATTTGTTTTCATAATGGTAGCCAATCTGACAGGAGTGAGATGGAATCTCAATGTAGTTTTCATCTGCATTTCCCTGATGATTAAGGGATGTAGAACATTTTTTTAGATGCTTATATGCCATCCATATTTCTTCTTTTGAGAACTCTTTATTTAGCTCCATACACCATTTTTTAATTGGCTTGTTTGATTTCTTATTATTAAAGTTTTTGAGTTCTTTGTATATCCTAGATATTAGTCCTCTATCAGATATATACCTGGCAAAGATTTTTTCCCATTCTGTAGGTTGCCTCTTTGCTTTAATCACAGTGTTCTTTGCAGTACAAAATCTTTGTAATATCATGAGGTCCCAGTGGTTAACCTGTGGTTTTATTGCCTGAGCAATAGGGGTTTTATTCAGAAAGTCTTTGCCAAGACCAATATGTTGAAGGGTTTCCCCTACTTTTTCCTCTAGCAGGTTCAGAGTTTCCCATCTGATGTTAAGGTCCTTAATAAATTTGGACTTAATTCTTGTGCATGGAGAGAGAGAAGAATCTATTTTCATCTTTCTACAGATACATATCCAGTTTTGCCAAAATCATTTGCTGAAGTGGCTGTCTTTTCTCCAATGAGTATTTTTGGCATTTTTATCGAATATCAGGTGGCTATAGCTACTTGCACTTACATCTGGGTCCTCTATTCTGTTCCATTGATCTACATGTCTGCTTTTGTGCCAGTACTATGCTGTTTTTGTTACTATGGCTCAGTAGTATAGGTTAAAATCAGGTATGGTGATACCACCAGCCTAATTTTTGTTGCTCAGTATTATTTTAGATATTTGAGGTTTTTTTTGTGATTCCAAATGAATTTTTGGATTATTTGTTTCTATTTCTGTGAAGAATGTGATTGGAATTTTGATGGGGATTGCATTAAATGTGTAGATTGCTTTTGGTAAGATTGCCATTTTCAAAATATTGATTCTTCCAATCCAGGAACAAGGGATGTTTTTCCATTTCCTAATGTCTTCTGCAATTTCTCGCTTGAGTGTTTTATAGTTTTCATTGTAGAGATCCTTTACTTCCTTGGTTAGGTTTATTCCAAGGTACTTTATTTTCTTTGATGCAATTGTGAATGGGAGTGATTCTCTGATTTCATCCTCTGTGTGTTTCTTGTTAGCATATAGGAAGGCTACTGATTTCTGTGTATTTATTTTGTATCCTGCTACATGGCTGTAGGTGTTTATCAGCTCTAACAGTTGGCTGGCAGCGTCTTTAGGGTCTTTTATATATAGAATCATGTCATCTTCAAATAATGATAACTTGATCTCTTCCTTTCCAATTTGTATCCCTTTTATATGTCTCTTGCCTTATTGCTATGGCTAAGACTTCCAGTACTATATTAAATAAAAGTGGGGATAGTGGACACCCTTGTCTTGTTCCTGATTTTAGTGGAAAAGCTTCCAGTGTTCCCCCATTTGGTAATATGTTGGCTGTAGGCTTGTCATGAATAGCCTTTATTATATTGAGATTTGTTCCTTCTATTCCCAGTCTCTGTAGGACTTTTATCATGAAGGGATGTTGGGTTTTGTCAAATGCTTTCTCTGCATCTAATGAGATGATCATATGATTTTTGTCCATCAGTCCATTTACATAATGCATTTCATTTATTGATTTGCATATTCTGTTTGCCAATATTTTGTTGAGAATTTTTGCATCTATGTTCATGAGGGAGATTGGTCTGTAATTTTCTTTTTTGTTCTACCTTTGCCTGGTTTTGGTATCAGGGTGATGCTTGCTTCATAGAAGGAGTTTGGTAGGATGCCTTTTTTCTCTATTTTATGGAAAAGCTCAAGAAGCAATGGTGTTAGTTCTCTCCTGAAGGTCTGGTAAAATTCAGCAGTGAATCCATCTGGGCCTGAACTTTTTTTTAGTTGGTAGATTTTTGATAACTGATTGGATCTCCATGCTTGTTATAGGTCTATTTAAGTGATTGATCTCATCTTGATTTAATTTGGGTAGGTCATATAAATCAAGGAAATCATCCATTTCTTTCAGATTTGCATACTTTGTGGAGCATATGCTTTTATAGTATGTCCTTATGATTTTTTGGATTTCTCTGGCGTCTGTTGTAATGTTACCCTTTTCATCTCTAATTTTATTAATTTGTCTCTGTTCTCTCTTTCTTTTGGTCAGATTTCTTAAGGATTTATCAATCTTGTTTATCCTTTCAAAGAACCAACTCTTTGTTTCATTGATTCTTTGGATTGTTCTTTTGGTTTCTATTTCATTAATTTCTGCCCTAATCTTTATTATTTCTTCCCGTCTACTGATTTTTGGTTTGCTTTGTTCTTCGTTTTCCAAGACTTTAAGGTGAAGCATTAGGTCATTTACTTGTGACCCTTCTAATTTCTTAGTATAAGAACATAAAGCTATAAATTTACCTCTTACGACTGCCTTCATTGTGTCCCAAAGATTTTGGTATGTTGTGTTCTCATTATCATTTGATTCAATAAATTTTTTGATTTCCTTCTTGATTTCCTCATTGACCCATTCATCATTTAGTAGTGTGTTGTTTAATTTTTATGATTTTGTGTATGCTCTATAGCTTTTCTTGCTATTGATTTGTAGTTTGATTCCATTATGGTCAGATAGAATGCAAGGAATTATTTCAGTTTTCCTATATTTGTTAAGATTTGCTTTGTGTCCTACTATATGGTCTATTTTAGAGAATGTTTCACGTGCTGCTGAAAAGAATGTATAATCTGCAGCATTTGGATGAAATATCCTGTATATATCTGTTAGGTGCATTCCTTCTATGACCTCATTTATTCCAGATGCCTCTCTGTTGATTTTTTCCTGGGATGACCTGTCAATTGATGAGAGTGGGGTATTGAAGTCACCTACTACCACTGTGTTTGGTGTTATTTGTGATCTTAGTTCTAGTAGTGTTTGTTTGATGAATTTGGGGGCCCCCATTTTAGGTGCATATATGTTTAGGATTGTAATGTCCTCCTGTTGGAGGGTGTCTTTAATCAATATAAAGTGGCCTTCCTTATCTTTCCTAACTAATGTTGGACCAAAATCTACCTTTTCAGATATTAGGATAGCAACCCCTTCTTGTTTTCTAGGTCCATTTGCTTGAAACACCATTTTCCAACCTTTCACTCTAAGATAGTGTCCATCCTTTGTAGAAAGGTGGGTTTCTTGGAGGCAACAAATTGAAGGATCCTGCTTTTTAACCCAGTCTGAAAACCTGTGTCTTTTGGTTGGGGCATTGAGGTCATTGACATTAAGCAATATTATTGAGAAGTGTGTATTCATGTTTGCCATTTTTTGTAGTTCTTCTGGTTTTACCTTTGCCCTCTTGTGTTAACTAGTATTTGAGTACTGTTTGTTTTTTCCTGGTTCCTTATATGTGTGCTTTTATTTTTCTTCAGCATGGAGGATTCTTTCAAGTATTTTCTGTAGAGCTGGTTTTGTCTTCAAATACTCCTTTAGCTTGCTTTTGTCATGGAATGTCCTTATTTCTCCATCTATTTGAATGGATAGTTTTGCAGGATAAAGTAAACTTGGTTGACAGTTGTTATCTTTGAGAATTTGGAATACAACGCGCCACACACTTCTGTCTTTTAAAGTTTGGTTTGAGTAATCTGCTATAATCCTGATAGGTTTGCCTTTCTAAGTAACTTGAGTTTTCTCTCTAACTGCCATCAGTATTTTTTCTTGTGTTTGTGTGTTTGGTAGTTTGATTATAATATGGTGAGGAGAGGTTCTTTCCAGGTTTTGTCTGGCTGGTGTTCTAAAGGACTCCTGTATCTGCATTGGCACCTCTTTCCCAATTTGTGGGAAGTTTTCTTCTATGATTTTGTTGAAGACACCAACTATGCCTTTGGAGTGAAATTCTTCTCCTCCTACTATGCCCTGATTTCTGATGTTTGATCTTTTCTTATTGTCCCAAATATCTTGAAATTCCCACTCATACTTTTCTATTAGTTTGTCTTTCTCTTTGTTGGACTGTATTAGATCTGCCACCTGGTCTTCTAGCTTAGATATTCTGTCCTCTCCTTCATCCATTCTACTGGTGAGATTTTCTAGAGTTTTTTATTTCATTAACTGAGTTCTTTATTGCTGGTAATTCCAACTGGTTTTTCTTTATTATTTCTATTTCCTTATTTATGTCTAGTATTGACCTCTTTATTTCATTAAATTGGCATTCTGTGTCTTCTTTGCTTCATTTGATTTCTTCTTTGAGTTCTTTGAACATATTTATAATCACTCTTTTGAAATCTTTCTCAGGCATTTCCTCTAACTCATTCTCACTGGAGGTCATTTCTGATGTATTAATACTTTTAGGTTGATTTATGTTGTCTTGATTTTTGGTGTTTCTTGTGTTATAATGTATATATTTTTGCATCCTGGATTATTTAATGATTGGATTTTCTAGGTAGCTGGGTATTATTAGATGTATCAATCAATCTGATGTTATATATCCTCAGAGTAGGAGCTTAAGGCGCTAGGTGTGGCTCTGAAGACTCTCAGAGTATCTACAAGCATGACTCTAGGTGTTGAGTTTGCCTATTATGAGAGTGTTCAAGTAGGCTGAGTGGAACCAAATACAGATAGTTTCTAAAATTTAACTAAACAATATATACTTTCAATGAAAAACAGCACAGGGTTTTTATCCAAGAGTAGGTATTATGACAACCAGATCCTCTGTCTATCCCTTAGGCTGTGTGGTGCCTCACCCACTCCCTTAATATTGACAACAAGGAGGTTAAGATTCTGGTATGTAGAGGGTTCCAAGTCAGCTTGTGATCAGGTGAGACCCTTCCCTAATGTATAGTAGAAGAGGAAACAAAACCACTATAAATCAAGAAGCAACAAATAACAAGCCCAAAATACAACTTATTTACTAATGGCGAATCTGACCATCCATCAGATTTAACATATAATTTATCCTGATATGGAAGGTGCAATTAATACTTCTGGTTCAGACCTATATACCAGGTTTATTAGGCAAGTACTGACCTGGTGTAATCCAGGTTACCTTTTGCGATGATTTTGGTCTCAGTTATGCTTGGGTCCCACTGTTGGTTCAAGTGGGTGTGGCTGGGTCCCTGGACCACTACTCTGTTCACTGGAACTGGGCACTGGCAGTGGGGGAGGGGAGGCTGCCGATGTTGCTCTAGTTCTCTCGGTGTTCCATGTGTTCTTCTATCTTGTGATCTGCTCCTCCATTGTTCACTGCCATTCTCCCTTCACATTTCTTGAGTTTGCGGAGAGCTCCAGTGTGAGTGGAAAATCCCGTCACCTGGATTTTCCTGTGGCTTCAAGCTGAGCCTGGAGGCTGGCTAGCACACCACCTCAGTGGTCCCATGTGTGCGTGGACCTGCCAGAGGCGCTTCTGCCAGCCTGTGTGGGCTCTGGATGCTCTGATCTCTCCTACTTCTCCACTGCCATTTCAATTTCCTATACACCTCACTATTTAGTAAAAGTCTGTATTTTGCTGTTTTTTTTTTTTTCTTAGCATTTCCCCCCAGGCTGCTTTGGTGTGGTACCTATGACGCCGTCTTAACTGGAAGTCCATGTATGATAAATCAAGCACGTTGTAGGGCTGGTAAAATGGTTCAGTGGGTAAAGCAAGCTTTGAATCTCCATAAGCCACATAAATCCAGACACAACAACATGGGTGTATAATTCTACCTTCTGTGGTGTGATGGGTGGTGAAGACAGGGGAATCAAGTGATAGACAATGGAACTCTGCCTCAAACAAGATGGAAGACAAAGACCAACCCCAAACCCTCTGACCTCCACATGTTCTTTGGGGCACACATGCACTCAAACATACAAATGCAAACACAGACACACACAGACACATACACACACACACACATGCACACACGCACTCTACACAGAACAATTTTTTAAAAAATCAATTCAGCATACATCAATTAGAATAAAAAAAAAAAGTACATTTTATGTGGAACCCTCTTTCCCCAATCTTTGGAGTTTTCCATTTTAGCTCCTTATTCTGGTCCTAAATAAATGCCAACCCTTACTGTCTTTCCTTATCACACGGTCTAAAATAATACTCTTGAACATTTCTCTAATATACATATACATATACATCATGGAGCAAGGATGAATGCCAAAAGGAAACTACTGTTTACTATGTTCTCTAACATAGGAATCAGTAAACTATATCAGGAAACAATGTTTGGATATGTCATGAAAATGTTCCTTTCACTATACATTCAGATTTCTAAGTTTTGTGTGTCTATTTTTGATATACTTTTGCTAGTCTTTGGATTCAAACTTTAATTAATTATGAATACATTGATATCATGCAATTATGAATGAAACAACTGATAATGATATTTTTTCAAGCTTAAAAATAAATTTTTGAAAAGGTAGTATGAAATAATTTTTTATAACTACTGATTATTTGATACTTTTATCTCAAATGTTAGATAATAAAAATTTCTGAACAAGTCTCCTAATATATCTGGAACAAAGTTCAAATTAAGAGTTATAAGAAAAGTGGATACTCCCCAGGGAGAGACCATATAGCCACAACTGTTAATTATTTACTCAAAGATAAAGAATTTTTGCTCATTTTGCCTCCTGAAGGCAGGATTCAGATTTGAACATTCTCCTAACAGCCTCACTTCTCTTTGGTCTAATACTTTCAGTTCATGTGGCCAGAGAACTCCTCTGAAAGAGCTGATCAGTTCAAAACTTACCAAAAGTCCTTATTTCAAGACTAGAACTGAAATTCCTACAACAACCTCAGTGGTTCTTTGGCCTGACCCTCTACCATGCTCCTTACCTCTTCAATGTCACCCTGTCTTCCTACCTGAAAAATAAAGTACATGTGGTCCCCAAATCAATCACATAGCTGTTCTCTAAAATTATTCCTCCAGGTATCTACTTGTCTCATTCTGTGATGTCTTTCGTCCATCAACTATGACATTCAGTTTAGAATGCAGACCTGAGCTTGACACTCTTAAACTCCAAACCTCGCTCTACTTTTGTAGCATTGATCACATGGAAGATAGAATGTACCACACTTGTTAATTATGGATACATTCTGTCAGTCTTCACCAGCATATAGGTCTGCCTATATGTAGCATTTTAATCAGTGTGTTTTTAGAGCCTAACATTAGGAGCTGTGCAATAAATATTTGAGGAAGTTCTGTATGGATAAGTGAACACACACATGTTTAGGAGTTGCTATAGCAAATTGCATTAGCAAGCTAGAAATAGACCCAGACTGGCAGACTTCCTACATTATCTGTTGTAGGAGATAAGGATGGATTTATCAGCATGGTTGAAATCCTATCCAGCAGTGTTCATTTGTCAGCATCTACTATCTATGAAAAGCACAAAATATAGCTGGAGAGATAGCTCATTGGCTAGAGGTGCTTGCTTGCAAGGCCTCCTGGCCCAGGTTCAATTCTCTAGTACCTACATAAAGCCAGATGCATAAAGTGGTGCATGTGCCTGTTGTTTTACAGTGGTGAGACACTGTGGTACACCCATACTTGCTATCTTTTTGTCTGCATTTCTCCTAAACAAATAAATAAATATGAAAGAATAAGCACAAACCACCTTAAATACATTAAGTGCTTAATAATAACCACTATTATTTTAATATGTAGACATATTTTTTAAAATGAAATAGGAACATGATCTAATTTTATGTACACAATATAATGCCCATAGTCAATTAGCTTTTTTTCTCCTGAATAGGAGTTCAGTTTTCATTCATTCATTCATTTCTGCAATCAGTGTCTTAAAGTTATCACTTTATTCTAATCACATATTTATATGATACATGCTCTTTTTTTCCTGTAACTCCATTATGGTCGATAGAATTTATATGCAATCATTTGTTCATTTGCCTAATAATATATATTTTACTGGTCTCTAGTTTGTATTTTCCCAGTGGTATCATCTACCAAAAGTTGAATAATACATAGTCATTTGCCTAATAGCATATATAGTTTTATTTATTTGAGACAAGGAGGGAGGGAGAGAGAGAGAGGGAGATTGAGAAAGAATGGGCACACCAGCTCCAACTGCTGCAAATGAACTCCAGACACATACACCACTTTGTGCATCTGGCTTAAGTGGGTCCTAGGGAATTGAACCTGGGTCCTTTGGCTTTGCAGGCAAGCACCTTAACCAGTAAGGCATCTCTCCAACCCTAGTAACATATATTTTATTGGTCTCTAGTTTTTATTATTTTCCATTGTAGTATCAGCAAACAAAAATTGAATACTACAGTGCTTTAAATAAAGGCATGTTCTTTATGCTAACCCTTATAGAATTTCAAAGATAATTCTTCCCTGGCCTTCTGAAGAAGTAATTTACGTATTAAATCTATTTTAAGCCAAGTATATGCATGTTTTCAACACATGAGTTATTATATATCTACTCAGTGTTCCCTCCTTACAGAACTTCTTTTCTTTTCACTCCAAGGTACTAGTTTCCACAAAATTGTGGTGCTTTTACTCTCCAATAGCTTTTCATTTCAGCCAAACTCAAAGCCCTATTCTCACAAAACCCCTCCAGGGTAATAGCTGATTGGTCCACAAAGAACTTCTAACCTTAACTTGGATATGTAAGGTTTGCCTGAAACTTTGAACCTAAGAAAACAGTAAGTGATGTGAACCTCCTTTGATGATAATAGCTATAAGAAGTAAGACTTGAGAGGAATCAATTATCTTTTTTCTCTGACAAAACATATTTTAAGCAAAGAAAGATAATAAAGCATACCCAATGATAAGACAAGTTAAAGGCCAGGGAAAAAAATGATTCTGGAATTGTTTGTGTTCTTAGCTCCAGTTGGATTTAAGTCCTGGTGCCTCTTGCCTTACTTATACTATGAATAAACTATTTGAGCATTTTCTTGTGTTCTCTTAGCCAGCAAATTTCTTTTTCTTTTTCCCCAAAAGAATTGTAGTCTTGTTCATATAATTCACACCCAGAGCTGTTTTATTGCACACCATATATTTTGCTTTAATTCAGGATATTAAAATTAAAGCAGAAATAGGGATACACATTCCCCATAGCATCTACAGGAGCACTGTTCATGAAGAAATTCTTTATAATGTTATATTAATAAGAGATACTTCAATGGACTACCACAATGATATACGATATATTGTTATGAGATATAAATTCAGTAGGAGGCAAAGGAATGTGTTGTAGGGCACAGACTTTCCATACCATCATTTCAGAACTGCAATCCTAGGTTAGGCAGATTTTAGTGTTCTTGTTTTCTTGGGCCTGTGGCCTAGGACCAGAATTCCTAATGAGGAGCTTTTCTTTGTGGGGACTTTCCTCCCCCCAGGTAATTATCACACACTCCTCAGAAGCCAGGGCTCAATGCAGTTCCCTTTTGATGTACAGCTATTACAACCAGCCATAACTAGGTGCAATAGAGAATTCTCCAGGCCCACAGACTTTGATAAAAAGATGCCTTCTTCCTAGAAAATTGGACCATTCTGTACTCATTTATTTGAAGATGATAATAATGGTAATGATCTCTTGACTGACAGCTTTCAGTGCTCTAAAGCTTTGTAGATTCTGACAAGTAGGCCTCCCAGCCATCTGTGCCTCCAGGGAAGTAAACAACTCTCTAGAAAGTCTTCTGAAATTTTCTTTACCTCATTCCAGAGTAGCACTTTTTAAAACTTTAATGTGTAGATGAATTGCTCCAGGAACTTATAAAATGTGCATTCTGATCAGCAGCTGGGATGGAGTCCTAAGCCCTGCATCCCTAACCAGCTACCAGGTGAGTGCACTCTGTAGCCTCGCACGTGGCTCTTTGATTTGCAAGCACTAGAGAATTTCTTATTGACTGATTCTGCTCAGTCCTCTGATGCCATGGCAAACCACCAGCGACCTCTCAAAATATTGCTGTCATATGTAGACAAAACTTCTCCCTACAAAGCTTTAAAAACATGCAGGATGAAACTCAAAACTTTTCTGATTTTCCATTTCTGGGAACTAAAATATGAACTGAAGAAACTCCACTCTCCAGACCCGATTCTTATAGCATAATGATATCTGTTGTAATGATTGTACATCAAAAATCTGGTGCAATGAACAAGAAACACCAATCACTGGTGCGTGGGTATGAGTGCACGGAAAAGCATGTTGCCATTGTGCAGTTCCTTCTGGATGTAACATAGATATTCTTGTGAAATACTTGGAAGGAACATCCCTGTTGTGTGTGCATGTGTGTGTGTGCGTGTGCGTGTGTGTGTTTCATTTCTCCTAATCCGAAAGTCATTTAGAAAATTTATAAAGGTCCTCAAATTTTACACAAGCATAATCCCAAATAAAGTTATTAACTGATCCAATAACTAAAATAATAGTACCATCTCCTGGTCCTCTGGTATTTCAAAGTGCAACCTCCAGACAGTGCTAATGAAGACATTAGCTACAGATTTACTCTCTCCATAGGCTTTAAAGGAGTTTGTACACACAAGGGAAAAATCAAAGCACATGTTTTCCCTTGAGGTAGGCATGTTCCACATAATGTCTTTGGCCCAGGGAATTGAGAGCAATATTTGGAATGTCACTCTCCTAGGTCACTTTGAATCCTGCCCCAGATGGCTGTAGTTAATACTAACATCAATAGCTGTTCTATTACTAAAGTGAAATACAGAATTGTTTCAGGCTAGTTTCCTTTTGACGAGTGTCCACACCATGAAAATCATCATCATTAGCGCTCCTCTAGGCAGAAACTACAGTGTGAGTCATTTGAAAATAAATGCCAGTCCTCCCTAGAGATGCACCCTGCAACCATAAGTCAGGCCTATTGAAGGATTGCCACCAGGAAACTGTCTCACTTCCATGTAGCACCTACTCTTTATGCAATATGATTAAATCTTCAATCTATGTGGACCACTAGACTGGCCAAAAAATATAAAAATATGACAGATTATTAGTTTTCCCCTTTTACATATATTGACATTTATTACAGGTAGAGGCTCTGGCATATGTATTGGACCCCAATTCTCCACCTATGGCCAACAGCAGTAAGAAAAAATGAAAACACATGCCCTCAAAAAAGTAGAGTCCAAAAAAAAAAGTAGAGCTCAGTAGAGTCTTAGATTTAAAATCCTTACCTACTAATAATTTCTGGTCTTTAACTGATAGTTTTCTAGGAATGAATATATATATATATATATATATATATATATATATATATATATATATAATATTCTGGCAATTACAAACACTTGTGACTATTTTCACCTAAGTTATCATTTACTCACTTTTGAAAACTATGTATGAATTATTTAATTCATGCTGTGCCATGATTTTAGAGCACATTTTTAACAATAACTATACTTTAAAAATCTAGTGTGATAGTCACGTACTTCAATGGAGAGTCTCTGAGCTCCTAGGCAACTCAGCAGCAATGAGAAGAAGGATGCTATCCCTGTATTGAAGGGAAAATTGGTTATGTCTCCCTCCATTCATAACTGAATAGAAAGAGGAAGGAGTATCCACCTCTCCAGTTGCTTTTAATTGTTTATACTGAAATTAAAAGGAATGGCTTATCTCAGGAAAACAGAAATAGGTTAAGTTTTGTGTTAACTTGATCTGTTTAAGGACCCACTAACATTTTACCTGTAAATGGGTCTCTGAGGTTGCTTCTAGGGAGGATTGACTAAAGGAAGAATCCTTCCCCCAGAGTGGGTGGCACCTCTGGGGGGCTGGGAAGCTTTATCTAAGGAAAATTAGGGAAGAAAAGTATCTCCTACTCCCACCTGGCTGTTTGCTGCTTGCTACTTGCTGCTTTCCAGTGTGTACTGAAGACCAGCATGGACTGAAGAGCAGAGGATCTCTAGGAAGCCTCTAGGCCTTCCATGCCTGATTGGGATTGTTGAGGCATTCAGCTTTGTGGACTAAGCAGTGACCAGAACTCTCAAGCTTTCAAACTGCTATTGTTGGACTGTTGTAAACTAATCCAATAAATTTCCTTTTAATACAATTCATTCTATTGGTTCTGTTCCTCTAGAGAATCCTGACTAATACAGATTGTAATATCAAGAGTGGTTTTAGAGAAACAGAATTGTAAGAATGTATTTCCCTAGTGGGCTTGGTGCTATCTAGGGTTGACTCTCTAACTTCAGTGCTACTAAAGGCTCTACTAGTAATAAGGAGAGTGCTTTTACTGGTAATAAGGAGGGCACTAACAATCCACGGGTGTTAACTATTTAAAGAACCCCATGAGATAGATGTATTGGATGATCCTGAGTCATATCTTGTGAAAAACAAGGAATTTAGTGATTCTGTATCTAAAACTTTTGAATATTTGTGGAAAGGTAAAATGAATGATGATGATGGTTGATTACTTCTAGAATCTCGGGATAAACTATTAAGGGAACAGCATAAGCTCATAAAGGAAATCCCAAGCTTAAGGCCCACATACATGATCTGAAGGTTTCTAAGGGAGCCTTGGAGGAGAGTCTCCTCTCTAGCCAGAAAAGGGGTCAAATTGCAGAAAACCAAACCAAAGCTCTCATTGTAATACTGGATAACTTGCAATGTATGCTCAAATCCCAGCCTCACAGGCTAGCAGAAGTTAAAGTGAGAGCACTGATTGGAAAAGAGTGGGACCCTATGACTTGGGATGGGGGTGTGTGGGAAGACCCTGAAGAATCTGGGCACATTGAACTCTCAGATTCTGAAGAAGTTGTTTTGCATGAGAATGTGGCCTCCCCTCCCTTAGCAGCAGTTGCATCCCCACTCTCACACCCTGAAGTATTACCCTCTCCACCCTTGCCTGTGGGAATTAATCCTTTGTCTGAGGAACCAGCAATGGCCCTCCCTGCAGGAGGTGCTGATACTCCTTAGTTCCCATCCATCTTCCCTTCTAGGCCTATATCTCGATATAAGGCTAGGCAGACCCCTAAACATGAGGTAGGAAGTGTGACTCAAGAGAAGGTGAGGTACATCCCCAAAGAACTTCAGGAGTTTAACATGTACAGGCAGAAGCATGGGAAGTATGTGATCTTAAGGATGTGGAATGATGGAGGAAGAAATATAAGCTTAGATCAGGCTGAATTTATTGAAATGGGCCCACTTATTGGTGATTTTAGATTTAACATTACAGCTCATGCAGTTGGAAGAGGTGCCAAGAGTTTATCTGATTGGTTGGCTGAAGTATGGATCCAAAGATGGCCTACTCTGAGTGAGATCGAGCTGCCTGATATCCCTTGGCTTAATGTTGATGAAGGGATTAAAAGGCTCAGAGAACTTGGAATGCTGGAGTGGATTTGCCATGTATACTCCTCTTTGCCTCCATAATGGAAGCATCTAGAAGGTGTGCCCTTCACTAAGACTACAAGAAAAAAAATCTGAGAAGGGAGCCCCAGCATACTTAAAGTTGCCAGTAGTCATAATATGTAAAAACGACATCATAGTGGCAGCCTCAGTAGCTGCATTAGGTGACTTAAATGCAATGGGTCTAACTGGATCTCAGGGTAACAAGGGCCAAGTGGAAGCACTGAATCGCCAAAGATGAGGTGAGCATGTTTACCATACTGGACAGCATAGGCTAAACTATACTCATAATTGCTTGACTCCTATAGACTTTTGGTACTGGCTGATTAATCATGGTGTTCCCAGAAGTGAAATAGATAAGATGCTTATTAAGTCCCTGCTTGATCTGTATAAGCAGAAAAATTCCAGAGTAAGGAACAAAAGTTCACTTTGAATTATAGCAACAGAGAATTAAAGTCTCTTAACCAGTTTCCTGACATGAGCCAGTTTGCAAATCCTGAGCCTTGTGATTGAAGGGGTGGCCAAGTCTCCTGGAGGAAGGACCCTCCCACAATCCCCAAAAGTTTCAATATTAAGCTTAGTCCTATTCTTCTTCAGAGGGACCTGATGGCCTTTTGCTAGGGTGACTACACTGGGGAAAAGGAAATAATCAGACCTTTGGGGACCTACTGGACACTGGCTCTGAATTTACATTGATCCTAGGAGACACCAAGCAGCATCATGGCCCTCCAGTTACAGTACATGCTTACAGAGGACAGGTGATGTGGTGCTTTGAGTCAAGTGTTGCCCATAAATTTGTGCATTCTGAATGCTAGGTTCCCAACTGATAGAAAATTGGGAATTAATGCCTCTTGGAGGCAGTGTATTGTTGGGGGTGGGCTTATGGGTATTATAGCCAGTTTCCCCTTACCAATGTTTGGCATAATCTCCTGTTGCAATTGTCCACCTGATGTTTGCCAGGGGTAATGTACAGCCTCTGCTCATGCCATCATTTCCCCCTGCCATCATGGCACTTTCTCTTGCCAGAAAAACCTCTTTTTCTCCACAAGTTGCTCTTAGTTGGGTGATTTCTACCAGCAATGTCAACTTGACTGCAAAGGTAAAGTTGGTACTGAAGAGTGGTGTCATTTGCTGCTGGAAACCTAAATGTATTGATTTGGCCTTTTGGAGCTGATTTTCAGAGGAATGTAGAAGGATTTGAAACCTTGGCCTAAGAGATGACTTGCAGTGCTGTAAATACAGTTTGATGGACTATTCTTGTAAGAGTTGAAATACCTGAATGCAGTAAGAACTAAGGACTGTGAGGTTTGGCTTATGAGGGTAAAAAAGAGCTTTGCTTGGACTGGGCTAGCAGTTTGTGTGAGAGGCTTGCAGTTATGCCTGTGTCCTAAGAAGTTGAGCATTATTGCTTTGTATAGAAACATACTAGTGTGAGCAGAGGGATATGGCATAGGAAAAAATGAAATCTTTTGGTGAACTGCTGCCCATTCAGCTGCAATTTAGAAATTACAAACTTTGAGATTGGGCCAGCTGACCTGCACTGGGGCAACAGGAAGAATGTAGACTCTTCTGAAGGGGCCTGAATACTCAAGGAGTGACCTGTTTTTCAAAGTCTGCTTTATTTCCCCCTGGATTAACAAATTGGCACCCTACCTGGTATTGTGAAGTATAAGAAATGCAGGAAAGAGAAAGTCATTGAGTTTGCAATTCAGTCTTGTGTTTTGGAAATGGCCATGGGCAGTGTGAAGCAGCTTTGGTGGATTGCCTGCATGGAGACCCAATGGAGCCAAAAGGATGAAGTGAGGGTTGCAGTGGAGACCCAGTGGGGATTCTGGGACCATGAGATGGCTTCTAAGGAAAACTGCCGGCACTGGATGAAGTTTTCCAGGACTGTGCTTAGCCTAGCTGGAGGGGCAGAATTGGAACTCCAGACACTTGTTGCTGGTTAGAATTATCAGACTTGGGCTGGAGAGATTGCTTAGCGGTTACGGCATTTGTCTGCAAAGCTAAAGGACCTTGGTTCGGTTCCCCAGGACCCACATAAGCCAGATACACAAGGTGGCGCATGAGTCTGGAGTTTGTTTGCAGTGGCTGTAGGTCCTGGCACAGCCATTCTCCCTCCCTCTTTCTCCCTCTCTCTTTCTCTCTCTCTCTCCCTCTCTCTCAAATAATAAAGTAAATACAATATTAAAAAAAAAGAAAAAAATGATCAGACTTGGAGATTTGTCACTAACCAGAGTTGTTGAACTTGGAGCTACAGAATTTATTGTTTGTCCTGTTTAAAACTTGTATTGGTCGAATATTTCTGTGCTATGCCCAATGCCATCTTTTGCAGTGTGAATGTTTATTCTGTGCCATTATGTGTTTGGGGATGAACTTTTAGTATTATGGCTCAGTTAAAATATCTTGGACTATGGGGATGTTTGAACGTCATTGGAATTGTTAAAAACTATGGGGATGTTTAAAGTGGAAGTGAATGCACTGCATTTTACATCATGGATAGTTATCAGTTTATGCAGACCAGGGTGGAATGTGGTGGTTTGATTCAGGTGTCCCCCATAAACTTAGGTGTTCTGAGTGCTAGGTTCCCAGCTGATGGAGATTTTGGAATTAACGCCTCATAGAGGCGGTGTATTGTTGGGGGCAGGCTTATGGCAAGTGTCCCCTTGCTATTGTTTGGTGCATTCTCCTGTTGTTATTGTCCACCTGATGTTGACCAGGGGGTGATATCCACCCTTTGTTCATGCCATCATTCTCCCCTGCCATCATGGAGCTTCCCCTCACATCTGTAATCCAAAATTAACCTCTTTTTTTTCCCACAAGCTGCTCTTGGTTGGGTGATTTCTACCAGCAATGGGAACCTGACTGCCACAGAGATCAATGGAGTTTTGGCAAATGTTAGACTTACAGTGGATCCAGTGGGTCTTGGTCTCATCCTGTGATTATTTCCCCAGCTCCAGAATGCATAATTGGAATAGATATACTTAGGACTTGGCAGAACCCCCATATTGGTTCCCTTACTTGTAGAGTGAGGGCTACTATGGGTGGAAAATCCAAATGGAAACCACTGGAGATCCCTACACCAGGGAAAATAGTGAACCAAAAAGAGTATCACATCCTGGAGGGATTGCAGAAATTATTACCACTATAAATGACTTGAAGGATGCAGGGGTGGTGGATCCCACTACATCTTTCTTTAACTCTCCTGTTTGGCCTGATCAGAAGACAGATGGATTCTGTAGAATGATAATGGATTTCAGAAACTTAATCAGGTCATGACTTCAATTGCAACTGCTTTACCAGATTTTTCTTTTTTTACTTGAGCAGATTAACACATGTCCTGATACCTGGTATATAGCTATGGATTTTGTGAATGCTTTTATATCCATGCCAGTCCATAAGGACCACCAGAAGCAATTTGGCTTCTGCTGTCAAGGTCAGCAGTACACCTTTACTGTTTTACCTCAAGGTTATATTAACTCTCCAGCCCTGTGTCATAGGTTAGTTCTCAGGGATCTCGATAGCCTGTGCCTTCCAGAAGGTGTCACATTGGTCCATTATATTGATGACATTATGCTGACTGGATCAAATGAGCAGGAGGTGGGAACCACTATGGGGTTATTGGTATAGCATATGTATATCAGGGGATGGGAAATAAATCCATCCAAAATTCAAGGACCTCCCACCTCAGTGAAATTTCTAGGAGTTCAGTTTTGTGAGACATGCATGGACATTCCTTCTAAGATGAAAAATAAGTTGTTGCACCTGGCCCCTCCTACCACTAAGAAAGAAGCACAATGTCTAGTGGACCTATTTGGATTTTGGAGACAGCACATTCCTCACTTGGGTGGGTTACTCTGTCCAATATATGGGGTGACTCAGAAAGCTACTGATTTTCAATTGGTCCCTGAACAAGAGAAGGCTCTTCAACAGGTCCAAGCTGCTGTGCAGGCTGCTCTACCACTTGGGCCACGTGATCCAGCAGAGCTGATGGTACTTGAGGTGGCTGTGGCAGATAGGGATGATGTTTGGAGCCTTTGGCAGGTCCCCATAGGTGAATCACAGTGGAGGCCCTTGGGATTCTGAAGCAAGGCCCTGCTGTCATCTGCAGACAATTATTTTCCCTTTGAGAGACAGCTCTCAGCCTACCATTGGTCCTTAGTGGATACTGAACACTTGACAATGGGCCATCAAGGTACTATATGTGACCCACAAGGCCATAAAGTTGGACATGCACAGCAGTAGTCCATCACCAAGTGGAGGTGGTATATATGTGATAGGGCTCAAGCAGGCCCTAAAGGCACAAGTTAGTTACATGAGGAAGTTGCTCAAATGCCAGTGGTTTCTACTCCTGTTGCAATGCCTTTTGTCCCCAATCATGCACCTATGGCATCATGGGGTGTGCCTATGTTCAACTGACTGAGAGGGGAGAGGACAAGGGCATGGTTTACAGATGGTTCAGTGTTTTATTTGGGCACCTCCCAGGAGTGGACAGCTGCAGCATTACAGCTCCTTTCTTGGAGAACTCTTAAAGACTGTGGTGAAGGGAAGTCTTCACAATGGACAGAACTTCAGGCAGTGCACATGGTTGTGCATTTTGCATGGAAAGAAAAATGTCCAGATGTGTGGTTAAACATGCATTCTTGGGCTGTGGCCAGTGGTTTAGCTGTATGGTTGGGACATGGAAGGAGAACAATTGGAAAATTGGTGAGAAGGACATTTGGAGAAGGTGTATGTGGACAGAACTCTCTGAATGGGCAAAGGATATAAAGATACTTGTGTCGCATGCTAACACTCATCAGAAGGTGACCTCATCAGAGTTTGACTTTAATAATCAAGTAGATAAACTGGCCCCTTCTGTGGATAGTGGTCAACTTCTTTTCTCAGTCATTACTGTCATTGCCCAATGGGCCCATGAACAAAGTGGCCATGGTGGCAGAGATGCAGGATATGCATGGGCCCAACAGTATGGACTTCGACTAACTGATGCTGACCTGGCTGTGGCTACTGCTGAGTGCCAAATTTGCTAGTAGCAGAAACCAACTCTGAGCCCAATATGTAATATTCCTCAGGGTGACCAACCAGCAACTTGGTGGCAGGTTGACTACATTGGGCCACTTCCATCATGGAAAGGGCAGCATTTTGTCCTTACTGGAATAGAAACTTATTCTGGGTATGCATTTGTTTTTCCTTCATGTAGTGCTACTTCCAAAAAAACCATCCGTGGTCTTAAAGAATGCCTTATCCACCATCATGGTATTCCACACAGCATTGATTCTGACCAAGGAACTCATTTCACAGCCAAGGAAGTACAGAAGGGGGCTTATGATCATGGAATTTACTGATCTTACCATGTGCCCCACCACCCTGAAACAGCTGTCTTGACAGAAGGGTGTAATGGCCTTTTAAAGAAATAGCTACAGTGCCAACTAGGTGGCAATAGCTTGGAGGGCTGCAGGACTGTCCTCCAGCAGACTGTATTTGCTCTGAATGAGTTTCCTATATGTGGTAGTGTTTCTCCTATAGCACGGGATCATAGGTCAAGGAATCAAAGGGTGGAAATGTGAATGGTCCTGCTTACCATCAACCCAAGTAACCCATTAGCCAAAGTTTTGCTTCCTGTTTCCGCAACCTTACACTTTGCTGGCATAGAGGTCTTGGCTACACAGGGGGAGCACTTTTGCCAGGAGACACAAAGAACATTCCACTGAACTAGAAGTTAAGACTTCCCCCTGGCCACTTTGGGCTCCTGATGTCCTTGATTGAACAAGCTGAGAAAGGAGTTGCAGTGGTAGCAGGGGTGATTGATCCAGACTACCAGGGGGAAATTGGACTGATCCTCCACAATGGAGGTGAGGAAGAGTATGTCTGGAGTGCAGGGGATCCTTTAGGGCATCTGTTTATGTTACCAAGCCATGTTATCAAAGTCAATGGACAACTACAACAACCCAATCAAAGTAGTGTGATAAATGGCTCAGATCCTTTGGGACTGAAGGTATGAGTCACCACTGCAGATTAAAAAAAAAAAAAAAAACAAGACCTGCTGAGGTGCTTACTGATGGTGAAATAAATATAGAATGGGTAGTAGAAGGTACTTTCAAATACCAGTTAAGGCCACATGACCAGTTGCAAAAAGGAGGAGTGTAATTTCCATGAGTGTTTTTGTCCTACCTTGTTAAGAGTGTTTGTCCACTCTTTGTTTTACACCAATATCATGGTTTTTCCCCTCTATTTGTCTATTAGGTAATTAACACTGACTAAGATCTAACACTGACTAAGACTAGTTAACTGCTGTTGAATTTATATTTGACTTACTGTATAAGAGACTAAGCATTCCTCAAGGAGCCTTGCTTTGTGTTGGGGGGAAGATTGTTCATTTCAGGTTGTATGTGGGATAGTTATATCATGTTAGGTGGAATTATGACATTTTACTGTCTTCATTTGTAAACTAAGTATGTTGTAAGGAGATATGGTTTGGTGTCAAGTGGACAAGGTGTAGACTTATGATGGTTAAGTTTTGTGTCAACCTGATCTGTTTAGGAATCCACAGACATTACCCATAAATGGGTCTCTGAGGTTGTTTCCAAGGAGGATTGTCTAAAGTAGGAATCCTTTCCCCAGGGCAAGCCCTTCCCCCAGAGTGGGTGGCCTCTTTCAGGGTCAGGGTGCTTTATCTAAGGAAGCTGGGGGGAAGGAAAGTATCTTCTCTTCCCACCTGGTTGTTTGCTGCCTACTGCTTTCTGCTCCCTGCTTGCTGCTTGTTGCTTTCCAGTGTGGACTGAACACCAGTGTGCACTGAAGACCAGTGTGGACTGAAGGGCAGAAGCTCTCCAGGAAGCCTCTAGGTCTTCAGTGCTAGATTGGGACTGCTGAGGCATCCAGATTTGTGGACTGAGCAGCTACCGGGTTCCTTGACTCTCAGACCTGCAAACTGCTATTGTTGGATTGCTATAAGCTAATCCAATAAATTCCCTTTTAATATAAATCATTCTATTGGTTTTGTTCCTCTAGAGAACTCTGACTAATACATATGTATAGTATAATTGGTAATTTTGCAGATCTAACATGTTTGTATTGCCATAAGTATATTTACTTAAGGTTATACAACATAAATATAGTACAAAAATACAACAAAAAATAACAGCAAAACCTTTGGGTCCACCCCCAATAGAAACTAAGTTGAATGCTTCTGAAAGGATAATCTTGAGCCTTTTAAACAGTGATTATTGTTGGTGATGTTGCCAAGTGGTAGAGTGCTTGCCTAAAATGACCAAAGCCTATTGTCTGATCTTTAACACAGCAAGCAGTTAGTGATTATAAGTTACTTTTCTTGCTGCTGTTACCAAATACTTGACACATGATTTTGAAGAAGGAAGTATTTATTTTGGTTATAGTTTGAGGATACATTCCCTCATAGCTGTGCTGGCAAAAGTGTAAGAAATCAGTCACACTTATTCTACAATAAGGATACAGAGAAAGATGAAAGATGGCATTTAGCTTTCTTTTTCTTATTCAGTCCAGAACCTCAGCCCATAGAGTGGTGGCACTTATTCAAGGTGGGTCTTCCCTGTTCAGTGAAACCTTTCTGGAAACACCCTCATAGACACAGAGATGTGTTCCCATGGAGATTCTAACCTAGTCAAGTTGACAATCAACAATAACCATCACAGTGAGAGATGTCTTACTACTTATTCCTCTGTTCCACTTTTATCAAAATAAATTGTGTCCTCTAAAACTTTTAAAACATACAAAAAGTAATAAAAGATTTAACACATTCATGTGTTTTACTGCCAAGACTAAAGCTGTTAACATATATCATATTTATCTTAATGAAAAATTAAAAGTCTTGGTGATGCATGAGATCAATGTTTATCTGGTCACTCTATTCACAAAGTGTATTGGTGTAAAACTTTCTGCATGTACTTCTGAAGTTTATTCCATTTTCACAGTAAATACTAAACAATTTACATAATAGTCAAGATTTTGCATCAGTATATTTTATACATCAAGCATTAAAGCAGCAATATCCTACTTTAAAATCACTCTTCTTTTCTCTCAACATTACATTTATTATGTTGATATAGGCAGTTATATTCTTTACTTTAACTATTATATCAACTGTTGAATTAATAAAACATATAAATTGCAGTTATAGTTATATGCTATTGTGGTTCTACATAGAAATAATTAAGTTGTTTCTCTCCTCCACTAAAACAGCTAATGCTTCAGTGAACACTGCAGCATACATCTCCTCTGGCATCTGTGTAGAATAGTCTTTAGGACAATACCTACAAGGGAAGCAGTTGAGAATAGATTATGAGTGTCTACAAATTTGCTAAGTGCTGCCAAATTGCTTTTCAGGGTGATCTAACCAATTTTCCCTCCCTACAGTAGCATCTGAGTTCCCATTTTGCCTCCTTCTGTGTAATTCTTGGTGTTGCTTCCTCCTGTCAAATAGTGTTATTATTGCAAATGTCACCATGTTTGCTTTTATTTATCCTTGAAATAACAATGAGAACTTTGTGTGTCACTTTATATTTTCAAGAGACAGGCATTGCTTTTACATATCCATATCCTTTTCTGCTTGTTTAGTAGTCAACTTTTTATTTATAGTCACTTTGATGCTTGACTATTGACTTGCTATTAAGTGAATTATAGTTTTCTCAATGTGAATAGTTTCTGAAAGATATGGCATCAAATAATGTAGAAGCAGGGCTGGAAATATGGCATAGTGTATAAGGTGAAAGCACTTAGCATGTCAATCATGTGGGCCTCAGTGGGCCTGACAAACCTGGAGTTTGATTCCCTAGTACCTATGAAAATAGTTAGGTGTGGCCCCGGACACCTGTAATCCTAGTCCTGTGGGAAGTTGAGCCCATAAAATTGCTGGAACTTATGGACAAAGGTTTATTTTGGGTTCAGATAAAGACCTGTATGAGGTCTAAATTAGACACTCACTGGGGACTGAGGATTCTGCAAATAGTGGGTCTGGGTTCAGACAGAAGCTCAGTATCAAAGAAATATGTGGATTAAGAACACAGGAAAAACTCAAGCTTTCTTCAGACCTGTACATGCATGCACACAACGCACCCACATTGCCACACACATGTGCATATACTACACATGAACTAGACCACACCACAGCACACAAGCTGCAAATGCGTGTGCGCACATGTGCATGTAAGCACACGCACACACACACACACAAAGATTGAAGTAATTCAAATCTTTATTTATCCTTTGTACATGGAGAAAACGTGTGCAACTGTCTTATTACTAACACTTTTTTCATTTCAGTATTATACTTTAAATGGAAGGTCTTATAATTTTATACAATTCCATAAAGTGGCAAATGAATAAAGAGAAAGCTGATTTACTTATACTGCCTATTATAAATGTTGTGGAGAGGAAGATTTTTTTAAGTTCTTGTTTGTAAGTTGATGGGTTATTTAGATGCTCATTGTTAAAGACTTTGAAGGATTGGGTTTTACCCAAGCCAAGAAGTTAGTCTTACACAGTTTCATGAATACTGGCTAAAAGACATGAAATTCCTGGGTCATGGGATGTTCTCATAACAACACGTTACAGATTCATTTCTGCATTAATGACCTGTCCCTCTTCCCCATCATGTCATGTGAGAGGGGTCCCCATGAAGTTTAATATATCACAGGATTATGTTACAACTGAAGAATCCTAAACTTAGAGAACCCATATCTGTATAGTAAGAGGCTAGAATGATTGCTATCTGTGCTGAAGCAAGAAGCCATCTTCTTACATGGGTTTGTAGGCACATCGCCCCCATGCCTGGAAGGAAGATACATTTTCTCTTCTCCCACATTGTTATCTATATACCTGGCTTTGGAAAGTTGTCTCAGAAAAAAAAAAAAAAAAGGCAGCTATTTCCTCTGTAAGTGAGATACAAAGGAATAAGAGAGAGATAATTCCCCCTGGAATTTCCCAAACGTAAGGCTGTACTCAATTTTTTCTTTTCATAAAAAATAAAGTTTCTTTCAAATTTAACTTCATAAATTATTCAGAAACTTTTGTAAACTAAAGGTTTCAATTTAAAATAATATATGTACATGGTTAGAAAATAGCCCACAGTAATGCTGAAGGATTTGCAGTAAAAGCAGCAGCATGTACCACAGGTACCTTGAAGTTGTCCTCTGACCTCCACATGCACACCCTTGCATGTGTGTTCCAACCCCCTGCAAAATCAAATAAATTTTAAAAAGCAACAGCATCATTCTGAGACCTTTTCCAACTATAATCCTATAGTTCAAAAGCAAATGTCTCGAATGTTTAGTTTTTAATTTTCTACTTTGTTATTAGCAACAATGTACTGGTAAATTAACAACTAGTTCTCAAGTTTAGTCAAACCAAAATGAATATTGATAGTAAAAATACTAGTATTTCCATGAGAAAGATAAAATACTGTTAAAATAGGACTGAATTTTTTAAAACAAAGATATGATTGTGTGGGTTTTTTGGCTACAATAAGTATTGGTTTTTAAACATTATATCTTCTCCATTTTCCTGCTATTTACAATTTAGTGACATCATTATAATGACATGGTTTTAAATTTAGGTAGCATAATTAGCATCTGCTCCATCATCTTCTTAGACCTAAATAATATGCAGAATAATATCTAAAGTTGTGCTTGACAGATGAATTTTGTGGTGTAAACATTCTATCCCTGAGTTGAAGCTGCCATGCTGATCTCACTTGCACATCTTTGGAGAGGTGAAATAGATAACACAGTATTACATCACATTCTACCATACAAATGTGTTGATTACCTCAAAAAGTAGATGGGTAAGATGTAAGATAAAATTTGGTAGTGACAAATTTAATTATGTTTTGTTTCTAGTACAATATTTATGAGTTCATATAATTTGACTTTTAATAGTAGCTATGTTTACTAACTTGCTCACAAAATTTCTGACAAGTTAACAATTAACTTATGAGCTTGTATAAGCTGGCTCCATCACACCACCTGTTAGCTGTATAGCTCGAATCCAAACCACCACTTTCTCATATATTAATTCTACATGATCTGAAACCTGCACTGATGGATAACAATTATGTTTTTTCCTATCTCTCTATAGTAGCCAACTTCCAGTATGCCACCATCAAAACCTCTCTTCTTGCCCTTCAATTTCTCTCATCCCTTGCCTTAGAGGCTGGGCCAGATCTGTGTAGCCCATGGGATATTGAAAACATAATAGTTTGTGGCTGTCAAGATTAGGAAAAATAAGCTATTGACTTCAGTATTATTTTTGTGGACCACTTCCCTTGGGGCAAGTGTTTTTACCATGAGGTGATCACCCAGTTGTCCTGTAGAGGGCCTCCTGTGAAGAGAAGCAGTCATTCTGTCAACAAGTAGCGTGTGTGGCAACCTGTGACTAGTCCAGGCTGCATGCAGATTCTGCAGCCCACCCTTAAATGACTATAGCTCCAGCTTATCAGAGGTGACAGAGCTAGGATTTACAAAATAAGGCTTTCCTGTCCAAGAGAAGTGGAAATATGTGTTTATGGTTAATTCCATTCTGCAAGCTTTGAGGCAATTTATTATGTACCAAGATAACTAATCCATCTCATTCCAGTTGCCTTCCAGTCTGCTGTGTCAATATGCCCTGTTCCTTCACTGGTTATAAATGAACAAACGTACACTCTAAATAGCAGAGCACAGTAAATCAACAGGATGAAAAGGTCACTGCTGAGGAGCAAACACTTGATTGAAAATCTGAATGGGGGAAGAAATAAATATGCCATCTGAATATTTGTGGAAAATTTTTCCAAGCAGAGAGCTCAAATGTAGAGGTCTGAGGTGGGCCTATGCTTGTCACACTCAATCAGTTTCCATGTTTTTTTTTTTTTTTTTGGTCATTTTTGCACTTTTGAACAACCTACATATAAGTACACTTATTATTCACTTATTTCACTAGAGACTTTTGGCTCACATTATATAACATGGAAATACTCAAGTTCCCAAATCACCCTTCTCCACTGTCCTCCAAGATGAGGATCTGATCTCTAAAAGATATCCTATTACTTTTGGATTTTCAGAACTTATATCTTTGTTCCTTTATAACTATAATTAATTGATTTGTATATGAAATGATTCTAAGATATAAATAAGTAAAGTTTGTAGAATAGCAGCTACACAGACATGGTATACTATAGCTAGACCTCAGTGATCATTTGTCCTGGTCAAATTTTGCATCCCTGTGTATGCGTACTATCAGCTGCAGTGTTATCAAATATGTAGTCACTGGATATTACTCTACCCAGCACTATTAGACTTCCTTCTATTCTCTAGATTGTTCTATAATTGTGTATTTATTCCATTGACTTCTTTTATTTTTTTAAAATTAAGAACATAATTTGTATGGATACATCATATGTTGCTATCATCTTTTCCCTCCTCCCTCCCCCATTCTGCTAAGGCACCACCTCAGTGGGATTGCTAGCATTCCCCATGGGGGTGTGGGTTATACGTTGTGGGAGCAGCAGTCAGTTATTGGGGGAGGCAATGCATGATGTCTCAACCTGTGGCTCTTTCAATCTTTCTGCCCCATTTTCTGCAAAGTTCCCCGAGCCTTGGTATGTGTGTTTTAAGTCTCTTTTGCTTACTCTTGAAGGTCTCTACAATGGATATATGGCATTTTATTATGAAATGTATCATTCTTCTCTGTTTGGCCATATTTCCAGATAGATTTTCCACTTTTTTTCAGAAAAAGATTTTACAATACTTCCTTAGAATGTATGTATTGGAAGAAAACTTTATAATGACTTAAATGTCTAACAATATTGTCATATGTCACAAATGAATGGTAATCAGTACAGGTATAGAACCCTCCTTTTAATAAGTTACCCCTCCACACATATAAACACACACATGTACACACACACAGAATACACCTTCAAAACAAAAATTTCCAAGTGTATGTAAAGATATATTAAGAGGATGTTCTTGATGAGGAAGACAGAATGAATATTAAGCAGATGCATCAAGAATCTCAGATTCTCAGCCAACCAAGAAATGCTGGGAAGAGGCAAGAAGCTATTAACCTGGGGTCATCTAATGTCCTCATTGTGGAAGAGTTTTAATTGTTTTTTTTCATGAGGTTGTGAAGCATGCAGACTGGCTTTAAACTTGCTACTTGCTGAGTATGACCTTCGGTTTGTGATATTCCTACCTCTACCTTTCCAAATGCTGAGATTATACCTAACAAGAGAAGAGTTTAATTCAGGAGAAAGAACATTCACGCTGAAATCTCCCTGAGAGATTTGTCTTTGGAAGAAAGCCGGAATGACAATTCTCTGGCAGCCACATGAAGAAAGAAATAGGATGACTATACCTGTCACAGATCTCATGCAATATTCCAGTGTTCCATTCCATTTTTAAGTCACATGTTTCTCTGTAACTGTGTTTTTCAAGGCCCTGACCTCTCCTTGGTCTTCATAGATAAGACTGGGGTTTATAGAATTCATTCTTTTATACTTTAGCAAAAACTTTATCAAACTCACAGTAGAAACAAATAATAAAGTCCTATGCCTGAAATCTAGAATTATTTTGATCATAGGACTCTTAAATTTTGTGTATTTATAAAACAAAAGGATTATCCATATTGACAAAATTTATATAAATTAATTTTTAAAAATGAACAACCTTGAAAGGGTCCAAAATTCCAGTAGATATTGCCTCACACTAAATGTGAATGAAAAAGAGACTTGTCCAGTTTGTTTAAAGTTAGAGCTGTTTTGGAAACATTTGACATCTAATTTCATTGTGCTTGTGGAGATGGTTCTGGAATATGAGAACACATTGCTCATGAAAAAATGATGGAGCTAGAGACCATTATCGTAAGTGAAGAAGCTGGGCACAGGCAAATAGGGTATGTTCTTTTCTGTGTGAAAACTAACAAAGTTCATCTCAGAGGTTGACAGCTGACTGAAGGTTATTGGAGGATGAAGCTGGTGTGTGCAGGAGAGAAGGATGGAGCAAAGATCATCAGTGGTACTAAGGTATAGTTAGTTATGAATGAGGAGTGCTTGGGGGAACTTGTGTGGGAATATAAATGTAGATAGATTATCATAATGTACTATGCAATTCCAAAAGCAAGAAGAAAGTAGAATTTTTTATGACTAGGAAATGATAAATATCAGAGAAGAGATATTTAACATGCTTTCTGTATTGCACAATAAATATTAAAATATAAGATGACATTTTGTGAATAAGTATATTTGTGTTTACATATCAGCTAAATAAAGTTGTTCAAAAAACTGATATTAAGAGAAAAGAACATCAAGGTCTTCCATCATAATGTAAAATGTTTGAACTGGGTGAAATCTATGTTCTCCTCAGATTTTGTGATTCTATGCTTATATTTCTTCAAAAACATTTATTTTATGTTATTGTGAATACATTCTTACAAAAATTAAATGCAATTATTCTTGCAACTGAACAGAACAAATGGTTTTATTTGTATATATTCTTGCATCTTCAGAGTTATTGTCTCAATCTTCCTACTCTGCTACTATCTTGATCCAAGTCACAGAGTAAGGTATCTTACCTTCTCACAGCCTCATTTGCATAACAATGAAAGAGGCTTCTTCGACCATACATTATCTCTTCAATGTCCTACTAAAATTCACTAGTGATAATGAAAGTCCTTACCCAACTCCATGAGCTCCATGTCCCTGTGTTATCTTTGGATCTCTTTGTTTCCATGTCTACTCCATTACATTTGCTGAAACCATACTGATCATTTTTACTTTTCTAATATACCCAACATGCTCCTACCACCTCTTATCTTTGTGTTGCGACTGTTCTCTTGTCTATATATCTCAGGACTACTTCCTTGAGAATTCAGCTTGAAAACCATTTCATCATAAAAGACTTCCTACTATTCCTTCCCATCTACCATGGTTTCCTTGACCGCCCCACAATTTGCAGGATTTGTATGTCTGACAAATGTAAGAAGCAAGTCTCTAGTGCTGAAAGTCAGCGTGCTAGTACCTGACCTCATGCCAGGGACACAGTAATGTATGATAAATATTTGATGTAAGAGGAGTGGGACTAAAATGAATGATCTTTAGGTAAAATATGCTATTGCAATGAATTTTATTTTAGAAAAGTGGTTACATCAAGTAAAGCACATTACACAATATTTTGCCTTCTTAACATGTATATTTCTATACTCAAACTGCATTAAATCAATCCTGTCATATTCAGCCTTTTTCAGGGTGTCCTTGCTTGAAATTGGAAGAAATTTTAGAATAATTTATGCATCTAGACGAAAGTATAACGTTCTAGTGATACAAGGACCCTGAGGGCAGAGTTTTAAGTAAAATATTTATGAAGCTTAAGTGCAAGAGACACCAAAATTCCTGTGGAATTTAACACTACATTGCTGTGCAGATTTGTAGAAAGCAAGAATATTAGAAAAGATCTTTAGGACAATAAATGAGTCCTACAAAAATGTATTTTTTCATCTCCATGTTTGAAGCAAATATTTCCCCAAGTGTGTATGTTCATACTGGATCATAGGAGAAGCTCCATTATAAGCATTGTAAAAATTCATATTAAGAATCCATGTAAAACCAGGCATGGTGGCACATATCTTTAATCCTAGAACTTGGGAGACAGAGGTCAGAGGATTGTCATGAGTTTGAGTTCACCCTGAGACTACATAGTGAATTCCGGGTCACCCTGGCCTGGAGCAAGACCCTACCTCAAAAAAAAAAAAAATCCATGTAGATATGGGTTGGTCTCTGTGGTATTTTATTCTGGTGTCCTCCATAAACATTTGTATTCTGAGTGCTGGGTCCCCAACTGGTGGCACTTTAAGAATTGAAGACTCCAAGGGGAGGTGTGTTGTTGGGGGCAGGCTTCTGTCATTATAGCCAGCTTCCCTTGCCAGTGTTTAGTACACTCTCCTTCTGATATTTTCCACCTCATGTTGTCCAGGAGGTGATGCATAACCTCTACTCATGCCATCCTTTTAATGCCACCATATGGCTTCCCCTTGAGTCTGTAAACCAAAATCTGCATTTTGTTGGGTACTTTTGGCCAGCAAAAAGAAGGTAACTACAGTAGCCCCTAATTTTAATTCATGTCTGGCCATTTGAAATTGAGATGTAATTCTTCTTTATTTGTGTAAAAACTGATATAACATAAAATCATAACTGTTTCTTGAGTTTCTTATGAAGAATTTTGAGTTACTCTGTTAGAAATATTGCCTTCATTTATCTCCTAATTTAAGATATTAATTATTTTCTTAAAGATACATGGTGAAAGGAAATTGGAAAGCAGTTGAAATTCAACCATCTTTTAGAATGCTTCAAGCTGAAAACAATACTTAAAAGATAAGTGGATACTAGTATAAAAATAAACATTTTCATAGAATCTATGATCAGGTATAATTTTATCTTTCTCTGATTGAAGCTATGTTAATTCTTCATGCAACTTTTTAAGTGGGAGGTCTGTGAAATAGAATGTCTTATTAAGCCCACTAAGATATACCTAACACATACTTAACAAAATGTTCATCATCCCTAATCATCAGGGAAATGCAAATTAAAACAACTATGAGATTCCACCTTACCCCAGTAAGCATAGCAAACATCAAAAAATCAAATGAAAATAAATGCTGGCAAGGATGTGGAGAAGTAGGAACACTCATCCACTGTTGGTGGGAATGTAAGATGGTACAACCACTTTGGAAAGCAATCTGGAGACTCCTGAAAAAGCTGATTATAGAGATACCAACAAACCCAGTTATTCCCTTACTGGGCATCTACCGTAAAGCCTTCAAACCACAGGCCAGAGAGATTTGCTCAACCATGTTTGTAGTGGCTCAATTCTTAATAGCTAAGAGCTGGAATCAACCCAGATGTCCATCACTAGAAGAATGGATAACTAAGATGTGGTATATCTACACAATGGAATTCTATATAGCAGTAAGAAAAAAATGACACAATGAAATTTGAGGAAAAATGGTTGAAACTGGAACAGATCATTCTCAGTGAACTTACCCAATCACAGAAAGAAAATCGCCACATAGTCTCACTCATCTGTAGCACCTAACCTGAATCTACCCAAGATGCCTTATATACCCAAAAGCATCTCATGGACTAGACAATAGGGTGGTTGGGGAGGGAGGGAAGAGTAAGGGAGGGGTAGGAAACACAAATATAGACAATGGTACCAAATTGACTGTATTCTCTGAGTACAAAACTAATTAATAAACTAAACAAATAAATAATATATACCTTGTCCCAAAGCCTGTATACATGCTTGCCCCTCATCCTACCTGTGGCTAACTTTCAGAATTTGGGTTTCCATGAAGCAAGTATAGGCAGTATAGTCATATCTGGTAAATAAAAAGAAGAAAAAAGGCTGGAGAGATGGCTTAGTGGTTAGGCGCTTGCCTGTGAAGCCTAAGGACCCAGGTTCGAAGCTCGACTCCCCAGGATCCACGTTAGCCTGATGTTCGTTTGCACTGGCTGGAGGCCCTGGCGTGCCTGTTCTCTCTCCCTCTCTCTATCTGCCTCTTTCTCTGTCACTCTCAAATAAATAAATAAAAAAAATTAAAAAAAGAAATATAATGAAATAAGGAAAAAAGTAACTTTTTGAAAGTAAGTAAACATGAGTAAAAGATAATTCATAGCTTATTTGGACAAAGAAAAAGCTATTCTAGTTTTATAAATTCTTTTTATTTTTATCATATTAGTAATTGATACTTTTTAAAATTAAGAACACACTTTGTATGGATACATCTTGTGTTAGTACAATCTTTCCCCTCCTCCTTATCTTCATTCCACTGGGGACCCTCCTCAGTGGGATTTCTGGTATTTCTCATGGGGTTGTGGGTTATGTGATGTGGGAGCAAGTGAGCTGTCAGAGCAGTACCTCTGGGCATGATGGCCCAGCCTGTGGCACTTACAATCTTTCCAACCCTCTTCCATGAAATTCCCTGAGCCATGGTGGGTGTGTTTTAAGTCTACTTCAGTGATGAGCTCTTAGCAGCCTCTGGATTTCTGCTTTGGAATGTGTTGAGTATCCTCAGTGTCTGTCTCCTTCATCCTGGCACTGACTGTCAGGATCATCATGAAAGCAGCACTCTTGTTCATCTCCACACTTCCTCTGTGATTTTATCTGGCCCTTGACAGAGATGCAAGAGATGGTTTATTTCCTTGGGTCTTGCTACCTTCTGAAAAAGAAAAACAAATTCTCCAATGGGAGTGAAGTCAGTGTAGGTTAAATTGGATAGGGTTAGTAATTTAGGGAGATTTTGATGGATATAGCCCCTTTTTTAGCCAAAGAGTAGTGGGTACTTGACATTGAAGAACAAAATCTTTGTTTCCATACAATTCAGACCTGATTCCTTGTTTCAGATATGGGTGTCCCTTTTCACTAATTGGATATTTTATTCAATCAGAAAGGTATTGGATGGCTACTTACCAAGGCTGTGTGCCACCATTGCCCTGATGTGTACTTCTTGTTGAGTTGATTGCTTCTCAGTAGCTTAGACCCCTGCTCACTCACACCATTACTGGACAATTTCCCCCAGTCACTCCTGTAGTGCTTTCCAATATTAGATGGGCTAACTTTCTGTGTACTGGCTCTCTTCTAGATGCCAGTCCAATCTCTTGGTGTTCGGTGTCAGCAGCCTATGGTGTCTTTGACAATAGGGTTTTACCTTTTACTTCAAGCAGGTAATCAAGTGCTTTGACAGAGCCTATCTTGTTTTGAGGACCTCATAGGTCTCTCTGATCAATAGCTCAATGTGGGTAGCACTGATTTCTGGCTTCACCCCACCCTCTCCAGGCCTGTCTTATTAGACACTACTCTTGTACTCCTATTGAGGATTACATCTTTTAGTCCACCTTCAAGGAGAAGGGTTTCTATGGTACCAGTTCATCTATCTGTTCATCTTGTGTTTTGTTTTGCATTTATTACCACCCCAACCTCCCCTTTCCCTCCTCCCAAACCCTTCCATCCCTATTGTCTGGGGCATGCCAGCAACTCAAGCTGAGCCAGGTTATGAACTGCAGATGAGTAAGAACATGCAGTGTTTGTCTTTCTGTTATTTTATGTGCTTGCTGAGTATAATCTAAATTCATCCATTTTCCTACACATTTTTATAGCATTTTTTCTTATTGCTGAATGTAATTCCATTGTATAAGTGTACCACAACTTCATTATCCATTCGGCCAATGATGGGCACCTGGGTTGATTCCAGTCCTTAGCTATAATGAATTGAGCAGCTATGAACATGTTTGAACAAATCTCTCTGAAACGAGACATGGAGCTTTCAGGGTAAATGACCAGTAAGGGAATAACTGGGTCTGTTGGAAAGTTTATATTCAAACTTTTTAGGAGTCTCCATATTGATTTCCATAGTGGTTGTACCAGCTTACATTCCCACCAGCAATGAATGAGGGTTCCTATTTCTATACATACTTGCCAACATTTTTCACCTTTTGATTTTTTTTTTAAATTTTGTTTTTTATTTATTTATTTGAGAGTGACAGAGAGAGAAAGAGGCCAATAGATAGATAGAGAATGGGTGTGCCAGGGCCTCCAGCCATTGCAAACGAACTCCAGACAAGTGTGCCCCCTTGTGCATCTGGCTAACGTGGGTCCTGGGGAGTCAAGCCTCAAACCAGGGTCCTTAGGCTTGACAGGCAAGTGCTTAACTGCTAAGCCATCTCTCCAGCCTACCTTTTGATTTTTTTAATGGTTGCCATCCTTACTGGAGTAAGGTGGAATCTCATAGTTGTTTTTAATTTGTATTTCCCTGATGGTTAGGGATGTGGAACATTTTCTTGAGTGAGTATGAGCCATTTGTATTTCTTCCTCTGAGAACTCTCTATTGAGTTTTCTAATTAATAAATTTTACATATTTGAAAAATGTTGAGAAAACAATCCAATATCATCGCAAAAATGATGAATATATGTGCTGATAATGTATTTTATTTATTTTGTTTTTACTCTACATAGCCTGATGGTGATATATGTGTATTGGGTGAAAACCAGATAAGATTGGAAATATCACTGCATGTCATTAAGCCAGTTTCTCATGAAGCCCTGATCTATGATTTCATGAAATTTGACTCACTTTCAGAGCAAAATACCTCTCTTGCCTCATTTTAATCTTGCTATGTTCAATGCTGTGGCTTCATCTGAAACAACTGAACTTTGCTCAATGTCATCAGTGCAGACTTTTAGTGACATTTCACTGTCAGAGAGCTTTCAGTAGATTGTAATAAGCCTTCAGTAAATGTTAGAATGATACAAACCTGCCACAACTTTACTATTCTGGTTAAGAACTCAAAAATAGGAATACTGCTAAGTTTTGATGAATAGTGTCCCCACTATGAGTGTACTAAGGTGATGTCATAGGTGGTCCTACCTCCCAGTGTTTCTCCCCTGCACACTGAGGCATCATGTCGTGTGTGGTGGTCACCCATCCACAGTCCTCCCCAGTGCCATTGCTCTGAGCAGGTGCAACTTGAGCTGCCTCAGCTTTCATGCTAGTCTTCCACTTGCTGTCGTGCGCATGGGACACAGTCTTGCTCTCATACTACAATGCAATAATTAATTTATCTTGTATTGTATCCAAATGTACTACAAGATTTTTTTAAAAAACGAATCACTTTTTAAGTTCTGAAATAACTTATTTACATTTTTGCAAATATTTCATGGGAGTCAATAATCAATCAAGAGATTTATTGCTCTGATAATCTTTTCGCTTTCAAGAGCATTTATATTGTATGTGTGTTGATATGTAATTTTATTGCACTTGCAATGCTTTAAATATCATAATTTGTATCAATGAAATATTTATCGCAAAAGTAGTATCTACAGTACCAGATGGTGTGTCATACTTGCTGCTTTCTAGATTTGTAAGTAAAACCAGATTTCCCCCTCTTCTGTGGGTGTCAAAAAAAGAACATTCATTTGAAAGTAAGTTTTTATCTAAGTGTTTTAAAATTAGCTTGAACTATATCCTAAAATAGTAGTATTAAGAGGAGGTATAATAATAATAATAACAATAATACTGGCCAATGAGATATTGATTTTACCATATGCTAGGTATTCAGGTAAGCACTAATTTAATATTAATTATCAAGCCTGTGAGTGAGTTATTGTTTTCTATTATCACTTTGGAGATGATGAAACTGACATTTATCTCATTGTATGACCTACTTAAGATCTTCATCTGAGTAAAAAGGAGCTCTACTCAACTGCAGGCAGTGTGGCTCCCAAGCCTGCTAATTAAAACCACCCTATACTACCTTTCTCTTAAAAAATAAAAGCTGGTCTCTACCTGGACAGCATAACAAATTTATGATGTGGATGAATATTCTAATTTCTATGTAAATTTTCTAATTTATTTCTAGAATATGAATCATCCACATTATTGGAAAGTAGAAGTTTGGAGTTTTAACATGCCATTATAAAATTGTCTTTGTAAAATATTTCAATGGGTAAAACAGAAACCTTAATGATTAGTTCAATTAAATTTTCTTTTGTAGCAGAAAGATTTGCAAAGGAAGCATTTTTGGTTTGTAGTATGCATGAAAATTTCCAAACATATATCTATAATAACATGTTTTCTAAATGATAAGAATATATTCTGAGATATGTATTAGGTGAGCTCATCAATATAAAATATAATAGAATATTCTTATAGAAACCAACATAGCTATAATGGTACCAGACATATCACAGAGGACCTCAAATTTTACCCATGGTTCATCACTGAACAAAATTATGTTATTCCATTGCTTATCTTGTTCAGGTAAAAGTTTAAGAAGTTATCTGATTTAAACCAAATCAAAATAAGCTGATACAATGTTGCTATATATCTCATTATATGTCATTGAGGATTAGATCTGGCTAAATCCACTCTATACTCAAACATTAAACAAAATACATATTAGCACATATTTTAATTAAAGCCAAAAATGACACATATACATTTGTAAAGAAGAGATCCTTAAATTTATATTCAAATTTTTAAGTTGTGATTACATATTAGAAGTGCAAATAAACAGTAATTTATACTCAGTGTCAACATGGCTAATGGAAGTGTCTGAAGCAAAGCCTTTAAATCATAACTGATACTCCCCAGCTCTCAACTTTCACCTGTGAATTAGTAAATCAGTAAATGCCACTGCTGGAATGCTCTTACTGGAAATTACTCTGAAGATACAGCCCTGTACCATTGTTGAAGGAACTGTTAGAATTTCTGTAGCATAGGCTCTTATGGACTGCTCCTAACTAGTGGCACTGCAGTGTTTATCATTTACCATGACTTGACTCATATTATTTTGAGTATTTATCAGTGTGGGTGCAAAAGGAAGACTGTATCTAGGAAAGAATCCAAGATAATATAAAAAATATATTTGGTTTTAACCAACAGGCTGCTTAATTATTCATAGTAGTGAGCATAGGGAAAATCTACATGGAAGGCAGCACAGAGTGAACAGTAATGGGTGTGGTGCTTTGAAGAATGTGTCTCCCTTAAACACATGCATTTTAAATGTTTGGCCCCCAGATTATGGTCATTTTGGAGGTAGAGCCTGCTGGAGGAGGTGTGTTACTGAGAGTAGACCTTGAGATTTATTAGCCTTCGTTTTCCAGCGTTAGTTGCCTTACTTTCTTATTGCTGTTTTCCACTTGCTGTGACAGAGGTGATGTCCAATTTACTTGTGCCATGCTGTCTCTTTCCATCATGAAACTTCCCCTTCAGACTGTAAGACAAAATAAAAACTTTCCTCTCATCAGATGCCTTTAGTTGAGAGCTTTCTTAGAGGAACCTGAAGGAAACTACAACAAAAAAGTTGGTGCCAGTGAAGTGGTGTTGTTATTGCTAGAAACCTGACTGTGTGGCTTTTGGTTTTTTGGAACTGATTTGTGGGAGGAAGGCAGAAGAATGTGAAACCTTGGCCTAATGATACTGGAAAGATGTCTCGGTTGTTAAGGTGCTTGCTTGTTAATCTTAAAGACCCAGGTTTGATTTCCCAATACCCAGATAAAGTCAGATGCACAATGGCACATTAATCTGGCATTCATTTTCAGCTGTGGGAGACCTTGATGTGCTCATTCATTCTCTCTCTCTCTCTCTTTCTCTCTCTCTCTCACACACACACACACACACACACACACATACATGTTCTCTCTCTGCCTCTCTCCATATACATATATATATATATATATATATATATATATGTTCTTTTTTAAAGATGCCCTGTGTTGCAGTAAGCCAACTTGGAAAGACCATTTTGGTCAGAGTTTGAGTGGCCTAAATGTAGAAAGAACCATGGACTGTGGAGGCTTGGTGTATTAGGGGAAGAAAGAACTTCTTTCTCCAAACTGGGCTAGAAGCAGTTTGTGTGACAAGTTTGCTGCATTCTGACTGTGTCGTGAGAACTTGCACATGGCTGAGTTTCAAAGGAATGGACTCGTGTGAGCAGATGGATATGCAAAGAAAGAAATGAAAGTTGGGCTGGACAGTACAGCCTATTTCAGTTGCAATTGGTTGAGAGATTACCCCCATTGATATTGGGTCAGCTGTTTTTTTTTTTGTTTGTTTGTTTGTTTGTTTTGTTTTGTTTTCATTAGAAACATAGAACAAATGCTGAGTCTTTTGAAAGTAAGGGGCCTGAACGCTAAAAAAGTCCTGCTATTCTAAATTGGCTTTCTCTTGGATTAACAAATTTGGTACTATGGGAGTATAACAAATGCTAGAAAGAGAGGGTCTTTGGATTTGCACTACGTTTTCTCTTTTCTTTTTAATGGCCATTGGGCAATGTGAGACAAGGTTGATGAAGGCCCTATGGAAACACAGGATGACATACGGGTTGCACTGGAGACCTTGGGACTTTTTGAAATACCATGAATATGAGATGGCTTCTAAGCAGAGATGTTGGTTCAGGATGAAGTTTTCCATGGGCCATGTGTACCTCTGCTGGAGGGACAGAATTAGAAAGCCAGAGACTTTGTCACTGATGCAAATATCAGACATGGAGTTATAGGATTTGTTGTTTGCCCTGTTTGTTTTAGGTCTTGTGTTGTTTCAATCTATTCTTGCTCTACCCAATGCTATCTTTTGCAGTGTGAATGTTTACTCTGTGCTACTATGTTTTTGGATTTATAGGCTCACAGTTAAAAGAAATCTTGGATTATGAGAATGTTTGAACAGGGTTGGGATTGATTTTTAAAAAGAGAACTTTTGAAGTTGGACTGAATGCATTACACTTTATATCATGGATGGTCATCAGTTTTTTGGGTGGTGGTGGTACAGGGGTAGAATATGGTGGCTTGAATCAGATGCTCTCTGTAAACTCATGTGTTTTGAATGCTTGTTTCCCAGCTGATGTCAGTTTGGGAGCTGGAACATTGCTGGAGGCAGTGTTTTCCTAGGGGTGGATTTTCAGTTTTATTAACCCTAGTTTTCCAGCACTTAGTTGGCTCACTCTTCTGCTGAAACTTTTCACTTGCTATGGCAGAAGTGATGTCTAGCCTATGCTCATGCCATGCTTTCCTCTGAAATTATGAAGCTTCCCCTTAAGACTTCACGAAAAAATAAAAAATAAAATAAAAAATATTTCCTTCTATCAGCTGTCTTTGTTTGGGTGCTTTATCCAAGCAATGCAATGATAACTACAATGGGTGATCCTCAGACTCAAAGATCTGCCTATTTGGCTGGATTTTTATTAGCTTGTATATTCTGCTGTTTTGCTATTGAAACTGTCTCAAGAATACATTGTATTCACACCTTCATTTGATAGATGTAGTCAGTGAAGTAGGTGAGAAATAGTTGTCACAATACTAATGTCTCTTTTCATAGGCAAGCACATTTCACATGTACACTTGTCATGTTAAAATGGAATGGAGATGTCACAAATTTTATATGATGATTCTATGTATATTTTCACATGAAATTTAAATGTATCTGGGCCAGTAGAATAGGCATGAAGTCTAATGTACACTTTTGGATAACTATTCACTATTGGAAGAATAACATCAAGACATAATACAAAACTATGGAGCTTTTGTTTTACTATCTATATTTATCCTGAGTGAAATAATTTCTCAGTTTTTCTATGTTTATAAAATTTTCTTGTAGATTTTCTTTAGGTCCCTTACTTGATCATGAAAAACATAAAAAGATTTTGGAATAGAGAGAATACAAATAAAACTTGCATGAAGACATAGATCCTCCTATCTTCATACTAAGAAAGCAGAAAGTTTTGGATAGAAAGATTCATAAATGATCCCCTTTTATGCTCCTTCATTCAACACAGGAGAAAATTAAAGCTTCCACAGGTCAAAGTAACATGAACTCCCACAGACTTCTATTTCATATGTTGTTTCTTCTGTTGCCAACCCCTTTCCAAGATTGCATAGATGATTATGGAAAAAATGGCAGAGAGCATAAAGAATTGATAACTGACTAGCATAGCGGCACACACCTTTAATCCCAGCACTTGGTAAGCAGTGGTAGGCAGATCACCATGAGTTTGAAGCCAGTGTATGTCTGTAGAGTGAGTTACATGCCAGCCTGGTCTAGAGTGAGACCCTACCTCATAAACAACACCAAAACCAAAATAATAAAAAGAATTGCTAACCACAAAGATAAAAGTCAGTAAAGAACCTAGAGATGAGATAGAGATTTGGACTAAAGTTACATGAAACATGTGGGTATGGTGGTAACCAGCCATCTTCCAAGTACTACACCTGGACACTCAAAGCAAGAAGATCAGGGTTTCGGGGCAGTCTGAAGCTATGTTGCACCATCCTGTCCAGAAAAACCTTCATAAATCCTTTTTTAGATTAGCAAAGATTTTTGAGAGATAGATGGTATACATGGAGGATTAAAAAATTTGTTCATATAATCATATCCCTTACTTAATTTTTATGAAATTTCTGTCATGTAGGAGATAAGGAGCTTGTTTTGAAGATCACTAACCTAAGTGTAAAGTCTCATGTCTTATAACTGTCAGAATCATTGCTCATGGAAAATGTAGCTTGAGGCATTAATACTTACTATCTGTTTGAAATGTAAGATGCATTTATGTTTACCCTGCACTCCTTCTCACTGACAATGGCTATGTGGTTGAGCTACAGACTTTTGGGAAGTCAGGTTCATCATGCACCTCACAAAGCCACAGCACAGACACACTTGTGATATCATCCCAACTTCCCCCATATCTTGACTGTGGTTAAGGAGAAATGTCAGCTGATCAGCCAGGTGGGACCAAATGAGATTGTCAACAATTTGCAACATACAGCTGAATGCTGAATCACTTACAATTAGAAATACCCAAGCCAATTAGATATTGTACACTTTTTATTCAGCTCATTTTCTCCTAGTAGGCAAATGTACAAATTATAATCAGGAATGTGGTTGGGAATGTGGAAGCCCAGTCAATGGCAGCAGGGAGAACAAAGGCACAGTCCTGTAGGCATCGTGCTAAGCTGCCTTTGTCAGCTTTTTATTTTCATTAACCTCATTTTGTTTCCACTGTGTTCATGTATCTATGCTACTGGTGAGGAACTGGAGGTTAGGGAAGGTTCTTTTGTCCACATGCACAGAGGCTGCAATGGTCAGAACCAGAATTTCACAGCAAAGGTATAAAACTTCATAGGAAGGCATCACACTCATGTGGCATTGCTACCTCCCAGGTCTAATACTATGTCTTTGCAGGCAGGGGCAGTGTGATCCAGCATAGCCCTGCATTTTAAATTCATCTCCATGTCTCACTCCAATTTTCACATTAACCCTAAGATATAAAATCTCTCATCATTTTTCAGGAAACCGTGGCTTACAAATGAACTTGAGGCCATATAACTAATGGACAGCAATACTCAGGAGGATATAATACCCAAATGTGAGGCTTATAGTAATTCTCTTGCTGTATTCTAAGCAAGGCACACCCATGCCAGTGGTAATGATGATCCGTGTCATAGGTGCAGCAGGCTCTTTCACTCGAATTTAGTAACATATTTAATATTCACAACAGTCCTATGAGTTGATATTATCATCATTTTATGGAACAGCAAGCTTAGTCACAAGTCATCTGCACAGATTCACACAAGTAGTAAATATGGTACAACCAGCGGTATAAATCAGGCATGCTCACTCAAGAGCCCTACCCTGGTGGGTGATCCTAATATTGAATGACCAACTAGCTTTATAGCCTGATGCATTCATTTTATTGTCACAATATTTAGCCACGAGCAGCAGAATACCTGCTACATACACAACTGTGTAAAATAAAGCAGTGGTGATATATTCCCAAAAGAGCAAGGTCAGTGTTTGTTATGACTGTTGTTATTGTTTAAAATATATTTAGACAGTGAAGAGTGGAGATGCTTGGATTAAAGCTTGACTAGCTCCTCTTAATTGCAGCAATGTCTCCTTGAGACTCCACATGATTGCTTTGACAGAATGTGTGTGTTTGCAGGAAGGATAATTGTGGTCTATGAACCAGATAAGGAATAAGCCAGAGTATTAGTGAGATATATTCAGAAAATATGACAACATGTCTGAATGAGGTTCAAGAGGGACCAACAGAGAAATGGTGGATGCTAGGATGTACTTTAGGAAGGATGAGCCTGGGGCTTGCTTATTTATTTGTTTATTTTGGAAAACTGTCCTAAAATCACTGGTGTCTTCATTCATTCATTCATTCATTTCTGTGGAAACTGTTTTGATCAATTCTAAACTTAACAGGGGTGCTTGTCTCTAGATCTAACCCCACCAAGAGGAACTTATTAAAGGGGGCAAATACCATGAACTACACAAAAATTATTGTGTTATCATGTAGTCATAACAAACCAGGAAAAGAAGCCACACACAGAGTCAGATATTGCTAAAAATATACATGTGAAAGTTTAGAGAAAACTTGATTAGGAGTTCAGATATTAGTAACATGAGGATACCTCTAAAGGAAAGGGAACTCTCAGCACTGGAGGCATACCACGCAAGCATAGGCAAGGCCAGCATGGAAGAAAGTGCTGGACACTCAGAGACTGGTGCTTTCCAAGGACCTTCTGATAAGTGTGGGAACATGTAAAGTGGTGGACATAGTGAAAGTCAGAGAAAGGACGATGATGAAGTATAAGCTCAGGCTCCTAAGAAGACTGCTGTTCAGTTTAAAGCAACATGGAACTGACAAAAATTCCAAAGACACTCTTTTTCTCAATCGTGCATATATCAAGAATAATAATAAGCTACTTAAAGCTGAGGATGACCAAGGAGCACCATGCAACAGTATCCCATTTGACTTTCCTCATTAGAAAGGAAAGAAATCAACTTTCCATGTAGAAAGAAAATAAGTGCCTTGTATCCATTGTTGTTGGGACTTGGTTCCAACATGGAATTATTGCCACTTTAGTCTTATTTTAAAAGACACAAAACTGTGCTGATCTAAATATGAGGTGGTTTATAATTGTATATTTAGTCACTTCAGTACTACATAATTATTCCATAATTATAACGAGTAGAAGACAAATACTACATATAGAGAAGTACCTGCCAAACCAAGATCTCCTTATCCATTGACCCTAAAACTTTAAATGAGGCTGTTTTCCATAACTTGTTCCTCATATTCACCTTGAGGGTCCTCACTTACTCTTCATAATTTGTTCATAATATAATTTTTGCTAGTCACTTGAATAATCTTATGCTATTTAGACATTAAATTGATCACAGAGATTATGGTATACTGTTGAAATCAATAATTGATAGAATGTTGGTAGTGGTATAATCTAGAAAATGAAAGTTAAAGAAAAGCATTTTAAAATAAACATGAATTAGATCCAATTGTGTGGCCCATGAGGGTAAATATTATGCATTAGTAATCTCTATCATGATTGTTTTATACCTTTTTAATTATTTATAGCTCAAATATAAGTCTTCTAAAAACAATGTGATCTTTAAGATCTTTAATGCTTGTTTTCTACACTAAGATATGTATGTAGAGTTCAGGCTGTTTACTCTCCTATAGTTGATTCTTGGATGGATGGATGGGTCAATGGGGGTGGATAGGTGGGTGGGTAGAAGGATATATAGTTTAGCAGATTATACGTATATGTATACATATATAATGGATCAATCCATCTGTAGATACACAGGTTTCCAATGAAAACATGTACAGTGAATATGCTAGGCTTATTGTATTTATGGCACAGATATTGGGGTGGATTATGGCTTATTCATAAAGGTACTTGCTTGCTAAATGTAGTGGCCTGGGGTCAATTCCCCAGTAACCATGTAAAGCCAGATGCACAAAGTGGCACATGCATATCTAGAGTTCACTTTCAGTAACAAGACACCTTGGTTTGCCCGTTATACAGCCCCTACTTCTACCTCTCCCCCCACTCCTCCTTGCAAATAAATTTTTTTAAATAGTGTAAAAAAGACCCAGATATATACTGAAAATTATGACCTTGTTAACCACTGGGTTAATAAAATGAGTTAATGCTTTTAATAGCAAAACACCTCAGTTCCTTGCACTATATCCAACATTTCTCATTCAGAGTAGACTCAGTTATTCTATTCTTAGCAACATCTAAAGATCTCAGTAGCATATCTGAACAAAGGTGTGCTTCTTGTCCATGGGAGAACAGTCTCTGCTCCTCCTTTTCCATACACCACATCAGGGCTCCAGACTATTTCTAAGCTTATTTCTTTGGCAAGCCTTCCTTGCACACGCTGGCCTGAGATAATAGCACTATTCTTATATTTCTTGGTTCTGTGGGTTGGGGGTGTTAGTAGGTAGGACCCCCGTCCAGTTGATACCAGTTTCATCAGGACTGCAATCATCTTGGTTGAGCTGATAGTCCAACATGGGTTAGTTTCATGACTGGAAGTTGATATTGAATGTTGACAGGGAGCTCATTGATGGTGGTGTCTCCTGGGCAGACTGCATGGAGAAGTCTCCTGGGAAACATGCTTTGAGTCTGTTTATGTGGTTTAGGTTCATCATGGCAATAGGATGCATAGAGTGCCTGCTCCAGGAGGTAGGCTTTATCTAGTTGGAAGGAAGTGGAAGAGACAGATCACTTTTTAGAATTCACTTGAAGTTGGCATATCATTTCTACTCCACTCCCTTAAGTAAGCATAGCATCTTATGACATGTGGAGCGGAACATGTGCTCTGCCTCTAAAATGAGGGTGTTTAAAGAATCTGTGGGCCTCTTTTACTTCATAGATGGGAAAATAGTTTGATTGAAATTTGACAGCTATATAAAACAAATTGGCATATGCTCACATCAGCAAAGAAGTTTTCATCTGAAAGTTACATATCTTCTTCATCTCAATATTTGGCCAAAAAGCATTCAATGACTATAGCCAACCACAAGACATACAGAAGTATGACCTTGAAATGCATCTTGACAGAACAGACACAGGATTTTTTTTTTTTTTTTTGGTTTTTCAAGTTAGGGTCTCACTCTAGTCCAGGCTGACCTGTAATTCACTATGGAGTCTCAGGGTGACCTCGAACTCATGGCGATCCTCCTACCTCTGCCTCCCCAGTGCTGGGATTAAAGTCATGTGCCACTATGCCTGGCTAGACACAGGACTTTTGTTTAAAAGAATAGGAATTCCACAGCTCAGTGCACCCTGGTAGATGGAATTATGTGGTCATTTGATTCAGGTGTCCCCCATAAACTTAATGGTTCTGAATGGCAATTTGGGAATTAAAGCATCCTGGAGGCAGTATATTGTTGGGGGAGGGCTTATGGGTATTATAGCCAGCTTCCTCTTGTTAGTGTTTGGCACACTCTCTTGTTGCTGTTGTCCATCTGATTATTCCCAGGAGGTGATGTCCACCCTCTCTCTGCCCGTGCCATCACTTACCCCTGCCATCATGAAGTTTCCCCTTGAGTCTGTATGACAAAATAAACCTTTTTATTCTCCACAAGCTGCTCTTGGTTGTGTGTTTTCTGCCAGCAATGTTAACCTGACTGCAGAGTTGGTACCAGAGGAGTGGGATTGTTACTGCTGGAAAACTGACTGCATGGCTTTTGACCTTTTGGAGCTGATTTTCAAGAGGAGTGTGGATGGATTTGAAACCTTGGCCTAAGAGACACCTTGTAGGGCTGTAATTACTGGTCAGAGTTGAAAGACCTGAATGCAGTAAGAACTATGCCCTGTGAGGTTTGGCTTATGAGGGTGAGAGAATGCTTTGCCTAGACTGGGCGAGAAGCAGCTTATGTGAGAGGCTTGCTGTTATGTCTGTGTCCCATGAACTTGTGCAGGGGTGCATTTCATAGAAATGGGCTTTTGTGAGCAGAGGGATATGTCACAGAAAAAAATGAAATTTGGGGGACAAAACTTCTGCCCATTCAGCTGAAACTCTAAGACAGATTACATCCATTGAGATTGGGGCAGCTGACCTGAATTGAGACAACAGGAAGAAGGCAAATGCTTTGGAAGGGGTCTGAATGCTGAAGGAGTGTCCTGTTCTTCAAAGCCTGCTTTATCCCCCACTGGATTAACAAGTTGGCAGCAGCCTGGTATTATGGAGTATAACAAAAGCGTGAATGAAAGCCACATTGAATTTGCAACATGGTTTTGTATTTTGGAAATGGCCATGGGCCTTGTGAAGCAGGCTTATTGGATTACCTGCATAGAGACCCTATGGAGCCATGAGGATGATCTGTGGGTTGTAGGGGAGATGCCAGGACTATAGGATGGTTGCCAAGGAAAGTTGCTGGCACTGGCTGAAGTTTTCCAGAACTATGAATAGTCTAGCTGGAGGGGCAGAATTGGAACTACAGAGACTTGTAAATCATTAGAATTATCAGACTTGGAGACTCATCACTGGTTAGAGTTGTTGGAGCTACAGAGTTTGGTGTTGCCCAGCTTACATCTTGTACTTGCTGAATAGTTCTTTGCCATACCCAATGCCATCTTTTGCAGTTTGAATGTTTATTCTGTTTCATTATAGCTCTAAGTGGGCTTCCAGGTATTTTTTTTTTAAGATAGAACTATAAAAACATAAAACATGTGATAGGAAGTGATTACTGATGGTTTTTAAAATCTTACATCAACACTGTGTGCATTTATTTAATTCCTCTTGTGACCAGGGTTCTGTGCCACTTTAGTAATTTTTCAATTTTTAATAATTTGAATTCTTATTAATACAAATGATATAACTTCAATTATGTCCCCTTCAATTCTTATAAGATTAAATTTTATTTTAAAAATTTATTGATTCTGGGCTGAAGAGATGGCTTAGCATTTAAGTGTTTGCCTGTGAAACCTACGGACCCCGGTTCAAGGCTCGATTCCCCAGTATCCACTTTAACCAGATGCACAAGGGGGCGCATGTGTCTGGAGATCATTTGCAGCGGCTGGAGGTGCCCACTCTCTCTCTCTATCTGCCTTTCTCTCTGTGTCTGTCACTCTGAAATAAATAAAAAAGAACAAAAAAATTAAATTAAAAATATATATTTATTCCATGAGAGAGAGAGAGTGTGTGTGTATGTATACATCAGGGTCTCTTGCTGCTGCAAATAAATGTCAGATATGTGTGTCACTCTTTGCATCTTGCTTATGTGAGTATCTGGGGAGTGATACCTGGCCTAGCAGACTTTGCAGGTAAGAGCCTTAAACTGCTGAGTCATCTCCCCACAGCCCCTAAATATTAAATTATTTTTAAGAAAATTTGTTTATTTGCAATAAGAGAAATAAAGGAGAGAGAGAGGGAGGGAGGGAAAGAGAGAGAATAGACATGCCAGAGCCTCCAGACACTACAAACGAACTCCAGATGCACATACCACTTTGTGAATCTGGCTTTATATGAGTAGTGGAGAATCAAACCTGAGTCATTAGGCTTTGCAAGCAAGCATATTACGACTGAGCAATCTCTGCAGCCCAATATTAAATTTATATGATTCACAGAATGTTTGAAAATATAGGGCCAGGTCCATTTTTCCGGCTTTAAGTCAAAATAATAAATTTTATTTCTTTTTGTACCTGTTATTTTAGTATAATTATTTTACATTTGTTTTCTCAATAAACTTTGGTTTAAATTATAAAAAGCACTGCTTTATTAATTTCTGCATTTATCATTATTTTATTATTTCATATTGCTTCTGTCTTTTTCTTTTCTTTTCTTTTCTTTTCTTTTCTTTTCTTTTCTTTCTTTTCTCTTCTCTTCTCTTCTCTCACTTTCAGGTAGGGTCTCACTATATAACCAGGCTGACCTCAAACTTGTAATCCTCTTCCAGCCTCATCAGTGCTGAGATTATAAGCATGTGTCCCTAGGCTTGTGCTCAGTCTCTCAGCATTCTTATAAACACATGGTGAGGTTGAGGAAGAGTCAGAAAGTTGAATTGAAACTATCTTTAAGTCTGTGGCTCCCCAGTAGTTTTCTTCTCATGAAATCACAGTTAGGTATATTTTCATAGGCATTCTATACCATTAAGCAAGCCTATACTTAGCTTAGGTAATTTATTTTAACAATGAGCAGAATCTTTTCACCTGCTTTAAAGGTGACATTGTGTTCCCTCCATGCTCTCTGTGCCTGCTGCCCCAGTACTCACCACCCTCTGGAGGAGCTTGTGCTTCCCTGTACTTTGGAACAGAAGTTTGTCCTGCAATCTCAGATCTCTGATAAGATTGAGAATAGCTATGATGTTGTAGATTATCTAGCTTCTCTCTTTCTTGTCCAGCAGGGAGTAATCCTCTTTCCAGCTCTCTACATCACAAGCAAAGAAATTCAATTAATATAAATCATAGTTCCTTATCAATGTTATATGTAGTTTTTCCTTAAATTTTAATTTTTCCTTATAATTTATGAATTGTGTGCCTACATGCTCATGTCCTTGCTTTTGCAATGGATGTGCTTATCTTCTACTGTCATTTAGAAGGTCTAATTCTGCTTTTCACTTTTCGGGTGAATTATTTGAGTTGGTTTAACATATGCTTAGATTAATACACTTAATTGCAAAAATAAATGTCAAAATAATTATTGTCTCCATGCATAGAAATTAACATGGCATTTTATAACCTGAAGTTATTGTTTCTTGGTATGTGCATATGTGTGTGTGATGTGTATATTTATGCACACATGGATGTGTGTGTGAGTGCAGGCATGTATGTGCCAATGCCTGCTTATAGGCCAGACGATAATTTTCTAGTGTTGGTTGCCTCTTTTTGATTTTATACCTCAATATTAAATATGATTAATATAAAGAGAATCAAAGTCTATTTTTAGTTTCCTTGGATCAATCCTGTCTGTTCTAAGTGCAGGATATGAAACATATACATGAAGCATATGCCTTTGAACTCATCTCCAGGATAAGCTAGTTAATGGAATTTCAGGGAGACTTCATCATATATCTGTATTTAACTTGAATTATGGAGCCTGTGGCATGTTTCAACTTTCTTGTTCTGTGAAAATCACTGTGGGGATTTTTTTTAAAGAACATTTGGAGGAAGACATCAGAGCCAGTGGTGAAACTAACTCTTAGAGCTAATCATTCTTAAAGTACTCCCGCCAATTCATGTAATCTCCAAAGCTTAGTTGCCTTAAGTTTAATAACTTTTTAGAATAAAATCTACAAAACAAGCTGCAAATGAAAGCCACACAGATGCACCACTCCCTGGGTCTGCCCTGCATGAGTGGCTTGGGAATTGAACCAAGACCAGCAGGCTTTGCGAGCAAATGTCTTTAACTGCTAAGCTAGCTGCCCAGTTCCCTCTATAGAATTCTTTAGAAATGGTTTTAAAGTAATAATGTGTACAATTAATCTTGTTTGATTGAAGTAAGGACATACACTATAATGGAAAAATTTCCTGAAACTGCTACCATATATTTAGTTGAAAATACCTAAGAAAGGAAACCTTGTCCCTGAGAAATAGAAAGCACAGATCCTCTCAGTCAGAGCAAATTGTGGCAGACAAAGCTGTTTGCAGATCTGATCACTTGGCAAATGAGCAGAGTGCAGGAGATGCAGTCTATCTTGATTCTAGCAAAGTGCTGCAAACAATGTCATGTGAAATTTTGATTGCAAAATTAATTTGAGCTGGCTTGGAAAATACTGTTAAATGAAATGTAAGCTGGTTGAGAGAATACACAAAGAAATTGTTCGCTAATGCCAATGAACTAATGAATTAGAAAGGCAGTCAGATAAATGCCAAAGATGTGTTTCTCAGGTTCACTCACTGCTTAATGTTTATACTGTCTGTTAGGAGAAGAGTAAGAACAGACTAAATTAGTGCAGCTGACTTATTAGAAGACATGAGTGGTTGCAGAAAATCTTTATGAAGACATAAACTTTATTTTACAGAAAACAAAAAACTACAATTTTACCTAAACAGATCTTCATTTTATCACAAAAGAAAATTATATTAAATGGCCAATGCTTAAAAACCTTAAAACTATGAAATTTCTTAAAATGAATTAGAAAAAAAGTATAACCAAATAGTTTGTCAGTAAGACAAGAATGCCATTTCCATCCAGTTAGTCACTATATTTTATTCAAAAAAATAAAAATAAAGCAATGAATTCTTAGCTGGATAGAACAGTTAAATATATACAACTCTTTACAGAAATGTAAAATGTACTGGAAACCTACCATTCTCTGAAACCTCCAGACAGAACAGGACAGGGAGAAAATTATGAGAGGGGTGGTAATTATATATATTTGCTTATGACAATAATATAGTGAGATTATAGATAACTAAAAATTTAGTATATCTAAATGAAACTTAGCTAAATATGCTCTCACAATAGGTGCTTTATTGATAATGAAAAGCTACCAGCTAGGAACCAGCTACCAACTAGGAAAACTTTGATTCCCTCATTTCTGAATCCTTAATTTAATTGTATCTACTAAACCCTTCTCTAAGTTTTTTTTTTCATTTTTTATACTCATTGTATGTGATTCTCTGTTATATAAAGACATTTTCAAGCAAGCATATGAAGGACCATATTCTCTTCTAATCCACCTCCACCCTTCCATCCTCTCCACACTAGTCCACCTTGTTTGAAAGACCTTAAATTCTAGAATGCTACTGGTAGAGGATAAAGTATGAAAAATCCTCTAAAGAATAGGCAAAAACTTTCTGAATGAGGTTCCAGTCACTCAGGAAACAGTGCCAATCATTAATGAATCAGACCTCATGAAATGAAAAGCATCTCCACAGTAAAGGAAATAATCCATTGTATGATGAAACAGCTCTAAAATGGAAGAAAATCTGTGCTAGCTATGCATTTCCCAAAAGATATAGAATCCCTAGACTATACAAAGAACTCAAATAATTATACAAGAAATTGTTCAACTGTTAAGAAATAAGATAATGAAATAAGCAAAGGACATCTTTTTTTCCAAATAAAGTAGCAAGTACAAGTTTTGGAGAGCAGGATTTACTATCTCTAGTTAGCGAAGATCAACCTATGACATGAGTAAAGAACTTCAAACCAGTTTCTGTCACTGCATTCACTATTTGCAAGGCTGCCACTTTTTTTGTAAAACACATTCCCTTCAAACTGCTATCCATTTGACACAGAAGTCCATTGACTCTCCCTGAAACAGGTCTCAGATAATTCCTCTTCCTGATAATTTTCCCTGAAGTTATCTCAGATTAAACTCAAAGAATTTATGCTAGCGCTACTGCCTTCTAACTGATGCTCCATAGATAATCTTTGACTTTACCACCCACTTTTGACATGAACATCTGATATATGCATCTACAAATCTGTCCAGATTTCATAGACATAAATTTGGAATTTGGAACAATATGTGCTGTGCAAGACTTCTCGTACACTACTGTATCTTTACATGGGTTTAAAGGATTTGAGCTCAGGTCGTCACATTTGCATGGAGAGTGCTTTACTCACTAAGCATTCTCCCCAACACTGTCCTACTTCTTCATATGTAACTTTGTTGCTATTTCTTTTATTTCTTTCTTTATTTTTTGTTTTTTTTTTGAGGTAGGGTCTCATTCTCATCCAGGCTGACCTAGAATTCACTATGGAGTCTCAGGGTGGCCTCGAACTCACGGCGAGCCTCCTACCTCTGCCTCTCGAGTACTGGGATTAAAGACATGCACCACCACACCCGGATTTATTGCTATTTCTATAACATTTTATCATGCTTATTTTTTGCATGCAATTTTTTATTTATTCTATGATCACATTTCATCTGTCATCTGTTATGAGTACTATATGTCTTTATGTTTTAGTTGTTTACACAGGTCCTGGTCTCTATCAGAATGCCTGTAACATCCTGATGACCTAAATTAGTTGAAGTTGCTGATATATTTAAATGATGTGATTTACCTACACTTATTTTATAATCTTAAATATGGCTGACAAATTTAGAAAATGATGTTTAAAACTAGAAGAACATTTTGGAATGCATCTCATGATATGATAAATGAAGTACAGAATTACTGATTCAAAAAATTTTCATGTCAATATAGAAACTACATTAAGGCTAATAATACCAAAAAGAAAAGTATATTATAATATGGAAAAATTACCATAGTGTCCTAGACTATTATGGTTAATTGAAGCAAACAAAGAACTTTACTACATACTTGACAAGCCCAAGGGCCAGAAAGCATCAGGTAGAGTTGAACTGAGGTTCAGGCAAGAGCATTAGGAAACTGTGATCTTTATTTCTTACTTAGTTCAGTTACTCATTTTTCTTAACTTCCTTCTAGGGAAGATTCTAGCGATGTGCTAAAAACTATCATCCTAAGATGCATATCTAATGACCCCCAACATAAAAAGAGAAATATTGTTATCACATCATTCCAGAAAGATCTAGTGATGGGTGGAATACTCTAATTGGCCTTATTTGGAACACTTGTCTATCTTTGAAGAAGTTGCTTTGGTTCAAGGAGGAACTTGTTTTATATGTCAGGATTAAGTTCATATCCCAAGCACTGAGGCACAGGAATTCAGTAACACAGCAACAAATGATAGGAATGAACTGCCACATCTAAGACAGACCACAGAAACAAAGCAACAATTGACACAGAAATTTCAACTTTATACACTGATACAATTCATTCTTTTAGCATTATGAACAAGGGAGTATCCTGTCTCATCTGGTCAAGGAAACTGAGATGCAAAGATGTTGGGGCAGTATTTAAAGTTTATAAGTGACCAACCAACAATGTGAAGTCTAGTATTCTAGTTGCAGAGTTTAGACCCATAATGACTAGATTACATTAATGAAAAAAGCCTATAAATGCTGCAATCCCAACTATGAAAGATAATTATGTATTTTCAAACCTGGAAAAAAATTATCTACCCATCCCATGCCCTTCTCTGACTATTTTTCCATGTAATAACATTTATATAATTACTATGTCTTTTTTCAAAATACAAAATACTTACATGCTTTATATTTCAATGTAACTGGAAGAGCTTCCTTCTCCTTACATTGTGTAATACCAGCAAAGCACCAATAAATAAAGATAATAATAAATGTGATATCATAAAATGGCAATATGACTATCAAGAATGATTCATCCTGCTAAGCAATAAATAGCCAAAAATTTCTCACACCAGGCAATTAATTTTCAATTAAATATTCCAGGAATATGATACCTTGAAAACATATCAAAAGTAGTTCCTAGGAAACATAACTGTGTATTCACACCTGTTAATGGAAATTATGATAAAAAGTTTAAATTACTGTTATATTTCTCTACCATATTTCACTACCCTGACTACATTTCCCTCTATGTTAGCTCGCCACTTTTCAGGCAATCACATTTTCTACCACTTTTTTTTTTCATTAATGTTCTGTCTTAATTATTCCAAGATTACTTCCACTTTTTTTTTTTTAATCCTCCTTTTGAGTCTCATCCTCTCTAATAGGAATCACCTAATTGGTTCCAAATACTGCCATGGTGTCCAGGGTCTCCTCTTTTACATTGGTTCTTTCAACTGGACTTACAGTTATTCCATAAATGCTGCTTTTAGCATGGATATTTAATTTATACTACTGGAACCCAGTAGATCTCATGCATGTATGACACATACTATATATATGACCATGGGAAAATAGTAACTTCTACCTCCTTCCCAAATCCCACAGTGTAACCTGAACAGCAGTAGATCTGTCAGCTACTGAAGAGCTACATAATATGTAAAGAGATTGCACTTTGTATAGGGTATTCATATCACTCTTATACATCACTGCCATTCCCCACAGTGTGAGCCACCATGTTCCCTCACAAGCTTAGAGGTAGACACATGGGCGTTTTATAAAAGACCTACTTTCTGATCTCATCTCCCAGGCTTTCAGACTTGTTTGTAATCTTTCCTGCATTCTGAATCTAGTCTTCTCTTCCCTCACTTCCAACAGCAACCACCTGCTGTCCTTTTAGTCCCTTCTTTACTTCAGAATGGGCTGTTTCCTACACTTGTGCATACACCTGTATTTTTGCTTCTGCTCTTTTAACTAAAATGTTTCTTATGTGTCTTACTCTTACTCCTGCCTCATTACAGTTCAAAGACTATTATGCCCCTAATTTTTTTTCCCAGAATAACACAGATAAAACATTGCCTTTTTTTGAGTTTCTGTGCTGGCAGGTAGTAATATGACTTACCAAACTAATGTCTTCTTATAGTAATGCAATAATCATATGCATAAGGATAAAGTACAGTTGTATATAATATAGTCATGACTAACTTATTTTCATTACTATAAATTTTATCAATCATGGACAGGAATTGTATCTTTTATAATTTTATACTCCAACATTCATTTTTCTTGATTATAGAAAACAGAATATTGATTTTTTCTTTATTTTTCTGAAAAAGAAATCCACTTTAGTGTCTAAATTCTTCTGTAAATGGCTCCTTGCTGTGGTTGTTAGTCTTAGCATACTTGCTAATGCAGAAGCTTAAGCCTTGATACCTAAAGTATCTATTATCTATAATTAGTTCACTTCACTCTTATACATGTTGGCTAGAAATAACTGTATGCCATCTTTGATGTATTAGAAAGTAGTCACTAAAGTCATTTTTTGTATTGATTAGCTCAAATAAGGAATTCCAATAGGGAAATTACCAGAGAATGTAGAAAGTTACCTTCTTGTTTTAAATAATAAAAGTTTTTGCAAGGAAATAGATTTAAAATTTCTTAAAGCAAAAACCAGAGACTGACAGATTTGTCTTTGCAACAGAGGGCATATTAAGACTTTTTTTATGTTGTTATACACTGCCTTAACTAGCAAAGTATTGTTTCTATGTCATTTTGTGGTTTAAAACCCATCATACATCTGTTACATGCCACTTTCTACCAAAATACTTAAGACAGGTAGATTGCACTGTCTAGTTAGGTCATTATAACTCCAATAGATGTTGTCACATAGATGAAGAAAACCATCATTTTAACTTACAACATTTTCAAAGTGTTCTTTCTATTGTGCCTCGGGGAAGAAATAATCTGTCAAATTGGCTCTTCAGATTCAGGTTCCAATCAGCATTTAAATCATTTCACCATTTCACCATCAAAGCAGGATGATGATGGGCCAGGTATTAGGACACAGAAATAGCAGGAGTCCAGCAGTACATTTCATGTTATCATTAAGTTATATAGGCATAATTGGCTAGACAGAAGAAATGGTGTAGTAAGAAGCTGAACTTTATCCCAAACTATAAGGTAAAGATGCCCTCAGGTCAGTATTTATTTCATTTGCATCTTATAAGATGCTAATAAGACTAATGATATGAGCTCTGACATCTGATATCTCATTTTTATTTGTTTAGTTTAGGACTATCTGTATGGGATTTTATGTCTTACACTTAGGAGTCATTCTGCATCCCTAACAAAGCCTTCCCCAAATGGACATTCATCCCTGTCCATCCTGAAGATTTCCTGAATCAGAAACCAGTGGTTTCAATCTAAGTCATAAACATTTTAAAATAAAGGCACATTACAGATATTTGAGACATTACCTTGATATATTGTAAAAAACAACGTGAAGTATGTTTATATGGTTAACTTTGTGCTGTTTAAGTGCTCACTTTCCAGGAAATTTCACTTTTTTTTTCTCTTCAGTTTGAATATACACATTTTACTGAATGTAAAAATAAGTAGCAAGTATTTTCTCTAAGCATGTTCAGAAACTTAGAGCTCAAAGCTGCATTATTTGCAGCATATTATAAAAATACATAAATGCATTTTATAATCCAAACCCACACATAAAATGTATCTGCAAAAGAGACATCTACTCTAACTGAAATTAATATAGGTAATGGCAGTATAAATAAGAAATCACAAAACATTCTATCCTGCAGTTTAGTTTGTACTCTAGTTTTAGGCCTGCATAAGCTTCAAGCAAAATATATGAAGAGACATGTGGAAAAAAAATTCTCTACTCCATCTTGTGGCTAGACGTGTGCTGTGGGTGGGTGTGCATGTGCATGCACACTCTGCAGGGCTTATTTAGCCTGGCCTCACTCCAAAACACTCTGAGGCCTTCACAATTCTAAAGGAACAAGAGACAGGATTCCAAGGCAAAACATGGAAGAGGAAAAGCCTGAACAAGAAGGAAAGGAGGGAAGGAAAAAAGGAGGGAGGGATGGTACATGGTGTTACACATTTGTTTTAAAAGGTATTTAATGTTAAGATATATACCAATATAGAAATAAAGTTGTATGCCTGGCATTTGTTTTAAAGTAAAATCTGACAACAGTAGTGGTAACAAAGAGTAGGTTTATATGTAAGCAATTACTTAATAATTGTTTAAGTAGGGTGATAAATATTTGTGTTTATGATTCATTCTCTCTATGTATTTGATTTTTTTCTTATCAAAAAGTTGAAAAAATGTTTATGTTGGCATTTTAAATGCTGTAAATGCTCTGTAAATGGTAGTTGGTACATCTGTTTCCTTGTTTCGCCTGTGGTGATGATGAGTTGATCCACTGCCTCCAGAGCTTTGTTGTAAGGTTAATTGCATGCACCAGAGGGCTGGCTGAGGTGGTAAGAGCAAGATCTGCTTGATGGACAGTGTTTCTGCTTGACAAAATAAAGGCCTTATGTGGTTATTAGCTTTGATGCCACCCTCATTAGCATAGCATTCTAGTCACCTGTGGTAACCTGTCCAGATGTTTCTCTGATCATGTTCAGCTTGATAAATTTAGACTTCATGCAATAGTACTTGTCATTTTTTTACACTCCTGCCCAAATATATTTCAAAATGTGTCCAACCCAGCTGTTAACTTGACTGAATAAAATACTGTAAGAATACTTTTGAGGATTTTGATGATGTCTGAAGTGTTTCCAGAGTCTTTTCCTTCTGGATCAGAAAATAGCTTTGCTAGAATGAGCCTCACAAATCAGTTTCTATTTTACTTACCACAGAAACCTTGTATTTAAAAAGTCCTCTGGAAGAAGAACACGTTAGCTTTCTGTGACAAGCTTTCTGACATAAGATACCTGTGACAATCACCTGTCAACTTTAAACTTTAAAGGAGGCAGTGTTCATTGTGGCTCACGCTTCCAGGTATTTCAGTTCTAGGTCAACTGCCTCCACTGATTATGGCCATTCCAAGGCATGATTTTGGAGATTAACTTTTGTAGCAGAAGACCTTTGCTCACCCCTTGGCAGCTGGGAAGCCAAAAGAGGGAAAGGGGCTTGGAACCACATACTCCTTACAGAGCATTCCCCCAATGAACAAAGTTTCTCTCGGTCAACCCTACCTCTTCAAGCCTGCAACACATCCAATAATGCCACAGACTATGGCCAAGCCTTTACCATTTGGGCCATTGGAGGACGTTTCTGATCCAAGCCTTAACAAAGGATAATATTATGATTGCTTCTGTATTAAATGAATAAGAATAGAACCTAAAATTGTTCTTTTCATCTGCCCCAATTTAAACTTCTACAGCCAGTTTCTCTGTTCCCAATTCCTTCCTCCATCCAGCCTGCAGAAGGCAATATTCTTTCTCTTATGACTGACTGCTCCCTGTATTTCATGTTAAGTAAAATCTTACAGAATTTGTGCTTTGTGATGGCTTAATGCACTAAACAAAATGTTCTCAAGCTCAACCATACAGCAGAGTAGGTCAGAATTCCCTTTCTTTTTCAGGCTGAATGATAAGGAAGGACTTATTCCTGCTTGTTGCAATATTGATTTTCACATACATTACAACTTTTGCGTCACTCACTTTCTGCATAAATCTCTTCTTCTGTGATTACTTTTTGTAATAAAAAGTTTAATTTCACTATTCATTCTCATTCCCTAGTCCTATCTCCTTGCTATTTGTATATAGTTTATATAGCTGCTTTCTTTCTGGTTATGCCAGAGATTATATCTAACACACTACAGTTATAAAATCAATATCCATCTATTTATAGGGTTAGTTTCATTTTCATTTATATCCCTTTAACTCTAATAATATTCTGCTCCTTTACATTGCCACCCCTTCTTTAATTGAATACTCACAATTTACTTATGTACGCATTTTGTGTCTAAAATATAAACTAATAATTATAAAATGCACTAGTCTCTTAAAGTATGTAGAAAATGAACTGTTGACTTATAAGGGTTTTACAATATTAGCTTCTATAATTACCCATGCATTGACTACCACTGAGAATTTGTTTTGTTTTGTTTTGTTGTTGCTGTTTTTTTGCAGGTAGAGTCTCACTCTAGCCCCGGCTGACCTGGAATTCAGTGTGCAATCTCAGGGTGGCCTCGAACTCACAGTGGTCCTTCTACCTCTGCTTCCCAGTGTTGGGATTAAAGGCGTATGCCACCACGCCTGGCTATTACTGGGATTTTATTTCTTCATGTGGCTTCAAGTCATTGTCTTTCATTTCTCCTGTATAACACTCTTATATTTCTCACTGGAAAGGTCTAGTGATAACAAGCTCCCTTCAGTATTTTTAAAATGTCTTATATTTGAGTGAAACTGTCACTAGATCCAGGATTCTTGCTTGACTGTTATTGTTGTTGATTTCCTTTAGGCAGTTGTATTATGGTGGACCAGTGTCTTCCATCCTTCAAAGATTCTGATAATAAATTGCTGATAATTTTAGTAATACCTTTTGTATAATTTGGAATTCACTCTGCTTGTCTTTAGCTTTCAAACCCATGACTAGAATGTGTCTTGGTACACATGATAGTCAGATTTTTACATCGCTGTGATGCATACTAGCAAGAAAGAATATAAAAGGAAAAAAAAATATTTGGACTCTTGGTGGAAGGGCATGGTGAGCAGAGCATCATGGTGGAAGCATGTAGTAAGTACAGAATCATGGTTGATGGGTGTGATTAGCAGAGAATCATGGAAGGCAACAGTGAGGCAGAGCTATTTCATTTCAAGGTGGCCATGAATAAAGAAAGAAATAGGAAAGAAACAAATTCCCCATGACCTCCTTTCTCTAGTCAGGCTACATGTAATTCCATGAACTTCAAAAGATTTCAAATTTTTGATCCACGATTAAACCACGGTTATGTCACCTTCCAGATTGTGTCATGATCTCTCTGTCCATGCTCAGACATACCTACAGATGTGCCTCACTAAACCCCTAGGTGTCTCTTATTCTAATCATGTTGAGACTAAGGATTATATCTCAGTGTTTATTATTTAAGTCCACTGTCTTTGCATGTTCATATGTGTGTGCCTGTTGCACTAAGCTTAGGGCTGACTCATCTTTGAAAAACCCTTCTCCCCTACTTCTCTCTGTGAGCTGGTAACCTGATTTCCAGTGTGGAATCCCAGATGCCTTAGGCTCTGATCACTTTTATTTCTTATTTTCTTTCTGTTTCATAGACTCAATCATTTCTTTTTATCCTGACTTCAAGTTTGTTGACTCTTTCTTCTGCTTGTTCAAATTTATCTTCAAAGACCTGTGGTCGATATTTCAATACAGTTGTATGCTTTAAGGACAAAGATTTCTTTTGTATTTGTTTATATTTTTCTTATTTAAATATTTGTGTTTTGTTCATTCATTGATTACTTGACTTTCTATACATTTTCTATTAGTACTAACAAGACAGTTAGGACAGTTGTTTGAAAGACACTAATATATCTGACATAAGGTCATTGTCAGGAATAGTTTCAGTATCTTTTTTTCCTTTTCAAGTTTTTTTAAAATTTTATATATTTATTAGCGACACAGAGAGGAAGAGAGACAGTGTGGGTGCACCAGGGCCTCCAGCCACTGCAAACAAACTCTAGACACATGTGCCACCTTGTGCATCTGGCTTACATAGGACCTGGAGAATTGAACCTAGGCCCTTAGGCTTTGCAGTCAAGTGCCTTAACCACTAAGCCATCACTCCAGTCCCACCTTTTTCTTTGAATGAGCTGTCTGATCCTTATTTATTAATGCCTTTTAATTTTTGTTGACAATTAGACATTTGAATACAGTAATGTAATGTAATGAATAATAATAGAAGTTAGTCTTCCTCTTTTTGTAGGTTTGCTTTTTTTCTTTTTTTTTTTTTCATTTTGATTTGTTGTGAAATGTCTGTGTGAAAGATAAAGCTAAGACCTAAAATTAAGTCCATCTCATGCCTTTTCTGAGCCTGCATGTTGCGCTAGGATTGCACTCACACAGTGATTTTCTAGATTCCACTGTGTATGTGGTTGCTTTGAAATTTTGTATCCTGTAATATCTGGCTCCACAGGGATCAAAGAGAAAATGCCTCGTTGGTAATGTTCTAGAAGTAGAACAATTGTGCAAGTGGCTATTACATTATTCCCTGCTAATTCTATTGCAGATTACTGATATCAGTTACTCTAGATTTCCTCCTTCAGACACTGCTGCATCATCTCTTGATTTTCGGGTTAGAGTGTGTGGTGGTTTGATTTAGGTGTCCTTATAAACCTAGGCATTCTGAATGCTAGGTTCCCAGCTGATGGAGATTTGGGAATTAATACCTCCTAGAGGCAGTGTATTGTTGGAGACAGGCTTATGGATATTATAGCCAGTGTCGCTTTGCAAGTGTTTGGCACACTCTCTTTTTGCTGTTGTCCACTTTATGTTGGCCAAGGGGTGATGTCCACCCTTTGATCATGCCACTGTTTTCCCCTGCCATCTTGGAGCTTCCCTTTGAGTCTGTAAGCCAAAGTAAACCCTTGTTTCCCAAAAGCAGCTCTTGGTTGGGTGATTTCTGCCAGCAATGTGAACCTGACTGCAACAGAGTGGATGTAGCTATCATTGCCAGTACCCATATACATGGAGAATACTTAGGATAATTAAGACAAATGAGTAATGAGAAAAACACAAAAATCCACAAAGAAATGATAGTCTTTGCATATGTCAACATTTCACAGCATGCTTATGAGAAATTCATGATTCATGGAAGTCTGTATTGTTTAAATACTTGTAATATTCTTCAATAAAGCAAAAACTATCTTCAGAGCTGGTGAGAATGCTCGGAGCTATAGTCAATCACTTGCTGATTCATAGCTATGAGTAACACCCAAGTACTTCATTCTCATTTTGAGTTTAAGCACAGGCATTTGATAAAGAGGGAGCCAGAAAGGAAAGCTTACTCAGTGACCTAGTTCAAGTGTCACTTTAGTGGGAACATGAGATAAACTGATGTCCTTGACCAATTGTGCTGCCCACAGTGTGTGATTAGGATGTGTGAGTGATATGCCATCTCTTGCTCTTCACTTTGCTGTGATCTCATCATATTAAACAATTGCTAGACAGTGTTTATGATATAAACTGACTTATTCCTCATTTTGATATAAAATCCTCATTCCACAAAACTATGCTGTTTAGATTTAATTTATTCTTTGAGGATAAAAAAGCAAGACCTCTTTATGTATTCATTAAATATTTGCTATGCGTAAATTGTATGCTACGTACCATCCTAGTGCTTGACATACCCCAGTGAGCAAAATAGGCAAAAGTTTCTAAATGATTCTCTAAACTTCTCTTTATTTATATGAGTAGCTCAATAATCCTCACCAATAATGAAGCATCAAATAATGTTTACATGTGTCTTAATTTGGCTTACTGATATTACATGATAATACATGTAAAAATTTATCCCTAATAATCTTTGTGTTATGAAAGACAACTTCAGGATTATTTTCTTTAGCAACACATTTCATTGTTTTTAGATGAAGAAACTAAGACTGAAAAACATGGATTTTACTATAAATAAAAACTAAGTTTTCAAATCCATCCAATGTTTCTAACATTTCAAACAGTCATAAAGTAAAATCTTTTCCCTACATTAGCTGAGTTATAGATTGTATTCACAAAAATTTGCGTACTGTCCATGTATGTTAGCCATAACCCATTCAGTTTGGTGCAACAGAAAATAAGCATGAATGCTTGAAGCTAAAAACTTGGGTTTTAGATAAGGAAATTGCAATTTCTCAAGAACCCAGAAACAGAAATAGACTTTCATTTAGGAGATTGACTTTCAAAATCCATTAGGACTGTCTACATGCCCCTTGTTTTATCCCACTCTGGAAAAAAAAAAGATGGCTAAGATCAGAATGCCCTCATGGATTCTGAAGCTAGCTTACCTGTGTTCAAATTCTAGTTTATCATTTGCTAGCTAAATCATATGAAGCAAGTCAATTAGTAGTTCTATTCATCAATTTCCACATCTGTTAAAATTAAGATAATTGAGCACTTGCCTGATATAATTACAGTAAAAAGGTAAATTAAATAATATACAGGGTTTGGCACAAGGCCTACTTCATAAGAAGTCATAAATGAATGTGAACATCATTACTAAATGAGAGATGTCAAGAACTAAACTGAGCTGAGCTGCCAGGTGGGGGAGGAGTGAACTGGAAGATAGTGTGTAGATGGGGACAGAAAGAGGGAGAACACAGTATAATGACATATATGTGGGAGGATGCCATGACAAAACCTATTACTTTGTATGCTGACCTAAATGATTCACAATAGTAACCAAAACCAAGGGCACATGGCTACACACATGACTAGTTTACCCAACAGAAAGGCACCGAGCAAGGGCAAAAGGCTATTGGACAGTGACTTGAATGAATGCCTCAGTTCTCAGGGAATCCCAAGACCAAAGGCTATATACCAAAGAATGTAACAGTTCTGAGTACCAAGAATTAAGAAAAGGGTCTCCCAGGCTACTCACTCCTCCTCACAATGCCATCTCAGGTAAGGCTCTTGGGTGAAATCTTACCTGATATAGAGATCACTTGCATGGAGAGTCCTGACCTCAGAACACAGATCTTTGTGAGAACATGCCTGCCCAGGGGAGCTAGATCCTTAATGTAGCTCTCCTCAAGAGGGCAATGCATAGGCTGTGCTACAGGCTCCTGTGGGAAGGGAGCTCCCCATCCCTGCCAGGAGAATCCTTTGTATCCCTAGTAACTGGTTCCTAAATATCAAATCCGTGTTGTTTGTTAGGAGTTGGACTCCTCAAAAAGATTATGTATTCTTGAGAGAGCTTTCAACTAGAAGGTTTGTGTTCATCAAAGAAGACCAGGGATGTATATTGTGGTTTTCTTTCTAGGGAGTTAGCATAGGTACATAGCTTATAATGGATCTGACATGTGAGAAGCACTTAGATATTACTCTTATTCTTATCATTATTGGCACTAATGTTATATAATTTCTCAAATTATTTTCTGACAGCTGACTTTAACCTCTACAAGGATAGGTAATATCATTACTCTTCCTATTGAGGCTTTTGTACAGAATTTTTTATATTCATTATAGAGCATAACTCATCTGTGCTCAAAGAAAATGAAAAGTGAAAATTCACCATACAAATAAAAAAAGGAAGCAAAATCCGAGCTAATAGGTAGTCTTAACTACTAAGATTTTACTTAAGACTTCTTTAAAAAGTAATTACAACTACAACTACAGAATTTATCATGTTATTTGTTTAAAAATCATCAAATTTTCTTCAGTATTTAGTAAAAACTTAAGTCCCACTCTGTGTTAAGAGTTATGTTTTGGGCTGGAGAGATGGCTTAGCAGTTAAGGCGTTTGCCTGCAAATCCAGAGGACCCGGGTTCAATTCTCCAGGACCCACGTAAGCCAGATGCACAAGGGGCACATGAGTCTGGAGTTTGTTTGCAGTGGCTGGAGACCCTGGTGCACCCATTTTCTCTCTTTCTCTTGCTGCCTCTTTCTCTCTCTCTCTCTCTCTCTCTAGTAAATAAATAAAAATAAAGATTTTTTTAAAGTTATGTTTTAATAAAGGAATAAAAGTAGATAAAACTTTTTTTTTCCTAAATTCACATGCATTCAACAGCTTAACTGTCACTGTGACCAAATTTCTTGAAAGCAGATGTTAAGGGAGGAATGATTTCTTTGGACTCATGGCTTCAGAAGTTTCCATTTATACTTGGTTGGCCTCATCAGCGTGGGCAGAACAACATTGTAGCAAGAGTATATGGTGAAGAGTTTCTTCCCTTCATGGTACACAGAATACAGAAAGTAAGGAAAGACTAGGAACCAGGAGTGCTTGTCAAAAGCAATCCAGAGTACTCCATTCCTCCAGCCAGACTACACTTTCTAAGGTTTCAATAACCTCCCCAATTGTACCACCAACTGGGGATCAAATGTTCATTAGATAAGCCTGGGAGGAGGCATATTCCTTAGCAACCTATGGTATTGTACAAATAATTGGTACAATAAACATTAATAAAATATACAAATTTAATTTTTTCTCACATTATGGTGAATTGACTAGAAAGACCACAATTTCATATTAGAGTAAAATGAGAAAATCTGTGATGGGAACAGGATGTCAGGGAAAGTTTACTCCAAGCTATAATTGTGTATGCTGAGATCAAAAGGCTAAATAAGACAGAATTATTAACTCACCGAAGAATAAAATATCTAAGTTTGTTCTAAGCAGAGAAAGATATATTCAAAGCATTAGTTTTCAACTATGCCTACCCTTTTTAATCATTTTGATAATTGAAAAATGGTTATATGTGGATTTCATGCCCAGAAATACAGATCAACTTGTTATGGAAGTAAGCTTTAGCAATGGAACTTTTTTTTTTATTCCTCAAGTGATCTTACATGGTTCCATGCTGGGGAAACATGTTTAGATTCTTAGGTAGGAAGATTATATTTTATTAAATATATTGAAGTAACCATATGGTTTAAGGAATCAGAAGTAATGTGGTAAGAATATCACTGATTATAAATAGTGCCAAACTGCACAAATCCTAGTAGTCATATAACCTTGTTTTTTTATTTTGAGGTGAGGGGAAAACTGTAGGAAAAAGTTGAGTGTAGGTCATGATGTCTTTGGAAGCTTGATTTATGCTTATTAGAAAGGTCATTAAGAAGAAACTAGGTTGTTAGCTTAGAGTAGTATGGTCACAAGTAATCTTGTAACAAGGATGAAATTGGCAAAGGTTGACAACAAGTTGGATATGAGGTGGTAAGACTGAAAGCTTGTCTTCTAAAAATTGGTGAGTGATAGCAGCTGATAAAGAATTTGGTCTTATAAATAGTTGGGTGCCTTTGAAATATCCAAACAAATATGTTGGAAAGATAATAAAGTATAAGTAATTTAAGTCTGAGACTGAGATTTTAAGTTGCTTAGGAATAAAAGATCTAAACTGTAATACAGATCCTTTACATTAACTTTAACCTTGTCAGTAACATATAAGTAATAAGTACTATACTACATGCAAAGATGATTGAGAATTGCCTCTGACCTTATAGGGTTAATGACTTAATGAAGGAGATGAGAAATGGTGATAATTTTAATGTAGAAATTTAAAGTTAATGTGGCTCAAGATGGAATGTAATGAAAATAAGAAAGCTCATTAAGTTTTATAAAGTTGAAGTCACTAAATTCCAAGATATTAGGGAAAAATAGGGGTTAGGCAGGTGGCTTAGTGGTTAGACACATTTGCTACACAAGCATGAGGGACTAAAAGGACCTGAAAAATCTGGGACCATCTGAAATTGATTAGACAGCACCAACATAACAAACTGGGTGTGCTGGACACGGCCACACATATATGTAACCCCTTCTCTACTCCTGTAGGGAATAGAGACCAGAGAATTCCTGGTGCTTATAAAAACTGTAACTCCAGATCCAGGGAGAGAGTCTATGTTACGGAAATAGGTGGAAAAATGGATAGAGGAAGATATCCAACATTCTCCTTTGCTCTCCATCAGTACATGGGAAGCATGTATCTGCACACACATGTGTAAAACACATACATAAATACAGTACTACACATGTAAACATAGTATTATGATGCTTATCATAGTAAGTGAAGTGGAAAGCTGATAGCATGTGAGAGGAATCACCTTGAAGTCTTGTGAACATTGCCAAAGATACAATAGGTGACAGTGGGACACAATCTCAGATTGAGAGCATTTGCCTCATGTCAAAATCTACTTTTATGTACGAGACCAAAACAATAGAAGAATAAAGAGGATAGCCAGAGTTTTAGTTCGTGCCCGCGTCCACCAGGTTCTAGTTCGCCCACACTATATGGCAAGCAGAGGAGCACACCCATGGACCAGGTAGGCATCATTTTCTTCACAGGTTTTGCAATTTTATCTAATTTCAACTATGAAGTAAGTCAAACAGCTTCTTTGAAAAAAGTGTCCCTAGTTAGTGTTGTCTTCACAGAATGAGGTGAACTAGCCATTTTGTGAGCCCTTATTCCCTGGGAATCTTAGCATGTTTTGTGGCAACCTTGCCTACACATTGTAATTTCCTTCAAAGCCTTCAAATATTAAGTCCAACCCCAAAAGATTCTTACTTAATTGTCTCAGGGTTTGACTGAGTCATCAGAAATTTTTAAAGTTTTTGTTTTTTTTTTCTTTCCTAATAGGCACTGAAAGCTGAGAATCATAGCTTTGGAGGCACGTTTCATCACTGAAAATGAGACTAAGGAAGAAAAAAAAATAATTCTGTTATATAAATAACAAGTACTAATTCGGTCTTTGTGAACTAAGAACACAATACCTTACATATATAAAATCAGCTAATAGTGCAATAGCCCTTGTGAGAATACTTTACCTGTCCATTTTAGGGGTGTGAAAACTTTTGTCCAATATACTTTGATTTTTTTAAAGGGAGGAAAACACTTTGTTTATTTACTTATGAAAGAGAGAGAAACAGACAGATAGAAAAGAAAGAATGGACATGCCAGGGCCTCTAGTTACCGCAAATGAACTCCATCCAGATGTATGTGCCACCTTGTGCATCTTGATTAAGTGGGTACTGGGGAACTGAACCTGAGTCCTTAGGCTCCACAGGCAAGTGCCTTAACCACTAAGCCATCTCCCTAACCTTCATTTGATTTTTAAATGTTAGGGTATGTGAACATACTGGAGCAGTCCGTTTCCTCACTGTGTAGATTAACTGGTATGATTCAAAGTATAAAGTAATAATAGTTCTATAACATGAATAAGTTTAAAAGAAAAGTTATTGTGTTAAGGTATTATTTAGTTAACTCCCAGTGACTGAAAGTGGACATGATAATTGTACAGCATATCTTTATTTCTATGAGCATATGTATGTGTGTTTGTGTGGGTATACATTGTTCCTCATGCTCTTCATTTGTCAGAGTTAGTTAACAAGGTCATCTCGTTATATAGTATAAAAGTTTGTGTATGAAGAGCAAAACAAAGGAATATGAATGGTCAAGTCATGCAGTTTTCCTTTCTTTGTTTTCTCTGTTTTAGTCAGAGACATTTTCCTGTGGGAAACTGAAGCACTAAGGTGATTCCCATAATCTAAAGACAGGCTACTTCTTCATGGTAATGACCAAACTACAGGAGCAGAAACTTGGGAGCACGTTATTGTCATCCAGGGAGCAAGTCTTACAAGTTGAAGCTACTTTACAGGTGGAAAATTACAAAGAAAAGGGTCATTTTAGAAGGATTACTGGCATAGTGCATTTCTCTGAATGTCTAAGCAGAAAACATGCCACCTTAGCTCTCTAAAGAACACATCTGAGTCAACCTTGCCATGTCTACTTTTTGTACTTTCTATCCCCTTACAGAGGTAATATTTACCAAATAAATTTTGCACATTAATAAAGAGCTATCTCAAAAGCTGGACTGGGGCGGGGGGAAGAGATGACTTAGCAGTTAAGGTGTTTGCCTGCAAAACCAAAGGACCTCAGTTTGATTCTCCAAGACCCACGTAAGAGAGATGCAAATATGTCTGGAGTTCATTTGCAGTGGCTGGAGGCCCTAGTGTGCCCATCCTCTCCCTCTCTCTTTCTCTCTTTCCCCCTCAAGTAAAAAAATAAAAAATAAAGTTGTAAAAGCTGAATTGAGTATACTATCTATTTCCTCTTTTAGTCTGAGGGCAGAGGATGCAGGTAAGTGAACCATAGTAGCTGATGGTGCAGAGCCCTCAGAGCAGCGGCTACATTCTGTCTTACTGCTGGTGCTTCCATAGTATAGCCAGGCTTCATTTGTTCCATATGAGAACAAGCTAATAAATGTGAGACATTCCATTCATATTCAATTGACTCCTGTTATTAAAGTCTACAAACTATTAAGCATAAAATCAAAGATGAACAGTTCACTTGTTTTTACTCATCTAACAGTGCTTGAAAAATAGTGATGTATAACTCCAGAGTCAAAAGTCAGTCCTTTCAGTCTATGGCCAACGAAAAGTGAAAACGTTGAGGAAAAAAGAATAAATACGTAAAGCTTGATCATTAGCATGCATAATATCAGGGCATACTACTGTGCTCATGTAAATACATCAACCAGTTTGTTGAACACAAGATATTCCATTGATTTTAACAGTATTCAACATAGTTGTTATTGTCAGGGCTCCAATGAAGGAAATAATTAAAGCACTAAGCATTTTAAAGGTTTTTAAATGACTACAAGCAATGGCCAGAAAAATATAGGGAATCTATATACTGCAATTGAAAGGACATAGAATTACTTGGTCCTTACATTTTTAGGACTTCTAAATGATCTCTAGACATCCAGGCCACAAAAGATAGTGCATATTGTTTTGGCATCACCAATGATGAGACTTGCTATAAATGCTATGTGCTGGGGGACCACTGTGATTATATTTTATTCAGAGTATACACTGCTAAATGGGTAGTATGAGACTGCATATTTCTTAGCCTGATTTGCCTGAAGTCACATTGTTCAAAAACCTGACACAAGGGCTGGAGAGATGGCTTAGCAGTTAAGGCACATGCCTATGATACCTAAGGACCCAGGTTTGATGTTCCAGGTCCCATGTAAGCCAGATGCACATGGTGGCGCGTGCATCTAGATTTCGTTTTCAGTGGCTAGAGGCCCTAGTATGCCCATTCTTTCTCTCTCTTCCTCTATCTGTCTCTAATAAATAAATAAATAAAAACAACAAATCTTTAAAAAAAACAGAAGCAAAGACACAACCATAAAAAAAAAATCTGCTCACATATCCAGAGATGTCAGCATAGTAAGATTTCCAACAAGGAAGCCAAAGATGCCCGTATTAGTTACCTAGTGAATTCTTCCAGGGATCCCAAACACCATGCCACCCAGTGTTGCTCCGCAGAAAGGAATATTACTTGCTATAAATACTGACTCATTTTGAATCTATAAGAGCATAACTCTTTTTCATTGCTTATTAATGGTAGGAATTACTGTAATCAAACAGGTGAGGTGAGTGATAGAACAGATATTATGGGCTAGAGAGTTGGCTCAGGGGTTAAAGTTTGCTTTCAATGCTTGGCAGCCTAAGTTTAATTCCTCAGTGCCCACATACAGCACAAGTGGTGTATGTGTCTGAAATTGGTTTGCAGTGGCTAGAGGCCTTAGTATGCCCATTACCTCTCTTTCCCCATATTCTCTTCCTCTGTCTCTCTCTCTACTTTCAGATAAATACAAATATATTTTAAAACAACATAAACTAAGGAATCGTAAAATTGAAGAATCTTTCAAAGAAGTGTGACTCATCAACATATCCTGGAAGCTGCTGTTCTTTGTCCCTCATTCATCCTTGTTGTTCATTGATAAGTGTCTCAAAGGCCCTAGGGTAAATGAAAGTGTTTGACATTCATTTCAGATAAGTTAGTCTTTCCAAAAAGACACTCCCAGAAATAGTTTTTTAAAATATTTTACTTATTTTCTTGAGGGGGAGGAGGGGAGAATGTGTGCACCAGGGCCTATTGCTGCTACAAAACAACTCCATATACACATATTCTTGTGTGTCTTTGTGCATCTATTTGGCTTTATGTGAGCACAGGGAAATTGATCCCAGGTGGGCAGGCTTTCCAAGCCAGAGCCGTTAACCACTGAACCATCTCTCTGGCCCCAGAAATAGCTTTTAAGTATCTTATGTCTACTTCATTTTCACTGCTTTCCTCTACCCAATGTCTTCCTGATTGCTTATGTGGATAAAAGATATGAAGATGGAAAGAACAGCCCTGCTCAGTCTTTCATCTTCCCTCTTATAAAGCTGTGATAAGGATGGACTCTTCTAAAAGCTTTTGAGGATTAAATGAATTCATATGAGTAAAATATTCAGTAATTGACATTGTAAAATGTAAATGACATTTTTGTAAAAAAATAATGGTTTTTGCCTTATAAATTATATTGCTAAGATGTGAATTTACTACATAGCTATCTTTAGCAAAATGTGTCACCATCATAAACCTCAATTTCTTTAAATATAGACCAGAAATATTCTTCCTGCTACCTTAAATAGATCATTTATGTGTGTAGGATTCAAAAGATATAAAACAAAAATGTATCAAAAATATTGAATCTAAAATTTATATAGCATTAGTTTAAATCTGAGTTTCATGTCTTAGTAGATATATGACCTTAAATGAGAATACAACTTCCTTGTCTTTAAAATAATAAGATAATATGACTGCATCATGATGTTGCTGTCAAGCCAACATGAGACCTTACATAAAGAATTCAGTACTATGGCAGGTAGAAAGCATTTGAACATCCTGTAAAAATGTACCCTAAATGAGCCATACATTAACTTCTTAGTGCTTGTTATACTCCATTTGGATATGTAATTAGTGATCATATTTTATTTCTACTTTCCCAGAGAATCTATATCATAAACATGTGTAATGTAGAATCCAGTCCTTGAATTTCCTAGTTACTGAGGGCTACAGTTAAGAATTAGGAAACACTGGACTTCATGCATGTCAGGGAAATATTCAGGTAGAAGGAATTTACCAGTCCTGAAGTTCAGTCCACAATCATTAAGATGCAAGAACAACATTATAAGTGGCATTATAATAGTATATCTAAGACAGCACAAAAATACAGAAAGCTGGAAGATTGTCATGTAGGAGATAACTTCTGTCTTGCAATATATGTTATATATTATGTATTATATATTATAATATATATCATATATGATACAGTCTTACTCAACATAACAGATAAAAAGCAAAATGAGAAGAAATACCACAAAGCACAATAATATTCAAGCCACTGTCTATGGATGGTCTATTTACCCATTCTATTTATTCTATATGGGTTTTTCTTGTTAATTCATGCTTGCAAACACTAGAATGAATTAGAATTTGCAAACTATAGACTCTCTTTAGTTTCAGTTAAAGGAGGACAGAAACTCAGATAAACTTAAAACTTATGTATCTAAAGTCTATCCAGAGCACTTTTGCTATGAAATGTTGTGCCAGCTTTGTTGTATTTTAACTGCCCAATATGCCAGAAAGCCAAAGTCAAGTTGGTGTTGATAAATGTCAGATTTTTAGACAAGCAGACAGTACTTTCACCAAATTAAAAAAGAATAAAAACTAAAAAGGAAAAGTAAATCTCTGTGTTTTATTTGGCAACTTGACTACATTGTCATGAATTAGAGTCTCCTTCAAAGCTATTTGTGAAATATGAAATTACATGATATACCTGAGTGCTATTATTGTCATTTTTTCCACCAACATTTTGTCTAGGAAAATACAATCCCACTGAAGTAATTAGAAAAAGGGCAAATCATAGAATGCAATTGAGGACAGACTTTAGTTGACCTCAGAAAAGAACAAAAGCTCAAAAGAAATTTCATAAGGTTTTAAATTTGGCAAGAGGACTAGAGCATCTCTGATAATTAGACTTTTCAACACATTTGGATTTGCTAATTGGATCCACATTCTAATTAGACTTTTATGTAACCAAGAATGACATATCATGGTATAAATTTAATGTGTTCTTACAGTAGATATCAGCAATTAGCTTCCTTTTGCAAAATATCTTAGAAAGAAAAAACCTGCTTTTGTAGTTTATATATTATATCCCTTCCTCTCAAAACATGATGTATACATTTTAGTTTTCTTACATTTTACATTTTTTAATATTTTATTTTTATTTATTTACTTATTTGACAGAGAAAGAGGGAGAGAGAGAGAGAGAGAAAGAGAGAGAGAGAGAGAGAGAGAATGGGCACGCCATAGCCTCCAGTCACTGCAAACCCCAGATGTGTGTGCCCCCTTGTGGATCTGGCTAACGTGGGTCCTGGGGAATCAAATCTGAGTCCTTTGGCTTTGCAGGCAAATGCCTTAACTGCTAAGCAATCCCTCCAGCCATGATAGATAGATAGATAGATAGATAGATAGATAGATAGATAGATAGATGTTGTCAATAATATATATATATATATATATATATATATATATATATATATATATATATATATTATTGACAACTTCTATACTTACAGACAATAGACCATGATATTTCCCTCCCCCACTTTCCCCATCACAATGCTGCTCTCCATCACATGCCCTCCCACTCCCCATTAGTCTCTGTTTTAATTTGATGTCATAATCTTTTTCTTCTATTATGAAGGTCTTGTGTAGGTATTGCTAGGCACTGTGAGGTCATGGATATCAAGGCCAATTTTTATCTGGACACTTGCATTATAGGAGTGGTATGCTTCCTTTGGCTCTTACATTCTTTTTTCCACCTCTTCTGTAATGGACCCTGATGCTTGGAGGGTGTGAGATGTTTCAGTGCTGAACACTTCACCATCCCTTCTTCTCAGCACTATGTTGCCTTTTGGGTCATCCCAGTGGCCCATGGACATCTTAAAAGAGATGTTTCTATAACCAGAAGCGAGAGTAGCATTAATATATTAATATGAATATTAAGTGTAGTGCTTTCAGGGCAATTTTGTGAGAGTAATATATGCATTTATCCAGATAAGAGCAGGCTTTATACCCCTAAGTCTCATGACATCCCTTACCATAGACTTTTGGTTAGGCTTTCAGAACCAGGTATGTATTCCCTTCCACAGAGTGGGCCTTCAATCCAATTAGAGAGCAGTTGGTTTCCCCCAGAGAAGACCTACCACTATTTATTGTACTTGTTCAGTCATTTGGCCTGCTGGCCAAACTTGAGGCTTCCAGTATCCCCTGTTTTCACCTTTGATGACTTCTGTCTCCCATATGGCTGCATATAGTACAGCTTTTTCCAGCTTTCAGTTAGCTTGTCTATAGGGAGAAGGATTTCTGCTCAACACCAGCTTGATTTCTCAATGACTTTGCTGCTCAGGCATGTGAAGTCTTCAAACATAGGGTCTTACTATCTGTTTCTCAAGGGAAACAAAGGGTCTTGGCAATAGCCAGTAATGTTTTGGAAGCAAAGGAACCTCCCTAACCAAAAACTCAAGGTAAGGTATCATAGCCCTGGCACTGAAATTTTTCTAGTAACAATCTGTGCCATCTGGATGTGCCATTATTCAAAACAGTGGGTTGTCATATGTCTTATTCAGAATATCTTGAATTTTGATTAACCCTCCCCCCACCCTTCTTTTACATAATCTCTTCCCCTGGCCTGGTTTAGGCCTTTCCCCTCTCTGAAATCTGTTCTACATATATATACATAACCATCCCCTTAAGTCTTTCACACTCCTCCCTCCTTCATAGTCTCTTTCTAGCGTACAGGCCTGTATTATCAATTTTTGGTTCCAGCTCACACACAAGTCTATACATTTGTCACTAGGATCCCCATATGAGAGAGAATTTGCTACATTTGGGTTTATGTGCCTGAATTACCTCACTTAGTATAATCCTTTCCAGATCCATCCAATTCTCTGCAAATTTAATAATTTCATTTTTCTTTACTGCTGAATAGAACTCTGTTGTGTAAATATGCCACGTCTTTATTATCCATTCATCTGTGGATGGACATCTAGGGTGGTTCCATTTCCTGGCTATTGTGAATAGAGCAGCAATAAACATGTTTGTGTAAGTATCTCTAAGGTAGAGAGAAGAGTCATTAGGCTATATGACTAGGATTTCTATAGCTGGTAAATCTGTTTTTAGCTATCTCAAGAACCTCCACACTAATTTCCGCAATGGCTATACCAGATTATATTCACACCAACAGTGTAGAAAGGTTCTCCTTTTTTCCACATCCTTGCCAACATTTATTGTCATTTGTTTCCTTGATGGTAGCTATTCTTACAGAAGAGAGATGGAATCTCAAAGTAGTTTTAATTTGCATTTCCCTGATGGCTAAGGACATAGAACACATTTTTAGATGTTTATATGCCATCTGTATTTCTTCTGGTGAGAACTCTCTATTTAGTTCCATAGCACTTTTTTTTTTTTAATTGGGAGGTTTGACTTCCTATTGTTCCATTTTTTGAGTTCATTGTATATTCTGGATATTAATCCTCTGTCAGATATGCAGCTTGCAAAAATTTTCTCCCATTCTGTAGGTTATCTCTTTGCTTTATTCACAGTATCCTTTGCTATATGAAAGCTTTGTAATTTCATGGATTCCCAGTGGTTGATTAGTGGTTTTATTTCCTGAGCAATTGGGGTTATATTCAAAAAATCATTTCCTATGCCCATATGTTGAAGGGTTTCCCCTACCTTTTCCTCTAGGAATTTCAGGCTTTCCGGTTGATATTAAGGTCCCTGATCCACTTAGATTGATTCTTGTGCATAGAGAAAGACAAGGATCCATTTTCATCCTTCTACATATAGTTATCCAGTTTTCACAGCACCAATTGTTGAAGAGGCTATTTATTCTCTATTGAATATTTTTGCCATTTTTGGCAAAAATCAGATGGCTATAGCTGCCTGGATTAACATATGGGTCCTCTATTCTGTTCCATTGCTCTATGTATGTCTTTGTGTCCAGTAACATGCTGTTTTTTTCCTCTCTCTTTCTCTCTCTCTCTCTCTTTTTTTTTTTTTTTTTTTTTTTACTATGGCTTTGTAACATAGCTTAATATTGGGTATGGCGTGATACCACCAGCCTTCTTTTTGTTGCTCAAAATTGTTTTGACTATTTGAGGGATTTTTGTGTGTTTTTTTGTGCTTCTAAATGAATTTTAGGATTGTTTCTTTCTATTTCTGTGAAGAATGCCATTGGAATTTTAATAGGGATTGGATTAAATGTGCAGATTGCTTTTGGCAAGATCGACATTTTCACAATATTGATTCTTCCAGTACAAGAACATGGGATGTCTTTCCATTTCCCTATGGCTCCTGCAATTTCTTCTTTGCGTGTTTTAAAGTTTTCATTGTAGAGATCCTTCATTTCCTTCGTTAAGTTTATTCCATGATTTGTTTGTTTGCTTGTTTTTGAGGTGATTGTGAATGGGAGAGATTCCCTGATTTCATCCTCTGCATGTTTGTTGTTAGTGTATAGAAAAGCTACTGATTTTTGTGTGTTTAGTTTTTATCCTACTACATTGTTAAAAGTGTTTATCAGTGCTAACAGTTTGCTGGTAGAGTCGTTAGGGTCCTTTATATATAGAATCATATCATCTGCAAATCATGATAGTTTGATCTCTTACTTTCCAATTTGTATCCCTTTTATAAGTGTCTTTTCCCTTATTGCTATAGCTAAGACTTCCAGTACTATATTAAATGAAAGTGAGGACAGTGAACACCCTTGTCTTGATCCTGAATTTAGTGGAAAAGCTTCATGTTTTTTCCCTATTTAGTATTATGTTGGCTATGGATTTGTCATAAATAGCTTTTAATATGCTGAGATATGTTCCTTCTATTCCAAGTTTCTGTAATACTTTTACCATGAAAGGATGTTGGATTTTGTCAAATGACTTTTCTGCATCTATTGAGATGATCATATGATTTTTGTCCTTCAGGCAATTTATGTGATGTATTGCATTTATCAATTTGCAAATGTTGAACCAGCCCTGCATCCCTAGGATAAAGCCAACTTGGTTAGGGTGAAAAATCTTTCTGAAATATTCTTCTATTCTGTTTGCTAATATTTTGTTCTGTCTTTGTCTGGTTTTGGTATCAGGGTGATGCTGGCTTCATAGAGGGTGTTCAGTAGATTTCCTTCCTTTTCCATTTTATGAAAAAGTTTGAGAAGCAGTGTTGTTAGTTCTTACATAAAAGTCTGGTGAAATTCACCAGTGAATCCATCTGGGTTTGGACTTTTTTAAACTGGGAGATTTTTCATAACTGCTTGCATCTCCATACTTGCTATAGGTCTATTTAAATAGTTTATATCATCTTGATTTAATATTGGTAGGTCATATGAAACAAGGTTATACTCCATTTCTTTCAGATTGCCCAACTTAGAGACATATATATATCCTTAAAGCATGTCCTTATGATTTTCTGAATTTCTTTGGAATCTGTTGTAATGGTGCCTTTTTTATGTCTAATTTTAATAAATTTTGTCTCTTCTCTCTTTCTTCTGGTCATATTTGCTTAGGTTTTATCAATCTTGTTTATCCTTTCAAAGAACCAAGTATTTGTTTCATTGATTCTTTGGATTTTGGGGGAGGGGTTATATTTTATTAATTTCTGCCCTAATCTCTATTATTTCTTCCCATTTACTGCCTTTTGGTTTGCCTTGTTCTTCTTTCTCCAAGGCCTTAAGGTGAAGCATTAAATTTTTTACTTGTGGACTCTCGAATTCCTTCATATACGCACTTAGAACTATAAATTTCCCTCTTAGGACTGCCTTCATTGTGTCTCAAAGGTTTTTCATCCTTTCCCCCTACGACAGTATCTATCTTTTATTGAGAGATGAGTTTCCTGGAGGCAACATATGGTAGGATTCTGCCTTTTAATCCAGTCTGTAAGCCTGTGCCTTTGGTTGGGGCATTGAGGCCACTGATATTAAGAGTTATTATTAAAAGATATGTATTTATTCTCGTCATTCTTGTTATATTGTACTGCTTCCTCTTTTCCCTTTACTTACTTGTTTTAGCTGTTATTTGAATGTGGTTTATTTTTTCCTATTTCCTCTTGTGTGTGTTTTGCTTTCTCTTCAGCATTAAGAATTCTTTCAAGTATTTTCTGTAGAGCTGATTTAGTTGTCATAAATTCCTTTAACCTGTTTTTGTTGTGGAATATCCTTATTTCTCCATCAATTTGGATAGATAGCTTTGCAGGATAAAGTAATCTTGGTTGACAGTTGTTATCTTTCAGAACTTGGAAAACATCATTTCAAGCCCTTCTGGCTTTTAAAGTTTGTGTTGAGTAATCTGCTATGATCCTGATGGGCTTGCCTTTGTGGATGACTTCCTGCTTTCAATATAATTTGTTGGGTTTGCATGTTTAGTATTTTAATTATTACATGGTGAGGAGAGGTTGTTTCCAGGTTTTGTCTGTTTGGTGTTCTAAAAGTTTCTTGTATTGGCATCAGCATTTATTTACCAATTTGGGGAAAATTTTCTTCTATGGTATTGTTGAAAATGCCTGCTAAGCTTCTTAATTGAAATTCTTCTCCTTCTACTATACCCTGAATTCTTACGTTTGATCTTTTTTTTTTCTTTTCTTTTCTTTATTAGTCAGTTTTGTATTCAGCAAATACAGTCAGTTTGGTACCATTATTAGGCTCATCCATGACCTACCCCCTCCCCTTGGCCCCTCCTTGTTGAGGTATACGGGTCATGCATTGTGGAGTTAGCCCACAGTTATGGGTAAGCTAAATGTCTCTGCATATCATGACCCAACATGTGGCTCTGACATTCTTTCCGCCCCCTCTTCCACAAAATTTCCCTGAGCTATGTTGGGTCTGCTTCAGTGATGAGGTGTTGGGGGGCTCTGAGGCTCTGGCTCTCTGATTTGGTAGGAGTTGATTTTTCTCTATGCTGATCTCCTTCCCCCTTGTGCTGGTATCCGGTTCATCAGGAAAACAGCCCCCTTGCTTGTTTCTCCAATTTTTCTTAGTTTCAGCTGGGGCCCTTTTGAGGTATGATGGGGTGGCTCTCTCCTTAGGATCTACATCTATCTGAAAAAGAGAAGCAGATTCTCCAACGGAGAGTAAGTTAGCACCAGGACAAATGAGATAACCCTTACTTTTTTTTTATAGAGAATTTAATAGGTGCAGGCCCTCTTGTAGCCCACAATTGATGGTAGCTTGATATTGGAGAGTGGGCTTATGTTTGGATATGGTTCTGACTTGTTTCCCAGCTCCAGCTATGGGTCCCATACCAGTGAGGGGATCAGTTAGCCAAATTGAGAACAGTTGGTTCCCCTCCATGGCTGTGTGCCACCACTGCACTTGTGTGAGCTTCACACCACGTTATTTGCTGCTAAGTAGGTTAGACCATGGGTTGCTTCCACAGATATTGGTCTTATGTTTGATCTTTTCATAGAGTCCTGGATACCTTGAAATTCCCATTCATACCTTCCTATTAGCTTTTCTTTTTCTTTGTTGGGCTGTATTAGGTTTGCCACCTGGTCTTCGAGTTTAGATATTTGGTCCTCTCTTTCATTCATTCTACAGGTAAGACTTTCCATAGAGTTTTTTTTTTTTTTAATTTATTTATTTTAATTTGACTGACTGTCTTCTTCAGAGCTATAATTTCAGCCTGGTTTTTCTTCAGTATTTCTATTTCCTTACTCATGTCTTATATTGACCTCCTTATTTCACTAAGCTGGTTTCCTGTGTTCTCTTTCAGCAATTTGTTTTCTTGTTTAATTCCTTTGTTTTATTTTTTGATTCTTTTGATTTCTTTGAGTATAGATACAGTCATTTATTTTTTAACTCTTTGTAAGGCATTTCATCATAAACAGTCTCATTGGTGACCATTTCTGATGGATTTATAATTTTTGGTGGGATTATATTATCTTGATTCTTTGTGTTTCTTATATTCTAATGTAATGACTTTTGCATTCTGAATTGATTTGATGCTTGGGTTTTCTACTTATATGCAGTGTGGCAGATAATGACAGAGATGTGGCACATAATGACAGAGATGTGGCACTCTACCTTTATATACTTTCAGAATATGAGTTTAAGATGCTAGGCATTGCTCTTGTACCCCAATACAACCACAGAAGTAATCCTAGGTGTTGAGTTTGCTTGCTAAGCAAATATTTTATTGGACTGGGTGGAACAATTTACTGGCAAGTTCTAAACTTCAACTGAGAAATACACACATTCAATAAAAACCTGAAAACAGTATGCAATTGTGGGGATGAAAACAAATAGATAGTCTTATAAAGCCAAAATTTCTAAGGGTGTGTGTTGCTTTACACCCTTAATCTTGTCAGCTGGGAGGTAGACATTTCTGTTCTGAATTGGATACCAGGTCAGTCTGGATCAGAATGTAACCCTGCCTCCAATAATGACAGAAGCAAAAGACAAAGGCCCTATAAATCTGGAAGCATCAAAGGTAATAATATTCAAACCCCAAATACAGCTTATTTGAAAATAGTAAAGCCAACCAAGAATATGTAACCCATAACCTGCCCTGACATATAAACAGAGATTAGCTCTTCCAATGGAGACATATATACAGTCAGTTGGCCTTGTTACCTTCTGGGATGGCTTTCAACCTCATCAATGCTGAGCACCCACCTCAGTCTCTCCGTGTTTTGCTGTGGAGCTGGATTTCTGATCAGCTGTGCTGGATTCCCAGCCACCTGGGGGTGAATGCCAGAGGTTAAAGTTTCTGATGGTTGGGGGATGGGAAAGTGCAGAAAGCCTGCAGTTGGTCATACTGTCCCACTTGTATGCCTTTCAGTAGCTCCTTAGTTAGTCTTAGCTATCTTTCATGAAGATTTCTTGACTTTGCAAGGAGGCTGATGAGTTTGGAAAACCCCATTTGGTTTCTACTGCTGCCGCCACTTGGCATGCCAGGTGGGGCAGTGCTGGGTGCATGTGTGGATCATGCAGATTGGCAGACGTCAAGTACCTCAGTGGGATACTGGCTGTTTTCCTCTTTTCTGGTGGATCTTGGTGTCTCCTGGTTGTCCTCTATGTCTAAGAATAACCTATACTCCTTTACTTTTCAGAAGAACAGTGTATTTTGCTGTGGTTTCGCTTAAATCCCTACCTAGGCTGGTTTGGAATGGCTCCTATGCCACCAGCTTACCTGGAAGTCCTTCTTAAATTTTCTTACTTGGATTTATGTTTGAAAGCCCAAAAGGATATTTCAGTTGTATTAGGAAGCACCTGAAAATTTGTGAAGGAGACTTGTCACTCTGTTGATGACCTTGGCAGCCACACACAAAATGGAAGAAGGAAATAAATCAAAATCACCAGAGGATATAGTACCAGAATTCAGATGCCCCTGTAACCATTCAGTTAGTGGGCAGAGTCTCCCAATATAGTTAGAACTGAAATGTATTTTGAAAGTGTGCAAATCAGAGTAAGTTCCAGGAGGGACTGCACCAGAGTTAACCACCTGACATTCTTCCCACTGTGTGTCTTGCATTACTCTATTGGCCGTTTTGATCTATATTTTATCTACTAAGGCAAGCATTACAAGGTCTTTCTTTCCTCCTCTGAGTGAAACTCATCAGCTTTTCCCTATAGACATTTGTAATGGTTACCTTCTCATTGCTGGGACAAAACTTCCAAAATGGATCCAGCTAATGGGATAAAAGGGTTATTTTGGCTTACAGTCTTGAGGGGAAGTTTCAATTTGTCCTGAAAAACATAGCAGGGCAGAGAATGTGCATCACATCTTGCCAAACAGCTGGGAGCTAGCTCTGAACACCTAGTGGACTGAACTAGTTAACCTCTACCTTGCAAAGGCTCTAAAATTTCACAAATTGCCACCAGTTTGGGACCAAGTACTCAAGATATATGAAGCTTTGGGGACATTTCATTCAAACCACTGCCACAGCATTTGAAGATAATAATTTTAAAACTGGCAGTTCTTAGATTTGGATATTATAAAAGGTAAGAATTTAATTAGGGCATGAAGTTAAACCAATATTTTAAGCAATAAAGAGTAAGACTGTTATTGAAAGACTGAAAGCCAAATATTTCAAGCAAATTGGCAACAATGGGAAAAAAATGAAACCACTGTTTTATGTACTGTGTGTACTTGGAGAGAAAAACACTTTATGTATGAGATTTTCCTCAAATGAAAACAGTTGCTATTCTATCATATAAAAGAAATACATTGTAATAGTTCTTTTAGCAGTCGGAGAAGTATGCAATTAAGTGAGTACTTGACGTGTTATAGTAGACATTATACCAAAATTGTTTGCACTAATATTTTTCCAATTACTGCATTATGAGTGAATTACTGGCATGTATATATATATATATATATATATATATATATATATATATCCTCATTAAGTCTAATGTCCACACTCATTCTCCTAAAACATATTGGGTTTTATCCTCTGCCTTATAACGCTATTTAAAGGCAAGAAATAGCATTTCAAAAACCCATCTCAAAACCCTATCTAATACCAGTTATTCCAAGAGATCTCACAGTTTTATGTGCATTGGCCTCACAGGCAGAAAAGTGACCATAGCTGCTTTGCCTTTCAGCTTGGATGCTGGAATCCTGTGACAGGTCTCAATGGATCACTGACTGACAAGAAATTGGAGAATAACATGCGGGGTGTGGTTCTGCGTGTGGTGACTGTGCTGGTAAGTTTTATCTCAGCCCTGCTATTTGGGCTTATGGAGTCTCATTTATCTTTCTGTTTTTCTTTCTTTCTTTTTTTTTTGTTTTATTAACCTATGTTATAATCTTTAAAAAAGTTTTTAAAAATAAATCCTGACTATTATTTCTAAGATCATTTTAGTAGTCATATTTTCTAGTCTTCAATTTATATGACAATATAAAATTCTGTGGGCATTTCTTTCCATTCCACTTATTTGTAGGAATCTCCCTATTTTCCCAAATTTCTATGGTTTTCTACACATGATAAAGGGATACCCACAAGGGCTATCTCTCTTGGTCTATGGTGTGCATAAATGAAGATTACTGTGACTCAGGTTATAGTAAAATATTCACAGACTAAACCAGTTATTTTCTAATAAGAGCTTCCTTCAAAGAGAAGGTGGATTGCCAGTTTAGTACATATTTATTGACTACCTGGCATATTCCAAGTTCATTGCTACTTAGTTAAGATACCAGCAGATGAGGTAAATAAATAAGAATTTGTCACTATGGGTCCCATCACGTAGTAATTATTCTGTGAATGGGATTCTGTGAGTGGGTTACTCATTGGAAATATCATTTACAAACTCATTTACTTATCAGAAAATCAAAAAAGGTAAGTATTCTTTTTCTATTCTATTATTTTATTTTAATAGGTATTCTAATAATATTCTTATGCAATAAATATATGGCTACTGTCTAAATAGCCATAACACCTGAAGATATGCACTCTGCTTTGTAAGTCAATATAACATGTTCTACCTTGTGTTACTTTATGGTAGGCTTCAAATATTGTCTACAATTAGTAACTTCAGTTTACTTTTAAAAGGTCAATTGGTTCAAATTTGAAAAGTATCACCAGTAATCTAAATTTAGTGCAGACTTACTAAATGACAGAGGCAGTCTGGTTGATATCTTGATGACAATTGGATGTTCATCCAAATTCAGCACCAAATGCTCCTCAGTGTACATTGGTAATATAATTTAAACAGATGTAAACATAGCCATCGCCTAGAGAATTACATGTGAAGAATTTCTGTAGAAGCTAATTCAAGTGAGTAGCCTACCCTGTACTGAAGTGCCTGTAACTTTCTCCTAGTTCTAGTTTTAATAGGGTTTCATTTGTTGATAATTTTTTCATGAATATTGTACAATGTAAATGTGAACAGGCTTATGTATACACCTAGATATAAATTTTAACTTCTTTGCTGATATTGGAAAATGTAGAATTTGTGCAAAAAATGACTAACAGTCTTTTTCCAGTGATTATCATGAACACACTAATAACAGCTGCCATCAAAGATAAGATAAGAGCTTTGTTATATTCTGAGAAAGGAAACAAAGTTTAAGGCAAATGAGTTGTTAAGCAAATAATCATTTATTACTTAGCATGTGATACACTTGCTAATGGGCATGCTATACATAATACATAGACCATAACCTTGGGTTATACATAGAATTTGCTAGGAAGATGATATGCACAGAGGAGGCTTCTAAGATTTATTAAGTATTTATTATGTGTCAGGTCCTTTACATAAATTATTTTATTCATTTATCACAGTACTCATAATAAATATTAACTATCCTACCCCCCACATATAAACAAGTAAACCAAATCATCCAAATGTTGAAAAATATAAGATTGTACAGATAGGTAGAACAAAGTTGAGATTCAAAGGCAGAAAGTCTTAACTCCAGATCTTTAACTACTTCTGCCTAACATAGATTTTCCTCTCTGCACTCCTACTGTGATACAAATGAGAATTGCAGCATGTATGACATCTTGTTATATTTAAGAATTGTAAATATTTAAATCTGAATAAGGTGGAGTGTGTTTTATTGGGAAAGCTTCATAGGAACAATTATTTTAAAGTCATTTCCATGCTGAATAAAATGATTGCTGTTTTGTTCCTGAAATGGTAGTACTTCACATGGAGTTAATGCTTGTCTGTGTCCCATAATCTCAGCCTGCACAAATCTTCCCCTTCCCCAATTTGTGCATCTGGATTTATTTTATTTTAATTTAATTTTTTATTGACAATGTCCATAATTGTAAATGATATCCCATGGTAATTTTCTCCTTCCCCCACTTTCTCCTTTGAAACTCCACTCTCTGTCATATACCCTACCCCCTCTCAATCAGTCTATCTTTTATTTTGATGCCATGATCTTTACTTCCTATTATGATGGTCTTGTATAGGTAGTGTCAGGCACTGTGAGCTCATGGATATCCAGGGCATTTTGTGTCTGAAGAAGCACGTTGTCCTACCCTTCCTTTGGCTCTTACATTCTTTCCTCCACCTCTTCCACAATGGACCCAAACGTGTGACAGAGATATTTTAGTGCAGAGCACTCCTCTGTCACTTCTTCTCAGCACCATGGTGCCTTCTGAGTCATCCCAAGATCACTGCCATCTGAAAAGAGAAGCTTCTCTAACCAATAGTGAGAGTAGCATTAATATATAGGTATGAACGTTAAGAGAAGTGCTTACTGGACAGTTTGGTGAGCATACTATATACATTTAGCCAGACAGCAGCAGACGTTACACCCCTAGGACTCATGACTACCCCTGTTGTAGGTTTTCAGTATCAGGGATGTATTTACTCCCATGGAGCAGGCCTCCAGTCAAATTAGAGAGCTGTTGGTTTCCCCCATAACAGACGTGCCACTATTGTGCCCTTTGGCTCATTTGGCCTGGCTAGCCAAATATAAGGTTTGCAGTGTCCACTGTTGAGTATCTTCACTGGTGATTTCTCTCACCCATTGAACTATATGCAGCATGACTTTTTCCAGGTTTCTGCCAGCTGGTCTACATGGAGAAGGTTTTCAGCTCAGCTCCAGCAGGATTTCTTAGTGGCCTTGCAGCCCAAGTATGTGAAGTCTTCAGCAATAGGGTCTTACTATCTATTCCTGGTGGGAAACCAAGGGCCTCAGCAGTGGCCTGTACTGTTTTGGGGGCATCAGGGACCCCCCTGGCCAACAACTCACTGGAAGGTCTCCCATCCCTGGCACTGAAAATTTTCTAGTAACCCCTGTGGCTCCTGACTGGTTACTGAGTAGAGGAAGAAAATAGTTTGTTTCCCTCTTCACAATGATCTTTCAGTTGGGTATCCAGTTCAGTGAAAGGTTGTTACATTTATTCATTTAGTATTTATTTTGAGTGAGAGAGAGAGAATAGGAGTGTCAGGGTCTTCACCTGTTGTGAACGAACTCCAGATGCATGCACCCCCTTGTGCACATGTGTGACATTACACACTTATGTCACTGTGTATCTGGCTTACATGGGACCTGGAGATTCAAACATGAGTTCTTAGGATTCACAGGCAAGCACCTTAACCCCTAAGCCATCTCTCCAGTGTAGTTGTTACATGTATTATGTCTGATCCCCACAGTCTATAACATGTGCAATAATTCTGCATGCTTCTTGGGTCCTTTATGGGAATGGAAATTGATGCTATCTGTTGCAGTCAGGCCTGTATTGCTGGAAGAAATCAACTGACCAAGAGCAGCTGGTGGGAAAAAAAGTTTATTTTGGCTTACGGACTTGAAGGGAAGTTCCATGATGGCAGGGGAAAATGATGGCATGAACAGAGGGTGGAAAACACCTCCTGGCCAACATCAGGTAGACAGCAGGAACAGGAGAGTTTCCCAAACACTGGCAAAGAGACGCTGGCTATAATACCCACAGACCCGCCCAAACAATACACTGCCTCCAGGAGGTATCAATTCCCAAATCTCCATCAGCTGGGAACCTAACATTCAGAATATCTAAGTTTGTGATGGACACCCGAATCAAGCGTTCACACTATCCTTATTTATTACCTGCATGCATCTTTCTTGGTATTACTCTTATGTGGCCTTTCAAAGTTTTCTATATCCAAATTGAGAATGACAGTTCCCTTAGCCCACCCAGCAACTCCAAAATCTTATGCATCACCCCATTTACTGTAGTAGTCACTTTTTCTTTGCTGAGAAAAAAAAAAAATCACCAAAAGCAACTTAATGAAGAAAAAAGCATTATTTTGGCTTTCAGTCCCAGAAGGATATATTCCATCGGGGGTGGGGGGGCATTGAAGGCCAGAAGGTCATGTTTTATCCAGGAAGTAGTGAGGACAAACAGGAAGTGGGACTGGGCTATAGAACCTCAACCACATCACCTCCATAATCTACTTCCTCTAGCAAGGCTATACCTCTTAACCACCCCACAACTTCCCCAGACAATGCCATCAAGTAGGGACCAAGTGTTCAATCACATGAGGCTATGAGGGACAATTTATATTTAACCCACAACCTTCCATCCCTGATTTTCATTGGCTTATAGGCTATCTCATTCAATTCAACTTAAAAGTCCCCAAAGTCTTTAACAGTTAGAACAGCTAAACAGGCCAAAGTACACATTCTAAAAACAAACTACATTCTTCCAACATATAATGGCACAGAGAAAGCATTCCCATTCCAAGAGGAAAGAATGGGGCTAGAACAAAGAAATAGTAGACCAAAGCAAGACTGAAACTCAGCAAAGAAAACATCAAATCCTGTAGCTCTTTGTCTGCTGTCTGGAACACATGATAAAATTGCCTATAGTCCAGGAGGCTTGGGTAGACTGCCCCCACCCAACTCCACCATCTATACTACACATAGCCTCTTTCTTTGCCCATCTCCATTCAAAGCTTATAACTTACTTGGCAGACAGAGCATGGTCTTGGTCTCTCCGTCATCCTAATTACGATTTAGCTTCAAGTTTCATACAGTGACATCTCAAGACAGTCTTCTAGGATGTCAATGCTGTCATACACTATATGCCTCAGAAGATGTCTGAAACCACATGGAAAAGCTCCACAGTCCTCAATGTTGCAAGTACCAAATAGACAATGCTGCCAAGCTCTGCTGCCAACTCAAGATGAAACCTGGACCATAGTTGTGGCAGCCTCTGCATGCTGACTTTGGAGGCCATTGAACTCCTAAAGAATTTTCCCTGCAAGCCTTCTCTTTTCAAAAGATTTGTATTCTCACCAGACATGTTGGCACATGCCTTTAGTCCCAACACTTGGGAGGCAGAGGTAGGAGGATAAACATGAGTTCAAGGCCACCCTGAGACTACATAGTTAATTCCAGGTCATCCTGGGTTAGAGCAAAACTCTACCTCGCAAAACAACAAAAAACTTGTATTCTTATAATCTACAGCCATCAATGGATTGAGTTTTATCCTCAGGACATCTTTCAATAGTCCCAGTCAGTGCTCAGTACTAGGCTTCTCTTAATAGTGTTGATCACTTTAACAATTGAAGCTAATTTGTTAATCTACTTGTCCAGAACTTTCCTTACCAAATGTTATATGTTTCATATATTTCCCCTGTGTTCGCTGCTTTCTTTCCCTGTAGATATGATAAGAATAGTCAATAGAAGCCGCACCATAGCCATAATTCTGGGTTATATTGAAATTTCTGCCACTAAGAAAATTATCCCACTATTGTCTCAAGCCCAGTTCCTGAAAAAGTCCTCACACACCTCTGTAACTTCATGACCTAGGTCCCACTGTCATTGTTTCTGTCTGCAATCTAGTCTTTCAAACTCCTACCAGAGTGGCCCATTAAAGTCTACTTATTTACAACATTTTCAGGCTTTTCTTGCCTGTGCTTCCAAACTCTTCCACATTCCTCCTACACCCCAGTTTCAAAAGCTTTCAAACATCAAGGTGAGGTTTATTACAGCAACGTTCCCACTTCTCGGTATTAATTTTCTGCCAAGTTACTATACTCATTGCTGTGAGCATTTCCCTAACTATAAGAAACTTCTGGAAGGAAGGGATTATTTTGATTTATATTTGAGGTGATGTAGTCCATCATGGTAGAGCAGGCAAGGAAAGCTAGCCTTTTCCTTTTACAGCCAGAGACAGAAATAAGAAGTCAAACAGGTAGTGAGACCAGCCTAGAAAAACCACAAGGCTTGGCCCCAGCCACTCACTTTCTCCAGTAAGGTTCCATATCTATAAGGTTCTACACTTTTCCAACAGCATTTTACATTCAAACCACAATATCGCACTACCATGGAAGCAGAATTTTCTATAGTTGGACTTGACCTGGACATGTAGCAATCACCTTCTCTTTTATCTGAGAGTTAATCTCCAATACTTGTCAGAGAAATAGAAAGGGAGTAAATGGAAAAAAGAGGGAGGAAGGGATGTATAAATTTCCTACTGAAGGGGGTGGCTTTATGATATAATTGATGTCTGGTCTGAGCTTCACCTACCTCTCTTTTACTTCTTGGGAATTCTGTACCATCATTCACATATGGTTATGAATTTAATTTTCTTTTCCTAAGCTTTAAAACCTCTGATCTTATATTAGTAATGTCATTTTATTAATGATGTACATAATATTATATAGATCAAATATACAGTAACCTAGTACCACATTAGTTGTGACTCTAGAAGCAAATAAGTAGTATATTCAAATACTTCATTGGAGAGAATTAAATAGAATAATTAACAACAAGGATATGGCCAAAGGGATCTACATGGGATACAGAAATACCAGGGCCTAGGTACACTGGAAAACCTTGGGTTTTATGGAACCAAAGGGTTTGCAAATAGAGGGAAGTTCCTGAGCTGTTAGCAGCCAGAACCAAGGGACTGAGAGGCCACTTATGGTAGCTGTAACTTTGGTACAAAAATAAAATAAAGAGAACCACAGACTAAATCTCAATTAGGGCAGAATTAAATTGGAAGAGAACTCCAGTCTCATTACTGCTGCCTTCCAGATCTTTCCATTTTCTCCATTCAGAAATTCAACCAGAAGTCAGAAGGCACACATGCCTAAGTAATACAGACTCTCTTTAGTCTTCTAGAACATATTTGGCAATGAGGCCTTTGCTGCAGTGGGTCTTGTGGCAAGATGGGTAAACACCCACACCAGCACCTTCATCAGTTTGTCAGAATATCATTGTGGTGATTTGATTCAGATGTCCCCTTAGACTTAGGTTTTCTGAATTCTAGGTCCCCAGCTGATGGCAATTTGGAAATTAAAGTCTCCTGGAGGCAGTGTATTATTGGGCGTGGGCTTATGGGTTTATAAGCAGGTTCCACTTGCCAGTGTTTGGCAGACTCTCATGTTGCTGTTGTTCATCTGATGTTGGTGAGGAGGTGATGTCCACCCTCTTCTCATGCCATCATTTTCCTTTGCCATCATGGAGCATCTTCTCAAGTCTATAAGCCAAAATGAATACTTTCTTCCCACAGACTGCTCTTGGTTGGGTGTTTTCTATGAGGAGTATGAAACTGACTATAACAGTCATATCTATGAACTTACTTAATCCTCATAGATCCTCAGAAGAGACATACTAATATTAGAAACAGGTATACAAGACTTATATAAATTTCAAAGTCCATGTAGCTAACAACAAGCTTCCAACTCAAAGGAACCAACTCCAGAGAAGTTCTTAGACACTCTGTATTGTAACTTCAAATTAATGTCTTTCTGTTAGATCAAATATGTTGTAATGATTGTGATCTAATATCTGTGCTTATTGGATTGATGAGAAAAGTTTATGAGTAAGGTCACATATAAATGACTTTGTTTTCCACCATACTGAAGCCACAGAAATGTTGCTCAGAAAAGAAAGAATGAGAATAAAAACCACACCCTATAGCTTTCTGTCTCTACTAGCCTCTTTGTTTCCATAGTTGAGATCTAATTCTTGAATAGATCAAGTGTTTTGTCAAAAGTACTAATGAAGGTTGTTTTGCCCTTTTAACTTCTTGTGTTATAATAGTGTAGATGACTATAAATGACCAATTATGTGATACAATTATTTTTATTGTTATGTGCCAAAGCACTACTGAGAAAAATCACTGAATTATAAATATAATTTTAACACTCATAAAAATAAAATGAAAAGTAGTTGTCTGTAAATGAAAAGAAAGACATGAGAGTCTATGCTTAAAACAGATATGTGATATCTCTAATGAAGTAGGCATTCACTCAAACATTCATTAGAGAAAAAATTATCAAGAACCTTCTACATTTCCAGGGTACATACAATATACACCTTGCTTCAGGAAATTTCATCTAGCAGGACATGATCTAAAGCTTTCAAAATGTCCTTGAAGAAAACATGCAGCACAATTGCCATATATTAAACATACAGTGGGGCCTGTTTGTCTGTTTAGGCTACCATGAAATAATTCAATAACCTTGGAGAAATGTAGAACTAGAAATTTATGATAAAGCTGTGATAAGGGCTTTTCTGATTTATAAGACAAAATACAGATTTCACATTTTAGCATCTCTGAAATAAGATATATCTTTCAATTGTTATTTGCAAATACAGTTGGTGGCATATTTGTTTTTATTAATGATCTGAAAAATAATTGTGCATCATATAAAAAAATATTTTGAATTGAATAATATATAACATATTTACAAAACTAAAGTAATGAATATTCCTGAAAAGTTAATACCCAAAACACTGTACAAAAAGCCAAGTTAAAGAATACACATAGGCTAGAGAGATGGCTCAACAGTTAAGGTGCTTGCCAGCCAAGTCTAATGACCCAAGTTAAATATCCCAGTACCCATGTAAGCCAGACACACAGAGCAGCATATGTGTCTGGAGTTCCTTTGTGGTGGCTAGAGGCCCTGGTTTGCTCATGCTCGCTCTCTCTCTCTCTGCATTCAAATAATAAATAAAATATTTAAAAGACTTAAAAAGAATACCCTTGAAAGGAAACAAGTAACTAGCATCGGCAATAATAGAAATAAATATGCTCAAATTAAAAATGCTATGGCAGTCATAGAAGGATAAAGGTAGGGAATACAGAAAGACAGCTTGTATTCATTACTATCATGCAAATCAAATTCCAAGCTATTTATTGAGAATATGAAATGTCTCCCTAAACAGCTTGCTGCAAGAAAAACTATTTACCTGGCTGTAAGCAGACAGTTTCCTACTGAGTTATAATTTTAAGAATAATTTATTTTTCCTAAAATTCTACATTCTTAGCCTTACTTCTTGAAGTTGTTTTCAGCAGGTCTTAGTTCCCTGTGAAAATTAACATATGTTATTTAAGGTTTACAAAAGGAAAAACAATTCTATACTCTAAACTATTTGCCCTGATTCTAAAGCTACTTATTGAACACATATTGTAAGCTAAGCATTGCACTTAATTCCAAAGAAAAGCATATGGAAGGAAGATAGAGAACAAGATGGATATCACAGTTGGGTGTTTTTTTTTTATAATTTATTATCAGAAGTATCATATACCATGCCTGGCTTCATGCACATGGGAAATAATGTTATTTCCCATTTCACTATGTTATTCTACTAAGTATCTTTGCAACTGTCTTTCAACTACAGATGTATTTAGCAATTTCACTAGTATTGAGCTATCCCCGTAAGTACCAATAGTACAAATTGTGATTTTTTTTTTTTTTTTTTTTTTGGTTTTTTGAGGTAGGGTCTCACTCTAGCCCAGGCTGACCTGGAATTCACTATGGAGTCTCAGGGTGGCCTCGAACTCACGGCGATCCTCCTACCTCTGCCTCCCGAGTGCTGGGATTAAAGGCGTGTGCCACCACGCCCGGCTCAAATTGTGATTTTTATTTACAGTGGTTGGCACAGAGGCACAAATTAGCAAATATTGTGTGTAATAGCCTAAAAAACCTGAAGAGATGTGTGTGTGTGTGTGTGTGTGTGTGTGTGTGACATATGATGTGTGTGTTGTGTGTATGTAGAATAATAGGAAGGAAAGAAAATAAAGAAAAATATCTCAACATACAGTTACAAAAATAAGAACATTTCAGACACAGGACCATATCAGAATAGGTGATATTAAGATTTCTAACTCTAAACCAGTCCCAGTAGTATAGAGGCCTGAGGTAAAACTGTGAAGGAGTTCCAGGCCAGCTTGGGCTACATAGTAAACTATGGTCTAGAAAATAAAAGAAATGAAAAAGAAAGAATACTTCTGGGCATATATTTTTTTAAGATTTTCATTTTCTTGAGAATATTTCACTAGTAGTCATTCCACATTTTTGCTTGGATTGAATCCTGAATTTTTTTCTTGACTACATTGGTGAACTGAATCAGTCCACTGGGGACTTCTTTTACCTGTTTAATTTGCATCATGAACCAGTATTAACTCACAGGCTTCTCACTTTTCCCCTTTGCAGAGCTCCATTTTCTAGACTCCCCAAAGTTCACAGGAGCACTTTTTTTCACAGCCTAAGTGATGGAAAAAGTTCAACTTCTAGTTTTATAACATTTTCTTCTCCCAGTTTTCTCTTCCTTCACTCTTCTAAGTAAAATGAGAGGGGGTGAACACTTGCCATTCTCTAAGCTTCCTCAGACATTTCACAATATACTTGAACTCAAATTTCTCACCCCAATTATTGGTTCCATAGGGTCTCCTTAGGGCTCCATCCATTAGTGCAGTAGTGTTCACTTGGCATCCTCTCTGCACGAAGCATTTTTGTAGGTAAGAGGGACACAGAAGTAAACCAAATAAACATGGTCATTGCTGTCATAGAAGATGATATTTCTCTTAGGGGAAATTGGCAACAATCAAATGCAGTCACTTATGAATAGCTGGACTGAGGAGTTCAAAACATATTTTCCTCAGGGATAAGTGCTTGAAGATTATCTCTCAAAATGTGAAGGAGCTTTTTGTATTTCCTAGTTCTTCCAAGATAAAAAGTTTTAAGAGTAGTAGATAGAGAGATGAATGGGGCAGTAACATACTTTGCAGGCAAAATCCAAGTTAAAATCTGAAATTATTAATAATACACCAGTTACAGTTTATGGAAGGAAACATTATTATTATTATTATTATTATTATTATTATTATTATTATTTTGCTTACAGCTTCAAGAGGGAAGTTTTGTCATGGTGTGGAAAGCATGGCAGCAGCTTGCTGCTGGGTACCATTTCTCTGTATCAGCAGGGAGTAGCAAGGGTGAGCCAAGTGTAAAAAGTAAGACTGGACCCATAAGGCTGGCCTCCCAGTGAGCCACCTCCTTTAGTAAGATTCCACCTCCCAAAAGCTACACTATGCTTTGGATTAGCATGAGGCTTAATCACAAACACAATTTATATACAATCCACCACAAATAGGAATATACTCATGCAGAGCCTTCTGCATTTTGGACAACTGTGTTCTTACATAATCTGTTTTTGGGGCTGGCAAAATGGGTCATCGGGAAAGTATGCAAAATCGAGGACCTGAGTTCAATCTTCAAAACCTCCATAAAAAGCAGGTCAAGGCCAATGCCTGTAGCCACAGCATTGAGGGTGTTGGCAGAGACAGAAGGATACCAGGACTATTTTTGATTAGGCAGGCTAACACACACACACACACACACACACACACACACACACACACACAAAGGCAAGCTCCAGGTTTAGTGAGAGACTCTGCCTCAGGAAAACAAGGGAAAAAGTGAAGAAGACACCAAATATGCCTACTGCCTGCCACACAAAACACATCATTATACACACATTGCCTATACCATGTACCTCATACATACTATACATGCACACACACTGAAACACTAAAAATAATCTTTAGCTTTGATATTCCACTGAAGACAAATATAAAGAGGATTACAAATTACTTTCTGCTTTCAAAAAACCAGAACTATTAAATTTTTTGAAACCAGAAAATGACTTAATCTACTCAATGTGTGTCCAAATAACTAAGAGTTATTAAGGTTAAAAATATAAAATTTTGATTCCAAACATTATTGAACATTCATGTTATAAAATAGCAAGTTCACAACTGATGGGAAGTTACAAATGAATCACAATTATCAAATATTCTCTTGGTCTCACAGGCAATCATTGTATGCTTTCTTTGTTAATGTTTTCTTCTGTAATATTTCACAATTCATTTTTTTGCCACAATGTTGAAAAGTCTTGACTTATTCAAAATCAGTATAATGGGCAAAAGAAAAAAAAAAGAATGGAATACAGCACCACAGTATAAATTCTTGATTCTCAGAGGAAACATCAATTTGAAGATAAAGACAATGAAAGAACCTACCTTGTTCATTCTCTTGAACTATGCCTCCTCAGAAGTTTTAAGAATTTAACTTGCATATAGTAAATATACATAGGAAGCAATTTTATAACTTTTAAATCTTTTTAAACAATTTTATTTTATTTTATTTTATTTTAGAGAAAGAGGGAGAGAGAAAGGTAGGGAGGAAGAGAGAGAATGGTTGCACTAGGTCCTCCAGCCACTGTAAATAAACTCCAGACACATGTGCTACCTTATGCATCTGGCTTTCATGGGTCCTGGGGAAATGAACCTGAGTCCTTTGGATTTTCAGTCAAAAGCCTTAACCACTAAACAATCTCTCCAGCCCTGTATTTGTTTCTATTTCAAAGGCCATTATGACGGGTATAGAGGACCAGTAAGTCTTCACATCCTAAATATAGCACAATCTTCCCAAACAGCACCACTGACTGGAGGATGAAGGGGTCATATATATAAGCATATGGGGGGATACTTTAAATTCAAATTATTCTTACATGTAAATGTTATGGAATGTTGTGTTTCAGACATTGCATGGCCATTGCACTCATAAACTCAAAGCAGCTGTAGTTACTGGCACAAGACTTGCACAAGATTGAACCCATCTACAGTCCAGCATGAGGATGTAGGGGCTCATCAGGCCCCACTTTCCCTGAATATTTATAGGCAGCTAGTCATAGCTAGAGAAGAGGGGCTCATAGGCCCTACTCTTCCAAAGGTTCATAACTAGTTGATGGTTTCTTGGGAAAGTATTGACATTTTCTTAGTGGTGTGCTACCCACCAGCAAGTTACCTATATTCCTATAAGTCACCTCTCACCCACCCTCCTATAATTAACCCTAATAAAACTCCCTGGATCACCAAAATATAAAAAGAAATAAAGTAGAAACATGAGTAGTTGGGAAGAGGAAATGGGATCATCACATTTTTGATGGAGATTAGAGAAGGTAATGGAGAGTAAATATGATCTAAACACATTATATTCATGTATGAAAATGTCATAATGGAACTCATCATTATGGATAATTAATATATGCAAATAAAAATAACAAACAGACTTAGAGGAATGCAGATTCCACTATGGCCTTATCTTAAGAAGCATAGGTCTTTTAACTTTATGTGACAAAAACGCATTCAAAGTGTTTGGCATAAATGGTCAGGATGAGGTGGACTTGGTGATCATACCCATTATTACTCTGTTAAAAGGTTACCTAAGTTCTCCGATCCATTCACTTCTCTGGGTCTTCCTTTCTTTTACTTGAAGGTTCTGAATGTACACAAAATACTCACATTTAATTGTTTATATGCCTCTATCCTGTATAAGTTATAACAGTAGCAACAAGCAGACACAGTTCCTTGAGGAATTCCATGTTTAGGGTAGTAAGACAAGAAATTCATAGGAACAAATCCCAGCAAAATAAGCAGAGTTTCCCAAAACAGAACCAAACAATTCAGACAGATACATCATACATCTCAAAAATATTTGCAATTCATATATCTGGTAAGGAACTTGTACTTAATATATGCAAGGAGTGATTAGAATTCAATACACTGAATGGTTAGCTATTTTCTCATTGTTGGGAACAATCAGAAATAGTTTATTGAAGGAAAACATGTTAAGTTAGCTCACAGCTTCAAGGGGTAGAGTCCAACATGGCAGGGAAGGCATGGCAGGCTGGAGTAAGAAGCTGTAATAGAAGCAGAAGGAGAAAACGGTGTGTGATGCTGGACCATAAAACCCAAAGTGACCCAATTCCTCCACTGAGGGTGTACCTGCTGAAGGTTACACAACCTTCTTAAATACCTATACCAGCTGGGGATTAAGGATTCAGCACAAGAGCCTATGGAGAGCATTTTATATTCAACCACCATGAAGAGTAATGAGAAACCAATTAAATATTGACAAATAAACTGAATAAATCTCCCAAAATATACAAACAGTCAACAAACATATGAAAAGATACTCCACATTATTCACTATCATGGAAATGCAAATCTAAGCCTCAAGGAACTATCACTTCAAACCCACTAAGAGACTATTAGTCACTAGGAGACATCAGTATAAGTTCTGAGAAGCATCTGGAGAATTTGGAGCTCTATATCATTTCTGCCCATTCTTTAAATGTTAAATGAACCATTACTATAGGACCTACTAGCTATACTATAAATATGCTTCTTAAAACAAGGAAAACTACTTGAACACAAATCTTCATGGAGGCATTCCTGATGATAGCCCAAAGTGAAAAGAGTCTAAGTCTCTACCAAAAGATGAATGGAGAAAAATAATGTCTCATGTTATAAAATGATATTTACTTAGTAATGTAATGAATGTATACACTTATATTATAGTAAAACATAGAATAACCTTGAAAATATGTTAAGGGAAAGAAATCAGTCACTAACAAACATAAGTACATATGACTCCATTTAAATAAAATATGTAGAATAAGCATATCTGTTGGGACAGAAAATGGTTTAGTGATTAGGGAAGGATGGAGAAAACTAGAGAGCTAGGGATGATGGCAATTTCTTTCAGAAGACATAATGTTCTAACCCTGTTTGCAAGGATGATTGCTTATATCTATGACTAACTAAGGCATTGGATTGCTCACTTTGGATGGACTAGTTAGATTATTTATGAAAAATAGCACTTTAGAATGAAAAATGGAATAAAAAGAATAGACTTTTAAACTATGCAGTTTGTGTTTATTTCTCCAGTTTTCTTATCTGTGAATTTAGATCAAGTATTTATTCATGTATTATTAACATAAAGCAAATATGTCATGTATCCCAAGCTTGCTAAGGAGCTAAGAATGATCTTGAATTTCTGACCCTCCTGTCTCTACTTCATGAGTTCTGGGATTACAACCTTGTACCATCAAGCCATTTTATAGGGTGCTAAGGAAGAAAACACAGACTTTATAGATAATGATCAAGCATTCTACCACCTGAGATACATCCCCAGCCCTACAGCAACTATTTAAATTGTCTGTGATTTTGTATGTTTAATTTTTAGTTGCAAACAATAATATTATGTTCCTCATTGAACTTTTATGAAAATTAAACAGCCATGTGAAGGATAAAGGACTTCTCACAGAGGCTAGCACATAGGAAGTGACTTAGATACTAGTTCTTATCTTTCATCAAGCATTTAAAGAGCATAAAAGAAGCATTTACATCATGGCTATGTTATCAATCAAGCCTTAAAGAATGATTGGTTTTCTTAGATGAGCAGGGATTTTCAGGGCAAAGGTAAAAGGGAAAGAATGCCAAGCAATATAAAGAGTATATGCAATAGTAATGCATATTAAATTCTATTAAGAATTCAAAACATTGTAATGTAAATGTATATATCACTGAGGTAAATGAAATTGAAACATAGACACTTTTAGTTCCCCATATATAAGATATTCTCTTAACTTTTTCAGAGATAACTAAATAGGAAATTTGTCTTTGAATAAAAAGGTACCATGATATAATATGAGTAATATTTTACAAGTTAAAAATACAAACTTCCCTGAGCCATGTTGGGTTCATTTTTGGTCTGCTTCAGTGATGAGGTGTTGGGGGCGGAAAGAATGTCAGAGCCACATGTTGGGTCATGATATGCAGAGACATTTATCTTACCCATATCTGTGGGCTAACTCCACAATGCATGACCCATATACCTCAACAAGGAGGGGCCAAGGAGAGGGGGTAGGTCATGGATGAGCCTAATAATGGTACCAAACGGACTGTATTTGCTGTATACAAAAATAACTAATAAAGAAAAAAAGAAAAGAAAAGAAATACAAATTTCGTTTGTTGTTTGTGTTTTGGTTTTCCAAGGTAGATTCTCACTCTAGCCCAGGCTGACTTGGAATTCACTCTATAGTCTCAGGGTGGCCTTGAACTCATGGTGATCTTCCTACATCTGCCTCCTGAGGGCTGGGATTAACCTGTGCACCACCATGCCCAGCTAAAAATGCCAGTTTTTTTTTTTTTTAACTCAGATCTAGCCTCTTATTTAAGTGAAACTGTGATTATTTTTATTGTTTGAACAGTGAAATCAGAAGTCATGGCTGTATGATGTATACAGATTTTGCTATTGACTGTATCCATCTCATGTGTGAGAAATAGTAGAAATGTGATTTTTTATAAACAGACACTTGAGGAAAATGGTCTATGCAAACAATGTAATTCATAGCAACACTATAATACCAGTTAGCATCAGTGCTGACTGAATGAAATCACGATGAGAATTGATGCATTTCAATGGCTTATCAATTTCCTATTCTTCTGCATCATGTGGATTCTTGAGATGATAGCTGTCATGCAGATCTGTGTGAGAGTTGCCATGGTATCTGAGGTAGCTGTGCATGACCCTATGGAAGCTAAAGCTCAGATTTTTAGACTAAATAATGAACAAAAACAGAAATGTATAATTTACTTCTGAGAAAATAGACTTATTACTTGTCTTGAGAACTTGAGAAAGAGTGACAGAGTCATTTGCAAATGGAAATAACTAAAAACAGTAGGTATATGAACTTTCCATAATTTCTGTGATATTCCATTCACAGTTTTTTGAACTATATTATATGTTGTTTTCACAAATGCAATGTGACATTGTATCTGAAAGGAAATCTAACACTAAGGTGACTTTCTGCTATTGTTGGGCAATGCAGCAGGGTTAGCATAATTCAAGCACAGACGCAGGGAATAATAAAGGTGTTCAGATGTGAACATGGGTGTAAGTGCTAAAGCCTAGGACACTGATAAATTAAAGCTTTTTAAAAAATATTTTTACTGACAACTTCCATAATTATAAACAATATCCAATGGTAATTCCCTCCCTCCCCCCACTGTCCCCTTTAAAACTCCACCCTCCATCATATCTCTTCCCCCTCTAAATCAGCCTCTCTTTTATTTTGATATCATGATCTTTTCCTCCTACTATGATGGTCCTATGCAGGTACTGTCAGGCAACTGTGAGGTCATGGATATGCAGGCCATTTTGTGTCTGGTGAGAGCACATTGTAAGGAGTCCTACCCTTCCTTTGGCTCTTACATTCTTTCTGCCACCTCTTCCACATTAGACCCTGAGACTTGGAAGGTGTGATAGAGATATTACAGTACTGAGCACTCCGTTCACTTCTTTCCAGCACCATGATGCCTTCTGAGTCATCCCAAGGTCACGGCCATCTGAAAAGTGAAGGTTCTCCAGCCAAAAGTGAGAGTAGCATTAATATAAGGGTATGAACATTACGAGAAGTGCTTACTGGGCAAATTGGTGAGCATAGTATAAACTTTTAGGCAGACAGCAGCAGACGTTATACCCCTAGGGCTCATGACTACCCCTGTTGTAGGTTTTCAGTATCAGGGATGTATTCCCACCCATGGAGTAGGCCTCAAGTCAAATTAGAGGGCTGTTGGTTTCCCCATAACAGATATGCCACTATTGCACCCATTGGCTCATTTGGCCTGGCTGGCCAAATATAAGGCTTGCAGTGTCCACAGCTGGGTATCTTCACTGGTGATTTCTCTCCCATTGAACTGTGTGCAGCATGGCTTTTTCCAGCTTTCTGCCAGCTGGTCTACATGGAAGAGGTTTTCAGCTCAGGTCCAGCAGGGTTTCGCAGTGACCTTGAAGCCCAATTATGTAGAGTCTTCAGCAATAGTTTCTTACCATCTATTCCTAGTGGGAAACCAAGGGCCTCGACAGTAGCCTGTAATATGTTGGGGGCATCAGGGACCGCCCTGACCAAAAATTCACTGGAAGGTATCCCATCCCGGCACTGAAAATTTTCTAGTAACAATCTATGGCTCCTGTGTGTTCTATTGTCCAAAATAGTAGGTTTCCATATGACTTTTAAAAAAAATTTTTTTTCTTTATTAGTTAGTTTTATATTCAGCAAATACAGTCCGTTTGGTACCATTATTAGGCTCATCCATGACCTACCCCCTCCCCTTGGCCCCTCCTTGTTGAGGTATTCGGGTCATGCATTGTGGAGTTAGCCCACAGTTATGTGTAAGCTAAATGTCTCTGCATATCATGACCCAACATGTGGCTCTGACATTCTTTCCGCCCCCTCTTCTGCAAAATTTCCCTGAGCCATGTTGGGTTCATTTTTGGTCTGCTTCAGTGATGAGGTATTCAGGACCTGTGAGTCTCTGGCTCTCTGATTTGGTAGGAGTTGATTTTTCTCTGTGTTGATCTCCTTCCCCCTTGTGCTGGTATCCGGTTCATCAGGAAAACAGCACCCTTGCTTGTTTCACCAATTTTTCTTAGCTTCAGCCAGGGCCCTTTTGAGGTATGATGGGGTGGTTCTCTCCTTAGGATCTACGTCTATCTGAAAAAGAGAAGCAGATTCTCCAACGGAGAGTAAGTTAGCACCAGGACAAATGAGATAACCCTTACTTTTTTTTTTTATAAAGAATTTAATAGGTGTAGGCCCTCTTGTAGCCCACAATTGATGGTAGCTTGATATTGGAGAGTGGGCTTATGTTTGGATCTGGTTCTGACTTGTTTCCCAGCTCCAGCTATGGGTCCCGTACCACTGAGGAGATCAGTTAGCCAAATTAAGAGCAGTTGGTTCCCCACCTGGCTGTGTGCCACTATTGCACTTGTGTGGGCATCACAACAAGTTATTTGCTGCTAAGTAGGTTAGACCATGCGTTGCTTCGACAGATATTGGTCATTTTCCCCCAGTCGCCCATGTAGCACCTTCTGGCACTAGACGCACTGACTGTCTGGGGACTGACTGTCTTCCAACTTCCAGCCATGCCATTCTATTTTGCATGTCAACCACATAAGGTGTCTTCAGCAGCAGGGTCTTACCATTAACCTTTGGTGCGTCATCAAGTACTCTGACAGAAATCTGTCTGTCTTTTAGGAAACCTTGTAGGTCTCTCTGATCAAAAGCTCATTGTGGATGATATCCCCATGCTGGTTCTGGGAGTTACAGGTCAGTGCCCACTAAGAAAATGAGGAAAAAGATAACTAATAAACAAGAGTTAGAGAGAAGAGAGAGAGAGAGAGAGGGAGAGGGAGAGGGAGAAGGAGGGAGGGAAGATGTGGAAGATTAAGGGTACTTGTGATCCTACCCTCTCCAGTGTCTTGTGGTTCAGGTGTTCCCTGTAAGGGCTTGGTGAAGGATCAGCCATTTGGTCTGTCTTTTAGTAAGTAGAATTTTATGGTACCATTGCCGTTTGGGTCTAGATTTGTGTTTCCCACCCCTTTGATGTCCTCCCCTCCCTCCCCTTCCATCCTACTGTCTAGTCCATGAGATGCTTGCTGGGTATGTATGGTAACTTGGGTAGATTCAGGTTAGGTGCTCTAGATGAGTGAGACTTATTTATATCCTCTTAGAATTTGATTAACCCTCCCTCCATCTTTCCTTACTTAATCTCTTCCCCTGACCTCACTTAGATGTAAGTAGAAGAAAAGATTAATGTGGGTGAAAAGGTCTAATTTTGCTTTTTAGAGATACAATAGAACCATCAAACTAATAGCTCTTAGAGTTAACAGAAAACTTTGTCAGCTAAATAATTAGTGTCTTGGTACTACAATATCTCTAATCCTAAGTAGAACCTGCAAGATTTTTTTTATTGTACCAATATAGCTGAAATATATATCTATGTACTAACTTCTCCAATTTACATGCAAAATCCTTGTTTGTGTAATTCTAACATATTCATGAAGGAATGCCAAAATGGGCTGAACTTGTGAGTAAAAAACCTTGGAAACTTAGCAAAATATGAAAAAAAAAATTTTCAGGTATACGCCAAGTAGCAATGGATTAAATTCTTAAGAGATTGTAATCATTTTTCCAGATTTCTGCTGCTGGAAGTTTCCACAGTGGAAACACACAAAAGTGAAAATCCAAAGCAGTGCTTCTGTCAGCCTCACTTAATTGAGATCATGACTTAAGAATACTAAAGGTGATTGGAGATACTTCTAGAAAAAAAAAAAAAAAAAGAGGAAACTTATACGTGATAAAGGAATTGGTCATTTTCCTTCTGAAGGTTCAATATTTGCATTTATGAAATAAAATATAATAGGGAGACTAATAAAAAGCCATGCAAATAAGAGCCATAAAGATAAATCATGAAATTCAAGTAAGATCCACAAGGCAGAAAATTAAACAGCATTTTGAGCTACTGAAGAAAACAGAAATTTGGGATTATGGCAGGAGGGCCAAGGTTCTGGGAGATTAGAGATAATGGTATGTTCTTTCTGTCCCCTTTCCTGCATATATAGATGAAAGCTCCTAAGGAGCTGACCTTAGATGAAGGGAGGAGCTGTATTTGTTTCTCTGGGTGGGTGGTTTAAAGTTTCCTTTGCTATGATACATATGAATTAATCTAATGTGGTTAATAAGATATCACAAAGGTGGGTCATGACAATTATTGTCTTTGCCATGACACAAACTTCAAAGGTAGCTCCTCTCTGAACATTTATTTATTTATTTATTTATTTTCATTTATTAGAGACAGAAAGAGAGAGGAAAAGTGGGAATGGGTATGCCAGGGCCTTTAGCCACTGCAAACAAAACTCCAGATGCATGCCTCTCCATGGCATCTGGATTATGTGGGACATGGAGAATCAAATCAGGGTCCGTGGGCTTCATAGGCATGTGCCTTAACCACTAAGCAATCTCTCCAGCCACCTATTTATTTATTTGAGAGACAGTGGGCATGCCAGGGCCTCCAACCCCTAAAAAGGACCTTCAGCCACATGTGCCACCTTGTGCATCTGGCTTAGGTGGGTCCTGGGGAATTGAACCAAGGTCCTTTGGCTTTGTAGGCAAACACCTTAACCACTAAGCAATCTTTCCAGCCAGAGACAGAGAGAGTGAGAATGGGTGTGGTAGGGCCTCCAGCCACTACAAATGAACTACAGGTGCATGTGCTACCATGTGCATCTGGCTTATGTGGAACCTGGAGAATTGAACCTGAGTCCTTTGGCTTCGCAGGCATATGCCTTAACAGCTAATCCATCTCTCCAGCTCTCTCTGAACTTTTAAAGGAAAGAGGAGCAAATGACTGGTTGAGGAGGGGGTCAGAAAGGATTTATTTTTAAATTTAAATTTATTTTTTTTGTTCAAAGTACTGGGGATTGGAGCCAATGCCTGGTATATACTAGACAAGTACTCTTCTACTGAACTGCATCCCCTAGCTCACAGTTTTCTTGGTTCAAGCTGCTCATCTATCAGAAATTTTTGTAGCAGTCCTAAATATACTAATGTACTAAATATCTATTCCGAGAAATGTTGACAATAAATGGGTGGGAACAAACAGGTCCCAGAGCTCTCACATGATTACAGACATGATTACAGAAAGATTTCATTTGATGGGATCTTACTGTACTAAGATATAAAAGGATTTTTGAATAGTATATATCTTTGAGTCATTTAGTATTTAGGTAGTAGGAGAGCACACTTACAGAGTTATAAGTAGGATGTTGCTCTTCACTCAAGTGCTTTAGATGTCCTGGCTTCTCACACACTCCAGGTTTCCATGGTAGAAACTCCCATTTTTAACAGCCAGTTCTGAGCTACAAAAACATGAAATCATTGACTTTATTGCTAACACAAATAAGCACTGGATAAAAGCATTTAAAACATCCATAGAAAGCTTTCCTTGATTATATCAATATTAAAAAAGCAATTCTGCTTTAAAAGAAACATGTCCTTTATTCTGAGTCAAATATTGGTTACTGTAGCTTAGGAAGACCAGAAGGGGTAACCCTGATCACTGTGTTCCAAAAGTCTGCAGGTTACATGAACTTCCATAACCAATGAAGAGTTATAAATCAATGCACCTGTCAAAGACATTGGTATGCCTTCAGCATATGTGCCATAGCAAAGGGACTCTTTTCTATGGGTTTCAAATATTATCTTCTTACAATCTCAGCTCTGGGGTAGTGGAGACTAGTATTCTGCTAAGCTTCCAATGCCTTCTGAGAGTTTTATCTGATAACTATCAGAATATTAAGCCAGATACAAGGGTTAAAAGCTAGCTATTTTTCCTAAAATGACTACGACAGCCAAATGTAATTTTCAGTCCAGATATGCAACATTTCATCACTCATCCATCAGGGTGTTCATATCAGCCAAGGTCAAACAGACTATGATATCATTAACATTGATGAGACTTCTGAGAAAACTTCAGCATCCCATTTGATCAGGAGACCACAATAGTGAAATTATAGTGTAATAACTACATATCAATTTACAAAAGGAAAAAAAAAATGTTTGTGTGATTTTCTTTTCCCTCTCCAAAGATCTCAGTCTTTGGAGAAGGGTAGCCTTCTTACCAGAAAGATACTTTCCAAGTGACACAGATTGTTTTTAAGGACACGGTAGTGGAACATTTACCAAATCACTGTCCATTGCATTAAACAGTACTCCAGGGTGGTCTGAAACCAGCAAAGATACCTCCAAAGAGCACCCTGTCTGGGAATAGTCAACTCATCTATCAGCTTCTGCTACTGAAATTCAGCTCCCTCTGGGAGGGGAGAGGCAGTCAAGGGTAGAGCTACCATACTGCCTGGAAGTCTTAGAAATGGAAAAGTTGGTCAAGGAAAAGAAGGCAAATGCCTATGTTTTCAGAATGTATCCCTTGGGTTTTTTAATGATCATTCAAAACAGAAGAAGTTTGGGATTTAATGTGTTATTTCAAAGTATTTCCATGTCAGCTGCCTAGTAATTATCTTAACCTAGAAGACAAAAGTCCATCGTGCTTGAAGTAGACTTGTGATTCTTGCAGGTTTCAAGTCTTTCAGCAAGGAATTGTAATGGCATCATGAGCAAAGGAAGGTCACAGTTTTTAAGAAGCTTCTGTCTTACTCCTCTTGTAAGTTTGGGAACTTTCCTCTATTTTGTTTTAAGCATTGCTAGTGACATTTTGAATTGGGAAAATGAAATAATGTTTACAGTAAATGTTTTCCCACTGATTCTTATATATAGTAATGTACTCTGCAGTGTAATTAAAAATATGAAACCACTATGTTGTTTGTAGCCAAATATAATCTTCAAGACTATGGTCAATAAAGCACTCAAGAAAATGAAGTATTCAAGTTGAATGGTCTCTAGCCCATGGGGAAATAAAGAAGCAGCCAATTAGCATTTGAAAGCAAGGTCTTCTTTTTTTTTTTTTAAGTCAAGGAGAATGAAAAGGTGATCAACTAGGGAGAATGAAGGATTTGAAAAATAACCCACATTTGCTTCCTGAAATCTTTCATAATTTTAAGAATGACCTTGGACATCAACCCCCAACACTAAGATGTATAAACACATATAATGTCACATTTGGAGATATTTTTAAGTACTTAAAATAAGTGTTAAGAAATTTAAGAATACACAAGACTGATGTTCATTTTTTCCCATGACATTTCCTCCATCCAATGAAGGATCTAATAGGTGGGGTATTGGGCCGGCTTTAAACTAAGCACTCCATCTGATTAATGCAAGAAATAGAGTAGTGGGGAAAGAATCCTTATATCGGTATGTCTTCCAGTAAGTTATAAAATATTTTTCTAATTTCTTAATATATGGTGCCCATAATTAATTCAATACTGTAGTTCATTTCTACATTTTTTCTGATAAAACCTGGTAAAGACATCTATTTATATAGGTCACTATTAGTAATAATCCTTTATGTGTTTTCATTTTGTGAAATAGAACACTGCAGCTTTAAATTCAGAGGTCTCTACTTTTTTTTAAAATAAATCTCTGCAGATTTGTTTCTTGCTCTTAAATACCAGCACCTTCTGCTTTCTACTCCTATTTCTGCCATGCAGGAGATCTTTCTTTAAAGTTTCCCACTGTGCTTCATAATAGAATCAAAAGAAAAAAAAAAGCACATCCTTCAAAACACATTCAGCTCACTAGAAATAGAAAACCTGTCACCTTATTCTTAAATCCTTGGATCAGCCAGGCCAGTGACTGCCATGGTGAGAGTAGTTTCTACAGCGGGTAGAGTGGGGTTGGCAAAATTACTATGTACCTCATTCCCTCCAGATTTCCTTTGAGTGAAGAGACCAACTTGTTCAGAAAAAAAAGGCTGTTTTTAGGAGAACTTTCCCTCTATCCAGTTAGGTTGCATGGTTAGGGATCTGCAAATTAACTGGCACAGATGGACAGGAGAAAAGATGAAGTTCCTTAGACAACACGCAGGGGGAGGGCCCTCGGCAATGAGAAGCACTCAGTAATGAGTAACTCCCAGGACACTTAGAGGTGAAGATTTATATTTCAACTTAGCAGTAATGGATAGTTTTGATTTGGGTAGTCTGTCTCCTATGCAGGAATCAGCAGAAAACTCTTAGAGGAGGCTTCACCACCACTGTATTTTTGGGAATGTCTGTCAGATAAGAAAAGTTCAAGTAAGATTTCACTGTAAAATAATCTTTATGTCCAAACTGCCAGCTAAAGTTGCAGTAGGGTATGGAGGAAAAAATACAAATAGGACTTTGATGAGGTGTGAAAAGATACTGACAGATATAGTAGGGAGATGTGTGTGGCTACTACCATGTGTTAAAACACTATTTCAACTTCTTCCTCTCTTATCTGTAAGTTTTTCTACATCCCTTAGCCCACATAAATCCATACATATCCATATGCTGAGGAAGGCAGTCTAAGTTACTTAATGGATAGGAATTTAGGCTTTACCCTCTTACAACACTGGTTTCAAATGTGAAGCTTTCTTATCAGCTTTTTTTTTCTTTTCTTCCTTTTTTTCTTTATTAGTTAGCTTTGTATTCAGCAAATACAGTCAGTTTGGTACCATTATTAGGCTCATCCATGACCTACCTTCTCCCCTTGGCCCCTCCTTGTTGAGGTATATGAGTCATGCATTATGGAGTTAGCCCACAGATATGGGGAAGATAAATGTCTCTGCATACCATGACCCAACATGTGGCTCTGACATTACCTCAAGCACATTACCTGTTTTACCCTCAAGTTTAAGTCTCTCATCTGCCAATAAAGCGATAATTCTAACAATTAAATAATGTGTTGAATGTAATAAGATTGATGCTGCCTATAGGAAAAGGAGTTTGTGGTGATTTGTCTTTTCTTATTCACTCAGCCTGAAACCTGGTTTTAAAGAAAAAAAAAACAAAACAGTACTTAATCTATCTCTTTGCTCATGAAAGTGTCAATGTTGCAATTCTACTTTCTCTACTTCATCATTTAGCTTTGCCTTCAAACCACTAAAATTTTGTTTTAATGTTTATTTCTCCTAAAAAAATTTCAAAATCATTCCATGCTATCTACTGGATAAATAGAATGGGTGCATTCCTGCCTTTTCTCTCCCAAGCCATGGTCATTGGAATCCTTTCTGCAGAGCTGTTTTGCTGGCAGCTACTCATGTCTTCTTGTTCTCTTCAAATTATCTCCTTGATTCATTTCCTTCACTACATTCTCTTCTTCCAGAGCTCTATCTGCCTTCTTTCTATGAACGAATTCATTTACTTTGTTCCGCTGCGTTCTCTTCTTCCAGAGCTCTGCCCCTCCTTCTTACTATGGGTAAAAACTTGAATGAGTTCATTTACTCTCTGGGTTTTCCTTCATACTTCAGATTCATTAATCCACATCTGTTGTTGAAAAAAAAATCATTTCACATTCAATAACAAAATGCAGATACTATAGAAAACAACAATTAGCAACAATAGGTCAAGTGTGCGATCTGTGCATTCCTTTCAGCACTGAGAGGTGAAAGTAAGAAGATCATGAATTCAAGGCCAAAATAAGTTAAATTACAGGGTCCTATCAAAAAAAAAAAAAGAAAAAGAAAAAGAAAATTCAACAGCAGAATCATTTAGATTTCTTGATCAAAGAGTTATTAATAGTACAGTATCTGTCACTTACTAGCTAAACCAAGTTTCTTTATCTATAAAGGTATCTTTATCTATAAAAACGGAGGTAATTAGGGGCTGGAGAAATTGATCAGCAGTTAAGATCCTTTCTTGCAAAGCCTAACAACCCGGGTTTGATACCCCAGTACACATGCAAAACAAGATGCACAGTGGCACATGCATCTGGAGTTTGTTTTCAGTGTCTAGAGGCCCAACCTTTCTGTCTTTCTCTGCTTGAAAATAAATAAATAAAAATATTATTTTAAAAAATAGAGGTAGTTGTAGTCCCAAATTTGTAAGATGATTGGGCATTAATATACAAAAGAATTTTAAAACTGCCTAGATTTTTAAAAATACAATATTTTTCAGCTGCTTAATAAACAATGTAGCTGATTCAAATTTGAACTGGCTTATTCAGGATGTGTCTAATTTCTAGCATTCTAACAGCAAGTTAACATTTTCATTTTTCATTCACCAAAGTATGTTGGAATACAAATGGAAACATTTTTATAATATGGAATGCTTCACAATTTTGCACAGGGACCATGGTAATTTTCTCTGTATCATTTCAATTTTTAGTATATGTGCTGCTGAAGTGAGCATGAAAGCAAATTTATTAAATTATATTTTGAATCCTTTGATTATACAAAAAATGAATCCCAATACTGAGAATCCTATTTTTCATAATAATGACCTGTATTCTGGCTCTCAACAAATGATGGTGTAAGAGACCAATAGTGACACTCAGGTGGCTGGGACAATGTGAAAATGTCTGCAACAACAAACTTCATGACAGTGAGGACTTTTCTATAACTCAGTCCCAACTTGGTGGGCAATGAAGTTGCTTTCAGGTTTTTTTTTTTTTTTTTTTTTTCTCTCTAGAAAACTTTCAAAGAATGTTTTTAGAAACATATTTGTCCTTTATTTCTGAATATAAGTTTGTCAAATGAAATTTGTTTCTTATTTGTGATTTCGTTTCCTGTAAAATTTAACCTTTTTGATTTTTCTTGCTTTTTCATGGAAAGGTTGAACACTGTAGCCTAGGGTGCCCTTGAATTCATGACAATCCTCTTGCCTCAGTCTCCTGATTGCTGGGATTACAAACATGAGCCACCTTGCTCATCTAGTTTTCCCAAATTCAATCCGATAGGTGGTGTGCAAGAAAGCTTACTGAAGGATTAGGGGCCTAGTTCGGTTGGCATAGTGGTTGCTTCCATGCGTGAAACATGAGTTTCATCCATAGAGCTGTATGAAAACATCGTGGTGGTGCATGTTTGTAGACACCCTTCCTGCTTGAAGGCACAGGTCATTGTCACAAACTCCTTGCCCTTATTACTTAATATTCCCTTGCAGGACTTATCACCGTGTGGCATAGTAGGTATGGGTATCCCACAAGTCAACTACAGATGAGTTATTATGTTCATTGCCTATCCTTCCACTGGAATATAGGCCGAGAAAGACTAATATTGTTCTATTGTTCATTGCTTACCATTTGTCTGGAAATAACACCCATTGAAATGAAAAAAATAATAATAATTGGATTTCTACTATTTCCCTACCGCTGCTACTCCTTTGAATGGTAATAGCTCTAGTCCAAAACTTTGTTTTTGAATTTTCATATGGCTTTTAAATTTATATTCATATGCATTTTGTTATATCCCAATTTAAATGGGTTTAAATTGATATATATACATATAATCTGCATATGGCATAGACCTGCATGTGGATATACACTTGGAAAATTCACATAAGAGTTACATTTAGCAATATATGAAATATTTCCTCCAAATCTACTATTTTAGCACTTACATTCAAAAAGTGACCCCTAAAACTGGTATTTTTCAATTTATACATGGTGATCATGTCCATAAAAGTCTTAGCCTCCTAAAATGTGTGCTAGGAAATCAATATATAGAAAGTAATGAATATAGGATTATTTTAAGTATGTCTTGTTCCTGGGTAACCTATTTGTTAAAATATTTACTTGATTATTGTGTGTGTGTGTGGGGGGGTACATCAGAGTCTCTTGGTCTCTTGCTGCTGCAAATGAGTACCCAATAAGCTTTACATGGATGGCTAAGGAATTGAATCTGAGCCAGCACAGGCTTTGCAGCAAGTGTCCTTTAACTGCTAAGCCAGCTTCCAAGCCTCTAGGGAGCCTGTTATTTCCAGTTATAAAAATTTATTTTTATTTCATATTTTCATGTAAAGAATTAAATTTTATTCATTCTCTATTAAGATTCTAAGTTACCAAATAATGTCCATTTCAGTTTTGATAGCTATATCTAAAATAATACATTTCATTTTGTAAATTAAACAATTTGTATACTAATTTTGACTACCTATTATATTCACTTTTATCACTGATAATTGAACCTTATTGTTTGGCCAAAAGATATAAGCATTGACTTAGAAAAATAAGTTTAGCACAATGTTCCCTAAGAAGTTGTTACTCTATAAAATCTTCCCCAAAATTTTTTTAAAAGTTTTTTTTTTTCATTTCCTTTCACTGTGGTCTGTTTTTATTCTCTTCATGCATCTTAGAAATCTCCTTCATCACATCTAGATTAATCTTCCTCTTTAGCTGCTGCTTGCATCTGTTTTCTGTCCTGATGTCTTGATCTCTTTAGCAAATGTCCCATACTCCTAGCCTTTTTGAACTTATAAAAAATTCTAATACTCATATATCCCCTATAACATATAATGAGATTTCTCCAAGGGGAAGTGTGGTCATTAATTCTGCATACATCAAAGTGAAATGTGTCAACCCTAAGCAACATGTAAGCTCTCACCATGCATAAAGACAGCTCTTGTTTGCTACAGCCAAGAGCATGTTTTATGGAAAAACATTTTTGAACAAGCCATTAAGAAATGCTCTCATTCTCTCTTTAATGGCTTTGCATTGTGTGTGAGCAGAATTATAAGGCATTTCTAGTGACTCATTCCTAGTTTTCACCATCCTAGCGTTCTGTACAGTCATGCATAATGAAATCTCCTAATAATCCTTGATAAGACTTTGGCAGAAAAGATTGTACCTATCAAAAAATCAGGTTTACACAACACTCTAACACTTGCAAATAATATCACAGATTATTGAAATACGGGAATTAACTGCAAAACCTTCAAGCTGTAAGCAGTGTTGTAAATCAGCTAAGCAATTAGCAGGAGATTTGAAAGAGGCTGAATACAGTTTCAGAATTATAAAGTTATTATCTAATAATGCTGCAAGTGATGTGAATAAATCCTTGCTAATATAAAAATTATCAGCAGTTGGAACATCCTTTGCAGCATCTGTCCTCTGCATGCCGGGACTGATCAACTCCTGGAGGGCTAGGAAAACTCTATTCAGCCAGATGCGGAAGTGCACTCTTACCAAGACCATCCAGCGAGTGAACTGCACTTCCTGCTCTGCAGTACAAAATGTGATCAGCAGACAAGTTGTCAACAGTTTACACTCAATGACTATTAATATTATTTGAAAATTATTTCTGGAAAATGAATCATAATAAGATTTTCTGATTTTCTCTTTCTGACTCTGTCCCTGTTCTAACTTAAAGCTTTTTAAAAAAGTTTTTATTAGTTATGTACACAGTGTGTATACAGTCATGTTGGTACCATTGTTAGCCTCCTCCCTGTTCTCCCCCTCCACAGGGACCCTCCTCATTGGGGAATATGGGTCATGCATTGTGGGGTTAGCCAACAAATATGGGTAAGAGGCAATGTCTCTGTGCATAATGACCCAACTTGTGGCTCTAAAATTCTTTCTGGCCCCTCTTCTGCAAACGTTCCTGAACCATGTTGGGTGATGAGGTCTTGGGAGCCTCTGTGTCTCTGTATATCTGGTTTGGTAGGAGTTGAGTGTGCTCTATGGCTATTTCCTTCACCCTTGTCCTGGTGCCAGGTTTACCAAGAAAGCAGCACTCTTGCTCATTTCCATTATTACTCTTGGCTTCAGCTAGAGCCCTGTTGAGGTGCGATGGGCTGATTCTCCCGTCAGGATCTGTGTCCATCTAAAAAATTGAAGCAAATGGTTCACTGGATAGTGGCTGATTTAAAGCTTTATCCTTTGAAAATATATGTTAAATAGTCCCAGAGAATAATCTCCAAAACCCAGAAGCCACACAACACAGCACACTTCAGGAACTCCAGGAGGAACTTGGGTACTTTGCATATCTTTAGACTGAAATTCAAAATCCACCACCAGACTTTAGGGCTGAACCCCAGGATCTACCCAGTGATACCTCCTCCAGCAAGGTATCTGGGAATCAGAGAAGCTTTAATAAACTCCTAAATCTATTGGGAGGCATTTATTCAAATACCATAAGACTACTTTGTCAAGTTAAGGAAAAAGAAACACTTTAATATTATTTAATTGTAACCCATTATCTGAGCCACCTATACATATTTATTACTTATTTTTTATATGGAATGTTAATTTTTATTTTAATAGATTTTTCTTTGAGACTCAATTTTTTGAATTATTTATAGACCTACTCAGCATGTAAACAGCACATGTTGGCAGCATCCTTACCCTCATCCCTGCCCCCCCAAAAGGGGCCCTCCTCACTGGGGATGCTGGTCTTCAATATGAGACTTGAAACTCTTCTACTACTGGAAGAAAAAATAGGAGGAACTTTCCACAATATAGGAGTGGGGAAAGACTTCCTTAACAAAACCTCAGTAGTTCAAGAACTTACTTTATTTTTTTTATTTTTTGTGATGTAACACATATACAGAAAAATCATGAGCACTCAATAATTAATAACTGCCTAGACCAAAGAAGTGGTAGATTGGTAGTACTGTAAAAGTCATGATCCTTTGTTCATTTTGTTATCACACTCTCCTCAGCATCTTAGAGTTACCCATGAGAGGTGATCATTGGCTTGATTTCCTTTATTGTCTGTACACTATAAAAGTATGAATTCTCAATATGATTGTACTTGTATTTTTAATGTTAATTAAATGGAGTCAATATCTTATTTGTTTAGGAATTTTTTCACTTAAGGCATTGTTTAAAAAAATATTCTTGCAAACAAATAACTCCAGTTTCATCAACTTCAGATATTTAATTTACCATCACACCAGTTTATACACTATGTTTCCCTTTTCCATATTGATGAACATTTGGAATTTTACATTACATCCAAATATGGCTGTTATGAAACAATGCTTGTATTAACATCCTTAGCTATGGAGTTTGGTGTGCAGTTTTCTCTAGTGTTCACCCAAGCAGAGAAATGCACAGAAATAGTCATGCACATTTTCGTACTAAATAAATATTAATGTGTCACTCAAAACAGGCAATCTCGAGTTGTATAGAATTACTGGAATACACCAGATGTGTCAAATGTTTCCCAAACGAGATGTACCAACTTCCACACCCAACAAGGGTGAATGGTAGTCCCTAGTTCTTCATATATGGAAGCCAGCTTCCTGCCAACTAAAATGTTTCCTCTTATTTTTTAATAGAGAAGTCTAGTATTTATAAAATCCATCTAAAAGTTCTAATATCTGAATTCTTAAAAAGTCCATCATGTCAGTTATTATATCTGCTGGTTTTAGTATCTGAAGCATTATTCCATTTCAACTGTATCTGACTTTTGTTGAGAACATTGTGTTCAGAAGTTATCTGAAGCAATACCATGAGGCCTCAATGGGATACTTTTCTTTAAAGGAGATTGGGGTCTGCATTTTTAGTTGTCTGCTTATTTGTTTGATTTTCCTCCTGTTCAACACCTAGAGTTACTGCTTATCTGATAACCACTTTAAATTGTGGTAGCATTTGACTAAGTTGTATAATCTTAGTTTTTAAGCCAATACATTGAAAACATGTTCAGTGAGGTAAAGTTGAAGTAACATGAGTTTTGCTGCCCTCTCTTCTTTAACCTATTATGGGACCCTGAGCTAAAGCTCTTCATTTCCAAGTTTTCTCATTTATTAAAAGTGCATCATATGGGTTGGAGAGATGGCTTAACAGTTAAGGTGCTTGCCTGAGAAGCCTAAGGAACCAATTCTCCAGGTCCCACATAAGCCAGATGCACATGTTGGCACAGGCATCTGGAGTTCATTTGCAGTGTGTAGAGGCCCTGTCACACCCATTCTCATTGTATCTCTCTCTCTTTATCTCCCTTTCTCTATCTCTAATAAGTAAATAAATACATAATAAGTATTTGAAAAAATGCATCATTGTCAACCCTCCATATCCTGGTTTTTGCCTGTGTACATTTCTCACTATCTCTTGGTTGATCTCTTGACATCAGCAACATGATGTTGAGTGATCATTCTGTGTGAATTGAGTACTCATTTCCCCCTGCTGGTTATAATTCTTTCAAAAGTGGTGTGCAAGGCTTCCCAACATATCTCCCTTCTATTAACTGTGGGGTTCTGATGCAGTAGCTGCTCAGTGGATGTTAAATGGGTATGTCAATGAATGAATAAATTTGGAAACAGGTGCATATATAAAAGTGATTCAATCAAGCTAAGCATTGCCACAGAAGAGAACAAGTGTCTCCCTATTACACTTCCCAGAGTGTCAGTTTAATTTTGGCTGCTGTGTTTACCTGTCGGATATATTGGTTACTTGTACTGAGAGAGAACGACTGGCCTGAGTTAGGATTTATGAATAGTGATCCAAATCTGTAATAGAGTTTAAAATACAGCTTAGAAAACATTGATCCATATGAGGAATGACAGGATATAATAAAGCTTTATTTGGGCATAAAATTTTAAAGGCATGCTCATCAATAATTCATTATCTCTACTTAAAAGGACCCTTAGTATAATCATTCCTATTCTGTACCTTTAATCAATTCTAGTTGACAACTAAGAAAAGGAGTTTGAAAACCCATCTTTGAAAGTCATCTATTTACTTAGGTATTTGCTTGTAGAAGTTGTATTAAAATCACTTTAGAGGAAAATTTGCATACTAAGGAAATATAACAATTTAGTATGCTAAACAATTGCTCTAAAGAAATGTGAGTAAAAATGAAAGGGAAATAACTAATAGTTTTAGTCCCAAGCATGCACTGGCAGGTAATATTATTGCTATGCAACAGTTACACTGTTAATTTGTTGGGTATTATTTACCTCAAACAGTTTATTCAAATTTTTAGTGTTTAAATTAGTGCTTAACTTAAAAGAATTCATGTTTTTAAAGTTTTTGAGAATAGATAATGCTTACTCTGATAAAACTCATTCAAGTTCTTTTAAAAATTTTTTTATTCATTTATGAGAGAGAGAGATAAAGAGAGAAAGAGAGAGAGAGTATGGGCATGTCAGGGCCTACTGCCATTGGAAATGAGCTCAGATGCATGCACCACTTTGTGCATGTGGTTCTATGTAGATACTGGAGACTCAAATCCAGACTGCAAGACTTTAAGCAAGCACCTTTATCCACTGAGAAATCTCTCCAGCCCTCAAGTTATTTTATAAATACTCTTGTTATTGTTTGACCAATTGACAGAAGTTCATAACCTAATGCAACCAAGCTGCATGTGAAGAAATAAGTTTACTATTTTTTCCTAACTACCATTTAAACATGATACAGACATCCAAAGCCCTACTAATTATACAATTTTGATCATATTTATATGTTCCCTTAATGTTGTCATTATTTTTAAATTATTTTAATCTATTCTGATTATAATGACCTCAGCGGCTACTTCACAATATTTTCACAATTGTGAGCAATTTGTACAGGCATTACTAAGTCTCTATTTTACCCAAAAAAACCAAATGAAAAGTAATAAGTTCTGCCAAGTGTCTGGAAGTTCTATCATGTACTTTGAAATATATACAGAATTTGGAATCAATATGGGTTTTATTTTGCATGTAGTAATAATATAAAAAACTCAATTTGCAATTTTCACTCATGTGTTATATATCACCATGGTTACACAAGTCAATGGCATTATAAATTTTGACTTATTCTCAAACCTTTTATCTATTGACTTAAAAATCCATCAATATTCACTAGCAACAAATACTACTATAGCAGGAAGAAAAATGGTGATCAAAAAAAAAAAATTGGAATCACTCTCTCTCTCTTTCTCTCTTTATCGAGTTTATAACCCAAAAGCAGTAGCTCCAGTCTGATATGATGGCTGGAGCATAGGTTCTGAGCCTTCTGTCCTGCTTCTCTGCAGTGCATAGTCTCACTTGAAGAGACCACAGTATATTTTCATTGTAGCTGATATGGGACAGGAAGGGTAGCTAGAAATGTGGTACAAACATTGCTGCCTGTGTTGCCTTGGCCGAGTCAGTCACATGGCCTCACCTTCCCAGAAGTAAAGCTGCAGATTGCATTTCTTTTCTGTAATGAATAAAATATAAATATAAGAAGAGCAGAGAACCACTAGTGGGGACATTTCACAGTCATCTGTCAAATGTTTATCTACTGATTCATTCCACACTAAAATAACATGTCAAAGTTGAATAAAATACATTTTAAAAAGAGAAAAATCCAGAAACCCAAGTTTCAAAATTGTTGCAAACACAACATTGATACAGTTGTTGAGGGACTTTGAGATTAGTACTGATTTTCTGATTCCCCAACTGCTAGCTACATTATATTCAACATGTTTTTTTCTAAATTATTTATTTATTCAAAAGCAGAGAAAGAAAGACACACACACAGAGAGAGAGAGAGAGAGAGAAGAGAGAGAAAGACAAAGAGGAGATGAGAGGAGAGAAGAGAGAGAGAAGAGGACAGGACAAAAGGTGTGTCAGGGCCACTGCAAACAAACTCCAGATGCATCTGGCTTCAAGTGGGTACTGCGGAAATGAACCTAGATCATTTGGATTCAAAGACAAGTGTCTTAACCACTTAGCAATCTCTCCAGCCCTCAACTTTTTAAAAAAAACAGCATTACTATTACTAAATGCAGGTCTTTAACTGTGAGCACTTCAAAAATATATTTCATGGTAACTTTCAAGGAACAAAAGTGAATGCTATGATGGAAAGTATCCCTATAACAGGTGCTGAAATTTTATAAGGCACACACTGAGTAATAGCCAAAAGCAAAGTTTTATTTCCCAACTCAACGAAGGCTGCTTTGTGCCTCCCTAAGGACAAATGATTCAATGAGAAAATCTTCAAGTACTTTGGCTTAGACTCAAAGAAATATTTTATCATGCCCAACGTGCTAGATGGACTATCTGTGGAATGAATGGTTATCTGTAAATATTACTGTTGCTAATGATTTCTGAACAAATTTAGAAAGTTAAAGATACACTATCTATTTTTACTCTCACCTGCCAGCATGTTTCAAACCAACTGAATTTTCAACACCAGTTTTCTAAAATGAACATGTCCTGTTAGCTTTAAAATGTCTTCATTGGTAGAGTGCCTAAGGATCGTCAGCAGCGATTACCCCCATATGGTGGAGGTCAGTAATCCCAGGACTCTGAGTGGAGGTAGGAGGAGTCAAAGCTCAAAGCCATTCTCAGCTATGTAGTATGTTCAAAGCCAGCCAGGGCTACATGAGACCCTGTCTCAAATAAAACAAAAACTAAGAAGATAAAAATGTCAGGAGATGAAAAAGGTAATATGAAAAACCAGCTTCTCAAATTTTCCAAATTAGAGAGTTCACCAAAAAGTAAGTGATTTCCTTATAACAGTAGTAGAGGAGCTATTTTTAAAATGAAATATGTTTATATCAAAGTTATAATATTACTTGGAAATAACCCCCAGTAAATATAACATTCTAAATTTTGGATAAATTACTCTTAGGATATTTTATATTGACTGGGGAGGTGATGACTCACAGAAAAATGAGTATCTGAGTTTGGATCCCCAGAACCTATGTAAAGCTCGGCACTGTTGTGCTAACCTCTGTAACTCCAGTATGCCTTGTATGAGGTGGGAGATGGAGACAGGAAGTCATTCATAAGTTAGCAGGCCAGATAGCCTGATGTTCTCGACAGTGAATAAGAGGCTCTGATACAAGAAAAGTGAAAAGCAAGGACTGACATGTGAAATTGTCTTCTGACCTCTGTGTGTGTGATGGCATGTGCAAAGCCACACTCAGTACATAAACACACACAACAAATCTTTTCAGATAATTACATAATTATACCTGTTATCATTTTTACATATATAGACAAGCTATTTAAAAATAGGAACATAACAACCATAATTTTTAAATCCAAATGTATTGTTTAGGAATCTTATATTAGACCTGAGATAGCAAGAAACATGAACTCAAGCTTCCAGAAGTTATATTCATCTCATTTTAATATGAAAATAATTAAATAAGACATGACACGAAACTGGATAATTAAAAATTATTCAATAATATGATGAATAAACAATGGAAAAATTTATTCCTAACTTAATTTTTTCAAAGAACCAAAGAGTATTCAGACTTTATAGGCAAAACTCTTTAAGGAATGGATCTTCGCTTAGGGAGCAATGTTGATTAACTTTTCTTCTTTCCATGTAGGAGGAACCTTTTGTTATGGTCTCAGAAAATGTTTTGGGAAAGCCAAAGAAATACCAGGGCTTCTCCATTGATGTTCTGGATGCCTTATCTAACTACCTGGGCTTTAACTATGAAATTTATGTTGCACCGGATCACAAGTATGGAAGCCCACAAGAAGACGGCACATGGAATGGATTAGTGGGAGAACTTGTTTTCAAGGTAAGAATTCATTTCTTTATTCCATATCTAATAGTTCAGCTATAAATCCTGAAATCATTCAAATAATCTAACTGTAATACAGATCATTTGGTTGTGGTGTTCAGTGCAAGAATCTCACCCAATACCACTTTAGAAACTTGAGAGTAAGAAAATTAAATAGCAAAATAAAATTTAAATTTAAATATTTCCCATAGTAGAAAAGGATTTAGAAGAAGGCTATACTTAACCAAGCTCATGCCCCATGATAATGTCACAATATAATTTGCATACACAATCATATAATTGTTATTTTTAATGCAATGTTACATTAAAAATCCTGAACACTTAAGAACTAATCATTTAGTTTTGGGAATCTAAGCAAGGTGCATCTATAATTACTTATGTTAGCTATTTTTCAAACTTTCTTATGAAATTTATGCACATATTTAAGTATTAGAACTTCATGATAACCTGTCAAATAGTTGAGATTTGATATAAAATTTACTATTTTATTTCTATTTTTCTTTTTTTTCCTTTTCCTTTATCTGCCAAATTTTGTGGGAGAGGTAGCATATTTTAATATTTCACGGTACTGCTTTATTTTACTATTTTATTTCATTTTATTTTTTTTCTGAGGTAGGGTCTCATGCTAGCTAAGGCTGACCTGGATTCCACTATGTTGTTTCAGGGTAGCCTCGAACTCACGGCGATCCTCCTATCTCTGCCTCCAGAGTGCTGGGATTAAAGGCATTCGCCACCATGCCCGACTTACTATTTTATTTTTATTTATTTATTTGAAAGAGAGAAAGAAGGTAAGAGAGAGAGAGAATGGCCATGCCAGGGCATCCAGCCACTGCAAACAAACTCCTGAAGCATATGCCACCTTGCACATCTGGCTTATACGGGTCCTGGGGAATCAAGCCTGGTCTCTTTGGCTTTGCACACAAGTGCCTTAGCCACTAAGCCATCTCTCCATCCCATTTCACTATACTTCTATGGTTGCTTTTGTAATTGTATCCTTTTATTTACATTTATGTATTTTATTTTAATAATATTCATTCTTAATGATCATCTTCTACCTAAAACTATTATTATAATACTTTGTATTCAAAAATCAAGGAAATTTCTGCACTTCAATCCAATTTATGCCCATGCTCTCCTTGTGTTACGGTGAGCTTACATTTATATTTTATATAGCCACAAGAAAATATAGTTTTAAATTTAAATAATTACTTATCTTTAAAATATTTACAAATAAAGAAAAGGACAAAGGCTGTTTTTTAACCACTTAACTACTACCACTGGAACTTCTTATCCCCTTTGTTTTAAGGATAACTAGTCTGTCATGCTCACCTTTAGGGAAGGATTTTCCCTGCAAAGTCTGAAAATACAACACTATAGGTGACATCTACACTTAATGTCTATTGATTTCAAATGTCTTTACTAATTCTTAATTTGGGGGCGGTATTTCTACTTCTCGTCAAATTTTGAACTGCTATTTTTTTTTTATTCTGACTTTAATGGTTTCCACATCAATGACAAACTCCCTTGTACAGGAAACAATGTGAGTTTTCTCTGTCTTTTTTGCCCATCTACTTGTTTCCTGCTGCTTTTCACAGGAATCCCCCATGTAGGTACAGCCTAGGGAATAGTCAAGGCCTTGAGAGAAGTTTTAAACTGGATATGAGAGCATAACTGGCCAAGTATATACATCATCTTTACCCTATGACACATTAATCAATAGTATTCTGACTTCTACTACAGCACTTGCTTCCCTTGTTACCTGAATTGAGGTGTATTCTCAATGAAAAAGTCATATAAAAATAGATCTCACAGGAGGTGGGAACTCTTCTCAATGGCTGATCAGTCTCCAGTGTCTGCCTGCCTTTTGGGAAGTTGTTTGAGTCAAAACTGCCTTTATTTGAGTAGTTTTATGAGTAGTTTTGAGAGGAGGACAGACTGGAAAAGGATGATGGGTGGGAAAAGAAAAAGAGAAAGAGATAATGGAAGATTAATTGATTTTTGTGGAGTTTCATGTTTTTAAGTTAAGGGCGACTTGAATCCACCAGTAATCTGAAGAAGCAAATTGTTTCAGTTAACTTTAAGTTGCTGGACAAACATGTGACCAGAAGCAGCTTATGGGAGGAAAGGGTTTATCTCAGGCTTACAGAATCTAGAGGAAACACCATCAATGGAGGAAGAACCAGATCAATGGCAGAGAGAACCCACCAAATAGCCAGAAAACACCAACAGCCAGAGCTCAAACTGCTCTGAACATAGTTTAGGATTGGATTTAATATTATCCCCCTAGAGACACACCCTCCAGCTGGCTGATGGAGACTTAAGTTGCAATCTTAATCAGAAATGTCTTGGGCTATGTGGGACATACATTCACATTCAAGCCACTACAAAAATAAGGGGGAATTTAAGTATTTTATTTTCTGTTTTTATTTATTTATTTGAGGCAGAGAGAGACAGAGAGAGAGAGAGAGATAATGGGCATGCCAGGGCCTCCAGCCATTGCAAAAGAACTCCAGATGCATGTACCCCACTTGTTCATCTGGCTTACATGGGTCCTGGGAATCCAACCTACGTCCTTTGGCTTTGCAGGTAAATGCTTTAACTGCTAATCCATCTCTCCAGCCCCTAAGAGGGAATTTAATATAGAAAAGAATTTAATATGTAAAAGATAAAGATGCTAGATTCATGGGAAAGTGTCCCAGGGTTACTCTGAGCATTGATTTTGATGAGATAAAGATGATGGCTACAGTTTAACAAAGACTGACAATTTTCCTTATGACTTATCTCCAAGGTGATATAGCTTGTAGCTGAGACAAAAAGCCAAAGAGATAGTCAAAGTTTAAGATATCTGTATTATAGCTGAGACATGGTGGATAGGCATGGCAAGAGAAAAATGAGAAGAGAAGCCACAATGAACATGGAAGTATGGTCATGTTCAGGGATATAAACACCGGCAACATTTTGGAAAAATAAAACTACATATCAAGATAAATTTGAAAGCCCAATAAAATGAAAAAATAGTAATGAGAAAATAGATTTGAAAGTGATAACTAGGAACTAAAATCTAAAATAATCTCAGGTTTAAAATTATATAATTCATTATATTGCTAGCTGCTGTCCAGGGTCTTGATCATGATGATGGATCTGGCTTTTGGATTCCATCTTCTCAGAGAACTCCCCCACTTTATTTCTTTCCAGTTTCTACATAAAAGTTGTCACGGAGGCCATCCAGGTCACTGTATTCAAAAGAGCAATATCATGCTCTATATGATCCTTTCCCTATTATGTTATTTTTATTAAACAAATCAACATTATATGATGTTACCTTCTTTATCATTTGCCTCCCCAAGTTGTAAGGTAAATTTGAAATATCATGCTTAATTTATGCTAAAATCTTAGTATCTAGAAAATATTTTTACTCTAAAGAATTTAGAGCACTGTTCTTAAATGAGCTCCTCGTATAACCTTAGATAGTAATGCTGGCCTCACTCTGTGAGTTCAGCACATTTAATCAACCTGACAAGCTGGACTTTTCATTACCCGGTAAGCTTAGCTGTAACTATAAAAATTTTCCATCTTTATAAAAAGGGTAAATATTTGCTGGCTTTTCTTCTATTATTTTAAGTGTTTAGCCCACTAGTTAAATGGTGTATTGCACAGAGAGTAGTACAACTTACTTGCCATAGATACACAAAGGACATTAATATTGAGAATAGGGTTTGAAGTGTGGAATCAAAACCAACATTTTAGAAATGGGTAATATGACGTACTGGTCTAGAATTTTATGAGTACTGACTCCTGAATTCCCCATAGTACTTCCACATAACATAGATGCAATTATCGTCTGTCCTATATAAATTTTCAAAACCAAGGCATAGAAAGTTTAAGTAACTTGCTCAAGGCTTAAGAGCTGATAATAGGAAGAACTTGTATATGAGAAGTGTTTGATTCTTAAGCGCTCTCTCTCTCTCTCTCTCTCTCTCTCTCTCTCTCCAACTGTAGATAGATCTGGAGTTAAGGCATTGGAGCCTAGTCAGCATATAGATAAAATTAAAATTGGCCCTCTGCCACTTTTTGCATGTATTTTTCTTCTATCTTCAATCTCATTCATTCTTTGTTCTTTACCACTACTTTAAAAATCATTCTGTATTCAAAAAAATAGCTTCACTGTATTTTCTTTTTTTAAATTCTGTTTTATTTATTATTATTAGCAACACATTTTGTATGGATACATTGTGTTGGTACCCTCTTTTCTTCATCCCTGACCCCATTCTGCCTAGGACCCTCCTCAGTGGAGTTGCAAGTATTCCCCATGGAATTGCAGGTTATGCATTGTGGGAGCAATAAGTTTTTTTTTTTTTTGGGGGGGGGCAATGCCTCTAGGCATGATGTCTCAACCTATAGGTTTTACAATATTTGCACCCCCTTTTCCACAATATTCCCTGAGCCATGGTGTGTATGCTTAAAATCTACATCAGTGATGAGCTCTTAGGAGCCTCTGAATTTCTGCTCTAGTATGTGTTGAATATCCTCAGGGTCTGTCTCCTTCACCCTGGTACTGATTATTGAGATCATTGTTTATTTATTTGCAAGCAGAGAGAGATAGAGACAAGAGAGGCAGATAGAGAGAATGGGCATGCTGGGGCTTCCAGCTGCTGTAAACAATCTCCAGATGCATTCGCCACTTGTGAATCTGCTTTTATGTAGGTACTAGAGAATCAAACTTGGGTCATTAGGCTTTTCAGACATGTGCCTTACCCTCTAAGATATCTCTATAGCCCTCTTCCTATATTTTCTTACTTGAACTAGTTATATATTTTGGTTGCACATGTGAACTCAATTGAAGTGAAAATATAATTTAATATTCACCAGATAATGATAAAGATAATTTAATGAACTACCCAAGGACAGGATTTAGATTCATTTCATCAGATCTTAGAATAGCTCTCCTCATATCTCAGGATCTAGGCTGTTTTTATCAGATCTAGAAGTTCCTTTCCGTACCTCTCAGCTCTATTGGAGCAGCCCCAATATTTTAGCCAAGCTGTCCTTGATTGTCAGGAGGAAGACTATTAGCAGCCCCAGGCTTAGATTTCAACCACTTATCCATCACAATATAATCATTCAGTTTTCTTTTGCAAAGAGAGCAACTTGAGAGCCTCAGCCTGAGTACACATTGGCTCTGACCATGTGCCACTGTGTCCAAGATGAGGTGATATCCCCACTAGTACCAAGAAAGGCCAAAATGGCTCCATACTAAACACTCGGAATAAGACTAGGGAGTATTCCCCATGGAAAAGATTTCTAATGGAAAATATTGTCTAGCCTAATGAGAGATTTCCAAGGGAAAATAGGCTGCCTTATTATAAAAAGGAAAAATGGACAATGAGGAGAACAGAAATATCATTCATAGGTAAAAGACTAAAGAAGTTTTAAACAGGGCTGGAGAGATTGCTTAGTAGTTAAGGCACTTTCCTGCAAAGCCAAAGGACCCAGATTTGACTCCTCAGTACCCACATAAGCCAGAAGCACAAGGTGGTGCATGTGTCTAGAGTTTGTTTGCAGTGACTGAAGGCCCTGGCATGCCCATTCTTTCTCTCTCTCTCTCTAATAAGTAAATAGAAATAAAATATTAAAAAAGAAAATTTTAAAGAAACTATCAATAGTTACATGTACAGAAAGGTATAAATCACCATTAAATTAAAAAACATACTAAGCCTAGTAGTTAAATCACAAACAAAAGGCTACAAAATATTTACAAAAGTATTATGAATGGTTAATATCACAGTTTCACTGTTGTGTGATGAGGTCTTAAAAAACTTCATTTTTCTACTGGAGTACATAAAAGTAAAAACAATATGAACTTATAGTCTCAAAAGAAAATAAATAATATTTAATAGAAATTCAAATGGCACTCTATTGGAATAGAATAGGGCATTCAATAATGTAAAAAATAAGAATGAAATACAAGTGGTTGGTGCTTTTATAAAGAAAAGGCTGTATCTTGTGCTATATAAGCTTAGAATTGCTTTCTACTGTATATTCCATTGTAAATCACTAGAATTAGATGCACATATCTCAGATATTCATATTCTGAACATGCTGGCAATTATCATAGTACCACAAAAATTAAAAAACACAATGTGAAACTAACCAAATGATAATTATCAGCCTCTGTATAAAGCTTACTCTTGCTAACACAATAATTTACTTTGGGTTTATTAAATCTCAGTTTGGTAGCTTAATGTGCAGTAGACAGTACTGTTATCCTACTATTGCAAATGATGAAACAGAGATGAAAAGTAATTGGTTGTGATCTCATAGCCATATTGTCATAAGTTCACATTTCAAATCTAAGCAATCTGACTCCAGAATTCAAGTGCTTATTTAATCCTTCTACAAATTACAGAGGGGTATAGAGTTAGTATATTGTTTTTCAGGATGGAAGTTTGAATAGGTGTGGCCTAGAAATGCTCATAGGACAGGATCAGCAAGAGAGGGAGTTATTTGAAAACTGTCTAGGTTGAAGTATGAGTATCACTGGAGAGGAAGACAAAGGGCACTCTAGACACACTGAGGCAGACTGGCATTATAAGGAGTGTGATAAATTGTAGGGTGAGTGTAAGCATTTTAATTTTTAGAGAAAGGAGGCAAGTTGTGGAAAGAGAAAGAAAGGTCTTGCTTTCTATAACCTCTCTTTTGGAAGATGAAAGGGTCCTAAGTAAGTGCATAACAGCCTATATTCACCCATTCATCCCTGTCCAGATTTGAATGTATGTTATATTCAGGAAACTGTGTCTATCATCCTAGAAACAAGGAAATAGAAGATGTTGTTCTTACTTTTAAAAATCTCAAAGTGTTCATGGAAGATAACTATAAACAAATTACTAAGTCACAGTATGATAAATTACATAGGGTGTTCAATCCACGTGCCATGGCAACTTGCAGCCAAGTCACGCCTCCTACCTGGGGAGTGGACAGATTTCACAGAAAGAAGAAACTGGAGCCACATCACCAGGATGAGTAGAATGTGAGCTACTACCACAGGGACAACTTTTAAAAATATTTTTTATTTATTTATTTATTTATTTATGAAAGAGAAATGAGGAGAGAGAGAATGGGCACTCCAATAGAAAGAGAATGGGCACACCAGGACCTCCAGCAAATGAACTCCAGACACAAGAACCACCTCATTCATCTGGCTTATGATGGTCCTGGGGAATCAAACCTGGGTCCTTTGGCTTTGGAGGCAAGCGTCTTAACTGCTAAGCCCTTATCCAGTCCACAGGGATTATTCTAAAAGCAGTTGCCATGCTAAAGAGTTTAGACTCTATCTATTATCTAGTCAGTAAGCTTTAAAAGCCTTCTACATATGAGAAAGATGTGATTTAATTCAGGTTTTAACAAAGCTAAAATAGGTCTGAGTAAGCACTGGAATGAGTGAGAAGAAGACATGGGTGTGTGTTTATTTTGTCAACAATGCACAGCTTAACAAAAGAATGTCTAAAGTAAAATGTCAGCAATAGATCAACAAGATAATGATTTTTGAGACAGCAGTAAAAACTGATACAATTAATATAACTTGGAGACCCAGAGCTAAAGATGAAGGAGGCCCTAAAACTTGCTGAGAAATGTAGCAGAAGGAAGTGAGGCAATCTGCATGTAAAAACAAAAACAGAGATGTGTAAGGAGAAACAGACTGGGAAAGGGCAAGACAGGAATAGACCTTGGCTGCAGACATTGTGATCTTTGATGGCATCGTCTAGGACCTGTTATTGGGCATCTAAAACCCATGCAGGACTAAAGGAAGCTTGGAAAATAGAAGTATTTTCCTTCTTTTTCCTTATAAATCTTTAATTGGAAGTGTTAGACTAGTGTGAAGATCAGACACAAAAATAATTATTTAAGATGCAGCTACTCCATCTGAGTGGGGCTGAGGCACACATGTATGCAGGCATGTAAACTGTGGCATGGAGAGAAAAATGAAAACATGGCTCCAAATATCTGTTGTGGTATTATTTTGCTACTAGGTAAGATAATAGAGAAGTAGAGGAAAAAGGAAGTTACCTTTGAGAAGATCATTCAGAAACCTGAAACATTGCTTTGTTCCTCATCCATCTATCCCCATAGGGAAAGTGGATGGCAACAGTCCTTGTAAAGATAAAGTATATTGCCTACACAGTCTGGCCACCTTATGCCATGGGGTGCCGAAGGCACTGCAGTCACCACCATTGTCATTTCCATTTCCTATGAAGCCAAATTGGGTGTGACAGACAGACAAGCCTATATTTCCTGTCATTTAGAGACAAAAGGGGTAAAAGCTACCAAAAAACCAGAGGCTTTCTCCAGCCACCAGTGGGATCAGGATAAGGTCATGTGTAAGAGTTGATTCCTGAATCTAGGAGGGCAAATATCATCAAATGTATCCTAGGAACACACACACTAAGTGCACACACAAATCCTTATACAATTTTATATTTTTCAGAAATGAACAGCAACCTTGAAAATAACTGCGTTCACAAATAATACATCACTCACCAAAGAATCCTGCCTTCAGTCCATATAAATAGAAGTGTGGCTAAGATTTTCATTCTTTCATTAGACTAAAGACATATTAAAGGGCTTTAATCAAGCTTCCCAGACAACATTAGTGTAGATCTGCTAGGAATTTCAAAAGGTGTATGTGACCATAAGAATATGTTTGCATATTAAGAACAGTGAATGTTCAAAATCATCCCACTGTGTATATGTACAGGATGGTACGGAAGCACACTAGCAGGACATCAAGTAGCTGTGCCATGAAAGGCAAAGGTGAAATGTCTCAAAATATTTATTGTAGATAAGGAAGACTTTAACACTAATGAATATAAAGGATAAAGACAGAACTTTGAAAGGAAATAAATTATATAGATGTAAATGACTTAGTGAATGGTTGTAGAAGCAATTTTCTAAATTTGCAGGTGATATTTAATTGGCAGACATTGCAAACAGCAAGGAGCAATTCAATCAGATAAAGGACTGGAATCATTAAGTGCTTGGGCTAATAGACAGCAAGCACAGATAAGTGGTGAATAATAAGTCTTAAATCAAAGCTAAATAACAGGCACCGAATATTTGCCAAAAGGAATGATGCTGTCCAGGAATGGCTCTGTGGTTTAAGGAAAACTTATAGGCAAGGATAAACAAAATTCAGGAAAATTTCTGTAGAATTAAAAGATTTGGTTGGCTATAGGTTATAAATTAACAGACTACTACATCAGTCAAAGCCAAGGTGGTATAAAAACTGGAGCTATGATGAGAAAAATCTCATAACTGGAGGATATATAAATCCTGAAATCCACTGTTGGCTATTGAAATGCCATCCATTACCTAGACTTTCATCCATCTCAGGTCATGGTTCAGATGAAATTTAATGAATACGATAACTTCCAAGCAAATAAGAGAGTGCACATGTCAGTGAAGATTTCATAAATAAATTTTAAAGAACATTTAATCATGAAATGTTCTCTGATCCTAGGTGTATAATTATAAGACATTATGTGTGGATTGCTTAGTCATTTTTATTTTGGATGAAAATCATAATATAGGTTACTCTGGAAATTATAAACACATAGAAATAAGTGACAAGTGAAAAAGCATAAAATTCTGGTTAGTATAATAGTGGGTGCACATCTTTTTTCTCTGTGTCTTGTTAACGTTGAGTACTTTATTGAAGGAAAAGATGGTTTCAATATTGAAAAGGAAACATCATTTGTTATGAGATCAGAACACATGTGAAACTTTTAGATCTTCACCCTTCTAGCAGTCAAGATAGAAGGCCCCTTGAGGGATTTTTCAGCTTTATATACTAATATTCAGAATGAGTGTTTGGAAATAAAACCATTCCTTAAAAAAATGAAATTTCCCTTGTCTATCATTTGATTCTTCAGACTTACATTTTTCTAACTATTAATAATTTTGAGTTTTCTCTGAGAAATTTGATAATTTTTCAATGGGAGGATTTTAAATGAGTTGCAATTTTCCTGATTAAAAACAAAAACAAAGGTTTGGGGAGATGGCTGAGTAGTTAAGTATGCTTGCTACTTAAGCCTGAGGGTGTGGAGTGGGTGATTCTGAGACTGAGTTCAACTCCCCAGAATCTATGTAAAATAAAGAAGTTGGGAGTGGCCATGCAGATCTATTATCTCAGCCCACAGGTACTGAAAACAGAGACCAGAGAACCACTGGGGCTTGCTGTTGGAAAGTGGCAGTTCAAAGGTTGAGCAGGTGACCCTATCATAAGGACATAGGTGGGTAAGCAACAGAGATAGGCACTCAAAGCTCTCCTATAGCCCTCAAACTCACATGCACAGCACATGCACACCTGAACATATACACCACCCATCAAATATGCCACACTACACCTGTTCCACCTATTCTACATGCACACACATTCAAAATAAAATCAAGAAATAAAACAAAATTAAAACAATTGACATTCAACTGTGTCAGGGTGGAAGGTGACCATAACTTACATGCAGGAGCTCCCGACATACACATGAGGTCACTTGAGTGTACTGCTTCCACCTTTTATATGTCACTTTACCTTGCATTAAATCACTGGGAGAATGACCCCAATCTTTCTCTTTTCACAGAAATAAGCCACCTGAGAGCTAGTCATCTTCTCATATACAAGAACTTACATGCCCCTCCTCTGCAGAAATTTATCAATATCTAGACTACTAGCCCTGAAAAAAAAAGTCTAGAATTTTTGAAATTTTCATTCTGATCAAGTAAAACCCCACTCAATTTTAGCATTTGCTCTTGGTTTAAATTCTGTTAAAATGGGGATTTGCAATTTAAGCATTTGCAGACTGAAATTGCTTTTATATGCTCTTCCCACAAGGAGCTTGGAAATGGCCTCTCAGAAAATAGAAAAAGACTGGAACACAACATCTGATGATCTATCTGTTCCCTTGAGATATAGCATCATCTTTTGGGAAATATCTTGCAGATATGGTATTATTTTTAAGTCCCTTTTAATGCCACAGGATAATTCCTGTAATATTGCACACATAAAAACTTGTGCATCCTTCTTATTTGGCATTTAATAGCCTCTGTTGGTGCTTAAATTGTGGCTGGAATTGTGAGCAGTGAGTAGGATATGACAGTGTTCCTCTCCTCCAAGAGCTAGATTGTTAAACAGGGAAGGGAGACAGATTGGGATGGGGAAAGATTCCAATATCCTCCTAGCATTTTCTTTCTATACTTCCTGTTTCTGGGTGACCACTCCTGTCAATTTCATCATTACACATAAGCAGACCTTATGCAAATTTATTCCTTCAGTCTAGACTTATCAAGTGAACTAAAGATTTATATTTTTTAAATATTCTTTTAAAAAATTATTTACTTATTTTTTTAAAATATGCTTTTTTTTTTCTTTTTTTGAGATAGGGTCTCGCTCTAGCCCAGACTGACCTGGAATTCACTATGTAGTCTCAGGCTGGCCTCAAACTCATGGCAATTATCCTATCTCTGTCTCCCAAGTGATGGGATTAAAGGTATGACCACCATGCCCAGCAGTTTTGCATTTTTAACGTGTATGTATAGGTACTGGTACACATGTGTGTGCAGCTTTATGTGCACCTATGTGCATGTTATGTGAAGCAGGAGCACAAACTAGGATCTGTCATTATGTATATTTTGGAAGATAAGGTCTCTCCTTGGCCCATAGTTCACAAATGAAGCATGACTGGCTGAGGAACAAGCCCTCCAGTTTCCTCCTGTCTCTGCCTTCTCAGCCCTGGAAGTACCAGTGTATAATACCACATCATTGTTTTATTTTGTGTGGTTACTGAGATCAGACTCAGGTGCTCATGGCTATATGGCAAGTACTTCTCTGACTGCCCTGACTGAGCTACTTCCCCTGGCCCAGATTTACATTTATTACTATACCCAAGCTTTCCTCTTAAATGTCTAAGGGGCACCACAAGCATCTCATGTTCCAAACTGAATCCTAGTTTCTCCACCCTCCTCCCACCTTGCCTACCAGCACCCTTCATGTTACATATATGGCAGTTCCAATCTTCATGTGGAGTTGTCCAAAAATCCTGAGTAACCTTTGGTATACATATTTTCTGTCATGCTCCATATTTGACACATCTGGCTATAAACATGAAGGGTATGAGAGATATAATCTTTATGGTACCTCACCACTACCCACTGGCATACTCCAACATATTCTGCATAGAGGATGTCTTCCATAATCTGATAGCTCTGACCATACTACTGACTTTTCCCTCAGAATCTATTTTAAACAGAGAAGTAAGTGAATTTTGAAGCTATCAGATCATCTCACATTTTCTCAATAAGTCTGCAAGAGGTAACATTGACCTAAATTCTTTTTTTATGTTAGTTATGTACACAGCGTGTGTACAGCCATGCTGGTACCATCTTTGGACTCCTCACTGTCCTCCCTCCTCTTTAGGGACCCTTCTCATTGGGAAATGTGGGTCGTGAATTGTGGTGTTAGCCATTAGTTATGGGTAAGAGGCCATGTCTCTATGCATAATGTTCCAACGTATGGCTCTAAAAATCTTTCCAAACCCTCTACTGCAAATTTCCCTGAGCCATGTTGGGTTCATTTTAGGTCTACTTCAGTGATGAGGTCTTGGGAGCCTGTGTCTCTGGATATCTGGTTTGGTAGGAGTTGAGTGTTCTCTGTGTCTATCTCCTTCACCTTTGTGCTGGTACCAGGTTCACCAAGAAATCACACATCTTGCTCATTTCCCCAATTACTCTTGGTTTCAGATGGGGCCCTGGTGAGGTGTGATGGACTGACTCTGTTTTCAGGATCTGCATCCATCTTAAAAGGAGGAGCAAATTCACCAACAGAGAGTGAAATCAGCACCAGATAATGGGATAACCATTATTATTTTAGAGAGAAATTAATAGGTGTGGGCCCTCTTGTAGCCCATGATTGGTGGGAACTTGATAATGGAGAGTGGGCTCATTTTTTGGATATAGTTCTGACTTGTCTCCCACCTCCAGCTACGGATTTCATTCCACTGATCAGTAAGCCAAATAAAGAGCAGTTGATTACCCACCATGGCTGTGTGCCACTATTACGTTTGTGTGAGTATCACGTCAGGTTGTTTGCTGCTGAGTAGTTTAGACCACAAGTTGCTTGGACAGATGTTGGTCATTTCTCCCCAGTTGCTCATGTAGCACCTTCTGGCACTAGATGAGCTGTCTGGGGTCTAACTCTGATCCAGATTCCAGCCAGGCCACTCCATGTTCTGTACTAACAGCATATGTGTCTTTGGTAGTATGGTTTTGCCACTAACCTTTGGTGGGTCATCAAGTAAATCTGTCTTATTTGGAAAACGTTGTAGGCTTCTCTGATCAACAGCTCATTGTGGATGTTAACTACATGCTGGTACTGGGAATTACAGGCCAGGGCCAAGGAAAAGAAGGAAGAAAAAGATATGTAGTATAAAAGAGATACAGAGAAGAGAGAAGAGGGAGAGAGATAGAGAAGTAGAGAGAAGCAGGAGATTAAGGTCAGTCTTCATCATACCCTCTCCAAGGCCCTGTGATTCAGATGTTCCCTCTAACGACCTGCTGAAGGTTCAACCATTTAGTCTGTCTTTTATGATGTAGAATTTTATGGTACCATTGCCATTTGGGTCCAGTTTTGTCTCCCCCACCCCCATCCTTACCCTTCCCTCCCACTCCAACCTCCCTATTGCCAGGTCCTCGAGATGCTTATTAGGTATGTCTGCATCTCAGGCAGATTCAGGTTAGGAGCCATAGATGAGTAAGACTATGAAATGATTATCTTTCTGTGACTGTGTGTTTGCTGAAAATGATCTGTTCCAGGTTTGACCATTTTTACTCACATTTCATTGTGTCATTTTTCCTTACTGCTGTGTAGAATTCCATCATGTAGATATACCACATCTTGGTTATCCATTCATCTAATGATGGGCATCTGAGTTGATTTTAGTTCTTAGCTATTATGAATTGAGCAGCTATAAACATGGTTGTTCAAATCTCTCTGAATTGAGGTGTGGTGCTTTTAGGGTAAATGCCCAGTAAGGGAATAACTGGGTCTGTTGGTAACTCTATAGTCAACCTTTTTAGGAGTTTCCATATTGCTTTCCATAGTGGTTGTACCATCTTACATTTCCACCAACAGTGAACGAGGGTTTCTATTTCTCCACATCCTTGCCAGCATTTTTTTTCATTTGATTTTTAATGTTTGCTATCCTTACTGGGGTAAAGTGGAATCCCATGGTTGTTCTAATTTGCATTTCCCTTATGATAAGGGAGGACAAACATTTTCTTTTTTCTCTAATAATTTTTATTTTTATTTATTTATTTATTTAGTCAGTTAGTTATTTGACAGAGAAAGAAGGAGAGAGAGAGTGAGAGAATAGGTGCACCAGGGCCTCCAGCCACTGCAAACGAACTCCAGATGAGTACACCACCTTGTGCATCTGGCTAATGTGGATCCTGGGGAATCGAACCTGGGTCCTTTGGCTTTGCAGGAAAATGCCTTAATCGCTAAGCCATCCCTCCAGCCCAAACATTTTCTTAATTGTGTGTTTGTCATCTGTATTTCTTCCTCTGAGAATTCCCTGTCCAATTCTTTGCCCCATTTTGTGAGTGGGTTATTTGACTTTTTATTGTTTAGATTTTTGAGTTCTCTGTAGATTCTAGAAAATAGGCCTCTGTCAGTTGCATAGACAACAAAAATTTTCATCCATTATGCTTATCATATGTTTATGAAGAAACTTTTCAGCTTCATGAGATCCAAATGTTTGAGTGATGGTTTATGTTCCTGAGCTACTTGGGTTTTGTTCAGGAAGTCTTGTCCCTTTCCTATATCATGGAAAGTTCCTCCTGTTTTTTTTTTTTTTTTCTTCCAGTAGTAGCTGAGTTTTTGGCCTTATATTAAGGTCTTTTATCCACTTGGACTTGTTTATTTGTGCATGGCTAAATGTGTGGATCAAGTTTCATTTTCCTGCATATGGTTTTCCAGTTTTTCCAGCACCATTTGTTGAAGATGCTGTCTTTTTTCCAGCCAACATTGTTAGGGCCTTTGTCAAATATCAAGTAGCTGTACTTAGTTGACCCAAAATCTGGGTCCTCAATTCTGTTCCATTGGTCTATAATCATGTTTTTATGCCAGTACCACGTTGTCTTTATTACTATGGCTTTGTAAAATAGCTTTAGATCAGGTATGGTGATGCCTCCAGAGGTGTTTCTTTTGCTGAGGATATGCTTGGATATCCAGAGCCTTCTGCCATTTTTTTCTATCTCTGTGAAGAAAAATGTTGGAATTTTTATTGCTATTGCATTAAATATGTATATTGCCTTTGGTAAAATTGCCATTTTCTCAATGTTAATTCTGCCTATCCAGGAGCATGGGAGGTCTTTCTATTTTTCTCAAGTCCTCCTCAATTTCTTTCTTGAGTGTTTTTATATTTTCATTGTATAGGTCTTTCACATTCTTGGTTAATGTTATTCCAAGGTACATTATTTATTTATTTTTGTTGCTATTGAAAATGGGACAATTTCACTTATTTCTTTTGCATATAGAAAGGCTACTGATGTCTGCACATTGATTTTATATCCTGCTACTTTGCTGAAGGAGTTAATGACCTTTAAAAGGTTTTAGATGTAGATTCTCAGGTCTCTTATGTATAGAATCATGTCATCTGTGAATACGGCTAACTTATATATTTCCTTTCCAATTTGTATCCCTTATATTACTTTCTACTTACTTATTGCTTGAGCTCGGACTGCCAGTACTATGTTGAAGAGCAGAGATGAAAGTGGACACCCCTGTCTTGTTCCTGATATCAATGGGAATTCCTTCAGTCTCTCCCCATTAAGTACTATTTGGGCTTTAGGAGCATAATATATAGACTTTATTATGTTGAAATATAAACCATCTATACCAATTCTCTCCAATGTTTTCATCATGAAGTGATGTTGTATTTTGTCAAAGGCCTTTTTTGCACTTATCAAAATGATCATGTGATTTTTGTGTTTAAGCTTATTTATGTGAAGTATTACATTGACAGATCCATATGTTGAACCACTGCTGTGTTCCTGGGATGAAAGCTACTTGATCAAAGTAGATAATGCTTTTGATGTGTTGTTGAATTTGGTTTGCAGTAATTTTGTTCAGGATCTTTGTGCTAAGTTCATCAGAGATGTAGGCCTAGACTCTTCTTTTTGTGGAGGTTTTTGATTACCTTTCAATCTTGATATGTGTGATAGGTTTGTTAGGTGATTAATCTGCTAAACTTAGCTTTTCAATCTCAGTATGTGTCATAAGTTTGTTTAGGTGATTAATCTGCTCTGAGTTTAGCTTGGTCACTACCCATTTATTGTTTAAAAGTATGTTGTTCAGTTTCCAGGAGTTGATTGGATTCCTAGTACATCTTTTGTTGTTAATTTCTAGCAATAGAACATTGTGATCTCATTGTGACATCATGCAGGAAATTATGTCTATCTTCCTAAATATATGGAGGCAGGCATTATGATCCAGTATATGATCTATTTTACAGAAGGTTCCATGGGCTGCTGAGAAGAATGTGTAGTCTGTGGATTTCCAGTAGAATATTGTGTAGATGTCCATTAGGTCTAATTGATCTATGGTTTTGTTGAGCTCTTTCACTCCCCTGTTAATTTTCTGTTTGGATGATCTATCTATTGCTGATAGTGGAGTATTGATGTCCCCAATTACGATGGTGTTGGTGGTTATTTCTGTTTTGTTGTCTAGTAGGTTTTGTTTTATTAATTGTTGTGCCCCTGTTTTTGGTGCATAAAGATTGATGATTGTGATATCCTCTTGAAGGATCATTCCCTTTATGGGTAAAAAGTGGCCTTCTTTTTCTTTTTCTGTTTTGTTTTGTTGTGTTTTGTTTTTGTTTTTGTTTTTTTGAGGTAGGATCTCACTCTAGCTCAGGCTGACCTGGAATTCACTATGTAGTGTCAGGGTGACCTCAAACTCACAACAATCCTCTTACCTCTGCCTCCCAAGTGCTGGGATTAAAGGCATGAGCCACGATGCCCAGCTTCTTTGTCTTTTTTGATTACATCTGTTTTGAAATCTATTTTATCCAAAATTAGTATAGCTGTGCCTGCTTGTTTCTTATTTCTGTTTGCTTGGAATGCCATTTTCCACCCTTTCATTCTGAGGAGGTTTCTGTCTTTAGTAATGAAGTGCGTTTCTTGCACACAGCAGATTGAGGGGTCTATTTTCTTTTCTACCTTGTTATCTTATGTCATTTGATGGGTGAATTAAGGCCATTAATATTTGGGGTAACAACAGTAAAGTTTGATTTAATCACTGCCATATTGTGGTGGTTTATGTGGTTTTGTATTTTCTTAGACTTTGTAGTTTTTGTGCCTTCTCTGAATTTGGTTGTGAACTGCTTCTTGTAGGCACTTGAGTTTGGTTATTTGATTCTTCTTTGTGGAGCATTCCCAGAAGTACTCTCTGCAGGTTTGGCTTTGTGTTCATATTGTTGTAAAGCTGAGTTTTATCTTGGAAAGTTTTTCTTTCACTATCTATTATGAGGGATACTTTTGCTGGGTAGAGTAGTTTGGATTGGAAGCCATAGTTTCTTATATTTTGCAGTGTTCCATTCCAGGTCCTTCTGACTTTCAGGGTTTCCACTGAGAAGTTTGAAGTAATTCTGATAGGGTTATCTTTATATGTAATTTGTTGTTTCTCCCTAGCTGCTTTTTAGACTTTCTCTTTAGTATTGATGTTTAGAGTCTTCATGATAATATGTTTTGGAGAATTTCTCCTTTGGTCCACTCTGTTTGGAGTTCTGTTAGCTTCCTGTAACTTGATGGGATTTTCTTTTGAGAGAGTGGGAAGGTTTTCTTCTATAATTTTGTTGAGTAAGTTCTCTATGCCTTTGGTCTGAATTTCTTCCCCTTCTAGTATTCTCATGATCTGAATGTTGGGACATTTAAGGGTGTCCTACAGTTCCTCATGTTCTGTTCAGGAAAAAAAAATTGAATTCTTTGAAACTTTTGAACTCACGAACTGTTTCTTCTGTTTCGTCATCTAGTTCTGAGTTTCTATCCTCCACATGGCTGACTCTATCCTTGAGAGCTTCTATAGAGTTTTTGGCTTGTTCAGTTTGGTTTGTATTTTGTTCTAATTTTTTATGTAAAGTTTCAATCCCTCTGTCCAGTTACCTTTTGACATCATTTTCTGACTTTCTTAATGCTTCTTAGAATTCATCCTTGCACTTATTTATGTCTTCATTGAGATTAGCCAGCCAGTTATTGAGGTCCTCTTCTTTTCGGGTCTCCTTCAGATCTTTTAACTGTCTTTGTAATCCTTCCTGATTCTTTCCTATTAGGTCTAATTTAGTGAGAACAGCATTGCTACAATTATTGGCCCTTTGTTGCTATTCTGCAAGATCTGCTATTTGCTTGGTCAGTGTTGCATAGTTTGTATTTTCATTTTGGGGTTCTGACCCTATTGTCTCCGATATGTTTTGATTAGAGACATCCGTTTTTGGACTAGGCAAACTTGTTGGATGTACTTGCATTTGATTTTTCATGTTATTCCTTTTGTGCTGTGGTCTGCCCATCACTGTGTAGGAGTCATTTAATTTAGGAAGAAGCTGTAGTTTACCCTCAAAGTGTCTTCAGTGATTATTCCCTTTTATGTTCGTTTCCACTAGGCTTCTCATGACTGTTGAACCTGCCTGCTCAGAGGGAAGGAGCCTGTGAGGCTCTGATGGGGGCCTGGATACCTGATGAAGGGTCTTGTTGTTCCATGATTCAGGTTATTGGACTGTGTGGCTAGGTGACCAGAGGGGAAAGAGGGTAAGGGAGAATGGGACAAAGCATACTGGTGTTGTGGCTGGGCTGTGGCGGGGAGGAGGATGAGAATGTGTGATGGTTCCATGATGCTGAAGGGTGAAGGGATCGGACAGCCCGTCCCTTGGGACCCTGTAGTAGAGGGTAGATGGGACTGCTGGGTCCTGTGACAGGGCAGGGCAAGGATATGGGACAGCTGTGCATCAGGTGACACATGGAGAAGGGGGGAGGTCCCCTTTTGTGGGAGATCCTAGGGAAGGGGAAACCCTAGCCTGCTGGCCTGAGTCTGTGCAAGGATGGCCAGTGGCATGTGGAAATCCCTGGTGGTGAGGGGGTAGTGCTAGCCTGCTTACCTGGGTCTGCATTCCCGGGGGGGGGGGGGGGGGAGCGGGGGCGGTGGCAAGTAGAACTGTGTTTGCAAGTGGAGGTCCATTGGGGGAATGCTAGCCTGCTGGCCTGGGTCCATGCACGGGGGGTAGGGGGCAATGGAGTTCTTTTGTGGAGCACTGAGGTATTGGGAATGCCTGGGCTTGGGGGTGGGGGTGTGCTAGCCTGCTGGCGTGGGTCCTAGCACAGGGCGGGGAGTGGTGGTGAGCGGTATGGCATTCAAGTGTGGAGGTCCCCTGAGGGAATGCCAGTCTGCTGGCCTGGTTCACGCATGGGGTTGGTGGGCAGTGGTGAGTGGAATGGCAATCATGAGCTTGGAGGCATGTGTGGAGCAATTCTAGCCTGCTGCCTGGGACCCCTTGCCTATGGTTAGTGCAGGAGGAACTTGCAGCTGGGACTATCTCTAGGATGGCTGCTTGTGGGAATTGGGGGACTGGAGAGAGAGAGGGAATCAGTGAATTCCTTACTTTCTCCTCCATGCCCTCCCATTAGAGGTCTATTAGAATCTGCTCAGCCCTAGAAGACCCAATGAGTCTGAAATGTCTTACGTTTCCTTTCCCTGGAGGTGTGGCATGGTTAGGTGTACAGCATCTTAACCGGAAGCCACTGACCTAAATTCTTGTAATCACTAACAGTGCTTCACATGCTCGCTTATGCTTCTGTGCACACTCCACCCTGTGTGACACTCTTCTTCCTTAGATATAAGTGACCAGTAAAAAACATATTGTAAGAACATCAAAAGAACAAATTAGAGGGATGAGTAAATACCAGGAAAGTAATTACCAGAAATTCTAGAGAAACCACTCAGGCAACCACATTTATCAATGGACTGAGCACAGTGCACAGTGCACAGGACCTAGCAAACTTCACTTGTTCATTTCTAACCAATCTCCTTGTGTCTTAACTTATTCCTGCCAAGTAACAAAGAGTAAGAAGAACAAATTGACAGACCTGAGGAAAAAAAAAAATATTATGAAAATCCAGAAGCTGCCTCTATTGTCACCGAGGAGATAAAATAGATACTGTAGGATAATATTCCTATCAGATATACAGAGAAATAGAAGAAGGCAGAACAACTGAAAGCTGGGGGTTGTCATAAGTTTAAGTGAATGAACATTAAAACAGGAAACATATACAGTCCATTATTTACATTTTGGCTGGAAAAAGAAAATATGGCATGAAGACTTGTGAAAATGAAACTTTTCCTGGCAGGACTTTAAATTAGATTAGTGTGTGAGCAGGCTTGACAGCCTGATGGACAAAGAGCTGGAAACTCAGCGGATACATGATTGAAGGGAGAAGGCTTGCAGGTAAGAGGAAGAACACCACCATAGAACCAGCTGCCAGTAATATTCTTGTTACTATCATGGCATTAGGAAGAAAACATCTGTTGAAGTAATGAAAAATATTAATTTTTAGATGTGTCACTGAGCTATGCATCAATGACACTACCAATGTCTACTAATTATGATAGGTAAGAAAAAGAAAGTATTCTAACATTCCTTCAAAAGGAGAATGATTAATCAGAGTACATTCATAATCAACAAACACTGAATATTTATGTGGTATCTTCCTATGTGCTAAAAATACAAAAGTAACAAAACCGATTGCTGCTTAAAGCTCTGTGCAGTCTTTACAAATACCTGACAAAGTGTGTATCTGTCACTTCAAAAATAAGATCTGAGAAAAATATATAGCCTATATGCATGTAAAATAAAAACTCCGCAGGAACTTTTATCATTTCACTTTATTTATTTATTTATTTATTTATTTATTTATTTATTTATGTTTTAAGTTTTTTCCATGTAGCGTCTCATTCTAGCCCAGGCTGATCTGGGATTCACTCTAGTTCCAGGTTGGCCTCAAACTCACAGAAATCCTCTGTCTCCAAAATGCTGGATTTATAGGCATGCATCACCATGCCTGGCATTTTAAAGAGTAGTTCTACATAACAAACTGCAGAAAAACTGCTAACTCACCCTAAACATCTGTTGTTTCCTTTCTGACTAATGTAACCCTCAACAAAAGCCCAAACAGACTACACACAGAAACCACTCCCTAGCTTCTCTTCTGAGTCACTGTGTTCATGTTGCTTTTTTTTACACATTAGATTTCAGCAGAGATATCACATGCTTCTTGCAACAATCCTTCTCATCTCTCCCGGATGGAATGTCAAGTACAAAAGCCAAATCTCAAGCAACTATCTCTTTTTATTTTCACACATGTACATGTGTGGTATGTATGTGTATATGTATGCATGTTCCTGTGTTGAAGGCATATGTGTGAATGCACCCATGTGGAGGAAATAGGGCTAGAATGTGTCCTTTCCCAGTCACTCTCCACCTTACTCTTTGAGACTGTCTCCCACTGAACCTAGATCTCACTGATTAGGTTAGATTACTTAGCCAGTGAGCCACAGGGACCCTCCTGTCTCCACGGTATTAGGATTATAGGTGTGGGCTTCCATACATCTTTTACAGGAATGCTGGGGAGCCAAAGTAAAGTCCTCAAGCTTGAATGACAAGCAATTATCCTTTGAGCCAGTTCCCAAGCCCTCAAGCAAAAATCTTAAGCTATGAGTTGGAAACTCTGTGATGGAGAGAATGGAGCAACAGTAGAAATTTGATTCCTACAATAGGAAGCTTTATCAGCCAGGGACTGTCAGCTGGGGAACTTCTTCCATATAACCTTCAGGCCTCTGATATTTTGAGTGTTTCTTTTACTTGCTGAAGGGGATATGCTAACTATATAATTTAACTTCATAAAATCTAGAATGTATTCAGATATAGCTTTACAATTTTGTATAGGCATCTATTTTCCCCTCTCTAGTTTTCAAATTATATGGCCAAAGAACTATAATAATAAAAGAGTTTAAAATACCATTTTAATTTCATTATTTTCATTTCCTGTGTTTTATAAAAGGAAAGCATATTAACCAGCTTTGTGGCCCATAAATATTTTCCCTTGTTTTGTCTTCTTATTGGCCTAGCTGACATCTTGGGTTAAATAGATTCACATGTATTAACTTACCTTAAAAATCCACATATTGGGCTGGAGAAATGGCTTAGTGGTTAAGGCTTTTGCCTGTAAAGCCTACGAACCTGGTTCAATTTCCCAGGACACACATAAGCCAGATATACAAGGGGGTGCATGCATCTAGAGTTTGTTTGCAATGGCTAGAGGCTCTGGTGTGCCCATTTCTCTGTCTCTATCTCTCTCCGTCTTTATTTCTCTCTCAAATAAATAAAAAAATAATTTAAAAAATCCACATATTTCACAGAGAATGAGAGCTTATGTTTTTTTTTCACTCTATTCTCAGTCGTGACTTTGATCTCTTAATTGCACAGAAACAAATGCCCCTGTGTCACACCTGCACAAGGTATGCTCAGATAGAGAGTGACTTAGCTAAGGGCAGAAAGAAGGAAGAGTATTTCATCTAATGGTCCCTAGGCCCTAAGAAGCTATTTCCTGGCTTCAGCACTAACATGTTGACTTCTAATGTATTTGGTGAAAGTTTTATCTGAAGCCAGGCCTTTGTAATAGAGCTAGTGTTTGCAACTGGCCAACAAGGAAGAGCTATGCCAGGGATCATTGAGTATTTGCCTGCATAGGTTGAAGTAGTTGAGAGAGATGGCAAGCTGTTCCACTCTGTCCCCACCCTGGTCACTTAGTGATAGGCTCATCCATAAAAGGCCCAAAAATCTTTCCAGAGGCCAAACCAAGAAGGATGGGAAATTCAGGAGCTGTTATCTCCTAGTAAATCTACCCCACCTCTTAATTTGAGCATGTCTTTTCCATTTTCCCTAACAAAGTAAGCAAATATATGTGTGTGTAATTATATATATTTTTATATTTATATTTTTATACATTTATTATACATAATATAATTGTGTGTGTCTGGGTGTGCCAGGGGCTCTCATCATTGCCTTAAATGTCTGTCTGGCTTTATGTGGGTGGTCAGGGAAATAGAACCATGCTGGCAGGCTTTGCTTGCAAGTAAGTACCTATAACCACTAAGCCAATTCTCCAGGTCCCAAATTAAATATTTCAATTGAAATAAATGTCATAAATTTAGTAAAAATAAATAGTATAATTATATTATGTTATATAATAAGTAGATAAATTTGTCTCCTACATGTAAGGAAAGCCTATAGGATAATTATAAAAGTTGATGGCATATTATGTGATCCCAAACTCCATGATTTCTTTTACAACATGGCCAATATTTGAAAAATTATTGAGTAGGATATATAAAACAAATAAATAACAGCATTTGAAAACAAGGAGAAGAAATTTAAACCACTTGGATATAACAAATGCCAAATGAACAGAAAGAATAAAGAAATTTCCTAAATATTCTGAAATCCAGAAGAAAGTTAAAATTAATAAATATATACTTCCTTGCAAATAATTTTAACAAGAACATGCAAATTAGAATTTTATTTAGAAAAACACATGCATCTTTAATTTCTACTTAATTATTAAATTAAAACTAATGAATTCAGCATTCAACTCAGTATAAAATCTAAGAAAAGGGCTGGGGGCATGGCTTAGCAGTTAAGGTGCTTGCCTGTAAAACCAAAGGACCTAAGTTCGGTTCCTAGGACCCATGTAAGCGAGATGTACAAGGTAGGCATGCTTCTGGAGTTTGTAGCAGCTGAAGGCCCTGGCTTACCCATTCTCCTTTTCTATCTGCCTCTTCCTCTTTGTCTCTCTCTCTTTCTCTCTCTCCTAAACAAACAAACAAATAAATACATAAATTTAAATAAAATCTCAGAAAAACTATAAAAGTTTGAGTTCAAATATGATAACTATTTGAGAATTAGAAACTATAAATTAATAGATGTGATTAACGGACAGAAACCTTTTTTAAAAAAAAAAAGCAAGCCTCTTATCAAATTTGGGTTGAAAGAATTAAAAATAATAACATTAAAATATATGTATATACTATCATTTATTATATACAAAATATAACAAATAGTCCATGTTGGGGAGAATCAGTTGACATCAGTGCATTTTCCTACATATGCAGTTCCTACATATAGAAGCTTTTGTCCAGTGCCTGTAAGTTCAGTAATGCTTCATCCACCTGTCATTTGACCACCTTCCCCCAGCCCCACCATTTTCTTCTCTATTTCCTTGCATTTCTATGCCCTTGTATCTTTTTAATGGAATAACTTTATAGATATGGTGAATCTTCTAGGAGTTATTTGATACTCTGAATAAACTTAAAGAAAGAAAAACAGAAAATACAAATGTTTAAAAGTTAGTAGCAGTAAAAATACTACTTAGCAAAATTTATAAAATTATTTTAAAAATGATTCATATTCTTAAATTTTATATCAAAAAGAATGATAGTAACAATTATGCCTTTTGAAGTTTTAGTTTCAACTTTCACCTTTTAATTAAAAATGAGGAATGGAATTACAACTTCTTTTTAGATAATCAACCTTTTGTTTAATAGTGAAGCACCTAAAGATATTCCCCTGAAACTTAGCAAGAGGACAACAATGAATATCTAACCCAATTACTTTTTGCTTATTAGTATCTTTAAATGGATAGAAATTATAGTAAAAGTCATGAAAAAATGAATGGCCATTTTGATAGGAATTAGTGACATCATTTTCAATAAAGATGACAACCTCAGGAGACTATATAATGCAAGTAAACAAGCTTAGAATGGTCAGCTTTAAGATCCATTCATGCTTGTCTGTTTTTCAGGCCACCTGTCTTCCCTTCTATGCACAAGATTCTGAGTGCGAGTCTCTAAGTATTATTGCTGAGCTGTGTGAGCCCTAGTTACAGTACTTAATCTGCTGACATTTTCTGACCTCTAAAATGAAGATAATAATAGTTTTTAACTCAGAGTGTTCATGAAAGTATATTAAACTAATAATTAAAAACTCATACATACTAGTTGCTATATCAATATTAAATAACGCTAATTGCTGTATCAACAAAATAGAATATATGTTTCTGTGGAAATTCAAAATTGGGTTAATTGCCTTACAATATGCTAATTGCAACCATATTAACACTATTCTTTTAGAGAGCCCACAAATGTTCTACATATAATTGCAAAAGTAAATATTTTCTGATATTACTAAATAAGATCTTAACATCAAAATAAACATTACTTTAACAACACTCATTAATTACACATAGAGATTTGCTCAGTTACAGAAGCAGATTTGAAAAGTAATGGCAGTATATTAGGTGTTTTAATTTAAACTGAAATAATCTAGAGCATGATATTAAAATATGCTTTTTAAAAGAACTACATAAAATCTGGACTTAGTGAAAATTTATTTGTTATTTATTTCACAACTTAATCATTGTCTTTATTATATACTTTTTTGGTGCTCATATGAATAGTAATAACTTACATATTGTACATTTATTTTTTAAAATACATGTTTTGCTCATTTTTATCTATTTATTTGAGAGCAACAGACAGAGAAAGAGGCAGATATATATATATATATATAGAGAGAGAGAGAGAGAGAGAGAGAGAGAGAATCGGCACACCAGGGCTTCCAGCCACCGCAAACGAACTCCAGATGCATGTGCCCCCTTGTGCATCTGGCTAACATGGGTCCTGGGAAATCAAGCCTTGAACTGGGGTCCTTAGGCTTCACAGGCAAACGCTTAACCACTAAGCAATCTCTCCAGCCCACATTTTATACATTTATTTGAAAAATACTGATTATTGTCTGAACTAATTTGACATTAAAATTTAAGAGTTAGAAGTATCCTTGTATGACAAGTTCAAATTAATTCATTACTTAAATGATTAATCTGAAATGATGAGACTTTAGCTACTTACCCATGGTCATATATCATTAAGCAAAAGATATAAGACATGGTCATATTCTTCCATCCTCATATTTCTTCCTTCTTTACTTCCTTTCTACCTTTATTCTTTCTTCCTTTCCTTCTCTTCTTATTTCCTCCTTCTTTTCTTCCATTACTACCCCCTTCTCTCTTTTTCCTTCCTTTTATATTTCTCTTTTCCTTCATTTGTTCTTACTACTTCTGTTCCTTTCCTTCTTCTTTCTTTGACTTTCCTTTTCTTCTCTGTTCCTCCTCTCATCTAGTCTTCTTTTCTCCCCCTCCTACCCTTCATGTGTTCCTTCTATTATACTTTCTTCAATTCTTCATCTCAAGTAAACCTGGATTATTTTTTTTTTTGACTCTGTAACATTTGAAGTCCACTGAATGTCAAATGATACTTATATCAACTATAAAGAAATGCATTTTAAAAACTAAAGAAGATCATTTGCATGAAAAGTAAGAGAAGAAAATGCATAGTCTCCCAAGTTCAGTACACTGAATGTGTGAAAAAACTCCCCAGAAATGATTTTGTTTCTATTTTGTATTTTTAAAAAAATCCTTAGAAAGAATGCTGGGGAAAAGTTTAAGAAGATTGAAGTGACTCATAAGTGGCCCTTTGGATGAGCTCACACTCACAGGTTAAGAAGAATGATAACCTTATGGAATAAGTGCATTCTCTTACTTGATAGAGGAGTTAGCAAAAATTTTGTGTGCAAAATATGAGAAAGAATGCTCTATAGTTTGTAATGAGTAATTCAAAAAAATTTACATATACATGTTTATTCTTATAGAAAAATGAGTTTGGTGTTATTTTGGGTAAAAATACACTTTATATTTTTAATTAGATATGCTATAGATGATAAAATAAGCATATATTTTTGATAGCATTAGATATTCATGAGAATATGAACATATGATTACCTGTATATTTACTTTGATAATGCCTTTTATAGAACACTTAAAAACAACAAACCTAGGGCTGGATAATGATAAAGAATATTGATAGTTGATTTGAAACCATATCTACATTACCAATTAATGAGCTACTATCAAAGTGAATATTTTAAACTCACCAGTGGACTTTTTATCAATATTTTAAAATGTCTGTGAAGAAATATAGGCCAGATTCTCTAACTTCCAAATGGCTCAACTCTAGAAAAAACAAAAGTTTACAAGATGAATGATGGTAAAGGTTCAGGGCCAAGAAGATGGGGCTAGCTAGCTAGCTAGTCTAGCCAAATATGTGAGCTCCAGGTTCAGTTAGAAAACCTGTCTCAAAAAAGTAAGGTGGAAGGGACTTGAGGGAAGCAAGTGACATTGACCTGTGGTCTCCATGCTCCTAGAGATGAAGGGTGGGCTAAAAGCAATTGAGTGGTCTCAGCTTGCCAGAGATGAAAAGCAGGTTAAAAGTCTTTGAATATACACAGCTCCCTAGAAATGAATGGCAGGCTGAAAACTCTTGGGTATATCATTTTCTGAAAATGAAAGGTGAGGCAGAAAGTTCTAAAATTTGCAGAGATTCCCGGAGATGAATATCATATTTAAAAGCTCACCAATGCACAGAGCTCCCTAGGAATGAAGGTGTTGTTGTTACCTTCGATGCTAGCACAAAGCGCCTGACAAAAAGCAGCAGATGGGAGGACAATTGTTTATTTTGGCTGATGGTCACAAGGAGAATATCCATGATGACAGGTGAAAGATGGAAGGGTACAGGCTGAACATCACCTCCTTGACACAGCAGGTAGCAATCCATAGCAAGAGAGTGAGCCAAGCTAAGGTAGGCAAGCTAGAGGGAATAAACTTCAAGGTCCACCCTCAATAACACACAACAAGGCTCCCAAATTGCTACCAGCTGGGAACCAAACATTCAAAACACCTAAGTTTATGGGGGCATCTGATTCAAACCACCACATTTCATCCCTGAACCTCATAAATTCTCAACCATCCATGCTTTAAAATATAGTGCATCCAGTCCAATTTTAAAAGTCTGCATAGTTTTTATCAATCTCAACACTGTTCAAACATCCCTTACTCCATGGTCTCTTGACTATGAGCTGTAAAACCAAAAGTACATAATGGTACAGAATAAATATTCACATTGCCAAAGATGGTGTTGCAAAAATAGTTGAACCAATGCAAGATCTAAAATTTACAGGGCAAGCATCAAATCATACAGTTCTGTGTCTACCTGAGACCCAAACAAATTCTTTGGGGTTTCCAATATTGCTGTTCCAGCTGAGCTGCTTCCAGCCTGGGGAGCAATCCATTCCCCAGCCAGCAGCTAACCTTGGCAGCTCTCCTGTAGTCTTGGCATCTCAACTAAATCCTACGGTCTCCACTGCAACCCACGTTTCATCCTCAGGGTTCCATTAAGCCTCTGTGTAGGAATTCTGACATCGCTGCCTCACATGGCCCAGTATCTTATTTCAAAAAAGAAAAAGAAAAAATAAATAAAGAAAGAAAACAACAGCAAAACCAATAAATATATAAATAAATAATAAATGAAAGCACACTGCAAATCTATCCAGTGGCCCTTTGTTCCTACATATTTATTTATTTAAGAGAGACAGAGAGGAAGATAATGGGTGTACTAGGGCCTCTAGCTGCTGCAAAGGAACTTTTGACTCATTCACCACCATGTGCATCTAGCATATGTGGGTTCTACCCTGCATCCTTAGGCTTTGCAGACAAGTGCCTTAATTGCTCATTCATCTCTTAAGCCCACCTGAATATTTATATTCCATAGTACCAGGTGGACTACCAATATTTCAAATCCAAGGGGGAATAAAGCTGACTTTGAAGACCAAGACACTTCTTCAGCATTCAAGCCGCCTACTTTCCAAACAGTTTTCTTGTGATGTCCCAATGCACAAGAGCTGGCCCGATCTCAATAGTTGTAATTTCTCAAACAGTTAAAGTTGAATGGGTTTGTCTTCAATCCAAAACTACTATTTATTTCTCTGACATATCCTGTTCATACTAGTTCATTTCTATGTAACACAACCATGCACAAGTTCTCTGGATAACCAGGAGAATACAATAAGACTCTCAAACAAACTACCTCTTTCCAGTCCAGATAAAGCACTCTCATCTCATCATAAGCAAAGCTTGCACACTCCACAATTCTTTCTGCATTGAGATCTTTCAACTCTGATAAGAACAGTCCATCAATCTTGGTCAATAGCACTGCAAAGCATGTCTTAGGCCATGGTTTCAAATCCTTACACATTCCTCCTGCAAATCAATTCCAGCAGTGAAAAGGTAACTACAACAGAAATTGGAACCAGAAGAGTGAGGTCATTTCTCTTAGAAACTTTATCATATTTTTGGATCTTATTTGCAGGAGGAATTTAAAGGGATTTGAATCTATGCCAAGCTAGGGCTAATAAATCTCAATGTGTACCCCAGAAAAACACCTTCATCAGGAAGGCTCCACCTCTCAAGTTGCCATCAGCTGGGAACCAAACATACTAATCACAAGTTTGTGTGGGAGACAACTAATTCAAATGACCACAGAATGTTAGGAAAAAGTTTCCTGGTCCACAGGGTATTCTGGAGATGAAGTGCAGGGCCAAAGCCTCTCAGGTGTGCAGAGATCCCCAGGGATGAAGGGTGCGGTCAAAGGCTCTTGAGTGTGATAATGGACAGGTAGAAGTCATGCCAGTGCAGAGTTCCCTGAGGATGAAGGGGAATCCAAAGCCTCACATGTTCATGGACTTCCCAAAAGATGAATGGCAGGCTAAAGACAGGAGTGTGGAGACTTCAAAGTACTGACAATATAAAGAGTCTAATCCCAGAATGCATGACAAGCCTCCTACAGCAGCATAGATGTTTTCATCTTACTGCCTACCTCCAGAAGTGTAAGTCACAAAGTAAGAACACAGGTTACATGGAAAATCAAAGCAACATACACCGTCCAAAAATTAATCATTCAGTAATGGATTCCATTGAGATTTAAGTAAAAGAAATTTTATAAGTATCTTCAAAAAAGATAAAAAAATAAATTCCTGAATGAATTATATGAGAACATAAATATACAGTTGTTCAAAACAAGGAAGGATATAAAAATATGAAAGGGAGGATCACCATGAATTCAAGGCCACCCTGAGACTACATAGTGAATTCCAGGTCATCCTGAGCTAGAGTGAAACTCTACATTGAAAAATCAAAAACATAAAAAAGATATGAAAGAATAGTCCAATAGAGATATAGAGATTGAAGTGCTGAAGAACAAACAAACAAATACTGGGCATTAAAAATATATGTCAAATAAAAAAATATCTATGGAAAGCCTTACAAGTAGAGTACACAATACTTACCTGTTGTAACATAAGTTGGAAGGTTTGGAACGTTCCAAAAAGGACAAAAATAAATTAATAAGGAGGTATGAACAGGACTTTCAAGATAATCCTGACACTTTGAATCAACAAAATTTAAGAATCATTGGCACAAAAGGTTAACATTCTAAAGGCATAGAAAATAGTTTCAGTGAAGTCATAGCAGAATATGCTCTAATTAGAGAAAAAGATGTCAAATCAGATATAGGAGACATTTAGAACATCAAACATACAAGATCAGGAAAGAATTTCCCCTTCTTATATCATAATGAAACCACTAAATATAGAGAATAATAATGCATATTGAAAACAGCAAGAGTGAAACAGCAAGTCACCTGTGAAGCTGAGTCAATCAGAATAATAATAAACACTTAAATAGAAAATTTTAAATCTAGGAGAGTATAGAATGATTAATTATAGGAACTAATAAATAGATAAGCATGAGAGCAATAGGAGAATAACAAACACTACAAAATTTTTAAAAAAACAGGAAATAATATATACATTTTGATCATGCTAAACATTGAAATTCTTGAGCTACTATTCATAAAACACAGGCAAGCTGATTGGATTAAGAAGGCAGGATCCATCTACCTGTTTTCTTGAAGAAATCCACTTCACCATAATAGAAATATGACATCCTAGGTTGAAAGTAGTGAAAAGCATCCTACCCCCGCCAAAAAAAAAAAAGAAAAAAAAAGAAACTAGGAATCAAGTAAGTGCCACTGTGCTTTTTTTTTTTAAGTACTTTTATGATTCATCATCAGGCAGATAGAGGTGGGGTAAGGGGAGGGAATGAGAATGAGCCTACCAGGGCTTTTAGCCATTGTGAACGAACTCCAGATATATGTGTCACATTTTGCATCCAGCTTCATGAGGGCACTGGGGAATTGAACCAGAGTTTGTTAAGCTTTGCAGGTAAGTGCCTTAACCACTGAGCAATCTCTCCAGCCCACCATGGTTCTTATATCTAACAAAGTTCAACTTGAACCCAAAATTAAACAGAAGAGATAAGATGACCACCATTTCATGCTGCATAGTCCACCAATAAGGAATTATATTTCCAAACATATGGACAAATATGGGAAAAACCAATTTATTAAAACAAATGCTATTACATATAAAGTCACAGGTTAACCTTAATACAATAATAATGGGTGTCTTCAACACCGTATTTTCACCAATTGAAAGATCATCCAAGCCGGGTGTGGTGGCACACACCTTTAATCCCAGCACTTGGGAGGCAGAGGTAGGAGGATCACTGTGAGTTTGAGGCCACCCTGAGATTACATAGTAAATTCCAGGTCAGCCTGGGCTAGAGTGAGACCCTACCTCAAAAAAAAGAAAAAGAAAAAGAAAGGAAGAAAGAAAGAAAGAAAGAAAGAAAGAAAGAAAGAAAGAAAGAAAGAAAAAAGAGAGAGAGAGAGAGAAAGAAAGAAAGAAAAGAGAGAGAGAGAAAGAAAGAAAGAAAGAAAGAAAGAAAGAAAGAAAGAAAGAAAGGAAGGTAGGTCATCCAGGCAAAAAATAAACAGGCTAATATCTGAGTTGAATGATACTATAGGTCAACTGGACTTAATGGACATCTATTGAATATTTCACCTCCTCTATAATAATCATTTTTCTTACCAGCCCATAGAATTTCTCTAAGATAATTCCTATATTAGGACAGAAAACAAGTCTTAATAAATATAGGAAAACTGGAATAATTCTTTGTATTAGATCTGAACACAATGAAATAAAACTAGAAATTAATACCAAGAAAAGCTATACATCATATACAAACTCATGGAGATTAAGCAATATGCTATTTAATGTTGAATTGGTCATTATAGAATCAAAAATTAGATCAATAAGCTCCTACAAATAAACAAAAATTTAAACACAGCACACTAAACTTATGCAAAACAATGAAAATAGTCCTCAGAAGGAAATACATAGCTTTGCATATACATATTAAGAAATCTAAAGGGGGTTGGAGAGAGAGCTTAGCAGTTTAGGCAATTGCCTGTGAAGCCTAAGGACCCATATTCAACTCTTCAGGTCCCACATAAGCCAGATGCAAGATGACCAAGTGCACAATGTCGCACATGCGCACTAGGTGGCACATATATCTGGAGTTCAATTACAGTGGCTGGAGGCCCTGGCATACCAACTGTGTGTGTGACTCTCTCTCTCACTCATGCTCCCACTCTGTTCTCTCACATAAAGAGTAAAAAAGGGGGGGCAGTCTGTTGGGCTTTCCTCAAAAAAAAAAAAAAATTAGAAGTCTGAGGGGTCAAAACTGAATAATTGAATAAATGATCTCACGGCTTTTGGAAAGCAAGACAAGCTAAATCCAATACCTGTAGTTGGAAAGAAGTAGTAAAGATCAGGGAAGAAATTAATAAAGTACAAATGAAAAAGACACAAGCAATCAACAAAATGAAGTTTGTTCTTACTGATGGTTAATAAGATAGACAAGCCATTACCAAACTCACCAAAAGGAAGAGATAGAAGACACAAATATATATAATCAAGGATGAAAAGGGGGCATTGCTATAGATAGTAATGAAATACAGAAAATTATTAGGATATATCTTAAAATGTGTACTACCATAAACTGATAAATCTGAAAGAAATAGATCAATTTACATATCACCCCTTCAACTTAAAGTAAGAACATATCTATAACAAGTAGTGAAATTGATGCAGCTGTAAAATATTTTCCCAACTAAAAATATCCAGGTCATGATGAGTTCAGTGCTGAATTCTAACAGAAATTCCAAGATTTGCTTTGTAAGATTAAAAAAGGAAGGGACACTAATGCTTGTTTTATATAATAAAAATATATAAATATATATATAAAGCATGTTTTATATAATCTCTCATATATATATATACATATATATGCATATATATGTAAAATATATATAATCTCCACAATATTTCCTTTCCTGTAGCTTGTAATCTAGGAGAAGAGTCAGACTTTATTAAAAGAGTCACAAATTTATGTAATATAAAAACTTCTGGAAATGTGAGGTAGGTAGGCTTCTGTTAGCCTAAATATAATGTATGTGTTAATGAAAAGAGGAATAGTTTTCTTAGGTAGTGCTATCAGTGCCAAAATTTTGAATAAGTGTTTCCTTGAGGAGCTTCAGTTTAATCTTTTGAGACCATGAAAGAAGCAGCACAGAGATCAGGCATGAGGAAAGAGAGGGAGATAAAGGTAGTGTACCACAGCTGTGCTAAGTGTGGGCAATTGTGAATCTGAAGGTGTGAGGGTCATATTAAAGATGTACTCTTTTCCCTAAGAACAAGCAAGTCCACTGCAAACAGGTAAAATACAGTAGAGCAAAATAATTTCTTCTCCAAATAAAGATTACTTTGGATGCAACACAAAGATTGGAGAGAAAGAAAAAGATGTTTCATGCATGCTCATAAGGAGCTAGGACCCAGTAAAACAGTGAGAGTTGGAAATAAAACAGAGAGTAACATTAGCATGTTCATAAGGTAAAATCAAAATAAAGATTGTGTTGACTATATCAAATCTAAGTATATTTGAGAATGTGTGTGTGTGTGTGTGTGTGTGTGTGTGTGGTGTATGTGGCTACGCACGTCTGTGTACCCTTGCAGGGACCCATATGCTCAATTATGGTGGGGGGCACTCAGCTGCAATGGCCAAAGCAGAACATACGGTGACTCATTACACACATTTACACCACTTCATATTTGACCTGGAGTCTCTTACTGATACAAGAGTTTGCTGCTTTTCAAAAGCCAGGGCAATGCTCTAGTCTCTCATCCCTTTGTTAGGACTGGATGGCAGGTGCATGTGACCACACCCAACTGCTTATGTGGATTCCAGACATTTGAACTTGGGTGATTTCAGACCCCCTCAGGCTCTCATACTCGTGCAAGAAGCACACTTAACTGCTGTGCCATTTTTGCAACCCAAGACATTTAATAGAAAAGTCAATTATGTGAATGAATAAATCAAAACTAGACTCTGAAATCCAAGGAAGGGAGAAGCAATCATCCCTATCAAACATTGTCAGGAGGTTCACCAGATGAGCACTGTGTCCACTTGATCAGCAAGGCAGAGATTTAGAAACACTTTCTGTAGAGTCCCCAGTAACCTGGGTATGAAATAGTCTCCTCACAATGCCTGGGTTTGTAGAAATAGAGACATACCCAGAGATTAAATTGATCTTGAAAAGGGGAGAGAGAACATACATTTATTGAGAGTAGAGAAATCACAGAGAGTGATGGGAAGGGATTTTCTTTGTTTTCATTTCAATTAGAAAAAAAGAATGTTCAAATAGAGAATGCATGGCTGATGTGATGATATTGAATACATGAGAGAGAACTTTAAGTAACTGAAATGGAGAAGGTTAGTAAAGTTTGCCACTAAGGCTTGCCTTAGTGAGTGAAGAAGACAGCTTATCTTTTATAAATAGGGGCAAAGAAGAACAGACTGGGTAAAAGCCATATGTGAAGAGGTAGAAATCAGCGTTAATTTCAATTTTATATTTTCCTTGTGACTCATATGATACCAGTAGAAGCTATCTGCTGAAAGATTGGCTAGTAAAAGTTTAATTAGGATGCATAGCAAGGGAATAATAGGAAGTATAAGTGAGGGTTTGGGAGATGGTTCAGTAGATAAAGTGTTTGGCATGTACCTCCACATACCAAAATTCAGATTGCTAGATGTTATGTGAAATCAGAAGCTATAGAGGTCTTCTGTTTTCTTAGTGTGCTTATGGCAAGAAGGGAGGCAGACACATGAGACTTTCCCAAAAGCTTAAGAATAGAGCACTGAACAAGAGACCTTACCTCAAACAAGATAGAAGGTGACCAACAATTGCAAAATTGTCCTCTGAGTAACACAATTGTGCTGTAGCACATTCGTGACTATATCCCCACACAAACCAATTAAATGAAAAAAAGTTAAAATATAAATCAGAAAAATATGAAAAAACAGAAAAATTAGTTTTTTGATAAATAGATAAAGTAAGAGTAAATAATAATTTCTTATTATATTTATAGGTAATTGGGAGGTTTAGTAGATTTTGACATTTATTTTCATTCAGTATGGCACCTCTAACACAAACCAGGAGAAATTACAGGGTCATCAATCAGTCACCTACTGTACCATTAATTCTGAAGGATAGAGTGAACTATCTCCCTTGGAAGGGGTATACAAAGTGAGAAAATAAAATTAATGAGTAATTTTATATACTGTGGGGTGGTGGTGTTTTTCTGTGTGTGTGTGTGTGTGTGTGTGTGTGTTGACTTTTTGCACTTTGAAAAAGTTCATTCAGATTCTGATAGACATTTTTCAGAGATGGTGGCAATTTCTCCTTGAAAATAGACTAAGTATTGAAATTCAAAGAAAATGGGAATTTCGCTATAGATCCATGCTGCCAATTCACATTAATATTACATTTTAGTACATACAAGACAATCTTTTCCCTTTTCAAAATAAATTAAGCCCTGAGATTTTAATTCCATTACAAATATTAATTTTATGATACTTAGGGGTGTTTGTTACTAAAATCACTAGGAAGATCCTTGCAATGTTTACACATTTAAATTTGAAATAATTGTTGTGACATTGTCTTTGAGAAAATGTCCCATGTAGACCAGGCTGACCTCAAATTCATGATGTAGCTGAGGATGACCCTATACTCTGATCCCTCCTACTGCCTCAATTCCCAAGTACTAAGATTACAGGCACACCACTCTCAACTGAAATAATTATCAATTAGAAAAATGTGTGTGAGCAATTTAGAAATATTCAATCTGTATGTCAGTACATTCTTCCTTACGTGAAATTTTTTAACTTTGGTTGCATCACCAAATGCTTTAGGGGACAAGTGCAAAAATATTACAGTTCTTGTCCATAGTACTTTACTGTCCCAACAATGTGTTTGACCCTACCTGCAGGCAGCCTCTGAACTCAGTCAGAGGGAGTTGCCCTTAGGTTGAAGATAAATGGGCTACATCCAATGGGCTACAATGATTATGATGAACATCCAATTCATAAATAAACTAAAGCTCAGGAAAGACAGGTCTGAAGAGCCAAAGATCCAGGTTAGAGTTTCAATCTGAAAAGACTAGATTCTCAACATCTGGCTAAAGAGATTTAGCTTGAGGGATGGAGAGATGGTTTAGTGGTTAAACCTCTTGCCTGCTAAGCCTAGGGACCCAGGTTTGATTCCCTAGTACCCACATAAGCCAGGTGCACAAGGCGGCACATATGTCTGGAATTTGTTTGCAATGGCTTGAGGCCCTGGCATGCCCATTCCCTGTCTATCTCACTTTGCCTCTCAAATAAATAAATTAATTAATTAAAATAAAATAGTAAAATTTAGCTTGAAAAACAATTATTTTTAAAAGACTTTTCCATGCAGTACTGTTTAATACTTCTTTTTCATATTTTGTTTATTTGCAAGGAGAGAGAGAATATGAATGAGTTAAAATGGGAGTGCCAGGGCCTCCAGCTGCTGCAAACAAACTCCAGATGCATGTTCTACTGTGCATCTGGCTTTATCTGATTACTGAGGAATCAAACCTGGGTTGTTGGGCTTTGTAAGCAAGTGCTTTTACCACTGAGCTATCTCTCCTGGCGCCTTTTAATAATTCTTATACTTCACATATTAATGGAGCCTTGCAACAGTTTAAATTGTATGATTTTTTTTTCTTTTTTTTATTTTTGAGGTAGTGTTTCACTCTAGCCCAGGCTGACCTGAAATTCACTATGTAGTCTCAGGGTGGCCTTGAACTCATGGCGATCCTCCTACCTCTGTCTCCCAAGTGCTGGGATTAAAGACGCGCACCACCACGCCCAGCTCAAATGGTATGATTTTTAATAGCATAATGTCCAACTCTATCTTAAAACCATCTGGACTCTTTGCCATATTGAGCTATTGGAAATAATGCTTATCTTGTAAAATAGTTTTGGACACCTACTTTGGAGTAACAAAAACCTGCCTTCAATGCTGGCCAAGGCCTGAACAAGTATCTCATTTTCTCCATGTTTTAGTTTCTATATCTTTGAAGATTAATGAAACACATAATTAATAACTCATTATAAAGATTAACTGAAGAAAATTTAAATATTTAGCACTTGGCCTAGCAATGAGTAGATATGGATGTAATATCTCACACCTACAACTAAAATACCTATTGTTAAGAGCATTATTATTTCAGAGACTAGATTCATCCAAGTAAATTTAGCATGCAGTTGGCCTATTATTTTCTTCTCTCTTGTTTTTTGTACCCAAAAGGTATAAATGCAGTTCTATTCCCTTTCAAAAAACAAGAACAAAGGAAAATAGGCAAAAAATTTTCAGCATACAATTTAACAGTGTTTGTATTTGTCTGGAAGGAGCTTCCTACTGCTTCAATCATAGTCACAGATGATTATTTCAAGCAAGATGCATCTTTCAGATATTTAAATATGTATTCTCATATCACAGAATTTAAATATGTATCCACTTATATGCTTTGCTGCAATTCTGTGATGTCTTGAACAAAATAGCATGTACTTTTTCAATATTTTTAATTGAGAATTTTAATTCATGAGCATATTATAACTTGATTATAATCCCCATTCCATCACCTTTATTAGTGCCCCATCTGCCACCCAAGTTCTAGCAAACCTGCTCCTATTTAAGAATTATATGTGACAACTCTATCACACCCTCAAATGCTCATGGCATACTGTGGAAGAGGGGTCCAAAAGATGTAGGAGCCAGATGGTAGGGAGGAGTATGTTGGGACATTCTTCTCAAGATATGAAGACACTGTTGCATTCATGACCTCACAGTGGAGGTCACTACCTCCATAAGTCTTACACAGTATTGAGTCCATCAACAGCTTGACATAGATGATAGAGAAGCATATGCTTTTCATTAGCAGTGCTAGCTAAAGAACTGGTAAAAAGTATCACAACTCTAAGGAATGCCTGTCTTTATAATCATTAATGGTGCATTGAATATTTTTGAACGTTCTACAACAGAAAAATGTAGATTTTGGTGATATTACATTGTAACTTATTGCTGTGAAAGCTCTAACACTCTAATAAGTTTAGTGTCCAAAATATAAATTTTAATGCATTGAAATTCAAACCGAAGTTAATATCAATTGATGTTTTTAAGTAATCTACTTAATGATTTACATGTTAAGAATATGGGGACTATCTTGAATTTTTTTTGAAATAATTCTTTGGGTAAGGTTTATCTTTGCTACTATGTTAATGATGACTTTGAGAAAGCAACTTATGGGGGAAAACAGTTTATTCATATTCAGCGTCTGAGGTATTCTTCACTAATTTCACATGCACTGATAGTATGAATAAGGTAATTTGCTTGACTCTGTTGAGCCAGTATTTGTAGTAATAAATGCAAAATTCATGTATATCTTGTCTATAAGAAGTCTCCACACTGTTTTCAGTTTATATAAAATGACATAAAATATTGCCTGAAGTATATTTTTCCCTCAAAGCAAGCTGAAGTGCCACAAATAAAATTATTTTTCACAGTCCTAATGTACTCCTCTGTCTTTCAATTTCTCAGAGAGCCGACATAGGGATTTCTGCTTTAACCATCACTCCAGATCGTGAGAATGTTGTGGACTTTACAACACGTTATATGGATTACTCTGTGGGAGTCCTACTCCGAAGGGCTGAAAAGACAGTGGATATGTTTGCCTGTCTTGCACCATTTGATTTGTCTCTATGGGCCTGTATTGCTGGTACAGTCCTTCTGGTGGGTCTACTGGTCTACCTCTTGAACTGGCTTAATCCCCCACGGTTACAGATGGGATCAATGACATCTACTACACTCTACAACTCCATGTGGTTTGTGTATGGTTCCTTCGTACAGCAAGGTAAGGAAAACAAAGTATATTTTAGTATAAAAACGGGTATAATTTTTTCAAATATCACATGATCAGTTAGTAATGTAATCAGATACATGATTCTTCATCTAAGGAATCCTCTCAGAGATGCTTTAAAGGGAACATTGCCCATCATCCCATGGTATACCTTAGGCACAGCAGGTTTGAGCAATAATGGCTCCAGGTCTTATGATGTAAGTTGAGCTTCATCATTAAAGACAAAACTGAAGCCGGGCGTGGTGGTGCACGCCTTTAATCCCAGCACTCGGGAGGCAGAGGTAGGAGGATCACCGTGAGTTCGAGGCCACCCTGAGACTCCATAGTGAATTCCAGGTCAGCCTGGGCTAGAGTGAGACCCTACCTCGAAAAACCAAAAGAAAAACCTAAAAAAAAAAAAAAAGACAAAACTGAATGTCAGAGGTATGATTTACAAGATCATATTTTCCTGCACAAACTCAGACTTCCTTACAAATAACTTTACTGGTAAAAAATTACTAAAAGCTAGAGACTAAAAGCTATTTAATAATGTACATTAATAGAAACAGTAAGACTTATTATTTGCTCAAAAATATTTCCTCTGTTACAAATAATCATTAGCAGCATGAAGACTGGTTAATTTAACACTATGATAAAGAATTTTTGATTCATGTTTCCTTTTAGTACTTAATCTTTAAAACATGAGCCTAATTACAATTTCATTATATCAAAAAAGGTACCTCTGCTTTGTAATCAATATCCAGTCTGTTATCATCTTTTAAAAAGTCTATAATTAATTCTTTGGTTCTCATTGTTTCAGAATAATATAATATGTTTGTATGCCATATTTGAGTCTACTACCAATATCAAATATCAAATATTTTGGACTGATAGTCTGTCAAATTTAACACACACATTAAAAAACATAATTTTCAATGCATTTTACTTGAATATATACTACTCTCAATAGTATCTTTGTACTCTGACTTGTTGTATGACTTCACATTGAGCTATACATACCATATGAGGACTTATAAGGGGAGAAGTCATGGCTGCTATTAATCATGTTAAAGAACCAAATAAAATCATTGATGAAATGATAGCTCCTAGGATATATGGGCTAAAAAATTACAAAGGTCATTAATGAGAATGTAATAGGGGTAAGAATAGAAAAAGAATCTAGTAGGAAGAGAAAAACCAATAATCTTGTTGCAGGTTCAATTCCCCGGGACCCACATAAGCCAGATACATACAAATAAATGAATAATTAAAAAAAATAAAAAAGAACACCTAAGTTTATGGGGAACACATGAATCAAACCTCCACAAGTTTTGATAAAATTAAAAAAGGTAGAAATACCAGTATGAGTGATTTTGAAGACATTATTCATAAAATAGGTCCCCAAGCCTAGCTACTTTTAAATAGAACAGTAGAGGGCACATCTATATTCGGAATCCTGAAGTTAAAATATTTATGAAGGACTTCTAAACAATAAATGAACTGATTAGAAGAGTCTTCTGAATGATATTTAGATTATGTTAGAGTGGACGAAAGTAGGTAATTTTCCAATTTAGTTGTCAGTAAATGAGAAAAGACAACTAGGGGGGTAAAGGATATGAGTATTGACTAGAAATGGGGGAAGCAAAACTAGTTATAATTTTTAACCTGTTTCATCTCACAACTTCCTTTTCTATTCAAGTTGTATGTGATTTCAGTAGCCACCAAATCTGCTAATGACACAAATTTACACTGTCCCTCTTTGAACTTTTGATTTGTATATCTAGGTGCTCACTAGCAGACTCTCCAGATTCACAGGAGACAACACAAGTTCCCCCATGTCAAACATTGAATTTATTTTATACTTTGAACCTTCTTTTCAAAGACACACATTAGAAGCTTTGAACATTCTTCCAATTTTTCCCTCCTTCTTATACTTAATATTGGACTACAATCAACTGCTGTCCATTTTACTCCATAAACATTTCAAGAAGTAGACATTTCTTCTTGAATGGAGAAATTAGAACTACCTTATTTCTTCCCTGAAGTAGAGGCACATCAAAGAAGTTCTCTCTTTTTCTGACTTTCCTTAGGAAGAGTCTTAGAGGCACATTTCTGCTTTGGTAGCAAGTTATCACTGACATGAAAAACTAACCATATTATTTCCTTCAGATATTTTTTCAACTTCTCAAGAGCCATGCAGTAAAGATCTGTAGTATGGATAATGTCCTATCCGCTGCTTCTTATCCAATGCTTAGGTCTCAGGACTCATTTAATTTTCCAGTTATTCTAAGCCATTGTTAATCTCTTAAACTATAAGTCTTGTTGCTTCTTTGATTTTTGCTGTGGCTTTCCAAATACTAAGATGTATTCAATACCAAACTCTTCCATCTGCACTTGCACTATCTGGTTCCAAATGGTAGCTGCCTGTTTTTTTTTTTTTAATTTTTTTTTGTTTATTTATTTGAGAGCAACAGACAGAAAGAGACAGAAAGAGAGAGAGAGAATGGGCACGCCAGGGCCTCCAGCCACTGCAAACGAACTCCAGATGCATGTGCCACCTTGTGCATCTCACTTATGTGGGTCCTGGAGAATCGAGCCTTGAACCAGGGTCCTTAGGCTTCACAGGCAAGTGCTTAACCGCTAAGCCATCTCTCCAGCCCGTTAGATGCATGTTTATTTGCTAGTTCTTACTTTGGTTTCATTCTTTTGGAGAAACTTTTATTTCAACAAGGGATAATCTTCTGGGAAATGCAATTTTTTTTATCTTTATCTGTGGATATCAAGTGCAGGACTGTATCCTTTGCCCACAGTCCAGAGTTTTATACATATTTGGTGGTTAATATCTGCCAGCAAAGTCAGTGAATGAACAAACAATACATGAGTCAACCATAGAGTTAACAGTAATAGTACAGTTGTTAGATTGTAATATGAAACTTAAAAAATTCACTTAGCTCACTGTTAAAGAAATTATGTGTAATTTACACACTGAGTATGTTATGTAAGACACTGAGTAATGTACAAATAGATCTCCTGTGGTCAGAAAATTATTTTGAGGATGTTGACTGGAGTATGGATTGGCTTTCTAAATTCTTTCTCAAGGTGACAAAAATTTCAGTAAGTTTTGGAGCACCAATAAGAAAAATTAAATGGAGTTGCCCATATGGTTAACATGCTTTTCTAGTCTAAAAACATGCAGTAGCTATCAGCAGTTATAAATATGTTAAGCAGTGTTCTATTCCAACTGCTCTGTTAAATGAGTTGCATAGCTTGTAAGTTGATGGTACATTTATATAAATTCATAACGATGGTTAATTCAGAATTGAACATAATTAACTAATTTATCTTTGAAAAGCTGCCATTTGTTCCCTTGCTAACAAGGGAGAGGTGAATTCATTAAAAGATACCAAGAGCATCTTTATGCTCTGATTAAAAATAAATTAAGAAAAGGCTCTTAAACCTGATGAAAAGAAAATCAGTCAATGCCATTCTCCATGCATAGGGAGGGGATTTGGGGAAATTTTCAAATAAAAATATAGTCTCCTAAGAGGAAGTATTGTTATTTGAAAATTAAAAAATTTATTGAGACACTATATTGGATTGGACAGGGATTAAAAGGCATTTTTTAAAAAAAATTTTGGTCCATTTTTATTTATTTATTTGAGAGTGACACAGAGAGAGAAAGAGGCAGAGAGAGAGAGAATGGGTCTGCCAGGGCTTCCAGCCACTGCAAATGAACTCCAGACGCATGCACCCCCTTGTGGATCTGGCTAACACAGGTCTTGGGGAATTGAGCCTTGAATCAGGGTTCTTAAGCTTCACAGGCAAGTGCTTAACCGTTAAGCCATCTCTCCAGCCCTAAAAGGCATTTTTCATTAGACAGATCTCTAAAAATAGTTTGGGGACAAACAGAAGAGAAAAATGTTAAATAGGTGTAAGTTGTTTACTAATCCTTATTCTTTAAAAAAAAAAATCTGTGATTTCTAAACATTCTGGAAAAACAGCTTAGAAAATTCAGCTGTGTGAAAGCAGCATGATCCATTATGGAGATAAACCGTACATCTGTTTGGCTAGACCAACAGAGTTTATAAATTAGGTTGTTACATTCACAAATGAGAGACTAATTTTATAAAAGTTTTGCTGTCATTTTGCATCCTCCCTCACCTTCATTTCTGTGTACATCTCCTTGAAATTAACATATTTAAGAAATTAGAGTTTGAAATTTAAGGATCTTTTATATTTAGTGTATTGACAATGGCTCTTAATGTCAAGTAAGTCATGAAGGACCTCAGAGATTTGTTTACAAATGTGGTTACATATAATTCATTTGCTGTATATGAACAAATAAAATGTAAGAGGAAATGTTGAATTATTCTCAAATTGTTGTTGTCATTCCCCAGGTATACATATTTTCGGTCATGTAAAATATTTGAAGTAGAAACCAGCAAGTATTTGTTTAATACCAATCATGTCCAGGAATAGTAGGCCTTAAAGGAAAGCAAGGTGTATCTTGGGTCTACTATGTGTGATGCTTTTCCTTGGTGTTTGAATATGGTAATAAGTAATGTGCTGGTTTGAATAAAAATGTATACCTCCAATAGACACAGGTATTTTTCATTAAACTATGTCCCCGGAAGGAAGATCCTTCTAGAGGAAGTGTGTCACTGGGGGTCAATGTGAGCTCTGGCTGATTGTGCTTGTGTGTTGGCTTTTTCTTCCTCTGCTGTGGATGCTAGAGTAAGCCCACTTTTTCTTCCATGATGGGGCTTCCCCTGGAATTCGTAAACACGAAATAAACCCTGTCTCTCCCATAAACTGCTTCTGGTCAGGTGTTTGTCCCAGCAATGAGAAGGTAACTGCAACAGTAAAATTTGTAGCAAGAAGTGTGGTCATAGCTGTGATCAGTCTGATCATGTGGGTTTTTGTCTTTTGGAATGTGTTTACAGGAGGAATATGGAGGGGAACAACACTTTGTACTGGAAATGCCTTGCAGTGTTGTATATATAGCTTTTTGTGCTATTCTGGTGAGAGTTTGAAAATACTAAATGCAGAGAGAATTGTGGACTATGAAGGCTTGGTTTATGAACTTTAAAGGAAAAGAAGAGAAAGTTGCTTGAACTGGGCTACAGGTTGTGTTCTCCCACTCATTCCCTGAAAATCTGATCAAGTGGAGCTTAAAAGTAATGGATTAGTGTGCTTGGTGGAAGGTATAGAACAGAAAGACATGAAATCTTCATGGTTTATCATAAGACAAAGTTCAAGCAAGTTTAAAGTTACAGGCAAAGACACTGGTTTTAGGTTACTTAGGCTGCAATTCTTTTTTTTATTATTATTTTTAATTTTCTTTCTTTTTTCTTTTCTTTATTAGTCAGTTTTGTATTCAGCAAATACAGTCAGTTTGGTACCATTATTAGGCTCATCCATGACCTACCCCCTCCCCTTGGCCCCTCCTTGTTGAGGTATACTGGTCATGCATTGTGGAGTTAGCCCACAGTTATGGGTAAGCTAAATGTCTCTGCATATCATGACCCAACATGTGGCTCTGACATTCTTTCCACCCCCTCTTCCGCAAAATTTCCCTGAGCCATGTTGGGTTCATTTTTGGTCTGCTTCAGTGATGAGGTGTTGGGGGCCTCTGAGGCTCTGGCTCTCTGATTTGGTAGGAGTTGATTTTTCTCTGTGCTGATCTCCTTCCCTCTTGTGCTGGTATCCGGTTCATCAGGAAAACAGCCCCCTTGCTTGTTTCTCCAATTTTTCTTAGTTTCTGCAGGGGCCCTTTTGAGGTATGATGGGGTGGCTCTCTCCTTAGGATCTACATCTATCTGGAAAAGAGAAGCAGATTCTCCAACGGAGAGTAAGTTAGCACCAGGACAAATGAGATAACCCTTACTTTTTTTTTTTTTTTTTTTTTTTTTAGAGAATTTAATAGGTGTAGGCCCTCTGGTAGCCCATAATCGATGGTAGCTTGATATTGGAGAGTGGGCTTATGTTTGGATATGGTTCTGACTTGTTTCCCAGCTCCAGCTATGGGTCCCATACCAGTGAGGGGATCAGTTAGCCAAATTGAGAGCAGTTGGTTCCCCACCATGGCTGTGTGCCACCACTGCACTTGTGTGGGCATCACACCAAGTTATTTGCTGCTAAGTAGGTTAGACCATGCGTTGCTTCGACAGATATTGGTCATTTTCCCCCAGTCGCCCATGTAGCACCTTCTGGCACTAGATGCGCTGACTGTCTGGGGACTGACTCTCTTCCAACTTCCAGCCATGCCATTCTATTTTGCATGTCAATCACATAAGGTGTCTTCAGCAGTAGGGTCTTACCACTAGCCTTTGGTGGGTCATCAAGTACTCTGACAGAAATCTGTCTGTCTTTTAGGAAACCTTGTAGGTCTCTCTGATCAAAAGCTCATTGTGGATGATAGCCCCATGGTTCTGGGAGTTACAGGTCAGTGCCCACTAAGAAAATGAGGAAAAAGATAACTAATATACAAGAGTTAGAGATAAGAGAGAGAGAGAGAGAGGGAGAGGGGAAGTGAGGGAGGGAAGATGTAGGAGATTAAGGTTAGTCTTGATCTTACCCTCTCCAGTGTCTTGTGGTTCAGGTGTTCCCTGTAAGGGCCTGGTGAAGGATCAGCCATTTGGTCTGTCTTTTAGTAAGTAGAAGATTATGGTACCACTGCCGTTTGGGTCTAGATTTGTGTTTCCCACCCCTTTGATGCCCTCCCTTCCCTCCCCTCCCATCCTAGTGTCTAGTCTAGGAGATGCTTGCTGGGTATGTAAGGTATCTTGGGTAGATTCAGGTTAGGTGCTGTAGATGAGTGAGACTATGTGGCGATTTTTTTTCTGTGATTGGGTAAGTTCACTGAGAATGATCTGTTCCAGGTTCAACCATTTTTCCTCAAATTTCATTGTGTCATTTTTTTCTTACTGCTATATAGAATTCCATTGTGTAGATATACCACATCTTAGTTATCCATTCTTCTAGTGATGGACATCTGGGTTGATTCCAGCTCTTAGCTATTACAAATTGAGCTGCTATAAACATGGTTGAGCAAATCTGTTTAGAGTGTGGTTTGAAGGTTTTAGGGTAGATGCCCAGTAAGGGAATTTAAGCAGACTACCAATGGCCACCTGCATTGCATTGGTACTGTGGAAAAGATGCCTGAGGATAAAACTCACCCATGGAAGGCTCAAGCTAGAAAGGATGCAAATTATTTTATTTTTATTTACTTGTATTATAATTTTATTTTATTTGTTTGAGAGAGAGAAAAAGAGGCAAGCAAACAGAGAGAGAAAGGGGAGGGAAAGAATGGGCATGCCAGGGCATTCAGCCACTGTAAATGAACTCCAGATGCATGTGCCACCTTGTGTCTCTGCCTTATGTGGGTCCTGGGGAGCCAAATCTGGGTCATTTGTTTGCAGGCAAACACCTTTACCACTAAGCCATCTTCCAGACCCAGGAATGCAAATTCTTTTTAAAAGGAAGTGGCTTTAAGAAAGACTGGTGAAACAGTATTTTGCTCTTCAAGGACAAAATTTATCCCCCCGTAGATTTATGCATTTGGCTATGTCATTCACCTGGTTCTGGTTTTGAAAGCATGTGCATGCAAGGAAGTCAGTCATGAAGTACACATGGTTCTAGGAGCTGCTGCTGAGATGTGTCAGAGTGAATCAGGGTTGAAACCCCTGTATGGAGATCCAAGCAAGTTCATTATATAGAGCTGGGAAGATGAATAGTAGTCTTGTATATACTAGGACTGTGGAATAGCTGCCATAGAGAAGCTGCTGCCTCTGGCTATACTTTAAGAGAAAATCACCACTTTCTCATTTCCACACAAAAGGAGAATGATTCTGTATTGAACTAGGCAATAGATGTAGTTGTTGATCAGAGTCTATATATCCCTTTAAAACATGTATTCTAATAGTGCACCAATCAAATGTGTTAAATTTACCATTGTCCTGTTTATGAAATGACAAAGTACTTGGACCTTAAAATATAAGAGTTAAAATCATTCCTTTGTAATGTTACCTGATATTTCACATTCAATTTAAATATAAGTAAAGTGATATTGGTTAGCTCTGTTGTTTATTGGCACTAATGAACACAGGGGAAATGAAAGTAATTGCCAGTGACAGGCTAATAAATTTCTTTCTACATTCTATTCTTGCAGGTAGTAATTCAAAAGACTCTGTAATTTTTATACAGGTTCAAACAATATCTCTGTTAGTGTTAATTATGATAGTCAGTCCTTAGCAAAGATAAGTTCAAGTATTCTGAGGGCTGTCATACCCATTTGAGAATTTTCTCACACTGATTTAAAACATGACAAAACTTTCATTGTCTTTCTTTTCACACCAGAATTCTCTACTGCTAAAGTAAATGAAAAGCCTTTCATATTGAAAGGGAGTTCAAATTCTACCAGTAACAAGGAGTGAGTAATTTTTGTGACTAGAAAAGTTCATAAAGGTAAAGGTAATAAAAATTCATTGATTACATTTCCAACAAATAGTAAGGACCTAAGCAATTATTCCATGAAATATTTACAAGCCATATGCTCTTGAAAACCATTTCTGTTAATGCAAATCCTTCCTAATTTAAGCCATAAAATCCTTTCTCATGATTACTGTGGATATTTGAATGGTTAGAAGTAACAAGAATGCATAAGGCTTCAACCTTATTTCTGCTTATAAAATAAGAACTTATACAAATAATATTTTATTGATTCCTGCAAACTACTTATGAGCATTTTACATAATGAAAAGTGCTATTTTATAGTTTAACAAATCAGTAATAATTCAGTAATTTTATATGAAATATTTAAAAATTGAAAGCTGATTTTAAGAAATATGTAATTAAAAATCTGAATTTCATGAAAGGGCAAATGTCACAGATCATTTAAAATAGTTTTTCCTGACATCTGAATTGGACTCAGAGATTTTATAACATCATATTACTGTTCTCCTCTGCTTAAGAAATAAGGGTAAGAACAAACACTGGTCATGGTAATACCTTCCTTTAATCCAAGCCTTCAGAAGGCAGAGGTAGAGGGATTGCTGTGAGTTCAAGGCCAGCCTTGGACACCAAAGTGAGTTCCAGGTCAACATGTGCTACAGTGAGACCCTACCTTGCAAAAAACAAAAAAACAAACAAACAAAGCTAAGAGCAGACATCATCAAAGATAAAATTACTCTGAATTATTTAGGATTAAAGAATTGGGTTTAATGGACTGTAGATAATGTTAGAGAGCTCCAGTTCAGAATATAAATTTAAAATTCTGTATTACCTGCTTAAAACCTGAATTCATTTTCCCCTCTCATCTCTAAACATGTAATTAATTGTTTAATAATGATGTCTGTGGTCCTCAAAATATGAAAAACTGACAAAAGCCTTTAAAGTTCAAATTAAATGCTTAAAAAAGAAAGATTGTATTTAACATAGCTCAGCAGTGGATTTTTAACAAGCAAACTATAATGCATCTAATACCCCATCACTCATTTACAAAACTGATGAATAATAATGACCTTGGGGCATTTTGGAGACATACAAATCATACCACCACTCATTTGTAATATACTATAGAATAACAACGCCAGGGATGTAAGAAAATAATGATCACAAATTGAATAGAAGTGTAAATTCAGATTCTTGGTGCTTCTAATTTATATATTAAATACCTTTGGATGCCAAAAATACTAATAAAAATAAATTATATTTAAAAATACTTATTTTAAAGTTAATATTCTATAAAAACTATGATTTGTTATTAAAATAGCATAATGTCAAACATAAAGGTTACTCAAAGGTCAGTAAAAGTTGGAGACTTCAGTCTGATGAATCACAGTATATAATATGATTGTGAAGTTAAGTGTGAAGCCAAGAATATTCCATGCTACTACTCTAAAAGTTGTTTCTGAATAACAACATTAAAAATATATTCAACTATATTATTCAAATTATTAAAATGGAATAAATGATTTCTAAAAATTGTTTAGGCAACTTTTTTTTTTCATTGAGAACAAATACCAAGTTCCTGAATCAATAATTATCTGTCACCAAAAGTAATTTTTTGAAGTCAATGTTTTAAATGTAGGTGGTAACCTTAATTTTGCTGACATATTGGCTTTTGAAGTTGATTTTTAGCTTATGATTTCTGTACATAATTAAATATCTGTAAAGCATGAAAAGTTGATGATGATGTTCTATTGTCACTTGGATCCTTTGAAGTGTCCTTTTAGTGTCTTCTTTCTTTCTGAACACAAAAGCAATTTCTCTAGGTCAGCAGGGACTATCTGCAAGCACCACATGTCTGTGCTATTGTTGTTCTGTTCCAGGGGTTAAGGCCATTTAGCCTTTAGTCCTCTGCCCTACATCACCACCCAAGGAGTGTTATAATCCTCTTGAAATGCATTGCCTGGAGTGTGGTGCTACTAATAAATCACTCCATCTTGTTTATCTTTCTCTTGACATATATCTAGCAGCAGGAACCATTATCCTGTGACAATGTTAAGTTCTATTGACATTTTCTCTTAATGAACTACACCACTGGCTATGATTTTTTATACATTGGGAATAAATTTCCTTTATTTACTGCTATTGTACAAAAGGACGTATTAAATTTATGCACTCATTGCCCTACAGGTTTTGACATAAGTGAAATGTTTTTGCCACTTTTCCAAAAGACTAGCTGGTTTGGCTGAGAAAACAACACACAATTTGTATTCCTACAGTCATGTTTCATCCTTTGTATACTTTCACTAAGCATATTAATGAATGCATGAGAGCCCCAAAATGTGTCTGATTTTCTCACCGATACATGTTCCCCCTTTTAATTGAAAACATTCATGTTCATGGTCATAAATTGAGAGAAGCAATTCTTTTCAGATGAAGCACATGGAACAGTATTAAAATCAAATGTTTGGAGACCAAAGTAAAGGACATTCACTCACTGAACATTTATTGTATGTAACTCACCAAGAACAGTAGAAGTACCTGGGATTAACTTCATATGAAAACACTGATGTATGCCTTCATGGAGCTCATATTCTAGTCAAGGGAGGCAAACACTAAATAATAAACCTGCTAAAATCCAAATATGTATTACTTCAATGAGAACTGAAAACATACTGCACATGATTTCATGTCCTCACACTCTGTTTCAAAAACTACGTCACGGTGTGGGGCCTTGGAATCATATGCACTGTGGTTTCAGTTTTCACTCAAGTGAGACTGTCTGTAAATTTAATTCTAACATAGTACAGAAACATCAAGGGACATACCATGATGAAATATGGAGCAAGCATGATCAGGGGCAGGAATCCCCGTTCAGAGGGGCTGAAGGACTTCCAGGTAGCCAGGTTAGGAAGCTCACATGTCCAGGTGGGATGGGTCTCTGTATACTTTGGTGTTTACACTGATGGAAATGGAGAGTCACTGTAGCGTTTTATCAGAAGTGACCAGATAAAAATTTAGACAAAAATTTAATTGTTATAGTAGGCATTAATTACCAAGCATTTCTAATTCTCTTCTGATTTCAAATCCTACAGTATATCTGAGAATATTTGTTCTAAAAATGTTAATATTTGTTACAAAAATAGAGTTATATATAAATGAACTATTCAACTCACTGAGGGAAATGGGTGAAAAATTTCTTGCACTGGGACTTATGAACAAAATCTATGGTTTTAAAGTAAACTTTTCTTCATCCCAGCAGGGGTTTACATGTGTTTAGCTATTTTAGGCAGGGTTTGCAAAGTTTTGATCTTTTTGAAGAATCAAGTCTTTGATAAATTCAATATATTGTTCTTTTAGTCTCAGTTTCATTAATTTCTATCCTAATGTTTATCATTTATCATTTTCTGCATTGGGATTTGGCTTATTCTTTTTTTCTAAGTCTTTCAGATGCATTGTCAATATATTTGTTTGAGATCTCATATGCTTTCATGTTAGCACTTGTATAAATACAAATATCTCCAGTAAGAACTCAACTGCATCCCAGACACATTATAATTTTCATTTAATTTTAAGAATTTTTAATTTCCTGATTTCTTAAAAGACCTGTATTTATTCTTTTTTTTGTTTGTTTGTTTTTTGTTTTTTTTCGAGGTACGGTCTCACTCTAGCTCAGGCTGACCTGGAATTTACTCTGTAGTCTCAGGGTGGCCTCCAACTCACAGCAATCCTTCTACCTCTGCCTCACCAGTGCTGGGATTAAAGGCGTGCACCACTACACCCGGCCCAAAAGACCTGTATTTCATTCAGAAGTATGCTTATTAGCTTCCAAGTATTTGTGTTGTATCTATGATTTATCATGCTGTTGATTTCTAGGTTTGTTGCACAATGATCTCATAACATTCAAAAAATGATTTCATTCCTTTTGTACTTGTCAAGGCTTCCTTTGTGGCCTATCTTAAATACAATTAATTTCTGGTATACTTTAGCTCTGAAGTATCTTTGTTGATCTTTTAAATTGGAAGGTGTATGTATAGATAAGAGTATGATACTGAAGTCTTAATATTGCCATAAGAAGATCTATTTGACTTTTGGCTTTTAGTACTCATTTTATGAAATTTGAATTCTCAGCATTCAGTGCATATTTACAATTCTTGATGAATTATTCATTTTATTAATATGAAATGGTCTTCCTTATCTCTCCTGACTAGTTTTGGCTTGAAGTCTACTTTATCAGTTGTCAAAACAGCAACGTATGTTTTGTTTTTGACTTCCCATTACTTGGTAGGTTGATTTCCATTCTTTGACTCTCAATTTATTTGTGTCCTTGCCAATTAGGTGCATTCCATATACACAGAACAAAGTTGAATCTGTTTGATGAATCCAGTCCAGTAGTCTGTGTTTTTTTATGTGGCAAGTTAAGCTTATGATTGAGGTATGGGGTTTATTTCCTATGGTTTTATTGGTTTGTTCTGATTTGTTGAACTGCTGATTAACTGTTCTTTTCTTCTTCCCCTGTTAGTGTTGGGAGTCTTCAGGTTTGCCATTCTAGTTATGAATTTCTTCTCTTCCCTTATAACAATGTAGAAGAAATTCATTGTGTATAGTATTCCATTAATTTTATTTACCACAGTGTTTCCTTGGTTGCCATGAATTGCCTTAATTTATTACGAAGTGTTCTTATTTCTCAATCAGTTTTAAGTAAGAGTTAAATTGACTGAGCATAGAAAACTTGGTTGGCAATTATTTATTTTCAGGGATTGAAATATATTATTTTATGCTTCCTTGGTTGTAAGAGTGCTAATGAGAAATATATTATTCTGATGCATTTGCCTTCACAAGTGAGTTGTTGTTCTTCCCTGTCAGTTTTTTGTTTGTTTGTTTGTTTTTTTGTTTTCCGAGATAGGGTCTCACTCTAGCTCAGACTGACATGGAATTCACTATGTAGTCTCAGGATGGCCATGAACTCATGGTGATCCTCCTACCTCTGCCTCCCTAGTGTTAGTATTAAAGGTTTGTGCCACCAATCCCGACCCTGGTCAGCTTTTAGTAATGTAGATGACAGCAAAAGTATATGGATTAAAGGTATAACAGATAATACAGAACATATGACATTATAGGTGTGTAAAAGGACAGTCATAAAAGCCCATTCAGACTATATCTTAGCTAAAACAAAGCAAGTAAACAATTGTAGTATAGAAGTATAATTAAAAACTAACATTAGTAGTTAGTAAGTTTGGACACAGTTCTTATTATGTTAGTTGGAGAAATCCATTTTCCCTGTGTGTAATGAAAAAGTGGGTAAACTCTAGCAGTTCAAGTTGTTGTGATATAGTGTGTGGGTTGCATATTCACTGTTGATTGTGGTTTGGTTATGTGAAAAGGTCTCTCTAGTACTGACTGACTACCGCTGTAGGTGAGAGAGGTCTGAAACACTTGGCTTCTGATGAAACTCTGATATAGGTATAAGTATTCTACAGTGAGAGATAGAGACAGGAATTAAAGTGTACTCTAACACTGCCTAATCTTGTCAGCAGTATGTGATCCTTTGGGCACAGAACTGACCAGTGCAGGAGACCTGCTACATAGCGACAGTGGAAGAAAAAGTTACATTGTTTCTTTTTGTAGCTATTATGAGTGTGCCCATCTAGACATCCCACAGGTAAGTGCACACCTGGGACAGTGCTATAGACAGGAGCTTGTCTCCCTTCTGTTCATTCACTTGTAATATCTTCCAGGGAGTGAACATGAGTCACTCATGACTGGAAGAAGACAAAAAGTCCTCTCAGATGAGATGATTGCAGGCACTACTGACATCAGAACATAGCTTTCCCCAGGCATGACTGGTACTAGCCAAAGTTTTCTCTGGCTCTTCATAGGTTGTTGTGATTTGAATGTGAAATGTCCTCTGTAGACCCATGTATTTTAATACTTGGTCCTCAGCTGGTGGCACAGTTGGAGGTTGAGGAACCTTTAGATGACAGAGATTTTTTGTAGGAATTGGGTCACTGGGGGTAGAAATACCTTGGTTTAAGGTTTTATACCCAGAGTGAATCTCTGTCCATTCTGTCTTCTTGGCTCAGGGTGCAATGTGACCAGCTCTGCCTTATGCTCATGCCGCCATTCCTTCCCTGCCATGATGAAATATATGCCCACCAAATTGTACAGCAGAATAAATCCTTTCCTTTCTTAAGTTGCTTCCCGTCAGGTATTTGGTCACAACAATGATTAAAATAATTATACTCCTTGGGTGCAGGGTAAACCAGAATAATGTTACTGAGTCACATTTGGTTCACAAGGTAATTCCTTGCTGAGAAAGTGCAACAGAATATCCTTGGAGTTGTAGATATGAGAATATGCAGGAAATTCTTTTATCTAGAACTTTCTAACTTCAGACATTAGATCTCTGGTTTCTAGCTATAGCACCAAGAGGGCAGTGTACTGGGCCTATGTCTTTCATGATTATACTTCCAGAAGGGAGAATCCAGCTGTGTAGAGCTGCAGTACTAGGTTGATGGGGGAATTTTCTTCTCTGGTTATTTTGTTCTTTCAGCTCTCTCTCTCATATATATAGATAGATAGATAGATAGATAGATAGATAGATAGATAGATAGATATATTGGAGAGAGGGGGGAGGGAGAGAATGGGCATGCTAGAGCCTCCTGCCACTGCAAATGAACTACAGATTCATGCACCACCTTGTGCATCTGGCTTCATGTGGGTACTGGGGAATCAAACCTGGGTACTTTGGCTTTGCCTGAAAGCACCTTAACCACTAAACCCTCTCTCCAGCCTTTTCAAAAAACAAGCAAGCAAAAAACAACAACAACAACAAAACCAAACAAACAAACAAAAAAGGCTTCCATTTTACTTCTGTTGGGTTCATGCTGTCCAGCAGTTTCTCACATCACCATGCGCTATTGTTTGGGTTCTTTGTAAGGGAATAGGTGAGTAGTAGGTGCCTCCATGCAAGTTTCATTTGTGGAGAAAGCTCGCAAGGAAGACAAATTTCTTCTAAAAAATGTTTTCCAGGTGTCATGTTAAGGAGGAAGCAGAGAAACTCAGTACTGACCTGCTCAGTATCTTTAGCAATGTTCTAATTTCTTTCTTGGAACAATTACTTATTTCCAAAAGGTAATATTGCTATTTAATTTAAATACATGTATATATTTCCATATATAAATATTTATTGTGAACTTTTTATAACAATCTTCTAATAATATCTTTCCAAAAATATCTGATATATTAATAAAAATAATAAAAATAATAATAATAATAATAGAGTAGAATTCAAAGTTATGCCCCGCCTTACAAAATCATGAGAAATAATTGAATCCACAGAGGATCTTGAAGTAAGTACATCAAGTTGAAGACTTTCCTTAATTCTTTTCTTTTCTTTTAAGTTAAGTAGAAATTATGTACAGGCACATCATGTGTTGATACCAACATTTGTCTCCTCCCTGCCCCCACTCCACTGAGGGCCCTCCTCAGCGGGGTTGCTGGTATTCACTATGTGATTGTGGGTTATGAGTTGGTAGAGTAGCAGTCAGTCAATGGGGAGAGGGGCAGTGTCTCTGGATTTTCCCTCCCACACTGTGTCTCTTACATTCTTCCCACCATTTCTTCTGCAAAAATTCCCTGAGCAGTGGTGGGTGTGTTGTTAAGTCTGCATTAGTACTGACCTCTCATTAATTTCTGGATTTCTGCTTTAGTTTGTTTTGCACCTCACCACCCCAGAGCACACAGGCCCTAAACACACCTATACCTCACCAGCCCTAAGTGATCAGGCCCCAAGCTTGCTTACACCTTACCCAGTCCTAGAGCCCAAGCCCCAAGTAAGCCAACACCTCACCCTCCCCGAATGCACAGGCCCCTCATTACTTTTATTTATTTGATATTCTGTGATCGTAGCAGACAGATTCAGGTTCGCTGAGATGAACTTCCAGACGAAACACAGTTATGGAGGAAGGGATATTTATTGAAGCTTACAGGTCCAGGGGAAGTTCCATAATGGCAGAAGAAGCTGGCCTGCCTTAACAGGACCAAGCAGAGAGAGAGAAGTACAAGCCTAAAGGTCAAGAGCCATATAGCACATTTCAGGAACTCTAGCTAGGCACACTTTGCATATCTTTAGATTGAAATCTGACACCCACCACCACACCTTAAGATCCACACAATGGCACTGACTCCAGCCAGGTGGCTGCAGATGCAAACTACAAACAAACAACTGAATATATTGGGGGCCATCTATTCTATTCAAACCACCACAGTGGTCCTTCTTTATATGAAAAGGTCTAACCATCAGCTAATATTCCTTGTAACATTAGATTCTTTGCTTCTCTCGCCAAAAAACTTTATAACCTTCTACCCTCAATTTCCTTGTCAAGGCCAGGTCTTTCCATTTAAACATTTCTGGATTTGAAAATTTGTCGTGGGGCTGCAGAGATGGCTCAGGGGTTAAAGGTACTTGCTTGAAAAATCTGTAGTCATTTGGTCACAAAGGGCCATGGGTGTATATGATTAAACAGACACAGCTCTGGCAGCAGGAGGAATCTGTAAACTCAGCATTATATCCCAGAAAGCTGTCCTTTGAAAACGACGTGCAACTCACCTGTTTGGGTGTTACTTAGTCGTAGAGCCATGAAGAAATTTAGCACAAATCTTCTGGTGATACAGGAAATAGTGTAACTGGTCCTTCTCTAGTTGCTGCAATAGTTTTATAGATAGTGACACTTCTGAAAAACTAAATATTCTAACATGAGCCTTTAATATTCCATCCTCCAAATAGAGGAAAAGGTTTAGGTTAAAAAGTGAAAATTAAAATGTTCACCCTGATGTCCATTGATTTTTTCATTTTTCTTCTTGTGAGTTAGTATTGACCCAAATGACATTCTACACATGCTGACTTAAATTAGGGTAAGTGAGGTGAAAATTACATTTGATGACCTGAATAATTCATTAAAAGGGATAAGCATAAGAGCCTGCCTTAATAGCACAGATACTTTTTTTTTTCCCCAATAATGTAAGGCACTGAAGCTAGCCACACACACTGTCCAGGGTGGACACTTTCAAGTTGGAATGAGTAACTTTTGTGCTGCTAAATTGCATGCAACCCATATCTAACTGATGAACCAAAAGAGAGTAATTTTGCCAAGAAAAAATTATTGCAGGCACTAAGAGGCAATTTAACATGCATTTATACTCAGGAACACTTACAAAATGAAGAGTAATTACAAAGGTCAAACTTGTAAGCTGGCCATGCTTACTTGTTTCATTTCAAAACTTGACTGCAAAGCAATTTAAACCTCAAATCTCTGACTATTTGAGACTATCATTGAATTGAAATAGCATTTCAACTGAGAAAATTATAAGTAATTACATCAGTTTATGTCCAAATTATACAAGGTATAGGTAATTCCGTATTCTATACAAAACCATGATTTGTTATAAATGAATAACCTAACATATGACATATGCTTTTATATGTGTGTGTCTATCTTTTCATTTCTCTTTTAGAGGAATAATTTTTCCTAGTTTATCATTCCAGTTTAACATGCTTTATAATACTAATTTGACAAACTGAAAATTACTGTGACAGGAAAAATACAAACGTGTTTTACCAAAACAAAAATTTATAAGCTGTATTCTTTAGTTAGTCAGTCTTATGTAATAGTTTTAATAGTCACATGAAATTATTCTCAATGAATTTTGAAAGTTTTTTTTTCTTTATTAGTTAGTTTTGTATTCAGCAAATACAGTCAGTTTGGTACCATTATTAGGCTCATCCCTGACCTACACCCTCCCCTTGGCCCCTCCTTGTTGAGGTATACGGGTCATCAAAGTTTTTATGTTTTATGTTGCTTACTGACAACTGGACTTTTATATTAAAGCAAATAAAAACATAATGTTTATTATATGTGCATTTTGAGTTGAATTTTATTTTACTAATCTTCTACAAGTATAATTAAAATACTTCAGGAGAGGAAATTCAAAGGAAGTGAAGAGCAGAAAACCTGTTGGAATAAAGATATTATTATCCTGATTTGAAACGCACATTTCAGTTTTAAATGGGAACCACTGACATTGGTAAAATAAAAGATACCTGTCAGGAAAAAAAAAAAAAGAAAAAAGAAAAGAAAAGAAAAGCACTTTAAATGTTCCTGAGCCATCTCTGATTTCTGGGAACATGGTGTTCTCTTGGGGAGAGGGGCTTCACGACTTCCTGAGAGTCAGATGTAGGCAAAATAAAAAGCCAGATTCTCCAACTCATAAACTGTATCTTCACAGGAGGAGCATTTTAAAAAGTGCTGGATTCTAATTTCCTTTCCTGATTTCAATTAATTGATAACTAGACAATACAAAAGCCAAAGCATTCTTTAGCAGTTCTGAGGTCTGAAGAGTTTTTGATCTTTTTTGCTTTATAATTGCTTACCACGAGTATCAGCTGGCAAACTTCTTGATACAAAAACTGAGGAAATTTACCCTGAAACAACCCTTAGACTTATAATTTTCAATGCAGAAACTATTGGTCATCATTTTACATTTTATTTCTGTTCTCAAACTTAATCTTTCCTGCTGATTAAAGGTAGAATTTTATCAGCAAATGACAATAAGATAGATATTTTAAAGCCGGGCGTGGTGGTGCACGCCTTTAATCCCAGCACTCGGGAGGCAGAGGTAGGAGGATTGCCATGAGTTCGAGGCCACCCTGAGACTCCATAGTGAATTCCAGGTCAGCCTGGGCTAGAGTGAGACCCTACCTCGAAAAAACAAAAGCAAAAACAAAAAAAGAAAGACCAAAAAAAAAAATAGATATTTTACCTACAATAAGAGTTGTATTAGATTAGACTTGTACAGATATCCCTAAAAGTATGGAAATCTCCTGAATATATGGCTGCTTTATTCATAGCACCAACTTTAAAAACACTTAATTAAAACAGATAAATTTAATTAAAACAGAAAAATGATCAAATGTTGGACAATTTCAAATTATTTATCCTGCACATAAAATGTAAGTTCATTGGATAAAAGTGAGGGTAAGGAATTCCAGACAGTCCAAGGCTCTAGGTGTTAGGCAGTGGGAGGATTCCTGCTTTGAATGAAACAGAGGTTGGAAATGAGACCAGGAAAAATGTCAGGACCACATTGCTGACATACACAAAAGAAATGTTAGTACTGTATAAAATAAGGCATCTTAAATAGGTTTCATTATAAGAGTCTCTCAATTAAATTTGTGTTTCAAAACCACAGTATCTGAAGGCAATAAGAAGAATGGCTAGAAGTCTGAGACTGTTGAAATAGACTAGCTAACATGGTGCTGGGCTGGGGCTGAAGACATCAGCTACCACAACACAGAAATGAGACAGAGATAAGGAAGAGGATGGGCTACAGTAAGAAAAATACATGATGGTATGATACCGGTGGGTGTCAGGAAATATATTAATCTATATATACATAACAGTACTTTTATACTATATGTGATGCTTTTAAAATTAAGTGAAATTAAGCCGGGCGTGGTGGCGCACGCCTTTAATCCCAGCACTCGGGAGGCAGAGGTAGGAGGATCGCCATGAGTTCGAGGCCACCCTGAGACTCCATAGTGAATTCCAGGTCAGCCTGGGCTAGAGTGAAACCCTACCTCGAAAAACCAAAAAAAAAAAAAAAAAAAAAAAAAAAAAAAAAAAAAAAAAAAAATTAAGTGAAATTAATATGACATCCTGAAAAATATTGATAGCTATTCTTCTGTGGCACTACTTACTATATGCATTAGACTGAGAGAGAGACAGAAAGACAGAGTGTTTATAGTGCACATATAACTATTTGTGTTCATAGTTTTTACATGTATACACACACCCATATGCATATTTGTCAAACTTCCCTTCTTATGTTTAAAAATTGTAAAGAACGTGGGTGTGGTGGTGCACGTCTTTAATCAGGGCACTTGGGAGGCTGAGATAGGAGGATTACTGTGAGTTTGAGGCCAGCTTGCGACTGTGCAGTGAATGCCAGGCCAGCCCAGGATAGGGTGAGACTGTGGTGGTTTTATTCAGGTGTCCCCCATAAGCTTAGGTGTTCTGAATGCCAGGTTCCCAGCTGATGGAGATTTGGGAATTATTGCGTCCTGGAGGCAGTGTATTGTTGGGGGCATGCTTATTGGTGTTATAGTCAGTGTCCCCTTGCCAGTGTTTGGCACACTCTCCTGTTGCTATTGTTCACTTTATGTTGGCCAGGGGGTGATGTCCACCCTCTCCTCATGTCATCGTTTCCCCCTGCCATCGTGGAGCTTCCCCTCGAGCCTGTAAGCCAAAATAAACCTCTTTTTCCCAGAAGCTGCTCTTAGTTGGGTGATTTCTACCAGCAATGTGGACCTGACTGCAACAGAGACCTAACCTCAAAAAAAAAAAATATTTTTAAAGAAAATCCTAGTAATTCAATCTTTATGCCTGCATGTGTGTTATTTGCTGAATTTATAGTATGAAACTGCCAAGGTAAATGATAACTATGCTTCATAGACTTGACATAGACTTCATTGTTTCAACAAAGCACTATTCTATCCTTCATATTTCAGTACTAAAATATATAAAATTAAGTACAATTTTAAAAAGCACATTTAGAAGAGTAACATAAAATTCAGTTTGAATTATTGTGTTTCATTATTTAGTAAACAAATATATCTCGAGACTTTGGATATGAAGCATGACAACTCTTTACTACTTAAAACAATGACTAAATAATTTGAACAAAATGTTCATGTTTTGTGGAAATATCTTGCACATTAAGAATATAGACAAAGTGCAGACTAAAATTTAGCTGAACCACTGAAATTACTGTATTCATATTGATATAGAATGACACCATATCATGAAGCATGTTAATCAATTTTTAAATTCTGTGACAAATACTTGCATGAAACAATTTAAAAGGATGAAACATTTGGGGTGACAGTACCAGATGCTTCTGTTCAAAGTCTCTTATATCCATTTCTTTGGCCTGAGGCAAAGCCAAATATCATGATAGTAGGAACATATGGCAGGAGCTGTTCATTTCATAGTGACCAGGAAGCAAAGAAAGAAAAGGACCTAGGGACAAGATAATAGTCAACACCATGCCCTAGTCACTTGCCACCACTGCCCAGTAATGCCATCCTAGCATGACTGCATTGATTTACTCAGTGCTCTCATGGTCCTGTCAGTGCTCAGCGTTACATCCACCACCTACAAACCAAGTCTTCAGTACATGAGCCTTTGGGGGATATCTCATATCCAAACTCTAATATGCAGTGATGATACTCAGGTAATCCAAAGAAAAAATAGAAGTTGTACTTTTATATACCTGGCTACCAAAAGAATTTTATAGTTCTGAATAATAATGGCTAGGGAGCAAAATGCCCCACCAGCTCAGTAGAAAGAAAAGAAAACAAGAAGACAAAAAGAGGCCGAACAAGATTTACCTAATGAAACATATCCACTTACTCAACCTTTATATTTTATTTTACTGATAAAGATAATACCCATTAACATAAAACACTTAAAGTAATTGCTTGTAGAGCAACTACAATTTCTCAAGCTGAGGAGTCTTCTAGAAACAAGAAGACTATTGTCTAATAGTTATCTTAGATTCTATTATTTTTTTAAAGTATCAAAGATTTTCTTAAAAATCAATATTTCTAACATTTTCAGCCTATTTTAGAATAAGAATGTTTTAGCCATGAGCAAAATTATATGAGAAAGTTGAGGTCAAGTTCTTTAAAAGTGAGCAAGAACTTAGATGACTACAACTATATTAGAGACATTTCCCTAGATAATGTCTTCACTGCTCAGCAGGTCTATTTTGTTGAATAGCACCTTGAATTCTCAAACATTTCAAGTTTCTATCATATATTGTCATGTGTATGAAAAAAGTCTGTGGAACTTAGCAGAAACAGAAAATGCATATTTGTTTTCAGTAAGCTTATGCAAAAGACCAATAGGCATGAATGTCTCTGGGAATTGGTAAACAGAAAGTAACTTGTCTTTTTGCCTGCTAGAATTATTTGTATTCTGAAAGTTTGAGACATATAATCTACTTTGTTTAAGTTTGCATAAAAATATTTGGAAAGTATTTTTAAAAAGAAACATAGCTAATTATAATTCTAACACATGAAGCTTAGAATTTTTTGATGATTAGTTAAAAGCTTATGTCACCATTGCATTAGAGAAACAAAGCCATGGAAACTGGCAGCTTATGGGAGGAGGAGGAAGAAGGATTAAGTAGTCAATACTTAGCTTGACTACATAGCAAGATGAAGGCCAGCCTGGGCTACATGAGACTCTGTATAAAGCAAACAAGAAAGAAAATAAAATAGAGAAAGTACATGCATCCTATTCCCAAAACATGATGTCAAGATGTAAAGAATCCCAGCTCACTTCCAGGCACAATCCTTAAAAAAGAATTCAACTAAGTTCACACTCTATTATTTGCCATTTGTAGGTTTTCTTGTTGCAGAACCAACTTTTTTCTTCTTTACATATCACATCTCCCAAAAATCATCAATTAATTGTATTTTAAATCCATAACTTCCTAGTAAAATCTAAGTGTCATGCTTTTGTGTTGTTCTATTTTACTTATTTTCTTGTTATTGATTTGGAATAGAACAACCCTTTGTGGAAAGAACAGCAATATACTATCAAGAATTAGAAAGCTCAAAAGAAAAACAATCTTTCATTCCAATACTTTTTAAATACAGACACAAATGATTCTTAGACTGCTCATGGTATTTCTAAAGTGGCATTGTATCACCAAAGCTCTGAAATTTGGTGTTTCTTCTATGACACTGTCTTTAAAATGTAAAAAACAAACCAGAAAAAAACTAATTTAGAGTTGGAGAGATGGCTCAGTGATTAAGTGTGCTTCCTGCACAAGCATGTGGGCACAAGGGAGCCTGAGACTGCCAGAGTTCAAATCTCTAGATCCCATGTAAAACAGCTGGGCTTGCACACCTGTAACCCCAGTTCCAAGAGGTAGCCAAAACCTGAGAACCTCTGTATACCCACAAACTTCAGAATTAGTAAAAACACGACTGGGTCATGGGGCTGGACCAATCAGGTGGATTTTCATAGAGAAGTATTCCACTTGTTGATTTACCAGAAACATAAGTTTAATTTGTTATATGTACAGATATACCAATATCACATACATGTCAGTATTACACTGTCTCCCACTTATTTTTTCTTCAGAGGGAAATCTCTCAACTCCAACTTTCCTCCTAACAGTTATATTGTTGCAGATTTTTTGTCTTATAAATTCTCATTCTGCTTATGTTAATTTTATCTGTTTGTATATAACCTAAAATTATATTCAAGCAGTTGATGATGGAAATTTTATATATTATTGTCATCAAGGAGAAACAGGAAGAAAATAAAGTGGAATTAGTAAATATTCTGTTGTGTGAAGTTGGTACATGTGTTTGGAGGGTTGGAGCCATATGCATTCTCTGACATGTGTCACCCTGCTGGTCTTGTCCCTTGTCTGTGACAACCTGTGACCACAGAGTGTAATTTTTCATTTCTCTTCCTAAGCCTTTGCTTAGGAAACCAAATGCTTCTCTCCTAAATATGTTGTAAAGATTTTGTGAAGATTTAATGAGAAAAATACAACGCTAAGTATGATAGTCAAACATAGGAAGGCCTGTCTAATTTGATTACTGATTTTTGCTATATAATCTCTTGCTTCCTGATTCTGACTTGAATTAAGTAGATTTTTGTTAGTGTTTTATTTTGAAACTTTACCCTGTTCCTCTTTTATCTTGATCTTACATCCTAGTAAGTACCGCAGTTTGCTTTGCCACTTTAACCCAGCACTCTGACCCAGCTTTCTAATTTTCCTACTGCTCATCAATTCAGCTCAAGGTGCCTCACTCCATGGCTCCAAATAAAAATATTCTTAGAACTTCCTAGAAGAATCTACATGTATACTGAAATAGTTTCTTAAAGAAAGAAAAAGATATTTAAATAAGCTATTTAATGTCATGTGGAATTCCAGTACAAATATGTGTGTGTGTGTGTGTGTGTGTGTGTGTGTGTGTGTGTGTGTACTCACAAACAAACATAAAACAGACACTATGATTTGGAATTCACATTTGCATACTCAGTCAGCAATTATTGTGGCAATGATTACTTACCACATGAGTTACTTTGCATTGTTCAATGGCAGGACTGTCCGAATTTCTCACTGAATTTTTTCAGACTATATAGAACCCATAAAATGAACTATATTTTATTCTGTAAGCCTAGCATGCCAGAAGTCTCTTTCTTTTAGACACATTCCAAAATATTATTCAAAATATACTGAATATATTGAAAATAAACCAGCATACAATACATTTTTATCTTCTGTTCTTCAAAATGACCTTCTAATAACTCTATAAAACAGAAAATTTTGCAAGAAAAGTTCAAGATCGAGAATGTTGATATTGTTTTGAAAAATTAGACCCATGATGTTGAATGACTCCCTACTTCTCTATTAAATTAGAAGTCCAAGGCATGCTCAGAAAATGAGTTCTAATTTAAAACTAATCTCCTATGTTAGGTAACAGTTTGTTGAATTTGAATGACACTTTGGAGCTTTAAAAACTTTTTGACTTATTCTTGGCCCTTCTCTCATTAAAACTGGCTGAATGCATACTGCTATTCTCTGACCTTGTAGAACTAGTGACACATTTATGCATAAGGACTAAATAAGAAAGTAGTCAGAAACATTCTAAATTAAAAACTTCACTGTGAGAATCATTTCACTTTGATTTTCGTTGACAACTGCTGCTTACTCCTTGAACTCTCATGCCTCTGGAATTGGTAGAATGGGTGCAATTTTCTTCCCAACCACTGATTGATTGAATCTCTGAAAAATGGGGTTACTAATGGCTCTAGAATTTATATAGTACTTTATATAGTGGCTTAGGCCTCAGTGTAATTATTTTAAAGCATTAAAAGCTAATGCATCACCACAGAATGGCAGGTTCTGACTCAACTGCAATCTAGCTTCACACTGTTTGACAAACGACTAAGCAGACAGACAATATTTCCTTTTTCTGCACCTTTCCTAGCTTCTGTCATTGCTAGGTCTGAAGTAAAGTCAGTAGGTATCAATAAAAATAGAACAATAGGAAAAGAAAAACTTTTGAGACATGTTGAAAAGTAGCATTTCTATATATTTTGGAAATCAAGAGATACTTATTAAAACTGTGCCTTTTACTGTTCTTTGTATTTTCCTTTCAGTAAACAAAATAGACAATTAGTATATGTTGATATGTTAAAAATAAAGATGAAGAGGCTGGAGAGATTAGTGGTTAAGGCGCTTGCCTGTAAAGCCAAAGAACCTTGGTTTGATTCCCCAGGACCCACATAAGCCAGATGCACAAGGTGGTGCATGCATCTGAAGTTCATTTGCAGTGGCTGGAAACCCTGACATGCCCATTCTCTCTCTCTCTCTCTCTTCCTTTCTCAAATAAATAAATGAAAATAAATATTTAAAGAAAATAGAGATGAGGGTTGGGGAGATGACTCAGCACTTAGGGCATTTGCTGCCAGGGCGTGATGACCCAGGTTTGATTCCCCAGTTCCCACATAAAGCCAGAAGCAGAAAGTGGTGTATGTATTTGGAGTTTGTTTGCAGCCGCTGGAGGCCCTGGCACACCCATTCTCTCTGTCTGTCTTTCTTCTCTCTAGCTCTCTAGGCTTGCAAATACACAAATAAAAATATTTTTAAAATAGAGGTGAAACACTTAAATTGTCAGGTAGGTAACTTTAAAATGAAAAGATCACATAAACATGCATTAGTTGCAATAGAAATGTGGAGGGAAGAGGATGTGCTATAAATTGTCTTTAAAAATTATAATGTCTTTTGAAATCAACCTGCTGAAAATTGTCTGAATATTGTGGGGTTTCATCTGAGTATCATTTCCTCCTTTTCATAAGAATTGCTAAAAATCTCAATTGTCATAATTTTTTATAATATCAGATAGAAAATTCTATCAACTATGCATTTAAATCTTTTTCCAAAATCTTGGGACTTATAAAGATAGTCATTTTTCAGCACATCTAAAGCCACACCAGGAAAGAAAAGATGAGGTTATATTCTTTCTCTTCTTTTTATTTTATTTATTTATTTATTTATTTATTTATTTATTTATTTATTTTATTTTTTTAAGGTAGGATCTCACTCTAGCCTAGGCTGACCTGGAATTCACTACGTAGTCTCAGGGTGGCCTCAAACTCATGGTGATCCTCCTACCTCTGCCTCCCGAATGCTGGGATTAAAGGCGTGTGCCACCACGCCCAGCTCCTCTTAAATAAACTTTCTAAATTAGAAATGGAGTAGACAAGAAAATAGGCTTACCTCAATAAATAAGTATGTAGAGTTTTTTGCAAAATGCTAACTAGTGGAAGCCAAGTAAGTAATGAGAAATTTTCTCTAAGTCAGTGAAGATTTGGAATAAATGTATCGATGTTATCAATTATCTTTAAATATACTCATGGGGCTAGGAATATAATGCAGGGGTTAAAAGTACTTGCTTGTAAACTATGCTGCCCTGGGTTCAATTCTCAAGCTTCCCACATTAGCTGGCACAATAAGTGGCACAAGTGTCTTACATTCATTTGAAGTAGTAAGAGGCCCTGGTGTAAACACACACACACACACACACACACACACACACACACACACATAAATAAATACATTTACATAAATACTTTTAATTATTAACATTGAAGAGAGTAGTTTGGGTATATATTGGGAATGAGACTCAAAAGAGTTAAGGAAATAAATTTTTGTTGTGTATAAAAATACATAGAGCAAGACCCTACCTCAAAAAACAACAACAAAAAAATTACAGGAGGTAAGGCATAGCTGCACATGCCTTTTATCACTTCACTAAAGAAGCTTAGGTAGCAGGTTTGAAGCCAGCCTGGGAGTGCAGAGTGAATTTCAGCTTAGCCTGGACAAAAGTGACATTCTACATCAAAATAAATAAATAAATAAAATAAAAGAGGTAAAAAATTACAAGAAATTCATGGAAGGCTCATGGAACATTGATATATTATGCCAGTGGTTGCAGCTCTTTCATTTTCTGTTAGTACTATAGACTACAGATCGATATGGATTAGTGGAAATCTCAACAAAGGCTTAAATACTACCAAGCTTATATACTATGAACCTTTCCAACCTTAGCATTCAACTTCAGATATTTAGAAGCTCAATTATTTTGAGAAATACATCTCTTTTTTATATGTCTATGTTTTATTTGAGAGACAGAGGAAGAGAAAGTGAGAAGATAGATCGAGAGAGAGAGAGAGAGAGAGAGAGAGAATGGGCATGTTATGACTTCCAGGCACTGCACACAAACTACAGATGCATGCATCACCTTGTGCTTTTGGCTTATGTGGGTCCTGAAGAATTGAACCTGGGACCTTTGGCTTTGCAGGCAAGTATTTTCAATACTAAATCATCCCTTCAGCCAAAACCCATCTCTTAAACAGTAGAAACTACAAACAGAAGAAACATACCTCAATAGAAAAAAAGGTTATATACAACAACCCTATAACCAACATTATGCTAAAAGAAGAAAAATATCAAAGCATTTCATCTGAATTCTAGAACCATACATGGGTTCCCAGTCACTCTACTACTGTCTAATATAGTGCATAAATTCTCAGAACAATAAGAAAGGAGAAATGAGGAAAATGGAATAAAATCTTAGAAGGAAGAAATTAAATTATCCCTATTTACATATAACATAATTCTATATTTAAACTCCATCAGAAAATCATTGGACCTGATAAACACTTTAACTCAACTTGTAGACTGCAAAATCATCATTCAAAAATCAGTAGCTTGTATATAAACCAATAACAAACATGCTGAAGAATAAATCAGGAAAAATATCAATTTATAGTAGCTTCAAAAATTCAGAATAAACCTAACCAACGCGGTGAAAATGTTATACATAGAAGAGTTTAAGACACTGAAAAAAAATGAAGAATACAATAGATAACAGAAAGGTTTCCCATGCTCCTAAATTTTCATAATTAGTATTGTGATGATTGCTATCTTACAAAAAGGAACTTACAGATTCAGTGGAATCCTCATCAAAATTCCAATAACATTTTCCACAGAGCTAGCAAAACAATCCTAAAATACATATCTAAACACAAAAGACCATGAAAGCCGAAACAGTTCTAAATAGAAAAAACATTCCTGAAGGCATTATACAGGCACAAATGCAGACATATATACCAACCAAACAGAAGACTGAGAGATAAGCCCACAAGCTATAGGCATCTAATGTTTTACAAAGATGTAAACAGACAACCTACAATCTGCAAAATGCATGAAATTTTTGCCAGTGGTACTTCAGACAAGAGGTTTATATATGAAATATATAGGAATGGAAAAAATAAACAGCAAAAATAAAACCTGCCAATCAACAAATAGGCCACGAAGAACACCAGATGACCAATAAATATTTTCAATGTGTTCTTCATACTTAGCCATCACGGAAGTTCAAATTTGAACTGCCTTGATATTCCATCTCATCAAGTGAGAAAGGCTATCAACAAGAGAACTGATTATAACCAGTCCTGAAGAGATTGTGGTGGAAGAGGAATCATTGTTCATTCTTTGTGGGAGGGTAAACTGGTGTAGCCACTATGGAAATATATTTAGAGACTTCTCAAAGACAAACTGAAAATTGCACTAGAGAGATGGCTCAGCAGTTAAGAATACTTATTGTGCAAGCATGAGGGCCTGAGGGTGCCCGAAACCATTTGAGTTTGAATCACCAGAACCCATGTAAACAGTGAGGTGTGACTACATGTGCCAGTCTCACAAAGAGGAGCAGAAACCGGGCTATTGCCTAAGCTCAAGAAAAGCAGAAAGCTTTGATATCAGTAAGAGACTCCAGCTCAAACAAGAATGGGCAGAAAAGTGATGGAGCAGCACCTCAGCCTTCTGCCCCAACCACTACAGGGAAGTCATGGAAATCAAACTACCATATGACCTAGTTATAACACCCCTATGTCTCATGCCAAAGTACTTTGTATCCTACAATAGAGATGCTTTCACATCCATGCTTATTGCTGCTCAAGTCACAATAGCTAGGAAATGGAATCAGCCTAGATGTCCATCAACAAAGGAATAGATAATGAAAATGGGCTACATGTACACAATGATGTTTCATTCAGACATAAAGAAAAATGAAATGTGCAGAAGATGCATAGCATGTATATTTCTAGCTCAACAGAAGTCCATTGGGAAGCCAACTGGCCAGCCTCTTTATACATTTTGGGCCCTCCCAGACCTGACCAACAGCATGGAGACAGGACCTTGAGGCAGCTGGTCACATTCACTCCTCAGCTGAGAGAGAGAGAAAAAGAGAGAGAGACAGAGAGTGAGCACAGTATGCTGGTGCCCAACTACTTCTCTCCTCCCATACAGTCCATGACCTCTGCCCATGGAATGGCACTGCCCTCACGTAAGGTGAATCTTGCTACCTCCATTCACCTAATCAAGGTAATTGCTCTCAAGAATGACCAGAAGTCAACCCAACCTAAGTAAATCCTCACAGGTGATTCTAGGTTCTATCAAGTTGACAATAGATAGAAACCTTACAGTGATGTCTTCAAACTAGAAGTCTAAGTAGTGTGAAAGCATTAGAAGGAAAGGTCTCCACTTATATACAGTTTTGTCTGACTACAGTTCCTATCAAATATAAATCTTAAGAAACCTTCTTATTGAAAAAATTTCAATCATATGAGTTAATTTCTGCTAAGCCTACTTTTGTAAATAGACTTATCAACCAGGCCAGAGCAATATTTTGACATTTAAAATAACTGAAATGCCAACACTTTGGACAAGCATGTTAACAACAGGGAAATGATGTCCTGTGCCACTATAAGTTCAAAAATCTTACCAAATATGTTTGAAAATGCATAAGTATAAGAGATTAAAATTCTATTTTCACCAAATAATTTTTCTTCATTGACTTTTTAAGAGCACATGAACAGAAAAATATAAGAAGCAAAGCATGTGAGTTTCCCAAAATATAAAGATACTTTAAAAATGTATAATGCTGCAGCTGGAGAGAGATGGCTAAGTGGTTAAAGGCACTTAGAAAGCCCACTAGCTTAGACTCAATTTCCTAGTACCCACATAAAGACAGATGCACAAAACGACACCTAAATCTGGAGTTTATCTGCACTGGTAAAAGGCCATGATGTGCCCATATTCACTCACTCATTCTCTCTCTATCTATCTATCTCTGTCTTTCTGCTTGCAAATAAGTAAATAAGAATATTGTTTTCAAAAAAGAACGTATACTGCCTCTGAGAAAATATTATTCATCTACTGAAAATGTAATAAATAGGATACAAATTTACAAGTGTTGAATGTGTACTTGTTACTATTAAAATAACTTAAGAAAAATAGGCTAATATGCAAAAAATACAAACCTGACCCTTCTTCAATATTGGGCTTATGAATCATTAAGTTGGAGGAGTTCTGGGAGCTAGACAAATGGACCCAAGCCCATCAGCATCTGGGGCTAGGCTCTTCCCTCAAATCCATCCATTCTAATCCTAATGCTGCTTAGCAGCTCACATTTTATATAACTCATAGCTAGCACTTATTTCATATTGAGAGACCTTGGGATCAATAAGCTATTACTATAGATCTCTGAAAGTCAATATACTTCAATTGCTACCTATAAACAGCTATAACTTATTATGGTAAGTTTACCTGATCTTTGATGGTTGGCTACCTCCTAGCCTCTACTAGTCTTGGATTCATTTTGCTATCAGCAAATCAAATTTATTTCCACATTCTCTCTCAGAAATGCTTAACCTATCCCTTCTCATGAAATTTTGAATGGCTTGGTATAGGAAGTATGCTTCTCATGTAAGGAAGATAAGCAGGTTTTCCAGAACAAATATATTACAACATCTGCATCATCATGAATCTCAACAGTATGCCCAAGAAGCTGTGTATAGGTTTCTTCTAAAATCTTATTTATCATTGTTGTGCTTTCAATGAGCCAGTCTAACCAACTACTGTTGGCAGCCAAGTATCACTACATTCATACAGTAAATTTCATCTCTGATCATTACCATCTGTAACAATATATTTGCCTTACTCAGTTCATATTTGCTTTCATCCTATGTAGTATAAATGTTTTATAAGAAGGTGTTTATGTCTCTAAATCAACTTGGAGACCGAACTCATATCCAGGAGGCAATAAAGAAAAATGTGGGCAAGCTTAGAAGAGAAAGATAGCACATCCAGGACTAGTCACTATGCAACACTCATGCTGGGAAAGCCTGAGTCTCATTCAAGGGTGAGGTTGCTTCAGAGAGATTTAGAACTTAAAATTTATTATCAAAGCCCCTCCCATAGTAGGAAAGATATTGGGTAGAGAACTGTGAGTAAACTGTGCTATGCTTATAGTCAAGTCTTGTTGCCACTCTGCCATGTCTGCCCTGAAACGGGACTTCAGTCATCGTACTTAAGCCATAGATGTCATTCTTTCCTCTTTTAAATTACATCATCAACATATTATATGTTTGGGTTCATTTGGATAAATTTGTTTTCAATATGTTTTAACAACACAATATTCTTTTATCCAATAAAAATCAGTTACATGTCTCAAAGTAAAATTTAAAACTGAGTAACAAATAACAATCTTAGTTTCATCTTCATCCCTTCCATTCTGCTCTCTCCTACTTCCTTTTGTTTACTTTGGTTCCATTTTTCTGTTGTTTTTGTTTGAATATGTAAGAACATGTCTCTTCATTTCTTATCCCAGATATACACTGTAACTTGATTTCTTTTAGAAGTTCCTCCTGTTTATTTCAATTTTATAAATGGAATAGGTTTTATGATTAGCTGAGAGAAAGCATAGGCAAAGCTTATGCATTTTGAAGAGAGAAACAAGTGTCTTGGAGAGTGATGGAGTAAACTGATGAGGACATGTGCTACTGCTGCGAGGACACACTGAAAGACTGTGTAGAAGTTATAGCCACACATTGTAAATGGAATGCACTGTTGTATGCCATTATAGCTACAGTCAGCTGCACACCAAATTCACGTGCAGAGCAGGAAAGAAGTTGGATTTGGCTAAATTTGAGTAATTGCTACAATAATTTTATATTAGTTATTTTCTGGTTGCTAGGAAAGTGGCATAAGGGATAAAAGGGTTTAAGTCCATCATGGTTGTGGACAACATGACAGGAGCAGGAAGTCAGTGAGGAAGTAGAGTGCAATGAATCCACTTTACTCTTCTAGCTTTGTCCATTTTTTATAGTCTAGAAATACAGCCCATGGGATGGTGCTACCAATAGTTCAGGTGGAAGAGATTTGTTTCCTTCACAGACTTCAAGGAAGCTGAGGATGCACTTAAATCACTGGACTTAAGATGAGTAGGAAAGAACTCTGCCTTGGATAGTGGGGTGTAACAGGGAAATGTAGCGTGGTCAGAGATTCCAAGACCTTTATGGGAGGCACTTAATGCTAGGAAGATACTCAAAAATAAGAGATGATATGAGAGCTACCTCAGAATGCTAGAAACTGATATTTTAAAATGGTCAATACTGGTATTGACAAGGGATATACACCCTATTAGAAGCATGGAAGCAGAAGGATTGCATTAAGTACAAAGCAACTACAAAAGAAGTTTAATATAAAAGCAACATTATTAAATATGAATTAATTTCCATTGCCTGAAAGAATCTGAAATGTTCTTTTCTTTTCTACAAATAGATTCAAAATTTTAAGGAGACCTACTATCATATTTATTCTTTATGCTAATAATTGTGAATTTTATCCTGGTAAAAAATTATAAGCAGTGACTTTTTCATGGCAACATGTGATTTTATACTCTCTCTGTACTACCTAATATGATCTTTTATTCTAAGAATTAATACATTACATGGTAGAATACCTACTCTAACTTGAAAATGGGCTTGATAGAATGAACCTCCACATCTGTTGCCAACCACAAACCACTACCCATATTGAGAGACAAAAGAGAGAGAGAATGAAATAAAGAGAGAGAGAGAGAGAGAGAGAGAGAGAGAGAGAGAGAGGGAAATCAATTTAAATATAGCCACAGCCAATCTTCTAGTTTGACTGTAAACAGCATAATAGCACATAAAAGTGACAGCTAGGAGCTTGAGAGATGACTCAGTAGATTAAGCACTTGTACAAGCATGAGTGCCTGAGATTAAACATTTAGAAGCTATAGAGACACAACTCTCCACTGGGGTGAAAAACAAATGCATCTTCTCCCCCAGATACAGCACAAGTAACAGATGAAAGGACAATCACACCAAAGCCAGGTTTGGTGAGCCGATGAGTTTATTAGGATTACTTAACAGGGGTCAGGGGCTGTTTACAGGAGCAATAGAAAACTCAAAAGCAACTGCACCACAAGGACTCTCACTCCCTCCTGGAAGATGACTGACTCCCCAAAGCTGCTTAGACTCCAAGGCACTGCACCGCTGGCAGGCAGCTCCATGGAGAGTCCCTCCAGCACACTCAGTGGGAGAGTCTCAAGCACACTGCACCACTTGCAGGTGGCTCCATCAGAGATTCCCTTTCTTCCAAGTAGTCGTTGACCTTTCATGCAGCCTTAGCATGGGGTCTTGTAAAACTTTCCCAAACTTGTTGGCTTCCTAAGTATCTGAAACTTTCTTCCCCCCACCCCAGGAAGGGATGTTTTAGTTTCTAGCTAACATCACCTTGGGGAGTGGTTATATGACCTTTAAGATGCAGGTCTCCTAGACTTGACTTCCTGAATCCCCAGAGCTTCCTTTCTCTCTTCAGTTTGGAGGAATCTACTACACAAAAAGACAGGGGTAATAAAATATATACAGTGACAAGTTTTATATTTTTTGAGGTGAAAAACCAATCACATCAAAATGCTAATCAGTGTCTGTAAGATTGTGTCATGGTTTGGAAGAGTGCCATGGAAGGGCTTCAAACTCTCCAGAAGTTATAAGAGTGGAAGCAAGACACCTAGTGAGACCTTTGTAAGCTCTGAAATGTCAGCAACTGCCAGCCTAATTTTTCTTTCTAGTAAATCTCTCCTGTAGCTCTGTTTCCTCGTTTATTTAGTTTTGTGAAATATTTACATAAAGAAAAATCGTGCAGCTCAGTGAATTATAAAGACCAAATAAGTGACATGTCACCACCCAACAAAAGATAACATATTGCCAATCCTACAATCCTCCCAGCCCTTCTGCCCACCATTGTTCACTGTCTTCAATGATACCAGCAACAGCATTCACATTACCTTTTTAAACAACAACTGTACCAGGCAACATAAATGCTACATGAAACAGTAGATATGAAAATCTATTCGTGATTCAATGTGTCATGAGATATGCTCATTTTATCACTGCGTAATATTTAATTGTGAGGATACATCATCATCCATCCTACTCTCAAGGGATATGTAGGCTGTGTCCAGTTTGTGAATGATGTTGCTATAAACATTCTATTGATTTGTTAAGTATCCACTACAGAGTAGAATTGTTGAGTACTAAGATAGACAGGTATTTTGTTTTCAGAGTGAATGACAAATTATCCATGAATGAACCAAATTACAGTCCCACTTTGCCAACATTGCATATAGTCTTTCCATTTTGAACATTTGGTATCTATGAAGTGCTATGTTAATTTTATTTTGTGTATCTTTACCAGTGCTACCATCTTGCCATATATAGTGATCAGGGGCTGGAGAGATAAGCAATTAAGGCTCTTGCTTGTGAACCCTAAGGACCTGGGTTCAGTTCTCTAGTACCCACGTAAGTCAGATGCACAAGGTGGCACATGTATCTGGAGTTCATTTGCAGTGACTTTGTTTGCAGTGACTAGAGGCCCTGGAACACACACCCATTCTCTCTCCCTCCCATTCTCTCTCTCTTTCTCACTCTCTCAATTTCCTTTTCTCTCTCATAAGTAAATAAATAAATAAATAAATAAATAAATAAATAAATGTGATTTAGCAGTATTCTTTAATAAAGACTTGCCCATGTTTCAATCTGTGACTGCTTTATTACTGTTGATTTGCAGGAGTTATTAATAGAAATGAAATTTTATAATATATGTAGAAAACATTTTTACTATGACTTTTGGCTATGTCATAATCTTTTCAAAGCTAAGTTAGGATTACAGTAAAATTTATCACTTTTTCTTCTGTTCTAATGCTTTTCGTTCTTTAGAGAGCTTTTTCTACTCTGACCTAAGGATGCCATCCACCATATGCATTCTAGGTGCTTCATTGTTTACTACTTGGTATAAACTACTTAGTATTGATTTCTGTTTGCAAGTGAGAAGACAAGTTTCCTTTATGTTTCACACATACATCCAATTGACTTCATTCTATTTAATTGAAAGACCTGTTTCTATACAGTACTGCAGTTCAGTTAGTATCAATCAAATGCATGTGTCTGCATGGATAATCTTCATTGATTTATTTGCTCTATCCTTGTACAAATACTAAGCTAGCCTACTTACTGTCTAAAGTTGCTGCCAGCTATAACTGGGCTTTTTCTCCTATTTTAAGAGTGGCTTGGCTAAGTTATCTTGGGTCTTCTTTGGTGTCTTAAGAATTTCATATTCAGAGAGGGAGAGAGAAAGAGAAAGGACAGTTAAAGAACACTAGGATTTCAACTGATAATTTGATAATTCATTGACTGAATCTGTAGGCTAATGTAAGGTACTTTATTATATCTTTATAATATTAAGTATTTTAATTGATTATTATTCCTATAATTTATTTAATCTAATATTTTCAGTGTTTTTTTGTTTTGTTTTGTTTTGTTTTGGGGGTGGGGGAGCTCAAGGTAGGGTCTCGCTCTAGTCCAGCCTGACCTGGAATTCACTGTGTAATCTCAGGGTGGCCTTGAGCTCATGGTCATCCTCCTACCTCTGCCTCCAAACTGCAGGGATTAAAAGCATGTGCCCCCATACCTGGCTTCAAGTTTTTTTGTTTGTTTGTTTGTTTTTGTTTGTTTGTTTTTCTTTTGGTTTTTCGAGGTAGGGTCTCACTCTGGCCCAGGCTGACCTGGAATTCACTATGTAGTCTCAGGGTGGCCTCGAACTCATGGTGATCCTCTTACCTCTGCCTCCCGAGTGCTGGGATTAAAGGCGTGCACCACCACGCCCAGCAAGTTTTTGTTTTTTTTAATAGAGCTCTAACGTATAATTGCTTAGTTTGTCTTAGGTATTTGGTCATTTTAATGGTATTATGGATGTTACTTATATTTAATTTAAATGTTTGTTGTTAGTATAAGTAAATATGATTGAGTTTTGATGGATAATTTGTTGAGTTTTGCAATTTGTTCTTCTTTCTCTTAGATTTTCTACCCATTCATATATAATGTTAACTGATTCCATTTTTAATTCTTCGCTTTTCTTCTCCTTTTTTGTTTGTTTGCCACATCAAATTAATATTTTAACTAATTTATTTGAGAAAGAGAGAGTGAGTGAAAGAGGCAGACACAGAGACAGTGAGTATAAGTGTGCCAGGGCTTCCTGCCACTGAAAACGAACTCCAGATACAAGCACCACTGAGTGCATCAGGCTTTACATGGGTACTTGGGAATCAAACTCAGTACCATAGGCTTTGCAAGAAACACTTTAACCACTGAACCATCTCTCCAGCCCCACATCCAATTAATATTAAGAAAAAATAGGAATTTTTCAGGGATACATTGTTTTTTTGTTTATTTTATTTTTTATTATTATTTTTTATTAGTTATGTACAATGTATACAGTCATGTTGGTACCATTGGTAGCATCCTCCCTGAGCTCCCCCTATGCGGAGAACCTCCTCATTGGGGAATATGAGTCACGCATTGTGGGGGTTAGCCATCAGTTATGGATAAGAGGCAATATATCTGTGCATCAATGCAACGTGTGGCTCTAACATTCTTTCTGCCCCCTTTTCCGCAAATTTCCCTGAGCCACGTTGGGTTCATTTTAGGTGTGCTTCAGTGATGAGGTCTTTGGAGCCTATGTGGCTCTGGATATCTGATTTGGTAGGAGTTGAGTGTTCTCTGTGTCTCCTTCACTCTTGTGCTGGTACCAGGTTCACCAAGAAAGCAGAACTCTTGCTCATTTCCCCAATTACTCTTAGTTTCAGTTCAGACCTTTTTGAGGTGTGATGGGCTGGTTCCCTCCTTAGGATCTGTGTCCATCTGAAAAAGAGAAGCAAATTCTCCAACAGAGAGTAAAGTTAGCACCATACAAATAGGATAACCATTGTTTTTTAGAGAGAATTTAATAGGTGTAAGTCCTCTTGTAGCCCATGATTGGTGGGACCTTGATAAGAGAGAGTGGGCTCATTTTTGGATATGGTTCTGACATGTTTCCCAGCTCCAGCTATGGGTTCCATTCCACTGAGCAGTTCAGGTAGCCAAATCAAGAGCAGTTGGTTTCCTACCATGGATTTGTGCCACTATTGCACTTGTGTGAGCATCACATCAGGTTGTTTGCTGCTGAGTAGCTTAGACCATGAGTTGCTTGGTCAGATGTGGGTCTTATTCCCCCAGTCCCTCATGTAGCACCTTCTGGCTCTAGAAGAGCTAACTGTCTGAGGCGTGACTCTCTTTCAGATTCCAGTTAGGTTACTCCATGTTCTGTACCAACAGCATATGGTATCTTCAGCAGTAGGGTCTTACCACTAACCTTTTGGGGGTCATCAAGTACTCTGACAGAAATCTGTCTTCTTTTGGGAAACCTGTAAATTTTAATTTTTTAAAATAAATCTAAGGTATGTGCTAGGAGACTAAGAAAGAGATTCCTTTTCTAGTCTACTGAATTATATCTAGGCTTGGTTTGTATTTTTAATTTCTAGATATTGTATTTTATTTGTGCCTTTTCTTATCAACCAAGATGATTGTTTGATATTTTCACTTTCTAATGCTAACATATGAGTTACAGTGATTGATTTTTGAATGCCAGAGCAACCTTGCTATAATACCAGCTAGGTTATTTTTTATACAACATTGAACCTTTTGTCTTTTTATTAACAGTTGTGGGAAACATTGACCTGTAATTTAATTTCTTGGGATAAGTTTGCCACATGTTGTTATCAAAGTCGCACTTCCTTTATTTAAATGAATGCACTGATGAGTAATTGTTTTCTCCTTTCAAGTCTCAGAACAAGGTTGTGCAATTTGAATTATTTCTCAAATATTTTATATATTTTGCTAGTAAGTCCACTGGCACTGAATTTTCTAGTGGCTAAAGTTGAATTATGGATTTTATGTGTTTAAGAGTTATAAAATCATTTAAAATTCCTAAGTTTTCTAACAATTTCTTTTTCTAAGAATTTGTTCATATCATCTTACTTTTCAAGTTTATTGTCACAAAATTTTACTTAAGGTCTTTTATTATCTTTCTAACATTGTGACCTTGTGCCATTTTACTACTAATCCTGGATACGAAAGAGCCTCACTTCATTAATATTAGCAGCAACAGTGGCCCCCACCCTTGTAGTCCATGCAAAAAATTTCTTTTGAATCAAACTTCTGTGTTATATGTTTATTTTATTATTTTTTCTGTAATTACTTTCAGGTTTAATTTGCAGATTATTTCATGTTCCTACATTTAAAGAGTAATTTCTTGTTTTTCAGCTTTCTTATCCATTACATACCACCTATTTCCATGTAGACACACATTTCCATAGACTTCATGTCTTTCAAACTTGTGTGCTAAGAGATATGGAGCACACCTATAATAACAACACTCTGACCGAGAAAATTATTGTTTAAGGCCAGCCTGAGCTAGAAAGACCTTGTATAACAAATATGGAAAGTTTATTATGATTCATTTAAAAACATTTTTATTTCTCTTACAATTTCCATTGAGCCATACCTTAGTAGAATTGTATTTGCTAATTTTTAATCATATGCCTATTTTCTGTCTGTTTTCACTTTGTTCTTTATTTTATTTTAGCTTTTTTCAGTTCCAGCCCTAGATAAGCCTTGGATTCCAAGTATCTGCATAATCATATAACTTTGGGTTAGATTCATGTTTTTAGATTCTCAGTCTCTTTACTTCATTTTTTAAAGATAGCATTTCTACCTCAGGCAAGAATAAACACACACACACACACACACACACACACACACACACACAATTACAATCCTTTCTGGGCTCTCTTCCTATTAAAAAAATTGGTACTTTATATTTTTACTATTTTGTTAGCCTGCAAATATTGTCTATGCTCAGTACTTCTATTTTGAGTTATTGTTTAGTCCAACATCACCAAAATTATAAGCTAAGATTTCCATTACTTTTATTATCTCATTTCAAAGAAGCACATATTTCAAGTTAAATAGTACTACATTTATATTCTACAAGAATATTTGAGCTGCCAAAATTGTTAATATATGTCACAAGTAAAGAAACTCAATAAATATTCTTTCAAATGAATGAAACAATGCTTATCAAGACTAACTACTTTATGGAAACACACCTCCAATTAGCCTTTTTAGTCATAAATTTATTTATCTACTTTTGTTAACATGCCACTTTCAATCTTTAGCTATGTTCTTGGGACACTTCTTTATTTTTAATTTTTTTGCACATAAAATTCTTATGTGTATTTAAAAATAAATATTATGTATCTTTCATCTTTTAAAAGCTGGGTAAAAATATTTTCCTTTAAAGAAGAAGGTTTCAAAAATGTATTATAACTGTTTTTGAAAAATATCAGAGACTATCCTGTCCTAAATACATTTTACTGGGAAAATATTTCTGAACATAACCAAAGTGCATAAATATTACACAGTGAGAACTAATAGTTTGAGTAATATATCTGACATTACAGTTCATTGAATCCTGTCAGTTTATTCAGATGTTGATGGATCTAATATGAGGTAGTATTATATTTCTAATTTATGTTTGTTGTGAATATAAGCCTAATGTCTTTTAGAGTATCTATCAATGTTTCATATTGTTTGAAAATGATATCATAACAAAAAACTCAGAGTTGGTATAATAACTGAAATATTTCCTCACAGATCGGGGCAATAGAAATCCAAGATCAAGGTGGAAGTCATGTGGGCTTTATGCATAGTGTTTGACCAACAGAATGGCCCAAATTCTAAATTTCAATATTTTCCGAGTTTAATGTTGTTACATTTTCCTTGGAAGATGTAAAGAAATGTCCATTAACCCCAGGTTGGACTCAAACAGACCAAAGCAAGGATTCCATTTAAGTCTATCTTGATGAGCCATGAGATTATTGGGGTTACTTAAAGAAGCACAGATAGCTCAACAGCAGCTTCACAACTGAAAAGCCCAACATAAGCATGAGTGACAACTTACAAATGTAGCACTACTCAAGAGTCCCATCCCACTCAGAAATCTAATACTCTACTGACCCCCAAGACAATGTGAAGCTACGAGGCAGAAGGAAGTATAGGTGATATCCCAGAAGGGGGTCAGGTGACCCCCTCCCTTATACATGGAGCACATTAATAGCTCCAGTAATTGCCACAGACTAGCTATTTCTATATCATCATGTTGACTTCATTGCTGTGACTGGTGGCCATGGTCTTGTGTGATCACCATAGCCATCTCTGCTCTGTGACGGTTGATAGCCTGATCATATCTGCACCAGAGTAAATAGCTTCACTATATAAAAAATATGAGGTGGCATTCAGAGTCAGGGGTGATGATGTTCAGTCAGAGGACTTATGAGGATGGACAGGATGAGAATATGACACAAGTGAAGCAGCCTAAATGAAGAGGTAAAGATCATGCCAACATTTAAAAAAATGAGAAAGAGGATTTGCCAACAATACCATAGGACTAGCTAGTTAGGTTAGGGATAGAAAGAAATAAGTTTGATGAGATGAAAGTCAGCAGCAATATTTATGACACCAACTTTGTAAACAATATACATTTTTAGAGACTTTAACCAAAAATAATCACTTCAAAATTATTTATCTAATTTAAAAGTTTAAAAAGGTATGTTTAGTATAAACATAGCAATATTAATAGATTCTAATTAATGAATAACCAAGCCCTTCAAAACAAAGTCTATATTTATGATTGTAGTAGGAGGTAGTAAATTCTAGAACTAAACTGAAAAAAGGGAAAATTACATTTAAACAAATTATGTTGAATATTTATCATGCTTCTTTTTGGCAAGCTCTCACAATTCTCATAAAATAAGATTAAATAGAAAGCAATGACACATAGAAGTCTATGTTCTGTGAAGTCGAAATGTTACCTGCTATTCATTTTGGCATTGAAATGTGCATGACTTTAGTTACTTAATAAATGTTCATTGATGTTTTAATCTCACCTCTTTCCACAGGTGGGGAAGTCCCATACACAACTCTGGCTACTAGAATGATGATGGGGGCGTGGTGGCTATTTGCTTTGATTGTCATCTCATCTTACACTGCAAACCTTGCCGCTTTCCTCACTATTACCCGCATTGAAAGCTCCATCCAGTAAGTAGGTGAAGAGTCAGCACCCACCAACTTGAACATAATATGTATTTTCTGATAATCAATTTTGAGAAAAGTCTTAGTTCTGTGACACTTGTAGAGTTTTTATTTCATGAAATAAAATGTTGACTGCAACTTAAATGTTGCATTCCACATTTTCCTGGAAGGATAGGTTATCTTTAGAATTGTAACCTCCACAAAGAACTTTGTCAGAGAAAAAAAAGAGAAAAAGAAGGAAAAGGAATGCTACCCACACAAAGAAAGGTATTTGCCATGAGTCTGTCCTGTTATATGCTGTCAGAGTAGAGGGTCAGACACACAGAGAGAGAAGAAAAAATCATTGAGGGTGGCAGAGGAAAGCTAGGAGAAAAGAAGAAGGAGAAAGGGAATGAACAGATAGCAGAAGATAAAATCTTGTATTCCAGTGTCCATATTCTGCTTGTCTCTTCCTCACGTTGGATTTATATTCTATTATTGCTGCTGATTTTCCAGCTTCATTCACAATGGTGGGAAATGGTCACCAGTCAATCATGGTATATTTGTTTATAGTAGTCAGTGCCTCAAATTATGAATACCTTTCCCAAGAGATCAATAACCCAACAGAACTTTGATCATGGCCAGAGTGCCTTCATAGTTTCGTGCTCTGGGAGCAGCACCACAGTGCAATGTCTGCCTAACTTGCATACAGTCCTATGGATTAGTCTAGGAAGTATTTCCCTGAAATTGCCTTACTCATCCCTAAACAAACAAGTTTAAATGTTTCTCAAATTAAACATTCATTTCTCAGAAACATGGCATTTCAAAATTAAAACGATAAGAAATGTCAAAGAATTTCCTAGGGAGTCAATTTTCCTTAAAAGAAGATGCTCAGTTTCTCCCCTTTAAGATATATGTAAATGAAGTCCACTGGAGGCTATAGGAACATTGTAAAATAATACCAAAAAAATGAAATCAAGAATTTATTCCTTGAATATCAAGAAGCAAGTTATTTTTTCCATCTGCATTCTTCAACCTAATTACTCAAAAGTCAATTAGTGATGCTTGAAGGCAGTTGGTATTTTATCTGTTTATGAAAAAAGATGCTTCAAATTCCTCTCATCAAATCATACCCCTTGAGTTGGTTTTCCCTTTGCTACCCACCCTTCATACTCTCCCAATTTATTCTCCTTATAGCCAGTTGTACAGATTTTAAGTGGTGCTGAGTGAAATTTGAGAAGATTAAACTGATGACTGATTACTTATATTTAAATAATAATGAATATGATTATAACAGCCTTGCAAAAAATCAACAAAATTGATAATACCATAAATAATAACATTTACTGATCAATGATAAGACATTCTGCTAAATGTTTTGAATGCATTGGCTCATACAGTAACACCACTGACCCATTTGACACATGACAAAACTGAAGACAAAAACTGGCACAAAGTTGTGCAGGTGAGAAATGGCTGTGTAAGCCAAAGTCCTTTGTGTGGCTATCACCTTTTCTGAAAACTATAAAGGAAGTGCCAGTCTTACACAACACCTTATCCACTGCTAAGAATGGGGGTGAGAAGGATGCCATTTCCCAACCTTCAGCTGCTCTGAAGAAGAAGCAATGCTTTCTGTGTATAATAACAGTAGGAACTGAGGCTACTGTCACATTTTTATATTCCTAACATTTCTCTAAAAGTACAACTTAATAGAAAAAAAACTACAATTTCAGTGATTTTTCCCTCAAATAGAGGCCAACAATGCAAAGTAACTGAGCATTCATTTTTTACAAACTTTTTCCTTGCCAGTGCAAACAGGCATTATGAAAAGTCATCAGTGGGGAATATAAGCCTCTACTTCTTTCTATTATTATCACTGCACTAGTTTAAGAAGGAAAGAACTAAATGCAAACAAGTTAAATGAAGTCCTAGGCGCTCCCTAAATGTTCATACCTTCTAACTCCATGACTTAATTGTGCTGATAACACAGTTGTCCTCCACTATATCCTTTTGTAACTAATGTCAAAACACTTAACTTTTTCCTAGAAAATGTAATGCTTTTAACAATCTGCATGTTGCCATTTTCCTTCTTTATCAGTTTTCGTAAGACTTCCCCTCTCTAAATTAAGGAGTGCCCACTTATGCGCCCCTCTCCAATCCAACTCTACTGTGCCAATAGCAAGCATACCAAGCACATCCTCATTTCTCAGAGCCTGTTTCTTCTCCACAACTGGATAGCTAGGGAGAAATAGAGGAATGCAAAGAGAGGTAAATCTGTTCCCTTCTAAAAAGTTAATTAACAGCTTGGTAGGAGAAATCCATTGGGTTTACTCATAGAGAGCCAAGTCCTTTTTTTTTTTTTTTTTTTTTTTACTTTTTCATTGATACCTTTGTTACAGGTATTATATGTATTTTGATCAAAATCCCCTGTAGTTACCATTTTTTGCCCCCTCATTAACTGCACCACTTTTTTCCAAGTAGTCTCTCTTCAATTTTGATGTGTATATTTCCCTCTTCCATCATCCATAATAACATGTTGATAGGCCCAATAGTATGAAGATTTTGTGCAGTCAAAAACAGTGACTTTGAGGTCATTAATGCAACAGCCACATAATATCTGAAAGATAGCATTACAAAGTACTCCTCCCCATCCTTTGGTTCTTACATTCTTTCTGCCCTCTCTTTCACAGTGTTCCCTGAGTCTTGGACGGGGTGATATAAATGCTTCATTTGACATTAAGCATACTAGTCACTTACCCTGAGCACTTTAATGCAGTGGTAGTAACACACTTCTACATCTGTGATAACATGTCATTCAGACAATTAGTAATTTTTTTCCTTTTCAAATTCAGACAAATGGTGGGGGTAAAATCCCATTGTTCATATTATGAGGGAAAAAGGTCTCCTCTAGTAATGGAATAGTAGTCACCACTATCTGCAAAGAGAAGGTTTCAATCCAAAAGTTAGAATGTCATTAATATACCAGCACAGACATTCATATTTATAGGGCACATTGATGGACCCATTCATATCTATTTAGCCAAACAACAGTAGTAGCTTCCTCCCTAGGGTCTATAACCACTACAACCATAGACTTTTGACTAGGTTTTCAGTCAAAAAACCAGGCATGACTCGACCCACAATCCCCAAAGAGGAGGGTCCCTTTGGAGGGGGGAGGACAGGGAGAAGGCTAACGATGGTACCAACATGTGCTGTTTACACACTGAGTATGTACATAACTAATAAAGAACAAAACAGCTATGATTTCTGTCTTGTGAACCAGGCCTCAAATCCAGAGAGCACTTGGTTGCCCCCATTATAGACATGGTCCTATTGAACCAGTAGACACCTCTTGCATGAGCAGCCACTTATATAGCTCAGAGCTTCTTATCAAACTTTATATATTTTTTTTCAAAATTAAATCTCATTTGCAATTTACCCATCTATCTGTTAAGTGACATTAATAAAAATGTTGAAAATAAACTCTCTGTAAAAGATAACCCACGTGTTTAACTTTTACATTCCTTCAATGATGGGAACAAGGAAAAGTATATTTTGCTACATGGTGTGATATAACAGTGAATAACAGAGTTGAGATGGGCAGTTCAATTTCTAACAGGGGAAATGCTATTCCTATAATACTCTAGTTACTTCTTTCTACTGTTAAAGAATGTAAATCAAGTTTTTCTATTAATACCCAGCTTAAAAGTTACAATGTTGAGTGGAAAATGGACAGCTTGGAAGACTTTGGAAGGATAAACAGTGGGGAGAGTTCGGGAATAGTTCAATGGTAGATAACCTGCCAAGCATTCAGAAAACTTTGAGTTAACTCCTCAGTTCAAAATGGGAGATAGAATTACATGACCATCATTGCACTTTGCAAGATTTTATTATTTTATATCAAAGTGAAATGGCTATAGGAAAATCATAATTGTACTATTATAGTTACTTAATAATTTATTATTTGTTTTTCTGTGTGAGAGAGAGTCAAAGAGAGAGGCACTGGCAGAGACAGAGATAGTGTGGGCATGCCTGGGCCTATGGCTGCTGCAAATGAACTCCAAATGCATGTGCCACTTTGTACATCTGGTTTAACATGAGTCCTGGGGAATCAAACCTAGCCTACAGGCTTTGCAAACAAGCACCTTTAAAAGCTATCCATACTTATTAATAGCTGTACAGCAATATTGATATTCAGTGATTTAATGTGGGTATTGTTATTTCATTAAGCTGTACAAGAACTTGATCTACTCAAATAGATCCCAATACCTCACCATATTTTTGAGCACATTCATCTTCTCTACTTGAATTTGACTAGACAAAAATGTCGAGTTAATGCTGCATTGAATCAAGCCAATTTAGATAATATTTCTTTCCAAGAATACACCCCCCCCAAGTCTTTAAACACTGTGCCACTAGAGGAGACCTTTTCCCTCATAATATGAATAATGGGATTGTTACACCCACCATTTGTCTGAATTTAAAAAGAAAAATATTACTAATTTTCTGAATGCCATTTTATCACATATGTAGAACTGTGTGGCTACCACTGCAATGAAGATGCAGAGTTGTTTCATCATGGCAGAAATTGCCCTTGTCCAATTCCTTTACCTTCCCAGTCATATTCTCCTTCTTGCTAGGCTCAACCATGGACACCGCTAATTTACATAGCTCTGTAAATTTTGTCACTTCAAGGGTGTTATATAAATTGAATCATACAATATATGACGTTCTGAATATTTTTTCACATCAAGCACGATCACTGAGATCCCTCCAAATTTGTGCATGCTTCAGTAGTTGTATTTGTTTTTATTGGTGACTAGTATTCTATGATATGGATATGCAACAGCTGTTTAACAATTTTCCTACTGAATGATATGTTTGTTGCTTCAGTTCAGGGCCATCAAAAAAAGTTGTTCATACTTATGTACAGTTTTGTTGTGGATATGTTTTCATTACTCTGGAATAAAATGCCAGGAGTTAAACAACAAGATTGTATGCTGTATGTAGTTGTAAGAAACTGCCCAGTTATTGCTGGAAAGGCTGTAAAATTTTCCATCCTAAACTGTGGTGGCAGTGCCTGAGCATTCCAGTTCTTTTTTAAAATATTTTTTGATCTATTTGCAAGGAGAGAGAGAGAGAATGGGTGAAACAGGGTCTCCAGCTGCTGTAAATGAACTTCAGATGCATAATCCACCTTGCATCTGGCTTTATGTGGATACTGGGGAATGGCACCCAGGTTGATAGGCTTAACAGATAAGTGCCTTAACTACTGAAACATTTCTCCAGACTGAGTTCCAATTCTTAACTCCTACATTTGGTACTGTCATTGAGTGATTCTCAGAAGTAGGTAGTATTATGTGGCTGGGATCCTAAATTGCATTTCCTGAGTGTCTACTGCTGTTGGAACTCTTTTGTGGGCTTATTTCCAATCTTTATATCCTCTTATTTGGAAGATTTTTTTCATGACTTTAGTCTGTTTTTTAATGGAATTACATGTGTCTTGCTTGGAGCAATATTTATGTGTTCTAGGTAAAAAGTTTGTCAGATATGTGATTTGGAGATACTTTCTCTTCATCTCTCTTATCTTTCCATCTTCTGTGTTAGGTGTTTTATCAAAGAAAAGTTTGTAATTTTGATAAAGTCCAGTTATCAACATTTATCCTTCTATGGATTATGCACCTGCTATCATACTAAGATACTTCACCATATCTTCAGTCCAAAAGACTTTCTCATTTTCAAACAGTGTAATAGTTTCACATTTCATATTTAAATCTCTAACCCATTTCAAATAGGTTTACATATTAAGTATAAAGCTTAGGCTATTTTCACTTTACTACTAAAGAATATTAAAATGTCCTACCAACATGTCCTGAAGAGATGATCCTTCCTTCATTGAGTTGCTATGGTACCTTTATTATAGATATTTTTAAGAGTTGGCCATAACTGTACTAGTCAATTCTGGCTTTCCTATGTAGTTACATGGATATATCTACTCTTCTACCAATAACACACAGTTTTGATTTCTGAGGCTATAAATTGAAAGAAATTCCCCCAGAATTATTCAAGCTACTCTATTCCCTTTGCCTTTCTACACAAATTTTAGAACTCTTATATCTATATGTACACAAATAAATATTTTGCTAAAATTTTGATAGGAATTGTGTTAAATCTATAGACCACTTAGGGGAAAAATTTACATCACTCTTTGGAGCTTACAAATTGATGAACAAAGTAAGCACATTCATTTACACTTTTAATTTCTTTCATCATCATTTAGTGATTTTCATCATATAAACCGTATATATGCTTTGTTAGGTTTGTACTTATTCCCATCTAGAAAGTGTAAATGGCATTGTATTTTTAATATCAACTTCTATGTATTGATCACTAGTATATATAGAAATTTATTTTGTATGCTGATTTTATTGTCCAAACTTTTGAACTCACTTAATAGGAGTTCTAAGGACTTTTGGTGGATTGTGTGATGTCAAAGTAAACCTTTTTGCCATTCAAAAAAACTGAGCTGTTTTATATCTTCTTTCTGATCTTTGTGACTTTTATTTCCCTTTATTCTCCTTTCTAGGCTATCTAGAACTGACAATACTGTGTCAAAATAATAGAGCTGAATGTGAATATCTCTGCCATTGTTCTTAATCTTGGTGGGAAGAATTTCATCTTAAAGTGCTAGATTGTGTTTCCAATAAAGCTTCGTTTTCATTGTGAACTATTCTTTATCCAGTTGACAAAATTCATTTCTTTCCCCAGTTTTCCATGTGTCTTTATTATGAATGGATTTTAGATTTTTGTCATATTTCATCATCATTCATATGCATGTGTGATTTTGCCACATTAGAATATTAAGTGAATTTCATTGCCTAACTATTTTAAAACAAAGGTGAAACCAAATGTATTTAATTCTATTTTCTTTCCAACTTTTCCTCTAACTTTCGCTTTATTTTTTTTCTTCCTTTCTTCGATCTGAGGCAGTCGGCAGTCCACAGCTGCACTTAACTGCTACTACACTCTTGTTTTCTCTTGCCCTCACCACTGCTTCTCTGCACACATTGTCTTCACAATCCACTTTATTTTCCAGAGTAGGAAGTTCAGACTATTGCATTCATTCATCATCAGAATTGGCTGGAAACCCCTGTCCACCATCCGATCAAGCTGAAGTCCAATTCCATCAAATCCATCAGCACTGCCAGCCTCATTTTTATCTATGGGCACCAGCTAATGCATCCCACACTTGTAACTGTCTAGCCAAGCCAAACTTATACACATTTCATGCTTCTGTGGAGTTGTATATACTCTTCTCTCTCCCAGAAATGGCTCGGCATACCCTTCTCCTCTTCTGCCTCTTACTTTTGCCCAGGCAGTTAGTCATTATGGATGCTTTTTGAGAACACAGTTTCTTCAATTGCAAGGACTATGCCATAGTGATCTCCAAGTGCTTGGCACACCAAAAGCAGCAGGCATTTGTTGAGTTCTTTCTATGTGGGTGATACTTTTGTAAATTCTTTACATAGATTTTTCTCATTGAGTCTTCATTATAGCTCAATACAAGATACATAATTATCCATCTCCTATTCACAAATGATGAAACTAAACATTAGAGAGGTGAACCGAGGTAATATGTCATTAGAATTTTTGTGGTAGCCATGGAACCTTATCTTTTCACAGTAGTAAATTTACTAACTTTTTATTGCATTAAATAAACAGATGAATAGATAAAACCATGAATGTCATTGTAAACGTTGTTTTTAAATAAAAAGCTTACAAGCTAGATTCACAAAGCGGCATGTGTCTGGAATTAGTTTGCAATGGCAGGAGGCCCTGATGGGTCCATTCTCCCTCTGTCAATATCTCTCTGCTTGCAAATAAATAAATAAAAATCTTAAATATAAAAAGCTTTACAGAAAGAAGTAATGATGTCATCTTATTTACTGAAGTCATTTCTATATACCAATAAGCTCTTAAAATAGGCACACAGAGCTACTGATTCAAGTAGATATGCATCTCAATCTTCTTCTAGTTATGGGAAAAGATAAGGAAAGAAAAGGAAGGAAGGAAGGAAGGAAGGAAGGAAGGGAAGACACAGTTGCTGGACACAGCCTAAGTAACATTTGTTTCCATCTTCCATTTCTTCTCCATCAGCTTCTGAGGATATCTTGGGCTGTTGTTCTTCCTTTTACCTCCGTTTTTGGTGGAGTTAATGATTTTATGTTCACAACTGCGTACAGTAAATTCTGTATTTTGCCTGGTTTAACAAAAGTCTCAAAGTTCCTTAAAGATATATTCTTGTTTTTGTTACAAATGCCACTACCAATTTCATAACCATGCTACAGTGCGCTGTCCTTTGGCCCTGCCTCTTAAATCTCTAATTACCTCCAAAGGTGGGGGGGAGACCTGTTGTTCAGCTAAGCCATGGTAGAAATTAAGCATTAACAGAAATGAGAGGAATGAGTCACTGGATGATTTCACTTTAGTACTTGACTAACTAGCATTCAAGCCAAGCTGCTAGCAGTGTCTGGTAATAACCTTGACTCAGGACTGTTGTTTGCCAGACAAGTATTCTCTTCTAACTGATCTTTTTTATCCATCTCATGATTCATAGTTCATCTGAGAATATTACTTCCCATGTTTAGTATCCCCCATGCTGATAATTGCATATATTTCTGTGTTTTAAACCAAACTGCATATCTCATTCATACCATGAAGTATATCTGGTCATATATAAGAATATTGTCCTATTACTTTACTTTCTCAATTAAAATGTATGTTTTTTGAAGGCCATTTTTAATTATCGTTGTGGCCCAGCACACCATTGGTTACAAGTTATACTCATTATATGAATAAACAAGAAATGAATTCTTAAATCAGGTTCGAGACTAAGGAACTCTATAACTGGTATATACCTAATAAAAATAAGAAATAAATATAAAATTCATTTTGTGCTATTATTATACATAATAGATAATCTCCAAAATGTTACACTGTCTTGCTCCCTACCATATCTCCCCAACCCTCCATTCAGTCTTTCTATAGAAACTTATTTCTTTGCTCTCAGTGGGGAATTGCTCACTTTATTAGAAGCAGCCACAATAAAGGTGGTTGAAGTGAGCTAGACCTGATTCATATTACTTTTATGTTCCATTTCAGTGCAGAATTGTGTAGGCTTAGCTCCAGAACTCATTCATCCCCTAACTATGTATTGTTCAGCGTTTAAATGGCTTACTTATCCTGGCACTTAAACACTAGAGTGATGGATGTTTTATGACCATATAGCTTTCTAGATGTCATAGAGAGAATTTTATTTTTCCTAAAGAGAGGCAAACCCTTCCTTACAAAGTATGTTGGTCTTTCAAATCCTCTCTTCAGTGAGCCGTTAATTAAAAGTTGTCTTCCATGTTATTTGTGCATCTCAGGAGACAGAAAAAGCTCACATAGCTCCCTATGGTAATATCTTTCTGTTCTTGCATCTAGGAAACTATTAAGTACTCAAGAATATAAACTCCTATCTTATCTGTATTTCTTGTTATTTGAAGTCTGATGAATGAATAAAGTCTATCTTGCACAAGTTATTACATATGTTGAAAATCTTGTACCTGAGACTACTGTAAAGATAATAGTTTGATTGTGCTTCTGTGAAGTAAATGTGGGAAGAGCAGTGATGGATACCACAAGAGTGCTATGTATGTATTCCAGAGAAGAACTCTTGCCCAGCTTATAGCAGATCTTGGATTTAATCACTAGTCTTTTTTTTTTTTTTTTTTTTTTAAGGCTGTGCTGGAACACAGTGTAACTCACACAGGGCAACTTTGAGACCACCCTGCAGAATGCCTCCAGCCACAGGGAAAAATCTCAGTGTTGTTGAAGATGTAAATTGGTACTGAGCTACAACCTGTGGTGGGCCATATCTAGATAGTACAATAACCTGTACTGATTCCAGAGACAGAACAAAGGAAAGCCTGGCTTTGATGCCTATATGAGAGACCACAAGTAGGATTTGCTTTCCTACCCTATTCTTTTTCATTTACTTTTATACTTTCCTTATGTGATATCTAATTACAGCCTATCAGATCAGCATTGTTCTGCTCTGTTCTTTCTCCCTTCTTATGTTATAGGTTTTCCTAAAGAATCTAAGTTGGTCTGGAATTGAGAATCTCTGTCTTAGCCACTCAAAGGTTGAATGTTTTGGATTATCTTATTTATCTATCTTTTTTCTCATTATATCTTTAGCTAGAAACGCCTTATCTACTCCATTTGACTTTGTTATCCCACACTTCTATTAAATTTTCTTTGTTTATTTTTTCCTCTTTTACTGAAATAATAATCGCTATTATCTTTCTGTTTATTTGCTTTACACTTCTACTGTGAATAGCTAATAACTTAGCATACAATATACTATTAATTTTCCTTTACTCCCCCAATTATTATTACTGGAGAAGTGGTTGTTTTAATTGGATGCTATTGTATTTTCATAGCCTGAATGTCTATTAGGTATTTTTTTTTTCAGTTAATACTCCCAGATCAGAAAAGTGTAGATCAAGCCTGGTGCCATGAACACATGGGCTGAGGGTTTAGCTGCTGAGCTACATGCACAGTCAAGCAGAAAAAGATATCTCAATCTTAAAACCTAGCCACACTGAAATAAGATGAATTATTTAAAAAATCATTTAATGACCTAACCACAGATGCACAAGTCCTACTGCAAAAGCACAAGAAATGAGAAAAATAATGACCTCATAGCTCCACCCAAAATTATTCTATAATAATAATAAGAAGAAGGAATTATGAAATCCCAACGAAGTATTTCAAAAGATATTATAAGAATGTTCAACAAAATATAAAGTCTGAATTAACTCAAATAAAACACAAATAAATGGCTGAATTACATAAAAATGTTAATACAAAATATGAAAGAGGAATTTATTAATGAGACACAAATACTGAAATAATCAAGTTGACATTTTGAAAACCACAATAAGTAGAATGAAACCTCAGTGGAAAGGTTTTCTAATGAAATGCATCAAGAAAAAGATAAAATATAAAGGCTTAAATACAAGATAGGTAAATTACAGCATTCAGAAAATGATAATGATAAAACAGAAAGAAAATTAATAGTATAATATACAAGATCTATGGAACATTAAAGTACAAATCTATGAATCATGAGCACAGAAGAGGAAGAAGAAATCAAGCCAAAAACACAGAACATATATTCAATAAAATCATAGAAGAAATATCCCCAAATCTAGAAAAATAAAAGACCATCCACATATACAAGGCTTTTAGGATGTTGAACAGATAAAACCAGCAAGGGCTAGCTAAAGCATTAAGCATACAGATAAAGGAAGAATATTGACAGCTTCAAGGAAAATTAACAATTTACACATAGAAGCAAAGCCATTAGAATAAAAGCAGACTACTCAATAAAATTTTTACCAGGAGGGTATGGAACCATGTCTTTCAAGCACTGAAAGACAATGTTGGCCAACCCAGATTATTATACCTAGCAAAACTATCCCTAATAATTATAGCAAAAAAATATATAAACTTAAACTACAGGAATTATTGACCAGTACTGCAAAAGATACTTGAAGGAACCTTACACACTGAAAGAAAGACAAATACATCTGAGAGGCCACAGGAAATAATGAACTTCACTACAATAGTAAGCAACTGGGGATTACAAAAGTAGTAAACATTTCCAAACAAAATAACTATGACCATATACATTTTGATAATAATGTTGAAATTTAGTAGTCTCAATTCTGCAATCAAAAAGCCCAAACTATCAGATTGAATCAAATGATAGGATCCATAGATGTGTGGCTTCACTGGCAAAAAAATTACTCTACATTGCCAAAGGCAAACACGATCATAGAGTGAAATTATGAAAAATGATATCACAAACAAATGACATTATAAAGTATGTAGGTAAAAAATTTATATCTTTAAAAGACCTCAAATCAAAATTAATCAAAAGAAATAAAGAAGGTCAATTCTTGTTGATTAATTGAACAATCCATTAAAGATGGTATTATAGTTATAAACATATATGCTCTGAGCAATGGTGCACCAAATTTCATAAACACTATGGGATATGTGGGTACAAATGGGCCCCAACATGACAATATTAGATTTTGTCAATACCTGACTTTCACCAATAGAAAAGTCACCCAGCCCCACCCCTGAAAAAAATAAACCAAGAAGAATCTGAGCTACATGACATTATAGGTTAAATTAACTTAACATATATCTACAGATATTTACCCAAACACACTAGGGCACACATTTTCTTCACCAGCCTAGAATTTCTTTGAACTAGGCTATATTTTAATATGTGAAAAAGTCAACAAACATTTTAAAAATTGAAATAATTTCTTGTATTTATATGTGATCACAATAGAATAAAGCTAGAAACCAACAGCAAGAGAAACTACAAAGTGGAGATGAAGTATCATGCTACTGAAGAATAAATAAGGCATTAAAGAAATCATTAAGGGAATTTAAACATTCCTAGACATAAATGAGAACATAGCATACAAGAAGCACCTTCAGTTTTCCATCCTCAAAGAAGTGATTTATCCCCTGTGTCTGCATGATATGTTAGTTCCATGCTTTACATAGTTCTTTTCAATGTCCCCTGAGCTGTAAGAATCTGGATCAGCCTAACACAAATGAGGTATCTTATTAAACAGGATGTGGGGAGTCTTCTTATCTTCCATTTCTGTTTTTCCAGATCCTCCTTTCTATCTGCCAAAGATCTTAGTGTGTTAGCTCCTGTCCTATTCTAAGTACCAGTTTGACCTCATTAGTTCTCTGATCCTTGTAGTACCGCAACAGGTCCTCTCAATCTAAAGCTACTCAATTGTTTCTCCCCAACTTATACACTCACATGACTGCCCTAGGAGATGTTCTTCCTCAAGAACTGATGCTCAGGGTAAGGTCAGTTAAGAGCCAGACACACAGAATGGCAAGGGACAGGGAAGGTGTGGAACTGAACCAACAGCTATTGGTATGGGCTCTTTTGCCTGATGAAGCCCACAAAGTTTCCTAAGAAAATTCTGCTGTTTCTCAAGATTGGCTGTTGAATTGAGGGTGAGGATCACATTAAATTAGTTTACTTTTCCTGGTAACTTTTCCTCCTAAGTCTCCCTCTCTATTATGAAAACATTGATAATGTGATTAATGTTCTGAGCTCTTTAAAAGACCTTCTAGGGAAAAAATTACAAATTACTATTGATTCCTCACCTAATTCCATATTGTATTTTATTTGGACCACTTTTTCATGTAGGATTAGTACGTATTATTTCACCCTAGTTTGTTAGTGGTACATATGCAAGGGAGTGATCAATGGTTCAATATCAGCCTTCAAGGGTATATTGAAAGTATTTTTCCACAAGTCAGCATTGGTCCTGATTTTAATTAACATCTTAGTGCTGATTTGAAGTATGGAATATGGAGTAAGCTTATTAAATATGCAGATTACTTGACATTGAGTAGGGGTGATAATTGAATCAAACCACACAGTAAGAATTTATAAGGACCTTGACAAATTAATCAAGGTGATTAGAAGTAAGATGAAGCTTAATAGGGACAAACATGTGATAATTTACTCAGAGGTATATGTGTGAGTGTGTGTGTACTTGCTCACATACACACACACTCAGAATTAGAGATGAAGATAGTTTCAGAAGAAACACTGGACAATTATAAATGTGAAATGTAATGCTAGTGTTTATGAAGAAAATGACCAGAGTCACCTAGTAGCATAAAAATTGTTCAAGCCATTTAAAGACTATCATGGCCTCTTTTTAAGGTCCATAAGTTATGTGAACATTAACAGTAAAGAAAATGATGGCTTAGCTAATGTCTGCAAAGAAAAAAGTGAGCAATAGATTCTGGTGATGAGAACTAAAGGATTTTAGACTTTACAAGGGAAAAGTTAGAGCATGAAAATGAGCAATGTTTCTTATTATAAAAGAAATATCATATTGTAGTGGTAAGCAGCAAGTATCTATTGTTCTCTGATTACAAAATGAAAGGCTCTCTGAAATAGAGTTTGGAGTTAGGCATGAGTAGGGACTTACTGGTGTAAAGTTTTCTAAAAAAAATATTAAAATGCCTCAGTAAGAAGAAATAAAGTCAGTTTTGAGGGCTGGCTTATGAGCCTTAAGGTACTTCTAAATCAAATTACTTCATGTCTCCAATAACATTCAGTGCTCTTGATATGATGACTGTATTAGGAATTTTGTTAACACAAGTTTGAAATGTGGTCATCCTCAGGGAACTTCATAGTAATTAGTAAAGTAATTCATGTATCTTCAAGGAGGAATTTCATGGAGGAATATATAATTCACTATTCCACTATTGAAGTTTATTAGATTATCTGAAGATGCCATCTTAACATAAATAATATTATAATTATCTAGCAATCAATGATGATATAATGAAATACCACAAAAATTTAGGATACTTTCACATTAATTCCTATTGTATTAAGGGTAAATACACTTTATACTGACTTTATATTAAATAAGTAAGTAAATGCACATACTGTGTCCCATGCACAGGAAAACTGCAGGATGACTGAATGAACAGAATCCAAAGACCTTTTGTATTGAAGTTTTTCTTATTTACTTATATCATTTGTAATATATATGGGCAGTGACCCTTCATAGTAAACACACATATTTATTTAATAATTGTCATTATGTAGTGATTTATAATAAATAAATATTAATTTAATTGCTATCACAAATGATAATTCTGTTTGTAATGGCAGGATTATGAGACTTCTAATGGAAAAATACAATGTGCATTATATTTAAGGATTTATAGTGTGACAGAATAATTTCAGAAAACTATGTTCTTGCATTTGTCTAACTCTTATTTCAAATAGTTTAATAATACTTATAGTTTATTGCTCTGTGTTTTTGAAACAGTGTCTCTCTATGTGGCTCAAGTTGGACTCAAACTCACGATACTCTTGCTTTTGCACCCCAAGTGCTGGGATTTCAAGTGTGTACCACCATACCACCTGGAAAAAACATTTTCATTAGTTATGCTTTATAGCAGTAATAAGAGCTGAATATTTCTATCCACCTTATTAGCTTTTGATTTGTAAGGGAATTGCAGATTTTGCTAAGAACTAAAACACATTCCCCCAAGTAGCCTACATTACTCTTTCTCATGTACAGTGATCTGCCTGTGACTGTCCTCCTGGAGTCACATGGGGGAAAGGGAGTGTTCCTAATCATTCTGTTGGGGACAAAGTGCAGGATATGTCCCTAATTCGACCAGGAAAGGCTTTAGTGCCATCTGTTGGATTATAATTTCCCTAGTTTGTTGTCTACCAGAGGTACAGTTTTCCAGAGGAGATTGGTATCTTCCTTGTGAACATTGTTGAATACTTTTACTAGACCAAACATTTGAAAATGACTAGTATTTAAGCAGATCTTAAAAATAAAAATCAAGCCCGGCATGGTGGCATACTCCTGTCATCATAGGAGTTGGGAGGTGGGAGATGGAGGCAAGAAGCTCAGGAGTTCAACATCAGTGTTCAAGGATGGCCTGGGCTACATGAGAACCTGTTCCCAAAACAAATAAGAAAGCAGAAATCAATTTTTTAAAAGACTAAAAAGCACTTCAGAGCCACATGTTGGGTCATGATATGCAGAGACATTTAGCTTACCCATAACTGTGGGCTAACTCCACAATGCATGACCCGTATACCTCAACAAGGAGGGGCCAAGGGGAGGGGGTAGGTCACGGGTGAGCCTAATAATGGTACCAAACTGACTGTATTTGCTTAATACAAAACTGACTAATAAAGAAAAAATAAATTAAAAAAATAAAATAAAAGACTAAAAAGCATTCCAAAGAAGTTTAGAGCCCAAGAACCAGAGGCTTCATTTTATCTGCTGTCCTCTTAGTACCACATAATGAAGGCAGAACAGAACAGATGCACAGAAAAGGGTATGGCACTTAAGGCCCTTCCCAGTGATCCTTTAGGAGCTGTTCGTATGCTCACCCTTCATCCCCTCCTGTCCTCTTGGTCCTCATATGGCCTGTCTCATGAATTTCTCCATCTCTAGAAGGCCTTGCTTATTAAACTCTGTCTCCACAATAAAACTCATCTGCACACTCTTCCCTGTATGGACTCACACTGTCTTCACACTGAAGCTTTTTTTTTTTACAAAGGCTTCTGCTATTCTGAGCAAGGAATACAAATAGCATGGAAAGAAATGAAGTCAATGGTGCTGGGGTAATATTTCTGTTAGACATAGTGGGCTCCTCCTGAATTGCCTTGTCCCATAAAGACTATTGTATCTATCTTCTATGAGACTGCCTATCCTTCTATTACAGTGAATGTAACAATATTTTCAAAATAATAAACCCTATATTACTTGGCCAAAGGACCACTCCTTTCTCTCATGAGCATTCTCTCAGGAGATTTCAATGCCTCTTGGAAGCTATAGCTCTTAAAAATGAACCGAACTCTGTAAGCCACATTTCACTTCTGACGCAAAGGAGCCCTCTTTTCTTTTCCAGATACTCTTTATACCCTTGCATTTCAACTGATTTTCTTTATTTCTATTTTTTTTTATTTTTTATAATTAACAACTGCCATGATTGTAAACAATATCCCATGGTAATTCCCTCCCTCCCTCTACTTTACCCTTTGAAACTCCACTCCATCATATCTCCTCCCCCTCTCAATTAGTCTTTCCTTTATTTTGATGTCATCATCTTCCTATTATAATGGTCTTGTGTAGGTAGTGTCAGGCACTGTGAGGTCATGGATAGCCACACCATTTTGTGTCTGGGGGGAGCACATTGTAAGAAGTCCTACCCTTCCTTTGGCTCTTCATTCTTTCTGCTACCTCTTCTGCAATGGACCCTAAGCCTTGGAAGGTGTGATAGAGATATTGCAGGCTGAGCATTTCTCTGTAAGCACCATGATGCCTTATGAATCATCCCAAGGTCACTGCCAACTGAAAAGATAAAGTTCTCTAATGAAAAAGAGAGAGTAGCATTAATATATGGGTATGAACATTAAGAGAAGTGCTTAGTAGGCAGTTTGAAGAGCATAGTATATACATTTAGCCAGACAGCGGCAGACATTACACCCTTAGGGCTCTTGACTACCTCTGTTGTAGGTTTTCAGTATCAGAAATGTAATCCCTTCCATGGAGCTGGCCTCCAGTCAAATTAGAGGGCAGTTGGTTTCCTCCATAACAGATGTGCCACTATTGTACCCATTGGCTCATTTGGCCTGGTTGGCCAAATATAAGGCTTGCAGTGTCCACTGTCGAAGTATCTTCACTGATGATTTCTCTCTTTCCCATTGAGCTGTATACAGTGTGGCTTTTCCAGCTTTCTGTCAGCTGGTCTACATGGAGGAGGTTTTCAGCTCAGTTCTAGCAGGATTTCTCAGTGACCTTGCAGCCCAAGTATGTGGAGGAGTCTTTAGCAGTAGAGTCTTACCATTTATTCCTGGTGGAAACCAAGGGCCTTGGCCATGGCCTGTAATGTTTTGGGGGCATCAGAGACCTCCCTGCCCAACAATTCACTGGAAGGTGCCCCATCCCTGGCACTAAACATTTTCTAGTAATAATCTATGGCTCCTGAGTGTTTCATTGTCCAAAAAAGTAATTTTCCATAAGATTTATTTATATTTATTTATATCATCTTAGATTTTGATTAGCCCTCCCTCCATCTTTCCTTTACTCAGTCTTTTCCCGTGACCTCACTTAGGCCTTTTCACTCCCATTAATCTGTTCTACTTACATATATACAATACCATCCTATTAAGTCCTGCTACCTTTGTTTCTCCTTTCTACCTTACTGGCCTCTGCAACTGAGTTTTCTTCCTATCCACACAGAAGTCCAATCATTTGTAGGTAGGATCCACATGTGGTACATAACATGTGATGTTTGGCTTTCTGGGCCTGGGTTACCTCACTTAGTATAATCCTTTCCAGATCCATCCTTAAGCTCCTACCCTGAAGATATGTAACATCAGATAGATTAATACATCTAATAATACTGCAGATAATTAGAAAATCCAAGCATTAAATTAATCCAAGATGTAAAACTATATGCATTATAACATAAGAAACACAAAAAATAAAAACAATATAAATCCACCAAAACGTATTAAATCATCAGAAATGACCTGTAGTGAGACTGATTTAGAGGAAATGCCTGAAGAAGATTTCAACTGATTTTCTGTACAAACTTATGTCTGAGGATATTGAGAAATTCTACAGAGAGGAAAGTGTGGCTAAGACAAGGAATGTGGTTTCCCAAAGAATATGGCCATTGACATACAACAGCAGGAAGGTATAGAGCCCTTAGAGAACACTCATTGTGTGTTTCATAAAACAGAGAACACATAGTCTCCTTCCTCCTCATTATCTATATATTCACCAAAAAATACCCAATTGAATTTTCTTTGACAATACTTAATATTGCAAATGGTAAATATATTTTCTCCTAATTGTTGTTAGTTTAATCTCTTCTTTTCCCACTAAAATCATAAATTCCTTTTTTATATCATCTAATTATTTCATCTAAGAGTTAGTTGAGAAATTTTCGATGTGGTCTTTCTTGTGACATTTCTCTTGGACATCTTCTCTCCTTTAGTTTTGTAGTTCTTTTGGGAACAGACTTCACTTTGTTCCAGGTCTCAAGTCTTCCAGTGTCATGGAGTATAACATTAGCTTTTCCAATACTTTTTTTTTTCAGTCCTCTTTGTCTAGATTGTTATTTTTTATTTATCTGGGCTCTAATTTTATTTATTTTACATACATAGCAAAATGTTTTGGCGGTCATTCACTGGAGGTCTGCCTAAAACCTTCATAGCTGAATTTACCATAGTAAATATCCCAAAAACATCTTGGGAATAGAAAAGGCTTTATATTTTTAACTACAAAATACTTTTCATCATAATAAGCTAGCCACTGAATGGATGATATTGTAAAGTAACAATCTGATGTTTATGCAATACCAGTTTAATAGGAATGCTACCTTTCCACAATGAAAAGTAATGTTTCAAGATAGAATGAGCAAAGTAAATGAGCCTCGTTCATTGTTGACAGTGTCTCCAGACTCAGAGATAAATTCAATTTCGAATCTTTTAAAAAGCAATCTATATTTTAACAAGGTATATAGGAAATAACATTTAATGACACAATGCTCAGATGTAAACAGGTGCCTGATGTGAGAAGAGTGATGAGGAGACAGTGGAATATGCTGTTACAGGGAAGGAATCTACCTGGTACAAGGAAACACCTTTTGTAGAGAAAACACCTACCAAGAGGTAGAGGTGGGATAAGGCAAGTCATGAAGAGGTGGTGTTATGGGCCTATACTATGAATATGGATGAGGCATAAGGCTTTTTGTCACTATAGAAACACTAACACTTAGCATAACTGTTTGAATGATTTCAAAAGCTAAAAGCTTGAATGTTTTTCTAAGGGCAAAGAGACACAGAAGAGACACTGAATAAAACCACAATGTAATTGGATTGGTCCTAAATTATATGTTTCCTCAGTGTACATCATCTTCACATAAAGAACATTATCTGTAGGCTAAAGACAGGGAAGAGATGTAGAAATAATTGTTTAGCTAAGACAAACAAGACTAATGGCAATGAAAGTGATGGCTGTGGCTGGTGAAATGACTTCGCCATTAAGGTATTTGCCTGCAAAGCCTAAGGACACTGGTTGGATTCCCCAGAACCCATGTGAGCCAGATATGCAAGGGGTCACATGTGTCTGGAATTTCTTTGCAGCAGCTAGAGCCCCTGGCTTGCCCATTCTCTCTTTCCCTCTGCCTCTTCCTCTGCCTGTCTCTCAAATAAGTAAATAAATAAAATTGAAAAAAAAGAAAGTGATGTCTGTCTTGTAAGATTGAGGTGGTGAAAGAGAACATGCCCCATTTGATGAGGGGGGGGGGTCAGATAGGTAAGAAAGAGTTACTCACTGAGCAGGAATCAAATTGATAAGAAAAATAAGGAGATGGCAATCCTAGAAACCTTAACAAGGAACAAAACAATAGTAACAATAATAATAAAATTGATAATTGCATGTAATTAAGCACTTACAGCATGTGAACCACCAAAGTGTCATACATGCACTATGTAATTGAAACTCCAGCTGCCTTTATGTAAAAGTATTTTCTACCTCATTTAATAAATAGGGAAGGAATTGCAGGTTGGAGATCCCTAAGTAATTCATCCAAGGATTGAAACACAAATCTTTATGTCTTCAGACCCATGCTTTAAAAAAATTAATAAGCTGCCCATTACAGGGCTCTTGGCAATGACACTCAGTGGCCAGCTTCCCTAATCTTACCCCCCCCCAATCCTGTTTCTTAACACTTGTCCATGTCTCTTCCATCTGGATGACACTTTCCTACTCTGCTTTTTAATTTTAAAATTTGAATCTCCCTTTCTGCCTCTAACCTCGACTGCAGTGTGCAGTGGGCACTGGGCAGGATCTGTGAGGGTTGGGAGGAAGCCCTACAGCTGCTGCAGTATCTGTCCTTTGGCAGTTGCTAAACTCAGCATCCAGAGAAAGCAGCTGGGGAGAGATGGCCTGTTTGTCTTTTTTCCACTGTCAGCCCTTCGCCTGAAGTGTCTAGCGCCAATCCTATCAGCCACATTTCATTTCTCTCCCTACCCAAAGGAAAAATCCCCTCTGATGGAATAAGTTGAATTGACTCACTCTACTCCATAAAAAATGGGATTAACCTTACAAATCCCCAGATCTAGGGCTGGCAGCTCAAACTAGTCACTTGCTGGGAATATTCCACACAACTGGGTTTCTTCTTATTACAGTGCAGATGGATAGAAGGGTTTACAAATGTCAATTAGTAGATTTATGTTGATAATATCTACTCTATGAAGAAAATTAGGTCCAAGTAGGAGTAAAAGTTCAGAGAAACTAGGCATTAGGATTTTTTTTTTTCAACTAGGACAGTTTCAGAACTGTATGATTTTTAGCAGCACATTCATTGTGATCATTGTGACATAAGTTCAGTAATTCAAAGTCATAGACTTTCTCAAAGAATTTGTTATGAAGAAACTGATGACCAGTTTGTCTCCCAGATTCATATAACATTGCACTTAGAAGGGAGGAAATCAGATGTAATTTAATTCTCCTCAAATGCATGAGTCTCTCCTTCTATAATGTTTTATAAGACTATCTTATCTTTGCTAGATTAAAAAAAAAAAGAAAGAAAGAAATCAGTTAGAAGTAATTCACTGTGGCACTATAAAGAAGTGCCACCATCATGTTCCTACGAAAGCTAGAAAACCTAGTGAAATGCTTCTGTGACAAGTGCTGTGATCATGTCAAGGACATTGCATCGTATCCCTTCACCAGTTAAGAAACTGAAGCTCACAGGGCATTGGTATGACACAGCTCACAAACCATACTTCTGCTTCATACTGAAATTCAACCTACCTAACATCAAAGCAATTGTTAGCCACTATAGCTGATACTAGACTAGCATACTAATTTCAAATGCTGAAGTTTGTTTATTCTTGTAATGGAAAGAGTGAAATTAGTCTTAATCTACTCAGACTCCTAAGATTTATTTTCACAAAATTGCCCTAAATTACATCACTCCCCTTATGTAATATCCATGTAAAATAATTAAATAATACTTACTGATTTGATATTAGTATTAACTACTATGGGAATTAGTAACCATAGGCTGATGATAAATTGATAGACCAGTATGGGAAACAAAGAATTTCACTATGCTGATGGAAAATAAGGCTGATTACCATGACAAAGCATTTGCTTTATGTCATCATGTTCCACCTACAGCTATACACCATCAGTTTTGCCCTGTGAATGAATGAAGGCCTGAGGAGAAGGGGCTGAAGCTTAGCAGATACACAGAGTGAGCTTTCACTGAGTTTTCTGAGTTATGTGGGATACAAAGGCAAATGCAGAATATCAGTTTGAGCATACTCACAGATAACTCTAAGATGCTCTAGATCCCTCCATTCTTTCTGTGGCCAGGGAAGCATTGCCTATTGTTGAAAAAAAATAGAAAGAAATGTTCATAACCATGATAATTTATTAGGCTGGTAGTTATAAATGATCCTGAGATAGGTTTTTATCTTAATACAGTGACTGCAGTGTGTACATAGAAGCCTCTCAGCTTTTGACCTTCCCATATAATTTCCAAGGATTCCGTCATGCAGAATGACTTACTCGACTTCTTCAGGGGCTCATAACATAGGCTGCAGCACTGCTGCTGTTCGACTCTACAACCTTGTTAGCATAAAGAGCAAAATGACTGCTTACGGTTGTCACCCCTTCTGTGCAGGCTCTAAGCTGCCCCTGTTTCTATGATAAGCTATTTGCATTCACTTCACTTTGCTTCAGTCACTTTACTTTTCCACCTTTGGTGCTATCTTGGTGTGCTTTAATGGAGCAGTGTTGAATCAGACAAGCTGTAATTTTTCTTACAGGCATGTCTCAAGGCAAATTTATAAGCTGAACTTTATATCAGAAACTACTAGAGGGAACATGTCTTTGTTCTAAATTACGAAATGCTCCACTATCCAAAACCCTGAATCATGTTGGAAGCAAACTGCCTCCTTTCTGATATCAGGAACATTACAAAGGCAATATATTAAGATATTCTTTCAAAAATTTATCGTGTACAAAGCAGTTTCACCACCCAAATTGTTTAGTGTGCAACTCTATACTCAGGTTGTAAAGCTCATATTTAAAGGGAAGCTATTTCCTGTATACCTGATGATATGAAAGATTGCAACATTTGATTGTAATTTTATTTTCCTGGAAGGCTAAGGGAAGATATTAATTTCTTAACAGGTATATTATTGTGTGATTATTTGGGAAAACTATATATTTAGATAGAGTCAACATATGATCTTATATATTCTTTTGTATATGATCTCATTTGCCTTCTGATAATTAAAATCAAAATTGATGGCCAAGCAGGAAGTGGCCAGTCATATTCATGGACTGTAGCACAGGCCTTCTCTATTGATAGACCTGCATGTGGTGCTATGGACAGCTACTTTGTCTTGTATGTGTAAAAGAAGAATGAATGAAGACTGTTATTTCATTACTTCTTCCTGTGTATCATTTAAAAATATACCCAGCTATAAATTTAAAAATGTTGTTTAAAAGTCAGTGCTTAGAATAAAGGTTTACCCCTACTTTTAGAAAATAGTAAACTGTACTCTAGAAACCAAAGTATTATTGCTGGGCTGGAGAGATGGCTTAGTGACTAAGGAGCTTGTCAGCAACTCCAAAGGACCCAGGTTTGATTCCCCAGTGCCCATGTAAAGCCAGATGCACAGAGTGGCTTATGCATCTGGAGTTCATTTATTGTGGCTAGAGGCCCTGGTGTGCCCATTTTTCTCTCTTTTGCTCATTGTCATGCTAAATCTCAGAAATAAATGGCCCCTCACTCTAGCATAATGTTATATTTGAGCTACATGTAGCATCCCTTTTCAACATTGCATTATTGGTTTATTTTTTACAAATGATAGGATTCATTGCTAACTATACAATATTCCAAAAAATATACACATCAAGTAATACTTTATATTATTATTATTATTATTATTATTATTATTATTTTCGTTATTCAAGGTAGAGTCTCACTGTAGCCCAGGCTGACCTGGAATTCACTCTTTAGTCTCAGGACGGCCTCAAACTCATGGTGTTCCTCCTATCTCTGCCTCCAGAGTACTGTGATTAAAGGTGTGCGCCACCATGCCTGGATCTTTATTATTTTTTGGGGGGGGGGTGCTGGGGAGAATTAGTGTGCCAGGGCCTCCACCACTGAAATCGAACTCCAGACACTTGTGCCTCCTAGTGTGCATGTACAAACTTGCATGTGTGTGTCTGGCTTATGTGGGACCTGGAGAGAAACTGAAGCACCTTACCTGCTAAGCCATCTCTCTAGCCCCAAATAGTTCTTTCAAATGCACCATTTATGTGCATATATTTAGAGTAAAAAGGAAAATTATAGCAATTTTCATTGAGTAAATGATATATACCAAAACACAAAATTCAATAATGTACAAATTAAATTTTGCTGAGGTTACCTGTGGAAATTGGTATTTCTGTAATACACAGGGGCTCTCAATTTTTTGTTTGGGATAGTTTTGCACATTCTTGAGATCAGTGAACTGCAAAAGCAGTCCCAGTAACTTTGACCAATGCTAGTGCTGGTTTTAAAGCCCTTCAGGGAAACATTAGTCAACTTGTTTTAAAAACAACAGACCAAAAGGTTAAGAGAATATATTACATGAGATCTGTGGTCCATGGTTGTGAAGTGCCTTGGGCATTTATCCTTGTTTATAGTATGGTACAGTGTTTCAGTGCTTCAAAACATCTCCATTCACAAAGTCAGTGAGTTTGAAGCATGTTTGAACAGTATTCCAAAGACATATAATACTTTTTAAATACGAATCATTAGAGTTGGGCACCTATTCCTATGGAGTGGCAAATGGTTCTCCAAGTTAGAAAACAGAAAGTACATACTCATTTGAATATTCAAATTTAAGAAAACTATTTGCAAATCTAGAGATGGGTAATTTGGGACAAATAGAAGATATTTCTAACCTAGAGATTGGTTCAAAAAACTGGAAGCATTATCTTGAATAAGTAAAAACTGAAAACATTTGGCTTTCAGAAGTATGAAATGTGCCTTGTTTGAATGTGAATACAAATTTCAGAAATCTTTCTTATACATTCTTTTTCTTCCTCCTCCCATTTCTCCTTCCCTTATCATCCTTCCTTCTCCCCATCACCCTTGCCTTGTCTTTTTCCATCTCCATCCTTCCTACCTACCTGCAAGTGTGCACACAGACACACACACACAACCACACTATACCATATAACAACCACACCAAAAAAATATGGAAGAGTTAGCACTTTCAGTAGAAACACTATGGCCATTGGAGAACACTGACCTATTGAAATCTTACCTATATACTTCATTGACTGTGCCAGGACTATTCGTTTATTCTCTCACCCTAAGAAATAAATCTGAATGCCAGGCACTGAAGTATTGTGTGGCTATTCCTGGGTGGGGAGGGATGTGAACAAACTTGTATTTATCCAAGATAGAGAAAGGATGGCAGACCAAAGAGATATTTCTAGCCAACTCTAGCTTAGTGAGTAGGGAGTTCATTGTGATTACTTAGAGGTATAAGGGTGTGGGGTTACTTAAACAGGAGCATGAGTCATTCAAAGGTAGCTGTATCACTGAAAAGCCCACACTAAAATGAGGGACAGACAGCTTAGCTGGTCAGTTTCTCACCCCAGCAGTTGTGACTGTTTATATAACCTGGAAGAAGGGCCTCAAGAAGCTTGTAAATTTTAGAAGCCTCCTAAACCTGTCAGTTGTTTACTTCCTGAGCTCTATAAGTTTTCTTTACTTTCTGAGTCTTGTTAGCCTCCCTCCAGGGTGGAAATTTTAATTTGTAGGAAATTGCTATATTAGCATGGATAATGTGTGCCATTTGCTTATTATGTAGAGTAGCCACTTAGTCATGGCTATCATTAATACAAAGTTTTAGGTATACCTTTGCCTTCAAAACATGCTGCTTATGTAAGACATGATTATTATATAAAAACTAAAGCCTTGTCACCTAAAGGAACATAGGAATAATGTTTATAATATATTGAATTTAAGCGAACTACTTAATTATTATGACTAGCAATCTAATATGTACTACATTGATGAGATTGGTCAATTTTCCTCCAGTGAAGGTTCACTAAGAAACAATGCATTATCACTGAAAATTTTCACATTTCCTTCAATAATGATTTTGACTTTTCATAATTTGTCAGTTCTTATATATTACATATTCACATTAAAAATCCATAGATTAAGAAAAGGGCCTACCCTTTTGATCCTTCTACTTTATTTCCACTTGAAAATATTCAGCACTCTCTCTCATGTCTCTCTTCTCTCCCAATAACTAAGGTCTCTCCAGGACCTGTCCAAGCAAACAGAAATCCCTTACGGCACAGTCCTGGACTCTGCAGTGTATGAGCATGTCCGTGTGAAGGGTTTAAATCCTTTTGAGAGGGACAGCATGTACTCCCAAATGTGGCGAATGATCAACCGAAGCAACGGATCAGAGAACAATGTCCTGGAATCCCAAGCAGGCATTCAAAAGGTATTGGCCATAGTTTTCATTCACATTCTTTACCATGTTGTCTTCTGTGTTGCAATTGCTTAATTGAGAGTTATTTATTTTTTGTTTTCTATAACTCTGCCTTAGAAGTTCCAGCTAAATTATATTTATATTGATTTAAAGAAGTTCTCAGGGCAACTCATTGCTTCCCAAGAGTGAATTCAAAGCCCACTGTGATATGGAATAGATTACTTTCCCATGGAATTCAAAGCATAAGAATCACAAGTTGTTATTTTGTTCACAAAAGGATTAAAGGCTCATAAATATGAAAACTAGAAGGTTTTTGCAAATCCCATTCCAAATATCATTCCGGTTATCCAATTCTTTTAAATGACTTAGAGTGTTTTCTATACTGCATTTGTTTTTAGATTAAGCTTTATCTTTACTTGTGATTATGTAAAGCTATTTGGAAGAAAAATTTAATCTTGTCAACAAATGAGGTTCCTACAAATGTCTGTTCCTATTTCTAAGTGTGAAAATCTTTATCTGCTTGTTTCCTATAACCGTCAGTTGGAAGTAGCTATACACACAAAGGCTTTTTTCTCTTTTGTAAAAAAATAAAAACTATTCCTCATTCTGGCTTTAGTTTATTTACATGTATATGGAAACAATTTAGGTTCCATCAACCTCTGTGAGAGAACAGACTAGTGTTTTTTTTTATTTGTTTGTTTTTGCTTAAAATTATTTCCAGTGGTTGACTTTCATCACATAACCGTAGAACAAAGAAACAAACAAACAAATGATCTAATGTCAATAATGGTTGCAAAAACTTTCTTCACCATTACTATGTAACCTTCTATAACAAAATAATTCTGACCCTGGGTCAGTGCTAAGTGTCACCTCCCTCCCTTCCAAAAAAGGAGAAAAAAATGTCTTTGAAGATTAAAATAAAGAGAAATTCTTGTTCTTTTTATATTTTACTTTTATTTATTTAGTGAGATAGAGCAAACAGAAAAAGAAACAGAAAGAGAGAGAGAGAAAAAAAAACGGACACACCAGGGCCTCCAGCCACTGCAAAAAATCTACAGACACATGTGCTACCTTGTGCATCTGGCTTATGTGGGTCCTGGGAAATCAAACCTGTTTTTTTTTTTCTTGGCTTTGCAGACAAATGCCTTAACTACTAAGCCATCTCTCCAGCCCTGTTATTTTTTATTTACATTAAATTTAAGAGAACATGATCCTATGGCTAATATCTCTTTCTATATAGTATCATTACAAAGTCTTTTCATTTTCTTTTCTCTCATCAGAAATATATTATCAGTAAAGTATTTTAAAACACAAATATACATATCCACTCATGGACTGATTTATTCGCCCTCAGACATGTGCTAAGTCCTATGTACAGGGACTGGAGCTTAGATTAGCAGCAGAGAAATGGTCAATGGACTACCGAACTACAGAGCTTATGAAGAAAATAAAATGGAAATAAAGTATGTGATTTAAGTTGTGATAACTACTTTTACATTCTAACACTGTGCTATTGTAAAGATGAAAGAGAAGCCACAGGTCCCTGGGCTCCTTTGTATATCACTCTGCTCATTGTCAAAAATAATCGCAGTTCAGGAAATGAAAGCATGTGCTTCACAGGTCTCATCCACACTGTGAATCCAGCTCATTTTTGAAATAAAATACGTTAACTAGTTATTTTCAAATCATCCTGAGCTTTGGGAGTTTCTTCATGATGTTGGCTATTTCTACCTCACACAAGTTTTGTCAGTATTAAATACAGCCAGAAGTGTTGTCACATACCTGTAATCCTAGCACTAAGATTATTGTAGCAGGAGGATTGTGAATTCCAGCTCATCCTAGTGCACATAGGGAGAACATGTCTCAAGAATTCCAAAACAAATGAGTAGTAAAGATTAAGTAAGATAATATATACAAAGTATCAATAAAGAGTATGATTAGAGCCATGATCCCATCTCAGAAGAGATCTGGAGATTACCAAGAGAATGTATATGTGAGGAATTTGTAATTATAAAATTTTATTGCTTATTATTTCTTCCTGCTAATTTTAAATTGTCACATAATAAGAAGAGCACACAGTATAAGAAATAATAAAAAAAACAACTTCTGTTTTCTGATCATCTGCTGATAATGAAAGTTAGTAAGTTGAAAAGTGCAAATTAAGTCCTCAAATATTCAATGAATCATGGTTATTCTGCTTCCTGATTTACTGCAGGGAAGTGAAGAATAATTTTATAAACTCACAGTAGAAAAATGAAAATGTAAAATTGTTTCTAGCATATATTTCTCTCACCCAGGCAGAAAGCTGAAAATTGAGTGGGCAGAAAATAGGTACTAATAATAAAATACATTTTGTGAGATTTTTGGCAAGTCTCTATGAAAAAAGTAGAATTAACCAACACACGATAACCTCCTCACCTCCTGAAGCTCACTGGAGATGCAGAAATCGACAACTGCAACACATAAATTGCGATTACAGACTTTTTTTTAAGCCACTGGTCTTGCACATCTCACATAGCAGCTTCCTGTTCTCTGTGGTTGGTTTCTAATTTGTGCAGGCAGAAAAGATGTCAGAGATAGGCTAGGTCAACGTTTTACAAAGGCCAACCTTTCTCTGTGGTGTTGTTGATAGGAATCCCTACATGCAGCCACTGCTTCCCAGAAAGTCCTGTGAAAAACAACCCGCACAACCTGTAACTTTAAATAGACCTCATCAATGTCTCAGGCTGTGCTTGTTCTTAATTGAGCTACTGGTCTCATTAAGTTGTTCCTACTTGAAGGTAGTTCCTAATGCCCTTGAAGAGCTTTGCTCTTCTGTACCAAAGAAATTGATGTAAATGAGTATTAAGTCCAGAGTTCTGATTTACTGTTCCTGGGAGACATTCACCTGTACCTAACTAACCTAATTAAACTACACCATCTTCTTTTATGCCTTGCTCTGCCTAAGACATTTTGCATAGGAATAAAATATATGGTACGAAAACTATAACCAATTTTTTTCAGGCAGTCAAAATTATTTTTTTTCTGTTTAATCAGTGTCTAGGTTCTTCTTTTTTTAAATTAGTTTAGTACTCAGTGAATACAGTCAAGTTGGTACCATTGTTAGCCTCCTCCCTATCCTCCCCTCTCCACCTGGATCCTCCTTCTTGGGGTATATGGGTCATGCATTGCACGGGTTAGCCATCAGTTATAGGTAGGAGGAAATGTCTGTGTACCATGATCCAACGTGTGGCTCTGACATTCTTTCCGCCCCCTTTTACACAAATTTCTCTGAGCCATATTGGGTTCATTTTAGGTCTGCTTCACTGATGAAGTCTTGGGAGCCTCTGTGTCTCTGGGTATCTGATTGGTAGGAGTTGATTTTTCTCTGTGTCTATCTCCTTCACCCTTGTGCCGTAGCCCATGATTAGTCATAGCTTCATAATGGAGAGAGGGCTCATGTTTGGGTATGGTTCTGACTTGTTTCCTAGCTCCAGCTATAGGTCATGGTCCACTGAGTGGATCAGTTAGCCAAATCAAGAGCAGCTGGTTTCCCACCATAGCTGTGTGCCGCTATTGCACTTATGTGAGCATCACAATAGGTTATTTGCTCCTAAGTTAGACCATGAGTTGTTTGAACAGATATTAGTCATTTTCCCTCAGTCACCCATGTAGCACCTTCTGGCACTAGACACACTCAGTCAAAATTACTTTTGAGTACTTTCAGTGCATCACACTATAATAACTGGGGTATAAGAAATATGAGCAGAGTCTGAGAATGAATTAAATGCACAGTAAAGTGTGATTCATACTAATGCAGGACTGAGTAGGACATTCCAAGATAGTGAGGAATCAGAAGCTCAAGAGAGTTTTAAACAGAAAAGTAACATGAACTTACTTACATTATGGCAACAAGACATTGAGAAAAGCCCAAGGTGGAAATGCAAAATCTTTAAAGGAGTGAGCAACCCTTGCTCCTGACTTGTCAACTCATCTGAAATTACACCATGGCAACTTCATCCTTGTCAAAACCCAATACAGCTTACAAGACTAAGCAGTCACTGGCACTTGCACATCCATGGCACTGAGTCCCTCGGGCTTTTGGTTATAGGGGACAGGACATAGGACAGGTAACTTCCAAGACTTTCAGGCCAGAGGTAAGAAATTAACGCAGAATGAAGGATGTGTGCGCAGCACTGAAATAAAGATGTCCTTGTTTATTAGAAAGACAGTAGTCATACTAATAGCCTAATAAACACTGAGGAAATGAGCAAGTCTTTCTAAAACCACAGCATTAATGACTGGCAATGTCCACATGGGGCATCTCGGTGCTGTAGCCAAGCCCTGTAACATAATCCTGGCCCAAGAAATTAAAAGATGGCAATGAAAGCCAATACAAAGGCCAGTCCTCACTGACCAGTGGCATGAGTTTTGAAGAACAGAGGCTGGAATGCCAATTCCATATGCTATGAATTGAAAAGGCAAGGCTACCCTGTTTGGTGTTGTGTTGTGCTTGCCAGGGGGAGGTTGTTTGTTTTGTTTATATTCAGCTCTGCTAAACTTAGGCTGAATAACTGATCCAGTCATCCTACAAACTCATAGAACACATATCAATATATTATTTACCAGGCATATTTCTAAGCTTTAGAACTACAATAGAACAAGCAAAAATTTTGCCCCAAGAGAGATTATAGTGCAGTAGCAGTCAAGGAAAGCAACAGACAAGCAAATTCAGAAGCAGCAGAGCCAGGACAGGGGACACACTGCTGTAAGCCCACACTCATGACATCAGGGAATACGACAATAACCTGTCCAAAGGGAAAAAAAAAATCTTTAAAATCTATGTTTCTCAGTAAAGGAATATTGAGCGCATATTAGGGTTAAAACAAACAAACAGAAACACTAGAAGAGTAAAAGTGCAAGTCAGCAGAAGCAAAAATATCACACACATATTGAGTGGTTGTGAAGGCACATCTCTGAGAAAGTGACATTTGAGACTTGAAGAGGGAGGGGATGTGAGCCATGGAGCCAGGCAGACAGGGCCCAGAGTGGTCAGGAAGAGCTCCAGACAAAAGCTTAGAATACTAACGGTAGACTTCCTCGGGCAAGAAGACCTACATGGTTGAAGAACACAGGAGATAAGATCAGAGTGAGATATGGGTGAGATGAAAGTGTTAAAACTCCTAGGGGTTGGGTCTTACACCAGGTGTTTGAGGCTTTGTGTTTGAAACTCAAGTTGCATTCTATTTAGAAACAGAAGACACTTTACTTTCATAAATCTGTTCAGGTGATTCTAGTCCACAGAGATGGTGGAGAATCCCTGATATAATCTCCTGTGAGCCATTTTAATAACTTTAGCTTTGTGTTGAGACTGGAAACCAGTGGAAGATTTTGGCCAGAACAATGACATGATCTTTTTAAAGTTTAAAGCAGTTGCTATGTGAGAAGAGGGAGTTAGGGCAGATGCAGAGAGACTAGTCGAGAAGAATAATACCATCAATATTCCACATAAGACTTGAGGATGCTGGCCCCGAGAGGTTAACATACAACTGATGATAAGTAACTAGGTCTGAATATATTTTAAAATAAGCTCTGACAAGATTTCCTTTAAGATTAAATGTGGTATGTCAAAAGCTGAGTAATTGAAGCTAAATCTGATGTCTTTGTTCCCAGCAGCTAGAAAAATGAAATTGCTACATACTGAAACTGAGGAAAACAGGCTTAAAAACACCTTTGAGAAGCTAAATGAGAATTTGTCCATAGCATGTTGTGGTAGTCAGTTCCATGCAGCTGGGATGAATCTCCAAACCAAACATCATTTAGGTAGGGGAAGAGAACAGAAGAGAAAAGGAGAGGAGAAAAGAAAGTAAAAGATCCCAGGGCAGTCTAATATTTAGAGGAAGACAAGAGAGAAGGATTATATTCACAGGTCAGCAAAGGAAGAAAGAAGGAACATCATGGCAGTATGTCTTTAGAGGCAAATAAAAAAGGGGAGGTTTCAAGGAATTCACAGGAACTACTATGTGTCAAATGATTCTTATGAATCAAGTATGATGAAGATTGAGAATTAATCATCATTTGGATAACCAGCAGTCACTGATGAGGCAAGAACAAACTAGTAGAGAGGAAAGAAAAGAAAGTAGAATTAGAGTGTAGAGAAAAAATAATTAGAAGAGAGAAAGTGAAAGTGGCAAGAATAAAGAACTTTATTTTCCAGTTCTGGGAATGAAACTCAGGGCCTCATGCGTGGTAGGCAAGTGTTCCGTCAATGAGCCACATCCTCTGCCCTAGAATAGACAAATTTTTACAGGAATTTTGATTAGAGTAAATGCATAATGAAAGGGGTTCCTGGAGTGAGATAGGAGGTTTGGGAAGTTTTTTTTTTTTTTTTAGAAAAGATGATATATACAATATCTATACATTTAAGTCATAAATTGACAGGGGAAATTTATGATACAAGACAGGGGCAAGAGAATTCTGAAAGCTTCAGTAGGGGGGATAAGTCTGGAGATCCAGAGCACAGTTGGAAAGTTCAGGATTGACATGGTCCATCCAAAATCAGAGGAGAGAGGGGCAGAATAGGTACCTGCATGCAGGTAACTTAAGGGAGGGATGTGGTGGTAAAAGCATAGGGAAATTTATTTCTGAATATTTGTATTTACTCAAAGAAATGAGAACCAAGGTTCTCATGAGAGCTTAGGTTACAAGTCAGAGTCTAGAGATTTGGAAAAAGGGGAGAAATGATAACTCTGGAAAAGACCATAGGCCAGTGGGCTTCCAAGATGCAACCGAGCCTTTCACAGTAGTGACCATGACAGTAAATTGTCAGACACATCAGCATAACTGTGTTTCTCTCATCACCCTTTTCAGCTGCCTGGTGTGTAAACACAAAGTACACACAGGAGATTTCACCAGAGTCAATGTGAGCCAGATAAATGTGACAGAGACAAAAAGGGACAAAGGAGTTGAGCGTATGCAAAAAAAAAAAAAAAAAAAAAAAAAAAAAAAAAAAAAAAAAAAAAACAAGGGTTATTACTTGTCATGGATTCTGATCAATAAAAAAAAGAAAGAGATGGTAAAGAGGAACCCAGCAGACCAGAAGGATGGTAGGAATAATGGATTGCCTGTCATAATAAGAATGAAGAGCAGTGGGAGTCACTGGGCTAGAGTGATAAGATGAAAAGCAATACGAAACTGCTTCTGAGCTGACACCTGTGAAAAGGATATGAAGACAGTGTCGTTATTAAACATGATACCACAGGAGGAGTGGTTGACTGAGATAAGAGGAAAGACAAGCTCTTTGAAGACAAGGAGTACAAGAGACTGAGAAATTAATTGCAGAAGGATGTCTATGTGAATAATCAAATCACAGAGAAGAAATAGAACACCAGAGTATGAAGGTGTGACAGTGAACTGAATGATAAACTTGAACAGTGTTGGTGGAAAGTCCAGATGAGGGGCAGGGCAATACTGTCTGATTAAATGAGCTTTAAAGCTGGAATACTTTAGCGAGAAGTGTCCAGAAGTGGTCTGAGTCATGAAAAGACACCTACTCCTGATCCAGCCCTAATTATAGCAAAGGAAAGTAGCAACCTTTGGAATTAGTTGAATTCATGTGGTATCCCAGAGCAGGTCCTAGCCATGAGAGATAGCAAAAAGAAATCTCAAAAAGTACATGAAGGGTGTAAGAAGGTGAATGGGTGTCCTAGCTTGCTTACAACAGTTTCAGTTTTTCCAATTATCCCCATGCTGGTTTCCTTATCACCTTTTTCTATTCAGAATCCCCATAGAACAGTGCATTGGGCCTTCGTAAATATAGTACCCTGTTGTGATGGAGAGCATAATGGAAGAATCTGGAGAGTTGGTCAGAAACAGGAAGGAGCCCATCCATATCAATGAGATAAGTAGTGACCCGGAAACCATGGGTTATATGATGTGAGCTCCAGACCAATAATGCTGATAAAATGTTCAATGGGGAATGGCAGCAGGGCACATGTGATACCAGGAGTATACCAAAGTGTGGACATCTCAGACACCAGTAGCAGGGTACGACCTAAAGCAGACTTAGCAGCTAAAAGACTTGTGTGCATTGCTTCCTGCTGCTTGTTGAGGTTGGGGTACATAACAGCTAATATGTACTAGACATTAAGATTAACCAAGTACATACCAAGTTGCACTGAAGGAAAAAAGCCCATAAGTAAAAAACAGATTTGAAGCATGACACTGTTTGACAAAGTCCTGGTTTTAAGTGCCACTAACTCCTGAAACCTGAAGGCTATATTCTCTAGCCTGTTTGTTCCCCAAACCCTTCTCTTGCAGTTCTGTGATATCATTTGGCATTGAGTAAAAATGTCAGAATAGATTAAAATTAATGAGCCTGCAGCAGAAAGATGTAAGATCAAGCTTTAGCTTCAGTGAGCAACTTGGCAATAAACTGACTGGGTGCATGACTTTAAAATCTGGGTTAGGCCCCCATTACAGAAAGGAATAATCAAACTAAACTCTACTTGAGGAGAAACAAAGCAAAGCAGTAAATAGCTCTTGGCTGTGAAAATGCCAAGCCAGGTCTGTCATACCACTGGGCGTGGAGGTGGAAGTGTTTGCTTCATTTGCCCTTTTGCCAAATGATTCCAACAAACAGTCTATGATTCACTTGAGCACTCACCCTGCGGCTGGGAGCTCAGATCCCACTGGTATATATTTTGCCTCTCCAGAAATCATAGCTTTTAGGTCTGTGTCAGTAATCACACAGTGAAAGACGAGAATTGCACCAGAGGGAAAATGAAAGAGACAGAGTTCATTTCCAGCAGCTCTGCTAATGCATTTTTGATGCCTCGAGTTTGATTTTTAAAATTTACTATTTTATAAAACTTATTTTCATTAATAACACTCATGGATTTTTGAAATAAAACTCTGCCTTGATTCAGTATTTCCTTAAAAAAAAAAAAAAAGGAAAGGAGAAATCTAAAAATCATGGACTTGCTAAGTGGTCTTAAGCATTGTAACTTGAGTTTGGATATGTTGGATTTTGTAGCACACAAAGCATGCTACAAATACTTTTTTTTTTTTTTGATAGGAAAACTATGTGTATGTTTTTCAACAGGAGTGGGTCCTTGTAAGAATGAGATGAGATGCCTTATATAAGTGTAGATGAGACTGGAAACCTTCTATTGGTTAAGCATGTGGTTTCTCCTGGTAAAAAAATGGATTTTATAGCCATTTCCAATTCTTTCTAATTAGCCACATTCAGTTCTAATTCATCTATTCACTCATGCCTTTCATCAACCAATATTTATTCAGTGGCTGCTACATGAAATACATACTAATAGCAACCCTATAGAGAATTTTACAAGGCATTACGGGGATTCATAGGAAGGAAATGGATCTTAGCCTGGCAGGTGAGAGTGGTTCAGGTTGGTGGAGGCTTTCTGGAGGACACAGTGTTAAACTGAGAATCAGGCTGTTTCCATTAAGTACAGGGAAACAGCACTTAACAGATAAAGAGCCCGAAAGCAGTCATGAGGAGGGGAAGATCCCCATGTGCAAGCAACCAAAGGAACTACCTTTGATGAATAAGGTGCTGCAAGAAACAGATGGTACCTGTGTATCAAAGTCATACACTTGGTCATGTGTCATTTGAATTTACTAACTGGGCAGTACTCTGTAATTCTAACACTATGAGCAAAAAAAATGTGTGAAAAAAGTAGCCAGAAATATTTGAAAAGAAATTTCTGGGTTGCAAAGGATATAGAGCCATTTTCTTTACTTCAGTGTTCTTCCATATTTTTAAATGGTGGAAATGTAACCAATGAATTCTAGGTTTTTGTTTTTATTTTTCCTAGAAAAATATTAAGCAACTCTTTGGATCCTAGAATTAAATTTATCTGGAAATATTCCATATTTTTGTAAAGTCAAATATTGTCAGAAGGGTTGCAGATATTCTCCATGGGGTTGTAGTTTATGCATTGTGGGAACAGTAGTCAGTAATTTTGAGGGGTGAGAGAATGCCTCTGGGCATGATGTCTCAATCATTGGCTCTTAAAATCTTTCCGCCCACTCTTCCGCAAAATTCCCTGAGCCGTAGTGGGTGAGTTTTAAGTCTATTTCAGTGGTAAGGGCTTAGGAGCCTTGGGATCTCTGCTTTGGTTGGTGTTGAGTATCCTCAGGGTCTGTCTCCTATGCGCTGGTGCTAATTATCAGATTCAGCATAGAAGTGGAAATCTTGCTCTACTCCCCAATTTCTCTGTGGTTTCAGCTGTGGGTGGCTGAAGTGTGAGGGGGTAGTTTATCTCCTCCAGTCTCACTGCCTTCTGAAAAAGAAGAACAGATTCTCGAATGGAGAGTGAAGTCAACAGAGTTTAAATGGGATAAGCATTATCAATTTAGGGAGAATTTGATGTATGTAACCCCTATTTTAGCCAGACTAGTGAAAGCTTGACACTGGGGAACATAATCTTTGTCTCCATAGGATTCTGATCTGGTTACCAATTCCAGATATGGGTTCCTTTCCACTCAGTGGATCTCTTAGCCAATCAGAAAGCTATTGGTTACCCACTGAGGCTGTGTGCCACTATTGCACAGACATGTACATCCTGTCTGGGTGTTTGCTACTGAGTTATTAGACCTCTGGTTGCTCAGACCCTTGTTGCCCATTTTCCCCCAGTAGCTCATGTAGCACTTTGCAGCACTAGACAGGCTAATTGCCTGGGGACTGGCTTTCTTCTGAACTCCAGCCAGGTCTCTCTGTGCTCTGTGTCAGCAACATATGGTGTCTTCAGCAATAGGTTTTTAGCTTTTGCCTCAAGTGGGTAATCAAGTGCTTTGACAGAAAGCTGTCTTGATTTGGGGACCTCATAGGTCTCTGATCAACAGCTCAATGTGAGTAGTGACCAATCTCTCGTACTGAGAGTTACAAGTCAGACACACAATTTTTTTCTTTTAAGCTTAGGCTTCACCCCACCTTCATCAGAGCTCTACTTTTCCAGTGCTCCCCCCTTACCTCTTTTGAGGATTATATATTTTAGGCTATCTCCAAGGATAAAAGTTTCTATGGTATCAGCACATATTGAATTTAATTTTGTGTTTGTTTTCCTCTCCCCTTCCTCACCCCAAACCCTTTCATCCCTATTTTCTGGGCCTTGAGTTGCCTGCCAGGTATGTCATCAACTCAAGCAGGTCCTGGTTAGGAACCATAGATAAGTGACACCATGTGGCATTTTTCTTTCTGTGATTGTGTGAGTTTGCTGAGTATGATCTGTTCCAAGTACGTCCATTTTTCCACAAATATTATATTATCATTTTTTTCTTACTGCTGAATAGAATTCCACTGTGTAAATGTACCACAACTTCATTATGCATTCATCCAATGATGGGCACCAGGGTTCATTCCAGATATAAGTTATAATGAATTGAGTGGCTATAAACATGTTTGAGCAAATATATCTGTATTGATGAATGGAACATTTAGGACAACTGGGTAAGGGAACAACTGGGTTTGTTGGTGAGTATGCTCATCCTTTTCAGGAATCTTCAAATTGATTTCTGTGGTGGTTGTACAAGTTTACATTCCCACCAACAGTGGATGAGGGTTCCTCTTTCCACACATCCTAACCAACATTTGACATTGCTAGATTTTCTAATGAGTGCCATCCTTACTGGGGTAAGGTGGAATCTTATAGTTGTTTTAATTTGCATTTCTCTAATGGTTAGGGATGTTGAACATTTTCTTAACTGTGTGCTAGCCATTTTTAATTCTTCCTCTGGAAGGTCCCTATTCAGTTCTCTGCCCCATATTTGGAGTGGGTTGTTTTATTTCATTATTGTTTAGTTTTTTTGAGTTATTTGTAGGTTCTAGATATTAGTTTTCTGTCAGTGGTATAGCTGGCAAAGATTTTCTCCCATTCATTGAGTAATCTATTGACTCTGCTTATGGTATGTTTGTCTGTGCAAAAGCTTTTTAGCTTCATGAGATCCCATTGGTTGAGTGATTGTTTAATTTCCTAACCTACTGGTATTTTGCTTAGGAAGACTTTCCCACTTCCATATCATGGAAAGTGCCTCCTGTATTTTTCTTCAAGCAAGAGAGGAGTTTCAGGTCTTATGCTGAGGTTTTACATCTATCTGGACTTGACTTTTGTGTATGTAGAGATGAGTGGGTCTAGTTTCATTTTTCTACATATGGTCATCAAATTTGACCACCAACATTTGTTGAAGATTTTGTTGATTCTAAAGTCTACATTAGTGGCACCTTTGTCAAAGATCATATAGCTGTAGTTACTTGACCTAAGGTCTGAGTGTTCAATTCTGTTCCATTTGTCTACATCTCTGTGTTTATGACAGTACCATGCTGTTTGTGTTACTAAGGCTTTGTGCTATAATTTTAGATTGGGTATGGTGATACCTGCAGATGTGTTTTTGTTTTTGTTGTTGTTTTGTTTGCTGAGGATATGTTTTGATATCTCAGGCCTGCTGCTATTCTATATGAATTTTGAGATCATTTTTAGGCTTTGGGTGCTTTTATACATGGCCTTTGTTGTGTTGTGATATAAACCCTCCATTCCTATTCTTTCCAGTGTTCTGATCATGAAGTGGGGTTGTATTTTGTCAAAGGCTTTCTCTATATCAATTGAGAAGATCGTTCTTGTGGTTAAGTTTATTTAAGTGGTCTATTACGTTGACTGATTTCTATATGTTGAACCTTCTCTGCATTCCTGGGATGAAGCCTCCATGATCAAGGTGGGTAATCCTTTTGATGAGTTATTCAATTTGGTTTGTAAGGATTTTCTTCAGGATCTTTGTATATAAATTTATCAGGGATATTTGCATATAGTTTTCTTATTGAATTTTTGTTTTTGGTACTATGGTGATGCTATCTTCATAAAAGGAGTTGTAGAGGATTACCTGCTCTCTGATTATGTGAAACAGTTGGAGAAAAACTGGTTTTAGTTCTTCAATGAAGGTTTGATAGAATTCAGCTGAGAAGACATCAGGTCCTAGACTTTTCTTTTTTGGGAAGGTTTTTGATTACCTTTCCAAACTCCAAGGATGTGATAGGATTTTTTAGAAGAATAGTATGGTCTGAGTTTAGCTTTAGGTGTATGTAGCTAGGAATTCATCAGTTTCTTCCAGATGATCCAAATTTGTGGAGTAAAGATTTTGGAAGTATGATCTGATGATTCTTCCAGTTTCATTGATGTCTGTTACGGCCTCTCCTTATTCATTTCTGATTTTGTTAATTTGAGACTTCTCTTTCTATTGTTTGATCATATTGCCCAAGGGTTTATAAATCTTGTTTATTTTTTCAAGTAGCCAGCTCTTACTTTCATCAATTTTTTAAAATTGTTTTCTTAGTTTCTAATTCATTGATTTCTGCTCTGGTCTTGATTATTTCTTTCTGTCTGGAGCTCTTAGGGTTAGATTCTTGTTGTTTTCCAATTTAGGTGGACTCTTAGGTTATTAATTTGTGATCTCTATGTCTTTGTTATGAAGGCATTTAGCTCTATGAATTTTCCCCTTAGGACTGCCTTCCTTGTGTCCCATAAGTTCTGGTAAGTTGTGTTTTCATTATCATTCAATTCTAGGAATTTTACAATTTTTTTTTTTGATTTTTCCACAAGTCATTCACTGTTTAAAAGTGTGTTGTTTAGTCCAGGAGCTGCTGGAGTTCTTGATGTGTCTTTTGTTGTTATTTTCTAGCTTTAAAGCCTTGTGATCTGATATGATGCAGAAACACACTTCAATTTTCCTGAACTTACAGGCATACTTAATGGCCTAACATATGGTCTATTTTTGAGAAGGTTCCATGTGCTGCTAAGAGGAATGTGTATTCTGTAGAGTTGGGGTGCAAAGTTCTTTAGATGTCTGTTAGATCTAGTTGATCTATGGTGTTGTTGAGCTCTATTATTTCCCTGTTAATTTTCTGCTTGGATGATTTATCTATTGATGGCAGTGGAGTATTGAGGTGTCTGATTATGATAGTGTTGGTGTTTATTTCTGTTTTGTTGTCTATTAGGTTTTGTGTTATAAATTGTGGTGTACCTGTGTTTGGTGCATATAGATTTATGATTGTGATGTTCTCATGTTGGATCATTCCCTTGATAAGTTAGAGGTGGTCTTTTTTGATTACTTTTTGTTTGAAGTATATTTTATTTGCTATTAATATGGCAACATCTGCTTGTTTTTTTTTTAATTTCTATTTGCTTGGAATATCATTTTCCATCCTTTCACCCTGAGGAAGTGCTTGTCTTTAGTGGTTAGGTGGGTTTCTTGAAGACAGCAGATAGAAGGGATATATATATATATTTTTTTTTGATTCACCCAGTTAAATTCTGTCTTTTGATGGGTGAGTTAAGACCAAAAATATTTAAGGTTATAACTGTGAGGTTTGATCCCTGCCATGATGAGGTGTTTTATGGGGTTTGGTGCTTTCTTGTGTTTTTTTTAATTTTTGAAGCAGTGTAGTTTTGGTTGTTGTGATCTTCTTCTTGTAGACTCTTGAGATTGGTTGTCTGACTCTTTTGTGTGAAATATTCCCTGAAGTATTCTCTGTAGGTTTGGCTTTGTATTCATATAATCATAGAGTTGACTTTTTCATGGAAAGTTTTCCTTTCGACATCTATTATGAGGAATACTTTTGCTGGATAGAGTAGCTTCTGTTGGAGGTCATAGTCTTTTAGACTTTGAAGTGTTCCATTCCAGGCCCTTCTTGCTTTCAGGGTTTCCATTGAGCAATCTGATGTAATTCTGATAGGATTGCCTTTGCATATAGTGAGTTGTTTCTCTCTTGCTGCTTTTAGCACTTTATCTTTGTTTTCATTGTTAAGAGTTTTAACTATGGTGTGTCTTGGAGACTTTCTTCTTTGGTCCTGTCTGTTTGGTGTCCTGTGGGCTTCTTGTATCTGGATGGACTTCTCTTTTGAGACGTTGGGAAAGCTTTCATCAATAATTTTGTTGAAGTAAGCCGGGTGTGGTGGCACATGCCTTTAATCCCAGCCCTTGGGAGGCAGAGGTAGGAGGATTGCTGTGAATTTGAGGCCACCCTGAGAGTACAGAATGAATTCCAGGTCAGCCTGGGCTAGAGTGAGACACTACCACAAAAAAAAAAACAAAAATAAATGAATAAATAATTTTGTTGAATATATTCTCTATGCCTCTGTCCTGTATTTCCTCTCCTTCTGGTGTACCCATGATCTGAATATTTGGTGATTTTAGGGTATCCCAGAGTTCATTCGTATTCTGTTCATTTGATTTTTTTTTAAACTGAGCAAACATTTGCCCTCCTGATCAATTTCTTCTGTCTTGTCTTCCAGGTCAAAGGTTCTGTCTTCCACATGAGTAACTCTGTTAGTGAGAGGTTCTAGAGAGGTTTTTATAAGCTCTATTTGATTTTTTTTTCTGTTGTGTTACTTTGTTTTATGTCTATCTCTTTTTTCAGGTAAGCTTTCAGTTCAAGTTCTGATTTTCTTGATGCTTCCCAGAAATCATTCTTCCATTTGATTAAGTCTTCATTAAGTTTAATCAGTTATTGAAATCTTCCATTTGTTCATTCACCTTCAATTCATTTATATCTCTTTTGAGGGTTCTAACATTTTCTTCAATCAAGTTAAGCCTACTGTCAGAAGCTGAATACTTTGAGATGATTATGCTCAATTTCATTGATATGATTTTGGGTTTTTGATGGTTTGCTTCCAGTTCAGCAATTCTTTTGATCAGATTCATCTTGGTTGTGTTTTCAATTTGGGATTTAATTGCTCTTGATTTCTCTGTGATTTCATTGGAGGCTTCTATTGTGGGACTAGGCTTCCTTGTTGGAGATTTCTCAGTTTCCTGACTTTTATTGGCTTTTTTGCATTGTGGTCTACCCGTCTTGAGGAGAGTCTTTATTCTATTGCAGGGGAAGCAAGTTTTCATCCTTGTAGGATCTTCAGAGGGTGTTATTTATTAAATTTTAACCAGATTGGTATACTGGTGTACAATGGGGTTATAACCGCAGATGCAGACTGGAGATTACAGGTACATCAAAGGTACTTGGGGAAGTGGGAGCTCTGGCATACTTGCATGTGCTCTTCAGCACACAGGGATTATGGGTTGAGGAACCAGGAGGCAGAAAACTGGAGAGCCAGTGACAAGAAGCCAGCTCCTACAGTGAGCTCTGACTCAGGGGAATAGGGGTTTGAGTACCCAGGGGCAAATCAGGATGCTAGAGCAAATGGCCTGCTTCCACAGCCCACACACAGGGACTAGGCCTCCCCAAGGCAGTAGCAGGGATACTAGAACCAGGGAACTAGGAGGTGGGGGACCAACCAGGAGCTCTGGCTTACTCTTCCCACACATGTACCCTCTGGAGTTAGGGATCTAGGAATTGGGGGCCCAGGGACCCTTCAATCAGGAAGGTAGAACAAGGGGCCTTCTTCGGCAGCAAGTTTGCAGGATCCAGGCATCCCTAAGCCAACCGTGGGGGAGGGGTAACAACCAGAACCAGGGAAGTGGAAGGAGCTAGAGAACAGGCAGATCTGGCCTACTCACTCCACATACATTCTGGTGCAGGGTCTGAGTTTTATTTTGAGACAGGTTATCACTAACTTGTTTGGTCTAACTTCAACTAACCATATGACAGATAGGACTTGAACTTACCATACACCTGCCTTAGCCTCCTGGGTAATTGAGATTGCACCACCAGGCTCCACTCTTTCTAAAATATAAATTATGCTCTAAAATTTTGTCCCTGGTAGTCTTTCTTTTGCCCTGAAGGCTCTCCTGTTACTACCCATGCCCACATCTGCATTTATACTGCCATTTTACCATATGTTGGCAAGCAAACAACATTTGGTCACATTCCAATGTGAATCCAATTTCCCAGTGCCCACTACATATGATCACACTTCATTTGCCAGTGTTATAAAATCATCATTTACTTTTCAAATGATATGAAGAAAAATACTTCCATAAATATGTTTTAAGTCAGTTACTGTTTGCCATCTTCATTATTATCATTCAGACTACAAATATGACAGGACTTTTATAAAATTTAGTTACTTAGTAAATAATATACACTAAGAGAGCTCAATTTTTAGGAACTCTATTTTTCTCAGATTATTTTCTAGTAATGATCTTGGATTGCCATGCCTAAATATTTGTTTTTTTACATAAGCTGTCATATCAGAGATCTGCCTTTAACATGTAGAGATAGGGCCCCATGTGAATGCCTGAGCTCGACCTTCTGGGCTGTCCTTTCATATCCTACTGAGGGCCTTTCCTCTCTTTTCACTCTTTTTTTATGTGCTCAGCATTGTGTGGTTATTTTCTTCTTCTCAACTGATTAATTTAATTTCCCAACTAAAGCACAAATGCCTTGATTCCTAGCCTATAGTTCTGCTCCTACATATCTTAGATAAGTTGTCATCTTGGACACTAAAGCGTCTGGTTACAAATTCTCCTTCACTTGTTAAATATCCATAACTATTATTTTCCTTACTTTAAAACAATCTGTCTTGCAAAAATCCTCTATAGTTCTACAGTCTGGCACCAACACAACCTGAGAAATTACAAAAATAAATAAATACAATGTGAATACCTTGATAGCATTTGGGGATCAAAAATATAGTGCACTATAAAATTTTACTTATTTCTGATAGAAAACAACTTCCTCTTCTATTTTCCTTTTATTTTCTTTTATTATGTTACTATTAAAAACTGGAATACATGAAGGCAAAATAGTTTTTCATTAACTTCATAATTAAGTGAAGCATCTCTGTTTAGATTATAAAGAGTTGATTTGTAATATAATCTGAGCATATCACATTAATAGTTTTTGTATAACAGTAAACATAATTTTTATTGAAAGGTTTAATTTTATTTATTTTATTTTTAAATTGCACTAAAATGCATGTAACATAAAACATAGTCATAGTCATTTTAAATGTATAGTTGATGACATTATACAGATTCACACTGCTGTGCCATTGCCACCCATCTTCAGAATTCTACCTTGCATAACTAAACATCTATAGTCATTAAACAATTACTTATTCTTCCTGTATCCAGAACCCTGTCAACCACTATTATACTTTTGGTCTCTATGAATGTGACTATTCTCAGAACCACGTATAAATGGAATCACACAGTATGCATCTTCTTATGGCTGGATAATTTCCCCTAGCATAGTGTCCTGAAGGTTTATCCATGATACTATATGTGTCACTAATCCCTTCCATTTTAAAGTTGAAGAATATTGCATTTAATGTATTTGCCACATTTTATTTATCCATTTTCCATCAGTGGGCACTTGGATTGATTTTAGCTCTTGGTTATTGTGACTCATGCATCTATGAACATAAGTGTGTAAAAATGTCTGTTAGAATCTCTAGATTCTTACAGGATTATATACAGAAATATGTTCATGTGTACATTTGATAATTCTGTTTTCAGTTTTTGAAGTGAGTTGTACTGCTCTCTACAGTGTCTATAGTGCCATCTTTGGCAGTAGAGCTTCTTATTACAAATTCTGTTATTTATTTATTTATGTATTTATTTATTTATTTATTTATTTATTTTCAAGCAGAGAGAGAGGGCAAGAGCAAATGCAAGGACCTCTAGCCACTGCAAACTAGCTCCAGATGCATGTACCACTTTGTGCATCTAGCTTTATGTGGGTACTGGGGAATTAAACCCAGGATGTAAGCCCTTGCCAGCAAGCATATTAATCACTGAGCCATCTCTCTAGCCACTTCAAATTCTTTTATGCCAACACAGCCCCAAATTCTAACTTATCTACTCTACCAAAATCTACACATCACCTTTCCTTCATTCATTCTCCATCTTTCTCTATCAACTGCTTATTTATCATCTATGTATCTCCATCTTATTAATAGTAAGCATCCTCATGGTTGTGCAGCTAGTAAATGTAAATTTATATTCCAGTATACATTTTAAGAGGTTCTATGCTGACTAAAATATCTGAATTGATATTGTCTCCCAAACTTACTCCAATAGAAATCAGATTAGGTTGACATATCACATAAAACCCAGCATGGCTGAGAGATAGGGCTCAATTTGTTCCACAACATGGATTGCCCCCTCAGTGATTCTCAAAAGCAGAGGAAGACAACAATCACAAAAAGAAGCAAAGAATAATGAAAATAATGTCTATATGTTTGAACAAAAGAAAAACAAAATCAATGCAATTTTAGGTTATGGTTAATCTTGATTGTCAACTTTGGTGACTTGATGAGAATTTAAGAGATTAACATTACACACCTCTGGCTGTATTTGTGAGGACACTTTCTGAGAAAATAACTAACCAAGAAAGACCTGCCCTGAATGTTGGCATATGCTTGGGGCCCAGATGAAGTAGAAAGAACAAAAGGAGGCTAGCTGGCACAGGCTTCTGTCTACTCCCTAGCTTCCAGGAAGCCTTCAGTTCTGCTTCTCCACATCCTTCCACCATGACACACTGCCTCACCTCAGTCCCAGAGACATCTACTGAAGCCTCTGGACTGGTGAGTCAGAAGGAGTACTTCCTGTCTTGAGTTGCTTTCTCAGATATTTTGTCACATCACTGAGAACCTAACATGTTTTGACACATCCAATTGAGAAGAGCTTGTCTCCTTGTTTCTGAAACTATCTGGGAATGTTTATCTGTGATCATTACCCAACATCCCCTAAATTAATCATAGTTAAAGAGCCAAAAGAAATGGTGAAGCTCTTGTAGATTAATCATTTGATTTTATAGATGCAAAAATTATGCTTTAAAAGGTGAAGTGAAGCCGGGCGTGGCGGCGCACGCCTTTAATCCCAGCACTCAGGAGGCAGAGGTAGGAGGATGGCCGTGAGTTCGAGGCCACCCTGAGACTCCATAGTGAATTCCAGGTCAGCCTGAGCTAGAGTGAGACCCTACCTCGAAAAACCAAAAAAAAAAAAAAGGTGAAGTGATTTAGCAGAGGTCATTTACCTAATTACTGTTGATTTATGTCTCCAGTCCACAGTTTATAACCCCCACCACTTGTTCTTCCCATGACAAATACAGAACTTGATACCCTGTCTTCACAAAGCTAATTAAAATTCATGTGACAATTTGAGTAGTTCTCAAACATTAGAATTTAATAATCATCTAGAAAGGCCATTTGAAACTCATATTATTGCCTTGCAACTAAGGCCTTAGATATCATGAGCATCTGACATGCCTAGAGAATCTAAAATCTTTTCATCATTGTTATAGTCATGTGGCTGCTTAATATGTAATATATATATGTATATATATATATATATATATATATATATATGTGTGTGTGTGTGTGTGTGTGTGTGTGTGTGTGTGCACATGCATGCTTGAAATTTTTGATACAAAGAAATAAAAACATTCCTATTTTTGTTCCTTATAAGCAATCAATTTCAAAGTAGAGGTTAAGTGAGGATATATCAAATGGCAAGTATTTCCAGAGCTCTATTAATATCTGTTTTTAGGAAAGAAATAGCATTTATCTGCTTGCTGTACATCTCTACCTGTTGCCCTGCCAGCACCCCTGCCCGCCACATGTCTAACACTGAGCTAGTTATCTTTTTTACAAGGTGATGCTTATCTTTCCATATTCTTTATCCCTGTTGCCATCCCTGCTGGAAACTGAAGGCATTTTCATTGTCTTCATTTTTCTTCCCAAGTGAATTAATTAATTTAACTATAAATCATGCCTCTGTGGAATCTTTCTCATTTATCCCTCGTTTCCCTTTCTATATGCATTGAAGCTCTTCATGTCATTATCACAACCCTTCTGGACTATAGAAAGAACTATCCAACACTCACCTTATGTAAATTAGTCTTTCCTCATTATAGTACTGACAGCCATCCATCTTTGCTCAAAGGCTTTTAAATGTCCCTTTTATCTCACGTTGTTTGTTGTAGCATTCAAAGGTTTCTACAACTTGACATTACTCAGTCCTTTATTCTTCATTTATTCATTCATTATTTTTCTTTCCAAGAAAATCAGAAGTCCATTCTGTGCAAGGCATTGATCTAAGTGACTTCTTTTTCCTTCATGTCCTTATATTTCAAATTTCATTACTGCTTTTCTCATTCATTCTTCCAAATTCTTACATATCAGGGGTTGCTCGCCTATTTCCACCCCTCAGGAATTCATTCCATTGCCTTCTTTTGGTGTCCATTGGCTGTTCATTTTCAAGTCCTATATCACTAGTTACCATGAAGTTTACCTAATTCTTTTAATTAAACTCTTCAAACACACCCATCCTTAGATCTGTCTCAATTTACTCTTGTGTTTATCTGTGCTGGTCTCTCCTTCCAGACTATTCTGTTATAGAACAGGATCTGCCTGATTCACCAGGTTGTTTCTGTGTATCTCTAGCAACTTATAAAGATCGACATTATGTAAGAGAGAATTAAATTTTAAGAGCTGTTTTAATCTTGGTTCCTAGTGTTTCTTCCAATTCGAGCAACTAAAATCATCTGTAGTAGAAACCACTTGTAGAGTGTTCATGAATTTAGACCTCCAAATTCTTCTTAACCATTTATTGATAACAATCATACAGTTATATAATATATTTTGTCATACAATTATATATTTCATCACTCTCTAAAGACCCCCATACCCTTTCCACAGACACCCTTCCTCCCTCCAACCAATCACTCTATTATTTTCATGTCTTTTTCTTTCTTTCCTTCCTTCCTTCTTTCCTCCTTCATTACTTTCCTTCTTTCTTTGTTTCTGTTCTTTTCACCTTCTTTCATCATCTATGACAACAGTTTAATGGACTCAGTACAGATGTAGGAAATGACAGCCAGCCTTTGTGAGGTCTTGAATGCAACAGCCACCCTGTGTTCAGAATACAACGTTCCAAAGAAATCCTTCCTCTGGTTCTTATAGTCTTTTAACCACCCCTTCCATAATATTACCTAATTGGTTGTGATTGAGCTATCTCATCTAACACTGAACTATTGCTTATTCTCAACACTATGATGAGTTACAAGTGTCCCTAGTAGACAACACAACCTGTGCAAAGAAGCTTTTTTCTGATAAAAAGTGAGAGCAGTGCTGCTATGTGAGCATAAGCATCAATATTTAGAGGAAAATTTGATGGGTACAACATATCCATTTAACCAAGTAATAGTAATACCTTCCCCACTAGGTCCTATGCCCTTCCAAGCCATAGGCCTTTAGGTTTTTAGTACCAAACATGAATTCCTTCCTGTGGAGCATGCCTAAAATTCAACTAGAGAGAGAGAGCAGTTGGCATGAAACAGACATGCCACTATTGTGCCTGGATAGTCTGTTGTACAGCTTATGGGTCCACATCTGGTTAAGAATGGTGATGACTTTTCTCCATCAGTATCCTACATAGCACTTTTCAGCACTGTGGCAGCTAAGCAGGAGGGTAGAGGCTTCTAGCTCACGATCAGCTTCATTCCTCAGTGTCTGGCAACCAAAACATGTGGTATCTTCAGCAACAAGGGCTTATATTCTGATTCTGGGGTGGGGGAGCAAAGAGTATTGACAATCTACTGTACTGTTTGGGAATTTCATGGGCATCCCTATCTAACAATCACTGGGGACTATACTACCCCTGTCACTGGGTTTTGCCTGTAACAAGCTGTAGCTTTAATCATATTTTTTAAATTATCTAACATAGTAGATTTCCATATGCCTTGTTCATATCATCCTCAGTGTTATTAATCTCTCTCCCACCCCCTTCTCACTTCTGTCCTACTCCCATGACCCCTCCCCAGAAATTAGATCTTTCCTCCCTTAGTATTTTGTCTCTCTACTTCCATATTTGCTACCCCTTCCATTGTGCATGGTGAGGGATAAGGGTCTAAATTCATTCTGTGACATGTAGATATGCAGTTTTCCCAGCATTATTTGTTGAAAATCCTGTCTTATTCACAATGTGTGTGTGTGTGTGTGTGTGTGTGTGTGTGTGTGTGTGTGCGTGTGTTTAACCTCTTTGTCAAATATCAGGTAGCTGTAGTTGCGTGAATTGCACATGGATCTTCTATTCCATTGATCTGCATGTCTGTCTTTGTGCCAGTACCATGATGTTTTAATTACTGTTGCTCTGTAGTATAACTTGAAATCAGGTATGGTTGATACCACCAGAGTATACTTTTTGATGAGGACATACTTTTGCTACCTGAGGCTTTTTGTGGTTCTATATGAATTTTAATTTTTGTTTCTATTTCATTGAAGAATATAGTTAGAATTTCAATTGGAATTGATTGAATCTTTAAATTGCTTTATATGGATAGCCACATTTATGTTAATTCTTCCAACCCATAAGCATATAATATCTTCCCATTTTCTGGTGTCATTCTTAATTTCTTTTTTCAGTGTTTTAAACTGTTTAATATAGAGGCCATTCACTTACTTGTTTGGGGATAATAGAATATATCTATGCTTTTGTAGCTATTGTGAATGCGACTTTTCTCTTGATTTCTTTCTCAGTATGTTTGGGGTTGTTATGTAGAAAGATTACTGATTTAAGATGTTTATTTTGTATCCTGCTACTTTGCTGAAAGTGCTTATCAGCAAAATGTTTATTACCAAAGTTCTGGTGGAGTCTATAGTCTCATATATAGAATCATATCATCTGTAGATAAGGATAGTTTGACTTCCTCCTTTACAATTTGCCTCTCTTTTATTTCTGTCTATTATCTCATCTCTCTAGCTAAGTCTTCAAATAGTATTGTAAATAGCTGTGAGGAGAGTGAACACCCTGCCATGTTCCAGATCTTAGTGTGAATGCTTCAAGTTTTTCTCTGTTTAGAATGATGTTGACTGTAGGCTTGCTATATAGCCTTGATTATGCTGAGATATGCTCTCACAATCCCTTGTCTCTCCATTTTTTTTAATCATGAAGGCCTTTTCTACATCTAGAGATGATCAAGTGATTTTTTCTGTCTATTTATGTGTTGTATTAAATTCATTGATTTATACATATTGAACCATTCTTATAAATCCTATTTGATTGAGGTGGATAATCTTTTTTATATTCTCTTTAATTAAGTTTGCAAGTATTTCATTGAGAATTTTTGTACCTATGTTCAAAAGGGACATTGCAAGCCCCAAATTCTTAAGCTTTGTTCCCATAAAATCCTTCTGAGGAGGTGAGGTATTCGTGCATGCTTGTCATAATGATACAATAAAACCTGTATAGATGTTCTTGGAGTAAATACATTATTAATAGAATAAATATCAATAGTTTTCAGCCTAAGTGATCTTAGTTTCATATGTTTATGTGACTAAAATCTGTGACAATACTAAGGTATTTTTTTGTTTTGTTTTGTTTGGCCTTGCATATGCTATGCAAGTATTCTATTACTGAGCCCCACTTCAGCCCAAATTCTGTGCCTTAAAGTTAATAGAATGGTGAGTTGTATATACAAGTTTTGTATTTGTGTCTAGAACCCTAAAGAGTAGGCAGGCAGGTTGTTTAGAATAGGGCCTAGACTAGAAACAAGAAAATTTGATTAATGTATTAAGTATGTAATTTAAAGGACACCCAAAAGGCTTTGGTACGATACATGGATAGGATCACAACATTGCTGATCTTTACTCTTAGCCCTGGTGAACTTAATTTTCATTTAGCAATTGAGCATTTTCCATAAATTTTTCATTAGTTATGGATATTTAGAAAACAACAGGAAAAATACTTTTTTATTTTGAACCCACTGCAAGCCTGAAATAGCCAGTGAGAAGAAGGAAGAATACAAAAGAGGAAACCAATAAGAAAGGGAAACGGGGTTGATGAACAGTTGAAGGAAGAATACAAGGAGCCTTTACTGAGTACTTCTAATTTTCATATTGGATTTATTTGAGATACACAAATGTGTGAATACGTCTGTTGTTGGTATAAATCAAAGATATATGCTTGTGTACACTTTGCACACATCATATACAGGTGTTGATTGTGGTCAAACTGAATATTCTACTGCCACATATTGCAAGTTATTATCGTGTTCATTATTCGCTCAGGAATGTTGGTTCTGAATTTTGAACATTTTCCCATATGTATGCCAACTTTTTATTATTAGACTTACAGTTATTCTCTGACAATTTCCAAACCATACTTTCTTAAATATGTCATTAAATTGAACAGTAAATTTAACTTAGGCATATATTGAACATTAGAGGTAGATGAATGGGTGACAGTTGAGTCTGAGACTCTCCACTCATTAGTCATGCATCCTGTTTAAGATCTGAGAAACTGACAGATAAAATGTTCCTAAATATAGCAGAGATTTTGTAACCCACCTTTATAGGAAAAGTATAAGCTAAAAAAAGGTCATGTTAGAAAACAGAATCAATAAACAAGGTAATTTAGCAAATATGCTTGTTCTAATCTCCTTAGTTTCCGTTTATTTAACCTTTCAAAAGTAAGGACTATGTACTGTGAACATGTAAACTTGGATTTCAAAGGAAAGGGAGGTTGTCAAGGACAGAGGAGATTCTCACAGTTACTCTGACTCTCCTCCCCTTAAGGCCATCCACACAGCCCTGCTGATTTGTACCTAGTGCCTTAAGCTTGAGCACGCCATCTACTCACCAATTTATAATGGGGATGGAATGTTTCTGCCTCAAATTACAGTCAGAAATTTATTGCCTTCAATATTTTTGTGTATTTAACTCTGCATATAAAATATTTAGCCTACAGGAAAGTTGTGAATTACACTCAATTGAAATATTGCATCCAAGTTGTGAAGAGCAGAAGCTTTTATCAGCTTTGCAACTCAAAACACCAGCATTCTGCTCCACTTCGTTCACACATCAAGGACACACAGTCCTGCAGTTCCCACTGCAGACATAGTCTCAAATATCTTTCCTCCACTTGGAGCTTTGATCATAAAAATTGTGTGAAAATTTAGACAAGTTATTTTTCCATTTTGGGAATTTCTCAGTTTAATTTTTTAGGAAGTTGTTCTACACACTGTACACAATAAAATAAGATTCCCAACTTCATTTTTCTTTCTTTACTTCTCTTTTTATCTTCTACTAGATTTTACTCTAAAATATTTAATGTTTTTAATTCCTAGTTAATTTTGATTGACCCTTTCGCTCCCCATCTTTTCCTCATCTTCCTATCCGCATTCCATGCTTTGGCCCTCTCCTTCTCTGTATTCTCCTTTGTCTTTGATGTCACTTAAGATCTTTTACATTACCTAACCCTCTCACTTGAATCTTCTTGTTTGTCCTTCTCATGAACCCTTTTCTAGTTTCCTGGAAAGCTATACATTTTCATTCCCAGGAAGAAGCACACACACATACACACACACACACAGTTTACAGATTCTAAGTGAGGATCTGCACTTGAGAACAAGCAATGTTTGTCATTCTGAGCCTAGCTTACTTAACTTACTTTAATATTTAATTTAATATTTTCCAACTCCATCCCATTTTCCAACAAATTTCATTTTTTATGACTCTTTTGTGGCTATATACATATTTTATTATCTAATCATCTGATAATTGATATCTAGGGTGTTTCCATTCCTTTCCTATTTTGGCAAGTAGTCATAACCATGGATGTACAAACATCTCTGGAGTTGGATGCAGCCCTTTGTGTATGTGTGCTGAGGACTGGTATAGCTCGTCATGTTGAAGTTCTATTTTTAACCTTTTAAAAAACCCCACACTGATTTCCACAGTGACTGCATGAGTTTATACTCTCAGCAACAACAGCTAATAAAGTTTTCTCTTTCCTCGAACTCTTCGCAGCATATGCTTTTATTTGTTTTCTTGATTACCATTCTGATTAGCCATTCTGACATGGGTAATATGTAATCTCAATATAGTTTAATTTTTACTTCCCTGATGGCTAAGGATGGTGAACACATTTTTCTTAATCCATTTGTATATATTTTATGTCTTATTTTAAGAATCACTTCCTTGGCACTTTAAAATTTTTTTAATATTTTATTTATTTATTTATTTATTTATTTATTTATTTATTTATGAGAGAGAGAGGAGAAGGAGAAGGAGAAGGAAGGAGAAGAAAGAGCAAATGAGTGCAGCAGAGCCTCTAGCCACAGTAAATGAACTCCAGACTACTCCATCAACTGTTTACTCCACTGTACAGAAGCTTTTTAATTTCAGGCAGTCTCATTTGTCAATTGTTGACCTTGTTACTTGAGCAACTAAATTCCTTTCCAGAAAATATTACCTATACCTATATTTTGCAGCACTTTCCATGTTTTTCCTTCTAGCAGCTTTAGAGTTTCTTGCCTCTTGTTAAGGGTTAGATCTGCCTGGAGTTGATTTTTATACAGGGTCAATGATGAACATTGCTTTTTTTTTAGTGTGAATATCTAGTTTTCCCAACACCATTTGTTAAATGGCGATTTTTCCTCTAATGAATATTTCTGACATTGTCAAAACTCAGGTAACTGTAGCTGTGTGAGTCACTACCTGGGTCTACTTTTCTTTTTCTTTAATTTATTTTTATTTACTTGAGAGGGCATCTGGATTACTGAGGAATTGAACCTTGGTCCTTTAGCTTTACAAGCAAGTGCTTTAACTGCTAAACCATCTCTGCATCCCCAAAGCCTGGGTCTTCTGTTCCATTGAGCTACATTTCATTTTGTGCAAATGCCATGCTGTCTTTGTCACTGTGGTTCTATAATAAAGTTTAAAGCCAGGTATGGTTGATTCCTCCTACTGGTGTTTGTTTGTTTGTTTGTTGCTCAGGATTGCTTTGTCTTTTGCAGTTCTTCTTTGACTCAACATCAGTTTTTAAAGATTTTCTTTCTGTGAAGAATAGTATTAGAATTTTGATGGAGATTGAATTGACTATAGAATGCTTTTGGTAAGATAACCACTCTCAGAATATTTATTCTTCCAAATATTATTTTGCAACCCAGAATTCCTAACAATTGAATACAATATTTGCATGTTGTCTGGTAGTATCAACTTAGAAAATCAGGAGTCTTACCCAAAACCTTAGAATTTTACCTTTTGGCTTTGATTTCCTATGCCTATGCAACCTATTTTACATTATATGTACCTCACAAAATGTTGTAACTGGCCAAATGCGCTTACCCATTTCACATCCAGCTGCTTCATGAACATCTAAAACTGAATTTAACCCTAATGCACTTTTCCTCCCTTATTTCTCAGTAGTAGTTAATTCATTTTTCTAATTTGTTAGTCTCAAAGCCTTAAAAATAATTCTTTTTTATCTTATTTGCACACTCTTTCCTCCCAAGATAATAAAAGGAGGTCTCAGAATCATTCTGTACTTGCTATGTTATGTTCCATGTCCAACCCATTAAAAAATCCTACAGTCTCTCTTTTTTCAAACACTTGCAAACTCTCATTACCTCCACCATTATTGCCTGAGGCGTACACACCACCACCTCTTTCTGGGATGGCTGTGGTGGTCTTCTATCTGGTTTTCCTACACTGATGCTATTTACTATAATCTGTTTCCAAAATGGCAATTTAATTGAGCTGCTCAAAACCATCCCAGAGCTCTTTACCTAATTTAAGGCAAGACTCAAATTTCTACTATATTAGTCACCTTACCATTGCCTTAACCAAGCACCTGACAAGTGACAACTTAAGGGAGGAAGGGTGTATTTCAGCTTCTAGTTCAAGAATACAGTCCATGATGACAGGAAAAGCATGGAGTAGGAGCATGAAACAGTGGGTCGCATTGCATTCTCAGCTGGGAAGTAGAAAGCAATGAATGCCTGTGCTCAGTTAGCTTTATCCTTTTCTCGGTAAAAATACTTATCAGACTTTTGAAATCCTTGTCTGAGATATTTGTGACAAAAATCTTAATCTTAGGCAAAGTTATGATTACTTTTTGTTTTTAAACTGTTTTCATTTTATAATTTTTTTGTTTATGAGTTAAATGTGTATGGTATACATATGTGGACTTGTGCCTTTACACATACCCACACACACACACCCCCCCACACACACACATACATTGCCTTGTGCCACCCAAGTGTTTTAGGACTGACATCTCATTTTCTAGTTCACTTTCAAACATCTGAGGAAATGGGATAGACTTTCAGCATAAAAGTAGGTCAATGCTAAGATAAGTTCTATGTTCAGAAAGTGACGCCAAGTAAGAAAGACAAGACAATGGATCCAGACACATACAGTGTTAGTGTGAATGAAAATGGGAATGTGCAGACCACTGGGGAAGAGAAACTGACTACACCAGACATTTCATATAAACTCTAAATGGTTACCTTCTAAAGCATCAACTATCCCTCAAATGCCACACCCTTCAGAATATTTACTTTTTCCAGAAGTAACTTTGGTCAAAGTTTTTTTTTTTTAATGTAATTACTTCCAATACTTTAATGTTCCTGAAGTTGAACTTAATACTCAGTCTTTTCAGAGTGTTAATCTACTGTCCCACCTCAGACATGTGACATCTGGTCTTGACAATGTTGATGTATGGCATGGGCTTCACTGTCTTAAATGTTTATCAAATGTATGCTATTTCTTTAAATAATATTAAATAGAAGAAAGATGCTAGATACATGATAGAGATAGATATAAAATTACATATGTATCGATATGCATACAGTTCTAAAATTATCTTCCTGCCATAATGTTAATTCCTTTTTAATACTAGGTATTATAGGATTATATGAATATATCATATTGTATTCGTTCTTGTGTTGATGGGTACCTGTGTATTTCTAGGCTGTATAGTGACTAAAATTATTGTGATTATTCTTATACAAATTGATTTTGTGGAATTGTTTATATTTCATTTAAATAAATATCTATTATGGAAAATCATAATTTTATAACAACTTTTTCAACACATATATTGCTTAAAATGGCATAAGGCCTTTAGAATATGTTACTCCTCCTAACAGCTTAATTTTAAAATATTTCATCACTCTCAAAGAAAACTCCACCTACTCATACCCCACCCTCAGCTTCTAGTGACCACTAATCTACTTACTATTTTCAAACATATAATATGTGCCCTTATATGATTTGTATCTTCCATTTAGCATGGTATACACACACACACACACACACACACACACACACACACACATATATATTGGTTTTTCAAGGTAGGGTTTCACTGTAGTCCAGGCTTACCTGGAATTCACTATGTAGTCTCAGGGTGGCCTTAAACTCATGGCAATCCTCCTACCTCTGCCTCCCGAGTTCTGGGATTAAAGGCGTGTGCCACCACGCCCGGCCCTAGCATGATATTTTTAAGGTTCATCCATGTTTTAGTATTTTTCAGTACTTAATTTTTATTGCTGAATGGTATGCCATTATATGAAATATACCATTTTCTTTATTATCAGTTTAGGAGTATATGAATTATTATCACTTTTTTAATACTGTTAATGCTACTATAAAGATTTAAATGCAAGTTTTTGTGTGGACTTCCATTTTCAATTTTCCTTAGTATATGATAAGGAGAAGAATAACTTGCTTGTGGTGGTTTGATTCAGGTTTTCCCCATAAACTTAGGTATTCGGAATGCTAAGTCCCCAGCTGATGGCAATTTGGGAATTAAAAGCTCCTGGAGGCAGTGTATTGTTATGGGTGGGCTTATAGGTGTTTTAGCCAGCTTCCCCTTGATAGTATTTGGCATACTCTCCTGTTGCTGTTATCCACCTGATGTTGGCCATCATCTCCCCTGCCATCATGGAGCTTCCCCTAAAGTCTGTAAGCCAAAATGTACCCTTTTCTCCCCACAAGCTGCTCTTGGTCAGGTGTTTTCTGCCAGCAATGTGAAGCTGATTGCAATAGGTTCATAATAACAACCTGAGTTTGAATATTTTAGGAAGTGACCTGTTTTCAAAACAGAAAAAAAAAACAACTTCATAATTTTGTCATCAGACCAGCAAAGTAGGAAGGCTCCAAATTCTTCAAATCTAAGTGAACCATTGCTCCTATCTTTCTTGCTTCATCCAGCGTACTGGATAGGCAGAAATATTTCATTTTGATATTGATCTACATTTCCCTTAAAAAGTAATAATGTTGGATATATTGTCAGGTGTTTGTTGTGATGTTCTTTGAAGGACGGAAGTTTAAAATTTTGTTGTAGTGTAGTAGCAACCAGACTCTTCTGCTGTTGTCATGTGTCACATGGGTAGGCACTGATGTCTTCTTTAATAATTCTATATGCAACAATCAAAGTTGAAAACCTTTCAATACTTGTGCACACTTACTTTTTGGTAACATCTGTGAGTACAAGGTTATGCTTACACATTTTATGATTTTAAGAAATTAATTCTCTTGAACACTGGCTTCTCTTTAGTTAGTTTATATGATTCTTCCTAACATATCCCATCTTAGTTATTAAATCTTGGTAATGGAAAATTTTATTTTCCAAATTTTTTCTCATTTCTTTCTCACCAAGTATCTACAGATTGATTCACTTTTCTGTTCACTTACTATTTTTTTTGGCTCATTTTATGCACGTAGAGTTAGGCAATCTTTGAGAGACATATGATAATGAGAAAAATAAAGATTATGCCTTCCAGGGAATTTGCTTTCTGTTAAGACAAGTCATGTGAATAAGTGACTGTGATGTGTGATGAAATGATGATCTCCACGATCAGAGGCACAGAGCAAAGCTGAGCTCTTCTCTTCTCTGCTGTCAGTCTTAAACCTAGACTAGCAGCTTCTATTATTCTTCCTACGGTTATGATATAAAAAATGGATAAAACACAAATCAACATGTTATTCACAAATTATATTTGATTGAAAGAAAACTGAAAAACTATTTGTAGAATTAAAGCATTTTGTCAACATTACAACTTCTTTCTGCACAAATTGTGTTTTCTGTACTAGAAGTGGCCAATAGCATCTGCTGACCAGGCACAATGCTCTAAAAGTATCTTCATTTTAAATAGTTCCACATACTTTTATTCATATTGTAACATATGTATTTTCCTTTTATCACATAAATTTATTTTATATCATCCCTACTTCCACTATGCAATTAAACAGATTTTCATCTAATAATTTCTAAACATTACAATTTTTCTCCTATAACATTTCTGCAATATAGAACAATATATAACAAATATTTTTGTTGCACAAACCTTGAGAATCACCTATGTTTCAATGCTTCATGTATGTGTTTATATATGCACTATATGTGTGTGTTTATTTACATATATATTGGTCTCTAAATACTGTACTGGTCTAAAAAATGAAACCAGAAATACTTGAGTATATAGCTTATTTTAGACTGGTGTGGAGAAAAAATGTATGTCTAAAAAGTTTTGACATGTCAGAAAGTCAAGAAGTACTAAAATAAAACAAGGAGCATGTAGGATGTGTCAAAAGAGCCAAAATACAATGTCTTCCAATGTCAAAAACTGGTATAATTTGAGAAATATGCATACAGAGCACTGTATTATAAGGAAGAATATAAAATGAATGAGGTCATACTGATATAAATGAACTATTGAATTAAAGTTGGAGAAAAGAACCGAATCTTCTTCTGAGCTCCATCCTAAATAAACCATATAGGTACTAACTCCATTTGGGTGCTCCAACCCGTCCCACTAAGCCATGCTGTTAGTGACATGACGTGGATGTCATCTACATCCTGAAGCAATATTCTTCCTCCATGGCAATGGTTTTGAAACCTTAAAGCACTTGTTTAGTCTTGAGCACACATCTAATAGGTCAAAAGTTGAGAGACATGCTCCAAACTATCTGATAAACATCATTCAACATTGCCAAGGTCATAAAAAGCAATGAGATAAAGATAGCCACAGTTCAGAAGAACAAAAAATTATCTCAGGAATTAATGTGATAACCTGGGCCAGATATAATGGAAAATCCATAGAACTCTGAATGCATCATGGAATGTAATTAATAGGAATATAACAATGATGTTTTTAGTTGCTATAAATATGTCCTAGTGATGAGGAATATTAACAGTCTCTAAATTTTCTCAGTTGTCTAGGTCCCCTTCCCGGTTTAAATCTGTCCAGTGTTCTTGTTTGTACTTATATGGCAGAAGATATCTTCATAAAATCCTATTGTACTTGCTTCAATCTCCTGGCCTTCAGCCTGTGTTAGTTTGTATTTATTATCTCATGTTCTTCTGTAGTAGCTTGGAAAAACACAATATTCAGTAAATTACTGAGGAAAAAATAGATAGGAGAGAAAATGTTAAGGCCTGCATATCTGATTATGTCCTTATGCTCCTCATACCTGATACGGAGAATGATCAAGAGTCCCTTCTGTTTCTTCAGAATTTTGAATGCATTGTTCTGTGGTATCTAGTAGTCCTGTGAAGAAATTTGAAACACTTCATCCCACTTTTATTTCTGGCCTCTTATGAGCTCTAGAAGTTAGTAACAGCTCAATTTGTGCTCTAGAAGTTTATAGTACCTCTTTTTGATTCCTTGCATTCTGAATTTTCACTGTAATTTGTCAGTTTCTAACCTTTCTGCTTTACTAGGCAAACCCTTCCAATCTGATAGATTCTTCATCTAACCATTTCTGCTTTTGTCTTACAATTATTATTTATATTGAGGCCTTCTACATTGATATTTATTGATATAAATTTTTGATATTTATGTTTATTGCCTTAGAAATTTTCTTGCCTTTTAAAACTCCTGCTTTGGGAGGGCTTAGAAGTTGCTTAGTAGTTAAAAGCCCTTGTTTGTAAAGCCTGATAGCTTGGGTTCAATTCCCCATTTCCTACATAAAGCCAGATTCACAAAGTGTCACATGCATCTGGAGTTCTTTTGTAGTGGCAGGAGGCCCTGAATCACCCATTCCTCCACCCTCTCTCTCTTTGCTTATAACTAAAGAAAGAAGTTCTTAAAGCCTCCTACTTTAAATTTCTACTATCACATGTATGTTTTTGATTTGTGAGTGTGTGTGCATGTGTGTGTTCAAATGCGTGAGTACAGGTGCACGTGTGCCACAGTATGCTTATGGAGGTCAGAGGACAGATTCAGGTGGTGTTCCATGCCTCTACCTTGCTTGACGCAGTGTCTTTTGATCACCACTGTTTGCCAAGCTAGCTAGACCACAAGGTTCTCTTGTCTCCACTTCCCTTCTTTCTGTAGGTATACTGCAGTTGTAGGAACTAGTGGCAGAGCACAACTTTTAAATGGTTTCTGGGGATTCAAACTCAGCTACTCACACCAGAGTGACAAGTGCTATATGCACTGAGCCATCTCCCCAGCCATACTATCATGTTTCTAACATCCACAGCTTTCATTTATTTTCTGAATGTTGCATTCTTTACAGAATCAAATATTTCACTAAATTTTTAATTTCCAAAAATAGTGCTTTTTAAAATATATTTTATTTATTTATTTGAGAGGGAGAAAGAAGGAGAAATGGAGAGAGAGAGAGAGAGAGAGAGAGAGAGAATGTGTATGCCAGGGACTCTAGCCATGGCAAACGAACTCCAGATGTGTGTACCCCCTTGTGCATCTGGCTTACATGGATCCTGGAGAATCAAACTGGGATCCTTTGGCTTTGCAGGCAAGCACCTTAACCACTAAGCCATCTCTCCAGCCCCCCAAATAGTTTGTTGGTTGCTAATACTTTGTTATGCTTCTACATACATGATCTTTCTTTATCTAATGATTTTATTAGCATATATTAGTTACATACAATAATGTAGTTCACTGTGGCCTTCTGATATTTGTCTATAATGTATTTTTTGTTTGTTTTTTGAGGTAGGGTCTCACTGTTGCCCATGCCGACCTTGGATTCACTATGTAGTCTTAGGGCAGCCTTGAACTCAAGGCAATCCTCCTACCTCTGCCTCCCAAGTGCTGGGACTGTGCAACCATGCCCAGCACCATAATGTATTTTTATCATATTCACTTCATCACCTTCTCTTGTCCCCCTCCTCCCACTCTTGCGAATTCCCATCCTCTGCCAAATCTGCCCAATGCTCTCCTCTCATGTCATTTATTTTCTTTTTTTCTCATTCTTCTTTTTTGTGACCTAATGATCTTCATTAGGTTGCTTACCAGCAGTGGAGGGGGGAGGATGAGCACCTTAACAGTGGCTACACTACTGAAGAAAATGTATTTTCCTCCCTCATTAACCATTGACTGCATGTACATCTTCTCAAAGGGGTAGAGCTCCATAATCCCCTTCTCTCTTCATGTCAGGATGCTGACAGTGTCAATCTTGTACAGATATTATATGGTGATGTCAGTGCATGAGTGTAATGGCCCTGCCATGATTGGAAGTCAGCATTCCACACCATTCTCTCTGTTCCTTTGGCTCTGACATTCTTTATGCCTCTTCCATGATTTTCCCTGAGCCGTGAAGGGGGTCATCTAGATGTTCCATTAAAGGCTGAACCTTCACTGAATCGCATACTCTCAGCAGTTTGATCAGTTCTGAGTTTTTACAGAGGCTTTGCCAACCAAAGCTGACGGTAGCATAACATGTTCACTTGGCCAAATAACAGCAGTTGCTTCCTCAGTAGGGCCTATGATCTTTCCAGACATGGCTTTTGACCAGGTTACAATTCAGCCTGTTTCTTTCCAAATCTTTTTCCTTTTCTGATTGCTTTAGTCATATTCATAGTAGAGACTTCAAATATTTGATAAAGTTTAAATGGTGCCTCACAAGGAAAAGTTTAGAACTAAAAGGCAGATTAGCAAATCTGAGAAGCATCAAGGCATAATAGGAAAGATCAAAGGCACCCTGGGTAGAAGGAAAAGGGGATGTGAACATATGGAGAAAGGATTGAGTTTGGTCTCTCTGCACAGCAGGGTTACAAGGGGATGGACAATCTGGAATATGGGGAGAAAGGGAAGAGATCTAAGAAATGTATTAAAGAAGGAAAGCCGTAGACCAAAAGCTCAGAGCTGGTCACAGGATTTCAAAATTGTCCATGATTAAATATCACCCTCTACATTTAACTGATGAACAAAGCAAAACCTGGTACCATATATTTACTAACATTTTTACCACTGAACATTCTACTGGGATTTACAATTTTATCACGAGTGCATTAAAAAAAAAATCCTAACATCATTTGAAGTTCTCAACACCCAAAGGAAAGGAAACATGACAGCTGTACAGAGAAAAGGATGTTTTCCTAACTCAGGAAAATGTCATTAAATGGCTCAGAGGAAACTCATCCTAACTCAGTGAAATTGAAGTGTATGAGATTTTATAAGGCAGCATAAAGACAATGAAATCCCCAAGATATCCTCAAAAGTCATTTGGTACATGAAAACAGTAAATCCCATAGTGTCAGTGTGCTTTTTGTTCAAAGTACTTGGAAATTTTCTTTGGACTTATAAAATTATGAAACATAACAATATGACCATAAGGTTTCTCAGAAAACCACCCTACAAGATAGCCCTTAAATTATAATAATTTTAGATTTAGAGTACAAGCATATTCTGTGCCTGTCACAGAGACAGTGAGTGCTGAGTCACTCTTGAGAATTTTTTTTTCTTCTAAAACAAGCTGTCTTCCATTTCATAGTGAAAGAAAAAAAAAAGAATAAGATTAAATAAAAGGATCTATCTCTAGTGTGAGAATAAGAATTCTCTCCCTATCTTGATCCTACTTTAATATAAAAACTGCCAAAAGATTATCTGTTACATGTTTCAAAGACATTAGTCACTTAGAATTTCAAGGCCTTTATAACCAGTCTTGCTGAGACAACCTTAAAAACAAAATCTCTTGTTTTTCTAGAAAAAGGTTTCAGGCAGCTCTCTTTGGAAATTCGTATACAATATGATCCTTGCTCTAAAAGAAGGAATGACATTTTAAATATTCAATACTAAGGATTACTTAAGCATACATCTTGTAAACCAGTAATTAACAGTCATAAAATGATGCTTCATGAGGAAACACTGCCCTTAACTGCTGCCTCCATTATATGGCCTCTCTTTACAAAAACATGATGGACAATAATCTAAGGAATTTATTTCATTGTTAAAGATCATTTCATGTAAATTCCCTGGGAAAATGAGAATATTGCATTTTCCTAAGGTGAACCAACAGGATACATCCCATAGTATTCCAGCTGAAATTGTAAACCCAAGTATCTCACCAGTCCACACAGTCTGGGTCACTTCCCCTCAGGTAGCTCTCTGGAACCTCACTCAGCTCACTCACTCCGTCTGGAGTGCTTCCAGGCTGTGTGCCTTCTCAGCAACCGGGGTGGGAGGCAGAAAATCTCCAGGTGCCTTGCTTGTCTCCACAGCTGTGCTCACTGCTGTGTTCCTAGAGCTAGAATGTATTCTGGTGGGTCACAGAGCACATTCATTCAATGAACCATTATACCATCCTGTATTCTGATCTTATGATTCCCCATAGCAAAGGAAGAAAGGAAGAAAGGAAGAAAGGAAGAAAGGAAGAAAGGAAGAAAGGAAGAAAGGAAGAAAGGAAGAAAGGAAGAAAGAAAGAAAGAAAGAAAGAAAGAAAGAAAGAAAGAAAGAAAGAAAGAAAGGCAAACAAATAAACAAACAAACAAAAAAGCCTTTCCCCCTTTTTGTCAGTAACCCTTCCCTTGGATTCTACTTGAAGAAGAACTGGGGAGGAGTCACAGAAGCTAGCACTAAGTCTGACGAGTCCTCACCAGTGCTTTTGGTGTTCACAAAATGTGTGGTTTAGTGCCAGTACTCAACTACAAATCTACAAGGTAACCGCACTATATAATGAGAAAGCTCTCTCGCATTGTTTCTATTTCTTCCAACTAAAAATAAAGCCTGAAGAAAGAAGCAGAGAGTGGGTGGAATCATGCAGTCAAAGAGAAAGGAGGAGCCAAAGTGTCCATTTGGCTTCACTGGAAAGCGCTGAAAACAGGAGCTGCCTAAGAAGAGGCAATGCTGGTGGGATGCTAGGAGGCAGGAAGGCCCCTGGCATCCTCCACATCCACCTTCTTATTCAAAGTCCTGCATGCTACTTGCCTGTATAACTCCTGTCCCAATTGTTCTCCTTCTGGTGTACTGTTAAATCCCTGTCTCGCATGGCACTCTCTCCTGTCTGGGAAGCAGGGATCTCAGCCACATTGTTTCCTGACACTGTGTTTGTAGCACACTACAGTTAATCAAAGCATTGGACATTTACCAAAAGGCAAATGGTCCCCTAATAACAGATCACTGATTCTCAGGTCCATTCCCTAGAAACTGAACAGAAGAAATCTTATTTTAATGAAATAAAAAATGCACAACTCTTCCTACAAACATAATATAAAGCTCAAATTGAATTTAAATAGTCCAATAGTCAACTCGCAGACAATTTGATTCCAAAACAATGTTTGTAGCTTATATTGTAAGGAAAGAAAAAAAAAGAGACAAGAAAAGAAAACTATGTTCTTTGTTGCCAAGCTGAATAAAGACATTGTAAAACTATCTTTCTTCAAGCATATTTGTGAGATGTCACAGAGTCAAGAAGCTGCAGACAGTCAGTAAACATTCAAGGTAGTTTTCCGTTGTCTCTCATTGACTGCTATGCATTAATGCATTATACAGAAAGCCCTGAAGAAACATAGAGAAATATTATCCTAGGTACCCATATAAACTAGGCTGTCAGCATGAGTGAGTGAAAATAAAATTGCTGAAAATATTTGTTTATTCAGTTTCAGCCAACTGACAATAAAATAGAATATATTAATGTCTTGGGAAACAATAGCTTAAGCTTATGAGAATATCAAGTGAGCTAGAAATAGGACAGAAAGACTAAGGCAGAGATAGACACAGTGCAGGATGAGAAGCCCAGAAGTCAGGGAAGCAGAAAACCCTAAGTTCTCAGTGGCTGGACTGGAATGGCCTCTCGTGACCTTGAGTAGAAAGTGCTATGCTACCAGAAGGACAGCTGCACAGGTGATGTTGCAAGAGTCAAATTGCAGACACATTTACAATATAAGAACTAGGAACTAAGAGCTTGTCTTTGGTATTCTTCACCCATTTACTTCTCTATAGCTACACTCTGAATTCTTTTTTTATTATTATTATTTTATTATTTTTTTCATTTTTATTTTTTATTTTTTTTAATTAATAAGTTTTATACTCAGTGAATACAGTCAAGTTGGTACCATTGTCAGCCTCCTCCCTGTCCTCCTCCCTCCCCCTGGCCCCTCCTTGTTGAGGTATGTGAGTCATGCATTGTGGAGTTAGCCCTCAGTTATGGGTAGGAGAAAATGTCTGTATCATGACCCAATGTTATTTTTACATATCCTTCATATTTCATCCAAGGCTGTCATAATGTTTCCACGCTGAACACATTTAAAGGAGAATTCACAAAACTAGACAGAGGTTGCCTAGGCTCCATTATTTGCTTTTCACAATGAGTTTCATAACCAGAGGACTACAGTCTTTCCATTTTCATTTCTTCCTTAGCAAAAAAGTGATTGTATGACACCTGTTCACAAAAACTGTGGGGTATATTAGAAATTATGTACAACCCCTTTGAGCTCCTTGATAAATAGCTTGTGAACTTTAAGACAGGGTTAGCTTCTTAGCAAGTAGAAGCCAAAATATGAGAAGTATTTTAGATTCATAATATGTTTTAATCCACCATAAACTATCATTTGGTGCTAATAGTATTGGTGACAATTACCAATTATTTGGTTGTGTGTGTCACATCATATATATTCTCAGTTATTCACAAATGTCATTTTCATTTTAGAAAGTAAGATTTAGGCCTAGAGATATTTGATAGAGGGCAGACCTGGCATTCAAACTATTTTAATATCATTCCTTTGGAGAAAACTGGCTGATTCTTTTTTTTTTATTGGTTTTTCAAGGAAGGGTTTCCCTCTAGTCCAGGCTGACCTGGAATTCACTATGTAGTCTCAGAGTGGCCTCAAACTCACAGCAATCCTCCTACCTCTGCCTCCTGAGTGCTGGGATTAAAGGCCTGTGACTGATTCTTAAACTGTGCATTTCACATGTAAAATCTTGTAATTGAGTCTCATGATGTCATTCATCAAATTATATCTCCTAAGAGAAGTAGCTACTCATTCCTCTATAATTAATTGTACTCTCCATCCATGCATCCATCCACCCATACATTCATCCTCTGTCCATCCATCTATCCCTCCATACATGTATGAATGCATGCATCCATCTGTCTAAACACCCACTCACTGTACACACTGTATGCCTTCTATCTTCATATATGAGCCAGGCCCTGTGATGGAATGATGAGTAAGAAGACAAGGTCTCTGCCTTCCTAGAGCCAAAGTTCTAGTGCAGAGGCAGACAATAAGCAAAGAACTAAACAAACCATAGCTTTATGCTATGGAAAGAGAAATATAAATCTTAAGGTAAGACTGGTAGGAGCCAGTTTAGACAGGATGAGTGGGGTAGGTCTATAACTGTGGGCTAACTCCACAATGCATGACCCGTATACCTCAACAAGGAGGGGCTAAGGGGAGGGGTAGGTCATGGATGAGCCTAATAATGGTACCAAACTGACTGTAAAAGTAAAAAAAAAAAAATAATAAATAAATAAAAAATAAAAATGAAAAAAAAAAAGAATATGTGACACTTCATAGCTGAATCATGGGAGACAAGAAAGAGCAGCTGCTGGAAACAGAGCCAGAGAGATCAGCAAGCTCAGTGCCCAGACATATGGGGTAACTTTGTTGCATTCTAGGGACAAGAAAAAAAGATCTGTGTGTCTAGAATGTCAACAAGGAGGACTAGAGAGATGGTTCGGCAGTTAAGATGCTTTCCTGATCCTAACAACCCAGGTTCAATTTTCTGGTGCCCATGTAGAGCCATATGCACAAAGTGGAACGCAGACCCTGCAGGGACTGGAGACCCTGGTGTTCCCAATCTTTCTGTCTGTGGGTGTGGTAGTGCATACCTTTAATCCCAGCCCTCAGAAGACAGAGGTAGGAGGATCACTATGAGTTTAAGGCCAGCCTGGGACTACTAAGAGAGTTTCAGTTCAGCCTGGGCTAGAGGGAGCCCATACTTCACAAAAACCAAAAGGAAAAAAGAAGGCTGTCAACAAGGACAGCATAGTATACAATGAGTTTGGAGTGGTAGGCCAGAGACAGGGCATGGGAAAGAATTTGAACGTTATGGGAAGAAAGTGGGAAAGGGTTCCTAGTAGAACAGCTTTGACATCTTTATGTAAGTGGTGATTATTTAGGGAGTTGCAGGCCTGTGGCACTTCAGACAGGCTGCCTATGGTTGCCTTAAGTGCAGATTCTACACAGATCAGGAATGGCCCCAGGACTCAGACTCATGATGAGTTTGAATCCCAGACAATGAAAATAGTATTCTTTTAAATGGAATTTATTTTGAGACTAAGAGCTTTTTTTATTTGGAAACTTGATGACAATTTCAAGACTTGAAAATACTAGTAGAGCAGAAACATTAAAGGAAAGGAATGAATTGTCCAAAGAGTGAATTGACCCACACCAAGTATGTATTAAAAATTGCTTTAAAGCTGGAGGCACCTGAGTGGAAATAACGCTGAACAGGAGACCATCTCATGTGAAGGTGTGTCCAGCACTAATGGCATTTCCTCTTGATCTTCAACATCTTATTTTACACACTTCAAATCTCCATTTCTTATGCCTAAAAAGAGTCATGGTAGCAGTTCCTTGGTGCCAAAGGCATATTTGTCATGGAAGTGATGTTATATGTAACAATATTCTGAGCTACTTATGAAGAGTCTTCAATAAAAATAACATATAAATAATATGTAAAATATCCAAAGACAACATCACAAGTATTGTGCCCCTTCATGCCACAGTTCTCAGTGAAATTGACTGTTCTGGACTGTTCATATTTTTAAACATTAAAACTATCTAATTCTAATAATGCATTAAGTCCCACTTGTAACCTCCTGACCTTTCCATTTTGTAGCAAACATTTTGCTTCATTGCCAGTATTCCTTGATGCACATATAATAGAATGAATGTATTTAAGCATACCCTTCATTTAGTCTCTGACTAAGCTTTACTGTGCTCACCAGTGAGTCTCATCATTTAAAGTAGCAGGTCTGGATTATGACCTTGATTTCTTGATTTAGAAAAGTTAAAAGGATATTTTTTTCATAAAATTCAGTTAGTTAGAAGTAAGTTATAAATATGAAATGTGAAGTCCCTGGAAATTTATATGAACTTTTTGTATGAGATAAAGGATCAACCAAAAATCAATAAATTAAACAATGTGATATTAAAAACATATTTTTCTTTGTCTTGATCAAATACAGAGAATCGCCTTGGAGAATAGCCGAGCTATCATCTCACCAAAACATGTCAAACCAGCATCATAATATTTTTATTAGGAAGAAAAATAAATGCGAGAACTCAACTACGGAAAGGGAAAGTTGTGCCTGCTTTCATTTGCATCATAAAGCATGATGAAAAGAATGTAGTATCAAATTATCCATAGCCAGAAAAGATCTCAAGGTAAAAGAACAAGAATGTGCAGATATAAAACATGTATAGAAACTGTGCAAACAGAATCAGTCATTATTGACTACATTTAAAACCATGTTTTCAAATTCACTTTAATATTTCAAACTCCCCCTGAGGTAACAGGTGAGAAGCAAGGTCATTGTGTCCCATGAAGTATGTTTCATATTTTGAAGTGATAAAGGAAATAATAATTATAATTAAAATTCAGACTTTTTAAAAACTCAATGTATAGTGCACATTGGTTATATCTACACAATGGGGAGAGTTTTGACTAAAGATAAATGCATCAATAAAATTCCATAACATCTTATTCATTCAAAGAACTGTTTTATTCCACTGGATTGCTGAGTTCTTGTTAATACTGAAAGAAAGCTTCTGAAAAAAAAATATTGGGACCGGAGATATTGCTTAGTAGTTAAGGTACTTGTCTAGGAAGCCTAAGGACCTAGGTTTGATTGCCCAGTACCCACACAAAGCCAGATGCACTAAGTGGTGCAGGCATCTGGAATTTGTTTCAGTGGCTAGAGGCCCTTGTGCTCCCATTTTCTATCTGCCTCTTCCTCTCTGTCTCTCTTTCTCTCTCTCTCTCTCTCTCTTCCTCCCTCTCTCTCTCATATAAACAACATATTGTTTAAAAGATGAATTAATGTAATTAGGAACAACAAAAGGTTCAGCCTATGATTTGTACATACCAGTGTTGAGCAAAATGTGTGGAGCAAGTCCATTTTGTTGTTCTTGGGGGAAAATGCAATGTGGAAAAATGCAAAGTGCAAAAGTAAGCATAGATTTTGAATCAGACTGACCTGTTGTTGGACTACATTTCTGCCTATTTCCTTGGCAACCCATGTGAATAAATTATTCTATTTCATTGAATCTTATACAAAAATCAGGATAAGAATAACATCTTACCTCAAACACTTTAGTGAGCACACAATTTGAAATTGCCTAGCCTGTGAGCTCCTTTTCTTCACTCATTTTTCAATCCCTCTTTCTGTGGTTTTTGTTTTTCTCTTCTTTTTTTTGCATGTGTATGCACATGTGTGCATGCATATGCATGTGTGTGAGTTCAGGCAGGTGTATGCAACAGCATGCATGTGAAGGTCAGAAGACAAGTGCTGGTGTTGGTCTGAGACTGACTTACATCATTTTTGAGTCTGTCTCCAGTTGTTTACCATTGCATTTTCCAGGCTCCCTGACCTGTGAGCCTTAGGGGGTTTCTCTTGTCTCTACCTGCCATCATGCTTAAAGCATACTATAACTACGAATACTCAGATTGTTGCATCTAGTTTTATATGTGCTCTGAAGTTGCAAGTTCAATCTTCGTACTTCACAGCAAGCATTTCAACCTATTAACTGAGCCATCTCTCCAGCCCTCCCTCTATCTGAAGCTTTTAAATAATAAAAAAAAAACCATTTCTGTACATTTTATAAGAAAACAGTGGAAACACAACTCTGATAATAAAATACCTTAACAATCTAGTAAAGACTAGAAAAGTAGACACTGCTGAAGTAGAATTCTCAAGAGCTCCCACTAACACTAATCTCATGCCTGAATATGTATAGAGGAGATCATATTTTAATCTGCAGTATTTATGAAAAAGGTCTTCATGATAACATGTGAAAAATTTATTTCATCATAATATATTTTCAGTTTTTATTTTGATTTCTGGAACAAACATCATGCGGGGGGGAGGTTAGTGTCATCTAACCTGCTATGAATTTGAGTTCCTGTCTTAGGGTGAACATAGGATTGGACTCCCATGGGGATGTGGTGGGTCCCAGATCAGAGCTGTGGATGGGGAAGGGGACTAATAGTATTGCCGGAACCCCTTTTCCCTCCCCTTATGTTAATGGTGGGTCTGGTTCCTTATCTTATTAGCCCCTTCTGTCAAGGACCTTTTTCCTTTGTATGTTTCCTTCTGGTGGGCCTGATGTAGGGGCACTCCCTTGTTCCCCTCAGAGGTGCATCCTGGGAGGGTAAACTGGCTCTCTCCTCAGGGCAGTAAGCAACAGGATGCCCCCTTCCTCCACTTCACCAATTCCCTGATGCCCTGCATCACAGCCCTGGGCCATGCAATGTGGGCTCCATGCATGCGCCTGAGCCTGCCTGTTCAGGAGGCCATTTACCCAGGAGCATGGGTGCTGGGGCTACAGCACAGGGTGCAGGAGGTCGTTGCTATTGCAGTCCCAATGGCCAGGGCCTGGCTCTCCCACAAGGCTGTGGATCCTGCAGCCTCTCCTAGCAGTGGCAGGTATATTCCCTACCTGCCTGAGATTGCCCGCCAGTATTGTCAGTGCTATGCCCCTCTCATACAGACCTTTAAGGACTATTTGGAGCCAAATTAAAGACATTTTTTTACTGCCTTAATATTCCCAGCCTTCATGAGCTGCTTGTCATTTGATGTAGTCTTCAGTAGATGCATTCCAGTATGTCAAATAGTTCTTAAGTGGAACTGAACGTCATGTTCCAGAGATATTCTTACTGGCACAGAGTAACAATAGTTAGAGGTAGCATGGCTGAGCACTGGATAAAGAATAACAACATATGCTATCTTTATTTTAAATATTTAGTGCATACTTATTATGCCATGCTTGTTTCTAAATATGTAAAATGTATATATACTCTTTAGTGTGCTATTTTTTTCAAGTTTTATATTTAATCATTACTAAATCCTGTCAGGATCTGAGATGTAGTTAGTAAGGACTTCTCTTCCAGAACCTGACTTTTTCTGAATTTTTATATAGACTCTGATAATAAAATAGCCTCTTCATGCTTCTGTTTGTTCAAAAGCAAATGAGATTTTAACATTTCTTTCAAATAACATCAAGCTGAGTGGATAACATGCTTAGAACAGTTCCTACTATGTAGTAATGATGACATGAGTATTAGTAATTACCATTATTGGAAATGGGTGTCAGGTTCCCTTAGGGAACTGGAACAGCTGAATGAGATATAATAATGAGATACACGTTGCTGCATAGCTGTTCCTGGGGACATGTGAACTGCTGTCTATTGATTTCCAGAAAGGGCACTGATGATCAACCAAAGAAACAAGGGCACCCAAATCTAACTTGCTGAACCAGCTCTTGGGTTACTTACAGAAACATGAGTGAGGGCACAGTTTCAGAAGCATGAGTCACTTAAAGGCAGCTTCATCACCGAAAAGTCCACACGGCACAGCGAATGACTCACAGGAGCTGCATCTTTGTGGCACCCTGAACAACTTGCAGGCAGCTCTAGTGGAGGATCTTTTTATGCCACAGGCAGATCTTTACCACTTATGCAGCCTTGGGAGATGCTTCCATTATAACTGTTTTGCCCTACCATTCTCATGTTTCAAATTACTACTATTAACAGAGAGTATAAAAGTAAAAGGCCTGGAAACCCACCCAATTACTTGTCTCTTTTATTATGACACCGACTACTAAAAACTGAGCCAGGTACTTCCTTCTTCTCTTCGGTGCACACTACAGAAGCCATTGTATTCTGCTAGAGTTTGCCATAATTTTCACTATATTTTGGATATAAATTCATTTTATGCAAGTCTCAGAAATTTGAATCTTACCTTTGGCCTTGATTCAATGTACACTTACTTCTTTTCTTATGGATATATTTTAAGTACAGACTTATCATAGAACATTCTATGTAATGACACTATTATCTTTAGAGAGTCTTACCATGATTCTCCTTTAATTATAAAGCTTTTGTGTTTATATTATGGGGACCAAGAGTTGTTAAAAATCCAGGCATGGTGGATCCCACTTGGAACACTGACACCAGACCACTGCCTTGAGTTCAAGGCCAGTCTAGGCTCCATAGGGAGCTCAAGGCTCTTCTGGACTACATAACAAGATCCTGACTTTAAAATCCACATGCCCTCCCCCCAAAAAGGATAATTCTATCTTAGTGTAGCACTTGCCTTGTGATTGCTGGACTGCTGGGACAAAACACCCAACCAAAGCAACTGGTGGGAGGGAAGGATTTATTTCAGCTTACAGTCTCGAGGGGAAGTGTCATCATAGTTGGGAAAGCACAGCACCAGCAGGCAGCTGGAGCATCATACCTCCACAGCAGCTGGAAGGAAGCAGTCTGAGTTAGCTAAATCTAAACACCCAGTTGACTGGACTGAATACACCTCAAGCTCCACCCCTGCGCACACACTTTCAGCAAGGCTTCACCTTCTAAAGGCTCCACAAATCTCAAAATTGCCATCAGCTGAGTACCAAGTATTGAAAACACATGAGCCTATGAAAGGACATTTCAGTCAAACCACCACACCGGTGTATGTATATTTATGAGTTTGGACAAATGCATAATGCCATGCATCACTGACCTGCAAATGCTCTTTGACCCACCTGCTTACTCATCCTCCATTAATTAATGTCTCTCATCTTTTTACTGTAATTATAAGTTTATATTTTCTTTAATGCCATAGAGTTAGAATCATGCAGTGTGTTACATTTTCAGTTTGACATCTTTCCTTTGGTAATGTACATTTTAATTTCTTCTATGATGTCATTGTTTCATAGCTCATTTCTTTTCATCACTAAACCATGTTCCATTGTCTAGATATACCAAAGACTGTGTATCCCCAGGAGTCACCATATTGGTTGTTTCCTTGCTAGGACAATTATCAACAAAGTTGCTATAGATATCTGCCAGCAGGTTTTGCATGAATATAATTTTTAACTCCCTTGGATAAGTTACTGAATCATATGCTAATATGATTAAGCTTGTAAAAAACCACAAAGCTGTTTTCTAAACTGGTTGCATTATTTTGCATTCCCAACAGAAATAAATGAGAGTCTTTAATACTCTACATCCCCATCTATATTTGCTGCCTTTGTTTTGGGTTTTGGCCGTTTCAATAGCTGTGTGCTGGTACCTCATTATTGACTTAATTTGCATTTCTCTGATGGCATGTGATGAGTAATTTGTGTCATATCTTTTGCTTATTTGCCATCTGTATATTTTCTTTGTTGGAGTGTTTGAAAAATTATGATACATGTTTTACCAGATTATTTTCTTACTGAGAATTTTTTAAGAGTCTTTTTACATTTTAAGAGCCATCTTTTATATGATGTGTCTTTTACAAATATTTTCCTCTCCCACAGCTTTTCTTTTCATTTTCTTAACAATGTCTTTCACAGAGCAGGTGTTTCATGTTGATGAAATGTGGCTTATGAGATTTTTCTGGAATGTTCTAGTGTTATACATAAGTCATATTTTGATGACTTTCGCTTCTATGCTAGCTTCTAGGAGTTTTGTAATTTTGTGGGGTTGATTTTTGTTGTTGGTGGTGGTGATAGTATTTTTGCACTGTAAGGATTAAACCCAAATAAATCTCATGCAAGGTAGGCAATGCCATTTCATTACGTTTCACCCCCAGGCACTTGTAATTTTGCATTTTAGGTTTTGTTTACTGATTCATTTTGAGTTAATTTCTGTACAAAGTTCAAAATCTATATCTAGTATGGGGAAGGGGAGTAAGAGATGTTGGATAGTTCTAGTGCTTTTGTTAAAACAAAGAAAACTATATTCTCCCCATCACAAAGCCTTGGTTCCTTTGTCAAAGGTCACTTGACTATGTTATGAGTCTGTGTATGGCTCATCATTCTATTGATCTATTTGTCTATTTTGTTGATAAAAGTTTTTTTTTTAATTACTGCAACTTTATAGTAAGTCCTTGAAGTTAGATAGACACCAACTGCATTCTTTCCTTTCAATGTTTTCTGAGATTTGACTTTTTTCCTAAAATATTTTATTTACTTATTTGACAGAGAGAGAGAGAATGGGCACATCAAGGCCAATAACCACTGCAAACAACCTCCAGATGCCTGAGTCATCTGGCTAACATGGGTCTTGGGGAATTGAACCTGAGTCTTCAGGCTTCACAGGCAAATGCGTTAACCATTAAGCAATCTCTCCAGCCCTGAGATTTGACTTTTACAACAGTGAAAACTGCAAGTAACATAAATGTGCAAACATAAAAGATGAGCCAAACAGAACTTGGAAATACATTGAATTATTAAAAACAAATGGTCAGACTTTAATATGAATGGGATTGTAGATTTAAGTTAGAAAAAAACTATTAGTTATAGGTCTGGTTAGCCTGGTTCATATTTGTAAAACAGCATTGTTTCCATTTCTGGCAGCTTTTATATTTTTCCAACACAAAAAAGCCACCTTAATTCTTAATTTTTTAGCTAATATATATGGGCTACCAGACCTTTATCTTAATCCTGTTTCTTTCTATTGAGTTTGTCATACCAATCTATTTTCTCATTTTGGTCCTACTCTGTTCTAGGAAAGAATTTTATGAATTGAACCAATCATAAAAACAGTACATGAAAAAAAAAAAAACCCTTCATTTTACAAAGCAAGGGCCTCTCTAAAGGCAACACAGATGTGAAGTTTGTTTCTCTTTATCTTTTCCATGATATGGTGGCTAGATTAGCTTAAGCATTTGAAGAAAAAAACAATGCTGTGAAGAAATACTTTTGTCTTTGTTGGATTATGTGAATTTATTTATATTCACTACATTTAGTTTCATCAAAATTAGTACTTACTGGGCTGGAGAGATGGCTCAGCCATCAAGGCACTTGCCTGCAAAGTCTAACAACCCAAGTTTGACTCCCCACTACCCAAATAAAGCCAGAGGCAAAAAGTGGTACATGCATCTGGAGACCCTTTGCAGCAGCAGGAGGCCCTGGCATGTCCATTGTCTCTGTCTGTCTCTCTTCTACCTCTCTCTGCTGGCAAAAATATATATATGTATATATTTTTAAAATTAGTACTTACTGCAAAGTTTATATGATATAAACACATAGAAGAGATGCTATATTTAGCACAATATTGATCTCAAGCTTATATACTGAAAAAATACAAAACTCATATTAACTGATGGAAATTTTATTAGATTTGATACCAAGATAAATCATACATATGATATATAGTGGCAAGTACACATATAGAAACCTAGCCTAGTCTCCTTCACTATCCTTTCAAGTGTAACATAAAAATGTAAAATGTGACTAAGAAAGTCAAATTCTATTTAAAAAGTGTTCTTTTAACTTATAAGTCAGAAGTGGTTCCATAAAAGTTTGCCAAAGTCTAAACTTTCTGATTTAATATAGATGACTGAAATTCTTCAAGGTTAAAAAAAAATGTACTTTGGTGCAATCTGCGTAATGGATTCCATTGTATTTGATTACATTATTTCATTTTCTAATCCTATTTCTAGAAGGCTCTCATAGCCTGGAAGGTTCATTCCATGGGTTGAGTGGTCCTCTTTAACAAAAACGAACTTGAGAAAGAAATAAAATTGAGGCTGCATTTAAGAACTTTGAGCCATCAATGTAGATATATGTCAAAAGTAGTAAAACACTGGGCAAGGTAATTGACAATAGCATTGACTGGATAATCTTAGTGTGACAACAGCACACAAAAGCTCAAAATCTGCCTTTTAATAAGTGGATGACACCCACAGGCTAAAGAATAATGAATGTCCTCCTAGTAAGCGTCTTCTTTATTTAAACTGCCATTCTGTGCTGTATGTATTAGAAGCTGACGAGCCATTGTCTGGTGTGAAAATGCAGCTCCTAGAAGCCAGGGTCACTTTGCATAACAGAGATGAGCAACCTTTTGCAGGAATGTAAATTGAAGATTGGAGGTAGAAGGATGTTTCTGAAACTAAAACAGTAGAATTTCAGGAAAACACAGAAGCAAATCATAAATGTGTGCCAGCATTTCCTCATCTTATATCTAAGCCAGCTGATAACCTTTCAACTGATGGTCTAGACTTCAGCAGCCAGTGGAAATATTTAAGCCAAATAAATAGTCTAGTCTCTATCAGAAAGATGAGCATAAAATTCATTGAATTTTATAAATAATATTATATAACTTTTGCAACACAGGGAAATAAGAGGAATACTCATGAATAGAAGATATGTTTTTAAATATTGTATTTATTTATTTGAAAGAGACAGACATGGAGGAAGAGGCAGAAAGAGAGAGAACAGGTATGCCAGGTCTTCCAACCACTGCAAATGAACACCAAATGCATGTGCCATTTTGTGCATCTAGCTTACGTGGATACTGGGGAATCAAATCTAGGTCCTTAGGCTTCATAGGCAAATGCCTTAACCACTAGACCATCTCTCCAGTCCTTTCAAAAAAGTATTTATTTATTTATTTATTTATTTATTTATTTATTTAAGAGAGATAGAGGAAGAGGAATATAGAGAATGGGGAAGACATATTTAATTGCGAAATGAACACCAATGCATTCTATAGATCTTTCTGTTATAAATCCCGCAAAGCTGAGTAAAACAGAGAAAAGTCAATGACCATGTGGCGTAACAGAAGTTTGTAAAGAGGTGATAAAAGAAGATGACTATTTAGGCAAGTATTTTTTTCATTTGTACAATGAGCTTTTAATAAGTGATACAAAATGTATGCTAGCTCATATATTAAACAACAGACTCAGAATCAACTAGAATGTTTTAATGTAAATAAATAATATCAAAGTCCACATACAATGAAAGTGGAATCAAATCTGTCTAGAGGAACAAGAGAACTAACATGATGGGTAGAGTGGCAGGTAATTGGGGAATTTTGCTCAAAGTCTACTGAATTTTTGTATGAAAATGGCCCTAAAAAACTATGTTCCTTGTATCATGAATCTACATCTCTGTGTGTGTTTGTGTGTATGTGTATGGTGTGTGTGTTTGTGTCCCCAGAGTGGGAGGAGTTTTGAAAAATAAGATACAAACAAATTATTATGAGAATTTTTTAAAATTTTTTTCTTCATTTTTTATTTATTTATTTGAGAGGGACAGACACAGAGAAAGAGACAGATAGAGAGACAGAGGGAACGGGCGTGCTAGGGCTTCCAGCCACTGCAAACGAAACTCCAGATGCTTGTGCCCCCTTGTGCATCTGGCTAATGTGGGTTCTGGGGAATTGAGCCTCGAACTGGGGTCCTTAGGCTTCATAGGCAAGTGCTTAACCGGTAAGCCATCTCTCCAGCCCCATTATGAGAATTTAAAGAAGGAAGAAACCAAAGAGGTCAGAGACCATGTTAAAGAGAAATTGTTGAATAAATCAATTGCAGTGCATTAAAGTATGAGACTGAGGTTAGTATCTTCATGAGGTTTGTAACTATAGACTGCCTGGAATTAGTTTTACTAGTTTGGGAGTTGTTCACCTGCAACTTGATCTCTCTCATTGTTGGAATGTTAAATAAAATACATGAAATACCAAAAACTGTTTCCCTCACCTTATGACTTTCTCTAGTTATCTATCTGTACAATCTCCCTACTAATTTATTTTTTTTTACTTTTTTTTAAGAATACCTGCAGTTGAACCTAGGGCCTCACATAAACTAGACTGAATGTATCCTCAGTCCTTTTTTTCATTCTTTTACTTAATAATATAATTTTGATAATCCCATTATATTATCATTTTGCCCTTTCTTCTTTACTTTTTAAATATTACAACTTTCCTATTTGAATACAGTCTTCAAGCCATAATTCACTGGTCAGCTTTCTGACTGAAGTACTTATGATCTTATTTTAGCTTGATCCAAAAAAAGGAGCAATTCTAATAAAATGTGCATGGTAAATATGACAGATAGACTTACTGTTGTAGAGGATACCTTAGTCCCATGGGCTGCATGTCCAGCACATCACCACACCATCAGCATTTCCTCTCAGTTATCTAATTCCCCTCCAGAGGGAGTATGGAGAGAGGGGCTGCTATGGTGGATCTTGAGATATAACAGCTCATAGCACACATTTTTATGCTAAACTAGAGCCTTTCATTTATTTCCTTAGTACTATATCACTATAATATTATAAAAGTGTAAATACATCTGAGCCCTAAAGCTGAATTAAGCTACAAGGTTATTGGGTATTATATTATTTCATTCTAGAGTCAACACTCCAGGAGCACCTGAATATTTTTAATTTCATTTATGAATGTATATTACATACCTAGAACAATGTTTAACACAGGTACAAACGTTCACATGGGATGTGCATGCAATCTTTATGTGAAGAGAGAGAAGGAGATAACAAACATTTAGGCTGGCAATTCTATTCCTGCCATTCACTCCAAGGCAGTGAATGTGCTTGCTACTTATCTGACTTTGCACACAGCTCATCTTTCATTGCCAGGCCCCTGTTGCACAACACCCTTAATGTATGTCAGATGAAAATGTAATGGTACCTTCTCTTATTTCCATTCTACTTAAACAAGAGACAGAAATCCAGTGCTAATTGATTGCCTGTTATGTGTGTGGCATTGTGTTAGACATTTAAATGTACATGATCTTATTAAAGGCCAAAGTAATTCTATTGCATATTACTGTATGCTCTCTTTATGTTTCACAAAAATGCTACCAACAAGTGCATGTAAGATTACTATAGCATAGCTAAGCCTGTTTAAGGATTTACACAAACTCAAAAGATGAGGATGTCTATTAAATTCTTTGTGCCAAATCCTGGTTAGTATATAGAGCACACTATTTAGTGTCATTGCTGCTGAACTTCTTATGTGGGTCTCTTCTCACATCAGTTCAAGAAATTGGAGTATAGCTCTTTAGAATACTTCTAGAATGCTATGCAAGAACCATGGCTTTCCTTCTGTGTCAGGCAGACATTTCATCATTATAACAAATACCTGAGAGGAACAATTTCAATTTCAATTTCAAGCAAGATTTATTGAAACTTTGTTCCAGAGATTTCTGCCCATGGTAGGTCACTTCGAATCCAAGCAACATGGAAGGGATCTACTCTCCTCATGGCAGAGAGTAAAGAAAAAAGATAGCCAGTGGCCTGGAACACAGTGTATCTTTCCAGGGCATGATTTCCAGTAAGCTGTTTCCTCTGAGCAGGCCCCAACCCCTATTTGCCTGCACTTCTCAATGATGCTATCATATTATGAATCCATCAAGAGACTAATCCAGTCACCTCTCAGTGGACCACCAGCTGGGATCCTGGTCTTCAGCATGTCAACACATGGATGACACCTCATGTCCAAAGCAAACAAAGCATATTCTGGAGCCTTGTAAACTTCATAGAGTTCCACACATAGAGAAAGCATGGCAGAAATCACTCAGGATGTGGAGCAAAATATATGAACTTGAACTCAAAATGCCATAGCTTAGCAGCCAAACTATATCATTGTGCAATAGTTTATTTGTAGAACAGGAAACTATTTCACACTATTGTAAAAATTAGAGAAATGCTGGGCAGTCAGTAAAGTGGAATAGGTAATAAAGGGTGTCACAGTGATTGACAAATGCAGGAATATTTCCTCATGCAACAATTTTCCACTTTGGTATATGTATAGGATACAGGATTTTGCATAGTGGCTTATGTTCACAGCTCCTATTCAGTGCCTACCTTGCTTCCAAGACCCAAATCAAATTGCACTTCCTCCCATTCTGCCCACTTTACATTGATCTCTGCTAATATCACTCACCCTTCCTGTTGTGGAAATTGCATGCAAACTGATTCCATCAAGCCTGTTCTAAATAAGAAGTTTTCTCCATAGTCACTATATGAGCCTGGGCAAGTCAGTTCAAGTTTCTGAGCTTCAATTTTGTTCTTATTAAAATGTTTGAGAATTGTATTAAGGATTAAATAAGAGGACAAAGAAAAGATCATGCACACTTTATAATGCTTTACCAGTTGTCACAGTTATCTATGACTCTATAGTAAAGTATAAAAAGATAGAAAACTGTAATAATAATGATTTACTATTTCTTATAAAGTCTGGGCTGGAATCAGTGAGGTGATTCCAATGGAAATGGTGACTGAAGGCTCTTCACTCACCTTTGTGGCACCTTGTCTAATGAAGCCTATCTGGACAGCTCACTCTGCTACATGTTTTCTCCAACACCAGGAACAGCCCTGTATGTCTAATGGCTCAGGGACCCAGGTGAGCATGTACCAGTGCAGGAACTCTTAATCACATGCTTGCAATCATGCTGGCCACAAGGCTAGTCCCACAGTGAATGTTTGAGGTGACCTCACAAACATGAATACCAGGAGAATAGTCAACTGGCCACCACCACTTTGACAGTCCACTCCACCATCATGAGCCAGAATTGATCCTCCTACTTCATTTGTGACTTTGCTTTGCCACAAATTTTGGCTTCTTGAAGTGTGTGTGTGTGTGTGTGTGTGTGTGTGTGTGTGTGTGCTCATGCATGTGTGCACATTTGTGCTTGTGTTCAATGATAGTTTCTTGTTGCTGATGACTATGGTCTAGTGTTTACTTATGATACATTAGCGTATGTAGGGCATTGGAGGCTTTCACAGAGACTAAAACATTCCTAAGCCAGCCATTTATCACCTTTTTGGTCCTATAAAAAATTACTGATTTTATTCCTAGTCTTTTTGATTTCTAAAATTTGATTTATTAGTTTTAGTCTTATTTAGTAATTTGCTTGTATCTAAAGTACTCTCTGGGGTGCATTTGTATTATTTCTGCCAGTATACTAACCTAAAATTCATAGAACTTCTTTTGAACAGAGATGTTGCTGGCAGCATCAATAACAATCAATTTTCTACTAGCATCCCCTTTTTTCCACCCAGTGGATTTTACAGCCTTATGGGCAGAAACAGTTGTACCCTGTAATTCACTCCACTGCTCTCCTCTTCACACACAAAAAACAAAAGTGTGCCAATAAATGAAAGTGCCTTTTCTTAGGAAGAAAAATGTGCAGTAATTAGACCACAAAATGTAACTTCAGAGAAAGCTAGGGTAACTGAATATTGAAAGAGATCTATTAATTTTGCAAACTATCTGAATGAGGTTTTGTATCTTTTAATACAATGTCCTAAATATTCAGAAAATCTTAAAATATTACTTTGGTTTAGGAACTATTAAATTCTCCTTTTTTTCATATATAGATAGTCTTACTGCTATGTGGTAGCTATTATTCAGGTATTGTTGTGCAGAAACATTTATCATCCTTGATTTTGTTGATGTTTTTTGTTTTATTTTTCAAGGCAGGTTCTCACTCTAGCCAGGGCTGACCTGGAATTCACTATATAGTCTCAGGCTAGCCTCAAACTCACAGTGATCCTCCTACCTCTTACCATTGAATTTTTTTCTTTAAAAAAAAATGAAATTCTTCATGAATTTGTGTGTCATCCTTGTCATCCTTGTTCAGGGGACATGCTAATCATCTTCGTAAAGTTCCAATTTTAGTATATGTGCTGCTGAAGCAAGCACTTATCCTTGATTTTTTAAGTAGGTCTAGATTGCTTACATATAATATATTTGCCTTTCCTTTTGTCTTTTTTTTTTTCTCGGATCCAAGCACTTTTTTTAAAATACATGTTTTCCAGAAAAAAATGTTCGTGCTTAAAGTATACTAAGGTAACTTTTGTCTTGGGTGGGGCAAGAGGAGCAGGTATAAAGACATAAGGAAAGAACAAAGAAACACTTGAAAGAATTCACAGAAATGCAAATATGAAGAAAATAAGCAAAAAATGTTTGTTTTCTTATTGACTGGGGAAAGGTAACTTAGAACTATATTTAAAATGCCTAAGTCTGTGTTTTTAACATAGTAAGAAAAAAAATATGTCATAAATTGTGTTTCCTACAAAATGAACATTTGGTCCTTTATTCATTATTTGGTTTAATCTGGATACAAAGAGCCTCTGGTATTTCTTCCTTCACCAGGCTTTATTAAACATGGACTTTCAAATGATATACAAAAATATGCAAAGCACTCAAATGTCTTGAAGGCTATTGTGCCAAATATGAATGGACAAGTTTATAACAGCTATGAACTTCCCAATAAACGTTTTACTTTCTACAGGAGAGAACATCAGAGAGTTGTTATTAAATACATTCATACTGAACTCCACAATGCATGACCCGCATACCTCAACAAGGAGGGGCCAAGGGGAGGGGGTAGGTCACGGATGAGCCTAATAATGGTACCAAACTGACTGTATTTGCTGAATACAGAACTGACTAATAAATAAAAAAAATATATATATATACTAAAAAAAAAAAAAATACATTCATACAATGAAAGGTACCTTTTAATTTAAAGGTAGTCACTAAAAATACACCACAGTAATATAGGGTTCTTTTGGTTCAAATGTAAAAAAATAAAATAAAAAAGGAAAGGATAAAGCTAAACAAAGATTTCACAACAAATGATGATTTTCCCCCAATCCAGTCATAATTTAGGATTCAAGTGAAGAACATTGAAAAATATATAACCACCCAGGTTTCAACCTGTATTTGAAATTCTATCAGTAAATGTTTGCTAACTTTGTGGAGAGAGAAAAAACATACTTGAAGCCTAATAGAAGCCCCTGCCGCTTCTATTATGAGTGAAACGACAGGAATTGTTAGAATACACCAGTTGCTGCCTCATTCAGGTGAGCACCACCCACGTGTCTGCTCAAGGCTCTGTGGCCCTATGTATAGTGATGTGCACAGGTGCGTAAGCACTCCTGCCTGCTTTCTGAAGAAGGCCTAATATCACCAGGAAGCAAATTTATATTTAATACCTGGTTTCATCAGGTCATATTGTTTTCTGTTTTGACTTTAAGAAGAAAATATGATAAATCAGATCACTAGGATGGGTGCAATGGTCTAGAGGCTGATTACGAATTGCAAGGACGTGGCATTTCTTTTTCAACAGTTGCTTTCTGGATGTATGCACAGCATGTTTGATTCAGGGCAGGCGGCTATCTGAGAGCTTCTCTCTTTGCATGGAGGAGGTCTGCAGCTACACCTAATGATTTTCATCTGCTCTTCTGTGGGTTCATCTCAACTACCATAGCAACGCCACAGTGCAACCCGCCTGCCGTCAACATCAGGACCAAGCTGATACTTTCACGTGCTGACTGCTCTTCACTACTCAGAGCACTTCCTCATTCATCACAGGGGTGTGTTTTTAAATAGTTTCCTGGTGAAGAACAAAATCGGTAGTTTGAGAGATTGTTATGATATCTTTTAGCCTACTCTGAAATACCAACAGCCATACCAAAGGAATAGATGCAGGTTTCCTGGGTCTAAATCTTATACAGTTAGAGGAAGGGACTACTTTCAAAAAAGAATATAAAATTCTAGATTCATAATTTGTTACGAAATGAGAACATAGATCATAGCACATTATAAAGTTAAGAAGGCTTATAAACACCATTTCACAACATCCACAAAAATGAACTTGCATTGTTTTAATTATCTGTCAGACACTCTTCCATAATGGTTTTCCCCTATAATTTCATGTCTGTGTACTCATTGATTTCCTTTTTATGAAACCATTTGTAAATCATTTCTGGAAAGAGATTAGAGAGATAATTTGGTCTTTTTGTTACCAGGATGATCAAAATCAATTTTGTTATTAGAGTCTAAAAAGCTTCTTTCAGTTTATATCCCCTAATAAGTGATGACATGTAAATTGTTAGACTTGCTGCCAAATCTAGGAAATCCTCAGTTAAGATGATTGCACATGGACTTGTCAGACTGACCACAGTATTTCATCAAGCAACTTTTGGCTCTATACCCTCTAAGTGTTGATTCTCCTCTGCTCTACATGTAGTTACAGAACTGAGCACCTCAGGACAGACTTGTGCTCACACTCAGAACTGCCGCTGTACCTTTCTGTCATATGCTCAATACCAGCCCAGCAAGTGACCAAAGGATCCCAGGCTTAGCTGCTGTAATTTTGCCATATATAGAAATTGACTGCAGATCACCAGAATTTTTCCAGCTAGATTCATTTGAAATATATCCATGTCAATTTCCTCTTACCCTGATGCAAAAACAAAGACAAAATGAAACAAACAAAAAACTCTAAGATTATGCCCTTGCCATGAGAGCAAGGGGAAGTGTGACAAAGATAACATGAGTACTGCTGGACACGGCGGTCTTATCTGCCTGCAACTGCAACTGTGGCAGACAAGGGACAGCACCTGAGGCTTTGACTCTCTGGGTAGGATGAACTAGGCACCCTTTGCACACTCCAGTGCCCCTGTGCTATCTGGCATTCAAAAGAGACTCCGCATCTTTTAGGGTTTGTTAGCATTCTTCAAACATTCTAAGTCCATCTTCCTTTATGTCCTTCATAGTCTTGCCACTGCTTCATCAGACCAAAACCTGGCTGGTCTTGAGAAATAGGGGACCAAGTGGCTGCAAAGATATGCATGCATGTTTCAGGGCCTCTCCAACACTCTGATCTTTGTTCTTGGATATCAAAGACCTCCAAAAATTATTTCAGTGTACAGTCCAAACCTACATTTTTATTTCTTCTGTGTTTCTTCCTTTTTTGTTTTATTTTCTCTTTGCAGAAGGTATATAAGGGAGCTGAGATGTACAGTGCATATAAAAGAGAATGAGTGCCCACAAGTTCAGTGAATGTTGATCCAAACATTGTTCCTCTGGCATGTGGGGGCCCATATTTCTCTGCAGTGCTCCAGCCCTCCCCACACTGTCTCTGCAGCATGTAATGCTCTAATCCAGCCTTCTCACGCAGCTGGTTGAATATACAAGAAGGCATTTGGAAAGTCTTATGAAAAGGTGGCAAATGGGCTGAAAGACTGCAGCTTCTTCCTCAGTTTCTACACTTATAAATAGGAGAGGGGGACAGCTGCTCGTGTGGTGAAGCAAGAGCATGCATGGCCTAAAAGTCACTTCCCAGTGCACACTTTGGGGAAGAGCCTGTGTTTCAGGCTTGCATCTCAGCCCCAGGAATCTGTAGCAATAGCATGGACTAAAACTTGAAGTTAGATAGGAAGCAGTTGGCTATTTTGTTTGGTTTTGTTGTCAAAAACCATGATGACCATCTTGTTGCGCCAGCCAGGCATGTTTGGAGGCAGCGTTTCCTTTCACCTGTCATAATGCCACATTTTAAATGAAGATCACTGCCTTCCCTGACACATTCCTTTTTAAAGTACTCCACAAAGCATAGAGTAGTTAATTATCAGAAAACTGGCAGTGAGGAAAGTGGAACGTGGGGTCTTTGTCCCCAGATCCTGGCACAGAGCTCTTTAGAACTTTAGAATTTTCTGCGCAATGGGGGCAAGAACAGCATCTTTTATTATTCATAATATATTCCATTGAAAAAGGTTTACAATGGTTAGCTATCAGAGAGGCACAGTGAAAATATATATATATATACATATAATGTTAGTTATGTGTAAAATAAACCAAACTTCAGCATTTTTCTAAGGCTTCAGTTTTCAAGCCAGCCTGTTAAACTGTGTATTACATAGTTTGTATAATCATACATTGCTAGACCAAATCCAGGTATGTAAAATATTTTAAATCAGTTAGTATTATACAAAACCAGAATTATAGAATAAGAGGGTTCCCCTTAACTCTTGCTTTGTTTTCTATACATTGTATTTAAACTGGCAGGACTACACTTCCAACATACTCATATATAAGTAAAGAACGAAGCATTCCCAAAGCCTGGTTAAGGACTGTATCAGCTAATCAGTCCAGGGCTCTTTTCAATGGAATTCCTTTCCTTTTTCTCTATAATCTGCATTAGTGTTTATTTTACAGATGTGACACTCAGTTTGTAAATTTGACTGTGCATTCCTCATGAAGTCCCCAGGATTGCCACTTCATAGTGGTATCACATTCTTTGTTGTTCATGGTCAGTGAAGGCAAAAATGTCACCTCAAACAAAACTTAGTAGCTGACAGTTCTCATGCTATCTTATAAAATGCTATCCATGTTTTTGTACTACATGTATTGGTTTGCTTTAGCTGCTTAACAAGTGATCATAGTCTTCTAACACAGCATAAATTTATCTTAAATTTGGTAAGTTCAATAATTCAAAATGTAAAATTAAGATATCACAGATTTTTTTTTTCTGAAGGCTCTAAGGGAATGTCCTCTGCTTTGCTATAGCCAACTGTTTAAGCTACCTACTGTGCTTGGCTCACAGCCCTTTCTTCCATCTTCCCAGCTAGGGGCAAGGGCCCCTCACCTTACTGACTCTCTTCTATAAAAGGGCCATTATGATTGCATTAGGCCTAACTGGGTAACCCCCAATACTCAGTTCATTTCTAATTCCTTAGGCATCTTTCATCAGGAAAGCAATGAAGTCCCAGATCTCAGGGATTTGGATTTATGTATTGGATTTTGACCAATGAAGTGCAGACGTTCTGCCTACCACAATTGCCCATTTAATTAAAAATAATTGTTTGGAATACTTCTTCAAGATTATTCTTAAGTTTTAAGTTTGACTTTATCAGGAGTAAAATAAGTAACTATATTTTCACACATTTTTCAAATAAGTGCTTAATAATTTCTGAATCTTAAAATGTGTTTTACCTTGTGTATAGGCCACATTTGTAATAGAGTTCTTACTTGTTATGCATTCACATTTTACTAGGAGGACAATAAGGAGAAAAATCCCAGTTAAGCACTATCCAAATTATGGAAATAAAAAACTGTAGATTCTTCAAAGAATGAAAGAACAAAAAGTTCCCCATCCCATCCCACCCCACCATTGCCACATTAGGAAAGTTTTTATATGGCATTGTGTTTTGTTTTGTTTTGTTTTGTTTTGTTTTGTTTTGTTTTGTTTTGTTTTGTTTTGTTTTTCTTCAGGACATCCATAGCAAATTAACACAAATTTGGTGGCTTAAAGTAACAAGAATTTATTTCCCATCAGTTCTGGAGTTCAAAAATCAGGGCTGGGCAGAACCTCTGAAGGTTCTGTGGAAGGCCCCCCCCTCCCCTCCCCAGCTTTGGGAGGCTCCAGCTTGCCTCAGCTTGCGGCAGCTCAGGCTGTCTGTGCCTCCACTTTCACATTATCTCCTTCCAACGTCCTCATGCATACTCTTCTTGGTCTCTAAGGATACTCACAGTATATTTATGATCCATGGAATCCACAGCAAATCTTACTGTAATTACGTCCTCAAAGACTCTCTTTCCAAATATGGTAAGTTTTTCAGGTTCTAGGTAGGCGTGAATATTTGTTGCACACAGATATAAAATGGATGTAGGGATTATTTTCTATAATTAAGTTCCCAGGTAGTGATTTCCACTTCTCGTTAAAGAAATAAATAACAAATAATTAGCCACCTTCTTCCTTATTGCTGTGGAACTTTTGCTTGTTATTAATACTGTCCCAGTTCTAAGTATATCTCTCAGTGCTAAATCATAATAAAAAGAAAAAAGAGGATAATAATTCTCACTGAAGGGTTTTTTTACTCATCTCAGTGCTCAATGAATGGCAAACATCCACTCTCCACAACAGCTCTGTGTGATCTATGGTGCATGCGGTGCTTGAGAAAACTGAGAATGAAAGGCTCAGTCACATGGCCAACAGTGCACACATACGAAGGGTAGAGACCAGAGTGAAGTGTGATCGTTCTTGTCACAAAGCCCATTCTTCCCCTTCACCCAGTCCTTCTCCAGCAGTTCTTTTTTGAATTCACCTCTAGGTGTCCGCACTAGCAAACGGCAACTAATGCACACCCTTCAAGCCTTGGCAACCAAAACTACTATAATAACAGCAACAGCTAGAACTTCTAAATTTGGAGAGTGGTGATAAAATAGGGAAAGCAACCAACCATCACACAACATCTGCAAGAAAGGCTATTGGATTTGGGAGTCACAGGAAACAGATGGAAAATGCTAAAACTTTTCTAGAGACATTTGGAATAATACCTCTATTAAATTGGAAAATGTGTTAGGATTCAAGTGAAACAATACAGTTTCACAAAAACCACATATTTTAATACAATACATGCAGAATTCTTTCGTGAATTTGCTTCTGAAGTGAACCTAATGAGCAGTACGCATATGTTGCAGTTGCTTTTTCATTGCTGAAAAACATCTGACCCAAAGCAGTTGATAGGAGTGATAGGAGTAAAGAGTTTATTTCAGGTGGTCAAAGTCCAGGAGAAGTTCTATCATGGCAGAAGAAGCTGGCTCACTCTAGCATGCATCACAGGAGAGAGAGAGAGACGGAGGGAGAGAGAGAGAGAAAGAGAGAGAAGCCAGCACGGGGAAACACCAACAGCAGCAAATGCAAACAGCTAGAGCTCCAAACTGTTCTTAACACACCTAGTAGAGCTGGACTGAAGATCCACTCCTGGTGACGTTCCCCCAAAGTAGGGATATGCCCACTAGGGGCTCAAGTTGCACACTAATTTTAATTAAAATATCTGAGTCTATGGGGTCATACATTCCAATCACCACAGCATATTTTGGGGGAAAAACATTTTTAAATAGAAAGACCAGCCTTCTAAACATTTAACCATATAAGTTACATTGCAATGTAAGCCATCAAATCAATTAACAATCAAAAATAAAACATCATTTTATCTCATTATTTGATTTAAAAAACTAAAAAAACAATAAAAATGGACATTGTCTTAGTCAGCCTTTCATGAGTATAACAAATACTCCAAGTAAATCAACTTAAAAAGAGGAAAGGCTCATTGTGACTTGGGATTTCAGGTGCTTGAATGTATGGTTGCTTGGTCCTGTTGCTTTGGGTCTGTGACAGCATACTACTTCATGACAGGAGTAGGAGGAGAAGAAACCTATGCACCTTATGGCCGGTGTTCAGAAAGCAAAAGAGAGTCAGAGTAGGAGCTGTGGCTTTAAGGATATTCACTCAATGATCTAACTTCCTCTCAAGAGGCCTCATTTTCTAAGGGTTCCAACATCTCCCAACAGTGCCATCAGTCATGAATCATGCCTAAAACACATGAGCCTTTGGGGGACAATAAAATTCAAACCATATGAAATATCTTGAATACTGGTCCTTAAATAAGATACATATCTGTGTATTGACAAAATCAGTAACTACGCTAACAATTCTATTTTTTGTAAACAATTAAAGAATATTTTTGGAAAATGTTACCTCCTTTATTATTTTAACCTTTCATATGAGAAATACTTTTCTTGAACTAATTGAGTTACCATTTTCTAGAATTGAAATTTGCTTCCTTTTATAAGGAAACAATAAATTCTGAGTAGAGGCATATATATTCAAAATTCACCTCTGGATACTGAAGAAATGTATAAGAGGTTTTCATGCTTAAGCTGCTCATGTCCTCTAGAAGGCTATCCTAAGCCCACTATTTTGATTTTATGAACTGCCCCTTTGGGATTTTATATCACTTGTTAGTTTCTAACTTCTATTAAATTAAGGAAAGACAGGACCATTCTCCAGCATGAGTCCTGCCCCTAAGAAGCTCATCTATAGAGTCAAAGACTCCCTGGGTATCTTAATTACCTCAAACAAGTCATATCAGACTTACCCAAACCTGAAGTTTTTGTGGATGTCACCACCAGTTTTCCATATAACCAGCTCAGGTATATGGGTTTTTGTGAGATATTTCCCTCAATCTCAGGATTTTATTGGTCACCTGATCTGGAGAAATCTTGAACATTTTTTGTATCCTTTACCAGGTCTCCATTTCTTCTACTCATCCATATTATTTTTAGAGAGAGCGAGAGACAGACAGAGAGAATGAGAGAGAAAGAGAAAGAGAAAGAGAAAGAGAAAGTGAAAGAGAAATAGAAAGAGAATGAGAAAGAGAAAGAGAAAGAGAATGAGAATGAGAAAGAGAAAGAGAAAGAGAAAGAGGAAGAATTGCCAGGGTCTCAGCCACTGGAATCAAACCCCAGACACTTGCACCACCTAGTGGACGTGTGAGACCTTGCGCTTGCCTAGCCTTTTGTGCTTCTGGCCTACATGGGATCTGGAGAGTTGAACACAGGTTCTTAGGATTCATAGGCAAGCGCCTTAACTGCTAAGCCATCTTTCAAGCCCTCATTTGCATTTTAATACCTCCCAAAATATCCTATGCTATTAATACCAATAACCCCTTGCTATTTAGTATTCCATAAAGCCTATGTCCTTCAATGGCTGGCCTAGCTTTAAACACAGTTTGTGATGATTGCCATATGTGAAATACTACTGTTCTACATGCTTAATATGCACATTTCTGTATTGTCTCTCATATGATATCACTCCTATAAGAAAGATGTTACTTGAACTTTATAAATAGTGAAAGTGAGTTTCAGCAAAATTAGATGGATTGTCCAAAATTAGTGAGCAAGTTCAGAATACAGTGGACCTCAGTCCTAGGATGGCTAGAATTCAAAGTCTTTCTTGCAGTATACCTGTTGTTGGGTTGAATTTCATGAAACTGGGACACAGCGTTTTTGATGATATAGGATACTTGGCTGCCAATCTCCTAGCATGTGTAATTACAGTAATGCCAAGATTTTACTCTCCCACTACCTTGACTTAATATGTATGTGCTTTCTTACTACACAAGAAAACACTATTCAAGTTGTTTTAACACCTCAAATAAAGCTAAGGTAATTATCCTAAATTATCCCTCCCCTGTGCATTTGCAGTCTTCTCCCAGGAGAGTTAATCACTTTTAGACATTGATCTTGACTGAATTCTTTTAATCTCCACTCGGATCATCTCTGTTCAGTGAAGTTTCCTCCTGTCTGTCATTTCTCTTTGTTCTTTGTACTCTGCACCTGTAAATATCTTGTGCATAATCTGCCACAGTCCAGTCTAAGAATCTAGAATATGCTTAAAAATAGATGTGTGTATAAAATTAGATACACATGTTTACAAAGAAAATCGAGTTTATTAAATGCAGTTATGTGAAGAGAGCCGCAGAGATGGCTTGATGATTAAAGGCATTTGCTTCCAAAGGCTACTGGCATTGGTTCAATTCTCCAGACACCTATATAAGTCAGGATGTAAGCCACTCACATAGAATTGAATGCAAAACAAAGCAAAACAAAATGAAAATGGCACATGTATCTGGTGTTTGTGTGAAGAGGCAAGAGGCCCTAGTATACCCATACATACACAAATAACGTTTTTTTTTTTGTTTTTTTTTTGTTGTTGTTGCTGTTGTTGTTTTTCAAGATATGGTCTTACTCTAGTTCAAGCTGACCTGGAATTCACGATGTAGTCTCAGGGTGGTCTCACACTCATTGCAATCCTCCTACCTCTGCCTCCTGAGTGCTGGGATTAAAGGCATGCCTGGCTTACAAAAAACTTTTTAATATACCTATAAAATATTTTAAAATATGACATAATACTATCATTCCTTATGAATGCATCTGAAAAAAAAATCTGACAACTGATTTATTGGATATCATAGTTCTGAAGTAATGGAGCAGTGATGAGTGTAAACTCATTTTAATATACCTGTAGCAGTAATACTATCATGTGAAAATGTGTGTAATTTTTTGTCGCTAAAATGTCATGTGTACTGCTACTACAGTACTGATTTGGGCCTACATTTATAATTAAGGAATTATTACATTTCCAGTAGAATTTATCAAAAACAAAGGATTTCCCTTTCCTATCCAAGGACTTTTACACATCTATTTGTGGCCTTACATTAGTATTTTCATAATTTTATAATTTGTACCTTCGATATTTCTTCTTATACTTTCTCTTTGTCTTTTATTATTATTATTTATTGCTTTTTATGTACTCCTAGAGCCCTCTCTCTCACCTCAATTCTGCTGAGGTTATTTTTCCATGGGGTTACTGCATTCATTGTGGGGACCAAGAGGCCTCAGTCAGTCTCTGAAGGGGGTGGGGGAAACATGGTGCCTCAGGCTATCTCCACCCACCCTGAGGCCCTTATAATCTGTTGGCCCCTCTTCCTCAATGTTCCCTGATCCTTGCAGGCAAGTTAGACATCTGATTTAGTGTTGCTTTCTCTATAACCTCTACATCTCTGTTTTGGTGAGGTAACCCTGGACTGGTTTCCATGCTAGCCATGAGGGCAGTACTCATGTCACTGATTCCTTTGTAGTGACTTCTGGGCCTAGGAACATGAGGTGGAGGTGACCCATCTCATGACAGACAATCCACTTTCGTTTCTTTATGTATTGATATTTCCTTGTTCTGCCTCATATTCTCCTTCATCACACATGTGCATAGGGACATCTTCTCTTTGCCTTTTTACAGTGTGATCTAGGAATTACTATTTGGTCACTTTATTCCACTGGTGAAGAAAATGAAAGTATTGTAGCTGGGAAGATGGTTTCATGAATAGAGCAAGAAGACTGGAGTTCAGACCCCCAGTATCTAGCTGGTGACCATCATAACCCCAGCACACTTGAGGTAGAGATAGAAAATACTCAGGTAAAGTGGGCCAGCTAGACTAGCTGAATCAGCAAACTAGGGGCTCAAGGAAGTAACCCTATTGCAATAAATAAAGAGGAGAGTGAAGGAGAAAGACAGTTAACCTTTGGTCTCCACATGCATACACTTGTGCACCCACATGCACAAGAAATACATATACATGAAAATGCACACCACACACATATATACATAACAAAGAAAATATTAGCATGTAACTACTTTTGTGAGACATAGGCTCAAAAAAAACTGTGACTGGGGTTCTGCAAGAGAGATGTACTTGGGTGTTATATATTACATGAAAAAGATGATATTTACAAATAAAACTTACTGACTACATAAAAATATAAAACGATGATGTAGTAGACAGCCTCAGGTCACCAAGATGAACTTCTAAACCAGGCACAGTTATGGAGGAAGGGATTTATTGAAGCTTACAGATCCAGAGGAAGTTCCATAATGGCAGAAGAAGCTGGCCTGCTTTCACAGGACCAAGAAGAGAGAGAGAAGCCACAAGCCAAATTCCTAAAACCACACCACAAACACACTCCAGGAACTCCAGGCACTTTACACATCTTTAATTTGGAATTTCAAATCCACCACCACACCTTAGGGCTGGACCCTAAGATCCACCTCCTCCAGCCATGTGGCTGCAAATCCAAACAAATAAAACACTGGATATATTGGGAGCCGTCAATTCAAAGTACCACAGATGAGGACAAGGATATAAAAACAATGAGGAGAGGAATATAAAAATATGAGGTCCAAGAGGGAGGGAAAAAAGGAGGAGCACTGGTAAGGAGGAAGGACTGTGGTGGAAGAACAGAAGGAGAGGAGAGAATTTATAAGTGAATAAAGTATATTTTCAAAATAATTGAAATATCTTTCACAATTTGAATGGCAAGTTCTTTTGGCTTATTTGTGTTTGTTTTTGAGACAGGTTCTCCCTCTAGCTCAGACTGATCTTTAACTTACTCTGTAGCAGAGTCTGCCCTCAAAACTCATTGTGATCCTCCTGCATCAGTCTTCCAAGTGCTATGATTACAGGCATGGGCCACCATGCCCAGCTTTGAATGGCAAGTTCTTTTTTTTTTTATTTTGCCAGTTATATGTTTTTATCTCCTCACCCCCACTCCCATGTCCCTGAGGGCCCTTATCAGTGTCTTTATGGTATTCATTCTGGGGTCATGAAGGTAATAGTCTCTGAGGGGTACCTTGCTTAAGGGTATTCCTACCCACTCTGTGGCTCTTACAATCTTTCTGCCCCCTCTTCTGCATTATTCCCTGAGCCTTGGATGGTTCGCAACCTGATTTAGTGTTGAGTTCTCTGTAGCCTCTGTATTTCTGCTTTGATGGGTTTTGGTTGATCATAGTGGCTGTCACTATCACACTGGAACTGGCTGTCAGGCTAGCAGTGAGAGCAGTACTCATGAATCTGCTTCCTCTACAGTTTCTTTTTGGACCCAGTAGATGTGATAGAGGTGATATGTTTTATGGTAGGAAGTTGGACATCTTTTCTTGTCATGTTGATGCATCTTGGATCTCCTCTGTTTGCTCTGCCATCTGTAACATAAAACAGATTCTCCAATGAAGAATGAGAGCAGCTTGGGATAAAGGGCATATACATAATTATTTGAGAGACTTTTTGAAAGGTAAGCCCACTGTTTTTATCTAGAGAATGATGGGGTCTTCTCTCCAGAGTTTATGAGTTTCCTATCCATGGGATACTGACTTGCTTTCCAGTACCAGATATGAGTTCTCTCCCACTGAGCAGGCTTCATGACCAATCACAAAACAGTTAGTTACCAGCAAAGGCTGTGTAGCACTATTGCACAAGTGTTTACTTCTTGTCGGGCTGATTGATTTTGTAGCTTGCAGGGTCCCCTACTTATGCAGGCTGTTGGCGACCTTTACACTAGCAGCTTCCACAGTGCTTTCTAGGAGGGACCTGGTTTTCTTCTCAGTTCCAGCATGGTATCCAGACGTCCTATAACCACAGCCTATCATGTCTTTAGCAACAGAGTTTTACCTTTTAGCTCTGGCAGTTAAACAAGTGTTTTTGGCAATCACCTACATTGTTTTGGGGACCTCATGGGTCTCTCTGGCCAATAACTCACTATGATGGTAACCCAGTTCTGGAACTGGGATTTACCACTGGCCAGAGCCCATGGTTTTAAGGTTAAGTTTTTTACACTTCTACAGGGAACTTATGTCCAGACTGCCCCCCTTCCCCCTTTACTTGTGGCTCTATCTTGTAGAATGACAAGTTTCTTTATGCACATTCATCATGTTAGAATGTTTCCTTTTTTATTAATTCTTATTAATCTCACACAGGATGGCAAAAGACACTCCTGTCATCCAGCGTTAGGAGAGTTAATCACCAGTGTTTAATCTCTACATTTTTATGCTTTACAAAGCATGGTAGAAAACAAGCAGAAAATGCACCAAATCCCAGAGTAATTGTCCTTTTCTGTTGTTGTTTTTGTTGCTATCTGTAATTCTCTTGTTCTGTTGTGTAGCCACCCAGCAGCTCCACAGAAATCAGTGAAGAACTACCCCCAAAGGCAGGGAGTTCCACTCACTATTGATAGAGCTGTGGGGAAACTGGTGCCTGGTGTCTGCCAGAGCCACTTCCATACTTGAAGCCCGAGAAGTTCACATTCCAAGAAAATAAATAAAATTTAAAATACAAATATTTTAATTTCTCTGAATAAATTTGGACATTTGACTATATTCGCCCCACTATTCCACAAGACAACAGTTAGCAGGACTCCAGTGTGCCTTGCCAAGTCATCCAGAGACTGACCTTGGCAGCAAGCTAATCATAGGCATCATGCACAGAACAAAGCCCTAGCCTTCCAGCCTGCACTTCAACAGCATTCCCAATCATGCCTTCCTTTTGTTTTGTTTTGTTTTGTTTTTCGGGGGGGGAGAGCATTCTACCCCCTTTTCTCCTACTTGGCTTCCATAACATTTTTTTTAATTAATTAGTTTTATACTTAGTGAATACAGTCAAGTTGGTACCATTCTTAGGCTCGTCCATGTCCTACCCCTCCCCTTGGCCCCTCCTTATTGAGATATATGGGTCATGCATTGTTATCCCACAGTTATGGGTAGGAAAAATGTCTCTGCTTGTCATGACCCAACATGTGGCTCTGAGATTCTTTCTGCCCCTTCTTCCACAAAATTTCTCTGAGCCATGCTGGGTTCATTTTTGGTCAGCTTCAGTGATGAAATGTTGGGAGCCTCTGTGTCTCTGGATATCTAATTTGGTAGGCATTGATTATTCTCTGTGTTGATCTCTTTCAACCTTGTGCTACAACCTCATTCACCAAGAAAACAGCACCCTTGCTTGTTTTGCCAATAATGCTTAGTTTCAGCTGGGGCCCTTTTGAGGTATGAGGAGGTGGTTCTCTCCTTAGGATCTGCATCCATTTGAAAAAGAGGGTAGATTCTCTAATGGAGAATAAAGTTAGTACAAGAAAAATGGGACAACCCTTATTTTTTTATAGAGAATTTAGTAGGTGTAGGCCCTTTTGTAGCCCACAATTGGTGGTAGCTTGATAATGGAGAGTGGGCTCATGTTTGGATATGGTTCTGACATGTTTCACAGCTCCAGCTATGGTTCCCGTACCACTGAGGGGATCAGTTAGCCAAATCAAGAGCAGATGGTTTCCCACCATGGCTGTGTGCCACTATTGCACTTGTGTGGGCATCACAACAGGTTATTTGCTGCTGAGTAGGTTGGATCATGAGTTGCTTGGACAGATATTGGTCATTTTCCCCCAGTCGCCCATGTAGCACCATCTGGCACTAGACCCGCTGACTGTCTGGGGACTGACTCTCTTCCAGCTTCCAGCCATGTCACTCCATGTTACGTTTCATCCACATATGGGGTCTTCAGCAGTAGGGTTTTACCACTAAACTTTGGTGGGTCATCAAGTACTCTGACAGAAATCTGTCTTTCTTTTAGGAAACCTTGCAGGTCTCTCTGATCAAAAGCTCATTGTGGGTGATAGCCACATGCTGGTACTGGGAGTTACAGGTCTACTAAGAGAAGGAAGAAAAAGATAACTGTATCAGACAGATTCAGGTTTGCTGAGATGAACTTCCAGACCATGCACAGTTATGGAGGAAGGCATATTTATTGAAGCTTACAGATCCAGGGGAAGTTCCATAATGGCAGAAGATACTGGCCTGCTTTCACAGGACCAATCACAGAGAGAAGTACCAGCCTAAATCCAAAACCCACAGTACACTTCAGGAACTCCTGCTAGGCACACTTTGCATATCTTTAGATTGAAATCTGAAACCCACCACCACACCTTAAGATCCACCCAGTGACACTGCCTTCAGTCAGGTGGCTAAAAATGCAAACTACAAACAAATAAACAACTGAATATATTGGGGGCCATCTATTCTATTCAAACCACCACAATAACTAATATAAAAGTGTTAGAGAAAAGAGAGAGAGAGAAGCTGTAGAAGATTAAGGTCAGTCTTCATCGTACCCTCTCCAGTGCCCTGTGGCTCAGGTGTTCCCTCTAAGGCCCTGGTGAAGGTTCAACCACTTGGTCTGCCTTTTAGGATGTAGAATTTTATGGTATCATTGCCATTTGGGTCTAGATTTGTGTCCCCCACCCCCTCCGTTGCCCTCTCCTCCCTCCCCACTCACCCTATTGTCTAGTGTGTGTTTGCCATTTGTATTTCTTCCTCTGTGAACTGCCTGTACAACTCTTTGCCCCATTTTGTGAGTGGATTGTTTGACTTTTTATTGTTTACGTTTTTGAGTTCTTTGTAGATTCTAGAGATTAGGCCTCTGTCGGTTGGATAATCAGCAAATATTTTCTCCCATTCTGTGGGTAATCTATTGGCTTTGCTTATTGTATGCTTGTCTGTAAAGAAACTCTTCAGCTACATGTGATCCCATTGGTTGAGTGACTGTTTAAGATCCTTGCTACTGGGGTTTTGTGCAGGAAGTCTTTTTCCATTCCTATATCATGGAAAGTTCCTTCTATATTTTCTTCTAGTAGTAGCTGAGTTTCTGGTCTTATATTGAGGTCTTTGATCCAGTTGGACTTGAGTATTGTGCATGGCAAGATGTGTGGTTCAAGTTTCAATTTCTTGCATATGGTTATCCAGTGTGTCTAACACCATTTGTTGAAAATGCTGTCTTTTTTCCAACCTATATTGTTAGGGCCTTTGTCAAATATCAAGTAGCTGTATTTGCTTGACCCAAAGCCTGGGTCCTCAATTCTATTCCATTGGTCTATACTCCTGTTTTTATGCCAGTACCATGCTGTTTTTATTACTATAGCTTTGTGATATAGCATTAGATCAGGTATAGTGATGCCTCCAGGGGTATTTCTTTTGCTGAGGATATGCTTGGATATCCAAGGCCTTCTGCCTTTCCATATGAAATCTGAGATCTTTTTTTCTATCTCTGTGAAGAACAATGTTGAGATTTTAATTGGAATTGCATTAAATTTGTATATTGCCTTTGGTAGGATTGCCATCTTTACAATTTAGGTGCATACTAGTCTACAATGATCATCAGTACTGATTGTCCATGGAAGTTTTACAGCATATATGCGTGTAGCAATTGTTCATGTCTCTCTTATGACACCTTATGATAGGTATCAATATTTAATTGCATATTTCATCAATATTTCACTCATCATATTATATACCTTTCTTGATTTCTTTTCATATAATTTTTCCACATATGTGGTACATTCTAACATCTATCACTAAGAAGCAAATCATAGCCTTACTGTTTTCTGCTGCATGAATTTGTACAAACTGTTGATCTTTAAACTTCACTCAGTTCCAAGATATGTAAAATGGGATAAGAGTAATGACTGCCCATTAAGTCATTGTAAAAATTAATAAGATACCATATGGAAAGCATTTTGCACTGGTATATAGTAATAATTTAATAAAAAGTTTTATTATTATTCCTTTACCATTGCTACTCTCTTAAGAGTAATTAAAATGACTTATTCCTGATTCTTTTTTTTATGGGCCCTTTAATGTCCTACAAGCTTATATACAGAGCTAACTTCAATTCTTCCTGGCAATTAGTATCACTATAAATATCTTCTCCTAATATTCTAAGATTTCATTTTTTTATTGTATTGCATTTCCACATTAAGACTTTATAGAATTTGTAGATTATTATTTGTTACTTATATGATGAGGCTGAGAGCAACTCTCTAACTCCCATTTATTGATCAATTATTATGTGGCCAGCATTGAACAAGATGCATAATTCCTTTCTATTATCTCTAATATTCTTACTTCTGTAGGAAGGTATTTTGGCAGTCATTTTCCAGGTGGGAAAACACAGGTTCCAAGTAGTTAAATCAACTCTTCTCTTCATTGTTCACCTGTGCAGCAGGACTGAGCTTTAAATTAGTCCCAACTCCAACACCATGCTCCCTTCTCCCCAATATTCTTTTCCCCTTCATTCATTATCTAGTTGAGCATAAAAAGGTAAATTAATCTATATTTTTCTGACATGTTACAATGGTTCATATTTAACATAAAATAAATTCTTCTCGGTCACTTCCACTAATACACTTATTATTCAGTTTGGCTTTCCTAGAAAATGAAGGCTGCTTGAGTTACCCCAGGTTCCCATGCTAAGACTTTTTCTAGATGCAAGAAAATAATTTACACTGCACTACTGTGGTTTGTGGTATCAAACGGCACTCCATATTTTGTTTAAAAAGTTTCTGATTTGACATATCAGTTATATATTATTAGAAAAAAGTGATCTAATTCTTGAACATAAGATACAAATATATTACATTTAATAAATGTGGACATTTATAAGGCTGTCCTACATGAAGTATAAATGATTTCATATTGATCTGGCTTATAGTGGTGTATTTAATTTCTAAATATTTTGTCTGGCTCAATGTTTTATGTGTTTGGCTTCACAGTTAGTATTTTGATTCCATGCTCAAGTGCCTGGTTTAATAAAAAGCATATTGCTCTTTGGCATGAAGACAATAAAAAGTATACAATCAGTAGGCAGTGAGCAGATATATCCTTATGCAGGATTAATCACATTTTCAGAGCAGAAATCTGAAGGGAAAATATGTTTCAAAGAGATATGATAGTATTTTTAGGTAAACATTGGATTTTCAGCTTGATTGAATTAAACAACAAATAATCAGTATACAATTCCTTTCACAGATAAATATTCTTAATAAATTAAATGTTTAACTCCTTAATTGAGCTTTCTTTGTCTAGGACTTATTTTTATGTGCTTGGATAAGCTTTCACTTAATAAGTAAACATCCTCCTGTTTATTGTTCTTATACATTTGAATTTTGAAAAGCTACAGCTTCAAAATATCATGGTGGTGACTTTTAGGTGCAGTTGCTAGGGAAGCAAAATGCAGGAGGTCCACCTGCTCCTCCCATCCATTTTAAGCTCATGCAAAATATTTTTTTGCCTGACTCACCACAGAATAGATTTTAATGCTCACTTGCTCACTTGTGATTTCTCTTTCCTGTGAGAAACTTCCTGTAATTCCCTCACAGCCATCCCTATTGTTCAACCTCCTTATCACAGCAGTCACTCCAGTGAATCTACCGATATCACATAATCCAGACAACAGTCTTTAATAATGATCCTCTTTTGCCTCTCAAATTTGTTGGATGCAGGTTCACCTCTTTTCCCTTCTTTTGCAACCAGATATTTATCTCTGCCTCAGTAAAAACCCTTGCATAGGTACTTATTTTACAGACAGCTTTTAGGCTGTGGGTTCTTGCTGCATTCTGCTCCCCTAGTTGTGTTTCATACCTAAATTTCCATCTACTGAATCTGAGTATTGTTTGCTACTTCACCTATAACCCGAGACATCTCTGTTGCACTGAAAGCTTTCTATTAGCTAACCCTAGCTTAATAGACTGAAAGCTTATCCCCTACTAATACCAACAGGAAAGATGAAAACATACTGAGTTTACTGTGAACTGGGAGCCATTTCAGGCTCTGTGCTTTTCCTCATACAAGCTGCAAGACAGTTGCCTGGAGTAAGAGCTGACATTAACTGGAAACAAGCTCATTCCCATTACCACAGTCCAGTAAGAGGGATGTGAGGTCTCACATTGCAAATCCACAGTCTGAGTCTATACTACATGTCCCTAGACACCACACAATATTGCCTATTGTTACAGCTTCCACTGCACACATGTTATTTTGCAACTTCTTGAAATTATTTGCTTGCCTCGACTCACTATCTCTTTCCCTCATCTACTCCTTTTTCTTCTCCCTCCCTCACTTCTTCCTCTTTTAATACTTATTCTGCTCAGCACAGATAATTTTAAAACCAAAGCCTCAGAAGGTTTATAATTGGCATCTTGCAGAAAAACAATAAATAGTAATTTCCTTTCTTAATTTCTTTTGCTTTTGTTTATTTTTTCCTCCAAATTCCTTCTGATTAGTCCTACTTATTTTTTAAGCTCTAACCCAAACATAGATAGTTTTGCCTTATGGAAACAATTATAATTATTGATTTTGTTTGCATTTTAGTGTATTTTATATTTATCCATATTTACTTGTTCCAAAATACATTCTCCTTAAAGGAAAAGTAGTGATATGCATGCATAGACATAAGCTAAATGTTTTACTGCCCCCACCCTTTTTAAAAATATTTATTTTATTTATTTGAGAGAGAGAGAGAGAGTGAGTGAGAGAGGCAGAGAGGAAGAGAGAGAGAGAGAATGCACATGCCGGGGCATCCAACCACTGCAAACAAACTCCAGACAAATACACCACCTTGTGCATCTGGTTTAAGTGAGTCCTGGGGAATCAAACATGGGTCCTTTGGCTTTGCAGGCAAGTGCCTTAACCTAAGCTAACTCTCCAGCCCTACCCTCACCCTAAGATGGCTTAGTGATTAAGTGCTTGCCTGTGAAGCCTAAGGACCCTGGTTCAAGGCTCGATTCCACAGGATCCATGTTAGCTAGATGCACAAGGAAGCGCATGCATCTGGAGTTCATTTGCGGTTGCTGGAGGCCCTGGCGTGCCCATTCTCTCTCTCTCTCTCTGTCTCTCCCTCTCTCTCTCTCTCTCTACCTCTTTCTCTCTCTGTCTGTCACTCTCAAATAAATAAATAAAAATAAATATCTCTCTGCTTCTATGTCTTATTCAAACAAAATCATGCATGTGTGTAGATTTAAAAAATGTAGTAAGAATTACATAAAATGTAGTATCATATGAGAATATACTTTACATATTTTTATTTCCTCACAGCATACAAGACCCTCCTATAAGTCACTATCAAACCTTTTATGATAATTTTATTTGTGTGTTCTATGTTTATTCATGTTAGTGTATTGTGTAAGTATACCTGTATGTGTGTGTAGAGGACAGAGACAAATACAAGTGTCTTCTTCAATGGCTCTCCATCTTACTTTGTGAAATGAGATCTCTCACTGAACCTAGAATTCATCAATTCAACCAGTAGCCCATACAGATGTTCCTGACTCCACTTCCATAATAGTGGGATTACAGACATGCTCCGGCACACTTGGATTTTATGTGTGTGGTAAGAATTAAAACTCAGGCCCTTATGCTTTGGAGCCATTTTCCTAGATTCCTTTTTACAATAATTTCCTATTTAAAGTTCTTAAAACTACATATAAAATTTAAACTATAATAATCATATTCTATATTAACCGGTGATAAAATACTTTGAATCCAGCTCAATCGCAGGATTTTTAAGGTCATCCACTTTATGGTATGCTGGTATATGGTCTAGATGTAGCCAATGTGATTGGATGGACATAGTGTGAACCATCTGTAGTTTGACCCATACCATCTTAATGTTTAGCTCAACATAGCAGACCAGAAGATTAAAAAAAAAATTCAAATCACTGTCATCAGTGGGTACTTTTAAGCATGAGGAGAATTAAAAGTGTTTCACCTAAGATGTGGAGTTAGACAAGCGATTTCAAGTGTACTTCAGGTAAATAGATTACAAGTAAATTGCAGGCATTTCCTGAACTGAAAAGGCTTTTAGATGATTACATAAAGTCTCATGAAAACAATTTTATCATCACTAAAATTCCATGTAATTTTATCCTAAGTAAATTTCACTTCCAAATGTATTACTTAAGTTGAAGTAAAATAACTCTAAAACTATGACTTCCATCAACCCCCTGGAAGACAATGTGGTTAGACCCATACAAAAACACAGGTTAAACTCTTGTTCCAGTATTGGCTAAGGAACTCCTATGCTTCTCACAAAAGCAGAAAGCAAATGGAGGAACTTCACAGGAGAGTTCAGCTTTGTGTAGCATGCTCCCCCTGCCCAGCACCAGGAAAGTGCATAACCAGCTCCAGGCAACTGGGACTCAGAAACAAGATTATAGTTTGTTGACTTACTGTATCACAGTATGGAGTTTGGAAATGCAGAAGAGTGTGAATGCAAAGGAAGAATCCAACTAAGATGGATAAACAGCAGAATGAAACAGAACATTTAAAGTACCCCCACACATGGATGGTGCTAAACTGAGAATATAAGGGACACTGAAGAGTAATTGCCGGAAAGCTACATTTCAACATTACTTCTATGAAGCATGCCAGAATAAACAAGATTTGGAATTAGAGTCCTGCCAAATTATGAGTGCCAGGTAAGCACATAGGGTATTACATTAAAATTCTAAGAGGAACTAACAGAACTAAAACTATGCCTTGGTACAAATACAAGATCTTTAAACAAAGGCCAAACTTCATATGTTAGATTTTATGAGGAAAAAAGTCTTCTACATGTCTAAGACTCTATTAAAAACTTTAAAAGGCAAACCACACAATGGAAGAGAACATTTGCATATTATACATTAATAAATCTATGTGTCAAAGACTTTGCTTCTCAAAATATACAGGACTCATAAAATTAGAAAATTAAAAATAAGCAAGATGATCAAACAGCTAATTCATAAATGAATGTATACAAATAAAAACAAAAATGTGTGTTTAAATAGTACTGATACCATTTGTTATCAAGACATTATAAATTCAAATCACCAGGATTCATATATGACATTTAAACAAGCTACAATTAATGGGACATGGTGGTGCATGCCTTTAATCCCAGCACTTGGGAGGCTGAGGTAGGAAGACTGCTGTGAGTTTGAGGATAGACTAGAGCTACAGAGTAAGTTCCAGGTCAGCCAGGGCTAGAGTGAGACCCTATCTCAAATAATTAATAATAATAACAATAATAGCTACAATTAAATAGGCAAAGAGCAAGTACACTATTCATACTGGAAAAATGTAAAGCACTGAAAACTTACAGGCTTTGATACTCTAAAATTATGAAGTCATTTGGAAAACTATTCATCAGTTTCTTACTAAATTTATGCCTAGGTTATATACCTGGCAGTTTCAAACCCAAATGTTCACTTGGGACAAATTCTAAGTTCCCTCTATTAATGACCTCAGCAATCATGTTTAACTGTAACAGATCCAACCTAGAAGCAACTCAAATATTAACCAAGAGAATAGACAACTGGACCACATGTATCCAAGAAAGGATAAAGCATGATCTGCTACGGCACAAGTCAGTGTGGCTGTATCCCCAAAGCTGCATGCTGTTTAGAAGACCCAAGACAGAAGAATTAAGACTATCTGATATTACTTATATGAAGCCCAAGAACTGGGAAAACTCATCTATCATGTTGATAGCAATCATTGCAGTCCTGTCTATAGGGTTAAAAACTTCTGAATTGATAAAAATTTTCTGTATTAACTTAGGAGACAGATTCAAAAGGTCAGCAAAATTCACTGAATTAGAAACTTAACAGTTATCCTTTTCATGACAAGTAATTTTTTTCTTTACTAGTCAGTTTTTTATTCAGCAAATACAGTCAGTTTGGTACCATTATTAGGCTCATCCGTGACCTAGTAATTTTTATATGAATAAAATGCTACAAGTAGTTTAGTTATATGATTTGGGTTGGATATATATAGCATGATTATGATTTGGATTGGATTGGAATCAGTACTTTGAATTATTTAGAGCATGGACAGATAAAACAAATTGAAAACAACCCTTCTCATACTTGCTGGGAGGAGGAGAAGACATTTTCTTCAGTGGTATAATTACTGGTATGTTACATATGCAAATCCCCTGCCTATGCAAGAAATCCTAATTAAACTCATTGAGTCACCAAAAAAAAAAAAAAGATATCAAAATAGAAAGACTTGTTGGGAAGAAGAACGTTCAGTGAGAGGGGATAAGAGAGAGTAGTGGGGGTGAATAACCTCAAATTACATGTATGAATTTGCAAAAAACAATAATTGATTTTTAGAAAGAATTGAAAATAACACATGAATACTGTAAGAAGTTCCTTGCTTAGCCTTCCATGTATATCATATCCTATTTTTCCATAAATGTTTGCATATTCAAGAAGATGACTTGATTTAATCCCTTATTCCTCATTCATTCTTTTTTCATTCTTTATTTATTTCATACATGAAGAAATGCTGTGATCAATGAGACCATTTTTAGCTAAGACCCCCTGCTAACTACAATCTGGAATAAGGTTTTTCTTCATGTTAGTAGTTTCTACAACTTCATCTATGAGAAAGACAGCAAAACAAGATGGATTTAGTGAACACATTTAGCTGCTTTTTTTTTTTTTTTTTTTTTTTTTTTTGGTTTTTTGTGATAGGTTCTCACTCTAGCACAGGCTGACCTGGAATTCACTCTGTAGTCTCAGGGTGGCCTTGAACTCACAGCAATCCTCCTACCTCTGCCTCCCAAGTGCTAGGATTAAAGGCATGCCTGGCTAGTTGCTATATTTTTGATACTTTAGTCTTTGGTCAAATTTGTAAAATATTTCTTGTGAAATAGTCACTGGGTTTTTTTTCCCTAGTTTTCAATTAATATTTCTGCTACTCCTTTATTCTCCTATGTATAAACTTTTAATAGTGATACAGTATTTTTCCCATCATGCTGCTTCACACAATATAATCCAAACTGATGTAAAAATTAATTTTCTGGCTTCTTTAGGAAAGAATTCTGTCATTTTTTCTTAGGTAACCATATTATTATGAATAACTCTGTTATGTTACATTTTTATTTTCTCATTGCAGGACCAAGAAGTTGATGTGATACTGAGTTGTGACAACCTATCACCATATAAATTCCTTTTTAATGCTCTTGTGTAATGTGTAATAGACTGTGAACTACTATTATTTTGAAATGTTTCCAAAACATGACAAAGTAATCCTCTGGGAATGCTGAATTTAGTCATTGAAACTCTGCAGTCACTAACACCAAGTCCTAGTCTAAGAGTTGGTTCATTTTCCACTTCATTTTATAGGAAAAACTTTCCATCGTTTTTTAGAATGTGCTATTACATGGACACTGCTTTTTCAGTATTAAACAGCGGCCAAATACTGACTTCCCCTAAACAAATCTCCTCTAGATGCTGTCTCCCAAAGCAATTCTTCTAGTTAAGTAGTGCCTGTGTAGTCAGTCTGGAAAACATTCCCTGCCCCAGGTGCTGAGGGTGTAATTGGGAATAATAATGCATGCATAAGAAAAGAACAAGGGAAACTTAAGGCCAATGATGTTTATGTGCTCAAAATACTTGTTTCCCAGTGGTTCCATAGAATCAAATATCTTCTAACTTTGCCAATATAGTAGCCACTAGCTCCATATGACTAAGTTTAAATGAAGTGGAATTAATATTATTACCATTTTGTTTCAATGGTATTAGTCACCTTTCAAGTACTCAGAGATTTAGGTAGCTAATGGCTACCATACAGGAAAAATAGAGAACACTCCCAACATTTCAAAGCATTTTATTAAACTGTGCTGTCTGGGAACACCCTTATTATGTGAGCCTTTCAAATCTATTCTGTCTTACAAATAATAACATATACATCTTACTATGGCAGAAATTTCAGTGATCTGTTATAACATTCTGTGACTTGGTTCTTCTGAATGTTTGAGAATGGAAGGATAGTGACTATTGAATGAATAGAAATCACAATATAGCCGTCTTGTGGTCACAAGAGAGGAAATGGAATCATCCTTCAACAATAGATGCTCATATGTTGCTCAATGCTGATGATGTTCTAGGCATCAGGGAAACAATAATGCTGGGATGAAAATGATATAGTTCTATCATACCACTAGTTTGCAGCTACATGAAGTTCAACAAGACGAAAAGCGACAGAATAATAATAAAGGGTGCTGAGGTGCTATTACAGGAGACCTAGAAGTGCATGAAGATTGGGGGACCTGAACCAATGCTTGGGCCAACAAGAGCTTCTAGGAATAAGTGACACTTACAATGAGAAGGATGGTAGGTGTTACAAAAACAGTAACAGAGTACAGCTTATAGAAGCCGCTGGACAAAAAAAAAAAAAAAAAGCTTTCTCATCAGAGGAAGGAAAACAAATAGTTAAGAGCTAAAAGTAGCAAAGGTATTTACAGAATATTCCTTTGAGGTGAGAAATAACAGCAAATGCTGCTAATGTAGAAAATGAATCCAAATATAAATAACATTGAATTTCTCTTACAAAAGATAAAGTCACTAACCTATTTCAAGATTTAGTTTATTTTGAAATAGAATTCCATAGTTATTTTTCCACATCATATGTTCTCAAGTTCAACATGGTGGTTCATACCTATACTTCCAGAGGTGGTTTATACCTATATTCACAAACTCAGAAGGCTGAAGTAGGACAATAGCCACAAGTCTGAGATCAACCTGGGTTACATATTCAGTTCCAGGCCAGCATGGGCTAGAGTGAGATCCTGTCTCAAAAACCAAGAAAAGAAAAGTCAGAGTATTTACATACTTATCACCTAATAATGTAATTAGGAAAGGGAGATGGAGATGTCCAAATGGCAAAATTTGTTGATGTTAGCCTGAATTTTTATGTATGTTGTATTTTATCTAAGCTTCTGTCATTATAATTTTATATTAACATAATGCTGCATTTCAACTTAAATATATGCCTATATCCCTGGGTAGAAGTAAATCACTTATTAGGAGAAAGCACTTAGGAGTATGTCATTATGAATAAACAAGTACTTACAAATTTACAAATCAGTTTTGGACCCAGAAGCTGTTATTTTACTGCATATATTAATTAGTTAAAAATACTAAGCATTTAACAAAAAACACTTGTGTTTTTATTTATTAGTAAACCTATACCTAAAATTGGAGAATTTTAGTATACATAAATTATAACTCAATAATTTTGATTCAAAAATCTTCTTAAATCACATATTTAAATGCACATATTACCTTTATAAATGCACAAATGTAACTACACATGTCATGTAGAGCATATTACATCTACTTCCCTGCTTAGGTTTATCATCATTTTCCCTTCTTTGCCTTCAAACATACTTTTCTAATCTAAAGAGGCAAAGAATGGGAAGACTATATTGTCGCATATTTTTCTCTAAGCATTTTCTAATAAGAAAATAGCATGTAACATATGCCTACATGCTTATACGGGTTTTGGCCATTGTTATTTCAAAAATAAGACTATATTATGATTGATGTCTATGCCTAGGTTATTCTTATTCTGGCAATACATTGCAGAAACCCTTCCAGTGCTTGTATAGCTCTAATAGATTCTTTATAAAGCCCCCATAATGTTTCATAGGAGGAATGCATCATCATCATCACTGTTTCCAATTTGGTGCCACAATAAACAATGACACATTGAATATCCCTGTGCATTAATCTGAAATTTTTATTTCTCTGGGATATAATCCTGGGAATAGAACTGCTGGGCCAAAAAGTCATTGATATATATTTTTAATTTGCATGGATGTAGCCTTTGAAAAGTGGAAAAGAAATAAATAAAATATATTTTTTTAAAGTGAAAAGGAAATTTTCCAGTAACAATGTGTGAGAATACACCTTTCCATGCCTCCTCACCAGCCATATGCCAAATATCGTCAGATCAATGGATACAGAGCAGTGGCTGCTGCTGTTTTATTTGTACTGACACAACCACTAGTGTGTTTGAGTGGTTTTTATATGGTCGTTGGACATATGCTTTTGCATTCTGAGTCTACAGATACTTTATCTGTCTTCCTTTTCTAGCTAATTGGAGAAGAGGCTATATTTGTAAATATTCTCTTTGTATCTATTCTGTTCTATTTTTTTTCTAAAAATTATCAGTCTTCTGCTGAATTTGTAAGTAGTACCCTTTGTCATAGAAACCTGCTTTAAAATGTTGTATGTAAAAAAGTCTAATTTTATGTCCATAGTTTCTGGATTTTACAGGTTGTCACATATATATATATATATATATATATATATATATATATATATATGTATGTATGTGTGTGTGTGTATAAGATTAAAAGCATGCGCCACCACACCTGGCCACAACATGGCCATTTTTAAGTCACATAAATGAAAGACGTTTTAAGAGGGAGACAAATAAGACTGATTTTAAATGTATTAAGTGGCAAATAACAGTGTCATGCTACCTTCTGTTCACAATATAGTTGTATAATTTTAATCTTCCTTGTCCAATAATACTTCTGTTATTAACTGAAACCTTAGAACTTCCCGTACAACTTTGTTATAGAAAGATGGTCTAGCTTGATCTGATAGAATCAGATCTATACTTTATTCAAACAATACATCTGGTTCTAAAATTCTCTCCTTTTGTTTACCCAGGACACATTTTATTTACATCCTCATTATCAGGACAAGGAGCCTTATTGGATATATTAGAGTTGTCATGGAAACAGTATGGTGTGTTTGTTTGTCACATTTATGACCAACCTCACTCAGCAGCAACCGTGTTTTCTGGGAGACACGAAAACTTTTAACTAATGTAGGAGTATTCCCAGGCTTAGCCCAAACTTCTGACTTTCAGTCCCCACATGTTTTCCTCATTTCCTGCTCCACCACACAATATTCCAAATTCTCTTCTGCACATTGTGCAGGGCTGTTTGGATTATTTACCTCCTCAATCTGGTTATTTGCATCCGTTCCTCTGTAATAAGATAATACAGTCATTTAGTCCTCTTTTCCAGTAATGTCTGGGTCATGATGGCTTTGGTATTATAATCACTCTCATTTTCATTATCTGAACTCTTAGGAGAAAATGATCAGAGTATTCGCAGAGTTAAAAATTAAATTAGTATCACTTTGATACCAGGAACACAGTTGATCCACAGGCCAAAGGCGATTAGCACTGAGTGATTACAATGCACTTAGGTAGCATGTCAGCTCTCCCAGGGATGTGGCGGAGGATGATTCATTATTGTAAACAGAGAGCACACTTGCCAACATCAGCAGTTGGGAGAAACAGTAACAGCAAATGCGGAAAGCTGATAATCTGTGCTGTGCCCATCTGCTGCAGGAGCTGTGCTGTGGGTTTCAAGCCCTCCCTTCTTCCCTTTCTCCCTGTTTTCCTCCCTCCCTCTCTCCTTCCCTCCCTCACTCTCTCTTTTCTTTCTCCTTTTTGACCCACTGTGTAGTTTTTTACTTTCCTTCCATCCTCTATCCCTAGCATCAAAACTCTGCACCTTTTGTCCTCCACCCAGAAAGCTTCTCATGACGCAGGGTTTTCAGTGCCACTGCTGAAGCAGCAGGCTGATAAGAACAGTGTTGGCTCTGAATTCCCTTCGCTTTCAGCAGTCTCTCCTTCAGCATCTCTGTTTGGGTTTTTGGTTTGAGAGGTTGGGGTTTGTTTATAGCCCCACGGGTCTTTTGGGACTCTTATGAATCTGGCTAAGTGTTCTTTTAATTTTTCTGTTAAATTTGTAATCTTTCTATTACCATAATACTGCTTCCTTGATGTATTCACTAATTCTAGTTTATAAGGACTTAGGTTTCATTGTTAAATTATCTTAGGAATTGGCAGGCTTACTAATTGTGGAAGGTAAAATGTTCTGTTTCCCCATAGGACAAAATAAACAAGACAACTAATAAAATAATTCACATGATGAGAAATATAGAAGTTGTGGGTTCCCCAGTCTTCCAGTAAACTCCAGGCTTAAGTAATGGAAGGTTTCTGCCCATGGATTCAACTACTTTCCTGAACAGTTTACAAGCAGCCACACAGTACATTCATGATGGGGCCAAGTATCTAAGGAAAGAAGTCAGGACTTGGCTCCCACAGACCAAGCATTTCTCAAACTTGTTTTCATTGCTGCCTTCCCCGAGAGACTATACTCTTTTCTCATGCACCCAACCCAGACAAAAGGATATTGCTGACAGACCCCTACCCCACAAGATTACATGGGATTCTAGCCTTTCCAGCTTCCTGCCTTCCTCATGGCCATCAGTCTCAAGAAAAAATTGTAATTGTGTGATGGAGTAGAGAGCTGGCAATGCCTCTCTAGGCTTCGCTGAGCATAGAGTCCACACCAGTGGCTCTCAAATTCTTTTGTCTTATTATTAGCAAGGAATTGAAAAACCTAGACAGGAAGAAGAGTAAATTATGAAAGATTTATTTTAACATAGAGTAGAAGCAAGACAGAGTTAGAAGTAACGCAGAAAATCTGAGAGGAGACCTCCAGCTGGGAGGAGTGCCAAGAAGGAAAATCTAGGGAAAAAAATCCATGTGGCAACTTGAATCAGGTGTTTTTATAAATTAGGCATTTAATTATAATGAGCCTAATTGCTAAGTTCAAGCATATAAGAAGGAGCTTGCTTGGAAGGAGAGTGCAGACTCAGAAAGGGCCAGCCAGGGGTGGGGAAAAGCCTGAAGAAAGGAGGAAGAACTGGGAACCTGCTCTTTGTCACCATCTTGAATAAGATTGAAATTTAAAGTCTCACCAAAGCAAGGTACATATATGCTCCTTTGGGCCTATGACCATAACTGACTAACTATATCCTTTATCAGTTTGAAGGAAAGAAGCTCTGTTCCCTTTTTGTATTTCAAACATACTTTCATAAATTAAATAAAATGTAAAATATATTGGAATATATATTGCAAGAGCCTTTATATTTCTCTCTCCATGTGTATCTATATAGATGTACGCATGCATGCATGTATATATATATATGTGTGTGTGTGTATATATATATATATATACATACATATATATATATATACATATATATATACATATATATATACATATATATATATACATATATATATATATATTCAATAACCTTTAAGAAGACAAACAAGAGATAAAATGTACAGGTAGATATTTGCATACTTTCCTGTTTTCTAAGTTAAAAGAATATTTTATTTTCAACTTGACAAAACAATATTTTATTGTCAACTTGACACTGATGTATTTCAGACATACCCATATATCATTCATGAAAGTTTGTGTTCTATTATAAGTACCTCAGAACATAAATTCAAATATTTAACAAAAAGTATGTGAAATATAGTAGATCTACAATCGAGATAGCAATAAACAAAATTATATATATAAGCTATATTATATATATATATATATATATATATACATATACATATATATATATATATGTATATATATATAGTCATTCCTAAGCACTTTAAATTTGGACTTGGTCATAGTTTCTTGTGCTGTATAAGCTCAGAAAAAAATGATGAATGTTGCAAATTTATTAATTTGCCCTAAGTGGAAAAGGCTACCACCTAGGCCCACACATCATAAATATTAAAGCCATCTCTTCTTGAGGACTTATATGGTCAATGAATTACAAGGACCACTGCCGATCGATTGTGGCTTAATCATAACTCTCTGTGCCTGTAACTCCCTCTCATTTTATCCCCCACTGGCCATTAGTTACATTGTAAAGAAGCTCAGTGTTGTACATCTGAGCATTTATTCTCTTACAATATTCCCAGACTTTTTTATTTTTTACATGATGAGCAAAATAAGTTAATTTCCATTCTCAGGTGTTATTTTAGTTTTTAAAAATTCTGCTTCAGTGTCAATCTTTAAAGTTAGGAAAGCTCAGATAGCAATAGTCAACAAAATCAATACACCTTTGGATTTCACAATCATAGAAAGCAAATATTCCTTCATTCCAATGGTTTTAACAAATATTAACCTTTCTTTTAAAATCGCCTTCTTTTATCCTAATAGTGTGTTCACATAGCACTGGAGAAGCTGAATTCTTATTTTACAGTGCTTGCCACCACATACTGCACTGTATTATGCTTATTTACATAAATGTTATTTCTTAAATGAGATGCTCTGTGCCTCAAAGGCAGAAACTACTATATCTCCCATGCTTTTGCTTTCCTATAGACAATATCTCTGAAATTATAACTTTAATGTACTAAGAAGAACATAGTGGATGGCCTGGGGCTTAAATTTCAAATCTTCCACTAATCATCAGTGTGACTTGGAACAAATCATATGATGTCAACTGTGTATCAAAGTATCAGCTGCCTCACAGTGCTGTAGAGAACAAAGACAGGAACTTTACAAATTAAAAAAGAATGTTTCATTAATGTTATCCATCATCATATGAAAGAGGTATAGAATCAATGAGGAAAAGTTCCAAAAATCTCTTTTTGTTTAAATACCATCTTTCCAAAATTGTCTACACTGACGCATGAAATATCATGCTCATTCTCTCTCTCTCTCTCTTTCTCTCTCTGTATGTGTGTGTGTGTCTGTCTCTTCCTCACACTCTCTCTCTCCTGTATTTTTGAAATCAGTTTGTAGCAAATTTACTAAATTAAATATTCATTTGAGGGGGTGGGAAGATGGCTCAGCAGATAAAGGCACTTGCTTGTAAGTCCTTTCATGCTGGGTTTAATTCTGAAGCCCACATGAGTCAGATGCAAAGAGTGGTGGAAGCAACTGATGTTCACTTACATCAGCAGGGGACCCTGACGTGTGCTGCATGTGCACTCACACACATGTGCAAACGAATGAATAAAAGTTTAAAAAATAAGACTCATGTGAGACAGAATATGGTTTGACCAATTCCCACAAAGATTGGTGGGATAAATCTAGAATGGTAGTAATGGACCTAGAATGTAATTTGGGGTGTGGCTTCTGTAGTTATCATATCATAAGAGGATGCTACCTTAGAAGCCTAGAAGACAAGGGTAACACACAGAGGAAATGAAGTATGTCATAGTTTATACCACAGAGAGGAACACAGGTGCAGATTCCGAAATTAAATTTTCCCATTCTTCTCTTTACTTGTCAAGAAATGCAAATATTTGATAAAATAGCATTGAAAGTTTACATTTCTTCACTTAGCAGAAGGAAAGTTGCAAAAACAATTATTAGGTTAGCAAAGTGTGCATGAACAAGAAATGGTCTCCATAGAGTATCTATGTTTAATCAGTTAGGTGCTATCAATATGGAACTTCAATATTTGAAGTTTCCTTGTACAACTATTTCAGTTACTAGAGTGTTTAAACAGACTGTCATTCTTCCTCTCGATGAGAATTAATTTCCATTTTCTTCAAACCACTTTAAACATAAGCTGTTCATAAGACACTATAATGTGCTTTATACTGTAATAATTTAGTGCTTGACCTGCCTCAATGACCAAGCTATAAACATAAAACTTAAGGAAAGGGGCTCAAGACTTACCTTTATATGCATCAGGAACTGGGTTCAGGGTGTCAAAACACATGTATTAATCCACATTTGAATGGAAAGTGTTTGAGTGGGAATAATGTAGGGACTTAATAAAACAGCTTCTGGGTATTATCTCAAAGTGAGAAATTCATCCCAGTCTCAGGAACTGTTATGAGGATCACCAATTACCACAGTGTGTTTAACAGTGACTTGGGTATCACTTTGTTGTCCCCCTCACAGTGGGGTCTGGAATACATGATCTTGAAGCACCCAGGTTAACTTTTGTCCCATGTGTCACCTAGAATAAAAAACACTACTAGCATGAGCTCCATTAGTAAATAAAGCTCCTTTCAATTCAGCTGAACATGACTTCCAAAAGAAAAATTAGTTGAAATTTTGAGAAACATTCATCACCCATTCCACAGGATCAATCCTAGATCTACTTTTCAATTGTCTTTCTTTTGAATGGCAACTTTAGATTTTGCTGATGAATATTTTCTGCATAGTTTCAATTTGGTGGTTCAAAATCATCTAATAAGCATTAATTGTAGACAATGAGAAGGGCAAGGGACATATTTTTTATTAATTAGTTTTTACTCAGTGTAAACAGTCAAATTGGTACCATTGTTAGCTTCCTCCATGTCCTACCCCCTCCCCCTGCCCCTCCTTGTTGAGGTATATGGGTCATGCATTGTGGAGTTAGCCCACAGTTATGGGTAGGAGGAAATGTCTCTGCATATCATGACCTAACATGTGGCTCTGACATTCTTTCCACCACCCTCTTCTGCAAAAGTTCCCTGAGCCATGTTGGGTTCATTTTGGGTCTGCTTCAGTGATGAGGTGTTGGGAGAGAGAGAGAGAGAGAGAAGCTGTAGAAGATTAAGGTGAGTCTTCATCATATCCTCTCCAGTGCCTTATGACTCAGGTATTCCCTCTAAGGGCCTAGTGAAGGTTCAACCATTTGGCCTGCCTTTTAGGATGTAGAATTTTATGGTACCACTGCTGTTTGGGTCTAGATTCGTGTCCCCTACCCCCTCCCTTGCCCTCCCTTCCCTCCCCACCCATCTTATATATAGAAAAGTAGTAGAAAAAGGGACATTTTTTTTCAAGTTTAAATACTTTGGGCTACTAGGTAGAATTTCATTGGTATTACAACAGGCTATCACCATACTGTTTAATATGTCTCTTTTTGAAAAATTCATTCACAAATCTTCCTAACATTAACTTGTTAGAAACAGTATGTACAATGGCAATGGTAATATTATTACACATTTAAATGGAGCTTTTCAGATCACAAAGCTGTAGCAATAATACTAAAGCACTTTGTAGATTGTCGCCTATGTGGAAGATCCCTAGGGAACTATTAAAGGGTAATAGGTTGTAGGAGGCCATAGTGACTGAAATGAAAGAGAATTGAAAAAGCCAACATAGGCTGTTAGAAGAAGTTTTGTGGTATCTGTTCTCTAAACACTCTTGTCTAGTGCAAAGGATCAGAGAAAGGGAGAAACACTATGGGTTATTTCTAGAAATATTAAACTCAGTATAGAGAAACTTAACCAAGCATTTCCCCTCTCCTCCACCATTTCCAGGAGTCTTGCAGTTTTTAATTTTTTATTGATTTTATTTTTATTTATATGAGAAAGAGAAAGAGAGGAAGAATAGTTGCACCAGGGACACCAGCCACTGCAAAGTCCAGATGCATGCACCACCATGTGCATCTGGCTTACATGGGTATTGGGGAATTGAATCTTGGTCCTTAGGCTTCACAGGCAAGTGCCTTAGGTACTAAGCCATCTCTCCAGCCACAGTTTTTAAATTGTATATTGCTTCATGCATATAAAATTGTTCCTTACAGCTTACACATTATTACCTGCAACCATAGAATTCAATCTGTGATCTGCATAAACTGTCAGGATTAGTAAAAAGCACACTTCTAGATCACTGTTAATGGAATTGAATGTTTTCTTCAGAGAAAGAATTGTTCTAGTGGGAGTCAACCCTCCACAAAAGACGGCTAGTATCCAAAGAGCAAAGCAAAGTAATGTGAAAGTTATAAATCATACATTGCTTATGTTAAGCATTTTATTCAAAAAATAAAAATTTAAAGACAGCAGGTAAATATATCAAATGTGTCTTTTGTATTTGTTTCACTTTTACTTGTAGGTATCCTATACTTTTCCAGCATCAGGAAAATACTAGCAAAATGAAACTCAATATAGAAAAACTTAACCAAGTATTTCCCCTCTCCTCCAACCTTTCCAGGAATCTTCCAATGTTTAGTATTTTTATTTATTTGAGAGAGAAAGAGGTAGATAGTGAGAGAATGGGCATTGAACATTCATTGTTTCCAATATATCTTAAGTTGAGTTTTGGTTTTTATTCTATTAAAACATTACAGTACAGGAATTCTTATGTGTATGTATGTGTGTGTGTATGTATGTGTGTGTGTGTGCGTGCACATGCACATGTGTACATAGCACAGCAGTGCTTTAATACCAACCTTTTAGAAATAATTACATTTTTCTGCTTATTTTTTGAATTTTTTATGTTTTTTCACACCAGTTTGAATTAAAGTACCTACAAAGGACATTTCCATATCTATGTAAAAGTGCTTTTCATGTTCTAATTATTTTCTATTCTCAAATACATTCCATACCATTTTATTTTTAGGTCTTATAACATGATACTCCTTGGTATTTTACTTCTTCAATCATTATTTTTTTGAACTTTTTTTCCTATTCTAATATGTTTTCTTCTAATGAAATTTGCAAATATCTTATTAAGTCCTAAGTGTGCCCTTTAGGTATTTTATGTATATTAATTAAGCACTGTCATAGTCTGAGGAAAACTGATATTTCTTTTAAAATTGCGCAATCACATTTTTAGGAATACATTATTCGTTATCTAGAAGCAAGTTCTTTTGCCAGGTGTTTGGGTATACTTCAATAGTCCCTAACCAGGTTGTTAACTTTCTTATTAGATAGTTATATGTAGGGTAAATGGTTATTTTTTCAAGAAAAATTATTTTATTGATGAAATACTAGATCAACAAGTAGTTTGTATATATCTTTTTGTTCCTAATCTATGTCTCAGGATTTTCCAATACTGGGTTAGTTGATTCTAATAGACTTTCTATATATGCCAGCAAATAATGCTAGTAATTTTGTCTCTATATGATAATTTTTTCTCCTACATTGAAATTATATTTTTATTTCAATATTCCCTAACCAGGTTGTTAACTTTCTTTTTAGATAGTTATGTGTGGGGTAACTGGTTATTTTCTCAAGCAAATTATTTTATTGATGAAACATTAGAACAAGAAGTAGTTTGCATATACTTTTTGTTACTAATCTATGTGGTGAAGTCTCAGGATTTTCCAATACTTGGTTAGTTGATTCTAATAGACTTTTTAAATATGCCAGCAAATAATGCTACTAATTTTGTCTCTATATGATAATTTTTCCCCTACATTGAAATTATATTTTATTTCCTAGTTTGTTGCATAGGCTAAAATTAACTATGGTCAACATTTGGAGTAGTCACTGGCATAATGTTGTGGACCTTACTGGAAATATCTTTAGAGTTTCTAATGGGCTTGCTGCATGTTTGACTCACTAGATTGTTTCAAGGGCTGGGAAGATGGCCCCTTGGGTCAAGCAGTTGCTGCACACACATGATAAGCTAAGTTGAGATCTGAAATAGTGTATGATGTGGGGCAGGCACGGCATCATGCCTCCAATCCCAGCATTCAGGAGGTAGAGAAGAGATACCCAAGGCAATGAAACTAGCTAGACTGCGCTAATTAGCAAGTATTGCATTCAAAAGAGACCATGCCTCAGAAAATAAGATTGAGAGTTATTAAGGAAGACACCTGATATTAAACTCTGACCTCCGTATGCATATACACATACATATGCACACACATGTGCACATACACACATATACACATATGCATCTGCCTACAACATGAAAACATGCATATACACATGTATATACATACAGATTAAAAATAAAAGGTTTGGAGCTGAAGAGATGGCTTAGCAGTTAAGCTGCATGCCTACAAAGTCAAAGGATCCCAGTTCAATTCTCCAGGACCCATGTAAGCCAGATGCACAAGGGGGTGCATGCATCTGGAGTTCATTTGAAGTGGCTGGAGGCCCTGGTGTGCCCATTCTTTCCCTCTTTCTCTTTCTCTCTCTCTGTCTCTCTCTTTCTCTCTCTCTCTCTCCCTCTTTCTCTCAAATAAAATAAAGAAAATAAAATAAAAATGTTAAAATAAATAAATAAATAAAAATAAAATATCTTTCCTCAACACATGAGCCTTTGGAAAGGCAATGACATATCCAAACCATACAGTGAACTCATATGAATGAATACTGGAAGAAAAAATAATCACTAAAATATATTATAGATGCTTTATTATAAAGTTATATTCTCTAAATGGTCAAAGAGTTTATAGAATTGTTTTCCTCAAACAATGCCCATCAAGGGAGAAAATGTTTCTTTTTGGCAGGGGATAATTATGGACAAGTTGAAATTTTCTAAAGCACATTGAAATAACACTTTCAGCATATAAAGTTTCTTTTCTCTCAAGAGAGTTATTCTAATTCCAGTTTTAAGACACCTATAGTCCATACTTGATATAAGAAATTGACTTCAGACAAAAGACAAAAAAATAAAGAAAGCTTTTAGACAAAGTAGTGGGCATTTCTCCTTAATGTGAAGTGCAAGTATTTATTTGAAATACAGGTTATTTTATTTGCCTAGATGCACAGATTTATGCCTTCTCTATATTCCCAGGAAGAAGCCAGGGATTAACATAATCATAAATTCTTACTCAGAATGAGTTTACTTGGACTTACATGTCCTATGATTTTGAGCATACAATGTAATAATGATTACCCTGTGTGCATAGCTTTACTTTCTAATCTTAAATTCTATTTTCTTTTTTCCCCATATTTTCACAGGTAAAATATGGAAATTATGCCTTTGTATGGGATGCAGCTGTATTAGAGTACGTGGCTATCAATGACCCAGACTGCTCCTTTTACACTATTGGGAACACAGTGGCTGACCGGGGATATGGAATTGCCTTGCAACACGGCAGTCCTTATCGAGATGTTTTCTCACAAAGGTAAGGTTTGTACAGATGGTCCAAAGTGAGAAATGAAATTTAGACCCAAAAGCAAAAGTGCTTGGTATCCAACCTGATTTATTCCATTTTTTTTTCTTTCATTGTTATAAGAGCATAATAAACAACAAAAATTATAAAGAAGTGGTTGTCTTATAAGAAATTTCTTTCCTAATGCATGTACTGAAGTATTTTCACATAAACAGGAGGAAAGTATTAATGCATATAAATTGTTTTATTTTCAAAATTTTTACATGCCAAATAAAGCAGACATGCTAGCACTTTCTAATAGTAATTAAACAATCTACTGTAAATTTTCAGAAATTTGATATCACAGAATTGGTAGAATTAGTTTCTAAGGTCACTAAAGCATAAAATATGTTTCAGGACCAAGTTAAAGTTATAATTCATAGAATTATATATGATAGGTATATTTCCATCTAAATTTTATAAAGAAAAGGGTAAGAATTTCAAACTCCAATTTGGTGCTAAAGTATATAGGAGACTTTGTCATAAAAATAAAAGTGATGGATTATTAAAATAATATGCCCATCTCTAAGTTAAATTTTCTTTTCTATGAAATTCATATGAAAGCCTCGAGACTGGCAGGAGTGAGGCCACCCCATCCCCTTCACCCCCCCCCCTTACCTGGATGTCCTGATTAGGTTTCAGCTTCCCTGTAGCCATGTGACCTTTAATCTCTCACCTAGAAGGTCTCTATATGTTAAGGAGGTATCAGCCAGCAGCCTTCACACAGCCAATCCCACTGTGACCCATACTCTATACCTTTTCCTGCCACTACATGAACACCTATAAGTCCATTCCCCTAAAAAAATAAATGAGCTATCCTCTGACACAGGCTCCCTGGTGTTTTTCCCATTGCACTCATGGCCACTCAAGACCCTGCTCTGCAGTTGCCTGAATACCCCTGAGAAACTTGTATGCAGAGGCCCCAGGGTGGCCAGGAACCACAGAAAACCCATTCATATGAAGTAACAAGCAATACAGGCTTTCTTTAAATGTGTATTGACACATACATCTATATATAAAATATCCATACTACTATGTATACCATGTCAAATTGTGTAGCTGAACCATGGAAAGAATTGGGCAGCATAGTGAATAAAGTGAAGCAAAGGAAACATGAGTCATAGCTATCTAGAGAAGGATAGCATTGAACTTGACCTCCAGTAGACTAGCAGAAAATAGTTAGATGGTAAGAAAAACAAATACATCATTCATCACAAAATATTAAGACCACAGAAGAGGATAGAATACAGCAGAAAGGACTGAAGGATGGTGAGAAAATTCATGTCTAAAAGGAAATTTGAAGTTCACCTCCTAGGCCATGTGCAATACAAAGGACCATTGTCAGTTCCACAGTCCAGGAGTAGATGTGGAAGATGGCACTGAAGGGAAAGTTGATATAATGTTATGTGAAGGATGAGACTAATCTGGTAAATACCACAGCAAGCATGGCATCCTGTAACAATGAAAGCCTAGTTTAGAACTGGGCAAAGAGAAGTGCAAAGGTAAAAAGACAGCAAAGATCAGCTTCTGAGGGATGATGGCACTGTTTTTATTCTGTATGTGAGGCTAGAAGAGCATAGTCTAATGAAAGGTGATACAGAGGTCCATGCCCAAAGGCCCTCAGAAAAGTTCAGTGAATCTTTAACATTACACAGGGAGTGAAAACAGTTATTGATTATTCACTATGATTAATTGGCTCTTAGTTCACTAAAGATGCTCTTTGTCAGACCTGCTCTCTAAATGTTGTGTACTACAAATGCAGTACAAAAATAATAACAATGAGAGAAATATTAAGTAAATCACAGCAAGAATTTCATTTCCTCCTATCCCTGTGATATGTCAGCTATCGTTTTAATCCTGAAAAAGCATGATCAAGTCCACTCATAACAACTGATGTGAAGCATTGGGCATTATTTTCATTTGATTTGTATTTCTATATGGATATAGGAAGTTCACATTGTACTTTCTGGAAGTTCTTTAATAATGACTCCATGAATCCCATACTTCTGGAGACAGGGAGAGTCATGAGAGGAATGTGACTGACTGGTAGCCATCAATGAACCAGCTCATCACAGGTGTGACATTAATTTGTCACCCAAACTCTCTGCCAGAACTTGGAAAATATTTGTCCTCATTCCATTTCGCTATTACAGAAAAGATCTTCTTTTTGATTAAGTAATTTTCAAAATTGTAAAGAACACCAAATATAACCACTATAGTACACTGTGGAAATCATTATATTCAGCTTTGATACATCGAACTAGGTTACTAATTTACATAATGACTGTAATCAATGAAAATGATAGTATTCAGAGTCATTTAGAAGCAATATTAATTATTTTTCAGGTGATTTTTGTCTATTTCAGTGTAATTAATGTATAATAACTGTTATATCTAAAATTTAACAATGGAGTAATAGTCACTATATGCATTATCTTCTATTTTCCATGCTTCTTATATGCTTATATATTATAGAGACACTTTGGGACAATCACAGGCAATATTGCACATGTGTTTAGTGCATGTTTAATACATGACAATTATGCTACAGATGCATATCCCAAGTAGGTAAACCTACACGTTGAAAAGATCAGGTTCAGCTCACCCACCTTTAACTTGATTGTGAGTGGATGTAGACAGTAATTACTTTTAAGAACCAGTAAGTGCTATGACATACATAACCACAGATTTTTCTAGAAGTGTTTCATTGACCTGCATACTGCATGTATGGGCACATGCACACACACACAGAGAACTTCATAGCAGAAGTTAAAAGTACATACATCTCATAGGGTAAGATCCAGAATTTACTGTAAATGTTACCTATTACACTAATACCCTTGCCTGTATATGTACTGTTAGGTTCTGTTGCCAAATCATCTAGTGTTTGTTCACACCAAGAAAACAAAACATAGCAAGTTCATTGCTTACATATATATTGGAATACTTACTAGTTCTTATGTACTTGTTTGTCAATGCTATATATGGCCTTTTTTGTAATAGTTATTATAAGAAATGCAAAATATACTAAGTGGTAAAATATTTCATTAATGCATAAAAGAAAAAAATATGTTTTAAAAGACAGATCTATTTGTGATATTGATAAAATCAACTTACTAACATTGATTCAAAAGACTAAAATGATAACCAAAAGGTACATATTGCACATTTAATATATGCTCACTTGGGTTTTTATTTTTTTCCTCTTTTTCTTTATTAGTTAGTTTTGTATTCAGCAAATACAGTCAGTTTGGTACCATTATTAGGATCATCCGTGACCTACCCCCTCCCCTTGGCCCCTCCTTGTTGAGGTATATGGGTCATGCATTGTGGAGTTAGCCCACAGTTATGGGTAAGATAAATGTCTCTGCATATCATGACCCAACATGTGCCTCTGACATTCTTTCCGCCCCCTCTTCCACAAAATTTCCCTGAGCCATGTTGGGTTCATTTTCGGTCTGCTTCAGTGATGAGGTGTTGGGGGCCTCTGAGGCTCTGGCTCTCTGATTTGGTAGGAGTTGATTTTTCTCTGTGTTGATCTCCTTCCCCCTTGTGCTGGTATCTGGTTCATCAGGAAAACAGCACCATTGCTTGTTTCGCCACTTTTTCTTAGTTTCAGCCGGGGCCCTTTTGAGGTATGATGGGGTGGCTCTCTCCTTAGGATCTACATCTATCTGAAAAAGAGAAGCAGATTCTCCAACGGAGAGTAAGTTAGCACCAGGACAAATGAGATAACCTTTACTTTTTTTATAGGGAATAGTGTAGGCCCTCTTGTAGCCCACGATTGATGGTAGCTTGATATTGGCGAGTGGGCTTATGTTATATGGTTCTGACTTGTTTCCCAGCTCCAGCTATGGGTCCCATACCACTGAGGAGATTAGTTAGCCAAATTAAGAGCAGTTGGTTCCCCACCATGGCTGTGTGCCACTATTGCACTTGTGTGGGCATCACAACAGGTGATTTGCTGCTGAGTAGGTTAGACCATGAGTTGCTTGGACAGATATTGGTCATTTTCCCCCAGTGGCCCATGTAGCACCTTCTGGCATTAGACGTGCTGACTGTCTGGGGTCTGATACTCTTCCAACTTCTAGCCATGCCATTCTATTTTGCATGTCAACCACATAAGGTGTCTTCAGCAGTAGGGTCTTACCACTAACCTTTGGTGGGCCATCAAGTACTCTGACAGAAATCTGTCTGTCTTTTAGGAAACCTTGTAGCTCTCTCTGATCAAAAGCTCATTGTGGGTTTTTAAACCTTAGAAGGAAGGTATGAGGAAAGTTAAAAGGTGAGTTTAATGTTGTGGTTCATCAAGAAGAGGTCCACATTTACCTGTGGCTTCTTCCCTGTGAGCTCTGAACATGGAGCAAGGCAGAAAACAGTGACATGCTTCAAGTCACATGGGCATGATTCTTCTTGGCTCATGACAATGGCACAGGCACACGATACAATTTTTCAACCTAATCACAGGAATTTAGGATTTTCAGAAATGTAATGAACCACAGCTCTCCTTTACTTTTTTAAGAAACATGTTTGAAATTAGCCCAATGGGACAAATTACTGAGGCAAAACCACAATAATAAATAAAAGAAGGAAAGGTTAAGATTTCTGAATTCATGCCTATGAACTCTGTCTTCACTTACGTTTACTCTGAAGTATAAAAGAAAAGTACCAACCTAGAATATACTTACACAGAATTTGTTTTCATACTACTGCACTGAAGTAAGAATCAATGCTATCCTCATCTTACAGATATAGAAATGGGGAGGTGATGAGGTAAAGTAACTATTCCAGGTTCACACAAATGTTATTAGAGATGAGATTAGGTAATTGGGCTTCAATGCTTGGTGCTCTTAATGATACTAATATATTTCCTTTCACATAAATGGCATACATTGTATTATATTGTAATAAGTTCCTTTCAAATGATCACTTAGGGAATACTTCTACTCATTTTTAGTTAGTTTAAGCTGTATGGACATGATTTTTTTTTTTAATTTTCCCCTTGTACTATAAACTATGACAATATGGAGTCTTGAACTTTTCCTTGAATTCTGAAGCATATTCAATCTTTTTACTCTTATCCTAATCTTTCTTACATTTTAATTCTTGGATAATACTTCCCAGGTGGTTTTATTCTGTTTTCCTTAAGGAGATGGGGGGCAATCTCTTTAATTGTCCACTTAGTGACTTCCAAAACAGACAACTGGCTTATACTCTTCACTCAGTTGGGATAGAAGGATCAGCACAAAGGTGATTGTAAAAGAATCTGAATGATATATGGTCTCCCTTTAGAGACACAATCTCAAAACCAGCCCCTGGGGCTGAGTGAAATGGCATTGTCAACTTGCATATGTAAACACTGAGCAGTAAGAAATTTTAGAACAAAGCATAAAAGATAAATCATATGCGGAAATGTTTTAAGGAAATCAGTAAAACCTGTGGAAAAAAATCAGCAAAAATGGAAAAGGTTCTATTAGACCTGGCTAGAAGACATATGGGATAAGTAGCATTTGGATATGTGGACAGGTGCACATAAAGCACCGAGAAGCACGTGATGACGTCATAGAAATGAAGCAGTCACTGTGTTGAAAGACTACGTCCATGAAGAAATGACTGAGAATACTGACAGGGTGCGATGAAGGCTGAAGTTGAATGTGAAGCCGTTGCAACAGCTGGTAGTTATCAAGCATCTGCCATGCTACATACTTGATACAGTTCATATAAGATTGTCACAAATCTGCACGTTGCAGCTGTTTTTCTTTTTCTTTTTCCTAATTTGAGAAGGGTGAGATTCAGTTGGAGAGGAAATAAGTATCTTGCCTAAGTTACACAGATGCCAGCAAGTGGACTCCTGGTGGAGCTCTAGGAGAGGAGTTCATGCCAGAGGCGCCGGGGATGAGTCTAAAGTCGCGGGTCAGGGAGGGCCTGCTTATGAAAGGCCCTCTACAGACCTATTGTAGTATTCTCAGAGACACAGGGACTATCCTCAGAGATCTGAGGCTCCTGTGGAGGCCAGAAGAGCACATGCAGATCCAAAGGCCTACAGGCAGCTGCGTGGTCTCCTGCTTCCAGCAGCATGACCTCCCTCCATTGTCAGCAGCTCCAGGTAATCTTGAGGTAAAGCAGACTAGAAAGTCACTTTCAGAAAGCACTGAGTACTTTTCAAGTCATGATAACTCAGCTAATGTGTATTTCCAACAGCCTGTCAGTCTGCCGTGTGGATGTTTGCAGTTACTATTGAGATGGTGCCCACATACACCCAGGAGTGTTGCTCTTCTCTCACTATGTATAGATTACTTTCAAACTCTTTATACATGAGCTAGTACATAACCTCTGAACTACTGCCTTCATTGGGACTAAATTTTCTGTTCTAGATAAAGAAAATACATTTTTATAGACTTGTACATATATTTTATATTTAAATAATTTGCTGTATGAAGTGTGAAAGTGTTTTCTCAATAATTGTATATCTCTCATGCAATAGTTTACTTCTGGAATCCATTGAAAGGAAGGAACTTCACATACATGTACACAAACAAATATGCATACATACACACTTTTAAAACATTTGCCTTAAATTTAAAATTTTGAATTTATGGAAATTCAATATAAGAGAAATTGGTAAACTTGCCAGCCTTCTCCCCACCCCAAATTCCTAAACTGGTATGGAGCTGCTTTTATAACAAATATCCTATGGCTTTTACCACTCGTCTGACTGCTATTTCTAGTAGAAAACCTAAATAATTTACATTTGTTGTAGAGTTTATTAGTCTATATAGATGCAAAAGTAAGCATAGCCAGAAATATTCCCACTATGTGGCGACTTGACAAATGCTCATCATCATGGGCACTATGTGACTTGATAAATCAAGCACAGCAGGGGTCAAAGTGAAAATTACAGCCCTCATGGTGAGGAAGCACAGAGCTGTGCCCACTGCTGCACAGGTCTAGCTATCACACATTTTGGAGTGATTCAAAATTTTGCTTTCTCTATACTTACATCACACACCATTAGGGAAGCGCTGTCCAAGGTAAAAGGACAACGTTCATAATCAAACCTCTTTTTAAAACTTTTCTGAGAAAAGTACTGAAGTTTTTGTGGGGGGTGATAGATTAGCAGGAATACCCAGTGGCTTTTCAGCTACATAGTAATCCCACAAATTTGGCCCTAGCTGCTTTTCAAGGAGCTAGCTGGATCAGCCTTTTCTTCAAAGATTTATGCTGTTTTTATATATCAGTAAGCACTGTTTGGCTGAAACAAGCAAGTAAAAACATTTGCCATACAACATACACAATGACATAAGTTAAGTATGGCTAAAGGGGTAGTTTTATCAGAATATTTCAGAACTTATTACTACAAGTAAGTATTGGAAATGCACATATGACATTCACACAAATACAGAAACACATTCCAAAGTAATTACAAGCTTCTCTGGAAAATAATTCATTCCATTATAATTAAATTACTTTTAAATTCAAAACACTTATTTTCCTCACTATACATGGCTTTGAGACTTGTTTCACTCTTTTAAAATTTTCAGTGGGGGCTGAGTTGGCTCAGGGCATAAGATGCTTGCCACTCAAGCATGAGAACTTGAGTTAAGATCCTTAGAAACCCCATAAAACTCCAGGCATAATAGCACATGCCTGTAATCTCCCAGTACTGGGAAGGCAGAGACAAGTGGATTCCACAGATGTCTGGCTAGCTTGTCTAACTGAATCAGTGAGCTCCAAGTTCACTGCCATCCATCCATCAACATGCACACATACAAGAACACAAACATGCACACCATACCCACCCACATTAACATGCATACACACATGCACACACACAATACATACATGCACATGGCAAGAAAATGTTCAGGGTACTTTGAAGAGGTGAATTTGATGTGACTGAGGAAAATCAAAGAATATGCTTCATTGTGATAGACACTCAAAGGGCTATGAGCATAGTGACATCATAGGAATGTGCACATGAGCTTCCATGATAATTGAGTAAATCAAGATTGTGGGGAAACAAAAGCATTGTACTGAAATGTGAGTTAGGACTTAGCATTCATTTAGATCATGTTGATTACCTACAATGTGAAACCAAGGAAAGAAATCAGTTGACCTGCTCAGACACTCTCTGTATTAGTTCCTGTCTCACTGCTGTGACCAAATGCTTGTCCCGAATCAACTTAAGGGAGCAAAGATTTGTTTCAGCTTCCAGTCCAAGGTCATGGTGATCATACTGAGAAGGCGTGGCAAAAGGAAGATAAAGCAGCTGGTCACATTGCATCCACAGTCAGGAGACAGAAAACAACAGATGCTTCTACTCAGCCCCCCTTCTCATTTTATGAAGTTCAGGACCCCAGTCCATGGAATGATGCTGCCTACAGATAAAGTAGATTTTTCCATTTTATTTAATCTAGAATCTCTCTTAGTACACATTTAGAGATCTGTTTCCATGGTGATTCCAAATCCTATCAAGTTGACAAGATAGTTGCTCTAGATAAAAGTCTGTTCTGGAAAACACTGGTTCCAGCTCCCAAAGCACTGTCCTTTCTTGTCCCATTCAAGTCCCAAGTGTACGGTTCCTCCCATGCCCTGTTCAAGTCTCCCATTGCAATGTCCCTCCTTTGTCTTATTCAAGTCCATAGTGCAGTGTCCTTCCCCTGCCCCATTTGACCAAATTCTGTTGTTTAAAAAGATCAGATATTAAAAACTAAGACTTACTAGTAAAGTAAATGTTTTCAACACAGTTATGTCAATGCATTACAAAAGAAAACCAAAGTATTAACTTACAAAATATGTTAAACAGCTTCATAGACGTAACTAGAACATCTGCTTTAAAATTATCTTTATTTCATACATATAAGAAAAGATAGCATGAAGCTTATTGGAAGGTTAAAAAAATGTTTTATTCCTATCATATAGAACCTATGTTTCATTCTAAAATCATACTTAGCATTCAGTATTGACTTACTAGGTGCTAGGTATCGTTATAAGGACCCTGTTGTATTTGAGTCCAATAGTCCCTATAAAGTCGTGTGTTCTAAATCTTGGTTCCCAGTTGGTGGCAATTTGGGAAGCAGAGGCTTACTGGAGGAACTATATTGCCAGGGGTGGGCTTAGGGGTGTTACAGTCAGCTCCGCCTTGCCAGAGTTCAGCTCATTCACTTGCTGTTACCTTCCACCTGCCGTCACAAGAAATGACGTCCAGCCTCTGCTCTACTGTCCTTTCTCTGCCATCATGAAACTTTCCACTGAAACTGCAAGCCAAAATAAGATCTTTTTTCAAATCAGCTGGGTGTTTTGTCCCAGAAACTTGAAAGTAACTACCACATTAAATATTAAGTGATTTAATCCTCACATAAACTTGTAAACACTAATTTTAACCTTATTTTCCAGCTAAGGAAACTAAATCATAGTTGATATATTACGCTTTACAGATTCTTAGTTCACAAATATTACAAAACATGGCCTGGAGTTATGGTTCATACCTTTAATCCTAGCAGTAGGACACTGAAGTAGAAGGATCATTATAAGTTCCAGGTCAGCTTGGGCTAGAATGAATCAAAAACTTATAAATCCATTATATCTTCTACAATACATGCATAATATATACCTAGTATATATTCAGCAAATTTTTTTTTGAGGTAGTGTCTCACTAGTCTTGGTTGACCTGGAATTCACTATGTAGTCTCAGGGTGGCCTTGAACTCCCGGTGATCCTCCTACCTCTGCCTCCCGAGTGCTGGGATTAAAGGCGTGTACCACCACGCCCGGCTATATTCAGCAAATTTTTTTTAAATGATGTTGAAAGGAAAAAAGAGGATACTATTCTCCTAATTCCTAAAACAAGAAACTTATTGGAGATTATGATCCATTTACTCAATAAATATTTACTGAGAAAGCACTAAATTTTGATTGATATTATTTTTCTATTCTTTCCTCTTTTTTTTTTGTACTTTTGAAACAGGGTCTCACACTAACCCAGGAGGACCTGGAAGTCAATATTTAGTCTAGGTTGGCCTCCTGAATAATGGAATTACTAGGTGTGAGCCAACACAGCTGGCTCTCTTTTAGTTTTGTACAAAGAAAATAGTTAGCAATATTGACAAAGTTATTATTTTCCTAAAATTTATTTTGTACTGTAAACTGGAAGGAGAAAGTAACAAGAAATAACTAAAAGCCAAACAAGTGGGATAATTTCATATTCAATATACTGTAAAGAGAATATTATTAGGATAGATAATAAAGATAGGTCTGTACAAGGGTGGACATATATGATCATAATCTCAAATATAAAATTAGAAGAGAATTCAGTAAATAAGAATCCAGAGAAGCCATATGTGTATACTAGGAGGAAGCTTGGGGGTTTAAGGAATGCCTGGTCAGACAAAAGAAAGATAGACAAAGAAACTTAGCATTAGCCACACTCAGATATACAGTGGGGCCTTGAAAACCAAAGGAATGAATGCAGAGCTTTGACTGCTAAGAAAGGCAAGCCACAGGAAATTTTGGAAGGAGGAATAATGTTGAGAACTCAGTAAGATGGAGGGAGGGAAGGCAGTGGAGAGGAAAGAAAGTACAGGAAGGATAGTGCAAAAGCAGTGAGTTGTCAGAAGAGAGAGGTCATGGATGAGGCATCACGGTATATAAAGATCCAGGCTAGCGTAGCGATGAAAGGGTCAGAACTGGAAAGTGAGTGGCCTATGAGGGAAGAAGCATTGGGATAGGGGTTTTTCTTTGTTCAGAACAAGTAAGTGGGTGGTTAGAACAATTCACTAAATTAGGTAATTAAATATAAACTCAAATAAGGTTAAGAACCAGGGGGAATGAAGGCTTCAGCCATTGGCATGGTAAACTTGCCATTTGCATCAGAAAGATTGAGCTGTTATATTTTCTTGCATGGGCACATGGGTATATGGTGTGCGTGTGTGTGTGTGTGTGTGTGTGTGTGTGTGCATTCATGCAAGTTTGTATGAATGTGTGTGTGTGCAGGTTTATATGTATGGGTGTGTGTGTGCAGGTTTGTGTGTATTTGTGTATGTGCAGGTTTGTATGTATGTATATGTGACTGTGTGTGCAAGTATGTATGTATGTATATGTGTGTGTGTGAAGGTTTGTGTGCATGTGTGTGTACATTTGTGGGTTTGTATGTATGTGGATGCATGTGCACTATGGAGGCCAGAAATCAACATGATGTTGCCTTTCTCAACTCCTCTCCATGTTATTTTTGAGGCAGACTCTAACTCTGATCTAGATCTCATTGATTTAGCTATCCTAACTGGCTAGCCCAGACATCCTCCTATGTCTGTCTCCCCAGCACAATGATTACAGACATCCTTCCATGGGTGCTGAGGTCTTAATGCTGGTGACTTCTCTTTGCTGAGACAAAGTGCCTAACAAAACTCAATGTAGGGCTGGAGAAATGACTTAGCAGTTAAGGCGCTTGCCTGCAAAGCCAAAAACCCAGGTTTCATTCCCCAGGACCCATGTAAGCCAGATACACCAGATGGCACATACATCTGTTGTTTGTTTGCAGTGGTTAGAGTCCCTGATATACTCATTCTCTCTCTCTCTCTCTCTCTCTCTCTCTCTCTCTCTCTTTCAAATAAATAAATATTTAAATAATATTTTTAAAAATCATGTAAGGAAGAGTTTACTTCAGTGTGTTGCAGTCAATGATGGCAGGAAACGCATGGTGTCAGGAGCTTGAAGCAGCTGGTCATATTCAGTCCATAGTGAAGGAGCAGAGAGTGATGGATGATGCTGCTCAGCCAGCTCTCTTCTTATGCAGAGCAGGACTCGGGCCCATAGGTAAGGTGAGTCTTCACACTTCAGTCAACCTAATCAATATAATCCTCACAGGCATGCCCAGACGCTGACCTAATCTAGATAATCCCTGACAGATGATTCTAGGACCTGCCAGATTGACAATAAAAACCATCACACATGATAAAAGCTTTGCCCAGTGAGCCATAATTCCAGCCCCATAACTTTGATATATATGTAGGAGATAAAACAAATAAAATGAGAGTGTAATGGGCAGAAGTGCAGATAATGAAAGACCTCTCTGCTAGCTGAAGGGCTTTGGGCTGATGACTTGGAGATTATTCTAGGAGTTATGAAAACAAGATGCTTGACTGATTTGAGAAGCCCACTGAAGTAGGTGGGGAAAGAACACAGCAAAGCAACAGTGAACACCTTTTATAAAATTTCTAAATCCTAGTGATAAGAATGACAAGCAGCTTAGTCATAGTCTTTCAACTGTAAAATTTTCATACGGAAAAGATTATTTTATAAAGCAAAAATTTAGGAGTAAACATGGCATGGTGACACATCCTTGTTGGTTATGCCTCTCTGCTCACACTTCATTGGTGAGACAGGACTCTCCTTAGGCCTGCCCGCCCTGTAACCAAATGATACTAACAGGGAAAACAGAGACAGTGAGCTTTGTGTTGCTGTCATTGAGAAAAAGGGAAAGAAATTTCTCCTTTCAGCATAACTATAGCTCTGTCTTTTCACCTTGGTGAGTTCATCTTAGGTCACATGTTCACACCACTATGCTCTAACCTTGGGAATACATGTGCTTAAAGCCCAACCACCTGATGGGGTGAAAGAGTGACTAAACTGTTCCCTGTAACAATCTTAAGGCAAATTTGACAAAAGACAAAGAACGAAGACACAAAAGAAAAACAGCTTATTTATTCCTGCCATGCCAGCCACTACTTTGAAATTTTCACATTGACTAACTCCACTTGTCCTCACACACCCCGAGATAGGTGCTATTATCTTCCCATTTTATAGTTGAGGAAACTGACAGAATAACAGCTCAAATGATAGTTAAATTATAACTAATAACTGGCTGGGCTGGGATTTGAACCTAGAGAAACCTGACCTCAGAAGTCATGCCCTTAGCCAGCTTGCTCTGGAACATGGAAGAAGAAAGAGAAAAGATTCCATCTGCTAACTGGAATAATGTAAATAAGAACACAGATGGGAGCTGCGTGGTAAGAAGGGGGGTAATCTCAGTTGTGCACACACTGGATTTGTGATGACATCTTCAAGTCTATCTAAAAACTGATTGGGTTCTGAAGTAATAGGCTGATTGAGGTGAAGAAGAAAAGATGCAGATCGAGGTTAAAGCTGTACAAAGCGTGCAATAGAACAACCAAGATACAGTGTGTTCAGGGGAAAGAGAGCCAAGCCCCAGGTCTAATACTGAACAAAGAAGATGAGGTTCTTGCACCTGGAAACTTGCCTTTAAAATAAATTATGAGGGCTGCAGAGATGCTTAGTAGTTAAGGTGCTTGCCTACGAAGCCTAAGGACCCAATTTTGATTCCCCAATACCCATGTAAGCCAGATGCATAAGGTGGAACATGCATCTAGAGTTCCTTTGTAGTAGTGTTTAGGGACACTGGCATGCCCATTCTCTCACTCTCTCTCTCTCTTTCTCAAATATGTAAATAAATAAAATATTATAAAAATAATTCCATAAAATAGTTATGGCAGCAAACTATGAAATGTTATGTACGTGGGGCCAAGAGCAATGTCTGGACTGTGCCAGCTCTCCATAGCTTTTTTGTTTATTTGTTTCCCTTTTATGTGTGTGAGAGGGAGTGCACATGAGAGAGAATTGGCATACCAGGGCCTCCAGGCACTGCAATAGAATTTCAGATGCATGTGCCCCCTTGTGTGCTTGTGCAACCTTGTGCACTTGTGTCACCTTGTGCGTCTGGCTTACATAGTACCTGGAGAATCAAACATGGGTCCTCAGGCTTCACAGGCAAGCACCATAACCGCTGAACAATCTCTCCAGCCACCCACCACCACCACCTTCTTTTTAACAAAGCAGGTCTATGCTTCATTCCTCACTCTCAGACAGTGCTCCTCATCCTCCAAGTAGGTGTCTGGATCAGCCAGGTTTCTTAGCCTCCAGCCCCAGAGTTTCTACAGCAATGTGTATTCGTTGCATTTCTAACAAAGTCTGAGTGACACTGCTGCAGGGGCTGCCATGTAATCACACTGAGACCACTGACCTCACACAGGTGTTTTGGCTTTCTTGCTGTTTGCTATTCTTATTTTCTCCATTGTAGCTTTCATCTTGCTTTTTTACTCTTTCTATCTTTACAATATGTGTCTCAAAATGTAAACTCACTCTATTCTCTGTTATCAGATCTAATTCCTGCACAATATCCTGAAGGATAATTGTTATGCTCATGTAATAGATTTGGAAAATAGACTTTTCCTAGTAGGCCTGTGCATGCATGTAATCTCAATACTCATGAGGCTACAGCAAAGGAATCATGAGTTCTAGGATAGTCTAGATTACAGTGAGACCCTGTCTTGAAATAAAACAAACGAACAAATACAGAAAGATGCTATAGCTTCATGAACATGAAAAATGAGGAAAAATGTTTCATATAGTATCAATAAAGCTAAATTATGCAGCAGATTAAAAGTATAATTCTGATTGAAAATCTGCTCTGTTTCCACTTTACTGAATTTCTTCCACTTCATCAACCATGGGATCATCTTAAACATCCAGAAATTAGTTTTCATATTGGCTATTTTGACCAATTTGCATTATGCTTCAAACTACAGCTGTTGTCCCTGCTCGACAGAAGTTTTTTTTTTCATTTTTTATTTATTTATTTTAAAATACTTTTTAAATTTTTATTGACACCTATAATTATAGAAAATAGACCATGATAATTCCCTCCTATTTCCTACTCTCCACTTCCAAAATCCACTCTCCATCATATGCACTCCCATTTCAATCAATCTCTTTTTAATTTTGATGTCCTCATCGTTTCCTCCTGTTATAAAGGTTTTGTGTAGGTAATACCAGGTACTGTGAACTCACGGATATATGGAACATTTTGTCTAGAAGATTACATTGTAAGCAACCCTACCCTTCTTTTGGTTCTTGTATTCTTTCCACCACCTCTTCTCTAATAGACACTGAGCCTTTAAAGGTATAATGGAGATGTCTCAGGGCTGAACACTCTTCTGTAACTTCTCAGCACTATGGTGCCTTTTAAGTCATCCCAGAGGTCACCCCCATCTGAAAAGTGAAGCTTCTTTAACCTCAAATGAGAGTAGCCTTAATATGTGGGTATGAACATTAAGAGAAGTGCTTACCAGGCAGTTTGGTGAGCATAATGTATGCATTTACCCAGACACCAGCAAGTATCACACCCCTAGGGCTCATAACCTCCCCCATCATACTTTTTCAGTACCAGGCATGTATTCCCTCCTGTGGAGTGGGCCTCCAGTTCAGTTAGAGAGTGTTTGGTTATCCCTATAACAGACATGCAACTATTGCACCGATTAGCACATTTGGCCTGATTTCTTATGTTTGATACCTTCATAGTTTCTTGAATGTCTTAGAATTAGTTTGTCTTTCTCTTTGTTGGACTGCATTAGATTTGTCACTGTGTCTTCTAGTATATTATGCCCTCTCCATTCTATTGTTGAGACTTTCTATGAAGTTTTTTTATTTGATTTACTGTGTTTTTCATTTCTAGTATTTCTGACTAGATTTCTTCAGTGTTTCTATTTCCTTACTCAAGTCTTATATTGACATCCTTATTTCATTAAGTTGGCTTCCTGTGTTCTCCTTCAGGAATTTGTTTTCTTCTTTGATTCTTCTTATATTATATTATAACATAGGTTATAATTATTCTTTTGAAATCTTTGTCATAATTTCATCTAAATCATTCTCATTGGGGGTCATTTCTGATGGATTTAAAAATTTTGGTGGAAGTATATTGTTGTGATTTTTGTGTTTCTTTTATTATAATGTAGAGATTTTTGCATCTTGAGTTAATTTGATACTTGGGTTTTCTAACTATCTGCAGTATTCTGAGACATGTAAATCCAGTATTATATATTTTCAGGGTAGGAACTTAAGGTGCCAGCTGTGACTCTTATATTACTCCCACAATAAAAGCATAAGTGACCCTAGGTGTTGGATTTGCCTTCTATGCAAGTATTCCAATAGACTGGTTGGAGCAAAACACAGGCAGATTCTAAAATTCAACCAAACAATATCAATAAAAACCAGCACAAAATATTTATGTAAGAGTGAGGATTAAAACTAACCAATAATCTAACAAAGTCAAAATCCCTAAGGGTGTTTGTTGCCCCACATCCTCAATCCTGTCAACTGGGAGGCTGAGAATTCTGTAATGGGTTCCAGGTCAGCCTTGGTCTGAGTGAGACTCTGCCCACAAGAATTACAGAAGACAAGGCCACTATAAATCAGGAAGTGTCAAAAGCCACAAAAGTCAACCCCTAAATACAGTTTATTGATGAATGGCAAAGCTGACCATCAATCAAATCTAACACATAACCTGCCCTGACATGGAAGGGATTATTAGCACTTCCAGGGCAGGCTTATATACCAGTCTTTGGGGCAGGTATTGACCCAGTGTAAATAGGCCATTACCTTTTAGAATGGCTTCTGGTATCACCTATGCTACCCCTCCCCAACACACACACCAAGGTTCTTCCTTACTGTGCTGTGGGCTTGGCTAGGCTGGCTGGGTTGATGGATCTTCTGTTCCACTTGGCTGTGCTGGATGCTGTGCAGCCGGGTTTCCTTCATCAGGTCTCCTGTGCTTCCTGGTGCTGGCAGTTGGAGGAGGGGGATTGTATAGAAAGCCCAAAGCCAGAGCTGCCCAGCTAGTCCCTGTGGCCCTCTTTGTTGGGAGACACTCAACTTGTCCCTGCTGTCCTCTTCCTTAGGTTTCCTGACTATGTGGGAAGGCTTGTGTGAGGGAAGAGCTCACCCCATCTGGCCTGTAGATGTTCCCAGCAGTCTGAAGGAGCAGAGCTGTGGGGATGAAGCTAATTCTGATTGGTTTCTTGGTTGCTAGAAGCTCTGGTTCTCTTCTGCTTCTGTGCTGTAGTGAATAATTCATTATACAGCTTTAGTTTTCAGTAGAAAAGCTTATTTTGCTGTTTTTCTGCTTATTTTCCCTCCTAGGCAGCTTTGCTATAGCTGCTATGCCACCATTTTAACCAGAAGTCTCCTCCATAGAATGTTTGTTGACTAGAAGGAGTCTCTGTAACTGGGTCCAATGCCTCAAAGAGTTCTTTTCCTGCAAGGACTTTAATATTGACATTACCTGTTACTCAATTCTTCTGTAATCCCACCATCTGTTTGGGGTTTGTTTAAATAAGTTTTCCTATCTAGTTTTGTGGAGTTGTTTTGTTGTTATTGTTTTTGTTGTTGTCATTGTTGTTGTTGTTCCTTGGTTTGGAGACAGGGTTTCATATGTCCCAGACTGGCTGTTGATGACCTTGATTTCTGATCTGGGATTAAGGGGATTGCATGGATTGTGCCACCATGTCCACTTCATGTGGATCTGGGAATTGAACTAAGGGCTTAATGTATGTTAGACATACACTCTACCAACTGATAAAACATTTCTCCTTAAAGTCACAAAAGCGTACCTAGTTCCCTTAGAGGGTGAAGAAAGATTACAAAGAAGATAGGTGTTGCGGTCAGGTTCACATTGATGGTAGAAATCATGTGACCAAGAGCAGTTTGTGGGAAAAAGAGGTTTATGTTGGCTTACAGGCTTGAAGGGAAGCTCCATGATGGCAGGGAGAAATGATGGCATGAGCAGAGGGTGGATATCACAATTTGGCCAACATAAAGTGGACAATAACAACAGGAAAGTATGCCAAACACTAGCAAGAGGAAACTGGCTATAACACCCACAAGCTCACCCCCAACAATACACTGCCTCCAGGAGGCATTAATTCCCAAATCTCCATCAGGTAGGAACTTAGCATTCAGAAAATCTAAGTTTATAGGGGACACCTGAATCAAACCACCACATTCCACCCCCAACCCCCATAAACTGATATCCATACAATGATGTAAAATACAATGCATTCATCTACCTTTAAAAGTCCTCATAGTTTTTAATCAATCCCAATGATGTTCATACATCCCCATAATCCAAGGTCTTTTAACTGAGCCATAATACCAAAAAATCCATAATGGCACAGAATGAACATTCACACTGCAAAAGATGGCATTGGACATAGCAAAGAAATACTCAAGCAATATATGATTTAAACAGGGCAAACACCAAACTCTTTAGCTCCAAGTCCAACAACTCTAGCCAGTGACAAGTCTATAATTCTAACCAGCAACAAGTTTCTGGAGTTCCAGTTCGACCCCTCTAGCTAGGCTACTCACAGTCCTAGAAAACTTCAGCAGGCTGGCAGCTCTCCTTGGCAGCCATCTCATAGTCCCAGCATCTCCACTGGGTCTCCAGTGCAATCCGCAGGTCATACTCATGGCCCCATGTGGTCTCCATGCAGGCATCCAGTAAACCTGCTTCACACTGCCCATGGCCATTTCCAAAACATAAGACCGTGTTACAAACTCAATGACCCTCTATTTCCTGCATTTCTCATACTCCACAATACCAGGTAAGGTATCAATTTGTTAATCCAGGGGGAAATAAATCAGACTTTCAAGAACAGGACAATCCTTGAGCACTCAGGCCCCTTCAAAAGAGTCTTCATTCTTCCTGTTGCCCCAGTGCAGGTCGGCTGGCCTAATCTGAAAGGGTGTAATCTCTCAAAAAATTTGCAGGTGAATGGGCAGCAATTTAGGTGCAAAGATATCATTTTTTCTGTGCCACCTCCCTCTGCTCACACCAGCTCATTTCTATGCAAAATAACCCTTCACATCTTCTCAAGACACGGGCATAAGAGCAAGCTTCCCACACAAACTGCTAGCCCAGTCCAGGCAAAGCTCTTTCTTATCCTCATAAGTCAAAACTCACAGTTCTTACTGCATTCACGTCTTTCAACTCTGACAAGAATAGTCAATCAAGCTGTATTTACAGCACTACAAGGCATCTCAAGGTTTCAAATCCTTCCACATTCCTCTTGAAAATCAGCTGCAAAAGGCCAAAAGCCACACAGTCAGGTGTCTAGCAGCAATCCCACTCCTCAATACCACTTTACTGTTGCAGTCAGGTTTGCATTGCTGGTAGAAATCACCTGACCAAGAGCAGCTTGTGGGGAAAAGATGTTTAATTTGGTTTACAGTCTTGAGGGGAAGCTCCATGATGGCAGGGGGAAACGATGCCATGAGCAGAGGGTGGACATCACCTTCTGGCCAACATAAGGTGGGCAAAAGCGACAGGAGAGAATGCCAAGCACTAGCATGGGGAAAGTGGCAGTAATACTCATAAGCCCACCCCCAACAATATACTGCCTCCAGGAGGCATTAATTCCCAAATCTCCATCAGCTGGGAACCCAGCATTCAGAACACCTAACTTTATAGGGGACACCTGAATCAAACCACCACAATAGGCTTTGTGGATTAAGAGTAGAAAATATACCTCTTATTGTATCCCAAAGTTCTGTCTGTCCTACTGGATCACACCATCAGTTCAGAAGCGCCCTATGAACTTCAAATCACAGACCCACAGACTTCTGAAACTAAATGAATGACACATTATCATGTGCTTCAAAGCCATCATTAACAGGATCACTGTGAAGAAGCAAAGTCCGTAGAGGAAAGATAATGGGCTAGCCTTAAACAGTTATACTCTAGGAAAGGTTAGATTACACATTTCCAAATTTTTTTATTGTCAGTATTGAACACTTCTTTTAACCACAGATTGATAACCTTCAAACCCTACTCCTCCAAAATGTTAAGATGTTTGGAATCTAAGTATGTAGAAAGTTTTCAATCGGAGACAATGATGAAATGAATGGAAACATGGGGCTGGAGAGATTGTTTAGTGGTTAAGGCATTGCCTATGAAGCCTCAGGACCCAGATTTGATTCCCCAGAAACCACATAAGCCAGATGCAAAAACTGGCATGTGTGTCTGGAGTTCATTTGCAGTGGCTGGAGGCCCTGACCTGCTTATTCTTTTGCTCTTTCTGCCTCTCTCTCTCTCTCATAATAAATAAATTTTTTAAAAATTAAAAAAAATGGAAATGTGTAGAGGATCCTGAAAGGTTCTGCTCCATCTGCTTTCTAAGGGACTGGGCTCTACCTGGGACCAACCTATGCCTCTGAATCTTGACTTCAGCACTCACACTGGCTCTGGCTAAGTTCTCAGTGTAAGTAGCTTATCTACATGGCAAAATCTATTCACTTTTATTCCCAACATCCAGTGCACTTCATCTGGCAGATATCAGCCCTGGGGAGATACTTGTTTGTTCATTGTGAAGTGAGAAAAAGTCAGGACAAATTAGTCTGTTGTTAACAAATTCAGAGAGCTATAATTTGTTCTGAGATTGTATCCTTTTATACTTACAGAATGAAATGTCCTTTTATTTAGGCCATTAGTATAGATGTTTTAAAAAAAATCTTATAAAAATAAAAATTGAGCAGTCTCTATCAATGCCCTCATTTATTTTCTGAAATCTAAAAATCGTGAAACTGCATATCACGTATTCAAATTTACTGTGGAAGAGTGGAGGTGTGGAAAAGGGGAAAATAGATAATAAATGTGTAAGCAAGTTGTTGTACAAGAGCTTCCCTCTGACTTCCTGTCGTAAGCAACCGATGCTTAGAATGGAGGGTGGAATACAGAGCTCCGTGCTGACACTACTGACTTTCAGATTCCTTGTATTTTAAACATTAAAAAAGGTCTTTTGGGATGGTCTACGTAGAATTCTTTGTCCTATTTTAAATCTAAGAACTTTTTTGACCTTCAGTGCATATAGAAAATTGTAAAAAATAAATGAGCAAAGTATCCCTTTCAAAGAGAAGCTTGAGAAAAAAATCTTCAAGCAAAGCTTTTCTGTGTTATCATTGATTAAAATAAAAGTGGTAACAAAGTGAAAGCTTTAACAGAGCTGTCCCTTGAAACCTTTCATACACATACGGCAAAAACATTTTCCATTATGAAACAAAGACTTGGAGAGCCAGCACACTGCATACAAAATGATCAGACTGTTTTATTCAGATGTGAAGGTGACTATTTAAGGTCTGAAATAGCCACTGTGACCATCATCTGTAAAATCATTTCTCTGAAAACTGGCTACCTCTAGGATACAGATTCTGCATAATCTCACAAAAGATGTTGCTGAAATCCCCTAGGAAAAATTTAAATAATGAGCCATTGCACCCTATGTCCAGAGTCTCTCACATCTTCTGCCAACATTGAAAAATCCATCCTCACCCTGACAGTAGACAGCCAATCGATGTGTTCCCACAGGTTAGAATGTTCCCTTTCTTCTCCTCCAAAGATGACCTTGTGTACATGACCAGTTTTGCAAGCAGCACAAAGGAGTCATTCTTTTGATAACACGGGATTTAAAATTCAGAGCTGCCAAACTGCTTAGGAAGAGTTCCAAAAGGATGTTGTCACTCGCTGGAGCTTTTACTGTACACAGCAGATAGGCTCCACAATGAAACACCTGGCACAGAATATCTTTGAGTTCCCAAGCTTGCCTTGTTCCTCTATCTTTTTATAATTTGGAAATCCATGCAGCAGCTATTAGCAGAACATTTAATGTAGGACCTCACAAAACCTCAGTATTCCCATTCTTGTGGATATTCTGAAACATGTCATTGCAGGTATTATGAAAAATAAGGTTAACATTAAGGACACAAATAAAATAAAGAATCAATCAAAACCTGAGCTAAAACCAATGGACTTGGCCATATATTGTGTTTAAAGTCGAATAAATAGGTTGGAAAAGGCAAAAAAAAAAAAAAAGAAAATAGCAGTACTTCATCTTATATAGCAAGTACTTGTTCGGTTCCTACTAAGTGCCAGACACGTGGGAGGACAGTGGGTTGATAACTGCAACAGGTGCATGGCGCAGGCTCTGAGCCACTGTCCAGGAGGAGTCAGCGAAGGATGCACTACCTTCTTGGTGCGCTGTGCCCTGGGACCACAGGAGCCTGAGCCAGGAAAACTTCCGAGGTGAACTGTACTGAAAGGGTGATTACAGAACAATTGATGTTGATGAATATTGCGTGCTAAACTGTGGACATCTTGACCCCGGGAACTCCAAATGTGACTATATCTTGGGACAGGATCTGTGAAGCGGTAATGAAAGTTTAGTAAGGTCACTGAGGTGAGCCCTATTCAATATGGCTAGCGTTTTCTAAGAAAAGATTAAGGCCCTGACACGCAGTGGGAAGACGCAGACTGCAAGCCAAGAAAAGTAGCAAAGACTATCACGCCGTCAGCAACCTGACACCGAAGCTCAACCCCAAAGCTGCGAGAAAAACTGGCTCTTGCTCTAACCACGGGGCTGTTGTACTGATCACAGGAACCCTAGCAAGTAATGGGAGTCAATGAAGTAAATTCTAGGAGGGACTAGGAGCAAAGGGACTAGGAGCAAAGGCCCTGCGAGAATCAAGCATGAATGGGCACATGCAGCCAATAGGCCTGGGGACAGACAGAGGACAAGGCGGACCGCTCAACCTTACTCACTCTGGCTGGCGTAGTGAATAATAGGCAATAATAAGACTAGCTCCATGGCCGTAGATCAGACTGACGCTGACCTTGATGGAAGCCATCAGCAATGTTAGAACTAAGGGCTTAATTTCCCCAAAGTTCGCCCAGCCTACAGTGTTGATAATTGATTATCTAGAAGTTTCGGTGGGACTGGGAGAACAATCATAAATGTTGCAATAATCCAGATGGGGAGATGATAGTGACCTAAAATATAGTGGAAATGGGAGAAAGGCATAAAGCGGGGAGGAGAAAGGATGACCGCAGAGTCACTGGCACAGTCTCTGAGCCCCTCCCCCACCACGGTCACATTTCCACTCAGCGTCAATCTTCTCCCCATAGCCGCAGTGGTGCTGGCAGAGAAGGCAAGTTCCACTTTTATTAGTTCATATATTTGGCAACATCTCCTAAGGCGTCTGCCGACTCTGTTGTGTCTCAGGCTCATACTTCTGAACTCAGAGGCCTGGGCAAACTAAATTCATTCACAGTTCTAAAAAGGACATGGTTTCAGGCGTATTCCATAATACCTATATTTATAACACTGCCCAGAAATGTACTGCTTTGTATGTGTGAAAATTGCTGATAGGGTTCTCACAAATCCTCTGAACTTGCATCTCTAGCCTTGACATCCCTGAGGAAGAACAAAGTGCCTTCTAAATATAGAGACCTATGAGGAAGAAGTGGGGAAGGGAGAAAACACAGGAGGGAAAGTGCAGGAAGAGCGTTTTCTTTTCCAATCGTTTGATTATTTAACCAATCTCTTGCTCTCATCAACTCATTTTCAGTACATCCCAGTTTCTTTCCTGGGTGCAAGTCCAGGCCCTGCTAGACTTTATATACTGTACATCTGAATTCATTACAATCGGGCTGTACAATTGGGCACGCAGAAGTTAAAAGACATGTTTAAAGTTATGAGCCTCACATGTGTGAAAATTTATTTGCCATCTATGCAACATGCAAATATTATCTCTCTCTTCAAACATTCCATTTTAAATATTAGTAAGATTTTCAAAAATGAGAACAGGTTTTAGCAGTTTGTCAGTCAGTTTTTCTATAAGTACCTGGGATTTTTGAAATGCAAGTCTCCACTTGTCCATGGAGGATATGATCTCAGACCCTCAGTGGATAGCTATAACCATCAATAATACTGATTTTTATATCTGTCATGTTCTTTCACTATATGAATTTTAAGCATAGTTCCAGAAATAAGCTATCTTTCCATTTTATGCTTTTTTTGTACTATTTGCATCACTAAACTTTAGGGTTGAGGCAATTATTAAGTAAACTAAGGGTTACTGAAGCACAGACACTTGGATACTGACTAATGGGCAGGTTGTGTGTGCATTGTGGATACACCAGTCAAAAGACACAGTCACCTCCTGGACAGAACAGAGCAGAATAGCACAAGTCACCACATGACTCAGAATGGTGTGCAAATTAACATTCATGAATTGTGTACTTGAGACTTTTCCATGTAATATCTACCATTGTGGATAACTGAAACTACAGATGTAAGGTGACTGCTATAAATTGGGTTTACTGTAACCTGGGCTGTCCAGTTGTCAACTTTTTCATTTAGTGACCATGTTGTCATTCTTAGTATCTTTCCCAATTGCCCTTTATGACTTTTACTTCCTTAAACAATGTCTGATTTTCCATGCCAGAAAGTTTTTAAGAGAACATCACTTCATTGTGCTTCCCACAGAAACCCAGGTACAGAAAGAGATGGTAACACTCTGGACTCTGCCTTATTCATAAAACATTCTGCAAAGTGCATTTAGTAATTTGCCATTGTAACCACTGGCACTGAGAGCTTTCAGGCTGAATTCTGACACTGTATTTAGTTCATACTTCAACTGCTCAGCTAAAACTTCCATTTGTATGCATTTATTCTGCTTCACACATTATGTTATCAGTCACTTTCAATATTTCAAAGTCACAGCAGGCTCTTTCTGACACACATTTGTCAGAATGAACTGCCTTGATTGCTATTATTACAGACTACAGTGCCTGAATAAGGGGGAGATGCTTGTGTAGTGCCAGAATATTGAATCTGCCTGATAAAACAATAAATATAAGAGAGTGAGATAGAATAAGTGAATTTTAATGGATGCTTGAAAAGGCCAGCAAAATGTAGGATTAAAAAATAAGCATATAGAATTCAACCACTTTGGAAAACCCTATAAAGAAAACTGTAATACTTTTTTTAAAGATGATTGAAATTTTTCACTGCTCAGTGTCAGTGAATGAGGGTGTATTGTTTTCCCCTTTCATTAATCATGATTTCAATGAACTGTTTATGGTGTTGTCAGAGACACCACTGAATGACAAAGAACAAAGCACATATTCTAGAAGAAAATGAAACCTATAAGGAACTAAGTAGAGCTCTTGTATCATTCTTGATGAACTGGATAAACCAGACATGCGCATTGCCTTGAAGGAAGATGTGTGGATCATTTGCACTCTGTGTCTCACCAGTGCACCTTAACAGCACCTCAGAACTACACGCTGAGAAGTACCTCAGAGTTAGGGATCCAGGTGTCCAAATGGACAAATCTTTTGTTTAAGAATACCACAAATTTCAAGACTGACATAAAGCATTAAATGATTACATTAAGTAAACTATAATAACTGGTATTCCAAATATTTTCAAAATGTAAATTGATAAAACATAAATGTGTTTTGTTATTATTGTCACAGATCACACAAACTGAAAAGGTCAAATTGTGCTATTCCTCTCTTATGAGCAATGATACAGCCTTATAAATTTATATTACCTCAAATAGTCTTCAATACCTCTTTCTGAAGTATATATAAGAAATTATAGAAAACAAAATTCTTTATCTAAAAGATACATGGGTTGGGAATTCAGTTTTCTTTTAAAGTTAAGTAAACAAAAACAATAAAAGAAGAAAGAAAGAAGTAGGAAGAAAGAAAGAGAAAAGAAGAGCCCAGCCAAGTACTGTAGTGTGTATTTGTAATCTTCATCACTTGGGAGGCTGAGACAAAAAACTGCAAGCTCAAAGTCAACCTGAGCAACAAGAATGTGATCCTGCCTCAAAAAAAAAAAAAAAAAAAAAAAAATTCAAAAAAAATTTATGACGAAGAGGAATTATTTATATTCAAACTTGGGTGACATTATTATCAACATTAGAAGATCTTTAAATAAAAGCTTAAAAATTGACTTCCTAATGTGTTAACTTTATTTCCAGAAATGTGATTTAATTATTTTTAAAGGTATTATATCTAATATCAACATTACTTTAAGCTCCACATTGATAGACTGCTCTTTAACTATCTTTGAGTGCAGTACTGAATGTTAAAGTTGCTCTTGGAAATTTTCCTGTGTTTCTCATTTACTCACCTACTTGTTATCATGAATTTCTGACAAATATTAATATTTTTATTACTATCAGTTTTTCATGTATCATCTGATAATAACATATTTCCAGCTTTGCATTTAGAAAGTCATGTCAAGGAAATATCCAGTGATAGAATTTTGAAGATACTTAAATTTTAGAAATATCTCCATTAACTTGATTTCCATATTCATAAATAAACTCTGTATCAAAACCTTTGTCTTGTACAATATTAAAATAAATCCTGATCTTTGCAAATTAAAAATCATGATAATTTAGAAGATAGAATATGTCACAAAACATAAGACTACCTTCAGAATATGCCAGAAAATTAAAATTTTGTACGATTATGAAAATATTAATTTGATGTTTTTAAATAATTGATTCTTGGAGTTATTAATATCTTTTTTGTTTGCTTTTTCGAGAAAGGGTCTCACTCTAGCTCAGGCTGACCTGGAATTCACTATGTAGTCTCAGGGTGGCCTCAAACTCACAGCGATCCTCCTACCTCTACCTCCCCAGTGCTGCGATTAAAGGCATGCAACACCACGCCCAGTTTTAATATTTTTTTGAAGAAAAAACACCTGTGTATTTGCGTCAATCATACTATTGAAGCATTTTTCTTTCTACTTACCATATTAGAAAAAGATAAATATATTCTGTCTCACTGAAACTTTCTTAATTTTTCATTGAAAATATAGATATTTTGACCCAAATTATATTTCATAATCTATGGTGACATTAGAAACAAATACCATAAAATATGAAGATTGGGGAACCAGCAAATGTGGTTATCAATAAGTACCTTTATCTACAGGGGTTGTGCAGAGTGAGACTACACAGGAGAAATTTAAGGCAAGTCACCAATAAAAAGATTTGAAATTCTTACCATCTTGCTAGTTTCTTTTTTTTTTTTTTTTTTTTTTTTGGTTTTTCGAGGTAGGGTTTCACTCTAGCCCAGGCTGACCTGGAATTCACTATGGAGTCTCAGGGTGGCCTCGAACTCATGGCGATCCTCCTACCTCTGCCTCCCGAGTGCTGGGATTAAAGGCGTGCGCCACCACGCCCGGCATCATCTTGCTAGTTTCAAAATTCAAGTCTTTGTCTGCAAAGCACGTTACACTACACAAACTTCTACTTACCCATTCCCCATGTACTCACATATTCCTCAACACTCCTGACTCTCAGAGGCGCATCATCATCTCCATGTTTCATTCATAAGTACAATGCTGAAAAGAAGACTGCTATGATAAATAAAGTCAATTCATTTTAGAATTATTGTAATAAAATAGCTATGAAAGGTTTAGTAACTTTAATATTTCTTGGAGCATTTTACATTAGCAACTGTGGTAAGTAACTTCATGTGATAAGTTCCTTATTCAGAATGTGTGATTTTTTTCATGAATATTTTCTTCCTTTGAAGGGGTAAAATGTGTCAATATATTATCAGTTGATATAGAAAGTTTTGGATCTGAGTAAAATCTATGCCAATAACACCTATTTAATGATGAGATTTTGCTAGATCTATCTTCATGTGGATTCCATTCATATTCTAATACTTTTACATATAATACTGAAAGAAGAAGTGGAGACAGATACCTTTTTTTGTAGACAGACAGCCAGGAACAAAGGCACAAAGTAAAAATGGATACCAACTTTCCTGCCCAGGAAAGACTAGAACCTGGGTGTGATCCAGTTTCATCCAAGATGGCTGCAAGCACAACTTCAGCAGTCCTTCCTGCTTCTACTTCAAGTTCTCCTGGGTCTCTCACACCAGGGTAGGCTGGCTACTCCTGAATTGGCCCCTTGATCCACCAACTGATCAGGTCTCTCCATTGGATACCTGAACCTGATGGCAAGGCTCATCCTACCTGGATGACTGACCCATGTAAATAAGCATGGCATGTATGTATAAATCTCTCTCTCTTCCTCTCTCTCTCTCTCTCTCTCTCTCTCTCTCTCTCTCTCTCTCCTGGCCCTAGACCTAGATGCTCCTGGTTATTGCTTTGGTAAGTTCTCCCCCTTCCCAGGCTGTGAAGAGAGTGGAGGAGGATTCCTTCTTGTCCAGGCACTTCCCTCCTTTTTAAGGGTGTTTTTTGTTTGTTTGTTTGTTTGTTTGTTTGCTTATTTTGTTTTGTTTTTGGTTTTTCCAGGTAGGGTTTCACTCTAGCTCAGGCTGACCCAAAATTCACTATGTAGTCTCAGGGTGACCTCGAACTCACAGTGATCCTCTTACCTCTGTCCTCCCCAGTGCCACCATGCCTGGCTTAAGGGTGCTTGCTCACTTTGTTATTTGTATGATCTTTCCTTAAGCCCTGAGTCCTTTACTATCCAAACTCTTAGACTTGTACTGACCCCCTACATGAGGGCGAAGGGCTTGCACTCTCATGCTTTGCTGTGTGTGTGTGTGTGTGTGTGTGTGTGTGTGTGTGTGTCTTCCCTAGAGGCCTTTTCCTGGGAGATTTCTCTGTGGAAGAGATTCTCTCCATCCCCCTACTCCCCAGGCACCATTTCCAACCTGTCAAGGAGTATAATTATCTTACAGTTTGAATCTTTCAGCTAGCCTTCTCCCTGGATCCTAATACTCCCTAAAATAAACCTCATAACTTATAATTTACTCTTCTAGGAGTCCATTTTTCTCAATTCTTTGCTAACTCAGATAAGAACCCAAAAGTTGTGCTCCATAGGTCTGCAATCTCCTGCATCTTTATTCCTCCCTGGACCCAGAATCCTGCATCAGAATATTTTATAATTCTATGCCCTAATTTATTTTTGCAACAAATGGAAGGAACTCATTTTATCATTTAATAATTATAATACTTTAACATTTAATAATTATAATAATACTTCAATGTGTTTAGAATATTGTATACCCTATATAATACTTAGAATACTGTGTATCCTATGTAATACTCAATATTGTACATTTTCACAGATATGGAATAATTATTGACAGTAAAGTGTAAATCACACTGTAGAGCTGGGTTAGTAGTTAAGGCACTTGCCAGCAAAACCTAATGATCCAAGTTTGATTCCCCACAACCCATGTAAATCAGATGCAGAAGGTGGCACATGTGTCTGGAGTTTGATTGCAATGGCTGGAGGCCCTGGTGAATCTGTTTCTCTCCCTCCTTCCTTCTTTCTCTATCTCTCAAATAAATATATTTTTAAAGTGTAAATCAGCTTAATAACTTTCAATGAATGCTTCCAACCATATTATATATATTTTTCTCTACTACATGCCTTCTATCATGGCAGTATTTGGTATATAATAGGATGTAAATGCTTTCTACGATAGTTTCTTCCCTGGATATGGAAACAAACAAACCAAAGAGAATACTATAGGGGCTGGGGAGATTGCTCAATTGTTGAAAAGGTGCTTGTTTGCAAAGGCCTGCTGACTTGGTGTTCAATTCTCTAGTACTCACATGACACCAGATGGATAAAGTGGCACATGCATCAGGAGTTCATTGGAAGTGGCAAGAGGCCCAGGTATGCCTATTCTTCTCTTTCTCTCTTGCCTTCATGTTGCTGCACAAAGCACCCAACCAAAAGCAGTTTGTGGGAGGAAAGGGTTTATTTTGGCTTACAGACTCGAAGGGAGACTGCATGATGGCAGGGAAATCAATGACATGAGCAGAGGCTGGATATCACCTCTTCTACAACATGTGGCAAACAGTGGCAGGAGGGTGAGCTAAACCTGGCAAGAGGAAGCTGACTATAGCACCCATAAGCCTACCCCAGCACCCCTCCACTAGGCTCCAAATCCTAAATTGCCACAAGCTGGGGACTCACATCCAGAACACACATTTATAGGGGACACCCAATTCAAACCACCACTCTGCTTATAAATAAAAATTCCTTAAAAATAAATACTGTATATTCTTTGGTTTGTTGACTCATACCATATGACAAAGTCTCAAGCAGAGATTTAGGGAAAGAAAGTTGATCCCTCTATTTCTAGTGACTTCTGCCCCAACTTCAAAGAACTTAAACTCACAGCACTGGTTCGTATTTGATTGTTTTTGTAGTTGAGTTCTTACTCTAATGTTCTACTTAAGACTTTCCTTGGGGGACTATCTGGAAGCTACATTGAGGACAGAAATCTATAGTTGGAGTGCCTGAGGTACAAATTTCTTGTGGAAACTACTACAGCTGCCAATTTACTTTTGAGGGCAATCAGGATGTTCATTAGTAATTGAGTTGAATCAGAGAGGAACTTCATTTGTACCAAGTCAGTGACCTGGATCGTTTTCAGAATGAGTGTTGAGGTGAAATGGGCCATTCATTTCTATTTCCACTGGGATCCTGGAAGACAAGGTTTTTTGTTCTTATCTTCTATCAATATGGGAAGGGATTGTCAGGAGAAACAAGACTTCATGTTTGCCACTTGTATCTTAGACTGGCATTTATGTTTGTTTGTTTTTTTTAATCACTCTTAGAGCAGGAGTTAAGCTCTATCATTTTGGATGGGCAAATTGGACTACTTCCAACTGCATTAGTTGCAGGTAATTGAAACAGGATGACAATACACTAAGGTGAATCAGAGGTTTCAGAAGTGCACAAAATTAGTAACAAAAAATATCTGGGGTATGGTTAGTGAAAGTCAATACAAAATTTACAGGCATTATAGTCATCAATAAAGTTGTTTTTAATATTAAAATAATAGCATATTAATAACTTAATAGGAAAGGCCAATATAAGGAATGCCATAGCCAAAGGCCATTCTAAAAGCCTTACATATATTACCCTTCTATTTTATTCAAAACTACCCCCAAGAACTGGAGATTATAAGCTAATCAAATGATTTGCCCAAGATCATAATATTTCAGATTTTCATACTGTTGTGTCCATTATCTCATGACCAAAAAAAGTCAGGCATGGGAATGATGAGAAGTGAGTAATGTACACAAGATTTACTGAGAAAAAATGAAAGTTTCAGAGTGTCAGAGCAATCATACATAGGGTTTTGGCCAGCATCCAATGAAGAGAAAGAAAGAAGAAAAAGGAAAGGAGAGAACAGAGTGTGTCCTGAGTTAGAACTCAGGCCAGTAGTTAAGATCTTTGAGCAACTGTCCTAAAGGAGAGGTTGCTGGGATATAGAACATTATCTCATTACGGGGATGACTATTCCTCCCACATCCTTAGCATGTCTTTAGGGAACAGATTCTTGACCAGGTGAGTGATGTCATACCATCTTCCTCCATTTCAAACCAGGGAGACTGGAGGTGAAGTCTTTCTTTCAATGACTTCTAAGCCTGTGAATGTCTTCCTATTTGCAACATTAAAACACCTAGTAATGGCGGTGGTGTTCAAACCCTAATAATATGGCCCCAGTGTCTATTCTCTTAACTACTGCATGACACTACTAGTTTGGAGAAGTGACAACATAAGCCACCCAAATCATATTACCTTCAATTTCCAGGCTGTCTCCAGAAACAGAATTAGTCATAAGAGCAAAGAGATTCAGCTAAATAGCAAAGTCCTCATCAGGACGTAATAGCAATGTCATTAATTCATAGTATTTAGTCTCCTATAAACTTATTTTTGCATACTTATGCACATTCATGTTTACATGTTCATATGAACACAGGGCTCATCTGTACATAAGCATATATGTGCACATGTGCATGCCTGAATTGGAGTCCAGAGAGCAGTATCAGATATCTTCCCCAGTCAGTCTCTGCACTATTTCAGGGTTCACAATGGACAACCAAGACAGACAGCTTCTGGACCTAAGACTTTATTATAATGGAAGGAAAGGGAAAAATGGGGAAGAGTGAGAGAAGAGAAAGGAGAGAAGGAAGAAAAGTAAGTACATGTATCAGAGAAAGAGAGAGTAGGGAGATGGGGGAAGAAAGAGGGTGCAAGAGAGCTGGAAAGAGTGAAAGAGGGTGGGCCATGGCATGAGTTTTGTCAGAATAAGTGAGAAACTGCTCTTTGAAGAAGGAGTCTTCAGTAGTGTGCAGAGGCATAGGTTGGGTGAACATAACTTTCCCTCCGCTTCACCCAGAGGTATACTCAATTACCAAACCAGAAGGTAGTCCCAGTGTTCCAGTGTTAACATGGCCAGGCTGAGGGGGGAAAGTGAGAGAGGAGATGAGCAAAGGGCTCTTAGTCTGAAACTCTCTCCACCTTCCTTTTTGAGGAACAGTTTCTCATGGAACCTGGACCTCATTGATTCAGCTAGACCAGCTACTCAACAACATCTGGTTATCTTCCTGTCTCTGCTTCTTGAGCACTGGGATACAGGTGTTTATCACTATGCTCAGCTTTTAATATGAGTCCTAGAGATCTAAAATTGGGTTCTTAGACTTGCATGGCAAGTGCTTTACCAACTTAGCCATCTACTTAGCCCCTGTCAAAATTTTTAAGCAGATTAGGTGAAAAAGGGCCACTAAAATAAATATTTTTGTACAAAATCCGTAAGAACTTGGGAGCACATGTTAACAGAATTGCGATCAGAATGGTCTGCTAGTCAGACATGCATCCACATCTCCACATCTTCAGGGCTCTGAAGAAAGCAAATAGTGTGCATTAGCAGAAGTCACAAGCGCAGAAGACAGTGACATTGGCAGTAACCACCAAACTAAAGAGGCACATTCACCAGACTTCCTAAGTTTGAAAGGCACTAAGGTCAGGCAAAACTTTCTGAAAACTGAAGCAAAGAACCATGTGACATCTCCAAGTCCAAAAACTCATGTAAAACTTGTGAAAGTGAAGGGAAGTTGACAGAAGCTGAGGATTCCACTGAAGGTTAGGGGGAGCCAAATGAATAATGGTTACATCTAAAGTTATCATCTCACCTCTTTTCCTGCCTTGTTGGAACAGAATGACAAACAGATTATACATTCATTCACAAATTAATAATCTTCTGTGTGCTTTTGTTGGTTATTGTCATCATAACATATTAGCAAAGAAGTATACACACTAAAACTCAACTTGACAAATAGGAAGTTCTGAAATTAAAACAAATTTGCATTTGATGAATGTCATGTCTAAAAAGGGAGTGATGAATGTAAAGTTACAATGCCATTTTTAGATTTTAGATTTTCCCTTCTGTCATAAATTTCTCTGCACTACATGATTGACAGCCTGGAATAAGACATCAGGAAGAGGATAAATAATGAAGATTTAGCCAGCAGAGTGCAGATCCCAGCTTAGCTGAGTCATCATCAGTGGGAATTTCCATTCCCTCCTCAGCCTCTTTTAAATTTTAAATTAGGAGATGTGAGAAGTACCTGTCTCACTGGAAACCTTATCAAGGCATCATATCTGACCCTATTGTAGTATACCATTTTAAAATTAAGGTTCTAATGGCCTCATTTTTGGTAATAGAATCTCTCACATACTTTAAAAAATAGCTTTCACATGACTCATTATTGTGCATGAATACCAGCATTGTTATGATAATAGTGTCAAAAATTAGGGACTACCAGTGATTTTTTTTTTTCCTGATCCAGGATTAGAAGTCTTTCAAATAAAAAGTCTTTTTAAGGGCTAAAATAATTATAATTGCATTTAAGAACATTATCCATATGAATTATTTCTAACAGAGTGTCCTTTAGTAGGGAAACCTGCATTTCTAGCTACATTTACTCTGTTTTAGTGTCACTTAAAATGCTATCTCAGTCAAAATAACTCTTACATATGTACAATTATGGTTATTTCTCAAATTATCCTTTTTTTTTAAATGAAACCAACTTAAATGGTGTTACTTTAGCTTGCCAGTAGATGCCTGTAATTCCCTAAAGAAGTTTTATACTACAAGACAGTACATAAAGTCAGAATTAAAAAAAATGTTCTATAATTTCATAGAAGGAAAAACTTAAGAGAAATGCTGATTAATTCAAGAGGACATTAGAACTGATTGTGGAATAAATAATTCTATTTTAGTTGAAGTTGAAATACAAGCAGTTGGGCTGGAGAGATGGCTTAGTGGTTAAGCACTTGCCTGTGAAGCCTAAGGACCCCGGTTCGAGGCTCGATTCCCCAGGACCCATGTTAGCCAGATGCACAAGGGGGTGCATGCGTCTGGAGTTTGTTTGCAGTGGCTGGAGGCCCTGGCGCACCCATTCTGTCTCTCTCTCTCTCTCTCTCTTTCTCTACCGGCCTCATTCTCTCTCTGTCTGTCGCTCTCAAATAAATAAATAAATAAAACAGAAAAAATTAAAAAAAACAAAAAACAAAAAAAAAAGAAATACAAGCAGTTTTATTTATCTGCGTCTAACCTGTATGCAAAAGTTTTAGAACATGTTTTTGCAATGCAAATTTCAAATTACAAATCAAAAATTGTAAGTCGACCTGTCATATGTGTAGATCGGAGTTCAGAAGCCACCTGTGGAATTTCCACATTCTTATATTTATGAACAATGATTTAGACAGAGACAAGTGCCGGGTAACAGGAAAAGAGTGGTCTACTAAAGTGGAGAAACAAGCAAGTTGAAAAATGGGACAGCTGGACCTTAGGTACAAGCTCCTGAAAGAGTAAGGCAGGATCCCTGTGACCTAGGATGGGTCACTTACACATTATGCATACTTTTTATATATATTTATTCATATAACATGTATCCAGGAGTTGAGAAGGCTTCCAGTTTTCTCATCACCTTCTTTCATATGTTGAACATGGAAATCCCTTTCATCCTAGTCCCTAGTTCCCTATCTCAGTCTAAGATATCATTCCAACTTGCAAATTAACAACACAGATTGCCACAGTTTCATAGATTCTGTGGAAGACATGGGACTCTTGGGTCAGAAACAAAGGGCACATCAGACAACATGAGCCTCATGTTTCATTGGCTCCCTCAGACCCCAAATCTGATGGTGTTAATGTAGAGACAGGTCCAGTGAACCTTGCTTATGAAGGGGTTCAGTAAAACCCCCATTTATACACAAACACTATTTCAAGCATTATCCAATCATTGCCCCAGAAGACACCTTATAATCTGTCAGGGAAGAAAAAGGTCTGTTCCCTGACCTGAAAAAAAAAAAAAAAATAGTACTTCCTGCTCCCAAATCAGTTGACTATACATTCATGAAGACTCTTGATAAAAGCTGTCACAAGACAAGAAGGAACAAAATGGGGCATTGCTCTCCACAATAAGCCTTCAGTAGTCACAATTCTACATTTGAAAATTTACTTGCTAAAAATTATTTGTAACCCCCAAAACAATACTTGTGTCACTTTCTGTGTCATTTGCAGGCATTCACAGTGGTAAAAACTCAAGTTGCTTGATGCTCACTTTCTCAGCTGAGGGAGGATCAGGTGACAGTGTTAGTTAATTTATAATCCAATTTATAAATAGGAAAAAGTTGTTTGGGTTCACAGTTTTTAGGGGTTTCAGTGCATAGAAGGTTAGTCCTATTACTTTGCAACAGATTATGGTGGGAGTGCAAAATGAAGCAAAACTATTCACCTAATGGCCAGAAAACAGAAGAAAAGAGAAGAAAGCAAGATCCCACAGCTCCATTTAAGAGACCACACACTGGACTTGATATCTTAATGCTTCTGCCCCAAACCCCACATGGAGTACTCACAGGCCTCTGAGGGAATGTTAAAGATCTAGGCTATCCTAATGACAGCCTACCATCTTGTTTCTGCTCTCATCCAGGAAGTGAGTGTACTTTCTGAGGTTTATAGGCTACTTAATCAACTTAATGTATGCTTGCATGCTTTGTGTAACTTTGAGTGGATTTCCTTTTTATTTGTGTGTGTGTGTGTGTGTGTGTGTGTGTGTGTGTGTGTGTGTGGTATGACTTAGATATTTATAATATCACTGAATAGTGCTGATATGCTGTGTTTTACTCTTAAGTGCAAGAAGGGTCTTACAGAGAAAACATGTTAGATAAGTACATCCAGGCTTGATATATTATGTTGTTGGCTTGAGCTCAATATTGCTGGATCTAAAATATACATTAAATAAAATGTCTTTAAATAGAAGCATACATAAGCAAGTTTATACACCAATCTCTTGATCACAATGTTATGGTCAAAGACTCACAGGAACACATCCTTCCTTTCTCCTAGAACAGTGGGTAAGTATTTATAATTCAGTGTTTAAGGCCACTGTATGGAACTACACAGGAGGGCTGACTCTATAGTCAGCCACAAATGGAGCATCCCTGCTTCCATTCTTACCCTCTTATAGTCTGTCTTTTATAGAGCAGCCAGAGCGATCCTTATCAGCCTGAGTGACATGTGACTTTGCTCCTTAGAGCTCTGCACTGATTTTGCCTCTTGCTAGAATCAAAGGCAAAGTCACTCCAGTGGTCATATCCTAGACTCCCTGACACACCAGCTTCTGACCCTAGCTGCTTCCTCTTCCCCAACCCCAACCTATTCTTCTTTAACCATTCTAGCTTTCTTTCTCTTTAAATATCTTTTTTTTTTTTAATTCCTGTTGAATTTATTTAAGTCCAGAGACTCCGTGGGGATTCCCTTACAGCCAATGCTGGCTCAGCAGTACAAACACAAGCTGTCAGTGTCCCTTCACAGTTCATGTTTTCCAGCTGATATTTCAAAGACTTCTGGTGTTTTAGAAGAGAGACAAAGGCCACTGTTGATGGACAGAGGAAGTCATCTGAGACATTTTCTGTGCAATCTTTATTTACAATTGAAATTATTAAGGCATATGCCGTTATTGGGTATGCATGTTATCACTGAAGGAAGGTCTCTGGCTGTTCAGAAAGGTTCCGAAAGGTAATGAGTAATGGTAAATTGTATCCTATTCAGGATCTTGTTCTTAGGTTGCTTTCATGGCACAGTGACAAAGCATCAGGTCTCAGAGGCAGAGTCACATTAACCAAGTTCACAAACACTGATGTCACCAACAGAAAACACTGAGATAGTCAGTCCATGGTCCAGACCACTGTTCAGTGTGCTTCTCCTAACTTGTCTCATAACGCTCATAGCAGCAATATGACATAGATGTTTTATCCCACTTTACAGGTGAGGAAGTGGAGGCACAATGTATTTAAGCACTTACAATAAACACAGAATGTTAATTTGCTACTTACATCTGTTCAAGTAGACCATTTTCTTTTTTTACTTTTTTTTTTCTTTCTTGCTGTTTATGGAGCAACCACCCTACACAGATTTCTTCCTCAAGTTTCTGTTTAATTGTCAAATACTCACTATATATAATTATGAGTTTCACTAAACCACTATTAAAGCTCTCATTCTTTTTCCAAAGGTCTAAATGGCTTATTCCATCTCTTTGAAAAATTTTCTTAAATGTCATCTTCTCATAGAGGCCATCTCTACCTATGGTTACAGCCCTGTCCCTCCTAACCTTGTACTATTCTCCAATCCTGTACCCTGCTTTATTGGTCCTCATAGCACTGGGGCCCCCAATATCCTATAAATATTACATTGTATTGGCTTACCTGTATCAGTCCTGCAGTGTGAAGGGGTTATTATTGGTTTTATGTTTGGCTGTATATTCAATATCTGAAACAGTGCCTGCCTTACAACAGATACTTAACATTTGTCAGATTCATGAAATAAATCTCTTGAAGTTTTCTATGATTTTCACTTCTTGCAGTAAATTCAGCTTTAGTTTAATCTGCCCCTAACTAAAGAACCTGGGCACTGTTCTTCAAAACACATAAATAAACATTGAGTGAGTCAGAGCTTAGGCTCTCAAAACCAAAAAACTAATTGGAAAAAAGCTGCTTGGTATTTTCATGCTGTCTCAAAGAGAGAAAAATAGTGAATCACTTCATTTTCACATTGACAGCAATGCTGTTAGTAGCATTAAAGTTGGCATTAGACTATCAAAATAAAAGTAGTTTAAAATAAAACAGCAACCTACTCACACACAAATGTGTGAGGTATCTTTAATTTCTTTGCCCCATATCGCCAAATCAAACTACTCCCTCCTGAAGGAAAAAAGAGTGCTTTTTCTTTAGAAAACAAGACAATTAGGTTCTAGCTAAACTGCACACAAAAGCTGAGATGTTTCATTTAGCTAACTGAGAAGACACAGCTTGTTTAAATCCTAAGTAATGAAACGGTCGTCATTAATGGAAGACAGACCCTTTTGGAGCATGTTTCTCCCTGCACCGAAGCAGATACCCAGTGATCCCAGTTTCAGCATGTTGTACACACAAGTGGAACAAATGCCAGGCTGATTTTGGAACAGATGGTGTGCTTGGGTGTTAACTCGAGTTCTGAATTCTCTCATGGAGACTTGGTCTTGTGATATTATAACCCAAAGTTCTCTAGGTCTCACCAACCAGGGGAGAACTTCCAATTCACCAGTTCATGCTCCACAGCAGAGCAAAGGCTTCCAGCAGTGCTGCAAAAAGGATGGGGTATTTGGAGTGTTTGTTATGAGTCCTCTCAAGATTTCCTGTCTGCTAATATCCTTTCCCGCCAAAACAGTTAAGAGTGGTGCTCTGGTTACCTAACCTCCATGATAAAGAAAACATGTCCATGGCGCTGGAGTGATGGCTCAGCAGTTAAATACACTTGTTGGCATCAAAGCGCATATCGACCCCAAGGTGCTGACCCATGTGAGGCAAACCAGAGTCAATTTTCTCATGACCCTCATTGCTCTTCAGTCATATCACCTCCGATTCCCCAATGCCGCCTTCCTGAGAGAGACCACACTTTGTTGCTTTGTCTTCCAGTGTTTTTGAGACAAGGCCTAGCTGAGTACCCCAGGCTGGTCTCAAGCTTATGACTCTCCAGTAATTACAGGCTTGCACCACCCACCAGCTCCACCTTGTTGCTTTGTAGAAGAAAACCATTGCTGTCTGCTTCTTGCTCACAACTTCTCTGTGTAGAAGACTTGGACATCAGTTACTTTCCCAGATGGAGGAATATATATGTACACATATTCATGTGTCATGCATCTGTGTGTACAAATATAATATGCCCTTAGAGTAAGTGCCATAGTATATAGACAGAGTGCTGTTGTGGTATGAAAAGGGAAAAGGGAAAAGGACATTAACATGCTGTAGAAATGAGGACATAGCTCATTCTCAAAAAGGTTTACTGTAGGTTGTCTGTAGTTTGAATATTGCATCATCATATTAATTATTTAATTCATGGTTAGAAACTAGCTTTTAAGTTCCCTAACTTCTACATTTCAAGAAAAATGTCTCAAACTCTAATGCATTAATGGGCTCACTTAAAAATTGTCTCATATGAGGGCTGGAGGGATATCTCAGTGGTTAAGGCACTAGCCTGTAAAGCTTAAGGATCTGGGTTTGATTCCCTAGTATCCAATGTAAAGCCAGATGCACAAAGTGGTGCATGTGTTTGGAGTTCATCTGCAGCAGCTAGAGGCCCTGGCACACCTATTCTTTCTCACACACACACACTCTCTCTCTTTCATTTTTGTTTCAAAAGGTAGTCTCATATGAAATTCAGTTATATCTAGTATCTCACTGAAAAAAGTTAAGATATTATTTTAGTCTATATTATGTTAGGCATACTATTTCATATATCACCTAACAATAAAAGTTATTCTTCCAGCATTATAGAACCTACATTTCATTGCTATAGAAGAGAGTAATTCAAAGTAGGGGGAAATGAGTAGTAATGATTTATTAGTCAATGGCTCATAACACTTGACATATATACGTATATACATAATATAGGAACATGTATTTACATACATGTGTGTGCCTGTGTCTTTTACTATATTATGATCAAGGATAGACTTGAAGAGTGAAAGGAGGAAAGTATGTAGATTTCTGTAGAAGAGTATCTATTTCAGACCAATAAAATTGCACAGCAAAGTCACAAGGGAGGGAACATGTGTACAAGACTCCAAAAGCAGCAAGAAAGCAGAGCACAGTGAGCAAAGAGAAAGTCACATTTGAGGTCAGGGAGGATGCCAGGCCCATGTCCCACATAACTTTTTATGCCAAAATCAGTAAAAGGACATCCAAAAGTTTCAAGTACAGAAGTAGCCCTACCCTAATTAAAATGTTAAAAGGTTACGGTGGATACTGTGTTGTGTGTGATTAAACTGTCCTAGGCAAAGTGGAAACAGGGAGACTCCATATTCTTTTTTTTTTTTGTTTTTTTTTTTTTGAGAGCAACAGACAGAGGGAGAGAGAAGCAGATACAGAGAGAGAGAATGGGTGTGCCAGGGCTTCCAGCCACTGCAAACGAACTCCAGATGCGTGCGCCCCCTTGTGCATCTGGCTAACGTGGGTCCTGGGGAATCGAGCCTCGAACCGGGGTCCTCAGGCTTCACAGGCAAGCGCTTAACCGCTAAGCCATCTCTCCAGCCCATATTCTTTCTTATTTGAGGGTCCTAGAATTCCTTACAGATACATACAAGTTGGGGGGGGGGAGACTTGGAGACAAAAAGGCAACAATGGGAAGGAAGAGAAGACTGTAAGGAAGGGGAAAGAGGGAAGAGAAACTAAGCAGAGTAATGTGAGGGGAGTGTGCTTTAAGTATATGATATGATTGAAAGGCATCTTTATAAAACCGTACAACACTATGTACTATGAATATATATATATATATATATTAGTAGAAATTTCAAACAAAATTTCCAGACAAGTTTTCAAGATTGCATTTCAATGAAATAAACTCTAGTTAAATACCTCAGAGAATGAATCCCCATCACATACCTCCAGTTTCTCTGGTCATCACAGCCACTTGCCCTTTACTTCTGAGCTCTTCTTCTGGAATTACTGTCATCAGTATTCTGCACTCTTGGTAGATGTTTGGCATGTTTTCTCATCATTCAGCCAGAACGCGAAAGCATCAGTCACTCAGGTAGATGTTTCTATAAAGCAATAAATGCTCTGTGGGTTTTATTCTTTCAGTCATATAGTGAGTGCCTCAGATGATCAAGCTAGCACAATACTGTTGTGATTTATCTGACACAGGTTGTTCATTTGTAATCTCTTTCAAGGCATCTTGCTTACACTGAGCAGACTGTGGCTGTGCACAGGGCAGGATCCACACTCCGCACTTCACATGTACCAGCTTGTACCCAGCACATCCTGGGCTGGCTCACCCTGAGCTGGGCCTTTGACCAGACAGCTCACAGAACAGCACCTGGGCTGCATCACCTCCACCTCCCTCTCCCTGACCTGCGCTGAATGGACATCAGTTCCATGACTGCAAGTGGGCTAACTTTCATGTTTGTTCCATATTCGGTAGTACCACACTTTGTATCTTCTAATAGATAACCCTTCTTAAATTTAAAGCTTCATTTGCCACAGTGGCCCCCTCTATCCTATAACAGACCAACTTTTGGGGTACTTTCAGTGTTCCTGAAAATTCTTTCCTGAATTTATGTCACCACATGTTTTACTACTCCCTAACATGCCTGCCTTCTTCACCCCCAGGAGTTGAGCTCTGCATTCAAGACTTGATTCTAGCCGGGCGTGGTGGCGCACGCCTTTAATCCCAGCACTCGGGAGGCAGAGGTAGGAGGATCGCCGTGAGTTCAAGGCCACTCTGAGACTCCATAGTGAATTCCAGGTCAGCCTGGGCTAGAGTGAGACGCTACCTCGAAAAACCAAAAAAAAAAAAAAAAAAAAGACTTGATTCTTTCTAATACAGCTTCTCTCTAGAAGCCGCTTTCCTCTCTCTTGACATCCTTGTTGCACTAACCATAGTGAACCTGCACCATAGCTCATTTTGTTCTGTGATAACACAACACTACAGACCAGGTTAATCATAAATAAAAGTAGGTAAGTAGACACTTGGGTGGTAATGCAGCACTTAAAGAGTTTGGAAGGAAGATAAGGTTTTGGGCAACATTGTACTTACTGTCTTGGGGCAAACTAGAATGCAGTAAGAATCAAATGCACCCAGAATGCTGTACTGTGTAGTGTTGGCACTTAATAAAGGTTGATGTTGAATTTGTAAGTGGTGATAACTAAATAGAACATCCAGTGGGCAACTACAGGTGAAATATAAGTGGACTGTGAGGTTATGGCTGTCCTACCCTATTGTTAACCTTGGTTTCTAGTGACTTATATTTTCATTCCACAACTCCAAGGAGATCACATGAATAAGATGATGGAACAAGTAAGACCAGATGGCATGGGTTTGTACATCAATGAAAAAGGAAGAAGGAAGAAAGAAAGAGAGAGAAAAGAGGAAGGAGAAAGGGAAGGAGAGAGGAAGGAAGGAAGGAAGGAAGGAAGGAAGGAAGGAAGAAAGGAAGGAAGGAAGGAAGGAAGGAAGGAAAGAAAGAAGGAGAGAAGGAGAGGAGTGGACAAAGAAAGAAAAAAAGAAAAAAAAAACAAAGAGAAAGAAGGAAAAAGTGAGAAGAGAAAAATGATTCTGTAAAACCTGTAGCATTAATGTAAGAAAGGACAGAAATGAAATCTTTGTGAAATTAAGCATTAATGGAAGAAAGACAGTAATAAACTATAAAATTATTGTTTATTTTTAAACTTTATAAAACTCCTTCAACTTTCTCAAGAGAACAATATAAATGTTTCTTTCAGGACAGAGAATGTAGTTCAGGTGCTCAAGTGCTTGCCTAGGATGCATAAAGCCCTGGGTTTGTTCCCCTGCATTATATAAACTGTGTATGGTGGCACATGGCTGCTATCCCAGCACTTGGGAGGTAGAGATATGCAGATCAGGTGTTCAAGGTCATCCTCTGCTACATAGTGAATTGGAGGTTAGCCTGGACTACCTAGTGAATTGGAGGATAACCTGTGTCAAAAAAAGAAAAGAAAAGAAAGGTATCTTTCCTTTAATATACTACTAATTTATTCATTTGATCAATTAAAGAACAAATATCCATTGACAGCCTATGGTGGTATAATTTGTTTCCTAGAGTCCAAAGATACAAAGACAAATATATTGGCCCTTGTTTTTAATCCAACTGATTAAAAAGAAATATATAAAATAACTGAGTGTATCATGGTTAAGTGTTGAGCCAGGATTGCACATGGATTTTTAAGGATACTAGCAAAGTGCATTTACATTGCACTGGGAAGAGAGAAGGCTTTTCAAAGTAAGGCTGTGCTGAGGCTGACTTTGATAGACAGGCTAATGCATCATCTCTTCCAGGCAGTAGGTCCATTTGGTCAAGTATGTTCAGGTAGCCCATATCACGGTAAGATTTTTCTCTTCAAAAAACCCACACTCTTCAGGGCTATGGTGGTAACTCAGAGGAGCCTCCTGTGGAGAAGATTTACCTTTACAGCCTTTGAAGAAGTATAATTCTAACATGAAGTACCTTTTATGGGTTTTAACTATTGAAAGAGAAGTCAGCAGATGGGTTTTGAAGAGAGCAGTAGCCTTGCAATTCAAGAGTCTTAGGAGAAACTATCTTGTCTGTCAGCATATTGCCATGAAAATAAATCACTGTGCTTTCAGTCAGTACAAATAGATGTGGCATTCTTTATCAGAGTTTGGGAAGTATTCTGAGGAATATTTAGCCATAAAATTTACAATCCCATATAAATATCACAATAGATTTTATTATGTGACAAAGATGAGATCAAGGATCTAAATTTATGAAGTCACATAACTATTGTTTCTTTTACTTGAGTATACCATGTGAAACCAGATTTAATATGACAGAGAGTAGGACTGGCACAGTGCTTTTAGATGAACTGCAAATATTTCTCACTAAGTAATTTTTTGTTGTTTATTTATTTATTTGAGAGTGACAGAGAGAGAAAGAGGCAGAGAGAGAGAGAGACAATGGGCACGCCAGGGCCTCCAGCCACTGCAATTGAACTCCAGATGTGTGCGCCCCCTTGTGCATCTGGCTAATGTGGGTCCTGGGGAATCAAGCCTCAAACCGGGGTCCTTAGGCTTCACAGGCAAGCACTTAACCACTAAGCCATCTCTCCAGCCCTCACTAAGTAATTTTAAAGAAGCCTGACGTAGAATTTTTTCTTTTCATGATTGTTACATGTAATAATGCATTGTCCCTTTATTAAGATGTTGTTGTAATCTTTGAGTGTTTGAAAAATTAGCAATTTTTATTTCTTCTTATACAAACCCGAGATGTTGAGATTTGTTATTCATTAACTATGGATAGTAATAGTATGGTGTGTTAGTTGCTTTGCTTGTGACAAAACACTTGGCCAAAGCAACCTAAGGAAGGAAGGATTTATCTTGGCACACAGTTTGAGGGGACTGTTCATTATGGCAGGGAAGGCATGGTGGCGGGGCCTTTGGGAAGCTGGTGACATTGCACATGCAGTCAGGAAGCAGAGAAGAGGAAGGCTGCTATAGCTCCCTCTCTCCTTTGTAAGCAATTTAGATTCCCAGCTCATGGAATGGCCCCACCCACATTAAGGGTGGACATTCCCATCTCAATTAACCTAATCCACAAAATCCCTCACTGAAGCAGAGTCTGATTTCCATGGTGATGCTAAGCCCCATCATTGACAAGATTAACCACCACACTAGGCAGTGCATTAGTCTTCTGCTACCATTAGATAATCACCTCTGTGTATGTTAATTGCAATTCTGGGGATTTTATTCTATGAATAATGTGGTTTTTGTCCCTGAGTTTTGACAATGAGGAATGGCCCAAGACAGAATTTAAGTGCTCAGAACCAATAAAGAATGCAGAGAAGACAAGAGAAGCAAGAAGGACCTCACTGTCTAACCCAGGCAGGCCTCAGCCTCATAGATACTTGCGCCTCAACCTCCTTGTTACTTGGGAGTGCAGGCAAGCATCACCACACCCAACCATCAAAGCAGAGATTTTTGAAGGTTTTAAACATGCATGACGTTGTATCTCCTATGAAGAAAAAATAACTGCTACAAAATATGAAAGACATCTTGTAAAACTTTTGCACAAAATAAGAACATATTATTAACAATGAAAGCAAAGACACTGTTGGACAGTGCACTCTGCCAGCTGCTATGGCCACTTTATTTTGTCAATATTCCATTTCTATAGTAGGTACAAAATTGTTTGGAGTCTCTTAACAAATGCTTTCCTAATGAGGAAAACATTGTCTTATTTATACTAAGAATTTGTAATATCATATTATGTTGCATTTGCACTACATTTTTTTTCTTATGCCACTATATCTTTTACAGTTCTCTAGTATTGTTAAGAAAGAAAAGAAATAAAACATAGTACAGATCAAGTATCCCTTATGAAAACTTCTTGAGACCAGAAGTATTTGAGACTTTAGATTTTTGGATTTAAAAAAAAACACTTATTTATGTATTTATGATTTTATTTATTTGAAAGAGAGAGAGAAAATGAGCACACCAGGGCCTCCAGCCACTGCACATGAACTCCAGACACATACACCACCTCATGCATCTGGCTTACATTGGGGAATTGAGTCTGGGTCCTTAGGCTTAACAAGCAAGTACCTTAACCACTATGCCATCTCTCCTGCCCATTTTTTTGATTTTGTAATTTTTGTATAAAATTTACTATCAGAGGAGTCCTAATCCTTTGGAGCATTTAGGATTTCAGAATTTTGGATGAGAGTTGCTCAGCCAGTACTAGAACACAGATAGCTTTTGAGTTAAGACGAGACATGTTCATGAATATGCTTTCTGTATGAGATAGCTGTGTCTATGATGGAATTGTACATGCAAATCTTAAAATCATGCATAAAGCCTTGAATGTTACATTATCAACATACCATGAATCTCTGCCAGCACACTCATATGTTATTCATTTTTAACATTCCTAGCCTAACACATGTCATAACAAATACTAGCTTATTTTGTTATTATCTTTACATTTTCTGAAATTCAGTTTGCCACCAAGATTAGACCCTGTGCCAGGGATATAGCTGAGAGTTATGGTGTTTGCCTGGCATACACAGTGCCCTAAGTTCAATCACCACCAGCACAAAAAATAAATAAATAAAACTTTGTTTGTTTCACCCTGTTGATTCCTTTACCTAGCATTCACCTAACACACTCTGAAAAGTTGCTTAAAGTATGTCTAAAGTAATGGTCTTCACTCTTACAGTAATTAAGCAATTCTTCCCTTGGACTCTCAGAGGTCTTAAACAATCACTTGCTGGAGCCAGTATGAGTACAGTTTTGTACTTTTCATTAGTAATATCCCATTATTTAAGTAATTATTTCTGCTAACCTTGAAACACAACATAGTGCTAAGCTGGATATTAGAAAAGTGAGAACTTTTAAAGAATCCATATCTCAACAATTTCTTGTCTAGTAACAATGACACAGGGAAAGGAACAAAATGTATGACTACTTTTCACAATTTTAAAGGCAATAGCACCTATCAGTAGCAGGTAAATGATCCTCAAAGCCTACCTGTACCTCATTAAAAATGTTGATTTTAACTTGGATTCATAAACCTAAATTCGCATACTTACCTACATTTCTTATGTATTACAAACAAAATTTCCATGTCTGGAAGTTGAATGACTTACTTGATTAATAAATGATAGTGTTAACTTCCCATCACTGTGATTAGACTACTGAAATAACCATTTAAAAGTGGGAAAGGTTTACGCTAGCTCCTGGTTTCCTGGGTTTTGGCCATGGTCACTTACCCTTATTCTTTAGGCCTGTGGCAACAGTCCATCAAGGTGGAAGCACACGGAGGAGAGCTGCTCACCTCTGGGCAGCTGAGAAGAAAGCAGGAAAGGTACCAATATCCATGGTACACCCAGTGACCAACTTTCTTTCATTAGACCCCACCTCCTATAGGCTATGCCATCTCTCTGTAATGCTATAGGCTGGCACCATGTCTTTCATGATCAGGCCCTTGGGCAACATCTGCAGTCCTGACCAGAACAGACACCCTACTAATCCTTGCATGCAGTGTTGGGAGTTCTAGCACATACACATACCTCTTGAGACAATGGAAAGTTGGAAATTGGACTGCTAAAGAATTATCTGCTTGTTTATTAAAAATAGGTATTTTTTTTTTTAGATGTAATGTATTTTCCCTCTGTATTTCAGGTTTGAAAGAATCACTCCCAATACTATTTGAAAGTTGCTGCAAGTCCATCTAAAGGGATCGTGCCATAAAGTAGCAAACACTATATATAAATTAGTAAAACTTAGAATATCTCAGGCAGAGCAGAGTTTGACAACAGAAGACCACTGTACATTTGCTCTGTAATCAAACATTCTATATATGAGAGAGCCCAGTAGCCTTGGGTGAGAGAACAGTTAATTTTGTCTATTAGTTTGAGGAGAGGGGTTGAGGTCATAGACCTTCTAACAAGTTTTCCCCTGATTCAAAAGTACACCTGGGTTTTTTAATACAGAATCAGGGAAAGGGGACAAACAAGATCTATGATGTCTGGCTGAGACAGAAACCCTTGGATGCATGGTAAGGATCTAAACCCAGTGTGCATGTGAGGATATAAATCCTATGTGCATTGAATATATGAAATGTGTGTGAATGTGAGGATATTCACCCTGTGTGGATGTGAGGATATAAACCCTGTGAGGATATAAACCCTGTGTAGATGTTAGGATATAAACTCTGTGTGGATATAAGGATATAACCTCTGTGTGGATGTGAGGATATAAACTCTGTGTGTGAATGTAAGGATAAAAACTCTGTGTGGATGTAAGGATATAAGCTCTGTGTGGATGTGAGGATATGAACCCTGTGTGGACGTGAGGATATGAACCTTGTGTGGATGTGAGGATATGAACCCTGTGTAGATGTGAGGATATGAACCCTCTGTGGATGTAAGGATATGAACCCTGTGTACATGTGAGGATTAGAACCTTGTGTAGATGTGAGGATATGAACCCTGTGTAGATGTGAGGATATGAGCCCTGTGTGCATGTGAGTATATACAGCATGCGTTCATGTGGAGATATGAACCCTGCATGTATTTGTGGATCAGAACCCTGTGTGGATTTGACAGTATAAACTCTGTGCATGGTTTAGGATCTCCTGTGTACTTAGAAGATGTGAATCTAAACTTCAGAACTAGACACATTTTGTACATGGAAAGATTTTCGTTAATCATCCCATCTTCAGAAAATTAAGTGTCTGCCCACAGGTTTCCCCACTTTCAGCAGTGAAGGTCATGAGACAGGAGCTCAGGGTTGACTGTCTCATACTGAGAGAATCCTGCTTACATCTTCATCAGCTTCACCCAGGTACAACAGGAGAGCCTGATGAGGAATAGCTAAGTGTGAGTGCTCTATCCCTGAGAAGTTACTTAGCCTCTCTAAGGCTCAGTTCCCCCATCTGTGCATTTAGGTACTAATTTCTATTCACTTCACAAAGTTTCATGAAATTTAGAACATGAAGTCTAAATGTGTATAGAAAACATACATACATTATCTCCTGTAAAAGTGCATGAGGGGCCAGGCATGGTGGCACATGCTTTTAATCCCAGGACTCAGAAGGCAGAGGTAGAAGGATCACTGTGAGTTCAAGGCCACCCTGAGACTACATAGTGAATTCCAAGTCAGCCTGGGCTACAGCAAGACTCTACCAAAAAATAAAAAATAAAAATAAAAATAAAAAAATAAAAACAAAATAAAAAGCATCAGAGGGTTGGAGAGACTGCTAAACTGTAAAGGCACTGCAAAGCCAAATGGCCCACTTTCAATTCCACAGTACCCAGGTAAAGCTAGATGGACAAAGTGGCACATGTGTCTGGAGTTTATTTGCAGTGGATATAGGCCCTAGTCCTCCTATTCTCTCTCCCTCCCTCTCTTTCTCTCTTCTCTCTCTCTCTCTCTCTCTCTCTCTCTCTCTGTCTCTCTCACCCACCCACACACACATACACACATACATCTCTCTATCTAGGTATCTAGCTATCTCTGTAAATAAAGAATTTTTTTTAAGTTTTTTTGAGGTAGGCTCTCTCTCTAGCCCAGGATGACCTGGAAGTCATAATGAAGAATATTTTTAAACTTTAATTCCATAATTTGGGAGGCCGAGGTAGGAAGATTGCAATGAACTTCACACCTTCCAGAGACTACATAGTGAATTTCAGGTCAGGCTGGGCTAGAATGAGATTCTACCTTGAAAAAAGAAATGCATCCTTAGCCCAGACAAGGGCAAGGAAGACCCTTGCCCTGTACCTGCCCATTCAAGTTCCCCTCTCTTCTATCTTTTTACCTCTCCCCTCACTCCCAACTGAGGAGTGTGAAGTCACAGGAATACAGGAGCTCTTTGTATCCCTCTCGGACCATACTGTGGTGTCCAGGCCCCAGAAGCCCATATTCAAAATGCACTGATCACAGACCCTGGTATGGCCGTGGGCAGACATAAGTGAGGCACGGATGGATGTATGTGCACGTGCACAAGCTGAGCACATGCACGAGGAACGAAGCTCAGACAATGGGAACAAGCTAGAAGTGGGGTAAATGGGAGTCATGCAGCTGCTACCGAAGAATGTTTCGGTTAAAGAATTTTGTTAGCTTTGCCCATAATTTTTGAATATTTAGGAATGTGGTGTTCCAGGTTCTGTCTGTGCTGTGGCCCTCGGCGCCACAAATATTCGCTGCTTCACAGCTGACGTCGCGGATCATTCTGTGTATTTAGAAATGATTCCCATAACATTTTCAGAATTTAGTACTAATTATTGCTGCTTAATATTTTAACTGGGAAAGGAAAATACACTGCTATGTACTGCAATAATATTTTAGTTCTTTTGTCTGGGCAAAATACCAGGCATTTCTCCATTTTTGTGCCACCTGCTGGGCTCATGTTCACATTGCAACAGTCTGCTCAATGTGTGATTCTATCTTGGATAGCAGGACAGCAATGGTGTGGCCTTTTGTCACACCAAGTTTGAAAATAAAAACATTACAACCACTTTTTTCCCCTTTGGAAAGCAGAGCTAAGCCCTCAAAAAAAAAAGTTGAATGTAGAACGATGATAAGGAGATTACATAGTTAAAGCTTTATACTTGAAATCGCTTCTAAATTGAATCTCTGTAATGATTCTCTGTAATATCTGTAAGTAGCATAGAATACTGTTTATCGGCAGAAGAGCCAGTTTAAATTACTTTCAGGCTTGATGAGACACGGGAAGAGACTGGAGTGCACTTCACAGTGGCATTTGTACACTTGGCAGCTTGGAAAAGAGTAACAGCGTCCACCTACTTATATTAATTATCTGAGTTATTAGCAGTAGAGATTAAACAGAGCAGGAATGTCAGCTCATCAGATTCGTTCATTAGGTTGATATTATTTGTATTCTTCATTGGTTCCCTACGTTGGGAAGAAGTTTATGTGCCAACAGAATACAAGAAAAGTAGAAAAATCTATAAATATTTTCTTGTAAAAAATATTTTCATCTTCTAACTTTGAGTTGAAAGGTTTTGACAAAATCTTAGATCATCACCATCACGATGCCAAACCATATGAAAAACTGACAGCTGTTGCCATAGCCGGGGTGTGTACAGGGTCTTTACATTCTAAGATTCTTTTCTATCTGTTTTCTTATTTTACTGCAGGACCATCTTACATATTAAGTACTATATACACAGATGTCTCAAGTCACCTTAAAGTTTTCACTAGATAGTAAGTCTAATGTAGACAGACCTTTCCTCATACAAACTGCCACTCCACCACCCTTTGAACAGGCCAAACCCATATATGTGCAAGGCATAGATGTGAATTGAAAAGATCCTTGGATATTCTAATCCTTTATAAGAGGGCAGGTTCAAATGTCTTCGAGTGTAGCAATTAACACAACTTAAGATGCACTCTATAAATCTGTGGTTCTCTTTTCGTGGTCAGACTTGTTCTCATCAACCTTAGCTATACTGCTTGTAATTATAAAACTCAGTGAGTAGTCTACACCCCTCAGAGTACCAGCTAGTCACCCCATCCCCTCCAGCTCTCCTCACTCCCTCTTTTCCCCTTCATCAGCTTTCAGTTTTTTCCTAACTCAAGGCTTTGTCTTCTTCTTCCTTAACCTCACAATTACTCCTATGACTCCTGGCATATGTGGCATCTCCAATTTTGTCGCTGGAGCTCTGTCTTTCAGTTTTTAACAGCCCTCTGGCTATGTTCCTATTTTGCTGTTGTGTTTTATCCTCTAAAGTATAGAGTCAAAATTAATTATATCGATCTTAGCTATAGGCACTTCTGCTTGGTCTGTCCTGGGCCCAACCTGTGCCCAGTACTGTGTATGTGCACGCTACTCATGTTTCTAAGGACGGGGTGAGAGAAGTATGATTCTTGTTAATATCCATCACTACTACCATTTTTCAAGTTACTTTTCAGTTTAATTATTCTTAGGTAGAGTCCACTTTGGGGAGGTATGCTTTAGTGGATAACAGTCACCTATAGTGCTCCATGAGGAGTAAGCCTTTTCTAAAAAGATCTCTTTAGCAATAATGAGCACAACTTGCTATTACAAGCACCCAATCCCTTCTATACACAAGGAGAATATGAATGTTTAGGACTAATGAACTTCTGTTTGAATTAAGACTTTTAACTCCTTGGTTATGGGCTAGATACAGTTTCTGATCACATTTGGCATTTTGGACAAAAGAAAAAAGTGGAATTTTCTGAACTAAATATTATCATGCACAGCAAGTCACTGCACTGATAACTTTCCTTACAGAGCACAAACCATACCTCAGGAAACTCTGGGGAAATAAATGAATAATGACTTCTTTATTGCCAAAAGAGAGCTTAAGAGCTTGAATTTGTTGTCTTCAGCCCTACTTAACTACATCTCCTATATAATTAGAGTTTTCAATGCTCCCCAAACTTCCTAAAAAATGTGTTGGATTGTTAGATTAATGGAGTGAGAGAAGGGGTAACCGGGAGAAGAAGAAAGATAAATTTGTATCAATTTATCAGTATACTTACTATCACAAATAAGACTGAGCAATGTTATGTTTACAAATCTATTTTGTAAAGTAAAAAAGGTGTTATATAAAATATAAGTACTAAAATCAAAGAAAAATTTGAACTCTAAGATATCTCACAAATAATAGGGACATATTACATGTGTGAGTGCATTTTTCTCCTACATATAAAATAATAACAAATTACCTAGAGGAAAAACAATGAAATCTACCAGATGTGGTAGTCATGCATGCCTCTAATCTTAGCACCAAAGTGGGAAAGGCTGGCCTAAATTTTGATTAAATTTTAAAAATGATTTCACAGTATGCACTACTTTTCTTATAGATAGATTAAATCACTTGCAGCACAGAGGTCATAAGTGGGAAGTTAGAGTCCTCTTGCTAAGACAATGTCATTTTTCCAAGTATGCATTTAAGTGATATCTGGTTCTGATAATTATGCTGGTGGCTGAGTTTATTGGACTCTTACTATGTACTAAAATTCTTTTAAGTGCTTATCATGTAAGACTTCCCTTTTCACTGCCATTCTCTGAAATAAGGTCTGTCGCCATTCCTTTGCCTGTAGATAGGGAAGCTAAAGACCTGGAAGGCTAAGCAACTTGCCTGAGGCTACACAGCCCATCCCCCACAATGGTGAAACTAGGCTTGAGACTGGCAGCTGGTCCAGAGCTGCCTACGCACTTTGCTGGCCATCTCTCAGGGGTACTGAAAGATTTAAGAGAGATGAGGAAATGGTCTATTTCTTCAAATACTTTTAAGTATTTTACCTTTGTTCATGGAATATATATGTGCTATTTTTTCAAGGTTAAATTGCAAAGTAAAAACCGTATTGTATGAGCAATAATAATGGCTTATACTTTCCACTCCGAAGCACTTTCTAACCAGAGGTTGGGAACACTTTACACGCATCACTGAAAGATGGCTCTCTTCAAATGAATAATGTTAATGTTTATTAGCACTTAATAGCTATGGACAGGACAGTATTTTGAAACCCAAGAGTAATCTGAGGAAAGCAGAAGTGAATATACCAGGGAAGTTACCATATTTCAAAATATATTGTTTGTTGCTTTCACAGAGCAGCTAGTCAGTGCCAAGTGCTGCTAATGCAAGAGGGGTGGACAGGCTGATGGTACCTGTCCTCAGTAGTGAGAGAATGGTGCTTGAAGCCCTGCAACATCAGATAAATTAGTTAACCCTCTGTGTTCACTATTTACTTACTCCATAAGTATATTGCAGAAATTTTTCTTTGTAAAAGTCATATTCTTAACCATGTACTAAATGTAAATATGATACATTATTAGCTACAGGAGCTAAATGGAGTCCCAAATTAATGGACAGTTTTGCAGAGAATCTAAATATTATTTTATAAGAAGGTATAGTAAAGTAGTTTTGTTAATTTAAATTTATTTGTGAGAAGGCTATCCTGTGGCTTTACTGGTGACCTTGCAACTTGATTGGGAGTTAAAATTTGATTTAGAGCCGGGCGTGGTGGTGCACGCCTTTAATCCCAGCACTCGGGAGGCAGAGGTAGGAGGATCGCCGTGAGTTCCAGGCCACCCTGAGACTACATAGTGAATTCCAGGTCAGCCTGGGCTAGAGTGAGACCCTACCTCGAAAAACCAAAAAAAAAAAAAAAAAAATTGATTTAGACATAGCATCTGACCCATCTGTCATGTATAGCTTCAGTTCACACACAAATAGCAAACATACTCCTTTATTAATGATCCAGCTTCAGTTCACACACAAATAGCAAACATACTCTTTTATTCATAATCCACTTGTGGGATTTTGAAACAGTACAAATAGACATTGAATTTAGTTTAATTTTCAAAATAAAACCTCTAGCATCTAATTTGCAAGATAAGATACTATGATTCAACATTATAGGATAATGTGATTCAACATACCTTCCTGATTACTAGTGCTAAGAAGGTGCCTTTAGAGAAATGCTTCTCTACCCACCATTCTTGGCATCTTTGGCTCTCTCCTGTGGCTTCGCTTTGGCATTGGAATTGGCCAAAGTACTCACATGTGGGTCACCTCTGGCCTGCACTCTAGCCCTGTACTAACCTGAGTTGCACTCCTACAGTCTACATTCTTAAAACATAATGTGTTGGTTCTCATCACTATGCATGAAGCTTAGTCTATGTTCAAATATAGCAAAGCAGATAGAAAATGACGATGCACCTAAGCTCTTTAACTGGAAGTTACCTGAAGATAAGAAAGTTATAAGAATCAGATTAGTCTATGTGTCTGAAAGTTAAAATAATAAAAAGATTCTTAGACTCTGCTTACTACAGATACGTATGATTCCTTGGGAAATTTTAAGTTGTTGTTCATCACTATTAATGTCTTGGCATTTGTTTTAAGATATTATGAATGGCAAAGAGCTAGTTTAGAAGAAAAATCTTAATTTCATTTAGCTAAACTACCTAAGTTACTGTCCTTGTAAAGATTTGGCAGCCAGAACTTCAATGTTTTCATTATTCATAAATAACAGTGTTGCTCCAATTCTCTTCATGGAACATGCCAACACTATTTGCTTTTGTACTTATGAATTTTTATGTTGGGAAAATCACATTTTATTTGGCAACAAATAATGTATGAACAATTTCTCTGGCATTTAGGGAGATCACAACACATTATTTTACATTATTATAAAACTGACATAGTTTTAGGGTATAAACCATTAAAATTATTGAATGATACTAATTAAAGCATGCCGAGGAAAACTTTGTGCAGGACCATTGTGATCAGTATCAGTACCATGGCAACAGGATCTTGATGTGGAGAAAAGACTGGACAGTCCAGTGTGGACTCAAAGTCAAGAAGCAGATGTGAGGGCTGGAGAGATAATTTAGAGGCTAAGGCACTTTCCTACAAAGCCGAAAGACTCAGGTCTGATTCCCCAGGACCCACATAAGCCAGATGCCCAAGGTGGCACATGTGCCTGAGTTCTTTTATAGCAGCTTGAGGCCATGACATGCACATTCTCTCTGCCTCTCTCTCTCTCTCTGTGTGTCTCTCTCTCTCTCTCTCTCTTTCTCCGTCTCTCTCTCTCTATCTATCTATCTCTATCCCTATCACTGTCTTTTTCTGCCCCCCCCCTTCATTTCAAATAAGTTAATAAAATAAGATATTTTGAAATAAATAAATAAGCAGGATGTGACAAAGAACAGGAAATTGCTAAGAGGAAATCTCAGGAGTTGGGGGATTCTGGCTCAATCAATTCCGTGGGATTCTTGTTTCTGATATGCCAGTGAGGTCATATGTCACCTGTGCAGGTGGAAGGTAAGGAGCAGGCCAATTATTCATGGCAACCAGATGGACGGTGATGCATTATTCCTGAAGCTATATAATAATGTACCCAAATGGGCCTAGGAGGAGGATCAAGCCTAAGTCAAGCAAGAAATCTTCATCACAATTCACTGAGAAATAGATCTCAAATCTACAGGAAATAGAAGAAAACAGATGAGTTAGAGGTGTTAAATGCCTCTCATTTTTGAGGAATTAATAGCCATTGTTGAGAGTGGCAAATCTAAAAAAGTATCTTACCTATTAATTCAAGCTATTTGAACACCATTAATATTTTATACCTTGATCAATAGGAAAAAAATGATAAAATAACTATGCCTAGATAATGAACTCTGCTCTCCTTCACACTCTATGTCATATATATTTTTTTTAAAAAAGAAAGTTATAAATTGTTAACTGCTAGATGTCTAGCAGGAGGTGAGTAGAAGTTTGCATCCTTCTGACCCAAACTCAAAGCTATACAGATTATCACTCCTTATTTGCACTAACTTATTCCTTGAAATTAGGTCTCCTCCAATCAGACCCATGAGTTCTCTCTTCATTCAAGCTCAGATATCACTTCCTCAGAGGTTTCTCTGACCCAAGGAGTTAGGCCAGACTTTAATGAGATATACTCCTCCTGCTTGTTAAATATTGTCCTCACTGTAAACCTCATCTCACTGATGTGCTAAAGTGAGGGCAGCAGCCAAGAGTGAGTGGGAAAGAGTATCTCAGAGTAAAGTTTCTGTCTCAGAAAATAGAAACAAGGCTAATTGACAAGTAATAGCACCTTCCTTCTGTAACGCTGAAGGGAAGATGCTGCAACCCGACAGAAGAAATGGCAGCTCCAGCAATGTCTTGCACTCCTCACATTCTCCTTACTCCTCCTTTCATACCCATTACTATTTGTTGCTTTCTAGAACCAACTGAAAATTCTCTATTGTTGACTATCCAAGAGACATGTTATATATGTTACCTTAATCTCTCAAAGTAACCTTGAAATGTAGATTATTTTATCCTTTTTGTCAGAAGGAAAAACGATGTTGGAAAGGTCATGAAACTTTTCCCAAAGCATAAGATAGATCATGTAAGATGTACCTTTTACCCCAGATTTTATTCCATTCAAATATTTCTAAGCTGTGGATATGTACTTCTGTATGGTGAATCTCTGGTTGTCAGCTTGTTAGCATTTAGAACTACAATGCCAACAAATCTCTGGGCATGTCTGGGTAATTTTCTAGATTAGGTTCATGGAAGACGTACCCTAAATATGGACAGCACCATTCCATGGGCGGTGGTCCTAGACTGTACACAAAGGAGAGCTCTCTGAGCAACAGCATCCATCTCTCTGCTTCCTCACTGTGCTGAATGTGACCAGCTGCCTCATGCTACTGCCATGCCTCCCCTGCCACGATGATAACCTCCAACCGTAAGATGAAATAAAACCTCCCTTCCTCCTCTCCCTTCCTCCCTTCTTCCCTTCCTTTCTTCTTCCTTAAGTTGCTTCTGGTCAGGTATTTGGTCACAGAAATGAGAAAATAAGTAATATACAGAGACATTCGTCCAGTCCCATTTACACTGAAAATATCTTAAGGAAGATTCTAAATATTTGCATCTAAAAATGTTTCCATAATGCCTGGAAAGAAATGGTCACCCCACGAGCCTTTCAATGGCAGGATCCATTTTTTCATTATAGGGTAACATTTAACTGTTCAGTATTGATATGAGAAAGTAGAGGCTAAACAAGTGGCCTTGACCATGCAGTAGCTAGAAAAATGCCCACATCTGACATACCATCATCAAATTTCCATTTTCTCCCATCTGCTATGACTGAATTTTGTCTCCCACAATTTTTATGTTGAAGTCTGAACCCAAAGTTCCTCAGAACGTGATTGTATTTGAAGTTTTGACTTATTTTCAACACACTTAAATTTTTTTTCATTTTTTTTCCATTTTTATTTTTTATTTTATTTTATTTTATTTTATTTTATTACAATCAGTTTGGTACCATTATTAGGCTCATCCGTGACCTACCCCCTCCCCTTGGCCCCTCCTTGTTGAGGTATATGGGTCATGCATTGTGGACTTAGCCCACAGTTATGGGTAAGCTAAATGTCTCTGCATATCATGTAAAAAGCAATGAGTTTCAAAATGATTTTTTTTCTGCAGTATATCATGATCTTTGACCATATCATTCCTACTAACTTTTGCCTTTGTGCTAGTTCAAATGTCACTTCCTCAGAGGTTTTTCTCAACCCTAAAATTAAGTGAGATCTTTCTATGTTTCTTCCACTATTCTTCTCACTAGCTCCCATCCTCTTCCCAAAGTCTGCCTTCTATTTCTGTATCTCATGGTGTGTGTGTGTGTGTGTGTGTGTGTGTGTGTGTGTGTGTGTGTGCGTGCGCGCGTTATAAGTTCCACATATGATAGAAAATATATAATACTTGATTTTCTGGGTCTGATTTATTTCATTTAATATGATGATCTACAATTCCATTAACTTTCCCACAAATGACAGAATTTATTCCTGTTTATGGCTAAACAAAACTCCATTGTCGGGGGGTGAGCATGCAATTCAGTTGATAGAGTGCAGTCACAAAACCGTAAGTTCAGTCTTAGCACCTCATAAAGCCAGCCTGGTTGCACATGTTCGCAACCCAGCACCTCTGTGATCAGCAAGTGCTCAGCAAATGTATCATATTTTCTTTATGTGTTCATTTGTTGATGACAACCTGAGCTGATTACATTAACTGGGCTATAGTGAACAGTGCTGCAATAAACACAGATGAGCAAGTACCTCTGCAGAGTGCTGACTTAGATTTCTTTGGGTATATTCCAAGGAGTGGTATAATGGAATCATGAGGTAGTTCTATTTTAATTTCTTAAGGAACCTCCATCTTGATACCCATAGTGGCTGCTACAGTTTCCATCACCACCACCAGTGTCATAAGGGCTCTACTTTCCTCACTTCCTTGACTGTAGCAGTTGTTTGTCTTTTCAGTGGTAGTCATCCTGACAGGGGTGAGTTGGAATCCTGATGTAGTTTGATTTGCCTTTCCTTGATAGCTGAGAATACTGGGCATTTTTCATGCATCTATACTTTATGTGTACTTTATCTTTTGAGAAGCATCTGTTCATTTGTTTCCTTATTTATTGACTGGATTGTTTTGTTGATATTTAGGTTTTTTTAAGTTTTTTATTTAACTTTTTTTAAAATTTTTTTTTGCTTATTTTTATTTATTAATTTGAAAGTGACAGACAGAGAAAGAAGGAGAGAGAGAGAGAGAGAATGGGCACGCCAGGGCCTCCAGCCACTGCAAACGAACTCCAGACATGTGCGCCCCTTGTGCATCTGGCTAACGTGGGTCCTGGGGAATTGAGCCTTGAACCAGGGTCCTTAGACTTCACAGGCAACCGCTCAACCGCTAAGCCATCTCTCCAGTCCCTTATTTAACTTTTTTATTAATAATTTTCCATACATATATATAATGTATTTTGATCATAATCCCCTCTCACTACCATTGGTTGTCTCTCCACCCCTTCCTCCTTCACTCAACCCCTTCTTCTTTCTGATTAATCCATCTTCTATTTTGATGTCTTTTATGTGTTCCTGAATTCTTTCTGTAGCCTAGCTATCAATCCTTCTCAGAGCTAATAACTAATTTCTCCCAGTATACAAGCTGTCTCTTCACTCTATTATTTTCTTTGCTGTACAGAATCTTTGAAACATCATGTAGTGCCAATTGTTACTTCTTACTATTATTTATTGAGTTGTTGTAGATCCATTGAGAAAGTATTTATTCATACATTTTGAGATGTTTTCCACATGTTTTAATCTACCAGTTTCAGAGTTTCAGGTCTGATACTAAGGCCTTTGATCTATTTTGAACTGACTTTTATAGGGTAGAAATAAGGATCTAGTTTCATTCTCCTAAAACACCATTTGTTGAAGAGGCTGTTGTTTCTCCAAAGTACATTTGCAACACCTTTGTCAAAATCTTGGTGAATACGGCTGTAGAGCATTTGGTAGAGTTTAAAAATGTATAATTGAGTTAAAATTAGGCCATTAGAGTAGTTCTATTCCAATATAACTGATGTCTTTATATGAAGAGGAAATTAGAACACACAGGGAGAAGACAGTCATCAACAAGCCAGAGACCAGAGAAGAATCTAACTGTGCAATCACCTTGGTCTGAGAATTCTAGCTCCCAATACATATATAAATAAATGAGGACTGAAAAGATGGTTTAGTGGTTAAGGTGCTTGCCTGCAAATCCTAAGAACCCAGGTTCAACTCCCCAGAACCCACATAAGCCAGGTACACATTGTGGCTCATGTGTCTGTAATTCATTTTCAGTGGCTAGAGGCCCTGGTGTTTCCATCCTCTCTCTCTCTCTCTCATAAATAAAATAAAATGATTTTCTTCAAAGAATTAAAAATAAAGAAATGAGTTTTATAGGACTTTGTGTGGATAGTCTGGAGACAGCTCTCTCTCTCTCTGTCTTTCTCTCTCTACATATATATGTATATATATATTTTTTATAAATATATTTATATATCTACAACAATATTAATCTACTATTGTTATTATTGAAGAAACAAAGTGCTTTGCTTCCTTTTTTACTGAGACAGCATATCAAATAGTACTGCCTCTTGGGAAATAATTCAGTTATACCAATGTTCTAGTTTCTCAAAAGTACTTAATAAGTAGCATGAGGGTAATAATGATAAATAATTGCTCCAGTTAAAGCTTTCTTGAACTCAAATTGGAGACACAGACTCTTCATCTGTCTATGAATAAACCTTGAGAACCCTTGAATTCAGCTTTCCATGTTTGTTTTTATTTATTTTTTCAAGGCAGATTCTCACTTTGTCCCAGGCTGACCTGGAACTCACTCTTTAGCCCAAGGCTGGTCTCAACCTCTCCTACCTCAACATCCCTGAGTCCATCTTATTAATTTAGCATTTCCTCCTCTTTGTCCCCAGAATAAACTCAGAATAAAAGACTGATATTCAAGCATGTAATGCCCTTACAAAAAGGATATCTTACCAACATAAAGAAAACATAGCCCTTCAACATTATGTCAGTTAGACATGTAAAGACTTATTTTTCTCTTCAATCATAGATCCTTTAAATGATTAATAATGTCATGTTTAAAACAGAAAATATATTTTTCTTAAGTATTCGAACTAGGAATTTTTAAATCTGTATAAAGAAAATTGTCTTTAAAAATCATACCAGACTTCCTAATGTGTACCTGGTGTGTGCTTTAAGAATCACACCAGACTTTCTAGTGTGTGCTTGTAATCCCAACACTTGTATGGTGAAGGCTGGAGGGTCAGGAGTTCAAGGGTAGCTCCTGCTATATAATCAGTTCAAAGCCAGCCTGGGCTACTATATGAGACCCCGTTTAAAAATGCAAACCAAAAATACATAATTGTTTCATCTGTTACTTCAAACTCAGAAATCAGAAAATTCAAAGATACAAAAACAGCTACTCGATACCTTATTGCCCAAAGATGATTGATGCTTTGTTTCATTCTGTAATATGTATGAATGTGTGTATATGCAACTGTACTCTCATACATAGCTTAGATCTTCCTTTTCCCTTAATGCCTAAAACACATATATTTATAATATACTTTGAAAATCTTTTTTAAGTTTGAATTATAATTCATAGAGTAACTATCTAGCAGTCCTCATTTTTGCTTGTGTTTCATTTTGTTTTTCTTTTTCAAGGGTCTCACTCTAGCCCAGGCTGACCTGGAATTCAGTCTCAGAGTGGCCTCGAACTCAGAGTGATCCTCCTACCTCTGCCTCCCAAGTGCTGGAATTAAAGGTGCGTGCCACCACGCCTGGCTTCATTTTTTCTTTTATAAATAGAATGATAATTCTGCCTGTTCCTATCTATATAAAGTAGTGTTGTGTGTGCATGCACATAATAGGCTGTCTTAACGTTTACACCTCAAGGTTAAATAACCTACTGTTGGCTTGGTCATTTCTGAGGAAGAATGTGGGATGGAGAAAGTTGGAGAAACACTGTTACTCCGTATGTTTTTGCTACCTTATTGAAGGAGCATATATTATTGTTGTATTTCAAAATATCTTAAAGCAACACTACAGTGAACATATTTGTGCATAGAGCTCTTCCTAAATTTTAATTTATCATCCTGGCATAAGTTCCCAGAAATGCGTTTCTAAATCAGAGGGTCTGAACATTTTGAAACTTTTGGATAAAAGCTGGAAAATTGCTTTACTAATGAGCTGTCATGAGTATGTTCTTGAAGAAAATAGTAAACAATTGAACCAGAAAGAAATACAATTTTCACAAATTTAAATGAGCTTAGCTCATCAGAGTTCAATTTCAGACACATAACCTTAACTCCTCAGTCTTTTTTCTACTGGAAAAGTTCATCATTCCAATATAATACACTAGATATATGTGATAGGACCTATATTTTAATCCTACTTAGAAATACAGAAGTATTAATAAAATGCTTATTACAGAAGCATATATTTAATCTGTTTGACTAGAATAAGTGGTTGGAATATTTTCTGCTTAAAAGGTTTTATGTAATAGCTTTGACTATCAGGTTATTTTGTTGATTTCAAATGTGAGGACAAGTGAATGCCATCTTCAATTTGTCACAAATATCTGTTTTCATAATTGATTTAATTGCTTACTTTAAAATTTCTAAAGTGAAACTTAATGGTGATCTTTAAATGGTGACAAGTGATAGATCAATTAGGGCAAATTTATTCAGAATATGAAATAATTAAATGTTTCTTTTCATGTTTTTCCCAATAGATGATTATCAGAATACTCAGAGAATTTTATAGAAGTTCTGCTTCAGATTTAATTTGGTCAATAGATCTATGTACAAATGTTATAAAAAACATAAAGTAGGTAAAGTAGTAACTTTCTATACTTTAAACATTAAACCAAGGCCCTACATAGGGAAAAATATCTAGGGCCTGATGACAGGTAACCCTGAATTCAAAGCTCAGCATTGTCACTTATTAGGTTATGGTCTAGAATACGTTTGCTAAGCTTTGCTTAATTTTCATCTATAAAATAAAGAAAATATTTAGATTGCATCTTAATATATGCTTAATAAATATCAGCTATTCTCATTATTAGGTATAAGTCAAAAAAGATGTATTTTCACATTGAAAGGCAACTGTTATGGGCTGGAGAGATGGCTTAGCAGTGAAGCACTTGCCTGTGAAGCCTAACGACCCTGGTTTGAGGCCCAATTCCCCAGGACCCACGTTAGCCAGATGCATAAGGGGGCGCACGCATCTGAAGTTCGTTTTCAGTGGTTGGAAGCCCTGGTGCGCCCATTCTCTCTCTCTCTCTCTCTCTCTCTCTCTCTCTCTCTCTCTCCTTCTCTCTGTCTGTCACTCTCAAACAAATAAATAAAAAAAAAAGGCAACTGTTATGTACATTCCCAAACTGAACAACTGTGATCATATAATAGAGGCACTTTTTATTTTCATTTTAATATAAAGAAAATCAAGTTATCTTCATATTCTGGAACATATCATATATTGATATCAAATATGCTATACATTTAAATTAAAATATTAACACATTATTAGACACCTTTTAATTACCATAATTAAATACTTGAGGCAGGTTGGCTATAATGATTATATGCCAGGTGTGGTAGTTTATGTTTATTTCCCCAGCACTCAGGAGACTGAAGCAGGATTGCTGAGTTTGAAACCATCGTGGACTACAGAGTGAAAGGCTCATTGAACTCACTGTTTTGGAGGCAGTAGGCCCAAGATCAGCCAATCCATTGGTTAAGCTTGGTGAGGGTTTGCTAGCATCATGGCAGAAGCACATACAGGAGGAAGAGATCATACTGCAAAATAGAAAACCATACAACACAGGAGTCAGGGCTGCTTTTATAACTCACTCTTACAAGAGCTCAGAGTTGCCACCAGGTTACCTTAGACCTTTCCAATGACAACTACCCAGTGGGAATATAACTTCTCAGTGGGCCCCACCTCTTGCAGGGCCACCACCTCTCAGAACTATCACACTAGAGGCCAAGCACCCATCTAAACCATGTGTGCCAGGGCTGACCTCCCAGGTTCATGTCTGTCTTATAATGCAATATACATAATGATTCTAAAGTCAACTTAATGTGTGCAGAAGTCCCAAGATAAAATCTCACATGATATACAAGGCTAAGTGTACACATGTGAGCCTCTCTAAAAAAAAAATAAACAACAAATTACATACTTCTAGTATACAATGATAGGTGCACATGTGATAAGCATTCCTATTCCAAAAGGGAGAAATGAACATGGAGAAAGGAGCGACTACTCCAAAGTCAAATGAAAATCCCACAGGACAGACGCTAATTCTTGAACTGTTCAAGTTAGCCTCTTGTGTGCACTCTGGTGAGGGGCAGACTAGGAGGACTGCAACAGCCACTCCAGCATCACTTCCCATTCAGCTGCCCTTCAGGCACACACTGGGTGGTGGTGTCTCCAGGCCTGTGCAGCATGTTGTGGGTCACTTTAACTTTCTGGACCTCACCATAGCTCCACAGTGACAGATCCATGAGGCACTAACTGACTTGGAATCCTCTATAAGTGTTCCAATCCTGCCAAAATCTTCTACCTTCTACCTGATTCCCACACTTCACTTCAACTGTGCCGACCTGCAGCAGGAGAGTCAAACAGACCCCGAAGGAGGGAGTGGGAATGGATCTGAGACAAGAACACAAGGAATGGAGCCAAGACAAGTTCTAATCAAGGCTCAAGTTTATTCAGGCAGACACAAGCTTATATACAGAAAATGCTTCCTCAACAATGCCTCTGTGTCTAAAGTCAGCTTCCCCAAGGCCGTACGACAATGCCTCTGTTTCTAAAGTCTCAAGACAAGAGGTCAAGGAACAGTTACAGTTCCTGACATCAACAGCTTAGTGGAAACCATCATGAAGCTGTACCTTTTGCATTGTGCACGTCTGTAGAATAGTCTCCCGTATGAACACCAAAAAGGCCTACCGCCCCAAGCTGTGGTAGATCCTGCCTAAGTCCTTCACAAATGAACACAAAGAAACAAATCCCAAGGGAACCTGAACAAGAGATCATATCAGAACAAGGGTCAGACTCACTCTTGCAGACACTCAAAGGTTCCATAAATGATACCTTAATCAGGACAGTTCCCTCTATGAGCTAAGGACCTCCTACTAGGCCCACAACCTCTCAGCACCCCCATATAGATACCAAGCTGTCAACACATTAACCCTTAGGAACAGAATCAAGCCACATCTAAACCATAGCACATGTAATCTGTTTATGTGCTTGTGTATGTGTATATATGTGTCTGTGTATATTCCTCTATACATACATGCAACAAAGATCCAACAAAAAGTTAACACATGCCTAACGGTGTTCAAAAAAATGTGGACCAGCTTAAGAGACAGGAATTCTTAACTCCCTAAAAACACATGTTCAAGCAAGAGGGAACAATAGGACAGTGATTAAGTTATAGTCCAACTAAAGGTGGTGAGTGTCAAGAGCAGGCAGATGAAGAAGACCATGGATAAAAATTCAGGTTACAGGCTGGAGAGATGGCTTAGTGGTTAAGGTACTTGACTGCATAGCCTGAGGACCCATATTGTACTCTCCAGATCCCACGTAAGCCAGATGCACAAAGGTGAGGCAAGTGCAAGGTCACACATGCACACTGGGTGGCAGAAGCATCTGGAGTTTGATTGTAGTAGCTGAGGCCCTAGTGTGACAACTCTCTCTCTCTCTCTCTCTCTCTCTCTCTCTCTCTCTCTCTCTTTCTCTGTGTAGGGGGGGGGGGGGTCGGTGGGTTTGGGTGTGTATTTCTGACTCTAAAATGAAAAAAAAATTCAGGTTACAGTTTTAGACTAGAGAACATAGAGGACCTCCTCCTTCAGATGCCATTTTAATCCTTCTCTGAAGAAAATGAGGAAGCCAGCTACATGAATACCTACAAGAAGGACTTTCCAGGCAAAGTGAAAATTCCTGAGGTAGGAAGAGCCTGAAAAGCCCTGTCATGCACTTTATATGAGTTTAGAATTTAGGTAGATAGATAGATAGATAGATAGATAGATAGATAGATAGATAGATAGATGCTTAGAGAAAGAGCTCAATAATTTTAGTTATAATTATTATTAACCATTTTTTTAAGTAATTAATATTTATTTGTTTCTAAGTTTTCAGTTTGTCCTTACATATCTATAATTTTGAAGACTTGGTCTAGTACCAGTTAAGCTGCTATGTGAATAATGTCCCTTTTTAATAATATACAATATATTCTCAGAAGCAGGTTTTGTCTCTCTTCTACATTTAATGTTCTCAGTTCTTTCTGTATTCAGAACAGCAGTAACATACACATGACACATGTTCACAAAGTCTTATTTGATGAAGTACCAAGCTTGCTTTCAGTGACCATTGACAGTTTTTGCAGACTGCCTCAATCAACTAAACCAGAGTTGATCATGTTTTCTCATAAATATTATAACTTGGAATGTTCTCATTAGCTCATTCATTAATTTTTATGATCATCTTTGAGTATCATCAGTTAGTACCACACAAATATGGCAAAAAGATGCTATTCCTGTAGGCAGAGCTGTTATGTGTCAGACAGCTTGTTAGTGATTGTCAATTGAATTAAAGTCTGCCACATTGTGCTACACTCCAACAAATCAACCCATCTGGCCTGAATGTGACTATTCCTTTTATCCATTTGCTAAATGTTGCATTCACATCAGCAAGAAATTATAAAAGTACATACTTATGTGTACCATTTGAAACAGATTTTTTTTTCATTAGCTTCTAGAAGAAATAAGAAATATATTAGGTCAAGACTTGTTGCATTTAGAAATGGCATAATTCACAGCATTATTTGGATGAAATATACTGAACATTTGTTCAAAGCCTCTGACATCTGCTTCACCCCTCCAGACCCTCTTAAGATAATACTCACATCCAAAAAGACAAAGATAGATATGTTTGATTCAAACAAAAATTGGTTGAAGAATTATGGCCTGAAAGCTAGATTTCCCCCAAGGGTAGTTCTGCAAAATTACCAAGCTGCTCTGCTTTCTATTTAAAGTGTTTGATACCAGAAGTCTTTATTTTATGCAACAGAAAACAGTCTAAATGTTTTTTTTAAGAGAAAATAGACATTTTTATTATTATCTGACCCTGTCAGTGAGGCTGTTTGCCACACATTGCTGTGACTCTGTGAGCTCCTCTACCCTATGTCCTGGCCACATCCTCACCCATCTCTCCCTCAAAAAGCCTTCAACCTTTCACTTACAGGTCTCATGTATTTTTATTCTCCCTTCATGAGGCCTTTTTAGTCATGCTGATTAAAAATGCACTTCCTGTCTGTGACAACTCTTCTTTGAAACTTCAGGCACAGGCCTCTGGATGGTCAGTCTCCATAGAATGTAGTTTCAATCATTCATAATCTTCCTTTGACTCAATGCAGTGATTTTAACCTTTGGTTTACAAGCTTTGAAACTCATGTTTAAAATATAAGCATCTAATGACTCATGATCCATTTTACTTTCCACACCCTTCTCCATATTCTAGAATGGATGGATATATTACTAGGTTATTTTTTTCTCTCTCCTTGTCCATTTTATGCTATCAGTATTGACTCCTGAAAGAGCCCCCAGAACTACTTTACCTTTTTGTGTTGGGGGTACCTTGCTCTTCATTTCACCTCAGATATAATAGTCTTGTGAATTCATTATTTTCTAGAAATGCTTACCACCAAAATCTCAAATGCTAGAAGTTTATATGAAAAGATATCCAAAACTGTGACTGAATGGATGCTGTGGAAAGCATTGGAGGTTGCAAATACCTGGGAACATTTTTCATGGGCGATGCTCTGAATCTCAATTTGGTACATTTTTTAAAAATTCAGCCACTCAGGCTGGAGAGATGGCTTAGCGGTTAAGCGCTTGCCTGTGAAGCCTAAGGACCCCGGTTCAAGGCTCGATTCCCCAGGACCCACGTTAGCCAGATGCACAAGGGGGCACATACATCTGGAGTTCGTTTGCAGTGGCTGGAAGCCCTGGCATGCCCATTCTCTCTCTCTCTCTCTCTCTATCTGCTTCTCTCTCTCTCTCTCTCTGTCACTCTCAAATAAATAAATAAATAAAATGAACAAAAAAAATTAAAAAAAAAAAAATTCAGCCACTCATTGTGGGGCTAGATTATATTTATTCAACCCAACCACAACTAAATAAATCATGAGAATTAGAAGAGTAAAGCATTAGGCCAGAATGCATATGTCTACTTGTCGGTACACATGTGCTTCTGTACAAATCAAATAATTGCAAGCTTGTTTTGCAAAATTACATAAAAACAAAAGAACGCAATGAACATGAATGGCCCCTGTGTGGAAATTAGGGTAGATGAGCACACCTACTTCTTGCCATGTTCTGAATCAGGATAATTCCCGGGTTGGGCTGTGATACAAATCCTCACCATGGCCAATCTTTGGCCCTAGTTTCTCTATGAATTTCAATTCTTCAACAGAAGTAACCAGAGACAAATCTGCCCACTGACTAGGAGATAGCCAAAAAATGCCAGGGTAGCCTGAGCAGGGCATATTTTGTCTCTTCTTTTTTAAAAAAAGGTATCTATCTACTTATTTATTTATTTATTTATTTATTTATTTATTTATTTTTGGAGAGAAAGAATGGGCATACCAGGGCCTGTAGCCACTGCAAACAAACTACAGATGAATGTACCACCTTGTGTGTCTGGCTTAAACAGGACCTGGAGAATCTAACATGGATCCTTGGGCTTTGTAGGCAAGCACCTCAACTGCTAGGCCATCTCTCCAGCCCTGTCTCTTCTTAATCATATAGATTTGTCAAGTTTCCAACCCTGCCCAAGCCACAAAACTTCTCAGTAGCAAGGAGACAATGCCATCATTTTCTTTTCTATTATGTGACTGTAAGGTTCAGGAGTGACCAAGACCACAGAGACCACTCTGAGGCAAAGATGCAAGCTTTAATTCAGGAAAAACACGAGCTTCCAGGACTGACTCTCAAGAGTGGAGCACAGCCAGCTTTGAGATTACAGAGCTGTTCAGTTGGGGGAAGGTGAGAAAGGAAAGGAACTCCTTTGTTCTTTACATTAGCCATAGGGTGTGAGACCAGAAGTGACCAGGTGGGAGATAAGGGGCCAGAAAACCTAGACCTGGGACATTATTAGGCAGGGAAGGGATAATGGCTGGGCAGTTTCTTGAGGAATGTGGATGACGCACTTCCTTATGTCTGTCCCCATCCTGCTGTCTTTGGTGACTCCACTTTCTCCTGACCTAAGAGTGAGCATTTAATAAAACAAAGTATTTTAAAATATTCTATAACTTGTAAGTCTATATGAAATGTATATGTGTCCATCTCTTATAATACATTCTATACTGAGAAACATACTGAGGTAGTATATCTGTATGTGTGTGTACATGTGTAGTGTGTGAGCATGTGTGTGTGTTCATGCATGTATAGAGCAAATATGTTTGTAGATCATATGCATCTTTGTGAGTGTTGAGACCAGAGATTGATGTTGAGTATCTTCTTTTATTGATTTCCTTCTTAGTTTTTGACACAAGATCTCTCACTGAACCTGAAGTACACTGATTCCTGATTGGGCTAGACTAGTTGTGAGCAAGCCTCAAGGATTCTCCTGTCTCTACCTACCCAGTGCTGGGATTACAGGCACCTGTTGTCACACTTAGCTTTTATGTGGGCTCTGGATATATGAACTCATGTCTTCAAGCTTATTTGCAAGCACTTAACTAACTGAGCCATCTTTTCAACCCCCACATTAACTTTTTTTAGTAATTCATACCAATAATTTCACAAGGTGCATTCTTATACAGTACTAAAACAATTGATTGTACACATCAATTTCCACAACCATCTTATATAAAAGCTTATTTTCCTGATTTATGGAGTGTAATCTATTGGAAGCTTATGCATTGACTATACATTCTGCACTCTATACTGTCCATTCTTTACCTCTCCTTGCTGATCCTCTAAGCTTGAATCTCCTCATTTCTTCCTCTACCAAGCATGGCTTCTCTCTCAAGATGCTAATTCACTTCCACAACCTCCATTGCCATCTTCTCCCCCAGAGTGCTATCTGCCTTCAAGAGTCAACTCCACTGATACCTCTGCATGGCTTCTCTCTGAAAAGACATGAATGACTTCTTAATGATTTCGCTTACTACTGCCATTGCAGAACTTATGAGACTTGACAAGGCAACAGGATCTAGTACTTCCAGAAAACTCCCTCTCCCATGGTGCTCACAGCAGTGGATAAAACTCTAGCTTTCACACAGAAAAAATTAATGGATGAAAATCCTTCAAGTTGTCATACAACGATAGTGAAAACTTTTAACTAATTACCAAATTCCATATCTGCTTTTCACATTAACTTTGAAAGTAGAAATGCAGTCTCTTCCCATGTCCTGCCACAAATCCTCATATTTTCCAAGGTCTTGTTTAAAAGTCAGTGTTATCTACAAATCTTTTCTGGTCCCTACTCATCATTCCCTCCTCTATAATGTTTGCTTTTTTAGATCATCAACTCAGTAATTATAGTATTTTAATGTGTGTAGATCTACCTCCATGGGCTTATACAGAGGTCATGTTAACACAATGCCTGCCACAAATTAGGTATTCAGTAATGTATTTCTAGGAAAGAGCTAATATTGCCAAGAGTGCATTAGCCTACTGTACATCATTCTTTCAAAAAAAAAAAGTGCTTTGAAAAAAAAACTACTAAAGTTCTCACAAAGAAACTGTTTAATGGCTCTATAAACATTAAGCACTCAGTTTTGAATATCTGAAAGAACACTGATTTGTGACGTTTGGATTTTAATGGGACAATTTTCATGCAATACTCTCATTGAAACAAGTACAAAACAATTACTTTATAAAAGGATGTGGACTAGTTTGCTGGCTCTTGGCCTTAAATTTTTTCTCACACTGTAGTGTGAGAAGTGCACATGGTGGGGTTATAATTCTTATACCTGTGAACAAGGGCAGTTTGGGTGCTGTGTATCAACTTACAGAATGAGTTATTCACTAGTGCTAAGGGGCACACATCACAAACATCAAGTTCAATGACACTTCAGGGCTTTAGTTTGTTAAGTTCATTTTACACACAATGCCTTCATTAAACTCAAGGTGCTAGAAATCAATTATTCATATTTTAGTTTATTTTCAAGAGGAAGAGATAGTGGCAGATATTGCAGAATATTATCCGTTTTCTGCCTTCAAAAAGAAATACAATTGGTAGAAGAAGCTGTTGTTCTAAGGATATAAAATGTCAAATTTTCAATTACATAAGAGGAGTAAATTCAAGAGACCTCTTTACCATAATGACATTAGCATGGTTAATAAAAATATTAATTTACTGAGAGATTTTAGGTATGCTTACCACAAAACAAATATATTAGATAATTTATATGTTAATAGGTTGAGTGATCCAATTTATAATGTTTACATAATTCACAATAATATGTAGTTCTTGTTCATGATGTAGACAATTTTCTCCATATTAATTATAGACAAATATAATAATATTTTTCTTTTATCACTAAAATAACTAGTTCTAGATCTATGCTTACTATAAAATTTTATCTAATACTACACATTCACAACTCTTACCTATAACTCTCATGCATATGCTGAGAAAAACAGATGTTACATTCAGTTTTCAACTCTTCGCTTCACCTTTATAAACTGCTGCATGGGTCATTTCTACTCCAAAATGATTATAGGGTGGTAAAGCCTATAATTCATGCACTTGGGAGGCTGAGACAGGAGGATCATCTGTTTAAGGCCAATAAGGTTTACATATCAAGAACTTGTCTCAAACACATTCAGACATGAAAAACATAGGAATCATTTTAACCGCAATTCATGATTGTTTTATCCTTATAAAATTATATATTTATGCTGACAAATTATCAGTACACTAAATTAATCCATGGAATAAACAAACTAGACTTGTATACTAACATTTAACAAACCAACAAAACAGCTTTTCTCTGGATAGTTTAATAATCTGTATTTACACAGTATTTAAGAAAAAATTCTGATACATATTTTATTTTTTTCAAGCACAGGAAAAACATGTGAACTTTAATGTGAAATATGCTGTTTGAGAATGACATGTACTGACTCTAGTGACAGTTTAAACTGAATTTCTGGTAATGACACTTTGGCTTTTGTGTTCTGAAACAGACTTTTTTAACATCTTCGTGTACGATGTGTGTGTGTACATGTGTGTGCAGGTTCATGCGTATGTCCTCATCTGCCACGGTGCTTGAAGCAGTGTCTCCTTGTTGTTTGCACCTGCATTTACCAGAGCGGCTTTTGATCCTCCTGTCTCCACTGTCTGTCTTAATTTAGGCACATGCTCCTGCATCTGGCTTTCACTTGGATACTGGGTCTGGAACCCACATTACACAGCAACCATTTCACCCACCGAGCCATTTGCTCAGCCCCTAAAGTAGATATATATTTTTTAATTTTTTATTGACAATTTCTATACTTACAGACAGTAAACCATTATAAATTCCCTCCCCTCTTCCACTTTCACCTTCACAACTCCACTCTCCATCATATCCCCTCTCTCTCTCTCCATTAGTCTCTTTTTATTTTGATGTCATTGGCTTTTTCTCCTATTTTGAGGATTGTGTGAAGGTACTGCTAGGCACTGCGAGGTCATAGATATCAAGGCCAATTTCTATCTGTACAGTTGCATTGTAAGGAATGGTACCCTTCCTTTTGCCTCTTACATTCTTTTTGCTACCTCTTCTGCAATGGACCCTGAGACTTGGAGAGTGTGATAGAGATGTTTCAGAGCTGGACACTCCTCCGTCATTTCTTCTTAGCACTATGTTGCTTTTTCAGTCATGCCACTGGTCACCACTGTTTAAAAAGAGAAGCTTCTCTAACCAAAAGTGAGAGTATCATTAATATATGAATATGATCATTAACTGTACTGCTTGCAGTGCAGTTTGGTAAGAATAATATATGCATTTATCCAGACAAGATCAGGCTTTATACCCTTAAGGCTCATGACCTCCCCTGCCATAGGCTTTTAATTAGGTTTTCAGTACCAGACATGTGTTCCCTCCCATGGAGCATGCCTACAGTCCAATTAGAGAGCAGCTGATTTTCCCCAGAGCAGACATGCCACTATTGCATCCATTCAGTCATTTTGTCTCTTGGCCAAACTTGAGGCTACCAGTATCCACTGTTTTCACTGCTAATGACTTCTGTCTCCCATAGGGCTGCATGCAGTGCAGCTTTTTCCAGCTTTCAGTTGGCTGGTCAATAGGAGAAGGTTTTTAGCTCAGCATCAACTTGGTTTCTCAGTGACCCTGCCACCCAGGCATGTGAAGCCTTTAGCAGTAGGGTTTTACCATCTGTTAATCATGGGAAACCTAGGGCCTTGGCAAAGCATTTAATGTTTTGAAGACAGCAGGTGCCTCCCTAGCCAACAACTCAATGGAAGGTGTCCCATCCCTGGCACTGAAAATTTTCTAGTAGCAATCTGTGGCTCTTGGTTGTGCTATTATCCAAAAAAAGTAGGCTTTCATATGTCTTATTCAGAATATCTTGAATTTTGATTGACCCTTCCCCACCTCTCTTACTCAATCTCTTGCCCTGGCCTCACTTAGGCCATTCTACTACCTGTTATCTGTTTTTCTACTTACATATATACAATACCATCCCCTAAAGTACTTCACTCTCCTGCCTCCTTTATAGCCTTTTTCTAGCTTACTGGCCTCTGAATCTAATTTTTGGTTCCAGCTCACACACAAGTCTAAACATTTATAGCTAGGATCCACATATGAGTGAGGACATGTGACGTTTGCATTTCTGGGCCTGGGTTACCTCACTTAATATAATCCTTTCCAGATCCATCCATTTCCCTGCAAATGTTATAATTTTATTTTTCTTTACTGCTGAATAGAACTCCATTGTGTAAATGTACATCTTTATTATCCATTCACCTGTTGAGGGACATCTAGGCTGGTTCCATATCCTAGCTATTGTGAATAAAATAGCAATAAACATGATTGTGCAAGAATCTCTCAGGTAGTGAGAAAAGTCATAAGGATATATGCTTAGGAGTGCTATAACTGGGTCATGGGGTAAATCTATTTTTAGCTGTCTCAAGAACCTCCACACTGACTTCCACAATGGCTGTACCAGACTACATTCCCACCAAGTGTAGAAGGGTTCCCCTTTTTTGGCAGCCTTGCCAACATTTATTGTCATTTGTTTTCTTGATGATAGCCATTCTGATAAGAGTGAGATGGAATCTCAAAGTAGTTTTAATTTGTATTTCTCCATTGTCTAAGAATGTAGAACAATTTTTTAGATGTTTATATGTCATTTATACTTGTTTGGATGAGTACTCTCTATTTATTTCCATAGCCTTTTTTTTTTTTTTTTTTTGGTTTTTCGAGATAGGGTCTCACTCTGGCCCAGGCTGACCTGGAACTCACTATGTAGTCTCATGGTGGCCTCGAACTCATCGCTATCCTCCTACCTCTGCCTCCCAGCTGCTGGGATTAAAGGCATGCACCATCATGTATGGCTCCATAGCCCTTTCTTAAATTATTTTGTTTATTTTACTTATTTATTTATTTGACAGCAACAGACAGGAGAGAAAGAGGCAGAGAGAGAATGGGCATGCCAGGGCTTCCAACCACTGCAAACGAACTCCAGATGCATGCACCCCCTTGTGCATCTGGCTAACGTGGGTCCTAGGGAATGGAACCTAGAACCAGGGTCCTTAGGCTTCACAGGCAAGTGCTTAACCTCTAAGCCATCTCTCCAGTCCTTCATAGCCCATTTTTAATTGAGTTGTTTGCTTTTTTATTATTTAGTTTTTTTTTTTTGAGTTCTTTGTATATTCTGGCTATTAATCCTCTGTCAGATGTGTAGCTAGCAAAGATTTTCTCCCATTCTATAGGTTGTCTCTTTGCTTTATTCACAGTGTCCTTTGCTTTACAAAAGCCTTATAATTTCATGAGATCCCAGTGGTTGATTAGTGTTTTTATTCCCTGAGCAGTTGGAGTTATATTCAGAAAGTCATTACCTATGCCAATAGGTTGAAGGGCTTCCTGTAACATTTCCTCTAGCAGTTTCAGAGTTTCAGATCTGATATTAAGGTACCTGAGACATTTTGACTTGATTCTTGTGCATGGAGAAAGACAAGGATCTATTATCATCCTTCTACATACAGATATCCAGTTTTCCCAGCACCACATATTGAAGAGGCTGTCTTTTCTCCAATGATTTTTTTTTGGCATTTTTGTCAAAAATCAGATGGCTGTAGGTGCCTTGATTTATATCTGGGTCCTCTATTCTGTTCCACTGATCTACATGTCTGTCTTTGTTCCAATACTATGCTGTCTTTGTCACTATGGCTTTATAACATAGCTTAAAACTGGATACGGTGACACCACCAACCTTATTTTTGTTGCTCAAATTTTTTATTTGTTTTTATTTTTTGGCTATTTGAGGTGTTTTGTGCTTCCAAATGAATTTTAGGATTTTTTTTTCCATTTCTTTGAAGAATGCCATTGGCATTTTAATGAGAATTACATTAAATGTGTAGATTACTTTTGGTAAGACTGACATTTTCACAATATTGATTCTTCCAATCCAAGAACATGGAAAGTCTTTCCATTTTCTAGTGTCTTCTGCAATTTCTTGCTTGAGTGTTTTAAAGTTCTCATTGTAGAGATCCTTCACTTCCTTGATTAGGCTTATTCTGAGGTACTTTATTTTATTTTATTTTATTTTATTTTATTTTATTTTGTTTTTTTGAGGCAATTGTGAATGGGAGAGATTCCCTGATTTCATCCCTGCATGTTTGTTGTTAGAATATAGGAAAGCTACTGATTTCTGTGTGTTTATTTTGTATCCTGCTATGTTGCTAAAACTTTATCAGCTCTAACAGTTTGCTAATAAAGTTTTTATGGTCCTTTATGTATAGAATCATATCATCTGCAAATAATGACAATTTGATCTCTTACTTCCCAATTTTTATCCATTTTGAGTGTCTCTTGCCTTACTGCTATATCTAGGACTTCCATTAGTATATTAAATGAAAGTGGAGACAGTGGACACCCTTGTTTTTTTCCTGAATTTAGTGGAAAAGCTTCATGTTTTTCCCCATTTAGTATTATGCTGTCTGCAAGTTTGTCATAAATAGCTTTTATTATGTTGTGATATGTTCCTTCTAGTCCCAGTTTCTGTGGAACTTTTACCATGAAGGGATTTTGGATTTTGTCAAATGCCTTTTTTATATCTATTGAGATGATCATGTGGTTTTTGTCCTTCAGTCTATTTATATAGTTTATCACATTTATTGATTTGCTTATGTTGAAACATCCCTGCATCTCTCGGATGAAGCCTACTTGTTCAGAGTGAAGAGTCTTTCTGATATATTCTTGTATTCTGTTTGCCAATATTTTGTTCAGAATTTTTGCATCTATGTTTTCTTTGTTTTGTTCTGTCTTTGTCTGGTTTGCATATCAGGGTGATTCTGGTGTTGTGGAAGGAGTTTGGTAGAAGTCCTTCTTTTTCTATTTTATGCAAAAGTTTGAGAAGCAGTGGTGTTAGTTCTTCCATGAAGATTTGGTAAAATTCACCACTGAATCCATCTGGGCCTGGACTTTTTTTAGTTGGGAGACTTTTTATAACTGCTTAGATCTCTGTACTGATTATAATTCTATTTAAATGGTTTAACTCATCTTAATTTAATTTTGGTAGGTCATATGAATGAAGTAAATCATCCATTTCTTTCAGAATTTCAAACTTAGAAGCATATATATTCTTAACATATGGCCTTATGATTTTTTAATTTCTTTGATGTCTGTTGTAATGGTGACTTTTTGAACTCTAAGTTTACTAATTCTTTTCTCTTCTTTCTTTCTTTTGCTCAGATTTGCTAAGGGTTTATCAATTTCATTTAACCTTTCAAAGAACCAACTCTTTGTTTCATTGATTCTTTGCATTTTTTTTTTTTTTTTGGCATATGTTGAACCATCCCTGCATCTCTGGAATGAAGTCTATTTGTACAGAGTGAATAGTCTTTCTGATATATTCTTGTATTCTGTTTGCCAATATTTTGTTCAGAATTTTTGCATCTATGTTCATGAGGGAGATTGGTCCGTAATTTTCTTTTTTTGTTCTGTCTTTGTCTGGTTTGCATATCAGGGTGAGGCTGGCTTTAATTTCTGCCCTAATCTTTATTATTTCTTCCCATCTACAGATTTTGGCTTGCCTCATTCTTCTTTTTCCAAGGCCTTAAGATGAATCACTAAATTGTTGATTTGTGAACTCTCTACTTTCTTCATTTAGGCAATTAGAGCTATAAATTTCCCTCTTAGGACTGCCTTCCTTGTGTCCCAATGATTTTGGTATGTTGTATTCTCAACATCATTTGATTCTATGAATTTATTTTCTTTTGATTCATTCATTCATTCATTCATCATTCAATAGTGTACTGTTTAGTCTCCATAAATTTCTGCACGCTCTGTAGTTTTTGTTCTTATTGCTGATTTGTAGTTTAATCCCATTGTGGTCAGATAGGGTACAAGGGATTATTTCAATTTTCCTATACTTCTTAAGATTTCCTTTGAGTCCTAATATATGGTCTATTTTAGAGAATGTTCTATGTGCTGCTGAGAAAAAGAAATGTATGTTCTGGAGCATTTGGATGAAATGTTCTGTAGATATCTGTTAGGTCCATTTGTTCCAGACATCAATCCAGATGTCTCTCTGTTTACTTTTTGCTGGGATGACCTGTCAATTGATGAGAGTGGGGTATTAAAGTCACCCACTATAATGTTATTTGGAGTTATCTGTGTCCTTCAGTCTAATAGTGTTTGTTTGATGAAATTGGTAGCCCCCATGTTAGGTGCATCTATGTTTAGGATTGTAATGTCCTCCTGTTAGAGTCTTCCTTTAAACAGTATAACATGACCTTCTTTATCTTTCCTCACTAATGTTGGTTTGAAGTCTATTCTGTCAGATATTAGGATAGCAACCCCTGCTGGTTTCTTAGGCCCATTTGCTTGAAATACCGTTTTCCATCCTTTCACTCAAAGACAGCATCTATCTTTTATTGAGAGATGACTTTCCTGGAGGCAACAAAGAGCAGGATCCTGTATTTTAATCCAGTCTTCAAGCTTGTGTCTTTTGGTTGGAGACCATTGAATTAAGAGTTATTATTGAAAGGTATGTGTTTATTCTTGCCATTCGTCTTGTTTTGTAGTGCTTTCTGTTTCCCTTTACTCTCTTATTTTAACTGTTATTTGCATATGGTTTAATTATTTCTGTTTTCTCTTGTATGTGTTTTGCTTTCTCTTTGGCATGAAGTAATTCTTCAAGTATTTTCTGTAGAGCTGGATTAGTTGTCATAAATTCCTTTAGCCCATTTTTGTTGCAGAATGTCTTTATTTCTCCATCAATTTGGATAGATAGCTTTGCAAGATAAAGTATTCTTGGTTGAAGGATGTTATCTTTCAGAACTTGTAATACATCATTCCAAGTCCTTCTGGCTTTGAAAGTTTGTGTTGCATAATCTGCTGTGATCCTAATGGGCTTGCCTTTATAGGTGACTTAGTTTTTCTCTCTAACTGCTTTCAATATATTTTCTTTGGTTTGTGTGTTTAGTAGTTTAATTATAATATGGTGCAGAGAGGTTTTTTTTCAGGTTTTGTCTGTTTGGTGTTCTAAATCTTGTATCCGCATTGCATTTCTTTTCCAATTTGGGGAAATTTTTCTTCAATGATTTTGTTTAAAATGCTTACTAAGCATCTGGATTGAAATTCTTCTCTTGGGCTGGAGGGATGGCTTAGTGGTTAAGGCATTTGCCTGCAAAGCCAAAGGACCCAGGTTCAATTCCCCAAGATCCACATTAGGCAGATGCACAAGGGAGCACACACGTCTGGAGTTCATTTGCAGTGGCTGGAGGCCCTAGTGTGCCCATTCTCTCACTCTCTCTCCTTCTTTCTCTTTCAAATAAATAAATAAATAAGAATAAAATATTTTTTAAAAAAGAAATTCTTCTCCTTCTGCTGCACCCTGAGTTCTTTTTTTATGAGATATGGACATATTTTGTATGTAAACATCACATGTTGGTACCATTCTTTCCCTCCTCCCTGCCCCTCTTCTAAAGAGGCCTTCCTCATTGGGGACACAGGTCAACCTCATCAGGACTGTGGGTCCTGCATATTGGGGGCAGCAGTGATTTATGGGTGAGAAGCAATGTCTCTGTGCAAAATGTCCCAACTTGTGGCTCTAACAACCTTTCTGCCTCCTTTTCTGCAAAATTCCCTGAGCCATGCTGGGAGCATTTTAAGTCTACTTCAGTGATGGGCACTTAGGAACATCTGGGTCTCTGCTGCTGTAGTAGGTGTTGCGTGTCCTCAGTACCATTCTCCATCACCCTTGTGTTGATATCACCTTAACTAAGAGATTAGCATTCTTGCTCATTTCCCCAACTCTTCTGTGGTTTCAGCTGGGGCCTGGTGCAGTGTTCTGGGTAGTTTATCTCCTCAAGTCCAGCCCCCATCTGAAAAAGAGAAGCAGATTCTCAAACAGAGAGTGAAGTCAGTGCCAGTTAAATGGGATAACCATTATTAATTTAGAGAGAATTAAAGAATTTAAACACTTTTATGCTGTAAGGTTAGTGGGAGCTTGATAGTGGAAAGCCAAATCATTATCTGGATATGATGTTGACTTTTTTCCCAGTTCCAGATATAGGTTCCTTTCCACTGAGCAGATCTGTTAGCCAATCCAAGAGCAATTGGTTACCCACCATGGCCATGTGCCACTATTGCACTTCTGTTAGCATCATGTCAAGTTGTTTGCTTCTGAGTCACATAGACTTTGAGCTGCTTGGACAGATGTTGGCCACCTTCCCTTGGTAGATCATGTAGTGCCTAATTATCTGGAGACTGGCTCTCCTTTGAATTCCAACCAGATCTCCTCATGGTCTGTGCCGATAGTGTTTGGTGTCATCCGCAATAGGGTCTTACCATTAACCACTGGTGGGTAATCAAGTGCTCTGACAGAAGTCTGTCTTGTTTGTTTTGGGAGATCTAGTAAGTCTCTTCAATCAACAGCTCATTGTGGTTACAGACCACATCCTGGTACAGGGCATTACAAGCCAGTGCCAAGGGGAAAGAAAAAGAAAAAGCCAGAGAAGAGAAACAGGAGAAATTTGAAGTTAGATTTCATCTCACTATCACTAGGTCTGTTCAATTCAGGTGCTCCCTCTAAGGTCTGCTTGAGGGTTCCATCTTTTAGTCTGACTTCCAGGATATAGAATTCTATGGTACAAGTTCAATTTTGTAACAGATTTTGCGTCCCCCCCATTAACCTTCTCCCCAGCCCTACCTACCCTCCTTATGGTCTAAACCTCAAGATGTTATTTAGTTATGTCAGCAACTTGGGCTGATCCAGGTTAGAAATGGCAGATGAATGAGATCATGCAGCAGTTGTCTTTCTGTGATTGTGTGAGTTCGCTTTTAATGATCTGTTCCAAGTTCAACCATTTTTCTGCAAATTTCAACGTGACATTTTTCTCTTACTGTTGAGTAGAATTCCATCATGTAGATATACCACATCTTGGTTATCCATTCATCCAATGATGGGCACCACTTCATGATCAAAACACTGGAAAGAATAGGCATGGAGGGTTTATATCTCAACACAATAAAGGCTACATATAAAGCTCCTAAAGCCTAAATAATTCTTAATGGGGAAAACCTGAAGGAGTTCCCACCTGAGATCAGGAATAAGACAGGAGTGCCCACTCTCACCACTCTCTTAAACTTAGTACTAGAAGTACTAGCCCAAGCAACAAGACAGGAGAAAGAAATACAAGGGATTCAAATTGGAAAGGAAGAAGTCAAGTTAGCCCTATTTGCAGATAACATGATCCTATATATCAGTGACCCAAAAGTCTCCATCCTAAAACTTCTAAAGGTGATTAATCCCTTCAGCAAAGTGGCAGGATACAAAATTAGTGCACAAAAATCATTAGCTTTTCTATGTGCAAAGGACAAATATACAGAAAAAGAAATCAGTGAGGCTGTCCCATTTGAATAGCAACAAAACAAATTAAATACCTTGGAATAACACTAACAAATGATGTGAAAAAACTATATAATGAAAACATAAAAACACTCAAGAAAGAAATAGAGGAGGACTTGAGAAGATGGAAGGACCTCCAATGTACCTGCATAGGTAGAATTTATATTGTGAAAATGGCAATTCTAACAAAAGCAATATACAGATTTAATATAATACCAATAAAAAATACCAACATCATTCTTCACTGAGACTGAAAAAAATCATATGTTTGATCTTTTCATAGTGTCCCAGATGTCTTGAAATTCCCATTCATACCTTCCTATTACTTTGTCTTTCTCTTTGCTGGAGAGTGTGTGTGTGTGTGTGTGTGTGTGTGTGTGTGTGTGTGTGTGTATCTGCTAACCTGGTCTTCCAGTCTACATATTGTGCTTTCCTTCATCCATTCTACTGGTGAGACTTCCACAGAGTTCTTTTCATTTCGTTTTGTTTTGTTTTGTTTTGTTTGTTTTGTTTTGTTTTGTTTTGTTTGACTGACTGTGTTTTTCAGTGCAAATATTTCTGTCTGGTTTTTCTGCATTATTTCTACTTCCTTACTCTTATCTTGTAATCACCTCCTTATTTCATTAAGCTGGTTTCCTGTGCTCTCTTGTAATTCCTTCAGGAGTTTGTTTTCTTTTTTAGTTCCTTTGTTTTCTTCCTTGATTCCTTTTTTCATTTCTTTGAACATAGATAAAATTATTTTTTTGAAATCTTTGTCAGGCATTTCATCTAAAACAGTCCCATTAGAGGCCATTTCTGATGGATTTATAATTTTTTATGAGATTGTATTGTGTTTATGCTTTGTGTTTCTTATAATATAATGTGTGATTTTTGCATCCTGAGTTGATTTGATACTTGGGTTTTCTAATAATCTGCGGTACTTGTAGATTTGGAAATCCAACTTTATGTACTTTCAGAGTAGGAATTTAAGGTGCCGAATACTCTAATCCAACTTTATGTACCTTCAGAGTAGGAATTTAAGGCACCAGGTACTCTTAATTCAACTACAGAAGTAATCCTAGGTGTTGAGTTTGCCTGATCTTCAAGTATTCTAGTGGGATGGGTGGAACAATTTACTGGAAAATTCTAAAATCCAACTGAGCAATATACAACTTCAATAAAAACCAGCACAGAATATGCAAATGTGGGGATTGAAACAAACAGATAACATTATAAAGCCAAAATCCTTAAGGGTGTGTGTTGTTCTACACCCTTAACCCTGGCAGCTGGGAGGTTGAGATTCATGTTCTGAAATGGGTTCCAAGTCAGCCTGGGTCTAAATCAGACCTTACTCCAAATAATGACATAATAAAAAGACAAAGGCCTTATGAATCTGAAAGCATCAAAGGCGACAATAGTCAACCTCTAAATACAGCTTAATAGAGAATGGTAAAGCCAACCAAGAATATGTAACCATAACCTGCCCTGACATAGAAAGAAAGATTACCCCTTCCAGTGTAGGCATATGTACCCACTTTTTTGTCAGTCAGCCTCATGACTTTTTGAGGTGGCTTCAAATCTCACCAATGTTGAGTGCCCACCTCTGTCCCTCTGTGTTGTGCTGTGAATCTGGTGTTCTGATCAGCTGTGCTGGATGCTCTGCTGCCTGCTGAGAGCTGAATGTGAAAGGATGAAAAACACAGCCTAATCCTGGGCTCCATCCCCACAGCCCGACACAGCAGCGGTGAGGGAGAGAGCTCCTTCCTTTTGGGAATGGAGTTCATATGGAAATTCGAACAAAGAAGTTGGGGGCAGGAGCTAGGGGCACCCCAGGCAGGTGTCAGCTAAAGCAAACAGTGGTGATCCCCTGCAGTAAAGTGTCTCTGGAGGATCTTTGAAATGGAGATTCCTCAGAGACTTTGGGGAGGGGAGGGCAGCAATTAAACGGGCAAGGATTGCAGAATTGAAAAATTGGCACATTTGGCCAGCTATATTATCTGTCTGAGGCAGACCTGGACCCCTTTTTAGTTTAGAATAGTCATGATTGATTTCTCACTACCACACTCCAAAGGAGCCTTAACCCCAGCCTCCTAAGACGCCCTAAATACCTCAAATTCCAGACTTGGCTCTCTGCCAGTGGATGGGTAAAAGGTCACACTTCTTGCTGTTCCAGAACCTGCTTTCTGGCCCAAGTGACCTATCTTAACTGCAATTTGTCACCCCTCTGAGGCTATAGGAAAAAGATTATGGTGTGTTACAAATTGAGTGGTCCATGGTGCGCGGGCTTAGACAATTTAAAATGATTAGCCTAAGAACCATAAAATGTTACACATTGATTGGTCAACACTGCGCGGGTACCCGAGGTTATTGAATGATTGGTTCACGATGCGTGGGCATTATTGTAACCCTAATAAAAGCTGTCCTGGCCCTGCACTTGGGGTCCACAGCCCTCTACCCCTGTGTGGCGTATGACTGTGGGCCCCAGCGCACTGGAATAAAAATCCTCATGCTGTTTGCATCAAGACCGTTTCTCGTGAGTGATTTGGGGTGCCGTCTTTCCCGAGACTGAGCCCGGGGAGTCCTCCGGAGCGGGACTTTCAAATGCATTCTCTCCAGGGTGGCAGTTCAGTCCATTGGGGGATGGGAGAGTGCAGGAAGCCTGGAGTTGTACTGGAACTTCTCAGATGGTCCTGCCTGTGTTCTCTTCAGTAGTTCCTCTGCTGCCTTCTCTTTAGGTTTCTTGACTTTGCAAGGAGGGTGATGAGGTTGGAAAATGCCCTTGTTTAGTCTCTGCTCCAGTGGCTAGGCATGGTGGTGGGGGACACACAGATCCGCACAGGTCAGGTCTGGGTCCACAAGCGCCTTTGTGGGATTCTGGCCTATTTCCTGCTTTCTGATAGATCTTAGTCTCTACTGCTTCTCTGCTGTGGCCAATAAAAATCTATACACCTTCACTTTTCAGACAGAGTTTATTGTGCTGTGGTTTTGCTCATATCCCTCCCTAAGCTGTATTGATGTGACTCCTATGGATCCATCTTACCTGGAAGTCTGTTTCCATAAGCTACTTCTGGTTGAGTGTCTAAAGTAGATCTTTTGATAGAGGAAAATAATGTCTAAGGCTGAATAGTTGGATAACATTATAAAATAGTATATGCTAAATCAGAAATGGGAGGGAGAGATGCAAGATGGTGGCAGTGGCAAACTCTAGCTCCAACCTCCACTGTTCAATTGCCAGTACCTGGCAGGTAAACCTCCACCTGGTTTACATCTGGATGTAGTCAAAGAAAACAAACTAATTGAGGAACTGGTTATTGATGAGAAGTATTACTTATTATGTATTACTGGTTTACCATAAGCATCTGAAGAGAGTTTTCCTCATAGATTTCAAAAGTACACGTGGCACTTTCTTGGGTCACATTCGATTGGAACTTCACAAGCCTCAACAAATTTCCATAAATTCCACGGTGTCATTCAGTGCATCCACAAGGGCGTATACACTGTGAGAAGCCTCAGACTTTGCTAACCGCTGTGAATGGAGATGGGAAGATGGGTGGAGAGGATGATGAACTCAAGGGCTTACTGGGGCTTCCAGAGGAAGAAACTGAGCTTAATAATCTGACAGAATTCAACACTGCCCATAACAAGTGGATTTCCTCCCTCTATTGAGGAGGGCATTCTGGACATTTAAAGACCAAAGAGGAAGAGGAAGAACTCCAAAGTGACTTTCAGTGAAGATGATGAGATCATCAACCCAGAGGATGTGGATTCCTCAGTTGGTTGCTTCCAAAACATGGTGAAAACTGCAGTGGTCTCAGTCAAGAAGAAGCTGTCAGAGGGCCCTGGCTGCCTGGGCCTGGAGGAGACAGGAAGCAGGTGCATGCAGAACTTTGTCTTCACTGGATGACTGTAAGGGGGCCTGCCCCCCACACACAATGAAGCAGGCTCCCAGCCTCACAGGCATCCATGGAACAGCACTCATTGATGGTTTGCCCATACCGTATGTGGTGGTTTGAATAGAATAGATGGCCCCCAATATATTCAGTTGTTTATTTTTTTGTAGTTTGCATCTCTAGCCATCTGGCTGGAGGCAATGCCATTGTGTGGATCTTAAGGTGTGGTGGTGGATTTGAGATTTCAATCTAAAGATATGCAAAGTGTGCCTAGCTGGAGTTCCTGAAGTGTGCTGTGGCTTTTGACCTTTAGGCTTGTACTTCTCTCTCTCTGCTTGAGCCTGTGAAGGCAGGGCAGTTTCTTCTGCCATTATGGAACTTCCCCTGGATCTGTAAGCTTCAATAAATATCCCTTCCTCCATAACTGTGCCGGGTCTGGAAGTTCATCTCAAGTGAACCTGAAGCTGTCTGATACACAGTACCTGAACCTTGCCCCTGATGTGGACTTGACTCCCGTTGTACCATCAGCAGTGAACCTGAACCCAACACCAAACCCTGGAGTCTATAACCCTGAAGCTGTAAACAAACCCAAGAAGAAGAAATATGCAAAAGAGGCTTGGCTGGACAAGAAGCCCACACCTTCCTTACTGATTTGATATTTTTGGTCATGGAGCAGGTAGGAATAGGTGGGACTGGGTGGAAGGGTGAAGGGGAGCAAATGAACTAGGGAGAAAACTTTCTACGTGTGCAGTGGCATCTTTCAGAATGTCTCCTGGGGTCCTAATCATGTAATACTGAGATGGGGGTGGGGCTGAACTACCCCTTGACGACCTGTCTTCAGAAACCCTTCAGTGTAGAGGAAGGCTTCAGAGGTCCTTTCCAGTAGATTGCCCTGGCTCTCCCAGGCTTCCCATCTCCTCCTTCCTTCTCCCTCTAGGATCGTTTTCATGTGAAGTCACACACACACCAGGTCAATCCAGGGCTATAGAGGCGGCAGAAGCCTTGTTAATATTTACTACATTGCAAGTTCCATGCATCAGAAGGGTTGCGGTGGATCCCAGTTTGGTTAGCGTTCTTCATCTAAGTGAAAGTGCAAACTCTGCAAGTCTCGGTGGTACTGAGGTCCTGTGGTTAGGCTTCCCTCCTGTCCATTCTGTTGGATGAGACCATTTTGATTTCTCTTTGTTTGTAGCCAGTGCCATAGGCACAGGCTTCCAGTTAAGTTGCAGCATTGTTTGGACTTAACCTGTTTTTCTCATCCATCTTGAGCACTCTACTTGCCCAGTTCCTCATTTAATCCCAGAGTATGTACTCTCCTTTGAGGCTTCTAGAGTCCTTTTGTGTGTGTTGTAAAAGCGATCGTTGGGCGTGGTGGCACACGCCTTTAATCCCAGCGCTCGGGAGGCAGATATAGGAGGATCGCCATGAGTTTGAGGCCACCCTGAGACTACATAGTGAATTCCAGGTCAGTCTAAACTAGAGTGAAACCCTACCTCTATAAATAAATAAATAAATAAATAAATAAATAAATAAATAAATGCATTCTTTTAAGGATATGACCAGTTAGGGCAATTCAGAGTAAACAGGCAGAGACTATTCTTTGTTTGCAAGGACCTGACAGCTTTTAAGAGGACATGTTCGGCTGTTGGTTTGGACGCTCCCCCATCCTCAGTTGAAAGTTCTCGTTGTTCAAAGCTCAAGACTAGACCTGGCTAGCTCAGGAGAGGAAGGTAGGAACATTGGAGTGAGCTTTGTACAGAGCTTTGTACATTTGTGTAGTAGGCCTTCTCACACTTTGTGTGTAGCTTTTTACCTGTACCGTTTATTACATTGTAAATTAAATGTGACTTTTGTCAAAAAAAATTATATGCTAAATCTTAATAAAATTTTATTTTATTAGGAATGAATTAAACTTCAAATGTATTCAGTTGAGAGTTTTATAGAACAATTTGTGTTGGCTGACATAATTTCAAAAGTATTCATTACCATGTTGTATATGTTTCACACTCATAACCATCCATGAAGCAAGTCCTATTTAATAGAAGTGAAGCGGCATGATCAGTTAAAGCAAATATTTTGGCATTAGACAAACTTGAGCCTCAGCCCTTGGCCATACATTAACTGTGTGGCCCTAGAAAAGTTCTTCTGCTTCCTAAAGCTGAATTCTCTTGCCTGAAAGTTGCTGGTCATAACAATTCTTATTTTTGGTGGTTGTTATTAAAATTACATGATAAAGCAGGTAAAGTGCTACATATATATATTTAACTTGTTCTGTAAATATTAGCTTGCTTTAATATAATTTTTCATATTGTCTCAATAATTGTTACTTTGATAATTGTCACTTATATTTATTGCAATAGTCATGAAGATGTGCTAATGTTGCAAGTATAGAGATTGAGATGGGGAGGGGATATGATGGAGAATGGAATCTCAAAGGGGAAAGTGGGGGGGAGGGTACTACCATGGGATATTTTTTATAATCATGGAAAATATTAATAAAAATTGAGAAAAAAAGAAAAAACAACTAAGTCATGAAGAAAATTATTGTTTCATTTAAAAAATGTAGGTTTAAGCCGGGTGTGGTGGTGCATGCCTTTAATCCCAGCACTCGGGAGGCAGAGGTAGAAGGATCGCTGTTAGTTCGAGGCCACCCTGAGACTCCATAGTGAATTCCAGGCCACCCTGGGCTAAAGTAAGAGAGACCCTACCTCGAAAAACCAAAAAAAAAAAAAAAAAAAGTTGGTTTAGGTTAGGGGAGAAAACAGTAGTTAAAGCATGTGGAATGTGGTCAGCAGTTTCAATGAAATAAAAACAATTCAACAGACAAGACATAATTATACAGAATAGTTAACCTGAATGCAACCATGTTTATGAGGTAATTGAAGTGTCTTTAAGCAAAAAGAAGCATATGTCCTCTCTGTGTATGTGTGATGTATATGTGTATACATGTTCTTGCGTGTGCACACATGTGCTGTGTGTCTGTGTGTGTGTGCAGGCTAGAGGTCAATGTCATGTGTATTCCTCCATCTTTCTCTAGCTTATTTTTTGACACAAGTCCTCTTGCTAAACCTAGAGATCACTGATCCAGGTATACTAGCTAGCCAACAAGTCCCAGGCATCCGCGTGTCACGGCCATGGACTTGGCAGCCCCAGCATTAAGATACAGACATGCTGCCATGCCCTGCTTTTCATGTGAGTGCTGGGGTTCCAAACTCGGGTTCTCCTGCTTGCATGACAAGCACTTTACTTACTGAGTCATCTCCTCAGTCCCAATTTTGTTCTGTTCCTCCAAGAATCAAAGGTATATATGTAGAATGGTGGTATTTGATCCTACATGTCAGGACACTGCTGGACACTGGCTCTTCCAAATAGGTCTAGAAGTTATTACTAATGAAAACTCCACTTGGTCCAATGTGGCAAAGTGGTTTGTCCAGAAATCAAATGGCTGGTCCGCTGAAGACGTTAGCTTTAGTAAATCTGGTTTTTCTAAGCCGGAAGCCCTTTTTTTGTGTGGCCTTTGGTTGCGTGAGGCTGTGATGCTGAAAGGTGCAACCTAGGGGTGGGAGGAGAGTCCTGGAAGATGAAAAGATGACAGCCTTTTGTGTGTTACTCAAACATCTTTTAGGGGCTGGGGACATAACTTAGCAGTGGAGTTTTCACCTAATATGTGAGACCCTGGGTTCAGTCTCAGTACCAATATGTATTTTTTCCTTAAAAGTGGCTATTCATGATATCTATTTCAAGATATTAGAGGCTGTTTAACCTTCTCCATTTTGATGTCATAAAATCTTGTGACCTGGTGTGAATATATGTATGTGTGTGTGTATATGTTATTTATATTTATATATGTATATATCCTGAAACTGAAATTATTGACAAAAATTTAATGACCTCTAGATATAAGTCCTTACTAAACCAGATTGAATTATCAGGCAGAAATTTGTAACAGTGACTGATAGAAATATTTCAGCAGAAAGTGTCAACAGAATCAAGTGTAATTTTTTTATACCAAAGATAATTTAAAGCCTGTGCTCTTTAATTCCCTTGTATCTCACTTTCCCTTTGGGTAACATTAATTTCTTTTTCTAAGTATTTTGACATTGTGAGTGGCTCTAACATATGGCATATGTTTCTCTGGGCTTCCCTAGATAAGCAAGTGGAGAGATTTTACGTATTAATCATATCATGTATGCTTTCATTATATTTTATATATATAACCAATCCTAACCCTGTATACTTTTAAATATCTTTTTTTTTAATTTTTTTTGTTATTTTTATTTATTTATTTGAGAGTGACAGACAGAGAGAGAAAGAGGCAGATAGAGAGAGGGAGAGAGAATGGGCGCGCCAGGGCCTCCAGCCACTGCAAACGAACTCCAGACGCGTGCGCTCCCTTGTGCATCTGGCTGACGTGGGTCCTGGGGAGTCGAGCCTCGAACCAGGGTCCTTAGGCTTCACAGGCAAGCGCTTAACCGCTAAGCCATCTCTCCAGCCCCTTTTAAATATCTTTCCAGCAGCAATCATTTAAGCAACCTCAATCTTACTGTGAAGAATTTTCTCTCATACATTTCAATTAGCTATCATTTTTTAAATCACCTTAAGAGATTTTCTGCATAAGACGATGGCTACTACAATTTGTGAATGACACAGCTAGAAATGGAGAGAGTAACTCGTTCCATGCCTCACCATTTATTCTTCATAGTATGCTAATACTTTCTTTCCAAGGATTTGATTATAGTTTAAAATTGAGAGAAACCCAGAAAATATATATATACTTGATGTACTTTCTCTCCCTTTTTTTCTCACCCCAAACTCCATGCCCCTAGGGCAACTTTAACTGCTCAGCACATGATCTAAGGAAATGAACCTGTCTTGCTGCTTAAGCAAATGAACTATTAAGTCTGTTTGGTATTCCTGTGGGCTGTCTGACAAGCTGGGATGTTGATGTCTGCTGCTGGAGATGGGGGTTGGAGGGGTGGTTTGGAAGGAGATTGTGTGGGTGTGCCATAATGAATCTTTTATCTTTGAAAGATTGCACATGTTCTTGTCAGGCCATCAGTTTTCTCTCTCTTCTCCTTCATCTCTGCTCAATGAATTGATTTTGCCTTACTGCTCCCAATGCTGACACCACTGAATATGAAGGTGTCATTGTAAGAGGAACCATAACAAGTTCCTAATAAGCAACCTTCACTGTTGTAGTTTCTGACACATAGATGTAGCCTTGTCTCCAATAGAGGAAGCATCGTTCAGGCTGAGCATGCTAAAATTAATACAAATTAATAAATAAAAAGTATTTTGTTCAGGAGGCAGAGGTAGGAGGATCGCCATGAGTTGGAGACCACCCTGAGACTCCATAGTGAATTCCAGGTCAGCCTGAGCTAGAGTGAGACCCTCCTCGAAACACACACACACACACACAAAAAAAAAAAAAAAAGTATTTTGACTAACATAAATAAGTATTTGACCCATCCCATACAAGGTAATCATGTAACTTGTCCACTTCCTTTGTCAAGAAGATTGAAAAGAGAAGTGATGTGAGATGAAAAAGTTTTCTCTAAAATAGTGGCAATGGTCATACATCTAAAACTTATTATTTGGAGGAGTTTCATAATCTGATTTTCATGAAAACTTCAAAAATTATTTGTGACTAGGGACAAAGAATTTGGTGACACTTGTAGAACAAATGCTGCAAAGATAATAAAACATCCTAAACTGACAGTTTCATCTTGAGTTCTTTCATAAAAATTAGTATGTCAGTAAATACTTAGAAAACAAGTTTTTCTTTTGTTTTGAAATTTTGCAATGTTACCTAGGCTGATCTTAAACTTAAGATCCTCTTGCCTTAGCTTCCCTAGCAAAATGACATCATAGAAAGGCCCATACTACCTAATCTAACCTAGAAAATAATTATATATTTGGTTACTCACTTTAAAAAAAACAGACATATAGAGATTAGATCTATAATGAGTACTATAGCTTATATTGTTTTGAACACTGAAATGATATAATTCTTGTTAAATTCAAGTTTGTTGACTTCTTTTACTCTTTACAAATACTGAAAATTGCTAAATAGATTCTGCTTTTAAAAAAGTATATTCTGCAAATGTAAAACAATTTAATTTATTTCTCTCAAAAGCAACCTGCATATTTATAGAATATATTAAACAATCTGGCATAGCATTTGGTCTTATATTTCTAGCTGTGAGCAACTTGTAAAAGGAATTCATCAACTCCCTTCATTATAGCATTCCCAAAGAATAGTTCCATTCCACTTTGGCTTAATGACTCAAATTGGACTCTTGTAATTAAATTGATTTTGCTTTCTCCAAATAACTTGTCACACAAATATTTTAAATAACTTCAACTACTGGTATATCTTTCTTAATGTAATTAAACCAGTTACACAGAAATCAGCTTTTTATGAATAGATTCCATACACCAAGGTTGTCTAAATTTCAATGAACTTTGCATCCAGTTCTTCTACACAAGTTACATAGTAACTAGTTATATAGTAATTATCAATTTATATACTTACTGTTTGCTTTCTCTAAAATTGGATGAATTAGAACATTTAATTCTCATTCGCTTTCACTTCTCTGGACCAACCTACTCACAAATGTGGTTGATGGGGCCTCAGATATGTATTTATCGTATCCATTCAGTCAGTGGAGAGAATCAGATAACAAGTATCCATGTGCCCATCAGTCTGCACAAGAAATGAGACACTGCAAACAAAGAACCCCACATCTAGCTATACCTGACCTAATTCTCAACTCTCCCCAAAGAGATGAGTCTTTAGCCTCAATCTGGTATTTTTGTTTCTACACATGTGTATAAACCTGAATTGCTCATTAAGTATTCATAAATAATATACTTCCTTTTTGCAAATTATATCAGTCTATATTCACAGTTCTGAGGTTTCCATTTTCTTCTTGACTTTGGGCTATTTAAATTGTCCATGTTGATGTTCAGGCCATTTTAGTCCACTGACATTAACTGTCATGTGCTATTTCCACTGCAGGAATGCATGAGAATGTACTTGCTATCTTATTAATGGAGGCATACAATATTTTCAGCATTTTGCTCTTATTATAATGATGACATAAAGAATATTATGTGTATGTCTTTTTTAAAGTGTACCAGAATTTATCTGAGTGCATGTAACCTGGTTGGAAACACTGAGTTTATGGCAACCACATCTTCAAAATTATTAACAAATAACTTCTCAAAATGTTTGTATCAATGGATAAGACTCCCCCATTTATGTTAATTTTCATAGCTCATTCATAAATAGTTCCATCATACTTATATGACAGAGGCCTCTAGAAATGGTTGTACAGCAAAGCATTAAATCAAGTAGTGAGAACTTTCTGTCTTAAGTGGAATTTGTATTCTAGTATGGGCAAACAAAAATAAATGGACAAGTACATTTTACATAGGAGAAGTACTATGGACAAAAAAAAATAAAGTAGAAGTTTAGAGAGAGCTAGAGCACAAGATCTGCATTTAAATTCAGAAATCAAGGGATATTCTACTAACAAGTGACATCTGAGAAAAGAACTCAAAACGGCAAGGGGATAAGCCACAAATTCACTGTATTACTTATAATAATTCCTTTTAATTTGTGTGAAATGAGTGCTGGTGAAAATATCTCTTGATGGGATTTTTATTTATTTATTTACTTATTTGAGAGAAAGAGGCAGATAAAAAGAGAGAATGGGCATGGCAGGGCCCCTAGCCCTTGTAAATGAATTTCAGACACATTCTCCACCTTGTGCAAACCTGGATCCTTAGGCTTCATAGGCAAGCACCTTAACCACTAAGTCATCTCTCCAGCCCTTGCTGTGATTTTTAATTTGTTTTTATCTGACAGAGAAATTTTCCATGCTAATTTTCTATTTGAATTTTTTTCATAAGTTACTTATGAGTATCTTACCACAGTTGCCTACTAAGTTAAGTCTCTTTTTATCACTATAAGAGCTCTTTTTAACTTTACAAACACTATGCCTTTGTTATATTTATATGTTACAAATATCTTCTACCACTTGTGGCTTAACGTTCACATTTTCATAATATCTTTTCATGCACAAAAGTTCTAATTTTGCACTTTTTATTGAAGTTATCCTTTCATTAACTGTATGCACTTGTGTCTTATTTAAGAAATCCCAAAATTTTCTTCTAAATCTTATTTTTGTTTGTTTTCCATGCTTGATGTTTAACATGCTTTGAGTCTGCTTTTAAGTATGATATCAGTTAATAATCTAATTTTATTTTTGTTTTTGTTGTTTCAAGGTAGGCTTTTGCTCTTGCCCAGGCTGACCTGGAATTCACTTTGTAGTCTCAGGCTGGTCTTTAATTCATAGCAATCCTCCTACCTCAGCCTCCTGAGTGCTGGAATTAAAGGAATGCACAACCATACCTGACCCTTAGTAATCTAGTTTTTAGTTTCTTTTTCATGTAACAAATTATTGATGCAGGATTTTGGGGTTCAGGAGGGGTCCCCCAGAATTTAAGAATCCCAAGTTTTGGATTCTATCCTACCTTTAATAAAGAATTAATAAAGGTAGAGTCAAGAAGGATAAATTATGAACTATTAAGTTTATTTAAGGAGGAATCACAATTTGTGGAATTTATTTAAGGGAAATTGGGGTCTAGGAAGAAGGCAAGAGCAGAGTTATAACCACACGGGAGGCAGAAAACAAACACTAATGTGGAAAACACAGCACAGTCTGTGAGATCCATTTAAGAGAAATTGAGGTTTTTAGGGAATAAACAAATGGACTTTAAGAGTTTATGTAGGAAGATTTAGAAAGAATACTCATAGCATCCACTATGAGATTCCCCATAGAAGAAAGTTAAAAGAGCAAATGGTGATGAGTTAAAGAATAGCAAAGAGAAAATATTCAGATGGGAAATGAGTAATATAGAGGGTTATACCCATAGTTACCCTGAGTTTGGAGTAATTACACAGGGAACAGGCCTAGAGTTAAAGAAAGATCTAGAGTGTAAAGAAAATACTCACATGGTAAATTCAGAGACCAAAGGAAGATCATATGTGTAATTAAACTGAGAAGTTATCCCAAACTATAAAGCAGAGGCAAACAGAAAAACCATCCAGAACAAGAAACAATATTCTGCACTCCTCCACACATACCCACACAGGCTGGGTGAGAGGGGAAGCCACTCATGGTATCCAGGCTGAGATGAGAGGGAATCCAGAGAAAACAAAAGAAAGAGGGCAACAGATTTTATGGTATAGGAAATGTGTTCTTTGTCAGATTCAGGTATGCAGGGGAAAGACCCAATTGGTTTGTGGATTTGGAGAGCAGACCCCAGGGCCATCCTACCTGACTGTCTGTCTAAGTAGTGTGCTAGACTGGGAAGCAGAGACACTGTAGAACAGTCTTGATCAGACACAAATTCCATTCCTGCCGAGTCCCATTATTATGCCAGGGCAAGGTGGCATCTCCTGGTTCTCTCTGGGTCTTGCTTTCTAACTGAAACTGCCTAAAAAATGGCTTTCTCCTATCCTCCTTCATTATCTGGTTGCCATGGTGACTTTTTAAAATAAAAATCCCATTTCAATGTCAGTTGCAGAATTTCTTGACTATTCCTATTGAGGCATATTCTCGTTTTATAAATGCTTTAATATCTTTTCTGTCCTATTATTGGGTTTTTAAAATATTTAAGTAATTGATTATTGATATAATCATTTGTTCAAGTTATGGTTTCTCTCTGCCTCTCAAAGGTATAAATTTCTTTTAAATAAAGCATCCCTCACTTAAATCCATAGCCTCAATTTCAACATGATATTTAGTTTGGAGTGCTATAAATATATCCCAGTGATACATAGGCAAATTATTTTATTTCAATTATATATGAAATTAAAAATACATTGATTTATGATCTCAAGATGATATTTATTTATCAGAAACACATCAAAGTATAATTATTATCACACAGAAAACTTCAAATAGAAATCATATCAATTCTCTTTAGTTGCTTTTTAAAAACATATTTTATTTATTTATTTATGAGCAGAGAGAGACTGTGGACATCCCAGATCCTCTTCCCATTGAAAACAAACTCCTGATACATGTGCCACTTTATGCAACTGACTTTACTTGGTGTTGCAGTCAGGTTCACAATACTGATAGAAATCACCCAACCAAGAGCAGTTTGTGGGAAAAAGAGGTTTACTTTGGCTAACAGACTCAAGGGGAAGCTCCACAATGGCAGGGAAAAATGATGCCATGAGTAGAGGGTGGACATCACCCCCTGGCCAACATAAGGTTGACAACAGGAACAGGAAAGTGTGCCAAACACTGGCAAGGGGAAACTAGCTATAACACCCATAAGCCTGCCCCCAACAATACACTCCCTCCAGGAGGTGTTAATTTCCAGATATCCATCGGCTGGGAACCTAGCATTCAGAACACCTAAGTTTATGGGGGACACCTGATTCAAACCACCATATTCCGCCCATGGCCCCATAAACTGATAACCATATGTGATATAAAATGCAATACATTCATCCAACTTTAAAAGTCCCTATAGTTTTTATAAATTCCAATGATGTTCATACATCCCTGTTGTCCAAGATCTTTTAGCTAAACCATAATATCAAAAAATAACCTCAAAAAAACCCATGATGGCACAGAATAAACTTTCACACTGCAAAAGAAGGCATTGGGCATAGCAAAGAAATGCTCAAGCAATACATGATTTTAAACAACCAGGGCAAACACCAAACTCTGTACCTCCAAGTCCAACAACTCTAGTTAGTGACAAATCTCTAAGTCTGATAATTCTAACCAGCAACAATTCTCTGGCATTCCAATTCTGCCTCTCCAGCTAGGCTACTGACAGTCCTGGAAAACGTCATCTGGGACAAGCAGCTTTCCTTAGTGGCCATCTTGTGGTCCTGGCAGCCCCACTGGGTCTCCACTGCAATCCACGGTTCATACTCATGGCTCCATTTGGTCTCCATGCAGGCATCCAGCAAACCTGCTTCACACTGCCCATGGCCATTTCCAAAACACAAGACTGTGTTGCAAACTCAGTGACCCTCTCTTCCCTGCATTTCTTATACTCCACAATACCATGTAGGGTGCCAATTTGTTAATCCAAGGGGCAATAAAGCAGACTTTGAAGAACAAGACACTCCTTGAGCACTCAGGCCCCTTCAAAAGAGTCTAAATTCTTCCTATTGCTCCAATGCAGGTCAGCTGGCCCAATCTCAAAGGTTGTAATCTCTCAATTGCAGCTGAATGGGCAGCTCACCCAAAGATTTTTCTTTCTGTGCCATATCCCTCAGCTCATACCAGTTCATTTCAATGAAAAGTAGCCCTGCACAACTTCTCAGGACATGGGCATAACTTCAAGCTTCCACACAAACTGCTAGCCCAGTCCAAGCAAAGCTCTTTCTCACCCTCATAAGCCAAACCTCACAGTCCATAGTTCTTGGTGCATTCAGGCCTTTCAACTCTGACCAGAATAGTCCATCAAGTTGTACTTACAGCACTGCAAGGCATCTTTTAGGCCAAGCTTTCAAATCCTTCCACATTCCCCTTGACAATCAGCTCCAAAAAGCCAAAGCCACACAGTCAGGTGTCTAGTAGCAACCCCACTCCTGGTACCACTCTACTGTAGCAGTCAGGTTCTCATTGCTCATAGAAATCACACAACCAAGAGAAGCTTGTGGGAAAAGAGGTTTATTTTGGTTTACAGATTCAAGAGTAAGCTCCATGATAGCAGAGGAAAATGATGGTATGAGCAGAGGGTAGACATCACCCCCTAGCCCACATAAGGTGGGCAACAGAAACAGGAGAGTGTGACAAACACTGGCAAGGGGAAACTAGCTATAACACCCATAAGCCCAGGCCCAACAATACATGGCCTCCAGTAGGCTTTAATATCTGAATCTCCATCAGTTGGAATCTAGCATTCAGAACACCTGAATCAAAACACCCACTTGGGTAGTGGAGAATCAAACTCAGGCAAATAAGCTTCATAAACAAGTGCCTTTGGGCTGGAAAGGTTGCTTAATGGTTATGGCACTTGCCTATAAAGCCAAAGAATCCAGGTTCAATTCCCCAGGACCCACATAAGGCAAATAAGTACCTTTCACCACTGCTGAGCCCTCTCCTTTGCCCTCATTATTGATTTTTATCCTGTCGGAACTTTTGGAATAATTGAAACTTAATGAAATGTCATTTCCTTATAGGTAATTGGAGTATGGCTACAAGAAGTTAGGACCTGTTAATCTTCACTTACAGTTACCTCCAGTTTTTAATAGAGTTTAAAATGACCACAAATTTTCCAATAATTTATGTGCTTCTGAGTAAATTCCTAGATAGTACTTCAACTCTCAGCCTAAGTGTTTATATTTTTAACAAAAGCTGCTACTTAGACAAGTAGTCCTATCCCTCCACCTTGAAAACAGTTGAAAGATACCAGAGGTGTCTGGTGTGCCAGTAGGACATATTACGAGTGTGATCTCAGTCATGTGTTCCTGCCTCCACATGACCAATGCACTTGTATTTGTGTAGAGCTGCATAGGAACCACTATCATTAAAGCAATAGTCCTTTTGACCTGTGATCTTAAAATGAGTGAAACATAGGAAATATTGGAAGTTATTTTAAGTTAGATAAACATCCTTTAATGATTCCTAGAGCATTACTTCTGTGGAGTTAGATTAGGTTGGGTAATAATCATTTCTTTTTTCAGTAAATGCTATAATAAGTTTTAGATTTAATTTATTTTCTCACCTCTAGCTTATCATACATTGTTTCCAGAATTTTTCCCATTTTGGTACATTATTAAGCAGTAGCTAGATAGGTCCTCCTTTTTCTCCACTTTCTGCCTTAAAATATGTATTTAGGGAATTGGTGGTCTTAATACTTTTAACAAAACAAGGTCTTAAATGTATAATTCATTTGCTAGTTCATCCATTTCACAAATATTTGATGGATACCTACCATTTCTCAGTAACTGTTCTAAGTAGAGAAGATCTACTAAGCATACGTGAAGCCTTGGATTTAATCTTCAGCATCACAAAATAGACATTAAAATAATTGAAGGAGATGTATATCATGCAAACAGAGGTGCAAAAATCTCTACCAGGTGGGGGTGGAGATATGGCTGAGTGTTAAGCCACTTATCTGAAAAGTCTAAGGACCTAGGTTTGTTTCCCTAGTACCTACATAAAGCCAGAAATAAGTAGTGGCACATATGTCTGGAGTTCATTTGAAGTGGCTGGAGGTCCTGGCATAATAAATAAACTTGATAAAGGTATTTATAAGGAACTTTATAATGATATTCAACAGAATGATTTTGGGATCAATGCAATTCATTACTTTAGATTACAACTAATAATATAGTCAGGGTCAGAACAGAACTAAAGTCCTTTTTTCCTAACCTGTTCATTCTCAACTAGATAAAGAAGTCTTTACAAAGTGCTTTATCACCTTCAATAATTAAAAGATTTCCTGCTAACTATTCAGGGAATCTGCTTTGCAGCCAGTTCTTCCTATCTCTTCCTTTGAACATTCTAATTAAAGTGGGAAGCTACTTTCTTTATTCATTCTGTTTTTGCCCTATCGGACAAAGATATGAAAACAATGAATTAAATGGCAATAATATACTGGCTCTTTTTTCATTCTTGTCCTGTTGGGACTTAGGTAGGGTGGGAGATAAATTTCCCAGGATTAGTGTTTTAGTCTGGTTTCTTATTGTTGCCTTTTCAGTAGTTAACACCTATGGAGTTAATAGGCATAATAGAGATAACTTCTTTCCCGGTGACTCTGTTGATGCTGTAATCACTCTGAGAATAAATGATGACTAGAGAATCCAGAGTGAACACTTTAGGATTCTTACATTCCTTTTCAGAGAATTATGTAGACTCTTTTATACTATCTTTTAAAAATATATTTGCTGTGATAGTCAACAGAATTTAAATGAAAACTCTCTTATTTTTCCATCTCTCTGATAGCTGTTTTCATTTCTAATGTTTATTTCAGCTTATATTCATAAATATGTATTTAAGAGCATAACAATCACATACTGTATCTGCTTGGTAGTTTTTGTTCCTTGTTACATTTATAACCTCTTTTCAGTAAATGCCTTGAAAGTGTGACACTGAGATAAAGAATCCTAATTGTCAGGTTGAATGCAGTGGAAGTTAAAACAACTCAATCATAATTTAATGAAAATTTTGTGTCCCTTGGGTACTTGCTATCCTGAGGGAATTATAAGAGCAGGAAACATATTTATTTGTGCCATTGCTAAAAGATAGCACGTTTCAGAGGCAAAGCACTTTGCAACTGACCCATGAAAAACTTAAGTCAGATCTCCAAATAAGATATGGGTGGGTGCTTGTAGTATGCACATACATAGAAACAAAAATGACATTTTCCATCACTTCTATGCATGGAGAAGAAAGGAAACCATCCTAAAATTTTTTGAGAAGGTTTCAACATTGATAACATATTACAAATACTTCAAATTAACATAAGAACTAAAGAGAAAAAATTAACTTTTAGGGTTAATTATCCTCTTTATGGATCTAGCTCAATTCTATTTATACTGGGTTGCTTCTCAATCTAATCATGAAAATTTTAAAAGATAAACTTATGAATTTTATACAATTTTATTTGTATTAAATAACAGCAGGGTTGTAGTAAGTTACTATTTTTCTAAGGTGAAGTCAGAATAAAGGTAGAATACACTAGTGAAGTTTATTTCAACACAAAGGAATTTGATTTGGTTTCGTTTGGTTTGGTTTGGCTTGTTTTTTCAAGGTAGGATCTCACTCTAGCCCAGGCTGACCTGGAATACACTATGTAATCTCAGGGTGGCCTCGAATTTACGGCAATTCTCTTACCTCTGTCTCCCGAGTGCTGGGATTAAAGGCTTGTGCCACCACACCCGGCTCAAAGGAATTGGTTTTTCTTTTCAATTTTTTGTATTAACAACTTTCATGATTACAAAAAATATCCCATGATAATACCCTCCCTCCCCACCACTTTCCCCTGTGAAACTCCATTCTCCATCATATCCCCTCCCCATCTCAATCAGTCTCTCTTTTATTTTGATGTCATGATCCTTTCCTCCTATTATGATGGCCTTGTGGAGGAAGTATCAGGCACTGTGAGGTCATGGATATCCAGGCCATTTTGTGTCTGGGGGGAGCACGTTGTAAGGAGTCTTACCCTTCCTTTGGCTCTTACATTCTTTCCACCACCTCTTCCACAATAGACCCTGAGCCTTGGAGGGTATGATAGAGATATTGCAGTGCTGAGCACTGCAGTCACTTCTTTCCAGCACCATGATGCCTTCTGAGTCATCCCAAGGTCACTGCCATCTGAAAAGAGAAGATTCTCTACCTAAAGTGAGAGTAGCATTAATATAAGGGTATGAACAGTAAGAGAAGTGCTTACTGGGCAGTTTGATAAGCATAGTACATACATTCAGCCAGACAGCAGCAGATGGTACACCTCTAGGGCTCACAACTACCCCTGCTTTATGTTTTCAGAATCAGGGATGTATTCACTCCCATGGAGTGGGCCTCCAGTCCAATTAGAGGGCAGTTGGTTTCCACCATGACAGTCATGCCACTATTGCACCCATTGGCTCGTTTGGCCTGGCTGGCCAAATATAAGGCTCGCAGTGTCCACTGTTGAGTATCTTCACCGGTGATTTCTCTTTCTCCCATTGAACTGCATGCAGAATGGCTTCTTCCAGCTTTCTGTCAGCTAGTCTACATGGAGGAGGATATCAGCTCAGTTCCAGCAGGATTTTTCAGTGGCCTTTCAGCCAAGTATGTGGAATATTCAGAAATATCAAAGGAATTTTTTAATGTGAAATACTATTGTATTTTTCAAGGACTATTGTTCTTTTAATATATATATACACATGCAAGTAGAAAGAGATAGAGAGAAGAGAGACAGACAGAAAGAATGAGAATGGCACACCAGGGTCTCCAGCTACTGCAAACGAACACCAGATGTGTGAACCACCTTGTGTATCTAGCATATGTGCATACTGGAGCATAGAATCTGGGTCCTTAGGCTTTGCAGGCAAATGCCTTTTTCACTAAGCCATCCCTCCAGCCTCTTTTAGTTCTTCAATCACAGTAAAACTACCTTCATTCACAAGCCAGTGTTAGACATTTTCACACAGTAAAAAATTACAAGGGTATAATCAGATACACAGTGAGACTCAGCTTTGTTCTCCATACCTAAAGTTATACTGTACATTTATCAATCACAAATGATGATGATGACACACTCACTCATCACAAGACCTAAAAATGAACATTAGTACCGGCACACACCCTAGTACCAGCATACATCACTTCCTCTATGTAGGAAAGACTTACAAAGCTCTAGTTATTAACCTAAAGGTACTGTGAAGTGTGGCATGAGCAGTTGGTTCCAGTAGACAGAGAAAATATCAGCTTTTTCCAGACATTTTCTGAGCACCTGATTGGCTCCCTGATGTTTCCCATTCACTCTAGCTGCTCTTTCCATCCCCTCATTCAAATGACAGATTTCTCTTCCTGTTCTCAGCTGCTGTGTCTCTATTCCCAAACTGTCTACCTGACTTCCTGTCTCCCCACTTCAGTGAAGTCTATTTGATCATCAAATCACTTCAGAATAAATTCCACCCTACTTCTAATTGTGACCTTTGATTCAATGACACAGAAGAAAAAAGTCCAGTGGGTGGCTTGAAGAGTTAGGTCCCAGCAAAACAATGACAAACCAGATAAGGACCAACTAGCAAAACGAAAAGACTTTTCTACTGGAGGCAGTGCATTCCAGAGGAGCAGCCCTCGGCCTGCACCTGAGCAACAGGCAGCATCAGTCAGGTGAGGGTGTGGTACTACTGGAGAGGGAACAACTACTACACATCACTCAAGTTTACAGATGGCATAAAATCACACTACTGTCCACCCTGCCAGAAATTTAGAGCAAATAAGCAAATATGCTTACTAACTTAATTTTAACTTTGTTATTTCCTCTATATGTTTAATAGAAGTATAAATAACATAATGGTCAGGAAACATATACAGGAGGAAACAGAGGGAACCAGTCCCAATCCCTGTTTAAGCATTCCCTGCATACCACATACTGTACTGAGAACTTGCCTTGCATTGCAATTACACCTGTGAAGACTTGGCAAATTGATGTCATTAAATATACCTGGCTTGCAAGATTCCAGCTCTCTTTAAGTATAATGCTTAATCACATAAGAATCAGCAAGTGTGACCTTTATTGCTCAGTCAAAAGGACATAAAGCAAAAAGTTTAACCATTTAATAATAATCTCTTAAGACACCTAAAATCACTATAGACACCAAAGTAAGTGGTACCTGTGAAGAACTTATAGGCCTCTTGGAATGCTTTGTCTTTACAGGCTATGCAACAGCAACATGATTGGTTTATTGTTGGTGTTGTTTCCTCTTAAGGAGTAATATCTAGGATTTCCAGGATGAGCACATGATATAAAATTCCATCCCAAGATCTGCCCTCAAGCAAACTTCCCCAGCTCTTAATGTTCAGATGACTTTGGTTACATTCCAAATTCAGTAGAGTTTGACATGACACCAAAGCCTGGGTTTTCAATGATGAATGGCAGTTAAACTTTGTTAAACCTAAAACTTTGCAGTGTGTAATTTCAAGGCTTTCCTCAGTATACTTTCAACTTGTGCTGGTATTTCTGAACCTCTCAAAATGATTCATGTAGTTCTTAAAAGTGGCAATCACAAAGGGACAAAGTGTAACAACAAAAAAAAAGTAAGTTAGGTAAAGAATGGATCAAAGTGTCACGAAAATTTGAAGCATAGTCCAGGTATTAACTGGATTGGTGTTAAACTTAGTCACCATGCTCTTCAGCACTGAGAACAAAGTACTGAGAGTATGTATATTTCAAAGAAGTCTAGATTACCAATGCCAAATTCTTTAGCTAAACATTCCAGAGCCATCTCCGTCACTGGTAAGCAGTTGATCTCAGCACGCTTTCATGCTTCTGCTCCCATTTCCATAACATGGGAATAGTAATCATACCTACTTTCTCTGGTTGCTGTATTGCATGAGATAAGTATATAAATACTCAAAATATCCATCAAATTATATGTATGTGACAGTAGTTACTGGAATAATTGTATGACTTAACATGTTTTCACTTAAAAGATGTAAAATTGTTTTAATCTCTACATTTGCCCTCAACTTTTTGGTTGAGATGTTCTTTTATTGGATTTGATATTCATAATGACAGGTTGAAGTGAGGGGATAGTGACTAAACTTTCTAATTCTACAGTTGTGGAAGTTCAAGATCAAGAAAAGAGGGGAAAAGAACCATTTCTTTGTACCATTCTATGTACTAAGTGCCTTATTATATACTTTATACCCATGATCATCCTGAATTTCACTCATGGTCATGAGGTAGTTATTACTCCCAAACTACAAATGAGTTACTATTCCCAAATTAAGCAATTGTTCAAGATATATCACTAATGAGTTATGTAACAGGAACCTTAATTTAGTTTAGGTAAATTCACAACCTGTGCTCTTTCTAATAACATTTATGCCCTTATCACAAATGAACACAAATGAACAAAGTGCTTTTATACCACTTACTTTCTTTCTTTTCTTATATTATGTGTTTGTGTATGTGAATGTAGGCATATGTATTCTACAGCATGTGTGTGGAGATCACACAACTTTCAAATGTCAATCCTCACCTTCCACCTTGTTATGAAGCAGGGCAACTCCTCTTTCTCTCTCTCTCTCTCTCTCTTTCTCTCATTCCTATTCACTACTGTGCTTGAAAGGCTAGATGGTACATGTGCTTCAAGAAAATTCTGCAGACACCACCTACCATTATGCCATCAGTTTTCTGGGATTACCAAAGTCTTCCATGGCTTTAGGTTTTTATGTGAGAACTGAGGATCCAGACTCAAGTATTCAGAGTTGAGGAACAAGCACTTTATCCACTAAACTACCTCCTAAGCCCAGCACCACTGAAGACTTCCTTTACAAAATCTTGTAGATATGTCTCCTGGTCTCTATACCCACTACCCCAGTTACTTGTCTTCTCTGTCTCATATTTTATCATACTGCAACTCCTGATTCCTCAATTGCGCTATTGCACTCTATTCCTGCAAACACAAAGTAGCCAGTGTAAGGGCCACTAAATGTTTATCTCCCTACCCAAACCTTTCAAAATTTCTGCATAGCTTTATCTAAAATTCCAACTTTCTTCATATAATATTGAATAGCCTGTAATCATACACCTCTATATTATGATATGCTATGGTATCTGGGTTATAAGAACATTGACAAATAGTGTTTCCCAGATGTTTTTCCTCCTACTTTCTGTTTTTAAAATGTATTGTCTTCCTGGTATGCCTTCAACCATCAGAAAGGGTGAACATCACCTTGTTCAATGAGCAACCCATTCTCTGTTCCAAACCCTAGCTGAATTAATCATGCTGGTACTTGTATCCCTATAGCATTTTATACCAATTTCTGAAAGAAACATTCATTCTATGATATCAATGGTCATTACCATGTAAATTTTTGTTTTTTGTTTGTTTATGTTTATTTATTTGAGAGTGACAGACAGAGAGAAAAAGAAGCAGATAGATAGAGAGAAAGAGAGAGAATGGGCACACCAGGGCCTCCAGCTACTGCGTACAAAGTCCAGATGCATGCTTCCCCTTATGCAACTGGCTAACATAGGTCCTGGGGAATTGAACCTCTAGCCAGGCTCCTTAGGCTTCACAGGCAAGTACTTAACCACTAAGCCATCTCTCCAGCCCCTGTAAATTTCTTAAATAGGGCCTATGCTTTAAGAACTTTTAGAATTACCAAAATATATCTCATGGAAGATAAAGGTTTCCCTCCATTATCTTGTGCAGTATCTATAACAGAAGACTAAGCCAATCACTGAATTAAAAATTCTTGAAAAAATGTGATTGTGCTAAACATGTACACCTTTTTCTTAGCATTATTCATTAATAATATTGCAACTATTTATAGTGTTTATAGTACATTATTAGGCACTGCAAAATCTAGAGACAATCTAAAGTACAGGAAAGAATATGCATAAATTAGTTTGCAAAAATTATGACATATTAAATAAGAAATGTGCCCATCGGTGGACTTTGGTGTATCCCTGGAACCAATCTCCTGAGCATATAAAGAGAGGCCTATACTGAAAGAAATACATAAATTTTAAAGTAAAAATGATATTGCAAATAAGTCACAACTCTATTTATAGGCACAGAAAAATCAAAATGAAGGAAAAGACCAAAAGATTAGGACCAATCAGAATCAAAGTTTGATGTAGATAAAGAGCTTGTACCATCCTAATTAGCCCAGCTGCAGCTCCAACCATCTAATTTCATTCCCTTACATAATGAAGATGATGGTTTCATGGGCTATACTTTCATAGATAGTCAGTTCACAGGTGGTTTTTAACTTAAATATATGTTGCACAGGCTTACTTGTAGGTATCAAATATTTTACAATAAAATTTTTGAAATGATTATCTAGTTTAGTCATGAAATACATTATTATGAAATCATCAGCATCATCAAAATTACCTGTAATTTCTGAATAGTCCTTATTTGATTACTTATTGATCCTTCTATCAAAGCCTTATAATTACTAAAAGAGAGACTTGTGGGCACCTACATGGATGCAAGTGAGAGAGGAATGGAGAAAATGAGAAGAGGAGGTAGAGTTGGGTAGTGACCTTACTTTTTAGGAGGAAGAGAACAAAGTGACCTCTATGTGACGTCCTGAGGTTTCTGGTGAGAAAATCTGAGAGCTAATAAGGGCATTTAGGCTGAAATAGGATTAAAGGTTGCTGGGTAAAATAATCACTTACTATTATCAGATTTCAATCTGTGGGCTAGAGGCAGAGTGGGACAAGACTGAGCAAGCTAAAAGATCCAGCTAATATTTAGAAAAGAAATAAAGAAACCTCTCTAGATTTCCAAGTAGAATCATACCATATCTGTACTCGCCTGTGCTGTATTTCTTCTTGGATACCACTTCTGCCCACTGAAGCCCTCCTTTTCTTTTCTACTTTTACTTGCTAGCTCTGCTAACATCACTTCCTTACAGAACAATCTTTTGAAGCCCCAAGATAAGCAAGGAGCTTCTTATGTGCATACTTGATGGCACGTGTGTTGATTCCTAGCACTGAATTTCTGTGTTAATAGTGAAATGGTTCATGTCTAGCATCTTTTTCTAAAATTGTGCCTGTGCAAGTTCTAAGCCAATGGAGATTGTGCCTTCTAATTTGGCCCTGCTTTTCTGAGGCCTAATACAAAGCCTGGCACATAGGAACCAATTTAAGTTTATAAATATATGAATGCGTGAATGACTGAATAAATGAATGGGTTGCCTCCACAACATTCAAGCAGAAAAAGGTAGTCAACATTTGGAGTTATCATTATGAGCTTGCAGAAAAGGTGGGGCAGGGAGTAAAGCTTGAGAAGTCATCAGCTTACAGTGGTGATAAGATCATAGAAGAGAACAAATCTCTGGGAAAGTAAAATTGCAGCTCACTAAAGACCATCTAGGAGTCTGACTCCCATGGAAGCAATTCAAGCAACTTGCTCACAAAATATTAGTGCAATCTAGATGGTGATTAAGAGCTCATATGGGTTTGAACAAACACACTAACTTGCAAAACTTCTTATTGACAACTTCCATGCATATATACAATTTACTATGATCATAATCACCTGCCACAACCTTTCTTTGCTCCCCTTTCCTATCCTATCACCACTGAATCCCATCTTCTTTCCAAGTAGTCTCTCTTCTATTTTGATGTCTTCATTTTCCCTCCTATTATGCAGGTCTTATATAGGTAACACCAACCACTGTGAAGTCATGAATACCAAGGCTACTTTGTGTCTGGAAACAGTATTGTATGCACTCCTCTCCTGTTTTGACTCTTAAATTCTTTCTGCTACCTATTCCCCAATAGTACCTAAACCTGCCTTGGAGGATGTGATAGAGATGTCTCACTTAGTACTAAACACTCCATTATCCCTTCTTCTTAACACTTTGATTACTTTTGAGTCACCCCAGTGGTCACCATCTAAAAAGAGAAGTTTCTCTAGCCAAAAGTGCCAGTAGAAGTAACATATGGACATAAACATAAGTATTTGGAGGATACTTTGGTGGTATATTATATCTATTAGTTTATCTATAGACAAGAGCAGTTTCCTTCCCAGGGTTAATGACATTCCCATCCATAAGCTTTTGATAGGTTTCCAGTACCAGGCAAAAACTCCCTGCAATCAGAAAGCAGTTGGTTTTCTCCTATAACAGACATGCCATTATGATATCAATTAGTACATTTGTCCTGGCTGGCCAGCCACAAGTCTTGCAAGGTCCACTTCTGGTTAAAACTGTTCATGACTTTTCCCCACCAACAGGCACAGAGCTCTCTCTAGCATACTGAGAGCTAATCAACATGGAGGAATCTTCCAGCTCAGCTCCAGCTTGATTTCTTAGTGTTCTTCAGCCTAAACATGTATTGTATTCAGCAGGAAGGTCAAACCATCTAGTTCTGGTGAGCAACCAAGAGTCTTAGCAATAGACTATCATGGTTGATGGAGGCAGGGCATCATGGCCTTCCCTGACCAACAACTCATTGGATTGCATCCCACCCTTGGCACTGACATTTTCTCACAACAATTTAGGGCTCCAAGGCACAGCACTATTTACAGAGTACTTCTGCTAAAACTCTCTTTGCTAACCTGTATATATTTTAACTGAAAAAGAAGGTTTTTGTATGTGATTTGGACAAAGAGTCAATAGTAAAGGCTAGGAAGGTATAGGAGGGCCTTGAGGGACAGAGAGAAATGGAGGGCTTAAGGGGACAGTAGAGTAGATATGTAAGTAGAGGGGAAGTTTACTGGGGGTGGAATGGTCTAAGTTGGGTAAGAAGAGGATATGGAGAAGAGGAGAGGGTGAGAAGAGGATTAAGCATAATTAAAGATTTTATGAATAAGCATATGGAAGCCACACTGACTTTTTAAAAATTTTATTTATCTGTATTTTTGGGAGGTGTGCATGTCAGGGTCTTTGCTCCTGCAAATGAATGCTCATCCAGCTTTATGTGGGTGACTGGGGAAATGAAACTGGCCTCCAGGCTTTACAAGCAAGTACGTTTAACCACTGAGCCATCTCAGCCTCCAGACTAACTTTTAATCCTCACTCTAGCTGATTCTGTATGGTAATTTGAATATATGTCCCTCATTGACGCAGGTGTTAAGATTAAACTTGTAACCTGAATCTTCAGCCACACTGCTGGAGGAGGTGGTACTGGGGTGGATCCTGGAGTCCAGCTCCAAAGTGTCACTGTGGGTGGATCAGAATTCCAGTCCAAAGGTATGCAGAGAGGTCTGAGCTCTGGGGGTCCTCTTTGCTATCAATTAGTGCTTGCTTCTTTCTGGTGTTTGCTGTCTAGTAGTAGTTTCACTCTCTCTTTCTGGATTTATGAATGGGAGCCAGCCTCTTCTACCATTGGTGGAACTTCCCCTGGATCTGTATGCTTAAAATAAATTCCTTTCTTCCTTAAAATTCTGTTTAGTTAGATGTTCATCCCAACAATGTGGAACTGACTACAACATGCTGTATGACCAGATATCAAGAGGTGGAACAGAGTCAGCTATGATGATAAGTCTCAGTGTAGCTCATCAAAGCAACAAGCAAAAATTGGAGAGCAGTAGTCAAGTCTTGGTCACTATGCAAAGTACAGATAGTAAGCCAACCTTAAGGCAGCACTGCCTTCCTCACCACTCACATGCACACCAGTTTCCTTTGCTCCCTTGAAGCAGAACACTGGTCCAAGGAGCTCAGCACACATTCTGGAATCACCTTACTACAGAAGAACCCAAGCAAAAGTTTGCAGGGAGAGCAGTGAGGAGGGGAACTAGCCAAGAATGAAGAAAAGGGTTATTCATAGAAAACTATTGAGGAGCTGGGTATGATGGCTTTTAATCCCAGCACTCAGGAGGCAGAGGAAGGAGGATCACTGTGAGTTTGAGGCCACCCTGAGACTATATAGTGAATTATACGTCAGCCTGGGTTAGAGTAAAACCCTACCTCAAAAAAAAAAAAAAAAAAAGAAAAGAAAAGACTAAAAATAACTACTGTGTAATTGAATAGCAGGGTACACCTCTTTAATCACTCTGGTAGTTGAATGTAGAGGGTCCCCATAGCATCATGTGTTTGTGATTGAGCCCCACTGGTAGCAGTTGGGAAAGTGGCTCCTTGCTGGAGGAGGTATGTCACTGGGGGCAGACCTTGAGTTTTATTAGTCCAGCTCCAAGTCTAGTGCTGAGACTACTCTCATCCAGATATGTGACAGCTTCCTGCTCATGTCACACTTTCTCTGCCATGATGAAACTTTCCTGAAGTCTATAGTCCAAAATAAACCCTTTCATCCTATCAACTGCAACAATCCCCCATATGATTTCAGCCAGGCCCTTGCCAAAGGACACAAATGAGTGCACTGCGTGACGGCACCCAAGGGGTCTCAGGACTGCTGCAGAGCTTGCCATGCACTGGCAGTGCACTCAGTCTGCTCTGGAGAGAGAAGCTTCTGCACAGTGAGCCTGCCAAGTACAGCCTTCGTAATTGCCCTGAAAAATCATTCACGGTCTATTGGCCAGGAGCCGAGCTGACTCCACAGTCAGTTCCCTGAGTTTTCTAAATCTGCATCATGGATTGTTGTAAACACCTCAGTTCTCTGCATCACATGTTTGCAGTGCTCCATAAATGAGAGCTCCATGGGTGCAAGTTAGAGGGCCAGGACACCGCTGGAGCTAAGAGAGCAGAGGATGAGAAGGTCGTGACTGAAACTCAGCTGTTGCAGACACCGACTGAGTCATTAATGACCTCAAGAGAGTAGGTCTGGTGGAGTAAAAAAGGCAAAAATCAGAGTGCACTGGATTATCTGAAAATGGGAGCAAAGGAGAAGAAAGGAAATGTCTGATAGTCTGAAGATAATGGGAAGATGAGAACCTGTGAGCTCTTGAGGACTCAGAGGGCTATGCAGCAGTCATGTGATTTGTGAGAAGTATGTCCCTTGGCTGCCCTTAAACCATAGGAAAATAATCAGTCTGGATTTAAAAGCTGACCAAGTGAATTGCTTTAGAGGAGGTGGAACCATGACAGGGTTGGGAGAAGGAAAGGTCCAGACCCAGCAGAGAGGGTCTGATGACCCTGAGTGGAAACAGCTGCAGTCCACCCAAAAACAATGACATGAGACTCACTGCAGGCATGCACACTGCCCTCAGGATCCCTCATTTCCCTTCATCCTGCCCAAAAGACCATGCATGTTCCTCTGCTGCTGACCTTCTCTCTCTCTCACCTCTCTCTCCGTCTTCACACTCATCTTCCAAAGCCTGAGCTGTGACTCTCATGATCCCTGCTGGCCGAGATCTCTGTGTGGTGAGCAGTACCTCCACTCAGCAGCTGCTAAACATCAGAGCCTTAAACTCACAGAATTCAGGGAGACAGGCCTGCTTCTTCCCCAGGCCCGCCAGAAATAAATCCTACATATTTGTTACATGTGTATGCACTTGATTTTAGGGACAAGCTGTGTTTCATTGCTAAACACTGAACCATCCAGAGAAATCATCTTGTCCTAAAGGGGAACAGGGGAAGAAGGAATCAAAAGCATAGTGTAGTGCTAAGACAAAAAGAGAAAGCTAACACGAGTATCATAGACTTTCCATGGAGAATGAGAATCCATAGGGTAGTGATGTCCGTGTCATGAGATTTATTATACTTGTATGTGAAAATAATATTTCCAGGGATTTTAGATGTACTCATTACAAATATTTTTCATTATGGTAAAATACCAAGATGGGGAGCAAGAGAGATGGTGCAGCAGTTAAGGCTTTTGCCTGCAAAGCCTAAGGACCCTAGTTCAATTCCCAGGTACCCACATAAAGCCAGATGCACCAGGGGGCGCATGTATCTGGAGTTCTTTTGCAGTGGCTAGAGGCTCTGGTGTACCCATTCTCTCTGTTTGTCTCTCTTCCTCTATATCTGTCTGCTTGAAAATAAATTAATTAATTTAAAAAAGAAAACCCAAGAGGGCAGGAGTGATGGCTTAGCAGTTAAGACATTTGCCTGCAGAGCCAAAGGATCTTGGTTCCGATTCTTCAGAACAGATGCACAAAGTGGCACATGCATCTGGAGTTCGTTTGCAGTGGCTGGAGGCCCTGGTGTGCCCATTCTCTCTCTCTCTCTCTCTCTCTCTCTCTCTCTCTCTCTCTCTGCCTCTTTCTCTATATAAAATAAATAAATAAATAAATAAATAAATAAATAAAATATATTTTAAAAATACCAAGATACTTAGGAACCTAAATAACTTCCAAGGCTTACCTTAAATCATGCAGATGTTTGCATGGGAAAGAATGCGTACAAGTCACATGACCATTGTAAACTATTACAGAGAACTGTCTAATCACCTTAAACTTAATAGGCTTATGCTTACTGCCATTTCACTCCTTTTTCTTTCCTAGACTATCATTTTCTGCCTCTGCTGTTTACAGTAATACATTTTCTTTCAAAAGCAAGATTTTTCTTGGCATTCGACTCATTCATGACTATATTATTGAACATTTTTTAATGCTACAACTCAACTCTTTGTGTGCTCAAAAAGGCTGGGCTCTTTTATGTTATTGTTCTTATTTTCTCCCATCAAGCATTCTGACCACTGCTGTCAAAATCTGATAATAAATGAAGATTTCTCCCACCGCAGATTCTTATAACCATGGCAACTCCGTCAGCAACTAATGTCCACACTGCAAAAATGCTTTTGGAAAGGAGAGCTTCTCACAATATAGTAGTGCAGGCGTCCTCTCCTTACCCTCTTCCCAGAGTGATGCTAAGTAAACAACATATCCAAGCAGACACTGGCTTTGTGCACATGTGCAGGCACTGTTTAAAAATCAAGAAAACAGAAGGATAACTACAAACATTAAAAGAGAAAGGGACTTGAAAGCCCAGCACTGGAGGAGAAAAAGATGTCAATAGTTTAGTAGCAGTAGCAACATAGCTTTGCCATCTTCTCGATGTGGTCATTACTTCTTAAGAAGTTTAGAATTTTTATTTTATACTTATTTATTTGAGAGAGAGAAAGAGAGAGAGGTTGAGCATGCCAGGGCCTCTAGCCACTGCAAACAAACTCCAGATGTCACGAGCTTAGTAGCATTAGCAACATAGCTTTGCCACCTTCTCAATGTGGTCATTACTTCTTAAGAAGTTTAGAATGTTTTATTTTATATTTATTTATTTGATAGTAAGAAAGAGAAAGAGAATGAGCATTCCAGGGCCTCTAGCCACTGCAAACCAACCATGTGGGCACTGGGGAATTTAACCTGGGTTCTTAGGCTTTGCAGGCAAGTGCCTTAACTGCTAGCTATCTCTTCAGGCCCAGAACTTGAGAATTTTTCTTGATGTTACTCCACCCTACCATCAAACCAGGGCAGTTTACTTGACTGTGCCTTTTAGGTTGCATAGAAAATCTCTCCAGGAAATTGGTCATTTTGGACATGCAACTCCTACACACTGCTGTTCTTTTCTGTAAAGCCCGCTTTTCATACGCACCCTGACATGGAATCATTTTATAAGCCTGTCTCGGGAGCAGAGAAGTCATTCTCATAGCACCCACACAGAAGGAACTCCTCATTTCAAACTCTGTTCTTAAGAAGTCAGGGCTGCTCCTGATTCCTTGTGAATAAAGTAACCAAAACTTGTTTCTAATGTAGACATTTCCATAGTGCCCACTTCTGGAATGACCTGCCTATTAAAACAAAGTGGGTATTTTCTCTTCCACATCCTATTACATCTTGTTCTGAAAGGACATAGCAGTATCAAGCTAGAGCTCTGTCTCACCACCCTCTATGTAGTCAACAATCTATCTATGAGTGTGTATCTATAGAAAGGAACTTCCCAAAATCCAGAAGAAGTCAGAGCTTGAATTATTTTGGTATTTTTGCAATTTCTGTTTAACCATATTCAGTGATCAATAAATAACCATAGATTGGATCTCAGCCTTAGGCTTCCAGATCTAGCAGAATCTGTGAGAGGCAGATACATACAGGCATCAGGTATATATAATAATGATAAATAACCACCACCCCATTAGGTTGTGAAATTAAATGGCGTATGTAGTACAGACATAAGAGGAGGGATATCCCAGGCATGAAGCAAACAGGAAAGCTAGTTTTTATTAGCCATCATTACAGTTTGATGTTTTTTTTTTTTTTTAAAGTTTTCCCCAAGCTATTTCGAGTAGATGTGGATAGCTTAGAAGTTAAGACTTCCCCTCGGATTTCACTTGAATCACTACTCTTTCCTGCTGGGAAATGGTGGGTAAATTCTTCAAACTTACTTAATTGCAAATATTTGTTCATAAGGCCAGGGTGATATCATTTGCCCCTCAGAGAACTTTGGGGTAAGAAGCATTTAAAGTTCAAGCTTTGTAAGTAACAGCAGCTAAATAGTCCCTGGATGTTTTTTTTCCCATCATTCCTAACTCTCACATTGGACTTTCCCTTTGAACAACTATTAGGCTCAGACTCCTTCTGGTGGCATCCATTTAGTAAGCCATTTTTGCAAGTGTGCAAACTTATTTGTTGTCTATGCAAAATAAGTTGATCTCTTGACTACAAAATTATCAATGAGTTTTTATTTTTTTCTTATTAAACTAAATAATTTAAAATTACACAAAATCACTGATATAAAAATCTCAATGTTTCCATATAAAAAATGAAATCTCAAAACATGATGCTTCCCTGTAAACTGTTTCCCCAGTTTCCGCAGAGAAATGAACTTGGAGAACCCCACTGCTGACAGCTCAAACAACAGACTGTGGCCACATCTTATTTATCTTAGTGGTGGGAACCCATCAGGCTAGTACGAAAAGAAATGCAGTAACAAATAAAGATGTCAAAATGTTCCACAGAGAAAGTTTCTTTTAAATCTTTTTTAAGGCAAACTTCAGAGGAAGAATCAACAGGGAACATTGCAAAGCATTCATTTCTTTCTCTGACACAGAAGCTCGCATCCTCTGGAAGTCATCAGAATAAATTTGAAGCTTTCAATAAAAATATTTTGTATAGCTGCAAAAACACCATTAAGCATAAGTACATAAGTCTTTGCCACAAACTCATTTTGAAGTGTAGTCATCCAAGTATAGTGATGCCACAATATGTAGGTGTGACTGTAACTTTCAGTAATACCAATAAAGTCTGAGGTCCTAACAGACTCTTGGCTGTCATAGTCGACCAAGATGCATTGCCAAGTCATAAGCAAGTCAGAATACAGCAGGGTTGGCTTAGTGAGAGGCAAAGCCCAATGTTAAGTTGGTAAGAAAAGATAAACTATCAAAGAAAATGATGTTGTCCTGTAACTAAGCAGGCTTAATCATTGTACAAAGCTTTGGTTCTTCTAAGCTCACATTTGACTAGACAAAGGAGCCATGTGTCTCCTGGTGTTGCCCATGAGTCTTAAGCCTTATTCAGATGAAGTGGTTCCCCTTCTCCCATCACTCCCACCTTCAGCACTTTATACACCCCCAAGAAAGTGATGTACATAAACCAACAATTTATCTTCCACATTTAACTGCATTTTACACTCAAAGTTCAATTCTCCTGTTACAAGAAAATAAAATCAACCAGCTTCTTATCTACCTCCTTTCATGTCTTTTTGAGAACTCCATGTTATCCAGAAAAATGAATGTCGCCTCATTGGGAAATGTAATTTCCCTACATTGGTCAATTTAACTCTGGTTCTTCACAGAATATGATGGAAATGTTCTCAGCTCAAATTATAATTTAAAATATGAGAGGTATTAAATGAAAGGTTCCCTTGGATAATATGAACACATTTTCTTCAGAGCATTATCAGCATTGCCTAGTCAGTCAAATCATGCTTCTTCTGTATTAACTCATCTGGCACAAGTTCAGGGTGGGCCAACCACCAGACCTCTGTAAGGAGCCTAGAATTTGTCATTATCACACAAAGTAAAAATAAATAAATAAAAAAAGGAAAGAAGGAAGGAATTTTTCCTTGTTGTTTTTGTTTTGTTATCACTGTTGCTTTTTATGACATATCCTGAAATATGTCTAGCATTCAGTGTCATGTGCAACGAAATTAATTAAGAGAACTACAGAGGACTAACTTAGCACAGAATGAGAAAGAGGATGCTGGGAAGAAGGAAAAGTAGAAAAGGCTTCTGTAAACTTGGGAAAATGAGACAGTAGTTTTGTTTAAAAATAACAAGATTAGACTGGTGTGATGGTGCACGCCTTTAATCCTAGCACGCAGGAGGCAGAGGCAGGAGGATTGATGTGAGTTCAAGGCTAACCTGAGACTACATAATGAATTTCCAGGTCCACCTGGGCTAGAATGAGACCCTATCTTAAAAAAAACATGACAAGATGAAAAGCACTGTTGTTCAGGACAAAATTTGATTAAACATATATAATTATACCTCAAAAACAATCCCTTTTTCAGCAGTTCCCAAAGATTCCCCTCTGGAAAAATTATACCATGGCATCATTGACAAATAGTAGCTATTCAATAAATAATGAATGAATTAGTGGACATGACTTGATAGAAATATTATTTTTCAAAGTCTACTATAACACAGCTCTAAGCACCCTGTAAAGCTTAATTTATATCATCCTTGTTGAGATTCTATTATTATTTCCATTACACAATAATTAAAGTAAAAGGGGCTGGAGAGATGGCTTAGCGGTTAAGCACTTGCCTGTGAAGCCTAAGGACCTCTGTTCAAGACTCAACTCCCCAGGACCCACGTAAGCCAGATGCACAAGGTGGAGCATGCATCTGGAGTTTGTTTTCAGTGGCTGGAGGCCCTGGTGAGCCCATTCTCTCTCTCTCTCTCTCTCTCTTTCTCTGTCTGTTGCTCTCAATTAAATAAGTAAATAAATAACTTAAAAAATAATTAAAGTAGAGGGCAAGAAAGAAAACTCAGTGCTTAAGAGCCCTTTAAGTGCAAGCCTGAGGGCCTGAAAAGACCTAAGAGACCAGATACCCCAGGCCCCCATAAACAGCTGGGCATGGCCACAGACACATCTGTAACCCCAGTCCCACAGGCAAGCAGAGACCCAGGCAATGTAGAAGCTCATGAAAAAAAAAAAAAAAAAAACCACCAATGGCCAGCTCTGGAGTTATTAAGAGATTGCAGCACTGATAAGGACAAGTGGAAGAGCAATGGAGTTGGACATCCGATGTTCCACTTGGGCCACTTCAGGCAAATACAACTTACTGCAGGCAGACACTGGACATCAGTGGGCACACACGTGTATACACCATAATGTGTGTGCATGCACACACACACACACACACACACACACACTCACACACATCACAGCAAGCAAAAAAAAAAAAAAAATAGAGAGAGAGAAATATACCCTCAATAGTGGAAGCAGACTTTAAACCAGGCTTTTTGGCTCTTGAGTCCATGTGTTCATTCGCATTTGTTATGTTCCATTATTGAAATGTTTGGCATGAATTAAACCTGCTCTACTGAGGTGGTGATTTACCTGTACGGAACAGGTCTCCATAAAGGTACACTGGGGCTTCTAACATGATGGATGACCATCTTATGATCTCCCTTTCACCTGCCCCTGCCAACAGAAAGGATATGCGATTTTTCTCTTGTCTTTTAGTGTGTCAGATGCTACACTAGCATTAAGCCTCAGAGGAGCAAACGCCTAGAGGAAAGCCACAGCTCCCACTCTTGGATGATGCTTGTGTGAGGCCTGCAAGTTGTGTCAGTATTATTTCTGCCTAGATCACTAAAGAGAAAGTCAGTGAACCCCAAGCTGAGGCTGTGAGTGAAGGGACTTGAAAGGACCAGCAGATCATGACTGAGGTAATGGGCTAAGCTTTCAAGTCAGACGGAAGTCAAGTTTGGATTATGTCCTGACCCTTCTGTTTACCATCGTGCACAGCCCCAAGCACATTCATGATCTCCCAGCACCTAAAGATCCTTGGCTGTAAGGTGGAGTTAATAAGAAAATTTATTGGGGTTATTCGGAGAATTTATATACAAGGCTCTAGGAAAGGCTCAAAAAATGTTCATTTTTTCTCTTTGTAGCTGTAAGTAAAATGGATACTTCATGAAAATTTATGTCTGTTAGCAATTTTTTGTAAAGTATTTTTTTTTGAAGATTCACAGTATGCTGTGAAGGGTTTGGACTGTAGACAAGTGATCATGTACTTGCTTAACATGTGTGAGGCCTGGGTTTAATCCCCAGCACTGAAGGAAACAAAAAGGCTATAAAAAGTGACCACCTGTGACCTTCTGTGTATACACTGAAGGGACAAAAGCAGAGCAGATTGTCATGACCTTCCAGCTATAATTCTTGAACCTCAACCACTGCATCTGAATCAGACAGAAATACAAAGGGAACTATCCCCAGTAGGTCACATTTAAAAGATTTGAATTCTCATTATTATATTGAAAAATCATTAAAAGTTCTAGATTTAGTTCAATAGATAGTAAATTTCTCCCTGAAATGGCATTTTGATTAATGTTTTCTCTATTGACCCTCTCTTGAAGATTTTTATCTCACAAGAAAACTGCATTGATTCTGCAATATTTGACTTAGCTTCAATTTGCATTTAATGAAATAATTTAAGCAGATATAGTTAAGTATGTGATTATCATGTAACCACTAATGTTTTCACATTTAATTGATATAATCAAAAGAAGAGAAACCTGACAAGATCATTTGCTTGTCTTTACCCATCTTGCAGGCTAATTGCTGTAGAACGTATTGTCATATCCCTGATAATAGATATTTGCCAGTACTACTAAACTCAGACCTGGCTATATGACTTGCTTTGGCTAAATATATTTACACATACAGATTAGAGTATGTCATTTCCAGATAGAAGACTTAAAATAAAAATTTAAAGATGAAAAATGAAAGATTAGTAAATATTTGCCAGAAGTAAGAGAACATACCCCAGATAGGAAATAGCATATGATATGTCTTGGGAATGGTAATGGAGGACTCAAACTTTTAGGTCAATGTTATAAGAGTAGAGAGTTGGAGAGCCGTTAATGACAGTGAAGGCTCCAGTGGCAAGAAAGGGAAAGAAATCTTGCAAGTTGACCTCATTAAGGATTGTGTTTTTTTTAACAAGTGGTTATCCACAGTAATGTTTACAAGCATGGAAGTGATGTCATATGATTTAGTTTTGTAAAGAGCTCTCAAAAATACATGTGCAGAACAAATTGCAGATCGAAATAATGACACATTTAGAACACATAAAACACTAGTGTAACATGATAATCCAGGATGCAGTTGATAGTGGTTTGGACCAGATGGTGACTACAGAGATTCAACAAGTGCATGAAATCTAAGCATATATAGGGAATGTTTAGTAGATGTCTAATAGAGTAAATGACAGGTAGAATGTGAAGAGAAGGACTGTGGGATGATGCTGGCATTCTAAATTAAGAACTTGATGAAAAGCAGCTCCATTTATGGCAGCTATTGGCATGATATTTACATGGACATGCACGGAGAAGAACAAATATTTTTAAAGTGAAGCACTAATGTGGACAGCACATTGAGTAGTTGGTAACCAGAGAGTCAAGCTCACAGGTACTATAAGTCTGAGATTCAGGGCCATGGAGATAATAGTTTCATTGATGAGAAGAGATGAGGATGTTTAGAGGGCACAACAAAGGAGAATAGAACAGTACCCAGAATCCAAGCCTGAGCAGTTCTGACATTTAGTCAGAGAGAGGAACAGAAATATGACAGAGAAACTCAGAACAAGAAAGTTATTAAGGACAGAATAGTTGCTTCCCAGTGGAAGGTATTTAACTGACACCTGGCTCTGAGGATACAGGACAGTTACATTATTGTAAACAGGAAAAGACAATAGATTCTGAGTTTGAATAAGCACAAGAGACGTAGATTAGCCTCAGCGAATGACCCAAGGGGGGAACACATAGCTCTTTAGTAAGGTCTAATAGTTACCTGACCAGAAACAGCTTATGGGGAAGAAGTTATTTCAAGCTTACAGTTTTAAGGGTATGCTTCATAGTGAAAGAGAAAGCATACCAGCTGGCTTACATCATGTATCATCCTCAGCAGAGAGAGAACAGTGAACAAGCTGTCTCTGAGCACACAGTGGGCTGAACTCAAGCCTCAAGGCCTCAATGACACTCCTCCTCCAGCAAGGCTCCACCTTCCAAAGGCTTCACCAACTGGCAACTAAGTAGCTAGTGAAGAGCATTTTACACTCAAATCATAACATAAGAGCTAGAGAAACTTCATCTACTTCAAAGTTTAAAACCAAGCCATTGTTTCAGGGGCCATGATGCTTTGACAGCACTATCATTCTGCCTATTTGTAATAAGCTCACTGGAATGTTTAAGCTCCGCTTATCCACTCTCAAAACTATATTGTCAGTTTGGAGTCTTGCCTCAAAGTAGACACAATTTCTTTACCAACTGCCAAATGGTCCCTGAAGCCATCTGTGTAGAAATTATCTTGTGCTTTTCCTCTTTGTGCCACACATATCCGTATGCTTTTGCCTTCCTAAGACTGCACTCTCATGCCATTTACTATTAATGAATGGTTCACCCAACAAAGCTGTTACAATTCCTAAAGTGGAAAGAAAAGTGTAGAATTACCTTGTTGTTAAGACATCACAAATTATACATGTTGTTTCTACCCTGATCACTCTCTTGTCCCTTACTAATCGCAGGCACTTTAAAGGACTCCTAATATGGAGGAAATAGGGCCAGTACTGACAGCACAACATAAACGTTCATTTCAGTAAACCCATTCCTTCAAGAAATGTGCCCAGTAAATTCTAAGAGTTTTATAAAAATTAGTTCTTTCCTGATATGCCTAGATGTGAGCTTCTGGTTGCTTGAATTTCCTTCATGAATTCCAGCGTCATGATAAATGCTAACTATTACTGCCATTCTCCTAGTCACTCTTTCATGGAATGGCCACAATAATCATATGTAATTCACCTTATGAGGACACCATCTTTCCTTTTTGCTTGAACAAGATTTTTTTTTTGAATGATAGGTTTTAACTTCATTATAATTGAGGCTTCCAGAGCAATTCCAGAGATCACAACAATTTCAGAAGGGGACATGGAATCCGGGGAGATGTTGGAACCTGGATTCTCTACCCTTTGCATTCTGGCTACACTTAGCTCTCCAGACCATGTAGAACAGCTATTTCCTATGGCCATTTCCCTTGTTCTAGCCATTTTATCTTCAAGAAAAAGATGCTAACAACTATTAACCAGGTCTAGCTGGGTTGCCATATTCTCAGCTCCAGACATTTTGAAGCAAAAAGTATGGGTACAGGTACCTATTTCATGTTTCTGTCAATCAGTGGTTATCTCCCCATTCTTCAGAACCATAAGACTTAACTTACCTATGATGATACTTAAACTTCCTTTTTAAAACAAAGGCCACATGTCTTACATGGTCATAGCACACATACTAATAATAGTGTAATACAGTCACCATATCATCTATCTTGCTTGTAAGACTGTCCAGACTGCATATGGTCTACAGGTTGCATGTGGTTTAAGATAGCTATGATGCAGACCAATGCAAAATCATAAGTTTACATAAAACTGTGAGATTTTCTTTTTGCAAATGAAACTGGATCATGCAGGTCTCCAGTATGAACTTTGTAATAACATCATGTCACAGTGTCATGCAAAATAAATAAGTGCTTAATCTTGAAATGTGAGCCTACACTTTGGACACCTCTGTCTGTACTTAATATGTCTGAATTCTAATTCTTCTTTATCTATTGTGACCCAAAGGTCAGACACTCTTGAGTATATCCAATGTAGAGGAGAAATGCCTAAATTCCACCGGCCTGTACTCCAGCCTTGATTCCATTATTTTTTAATTTAAGTTCACTGAAACTTGTTGAGCTTCATTTCTGCCTCTCTTCATTCCTGAAAGGATACTACAAAGCTAAAGTAAGATAGAATATTTTAAAGCCATGTTTCATTATTTATTTATTCATTCATTTTGTGTGTATGTATAATGTGTGTATATGTGTAGGGTACACATGTCCCACACTACACATGTGGAGGCCAGAGGATGACATCGGTGTTTATCCCTCCTCCCACCTTATGTAGAGACTGAGTCTCTTTTACTGCTGCTGCTTACCACTTAAAGACTCTCCTGGCTCTGTGTACAATTGCCATAGGTGCATTGGGATTGCAGATTTAGCTTTTTGTGGCTGCTGAGCAGGATGAAACTTGGGTTAGCAGGCTGGCAAATAAGTGCCTGTACCCATTGAGCCATTCCCCAGCCCCAGATAGTACACTGAAAAACAAAAGTAAGTATTGTTCATATCTGGTTGATGACAACTTTATAATTGTATAGATTCCGCAATAGTCTTCTGTATGGTAAGGCTCATTTAGGTTCCTACCTCACTCTCATTTTGCCCAGAAAGCAAAAGAAGAATGATCAAGGTCAGTAGTTCCCCCACCTAACTGATCCACAGATACAAGTCCTTGGACTGAGAGGCCTTGGACCCAGATGGAAGCACAGTAACCTCTCATTTCCAAGCATCTCTCAGATGAATTGCTATGGCTTTCTTGAAGCAAGTTGGCAGTTGGTATTAAATATTATTCATATAACTTCCCTTTGACCTAATTGTTTTACCCTGGCACAGTTTATTGCCAATATATTTAACTTAAATGTCCCTCAATACGAGACTATTAAAGTAAATAGCATGGTCATAGAGTTAAAAGATAGTAGCCGGGTGTGGTGGCACACGCCTTTAATCCCAGCACTCGGGAGGCAGAGGTAGGAGGATTGCTGTGAGTTCAAGGCCACCCTGAGACTCCTTAGTGAATTCCAGGTCAGCCTGGGCTAGAGTGAGACCCTACCTCGAAAAAAAAAAAAAAAAGAGTTGAAAGATAGGCAGATGTCTATAAAATAATGGATGTGTATAATATATACTATTCTTAAATTAACAAACGCAAATTATGCAAAAGTTTTGTGACATAATCTTTTAGTGAATATATACAAAATAGTTTCAATGTGTATGGTCATGCATGGGTGTGAAAATGACACACATTGATCTGTTCATAGTGATCAAATCTAGTAAATGGGTTTTGGGGAAAGAGAGATCATGAAAGATGTGACAGTTTTACTTTTTAAATTCATACACATCCTTTCACACATTTATCATCCTGATATTACTTGTGATCCTTGAAAGATTTACTGTTATCTTCATCACTTAGAACCTTCCTGTTCTCCACCACACATCCTGAGTAAGTCATTCATTCAATCATCCATTTTGGAATACATTCAGCTGTATATGTCCAGCAATATTGTGTGCTATTGCAGACATTTACAAGCTAGTCTACAAGCTCTGTCTTTGTGGAGTAAGTGCCCCAGCCTTGCCTAACCTACATCCCTTCATCTGCAAAGTGGATATATTACAAATACTCTTTAAGGCTTTCTGAGGATGAAATTAAATGATGCATGTGAAACACTTAGCAAGGAGTCCAGGGCTGCAGTGGCACTCAGTAGTTGTAATCTATTATTGTCCTCATTATCATTTTTAAAGACAAATTACTTGGTCTAATGAGGGTTTTCTGAAAAGTCAGTTCACACTAAGAATGCTATTATTGACCTTTAAAACAACTTGAAGTATGCTTCCTTTGATAAACCAGATTGTAGAAGTTACAAAATAAAACAAAGAACTATATTCAGCAAGAGGAAAATATTACCTCCATTTCTATGGAGAAGAGTCTATGCCTAGCTTTAAGAGCAAGTACTTTCATTTTATCTGACATTTCCTTTGTAATGTTCCCTGAGCCTTGTCAGGTGTCATGGAGAAGACGTTTTCAGTGCTGCGCACTGGGCTTGCTCTCCTTGTCATTTTGATGGCTCTTGGTTCTCCACGGTTCATCACCATCTGTAAAAAAGAAAATTGTCTAACAAAGAGTGAGAGATGCATTGATCAAAGGGGATAAACATATATATTAAGAAGGATTTTTGACAGACATAATCTCTCCATTTAGCCAAGGAACAGTGGAAATTTTGTTCTATGGTCTATGACCTTCTAAGCCATAGGCTTCCGACTTGGTTCTCAGTGCCAGGCATGAATTTCCTCCCATTGAATGGATCTTATATCCCATCAGAGAGTAGTTTATTACCCCTATAACTTATGTGCCATTATTGCATCCATGGGCACGTCTTTCTTGGCTGGTTGATCTTTTAGCTTACAGGATCCACTGCTTGTTCATACTACTGATGACTTTTATCCCCCAGCAGGTTGTATAGCACTTTCTCACACTATGACAACTATACCACAGGGAAATGGCTTTCATCTTGGTTCCAGCTTGATTTCTAATGTCCTGTGATGGTAGTCAGCAATAGGGTCTTACCATCTAGTTCTGGTTGGTAACCAAACACTTTGGCAATCAGCCATACAATTCTAATTTGCCATGTTAAGATAGTTTACATAGCAACAGCTGATGCACATATGAAAACATACAACTTCTTGTCCATATCCATGATGATGCAGGATTTCTCTTTGGAGATAATATTCCTGATTAGTGGGGGACTATGATTCCTTCCTTAATCCTAAGAGCAGATATTGCCACTAGTGGAGAAACCACAGCTTACTGTATTTGCAAGTGAACTTCTGGTCACATTTGCACTTGATTTTAGGAAGGGGGAAACCTGGGGTAACCCAGTCTGAGGTTTTCCTTTGTCATGGCTCAGAAGCTAAATAGTAAGCCAAGTTTAACTATCCAATTAAATGTATCACATACAAGAGAAAACAATTATATTTTCAATTATAATGAAAATGAAATTGCAATTGCTTTAGCTGTTAAATTATTTCCTGTCTCCCTTTCTTTTTCATTAGATATATTTTCTTTCTTTTTTTTTTTGTCTATTTGTTGTTTGCTTTGTCTGTTGTTTTTGTAGCTATAGTTAACTCTTTCAGCAAAGGAGAAAAATGAAAATGCAGATGAGTGGACTTTCTGGAATGGTTCTAGGCAGCTTCCTATAATGTTTGCAATAGGGGCTTAATTCTATGCGTCTGTTAGCTCTAACAGCAAACCCCAGCAAAACAGAACCGCTGGCAGTAGGACAACCATGAGAAACAAGTGATAGTGTGTCACCACAATAGAAATTTCTAGTCTGCAGTGGTGGTTTGATTCAGGTGTCCTCCATAAACTTATGTCTCCAGCTGGTGGCAATTTTGTAATTAAAACTTCTTGGAGGTATTATATTTTGGGGGGCAGTCTTATGGGTTTTATATCCAGATTCCCCTGGTCACAGCTTCCCCTTGTTTGGAACACCCTCCTGTTGCTATTGTCCATCTGATGTTGGCCAGGAAGTGATGTCCACCTTCTGCTCATGCCATTATTTTCTGCTACCATCATGGAGCTTCCCGTCAAGTCTGTAAGCCAAAATAAACCATTTCCTTCCAGAAGCTTCTCTTAGTTGACTGTTTTCTGCCAACGACAAGAATGTGCCTGCAACAACTAGGAATATAGCTCCGTGGGTAAAGTGCTTGCCTTGAAAATATGAGGAACTGAGTTTTATCCCTAGAACGCACATAGCAAAAGGCAAACTATGATGGTGCATGCCTGAAATACCAGTGCCAGGGAGGCAGGACAGAAGGGTACCTGGGGCTTGCCAGCCAGTTAGTCACTCTAACCTAATTGGGGAGTTTCCAATCAGGAGGAGATCCTATCACAAAAAAGTGGACAGTCCCTGAAGAAAGACACTTAAAGTTGTCTTCTGGCCTCCATGCATGTGTGTGTGTGTAAGTGTGTGTATGTGTGTGTGTGTGTACACAACACACTAAGGGAAATTTAAAATTCTCCAAGTAAATATATAGTTGTTTGGTATATTCTAAAATTAGCTTTAAAGTTGAAAAATAAACAGAAAGGGCAACCAATATCCTCAAGTTGATAAATCATAAAAATTACTTCATGTTGAAAAAGAAAAAGGTAGTAGGTATTCATTTAATAAATATGCATTATAGGATTATAAACTTAGTTATTGCACACAGGGACATTGCTAGGAGAGTTAAGGCAAGACTTGTGGTGCATGCCTGTAAAATAAGCATTTGGGAAGTAGATGCAGGAGAATCAGGAGTTCAAGGCCATTCTAAGCTACATGAGACCTTGTTTCAACAAGAACAAATGTGAAGACAAAATGCAGCTCTTAAAGAATCACAGTAACACAAAACCACCACCTCAAAATACTAACTTGCAGTTCCCAGAATGGGTTCCTCTGGTAACTTGGTTAAATACAAGCCACAAGGCAGGATGGCCAACTCTCCCAATGTACAGGCCCGTGCAGGTTGCTTTCTTTTGGTTCTTGAACCTTGGAGTTCATATCTGCATTGCATTCTGTCTTGGGAACAATTTTGTGAAAGCCTGATCTCACCCCTGAATTTGGTCTCACTTGGATTAGCAACAACAGAGAGGAAGAAAATACTGAATATAAAGAAAGACTCAGAGTATTCTGGCAGTCATGACAATTTCATCTCATGTTCCATGTGAAATAATTTATGCCAGTGCAATGCAGTATATTGCAATTCATTATTTAAACTAACATATTCTCTTCTAATCCCCTCTGGTAAGTGCTAAGGCTATTTAAGATGCTTAATCTAGTAATTGAAATGGAGCTTTAGATCTAATCATTATGTCATTGTAATCATTATGATTGGTCCACTCTGATTCTCACTTTAAAATTCCCTAAGCAATTAGTGCTCTTTAATAGATACAAGCCATTGCAAGTAATGCCCAAAAGTAACAGATTTTTGAAAGAAAATGGATAGAGTTTTCTCTTTTTTTGTATGTATATGTGTATACAAGAATACATTATTCTCAAAGCACAACCAGTCAATGTATGTAATATGTTTTACAAAATACTTATGAAATAACATCCAGTTGATCTGAACACCTGCAATGTTTATCCAGTCCTTTCATCCCACTGAAACAAAATTGGAAGCAAGTGTTTAAAAGAACATATAATTTAACTAGAGGTCAAACAATGCTTTTGCATATAAGTAACTTCTTCTGTATTGCTTTATTCTAACTTACAATGTAATTAATATTTTTTAAAGTTGGAAAAGTCTATCAGAATATTTTTATCTCCTCTGACTGCCAGAAATTTTTGATGAAAGCAAACATTTTTATTATAAACTCCAAAGATAACTCTTAGCTGCATTACATATATTTTATCATCTGATGACTGGAGTTGCTATGTGGGAAAGGCTTATCTATATGGCATATAGTAGTTGTTCAATAGTTATTTTTTAAAAGAGTGTTATGGCTGGAGGGATGGCTTAGCAATTAAGGCATTTGCCTGCAAAGCCAAAGGACCCAGGTTTGATTCCCCGGGACCCACATTAGCCAGATGCACAAGGGGGTGCATGCGTCTGGAGTTTGTTTGCAGTGGCTGGAGGCCCTGGCACACCCATTCTTTCTCTCTCTCCCTCTTTATCTGTCAAATAAATAAATAAAAAGACAATATTTTTTAAAAAAGAATTTTATACCATACAGAACACTTTGGACAAATGGAGTGATGACACCTCTGAGTTCTTCAAGCCAAATCAGGTAGCAGATCATGGCAGTTAGAGGTCTCCTGGAGGTTAATTTATTTATTTAAAGGCCCATGATGGAGAAGCTTTTTATTTCTTGTGAACCAGTCTGATGTCTCATCACCATCTGTGTGTAGGTCTTTTACATTGGTCCATTCTTTTGAACTTGGAGTAACATTTATAAGAGATAAATGGTCCTTGACATTATGATTATCACCAAGACAGTGAAAAAGGATTTTATCCTCTTGGAAAGAGGCATGAGAATGCTAGAACCAGTAAAATTATCTGTCTTGCAAATTTGATGGAGAAGTGAGGATATTTTAAGACAAACCAAAGCAAACCAGCACCACAGAAAATTCTAAATGAAATACTATGCAGGGAAGATGAAATACAGTCCTATCTGTGAGGAGACCTCAAGAAAGAAACAGATAAAAAGGAGAAATGGAAAAGAATCAATTACCCCTAACACAGTAAATCACCAAACTCTTGGTGAAATGGAAGAGACATGTCAATAATCCTTATCCAATCAAAACATCAGCTAACAAAATATTAGGGAATATCTTTCCTCTTTCTATAATAACCCTAAATCTAAGTAGCCTCAACTCACCAATAAAAAGACACAAAATAAATGACTGGATTATAAAATGAGACCAAATTATTTGCTTTAATCAAGAAACTCAGCTTTTTAGCAAACATGTTCAAAAACTGAATACCAAAGAATGGAAGCTACAAACAAGCCATTGTTCAACATCCCTAGCTATAAGAAATACAAATTAAAGGACTAGAGAGATGGCTTAGCAGTTAAGGCACTTGCCTGCAAAGCCTAAGGACCCATGTTCAACCCTCTAGATCCCACATAAGCCAGACACACAAAGGTGAGGCAAGCATAAGATCAAACATGCCCACTAGGTGGCACACAGCATCTAGAGTTCGATCTCAGTGGCTGAGGCCCTGGCGTGCCAATTATGTCTCTATCTCTCTCTCTCTCTCTCTCTCTCTCTCTAGCAAAAAAAAAAAAAATTAAAAAAAGTACAAATTTAAAACCACTTTGAAATACCATCTCACCCCAGTCAGCATGGCTATTGTCAACAAAATCAAATAACAAATGCCAGTGAGGATACAAGGAAAGAGGAACTCTTATTCTCAATTATATGGAGTGCAAACTAGTACAGCTATTATGGAAAGCAGTAGGGAGACATCTCAAAATATTTAAAATAAACATCCCATATGATCCAGCAAGACCACTACTGGACATATACCTGAAGAACTCCACACTGTACAACAGAGATGCTTGCACATTCACATTTTGGCTCTATTTATAATCAGCCCAGGTACTCATTGGAAGAAAAATGGAAAATGAAAACGTGGTACATGTATACACAATGGAATTCTATTCAGCAGTGCAGAAAAATGAAATTATGAAATTCACTGAAAACTGGATGGACCTGGAAAGAATTATATTATGAAGGTGATCCAAACTCAGGAATTCCCAAGCTGCATGTTATCTTAGCTTATAATATCTACATGTGTGTACTGTGCAGGAAAATGTGGATAAAACCTATAATGCTAAAATGATTACCAAAAGTGAGTATAAAGAGATGAGCTGGAATGGGGGTCAGGCAAAAGGACACATATGACATATGAACAGAGGAAGGGTAGTGCAGAGAGGAAAGAGATAGGAGAATAAATATTACTTGGCATAGGAAAGGAAATGAGAATCGAGCAAAACTAATTGTATTTGAAAATGGTGGAATGAATGCTTCAAAATCTCTGTATGCTAGCCAAAAAATAAAGTTAAATAAAAAGAAAAACTGTTTATATTACAGACAACACAATCAAGAAGGACTGTGAATTCCAGTCATCGATTGATGACTTTGTTTCTTGTGCCCAGCAAAACTTTGTAATTTGATCTGAGGGAAAGGCTAGGAATCTCATAGTCATAAATAACCACAAATGTACCCACTGTGTTCCTCAGTTGATCTGTAACTGACTTATGAATCTATGGATTCCCCTAGGGTGAGAATGAGCCTTTATAATTCAACCTAACATTCTTTTTGGTCTCTCTGTGTTTTTTTCTGGTGAGTGAATTGTCTTATGCCTCTCAATTTTCCACATCGAGTTCTCAGTGTTATAATGGGCTCTCACAGTTCCAGGCAGTTCCTGGTTCGAGGGGACATGCTCCTGTGACATTATTGATCGTATCCTTTCTGGAAAGGACAATGACTTATGTGCTGCTTCCTTTGCCGTTGTGAACTTGCTACAGTGACAAGACCTTCAGTAGCTCCCTAAGTCTCAACAAGACACGAAAGACTAGCTGTGTGGAAATGAGAGTGTCCTGAGCCGCAAGCACATTCTGTCCCTCAAATTAAACCCAGGTTAGTGAGAGGTCAGGAAAGAGGTAAGGAAGACACGGTTAAGAGCACACTAAGTGGTGACATTGAGGTGGAGGCCTTCCCATGGTCTCGACAGGCCTTTCTCTCTGACTTGACCTCGTGAAGCTTCAGGCAGTCCCATCCACCCCTCCATCCCTGCCTGCTTTCACTAGGCTTTTCTCAGCTGTCCTGCCTTCACAGCCATACTCACAATGCTTCTTTCTGTCTCTGTCTTCTTAAGCAGCTGTGACAAAACACTAAAGATGGTTTACACAACAGAAATGCATATCTCATAGTCCATAGCCAAGATAAAAATGCTGGTCAATTGGGTTGCTGGTAAGGGCAATCCCACTGGTTTGTACAGCAACCTACTTGGTGTATGGAGAGAGAGACAGAGAGACACATCCCATCATGGAAGCCCAACCATCATGACCTCATCTAAATCTAAGTACTATTAAAAGGACAACCTCCAAATACTATCATACTGGAAGCTAGGGCATAGAGTGTGATTGGCAGTGGGAGGGGAGAGACATGATAATTCAGTGAATGTCACTTTCTAGCATTTTGTATACTTTCTTGGCCAGAATAAACTTAAATAGCACTGGGGTTTGAACTTAACCATTGAACATGTCAGTATTCAGTTCTGCAAAGAGAAATTAAAACACTGAGAAAAGAGCTTGGCATGATGACACATGACTCTAATCCCAGAGGCAGAACTACATAACTAAACCCCATCTCACAAAAAAAAGTATAGATTATGAATAACTAATAAATAAAGGCTATAATAATATCTACCTGGTATTTAGGAGTTAATATAGGTAAGGTATTATACTGATTAACTTCCATGCACAATGCAATTCAAGATCAGTATTATTCATTTGATGTATCAGGAAAATCATGTTACTCTATTGGTATGTACTCAGGAAGGAGAATAGAATTCCACCCAAGATTGTCTCTGATACTCATGTTCTTAACCTGCCCATTCTCCTACTCAATAAAAAAATCTGTCTATGAATTATTTTCCTTCCTTCAAATTCCCTAAGTCTTTATCTATACTATCAGTCATTCACTTCTCTTTAATCATCCAATACTTATTGTATGTGTGCCTTCCATCCCTCCACAAGTTTGCAAAAGTACAATTCATATCACCTGGGATATTTGTGCTCCCGAATATACCTAAACATGGCCCTTATAATTTTCATTTTCTATATTAAAACATCCTGATTGATATCAAGACCACACTATTTTCACTATTTTTTTTTTTGAGGCAAGCCTAACAGACTGGCCATTTTTTTTTGTTGTTGTTGTTGTTGTTTTTTGTTTTTTGTTTTTTTTTTTTAATTTATTTATTTGAGAGTGACAGAGAGAGAGAGAGGCAGCTAGAGAGAGAGAGAGAGAATGGGCACGCCAGGGCTTCCAGCCACTGCAAACGAACTCCAGATGCGTGCGCCCCCTTGTGCATCTGGCTAACGTGGGTCCTGGGGAATCGAGCCTCAAACCGGGGTCCTTAGGCTTCACAGGCAAGCGCTTAACCCCTAAGCCATCTCTCCAGCCCAGACTGGCCATTTTTTTAAATTTTTTTTGTTAATTTTTATTTTTATTTGAGAGTGACAGACAGAGAAAGAAAAAGAGGCAGATAGAGAGAGAGAGGGAATGACTGCGCCAGGGCTTCCAGCCACTGCAAACAAACTCCAGACACGTGCACCCCCTTATGCATCTGGCTAACGTGGGTCCTGGGGAATAGAGCCTCGAACCGGGGTCCTTAGGCTTCACAGGCAAGTACTTAACCCCTAAGCCATCTCTCCAGCCCCAGACTAGCCATTTTTTTATGAAAGAGAATAAGAGTGAGAGCAAGACAAAGAGAGAGAGAATTGGTGCACCAGGTCCTCCAGACACTGTAATCTATTCCAGATGCATGCACCACTTTGTGCACCTGTGCACCCTTGCACATGCATCATCTTGTGTGTGTGGCTTACATGGGATCTCAGTAGTCAAACATGGTTCCTTAAGCTTCACAGACAAGTGCCTTAACTGCTAAGCCATCTCTCCATCCCTAAGTTGACTCTTATCCTGCCAAATATCCCAGCAAATCAACACAGTCCTATACAAAGTATTGGTTATGATTCTGACAAGACTATTGGGGGGATAAAAGATGGAAGAGAAAAAAAAAAGATGGAAGAGAAAGCTGAATAGATGTCACTGATTCTCAGTGGGATGCTCAAACTTAATAGATAGTCCCTACCATCAGTTTGCAAGATATGATCTCCTTGGATGCTGTTTGCTACATAACCCATATGTATGCCTACAAGCAGTCTTTATCTATTCCTGAAAGAAAATGAAATCAAATGTTGAAAGAAAAAAAAAACATTCAGATATCTAAGAATTCTCACCCTCTAGTGACATCCAAGGATATTAAAAAGCAACATACAATCTTCTGTCCCTTGTTGCTCTGAGATATTTACCCAAGCACTACCTTATCTTGTTCCATATCATGACCAGTTCTTATATGTGAAAGGGGTTGGGATCTGGGGAGCCTTACAGACCATCATTGAGACTCACTAAGATGTATGTTGGTGTTTTATGTAACAAGGGATGCAGAATCAAGTTCATATTTTAGTTTCTGCTGATTCATGTTTCAGGTCATACCTCATGGGAGGACTGTATCCATGTATATGACCTTTTTTATCACAACTACCAGAAAATCACTTCAAAGTACATTCAAGTATAGCCTCCTAGCAGATAGCCTCTCACAGAGAGCAAGCCAAGAAGATAATGATAGCCAGAAAGTGGAGCTGATTCTCACGGTGTCTTGTTGCTATGGTAGTATGCCCATTTATTGTATGTGGAATGCCAGTTTTTGTACTTCTCTATGTAGTTGGAGTTTTATCTCAATGATACTTTTATCAGAAGGTATTATCCTTTTATTTTTCTCATCTAGAAAGAAAGTAAAGATTCCTCACAATTTACCAATATTGTGAGCAATGCAGTGGCTGATAATATAGCTGACTATCCAAACAGGAGAAACTTGTACTTCCATGATTACTCATCAGGTTCTTATTAATATTTCAAGTTCCTGCTTAACTGAGTTGATTTAATTTCTAATCCACCAAAGTTTAGATGAGATATTTTGAAAACTGATTACATTAGGTTTGAGGAACAAAAATGATCAGAATTTTCAAATTCCTACATTCTATACATGAATGTATATAGTATTATTAGACCTGCTTTGAATAAAGAGGCTAGTTAGGCCCTCTCACGATGGTTATCAGGATTGACTAGTTCTCAGGGCTTTTTGTTTGTTTGTTTTAATCAACCCTCTTCTCTGAATTATTGAAGCCTACCATAATATCATCCAGTAAGTAAATACTGACCTGTGTATAGCTCTTGCTATTATGGAAAATAGCAAGCAGCTCTCAAAAGCTTCATTGGAACCTTGGGAAGCAACATTGCTTTCCGAACAGCAGTATATCTACCACAGACAGGTGTAGAAAGATAAGCTATTGTGTCTACATGTATTGGTAAATTTTCTTTCTAATAACTACTGAAAACTTTACTTCTGTAAGCAGTTTAATCCTGCTGGTTGAAGAAAATAGATATATTATCTGAGGTAATAGATAAGTCTCATTAAAAAGATGGAATAGACTAATTCTCAGCATATCACCATGCGTGGGAAAACTAAATTGTGAAGCAGAGCAGTAGCACATCAATTATCCTTTCTGCATGGAATTAGATGAGTCTCACTGCTATTTTATTCCATATTATGTAATTTTTTATAAATAACCATTATATCAGAGTACCTCAGATTGCTGCCTCATAAAAAGAGACAGGTAACACTTCTAGCTTACACAGACTAAATAAGGAAACCAGCCATTTCACTATTTGTGTTCCTATTTAAGAAATTCTTACTCTAATAAAGGAATCATTATATGACCAAAGAGTCAGGGTATCATATTACTCTTAAAAAAATGCTACGTAAATGATATTACAATTTTAATGAAAATAGGCTCCTATCAACTAAAGTAATGCTAGTAGTATTCAAAATCAAGTTTCTGGATCCCTTGTGTTAAATAATGATTCATAATGAGTCTACATAAATGTGGTTGATCTAGTTGCCATATTGAGTTACCAGATGTGAGGTTGCTGGGGAAAATTTGCTTCCTTCAGTAGTCTAAATATCTCCCTCTTATTCTTGTTTGCATAGCTTTTTTTTTTTTTTTTTTTTTTTTTTTTTTGGTTTTTCAAAGTAGAATCTCACTCTAGCTCAGGCTGACCTGGAAATCACTACGTAGCCTCAAGGTGGCCTCGAATTTATACCAATCCTCCTACCTCTACCTCCCGAGTGCTAGGATTAAAGGTGTGCACAACCATGCCCAGCTGCATAATTTTGGTAGTAAAATTTTTATATTAGAAAGTAACATCCCAGCTAGGTGTGGTGGTGCACACCTTTAATCCCAGCACATAGGAGGCAAAGGTAGGAGGATCATATCAGAGGTCAACATGAGACTACATAGTGAATTCCAGGACAGCCTGGACAAGAGTGGGATCCTACCTTGAAAAACCAACAAAAAGAAAGAAAGAAAGAAAGAAAGAAAGAAAGAAAGAAAGAAAGAAAGAAAGAAAGAAAGAAAGGAAGGAAGAAAGGAAGAAAGGAAGAAAGGAAGAAAGAAAGGAAGGAAGGAAGGAAAGAAAGTAACGTCCCAAACGTAGAAATTTCACATCACAGAAAGTAAATGAATGGAAGTTTGTATAGCTAACATAAAGGAAAATGTTCAGGGCTTGCTCGTTTTCATTTGTGGACTGTGTAATAAAAGCAACATAGGGCTGGAGAGATAAGTCAGCAGATAAGGTTCTTGCCTGCAAAGCCTAAGGACCCGGGTTCAATTGCCCAGAACCCACAGAAAGCCAGATGCACCTGGTGGCTCAAGCATCTAGAGTTCGTTTGTGGAGGCGAGAGGCCCTGGTGTGCATTCCCCCACCCTTCAAATCAGTAAATAAATAATTTTTTTTTAAAAAGCAAGACAATTACCAAAGAACTGCTCTAAAGAGCATAAGATGGCATTCAAAAAGAAAAGGATATTACACTTGTAGGTATCCCAGTTTTTAAAGATATTTTAAATACTAAGAGGAAGATCATAATTTCTAATGGCTCTGTATCTAAAATCAGTTTCACCTAGGCATGATTTTGAGGGAGAAGAAAGAAAGTCAGAGGGGCAGTTCTAGGACAGTGGCTCTTTTGTGATAGATGGAACTCTAAATCCATGGCACTGTTTCTGTGCTATGCCTCAAAGTCATCGGTGTTATTCTGCCTGGGCTGCCCTCATAGCAGCTTTACGTTGCTGCGATGAACCTCCAGACCAGGCACATTTATGGAGGAAGGGACTTATTGAAGCTTATAGATCCAGGGGAAGTTCCATAATGGCAGCAGAAGCTGACTCCCTTTCACAGGTCCACACAGAGAGAAATAGCACCACCAGCACTATAAGCAAGCACACTCCATGAACCCCAGGCAGAGCTCAACCACTCTGCATTCCTTGGGCTTGAATTCCAGATGTGCCTTCACACCTTAGGGGTGGGCCCTATTATCTACCCACAGTGATACCAAGTACAATCTTGAATAAAAACCCTGAATCTATTGGGGACATCCATTCAAACTACCACAGCTGTCATAGTAGAAAAACCACATGCTGAGTGACTTATATAACAGAAATCTGTTTCTGGCAGTTCAGGAGGCCAGTAGTCCACCATCTAGGCACTGACATGATAGATTTCATTCTGAGTCATCATCTCTTGGCTTTAAGGGAAGTACCTCCCTGCTGTGAGCTCAAGTGAACTCTGTGTGGAAAGTGTACAAGATCTCCAGTGTTACCTCCAATAATGGCAATAATCCCCTAGGTTGAAGGTCACACCCTCATGACTTCATTAAACTTTAACTAGTTCCCAAAAGCTCCATCTTTCCATACCATCACAATAGGACTTAGGGATTCAATGCATGAATCACTGTCATTAATCATGAAAAGGAGTTTTAGGACAAGAGTTTACCTCTTGGACTCCCAAGCTAGTTGACTTAGCTACCCAGCCCAGTTCTCAAATTTGACAGACGAGTAACAATGAAGAGCAGAGATAAAGTGGTTCAGCTATCCCAAATTTGTCTTTGGGGTACTGATAAAAGCTTTAGGTTTAAGTATAGAAGGAGTTGTAGTGGAGGGCAAGAGATATTGTTTACTAAGTGGTCCTGGTCATGATGTGATCTGGCTGACCAGTGTCTCGGTTCTGGTTCTACAAGGTAGTCCAAAACACCATTCTGTCTGTCATCACCTGAGAAGAGCAAGGTGGTTCCCATGAGATGCTCACATGCTCACACCCCTGTGGACAATTGCTCCGTTTGGACATGGTTGCTTCACAGAGGCTTACCTGTGCTTGGAGATAGTCCCAGCTTCCTATCACAATGATGTTTCTTGGTAATTCCTATTGTTCCTGGAATCCAAGGGGACTGTAGAAGTAAGTGACTCAAGAGAAAAGGTCTAGGAGACACACAGAGCTAGAGAGGGTCCAGATGGAGTTAGCCAGTGACCCATGCTTCCTAGAACCCCATGACACTGAGTGCCATTTTTTACATACATGATGAATCAAATTAACAAACATTAACCAAGGAAGGCAATTTACTTATGCTTGCAGTATGGAATATAGAACAAAATATAAAATGTAAGATCTCTGTCCTCCAGGAGTTTATATAGTGTGGTTAAATATACAAGGAGGACAAGAGAGATGGCTTATCATTTAAGGCACTTGCCTTAAAAGCCTAATAAGGACCCAGGTTTGATACCCCACTACCCATGTAAGCCAGTTACACAAGATGGCACATGCATCTGAAGTTCGTTTGCAATGGCTAAAGGCCCTGCAACGCCATCCTCTCTCTTTTGCTCTGCCTCTTTTTCTATCAGATAAATAAAAATATTTTTAAAATGAAAGGAATGTGCATTTAGAAAGCATATATCAAACAGAAATATCTCAAAGTAACGGTGATGTCAAAAGGCACTGTGTAGTTCAATACTAAATGGACAGTGCTCAGGGGCACTTTTTATTTTGATAAATGACTGGTAGAGGGTGGAGAGAGGGATGGAGAGAGAAAGGCACTTTTGTCGTTCACTAATTGATTCATTATTTATTAAGGCACAATATATGCCAGAAGTGAAAGACAGAAAACGTAGTATGTATCACCTGTCTTGAGGTTAACATCTGGATGAGGAAGGAAAATACCAATGAGCTCAAGAGAAATTCTGAAGCCCTTAAAAACCTTGCGAGGCTTGCTTCTCCAGCATTGGCCTGCTCTTTCCCGTGCGCATGCTGGTCCCACACACGGGTTCTGCCTGTGTGCACAAGCAAGTACCTCTGTCCAAATCCTTCTCTTCCCAATCCAGAGGCCTTTGCCTATCCTCTTTATTCCTAACTTCTCATCATAGACAGCACTCACTCCAGAAGGCTGTTCCCAAAATGTCCATCCTTCCCAAGCAAGCTTTGGTGCCCTTTGTCACAGTGCCCTCATTGTGCTGTGCCTCTGAGAGCCTGTAATGACACTGCAGTGAAATTACATAGTAGCAGAATTACAGGTCAATGTTCAAAAGATGGTTTTTGTTTGGCTTGGTTTTCTTCTCCCATTTATAGAAACATTATTACATATTGAGAATCTTGGTGAAAAGCTGCAAGGAGTAAAATTCACTTGTTCAACTGTCTGAAATACAGAGAAACTGATTGTTTTTGCTATGGCTATAGTCACCTTGTAAAGAAGCTTCTGTTACTGTCACAACTCACCAATAAGAAATCAAAATTCTTGGGCTGGAGAGATGGCTTAGTTGTTAAGCGCTTGCCTGTGAAGCCTAAGAACCCCGGTTCAAGGCTCGATTCCCCAGGACCCATGTTAGCCAGATGCACAAGAGGGCGCATGCATGTGGAGTTCGTTTGCAGAGGCTACAGGCCCTGACGTGCCCATTCTCTCTCTCTCTCTCTCTCTCTCTCTCTCTCTTTCTCTCTGTCTGTCTCTCTCAAATAAATAAATAAAAAGAAAAGAAAAAATCAAAATTCTTATGTTAAAGTTGCAATAAGGCTAAATATAATAATACAATTTATCCATAAATTTAATGTATAAATTTTGAAAATCCTTTGGACTTTCCATGTATGAAGAGGCAGAAAAAAATATTTTCCTTAAGTTGTATGTTACTGATGTTCTGACTCTTGACTGAGTATGTTAAGTACACTGAGTTCATCTAGCAATTTTAATACAAATGTTCTTGAGTTGTTTTTTTTTTTCTCAAGCATGTATCAATAGATGCCCTCGAACTATATATCATTTGCATCATAAAAAAATTTCCAGTTATCAAATTGACTTCTCCAGCAGTGCTCAGAATAATGAATTCCTTCTGTATATTATCATTCAACTTCTCAAAAATTAAATATTTGTACACACGTTCAGGACAATATTTATTTCTTCAGAAAGTATCTTTCCCATCATCTCTTTCTTAACACTATACCAAAGACACATTTCAAAGTCCTTATTTTACAGACAGTACACACTTCAAGAGGCCACTTATTTGAAGGTTTTAATGCGAGACTCAAAGATAGGAAAATGTTCACAAATATATACAACATACCACATAAAATAAGGTTGACTTCATGACACTGTTTCATATGCATGCATTTGAAAAGCGGACATGAGATTTTGTGTTGCCAGCAGAGTGACTAAAGTAGAGATGATCACTGCCAGTCTCTCCCTGCAGACTGAAAGGAATTTTCCCCTTTACCCTACAACCCAAATATCACACTGAGCTTAAGGATGTAGCTGACATTTTAAAAGATCACCAAAAGTGTTCTCTTTCCAATTGCAATTATGCCCTCTATCTCAGTGGGAGCCATTGTCTGGGTCTTCTTAGCTCTCTAGCATCTCTCTTCCTTGCTTTCATTATCCTGATTATCTATTCACTTACCGCCCAACACTCATTTTATGAAAGATCATATCTGCCATTTCTGTAATGAGTGCTTGACTTTTAGTGCCAGCATAAACACATAAAAGATATAATAATTAAAGTTCACTAGTCACCAAAGTCTTGAGATCCATCCGTCACATTGCTAATTTGATTTTTCAAGCAATTGCTTCTTGAAGGAAAGCTGATTTTGCACCCCCTTAAGGCAGTGCAAGAATCATGGTAGAGACTTAGGAGTTAGGGAGATGGATCTAAATGGGCACCATGAATTTCAAGCATTAAGACTCATTGTCAACCAAATAATGTATCTATTAAGTATGATGGCTCTCAGAACCAACAAAAATCTCATCAGTATTTGAATGTTTAAAGAAAATATATCACTAAATGCTAAAGGTTAAATAATGAAGTCTCCAAGACAGTTCAGTGTTATTTAATAAGCAGCATATATTTTTAGGGAGGACTGTTTACATTCTAAGAAGAAAGTCCACTGAGCTAAGCATGGGAGCATGTAAAACATAGGTTAGCATGTCACAATATGTTGACTTAGGTGGAATCAAGACAGGATTTCAGACCATAGCTTCCTTGTTTGGACACACTTCCTTGTTTTGATAACACTTGCAAAATCCCCTAAGCGCCTCATGATAATGAATTCATTCATCTGACGTTTACGCTAATCACAAAGTGATTAATGAACTCATGTGATATTCATGTGGCTCTCTGGGGACATCAGGTTGTGTTACATGGAGTGTAATGTTTGTAAATGGATACGATGGAATGTGTGTTAGCCAAGGGACTTCAGCAGTGGAGTAAGTCTCTGTTAATGAAGAAGCAAGAAACAAAGAGGCAGCTTCATTTATACAAGTTTTCTTTCAGCAAAATGAAGCTCCTGATGGCACGTGCAAACAAAGAGCAGGAGCTAGACCGCATAATGGCTTACTTACCCGTCCTGGGTGGTATTCTCCACCTCTGAGCCTCGGTCTCCTTAGCTATAGGAAAAGATCTAGTGACATCAATGCCTCTTACAAGAATAAAAGAGGAGGGGTAGAGTAAGTCATCAATCAAAATAGCTAAATAATGCAATCCTTCCTCACAAGGTCATTTTAAGAAGCATATCAAACAGAGCATAGTGGTATATGCCTATATTCCCAGCACTCAAGAGACGGAAGCAGGGGGACTGTCAGAAGTCCAAAGCCAGCAAGCCAGCCCAGCCTGGGTTAAATAGTGAGAGTCTATTAAAAAAAAAAGCAGAAAAGAAAAGAAAGGAGGGAGGAAAGAAGGAAGGTTCTGTGGATTGAATTCAGGTCCTTGTGTTTAAAAGGCAAGCACTTTATTGACTGAGATGTCTTCCCAGTCCTGTGCAATGTGTCTGGTAAGTGCTTTATTAACTTTGAAATTTTTAAATTTTTATTGCTATTGCTTTGGTAAACACATATTCTGGATAAACCTTACATACACAGGAAAATGCATCCCTTGGGAAAATACTACTTACTCTGGAAGCACATGGATGCTAGTTTCTGAATAAGAAAACCAGATCTGCTGGCTGTGGTGGCGCACGCCTTTAATCCCAGCACTCGGGAGACAGCGGTAGGAGGATCGCCGTGAGTTCAAGGCCACCCTGAGACTACATAGTTAATTCCAGGTCAGCCTGGGCCAGAGTAAGACTCTACCTCAAAAAAAAAAAAAAAAAAAAAAAAACACAAAAAAGAAAGAAAGAAAGAAAGAAAGAAAGAAAGAAAGAAAGAAAGAAAACCAGATCTGACCAATTAAAGACTTTTTCAAATTATCGTTTTCCAATTTTAAAGTGAAATGTCAGATTTGAAACAACACTGGTAACAATACCTTTTACACAGGGCTCTCCTTGTGATAGTACCTGAGATCATGAGTGAGCCCAGTTCTGCGGAACAGCCCCGCTGAGGATAGCTGGGCCTGCATCCCTGATGTTGAGCCGATCGAACGACACTGTCCACCCTCACGTCCCTCCCTGTGCTTACATACTGTCCACAGTAGACCCAGTATTTCTTAACCAAAAAACTTCTAACTAATTCATAGTGTTTCTAATCAAACATGATTTTAATAAAGAATTTTTATATCTTTTGTTGAAAAGAAATACCACCTTTTCTGACTAAGGCAATTGTTTTCCCATTCTCAGTAAATCACGATCACTTACTTCTCCTTAGGAGTATAATATCTCCTAATAGCCCCTTGATTTCAAGCTAAAATTACCATTGTCTAGGGAATGACTCAGCAAATCAAAGTTCAGGCAGCCTGTATTGTCCAAGAATAGCATTAAAAAAATGATAAACAAATAAAAACTTATTGAGCTGATATTTTTCTTAAAATCATCTACATGCAGTTAACTCTTTCTTGAAAGTCATGAAGAGGTTAAAACAAATTAGCTTGATAATGTAATATTCTACACTACCAAAATGGATGCCATTCAGTACACCAAAAATATATTTTCAAATATTCCCAAATTTTTTCCTCATTGGTTACAAACATTGCTAATTAAACATTACTAAGTATCCTAAATGACTTTTTAATTTAGTTACAGAAAACACATAACTATGTACAAATAAAATATTTTTACATAATTAAATGGAATATTTCATTCTTGCCCACCCTAATTTCTAAGTTTCCAACTTGAAGAAATATCTGGGAGGTCTCATGACCTTCATGTAGCTGGAATTTCCTTTCATTGAAGGGACTAAAATGCATGAAGACCTGGGGGGCAAGAAGGTGCTTGGGAAGAAAAGGAAAGCCAAATCTGTTCAGACCGGTGTTTCTATCCTGGCAAAAGGAGATGAGCCAAGCAAGGGACATCAAGTTGGAAAACACACCCAGGGCAGAGGAGGAGAGGATCTACTCTCCATGCTGTTAGGGCTTCTGATGGGTGGTCCCGAGGATCACAGGCTCTGTGTCAGCAAAGATGACCTCAAATCAAGGATCCAAAACCATAAGGTCAGGAAAGCCAGAGGTTCAGCCTTCATTCCCTGGTCTCCCACTGGTCTCCCAGAGCACGTTGATCTGCCTTGGCAGAATGACAAGGTACAATAGGATAGTCCTGGGCTGGATGAAGACACTGGCCAATGCACAGAACGAATCCTGTCTTCATCCCTGCAGAGCTCAAGGACCTATAGCTTAGCCACCTTCCACAGACATGCTGAGACTGGACCCCAGCCCATTTCACCTCATGAAAGCCACTGCACAAATTCAAGATCGGTTAAGCAACCAGCAGATCTCTTTTTCCTCTAACCAGCACAATATAGGAGGAATATAATGCTGACCTCCGTAAACCTTGATCCCACTTGAAAAGGAGCTGGAGAAAGGGAAGGAAGAGGATTGAGTTCCCTTAGGTAGAGGGGTGTAAATCTAGACTAGTGTTATATTATTAGATGAGATTAAATTTTAAATCACACTGAGCTAAATTTAGAGATTTATTTCCCCTCTGCTCAGTGGGCACTGTTCTTCACTGGAAGGTCAGTTAGCTACCCAGAAAAGTGTGTTTTCTTTGCCTATCTAAAACATGGCATGAATGAATTTGCAATCACATTCTGATTACATTGTTTGCTTTAGAGGAAACATTGGCATTGACGGCACTTAAACCCAGGTTCTAACACAGTCTCTGAAACTAAAAGAGATAGCTGTTCCTGTAATAGATGTATGTGAGAAGCCATGGATATACAGTACTGGAAAGAAATGTGTTGGAAGACAGACCTGAGCTCCAGTTCCAGGTCAACTATCCACTGTCATTGCCTGTCACTAAAACTTCCTTTAATCTCTACAGCACTGAGATTGTGTGTTAAATCAAAAAAAAAAAAAAAAAAAAAAAAAAGCGGGGGATTTTCTGTGGAAGGGAGAGATGAAGGGATGGAAAATGAAGACACAATGTCTGTACTCTTTTTCATTCTAATACTTCTTGCTCCTGGGAAGCGAGATGTCAGATTTTAAAAATATAGGAACTACCATAAAAAGAATTCTTGCATTTTTGTTGTAATTTTTTTTATGAGAGAGAGAAATGGCATGCCAGGGCCTCCAGCCACTGCAATCAAACTCCAGATGTATGTGTGCCCCCTTTTACACATGTGCAATCTTGAGCACTTGTGTCACCTTGTGCATCTGGCTTACATGGGACCTGGAGAGTTGAACACGGATCTTTAGCCTTCACAGGCAAGCACCTTAACCACAAAGCAATCTCCCCAGCCCAGCATTTGTTTTTTAAGACATTTCTGATTACCCCTAAATTCTTTAGTACCAGAAAGGACTAAATATGCAAGTGTCATTTCTCCAAGATAACCAGGGACTTTTTTTTTTTTTTTATAGTTGGCTCAGCAGGAATTTAGTGAAGGGCATTGATTCCAATCAGATTTGACAGGATTCTACAGACTGCTGTATTATTCACAGACAAAAATCTAAGTCACCTACTTGGGATTGAAAATTGACATCCTCTATCCTCATTTGAGCAGCCTGTCTCTTTACAAATAAATTAATTTGAAAATCAGTTTGTAGAGTAGCAATTGAGGGTGTGATCAACGGTTAATGCAAGTCTCGCACACAAATGAGGCTGTTATCTTCAAAGCAAATAAAAACCTTTGCCAAGGGACTGTCTAAACCTGTTGAATGCTTTTATTTGAATATGAAAGAAGGATCTTTTGCATTTCCTACTGCTTTCCCCTGAAATTTGTTCATTTATATCAATAAAGAATTCAATGAACCCCAGATGGAGGCAGTTACCGTTTTTTTGGGGTTTTTTTTTTTTCTAGTCTACAGCTAGTTTCTACAGACTTTTAAATTTTTTTCTGTTCAGTAAGATCTCAAATATTTCAACACTTTTGCCAAAAAGGAGATGCATTGTTCCTGTCAGTGAATCAGGGGTTTGCTGATTCATGTGGGCACATAGCTCTCCACTAAGAATGTACCAGAACAGGTCCAAAGAAAGAGCAAGCTGACAATCATAATGCTAGCTCTCAAGTCCTGTAGCCTTCTACATGCCAAGCAGCCAGCAAGATGCTTTTTGTGTGTGAGCTCATTAATTCTCACCACAATAGCCCTCAAAAGAGAGTGCAGTTGTCATAACCCTGGGTAAAAATGGCAGGAATTTTTCTGACTACACTTCAAGAAAAGGTTTTAGCCATTCAATTGTTCATCACAGTCTAATAGCTAATTTTGCATCTGATAGTTTAAGTGCTTATAGCACCAAAGAGTGAATGCCTTTTGCATTTCAAGCCCACAGGTAAACTCTTACAACAGTCACGCTCTGCTGTCTATGAGCCAAGCCTGCCATCTTCTGGGGACTGTGCACATAACAAGCCATGCTGTCATTCTAGGAAGACAAAAAATTGTTCAGTCATTTTATCTTCACCTAGATTCTTGTATTGATGTGTGTGTGTGTGTGTGTGTGTGTGTGTGTGTACACACACACACATTATCACCATCATTGCTTATGAATAAACAGTGAAATGCTCCTTTACATGTGGTTTAAAAGGAAAAGATTTATAAAGATTTGAAGAGAACATGGATCTTCATTTAGTCTAAGAACTATCCCATCAATCTCTGAGGAAGCACATTATATTTTACTAAACTTACTTCACTGAATCCTTGAATAGGCTTTTTGCTAAATAATAAAAGGAGTGCGTGACAAGAATTTTAGGATGGAATTTCCAGAAGCATTACATCTTACAGCAAAATGTTATGACAGACTGACAAGCTTCCAGAACACCTTCATTCTCTTCCCATACCAGGATGCATTCCTGAAACATGCCGTGAGCAGTCACAGTGTTACAGAGGGATCTTACAGGCAGATTCTCTGGATATCTCTGCAGACTGGGTCTCCATGGAAAGTCTCAGCCACCTGAGACTGCAGAGACCTTGAAGTCCCCTGTACAGAGATTTTTGTGACATTGTCATACTTCAAGCTCCTAAAAAGACATTTTCCTCATTCCCTACTGTGAACTTCAGTCACCCAGCTAGCTAAACCTCAAACTCCACAATTAAAGTCTTTCGATTTATTGGATGTAGCTCTTATTAGAATTGAAATAGGTTAAATATAATTTATATACATGTTGTAATTGGCTATTTTGTCTTGTTGATGAATCAAAATACCCAACCAGAAGCAACTTATGGGGGAAAATGGTCTATTTCAGCTTACAGTCTCCAGGGGATTTTCATTATGGCAGAAAAGGCATAGCATGAGCAAGACAGCTGAGCATTACATCTTGTCACAGCAGCAAGGGAGAGAAGTATGTCCAGTGAGCTGCTCTCCCAAGGGAGAGCTGGGCCGCAATACCCCAAAGCTCATCCCCAGTAGCACACCTCCTTTAACAAGGCTCTGCCTCCCAAACTGCCAATGGCTAGGACCAAGGATTCAAAAATTATGCAGTTATAGAGAACATCTTATTCAAATTACCATGTTCTTTCCCTTACTTCAGTAATTTGTTTTAGCCAGTTTCTCACTCTAGCTCTGGGTAACTTAGAACTCAATCTATATCCCAGACTAGCCTCAATGTCACAGCAGTCCTCCTACCTCAACCTCTCGAGTGCTTGAATTCTAAGAATGAACCACCATGTCTGGCTAGGCATAATTATTTTAAAAGCTAAAATGTTCTCCAAGTTAAAAAAAAAAAGCAGAGTGGAACTGACTAACGCATGGAGGTTTGTGCTACTACCAAGGAAAAGCAGGAGGTGTAACCCATTCCTGAGTGACAGAAAGAACGGCCTCATGGTGGTCCCAAGCCGTTCTGACTTGAATGTATAGTTGTGGCTTAGAATACATTTTGTGCCCAAGGAAATGTTTAGCATGATATCTCTCTTTAAATATTTATTGAAAGGATTAATTGAGAGGAAATGGAATGAATTATAAAAGTCTCAGTGGTAAGGACAAAATAATGTGAAAGTTCATTTACTAAAAGCTGTGCTGCATGGATTCGATCAGTAAGTACTACCTACCTCTAACAGGCAATAGAGAGAACAGGCGTTTTAGAAGGAGGATCAGACACTAAATCAAATAGATGCAAACAACTGTAAATGACATGAGCTCCATGGGGGTAAGCTCTTACACACTCATCATGGATACTGGTGAATGTGAGGGGTGGAGAAGGAGAGCAGTGAAGCCTGGGGTTCTGTTGCTTGATGCAAGTCAGTCCTCAGTACCTGTGGGTTCCAATTCTATGGATTCAACTCACTACATACCCCAAATATTCAGAGAAGGAATATGTGTCTGGACAGAACATGCAGAGACATAGTTTTTCTCATCATCATTCCCTTAACAAGATGGAAAAAAAAACTGTTTATCTTGCATTTGCATTGACTTAGGAAGTCACCTAAAGATGATGTGATGGGTGGTACGTGTGTGGGTTGCATGTGAACACTATCACCTTCTGTAAAAGACTTGAGTTCCCTCTGATTGTGGTATTTGCAGTGGAATCAAACCTCCAGGGGACAAATTTATTCTCATTAAGAAAATGTTGCTGTGACTTCCTTGTGTATTTATTTATAAGCTCAAATTTAAGAATTATGTGTTCAAAGCTGACTAAAATTTTCCTTCAAGGTATCCAAAGGTGCTCTGACTATAACAACTGTTTTCAGACAGGCAAATACCTAAAAGATTATTTAACTATTATTGTGCTGTGAACACTTAACACTTAAAATGAGAGCAAACCCATTAGATGTGTAAGTGTGTAATACAGTACTGTTATATAGTGTCTTTTAGCCACATGCACATACAGAGGGAGTGAGAGGAAACCTCCTCTAAACAGTATTACTCTTACATAACTGAAACTTTATGTGGATTAGTTAGCAGCATCTACGTTCTTAAATTTTCTTTATGAATAGGCCAAATAGGAAACTTTGGGAAAATAGTTGTGAATTTGGATAAACTTCATACCATGCAGGAATCACTACAAGTAGATGCATGTTTGGATTGTGGCATCATTTCTCAAGGATACTCCCTAAACTAAGGATCTATATAGCATTAATATGTGGACCATGGGTAGAAAAATGCAGGAAGTAGAAAGAAGCAAAGTTGGGAAAAGCTAAGGCTTTCTTCTCCAACACTTAGTACACCACCATATTTGAAAAGATGTTTCTTAGAGTTAATGACCACAAGTCCCTTGCCTTGCAGAAGGAGGCACATTTTGGACCAGTATCCCAACTTGTCTTGGAAAATGCTGTAATGACAAGTGATGCATAGTCTACTGCTATTCATAATCATTATAGTAATCCAATGAATCCATTAAGTACCCTCTTAGGGCAACACCCTGACACAACAGAAAATTAGCCAGATAGATTTCATAAGAAGCAATACAAAGCTGCAGGCTAGGACAAAAGTTCTAGTGCAGAGTCTGTTGTGGGAGATGGCTGGGATACGGACCAACCCTCTGCTCTAGCCCTCAGAGCTGTGCTCACTCACACTTAGGTGAACTGTTGACCCCACCTGCAATGGTCAAAATCTCCTTCCCTTTATCATTTTATTCACTCTTCTAACTAACACATCAACCTAAAACTTATAGATAAGAAATACCCATGCTTTCATCTTGACAAATATGTCTTCATAGCCTCTAGAAGGTCAGGTTCAAGAATGTTATTTATGGGCTCAGTGTGGTCAAAGGCGCTCGCTTGCTTGCAAAGCCTGCCAGCCTCAGTTTGATTCCCCAGTACCCACATAAAGCAGAAAGTGTTGCATTGGTCTATAGTTCATTTGAAGTGGGAAGAGGCCATGGCACACCCATTCTCCCCCTGCCCCCCATAAAGAAATAAAATACTTTTAATAAAAAACGTCTAATTTATGAGTAGCCAGGAGGGCTGTAGCAACTCAGAGCCACAGCAAGAATCCAGAAGACCTGTGTTCAGGACAGTCCTGAAACTAGACCTAAGTATCCTTGAAGATATACATGCCCTTGACAGGATAGCCTGGCCTATGTGAGGGGCCACCATTGCAGGAAGGCGGGAGCAAGCAGGTCTCAGAGCCAGTGAAGGATCTGAGATACTCCGTGAGAATCACACTTTTGCAAGCTATAGTCTGCAGCTACTCCCAGACTCTGGGGGTGGGAGATGGTCAAGGAAAAGAAGGAAGGCATTTGTTATTTGAATTTAACTACTTCTAAATGCTTTTGGTCAACTTTTCTTCTTGTTCTCCAAGGTAAGATTACTTCCCCTTTGGCATTTAAAGGAAAACTAGATCAGTTATGTGAAAAACCAAAAATGATCTATTTTATCAACTTCAAACTTATCCTAAGGCTTTCTCCCACACTGTGTTAAATAATAGAAGTCTTTTTAATTGGATTTCTGTGTTTGTAGCATATGCTGGGTGACATTACCCCAGTGTCTTGCTGGAAGCAGTAAAGCATTCTTCATAAAAGGATTAAGATCCAACATGGTTCTGTGTGTAGAAATGGAGCAGAGAGCATCCTCATAACTTCCCCTTCCAAAAGTCACTGCAAAAGCTCATTGCAACAAAGAGACTAGGAATTTGCAGAGTCATACAATGAAAGCAAAGTAACCAGAGGAGGAAGGGAGGGAGGGACAGAAAGGAAAGAAAGGAGAGAGAAAGTCCCATGGCAGGATTCTGTCTGTAGAATGAAAACAGGCTGCTTTCTGTTTGCTTGCTCTCATGCCCCCTACCAGCTGCTACATGCACTTGTACTCAAGTAAGAGCCGTTGCCCTTGTAGTTGGGCTTATGACCAACAGTGTTATGAACCACTCACCTTGCCTGCAATAACATGCATGTGTGCTCTTCACCCCAAGGATCTTGGAGCTTCAGCAGAGTGGTGACATGGACATCCTGAAGCACAAGTGGTGGCCTAAGAATGGGCAGTGTGACCTGTACTCCTCGGTGGACACAAAGCAGAAGGGAGGCGCCCTGGACATCAAGAGCTTCGCTGGTGTTTTCTGTATCCTGGCTGCAGGCATCGTGCTCTCCTGCTTCATAGCCATGCTGGAGACATGGTGGAATAAGAGAAAGGGCTCCCGGGTCCCATCCAAAGAGGTATGTGAGCTTTGGCACTAGCCTGAGCCACCAAGTGGGCCATATATCCAGAGGGGACCATTATAGGGAAGAGGGTAACAAATCATGGGCAATCATTGTTTCTGCTTTCTTTGAGGATTCAAAACAAGCTTGTGGAATGCAAAGCTAATCCCTCCCAATACCCAGCCCCACCTTACTCCATTTCAGATAAGTGAAGAGCAGAAAGAGTAACAATTCTGTGTGCCAAAGTAGGCTTGAGAATTCTCCTGAACATCACAGACTTTTATCATCTTCAAAAGCTGTGATTTCCTTGACCTAGTTCCAAATATGCTTAACATTGCATTTCAACTTGTTGTTTAAATTGTAGATAATTTACTTGTGTCTTAAAGACAAAGCATAAAAAAATGCAACACTATGGTAAAAGTAAGAGAGTTTTCCCTTCCCAACTAGTATCAGTTTCCCTACCTTGCAGATATGTAAAAATTATTGTTTGTTCCCAGCTCCCAGGATCCCAAGCTTGCCAAATTTACATAAAGAAATCAGTCAGAATTCAATTTTTCTCTTCCACCAGCTTAACTCCCAGGCCATAGTAAATTGTTTCGAGGGATCCAACTGAATGACTCAGAATCATACACACGACCTCATTGACGTAGCATGAGCCTTGTTTTCACAATAAATCATGGGGATTATCCATTATCGGAAATCACATGAGATTAAACACTTGTCTCATGAATCTCATTTCCAGTGGACCAGATGGGTCAAACTTTTTTTTGATAATGAATTTGCACTTGCTAAGGCTTCATAAGTTGAAACAAAAACAGCTGAGTTGGTTCTGTGCTTTGACTTGATGGATAGTTTCTAAGAAAGTTGTCAACTTTCTGTAACTATCACCAATGCTTAAGGCACATCATCAGAGGGTCTGCTTTGATGCTCAAAGAAAAATGACTCATCATTTGCATGTGGATGTTTACATGTGGGTGTTTTCTTCAAATTGTGCCTCAGTTAGTCTAGACAGCATCTCTAGCTCCCTCCATGCAAAGCTGATAGGCACTATTTATAAGGAAATCTTGGCTTGCAAAGATAAATCTTAGCTCTCTACCTATGTGAATGATCATGCATTCTAAGTGGAGGCTGAATTAAAAACTAATCAGGTTTTATTGTAGTGTTTTCTTTGTTGAATGAGCTTCTTCTGGGTGTCTGGTGACATGAGTCAGTGCAGAACACAACATTAATGCAGCCTGTGGCTGAGGCTTCACGTTCTCCAAGCTCTCAAATTAAGGACTCCCCAAGCTCCTTATATTTTGAATTACTATAGATGATATTAAATTTTTGCATTATTATATCTGTTGATGGATGACTTTATTATAGTTGCTGTGGGAACCATAAAATTATATGTCTCAACCTTCTAAAGCCTCGGTGATAATATTGCATTAATGGATATTTTTATTGGATTTTAAAATGAGAAAGGAGAAGGAAAAACAGTGATGCACATCAAAATATTTTTCACTGAGGAGCGTTATAATTGCATCGTGAAAGAAAAATGTGTACCCCATTCTAAATCTGATAGCTGTTTCAGACCCTGTGAGGAAAAATTTCTCTTCTTATGATTAATAGATATTTTTACAACCTCGTAAATTTAAATTTTTGACCGTTGGCTATAAATAAGAGTGATAACAAAGAAAATCATAAATAGGTCTCATCCAACTATATGAAGTTTTACTTCCGTTTTGTTTATTAAGCACATTCCTACAGAAACATCATTAGCAGAGTATAAAGTATCTTTAGTTTAGAGCCATTTAGCATTAAACCAACCCTAAATCAAAGCTATTTTTCACTGGTCCTTTCCAGAAAGGGTCTCTAAATGTCCCTCTGACCTCACAACATTGCTTGATATAAATGGTAGATATCTCATACACATGAGATCTCTCAAGTAGAAATAGTTCTCCAAGGATGACTGTCACTTTTTCTAACAATCGCACATGTCTCTGGCCTACAAGGAATAACTTTAACAGTCATTAACATTACTGCACATCACACCCCTTTCCTCTGAGAATGGAGAGCGAAGGCTAGGACTGAGTGGTGGAAGGAAACAAAAGGCCGACACTAAGAGCAAGCGTGGAAAAAGAAGGGGTCCCTGTGAGGGCTGTGGAGAGCTGCTGAAGCCATACTGTCTGTCTGCCTTGCCTGGGCCTGTCTTCTACAGACTGGTAATCAGTCCTTCCGTGCTCCAGTATCTTTGTAGCTGCATGTGGCATATGCTCATTTGAAAGCTTTCACTGCAAGAAAAATATTTATTATAGATAACTTTGTCTCGGAATCCCACTGGTGTTCCCAGAAGCCAACGCAGGTGCCGGGCTCATATTAGGTGCTCAGTAAATATTTGTGAAGTAAATGACCCCCAAAGTTCAGTTAATTACATGTTTGCTGAACGACTTTTTTTAACCATGGAAGCTAGTACTGATGAGAACCTTATTTTCTTTTTCTTCATCTCCAGGATGACAAGGAAATTGACCTGGAGCACCTCCATAGACGTGTAAATAGCTTGTGCACAGATGACGACAGCCCCCATAAACAGTTTTCCACCTCGTCAATTGACTTGACCCCTCTGGACATTGACACTTTGCCAACACGACAAGCCCTGGAGCAGATCAGTGATTTCAGGAACACCCACATCACCACCACCACCTTTATCCCAGAGCAGATCCAGACTCTTAGCCGCACGCTGTCCGCGAAAGCGGCCTCGGGCTTCGCTTTCGGCAGCGTGCCTGAGCACCGAACTGGCCCTTTTAGGCACAGGGCACCTAACGGGGGCTTTTTCAGGAGTCCTATTAAAACAATGTCATCTATTCCTTATCAGCCAACTCCCACCCTGGGGCTCAATCTGGGGAATGACCCCGACCGAGGCACGTCCATATGACCGCCAAGCTTCTACTGGTTATTTCTAGAACTCCCTTTGCAAGGAGCAACTGTAATATTGTGGGACTAACATGGATGTAACTTTTTATTTAAAAGAAATCAGGAGAGTTAGTAACAGTTCTAGTTCTTTCTCCCCACTTGCCTCTCCCTTCTCGCCTCACTCTCTCTCTCTTTCTCTTTCTTTCTCCTTTTCCCTCTCTTCTTGTTTATTGCCCTCCATTCTTTTCATTATTCAACTCGTTGCCCCAGAATATAGTACACTAGGATCCTATTAGTCCGCTTTTCATATACTGTACTTCAAGTATGGGAAATGTGCACTGATTATACTAAAAGTACATGCGGGATTAATTTTACATAAAGGCCTCTTGCATACCGTTTCTCTATTTTCAGAACTATGATTGCAATAACTTCAGTCTTTTACATTCTTCTGCTGCATCCATTCAAATGCTCCAATGCTGTCGAGCGTCCTTTAACTGTGGACCAAAGGCACCCTGCAGTGCTCATACAGAGATGTGAAGACCATTCAGGCCACATAAGAATGCAATTTTGTAGGATTACAAAAAAAAAAAAAAAGCCATTAATATGCCAGTCAAGACTACAGTTAAAATTCTCTCGCACTGCAACAGTGCATATGACCTTTATGTGATTGTACAGTATTCGAACTCTTTCTTATGTACAGTAAACTTTATCATATGGCAGAAGCCTCTATTGCGTTAAATAACTTAGTATCTCATATATACATATATATGCACCTATATAATGTGTGTATATATAAAGGCAGCCATTGCTATTGCAATTCATTTAATAAAGCTTAAGTTTAAAAAAAAAACAAGTATTGTATACAGAAGCTATGTATAGTGTGGGAGGTCTTTTCAGTTGGAAAAGGCAGGTTGCTTTAACGTCATTATGACTCACATTGTTTGCCAACAGAATATTTTATACTTTGCTATTAAAACATCCAGGGAGATTAATATCTGTTCCTAGATGGAAGTCATTTGAATAGGATTTGTGCTTGTTATTCTGCAATGTATAAAGCTCACCTTGATAATTTTACTTTTAATCAATTATCTAAATGGAAGATGCTGTTCACGGAGCCACGTCCACAACAGCACGTGGAGCTCTCTCTGAGTTCAGCCGGTAGAACGTGGAAGGTTCAAGGTCTTCATCCAAGGCTGCACGCCAATTCATACAACTGTAGTTGGGGAAGAGTGAGAGCCCTTCAGGAGCACTGATGTGGCCTTAATTATGTCATACATTATCCTACCATAGAAATGTAATCACCATCTGGGCTCTCATCTGAACCTCTTTTTTATTCGGTTCTATTTGGAGGAGTTCCGTCTCTTAAATTAGTGCCAAGTGCATTAGCAGGACATGAAAAAAAAAAAAAAAAAAACAGTGCCTCTTTGCGCACCATCCTTACCTGCTGGAGATGTAGAATGAACTTCATTTGTAATCCTTAAATTAAATTAAAACGTGGTAAGAAGGAAGCAAGAACTTATCCTGTGTTTTCACACAACCATTTACTTATTTTAATCTACTTCATTTTGTGGCTAGGATTGATAGAGGAACCAATACATATGGTTTGCTTTAGAAGACATTGAGAAGTATATTCTTAAGGTATATTCTATTTTGATGCTAATTCTGTTCTGGGGAGCATCCTGTACTGTCACTGTTTTGTACTAAATCTTCAAATATTGTCTACTGTGTAAGGCAGAAAAGTTTCTTATCATGAAAAGACCATTTTGTTTCCAGGGTAACAAGTACATAAGTGCATGCACACCTTGTTTGCCCTTGTAACATTCATGATCTCATTCACAATTCTGATTTTAAAAGAGAGCAGTCTTTACAACAAGCTTATAGGGACATACCAGATGTTGCAGTGATTTTAGCTATAAACAAACTGTTAACCATGTACAATATTTAAAATAGGCTTATTTTGATGTATTGCCTATTATACAATACACGAAGCATTTTTGGAGGCCTCAGTTACGAGTGGCAGAGCTTTCTGTGTATAATTTGTCTACATAATTTGTCTAATAAAAATGTTTTCTAAACTCGCTCTCCTACTATTGAAGTCTTAACTGTGATTGGAAAATGCCAATTCTTGCTGGTCTGTCTGAACTTCCCTAAAACATTGAGTTCATTAAAGCATAAAGCACAACAAATTTGACTAGCAGAGTAGGCCAAAACGAGTGGCTTTCTAAAAACCACACTGAAAATTTTCCTAAAAAAATTAAAGATTGACATCCTACTATTTGAGAGGACGTCAGCTAACAACTTATTTGTTTTTCTTCCTGTGTATCTCTGTGTGTACTTTGGGGGGAGAGTGTACCCTGTTTCATGGAAACAATGCAACCACTATAATAATAGCAGGATAAGAGTCTATAACATCCAAAATAAAAAGGAAGAAAATTAAAAGTAATTATTAATTTTGATCTAATTAAAACTTGCTTGGCTAGGCACAGGGAACTTTGCAAAAGAGGGGGTGGAGAGATTGTAAGAGCCACAGAGTGGGAAGGAGTATCCAGACACATTGAAAGAAATTACTTGGTTATTAGAAAAATCATCACAGTGTTGAATCTTCTAATTTGGAAATTCAGACTCCAAAATTCTTAGTATTATTTCAACATTTGAAGAAGATTGAAATCTCCTAGCATTTAATTCACTGGTACATATATATGATAATATATTTTGCAATGTAATTTAGATTAAAATTCTTGCTGTTCTAAAATCCCATCAAGAATACTTTTAAGCATTGAAAGTAGGAAGAAATTTAGAGATGTAGATCATGTCCTTAAATTTTAGGTAAGGGAATATCATAAGCTGAAAACCTGTGAGATTTCCCAAAATTTTGACAGCCTAAGACTTTAAGCTGGTTTGGGCTGCCACACTTCTGTCCTACTCACAAAAGCCTCTGTGGACCATGGATGTAGTGATGCCACAGATACATCAAGGCTTCCCCTGCTCTGCTTCCCCAGTGTGCACAGCAAACCTCTGGGAGCCTTCCTAGCACATTTGGGGGCCACATAGGTCATCTGATTCAAAAGGTGGGAAAAGCAAGCACCTCATGCTACTTACCTAGGTCCATAGCAAACAGCAAGACTAAAGCTGGGTACTCTCTCTGTCTAATGCTCACACCTTTGGCCCTTTGTCTGTCCTGGTTGGTACAATTTAAAACCAACTTGCCATTTCAGTACAATTCATTATATTCAAGTCACTTCATGCTACTCAAATGTCCAGTTGATTTCATGAGTGAATCACCAGGATATCTAGTTGTCACTGCTACCACATCAAAGTTCACACACGTTTTGATTTAATCATACATACAATGAAAGTTGTAAGACCTCCTTTCTTCCTATATCTAATAACTTACAGACAGCTGGTTCTTTTCTAGTTTTGTCATTTTCTCTCTCCTCCTGTTTGGGATGACATCACCAGAGTAAATACTGTTAAAAATGGACTTTTCTGCCTGATACTTTGCTCATCGATTAAAGAGAAAAAGAAGATGAAAATATATATTTATCCATCATTCTTCTAAATCACAGAGACAATAACAAATCATTACTATTTATAATCAGAATTTTCTGGTTAAGCACATGCTGTACTATAAACACAGTAGTCAAGGAAAATGAGTTCACATGCTGGAAATGAAGATTTCCCAAAATAAGTCCTACAGAGGTTGATAAAAATACAATGGGTTCACTATGACTTGAATATTTTTCTTTCTAAACTCAAACTCTATTGACAATTTAATACTTTTCACCAGATATTAATGAATATCTAACAGAGATGGTCATGATTGTCATCTCAGAGATGGTCAACTCTGAGATCAGTATCTCTCAGGACTCCCATCTGAATTCCCCAAATTTCTACTTTTCAATAGTTTTCCTTTGCTTTGTTTTCTATAGTACAGATGGTCCAGCAAAAATCATTCCCATCTAAGAACTTTTTATATCTGAAATTTATCACGATTTACTCTTACACTCAATTTAGGATTAAGTGTTTTCTTTTGATTAATTTTACATACTTCCTGGAATATTCAGAGCAAAGAAGAGAAACTCTATAAGTTTTCTGACACATTATTAACCTTACACTATCAGTAGGATGCTGGCCCTTTGTCAGTGTTAGTTACCTTCCTGTTGCTGGGGGTGGGGTGAAGACCTGACAGTAGTCATTTCATAGGAGGAAAGGATCACTTCAGTTTACAACTGCAGGTGACAGGCTATCGTGGTAGGGAAAGCAAGAGTCTAATTAAAGATGGTCATATTCAATCCATAGTGGAAGAAGAGTGATGCATGTGGGCACTCAGCTACCTTTGTTTTGTATAGTCTAGGACCCCAGCACATGCAGTGATACTGCCCTTAATTAAAGTGCACCTAGCCACCACAAGCTAATGCCTCACAGACATGGCCAGGGGCTAAGATAATCTAGATAATTACCCACAGGTGATTCTAGGTTTTGTCAATATAAATAATCACAGTGATAAATGGAAATCTGGATTCCTTCTAAAGAAGCCTCATAAATTTGCTGGACACAGTGGCTCACACCTTTAATCTCAGCACTAGGGGACCTGAGGTAGGAGAATTGCTTTAAATTTGAGATCAGCCTGGGCTACCAAGTGAGTTCCAAGTCAAACTGGGCTAAAATGAGACCCTGCCTCAAGAAAAGACAAAAATAATACATAAATAAATAAACAAGTTCCTACCTTGGAATTATCAGTACCTAGCAAACAACCCAAACTATATCTGTGGTATGATTAGAAATTCAAATTTTTTCAAGACAACATTAATTCTCATTCATTTAAAGCCAATTAAGCTTTCATAACAGCTGCTTTAAAAAGAGAAACATATGTCACCAATCAAAGATGTCACAGCCAGAGATGAGATGAAAAATATTGCTTTTAATAAATATTTTGCCTGTCACAAGATTAGAAACATGAGTAGAGGCAGATGTTAATTTTTAAGACTGTTATATTTTAATTTTGAATTGGTGCTACTGAAAATTTTTCAGAAATTAAATAAGTACTGAAATGACTATTTCTAATTTTTTAAAAGCTAGACATCAATAATATTTTAAATTTTATTTATTTATTTGAGAGGGCGAGAGAGGGAAAGAGGCAGACACAGAGACAGAGACAGAGACAGAGACAGGGACAGAGAGAGAATGGGCACGCCAGAGCCTCCAGCCACTGCAAACGAACTCCAGACGCAGGTGCCACGCCACCTTGTGTATGTGGCTTACATGGGCCCTAGGGAATCCAACCAAGGTCCTTTGGCTTTGCAGGCAAATACCTTAACCAATAAGCCATCTCTCCAGCCCAATCAATAATATTTTTAAATGCACACAGATATATAATTGAGAAGATAATATATAACTTCCTGAAATCAAAAAGTAACAAGTTATAGCTTGCCTATTTACCATACAAAACATTTATAATTGAGGCCCACTAGAGCAAGACCCTACCTCAAACAAAAAAAAAAAGAGTTTATCATTTAAAAAAGTAATAAAATAAGATTCAGTTTGCAAAAATTTAAATTATTTGGCATCTGCAGAATTGTAAGTCTGTTCTAGAGCCAGGAGGGCCTGTATTTGTCTCCTACTAGGTACATGGGCTTCTGGGAGTTCATCTTTTTATTGTTTTACAGAATTAAAGTTCACTTTGAAATTGATGTTAGGTGAGCTGGAGAGATTGCTCAGTGGTTAAGGTGCTTACCTACAAAGCCCAATGACTCAGGTTTGATTCCCCTGTACCCACATAGAGCCAGATGCGCAAATTGGTGTGTGCATCTGGTGTTCATTTGCAGAGGCTGGAGGCTCTGGCATGCCCATTTTCTCTGCTTGTCTCTCTACCTTTCTCTGCTTGCAAATAAATAAATAAAAGTTTTAAAAAATGATGTTGGGTTACTATTAATATTTATTTATAAACTGCACTCTAGTATTTGTTTTTAAAAATATAAACATACAGTAACTTAAAAATAGAGGTTGTATGTTTGGAAAGATCTTATTTGTCTTCCTAAGCCAAAAATGGTCATTGAATAACTAATATCCAAGTACTGTTTTACACACTACTTTTAGAAAGCTTTCGATAGTTGCTCAATGGAGTATAGCTAAATTATGTATCTACTTGATATAGTAGACACTAAATATTTAATGGTGAATGTCATCACTATATAGTGAGTATAAAAGTTCTTTCCAAATCAACCTACCAAAAATAAAAGTAGATAACTGATTACAATAACAAAAGATACATGCAACTGGGACTCTGAGATTCAATCGTGTCTAACTAATCATGTTCAAGCCCTGCCCACTCACTCAGACTTCTCCATAGAAATACCATGGTAAAAGACTCTTCATAAATTGAATGAGACATGGGAAAACACTTTTCACATGTATAGTCCTCAAAGCGTTTGATGTGTCCAACCACTCAATCACAGAAAAATAATATTTTAATTAATTCTTTCATGTTCAACATCATTAAATGAAGTTTCTTTTAGGCCATAATAAAGATTTTTTGCGTGTCTTTTTTAAAGTAAATGTCAGTACTTATATACAAATACCAATAAAGCTGCAGGGAAAGACAATATTAAGAACAAAACAATCTCATCAAATTGATCCCTCAGCCAATACCTTCTAAGCACCTACCATGAGCACACATCCTAGGGCAGAGTTTTCCTGATCACTGTGCCAAGACAATCTTCTAAGCCTACAAAGGTTCCTGTGCGCTAAGATATTGATACCCTGTTTCTCAAGGGAGAAGGGCATACTCTCAGGTAGAAAGTCTCCCCATATACCTCCTGAATCCTCCTCAGACAGTTTTTAAATCGAAGAATGAAAAAATAAAAGTTGGAAAAGTTAAATAAAATTCATGGTATATATAACATCAGTGTACATGAGCACACATTTTGTCATAATACAGGATATATTTGTGAAATTCATAGGACAAAAAATTGTTCTGTAAGAAGAGGGAAAAAAAGAATAATAGAGCAACATGGTTTGAGTTGTTCTCAAAGAGTAAGTGGAAAGCTAGTGAACTCACAGTTTGGAAGGCTAGCATCATCAGATTGTGGAAAGCTGGCATAGTCAGTGTGGAGAACTAGCATAGTCAGTGTGGAGAACTAGCATAGTCAGTGTGGAGAGCTGGCATAGTAAGTGTGGAGAACTAGCATAGTCAGTGTGGAGAACTAGCATAGTCAGTGTGGAGAGCTGGCATAGTCAGTGTGAGAACTAGCATAGTCAGTGTGGAGAGCTGGCATAGTAAGTGTGGAGAACTAGCATAGTCAGTGTGGAGAACTAGCATAGTCAGTGTGGAGAGCTGGCATAGTCAGTGTGGAGAACTGGCATAGTCAGTGTGGAGAGCTGGCATAGTCAGTGTGGAGAGCTGGCATAGTCAGTGTGGAGAGATAGCATAGTAAGTGTGGAGAGCTAGCATAGTCAGTGTGGAGAACTAGCATAGTCAGTGTGGAGAACTGGCATAGTGAGTGTGGAGAACTAGCATAGTCAGTGTGGAGAGCTTGGCATAGTCAGTGTGGAGACCTAGCATAGTCAGTGTGGAGAGCTGGCATAGTCAGTGTGGAGAACTAGCATAGTCAGTGTGGAGAACTGGCATAGTCAGTGTGGAGATCTGGCATAGTCAGTGTGGAGAACTAGCATAGTCAGTGTGGAGAACTAGCATAGTCAGTGTGGAGAACTAGCATAGTCAGTGTGGAGAACTGGCATAGTCAGTGTGGAGAGCTGGCATAGTCAGTGTGGAGAATTGGCATAGTAAGTGTGGAGAACTAGCATAGTCAGTGTGGAGAGTTGGCATAGTCAGTGTGGAGAACTGGCATAGTCAGTGTGGAGAACTAGCATAGTCAGTGTGGAGAACTGGCATAGTCAGTGTGGAGAACTAGCATAGTCAGTGTGGAGAGTTGGCATAGTCAGTGTGGAGAACTGGCATAGTCAGTGTGGAGAACTAGCATAGTCAGTGTGGAGAACTGGCATAGTCAGTGTGGAGAATTGGCATAGTCAGTGTGGAGAACTAGCATAGTCAGTGTGGAGAACTAGCATAGTCAGTGTGGAGAACTGGCATAGTCAGTGTGGAGAGCTGGCATAGTCAGTGTGGAGAGCTGGCATAGTCAGTGTGGAGAGCTGGCATAGTCAGTGTGGAGAACTAGCATAGTCAGTGTGGAGAACTAGCATAGTCAGTGTGGAGAACTGGCATAGTCAGTGTGGAGAATTGGCATAGTCAGTGTGGAGAACTGGCATAGTCAGTGTGGAGAGCTGGCATAGTCAGTGTGGAGAGCTGGCATAGTCAGTGTGGAGAATTGGCATAGTCAGTGTGGAGAATTGGCATAGTCAGTGTGGAGAACTGGCATAGTCAGTGTGGAGAGCTGGCATAGTCAGTGTGGAGAACTGGCATAGTCAGTGTGGAGAGCTGGCATAGTCAGTGTGGAGAATTGGCATAGTCAGTGTGGAGAACTAGCATAGTCAGTGTGGAGAGCTGGCATAGTCAGTGTGGAGAATTGGCATAGTCAGTGTGGAGAACTGGCATAGTCAGTGTGGAGAGCTGGCATAGTCAGTGTGGAGAATTGGCATAGTCAGTGTGGAGAACTAGCATAGTCAGTGTGGAGAGCTGGCATAGTCAGTGTGGAGAATTGGCATAGTCAGTGTGGAGAACTGGCATAGTCAGTGTGGAGAGCTGGCATAGTCAGTGTGGAGAACTGGCATAGTCAGTGTGGAGAGCTGGCATAGTCAGTGTGGAGAACTGGCATAGTCAGTGTGGAGATCTGGCATAGTCAGTGTGGAGATCTGGCATAGTCAGTGTGGAGAACTGGCATAGTCAGTGTGGAGAGCTGGCATAGTCAGTGTGGAGAGCTGGCATAGTCAGTGTGGAGAGCTGGCATAGTCAGTGTGGAGAGCTGGCATAGTTAGTGTGGAGAATTGGCATAGTCAGTGTGGAGAACTAGCATAGTCAATGTGGAGGACTTGCATAGTCAGTGTGGAGATCTGGCATAGTCAGTTTGGAGGATGGAAGTGCTACAACTTTTCATACTGTATAGTTCTTGGTCTCACCACCAAGAAAAATTAGACATACGGACAATGAGATGTAGAAAGGCAAAAAATATGAACTTATACAAAGGAAATGTGCCAAAGTGTCAAAGAAAACATCCTTAGGAACCTTATAATATCCAAAGAAGCGAAGGACAAAAACAAAAGAAACACTACTTCCTAGGTTAGAGCTCAGAGAAGAATGCAGTCTGGGCAGTGGGGACCTGCAAGCAAGGGTGGTGATTCTGTGGATTTGAGTACATTATCTCATTAAAGAGATGAATATTCCTCCCACCTCCTTACCCTGTCCTTAGGTAAAGGGTGGTCTCCTGACCAGGTGAGCGATTGACGATTGAGGGGGCCTGTTGGATTAATTCAAGATGGAGCGGGGGCATAGTCTCTATTTAGATCGGGGGGGGGGAGAATATGGAGTTTGTTCCTCTGGAAGAGGAGTTGTGATCCTTCTCTTAATGAACTGAAACAAGCACTACGCTAAAGCCCTGATGCTTCCACCCTTCTGCCTCTCATATGGTATTTCAAATCCTATGGAGGAGCAAATGTGCACTTTCATACCAGTGTTATGGAGGACACACAGGTTGGGGGCTTCTCCTTCCATGACCTCCAAGACTATCTGCCTACTTACAAGAGAAGAACACTTTTATACTGGTGAATAGAGTACAACAAAAGACATGGAGATGATACTGGAATTTGGGGTGTCATTGAGAGTGTTCGAGTCTTATCTTGGCTCTTGGTGGGCAGTAACTCAGAAGCCAGGGTCCCGGAAGCTCACCAGTCACACACAGCTCTCAAAGTCAGTGTCTTTCGGGACCTGGAAGTTCAGTGGTCACACAAAGCTCTCAGAGTCAGTAACCTCCTAGGTTCTTATCTTACGAATTTCTACAAATGAAACTCACAGGCCAATAAATAACTTGATGAAAAAGACTTTGTTATAGCAAGAGTGTAGAACCTAGGAGAGCTTAGAGCTTTTAAGAAGGAAAGAATATAGAATGTTTGTCCAAGAAGAGGCAAGGGGGAGTTCCTAGAAAATGGGAAGGGCCACATAGAGAGCAAGCTGGAGTCTTTTAAGTAGCCCTCTGATTAAAGGACTAAGCCAGGTGTCTGGGAATCCCTTTACATTTCTTTTCTTTTCCAGGAAGGAAAGATAAAAGACTAAAGGCACTAAATTACCTCCTGTGGTGTGGTTTGAATAGAAAGGAGTTAAGAAAAACAAAGATATTCTCCCTTACAGGGCCAAGAATATTCCACACTTTTACTTTCAGGGAGCCCTCTTACCCCTAAACTGCCTCAGAGATAGGAAAGAATAGTTGAAGGCATGGTAGACCACAAAGTCCGGAATGCCAGTGCCATATCAAGGAGGGATGAAAGGTAAGACATGGCTGAGATCATGAGAAGCATGAGGCTGGACTCAAAGGAGTACACCACCTTCCTTTCATTCAGTCTTCACAGATTCAATGTGTATTCCTTAGATACCACATTCCAGGTAAGATTCTGTTCTCACATTGGAGGTAAACCAAGAAAAATAAAACAAAACATAAATCCAGAGATTCTTGTCCTCAAGGAATTTACAATTAACTGGAAAAGACATACAACATGTATGATAATTGGGTTTAAGAAATCTATTAGATGACAAATGCTACAGAGAAAACAAAAAGAGAGGAGCAGGAAGGCTTGGGATTGGTGGGGGCGTGGGGATCTGTCTTTTAAAAGGAGTTGGTGAGGGAAGGTCTCAGTGAAAATTTATTAGCATTTGACTGAAGTTTTAAAAGGAATGAGAATGTTACCCTATTGCTGTCAGGATCAGAGACTGCAATAGAGGGCTCTGAGACAGTTTCTTGGACCCAAGATTTTCTTTTATGCCAAGGGAGGGGTGGGGAACACCAAACCAGTAGCAAAGAGGAAAGGGGTAGAGCAAGATGGAAGGAGACTCATAAGTAACTAATAGAAGGAGAGAGGGGTTTTTAATCCCTTGGGGTGGTAAAGAAGAAAGGGGAAAGTTCTAGCATTGTGCTGTGTGTGTGGGTGTCGGGAAAGAGGCCTGGAGCCTGCAGTAGCCAGATTGGCTGTAAATCTCTTTTGGGGAAATAAGGCTGAGTCCACACGTAATAACTGGGAGGAAGTTTTAGGTTTTTTCTTTTAATTAATTAATTTATTTATTTGTGAGCAGAGAGAGATAGATAGAAAGAGAGAGAGAGAGAATGGGACTCTAGGCACTGTAAACAAACTCCAAATGCATGTGCACCTTGTGCATCTGACTTACGTGGGTCCTGGAAATTGAACTTGGGTCCTTTGGCTTTGCAGGCAAATGCCTTAACCACTAAGCCATATCTCCAGCCCAAAGTTTTAGTTTTGCCTCTCAGCTCAGGTGCAGAAAGTGAATTGCCTTAATATTAGCTAGGGGTTCCAAGACCTCAGACCTAGTCTGGTCTATGGAGAAGGGGACAGATAACCCTCTTTTATCATAGCAGGCAGTAGCTTCAAAATCCCAGGTATAGTTGGAGTATGGCCAAGTGTGAACAGGGAGAGATAGAGATGGGCAGAGAATGCTGAAACTCTTATAATTGCTATGTGGAAAAAGAACATTCCAGACTTTAGGGATAGGCAATATGAAAGTGCTGATGTTGTAGCATACTGGGCATGCTTAAAGATCAGGGAGGCTATCAGTGTAGCTGGAGCAGAACGATGATGGGAGAGAGCAAGGTTAGGGAGAAAAGAACTCAGACAAGCAAGAGTCCCACATGGGAGGAATGATTCCTGCCATTTCCACACCCTCCTTTGAGCCTAACTATGTGCCACCATTTTCAGTGGAGTGTTACAAGAGAATGGGGAAACAGTGATATTTCTGGTTATTTGAATTTCAGTTCTTAAACTGTCAGAGAGAGTCAGCAGCTGGGCTATGTCCACAGAAGCTCACAAGCATGGGATGTGTGATAATCTGCCTTGTGGGTAATGGGAGACACTGAATGCTTGTGACCCAAGGAGACAACTTCATGTTCTTAGAAGAGAGGTTTAGAACAGTTAAATAGTGGTAACTCATTGACTAGAAGAGAACACAGGTGAATTAAAAGTATTACATTGGGGCTGGAGGAATGGCTTAGCAGTTAAGGCGTTTGCCTGCAAAGCCAAAGGACCTTGGTTTGATTCCACAGGACCCATATTAGCCAGATTCACAAGGGGGTGCATGCATCTGGAGTTCATTTGCCATGGCTGGAGGCCCTGGCATACCCATAAAAGTAAAAAAAAATATATTTTTTTAAAATATTTTTTTGTTTTATTTATTTATTTGAGAGCCACAGAGAGAAGGAGGCAGAGAGAGAAAGAGAGAGAGAGAATGGGCGCGCCAGAGCTTCCAGCCTCTGTAAACGAACTCCAGATGCGTGAGCCCCCTTGTGCATCTGGCTAACGTGGGTCCTGGGGAATTGAGCCTCGAACCGGGTTCCTTAGGCTTCACAGGCAAGCGCTTAACCGCTAAGCCATCTCCCCAGCCCAAAAAAAATATTTTTAAAAGAAGCATTACATTGGAGACAAACATGGTGGTGTATGCCTTTAATCAAGGTACTTTGGGAGGCAGAGGTAAGAGGAGTTTTGTGAGTTTGAGACTAACCTGGAACTACAGAATAAGTTCTGGGTCAGCCTGGGCTGTAATGAGACCCTATCTTGAAAAAAAATAAAAATAAAAGAACAGCTTTATGCAATACTCATAGTAACTAAACTAATCACCCCAATCTAAAAAAGAAAGAGGATAGAGATGGTAGTAATGTTTAGAAGAAACAATCAAGAGAACCTGAAAGTTAATTGTGTATACTATATAAGAGAGGGGAAAAAATTAAAGATGATTGATTTTTCAAATTCAGATATTAAAAAGTAAAAATAGTACAAAGAGTGGAAAAGTCAGAAGAATTCCTGGTTTGTTAATATTTTCCTTGAGCTTGGAGACCTGGGGAGGAAAAGCCATAGATTTGAGGACTGCATCTACTTATTATCTGGTGACAGCATGAAGAATGAATGTATTCTTCAGGTGGGAGGCTCCTGTAGGACCATGCAGAGTGCATGGTTTAAAACAGGGCTCCCCTAGGTCCTTAGGACTTTTCTCAAGATATATAAGGATGCTGAGCTGAGGTGAGGTCCACTGAGCTTCACTCGGAGATGCTTGGCTTGTTTCTCTTGACTCAGGAATGGGGAGTGTTGTTTTTCAGAGCCACAGAGCCTGCCTTGGCTCTGGGTGGGTCTGTAACTCAGAAGTTACAGTGCTGGATATTCATGGTCACACAAAACTCCTCAGAGTCACTGGCCTCTGGGTTCTTCTCTTATGATTCTAATGAATGATATTCACAAACCATAGAGGATTAAGTTGAAAAAGTTTATTATAGAGTGTAAGGGAAGGGAAGAGGACAGAGATCCTGTCCAAGAAAATGGGAATGCCCACTTGGAGGCCCAGATTGAGGGTTTTTTTTTATGAGTTTACTAAATGCGAGCTAAACTGGTTAGTCTAACTCTGATGCCAGTTGTCCAGGTGTCACCAGGTTTTCAGGAAAAAGAGTGATGTCACCTCTTCATTTTCTCCTCTGGGAAAGGAAGTGATTCTCCCCTTAGTTTACTAGCAGCCTCCAGCACGGTGACAGCTATGAGGACTCTTGTAGGAAATGAAGAAGAACCACATCCTCCCCTACAGGCTCAAGGGCATTCCTCACATTCACTTTTGGGGCCCAGACACCTCTAAACTGTCTCATATTCACACATTGAACTTCTTGTTAAAACAACCTTCACCCTTGGGATAACACATTATTGACAAATGACCAACTTGAAAATGAAGTGCCTTTCAAATCATCCACCATGTTTTTGCTAGATTCCTCTTTCCACATGGTTTCTTGATGCATTGACACTTATAGTTTGAATCTATCATACAAATAGGGCACTGTAGACAGATGGATGTGCAAGACTCTCAGAACTTTTATATAAAAGAGATGTCATGTATTTGCATAACTATAACATAAGGCAAAATATGTTGTATTCCATAAAAGCGACATAATGTGTCCAGAGAAAGGAGACAATGCTACTCTCCTACGTATCCTTTTACTTAAATACAGCTAAAACTTCCATTTAAAATAGTGGAGGATTGGGCTGCAGAGATGGCTTAGTGGTTAAGCGTTTGCCTGTGAAGCCTAAAGACCCTGGTTCAAGGCTTGATTCCCCAGGACCCACGTTAGCCAGATGCAGAAGGGGGCGCACATATCTGGAGTTCGTTTGCAATGGCCCTGGCATGCCCATTCTCTCTCTCTATCTCTGCCTCTTTCTCTCTCTGTCTGTCGCTCTCAAATAAATAAAATAACAAAAAAATATATTTTAAAAAAGAAAATAGTGCAGGATCAATGGTTAAAAATAGACCAGAGTGTTTGAGAATTCAGACAAAAGTAATGTTCTTCTCATAAGTATAAAATATCATCATCTTTGAGGAAAAGACAATTCTGGAACCATGTGTTAAACACAGAATATAATATCCACATGAATATTGTAGAAAAAGACTTCTTAGGCAAAGGGAAAGATGTGATCCCAGGGACAGAGGAGGAAAGCACAAAGCCTACGTGGAAGATGAGGTAGTTTGGCTGGAACAGATGGCCCATGAAGAGCAGTCAGGACATAGGATGACAAAACTATAAATCAAAGCCACCCACCTACATGATGTGTGAGCCTCACCCCCCCCCCTCGTTATGATCCAGTGCACTTGAAACAGCTGTGAATATTAGCAATGTGATGGTGTTTATAGTCTATGGGGAAGACAGACAATTTATCCAACAATGGCAGTAAAGTGTGGTAAATACTGCTACAGTACAATGCAAGTTAAAGATGATTTGCAACCCCCCAAATAGGGCTGAGAAAAGCTCCCCAGAGAATCACAGTCCAAATTAGACCAGAGGGAAGACTGAGAGTCCATGAGGCACAGGAAACAGGGGTCATTCCAAGGGAGACCAGAGTACACAAAGACTGGCATATGCAGACACCTGAGGACAAAGGGCAGGGTCTGTTTCAACAACTGAAGAGAAGCTGAGCTGGAAATTAACACCAAAGGAAAGAGACAAAAGAATACAAGGAAAAGGTGCAGAGCAAGCCTCAGAATGTTTCAAATTCATTGGAGAATTTGTAAGTTCTGACATACTCAGGAAGCCGTTGAGGCATTAAAAGTGGGTAGTGGTCTGGTCATATTCTTACTTTAAAGAATAAAAAAAAATGTGAGTGGAACAAGATGTAAGGCAGACCTGTTGAGAACCTTTGTAGCATTCCAGCAATAGGGAGAGCTCCAATCCCTAGGTAAAAGGTGGGAAGATTCTAGAAAAAAGTTGGGGAGAGTTGGGAATGGAATGGGCCTTGGGTCTGGGCTTTTAAGTACAGACATTATAACTGAAGTGATAGAAGGTAATAACTCAGCCAAAAAATATGAGCCTGGCTAAAACAGTTTATTTGACATTTATCAAAGGACACAAATGTAGTTAAAAAAAAAAAAAAAAAACACTAGCTGGAGGAAAGCTAGGAGGAAAAGCATAGGAGTGAGTGGCTCCAGGAATCAAAAGAAGAGAGGGTTTGTCAGTAGAGTGGTCAATTTCATCAAGTTCTCAGAATTGAACGATTTGCTCCAGTAACAGAGAGGTCTTTGGGCACATGGTAAGAACAGTATTCAGAATAGTGGAGAGCAAAGGCAAGCTTCAGCTGCTGGAAGACTGAGTAGAGATGAAGGTGGTAATGATGGGAAGAAGGAGAAAAGACAGGAGAAAGGAGATCCAGGCAGAGAGTATGTTTGCTTGATTGTTTCTAAAGGAGAGACTTGAGTTCGTTGAATGTCATGAGATGAAAGCAAGGGTGAGTTGAAGACTGAGAATGCAGAAAATTCAAAGGAGCTGACCAGCAGTGGCACGTCTCGTCCTCAATGGGAGGGACATGAATTCTATTGTGATTTCATAGGAAGACAAAAGTCAACTAGTGAACAAGACAAGCATACTTCTAGGTACTGTAGCAGGACAGTTGACAAGAACTCTCTTGGATCTGTTTTTCTGAAAATTGTTAGTGAATGAGACCATTGAGAGGTTTAAAAGAATAAATATCAGGAGAGTCAGAGACTTCCAGAAGGAAGAGGGGTAGGGTGCCAGGTGCTTGGGTGGATATTTTTCCACAACTGTGGGAAAGTAACTGACTCAGATGATAAACATGCTTCTGTCTACCAAAAGTCATAAACTCATCCCTAATTGTTTTTAAATCTTTTATTCATTCTTTTATTTATTTGAGAGAAAGCAAAAGAGGCAGAGGGAGAGGGAGCGAGAAAGAGAGAAGGGGTGTGTCAGTGCATCTAACCACTACAGAGGAACTCCAGATGCATGTGCCACCTTGTGCATCTGGCTGTATGTGGATACTGGAGAGTCAAACCTGGATCATTTGGCATGACAGGCAAGCTCCTTAAGCACCTAAGCCATCTCTATTGCCCCACAAGCCTAATTCTTTGTATCTGAATAAAAATAAACTTAGAAAAAAGTCATAAAATCCAAATCCACAGTGTAAGGTCAACTCTAACCAGGCTACTTACCTCTGAGGCCCTGTCTGGCCATGTACCTCATTTACCTTACAAGGTTGAATCTTTTAAATGACACCTTCTAGCTTTCTATATACCGTACCTACCTGTTATTACCTTTCTCCATCCACCATCATGTATGCAAATTGAGGGCAAGGGTTTTCACTATTTTATTCATTATTCTATCCTCAGTACCAAAGACTGTTTCTGGTGCATAGAGCCATTGATTATTACTTGTTAGAATTGTTAGATAATGGCATTAACTAACAATTTCCATTATGGTGAGGTCAAGTTCAGGAGGAAATGCAAACATGTACTTAGGAATGCTGGCTTGGCTGTAGAAAGGCAAGACCCGAACTTCATGACAGAGATTCAAGGTAGGATGTCTGGAGGAATATAGGCACAGCAAGTGCTTTCAGCGTGGAGCCAAAGATAGTATTTGAAGCATCGTATTGGAGAGGAAAGTACAATGTCCAGGTAAATATACTCAGCTGCACATTAAAAAGATAAAACCAGGGTCTAGGCAAAACACTGGAAATTAGAGTCTCAGGATAAGAAAAATTTTTAAAAAGGACCAGAAAGATGGTTCAGCAGTTAAAGGTGCATGCTTCATAAGTTTGATGGTTGGGGGTTCAATTCCCCAGTGCCCTAGGAAAGACAGATGCACAAAGTCATGCATGCATTTGGAGTTCGTTTGCAGTGGCAGGAGGCCCTGGAGTGCCCATACTCACACACACTCTCTCTCTGTCTGCCTCCTTTTCTCCCTACCAACCTCTCTCTCTCTCTCTTTCTCTCTCTCTCTCTCTCTCTTTCTCTTTCCCTCCCTCCGTCCCTCCCTCCCTCCCTCCATCCCTCTCCCTATCTCTCTTTCTATCTGTCAATTAAATAAAGAAATATTTTTTTAATTATTTTAAAAAATAGTCTCAGCTCCACACACAACACAATGTGTTTGGGAAGTTATAGATAAGCTATTCCCTATATCATCCCACAAAGTATACATATAGTAAAAGGTCACACTTACACCCTAGGTGGAAAGATACACCATTTTATCTTCCAGCTAATCATTAGTAAGTACTGAGTCTCAGGATAAGGCGGAAAGTTATTCAACAGGTCATGAAATGTCAAGTAACCAAATGGTACAATTGAGCAAAGGGACTTCCAAGAATAAGTGATCTCGTGACAACCTCAGGGACAATAACAATATCACAGCTTAATTCCACAAAAAATAAAACTTCTCCTAAGGAAAATCTTTACTGCATAATTTAATCAATATTGTACGCTTCTTCTAAAAAGAGCAGGACATACATGATAGGAATCCTGAGTTCCTTTGCTTGAGGTCTTGTTGGCAATACTCGGCGCCCCCGCCCTCTTGTGGTCGTTCTGCGTTGCAACAGGTCAACTTAATTCACAGAAGCAAGAACCTCCCTTCTACTGTTTTGACCTGGAAGACAGAGAACTTTTTTCTGCTCCTCAAAAGCCATTCTGTCTATTCTCCCATCCCCAAAGGAATGGCTGAAACACAGAGATCATTCTAACTGCCGTGAAAATCAGCACCAACAAACCTAAGTACTGGATAGCTGACTAAAATGTTTCATAGTTCAAATTTTCAGTGACTAAGCATTTATGCTTTTAACTGCTGTACTGAATGAATATGTGGAGTTGGAAATTTACTTGAAATGTCTAATGTTAAAGTTTAATTAGGAAATAAGTCAAAATATTATGAATGTCATATCTGCATATGAAAACAAAAACAAAAACAAGCTGAACTGCCAAGCCAGTCTCTATTCAACTTTTAATGAAACAATTGATTGTGGGGCTGGAGATAGTGGTTAACGTGCTTACCAAGAAAGTCAGGGGTCTCAGGTTTGACTCACCAGGACCCATGTAAGCCAGATGCACAAGGTGGCACAAGCATCTGGAGTTTGTTTGCAGGAGTTGGAGGCCTGGCACACCTTCCTTCACTCTCTCGCTCTCGCTCTCTCCTTGTAAATAAATAAATTAAAATATTGAAAATATTGATCATGTTCCTGCTATGTTACAATTTAATGAACATGCAACCCCATAGAGACTTCAACATAATCTTAGTCAAAAACTATTTTGTGGGGCTTGGAAAATGACTTGGCGGTTAAGGCACTTGCCTACAAAGCCAAAGGACCTAGGTTTGATTCCCCAGGATCCAGGTAAGCCAGATGCACAAGGAAGCACATGCATCTGGAGTTTGTTTGCAGTGGCTGGAGGCCCTGGCGTGCCCATTCTCTCTCTCTCTCTCTCTCTCTCTCCATAAATATATATATATATATATATATATATATATATATATATATATATATCTGCCTCTCTCTCTCTCTCAAGTAAATAAAAATAAAAATACTTACAAAATATTTTGCAATTCAGCATATAACACAAAAAAGATATTCTTATATTTTTTGTGACATATCTTTCAGTTTTTTTCTTCAAAAATCATTGGCTGAAATTATAGTAAGATACTCAACATGGCTCTGTATTTTCTATTCCCACATTACATACTTTTAAATTTTGAATAAAAAGTAAGACCAATTTATGAGTAGTTTGGGGAGCTAATATATAAGGCTTAAATATTAAATAGATAGACCATGAATCTAAGGAGATCTGACCCTATAAAGAAAAGTTTACAAAATCCCACTCATTTTGGTAAATAAAAAACAAAAATTATACAGTTATCCTGTATGTAAAATCAATGGTAAACAGTAGTTTTCCTTAATTATACCTTCAAGCACACTACCATAAAACGAGCACGAATAACTTGATATCATTACCTTCATTGGTTACTTAGAATCTAAAATAGAAGACATACTGTAAAAAGAAAGTCCTTGTTTCACAAAAAGTTCATTACCAGAAGTTCATTACAAGTTATTTATTTTTTAAAAAAATCTATTTATTTATTTGAAAGACAGAGGCAGATAGAGAATGGGTGTGCTAGGGCCTCTAGCCAGTGCAAATGAACTCCAGACACATGCACCACCTTTTGGATCTGGCTTTACATGGGTATCAGGGAATTGAACCAGGGTCCCTAGGCTTTGCAGGCAAATGCCTTAACTGCTGAGCCTAAGTCATTTATTTTTAATAGATAGTGTATTATTCCGTGAAAGAGAAGGGGGTATGTAGTGGTTGATTCTTAAGTTAGCCTATAAAAATAAAACTTACTTAACCATGAAATTGTTTAAATTTTATCAGAGTTTTTCAAAAGTAATATTTTTATATTAAATGCATTTATGTATGAGAAAAGCAATACACAATAATGTGAATGGGTATAAACTTAAAATATTTAATTACTAATACCCGAGAAAATAGATTTAGTTTCAGCAAGAGCATGGAATCTGAAGGTCAGGGTTCCAACTTGCCCTAAGTGAGTTCTGTATCCCTGACAATACTAAGGAAAGCATTTATGTCTTTTTATTTTATTTTTTAATATTTATTTATATATTTGCAAGGAGAGAGAGATTGAGAGAAAGAATGGACATGACAGACCTCCTGACACTGTAAACCAACTCCAGGCATATGACTGCACTTTATACATCTGGCTTTACATAGGTACTGGGAAATCAAACCCAGGCCATCAGGCTTTGCAAACAAGCAATTTTAACTGCTGAGCCATCTCTCCAGACCTTTTTTTTTTCCTATTTTTGCTTTACTTTACCTAACCTGATACTTTATTAGTTTTTGTTATTGTTTTGGAGAGACGGTCTTACTATGTAGCCCATGCTGGCCTCAAATCCTGCAAGCTCCTCCCCAGTGCTGGGATGTCAGGCCCAAATTGTTCCCACCTATGCAATTTTTTTTTATATTGTACCTTGCCCCTACTATCACTCACCTCATGGCTACACCATGTCCTTTCTGAAGTTTAGCTGACAGGGCTAAGGGGGAGGGGGGAAAATAGTTAGCTGGAAATTTAGCTGAAAAATTGGACAAGTATGTAATACCCCAATCTTTTGCTAATAGTCGTAACTGTTATTATATGTTACATGACATTAATCATATAACACATGCAAATTAAAATTTCTTATACTTGGACTGGGGAGATGGCTTAGTGGTTAAGGAGCTTGCCTATGAAGCCTAAGAACCTAGGTTCAATTCCCCAGTGCCAGATGCACAAGATGGCACATTTGTCTGGAGTTCATTCCCAGTGGCTAGAGGGCCTGGTGCACCCATGGTCACGTGCTCGCTCTCTCTCTCTCTCTCTCTCTCTCCCTCTCTCTCTCTTTCTCTCTCTCACACACACACACTCTCTGCCTTTTAATCTCTCTCTCCCCCTCAAATAAATAAATAAATACTTTTTTTTTAATTTCTTAGACTTGTAGCTGGAGAGATGGCTTAGTGGATAAAGCACTTGCCACTCAAGCATAGGTATCTGAGTTCAGATCTCCAGATTCTATATAAGAGCTAGAAGCCACAGTGGATACTGGAGAATTGAACCCAGCCTGCCAAGCTTTGCAAGCAAGCGCGTTTAACTACTAAGCCATTTCTCCAGCTCTACTTGTGTCTTTTTAAAAATTTATTTATTTGAGAGAGAGAAAGAGAGAGAGAATGGGCATGCCAGGGGCCTTTAACTGCTGCAAAGGAACTCCAGATGCATGTGCCACCTTGTGCATCTGGCTTACGTGTGTACTTGGGAATCAAACCTGGATCCTTTGGCTTTGCAGGCAAGTGCCTTAACCACTAAGCCATTTCTCCAGTCCCCTGCTTATGTCTTAACAGATGTAAACCCTTAGCCCAGCTCCTTGTTCACCATACTCTTGAAACAGTGTTATAACCATGTTTCTGCTTAACACAATGCAAAAAATAATAATAGAAAGATGCTGCAAGACTGGAAAACATATTGTAAGCTAACAATTTATTTTTCAAAATGACACTGAATAAAGTATTTTTGAGAGATAGAGTGTGTATGTAGGTCAGAAGGTAATGTTAGTTATCAGTACTCACCTCCCACCTTGCTTGAGGCCAGGTCTCTCTCCCTGGTCACTGTGTGTGTGTGTGTGTGTGTGTGTGTGTGTGTGTGTGTGTCTGTGTGTGTAAAACATCAGTTATCAGTACTCACCTCCCACCTTGCTTGAGGCAGGGTCTCTCTCCCTGGTCACTGTGTGTGTGTCTGTGTGTGTGTGTGTGTGTGTGTGTGTGTGTGTGTGTCTGTGTGTGTAAAACATCAGTTATCAGTACTCACCTCCCACCTTGCTTGAGGCCAGGTCTCTCTCCCTGGTCACTGTGTGTGTGTCTGTGTGTGTGTGTCTGTGTGTGTGTGTCTGTGTGTGTAAAACATCAGTTATCAGTACTCACCTTCAACCTTGCTTGAGGCAGGGTCTCTCTCCCTGGTCACTGTGTGTGTGTCTGTGTGTGTGTGTGTGTGTGTGTGTGTCTGTGTGTGTAAAACATCAGTTATCAGTACTCACCTCCCACCTTGCTTGAGGCCAGGTCTCTCTCCCTGGTCACTGTGTGTGTGTCTGTGTGTGTGTGTGTGTGTGTGTGTGTCTGTGTGTGTGTGTCTGTGTGTGTAAAACATCAGTTATCAGTCCTCACCTTCAACCTTGCTTGAGGCAGGCTCTCTCTCCCTTGTCATGGCTCATTTGCCAGTTCAGCTGGTGCCAAGCTTCCTGGCAATTCAGCATCAGTCTTGTGTGTGGGTTCTGGGATCTGATCAGGTCCTCACAGCTGTGTACCCAGGACTTTAGCCACTGAGCTGTCTCCTCAGGCCCCTCATATAAAAGTTTTAAAGGACACTTGGGCTTCAGGCATAAATCTTAATCCAAAGTACAAATTGTGTCCCCTATTGAATTCAAATCCAAAGTTTTCATTTCCCCTTGTCTTCTTGGCATTGAAATATACTTTAGGAAAAATATCTGTGGACACTGACAAACTCAAAGACGTTCACAACCTTATAAAATACTATATCCAAAGGCAGGTTGGAATTCAGTGAGACGACAAGTTTGTTCATACAAGCACTAACGAACTATCACTAAGTTTCAGGACCAAAAAAATAAAGTGATTTTGTTCTCTGTCAAAAAGGAAAAAAAAAAGAAGTTATGAAATTTACTGAAGATCAAGCCTAGGGCTTCGGGCATGCTACGCAAGTGCTTTACTGCTCAGCTATATCCTCAGCCCACTTTTTACTTTCTTTAAAAAATATATATTTTTGTTCATTAATTTGAAAGAGACAGACAGAGAGAAAGAGGCAGAGAGAGAGAATGAACATGGGCACACCAGGGCCTCATGTCACTAAAAACAACTTCCAGATACATGTGCCACTTTGTGCATCTGGTTTTATGTGGGTACTAGGGAATCAAATTCATTCCTGTCAGGCTTTGCAAGCAAGCACCTTTAACCACTGACCCATCTCTCCAGCCCTCTTGTTACGTTTATATTGTGAGATAGGGTCTTACTACATTGTAGTCCAAGCTGGCTTTAAATTTGCTACATTCCTGCCTCACAAGTAGTTGGGATTTCAAACCTGTGCCATGAGGTGCAGTTTAAGAGGTTTGTAGGTTTTTTAAGGCTTTGACCTCTAAAAGTGTGTTCGTATTTAAAATTAAAGTAGAAAAGCAATGAGACACCATGGATTTAATGTTAAAGTGATAAATATAGGACCAAGGGGAATGCTGCTTTTCCTTTCTCTGAGGGAAACATTAATGTGAATGTTCCTCCATGTTGTGCAGCCTTCTGTCATTTGTGTAGCCAGATGGTGGCGCTGTGGTACCGTTTGTTAATATTTTAGCTTTAAATTCTGTTTTCTACAAGTAATAACATTTTGTAAAGACTCAAGCCCATTTGTAAAAATCTTAAACACATTTTATTGTTGGCATTAGTAATAGTTAAGCTGACTATTTCATTCTTTGGGTGGCTGTTTTACAGGCATAAATGTAAAACTTGTACACATTGGCCATGAGTACGGCCCTTTGGTACAGATTGACTAAACCATGTTATTTTGTGACAGTATTGCTTTCTCAGGTGATGAAAACACTGCAGAATTATGTTTCGTCATATTATTTTCATACACCCCTAATTTCTTTGTGTGGGAGAATGGGTGGATCTTGCGTATATGCTTATGCATGTTTGTATGTGTGGGTGCACATGAGTAGGTGTGCGTATGTGTGTAATGCATGTTTGTATGTGTGGATGCACATGCGCAGGTGTGCAGGTGTGTGTAATGCATGTTTGTGTGTGAGAGAGGACATGTGTAGGTGTGCTTGTGTGTGAGTAGTGCATGTTGGTATGTGTGGGTGCACATGTGCAGGTGTGTGTGTTATGTATGTTTGTATGTGTGGGTGCACATGTGTGCATGTGTGTGTGAGTGTAATGCATGTTTGTATGTATGGTGCAGATGTGCAGGTGTGTGTGTGTGTGAAATGCATGCTTGTATGTGTCGTGCACATGTGCAGGTGTGTATTTGTGTAATGCATGTTAGCATGTGTGGGTGCACATGTGCAGGTGTGTGTGTGCAATGCATGTTCGTATGTGTGGGTGCACATGTGCAGATGTGTATTTGTGTAATGCATATTTGTATGTGTGGTGCACATGTGTAGGTGTGTTTGTGTGTGTAAGGCATGTTTGTATGTGTTGGTGCACATGTGCAGTTGTGTGTGTGTAATACATGTTTGTATGTGTGGGTGGACATGTGAAGGTGTGTGTGTGTGAAATGCATGTTTGTATGTGTGGTGCACATGTGCAGGTGTGTGAATGTAAGGCATGTTTGTATGTGTGGGTGCACATGTGCAGGTGTGCAGGTGTGTGTAATGCATGTTTGTGTGTGTGAGAGGACATGTGTAGGTGTGCGTGCATGTGAAATGCATGTTTTTATATGTGAGTGCACATGTGTAGGTATGTGTAAGTATAATGCATGTTTGTATGTATGGTGCACATGTGCAGGTGTGTGTGTGTGAAATGCATGTTTGCATGTGTGGGTGCACATGTGCAGGTGTGTGTGTGCAATGCATGTTTGCATGTGTGGGTGCACATGTGCAAGTGTGCGTGTGTATAATGCATGTTTGCATGTGTGGGTGCACATGTGCAGGTGTGTGTGTGTGAAATGCATGTTTGCATGTGTGGGTGCACATGTGCAAGTGTGCGTGTGTATAATGCATGTTTGCATGTGTGGGTGCACATGTGCAGGTGTGTGTGTGTAATGCATGTTTGTATGTGCGGGTGCACATGTGCAGGTGTGCGTGTGTGTGTGATGCATGTTTGTATGTGTGGGTGCACATGTGCAGGTGTGTGTGTGTGAAATGCATGTTTGCATGTGTGGGTGCACATGTGCAGGTGTGTGTGTGTGTGAAATGCATGTTTGCATGTGTGCGTGCACATGTGCAGGTGTGTGTGTGTGAAATGCATGTTTGCATGTGTGGGTGCACATGTGCAGGTGTGTGTGTGTGAAATGCATGTTTGCATGTGTGGGTGCACATGTGCAGGTGTGTGTGTGTGTGAAATGCATGTTTGCATGTGTGCGTGCACATGTGCAGGTGTGTGTGTGTGAAATGCATGTTTGCATGTGTGGGTGCACATGTGCAGGTGTGTGTGTGTGTGAAATGCATGTTTGTATGTGTGGGTGCACATGTGCAGGTGTGTGTGTAATGCATGTTTGTATGTGCAGGTGCACATGTGCAGGTGTGTGTGTGTGTAATGCATGCTTGTATGTGTGCGTGCACATGTGCAGGTGTGTGTGTGTGTAATGCATGCTTGTATGTGTGCGTGCACATGTGCAGGTGTGCCTGCATGTGGAGGCCAAAGTCTGGTGTCTGGTCCTTCCTCGACCTCCCCTCACCTCACATGTTGAGTTAGAGGTTCTCACTGCAGTGAACCACAGGCATTCCCTGTCTCTGCTTGGCACTGCTGGGATTAAAGTCAAGCACCTCCACACCTAATGTGCCCATGTATCCTGGGACCCATGCAAGTCTCACCCTTCCATGGCAAGTGCTGTGCCCATGCAGCCATCTTCCCAGCCCTATATATCAGTAATTTCTAAATAAAGGTTTAGAATACCTGAAAATCTCACCACACTATCCCAAATCTTCAGGGAGGGGAAAGCAAAACACTTTCGTTAGCCAAGATAAATTCAGTGTGAGCCCATTTCTTTCTCTAATCCTGGATGTCTTTGGTGAGTGGTCTTCCTGAAGTTACAGGATTACTTTAAACGGCCTCATTCCTTGTCATCTCATGCACTCTGGTAACCTTATTTGATCACCTTCATCTTAAGAATTTGGGTCTAATTTGACACCACTAAATAGGATGATTATGAACTGAGCTGTTTTCTTCTCTATCTACACTCGTTTCAATGTTCACCTTTGACCTTTAGCCAACCTCAGAGAAAACTCAGGCTGCACACCCCGCCCACCTCTACAGGGCAATCCTAGCACTTAGGAGATACAGGCAGGAGCAGAAGGAGTTCAAAGTCATCTTCTACCACAAAGTAAGTTGAAGTTAGAGGACAGCCTGGGCTACGTGAGACCCTGTCTCATAAAGCAAGCAAATAGCAAAAAAAAAAAAAAAAAAAAAAAAAAAAGGAGGAGGAGAAAAGGTGGGGACAGTGTGAATCAGCACCACCATTGAACATCTCACAGGTGAAAAATGAACCCCAGAAGAGGCAGGGTGAGATTTTAGATCTGTCCAGCAGGGGCATCTGTGACCAAGGTGTGAAGCCACGTATAGTCTCACTCCTGGTCAATTCCTCTTGGGAGAGTGAGCAGATTCATGGCCATGTGTAAGTGTTGCAGACAAGGTACCACGTGTGTGCTCTGCCCACTGCCACGTCAACCACTCCAGGCAGACTTTCTAAGCTTCTTTCTGTCCTTAAGATCCCAGGGTACTCACCTCTGCTAGGTGAACTGTGAATATCATGGATTTAACCACAATTCTATATAACCATTTTAAACTTTTTTTCCAATGGAAAGTAATTTTTTTCTAAGTAAAGCCTATGGGTGTCGCTGTGACAAAGTGAAGTGGTAATGTAATCATGAAGTTATTTTATCATAAAGTTATTTTATGAAAATTTGTAAGATTGACTTACTAAAAAACAACAAATGGAGCAGGAGAGATTGCTCAGTGGTTAAAGACACTTGCCTGCGAAGCCTGATGGCCAGTTTGATTCCCAATACCGTATAAAGCCAGGTGCACAGTGGTGCATGTGCCTGGAATTTGTTTGCAGCGGCAGGAGGCTCTGGCATACCCTACTCTCTCTCTGTCTCTCTGTGTGTGTGTGTGTGTGTGTGTGTGTGTGTGTGTGTCTTTCTCTTTGTATCTCAAATAAATAAATAAGTGAAAAAAATTAAAAGCAAAATTAACAGCAACAAATGCGAAACAAGAATATGTATTCTGGATGCAGTACTGAGCATCCCTCATTTTTGATGGGTTCACATACAAAGTCCTTACAAGGAAGCTCTTGTTGGTCTACCTGATACTGTCCCACTTCCCTCTGGACCAGGAATATACCAATAGCACTTGGAGTGACCAGACTTGGCAGTGAACATGGAAACCCTACCTAGAATACATTTTATAAACCATTGTTTAGAACAATGTCGACTTCCAGTTCCTCCTATATCTGCAGTTGATCTCAAATAAGAGGTGGCATTGCTCCACTTGTTTCTAGAAATTCCATTTGATGACTGCTTGGGATTTGATTCATTCTCTCTCTTTCCCCCTTGGTTCTAATTGTTTTCTAAGACTATAATATCCATATGCACTTGACAACAAAAGGCCTGAGGGCCACCTCTTAAATTCCACCACTGCTATTCAGTGTAAGAGACAAGGGAAAAGATAAGGTGGAGGGGCGGGGTGAGAAAGCCAAGAGGAAACAGGTCTCCCTTCTGCACACCTCTCTTCCCCACAGGCTTTCCTTCCAGACTCTCCTCCAGAGCCAAAGTCATAAGAGGAAGATGGGGGTAAGAGAAAAAAAGAAAAGCAAGAGTGTAGTCTTTTGTCACTAAGCTAGTTTGGGGTATAATCCTGAACTAACATGGAATTCTCTTGAAAAGAGAAAGCTTTCTTCTCTCTGCCATCTCTGGGAACAAGTGGGAATTATGAGATTGCAAATGTTCTCTAGGGGCTGGGAATGAGATGACAGAATATAATGTGTTCCCATGGAAAATGCTTCTCCGAACTACAAAACAAGCTCCTCGCAGCAATTCGATGAGGGTGCGCTTAATGGGGAGCATAAATGATAGGTCCCTGTTAGATGGCAGGGCTGCGGCTGTGGAGTTTTATTTCCAGGGAGACAGGGCAGGATTTGCTGCTATGCACACTGAGTGATGTTGGAAGCCAACATCATGTCACATTTTGTGTGCACTTTCCAAAGATCAATCCAAGCGTTACAAATGGGACACAGACTGCCATTGTCCCAGGGACACTTTAATAACCCACACCTACAATATTCAACCTGTTGTTTGCCTAGGGACAACTTTGCGACACAAAAACCCACCAGAACGCCTCGGGAAAGAAGGCGCGAGAGGCAGAGCCCCAGGCGCCAGTCACCCCCACATCTCATCCTTCATGGCAAATGAGTCTGCACTTTATTTATGCCTGAGGATGGGGGTCCTGGCTGGATTTCTTCAAAGCTCCTCCGAGAGCCATTCCTAAATGTGCAGTCTACTAACTCAGTCTCTTCCGCTGCAGTTCGGCAGGATTTGCCAATTGCAGGTAATTTTTGTTATCTTTTGCATAATTCAGCTCACACCAAGGAGTCACAGCATTCTCCTCGGGAATAAACAGAGCCTGGCCGGTCTCTTTGATTTCTCTCCCCACCCCCACCCCTCTTTACAAGCCCTGGCATCTGTCCTGCTGCTACGAATGGTCTTCACTCAGGGGAAAGCTTGGGGTCAGAAGCAACAGCAAGAAGTGTTCATAGTTCCAAGCCCCCAACTCGCCTTTCTGTCCTATGGAGACATGACACCGGGACTCGATTCAGCAGCTCAGAAATCATCAATGTCAGTTCCATGCTGACTGTAAGGTCTCTGTAACCCACTCTTCACAGAAGATTTTCTTAGTATGAAGAGATAGATATAGTTGTAGGATATAATTGACAGAATCATAATTGTGATATATTTAATTTTAAATATTTTAACAGCATCATAAAACAGCCTTTTTTTCTTTTCATAATACACTATTGTCATAGTAGATAATAGCAGAGCTCTACCAAGTGGGAAAAGTTCAGAACCAAGACAAAAAAATTATTTAAGAAAAGCACTAGGGAGAGCACAATGAGGCTAAAATACTTCCTGAAGCAGCATGAAGGAAAAGATAGTGTCATAAATGATCTTTACAGGATAATAATAATGTAATAATGGTGTATGATTACATTATGCTTGCTAAACAGCAATCCTATGAAAATTGTTTGATTTCTATGTTAATAACAAGTTTCTAACATGTGAAAATTATGACAGAAGAAATTAACTGACAGTTCAGTGCACATTCTGCTAAAGGACGCACTCCTACAATTCAAACCATTATCATGATAGAACATTTCAAACTTACCTTTAGTGCTTGGTAAACAAGAAGATTTAATTCAAGTTACAGTATTATATTTTATTAACATCCTTTTATTTATTTGTTTGTTTTGGTTTTTCAAGGTAGGGTCTTGCTCTAGCCCAGACTGACCTGGTTTTCACTATGTAGTCTCAGGCTGGCCTCAAATTCAATGATTCCCCACCTCTGCCTCCAGAGTGCTGGGATTAAAGGTGTTCGCCACCATGCCTGGCCCCATTCTTTCTTTTAACCAAGTAAATACAGACCCCTTCTTCATGTCTGCAAACACAATTACCCTTGAGATGGGAAAACCATATACTTAACCGAGGACTATATATATATATGATAAGGTCAGTTAAGAGTCTTTGTTTTATTTTATTTTATTTATTTATTTAGTTTTGTTTCTCAATGTAGGGTTTCACTCTAGCTGACCTGGAACTCTGTAGCCCCAGGCTGGTCTCAAACTCAGGTTGAGCCAAGAGCCTTACATACAAGTATATTAACAGCAAATTGGTCAAGCTTAGCCTGACATCATAATGTAATTTGGCTGGTAACAAAAAGAGCTGAGAGACTGAAACAAGGGACCCAAGTCTGTCCTCTATTCTACTCGGTGTTCACAAGGCTGTAAGTGAGGGTCAGTTGATCCACATGTGTTTCTATCGGCCAGGATTCACCTCCACGTTCACATGGTTTGGGGAAGAATTCATTTGCTTGTGATGTGGGTCAGAGGCCTCTCTTCTTGCTCCTTGCTTACCTGTAAGTCCTTTTCAAAAGATCATTTCCATGGGACCTCCCAGACTGGTAGAATCCAGCCCCTTTTAAGAGTTCACCTGATCAGGCCCACCCATACCCTGGTTGATTGATTGTATAGTATCTAATCACAAGTGATAATCCTTTGTATCCACAGTGTTGCCTACACTGGGGGGTCAGAGTGGGGGAGAAGATTATATAAAACTTGTTCACCAGAGTGTGGGGATTTTAAAGACCATTTTAGAATTCTGCCTATTCCATAAGTGAATAAGACAGTGAAACAGTTGTGAAAGAAAGTTAAATCAAAATAGGAAAAACTAGTGAGACTGGTCAGAAAAGCCCTTTTGAAAATAATAATGTTTGATCCTGATCCAAAACGTGTACAGCAGGATGAGGCAGTCATAGACATGAATTCCTAAAAGGTAGTTTGTTTATCACTCAAATTGAATATATTATTAGAAATTGATTATGTTAATTTGTTTCCCATTGCTATAATAAACTACCTGATGACTGGTAATTTATAAAGAAGCAGTTTATTAGTTTACACTCCAAACAGCTTCATGCTGACCGTGGTGAGGGCTCCTTGGCTGTGTCACAATATAGTGGATGGCACCATGGTGGGAGTATGTGCGAGAGGGAGAAATCACATAGTGAGACACAAGCCAGAGGCCAGGGATGGGCCAGTCTCACACATTTATCACAATCCCTCTTTAGAAACTGACAGGCATCTCACAAGAACCCTTCCAAGAGCAGCATCCCTCAGTGACCTAACCACATCCCACTAGGCCCATCTCTTAGAGATTCCATGCATGATCCACCACATGAAGCTTGTTGGACGTGGGCCTCCTCAAACCACATTCACAGGATAACACCACTGACATGCCACTTGTGTAGGAAAGTAGACATGAGCTTTTTCTAGTTTTATGGCATTAATGTTCCTTGTTCTAATGTACATTTTTCAATAAAACATTCCTTCTTAGGAGCTAATTTTACTCCTATAAAACAGATTATTCATGATGTGTTTGATTACACATCTGTGAACTTCTTATCCAGAGGTCCTGCAGAGAAGTGTGCCTCAACAAGGTGGGGCATGCTGGGAGAGTTTGCTCATGGACAGCTCAAACAAAGTCCCTTACAAACCAGTGTGGTGGCTGGTGTCCAAACCACTCAGAAAGCATATGAGACAGGGCAATTTTAAAGTTCCAACTTTCGTCCTATTTCCTGCATTTTCCCCTCTGTCTCTCCTCCAAGTGCAGAGCCAAGGCTCTTGATGTCTCTTGCCTGAGGATTTGTTTGGGTGACAGCAGAGCCATGAGGTATTTTCTCTGTCTTTGGTAAAACCTTAAATGTATCCAAGAAGTCACAGCAGCAGCGCCATAGTCAGAGGAGCTAGAGATACTCTGAGATCATTCAGAACAAAAAAGGGAGGAAATACTTTCTCAGAATAAAAAACAAGAAAGGGAAAAGTCAGTAGGTTGGGGAGAGGGCATTTAGTGAGGGGGGCAAAGCCAAAGCAGAGGTCATAGGGTCCCAGTCTTCCCAAATAATCCCATTTCCTTCTCAGCCTGGGGCCATGAGCATCTCATTAAAAAGCACCTGTGACCGCCCCCCCCCCACCCCAATCCAGTTACACCTTCTTCAGCAATGGCTGTGCTTAAAAATCCAGGACCTCGGCACAAATCAGTTGGTCAACACACCTGAGTTAAGTGAAGGTGACCCACAGAAATGACTGTGAGTGGCTTTCCCAGGCTTGTTTGAATACACACTGAGATTGTAGATCATGCATACCCCTTATTACCTAACCAGGAGCACAGAGCACTGGGTATACTGGGAAACTGCCCTGATATCTGATTTCACAAACTCACATCCAAGAAGACATGTGCTTGTATAAATTGCTAACAATACAGTTTTGGAAATACAAATGGTTTAAGGCATTTCTACATATTAGAGACTTCAGTCTTTGATTGCTTTTCAACTGCTACTTCCAGAACAAAGAAGCCACAGCCTGGAGTGGTTTGCAAGGTCAGCATTTGTTCAATGTTCTTATTATGAAAGCATGCTGGACTTATAAAGATAAGTAAAAGAGGTGATGAAGACTGCTCAGCACAAGGCACTTGCTTGCAAAGAAGGCTGATACAGGTTTGATTCCTCAGTACCCATGTAAAGCCAGTTGCACGGAGTGCCATGTGTGCCTGGAGTTCATTTGCAGGAGCCAGTGGCCCTGGCATATTTCCTCTTTCTTTCTCTGTCTCTTTCATAAATAAAACACAAAATAAAATAAATATATAAATAACAGCATCCCTCACTTTTTGCATCCCAAAAGCAGATAAAGGTGAGGAAGAGAAAAAGGCATGGAAAGGCAACATGATGTAGTCAGTACTCACCCAGGCCTAGCATGTGACCTTACATGAACCATTTTAAATATCTTCAGCCTCACATTTCTTACATATTAACAAGTTTCTACACTACTAGAATAACTCCTGCCTCACAGTTTGGTTATGGCTATGAAAATGTTGATAAATGTCCCTTACAAACGAGTCAGTGCAGGCTTGTTAGATGGCTCAGTGGGAAAAGCATTGGCTGTACAAGTGTGGTAACCTGAGTTTGGATCCCCAGAACCCATGTAAAGTCCAACACAGTAGTGATCGTCTGCAATCCCAGCCCTCCTACAGAGAGGTGGGAGGCAGAGATAGACTAACCCACCCTAATGATGAACAACAAGGGCTCCTCCTTCACACAAGACAGAAGGTGAGAACCAACACTGTTACTGACCTCTACATGCACACAGTGGCACATGAGCACACATACCTCACACACATGAACACACACACACATGATATACACACACACAAAGGTAATGGAAGGAAGGTAAAGGTAATGGAAGGAAGGAAAAGAGAGAGGGAGGGAAGGAAGGAAGAAAGAATAAGGAAGGAAAGGAGAAAGAGGAGGGGGAAGAAAGAAAAACCAAGTTATGTGCCATGTTAAATATCATAGCACTGGATTTACTTAAGTGACTTGGCACTGATTCTTCAGTCAATACATCTTTATTGAGTCACCTATGTTCCCTGACTTAAGCAACAAATGTCACTTGGTCCACATGGGCTTTTGGGTTCCACATGGTGTACTTCTCCCCACTTTATCTTCCCTTACCTCCCAGCTTTCCCCTTTCTGCACTCCTTTGTTAAATCTGAATAAAATGTGATATTTTAAAAAAAATTGTTTTTAAGTCACTTGGAATAGATGTTCTCTGATGTCCCTAAAAAGCAGTCATGGATCCTAGTATTTAGAAGGCCAAGACAGGTGGATCTCCATGAGTTCAAGTCAAGACTGCTCTACTCAGTGAGTGCAGGACAGCCCTGGCTACTGGGTTACAAAGTAATATTGACACACACACACACACACACACACTAAATTAAAGTGCTCATGGACTCAAGAGAACCATATATAATACCAGCCCAAGTTTTTGTTGGTGGTATTTTCTGAAAAATCCTTAGATGTTATTCATGTCTAGCTATTGGAGGTAGGGAAAAGAAATAAACACAAAGAACAGAAAATGTTAAATTGAGCAAGTGACTTTTTGATGTGGTTGTTGTTTGTTTGTTTGTTTTCAAGGTAGGGTCTTGCTCTAGAGAAGCTGACCTGGAATTCACTATGTAGTCTAAATGTAGCCCCCAACCCACAGCAACCTCCTACCTTGGCCTCCTGAAAGTGACTTTTAAAATTCTTGCTTAGTCATTTGTATTAAACAGAACATGAGTTTATAGCGGTATTTCCTACTTAATAAATTGCCAGATTATTATAGTATCTTTTTCTTGCTCATTTACAAATTTAAATCCTTATCGTCTTAGTTTAGATATTTCATAACTACAAATACATAAAAGTATTACAATTATGAACCCATTAAAAGATACAACTTCATCAGATAGAGTTTATGTGTCATTACTTTTCTCTCTCTTTTTTTTTTTTTTTTGGTTTTTCGAGGTAGGGTTTCACTCTAGCTCAGGCTGACCTGGAATTCACTACGTAGTCTCAGGGTGGCCTTGAACTCACGGTGATCCTCCTACCTCTGCCTCCCGAGTGCTGGGATTAATACTTTTCTCTTTTTTATATAGGTTCCACTTATTTCTAGAATTATTTAAGTTAGCATTTCCCCCCTCCACTTCATTGAGGCTTTTAAAAACTATTTTATTTTTATTTATTTATTATATATGTAGAGAGAAAAATGGGCATGCTAGGTCCTCCAGTCACTGCAAATGAACCCCAGATGCATATGTCATCATGTGCATCTGGCTTACATGGGCTCTGGGGAGTTGAACCTAGGTCCTCAGGTGGGTTCTTAGGGAGTGCAGGCAAGCGCCTTAAGTGCTAAGCAATCTCTCAAGCCCAGGGCCTTTTTTTTTTTTATTAAGTAAAAACTTTGTATGAAGACATCATGTACTGGTACAATCATTTCCCTCCTCCCTGGCCCCACTCTACTGAGGGATATCCTCAGTAAGATTGCTGGTATTCTGTGGATTGTGGGTTAGGTTCTGTGTGGAAATGTCCAGTTTCAGAAATGTGATACAAGACCAGGGAAAGAACACAAGATGGGCTTATGATGAAACAATGACAAGAATACCTCTCTCATACCCCTTAATGTGCATCTGTACTACGTTAAGGATTTGCATATTGTTTGAGCAAAATGACCCCTACTACTACTGCTTTCCACTGGTGACGGTTTTATGAGGGAAGTGTATCATGTGTTAAGGGTATCCATGCTGGAGCTCATAAACAGGCACTTGCTGTTACAGGTATTTGGGACCCATTGTAGTCACAAAGGTATTCCGCAGTTACCACCAATTTGTTAAAGGAATTCCCCATACTCTAGTTAAAAATATATATTTCCTCTGTGTTTAAAGAGCTGAAACATGGGCTGGAGAGATGGCTTAGCGGTTAATCGCTTGCCTGTGAAGCCTAAGGACCCCGGTTCAAGGCTGGGTTCCCCAGGACCCACGTTAGCCAGATGCACAAGGGGGCGCACGCATCTGGAATTCGTTTACAGAGGCTGGAAGCTCTGGCGCACCCATTCTCTCTCTCTCTCTCTCTCTCTCTCTCTCTCTCTCTCTCTGCATCCTTCTCTCTGTCGTTCTCAAATAAATAAACAAAAAAAATGTTTTTAAAAATCTTTAAAAAAAAGGAGCTGAAACATTTTTTCTCTTTATCCTTAGCTATATATATTAAAGTTTAAGAGAGTTATGGTAATCAGCTGGTTGGTTTAGTATCTAAGCCTAAAATGTACTGGGGAAGGCTGAATTCATTCAGTAATGCCACTAATTATTTCTCTAAAAATTACTAGCAATGTCATTGGCATATACATAAACTTGGTGTGCAATAGATTTAACAGAGTCAAAAGTAGTCAAAAATAATCAAATATTTGCTAGTAAAATTGCTATTTTTTTCACAGATCAAGTATCCAGCAGTAACCAGTTTTTTTGTAATTCTAGCAATAAGTATACATGGGAATTAATACAATTATTTAGACAAAAGTAAACTATACATTTAACATAGAAATTCAACCATATAATTACCAAATTTCTAATGAAGTTGAGTTTTAAAATTGTCTCAGGTTTTAAATATAGAACCTTTCTTTTAGACAACTGAAGAGGGGGTAGGCAAAGTTATTTTTAACTTATTTAAAATTTAGTTTTAATTTGTAAGTTATAAGCTGAATACTTTTGTGTGTATATACTTATGCCATCCTACTTTTCCTTATTTTCTATTTTTGTTTTAATTTTCAGTTCCACGTTCTAATTCAGTGACAAAGTCCTGAAAGATTTGTCATATAAAGTATATGTGAGTAAACACAAACATTTTAAATAATATATAACACTATTAAATATCTTTAATTTCTGAAAGTAGAAGTCCCACTATTGGGTATAAAATAATTAACTCCTCCCTCTGTCTAGGCTTTCTATGAATAATCATAGTGTCTTCTAACAGCAGCTTTGCGGTACTCACAGCAGCGTTTCTTTCAATTTTATGGACAAGTCAGTGAAGAGTTAAAGCACTGTGCTATCCCTGTCATTTTTAACAAAAAGTAATGAGGAGAACTGGGTGGCTGAACTCAGGACTTCCAAAGTCTCACATCTATTGCTCCCAGACCAGACTGGCAACAAAGCAGAAACAAATTGTTAGAGGAGAAATTTAGCTAAACTAGAGTATATAAAAGCACCTAGACACATCTCTGCTTGGATTCCTATCATGGGCTCAATGCAGGTGAAAAATTCAGCCAATCCTTACTTTTAATTTAAAGTAAACATAAGGGTGTCTATCCCTTTGAAATCTGGCTTGTGGAATGTCTGCTGTTGTGGGGGCTGCAGGGCCCAGGCCTTTGCACAGTAGGTCTCAGACCCGTGTGCTGATGTTTCCGATTCCTGGGAAGCTGTCTTTGCCACAGGGCGTGCCCTGCAGCACATCAAAAGAGCCAAGTTCTACAAAAGAAAAAAGAAACTCAAGTAGGCTTGAACATACAAAGAGAAGGAGAAAGAGATGAGAGAGGGGCCAGGGAGAGTGTTGAATACAAAATGAGTTCAGCCAGCCCCAGGAGCTCTCCATCGCTTACATTTATCTTATTCTGAGAGAGGGGCTTCAAAACCGGCCCTGACATAAACCACCCACTGCCATTGACTTTGACTCCACGTGTGAGTGTGTGTGTGTGTGTGTGTGTGTGTGTGTGTGTGTGCTGTTATGTGCATTGTACATTTAAAAAAAATCAGAGGGATTGCTATCATGTCACCTCATGAGAATTAAAAAGATTTAAAAGCACAAAGTTATAAGTAAATGAATTTAGTGTTCCTAGCAAAATCTTCTATTGTGCATTGCTTTAGTGTCTTACTGCAGTATTTATATTGTCTGTTCTATACTAACAAAGCATGGAGATTGGAGATCCTCAGTTCCTGCTTGCACTGTGCATGTGTAATATATTTCAAGGCAAAAATTGATGGTTAAGTCTCTGCAGCAATTTATACTCTATATGATAAAAATACAATCATGATGCAAATGGTCCAAATAACTGAAGGAATACAGGCAACATTTCTTGAGTTTATACTAATTCCATCTTTAAAATTAATGCCCCAAATTCTGATGCTATGGACACACTTTAAAAATACATTCAAATTTGTATACTTTACTTCTGATACACTTTACTTTCCCACTGGGACCATAGTCATGAATTTATGCCCAGTTTTCTAGAGGCAGAATGCAATGTTAAGCCTACCCTTACTGCAGACACACAATGGGATGGCTATCAAACTGCAGTGGCATGGAGGTAAGTAAACTAATGTTGAGTGGGAAGAAATGAACTTACAAAAAGACAGAAAGAGACTGAGACAGACAGAAAAGGTTCTATCAGTGTCTCTTTTTATCTTTTCATCGACAATTTTCATCCAATGAATTTTGATCATGATGCCTTCTTGTTATTTTCTTTTGTCTCCCTCCTTCATACCCCTGCCACATAACCCTTTCTTCTTTGCCAGCTAGTTCTTGTTTGATGCCCCTTCCCCCCAAGTAGACTGTTCTTATTAGAAATACTTAGAAACAGTATAAGGTGCATATTTAAAACTTCAATTTATAACTTCAGAATTATTTATTATCAAGAGATTATTATAATTGATATGTCCAAGTTTTATCCGGCATATAGGAAGTGATAATCTAGTGTGACAATATTAATTTCCCAACAGAATAGTTTAATAATAGTATGCATAATATATGCATACATAATACTCTACTATATTTATTTTAGTGTTTGCTTACCTCAGACTTGCAATTTTTCTTCATTATGTGTCTTTATTATTTGTATATCTCTAGACTGCCTTATGGCATTGTAAGTCTCACATGTTGTTTTTACTCACTGGTATTCAATATTAATGTTTTTCAAATGCCATGAAAGGCCATAAGCCCATTTAGGTGAGTGTGGGTTTAGTAAGCTATGCCAAGCACTATGCCAATGACCTAGCTTAAACAAAGCGCTGCATTCGGTCAACAGGTGAAAGAAAATGGAATCCATTATCCTGCTCAGGTGGAATAGGGTTTTTGTACCTTTAAACAATCCCTCAAATTTTACAAGCTTTTCCTCTGGTTTGGTTTTTCTTCTGCTTTCTTAGACATAAAATGAATAATAGCTTCAATCAATTACATCCAACTCTGATCTTATATTGTGGTGCAGTTTATGAAAATAAAATTGTGTCATTTCACTCTAATTTTCACAAAGAGTTCTCACAAGCCTCTTTTTTTGGCGGGGGAGGGGGAAAGAAACAGAAATAATAAAAGAAAATGCAAGGGTCAGGAACAATCTGCATCCTGATTGGTCCAGAGTTTTTCTTCCTTAAAAATGTAGCTCTTTTTTAAATGTACCAGGCAAATTCACTATATGTTGTTATATGGTTGTGCTTTCTTGCAATTAGACACTGTGACATATAAATGCAGCAATCAAAAGCAGATGAGACTCCTCAGGAATAAAAATAAAAACCTTAAGTGTAACCATTGCCACATTGCCTCCAATCCTCATGGTTGAGTGTGGTTCCTAACTGTACAGTAACTGTATTTTCAATGATTGGGAAAAGGAAGAAGTGTACCAGAGTCTCTGTGTTCCCCAGAATCTTGAGGGAAAATGGTTCATTTTGCAAGTTTTAGAAGTCCTTGGGCCAGTCTCATCTATCACATAACCCATGGACATCATTGTGTTCTTAGCAAGTAGCAACTTGACTTTGGATAGCAAGCCCAGGCCATGGTCTGGGAGTATTCACAATAAACATGTTTGGCTATCTGTGCATCCTGTCTTTACAGAGGCAGGGCATTCTTCACATGACTGCTGTGGATGGACACACATTAAGCAAAGTATTATTAGAGCATGTGAAAAGCCAATCCTTTTCTAAGTCAAACTTCACACTGCTGGAGAGATGATGCTCATGAAAACTTAAATATCCCAAACCAATCTCTTCTAATTTTTTTTTGGTTTAAAGAACATTCACTGTGTTTCCAGGGTTAGCTGTGGCTAAAAGCATACCTTCTGGAGGTAAAAGGGCTGGCTCCCATCCTGACTCCCACTGCTTCCTGGTGTGAATTTTGGTAAATTTGTTTAGCAAGTGAAATAAGTCTGGTTATATTTGCCATCTCCTGGAACTGGAATGAATAAATAATACTAAATCAAAGAAAAACCCAAGTTCTGGGTGCAACCTATAATAGTAACTCAATAAATTGTAGCCGTTATAATTAATTATTTTTTTTTTGTTTATTTTCAAGGTAGGGTCTCACTCTAGCCCAGGCTGACCTGAAATCCACTCTATAGTCTCAGGCTGGCCTTGAACTCATAGCAATCATCCTACCTCTGCCTCCTATGTGCTGGGATTAAAGGTGTGTGCCACCACATGTGGTTTATTATTAATCTTTGAGTCATGCTTCTGCTTGATCATTTATTAACAGCCAGATGCGCACACTAATCCACTTCGCATGTAGACTTTGCTTTCTTCTATCTTAGCATCTTGATTTTGGTTCCAGATCCTCATCTCCTCAAAAAAAGATGTTATAATAATAATAATTTCAATTGATCCCTGATTGATATTTATGTTATTCTGACCTATGCAACACACCAGTTTGATATTTCATAATTAGAGCTTTCAACAGTTCTGAGCAGTGCCATCAAAAATCCTTCATAGAGTTCCTCTTTGTTTCTCTTTGGTTTGGTTTGCAAGAGCCTACTTATGCTAATTCTGTTTGACCTATACATTATTTCCTATGAAAAATTCATTTTTTCCGCAGCAATTTTCTGCCTTATAATTTTTTGCTATGTGCATAGTTATCAAATCTTATTGAGACCTAACATGCTCCAGATGCTATGGATGCAAACATAATAGTTTCCAAAGATATGGAAAAAAAATAAAACATTATCCCTGCCATCAATGAGACTTACAGACAAAAGACAGTCAAGCCATGTGTATAATAAACCAGGTAAGAAGAACTCTAGTAGATGTATCCAACAAATGAATAAAAATTATACATGTGGTGCTGGAGAAATGGCACTTGCTTGTGAAGCCTGAGGACCTAGGCTCGATTCCCCAGTACCCACATAATCCAGACACACAAAGTAGCATATGCATCTGAAATTCATTTGCAGTGGCTGGAAGCCCTGGCATGTACATTCTCTCTCTATCTGCATCTCTCTCTCAAATAAATAAATTAAATATTATACATCTATAACATTCTTATCATTTGTGTAAGGGCTCAAAATATATTAGCATTAAAATATTGCAATATAGCAGAGCACTGTGTTCTTTCTGCTTCTAGACCCTGTAAGGCCCAACAAGTTTTGTGTACTCTTCCTCGACTAAAATGCCCTCAACCTTTTAAAATCCTAGCTTCCCCAGTAACAAGTCCTACCACCTCTTTGATTTCTTCTTTCATTATTTCAGGATTTGATCCCCTGCAAAAACTGCAATAATATTTAATACTCATAATTTGTACTATTTATCTTAATACTTAGAGGAAGTCAGTAAATTAAACATATTAATGTTTAATATTATGTTAAGTATGATAGAAGTATCTCTTTAGCCAGGTCATGGACCCATTAAGGGCAGGACTCATGTCTTACGTAAGCATATTTCCTATTTTTTAAGGTATATAGCTTAATTCTCACACAACATAGAAATAAAAACTAGTAATTATTTTGATGGATAAAGTATACAAAAAATTTAGGTGAGTATTTCACATTACTTGCTGGTCCAGAATTTCCAGAATTTGCTCAGTGTAGCCAGTCTGTAAGATGATAGAAATGCCCAAAGCTTAACTACAAGTCTGGAGGACTAGGTCAGTGGAATAACACTTACCCAGCTGATATGAGGCCTGGGGTCTATCCCCGTAACACAAAGGAAAAAAACAGAACCACTTAGCTTTTTGCTAAATTTGTGTTACAAATATGGTTAAATATAATTAAATATGATAAGAATTTTCCAAAGCTACTAAGGCACAAAACCCAGCACTTTCTGTTTTGTTTTATGGTTTCAAAAGCCTACTTTTGGGAGTAGTGTTCACAGAGATCACTGGTAAACTCTAATGTCTTAGAAGAACTTCAGAGTGGATTTCTACATTTTTAGCTCAAATAATTCACACTGCTAAAATAACTAGATATTTAATTCAATCAACTGGTAAGTGCTACTATCCCACTAACATCATGAAGCTTGTGCACAAGTTTTCTTTACAAGATACAGAAGTAAGAAATCCACTAATCCCTTCCAAGGCTGGCCAAACTCAAGGTTCACGAGTAATGTCCACGTCCAAGCTTCCTGTTGTGGAGCTAAAAAATTTTTTATTATGTTACTTAATATCTGAAATACAAGGGATACCTTTCAGGCTTCAAGGAAGAGAAAAGTTCTTTATTTTAAAACATACATTTAAATGAGTCAGGTAAAATGCAGTTGACTATATCAAATTCAATGTATTACAACTTTGGTAAGGTTTTTATATGTATTATTATGAATGCTTTAAAGCTTATTCATAATCTGAAACTAATGACCAAAAAGTTAAGCTCAGAGGTTCAAGATCATGGAGTTCCTGCAAAACTGGGTAGGACCAACACTGATAGAATATGCTCTGACTACTCATGTAAGGACGATGCTGATTTTATTTCCTGGTGATAATATCCAAAATCCATACCCAGTCTACACTAAGAATGTCTCCTAATCCCAGTCTGACTGAATTCCAAAGTGCTCCTTGAAACAGACGCCAAAGAGCCCACAGCCAACATGCTCTGCCTCATAGCAGTTCCCAGGGCCCAAGAAACCTATGAAGCCATACCTGAGAGGTCCGCGACACGGCGTCACGCTCCACTGTTTCCAGTGGACAATTACGCTAGAGCCAATGCCTGGTAAATAGTGACAGAACTGTGCCAAGAAAACCTTGTCTCTGCTTAATTCGTATGTGACCTTCTGCTTTGTTTCCTCACAGGCCTCATCCCTGCAGAAAGAAACGACAGTAGCTGAGAGAAGGAATGCGTGGCCTCTGCGGCCATGTTTGAAACTTGGGAGCAACACCTGGAGAAGCCAGGCACCCAGCCATGGCTTGCACCAATCAGCACAACGAGGAGGACCTCTCGATGACCCTTAACCTCTGCCGTCCCCAGAGCGGCTGATCTCTTTCCCACCTCTTGATTTCAGGACTCCTGAGTACCCGTACCTGGTGAACCGATGTACTATCTCTTAAATGGAAAATTCTGATCCAGTTCAAGGAAGCTGTTCCTCACAAGGCTGTGGCCACCAGAAATCCTTGCTGCACCCCACTCACAGGAGCAGCCAAAGGACTGCTGCTTCCAGCCACAGGGAGCCAGTTTTGCCCGTGCCAGCCCATCAGCCTGAGGGATGCTTCTGTGTAGTGACTTTTGCCTGTGTGTCCCGGTCAAGAGTACTCAGCCTGAGGTCCAGGTCAGAGTCATAGGAGTTTTGCAGCTTCTATCTGTTCAAGACTCACACAATCTCAGCCCTGGGTCTTGAGACTTCTCATGGCTAAGGATACAGGGAGATGTGAAGGACCAAGGAGAATATGCCTTGGCAGAACTTAACCAGAAAAGGAGCCTTCTTCCGACCCTTACTGAATCAGTTGTGATTGTTTAATTGTATTTGGAGACTTATCATAGATTTTTCTCTCTAAATATGTTATCTTCATATTTACAGAAAGGGACTACTTTTCTCCATGCCAAGGGGCATTTACTTTTATCCAGTGTCTGAAAGGTGCACATGTTGCATGGATTCTTGGCTAATGTACAGCCTTTATTTTGAATCCATAGCTAGTATATTGTCACCAAAAACAGGCATCATTTGGATGTTGAGGTTCCATCCTGGCATTGCAGTGCCTGTGTATACTACCCGTCCAGAGACAGCTGAGTTCTCCCCAGTCCCATACCCACATTCATCTCTAATACCTATTCCATGCAAATAATCTCTTTAACAAAATAGGAAGCATCCCATGAAACATACTAAGCCCCTTATGAACTCAGTTTTTATGAGGACCTGCTCTGCTCTAAGCAATGTATTAAATTCTAGTAATACAAGGGTTAAGTCATGTTTTTGCCCCACGAAGTGTCCGTTCCAGTGGGGACGTCAGAGGAGTCACCAGCCTGATGAGTTCTGCAGTAGTGCCGCGATGGCTGTGAGATTCCTGGGCTCTATTCCTTGATTGCCAAGACCCAGGCTCACTCCCAGAGGATCTTCTAACATGCCAAAGCAACCCTCAAGGTGAAAGCCAGCACACAATCTTCCATGGCAGAACCCCTGAAGGTGGCGATCCAATGGATTCCAATCTCTGAAGTGTTAGTTCTCAACCATCTGACTTGTAAACAACCTAGATGTTCACTTACAGAGTACCTTCCCCAATTTCTCATCAAACTGGCAATTCTCAGTTCATAGCTCATACGTGAAAAATCAGGTTTTGAAGTCAGAAGACATGGCTTTCAATTCAATTTTGGTCCAGACACATACCATGACGTGGGCAAATCACTTACACTTTTTGTCTTTGGTCTCTGTCTTTACAAAATAAAAAAAATTTTTAAATGTATTATATACTGTACCTACCTCACAGGGTTGTTGTGAGAATCAAGTGAAACCATGTAAAAATACTTTGTATCATTTAAAAGCTATCATTTTTAGTCACCACATTTCCAAGTGTTCTTCATCCTCACTACCAAATGCAATGCCATACTTTGTCACGAGGATATATTCTTATCTAGCCCCTACCCTGCTTAAGGAAGTGGCACATTGAAAACCAAGGTCATACCCTCCTAGATATCTTATTTCAGTACAAAATTCTCCTGCTTCCCAGAATGACAAAGGTATGATAAAAGATCAAAGCCAAGGCCACATAGACATTTCACCACTAATGTACAATTACCCCTAGACAGCTGCCACCCTTCTTCATAAAAGGCTATCATATCCCAAGACTTATGACAGAGGGCCCATGGTTGGCCCCAGAAATCTAACCAGACTGCAGTAGTCCAGGGTGTCAACTAGGTTCCAGTTGTTAGGGAATCACCAGTTCTGCAGTGTACTACAGACCTCATGAAATAGAGGGAAAAGATATTTGAAGGAGAGTCTGGTCCAAGGAAATAATATACACATATCATGACTGCCTGACATATCACACTTGGGCCAGCATGAGAAATCTCTAGACATTCATTTAAAGCAAGGGTGTGGTTTGCACATTTCTTCTTCTGCATTTAGTCTTTCATGTCAACTTGCCCTTTACCAATCTTATTTTCTTTGGCCTACAACCTGTCTGTCCAACAGAATGGTGGTGAAATGTGTTCTTGTCTTATAAGCTTCACATGTCTTCCCCTACATAGAAATACACACACACACACACACACACACACACACACACACGCACAGCAGTGGAGGAGGGAGGAAGGCCACCCATTTTCCCATCTACCCGCATGGTCTAGCAGGGCCTAACCTTACACTTCTGCTGATTCAATATGGCTTGTGCATTGCCTGATCTAACGTGAGTCCAATTGACTGAATGTATTCTAATCTGCCTATGTTGAAACCCTGGCTCTATCTCAATCCTATGTAGAAACTTAGAGACTCCAATTTCTGATGATGCCACTAATATCTAACAAATCCTCTAGCTATAGGAGATTTTTCTTCTAAAAGCCCACAAGTTTCCCCAAAACTAGGAACATGTGTCTCAGAAGTAGCATAAAATGTCTATGAAATTTACCCCAGGGGAAGGAAATGATGATGGTGTACAAAAAATCAGGAAGAACTAGCATCCCAGAAGAGCAACAGCCTAAAAAAGAAAAATGCCCATTACAATCTATTTCTCAAAATCAAAGAGCAAGAAAGATTATAGGAAAGGATTCATTCAATGTTGATCCCAGTCTTCAATTTTTTTTTCCAATTTTTACATGGGACAATGGGAATCTTCTGTTTAGCTGACCAAACATTCGATAAACTGAGAAAGTCTTAAGAACATAATACTACAATTTTATTTCAGTACCTAAAACAAAATTGAAAAAAAACTGAAATTTTAAAAACAATGTGTTCTATCATAGTTCCCAGTTACCAGTAGCTGTGGGAAGAGAGCCAGACAGACTCACAGCACCAGCCACCCAAGGTCAGAGGCACCCAGCCAAAGGAGCAGCCAAGAGCAGGCCAAGCCAGGAAGGAAAGCTGTTGCAGAGATGACAGACCACACTTCTAAGACAACATGAGCTCCAGGTCGGCGTGGGGGGCATGGGGGTGTGGGGGAGAATGGATACATCCAAGTCAGGAAACAAATGAAGATGTTAGAACAGGTATCAGGGTGATTCAGACTGGCCAGGAGATAGACTGTCCACCCCCACACGGCACTCATCTTTCTTGTGAGTTTCAATGTTACCTCCTAGTTTCTTTCTGAGAAGTAAAACCTGCAATGTTGCTGATGTAGCTTAACATAGCCAATCCAAAACAGAAACCCCTTCCTTATCCATGTACAGACCTTTTTACTATCCTGCCTGATAGAATTTTTCTTTTTCAGAAACCTTTAATTTGTGCATAAATCTTGGATAAATTATTTTATTAATAAAATTTTGTCAATAATTTCCCTGGTTAAATTCCAATTCCTTTCTGATGATTAAAATTGGTAATAACAGTCAACCACTTTGATTAATCATTTGTCTATACCTGCCTTCCCAGGCTCTATGCGAGGGAGAAAATATTCTTATATAGCTGATATGTAAGAGAGCTAGAAATAATTGCAGTGACACCAGGCAAGGGAGGCACAGGAAGCATTAATTTTGACTCATAGGAAGCATTCCAGGTTAGCTCCAATATGCTAATTGTACCTTTATTCCAAAAGTTAGAGCCCATCAAATCTCCTTCTGCCCGTCACTATTCAGGCATCCCCTTGTGATAATCATAGCGCATAAAAAATGAAACCAGACATGGTGATGCACTAGGGAGGCAGAGGTAGGAGGGTCACTGTGAATTTGAGGCCAGCCTGAGACTACTTAGTGAATTCCAGGTCAGCCTGGAGTTCAACAAGACCCTACCTCGAACAAAAAAGAAATCAGGTGTGGTGGTTTAATTCAGGGGTCCCACATAAACTTAGGTGTTCTGAATGCTAGGTTCCCAGCTGATAGAAATTTGGGAAGTAACACCTCCTGGAGGCAGTGTATTGCTGGGGGCAGGCTAGTGAGCATTATAGCCAGTTTCCCCTTGCCAGTGTTTGGCATACTCTGCTATTGCTATTGTCCACCTGATGTTGGGCAGGGGGTGGTGTCCACCCTCTGCTTATGCCATTGTTTTCCCTGCCATCATGGAGCTTCCCTTTGAGTATTTAAGCCAAAATAAACTTTTTTTTTTCCTCAAAAGCTGCTCTTGGTGGGATGATTTTTGCTTGCAATGAGATCCTGACTGCAACATCAGGTGAAGCTGTTTTGAAGGCTTTAATGAAAGTGAGAGGAAATGAAAGGGACATTCCTATTTCCTACTCTATAAGGAACAAAAGCTCAGTAATGCAGAGTGATAAAAGAGGAGCCTTAGGCACTGAGAAAAGCCCAATTCACACCCACACCAACAGCAACAATAGGTTGTGCTCTGTTCCCAGCCCTCCCTTCAGGTACCACGAGCCTCCCAGCAGCTGAGCATTTTGGGGGGCCAAGGACAGGAAGTGATTTCCTTGGCTGTCTCTGAAGACTGAGCAGCTGCTTCCCTATCCTTATAACTCAGTTATCACTCAAATCATCTGGTTCCATTTTGGAAATAATTGCTGACATATTTCATTTGTTGTTGTCCTGTAGCGATTCTCTTTGTCTTGTGCATTTTGCCCTTTTGCATCTTTTCCCTGTCACTTAAATGATGTCTGAGGAGGGCCCCTGACGTTCTTACCTGAGACTCCCTTACAGTTTTAGTTTGCATTTTCTGGTTAAATTTTTTTTCATCTACATGGACAATTTTTCCTGCTTCTTCATGAACCACCTGTTCTATTTGTTAGTTTTTCTTTCATGAACTAGACCCTCTCATCAAATTTAATTCATTTTATGCCATGTATATTAACTTATAATATGTGCAATTTTGTGTGTTTGCTTTGAGATATGGTCTTATGTAACCCAGGCTGGCCTCAAACTCATGGTCCTCCTGCCTCTGCCTCCCAAGTACTGAGATTACAGGTACACAGCACTATGCTGGGCTAAAATTTGTAGTAAACATTTTTCCAGTTTATCTCTTATTCATTTGTGTGTGTGTGTGTGTGTCTGTGTGTGTGTGTGTAGTATGTGTGGCCTAGTGTGTATATGAATAATGTATGCACACATGTATGAAGATGCATGTGCCACATGCACACACATGCACAGGCAAGAGGAGGACATCACATGTCCTCCTCTATGGCTCATACACATGTTTCCTTAAGATAGAGACATTTATTAATTAATTTTTATTGACAACTTCCATAATTCTAGACAATAATCCATGGTAATTCCTTCCCTCCTCCTACTTTCCCCTTTGAAACTCTGCTCTCAATCAATCATACCCCTCTCCCTCTCAATCAGTCTCTCTTTTATTTTAATGTCATCATCTTTTCCTCCTTTTCCTTGTTATTACTCCTTGTGTAGGTAGTATCAGGCACTGCAAGGTCATGTATGTGCAGGCCATTTTGTGTCTGGAAGAGCATGTTGTAAGGAGTCCTGCCCTTCCTTTGACTCTTGCATTCTTTCTGCTGCCTCTTCCACAATGGACCCTGAGCCCTGAAAGGCATGATAGAGATATTTCAGTGCTGAGCACTCCTCTGTCACTTCTCAGTACCATGGTGCCTTCTGAGTCATCCCAAGGTCACCACCATCTGAAAAGAGAAGCTTCTCTAACCAAAACTGAGAATATCATTAATATATGGGTATGAACATTAAGAGAAGTGCTTACCAGGAGGTTTGGTGAGCATAGTATATAGGTTTGGTGAGCATAGTATATACATTTAGCTAGACACCAGGAGACATTACACCGTGAGGGTTCATGACTATCCTTGTAGTAGGTGTTCTATATCAGGCATGTATTCCCTCCCATGGAGCAGGCCTGTAGTCCAATTAGAGAGTGGTTGGTTTCCAGTATAACAGGCATGCCACTATTGCACCCACTGGCTAATTTGGCCTGGCTGGGTAAATTTAAGGCTTGCAGTGTCCACTGTTGACTATCTCCATTAGTGATTTCTTTCTCTCCTATTGAACTGCATGCAGCATAGCTTTTTCCAACTTTCTGTCAGCTGGTCTACAGGGAGGAGGTTTTCAGCTCAGCTCCAACAGGATTTCTCAGTGACCTTGCAGTCCAAGTATGTGGAGTCTTCAGCAATAGGGTCTTACCATCTATTCCTGTGGGAAACCAAGAGCCTTGGCAATGGCCTGTAATGTTTGGGGGTGCACCAGGGACCTCCCTGGCCAACAACTCACTGGAAGGTATCCCATCCCTGGCACTGAAAATTTTCTAGTAACAATCTATGGCTTCTGGATGTTCCATTGTCCAAAAAATTAGGTTTCCATATTGATCCTGGAGCTTCAACTTGTGGTCAGACTGGTGGCCTAGTGATCCCCAGGATGCACCTGTCCCCACACCCTCCACCCCACAGAACTGAAGTTACAGCTGTGTATGGCCACACTCAGCTTATTGTAAGGGTTCTGGGTATCCAACTCAGATGGTTTGCCTGTGCATGTGTATGCATGTGTCACATGCATCTTAGGCCTTTATGTTTGCATAGGAAGAGCTCTTACCTTCAGAACCATTTCCTCAGGCCCTTTGTAACTCACTTTTAACTTTTATGGATTTTGTTCAGGAAATAAAATGTACACATCTATTAAAGTGTCACAATAGTCCCCCCCCCAAAAAAAGATCTTTTTGTCTTTTATGTGCTCAGTTATGGACTATTTTCATTCTTTGGAAATTGTATTAAATGGCTAGTTACAGAGCAATCTGAGCTACAGAATAAGACCAAACTCAAAAATGGTATTAGGGCCTGGTGTCATGGCACACACTTTAATCCCAGCACTTGGGAGGCAGAGATAGGAAACTTTCTGTGAGTTTGAGGCCACCCTGAGACTACATAGTGAATTCCAGGTTAGCCTGGTCTCTTAGAGTGATATCCTATCTTGAGAAACAAACAAACAAACAAACAAAAGGTATTAGTGGGCTGGATAGATAGCTTAGTGTTTGAGGTGCTTGGCTGCAAAGCTAAAGATTAGAGGTACAATTTCCTAGGACCCACATAAACCAGATGCACAAGGCAGCCTCTGGAGCTCATGTGCAACAGCTGAAGGCCCTGGTGTACCCACTCTACCTCTCTATCTGTCTATTTATCTATTTCTTTTTCTCTTGAATAAATAAAATATTTTTAAAGGTATTTGTAATATCACAAGTTATTCTTTTACTTCATTATTGAATTATGGACTCTTCCTGTGATTTATGCATAGGAGGACTTCATCTGATATAAGTTCAAGCCTTACTTACTCTACCTTTCAATATGGTTAGATTTTATATTTACATATTCCAATTCATGTTTTTATATTAACTTTTTATTCCATATGGAATTTTTCAGTGTTAGGAGAAATTTGAATACTAATTATGATATATAGCATAAATACCATAATATCAAATATTTAAATAAAAACATATTTATATACAGTATAAAAATAATGTAAGAACAAGAACTCATTCCTTGGCAAATGCTCTTCTTTTGAGAGAACTCAAACTAAAATAGTTTATACTAGAAGTGGTCATCCAGAGATGGATTAGCTCATGCTAGAAGTGATTCAGAGATGTACTAGTTTATGCTAGAAGCAATCCAGATGAGGATTAATTTCTGCTAGCAGTGATCCAGCGATGGATGAGGTTATGCTACAAGTGATCAAGACATGGACTAGTTTATTCTAGAAGCAATCCAGAGATGGATGAGTATACACTAGAAGCGGTCCAGAGATGGACTAGTTCATGCTAGAAGTGGTTCAGACATTGACTAGTTTATGCAAGACGTGACTTAAGTAAAAGGTGTGGGGGGAGGGATAATCAAAATTCAGGATATTGTGAATAAGCCACATGATAACCTACTTTTTTGGATAATGGCACACCCAGAAACCATAAACTGTTACTAGAAAAGTTTCATTGCCAGGTATGGGATACTTTCTAGTAAGTTGTTGGCCTGATGCCCCCAAAACATTACAGGTGATTGCCAAGGCTCTTGGTCTCCCACAAGGAATAGATAATAAGACATTATTGCTGAAGACACCACATGCCTGGGCTACAAGGTCACCACAAAATCAAACTAGGGCTGAGCTGAAACCCTTCTCGCAGTAGACCCAGCTGACAGAAAGCTGGAAAAAGCTGCACTGCATGGAGCCCTATAGGAGACAGAAGCCATCATTGGTGAAAACAGTGGACACTGCAAGCCTCAAATTTGGCCACCCAGGCCAAATGAGCCAACAGGTGCAATAGTGGCATGTCTGTTATGGGGGAAACCAACTGTTCTCTAATTGGAGACCCGCTCTATGGGAGGGAATACATACCTGGTAGTGAAAACCTAACCAAAAGCCTATGGTGGGGATGTCATGAGCATTAAGAATGTAATGCCTACTCTGGTCTGACTAAATGCATATATTATGCTCTCCAAACTGCCCTGTAAGTTCTTTACTTAATGTTCATGTCCATATATTAATGCCACTCTCACTTTTGGTTAGAGAAGCTTCTCTTTTTAGATGGTGGTGACCTCTGAGATGACCCAAAAGGCACCATAGTGCTGAGAAGACATGATGGAGGAATGTTCAGCACTGAAACATCCCTATCACACCTTCCAAGGCTCAGAGTCTATTGTGGAAAAGGTAGTAGAAAGAATGTAAGAGCTGAAGGAAGAGTAGAACTGCTTACAATGCAATAGACCAGACAGAAATTGGCATTGATATCCATGACCTTTTAGCCTAGCATTATCTTCACAAGACCCTCATAATAGGAGGAAAAGATGATGACATCAAAACAAAAGAGAGACTAATGGAGAGAGCAAGGGGATATGATGGAGTGTAGATTTGTGAAGGAGAAAACAGAGGGGAGGGAATTATCATGGCTTATTGTCAAAAGTATGGAAGCTGTCAAGAAAAAGGAAAAAAGAAAACAAGGAAAAGTAATAAAATAAAATAATAAAATAAAATAAAAAAGAAGTGATCCAGAGATGGATGATTATATACTAGAAGCAGTCCAGAGATGAACTAGTTCATGCCAGAAGAGATTCAGAGATGGATGAGTTTATGCTACAAATGGCTCACAGTTGGACTAGTTTCTTCTAGAAGTGGTCTAGTGATGGGCTTGTTTATACTAGAAGTGATCCAGAGATGGATGAGTTCATGCTATAAATGGTCCAAATATGGACTAGTTTATGCTATAACTGATCCAGAGATGGACTAGTTTATACTAATAGTGATCCAGAGATGGATGAGTATATGCTAGAGGTATCTAGAGATGGACTAGTTTATACTAATAGTGATCCAGAGATGGATGAGTATCTGCTAGAGGTATCCAGAGATGGACTACTTTATTCTTGAAGTGGTCATCCAGACTTGGATGTTTTACTAGAAGTGGTCCAAAATGGGCTTTTGCTACTGAGCACCCATTTGCCAAATAGGAACTGAGATGCAGTGTTAGTGGTAATAGGGTTTGATTTTCCTTGACATGCTTTGGGATCACTGTTACAAAGAAATTCGTCCATGGTGAGTATTTTCAAAGTACCATTTTCTTAAAAAAAAATAGTGGGGCTCAAGGTAGCCAATCACCAACATGGGACACAATGTAGAATTAAGAAAACCTCTATGACATTTGCACTTGTGCTGGCTAGCAGAAAGTGCAGGCTGGAAAGGAGATCTTGCTAGAGGAACTGCAGAGAAGTGTTACCATAGAGCATGCCAAATTTAACATGCTGAACTCAAATTCCTGACAGAGAAGTGGGAGCCTGAAGATGGAAATGAAGACATATTCATTGATGTGCTTGGACTTTATGTTCTGCAGACCCATCTAGCTTCTGAGTGACTCACTCCATCATAGGCAACTCCCTTGGCCAGATTCCGCATAGAAACCTCCTGTGAGTTAGATGTCTCATCAATAGTAGTGGCCCTCATTAAGACTTGCCCACCTACCCCAAACTAAGCATAGTCCACCTTGGGAAGTATTGTTCTTATTTTAGGAGCAAAAGAACTTGTCACCATAAATTTCACAGTACCAAAGGACATCCCCAGGAATCCAAAATTTAAAGTTTCTGTCTTACAAAAGACCTTGAGAAAGTTAACTAGTTAAGGTGTCAGTTAAAAATGGAAAACAGGACTCCAGAGTTGGCTCAGCAGTTAAAGGCACTTGCTTGCAAAAACTATATGGCCCAAGTTCCACTTCCAGTACTGACATACAGCCAGATGCACAAAGTGGTGCATGTGTCTGAAATTGGTTTGTAGGGAAGAGGCCCTGGCACACCAGTGCTCCCTCTCACTTTCTCTCCCTCTCTCTCTTTCTTTCTCTCTCTTGCCTTGCAAGTACATAAATAAAAATATTTTTAAAAATGAAAAAACAAATAAAGAGAGAAATTTAGTACTATAGGGAAACTAATAATTTCAAGCCTATTGTCCTAGAAGTCCTAATACTATTCTAGGATTGATTTGTTGAATTTAAGAGAACCCTTGGCCAACATTTACACAGTGGAAATGTCAAATGTTTGAAAAGGGGTGGTGAAGATGCTTAGCGGGGAGATGGGCTTGACTCATTTTCCACTAGGACCAGAGCCTCCATTAACCGTATTTGTTAAGAGATCCCAGAAAACACTTCCAATCAAAAGGGTGGTTCTTCTGGAATAGCCAGGTTCCCCAGAGCAAACATGCCGAGCTGCTAGCCATCGTTGAAGAACTGGGAAAGGAGATCAGACCCACATATGCAGGGTGGGAGAGCACCATGGAGCAGCTCAAAGGAGTAGCGTCCATGCCCGAGGGCTGACTCGGGAGTGCTTGGCTGAGACAGAACGCAAAGCCAAGTTCTAGTCTCATTAGATCCGAAGGTCCCATCTTTCTACAAGATGGGAGGTTACAGTTCATCTCTCCTGTTGAGACAAAACTCTGTTTTCAAAATGGTAGCAGTTTAGTTTTTCTACCATGGTTCACTAAGCTCTATATCTACACCCTCAAAGACTGGGAAAAGATTTTGCATCTAAGATTTGCATTTTAAGTAGTTAGGATGACCCAGGCTTTTTTTTTTTTTTTTTTTTTTTTTTTTTTTTAGAACTGACTTAAAGATGCATGTGAGATTACTTTAGAGCAAACTGCCCTAACACCAGTGTCTCCATTTAACTTTCTTTTGAATACATTTGCATCACCAGAACTGGTCTGCTCCTTTTCATAAGCTTGTTGACTCAGGACTCATAGTGCACACTGACAGCAGGCTTCACTCATAGCTGGCTCGCTTGCCGTACAGTAGATCCTGCTCAACAGAGCTTTGCTTAATCATCTGCATGACAGAGTGCTTTGAAGTCAATCTTAAAGATGCACAAGTTATAAATACAAAGAAAGAGCAATCTACCAAATATGACAAGCACCCTGAACAATTTCATACTAAGAGTGTAGATTTCAGTTCTATATTTGCTGGAAGTTGATCAAAACATCTGGAAAAAATGACTAAAATTGATTGCTTCTTTGTATGTATTTATTACTTGATGTGATAAAGCTTATTTTCATTAACAGCTTGTATGAAGAAAAAAATAAAGTGTTTCTGGAAGGGTGAAGAAGAAATTTCTTAGTGCTTAAAGGTGCTTACTAAGTCACAGGGCCTGAGGGACATCTAGGGCTGCGTTTTCTAGTACCCACACAAAGCCAGGTGCACAAAATTGCACATGCACCTGTAGTTCTTTTGCCATGGTAGGAGGCCCTGGTGAGCCCATTCGATCTCTCTCTCTCTCATAAATAAATAATAATAATGGACAGCGGTAATAGGGGACATTGGTATTGGTGAAATTGTTTTCTTTATTTTTGTTGTGTTTTCTTTATCACAGAATTTTGCTATGTAGCCCAGGTTGGTCTCAAACTCTCAATCTTTGCTCAGTTTTCGGAGTGCTGGAATTACAGAACTGAGCTTCTATACCCAGCAATTTTGGCATTAGTGAGAAATAGTGATTGTTCCTTTGAGTCTCAGCAGACCTCAGGAAGTTGCCATGGACTGGGTTATTTATTCTGTCACTGGGAAAGCTGGATGAGTAAAGGCCAGATGGTGTTACTTAAGGTAGATATAATTATAGTATTTGAAAGCAAGGAGAGAATGGAAATCAGAGACCCTCACTATAAAGAAACTGTGACAAAAGTTTTTGAGAGTGTAATGCATTAGTACTATATTAGACTGAATAGTGGAGACCCCAAAGATGGTCATATATCAATCCCCTAGAACTTGTGAACATGGGGCATTTCATACAAAAAGAGACCTGCACCTGTGATTCAGTTAAGGAGATTATTAGGGGTCATCTGAAGCAGATAAAAGAGCAGGATATGTTGTCTCTAAGTCAAAAGAAAATAATTGAAAAGAATCAATTCTTCTATGTCACTTAAGATAAGGCGTAGAAAAATGTCGATTTATTTATCAACAGGAGCTTACAAAATTTGGAAAATTCCATAGATATAGGATTAAGTTACTGTAATAGGCAATCTAGATTTTAAAACATGGTAGACAAGATGATAGTAATGCAGAGTAAACTGAAATGTGTGCAAAGCCAGTAAGTAGTTCCTTTATTTTGAACAGCATGGAAACTGGGCCATGTTCTTCCAGCACTTGAAAATTACTATCCTTCCCAGCAAAGAAACTGCTCAAGCTGGGCATGGTGGCACACGCCTTTAATCCCAGCACTCAGGAGGCAGAGGTAGGAGGATCACCATGAGTTCAAGGCCACCCTGAGATGACAGAGATAATTCCAGGTGAGCCTGGACCAGAGTGAGACCCTACTTCGAAAAACCAAAAATAAAAACTGCTCAGTCATGATTTTCTAGTGAATCTTGACACACATCTTCATTCTCATTTCATTTTCAGCACTACTAACTTTCCACTGTAGATGAATGAACCAGTGTGGAATAGACCATCCTAAGCAGTTTAGCTTCACTAGATGATAAGCCCTAGCTGAAACTCTCACTGTTATGTAATAAACCCTGAGCCAGAACTACCTAGCCAACCAGAAAATCTGTCCCAAATAAACCAGGATATAATATATGTACTTAGAACTATAAATTAAAATAGCTGAATAGAGCACAGGTAAATTTCTAGAACAATTCAACTTGAAACAGGCATTGTTGCAGTCCGGTTCGCATTGCTGGTAGAAATCACCCAACCAAGAGCAGCTTCTGGGAAAAAGAGATTTATTTTGGCTTACGGGCTCGAGGGGAAGCTCCACGATGGCAGGGGGAAACGATGGCATGAGCAGAAGGTGGATATCACTCCCTGGCCAACATAAGGTGGACCACAGCAACAGGAGGGTGTGCCAAACACTGGCATGGGGAAACTGGCTATAACACTCATAAGCCTGCCCCCAACAATACACTCCCTCCAGGAGGCATTAATTCCCAAATATTCATCAGCTGGGAACCTAGCATTCAGAACACCTAAGTTTATGGGAGACACCTGAATCAAACCACCACAGGCATACGTAAGAATTCTTTAAAATTGTTATTTAAAATATAGACCATGGTCCCCATTCAAAAAGTTGATTCAGGATGCCCTCCACTGGAGGTTGAGTGCTGCCAGTGAGTAGGCCAAATCCCTGTTCCCCCGGCACCCCTCCCAGTTTCCTGGTCCCAAAGGTAACAAGACTGAGACTGGAGGAGATAAACTACCCCTAGCACTTCAGCCAGGCCACAGCTGAATCCACAGAGGAATGAGGAGACAAGCAAGAATGCTGCTTCTATGCTGAACCTGATAATCAGCACCAGGGTGTAGGGGACAAACCCTGAGGACACTCAACACCTACCAAAGCAGAGATCCAGAGGCTCCTAAGAGCTCATCACTGAAGTAGACTTACAACTCACCTACCATGGCTCAGGGAATTTTGTGGAACAGGAGACAGAAAGATTGTAACAGCCACAGGTTGAGACATCATGCTCAGAGGCATCCCTCCCCCCAAAAATAATTGCTCCCACAAACTATAACCCCATGGGGAGTACCTGCAGCACCACTGACAAGCATTCCCAATGGAATGGGGCAGGGATGAGGGAAAAGAGGGTACCAACACATGAAGTATCCATATGAAACATCTTGATAATAATAACAAACTTTTAAAAAGTTGATTGAATAGAATGGATGGGGGACAGAAATATAGCTTTCTAACAAACATTCTAAGTGGTTCTCATGTGGAAAAAGAGTCATTGGAGCACAATGTGAGAATTACTGTTTTATGGTGCCAAGGAATGATACACACATTAAGACAAGAACACTGGGGCTTTAAGGCTGAACTAAGCTAGGTAGCTTATGAGCAGAATATGAAAAGCTGTGAAACTTTAAGCACAGTTTTCATTTTTTATATATTTTAAAATATTTTTATTTATTTGACAGAAAAGAGAGAGAGAGAATGGGTACATGCCAGGGCCTCCAGCCACTGCAAATGAACTCCAGACATGTGCACCCCCTTGTGCATCTGGCAAAGGGGAATCGAACCTGGGTCCTTTGGCTTTGCAGACAAACACCTTAACCACTAAGCCATCCTACAGCCCACATTTTTCTAGAGAACATTTCCATGTGCGAACAGTGTTAATGGTCTAATGAGGTACCTTTTACAGCAGTTTTAGCTTGTCATGCATTTGCTCATTGCTCCTTTGTCATGTGTGTTATCAATATTGCTCATGAAGATTTTTGTTGTTGTTGTTTTTGTTTTGCTTTTCAAGGTAGGTTTTCATGCTAGCCCAGGCTGACCTGGAATTCACTATGTAGTCTTGGGGTGGCCTGCAACTCACAGTGATCCTCCTACCTCTGCCTCCCAAATGCTGGGATTAAGGGCATACACTACCACGCCTGGACTCATGAAGCATTTTAAGGCACACCATACTCCTCAGGTTAGTTCCCACACACATACTTGAGTATGGCTCTCTAGCTTCTTCTATAACTATATTATTCTCATGACATCTGCAAAAAATTAAAAGAGCTAGGAGTGATTGTCCACTGCTTTAATCCCAGTGCTTACATAGGAGACATAGGAGAATTACCATAAGCTTAAGGTCAGTCTGGGCTACAGAGTGAGTTCTAGTAATCCTGGGCTAGAATGAGAACCTAGCTCAAAAAAAAAAAAAAAAAAAAAATTGAAAGCTCATCACTATCACTTAATTCTTATTTTACATTTCTATTTTACCAATGGTCTTTTTCAAAACATAGTGTTGATTTGTTTCAGTCCAGATCTAAATAAAGTCCACACATTGTATTCCTTACCTTATAAGATGGTATTAATCAAAGAGCTCCTTCTCATTCTCTTTCTTTTCTCTTCTTATCACAGACTACTTAAAACTCAACATTGTTCTATAGAATTGCTGCAGTACCTTCTCATTGCTGAGCCAAAGTACTCTACCAAATGCAGCTGAAGGGAGGAAAGTTTTTTTTTTTTTTTTTTTTTTTTTTTGGCTTACATTCTTAAGGAAAAGCTTCATGATGGCAGGGCAAAGCATGGCATTAACAGACACTGGACATCACTATCAGGTGGAGAATAGCAGCAAGAAAATGAGACAAACTCTAGCAAGAGGAATCTGGCTATAACATTCATAAGCAAGCCCACCCCCACCTACACACCTCCTCCAGCAAGGCTCCAATTCCCAAATTGTCATGAGCTAAGGACCAAGCACTAAAAACACATGAGCTTATGGGTGACACCTAATTTAAACCACCACAAAAATGTTACGTCATGTGAGCTTGTAATCTTGTCTTATTATTTAATATGGAATGTACTACATATTTGTAAACAAGATACTTCAATGGCTTAACTAAATTCAAACTTACTTATTTCTCTTTAAAATAATACTTCATAAAGGTCTGTGGACTTTATAACACCTGAAACCAAGATACACTTAAAATCAAAGTCTTCCTTAACTAATGGGAAGATTCATTAGTGGCGCCATGGAGTAACAGGCTGACCTTTCCATTGTGAAGGTCTATCAAAATCTAATGTGTATTTCATGTCACTCATTTTTAATGATTGCCTCAACAGAATTTTTCATTAGAGGTTTATATTTATTTTTCTAAATCTGTATTTCCTCTGCCATCATTATATGTTGTGTTAGATACTTTTCTCCATGCTCCAATGCGCCACACAAAAACAACTTAAAGGGGGGAAAGATTTATTTTTGCTGATGGTGTAAAAGGTTAGTCCATCATCATGGAGAAGACATGTAAGAGGGGCTCAGTTCATACCCACAGTGGTGTATCAGACAGCTTCAGGTTCGCTGAGATAAACTTCCAGACCAGGCACAGTTATGGAGAAAGGGATATTTATTGAAGCTTACAGATCCAGGGGAAGTTCCATAATAGCAGTAGAAGCTGGCCTGCCTTCACAGGACCAAGCAGAGAGAGAAGTACAAGCCTAAAGGCCAAAAGCCACACAGCATAGCACACTTCAGGAACTCCTGCTAGGCACACTTTGTATATCTTTAGATTGAAATCTGAAACCCACCACCACACCTTAAGTTCCACCCAGTGACATTGCCTCCAGCCAGGTGGCTAGAGATGCAAACTACAAACAATAAAGAACTGAATATATTGGAGGCCATCTATTCAAACTACCACAAGTGGGCATGAAGCAGAGAATGGGAAGCTGGTGTTAGGCGGGTTTTCCACTTTTCCCCAGCACAGGGAATGGTGGCACTATTGAAGTCACTTCTGTCTCCCTTAGTTAACCCTCTCTGGAAGTGTCATAATGATGCCTTAGGTTTGGGGGGAGGGGTCTACCAAACCTGTGAATCCCAATTTTGGGTCCTTTTCGTCTTTTAATAAAGAATTGATGAAATGGATTCGAGAAGGATAAATTATGAAGGATTGAGTTTATTTAGGGAGAAATAATAATCCATGAGGTTTATTTATGATAAGTTGACATCTAGGAAAAGGCTGGGGCAGTTCCACAGACACACACGTGGAAGACTGAACACAGAGGTCCTTCAAAAAGCAAATCAGAGGGCTGGAGAGATGGCTTAGTGGTTAAGTGCTCGCCTGTGAAGCCTAAGGACCCCAGTTCGAGGCTCGATTCTCCAGGATCCACGTTAGCCAGATGCACAAGGGGGCGCACGCATCTGGAGTTCGTTTGCAGTGGCTGGAGGCCCTGGCATGCCCCCCCGCCCTCTCTCTCTCCCTCTTTCTCTCTCTGTCACTCTCAAATAAATAAAAATGAACAAAAAAAAATTTTTTTAAGCAAATCAGAGAGGATTAAGAAATAGTGAAGAACTCAGATGTCAAAGATAAGTCTTACATATAATCAAAATGGGAAGGTATCCCTAAAACATGACACAGAAGGCAAGAAGGAAAACACCCAAGCCAAGGTAAGCATTTTTTACTTTTCAGCCAGGTTTGGAAGGAGGGACTCAAATGGACGTCCAGGCCCATCCCGAGGAGCCAAAGGAAGAGAAGAATGGGTGTGAGAGAGTGGAAGAGGGGACTCTGACATAAGGGTAACCTCTTTATATGCATCAGACATCCAAACAGAGTGAGCCTTGTCATCAAGGTTAGGTCTGTAAACAGACATCTGATTGGTTCAGACTCAAGGGCTGACCCAGTGAGGCAGAGCTGAAGAAGCAGCCGGAAGTTCTTGCTGGAAGTCTTACTGGCAGCCATCTTGGAGATGCAGGCTAAGACCCAAGTTTCATTTGTGCCAAGATGAACAGAATGACATCTCCTTGTTCTCTCTTTGGGCTTCTATCCCTCACTAACTGCCTGAAAGAAGCTAATTTTCTCCTGTTTCTCCTTAAATAACAGACACACAGAGAAGTGTGTCACACTGACAATGAAGATTACCCATCATATATATAATTATTGCAAAGTTGTTTTTTTTTTAAGTCAAGGAAGGCTATTGATTACTTTGAAATACAGTTCATATAGGAATTATAAGAGAAATAATTAATTTTAAACATAAATGCTAGTTGTTAGTAAGGATACAACCAATGTTACAAATAACATTTTTCCCTTTTTCTTCTTTATTTATTTGCAAGGAGTAGGAGGGATAGAAAAGAGACAGATGGAGACAATAGGTGCACCAGGTCTTCCAGCCACTGCCAACATCTAGGTTTATATGGGTACTGGGAAATCAAACTCAGTTTGGTTGGCTCTTCAGGCAAGTACCTTAACCACTGATCTCTCTCCAGCCCACAAATGATACTTTTTTGTTCCTCTTTTTTAGTGTTTGTGACTTCATCAAGACCCTGTTTAGAATTCATCATGACAGGGAAATTCTTAAAGTAACCTGTAAGTTAATGCATTTTGAATTAATATGCAATTTTTACTCCTCTTGAGAAATACTGGGTTTAGTGGAATAATCATTAATATCCGAGAATTCATAAATACATTAAAAGCACATTTTATTGTGACTGGGAAGAGGAAAAATTATTTAAAGTTTCAACAGTAATTATAGGCCTCAAGACAGTGGGTGAAGTGCTTAAAGTGATTTGAACTAGAAAACACAAATCCTACAAGGACAAACTAAATATACCTTTTTTTTTTTTTTTGAGACAATCTCAGGCATAGAGAAAATGTACAAATAGAGTGCAAAGCAACATTACAAAACCATTAGGATAAGTGGCCCCATCATCCTTGAACACTGTGGAGACTAGTCCCTAAAAGGCAGAGCGTTCTCTTATATAACAACCAAAATGAGGGAATTCACAGGTGTCATTAATTTTTTTTAAGTGTTCCAGCTATGTTCTTTGCTAGAAAGGGGATCAGTTGAGAATCCGACTAGGATTGGTCATGTCAACCTTCATCCTCTGTTAGTCTGGAGCAGTTGCTGAGATTTATTTCCTTTTATAATCTTGACAGTGTTAATGATCATAAGCTCTCTATTTTCTAGAATGTCTCTGTAGAGGCTTAATGTTCTCTTTTCATTGAATTCCTACTTGAAAATAATACCACACAGTTGATACTCTGTCTCTGCCTCATAACAAATGGCACATAAATTCATTTTGTCTCATTACTGGCAATGTGAGCTTTGATTGCTTAATTAATGGGATGCCAGAATTCTTCATGATATAGTTGATATTTCACTTGCAATTAATATGTATTTTGCAAGTAGTATTTATCAAACTTTCAGTGAGTTCATTTATTATGTTTATATGAATATACATTTGTGGTTCCCTTTTTTCCCAGTGGCAGAAGATCTGTAATCATTCTTTGATACTCAAATTATCAAAATGTTGTTAGAAGCTGCTCCAAGCATCGTCTTTGGACAAGTGTCCATCATTCCTTAAGCACTTCCTTGTTGCTGACACAATAAGGTGTTTCAGATGCACATTGTGTATATGTGTGTGTTTCCTATCCTACCCCTCCTATCCCTGAAATCAATCCACTCTGCCAAGAACCCTACCTTTTGTTTGGAAACTTAAAATCTTAGAAATTAAATATGCTCATTGCTGATGTCAGGCTCAGAGTGAGAAGAATATACATAGAAATATATACGGGTATTGGGCTGGAGAGATGGCTTAGTGGGTATGGCACTTGCCTGTGAAGCCTAAGGATTCAGGTTTGATTCTCTAGAATCCATGTACAGCCAGATGTACAAAGTGGTGCATGTGTCTGGAGTTTGCTTGCAATGGCTAGAGGCCCTTGTATGCCCATTCTCTCCCTTCCTCCTCCCCCCCCCCTCTGTCAAATAAAAAATTAAATTAAAAAAATAAAAAATATGCACAGGTGTGCACATTATATCTATATTCCTGTGATTTTTATTCACATGCATTCAAAACTGTAAATTCATCTCAAAAGCTCCAATTTTAATCAAACACCACAGCTTCCTTCACCTTCGTGTGTGTAATGGTCGCAGATAGTGAGAAATTTTCATTTTGTCCTCAATGATTTGCTTTTCCATCACCCCTTCTGTGTGTAACTAATCTGGTTGCCCACACACAGAGAAGGCCTCAGGCTGTATGGCTGCCTCATTCAGAGCCTATGAATATTCACCCTATTCCACACTTTGACATCCCAGTGCCTTAACCTTCCTTAGGGACATGCTGCTCACATTTTCCAGGCTCAGGTCCCATGCACAGGGGCTTATGTTCCCTCCCCATGTCAGATGTTTAGCTCAATCACCTAATGGAAGAGAAGAAAAGGGAAGAAAAACAGACCCCCATTTAAAGACACAAGAACTATATCACAAATTACATGAATGAACATACAGTACCTTGTGTTACTAATGTACTCAAATTTACTCACCTAAATACAGAGTTGCCTCAAAAAACAAAGGGAATTATATACTAAAGTATATTAGTAAAGCTTATGGATTAGGTCCAATATTTTTAAATCACTCTGGAAATATTTGACTCTGACCCATAAAATTGACACAAAGGAAGATGGATATTTTGCAGTTATGTTATGTGGTGGAGTTTAAAGTACAAGTGAAGCATGTGAGGTACACAAGTCCGAGGGAAATCTGAACATCCTACCCATTTGGTAATGGCATCCTGTAGAGGACTTCCTGGAATAGCTCTCAGCTGGTACAGTTGGAAGAAGTAATTTTATGAGAAACCAAATGCAAAGAGGTGACAGACACCTCCAGGTTCCTACACTGCCCTACATACACAAATGATGGCTCATCCGTTTTTATTTTGGAACCCTGGTGTACAGCAGATTTCTCCAAATTAAAATAATCCCTTCTGAAGGGAGGAGGAACTCAAGAGGTCCAGAAGAGCTGAATTGTAAAAGGTCGTGAGCACTCCCCAAAGTTATAGGAATGATAAACAAGGGGCAAACTTTGACCAGTGTTAATTAGAAATTGAAATGTTCCTTCCAGAGGAGAGGGAAGAAGTTCAGGAGACTGAGGAAGACAACAGGTCTGGGGAAAAGGTTGCGAGACACGCTCCGCCCCGCCCCCCCCCCCCAAGGCTATTTGAAGGGAAAACTGCTTGGGAATGAACTTCTCAGAATGAGCTGCTTGCAAGTGGGGCAGTGTGCTCCAGGTGGTCTGCAGGCCCAGGCCATGCAGTGAGCTCCAGAGATGCAGCTTCCTTGAATAGTCACCTGTGCTAAGGTGGGCTTTCCAGTGGTGCAGGTGCCTTTAATTTATCTATGGTCCTGTAAGCAACCCCCACCCTGTTCCACAAGTAACCCCAATAAACTCAGTGGTTCACCAGTTTTGGTGTAATCTTACTTTGGTCTGTTGACTGTTCCCTGTTTGGGCAGGAGAAAAGTTTCCTGCAACACACTTACAGCTGTAAGCAAGTAGTATTGGTTGAAGCAGCACATTTTATGAAGTAGTGCTGTGGACAGCAACAGCATCAGTGGTTGATTACAAGAGCGCCCAGTCGCGCCTCCAAAATACTGCAGAACCACGTACGGACAAGACAAATGATTTCTTTATTTCGCATGGAGCATCGACGGTTTCTGGTTGGCTTTGGGATTTTTGTTGTTGTTGTTGTTTTGTTTTGTTTCGTTTTGTTTAGCCTGTCTTTAGTTAACATTTATTTCAGTAGAGACTAAACACACACACAAAAAACATGGTTGGGTAGGTAGACCCTAGAATGTTCCTGCACACCAGCACACAGATGAGGTTGAAGAAGAAACAGGTGAGGAATAAAGTATTGAGCATTGTTTGTACTCTGTGCTAGCCTTCTCCATCTTTGACACGTATATGTATATACACCAGTCCACGCCATTCGTCGGAATTCATCTATTCAGTGAGTTCTAGATGGCAGGTTTGGTCAAGTCCCTGCGAATATTAGGGAGAACATTGTCAGTCGTCACTGGACTCCAGCAAAGACAAGTTCCAGGGAGCTATACTTGCTGTAACTATTTTTGCCAGAAGACAAAAGTCCTTCCAGGACAACAGCCTTTGGGAAAACGGAAAGCTTCAACCAGCAGATTCATAGCCACTCCTCTGCTTCTGGGCCTTGCTGGAGAGCGCCTGGAGCTGGGGCGCGCCAGGGAGCCAGCCAGAGTGCCTGGAGCCAGGGAGCTTCTGATTGGCTCTGTGCCACGAAAGACGAAAGAGAGGCTAATGCAGTGAAACCAGAGGATTCCTGGGTTTATTGGGTCCAAGAGTACACACCCTTAACTAAACAGAGCGGAAGGAGTTGGTTAGGCTGTGGTTTCTGGACATTTGCGTAAGAAGCCCCGTGCAGTAGTAAGCCAGGGAGTCTTTAGGCCAGTGGGTCGATTGCTGCGGTTTGGTAGTATGAGTGTCCAGAGCGCCTATCGCTTCTCTCCGAGCACCCTCTTTGCCTCTGCATGTAGTCCAAAGCTCTGCGCTGTGTGTTGAAACTGCAAGATCGTGCCAGATGCCCAGCCCTAACTTTCCCTCCGGAGAGCTTTCTGCAGAGTGCCCTCCTTACATAGGGGAACCCAATTTTGGCGTGCCATTAACTGTAGGGCAGTTTTACTTGCCCAGACCACCCTGGAAATACACAGTGAATCAGTGAATTCTAGGTCAGCTTGGGCTGACCCTACCTCAAAAAACCAAAAAAAAAAAAAAAAAAAAAAAAAAAAAGAATTTAAAAGCTAACTAAGATCTGGACCAAGAGATGGTGCAAAGACGTAAATATATATATATATATATATAATGTTCCAAGACACCAATAGTTTCCTTTTCACTCTGATTTTCAGTTCTGATTTTCGCAGTTCCGTACCTAAGAACGTATGAATGGAAAGGGATTTGTGCGCATCCGCACGTGTGTGTGTACATTACATACCCACAAGGGAGCGATCAGCGGTTCGGAGGGAGCCGCGCTCCGAGCTGGCAGGGATCCCCGGCCCCCGGCTGCCGCGGTCGTCCAATCCCCCCCCACCCCCCCAGACGCCGGGCGCGTGCGGCGTGGCTCAGGCCGGGTCGCCTCAAGGTCGCTAGGGCGAGGACATACTCAAGAGCCCAAGTTCAGCCAGGCAATCAACATAGGAGTTTCCTGAACTGAAGAGGGAGGGTGGTGAAAAAAAAAAAAAAAAAAGTGCCGCGCGGGCGCGGGAGTCGGGGCAAGTTTTCTCTGGGTGTAAAAAGTGTTTGATTGGCTGTCCGCACGCGCCGGCCCGCGCGCTCCATTGGCTGAGCAGACACGCGACCGGCGCGAGGAGGGGGCTGGGAGGCGAGCGGGGGAGACACACTGGCGCGTGCCGCTTTTTAAAGGGGCGCAGCGCCTTCAGCAACCGGAGAAGCTCCGGTGCACGCGACCTGGTTGGTGTGTGATCTCCGAGACAGAAGGGGGGAGGGAAAGGGTCGAGGAGGAGGGGAAAAAAATATATATATAAGATTTTGCTGAAGAGATCCAGGGATTGTCCTGTTTTGTTTTGCTTTGCTTTTCCATTGAACTGGGTTGCAGCACCCCCTCCAAAGTTGCGCCTCCGAGCCGAGCCTTTGGGGTGCCATGTCCCGCCTGCTGCATGCGGAAGAGTGGGCTGAGGGTAAGGAGTTGGGGGACCACCATCGTCATGCCCAGCAGCAACATCACCTCCCTCAACTGCCTCCACAGCCACCTGCTACCCTGCAGGCGAGAGATCAGGCAGGATACCCGGCCGAGCTGTCCCTCCTGGACAGCACCGACCCACGCGCCTGGCTGACTCCCGCTTTGCAGGGCATCTGCGCGGCACGCGCCACCCAGTATCTGCTGCATTCCCCTGAGCTGGGTGCCGCGGAGGCGGCGGCGTCGGCAGACGAGGTGGACGGCCCAAGCGAGTTGGTAAGGAGGAGCGGCAGCGGCGGGGGCCTGGGCAAGAGCCCTGGGCCCGTGAAAGTGCGCGAACAGTTGTGCAAGCTGAAAGGAGGGGTGGTGGCGGACGAGCTGGGCTGCAGCCGCCAGCGAGCGCCTTCCAGCAAACAGGTGAACGGCGTGCAGAAGCAGAGGCGGCTGGCGGCCAACGCCAGGGAGCGGCGCAGGATGCACGGGCTGAACCACGCCTTCGACCAGCTGCGCAACGTTATCCCGTCCTTCAACAACGACAAGAAGCTGTCCAAGTACGAGACCCTGCAGATGGCCCAGATCTACATCAACGCCCTGTCCGAGCTGTTGCAGACGCCCAGCGGCGGAGAGCAGCCACCGGCGCCCCCGGCCTCGTGCAAAAGCGACCACCACCATCTTCGCGCTGCCGCCTCCTTCGAAGGGGCTGCGGGCCCCGGAACCGCGGCTGGGGCGCAGCAGGCAGCCGGGCCGGGTCCCCGTCCCAGCCCGCCTGGGGGCTGCCGGACTCGCTTCTCCTCCCCAGTCTCGGCGGGAGGTTACTCCGTGCCGCTGGACGCCTTGCACTTCTCAACTTTCGAGGACAGCGCCCTGACAGCCATGGTGGCACAGAAGAACTTGTCTCCTTCGCTGCCCGGGGGCATCCTGCAGCCGGTGCAAGAAGACAGCAGCAAAACGTCGCCCAGGTCCCACAGGAGTGACGGAGAGTTTTCCCCGCACTCCCATTACAGTGACTCGGATGAGGCCAGTTAGGAAGGCGACAGCACCCCGAAACTGAGGCCCACTAGGGCCCTTTCCCAGTGCGCGGGAAGCCCCGCGGCTACAGGCCCCCCGCACCCTTTGAGTTTTGTTCTGCGAAAGCCGTTGTTTAGCAACCGCTTGGCTTCAGACGGCAGCCACGTAGATGGTTGTAAATGCCGCGCAATCACAAGCGCCCCGTGGTCCAAATTGTTTGAAGAAAACTTGCTGTTAAAAGTTTTCCCTGTCGTCCCACCTTCTGTACGTAGATAACAGTATAATTCTATGTAGCCATATGTGGCATCATTTTATAGCCCATATTGCCAATACGCTGCTAAAAATGTCGCATTTTCTTTGTTGCTGGTTTGGGTTTAATTTATTTTTTATGCCCTGGGCGTCCATCCTTGTGTGCTGCGCACTCGCATGTGGGAAGGTTAGCCTCCCAAAGTTGTTTCCCAAAACGCTTTATGAACTGCAAGGTCAATGCTTTCGACGTGAATTACTACTATTTACTTGTTAGAAAGGACGACCCATGGGGGTCTGTAGTGGATGAACATCTGCAGTATGTACATCGGGCCACGAGAACGTTGGCGTCCTGTAGGAAACTTGGCGCACGCACTTTATCAGTTGCTGCTGCGGCTCTGGGAGAAACACTGCCAATCGCAGACCAGCCTTTTATTTTAAACACAGCCACTTATAATCTTTATGCTCTTTGCAAATGTTTGTTTTAAAAAAATGAAAACTAAAAAAAACTCAGTAGTGTCAAAGGTATTTGTTTAATTTTATTTTTGCTTTGTTAATGTTAGAAAACATTATTTATTATTAAGTGTTTGGTACCATTTCTACTTATCTTGATTCATTTTTTTTACATTTTCTACTCAAGATCATTTTATTTTAATTTAGCAAAGCCAACTGCCATTGTTTTATGTATTTCCTTTTGCAAATGGATAAAATAAACTTGAAAAATACCTTTTACTAGTCATTTATTCCATCTCACTAAACCATTAAAAATCTTTTTTTTTAAGTGACATTGAGGACTTGAAGTATTATCTGTAAATTTATGTAACAGCTTTGAAGAATGTTGTATGTCTAGTATCTGACACAGAAAAACACTGGAGTCAATCAATTGCAGGTAAAATTTTTTCCAAATTTGTACATTGTTTTCCGTCTTGGTAGTCAAGATTTTCCCATCTTCTTTTGCTCCTAGACTTAAGAGTCTCTTCAAGGAAGCAAGTTGCTCAAGTCTTCTGGGAACTGGTGGGTAGTTAACCTCACCAGAGTTAGCTTTTTAACTCACAAAACTAGCCAAATTGAAAACTTTCCAAATCTTTCTTTCTCTCCCTCTCTCTCCCTCCCTCTCTCTCTCTCTCTCTCTCTCTCTCTCTCTTTCTCTGAAGATAGAAACATGACATGAGGCAAGGGGGAATTGAGGATCATTGATTCAATAATAATTAGAAGTGTGGCATTTGCTCTAGGAAACTGCTTGCCTCCACTCATATTCCTTTTCCAATTTGGAAAGCTAACATTTGCCTCTGTTTTGTCCGAAAATGTTCACATACATCTTAAAGTCACATGAGATTTAACAGTGCATATCGTCACAAAGCTAATCCAGCGTGCGTAGAAAGAAAAGAAAGCAGACATTTTAAAAATGCATTTAATTGCCAAATTTGGTAGTAGAACTATTCATTAAACTAAAGATTCAGCGATGTTCTAGACAAGCATCTCTGGACTTGGGGCGGGGGAGGAAGCCTCCAGTATCACCTCCCCAATAAAAAGCGTGGGGTTATTTTCTAGTCTTTCCTGTGTTCCACTTTCTGGCCACCTGGAGAAGAGGAGAGTGCCAGGACCTGCCTGTGTAGGAAAAGCAATGCTCTGACAGTCACAGGTCTTTTCTGGTCTGGAGCAGAGAACTGGTAACTATCAACTGACTGACCATTTGGGCACCGGGGCACCGTGACTTAAATACAGTTGGCTTCAGGGAAGCCAAGCTCCTCCGCCTGGGGCTGCCAGCTCTCTGGGAGAGATGAGCAATGGCTGGCGACACTTTCCAAGGACAGAAACAGTGCACCTGTCCTTCAGATAACCCTTTGCACCTTCTGAGTTTGCTGTGCTAAGATAAGCATCAGGAATCTTGGGCTGCTGAATAAATCAAGCAGTGGCTTCTTTTGTATTTCCATTTCACTCTCAAGAAGCAAACCAGGCAGATATGATAGACAATGACCTAGCAGGATACTCTTGGCTACTTTTATAGTTATTTGGCTCCGTGTTTTGAGGTACATGTAGAGGGAGGGAGAAAGAGTAGAAGGAGAGTAGAAATTCTTTTACCTTGTAGAAGCAGGAGAAGAGGAAAACACATGAGGAAAAAAAAAAACTGTCGTGATTTTTCTTCAAAGAAAACTAATTAGTTTTCAAAATCACTTATGCCAATTTTGTGTCAACCAAAGAGGAAAACGACTGTCAAATTTATTGTTTTTCTTGGACTCAGAAATCATCAGCTAGAAAGGACAATCCTTTACAAAAGCTTTTCTAAATGGGGAAATTTCTGCCCCTAATTTGTCCCCAAATCACACAACCAGAATGTGTCCATCTCCATAAGTTAATCTTTGTGCTCCTAGTCACCAGAGCAATGCTGCTACAAACATTGTTTACCAACAAAGCTAATGGTTGGTAACTGCATCCCTCCAAAGATTCAAACGGGTCAGCACTGCCGTAATCAGCAGTACGGTGCACACACGCTCACATGCTAGTGGCACCGGAGCTTCCTGTCAGAGACACCTTTATGATTTTTCTCAAAAGAAAAAGCACAACAGAAATATCAAATTGGAAGTTCCATATCACACGGATTAAACTGTGTCTAACTTATCCAGAAGTTAACAGAATGTCAAATCATTCTGTGGTGAATTGAGTGTTTCAAGATGTGATTTTGTAGGCTGGCTTTTTTTTTTTTTTTAATTTTGTTTTTTCCAGGTAGGGTCTCACTTTAGCTCAGGCTGACCTGGAATTCTCTATGTAGTCTCTGGGTGGCCTCGAACTCACGGTGATCCTCCTACCTCTGTCTCCAGAGTGCTGGGATTAAACGCGTGCGCCAGCACGACCGGCTGGCATTTTTTTTTAAGTCTATGCACCATCATATTTCCATTTTAAGGTTCTGTGATGAAGTCTACATAACAAATGCTTGTCATCTTACTCTCTTACACTCCATTAACAAGCTGTAACGTATAGCTGCAGGTTGCTCTAATCTCATTAATATTTTGGAAAGTTGAATATTGAATATTTCTGAGCACTCATTCCCCATATGCCAGACCACTCCTGCCATGCTGGCTGGTTCCTTTCTCTCCATTATTAGCAATTAGCTTCTACCTTCCAAAGTCAGATCCAAGTATCCAAGATACTAGCAGAGGAATCAACTATGTGTGCAAGTGAAGCATGCTTAATACCACCCAAACAAACACACAGGCAGCGGCAGGGCAGCGCTTCTTAGAGGAATGAAGATAGATAAATCGGGTTAGGCCCTGTGCGCTACCGCTGGGGCTTTCCTGACTTTTCTAGACTTTAAGCAGCTTGCTTTATAGTCTGTCTCTGCTTCCCCCATCCAATCACCATTTTTATTTGTCAGACTTTGGCTCGCCACACTTTTGGAAACTTATTTGATTTCACGGAAAGCTGAAGGAAGATTATTTTTGGCAGCGAGCAAGTTTAACACGTTCTTCATGGGGCATTGCTAACTGGCGCGGGGATGGTCGTAGCTTGACCAGAAAGGGGGAGGAGGTAGTTTCCTTATTCTTGACCAATATGAAACCCATACATTAATAAGGCCTTCCTATTGATTTTAGAGATTTAATCCTGATCCAAGTAATTAGTCTTGGACCAAAGTATATATTGCCATATTTATTTCCTTTGCTCATTTAAAAGTTGAAAAGAAGGAAGAAGAAGAAGAAGAAGAAGAAGAAGAAGAAGAAGAAGAAGAAGAAGGAGAAGGAGAAGGAGAAGGAGAAGGAGAAGGAGAAGGAGAAGGAGAAAAGGAGGAGAAGAAGAAGAAGAGGAAAAAGAAGAAGAAACAATGATCAGCTCTGCCTTCCCCGCCCCAAATTCCAGGTCCAAGTTGGGAGAGAAAGTCGCAGATACACCTGTCAGTCACAATCTAGTCTTGTCAGGGGCACCCTAGGAAAGCAGGACTTGCCTGGAGGTTCTAGCGGAAACACTTGCAGTTCTTTTCTTGAGAGGGGATGAGACCAGCGATGGGGTGAGTGTGTAAAATAAGGACGTGAGTTTTCCTCGCTGTTTGTGACTCTAACCCCTAGGCCTAGCCGAGTCCCAGACGGGGCGCCATCCCATCCCTTCTTCTGGGTCCTTGGCAGGCAGAGGCGCAGTGAGTGGGAAAATGGGTTAAATCGTGGGGTGCCGGGGAGAGAACGGGGAGAAGGGAAGGTCGGAGGAAGATAAAGCAGAGGACAGGAACCGAGAAGCGTGGGGGTAGTTTGCCGTAATGCGAGCGTTTCTTAATTAGAGAGCTCTTGACAATAGAGGGCTGGCAGCGAGTCCTGGCCGCGGTGCGCGGCGTCTGGAGCGGAGCACGCGCTGTCAGCTGGTGAGCGCGCCGGCTTTCAGGCCGCTCCCCGGGGAGCTGCGCGGCCACATTTAACACCATCATCACCCTCCGGCCTCCTCGCCCGGGCCTCCCCGGCGCAGACGGCCCTCCGCGGACCCCCGCCGACCCGGCCGCCCGCTCCTCCCCCAGCCGCGCAGCGGGAGCCGCCGCCGCCCGCCCGCCCGCGGCACCGCCCTCCCTCCCAGCAACCGGCGGGCGAGGAGGGAGGGCGGGCGCCGCCGAGCCGGGCCGGGCCGGGCACCGGAGCAGTGAAGCAGGAAGGAGCCCGCCGCGGGGTGCGGACGCCCCAGAACCGCAGTGCTGGCCCCAGAGCTCCCTTTTCAACCCGTACCCGGTTCCCGATTCAGACTTTATGTTAAGCCAAAGGGTGTGTGTGTGTGTGTGTGCGCGCGCGCGCGTGTGTAAATGCTGTTACAATCATTTTAAACGCTAAAGGAGAAGGAAGGCTTCGGCCCATTGCGATTGCCTTCCAATGTCAATGCCACAACCCCCTCACTCTTTTCTGGAGAGCTAAAGGGTGTAATTAGCCCTTTCTGCAGTCCGAGGTCCCTCTGTTTCATCACTGCCTTTTCTGGGCCTAGCCTACAGAGGCCGTACCCTTTTCTACAAGTTTGTACTTCCTCAGTCCTCCCCACGCCAGCGGTTCCTCCTCAGGGATGAAAAGCGAGACAAGATACACCATTACTTTAAAAAGTACAGTTCCGACGGGAGCCCTGAGGCAGAGAGGAAGTCCTGAAGCGGGTTCACAGCGCTGCTCAAATGGACGTGTATGCGGGTGGTGAAGGAGGCTGTAAGCTAGGTCTGGGCTGCGGTTCTGGAAGCAAACAGGGTTTTTACTCCGTGGTGGTGCCACTGGTCGCTTGCTTGTTTCAGAAACAGTCCTCAGAAACCCCACGTGCAATCTCATGCCCCCTAAATCTGGGGGCTGGATGCGAGGGAGGGGCCTAGGATGACAGGGCTCCTGGGTTACATGGACTTCACCTAACAAGGTAAGGTGTATCTCACAGGGCCACAGAGCTAGGAGAAATCTGAAAACAGGGTCCCCAGATGACCTGGCAGGTGGAAGACTAGATCGTATTCACCATAATGGTATCTGTTTCTGGAAGCTAGCTGGCAGACATGTATAGAATTCTTTCAAAAAGTTTTCCTCAAATTCTCTTGTAACTAGTTGATTTAGTATGTGAAGAAATAACTTAAGGTATCAGCATTTCTGTATTCCAGGTAAATCAGATACACACAGTGCTGATAGCTTCTAAAGCAGAAAGAAGGTTGAGGTTCTACTTCACCGCTACTGAATAGTGCCAATTCAGAACATGGTTTTTGAGACAAGACCAACAGACTGGACTGTTTTTTATGTAAGAGATGGATAGAGGGAGGCAGGGAGAGAATTGATGCATCAGGGCCTCCAGCAACTGTAATTGAACTCCAGACATGTGTGCCACCTTGTGCATCTGGCTTATGTGGGACCTGCAGAGTTGAACATGGGTCCTCAGGCTTGGGAGCAAGCGCCTTAACTGCTAAGCCATCTCTCCAGCCCAATAGTGCCAATTTAAACAGACCTGCTTAAAAGTTCCCTTTAGCTCTTCTTACAACACTTGCCTAAAAGAGAGAAATAGGCTAGAGTGATAGCTCAGCAGTTAAAAGAGCTTGCTTAGAAAGCCTGACAGCCCAGGTTTGATTCTCCACTACCCATATAAGGCAGATGAACAAAGTGGTATTTGCATCTGGAATTCATTTGCAGGGGCAGGAGGTGGCCCTGGCATGCCAATACCCTCTCTCTCTCTTTTGTTCTGTCTCTCTCTCTCTGTCTGTCTTTCTCTAAAATAAATAAAACTATTTAAAAGAGAGAACAACTTGACTTCTTGGCTCTCAGGATCTGACTTTGTCATTTCTAAGCTATGAGGCCTGGGCAGTATGTCCTAAACCATTAGAGTACTGCCTCTACAGTGGCAATAGCTGCCTGTGGGGAGCAGGGCATCAGTATAGGGTGTACAAAGCATTCACCTCCTAAGTATCCCACATAACAGGCTCAGTGAAAGGAGCCAAGTTCCTGACCATAATTGCTTGTTAAAAGCAGGGAGCAAGAATTTTCCCAGGCTAAACAAAGTCTGAAAGAAACAGAAGGTTAAGGTAGGATTGGTTTAAGTAAGTCACATCACTTAATTCCAACCTGGATACAGATATTGTGTCATTAGTATTGATGGAAGGATCAACCACCTATGATGAAGGAAGAAGTGGTTCCTTATGTCTGTGATAATAATTGGAAAATAAAGACAACACCAGTTATATTATTTAGAAGGCAAGAATATCATAAAACAGTGTAATGTGCTTTGATGACTAACCATTTTATTTCTTCCAAACTCTTGGAACACTGTATCTTATACATATTCCTTCATGTTCCCTCTTTTTCATCAATAATTGGCACATACTGGATGACAATACAACAGTATCAGTATAGCAATATGAGAGATGCATACAATAAAAGAGAGCTTTCTTCTTGAGTATCTTCAGTATTCAGTGGGAATCCTAGAATAAGCACAGCAAAGTTATGTCCCTGAAGTCAGGGTGGCATTCTTGGTAAAAGTAGGCTATGTTGTGGTCATCTTCCGTCTGCCAGTGACTATGTGGCAGTTCCTGGCATATCCTGTACCTGCACTTCATTGCTTCACTCTAAGACAGTAGCTCTGTGAGTGTTCTCAAGTGATTCAAACCAATCCCCTGCAATTGACCACAGTCCAAATTTCTTCCTTTTGAGCTGACAGATTATTTTACTTTGTTTCTCATGAAGTTGTTAAAGAGTGTAGTAATAATTTCATACCAGACAGAAAAAGTGAGAGACTGCATGATGGGCCACAGGGGTCCAAACTTCTGTCGGCCTATGGCCACAGAAAGCCAGGTCTGTTCACAGTCTAAGATCAGCATTCGGTCCAGCATATCCCCTGCCTCAAGTCCATACCTCAATTGTAATTTAATTTAATTTATTTATTTGAGAGAGAGAGAGAGAGAGAGAGAGAGAGAGAGAGAGAATGGGAACACCAGGGCCTCCAGCTGCTCAAATGAACTCCAGATGCATGTGTCATATTGTGCATCTGGTTTATATGGGTACTGGGGAATTGAACCTGGGTCCTTAGGTTTTTCAGGCAAGTGCCTTAACCACTGAGCCATCTCTCTAGCCTCTCAAGTCCATACTTTCAACCAGATGTTCCGCACCTACCCTTCCCATTCTTGCTCATACTTGGAGGTGATAGAGTCCCCTGAACTCTTTCACTATAGATTTGCTTTAGAGAGAGACAAATGGTTTCTTTGGAACTAGCCATGGAACCATCTTCTTGCATTTTGTAGTTTAAGAGATACACTTGGTCAGAACTATTGTCATTGAAAATGGAAGCCTTACTTCTCTGATTTGACTGTTACTGGACACGATAGCCTCTTATCTTGTATTGAATGTCACTTGTTATCACATGTAGAAAATCCACCCAAGTCTAGACAAACAGTGTATGAACATGGGGAACAAGACTAAAAAACATTATGAGATCATGTGCACCAAAGAGTCAGTGGTCCATGAGCAATCATTTTCAGAACTGCTCTCTCATCGATGCTTGAAGGGATGGGTTGGAAACAAGGCTACAATTGTTGTTCTTTCTTTTGGAAGGAGAAGTAAATTTACCTGCTACTTTTAAAGCTGTGGATTTATTCAGTGATAACATGCATTTTTTATTGGCCTAGTCATCTGAGCTATTGGCTTTCTTCCTTTACCCCTCCCTGCAAATAAACAGTTGCCACTGTCCTGACATTTCTTTGTTTGACAAGTTCTGTTCTTTGCCTGCCCTGAGTCAGTCCTCCATTTCATACCACCTCAAGCCATAGGGTTAGGATAATCTCTTGTATTGTATGTGATTTAGATATTTTCAACTTCCCTAGGAGTACAATGCAGAGCAGAAAACCTTTGAAGGGAAGACTATATTTCTAACTAAGTTGCAAGCAGCTACCTGGGCCTTGTTTTAAGAATAGAGTATCAGCTTTGCACTTGCAGCCATGTCTGTTTATCTTCTCATCAGATAGTTACCTCCTTTCTCTTTTCTGCACCTTCACTCTCACAGCTCCTAAGGATGGAGTTCAGTGCCTCCTAGACCAAGAGCTAAGTCCACACTGTTCCCTGTTCTGTCCTGCATTATGGCTCCATACCAACCCACCTGGCAACACTAACCCCACTATTTTGTGACCTCTCCAAGGCTCCTAGTTCTAGAAAATGAAGTTGAAGTTATGGTGTAGCCCTTTTCCATCTAACTTTACTTTGAGATCATCAAACTCATGAAAAACTCCCAGAGAATTTCTCATAGAGCAAGACACAACTTTTCCAGTAGTTTGTTGAATGTCTCCTCTCATTAGTCCACCAGCTCTGTCTTGGTATAGAGAGGTTTGGATTAACCATACCTGGAGTACTGACTTTGGTCCCTGTGTCCTTCACTTCATATTAGCCAGTTGGTTTGGGGACTATGGTGGTATGGGTGGGAAGCATGGTTACTCAGCCAGAGACCTTATGAATAGGGGAGATCCAGGCTCCCAGGGGGCTCTGGCAGAGGAGGAGGTACATTGTGGGATGTCTTTGGGATACTCTGTAGAGCACTTTTCCAGGAACCAAGTTTGTTATATGAATGTCTTCATCCCTCCCTTTACACTGCTGGGAAATGAGGAAGAAATTATTTCATCTGGAGCTCATCTCTTTCTGGGTGTTCCCAGCCCCAGCTCTCCAATCAGGTGAAGAATTGGAGTCTCAATCTCCCTTTCTTTCTTTCTCTCTTGCTTTCCCTCTCTTTGTTCCTCCCTCTCTCTTTTGTTCATGAGACCCACATACAAAGTTTTCACATTCTAGCCAGGAGTGGTGGCCCATGCCTTTAATCCTAGCATTTAGGAGGCCAAGGTAGGAGGATTGCTGTGAGTTTGAGGCCAGCCTGAGACTCATAGTGAATTTCAGGTCATCCTGGGCTAGAGTGAGACCCTACCATGAAAAGAAAAAAGTCTTCACATTCTATCTGAGGTGCTGATTTTCTTCCAAAGGACCAACTTCATGAGGTGAAGGCCTTTACCCCTGCCTAAGTGCACTTTGCTTCTGGCCCAATGGCAGGTATATGATGCCTCTGAAATATCTGAGTTGGAAGTAGTGTCACTCAATCCTAGCCATAGAAGACCTTGTTACTCTCTTTAAATTGGGTGTTTATAAAAAATTGATTCCAGCCAACAGCATCATACATCTGGTTTCACGCAGAGCCCAGGCTGCCTCCATTTGGGATCCTCCTTCCTCACTCTCCCAAGTGCTGGGTATAGGTGTGTACCACCATGTCAGTCACAAAATTCTTCCTAATCCCCCAAGCCTCATTTTTTTTTTTAGTCTCTTACAGTGAGTACCACAAGTGAGGGAAGATCTTGCTCATCTTTGCAAGGGCTCACAGACCCCAGTGTGCCTTTCCAGGACTTAGGTGGAGTCTGTGGCTCTCACGACCATCCTGTGCAGTTTGATCTCTGAATCTGTCTACTGAGTACAATCTCCTATAGGCCAGATGATTCTAGCCTTCTTCCCCGCTAAGTACTCTTGCTGCCTACATCACCTGATGAGTTTGCTGCTACATCATTTCCACCCACCACCCAGCATGATCTTTCTTTCCTCTTATGAGTTTGCACCTATTTTTTTTAATCCATCCTCTTCTAGCAATTTCCAATTCCCCTTCATGTCTCCCTAGTCCTTCTGTCCTCTTTGGTCATTTCACACTCACTAAGTCTTCATTCTTCCCCCTAAACCCACACCCACAGTTGATTTTATTCCCTGCGTCCGCTCCCTTCTTCGCCATCACCTTCACCTCTTCAGCATTCCCTACTGGCCCCTCACCTCCCACACACCAGGCAAGATCAGGAATCCTCTTCCATGCTGGGCAAAACAGGCACCTCCACTGCCTCCCAGCCACAAGTGAAAGCAGGTCCAAGTCACCTTCCCAGAGAGGTGCTCTCCCTGGGCTGCAGCTGCTCAGACCCCTTGACCTTCACAGAGGGGAGGTGAGAATGGGAAGCCTCATCAAGGAGAAACCGATTTCCTGTCACTGGGACCTAAAGGATTTTTTTCTTCTCTATGTTTTCTTCCTTCCCCACTCTCCTAAGATTCCCAGCAGCATATCCCTGACACTATTGTGACTTCGCCCCCTAATCTTGGTTAATCAGCTGGATCATCAGCTACAGATCTGCATCAGTCCATCTGTTCAATCCAGACACAGCTCTCTATTTCTTTGTGGTCAAAATTCCTCCCGGTGTGTATGTGTGTGTGGGGGGGGGGCGGGCAGCACCCTGCTACAGTAATCTTCACTTAAGGCTCCTATCCTCTGTTGCTGGCATCCAAGACCATCAGCGTTTCTTTTCAAAGAAGGCCTCATCACCAACCTGTGAGACCTGGCAGCTCCAAGGAGTGCCTTTTCCACATCTGTCTGTCTGTCCTGCAATCAGAGGATGTGCAACTGCCCTTGACCACCAAGAACTCGGCTTCTAACATAACATCTCTCTCATACAATCTCTGTTTCTTCCTGGTTCTTGCCACCACCTACCCTTTTCAGCTTTTTTATTCATCCAAATAATTCAAAAGCACCCCCCTCAAATATGTTACCTGTGAATCAGTGGAAACAGTTTTAGCCCAACATGCTTGTTTATAAACTGGCCTTGTTGGACTTTACAAAGAACAGTAATGGAAATGAAATAAACCATTCAGAACCTTGCCCTAAAATTTTCCCAGGTAATTGATCCTTACACTGGGTTCTCCTGAATTTTTCAACAGTCAAAAGGTTCATCTTTAACTGATAGTTTCACCATTATCACATGTTATTCCACACACAACAGAGGCTTTGAGTTATTAAAACATTTATTCCACATGTTCAAACAATGAATGAGTAGGACACTCAGGTAACTTGGGTAGAAGCTGAACAGGGGGAAAGGAGATTGGTAGTGTAAACCATACAGAGAAGACCTGCCTGCACCTGTACAACCTTGTGGCTATTCAGTGTGTGCTCAAGTCTAGAGGTATTCACCAGAACAGCTGGGAAATAGGGGGTTAATCATTACAGAAAATATCATATCTTCTCAGTTCAGTTTATACGGAAGGGCAGTAAAGATTTATGCTTTAGGAGGAGAGAACGGTTATTTTCAGAGTATGATTGGCTCCTTTGAAAGCTTAATTTCTTGGGAAATATAGATGGGGTCTATGTGAAGAACATCCCTGCATTTCACCCTAAAAAAATCTGATTCTGGTATTTTTATCATACAGATAATCCGAAACTACATAAAAAATTCTTAGGCTTCTAACATCAAGTTGTAACACCAAGCTAGGAGTAGGGGTGCACACCAGTAATCCCAGTACTTGGAGGCTGAGGCAGGCAATATCAAGTTTGAGGCCCACCTGGGCCACAAAGCAAGATACTGTCTTTACAAAAGTAAAACAAAACAGCACAGAAGTTCTAGCACCTAATGTGTATAAGAATATTATACTATATTAATATTTTAAAAGAAAAAAGTCTTTATTAAATTAGGATTTTTTTACTAAACCAGTGTCCACTTTCTTACAATATTTTTCAAAAAGGAGGTTTTATTTTCCAGTATTTCCATTTACAATGAATCACATTTTAGAAAATTTCAGCTGTTCACTGTCTACCCTAATAAACAAGATGCTTATTTCTTTATTCCACATGGGGAAAAATAATTCACAGATATAAATAAATATAACTGTATCATATTACTATATGTCTGCCTAGTATTGTGTTTTTCAGTTCCAGGAAAGGAAAGTTGAAAGACCTTTTTATCACCAGCTAGTTATTAACAAAAACAGCATTCATTGTCGTTCTGATCTTAGGCAGTGTCTGACGCTCTGATCACTTCGATTCTGTGATTATTAACTCACTTCCCACCAGTATCTTATGCAGGCTCATTATCTACTGTCAATATTTTTATAGCCTATGAGGAGAAGTCCTGCTTACTTCCTGTTATAATGGAGGTAACAGGGTTTCTTCCCTGTCTTTCTTTTTTAAGTAGATAAATATGTACTCTACAAATATGTTTGATGAAGGAGGTAAGAAAGGAGGGGTTGTAGAGCCTAGCATCTGCTGCCTCGAAGCTCTTCACATAGTTAATAATTGCTCTAGAATAGTTTTACAGGGTGTAAGCCTTATGAAACAAGGACTCCTGAAAGATCCAGGTATGAAAGCTTGTTCCACCTCTGTCCACACACCAAGTCCTCAGAATTGGCTATGGGAGGCAGTGTTGCCAGGTTTTAAAAAAACATACCTCTTTGTACACGTTTTTACTCCATAGCTTTGAGAAACCTCTGAAGGAAATTTTCTTGAAAAAAAAAATGAAGTGGTATATGGGCTCCATATTCAAACAAAGGAGATTCATCACTGTCAGAGAGTCTTATTATAAATTCAGTGTTTGGGTCACTAAAATTCTGCTTTGCATGAATAAAACTATTTTTAAAGTTTATACAAACAAAACAGTCTTTTTTATTGAGAATTTTATACATAACATACTATAACTTCATCATAATCTACTCTCATTACCCCTTTTCAGGTTAAAGTATATGTGTACTTTAAAAAGAGATGTTTGGGGCTGGAGACATCACTTATTGGTTAAGGAACTTGCCTACAAAGCCTAATGACCTGAGTTCAATTTCCAAAGTGCCCACATAAAGCCAGATGTACAAACTGACTCATGTATCTGGATTTCTTTTGCAGCAGCTGAAGGTCCTAGTGTACCCATTCTTTCTGTCTGCTTCTCTTTGTCTCTCTCTCTCCTTGCAAATAAATAAATAAATATATTTTTTAAAAAGAATGTTTATTGGTTTCTTTGTTTTCTGTAGTTCATGGCTACTCTGGTGGTTAAATGACCAGGACAATTCCTAGAAAAGGTAAACATAAAGTACTGTGGCTAATAAGTGTTTTAAACATGAACTATGACATATAATATTCAAATTTGAAAAATTTCAAATTGAAAACACTTATGTCAAGAATTACATTCTATAGTGAAATCCCTTTACAAGCACAGAAGGGTCTGGTGGTACAGCTCACAAGTTAGTGAGTAGCATGTGTGAGGCCTTGAGTTCAACAACCAACAAATACATAAGTAAATAAATAACAGTAGGAGATAAGAGGTCATCCATTCTAAGTTTTTTTTTCCTGAATTTCTCTTTCTGTTCCTATAGCAAAATAGTTAGCTCTGTGAGCTTCAGTTTTGTTCATCCATAAAAGAGCAGTAACAAATCTGAGAGCACGTGCCCCATATGGTTGTTGTGAAGGTCATGTACATTTAACATAACAAACAATAATTACAATCCATTTCTGTATCAGCCAGGTTAGGCCAAGTTAGGCTCTGGTATCAAACAAAACTAAAACCTCAGTCACTTAAGTACAAATAATTCAAGACAATTACATGTCAACTAGGATTTATCTGTAATCACTTATAGACCAAGAATAACACTGTGGTAGTTTGAATGGATGTCTCCCAATAGAGTCAGGGGTTTTATTCAATCTTGTAAATTGGATTTCCAGCTGCCTGGCTGGAGGAGGTGTCACTTTAGGCAGATCCTAGGATCTAGCTCTAAAGTGTGTTTGGGGCAGATCTGGAATTCCAGCCTAAGGTATGCAGAGAGCAGAGAGAACTCTGCCTGGGTTTCCTGCTGTTTGGTTGCAAGTTTTTGCTCTTGGTTTTGGTGTGGGTTTTCTCCTTTTCACCATTGTGGATGGAATTTTCCCCAGATCTATAAGCCTGAGATAAATTATGTTCCTCCTATAAACTATGTATGGTTTGGAGGTTCATCCCTGCAGCACAGAGCTAACTAAGACATAGAAGAGAAAAACATCTGAGAGCTCTTACCCCACATGCTTGTTATGAAGGTAATGACATAGGAGAATTACAATCCATTTTTGTATCACTCAGGTTAGACCAAGTTATGCTCTTGTATCAATCAAAACTAAAATCTCGATGATTTAAGCAATAATAGTACAAGGCACTTACATGTTAACTACGACTTAGCTGAAACCGCTTATAGATCCAGAATGACACAGTAGCCTCAAGCATTGCTAGTTTCAAATTTAGAATGAAGGAAGGCTCTGGAATGCATTATATCATATACTTGGAATTAAGAACTGCCACTTCTGCTCACAATAGTCACAAAGTAACTCAGAAGGCCCCCTTCAAACACAAAGAAGTCAAGGAGTACAATCCTGACTTAAAAAAAGAGAAACAGAAAACATCATCACAAATAGTATGATTGACCCTCACAATTTGCAGAGGAAATTTTCAAGTAGCAAAATACATTTATCAAAAATATACCTGAAACTTCTAGAAACAAGAGGACACATGACTTCAGCCAAAATCATCCTAGTCCTTGGTGATTTGCCTCTCTTCAATGAACTTTAAGGTCATGTACATATAACATAGCATACAAGAATTACAGAGTATGGATCTCTTTCCTGATAGATATGGAAAACCTAGACCTAGAAGCTCCTAAAATAAAATTTGGCATTTTAGTTGACTTCAAGCCAGATCATATTCTCTCTCCAAAAAGTTCTTACCTTCTACATAATAAATGACTTTTTATATTTATTTTATTTATTTATGATAGGAGAGAGAGATGGAGAGAAAGAATGAACAAAAGAATGGGCATGCCAGGGCCTCCAATCACTGCAAATGAACTCCAGACACATGTGCCATCTTGTACATCTGGCTTACACCGGTACTGAGGAATCAAACCTGGATCCTTAGGCTTTGAAGGCAAGTGCTTAACCACTAAGCCATCTCTCCAGCCCCATAAGAAATGATATAAGCAGACAACACATGGATCTTGATACATCATCTTTTTTCTACACTGTTAGAGAAGCAAAACTTGGAACAAATAACTGCTGTGTCTGTCATATATAGATAGGCCAATCACCTCCAAGACATGTCAATCCAACACTGAGGAAAAATACAAGGAAAAAGAAGTTTTCTTCCCTCAGATTTAGGTATGTGGCAAATGTAGTCTTGGAGTCATGAGGGTTCTATCATTGTAGTGATTAAGCTTACCCAACCTGAACATCAGTAACAGCAGAAAGTAGCATGCAGACAGAAAGGTGTGTGTGTGTGTTCTAACCTAATCATCTGAAGCCTTTAAATTCAGCATGCATAAAATTAAGTATATTCCTCAGTTTCCCATTTCCTTGAGCCTACAAGTCACCTCCATTTTTTAAAGTTTTTTTTTTAAGGTTTTTGAGGCAGACTGCCTTACAGCTCACTGTGTAACACAAAGTAGGTTTGAACATGTATCAATTCTCCTGTTTCAATCTCTTGAATACTAAGAATACAAGTGTGAGACACTACTCTCACAAACCTGTGGTAGTTTGAATGTACGCCCCCATAGACTTGAGTGTTTTATTACAGTTTGTAACTTGGGCCTCCAGTTGCCTGGCAGGAACAGGTGTTACTGGAGGGTAGATCCTGGAGTTAAGACCCATACCATCCCAAAGGGCTTTGACAAAGTCAGGGGAGCTTCCTGCTCCCAGTGAGAGTCAGTGACCACAGTCATGCTTAGGACAAGAGGTCTCAGTAACAGATGTTTGAAAGAGAAACAAAAAGCAATAAGAGAAAAGGAGACATAAGTTGCACACAGCATAGGGAGAAGGAAGAAGAGGAGGAGTAGAAGAAGGAGGAGTAGGAAGAGAAGAGGAATGAGGAGGAGGGAAGAGGAGAAAGAACAAGGGGAGGAGACACCATAAGATAAACCCTCTCCTCTTTGCACTAAACCAGAACAGCAGTAAGACATCATCTTCAAAAGATCCATGTTGACTTTGTGCATGCATCTGGAGTTCGTTTGCAGTGGCTGGAGGCCCTGGTGTGCCCATTCTCTCTTCTCTCTCTCTTTCTCTTTTTCTCTCTCTGTCTGTTCTTCTTAAATAAATAAATAAAAGTTGATCTGGTACTTTAGTGGCCCCTGATTCCAGTGAACCTTCTTGGGAAACTCAGAGCAAGTATCATAGGATTATATTTGGAACATAGCCAACAGAATCCCTAAGACTGCTAGGAAGAAACTTTAGACCAGAACTCCACAGTACTCAGGAGGTAGAAATCTGGTTGGAGACGGAGTCTGCAGGTGAACTTAGGGGCTCCAAGCACAGTTGGTAGCGTCAAGAAAAACAACCAATGGGATGGTTCAGCTTTCACAACTGGACTGCCAAGAGGTGGAACCAGCATCCGTGACCCAACCTAGAGTTTGAAAGGATTACCAAGAGGCAAGAACATCTTCACCACTCAGCCCATGAAGGACTAGACCAGAGATGTGATAGGCATCTATCGCCCAATTTGTGAAGGGACACTTAGGTGTATGACAGGCATCTGGAAAGCTAGGAAACAAAGGGAGTTGAGGCTTTGACCAGCAATCATTTGAGGCTGTGTGGTAGTTTTAATGTATGTCTACATAGACTGAGACGATTGTTACTTGGACCTGAGGAGTCACTGGGGGAGGATACTGGGGTCCAGCCAAAAGGTGTATTTGGGGTCAGATTTGAATTCCAGCACAAAGGTGTAAGAAAGCAGTGTGACCTCTGAGGGTCCTGCTTGCTGCAGATTTGTGTTTGCTGCTTTTGGTGATGATTGTCTGTTTGGTTGTTTCTGTCTGCCTGGATGTATGGAAGCAGATTTTTCACCATGATGGAATGTGCCCCTGGATCTGTAAGCTTGAAATAAATCCCTTCCTCCCCTAACTGTGCCTGGTTTCATTGTTCATCCTAGCAATATACCCAGGCTAGCCCAGCTTGTGGTGTCTTCATGTCTAAATCTCCTGAGATTCAGGACTGTTTTCCTTTTTCATATATGTATATGTTTATGTGAAACTGGGGATTGAACCCAGACTAGCAGGCTTTGAAAGTAAATGCCTTTCTCTTGGTTTCCCACCAGGACTATATGATAAGACCCTATTTCTAAAGACTCCACATGCCTGGGATGCAAGGTCACTTCAAATCAAACTGGGGCTGAGCTAAAAACCTTCTCCCGGTAGACCAGCTGACAGAAATCTGGAAAAAGCTGTTCGGCAAGCAGCCTTGTGGGAGACAGAAGCCATCAGTGGTGAAAACAGTGGAAACTGCAAGCCTCAAGTTTGGCCAGTTAGGCCAAATGAGCCAAGAGGTGCAATAGTGGTGTGTCTGTTATGGAGGAAACCAATTGCTCTCTAATTGGACTGGAGACCTGCTCTATGGTACAGAATACATGTCTGGTACTGAAAACCTAATCAAAAGCCTATGGTCGGGAAGATCATGAGCATTGGGAGTGTAATGCCTGCTCTTCTCTGGATAAATGCATACAGTATGCTCACCAAACTGCCTTGTAAGCACTTAATTATCATACCCACATCTTAATGCTACTCTCACTTTTAGGGTGAAAGGATGGGAAAAAAGGTATTCTAAGCAAATAAATCTAGGAACCAAACAGGATTTGCTCTTCTAATTATCTGACTAAATAGATGTCAAACCAAAATTAGTCAAAAGAGATAAAGAAATTCACTTCAAACTAAGTGAATAATCCATCAAGGGGCCATTACTATTAATAAACAAAAAACAGATATCTCAAGTAAATAATTTAATGATGCATCTTGGCCTGGCAACACAAGAAAACCATTAGACAGAAAGAAATCATTAAGACCAGGAAAATGGTAATAGGAGGGGATTATGATCAAAATACATTATGTACATGTATAAAAATTGTCAATACAAACTTTAACAAAAATAACAGGGGCTAGAGAGATGCCTTAGCAGTTAAGGCTCTGGCCTGCATAGCCAAAGAATCCAGATTTGATTCCCCAGGGCCCATGTAAGCTAGATGCACAAGGTGGAGCATGTGTCTGGAGTTTGATTGCAATGACTAGATGTCCTGATGTGCTCTCTCTCTCTCTCCCTTGCTCTTTCTCTCTCAAATAAATAAATAAAATATTTTTTAAAAAGTTCAGAATAGAAATTATTGAAATGGAAACAAAAAAATAATACCAGGCATCAGTGAAACAAAAGGTGGGTTCTTTGAAATGATTAGCAAGACTGGCAAACTCTTAGCCAAACTAACCCAAATTACAAGACCCAAATTAGTTAAATTACAGATGAAAATGGAGATATACCAGATACCAGTGAAATTCAGAAAATAATTCAGACATACCTAAGAGACTTATATTTCAATAAACTAGAAAATCTAAAAAGTCTATGGATTCTAGAAATATACAACCTTCAAAAATAAACCCATATGAGATAAACAATGTGAACAAAACTATAATAAGCAACAAGATTGAAGCTGTAAAAAATATTCTCAACTAAAATAGTTCAAGTCCTTATGGATTCATTCACTGCTGAATTCTACCAGAATTTCAAAAATTAATATCAATGCTTTCCAGGCTACTCCATAACAGAAAAGGAACACTCTTTTTATGAAGCCAGTATTACTCTACTATGAAAAGTAAACAAATACACAAATCACACACATGCACACACAGAGAAAGAGAATTATGAGCATAAACACAAAAGTACTAAATAAAATACTTGTAAACTGAACTCAAGAGACATCAAAAATCAGCAATGAGATTGTTGTCATTCAAGAGATCCAGGAATGGTTATATATATTCAAATCAATAAATATGCATCACATAAATAAACACAAGAGGTTAAGATGGTGGCATAGGAACCATGCCAAAGAAGCCTAGGGGAGAAAAAGCAACAGGAAAAAAAAAAAAAAAAACAGCAAAATGCACTCTGCTACTAGAAAGTGAAGGTGTATATGAAATTATCAACTACAGTAGAGAAGTAGGAGAGTTCGAGAGCCTCAGGAGACCACTGAAGCAGACAGAAGCAGCTCCAGTAGCAGAAGCACCAGTTCCATGTGTTTGCAGCAGCCAGGCTTGGTCTGAGCCACAGGAAAAGCTAGGTGAGGGGATATTCCACTCACACCAGCCTCCCCACAAACTCAAGAAACATAAAGGGAAGGATTGCAGGGACCAGTGGCAGGTCAATACAAGACATGAATAAGGAAATAGAAACACTAATGAAAATCCAGTCAGAAATACTAGCAATGAAATACAAACTAAGTCAAATAAAAAACTCTGTAGAAAATCTCTGTAGAATGGATGCAGGACAGAACAGAATATTGAAACTAGAAGACTAGGTGGCAGATTTAATACAGTCCAACAAAGAGAAAGGCAAACTAATAGGAAGGTAAGAATGGGAATTTCAAGATATTTGGGACACTATGAAAAGATCAAATATAAGAATTTAGGCTATAGTAAAAGGAGAAGAATTTCACTCCAAAGGTACAGTAGGTGCTTTCAACATAATCATAGAAGAATAACTTCCCCCAAATTGGGAAAGAGATGCCAACGCAGATACAGGAAGCCTTTAGAACACCAAATAGATAAAACCTGGAAAGAATCTCTCGTCAACATATTATAATTAAACTACCAAACACACAAACGAAAGAAAATATATTGAAACCTGTTAGAGAGAAAAATCAAGTCACATACAAGGGCAAGTCCAACAGGATCATAGCAGATTACTCAATACAAACCTTAAAAGAAAGAAGAGCTTAGAATGATATATTCCAGGTTCTGAAAGATAACAACTGTCAACCAAGGTTACTTATTCTGCAAAGCTATCCATTCAAATAGATGAAGAAACAAGGACATTCCACAACAAAAGCAGGCTAAAGGAATATTTGACGACAAAACCAGCTCTACAGAAAGTACTTGAAAGGATCCTCTATGCTGAAGAGAAAGAAAAGCACACATATAAGGAACCTGGAAAAAGGCAAACTATATTCAAATACCAGTTAATACAGGAGAGCAAAAGTAAAATCTTTGCAACAAAACAAAAAAATGGCAAAAATAAATACATAACTTTCAATAATAACTCTTAATATCAATGGCCTCAATGCACAAACCAAAAGGCACAGTTTTGCAGACTGGGTTAAAAAGCAGGATCCTTCAACTTGTTGCCTCCAAGAAACTTACCTTTCTACAAAGGATGGACACTATCTCAGGGTGAAAGGTCAGAAAGCGGTGTTTCAAGCAAATTGGCCTAGAAAAAAAGCAGATGTAGCTATCTTAATATGTGACAGGGTAGACTTCAGATCAACATTAGTTAGGAAAGATAAGGAAGGTCACTTTATATTGATTAAATATAATTATATTGATTAAATATATTTATTTTTATATTAATTAAAGGAACACTCCAACAGGAGGACATTAGAATCCTAAGCATACATGCACCTAACTGGGGGTTCCCAATTTCCTCAAACAAACACTATTAGAACTAAGGTCAAAGATAATGCCACAGTTGTAATGTGTGACTTCAAGACCCCCACTCTCATAAATTGAATGGTCATCCAGGCAAAAAATAAACGAAACTGAATCTGGATTAAATGAAGTCATAGAAGAAATGGACCTAAAAGATATCCTAGAATCAAATGATAATGAGAGCACAACATACACAAAAATGGGACACAAAAATGCAGACCTAAGAAGGAAATTTATAGCTTTAAGTGGCTATATTAAGAAATTAGAAAGGTCACGGGGCTGGAGAGCTGACTTAGCAGTTAAGGCATTTGCCTGCAAAGCTAAAGGATCCTGATTTGATTCTCTAGGTCCCACATAAGTCCAATACACAAGGGGGTGCATGAATTTGGAGTTCCTTTGCAGTGACTGGAGGCCCTGGTGCACCAATTCTCTCTCTCAAATAAATAAATAAAATATTTTTTAAAAAAGAAATTAGAAAGGTCACAAGTAAACAACTTAATGCTTACCTTAAAGCCTTAGAAAAAGAAGAATAAGGCAAACCAAACCTCAGTAGATAGGAAGAAATAATAAAGATTAGGGCAAATAATAATGAAATAGAAAGAAAAAAAATCCAAAGAATCAATGAAACAAAGAGTTGGTTCTTTGAAAGGATAAACAAGATTGATAAACCTTTAGTACATCTGACCAAAAGAAATAGAGAAGAGATACAAATTAATAAAATTAGAAATGAAAAAGATACTAGCACAACAGATACCACAGAAATGAGAAATAAGTCAAAACCATATCCAAACATAATCCCACTCACCAATATCAAGCTACCATCAATCATGGGCTACAAGAGGGCCTACACCTATTAAATTCTCTATAAAAAAAGTAAGGGTTATTTCTTTTGTCCTGGTGCTAACTTACTCTCCATTGGAGAATCTGCTTCTCTTTTTCAGATAGATGTAGATCCTAAGGAGAGAGCCACCCCATCATACCTCAAAAGGGCCCTGGCTGAAACTAAAAAAATTGGCGAAACAAGCAAGGGTGCTGTTTTCCTGATGAACCGGATACCAGCAGAAGGGGGAAGGAGATCAACACACAGAAAAATCAACTCCTACCAAATCAGAGAGCAGAGCCTCAGAGGTCCCCAACACCTCATCACTGAAGCAGACCAAAAATGAACCCAACATGGCTCAGGGAAATTTTGTGGAAGAGGGGCGGAAAGAATGTCAGAGCCACATGTTGGGTCATGATATGCAGAGACATTTATCTAACCCATAACTGTGGGCTAACTCCACAATGCATGACCCATATACCTCAACAAGGAGGGGCCAAGAGGAGGGGGTAGGTCACGGATGAGCCTAATAATGGTACCAAACTGACTGTATTTGCTGAATACAAAACTAACTAATAAAGAAAAAAAGAAAATAAATAAATAATGTGTGTAAAAAAAATCATAGGGATACACTGTAAGAACATATACTCCACGAAGTTTGAAAATCTGAAAGAAATGGGTGATTGACTTGATTTATATGACCTACCAAAATTAAATCAAGATGAGTTTAACCACTTAAATAGACCTATACCAAGTACAGAGATCCAAGCAGTTATAAAAAATCTCCCAGCTTAAAAATGTCCAGGGTCAGATGGATTCACTGGTGAATTTTACCAGACCTTCATGGAAGAACTAATACCAATGCTTCTCAAACTTTTCCATGAAATAGAAAAGGAAGGAATCCTACCAAACTCCCCCTGTTAAACCAGTATCACCCTGATTTGAAAACCAGACAAAGATAGAACAAAAAAAGAAAATTACAGACCAATCTCCCTTATGAATATAGATGCAAAAATTCTCAACAAAATATTGGCAAACAGAATACAAGAATATATCAGAAAGAGCATTCAAAGCATTTGACAAAATCCAACATCACTTCATGATAAAAGTGCTACAGAGACTGGGAGTACAAGGATAATATCTCAACATAATAAAGGCTATTTAAGACAAACATACAATCAACATAATACTAAATGTAGAAAAACTTGATACTTTTCCCTAAAATCAGGAAAAAAACAAGGGTGTGGTCTGTCCCCACTTTTATTTAATATAGTACTGGAAGAATTAGCCATAGCAATAAGGCAAAAGACACACTTAAAAGGGACACAAATTGGAAAGGAAGAGATCAAGTTATCATTATTTGCAGATGAAGTGATTCTATACATAAAGACCCTAAATACCAGGTAACTGTTAGAGCTGATAAACACTTATAGTAATGTAGCAGGATACAAAATAAACACACAGAAATCAGTAGCCTTCCTACATGCTAACACCAGAGATACAGAGAATGAAATCAGAGAATCACTCCCATTCACAATTGCATCAATAAATAAATAAATAAATAAATAAATAAATAAGTACGTTGGAATAAACCTAACCAAGGAAGTAAAGGATCTCTAAAATGAAAACTTTAAAACACTCAAGCGAGAAATCGCAGAAGACACTAGGAAATGGAAAGACACCCCTTGTTCTTGGATTGGAAGAATGAATATTGTGAAAATGGTAATCTTACCAAACTCAATCTACACATTTAATATAATCCCTGTCAAAATACCAATGGCATTCTTCATTGAAATAGAAAAAAAAAAAAAACAATCTAAAACTTCATTTGGAATCATAAAAGCCCTCAAATATCTGAAACAATTTTGAGCAACAAAAACAAGACTGGTGGTATGACCATACCTGATTTTAACCTATATTACAGAGTCATAGTAAGAAAACCAGCATGGTGTTGGCATAAATAAACACAAGGACTGAAATTATATGACAATATAAATACATACAGAAAAAGACTATTGACAGAATTCAACATCATTTCATCACCAAAGCTCTGAAGAGACTAGAAATAAGACTAGAAATAGAAGCAAACATATCTCAACAGAGTGAAGGCTAACTTTAACTAGCATATAACTAAGTGGGAGAAAATCCAAAGTGTGTTTACTGTCATTAATTTCATTGAGTATAGTGCTTTAAGTTAGCTACAGCAAAAAGACAAGAGAAGGGAGTAAAAAGGGGTAGAATAGAAAAAAAAAAAGTCAAAGTTTCCTACTTTTTTAGGTTAAATTATTTTATAACTAATATAGCCTAAAACTCCATCAGAAAACTCTTAAAACTGATAAACTCTCAACACAGTGGTAACATATAAAATTCACAGATAAAAATCAGGAGACAAAAAAAAAAAATCCAAAACCAATTTTTTTGGAAAAAAAAAAAAGATTCTATTCAACAAATGGTTGGGGAAAAACTAGATATCTATCTGCAGAAGAAGGAAATTAGATCCATAACTTTCACCCTATACAAATATGAATTAAAAATGGATGAAAGACCTTAATTCAAAACCTGAAATGCTGAAATGGCTAGAGGAAAGCAAAGGAATCCACTTCAAGATATAGGCATAAGCAATAACTTTTTGAATCAGATGGCAGAGAAAAAAGCTCTAAGAATTAACAAATATGACTACATGAAATTTAAAGGTTTCTGCACAGCCAAAGAAACCATCAATAAAGGAACAAATACAATACAAAATGGGAGAAAATCTTCACAAGCTATACTTCATCCAGTGAGCTAATACCTAAATTTAAAAAGAACTACAATAATTATCCCACAAGCTAGCCAATCACCAAATGGGCTCACAAAATTCATAGTTCAAAAAGAGACCTAAGTGGCCAGTAAGTATTTAAAAAGCGTTCATTCCTAGCCTTCAAAATGAAAATTAAAACAACTGTTTTTATAACTTTGTTACAGAAAATTTTCATACATGCACATAAGGTATTTTGATCATAGTCCCCTGACATTATTTCTTTTAAAATTATTATTATTATTATTATTATTATTATTATTTTACAAAGGTCTTATATTCTCTCTCCCCTGACCCACTTTCCCTGCAGGTTCTCCTCAGTGGAGTTATTGGTATTCAATGCAGGGTAATTAAGGTGTCAGTCAATTTCTGTTGTGGGGTGAGGAGGGAGGAGGCGGTGCTTCAGGAAATTTTGTAGCCCTGCTGGGGCTCTTATATTCTTCTTGCTTCCTCTTCCACAATGTTCCCTGAGACCCTGTTAGTTGTCAGATTTAGTGCTGAGTTCTCTGTACCCTTCCATTACTTTCTTTTGTCCTCCATCTTCTTTCCACTGAACTCCATCTTTTTTCCAAGTAGTCCCTCTTTTACTTTCATGTCTCTTTTCCCCCCCATCATCCATGATGACATGTTAAAGGACCCAATAGTGTGCAGGTAATCATTGCCACTATGAGGTCATGAGTGCAAACAACCACTTTCTATCAAGAAGACAGAGTTCCAAAGTATGTGTCCCCATAGCTTGTCTCTTACATTTTTTCTGCCATCTCTTCCATAATGTTCTCAGAGCCATGGAGGTTGTGATAGAGATGTCACATTTAGTGCTTAGCAGTCAGCTGTCACTTTTCTGCCTTTGGATGAGATTTGGGTCTCCCCAGTACTCACTGCCATCAGCAAAAGGAAGCTTCTCTGACAAAAAGTGAGGGCAGCACTAATCTATGGGCATAAACAAATATTCAGAGCCCATTTGATGGGCACAGCACAACCAGTAGCAGCTTCCGTATGATTTTACCAGCCATAAGATTTTTGACAAGGTTTTCATTACCAGGCATAAATTCCCTCCCATGAAGCAGGCCTCAAATCCAGTCAGAGAGCACTGGTAGGTACACCCTGCCTGGATGGCCAATTGTGTAACTTGTAGAGTCCACTGCTGGTTAAATTTGTTGACAATATTTCTCTCCCACCATCTTGCATAGCACTTTACAGCACTATGACAGATAGCCAGCAGGGAGGAGGCTCATCTCAGTTTCAGCTGGATTTCTCAGTGTCTTATGACTGAAGCATGTGCTGCCTTGGGCAATCATATCTTACAGTCTAGTCCTAATGGGCAGTCAAAAGCATCAGCAATAGCTTATATTGTTTGGTAACAGCCTCAATGACCTCCCTGACCAACAATTCTCCGGGAGGTATCCCACCCCTGACACTGGGATTTTTCTTCTGTAAAAACTGGTGGTCTCTGGGAATATCCTCTATCCCTGCCTGATGCTTTCATTAAAAACATTTTTCTATTTTTTGCCGGGCGTAGTGGCACACACCTTTAATACCAGCACTCTGGAGGCAGAGGTAGGAGGATCACTGTGAGTTTGAGGCCACCCTGAGACTACATAATTAATTTCAGGTCAGCCTGGACCAGAGTGAGATCCTACCTTGGAAAACAACAACACAAAATTCTATTTTTATATTTTATTTTTGCTAGTTATGGACATACTCAGTATGTAAACAACACATGTTGGTACCATTCTTTCCCTCATCCTTACCTCTTATCCAAAGGGGCCCTCCTCATTGGGGATGCAGGTCATCCCTATGGGGATTGTGGGTTGTGCATTGTGGGAGCAGCAGTCAGTTATGGGGAAGAGGCAATGTCTATGTGCATAATGTCCCAACTTGTGGCTCCATCTTTCTGCCCAGTTCCAGATATGGGTTCCTTTCCACTCAGCAAATCTAGTAGCCAATCCAAGGCAGTTGGTTACCCACTGTGGTGGTTGGATTCAGGTGTCCCCCATAAACTTAGGTGTTCTGAATGCTAGGATCCCAGCTGATGGAGATTTGGGAATTAATACCTCCTGGAGGTAGTGTATTATTGGGGCAGGCTTACGGGTATTATAGCCAGGTCTGTCCATGTTCCATACCAATAGCATATTGTATCTTTAGCAGTAGGGTCTTACCATTATCCTCTTGTGGGTAATCAAGTGTTCTGACAGAAGTCTGTCTTGTTTTGGGAAACCCTGTAGGTCTTTCTGATCTTATTGTGGATGTTAACTGCATCTTGGTACTGGGAGTTACAGGCAAGTACCAAAGGAAAAGAAAGAAGATAGAGAAAGAAAGTAGGAAAAAGAAAAAAAGAAAGAAACAGGAGAAATTTAAGGTCAGGCTTTATCTTACCCTCTCCAGAGCCCTTCAATTCAGGTGTTCCCTTCAATGTACTGTATAGGATTCTATGGTACCAGTTCCATTTGGGTCCAGTTTTATGTTCCCCCTTTCACTCTTCCCCTCCCCTCAAGCCCTACCCTCCCTATTATTCAGGCCTCAGGATGCCTATTAGTTACCTCAGCAACTCCAGCTGATCCAGGTTAGGAACTGTAAATGACTGAATCATGTGATGATTGTCTTTCAGTGATTGTGTGAGTTTGCTGAATATGCTCTGTTCCAAGTTTGACCTTTTTTTTTTTTTTTTTTTTTTACAATTTTTCTTGTGCAATTTTTCCTGACTGCTGAGTAGAATTTCATCATGTAGATATACCACATCTTGGTTATCTATTTGTCCAATGATGGGTACCTGGGTTGATTTCAGTTCTTGACTATTATGAATTGAGCATCTATGAACATGGTTAGGTAAATATATCTTAACTTAGACATGGAGCTTTCAGAGTAAATGGCCAGTAAGGGAATAATTGGGTCTGTTGGTAACTCTATATTCAAACATTTTAGGAGTCTCCATATTGATTTCCATAGTGGTTGTCCCAGCTTACATTCCCACCAACAGAACAGTGAATGAGGGTTCCTATTTCTCCACATCCTCCCCAACATTTGTTTTCATTTTTCATTTTTAATGTTTGCTGTTCTTACTGGGATAAAGTGGAATCTCATAGTTGTTTTAATTTGCATTTCTGTAATGGTTAGGAATATTGGATATTTTCTTAAGTGCATGTTTGCCATTTGTATTTCTTCCTCTAAGAACTCCCTATTCAGTTCTCTGTTCCATATTGTGAGTGAGTTGTGTGATTTTTTTTATTGTTTAGTTTTACTTTTTAGTTCTTTGTAGATTCTAAGAATTAGGCCTTCATCATTTGTATAGCCAGCAAAATTTTTCTCCCACTCTGTGGGAAATCTATTGGCTCTGCTTATGGTATATTTGTCTGTGTAAAAACTTTTCAGAGATCCCATTGGTTGAGTGATTGTTTAAGTTCCTGAGCTACTGGGATTTTGTTCAAGAAGTCTTACCCGACTCCTATATTGTGGAGAGTTCCTCCTATTTTTTCTTCCAGTAGTAGAAGAATTTCAGGTCTTATATTGAGGACTTTGATCCACTTGGACTTGATTGTTGTGCATGGCAAGATGTATGGGTCTAGTTTCATTTTTCTGTATATGGTTATCCAGTTTGTCCAGCACCATTCATTGAAGATGCTGTCCTTTCTCCAATCTATGTTGTTGGGGCCTTTGCTAAAGATCAAATACCTGTAGTTACTTGACTTAAGTCTGGGTCCTCAATTCTGTCCTATTGTTCTATATTCCTGTTTATATGCCAGTGTCATGCTGTTCTTGTTACTATGGCTTTGTAATATAGCTTTATATCAGGTATGGTGATGCCCCCAGAGGTATTTCTTTTGCTGAGGATATGTTTTGATATCTGAGGCCTGGTGCCATTTCATATGAATTTTGATATCACTTTTTCTATCCCTGTGAAGAATGATGCTGGGATTTTTATAGGTATTGCATTAAATCTGCATATTGCTTTTGGTAGGATTGCCATTTTCACAATGCTAATTCTGTCTATGCAAGAGCATGGGAAGTCTTTCCATCTTCTCATGACCTCCTCTATTTCTTTCTTGAATGTTTTTATGTTTTCATTATATTATGTGTCTTCACACCCTGGGTTAGTGCTAGTCCAAGATATTTTATTTTATTTTTGTTGCTATTGAAAATGGGACAGTGTCTAAAAAAATTTCTTAACATATTACACATTGGTAATATAGCCATCAAACTCTTACTTTCCCTCTCCCCTGTCTTCATTCATATCACTGTGAGCCCTCCTTAGTGGGGTTATCAGTGTTCACTGTGAGGTCACACCAGTCAGTCTCTGGGAGGGAGAGCAATGCCTTTGGAGGCTCCTTCTCACCCTGTGGCTCTTATTTTGTTGCTAACTGTCCTCTAATCATCCCTGAGTCTAGAATGGCATGCTGTCTCCTTTAGTGCTAAGCTTTCAACAGTTTCTGATCTTCTCTACTTTATGAGTTTTGAGTCTTTTCAGTTGCTACCATCATCTCCATGGAGAAGATTCTCAGGCTAGCACTGAGAACAGCACTAGGTCCTTAGACTTCACAGGCAAGTGCCTTATCCACTAAGCAATCTCTCCGGCCCCCATATTTCTTTTCCAGCATGTTTGTTATGGGTATATACAAAAGTTAATAATTTTTAATTTTAAAAAATTTTTTTATTTGCAAGTAGAGAGAGGGGGAGGGAGGGAGAGAGACAGAGAGAGAGAGAGAGAGAGAACCTCAGGGACTGTAGGTGCTACAAATGAACTCCAGAGGCATGTTCTACTTTGTGCAGCTAGCTTTCTGTGGATACTGGGAAAGTGAACTCAGGCCATTAGGCTTTGCAGGCAAAGACCTTAACCACTAAGCAATCTCTCTAGCGTCTAAATTTATTTTTTAAATTGTATACAGCTTTTAAGGTAATATTATGGCATTTTAAACACAATTTGTTTTAGTTGATTCTTCCTGCTCAACTCTGTATTCCCTTATACCACGTTGTATCATTCCCACCCTTTCTGTTTACATGGCACATGTGTCCAGTGCTCGGCCCCCACACTCTTCCTTGTCAGCTCTGATTACCCTCTTTAAGTCATCTTTCTAGATTTTTGGTTTTACCTATATTTATCTCCCTTTATATGCATACATATAAATATAACAAGCTAGAACTTTTTTCAAAAAAGAACATACAATTTTGGACTTTCTGGATCTGGGTCACCTTGCATAATATAATTCTTTCCAGATACATCAATTTTCCTGTAAATTCCATAATTCCATTTTTTTATGGCTGAGTAAAATTCCATTGTGTATCTATACCACATTTTCATTATCTATTCATCTGCCGATGGCTGCATTTCCTTACTCTTGTGAATAAAGCAGCAATGAACATGGATGTGCAGCCATTTCTTTAGTAGGATACGTAGTCCTTTGGTTATGTGCCCAGTCATGGTATTACTGGGTCATATGGCAGTCCTATTTCTAATTTTTTTGAATTTATTTATTTGCAGAGAGAGAGAGAGAGAGAGAGAGAGAGAGAGAGAGAGGAGGGTATACCAGTGCCTGTATCAACTGCAAACAAACTCCAAATGCATATGCTATTTTGTGAATCAGGCTTTATGTGGGTACTGAGGAATCAAATCTGAGCCTTTATGATTTGCAGGCAAACACATTAACCATTGAGCCATCTTTCCAGTCCCCTATTTCTAAAATTTTTAAAAAATCTTCACATTGATTTCAACAATAGTTGTACTAACTTGTACGACCAGCAGTACACAGAACTACTTTTTCTCTGCACACTCAGCAGTTCGGTTTCTTTGATGATAGCCATGTCTATAGGGGAGGATGAAATCCCAGTACAATTTTAATTTCTGGTAGGTGACCAAAAGCATTGACAATTGTTTGTATTGTTTTAGGGGCTATATGGCCCTCCCAGACCAACAACTCACTGGGAGATATCCCACAATAGCACTGTGTACCCATTAAACTGCCCTATAAATATTTACGTTTATGCCCATAAATAAGTGCAGCTCTCATTTTTATTTTGTGTGTATTTTCTGGACACAAAGTGGCAGTTGCATTTGGAATATTATAGAAGCTATTGTTACCTGTACAATACCTGAACAACATTGGGCTCATCAACATGTCATCATAGATAATGTGGGGGAGGGGGCACAGAAAAAGACATCAAAAAAGAAAGGAGAAAAGAGATAACCCTTACATTTTTTTATAGAGAATTTAATAGGTGTAGGCCCTCTTGTAGCCCATGATTGATGGTAGCTTGATATTGGAGAGTGGTCTTATGTTTGGATATGGTTCTGACTTGTTTCCCTGCTCCAGCTATGGGTCCCGTACCACTGAGGAGATCAGTTAGCCAAATTAAGAGCAGTTGGTTCCCCCACCATACTGTGTGCCACTATTGCACTTGTGTGGGCATCACGACAGGTTATTTGCTGCTAAGTAGGTTAGACCATGAGTTGCTTGGCCAGATATTGGTCATTTTCCCCTAGTCGCCCATGTAGCACCTTCTGGCACTAGACGTGCTGACTGTCTGGGGACTGACTCTCTTCCAACTTCCAGCCATGCCATTCTATTTTGCATGTCAACCACATAAGGTGTCTTCAGCAGTAGGGTCTTACCACTAACCTTTGGTGGGTCATCAAGTACTCTGACAGAAATCTGTCTGTCTTTTAGGAAACCTTGTAGGTCTCTCTGATCAAAAGCTCCTTGTGGATGATAGCCCCATGCTGGTACTGGGAGTTACAGGTCAGTGCCCACTAAGAAAATGAGGAAAAAGATAACTAACATACAAGAGTTAGAGAGAAGAGAGAGGGAGAAGGAGAGAGAGAGGGAGAGGGAGAAGGAGGGAGAGAAGATGTAGAAGATTAAGGTTAGTTGTGATCCTACTCTCTCCAGTGTCTTGTGGTTCAGGTGTTCCCTGTAAGGGCCTGGTGAAGGATCAGCCATTTGGTCTGTGTTTTAGTAAGTAGAATTTTATGGTACCTTTGCCGTTTGGGTCTAGATTTGTGTTTCCCACCCCTTTGATGCCCTCCCCTCCCTCCCCTTCCATCCTAGTGTCTAGTCCACGCGATGCTTGCTGGATATGTAAGGTATCTTATCTCTTTTGTCCTGGTACTAACTTACTCTCCACTGGAGAATCTGCTTCTCTTTTTCAGATAGATGTAGATCCTAAGGAGAGAGCCACCCCATCATGCCTCCAAAGGGCCCCAGCTGAAACTAATAAAAATTGGCGAAACAAGCAAGGGTGCTGTTTTCCTGATGAACCAGATACCAGCAGAAGGGGGGAGGAGATCAACACAGAGAAAAATCAACTCCTACCAAGTCAGAGAGCCAGAGCCTCAGAGGCCCCCAACACCTCATCACTGAGGCAGACCAAAAATGAACCCAACATAGCTCAGGGAAATTTTGCGGAAGAGGGGGCGGAAAGAATGTCAGAGCCACATGTTGGGTCATGATATGCAGAGACATTTATCTTACCCATAACTGTGGGCTAACTCCACAATGCATGACCCATATACCTCAACAAGGAGGGGCCAAGGGGAGGGGGTAAGTCATGGATGAGCCTAATAATGGTACCAAACTGACTGTATTTGCTGAATACAAAACTAACTAATAGAGAAAAAAAGAAAAAAAAAAAAAAAGAAAGGAGACTAGTTGCCAAGAAGGGGCTCAGTGGATGAGGGGCAAAAGAAAGAAATGGGAGGAGATTATGATCAAAGTCATGTGCTTGTAAAAACTACTTCATATTTGGCTTTGCAATAAATAGTGGCATTATTATTAATAGAAAGGATAAATCTAAAAGAAGTAAAAAGAAACATAAATATATGGAGACAGCATATTCATGGATTGGAAAACTCAATGTGTTGAAATATTACTTAAATTGACCTATAGAGCCAATATCAGTCAAAATTTAAAATTTATAGACATAGACATCTGTTGATAAAATTTATACATTAATATAAGTAGGAAAGGGCAGGGCAGGTTAAAAAATTAAACAAAAAATAAAGCAGAATGAGTTATATTTTCTGAATTTTGAGAGCACTCACAAACAGACCCACAGTTAGTGTCAACAAACTTTGACCAAGGTTTAACCAAGATTTAACTTGCCTGGAGAGAGATCATACCTTTACTATATATATTTATATATAATTTCTAATGAGAGCCTGGGGACATAGCTCCATGGGAGAGGGCTTGATTACTATGTGCAAAGCTCTGGCTTTTGTCCTAAGCACTGAAAGAAGAAGAATGGTTAAAAAATGAATCTCAAGGTTGACTATAGATCTAAATATGACATAAAACTACAAACCATAAAACTTGTAGAGGAAAACAGGAAGAAATCATTGAGGCTTGATGTTAGCAAAAGAATTCTTAGAATCAAAATCAAAACCTTAAAAAGGTGATAAATTTGGATTTAAAGTTACAGTGATTGCTTTGCTACATACATTTAAAGACAATGGAATGACAAATTAAAAATGAACCTTCTACCTCTGCCCCCCAATGGAAATGGGGTAAATCTTCAACATAAAACTGAAGATCCTAAATTACAATAATAAGTTGTGCAGAGCACATCCCATTATGATTTAACATCTCAGCTTTAAGAAAATAAATTTTACCAAGAGTCTTATGGCTAAAGTGGACAGAGAACAAAGAGGAGTTTAAGAAGAAAGATATGCTGATCATAGTTAGAAAATTAGAAAGATGAAGGGATATGTTTTATATCAAAAGAATTAGCAAATGTGTGTCTCTGTGTGTATGTGTGCATGCACATGTGTATGCACTCACTTTTTCTCCCTCATTGGACTCTCCATTTCTTCTTAGGGGTATTTAGTTGGGGTATAGTGTTTGTAATAGGGCAGGTATCAGGGAGATACTTTTGAAAGTTTGATAGAGTGCCTTTACTTAGCTTATTGTTTCTTTTAGATAGTGATGGCTAATAGAGTATGACGGACCTAATCACCCTCCCCACAGCCTCTCTGACATTGGCAATGCCAAGAAATACAAGGCACTCATTTGTCACCCATTGAAACACTTAGCACATTGCTTGATATATAATAAATAACTCACAAATAATGGTTCGAATGATCTTGAGTATTTCCACTGCAATGTATCTCGGGTTCCCAGAGGAAGTAAGTCCATATAACAGAGAGTCTAAAAAATGTTAGGAAAGTAAAGGACACATTCCCCTTATGTTAAATATCTAATACAATGCTGGTTCTCAATTAAATAAGTGCATCATTTAAGGTGAGTGTAGAATATTGCAACACCTTGTGCTTGGAATGGATTCTGTGCCAAAGAATCTTGAGATATTGCCATGTGTGGGTTGGTGATAACTACAGATTCTTTGTGGAAAAAAGGCTCATTGTATTAGCAAACACATTTATTTTGAGAATATATTTATTGCACTAGAATTCACACAGAAAATTATCAGTGGTGATGCCAAATAGCTAAAGATTTTGAGACATAAACAAAATTTTTGATCAAGGTATCTAATAAAGTATTTGAGTGAATACAACAGTGACCTTTGGATCTGTCATTGCTTTGCCTAGGTGATTAATTTCAATTTTTTTGCTTTACACACCCTGCCATAAACTTTTTTATTTACACTTTATTGTAACTGACTTCATGACATTTGCTCTTGCTTAATAATAATCGGTTAACAGCAAGGGCAGGTGTTCTCAAGGATGTGGCCCTTCCATAGAATGAAATCTAAACAGTTTTAAAATTCATCATAAAAATGTGTAAAGATAAAACTGCCTCATTGTAGTGTCTGAAGAAAAAAAAACCTATGCAAAGAAAGAGACAAGGACAGAGAACCTGAAACGTGCAATTTGCCATAACATACCTGTTCTAAATTGATTTGTTACCCTTTTCTAAATGGTTGTATTTGGCACAACATACCAAGTGATGACTTGTGTGTACTCTGATTTTTACAGACTTTTCATTCACCCTTTCTGTGCTATCTTTATATGTAAAAATTATGAATATGTGAATTGCTGTGACATTAAAGTTTGCCCATTTTCTGAGATCATAAGCAACAACCCACTTCCCTATACCTATATATTCTTGCAAGAAATGTCTTCACCTATGCAAAGTACTCTTTCTGTTGCTCTATTCAATTTAGAAATAGGGTCTCCCGTAACTCATTATACCATCTTTAAGCACTTAAGTACATTTCCTTCAAAATGTAACTCCCATTTTCATTCTTCTGGAATGTTCTAGGCCTTCCTGCTCACATCAGCTTCTGCAAAGAGGGCTGTCTATCTCTTTAGAAGGTGTCCCACTATCATGGTGATATGCAGGCTACTGGGAGAGAACAGTCATCAATAATCTTACCAAGCAATGGACCCTGTGAATTATACAATTGACTTGCCAGGAAAGATGTGCCCACTGGTTCAATAATAGCATGCCTATTCTGAGGATAACAACTGTTCTCTGATTAGATTTAAGGCCCACTCCAAAGGAAGGAATTCATTCCTGATACTGAAAACCTAATCAAAAGTCTATGACTATGGAGGTCATAGCCCAAGACAGAAGCTACTACTGCTGTATGGTTAAGTGAATATGTTGTGCTCATCATATTGCCCTCTAAATATTTATGCTTATGCCTATAGATTATATTTGGTTAGAGAAACTTCTGTTTTTCAGTTGGTGTGTGTGTGACTACAGAGAAGGCTCACAACTCTTCAAAGTGCTAAGAATAAGTGACACTTGCATGCTCAGTATTGGTAAATGAGCATTTTTATCACCTTCTACAAGGCTCAGGAAACACTGCAGGAGTGGACGAAAAGAATGTAAGAGGCAGAGAAGGGGAGGAGTGCTGTCTTTCAGATATGACATGACAGGTAACCCTAATTGGATTCAGTAGATCTCTCTCTCTCTCTCTCTCTCTCTCATGCACACACACACACACACACACACACACACACACATGCATGAATTTAAAAAGAACATCAAGGTGGAAGAGGGGCTAGCTGGGAAGAGAAGAAGTTTCAGTGGAGAATGGGGAGGGAGACAAGTGAAGGAAACAGGAGGAGATTATGATCAAAACACATCATATACACACACAAAATTGTCAATGAAAAGCTAAGAGAATACTATTTTTCTTGCTCTCTCTCTCTTTTTTTTTTTTTTTTTTCGAGGTACGGTTTCACTCTAGCCCAGGCTGACCTGGAATTCACTATGGAGTCTCAGGGTGGCCTCGAACTCACGGCAATCCTCCTACCTCTGCCTCCCGAGTGCTGGGATTAAAGGCATGAGCCACCATGCCCATCTTTTCTTAGTCTTTTCTTAAGCTGAATTGTGCCTGAGAATAATAGTTGGATTCAACAGGAATGATATCAATCATTGTTACTAATTAATGATGTAACTACGTAAGTATAGAGCCATTAGAATACTGACTTGTATCAATTTAATAGTTGATTAATTTTTTAAAAAAGATATCATGGACATAAACAAGCCAGTGTGGAGAATGGAGAGGAAGACCCCTGAGGATAAAACAGTTGAAGGAGCAATGGTTTATCTTTCCATAGGGGGAAGCAGGGAGAAGGAAAGAGTAAATTATAGAGATTGGGAAGAATTTCCAGGGAAGACTCTTCTCATGAAAATGTATTTTCTTTTTCTGAATCATCAGATGAGATTTAAGATGGAAAATATTGTAAAGATGATATGCATACTTTATTACTTAGAGGAAAAATAAAACAAAGTCTGTTCTGACAAATATCTTTATTTCTAAAAATATGTAGGCCTTTTTCTTTGGTTGCTGGAAGCTGGCAGGTCTGACAATAGCCAGCAGAGTGCACAGTGAATTGCATTGCATTCCTCTCTCTCTGCAAAGGCATTACTTGCTCCTCATGGAGGGGAAGGGAATGGAAGGCATCCATGTCATGTGCACCCTCATTGATTCCCTTTCTTCCTACAAAAGCACTTTCGTGGATGTGCTTGGGACCTACATTCAGATGGATTACTTTTACATTCTCTGGACTTAGGGAATTTGGAGCTCCCTTGAGTCCCACCTTCCAGATGTGGGAAGAGACAAAGCCTATTCCACTCTCAGTGTCCAGTCAGAGTAGAGACCCACCAGCCTTTCTGTCAGTCCTCACATTTAAAAAAATAAATTCAGCTGGGCATGGTGGTACATGCCTTCAATTGCAGCACTCAGGAGGCAGGAGGCAGAGGTATGAGGATCTCCATGAGTTCACGGCCACCCTAAGACTACATAGTGAATTCCAGGTCAGCCTGGGCCAGAGTGACACCCTACCTCAAAAAAAAAAAAAAATTCAAAAACTGGTTAAAAACAAAGATAGCATGGAGCTATCATTTTTTAAATTAAGAATATGCTTTATGGGCTGGAGAGATGGCTCAGCAGTTAAGGCACTTGCTGGCAAAGCCTAAGGACACAGGTTCAACTCTTCAGTATACACATAAAGCCAGATACAGAAAGTGAAGCAGGAGTCTGGAGTTCAATTACAGTGGCTGGAGGCCCTGGTGTGCCCCATTCTCCCATTCTCTTTCTCTCTCACCTCTCAGCTTGCAAATAAATAAATAAAATATTTTTTTAAAAGAGTATGCTGTGTATGGACACTTCATGTGTTGGTACCATCATTTTCCTCCTCCCTGTCCCCAATCTCCAATGTGCTGAGACACACCTGTCACCCGGATCACTGAAAGACCTCAGTGGGGTTGCTGGTATTCCCCATGGGGTTGTGGATTATGCTTTGTGAGAGCAGAAGTCAGTCATTGATGGGGGGTGGATGTCTCTGGGTATGCCTTCTTGCTCAAATTAATTGATTCCTGGAGCCAGGTTCAGCTCGGGAAAATAGGATGGAGGAAGAGGTGCAGAGAACATGCAGACACCAGGATCATGAGGGCAACTACAGAAACAAATATGCAAAGAAGTAACAGAAGCAGATATTAAAATGAAGGCAGAACCTGCTGGACACAAATAGAACTGGGTAGTAGTACTTAAGGAGATATTGATGTGAATGAGTCTCACTTTGTAAACCCTGATCCTAATTAAGGGTTACCTATTTCCTTATATTAATAATGAACTTTTATGACAAAATATTATATTTTATCTTAACTCCAAACAATTCATTAATTAGCTAGAAGTTACATGCAGAACCGTGGAATGAGTCATGTTGTTTTCGCATGCAAGGAGCATATAACACCCTTCAAACAATTATCCAATGAAGGAATGGTGTTGGCTCACCTACCCAGGAAGTTCCTGAGTTAGCACAGGTTTTAGGCATGGATTGATCCAAATTCTATGTTGACAGGGTTTCTTTTATATTTCTCTGTAGGGTACTCAGCTCTGTGCACGTCTGCAGGTTGACTTTGTTCTCAGCTTGGCTTCCCAAAAGCTGGCTTGCACTAGCCTGCAGTGTTACCCTCACTTACACCCAGAATGAGATAATACACATTTTCTCCAATAAGAAAACATTCTGACCTCCACATTGATTACACTAAATTAGGACATGCATTTATGCTTTAACCAATTATCATGTTTTGATTAATTGCGTTTCCTCAATTGACCTAAGAACCAGATGTCTGCTGCTATGAGAAGAGATTGAATATAGGAGAGACAATGTGTAGGCCTCATGCTGGATTTTAATAGGTAAATGTATCCATAGCTAGGACATTAACTGAAGGTAGGCCTGAGTAAGTAACCATGGAAATTAAGTCAACTTTTACTGGGTAGCCTTGAAGATGATAAATACTTTGGAGCTTAGGTAAGGGTATAACAAAAGAGAAGGAAATAAGGCTCACAAGTAACTCATTCCACTAGAAGATTCTTGACCTTTCAGCAGGAAAGTGGCACCAGAGACACACCTGTCACCCGGATCACTGAAAGACTATGCTACCCTCATCCACAGACATGTTTTACATGCTACTCTGTCCACAGACCCTCCTGAAAAGTTTTGCTGATCCTGATCATTGTTATGGAAAGCCCATCACCACCAACCCAACATTCTCCAGAAGAGATCTCTTGAGATTGGTATACAATTCTGCAAGAACTTTTCTTCCAGTATGAAATGAACATAAGTTTCATTTTTTCTAACTAACATTAAACCTAATTGAAAACCAATCATCTTCCTTCCTTCCTTCCTCTTTTTTTTTCTTTTCATTTGGTTTGTTTGTTTCTTTGAGTCAGGGTCATGGTAGCCCAGTCTGGCCTGGAACTTACTATAAAGTCCTGTCTGGCCTTCTAAATCTTTCTGCCTCAGTTTCCCCAGGTCCTAGCATGACAGACATGTGCCATCATGCCCAATTTGTTTTATATTTCTAAAGAATTTTATCCAAGTGTTTGGGAGGTTGAGGAAGAAAGAGCATGATTTTGAGGCCACTTTGGATTATATAGTGAGATCCTATCTCAAACAAACCTGATGAGACCTTATGTTAAATAAAACAAACCATAATTTTATCTTTATGTCTTCAATGTGAAAGACACAATCAACTTGAATTGTAGTTAGGACATTAAAAGTATTATACTTTTTAAAACTCTACTTACCAGAATAAGTCCTAAAAATGATGCATAGTAACAATAAATTCAGTGTTTTAAAACGACATGGCTAGTTAAAACAACAGTGGCTTCATGCCATGGCTGGATGTGAGAACATTCAGGTGCCTTTATCCTCCTGATTGTGCATTTCATGGAGCACCAGATTTAAATATTGTCTACTGAGATACAATTTATATCAAACCCATCCATTTAAATGTACAATTCAGTGGTGTTTAGTATATTTGGGGGATTGTCATACCCACTTTTAAAAATGTTTCCAGATAGATTTAACATACATATAGAAAGGACAGAAAACAATTAAGTTAAACAAATTTTTTGAATTTGAAACAAATAGTCAAGTGAACTAGATGTTTAAAAATTACAATTTTTGTATACAATGTCAATATGAGACTATTTTAGAACAGTTTTCATCCACAGTAAGATAGAGTGGACAGTACAGAGCTCAAATTCTGCTTTTAACTACTATAGTCCTTAATTTACATCAGCAATCTAAGTCTGGGAAGAAACAGAAAGGTTTTAATAGTATTCCATGTTTTCTTATAAAACCTCACTAAATGGTTATTCACTTGAATCAGAGAGTAATACCAAAATAAGTTTTTTCTGTCTTATGTATTTAACACCTTACAATCAACATTTTCCTAGCTCTCATTTATTTAAGAAATTAAGCCAACAAATAAAATTTCAGTGATAAGTAACTACAGCATACAATGTTAATCAAATCCCATAGTATTTTGTCACCTCCAAGGTAAATGAGGGATACTTTAGATACTTATTTTGGAAGAAATAGTGGTTATCCTCCATGAAATTTTGTCTCTAGGCAAACTTTATAATCAGAAAATTTTAATGTGGACAGTTTAGTACACAGGTTTCCTAATCAGCTCACCCACATATTGTCATGTATTATAAGGGAGAGCAAAAGACATCAAAATAGAAGAGGAGCTAGTTGTAAAGAAGGAGTTCACTGGAGGGGGGGCACATGGAGAAACAGGACAAAAGAATGGGAAAAATGGGAAGGAATTATGATCAAAGTATGTTATATACATGTATGAAAATAATAAAATTAACTATCTCAAATAAGTAAATAAATAATTTTTAAGTTAAAAAAGTTACCTAGGGCTGGAGATTAAGGCACTTGCCTGCTATGCTTAATGCTCCAGGTTTGATTCCCCAGAATCCACCTAAGCCAGATGCACAATGTGTCTGGAGTTTGTTTACAGTGGCAAGAGACATTTAAGAGGTATCATATACCTATCAGTAGAATTAGATCATCTATACCTTAAGGAGGTCAAACAATAGTGTCGGCTTTCTGTCCTACTAAAATCTTCACAAAGCTTTATTCCCTTCTCAACATGTCTGTTTTATCATATGGCATTTGGTTTGTTAGAGAATTCATTCAGAGGGTTTACAAACCATTTACTATGCATGCTTATTGCTATTATAATTGTGAATCTATATGATAACATGTACAGTGTGGTTTACTGAGTGTAAAAATGCTTTTAGGGAAAAAATATGCTTGTAAGGTTCCTAATTCCCATCTTGCTTTAAAGTGGAATGTTGTGTTGAGCCCATGTCTGTATATTAATCTTTCCCAATTGATAACATATAAGTGAATGAAAGTGAAGATTGTAAAATAAAACCTTCTAAATATTTCCTTTCAAAAGCAAGCACTGAACCTTGATTGAACTCTTAGTCACAATCTTCAAACCAATCTAGAAATATGATCATTGAATGGAGCAAGTCAGAAATAATACTCTTGCCATATTTTCCCTCACCAATATTATGTGAGCATAGCAGAGGGTTTTCTTAAATCATGAAACTAATAAAGCTAATTGTCAGGGCCCCTCATTTGTACAAACAACTTGAGCACTTGGAAGTGGTGGGAGGTATAGAAAGTTCTAGGAATACCAGGCTTCAATCAGGAAGCATTTCTGTGAACTTTTCAGAAAATTTGCCTATAGACTCCCTAACAAACTCATCATAAATTGAAGTTATTATGAGCCTAAAACATACTTAATTCACCTAACCTACCACACATCAAAGCAATCAGCCCCCTGTAGAGTGTGAGTTTTTTATCCTCTGGTCAGGAGAGCTGGGAGCTGGGTCACGCTGATCATTGCTGGCCCATCCCAGTGTCATTCAGGAGTATTGTGATGTTGGGAAAAGATCAAATCTAAAATTTGAATTACAGTTTCTATTAAAGAAATATTGGTTTTATACCATTAAAAAGTCAAAAAAAATTAAACTGAAAATTAGCAAAGACCTTCTGTTCACTCTCATATTTAATTTTACTTATATTTTTATTTATTTTATTTGTTTCTCCTCCACCCAAATTCTGCTGAGGGTCTTTTTTGGTGGGGTTACTGGTATTCATTATGAAGACCAAGAGACCTCAGTCAGGCTCTGCATGAAGTGAGGAGACATGGTGCCTCAGGCTATTCCCACCCTCCCTGACAAACTTTCTGCCCCCCTTTTGTGCAATGTTCCCTGTGCTTTGGGATTTACTTATGTTTTGAAAGAGGCCCCAACCTTCCAGATCATGGAAACTGCAATCTTCTCCAAACCTGGATATGTCCCTGGTAGGTGGCCCATTTTCATGAATAGTGTACATGGTTACTCAGATATAACAAATAAAAAGTTCAAGTTAATCAGACTTCCTGTCCTTTACTTGGCAAGTGAGATCCAATGCCAAAATTACCTCTTGTATTTCAGGGGTTACTTATTTTGGCATAATTAATAATTATTAACATGATTTAGCACCCTCATTCGGAAAAATATCAAAACTAAGTAGTATTAGCAATTATATTACAGTTAGAATAATATATCTGCAAAAAAAAATTAGCTTACTTATTCTTACTTGAAAAAGATGTGGTAATTGGCAATTTGATAATGTGAGACTGAAGCATAGTACAAAACCCTTTGCAAGATTATGAACAGCCAGACAGTGGATATTTACATCCAAACACTTCAGCAATGAAGTTATAATCTTGAGCTGTCTAGGCGTTTCTAACAGGATCACCAGTGATTTTCTGACTAGTAAAAATATTGTACCAAAGGTTTGTGTTCCTATGGATTTACATCTGGTTTTCTGAAAATGTTTCCTAGTGGGCACTGTATGTTCCTTTAAACTTATTGCTCATTGTAAAAGTGGGCACACACGCCAGGGTGTGCGTTGGGCAGCTTTTACAATGCCAGGACTCAGAGGCATGGAGCCAAATGTGAAGCTGCCACCATTCAGCAGCATGAAGGGCACACTGTGGTGTGTCACTGTGATCATTCTTTTTTATGGCTCGGGAGAGAAGCTCCGCCCTCTCTTCAGTAATATTAAACATTAACTTCTGTCTTTCAGAAGTACTCAAAATGGCTTGTCTTTATTTTTCCATGAGAAGAGGTGGTTCATCTACAGCTCCTCATCATCAGACTTTCCTTCTGTGATAAATCTTAACTCCACAGTACACAAGAATGTGTGGTGCAGCTATCAAGATCATATGCTTCCAGTGTAGCTGGTAAAATCAAATTTGGCAGGATTATTTCCAACAGCAAATACATTTTAAAAATTTGAAATTATCATGTCATTTATTTATACGAACAACTTTAAGATGGAACCAGCGATTTTTATAAACTGTTAATCTCATTTGCAAATGAAATGCTTGCTTCTCACAAACTTGCCATCCAGTAATTGAATGATAATGCATGCAAAAACATGAAACTTAATACAAGTCATCAGTAGTTGGCTAAAACTTTAACATTTATGTAATAACACACATTCTCAAATCTTTTTCAATCCAAGTTCTAGAAACTTAAAACAAATTACGTTGTGAGTGAGAATTACAACCAAGGAATAAAATTATAAAAAAGGACTTGGTTAAAAAAATAAAAAAGAACTCAAAATAAGGAGTGATGCTAGTAGAAGAATTCTGATGGAGACATGTACAATTTTATAGAAATACTATCCCATAGAATATTGATGAAAGCAAAGAATTCCTGTATGAGTGAGCAATAGAATGTTAATAATCTCAATAGAATTCACCATAAGGAAAAATAATTGGTCAAGAATGTTTTCCCGCTTCTTCCTCCATAAAACACCAAATGGTCGATGATGCTGGTGCAGCGGGAGGGCCCGGAAAACCAGAGGCCCAGGCCTGGGAAGCCGCTGAGGCTTCTGCGGAGGTATCTGACAGAAGTCTGGAGGGCTTCGGTCGTGGGTGGTCAGAGGTGGTTGGGTGAGGCTGCAGGGCTCGTAGAGGCAAAGCCCAAGACAAGGAGGGGATCGCATCACCAAGCTGGTAGTCTGGTCAACAACATGAAGATCAAGTCTCTGCAGGAGATCTATCTGTTCTCCCTGCCCATCAAGGAGTCTGAGATTATTGACTTCCTCTTTTTTTTTTTAAATTAGTTTTGTACTCCGTGAGTACAGTCAAGTTGGTACCATTGTTAGCCTCCACCCTGTCCTGCCCCCTCCACAAGGACCCTTCTTTTTGGGGTATATGGGTCGTGCATTGTGGGGTAAGCCCTCAGTTATGGGTAGGAGGCAATGTCTCTGTGTGCCATGACCCAGCGTGTGGCTCTGACATCCCGTCCACCCCCTCTTCGGCAAATTTCCCTGAGCCATGTTGGGTTTGTTTTAGGTCTGCTTCAGTGATGAGGTCTTGGGAGCCTCTGTGTCTCTGGATATCTGGTTTGGTAGGACTTGATTATTCTCTGTGTCTATCTCCTTCACCTTTGTGCTGGTACCAGGTTCACCAAGAAAACAGCACTCTTGCTTGTTTCACCAATTATTCTTAGTTTCAGTTGGGGCCCTTTTGAAGTATGCCGGGTGGTTCTCTCCTTAAAATCTGCATTTATCTGAAAAAGAGAAGCAGATTCTCCAATGGAGAGTAAAGTTAGCATCAGATAAATGGGAAAACCATTATTTTTTGGAGAGAATTTAATAGGTGTAGGCTTTCTTGTAGCCCACAATTGGTGGTAGCTTGATAATGGAGAGCAGACTTATTTTTGGATATGATTATGACTTGTTTCCCAGCTCCAGCTATGGGTTCCTTTCCACTGAGCTGATCAGTTAGCCAAATCAAGAGCAGTTGGATTCTCACTATGGTTGCACTTGTGTGAGCATCACATCAAGTTGTTTGCTGATGAGTAGGTTAGACCATGAGTTGATTGGACATTTTCCCCCAGTCATTCGTGTAGCAACTTCTGGCACTAGACATTCTAACTGAATGGGGACTGACTATCTTCCAGTTTCCAGCCATATCACTCCCCGTTACATGCCAACAGCATATGGTATCTTCAGCAGTAGGGTCTTACTACTAACCTTTGGTGGGTCATCAAGTACTCTGACAGAAATCTGTCTTCTTTCGGGAAACCTTGTAGGTCTCTCTGATCAAAAGCTCATTATGTATGATAGCCACCTGCTGGTACTAGGAGTTACAGGTTAGTGCCCAAGAAGAGAAGGAAGTAAAAGATAAGTAATATAAAAGAGATAGAGAGATGAGAAAGAAGAGGAAGAGAGAGAGAAACAGAAACAGAAGAAGATTAAAGTCAGTTTTCATTGTACCCTCTCCAGGGCCTTGTGATTCAGGTGTTCCCTCTAAGGGCCTGGTGAAGGTTCAACCATTTGGTCTCTTTTTTAGGATGTAGAATTTTATGGTACCAGTGCCGTTTGGGTCCAGTTTTGTGTCCCCCATCCCCTTCCTTACCCTCCCCTCCCTCCTCATCCCCCCCCCCTATTGTCCGGTCATTGAGATGCTTCCTAAGTATGTCAGCATCTTGGGTAGATTCAGGTTAGGTGCTGTAGATGAGTGAGACTATGTGGCAATTATCCTTCTGTGGTTGGGTGACTTCACTGAGAATGATCTGTTCCAGGTTCAACCATTTTTCTTCAAATTTCATTGTGTCGTTTTTTCCTTACTATTGTTTAGAATTCCATTGTGCAGATATATCACATTTTAGTTATCCATTTGTCTAATGATGGACATCTGGGTTGATTCCAGCTCTTAGCTATTATGAATTGAACAGCTATAAACATGGTTGAGCAAATCTCTCTGAACTGAGGTGTGGAGCTTTTAGGGCCTAAACAATAAAATGTCAAACAACTTACTCACAAAGTGGGGGAAAGAACTGGACTGGCTGTTCTCAGAGAAAGAAATACAAATGGCAAACACACACTTAAGAAAATGTTCGTTATCCCTAATCATCGGGGAAATGCAAATTAAAACAACTATGAGGGCTGGAGAGATGGCTTAGCAGTTAAGCGCTTGCCTATGAAGCCTATGGACCCTGGTTCGAGGCTTGATTCCCCAGGACCCATGTTAGCCAGATGCACAAGGGGGTGCACACATCTGGAGTTCGTTTGCAGTAGCTGAAGGCCCTGGCGTGCCCATTCTCTCCCTCTCTCTCTCTCTCTCTGCCTCTTTCTCTCTCTGTCACTTTCAAATAAATAAATAAAAATAAACAACAAAAAATTAAAAAAAAAAAACAACCATGAGATTCCACCTTACCCCAGTAAGTATAGCAATCATTAAAAAATCAAATGAAAGTAAATGCTGGTGAGGATGTGGTGAAATAGGAACCTTCATCCACTGTTGGTGGGAATGTAAGATGTTACAACCTCTTTGGAAAGCGATATGGAGACTCCTACAAAAGCTGACTATAGAGTTACCAACAGACCCAGTTATTCCCTTACTGGCCATGTACCCTAAAAGCTCCATGCCTCAGTTCAGACAGATTTGCTCAACCATGTTTATTGACTTCTTCTTGGGGGCGTTCCTTGAGGATGAGGTTTTGAAGATAATGCCAGTGCAGAAGCAGAATCTGGCCTAGGGACCAAGTTTAAGGCTTTTGTCACCTTTGGGGACTAGAACAGTCATGTTGGCCTGGGAGCCAAGTGCTCTAAGGAGGTAGCACCTGCCATCTGAGGGTCATCATCTTGGCCAAGCTCTCCATTGTGCCTCTCCGGAGAGGCTACTGAGGGAACAAGATAGACAAGCCCCACACAGTCTCCTGTGAGGTGATAGGCTGCTCTGGCTCTGTGCTGGTGCGCCTCATCCCTGCCCCCAGGGGCATTGGCACTGTCTCTGCCCCTGTGCCCAAGAAGCTACTGCTGATGGCTGGTATTGATGACTGCTACCCTTCAGCCAGGGGCTGCACTGCCACCCTGGGCAACTTTGCTAAGGCCACCTTTGACACCATCTCCAAGACCTACAGCTATCTGACCCCTGACCTCTGGAAAGAGACTGTGTTCACCAAGTCTCTCTACCAGGAATTCAGTGACCATCTTGTGAAAACCCACACCAGAGTCTCAGTGCAGAGGACTCAGGCTCCAGCTGTGGCTACCACACAGGGATTTTACACAGAACAATAAAAGTGAACTAAGCCTGTTAGGAAAGAAAGAAAGAAAGATGAAAGAAAGAAAGAAAGAAAGAAAGAAAGAAAGAAAGAAAGAGAGAGAGAGAGAGAGAGAAGAAAGAAAGAAAGAAAGAAAGAAAGAAAGAAAGAAAGAAAGAAAGAAAGAAAGAAAGAAAGGAAGGAAGAAAAGAATGTTTTCCTTATCTTAAATTTGGAAAGGCTATTTCAAAATCAGTTAATTCCATTTTCTTGTATAAGGCATTTTTCTTGTTTTTCTTTGTTTACTGAGAATTTTAATACATGAACACACTTTAATTTGGCTGAATTCCTCTCCAATTGTCCTCTATTGTTTCTCTCCCCATCTATATTCCACAGAGCCCCCTCTTTTATCCAAGTTGTCTTTCTTCTGTTTTGATGGGTTATTCTTTTGGTCTTCCTCCATCATCTCTTTCAAAATGTTGGTGGGCTTGGAATTGTTCAAGTCCTGTGAGGTAATATTATCCACCATGAGGTCATAAATGTAATACTTAGTTCATGTCTGGAGGACAGTAGTACTCCAGAGTAATTCTTCCCACCCAGTGGTTCTTACATTCTTTCTGCCCTCTCTTCTGCAATGTTCTCTGACCTTGGAGAGTATAATAGAGATGCCACATTTAGCACTGAGCTCTCAATAGCTTCTTATTGTTAGCACTGATGAGTTTTGAGTCACCATAGTATTCACTGTCATATCTGTAGAGGACTTTTTCTGGATAATAGTGAAAACAGAACTAATATTATTTCTGCCACCTGCTCCACAATGTTTCCTAAGCCCTGATAGAAATGTTTCATCCAATGCTAGAGACTGGACTGTCTCTTCTCATTTCTTTGATGAGTCTTAGGTCTCCTAGGGATTCATTGCCATCTATAAAAAGAAGCTTCTCTAACAAAAATTGAGAACAGTCCCAATCTATGGGTATAAAAATAATCCTAAAGAGGACAATTCGATGGGTTTACTGTGTCCATTTAGTAAAAGAACAATGGTAGTTTCTCCTTTATGGTCTATGACCTTCCAATCCATAGGCCTTTGACTTGGTTACCGATACCAGGAATGGATCCCTCCCCCTCATGGAGCTGGCTTCAAATCCAAGTACAGAGTACTTGGTTACCCTATAGCTTATCTCCACCAGCCACTATTATACCAGTAGGCACATCTTGCCTGGCTGGCCTGTTTTATAGGTTGCCAGATGCACCCACTTCTGAGTAAGCTTGTTGATGACTCTTCTTCCTTAGAAGCCTGTATAGCACTTTCCAACATTATGTCAGTGAGGGCTGGCTAGTTTTCAATAATCTCTTTGATAGACTCCAACAAAAGAGTCATCTTTTTTCCTTTCTTTCTTTCTTTCTTTCTTCCTTTCTTCTCTTCTCTTTCTTTCTTTCTTTCTATTTTTTTTTTTTTTGAGACAGGGCAGGTCTTGAACTCACAGCAGTCTTCCTATATCTGCCTTCCAAGTGCTAGCATTACAAATGAGCCACCATGCTGGACTTGGCTTTTTCTTGAACACTCATTGTGAAAACACAGAAATAAAGCTCAGTTCCATGTGGTAGCACTTTTCTCTGTTGAACAACTGGGCAGTTAGTGACATTTTCATAATGGGATGTCATATAGACTGTTTCTTCACTAGTCTATACAACAACAGACATTTCTTCTTCATCCTTTTTGTCCCTAATCTTCTTGCCTAGACCAAGTTCCTATTTGTTGGATACTCTCTCATTTGACATTGTTTCTAGACTTCTTTGTATGCATTTTAAATTCACTAGTGTCCTTAAAGTGACCCACCTAACATTAGTTAAAAATTGAAATTTCATTTTTTGTTCACTTTATTGAGTTGGACTTTAAAAATTGATTACAAATTGAATATATATATATATATATATATATATATATATATATATATATATATAATTTCACTGTAGGACTTTTACATTTAGGCCTAGTAGCTCCATTTCCTTCTCCCTCCTCTTTCCTTTCCTTTTCTCCTTTTTCTTTCTTTCCTTTTTCTTTCTTTCTTTTTCTTTCTCTTACTTTCTTGGATGAGGTCTTGCTATGTAGCCCAAATTGGCTCCAAATTTGTATTCCTTTTGCCTCAGTCCCCCAAGGGCTGGGATTGTAGGTGTTCACTACCATGCATAGATTACATTTATTTCGTTGCATCTAAGGTTGACCCTTGAACAACATGGATTTAAAAAAAGGCATTGTTAACAATTTAAAACTACACTCATATAAACTACATAGCATAGAAATACAAAAAAATTTTTTTTGATGGGGTTGGAGAGATGACTCAGTGGATAAAAGTGCCTAATTGTAAAGCCTGATGGCCTGGATTTCAGGTTTCCAGTATCCATGTAAAGACAGATGCACAAATTGGCACATGCATCTGGAGTTTGTGTGCAGTGGCAAGAGGTTCATATTAATTCTTACTCTTCTTCTTTCAAATAAATAAAAAAAATTTGAGAAAAAGTTATGAACGCATAGACAATGAGGAGGTTATATTCTGTTTTTATCATTCACTACCATAAAACATACAAAAATTTATCAAGGAAAGTTCAAATGAATCAAAACATAGGTATATGTTAACCTTACATGGTGCAATTTGAAGTCAGGAGAAATATAGGAAGATATAAGATGCATTATTAAGCCATAAGTGCATCACATTAACTGAAGCAACATTGTACTAATTCTGTAGTCCCCCTTCCATTGTGATGGACTCAAATGTTTCTAGTGTTCATTTAAAATGCTCTATGACAGATTATCTATGGGTGTACAGTCTATCTTCCCAGCAAATTACATATGATTTAATTAGTAATCTCTCAGGTTCTTGCATGGTTCTTACCTTATATAGTAAACAAAACCTACAAAATATTCTCATTGGCAGATTTTTATGAAATATGTTTATGTTACTAGCAAGGCATTCCATGAGCAGCAAGGTATTACTGTTGTTTTTGAGTCCAAACTTATAGGCAAACTTTTCACTGAGCAAAGCTCAGTTCCTTCAACCTTTGAGTTGTTTTGGTCAACTGTATTTATTTCAGCCCTTCATTGTAGTTTATAATTGTTTTAATTTAGTCATCAGCCAATTATCCAGAACACTTAACATTTTAATAGGGTCATCTGCCAGTTGATCAAATGTGTGCATATGTAGAGCATACATAGACTTTGGAAACAAACCAATGCTTGTTTGAATTATGGGCTGTCCATTTATTATCTATAATTTTTGAGAAGTGATTATATGGAATTGTCATGTGATTTAGATGAGATATTGTATGTAAAGTAATACTTAGGAGTTGAGCATGGGGGCTTACACTGAAATTTCAGTACTCAAAAGGCAGAGGTAGAAGACTGCCACAAGTGCAAGGCCAACATCTATCTATCTATCTATTCATAGATATAAATTTATCTGTATATATACACATATATATGTGTGTATGTGTATGTGTGAGTGTAGGTGATAGATAGGTAGAATTAACTAAAAATAAGTAACAATGATAGATAAATGATAGATGGGTAGGTAGATAGACTGATAGATTAGACAATAGATCTTTGTTTATCACTGCAGTGGAATGGAGGTAGAAGCCAGAGTACTAATAGTAAAGGAAGCAAATGTGTTTATTGGGCAGAATAGGAGATTCAGACACAGTTGCAAAAGAATGCAGAGGTATTGACTGATAGATAATGGTTGGCATATGTTAAAGCTCATGACAAGTCATTTTGTTTGTATGAGATGAGAGATTAAAACTATCTATGGATATTGAGTTTAATGAAAGATCCACACGATATTTGAAGTCTATGTTTATTTGATAAAGAAGTAAGGCTAAAGATGAGAATATGTTGTTAAGCACGCTGTACACACTTGAACCATGGTTCCAGGATACACTCAGCATAGGGAAAACTTTTCTTCAGAGAAGAAAATTTGACCAGGACGTATTTGCACAGTCATTCCTTATCTAGCCTTTATTTGCCATCAGTGAGACTGAAGTTTCAATTGTACCTTAATTTGGTGTAATTTTAACTACCTCCTACACCATGACTTTCCTGAAGTTTGTGGAGTCTCAGAATGCCACTGGGCTTTAGGGATCATGACCTGAAAAGTCAGGCAGCAACAAGACCTTCATCAATGTCAAGTTATGCCCTAAAGGAGAAACTGAGAATTTTTCTTTTAGCAATAGTGGTGGTAAGTATTTGTTGAGCATTTATCTGGAATTCATTGCTCTAACTCTTTAAGGGGATAATTTTACATAATCCTCATGACACTTAGAAGTAGTCATTACCATCTTTTTCCATTTCAGATGAGCTTTTTGAAGTGCTAGGAGGTTAAAGAACTTGCTGAAGGTCGCAGAGCTGACACGTGATCACCCAGCTTCTGAACTTGGGAGGTCTCATTTTGGAGCTTATTCTTGACTAGCTACCATGTTAGGATGTACCCTTGATGACAATCTGTTTATGATCCACTCTAGTCCTCGGGGGATGTAAAAAGGGGTGGGTTAAAGAACAAGAGGGGCTAAATTTAAAAAGTAAAACACAAATTTTGGAGCAGGGCTGGAGAGATGGCTTAGTGGTTAAGGCATTTGCCTGTGAAGCCTAAGGACTGAGGTTCGATTCTCCAGGTACCCACCTAAGCCAGATGCACAAGGTGCTGCATGCATCTGGAATTCGTTTGCATTGGCTAGAGGCCCTGGCACGCCCACTTTCACTCTGTTTCTCTCGCTTTCCCTCTCTGTCTCAAATAAAAATGAATAAATCTTTTAAAAAATGTTGGAGCAAAGTAGCATAGCTGTTTTATGTGAACATAAATAAGACAAAACCACTTGGGACTTTTAAGGCTTTGAGTGTTTCTTTACTCATGACTTCTTTCTTCATTTGGAGAGCGCGGAAAACTTGTACTCACCACCCACTCCCATTAGAAACGTGTGCTTCAGACATGAACTCCCACAGTGCTTCATACCCTCACCAGGACTTTTCTTACAGATTGGGGCAGGTTGCCTAACTCATATTGGGCAAATTGTGATAGCTAATTTTCCTCATGCACAATGAGCCACAGAGATAGGCATTTAACAGATGTTAGTGCAAGTCAGGAATTTCTTCCACCTTTTGGATATACGTAGTAAGTCTTGCTTAAAATCATCTTCTCTCACAAGCACCACATGAGAACATGAGCTTTCAGGCATTGATAGCTGTGCCACACTTACAAGATGAAAATCAGTCTCAGAGAGGGAAGCCAACATATAAAGAGATGTGGAGACCAAAAAAAAAAAAAAAAAAAAAAAAAAAGCTGGGCATGGTGGCGCATGCCTTTAATCCCAGCACTTGGGAGGCAGAGGTAGGATTGCCGTGAGGTCAAGGCCACCCTAAGACTACATAGTGAGTTCCAGGTCAGCCTGGACTAAAGTGAGACCCTACCTCGAAAAGCAAAAAAAAAAAAAAAAAAAAAGGAAAAAGAAGGACGACACTCCCTCAGCTCCAGATGTTCCTGTTTTTTACAGTTTGCCTACATAAGCCAATGAGTTCCCTTTCCCTAAGCTTCTTGGGCTAAAAGTTTTAAGTGCAAATATCGTTGGAATGGCCAGATTCTCAGGTTAGTCAGCTAGTTAGTGTAGGGTTTTATACTTGAGGAAGAGTAGGTAGAAAGCTACTTTCACGATATTGCTTTCACTCATCCCAAGATTTACCTATTTTGCTGTGCTTCAGTGGCAAACCCTGAGATTTAATCAAGGGTCCAAGAAGACTCACAACTTATAAAATCTGATAAAGTGCTCGCAATAGTGATACATTGAGAACATGTTGCACTGTATCCCTCAAGGTCTCCAATGTAAAGTTGTACATGAGAAATTATATTCTAAAATTAGACTGCAGTTTTGGTTCCCTTAAAGGAATTTTAGTTATTTATTCATTTTAGTTAAGATTGTAATTTGAAAGTATATTGATCCAGAGACAGAAGACCTAGGTTTAAGCCCATAAAGTTATGCTATAGACTTATTAGCTGAGTGATACCTGGAAAATAGCTTTGTAAGCTATAAAGTATTGTATCTATTTTAGTTATACTAAGGTACAATCACATTGGGATGTTCTATTATATTAAAGAAGATTTTTTCAAAATATTTTTATTTATTTATTTGAGAAAGAAAGAGGAAGATGAGAGAGAGAGGGAGAGAGAGAGAGAGAGAGAGAGAGAGAGAGAGAGAGAGAGAGAATGGGCATGCCAGAGCCTCCAGCCATTGCAAACAAATTTCAGATGCATGTGCTACCTCATGCATCTACCTTTACATGTGTACTGGGGAATAGAACCTGGGTCCTTTGGCTTTGCCAGCAAGCACCTTAAATGCTAAGCCATATCTCCAGCTCTGGAAGAAGACTTTTTGAGGAAGACCTTTTGTTCATCATGAGTATTTCATGCTGCTTAAAATGATATAATCCTATTCCTACCTAAGGGACTTAAATTAAATTTTTATGTATCTTCATTGTAGGTTGGAGGCAAAACAAAACAAACAAACAAGCAAAAAAAAAAAAATGCCAAAGATTAGTACAAAGACTGCTCTAGGGAAGCCTAGGCTGTGTGCAAACCAAAGCCTGAACTCTCAGCTGTCAGTTTTTCCTGTAGCAAAACTACATCACTCACTGCTGGACAACTCACTTGCTTTGTGCTGTTCTTTCTTAGACTGTCTACCCTAGATCCACACAAAAGTGTAAGGAGTGAAATAAAGAAAAAAAAAAGTTAACTCCGTTGTTCAAGGAAGATCAGTATTACAAGTGTAGGAAGTTAATCAGCCGCAGTATCATTGATTCTGATCCAAGCCACTCTCGCGTGCATGCATCTTCTGCTGCTCCCAGAGTGAGGGGTACAGAATACAGCTTCCTCTTCAGTCACTGTGCGTTGCTCAGTTTCTCTGCCAGCAATGTAGGAACATGGTGAAAACAGCACAAAAGCTCACAGAGGTATCAAACAGCAGGGGTGGGAGGCTGAGCTTTCCCTCATCCGTGAAGGAGTCAATTAAAGAACAAAGACAACCCTTGGGTTTTAAGATCACCAGTCCAAGTTGTTCCAGAATGCTCATCTGTATTTCTAATTCACTGCCTTATATTTATTTTTACCAAGAAAATGTGATTAATTTGATCCTCTTGTGCTTCTAAGAATAGTTATTAAAGTATTTTGTTTTTGTTATGCATTGCAAACATGTGTTTCTGTTTAAGTCTCGTCCTTGTAGAAGCCATTCTAAGATTAAACAGCCAGTGACAGTCTTGGAGAGCTCTCAGGTGCTTAGCCATCACTTCGATCTTGTGGGTGGTAAATGTTTTACACTTTATCTTATTTCTCTCAAATAATTATGTCCTATGTATTAAGGCACCAAATGGGCTGAGAAGGAAGAGAAGAAGGAACAAAGTGTGCACTCTGTCAAGACCTCTATCATTGTGGTTAGATTAGAGATGACTTCAACTCCCTATGTCAAGTGCACATTGTAAACTAATCTTTCTTTCTGCAATTTAGATAAGATTATTTCAATAGACGTCAGCTTCAGTGTTGTATTTTTTTTTGTACTGCTGTTCTTTTTGGCCAATGAGCTTTGTGTCATTTGACACAAACTTATCGTGTCTGAATTACATCTTGTATTTTCATACCAGGAACAAAATATTATTTGTGTTTATATCCACAGGTGGACTTTGAAGGCGGGTCTGTTGACTTTTCTGAACATCAACAAACTAAATGCAGCAATGTTCTGAGTTGGTTAATAAAATTTTAACGGAACATACAGAACGTGTACAAACTGTCTTTACAGACCTATTTATATGCTAAGTTCATAATACCTTCTATTTCTCCTGTTTTTTGAAGATTGAAGCCAGGGCATTACCCATGCTAGTCAAGTGACCTGCCACTGTTACATTCGTAACCCTTTATTTTTCCTTAACTCTATATAAACAACTTTAAAAAGAATAATTTCCTGGACTGTCATGTGTTATTATAGTGTAACTTCATATTGAAGATACTACAAAGATGAAGTCCAGTTTAACTTAAAGGAAATGTCAGAAATTCTGTATCTTTTGTAACTTCATCTGCTAGTCTTTTCATCAGAGATGTTAACATGAAATAGACAACATGTGCCTCATCTGAATAAGCATTCATGGAAAGGAAAATGTTGATTTTGGCTTTTGTGTGTCTATGCATGTGCATGTGTAGGGAATGTAGGATGTGTGCGGTGCAGTGTGGGTGGTGATGCACATGCATGTGCCCTTGCAGTGATCTGCAGTGGGAGCTGCTCATTTGTGGTGGCTGGAGCAGAACGTTGGGTGTTCTGCTCCGTTAATTTTTCATCTCAACTTGTTTTGAGCCTGAGTCTCGTTTTTCACTAATTATGGAGCGCAGAGAATTCTTGGATTTGCTCCCCTGTGGGACTGGAATGAGAGGTGTCCATGGCCTCACACTTGTGAGATCTGGAGATTTGAACTTGGGCAGTCTCAGGTCCTCATACTTGTACAGGAAGTGCACTTAACCTCTGAACCATCTCTCTAGTCAAAAAACACCTTTTAAAGCAAACTATAGCAATCAGAGTAGATCTTGCTTGTGCTGTCAGCTGATCAGTGAAATGCCACTTAATAATACAACTAAATGTCCACCATAGATTTTTGGAGTGAAACACTTTGATTCTTTCTAGGTTCAGTTACCAAGACAAAAATGATCAGAGTATAATAAATGCTTATTAAAACTCAAATCCTGAGATACATATGGAGGTAACTAATATGCCTGGTCATGATATATGATTTTAAAAGACATATAAACTGTGAGAATAGGTGATGACCACTGCACGGGGACTTGCTACACCAGAGTTTGAAGTGTAGTAATACAGCAGTTGCTCATACCTTCTATGAGATTACGTCCTGTTTTTGAACTTGAGGAAGGATGTTTAAGAGTATGTCCAACTCTTTTCATCTACTAATCAATTCTAGAGGAGTGTCATAAAAGTTTGAATTTTAATGATAGATATAAAAATACTTATTTTTAGAAATTAAAATTAGATTATGACTTAGCCATGCTGACAGAGGCATTAGAAGTAAATTGAATTTTGTTAGAGAAATAAAATACCAATTTAATAATATGTCTACATTGTGCCTCAAGTTCTCAGATGTTGCTCCATTCATTATCTTCTCTTCCTTTAAATTATAATCTAATCTAGACAGTCATAACCAGATTTTTAAAAATTTCTATAGTTCCTGGATTATGATTTTTGTCCAGATCTAAGCATTAAAAGAATAATCTATTACTGGAGAGATGGCTCAGTGGTTCAGGTAATTGCCTGCAAAACCTAATGACCTGGGTTCTATTCCCCAGTGTCCATATAAAGCCGTATGCACAAAGTGACACATGCATCTGGAGTTCATTTGCCGCAGCTGCAATCCCTGGCTCATTCATTCTCTCTCTGTGTGTGCCAGGTGTGCTGTCACACCCTGGAAAGCCAGGGTAAGAGTATTAATCACTGTGAGTCAAGGCCAGCCAAAGCTACACACTGAATTCTAGGTCAGCCTGGGCTAGAGCCAGATCTTCCCTCAAAAAATAAAAAAAATAAAAATAAATAAAAAAAATAAAAACCAAGAATAGTCAATAATCTAACTTTCCTCCACCTCTGAATTACTTCCCAACCTGACATAATCTGTCTTTCCCCTATCACTATGCACAGGGTTCACAGCAAGGACAGGGTAGTCCCCTAAGTGGTAAAGCTAACAAAGACTGCTAAATCCTTAAACTCCTTTAAGTTTTCAGCAATTAATAGAACTCCCAATCTAGGCTTCCGCATCACTAACACTCTTGACTCTCTTGATTCTCTGAGAGAACTTCTCATTACTCCATTAACCATTTCAGTTCATCTTGAAGCTGATCATAATTCTCAATATCATAAGCCCGAGTGTGAAATCCCTAAAGGTCAAAATCTCTATTCTAACTATCACCATCAAAAATAGCCGGGTGTGGTGGAGCACGCCTTTAATCCCAGCACTTGGGAGGCAGAGGTAGGAGGATCGCTGTGAGTTCGAGGCCACCCTGAGACTCCATAGTGAATTCCAGGTCAGCCTGGGCTAGAGTGAGACCCTACCTCGAAAAACCAAAAAAAAAAAATAAGTTTTGGGTAGTAGACATAGCTTAGTGGTTAAAGCATTTGCCTGCAAAGCCAATCTAGGTTCAACTCCCCAGGACCCACATAAATCAGAAGCACAAGTTGACACACGCATCTGGAGTTTGTTGCAGTGGCTGGAGGCCCTGGCATACCCATTCATTCTCTCTCTTATTCCATCTCTTTCTCAAATAAACAAACAAAAATAAAATAAAAGTTAAAAAAAATCCCAAGTTTAAACCCTTGACCATGGAAATTCTAAAAATTGAAATCCCCTTAAATCTCAAGGTCCACTTAAAAACGATGATGTAAGAGGGATCCTATGTTGAGTTCTAGGGAAAAGATTAATGCATCTGCTATTTTACTGGGATAGTTGCATCCTGTTAGGCAGAAGAAAAGCCTAGAAACATGATAAAGCTTGGTCTTGATTACCTGTGAGAGTATATCTAAGGGAGAGTGAGTATGGGTGTTCTACAATTACCTTGGTGTGTGGAAGCATGATCTAGCAGCCAGGCTTCAAGCACTTTCTACATGGTACTGCTCTTTTTGAAATTCTTCAGTACTCCTATATATGTGGATATAACCATTCTTTATTAAGTTCTCACGTCTTTTATACCACACTCCTGCATTGTTTATGGCCCACAGAAATCCATCTGCATGGACTCATAGAACATATATTTCACAGAAACAACACTGGTAATTAAATATCAGCACTGAGAAATAAAAGGCTTCTTATTCTTATTGTTGGCTTTTCAGATAAATGAAACTTTGATTTATTGAAAGTTCTGCAATTTCTTGAGGCACAGTGAATGCCAATGCAGACAAATGACAAGTTTTTGGGAAAAAATTATTGATTACACTGAAAATTTAGAATCTTTGATTGCCTCTATTCCAAATCTTTATCATAATTTAGGGATTTGCTTAATATTCATGTTCTGGTACAAAGTGCACAAAATTGTCAAATAATTATTCTTAACATATCTCATTTTTTTCCCAGTAATTAAGAGCAAATAAGTTCTAGAATTTTCAGCTCCAACTAGGGCATGGAATATATATATATACATATAATATATATATATAGTAGGTACTGTTTTGAAAATGCCATTCAGTAGCCAAAGTGAAGGTTGCTATAATTTTTTATAATATATTTACTGGTAAATATAAATCCATCTTCTTTCACAGTCAAATTCCTAGATAAGAAAAACTATTTTAAGCATGTTATAACAAAGAGGAATCTTTGCATCAGCAGGTGCCCTTGCTTCTGGGGCTAACTAAGCTTGAGGAATTCTGTTTATTCTCTGATGAAGGGACTCTTTGGAGGCAAACATTTCTGCAGTGACAGAAGTGGTACAAAGAAGAATATTTTGGCTGGGAATATTTCCAGGATTTCCCACCTGCATTTTCACTTTTTTTTTGTGATCATGTTTTTTTTTTTTTTTTTTTTTTTTTTTTTGTTTTTTTTTGAGGTAGGGTCTTGCTGTTGCCCAGGCTGACTGGAATTCACTATGTAGTCTTTGACTGGCTTTGAACTCACAGCAATCCCTTTACCTCGGTCTTTTGAGTGCTGCGATTAAAGGCATGCACCACCACACTTGGCCCTTTATTTGAAGAATGGTAATTATACATTTTGTAAGCTTATGCTATCTATTTGAAATACTGCATATTACTTGAGTTTCACAATTAAGGGGTTATCTGTTTTGTAGCATCAATAATAATGGGATTTTGAACACCTTTTTTTTTTTTCATTTTGGCAGGGTCTTATCTCACTGTAGCCCAGGTTGACCTAGTACTACCTCTATAGCCCAGGCTTGGTCTTGCACTCACACTGATCCTCCTACCTCAGCCCTAGTGCTGGGGTTATAGGTGTATGCCACCATACCCGAGCATTTAAACTTTCACTTATCCTAGCTAATGCCAGGGATCTCTTCCATTGTTTTGTAAGGAACAAAGTAAGAAGGAATACTACCTGACTTTCTCCAAACTGAATCTGCCATTGGTCTCTAGAGATAGAGTCAGTATTATATGTATATCATGTGGAAAGGTTAAACAGGAAAGGGACATTGAAGTGCCCCCAAATACTAAATTGAGCATACATGGGAGACGGCTTCCATCACGACTACATTTCTAATTCATTTCATGTATTTTTTTTTGAAAATTTAACTCTACAAGTGTATTACCATAATGCTACCTTCATATTTAAGTATTGTGTATTCATGAAAATGTACATAATAATATTAAAACACAGCTGGAGAGATGGCTCAGCAGTTAAGGGCATGAGCTTGCACAGCCTGATGGCCTGAGTTTGATTCCCAAGTACCCACGTAAAGCCAGCTGCAAAAAGTGGCACATTTATGTGGAGTTTGTTTGCAGTAGCAGGATGCCTTGGTCCATCCAAACTCTCCATCTCTTTGTCTCCTTGCAAAATAAATAAAGAAAAATGTAAAAATATTAAAATATTCTCAATAAATGAATAGATGTCATCATTGCATATTAGCATTTGTGAAAGATAAGTCCCAGGGTGCTTGGCTTGTTGGGGAACTATGTGCAAAATGAAGATCTTTGATCAATCTCATCAAAAGCTTATGTTTTCTCATTCAGTATTTTAATATAACTTCAATTCTGAAGCTGGGTGCACATAATCTGCAACCATGATGATATGCATTTATAATTTCATATTTTGACCTATTTCCTTATGAAGAAGGTTCATCTACTTCTACCTACACAATTGTCATTAGATACCAGAATGTTTACACTTGCAAAAATTGATGTGATCATCTATTTTCATCATTATAACAAAACCACTGTAAGCAAGCTATCTTAATAATGGAAAAGGACATATGTAACTCACAGTTTGGATGCTGAATCTTTAGCAAGGCAATGGTCCTTATGAGAGCTGTTGTCACAACATCATAAGTGGCAACACCATGAGAAAAAGATCACAGGGTGAGAGATACAGATTTAATTTCATTCTTCTACATGTAGATTTATAATTTCCCCAAGAATATTTGCAAAAGAGGCTTTCTTTTCTATACTGCATATTTTCAGCATCTTTTAAAAACATCAGGTGGATGCTTGCAAAAATACATAGGCTAAATAGGGACTATCTATTCAATGCCACTGGCCTATGTATCTGCTTTTGTGTCAGTACAATGATGGCTTTTGTTTCTATGGCTCTGTATTATAACTAGACATCAGATATAGTGATACTTGCATCACAATTCATTTGAGTCAGGATTGTGTTGGCTATGGTGGGGCCTTTTGTCTTTCCATATAAGTTTTAAGTTTTTTTTGTTTTCATTGTGTGTGTGTGTGTGTATGTGTGTGTATGTGTGAAGAATGGAGGATGGCAGTGGGATTTTTAATTTTTTTATTTTATTTTTATTAATTAGTTTGGTACTCAGTGAACACAGTCAAGTTGGTACCATTGTTACCTCCATGTGCTACTCCCACCACTGGCCCCTCCTTCTTGAGTTATATGGGTCATGCATTGTGGAGTCAGCCCACAGTTATGAATAGGAGGAAATGTCTCTGTGTATCATGACCCAACATGTGGCTCTGACATTCCCCCCCCCTCCACAAAATTTCCCTGAGCCATGTTGGGTTAATTTTGGGTCTGCTTCAGTAATGAGGTGTTGGGATCCTCTGTGTTTCTAGATATTTGATTTGGTAGGAGTTGATTTTTCTCAGTGTTGATCTCCTTCACCCTTGTGCTGGTACCTGGTTCACCAAGAAAACAGCAACCTTGCTTGTTTCACCAACTATTCTTAGTTTCAGCTGGGACCCTTTTGAGGTATGATGGGGTGGTTCTCTCCTTAGAATCTGCATCTATCTGAAAAAGAGAAGCAGATTCTCCAACAGAGAGTAAAGTTAGCACCAGATAAATGGGATAACCATTATTTTTTTTAATAGAGAATTTAATAGTTGTAGGCCCTCTGGTAGCCCACTATTGGTGGTAGCTTGATAATGGAGAGTGGACTCATGTTTGGATATGGTTCTGACTTGTTTCCCAACTCCAGCTATTGGTCCCATTCCACTGAGGGGATCAGTTAATCAAATCAAGAGCAGTTGGTTTCCCACCATGGCTGTGTGCCATTATTGCACTTGTGTGAGCATCACAACAGGTTAAGAAGGTAAGACCATGAGTTGCTTGGACAGATATTGGTCATTTTCCCTCAGTCGCCCATATAGCACTTTCTGGCACCAGACGTGCTTACTTTCTGGGGACTGACTCTCTTCCAACTTCCAGACATGTAACTCCATGTTACGAGTCAACCGTATATGGTGTCTTCAGCAGAAGGGTCTTACCACTAACCTTTGGTGGGTCATCAAGTACTCTGACAGAAATCTGTCATTATTTTAGGAAGCCTTGTAGGTCTCTCTGATCAAAAGCTCATTGTGGATGATAGCCACCTGCTGGTACTTGGAGTTACAGGTCAGTACCCACTAAGAGAAGGAAGAAAAAGATAATTAATATAAGATTTAGAGAGGGGAGAGAGAGAGAGAGAGAGAGATGCTATAGAAGATTAAGGTCAGTCTTCCTCGTACCCTCTTCAGTGCCTTGTGAATCAGGTGTTCCCTCTAAGGGCCTGGTGAAGGTTCAACCATTTGGTCTCTCTCTTAGGATGTAGAACTTTATGGTACCATTGCCATTTGGATCTACATTTGTGTCCCTCAGCCCTCCCTTGCCCTCCCCTCCCTCCCCACCCACCCTATTGTCTAGTCCTCCAGATTCTTTCTGGGTATATCGGCATCTTGTTAAGGTACTGTAGATGAGTGAGACTATGCAGCAGTTATCTTTCTGTGATTGGGTAAGTTCACTGAGAATTATCTGTTACAGGTTCAACCATTTTTCTTCAAATTTCATTGTGTCATTTTTTCCTTACTGTTGTGTAGAATTATATTGTGTAGATATACCTCATCACAGTTATCCATTCTTCTAGTGATGGACACCTGGATTGATTCCAGCTCTTAGCTATTATGAATTGAGCCACTACAAGCATGGTTGAGCAAATATCTCTGGACTGAGGCTTGAAGGTTTTAGGATACATGTCCAGTAAGGGAATAACTGGGTCTGTTGGTAACTCTCTAGTCAGCTTTTGTAGTAGTCTCCATATTGCTTTCTAAAATGGTTGTACCATCTTACATTCACACCAACAGTGAATGAGGGTTTCTATTTCTCCACATCCTCACCAGCATTTATTTTCATTTGATTTTTTTTATGCTTGCTATCCTTACTGGGGTAAGGTAGAATCTCATAGTTGTTGTAATTTGCATTTACCTGATGATTAGGGATGATGAACATTTTCTTAAGTATGTGTTTGCCATTTGTATTTCTTCCTCTGTGAACTGCCTGTCCAGCTCTTTGCCAATTTTGTGAGTGGGTTGTTTGACTTTTTATGATTTAGGTTTTTGAGTTCTTTGTAGCTTCTAGAGATTAGGCCTCTGTCAGTTGGATATTCAGCAAATCATTCCACCCATTCTGTTGGTAATCTATTGGCTTTGCTTATTGTATGCTTGTCTGTGAAGAAACTCTTCAGCTTCATGTGATCCCTCCCATTGGTTGAGTGACTGTTTAAGATCGTGTGCTACTGGGGTTTTGTTCAGGAAGTCTTTTTCTATTCCTATATCATGGAAAGTTCCTCCTATATTTTCTTCCAAGTAGTAGCTGAGTTTCTGGTCTTATATTGAAGTCTTTGATCCATTTGGACTTCAGTGTTGTACATGGCGAGATGTGTGGATCAAGTTTCAGTTTCTTGCGTATGGTTATCCAGTTTGTCCAGCACCATTTGTTGAAGATGATTTCTTTTTTCCAGCCTATATTGTTAGGGCCTTTGTCACATATCAAGTAGCTATAGTTGCTTAACTCAAAGTCCAGGACCTCAATTCTATTCCATTGGTCTATACTCCTGTTTTTATGTCAGTACCATGCTATTTTTATTACTATGGCTTTGTAATATAGCATTAGGTCAGGTACCGTGATGCCTCCAGAGGTATTTCTTTTGCTGAGGATATGCTTGGATATGTGAGGTCTTCTGCTTTTCCATATAAACTTTGAGATCATTTTTCCTCTCTCTGTGAAAACAATGTTGGGATTTTAATTGGAATTGCATTAAATCTGTATATTGCCTTTGGTAGGATTGCCATCTTCACAATGTTAATTCTGCCTATCCAGGAGCATGGGAGGTCTTTCCATTTTCTCAAGTCCTCCTCAACTTCTTTTTTGAGGGTTTTCACTGTATAGATCTTTCACTTCCTTGGTTAACATTATTCCAAGGTATTTTTTTTGTTGTTGTTGCTATTGAAAATGGGACCATGTCCCTTATTTCTTTCTCTGTATCTTTGTCATTTTTATATACAAGGGCCACTGATTTTTGTGCATTGATTTTGTATCCTGCTACTTTGCTAAAGTAGTTAATCACCTCCAAGTGTTTTGGGATGGGATCTCTCAGTATCTTACGTATAGTTCATGTCATCAGCGAATAGAGCTAACTTAACTTTTTGCTTTCTATGTTGTATCCCTTTTATTTCTTTCTCCTGTCTCATTGCTTGAGCTAGGACTACCAGTGCAATATTGAAGAGCAGAGGTGAGAGTGGACACCCCTGTCTTGTTTCTGATCTCAATGGGAATTCCTCCAGTCTCTCTCCATTAAGTATTATTTGGGCTCTAGTAGCTTTTTTATAGCCTTTGTGGTATTAAGATATGAACTGGCCATGCCAATTCTCTCCAATGTTTTAATCAGGAAGTGATGTTGTATTTTGTCAAAGGCCTTTTCTGCATCTATTGAAATGATCATGTGTTTTTTTGTGTTTAACCTTGTTTATATGGTGTATTGCATTGACAGATTTCCATATGTTGAACCACCCCTTATTGAATTGGGATCTCTCTGTCTTTGTTATGAAGGCATTTAGTACTATGAATTTTCCCATGAGGACCACCTTCATTGTGTCCCATAAGTTTTGGTACAATGTGTTCTCATTGTCATTCATTTCTAGAAATTTTGCAATTTCATTTTTTATTTTGTCCACTATCCATTTATTGTTTATAAGTGTGCTGTTCAGTTTCCAGGAGCCGATGGGATTCTTGGTGGGTCTTTTGTTGTTAATTTCTAGAAATATAGCACTATGATCTGATATCATGCAGATCATTATGCCAATCTTCCTAAATATATGGAGGCAGGCATTGTGACCCAGTATATGATCTATTTTAGAGAATGTTCCATGGGCTGCTGAGAAGAATGTGTAGTCCATAGATTTGGGATGGAATGTTCTGTAGATATCCATTAGGTCTAAGTGATCTATGGTTTTGTTGAGCTCTCATACTTCCCTGTTGAGTTTCTGTTTGGATAATTTATTACTGATAATGGTGTATTGAAGTCTCCAACTATGATGGGGTTGGCGGTTATATCTGTTTTATTGTCAAGTAGGTTTTGGTTTATGAACTGTGGTGCCCCTGTGTTTGGTGGATAAATATTTATGATTATGATATCCTCTTGATGGCTCATTCCCTTGATAAGTAGGAGGTGGCCTTCTTTGTGTTTTTTGATTATTTTGGTTTGAAGTCTATTTTATCTGACATTAATATACCTATGCTTGCTTGTTTGCTATTCCTGTTTGCTTGGAATATTGTTTTCCACCCTTTTACCCTGAAGAAGTTTCTGTCTTTAGTGGTGAGGTGGATTTCTTGAAGACAACAGTTTAAGGGGTCTAGTTTTCTGAACCATCCTGTTAGTTTGTGTCTCTTGATGGGTGAATTAAGGCCATTAATATTTAGGGTGATGACTGTGAGGTTTGATTTGATCCCTGCTATATTATGTTGGTATATGTGGTTTGGTGTTTTCATGGACTTTGAAGTTTTTTGTGCCTTCTCTGAGTTTGGTTATTGTGATCTGCTTCTTGTAGGCATTTGAGGGTTGATTATTTGATTCTTCTCTGTGGAGAATTTCCTGAAATACTCACTGTTGGTTTGGTTTTGTGTTCATATAATTGTAAACCTGAGTTTTGTAATGGAAACTATTTCTTTCACCATTATGAGCAATACTTTTGCTGGGTAAAGTAGTTTGGGATGGAAGCCATAGGTTCCTAGACTTTGCAGTGTTCCATTCCAGCCACTTCTGAATTTCAGGGTTTCCATTGAGAAGTCTGAAGTAATTCTGATGGGGTTACCTTTAAAAGAGATGTGCTGTTTTTTCCTAGCTGCTTTTAGGATTCTCACTTTGGTGTCAATGTTTAGAGTCTCAATGACAATATGTCTTGGAGAGTTTCTCCTATGGTCCAATCTGTTTGAAGTTCTGTTACATTCTTGTATCTTGATAGGCCTTTCTTTTGAGAGAATGGAAAAGTTTCTTCAATTATTTTGTTAAATAAGCCTGTGGTCTGAATTTCTTCCCCTTCTGGTATTCCCATGATACGGATGTTAGGATGTTTAACGTATCCCACAGTTCCTTCATGTTCTGTTCACAGAAATTTTTGAACTTATTGAAACTTTTGAACTCTTGAACTGTTTCTTCTGTCTTGTCTTTCAGATTGGAGTTTCTATCATCCACATGGCTGACTCTATTCTTGAGAGCTTCTAGAAAATTTTGGACTTGTGCAATTAGGCTTCCATTTACTACTACTTTTCTATGTGTAGTTTCCATCCCTCTGTCAAGCTCCCTTTTCACATCATTTTCTGATTTTCTTGATGCTTCTTGAAATTCACCCTTGCGTTTCTTTATGTCTTCATTTTGCATCACCCTGCTGATTTTTTAGGTCCTCTTTTTTTTTTCACTCTCCTTCATATCTCTTAATTGTCTTTGAACTCCTTCCATTTTCTTATCTATTAGGTCTAGTCTAGTAATGGCAGCATCCACCCAATTATTGGTCCTTTGTTGCTTTTCTGCAAGTTCTACCAGTAGCTTGGTCAGGGTTGCATTGCTCATAGCTTCATTTTGGTGTTCTGATCCTAATGCCTCTTCTATGTTTTGGTTAGAGATGTTCATTGTAGGACTGGGTGATCTTACTGGATTTACTTGCCGTTGATTTTTCATGTTACTTCTTTTGCACTGTGGTCTGCCCATCACAGTGTATGGGCAGGGAGATTAAGACTGTGGTCTCAATGGGTGGTGGAAGTGGTGCCTCTTGGGGGAGCTGGCTTGAGCTAGCAGGCAGGCGAGCAGATGGGCAAAGTGGTCGTGAACTAACACGTGGATGGGTAGATCAGCTTGAACTCATGCACAGCAGGAAACTGAAGCAGCCTGAGGCTGGATACCAAAGTAGTCTGAGCTCTCACTGGGCGGATCACCAAAGCAGCCTGAGCGCATGCGTGGCAGGGATGCCAAAGCAGCCTGAGCTCTCACGCAGTGGGATTCCGAAGCAGCCTGAGCTCATACGGGGGAGAGGGGGCGGGGGGGGGGGATGTCACACTGAAGCACCAAGCCCCGAAGCAGCCTAAACTCACACGTGGTGGGACACTGGGACACCGAAGCAGCCTGAGCTCATGCGCAGTAGAACACTGTCAGGAGGCGGGCATGACAGACAGGCAGGGGCCAGAGTGAGCCTGAGCTCATGTGGGCAGGTGGAATGTGCCTGAGCTCTCACCTGGAAGGGCAGGCGGCCAGAGCAGTAAGCAGGCAAATGGGCAGAGCAGGCTAAGCTTGCACAAGTGGAAATGGGTGGCGACTGTGTGGCGGCAGATGGACTGATTGAGCCTGAGCTCCAGTGGGCCAGGGGGCGGAACCTACCCAAGGTCAAATAATAAACTACCACATCTCAACTCCAGTAACTTTTAGGGAGTAAAGAGTCATTGATAGGACAAAACAGGGTAAGAAGGGTAAGATTAGTGACTGGTACTGTGATGACAGCAAAACATAGAGGAGGGTAAAGTAAAAGTGAGGAGTAACAGGAACATGGCAGAAAATGAGGCAACTCTGGCTGAAGATAGAACAAAAAGAGAAAGAGGTAAATAAATGCAATTAGTTAATGTAAAAACAATTCAACTCTCAGAAGGCTGGGGCATGGACACTCCCCAAGCCAGGGCAGTCTATATTCTTTGGAAAAACCTAGGAAAATGAACGGCTGGAGATATGGCTTAGTGGTTAAGGTGCTTACCCGAGATGCCTAAGAACTAACGTTTCACTCTCCAGGTCTTACATAAACCAGACGCACAACATGACACAAGCATGCCAGGTTGCACATGTGCACAAGGTAGGACACTCGTCTAAGTTCAATTACAGTGGCAAGAGGTCATGGCATGTCAATTCTCTCTTGCTTTTGCTCTCACTCTCTTACGTAATAAAAGGCCAGTCTGTTGGGCTTGCTTCAAAATAAATAAAAATAAAAAGGAAACTGAACAAGATAAAGCATAAAAGAAGATAAAAGAGAGTGAAGAAGAAATAAGTGAGAGAAAAGAGGGAAAAAAGAGTAAAGACAGAGTTGACTTGCTAAATTAGCATTGGGGATGAGGTAAAGGAGGATTGAAAGTGAAATGTAGAACACTGGATAAGAGTGAAGAGCCTGAATGCAGTTTTTCTCCTGCTTGATGGTTTCACCTGCCTTCAGGCATTTTTTCCCAGGGTCCCAGCTGCAGAAACACCATAAAGCTATCCTTCATGATGTTGAGTCATACATGCTGATCTTGTCTTAAGTGCATGGTATAAATGCTGATACCAACCCTAGGAGGTCCTTTGCAGGGTCAGAGGCTGACTGGTTTTACCCCAATGCAGTTTTTGGTCTAGCGTTTCAAGTCTGAGTCTTTGTTCCTCCACAGACTATAGAACTACCTTTACACCTGGCTGCATATGGTTCATTCTGATGCCAAGTTTCTTCTCTGCAATCCAGAAGTATTACACTGCCCACGTTCTAGCTTATCTTCCTGTGACACGTGCTAGGAGTTTACAGAGCATGTGTTTCATTACCTGTCTTAGCAGGTGTCTTTGTAAAGTGGCTTCTGCCACTGCTTCAGAGGGGCTTTCCCACATCTCTCCTCCCTCTGAAAGTGCCATGCTCAATTTTTAAAAAAAGTTATTATTGACAAGTATCCATTTTCTTCTTACTGGATCTTCCATCCATTGGATTCCATCTTTCCAAGTAGTCTCACTTCTATTTTGATGACATAATTCTTCCCTCCTATTATGCATGTCTTGTTTAGGTAGCATCAGCCACTGTAAGGTCATGAATACCATAAGCATATTTTTTTTTCTTAAAGATAGTATTGCAAAGTAGTCTTTCCCTTCCTTTGGCTCTTAACATTCTTTCTGCCACCTCTTCCACAATGGTTTCTGAGACTTAGAGGGTGTGATAGAGATGTCCACTTAATTCTGACCACTCTACTGTCCCTTCTCAGTACTTCGGTGAGATTTGAGCCCCTTCCATCTAAAACGAGAAGCTCCTCTAACCAAAAGTGATGTTGGTGTGCTCAATGCCACATGAGAGAACTATATCACTCCTCCCAGGCTCAAGTAAGAGTGCAGACAAGTAGGCAAGAAGAATGCCAGAGCCAGAGGATGGGAAGGAGTGCTGTCATCCAGGTGTGACATGGCCATTGCATTCATGACCTCACAGTGACTATCATAATCAACACAAGACCCATACAATTTTAGGCCCTCATGGATGACAGAGAACATAAAACCCCCATCCCTCCCTGAGTAGCTATAGACAGTGAGTTGAGGCTGGGAAGTGACAGTGAGAAGCATTTTCTTCAGTGGTGTAGCCACTGGGAGGACCCACATGATCTGCTAAATAATCCTCCTTCCATGCCCATGCAGGTAGCCCTAATTAAATTCAGTGAAAACACCCAGGAACAAGAAAAAGACGAGAGATCAAAGTAGAAAAGAATTTTTTAAAAGATAGGGTTAAGTGGAAGGGGATGACAATGAGGATAAAGGGATTATGATCAAAATACAGTACATACATTTATAAAAAGTGTCAATAAATAAAAGATCTATGCCTATGCTACAAATAGATGTTTCTTGTCATTGTTTCATAAACAATAAAACACAACAACCATTTGAGTTACATTTATATTATGTTGAGTATTATAACTAATCTATGGATTAGATAAAATATAAAGATTATATGCAAATGCTACACTATTTTATAAGAAGTCCTTGAGGATCTGTAGATTTAAGTCATCACAAAGGTCCTAGAACCAAAGTTCATGGATATGAGATAGCTGTAATATGAAATAAATTTTAAGGATTTTGCCACCTTACTTACAAAGCCTCTAATGAGTAAACATAAAAGACTAGTCTTATCATATATTAAATATGCTTCAAAAGTACAGTTATTAAAAGAGCGTATGCCTAGATAGAAATAATCAAGTCAATGAAACAGAATCAAATTGCCTTCCAACATTATCCTTCCCACACATAATTTTTTTTCACTTTAAATGAGTCTATGAACAAAATCCAAAGTACAGAAGAATGTTCAAGATTAGAAAAAAAAAATAGCTAACAGATGGCACCCAATGGTGGCTACTTCTTAGTCACTCATTTTTTTTTTTTTTTTTTAGGTAGGGTCTCACTCTAGCCCAGGCTGACTTAGAATTGACTATGAAGTCTCAGGGTGGCCTTGAACTCATGGTGATCCTCCTACCTCTGCTCCCAAGTGCTGGGATTAAAGGCATGTGCCATCACACCCAGCTTCCAAAATTTTTATTTGATGTTATAGTTACCTTCTCATTGTTGGATTAAAGCAACCAACCAGAAGCCATTGATGGGAGGAAAGGTGGGTTTTTTTTTTTTTTTCCTGGTTTATGGTCTCCAGGGGAAGCTTCTTGATGGCAGGGGAAAGCATGGCATGAACAGAGGCTGGGCATCACCTCTGCCATAGGAGGGTGCAAACAGCAGCAAGAGATTGAGCCTAACTCTAGCAAGGGAAAGCTGGCTATAACACCCCTAAGCCTTTCCCCAACAACACAACTCTTCTAGCAAGGATCCACCTCCCAAGTTATGACCAGATGGGGAACAAACATTCAAAACCCATGAGTTTATGGGGGGCATCTGATTGAAATCATCACATTTGAAAGGCACCTAAACCCAGGTCTCAGGATGCTCAAAGCCTGGTGGCTGTAAAGCCAAAACTTTCCTGCTGCTGTGGGGAAGCAGAGGAGGTCCTGCTGTCTTGATCTAGAAGATATGCTCCTAGCCGGCCGTGGTGGTGCACACCTTTAATCCCAGCACTCGGGAGGCAGATGTAGGAGGATTGCCGTGAGTTCGAGGTCATCCTGAGATTCCATAATGAATTCCAGGTCAGCCTGGGCTAGAGTGAGACACTAAAAAAAAAAAAAAAAAAAAGATATGCTCCTATAGTGGAAGCTCATTCTTTTCATCTGCAATCAAGTCTGAAGAGGAAATTTGTGTTATAACTGAGCATCATGATGTAGTCCCTTAGAATATCCACACGAATAGATGTTTCCAAAAAGTTGTGTGTTACAAACGTTTCAATATAAGAGGAGTGTATGTTTGCCTGAAGCTATAAACTTTGCAATTAATATGGAATAAATTATCTCTGTGTGAAATGTTTCTTTGAGGATTAAATCTTACTTCATCTATTCATCCATTTAGCCAATGTTTACTAAACATACACTTATGTGCCAATGACTGTGAAGAAAAAATATTATTTAAAATATAGTCATTAATATCCAAGAATTCCAAATTTAGATTGTGAGGTTTTTCATATATATTTATAACACTGCTATTTACTCCTCTCAGCTTCTCAAGTATCAAAAGCATTTTAAAATTAAAGTGTTGCCATCAAGCAGTTAACGTTCTATTAATGTGATAATTCTACCAAGTAAAGGGACAGAATATATGCATATTATCATTAAAATTGTATTCTTTTTTAAAAAGCATGAGATATTAATTACACAGTAAGTGCTATACTGGTCATGAAAATGTTTCAGAAGTTAAAAGCATCAACTAGAATAGTAGGCATAGTTCACTTTATTATGTCTGTTTTTTTTTCTCTCTACATTTTTGTTTATTCCTAGGATAACAAAATAAGGCTGATGAAAGTAGCCAAAAACAGCATTTCCAGTGAAGCATAGTACAACTGCAGAAGGAATTCTGCATTTCACTTACAAAGTATTCATCCAGTAGACAATAAAGGACTTTTCAAAGCAGCCAGGACTATCTCAGTAAAAATTAGGTAGTAAGGAACTAAAGATTTAGAAAGTAAAAAATAAATGAGTGTCATTCATACCTATCACATGCTTCATTTTAAATAGTCAATGAATTTTTAATTGGTGCCATTAAGCTAATTGTGCCAACATTGTACTATGGTACATTGTATCATGAACCATATAATTTTTAGAAAAACGAAAGTTTAATAACCCTTTGAAGCACATTGTATTTTGCCTCAGTATTAATAATTCATTGACATAAAATAAACTCTGTGATAGTAAAATTCTAAAATATATCACTTGAAATTGCCATTATTGCCCACATTCTAAGTTGATTATGTGGAAATTGGAAAAATAAAGTCTGAAAACCAATCATACAAATTTTAATTTGAAAATGACCCATCTATAAATCCTAATTTTAAATACAAAGTTAATATAGCTCTACTGCTATACATTTAAACTCTAGATCAAATCAATAATTTTAAAAAATAAATAAAATTTCCTAAGTCCTGCAAATGTACAGAGTATCTACTATGTGCCAGGAAATAGCATTCAGGAGATTCACAAGCAACTGGTGTCAGGGAGAATGCCAGATAGATCCTTCACAGAGTTAGAAGTCATCTGAGCACGTGGAAGTCCCACAGTAGCTATCATGAAATATAGATCATTCCTGGCATAAGTGGTATGGCATGTGGGTGGATTTATCTTAAGTTTTCAACATTGGGAGCCAGAACTATTTTTTTTTAATTATCCTTTCATAGAATTGACAAGCAAAGAATCAGGGAGGGCAGTGGAGAAACAACTGAGAACAAAGTATGCTGATGTATATGTATGAAAATACTATAATGAAGCCCACGACTTTATATGCTAACCTTCCAAAAGTAATTAATTGTTTTAAATTAATCTTCCTAGAAAATAGACATTGCCCACAAATATGTAGCTGATAAATTCCATGTTTAGGTCACATTCTACTTAACATTTTTACTGATATTTAATATGTCTGTTTTGCCACCCTTGTAAAGTTTTAGGGTGACTGAATATTGTCAATAAAATAAAGCTGAGGGGGCAGGGACAAGGGAAAAGAGGGTACCAACACATGATGTATCCATACAAAATATGTTGCTGTTAGTAACTATAATAATAATGATGATGATGAAAAGAAAAGAAATCAATGGGAAAATAATAAAAACCCAATATTAAAGTATAAAAAATTTTAAAGTTAAAATTTAGAAATAAATTTCCCATATTTGCTTATTAGTATTTTAAATTGTACTTTAATGCTCACCTCACACTGGAGGACTGTCAAAAAGTACAAATGCTGACCTACAGTGAAAAAGAAGGCCCACATAATGATTATAAGACAATGTAAGAAATAACTACTAAGCAATCTATATTTTTGAAATGAACCTGAAATTTTACGTTTCTCTCAGGTGTCCTTCTTAAAATTGAAAAATTATAGTTAATTTGATATTGAGAAAATAAGGCAGTAGATCAGTACATGTGAAGGTAGTATTAATTAATTTAGGTAAACAGTATTTTTGACCTTTAAGTAGTAAATTTTGAATAAAAGACAATGATTAGCACATATGATATTTTCCTGGTGAAACATGGAATAGTTCACCTGAGTTAGTGTGTTTACACTATTGAAATTCATACTTGATAGAGACTAGTACTCATACTATCTGTTTTTTAAAAGTTTTAGTCCTTTTAATCCTCTGCTTGCCTCTCCCACCCCCTCCTCTCTGCCTCTCTTTAAAGACTGTGGCTTAAAGTAGTGACAGGATTAGGCTGAGGACGAGTACCCCAGCCAGTGCTCTGGGTTTTTATAATGAAACAGCTCTATATTAGGTTGCCCAGAGGATTTAGTTGTGGTCAAATCATGTATAGTCAATACACCCAACATTTTTTCGTTGATGTAGGCTAGCATTTATCTGCTGGAAGCAAAATAGAAACTCACTATTAAAGCCTTTTAATAACTGTTTTATTTATTAACTTGCATGAACTATAACATTGATGTTGAGAAGCATTTTATATCCTGATGAGGTTTGAACCATGACTTTATGATCTAACAGTTGAACACAGATGAATATATTTTGAAAAGAAAGAAAAAATGAAAATTCTCTTACTGAAAAAAAAAAAAGAAATTATTTCCTTTAATGTTTCTGCTGAGGCGTGGCTCCCTTACTTCATTACGGGGGATGGGAGTCTAAGGAAGTTGACAGTTGGCTGATGTGTACGTCTAGCCACTAAATCATTGCATTCACACTAAGACCTCCTATGTGCTTCCATTAAACCCCCATTCAGCTCATGAGGTAATATATGTACTGTAGCCTGTCGCTGGATTATTGCTGTTTCCCCACTGTTAAAGTCTCACAAACTCAGTCTTCTAAGCTATTATAATGAATATGGACAAATTTCAAAATCACAATGTTGAGTTAAAAAGAAACTGGGGAAATTCTTATAATTTGATCTAATACTATGTGTATGTTGCATAAAAGCAAAATTTAAAACACAACAAACTCATTACTAACAAGTAGCCTCTGGGGAAGATGCAAAGATGATGGGAGTGAGGCTGGTTGTCAAAGAGCACTTTAACTTCATCTGTAAAATGTCCTGCTTAAATTTTTTTTTCCTTGAGACCATGTAGCCTAAGATGGTCAAATCTGGTTTCCTCCTGCTTTAGCCTTACAATGCTGGAGTTACAGATATATGGCACCAGGCCTGGCTTTTATTTTTTTAAGGCTTGAAAACGCCATTGATTTGAAAAGGCAAGATGGCATTGTAGTGTGACTGCAGTTTAGTGTATATATGTAGTGATTTCTATATTTTTGTATATAACAAATGGGAAGAGTGGTGGAGAAGCAGGTAAGCGTGCAAGGTCCAGAGAGGACTTTTTGCTTGAGTTTACGACTCCCTCTTGTCACTTGTCCAGAAGCAAAGTAATGTCCTGTGTCTGTTTATGAATCTGTCCAATGGTGTTAATGAATAGGGCCTACTTTATTGGCTAATTGTAACACAAAATGTGCTTTTGACTAGGTGTGAAGGTACACAGTTGTAATCCCAGCATCAGGAGACCTAGGTATGCCACGATTTTGAAGCCAGCCTCGGCTACTTAGCAAAAAAGAAAATGTATTGGAAAGAAGAAAGGATTCAGTGGAGGGGCATTTTGGAGGGCATTATGACCATGGTATGGTGTCTATATTGATTGAAGTTGTCAAAAAAGGGCTTAAAAAATAAAAATGAAGGAAGTAGAGAAAGGAAGGGAGAGAGGGAGGGTGCTTTGAAAAGTACAAGTATTAAAAAATTACAAGGAGTAATTATTTTTAATATTTCATTTTATCTGGAGGATTGACTTTTTAATGTAAAGAACATTTATGGGAAAGAGAATGTTTAGTGGTTATGAGGGGCAATGAAACAGAAGAAACAATTTCTAATGCTCTACAACAAAGTAATGATGGTGGACAAAAAGTTACTGAATATTTCATAATAGATAGTAAGGGATTTTGAATGTTCTCAATATGAAGAGATAACAGTTTGAGGTAGCATATATGTCAATGACCCTGCTCTGGTCAGTACCCATTGTATATATGACCTCATATAAATATTTGTATCAATTAAAAATGAAAATATAACTGGATGTGGTGGTTCACACCTTTAATCTCAGCACTCAGGAGACAGAGATAGGAGTACTGCCCTGAGTTTGAGGCCACCCTGACACTACATAGTGAATTCCAGATCACCCCGGGGGACACAACCTTACCTCGTAAACAACAACAACTATATATATATATACATATATATATATATATATATATATATATGTTTGTGAACTGTTTATTCTGTTTATTTTTAGAAAAATCTAAATGCAACGTGCACACACAGTTACAAATATGTAGTCATTTAAGGAAGCTTCATAATCGGAACTTCCCTACAGTATTTTCTATTTCTTTCCTAGTATCCTTGTAACTCAGGATTTGACCTTTCTGTCATTCTCTGGGATCTGCAGTAATTCAGCTGCTTGATCTTTCCTTTAAAAAAAAAAAAAAAAAAAAAAAAAAAACCTACATCTTTCTTTTTAGTTCCGACTCTATGTAGCACAACCCAAATCGTTTGGAACACAAACACAGCGAGTGTGCATTTCTTCTGGCGACAGTAGCTTCAGTATTAACTGAAAGGCAGGGTGGATAAAGTGACACGCGCTTTCCTTTCAGCAGACTTGTTAATATCAGCTCTGAATTTTTCATGCCGGCTTCGGTAACCTGTAGCCTGGAGTGGAAGCTCTGGGGGTTTCCACCACAAAGAGGTAGATCAGCCGAGCTCTCACTTCCCATCTGGCCCTGGGTGACAGGGACAGCAAGGGGGGCTGCAGGAGACCTGGAGATGTGGGGCAGCCATTGTCGTGCATCAAAGGCTAAACATGTGCCATTAGCGGGACGTATCTTTGAGACACTTGTTTATCACTGGCTTCAGAATATACTTAGCCAATGTGTTTAGCTTTAGAGTCACCAGAACAGCTGCCGCTCGTGTAAGCGATACGGCACGCACAGTGGCATCCTGATTTGCCAAACCTGATTCAGGAGCTCAGTGGCTGGTGCGCGCTGGCTGGCGTGCTCGTTCACCCACACAGGCAGGCAGGCAGACGTCCACGTGTGGGCACACACAGACACACACCAAGCAGATGCAGGGCTGTTTGAAATTGAAACCCATCTATGCGACTTCCCAAAGGTAACCAAATGAGTTCCAGGTTCTCACAAAAGCTGCATTTTAGGCTAAGGGTTTAAAAAAGAGTAAGTTAGAGTAGTAAGAGACTCAAATACATCATATTTGAAAAGTCAAACATAGTTTAAAAAAAAAAAAAACAGTGTTTCAAAAAGGAAAGTAAATTTTGAGTATTTAAACTTTCGTGAATTGCATGGTTCTATCATCACTTTTGCCCTCTTTGTGGTAAAATGGATCTATATTGACTTATTTTTAATACCTGTGCCAACTGAAAGTTGCCCTGGGCATGCCCAAGCTACAGGTTTTAGAATGCATTTGCATTTTACAAGCACACAGTCTCTTCCGTGCTGCTTTCACAGGTCACATCCTTTGTTTCTGAGCTATTAAGAAAGAACTTGAGTAAATAATGTTTAAAACATGGAAATACTGTTTGTGTGCGGAAAACAATATTCCCATAGAGTTCCAGTGCTGCAGTCCGGGTGAGGAAACAATGCAGTGAATACATATGTAAGCTACTAAGAATTATTTTCTGGTTTCTTTTTTTTTTTTTTTTTTTTTTTTTTGGTAAGTGGAAATAGCAAGACCAACTTTTTGAACTAGTTTTCTACTTTCATACTCTTATGTTCAATCTGCCACTCCAAACTTTCTGCAAGCTTGAGACACACCCCGTTGTGGATTTTTCGGGGAGTACCTTTAAAGCTCACTCACTTTTACTACTGTTCTAACATTTAATGCTCTAACAGGAATTATACTTTCATTGTACAATTTGCCAAACAAGTATGACAAGATGTACATTTACAGCCAAGTAAGAGTAATTGGCTATACATATTTGTTACAGGAAAATAAAAATAGATAGCAATTAACTTTATCATGAACTAAAATCATGAACTCCATATACTTTGGTGAAACTGTGATGACAGAGGGGTGTTGATGTTGCATACATAGAGATACCTTCATGTTTTAGGGGGTTGGGTGTTGTGTACTTAAAGGTATCTTCATATTTTATGGAGATCAATGTGTTCACAGTCTTGTAAAAGAACTGATGATTTAATCAGTTGAAGTACTTGACTCTTTTTTATTGTTTTATTATAAAAGAATAATAATAAGTAATCATTGAAACCAACCTACTTTTTCATGGTACTTTCTCATCAAGCAAATGTATGCCATTGAAAACTGACCAGGTAAAGCCAAACAGAGCTTTCTGCGGATGGCTAACTGTCATGAACTTAGCTCAGAATGGACTTCAGAAGCAGACTTCAGTTTTCAACAGCTTTGTGACCTTAGATCCCGTAAGCCTTAGTCTCCTTACCTGTAATTGGAGGTGAAGACATCCATCACCAGCATGATTGCTAAGAACAAATGGGACACAGAGCTGGTTGTGTAGACCAATGTCTGCCATGGGACTGGTTGGGTCTGATCCCCTGTGCCTCCGTCTCCTGGTTAGCAGAGCATCCCGGAGCATCCCATCTGCTTCAGCATTACAGCCTTTTAGGCTTACCTGCAAAAAGTCTAAGGACCCAGGTTCAATTCCGCAATACCCACATAAAACCAGGTGCACAAAGTGGTGTATGCATCTGGAGTTCATTTGCAGTGGTTGCAGACCCTGGAGTGCCCAATTTCTCTCTCTTTCTCTCTCTCTCCCTCTGCTTGCAAATGAATAAATAAAAAATAAAAATTACAGGCTGGAGAGATGGCTTAGTGGCTAAGCGCTTGCCTGTGAAACCTAAGGACCCTGGTTCGAGGCTCGATTCCCCAGGACCCACAAGGGAGCACGTGCATCTGGAGTTCGTTTGCAGTGTCTGGAGGCCTTGGCATGCCCATTCCCCCCCCCTCCCTCTTTCTCTGTCACTCTCAAATAAATAAGTAAAAATAAAAAAATAAAATAAAATAAAATAAAAATTACTAAGGTCTTTCAAAAAATTGAATAGACAGCCTAAAATCTGGCTACTTCATAAGTTTTATATCTATAAAGTATGAGATCATTATAGGTAATAAAATTAATTTCATATATTTGAATATGTGCTTCATTGCTTTCTAGAGTAAAGGAAACAAAGCTTAGAAAAATATTATTGTTGACTTTTAGAAACTACTCATTTTCCTTTAGTTCTCAGGCTTTTCTCAAAGATATTAAAGGATGATTAAATGACTTTTTTTCTTCACACTAAAAGGGATCTGATTTTATTTGAAAATGTATACATTTAGATTATAGAACATATGTGAATAGGTCACTTTAAACTTTTGCCAAATCTATATTTCTTTGTATGGTGCAGAGAATTGAACCCAGGGCTTTGCCTATACTAGGCAATCACTCTACCACTGAGCTCCACTTCCAGTCCATGAAATTACATACAGTGTGTGTGTGTCTGTGTGTGTCTGTGTTTTGAGGCAGGATCTCACTGTAGCCCATATTGACTTGGAATTCACTATGTAGTCTCAGGCTGGCCTTGAACTCATAGCAGTCCTCCTGCATCTGCCTCCCATGTGCTGGGATTAAAGGCATGTGCCACCACACCTGGCAGAGAGAGAGAATAGGTGTGCCAGGGCCTCCAGCTGAGCTATCTCACCAGGATGCCTGACAGTATATTTTGTGTATTCATTCTACAAATATTTTCAAAGGTAACTATGTGTCAGGCATAATTCTAAAGAGTGGAAGTTTTTAATAAGGAACAAGTATACAAACTCCATGCCCTCATGGCCTTTACCTTCTATACAGAAAAGGTACAGTAAAAAATTATCTAACATTATTTAGTAATTAACATTATTTAGTAATTAATTCTATGCAGAAGATGAAGAATCAAAAGAGATGGGGATTTGGGATGGGAGGTTATCACTCACAGCAGGACTAGAGAAGGCCCTGTATAACACATTATGTTTGAATGGAAATATAGCTGGTAGAAAGCAGGGATACATAACAGTCTGAGGGGAAGATTCCCAGCAGAGGAAGTAACAGATAAGTCCATAAGTAGCTACATCTTTGTTGGACAATGGGAATATTTTACAATGTGAAATATGGTCACAGCTTAGCTAAAAGCAGGATCTGTCACTGAATCCTTGTATTCTACTGCCCTCTGCCCATAAGAAAGGTTAAAAAAGTTTGACTTTTAAAAACTTCACATCAATCATAAGGTATAATTTACCAAAAGGAATATCTTCCTGATATAGTTTTCTGGGCCAATGGATAATTGAAGGTTATAATTTTAGCTCTCAAGTGAAAATTACACTCTTTTGACTACTATCTCTATTTGGTCAATTATCTTTGTTTAACAACAAATTTAATGGTTTCGAACAGCCCTTTCATTTGCTGACAATTTTGTGAGCAACAAAAGGAGTAAAAAGAAGCTCTTTCTTCCGGCCCCACTTGGGGTGTCTCATGTAAGTGCAATGAGACAGATGGAACTGCACTTATTGAAGCTCTTCCTGGCTGGATACCTAAGATGGTCATTGTCATGTCTGGCACTTGGTACTGACATGTCAACCACAGGACCTAAACATGATCTCCTGAGTATAGTCTAGGATCCTCACACCATGGAGACTAAGGATTTTTGAGCTTCTTGTAGGGTACCTCACAGTTTGAAACATAGTAAGGGCAAAATCTGGCTTGCAATTCACGCAATGTAAATTATGAATATTATACTGGTAACAAGCAAAATTTCAAAGTTAATATACATATACAAAGAGAGAGGATGAAGTAGCCACTCCTCAATGAGAGGGTTGTAAAAACCACTTTATGACAGCAGCCCGCAGTACTGTAAAACACCTGGAAGCTCCATCAATAGGACATCATGTGAGTTAGTGGGGAGCCAAAACTCAAGCAACTTAATGGCTGTGATAATCTACGGTATTGAAAAATAGACATAGCAATGTTTCTGGTTCCACTTGTATTTGAGAATTATGCCACATCCCTACCAAGAAGCAGAATTTCTTTCTGCTGATCTAGACATCAGACAGACCTTGATATGACGTTGACAAACCGGATGTAGCAAAATAACATTAATGGTTAATAAAGGCAATGCAGCTTCTTCTATCTGAACTTATTTCAGACCCAAATACCATGCAGTTTTGACTCCCAAGTCACATACGGAGGCATGTCAAGGTGTTCCACTTTAGAGCTAAGTGTCAGGTGACCAGCAACATCACTGCACACCTTCAGATGGCTCCTACACCCAGCCTTCGAGTCAACCAGATGACGCTGCAGTCTGGCTATTTTCTGCCAACCCTTCTATGGTCTCATCAGTAAATTATTTTTCCCCTTTTTATCCACTAAGTTTTGGGGAGGTTTGTTATGCAGCAGTAGACAAATAGCTTGAGTGGCTATTGTCAAATCTGCTAGGAAGAATTATATTTGAAATAAAACAGAGGACATCTTATTTGCAAATTAATATTTGTACTCAAGAAAAAGTCACAGAAGGCTATTAAATATTTCTTGGAACCAGTAGAAATAAAGGTAGATTGCAGTGGGTATCAGTAGGACCCCAGGCTCACCAACTTATTAAAGAATTTAGTAGTTTTGAAGTTCTATGGTACTGACACCATCTTAGAGCAGATTATACAGAAACATGATGCTATCCACCAGATATGCTTCAGTTAAATTTTTCTAAGGAAATTTATGTATGATATGCAGTTATAGATCATCATCCATCCATTCCACAAACATTCATCAAATCTGTCTGATTTTCTAGGCATTATTCTTCATGCTTAGAGTATGGCAATGCATATTAACGTTTCATAGTTCAGAAGGGAAAATGATAAAGCTTTTGTTAATGGGAGAGAAAGAGAGAGAAAGAGTGAGAATGAGAGTGTGTGAGAGAGTATTGGAGCACCAGGTACTTCAGCCACTACAATTGAATTCCAGATGCCTGTGTCACTTTATGTGCATTTGTGACCTTGCACACATGTGTGACCTTGTACACTAGAGTCACTGTGTATCTGGCTTAGGTGGGACCTGGAGAGTCAAACATGAGTTCTTAGGCTTCAAATACAAGTGCTTAAATGCTGAGCCATCTCTCCAACCCAAAGCTTTTCTATTAAAAAAAAAGAAACAATGAACACATATGTAAGTAAAACATATAAAGTGTTCATTGGAGATAATATGGAGGAAAACAGGTAAGAGAATCAGGAGCAGGGCGTGGGAGAGAGGAATGATGATGGTATGTAGCTGTCAGGCAGAGCCTCACCGAGGTGCTAAGACTTAAGCACAGAGATGATGGACATGAAAGAGGCAGAAGGGAAGTTATTTGGGAAAAGCACATTCCAGGGCAAAGGGAAGAGAAGACAGAACCCTGGAGCAACAACAAATAGAGAGGCATATTCTAGGAAAAGCAAGAAGAACATGTTGCTTCTGCTTATCATATAAAAATATGATAGGAGATAAAGAGGGAAGAGAAGGCCAAGCCTGGTGGCATCCTCCTGTAATCCCAGCAACCCCAGCACTCAGAGAGTAAGGCAGGATGATCATCAGCTCCAGCCGGCTTGGGGTAGACAGTGAGACCCTCTCTGTCTTGAGAAAAAAACACAAGAGAGTGAAGCAAAACCAGACTGTCTAGTGCCTCATAAAGAGTTACAAACTCAGAGTTTTACTCTGCACAGAAGTGAATGACTTGGAGAAATTTGAATTAAAGTATGGCATGTTATAACACAAATTTACATAGCTTCTGGAATGAGGGTATATAGTGTTCTGTATGTTACATAACATATAGTTCTAATTAATGTTACAGCTATAACATAACAGATTCTTTATATAACAAGGAACTCAAGAGTAGAATAATCAGGCAAATGACAAGTAGTAACTTGGACAAAGAATAATGGAGAACTGGGAAGAAGTAGTTGAACTCTTATACATTTTTTTCAGAGGAAATTCTAATTTTTAATTACATTAACATTGAGATGTCTGCTTTTGAAAATATATATATGCATATATACATGTATATATACATATATATATATATATATATATATATATATATATATATATATATATATAGTTATGTACACAGTGTGTATAGAGCCATGTTAGTACCATCGTCAACCTCTTCCCTGTCCTCCCCCTTCTGCAGGGACTCTCCTCATTGGGGAATGTGGGTCATGCATTGTGGGATTAGCCATCAATTATGGGGAAGAAACAATCATATTTTGATGACAGAAAACCAAAAGCATTCACTACCAAGGTTCACAGTTTATGGCACATGAGAGAAAGATGATGACTCACGATAGTTCAGGCAGCATCTATTCAGATGGTGAACACTGTGGGAGAAGATGCTTCAGTAAAGGGCAGACATATCAAGGACATGGTAAGTTTGACCTGTTCATTAGATATGAAAGTGAATAGTAATCACATTCTACAATGATCACCCTGGGACTGATTCAAATTTAGATGATTCTTCAAACTGGGCAATTTCCACAGAGGTTCCTGTTTCATACGCCAGTGACAGAAACAGTCCTAAAGAGCAGCCTGATGCTGTCCTCAGCGCGCCTTTGCAGATTCAAGACAGTTTGGAAAAATGCTGTCCCCATGACCCACGAAAAAATTAAAAAGCCTATTTATGTGTAGTGAATCATTCTTTGAATTGATAACTGCACAGCATGTCCTACTTAAAATCATGACATCTTCCTGAGCATGCTGGCACATGCTTTTAATCCCAGCATTCAGGAGAAAGAGGTAGGAGGAATGCTGTGAGTTCAAGGCCAGCCTGGGGCTACAGAGTGAATTATGGGTCAGCCTGGGCTACAGTGAGATCCTACCTCAGAAAAACAACAAAAAAAAATGACATCTATATCCAGTATGGGCTTTGCCTAAAATTATTTCTAGGTGAATGTCCTAGAAAAAAATTAATTATTATTACTTCAGTTATCTGAAGAAAATTTTCTTTGTATGTATTTTGTTTCTCTGCCTGATTCTCTAAGGAAGTGTTACTTCTGATACTTTTTTTTTTTTTTACCACAAATAACATGTTCTGACAAATAAAGTGGGAATTACAGATAACCGGAGTGAAGCAATGGGTCTGCTTATTTGGGTCCACATAAAATGTAGCTCATTACCTTTGGAAATACTGCCTGTTGGGGCTTAGACCACTTTCAACTTGCACACACAAATACAAGAGTTGTTGGTCACATTTCTTTTTTATATTCAACAGTACAACTTAAATCATATTACTTAACATCAATTATCTGAGTACCCAACCAGCTAAAGTACAAGGTTTAAAGTCTCCTTATGCTAGACCTGAAGCTTAGGCGTTATATACCAGACAACATTTAAAAAAAAAAAAAACTGTCAGAGAATTTAAGAGATGGGACTTGCTAAAGAGACCAGCCTTCTGACTGCCTTCCAGGCAGTGACTAAAGCCCAAATTAAAGAATGGTACTTTAAAACAACATAGCGCAGCATAAATAGTTGTTAAAGAATCCTTGTTGCTAATATTTATTCTCTGACTTTTTCACTGAGTGGAAAGTTTTCCAAAGTATATGTTTCTACACCCTGGGGCTAGGGCAGAGAAACTGCACCTGGAAAAATCAAGGTCATCCTTAACATCTAACACTGAGAGAAAGCCTGAGGTTCACCTTTCTCCCTTTCCTTTCCATTTAGCCTGGTGGAGCTCCAGAGGACAGTGGATGAAATGTATTGCAGGCAGCCTGGGGTTTTAGCTGCTGTGCATGACAGTACAGTGTAGGAGACAGCTATGAAAGAGTATTCATATATGAGCCTAAATTCCCACGACAAAGAGAAACGAATAAAAGTTATATACATACAAATCTTAAGCCAGCAAGTACATGGATGTGTGATTAAAACATCTAAGACTAAGTTACTGACATATACTCTTACCTAAAAGGATCAAACTTAAGAACTTGCAAAAATACTTGACATCTTGCTGTACCTAGTTTAAAAAAATATTGATAAGAGCTAATTAAAACACATCAATATTTATTTTGTCATACACAAAGCATAAAGCTGTGGTACATTTTTAAGTCATGACATTGCTTTGTATAAAACACACCACAACATTATAACAAAAGCCACCAGATGTCACTGTTACAGATTATATTCCAGTATATGCTAATCTGGAAATACATGAACATTTATTATTCATATTGAAGAAATTTTGGGTTGTAACTTTGCCACTAAGGAAATATTACAACAAGGCTTTCTTAACTTGTATGAATTTTGCCCTTATAGTTCTTAACTTCTCTTTAATTCCTCAGGTTACTTTTACAATGGCCCTAAATTTAATCAGGGAAAACTAATGATATTTTTTTCCACCAGCAAAGTTGAAGCTTTTGAAAATCTTTATCTATTTCCTTAGGAGAGTCTACAGGTGCACTGGGTAGAAGATAGACAGGTAATTCTGCAGTTATGTGAACTTTTGTGTCAGCAGATGGACAGATGGGTTTGGCAGTCCTTCCGCCTTTCAGATCTTCCTCAACATGCAGTGGGGAAGAAAACTGTATAGTCACATAAGATTCAAAATATACCCCATACCCTACAGCACTCATTGCTGCACAGTTGCGATGAAGGATGAGTTACTTCAAGGTGCACAGTATCCTGTGTTTTCTGTATGCTGCATAGAGGCTGTGTTCCCTTAAGTAGCAGTGTCACGTTGGTCCTTCTACCCTGACTCTAAGTGAAACAAAGTATTTGGTAATAACATTTCTAGTCAAGGAGTAGATTGATGAGAAAGATTTTAAGCATAGTAAAGTTTGGAGCATCTAATCATTTATAGCCTGTACCATCTGCACCAAATGCTCACACTGATCATGGTGTATGGGAGGATGTATGATTCATTCTGGACCTAGGTTGACAGAATAAAATAAGGACCTCACAGGTCGTTTGTTTGTAGAACCCATAAACAAGCTCACCCCCCCCCCATTTATGTTGCTATGTTGGCATAATGCAGCAAAATCTATACACAAAAGGAAAGAACAAGTTCAAGAAAGTCTTGAACAGTGAGAATGTCCCTATCTGACTTGGGAACAAGTAGGAACAGTCACGAAACCTGTCTTGTGTGCTCACACGGTCATGGAATGTTGCTCAGCATATGGAGAGCTTGGCCCTGTTGCTGTCAGCCCAGGGCAAGGGACGAATTATCCAGGTAAAATCAAGTTCCTGCTTCAATAGGAGAGAAATATTTTTCCAATGAGATGTCTAATGTAGTATTCAAAATGCTATTATGTGAACTGAGAAACTGGAATGACAGTATGTTAAATATAATTTTTCTCAGTTTTAACTGCAATGATAAAAAGCTTCTAAACCTTTAAATGCCCAACCAGTTGCAGGCAAATCTACCAAATAGTAATGAAAATTGAGTATTCAGGATCTGGGCTAGGTTCAAACTATTGGCCTATTTGGAAAGGCTTCCTGTCTATCTCAATTTCATTGGACTTTATAGTCTTCTCACTAAGGGAGAGATGAGATGAGAGAACTGTTCCTTCTGTAAAGGAAAATTCTATCTCACCTCCATTTGCATTTCCAATGTTCTTTCATTGCTGCAGCTCAAGTTCTCACCTCTGTAATATTGGCTATGCAAAACTAGGAAAATTTGTTATAACAGAACACCTTACATGCTTAGAAATTAACCTGAAATGTTTCCCAGATTAACATCTGTTTGCATCTTACAATATAAGACTTATGCAGAGAGTAAAGAGACTCAAATAACCATATCACTTTAAGGCCAACTTCATCCCATATCTGTCTATCCAAGAAATAATGGAAATGGAGCTTGAAATTCTAGGTGCCAGAGGAACTTGATGCAAAGTGCATAGTCAAGCGTGCCTCCTCCTCAGCTCACTCTTGCATCACCTTGCATTCGTTTGGCTGTCTGTCTTTGTTCTCTAAGCCATCCTTCAGCACTGATCACTTAAGAGACCCTTGAAGATATCCCTGTTTTCCTCCTCCACTCTCTGTTCATTCATTCATTTTGCTGGGGATTGAATTGAGGGTCTTATTTGTGCTGAAGAGACCTTATCATTTTGAAACTCACATCCATATATAAGTTTTATATATTCATATATGCAAACAAAGAATTTTGCAAAAGGAGAACTATACAACCATTTCATCCAGAGGTGAAAATGAATATTGATAATTTACTGTGTATTTTCAGTGATAGTACAGTGATGCAGATTGTTTAGCTGGATTAATGGAATCTAGACTTTTTTTTCCCACATAATTTTATTTGTAGATTTTTCTACAAATGAAAACATTCCTTACTAGAGATAGGATGGAGGCTCTCAAGGCTCAAAGTTTATGAAACTTAAATGGTTCGGGAACCTCAGGAAGCTAAGTGTCACTAGGCCCCTCCCCCATCTAGAAAAGCACTGAGCAGTTGCTACAGAGAAGAGGTGAGCCACGGGGAAGCTGAGCTCAGCTTCAGGGCTGTGGCTTTGGTAAGACCACACCCATGTTTGAGTGGGCTTGTTAGTGATGTAGCTTCCTTCTGAGTCGCTGATGCTCCCTCCAATAAGCCCAATAAAAGCCTGGGCTTACCAAGCTAGAATTCAGTGGAACCGTTTCTCTGCCCTGTTACTGTCCTGTTTGATTGTGAATAGACATTCATTCACATCTTCCAGGAAAAATCACACAGCACAGGGTAAAATTCAGAAAATTTTACAATTATATCACAATTATCTAGAAATATTTTAGGGATAAAAGTATCCCTTGCTTAAGCCTGTTACTGTGAATATCTAGTTTTTTTGTGTGTGTTTCAGCATGCATTCAGTTGGTGATATTTTGAACAAGTCATGTAGGCTACTATGGATGACTAGCATATTTATTTATTTATGAGAAAGAGAGAGAGAGAGCAAGCATACCAGGGCCTCCAGCTACTTCAAATGAATACCAGGCCACTTCGCGTATCTGGGTTATGTGCGTCCTGGGGAATTGAACCTGGGTCCTTTGGCTTTGCAGACAAGTGCCCCAACTGCTAAGCCATTTCTCTAGCCCTGGCTGACTAGCTTTTGCATTGAATTATTTGTTACTAACGTCTTAACTTTGCTTCTAGGATAATGTAAATCATAGTGGTGCTAAAAATTCCAAATAAAAGAAACCACTGCATAGTATACCATGCAGAAGCTTGTCGCCCCCTATGCTGGTGAGTCTTTGGTATGAGTTTAGTGAAAGAAGCCCATGGGGCCTCCTGACTGGAAGATACTAATCATCCTTTCCATGTCACCCACTGACTGACGCTCTTGGAAACTGTGCCAGACCGTAAACAAGAAAGGGAGTGTCAAAACTCAATATATTAAAAATCACAATTGCTCAAATTCTGAAATTTTGAGATAAATTTGAATCAACTACTGGTTTCCAAAGAAAAGAAAAACAACCTTAGATTTACAATAGAAGCAGAACAATGGGATAGAAAATCCTATTTCCAGTCTCTAGAGATTTACCTTTCCCTTTGGAATTCTTCCTTGCATCTGTCCCTCCTCATGATGGTTTATAGTTACAATACTAGTCTTCACCAACCCTTGAATTCCTCATGGAGCTGGATCATTCAAACGTGTAAATACCCAAGACTAGATTAAATGGCATGAAACAAGGTAATTATCAAGAATAAATTACCAAAATCCAGTTTTGGGACCCAGTAACTGAACTCATATTATAGCTATTAGCCACAAGGTGATACTAAACACTTGAAATATGCATGCATAGCCCAGCTGTGTTGCACTGAATGTGTAAAGTGCACATTAGATTTCAAAGATGCTAGAAAAGGAATAAATAATATCTCATTAACAATATCATTCACTTATTTTTAAAAATATTTATTTATTTGAAAGAGAGAGAAGAAAGGAAGGAAGAAAGAAAGAAAAGAGAAAGGGAGAGAGAAAGATATCAAGAAAGCAAGAGATAGCAGAAAAGAAAGAGATAATAAGAAAGAGGCAGGCAGACAGGAAGAATGAGTATGGGCATGCCATTATGTCAGGGAGTAAAAACCTCAAGCACACTAAGCATTATTATCTCATCTAACTCAATAAAGTACATCTTATTTTTGCTGGATGGCTGACTTTCTGTAGGATAACTTGTCCAAAGAGACTAGGCCTGACCAGGGGGACACAACCTACATAAAATCCACAGGTGTGAGATGAGACGCACATTCACTTTAGAAATTCATTCATATAGAGATATTACACAGCTGGCTCATTACATAAGTTTAGCAAAATAAATTTGATGTTAGAGAGGGAATTTGACACAAAAATATAATGTGACTGAATATTTCACTGAATAACCTGTGTTTTTAAAAATATTTTATATGGGCTGGAGACATGGCTTAGTGGTTAAGCGCTTGCCTGTGAAGCCTAAGGACCCCGGTTCGAGGCTTAGTTCCCCAGGACCCACGTAAGCCAGATGCACAAGGGGGCGCATGTGTCTGGAGTTCGTTTGCAGTGGCTGGAGGCCCTGTCGCTCCCATTCTCTCTCTCTCTCTCTCTGCCTCTTTCCCTCTATGTCTGTCACTCTCAAATATAAATAGATAAACAAAAAAATTTTTTAAATATTTTATTTATTTATTTATTTATTTATTTATTTGAGACAGAAGAGGCAGATAGACAGAATGGGTGTGCCAGGGCCTGTGGCCAGTAGAAACAAACTCCAGATGCATGTGCCACCTAGTGCATCTGACTTTATGTGGGTATTGGGGACTCAAATCTGGGTCCTTAGGCTTTGGACACAAGTACCTTAACCGCTGAACCATCTTTCCAGCCCTGTTGTTTTGTTATTTATTTATTTATTTATTTATTTATTTATTTATTTATTTATTGGTTTTTTGAGGGTCTCACTCTTACCCAGGCTGACCTGGAATTTACTATGTAGTCTCAGGGTGGCCTTGAACTCACAACGATCCTCCTACCTCTGCCTCCCGTGTACTGGGATTAAAGGTGTGTGCCACCATGCCCAGCTGTTTTGCTTTATAACAGAATTGTCTATCATATCCTAGCATTCAAAATCAGATCAGCAAAGACAATGTTAACAGAAACCATTTCACCTTTGTTAAAAAAGCATAATCAAAGTGGTTCTTCACTGAGAACACTGCATGGAATCATGTTGACCAACCCTAAAACAAGCAAAGTAAAATAAGAGCATTTTAAATTCAAAGCAAATAAAATTTCCAAGTACACAAAACTGTTTCTGAATAACAACAGAAAAAGGAAAGCTGAGAATGGAAGCATCAAACCTGTGAGTGGGGAGATTAAGGACTGAAGGCTCAGATTTGAGTAGGATGAAGAACATCTTATTGGCCAAAATATTCAGCTTTCTCTCCTCTTTTCTCCCCTCCCTTCTCTCTTCTTTCTCCATATTCATGTATGTGTTGTCCAAAGGACAACTTGGGTGTTGTTCCACAGGTGCCATTTCCCTTTTTTAAGACAGGGTTTGCCATTGTCCTGGAGCTTGCCAATTAGGCTAGAGTGGCTGGCCAGCGAGCCCCAGGGATCCTCCTGTCTCCACTTCTTAAGCAATGCGTTTACAAGTGTGTACTATCATGCCTGGCTTTTTTATGAGGGTCCTGGGTTCTGACCTCAGGTCTTCATACTTGGAAGGTGAGTTCTTTACTGACTTAGTTATCTCCACAGCCCCTCAATGTCCTTAAATTCTAAAACTAGTAGGCAGCTCTATACGATTAAAAACTGAAATTCATATTAAATATGCATTGGTGTATGCTTTATAGCAAGAAAATATAGAGGAAATAAAGTTTGGAAGCAGTTTTAAATCAAATAATGGATACTAAAGGCATTAGAGAATTTTTTATCAGGAATATTTGCAAAACATTTATTAGAGTTTGTGAAGCTAGCATATGGCTAATGCTCATTTACACTGAATCTTTCTAGCTTTGGAATGAAAGTTATATATATTCTGATGACCTTGTGCTCCAGTGCATTAGAGAATTTTTAAAAGTAAGGCAGAGATGCTTTTGAAATTATCTTGAGGGCTGCTACAGCTTCTGTCTTAAACATCTTTTTGTGTCATTGGTAATATTGCCAACACTCACATCAAAATCTGAGCTAAAACTTCCTAGTGAACTATTGGAGAAGAGACAGGGTCAGGTACTGAGATCTCAGATGTCTGGGAGGTATCGACTTGGCTGCACAGAATGCAGTTTGGCCAGAGCAAAGTAGACATGGGCATGGCAAAGGCCTCCAAGAGGGCTGCCCCACATGATGTAACACCATTCCCTGAAGACAAAGGGAGCCAGCCTAGCACACTACAAGAAGCCTACTCAGAATCCAAGACAGAGGATCAGTGATGACTAGGTACCACATCCCCACAACCTGGCTAGACACTAGATTCCAGTTTTGCAGTGGTGCAGGAGTAAAACAGGTTAGAAAGAATATATCAAAGCATCTATCCCAAAGTGCTTTGATTTTAGATTAAGTGGCTGGGAATGATTTTGGCCTTGGTGGGACATTGGGCAGTATGTGGAGACATACTTATTAGCACAACTGGGGCTACGTGTATGCTACTGGCATTCAGAGAGTCAAGGGTGCTGCTAAACATCTTGCACCACTCTTCACAGCTCCCTCACCAGAAGCCACATGTCAACAAGGAAGAAGTGCTAAGCAGAATTCCAGATAACAGCAGCATCAAAGTCTTCACTGTACCTCCAGGTAGGAGCCAGATGCAGACACAAACTACCCAAAAAAGATGAAAACCAGCCTATGGAATCACCGCTCCATCCCCAGCCTGAGCCAGAGCTCCTAGGAGGCAGTGTGGTATAAGCAAAAAAAAAAAAAAAAAAAAAAAAAAAAAACTAAACATATAGTCAACTTTTAGTCTTCCAAATACTAGATCTATGGCTCAGAACAAGTTATGTAACCAACCTAGACTTCCTTGTTGGCAAAACTGAAATACCATGCCATATGGGTAGTGTGGAGATCATAGAAGAAAATATATCTAAAAGGTATGCAATAGTATTTAGAATATCACAGTACTGGAATGGCAACAAAGGTGTGTCTAACACAGAAATTATAACTGTTCTTGGCAAGCCAACAAAACACCCTGTCTATGAACATGCTAATCACCATACTCATCTTTCCCTCGCTGCCACTGTTGATCCCTTCTTCCTTTCGAACTCTGTTGCAGCTTCCAGAATCCAAGATATGCCTGGGTTTCTTTCTTTCCATTACCTGTCTGTAGTTCTATTGGCTGTCCTTCTCTCCACTCGTACACTCTCCCTCAGCCGGCTCACGGGCTCTTTCTTTGGGCTCATTTGCTGTGCTCTCTGTAGTCCCAGTATTTCTCATCTCTTCCAGAGGTAACACAAGTTTAGCATTTCTAAACCAAGTACATCCACTGTACTTCTGTATTCTCTTTCTTTCCTCAAGAAATGGAACTAGATTCATGCAATTATGTTCGAGCTCATTACAAAGGCTCTGGTTCTGTATCCAGCCTCACCCCTGGCCCTCCCACTGTCATACCACGTCCAAGCAAATAGATCTTTCTCTTTTTTTAAAGAGGATTTCTAAGGCTTCCCAGAGACCACTTACTATGCTGTTTACAGGGAACACTTTCCCCACAACTTCCCAATTTCCACAGGTCTGTGGTCAGGACCCCAGAGGTCTCTTTCCTGGATGCTCACCATGTCTATCAAGGCTGAATGAATTAAGGCAGGCCTGGTGGTGCAGGCCTCTCTACCAGCTACTTGGGACTCAGAAGAAGGAGGATCACGAGGTCAAAGCCTGCCTAGAATACAGAGCGAATTCAAAGCCAGCCAGGGCAACTTAGTGAGACTGTCACAAAATAACTAAAAAGAAGGCTGGCAATAGAGCACAGTTGTACAGTGCTAGCCTAGCATATGCACAGGCTGTGTTCAATGCCCAGTACCTGAGAGGGTGGATAAGATAGGAAACCTGGTCTCCATTCCCACACCACATGTTGTGCTGTGCAAGCAGTTGCTGCTCCCTCACCTGTCCTCTCGCCTCACAATCCTGCTGGGTGGGGAGATGAACAAGGTTGGTGTTCACTTCATTCACTTGTAACTTGGATGTCCAACACATTGCTCAGCACTTGAATGAATAAAATATTTCAAGTAAATGAATGAGAAAAGCCTCATAAATAATTCCTCATAAACCACAAGTCAGGAGTTCTATTGATTACATTACAGAGCTTTTCTGTGATATTTATAAACTTCAGAAAATTCTAGAGTGCTTTCTTCTCTACAACTCCATTTGTACTTAACAGTGGGGTCCACAGAGTGCAAAGCACATGCTTAGGGAATTGTCTAAGCAGTGGAGTTGTAGCCATGGTCTGTCTCTCAGATCAATAATGCTAAACACTTCAGAGAGTTGAGGAAATGACTTTGCAGCTCTTACCCTAAGAAAGAAAACTTATGTCCCTACAAACATAGACCTTGAACAGTGCCTGATTGAAGCTTGTTATCGTGAATGTTTAGCACAGTGCCAGGCATGTGGTAGAATTCATCAGGAAATACCTGTTAAATAAATGACTTGAAACTCAGAATAGACTTAAATTATTTTTTCATAAAATTTATATTTATTTTCATGGGCATGAAAAGTAGAGTTTCTTATTAAATTTTATATGGACTTACCAAAACTTGCTGGTACTTTCATATAAACATTTGAGACATTATAAGGATTTAAATGGCATATACAAATTCAATGTATTCAATCTTTACATTTACTGCAAACAATGGTAAAAAATAAAGATTACTGTGCATTATTAAATTTGGATTTTTCTTCTGATAGCATAGATACCATAAATTTGCTATTGATAAACAATATCAATCTACATATACATAGAGGACATTTTTGAACTGTTATAATATTCTAACAATACATACCCTTGTGTGAGAGAAAGGTTATGATTAAAAGCAGCAATACAAACTTAGAAGTTACTTCCACACTTAAATTGGTATTCAGCTGCTCTTCAGTTCTACTCTCCTTCTATATACATATTGAGAGAAGAAACTTTTAAGAAAATAAAGTTTTGTAAACATATAAATTATTTATGCATCTTTAGTTTTATGAAATAATTTCACATTCATTTCTTCATTTTAGACATTGAATACTGGTATAATTCCATGTTTACCAAGATTAAGGCTCCATATTATTTAAGGCACATTTCTGAAGTCTATGTATTTCATGAGGTCAAAATGAGATGTGTTTGAAACATGGTGCTTAATATTTCAAAGAAATATGTAATTAAAGTGAATAAGATTAAAATCATTTTCCACAGTGGTTGTCTACATGCCATATGTTAAGGAGTTCCCTAAGTGGAAGCACATCTAAAGAGTTATATATCTTATTATAACCCTCTTAAAAGTTTCATTTAGACAACACACAAATAAAAAGACATCTCATGCTTGAATTAAAGGTCAATGAAACAGTGAAGGCCTGCAGGTCAAACACAAAGAAGTCACAGTGAAGTCAAACATCACTGGTCTCAGAGGCTAGCTTGCCTCACATAACCATGGTTAGCATGCTCTTTCTACACAGTTGGTAGCAATCAGATACATATTTAATGTGGTTTCATTATACCCTATAAATGCTGGCAATAGAATAATCTCCCCAGGGTATTTGGGGAAGAATAGAACAGAGAAAATGATGAGCACACTTAGCACGCGCACCCACCACTTCATGATAAAAGGCAGCATTTCCCCCATACAGCACCTGTTGTGGGAGCTGGTTAATTACATTTCATTGTAGTCAGAAGCCTGAAATATTTATCACGGAGCCTATAGTTTTCCGAATCCAAAACTGACATCTACTCAAGTGACCACAGGCACTGAAATTTTACTAACCCCTCCTACTTCTGTGCCTCATTCACAAGCTTAAAGGGCTAAGCAAACTGCTTTGCACAGAAGCTTCTTTTGCCTTAGTGGATCTGTACATTAGCAGGTTGCATGAAGTTCACACAACAACAACAACAACAAAAAAAGCATTTTGACAAATAGGGATAGAAATAATTTCATTATTCAATTTTTATCATTCAGTGGGCTAAAATAGAAGACATATAAATTTAAAAGTTTAATACAGAGAAGCTATCTAAGCTTTCAGAGAATATCTCTAGAATTTATTCTCCGAATCAGTTTATTGTAGAGTAGGTATGAGTTTTTTCATTTTTTCTCGTACATCATTGATTATAAATCCCATACTTTTGGCTATGTTCTTTTTTAAAGACATTTAAATTTTAATTTTTCATTAACATATTTATTTTATGTTAATTAGTAAATATGTTACCTATGGCTCCTTTTGTGTGTCTGTATATGTGGTGTGCATGCATGCATGTACATTCACATGTGTATAAAGGCATGTGTGTGTGTGTGTGTGTCTGTGTGTAGGTCAGAGGTTGCCATCATGTGTCTTCCTAATCTCTTTCCACTTTATTTACTGAGGCAGGGTCTCTCACTTGAGCCTGAGGCTCACCAATTCCACTCGTTTACCTAGCCAGCTTGCCCTGGTGATGTCCTGTCCCTATCTCTGCCTCTGTCAGGTCCTCATACTTGCACAGTAAGCACTTTTATCCACTGAGCCAACTCCCCAGCCCGGGCTATTCTTCTGGTAGTAAAGTCTGTTGCGCTCTGAGGTAGAATCTTACTGTTTCTTTGACTGCAGACCCAAACGAGTTACTTGATCTTCTTTACTTAATAAAATGTATTTACATATTGTTCATTGCTATATTATGGCTATGTGAACATTAACTCAGTTTCTCATAATAATCCTATGATTTCACAACTATTATTTTCTCCACTTTAAACTTGAAGAAATTCAGGTCCAGAAATACTGAGCAATTTGTTTCTAGCCACTAAAAGTAGTTAGTAATAGATCTGATTGTCAGCTGTTCAGTTCAGATTATTAAATTAATATCAATCCAGAATAAAAAGCACTCAGTAAATAAAATCTACACATTGGTCTTCACAAACATAATCAACATTGAGATGTAGCAAATTAAGACTAATCTCCTTACATTGTCATCATTCAAATATATTCTGTTGGTGGTATTTCATTCCTTTAAAAGCTGATTATAAAGCCGGGCGTGGTGGCGCACGCCTTTAATCCCAGCACTCGGGAGGCAGAGGTAGGAGGATCGCCGTGCGTTCGAGGCCACCCTGAGACTCCATAGTGAATTCCAGGTCAGCCTGGGCTAGAGTGAAACCCTACCTCAAAAAAAAAAAATAAAATAAAATAAAATAAAATAAAAATAAAAGCTGATTATAACCAAACACTTTGCTTTCTCACTGTACTAATAGAATGGTTCTCATTTCCAGATAACCATCAAAATCACCTGAGGATTTTAAAACTGAGAACATTTGCTGGGCACAGTGGCACAAGACTTTAATGCCAGCACTTGGGAGGCAGAGGTAGGAGGATCACCATAAGTTCGAGGCCAGTCTGAGACTACATAGTGAATTCCAGGTCCACTTGGGCTAAAGTGAGACCCTACCTCGAAAAAAAAAAAAAAAACCTGAGAACATTTGAAGTACAAGCAAAATGACTAAGTCCAGATCTCTGTAGAACATTTTTAAAACTTTCCAGGTGATGCCAACATGCCTTACGCTTAAAAAGCAAAACAAAACAACAACCAAAAAAATAAAAAATTAAAAAAACCCTCCATATTGATGACTCAGCACACTTGTTGTGACTCCAACTGCTGACTTAACACACTTAGCTGTGAAACACAATGGAGTGGTTGAAACTGTCTGATTCTTTAGGTGTAGTAGCTCCTGCCTATAATACTAGCTCTGCAAAAGCTGAGACAGAAGTATCATAAGCTCACAGCCACCTCATGCTGCATAGCAAGACCCTATTTAAACACACACACACACACACACACACACACACAAACACAGCACAATACAGAAACAGCAACAAAATGACAGCTTGGCTGTTGTTATCTTGTGGCCTTGAGATTACATTCTCATATCAGTTTTGTATATATGTATCTATTAAATTCTTAATGAAGTGTTGTATTTTATTTTAAAACATAACTTAGTATTTACTATTTATGCTTATTTATACTGTTAAGTTGCTAACATGCTCTTTATCTCCAAATCTTGTGATTTTCTCTAAAAGGAAAACTATTACAAACCAATTGGCTTGGAGTTTGAGCAAGTAAGCACTTCATTAAGAGTTTTACAGCTGTCCACATGGATGCTTACCAAGCTAGCGGACAAGACCCCAGCTGGCTGCAGACCTGTAGAAGGCAGCACTGCTGAAGCCAGTCACCTGACACTCTGAAGGACACAGCGGTGACTGGTCACATCAAGAAGATGGGTAAAGTGAAGCTGATAGGAGCAAGGCTTGAGGCTAACCTTGATGGACACAGGCCTTCTTGTAGATATGATCATATTCAGTTACTTTTAAGTTGTATATCCTGGTTGTGTGTGTGTGTGTGTGTGTGTGTGTGTGTGTAGGACAGATGACAGTCTCAGCTGTCATTCCTCAAGTAGTATCCACCTTCTTTGAGACAGAATCTCTCATTGGTCTCGAGCTTGCCAAGTAGACTGGAATGCCTCAACAAGGGATCCTTCTGTCTCTGTCTCTGTCTCCCCAATGCTGAGATTACAGGCATGTACTACCATTCCCAGCTTTTTATTATATGGGCTCTGGGGATCTAACTCAGGACCTCATGAGATATGACTCAGCTATCTCCCCAGCTATTGGTCCTTTATTTTTAGTTGCTTGATTTTCAATGGGCATGTGATTTTCAACTCAACCTGGTAACACTACTTTCCATGTTGAAAATTAATGACATCTTTCACAAAGGCCATCTTTGCAATATGCTCCCAAGATAATGTGTACATTTTTATAGTCTGTTACATTGCACTGAGTATGAGGGTGTGACCAACTAGTTTCTTTACAAACTTGAATATACTTAGATAAGGAAAATGGGAAGAAAAATACCAGGTGAGCCGGACTGTTCTTGTTTGAATATATTTGCCAGGTTGGTAAGAATTGAGTGGTGTTCTTTAAAGTCATCAGACTATGTAAGACACAAAGAAAGTATATGTTATATTTTCTTTTGTGTTATTTTGTGTTGTGTATTTACATGCTCCAACTCTGCTGCTCCCTGATGTAGAGTGGCTCTTGAGAAAATTATGGATATATGGCACCCGTCAGTATTTTTTGACAACACTGAAACAGCTGTAAATGTCCAGGAAGACTTGAAATTTCAAGACATTTTGGTTTTCTCCTTATCAGGCTTATGTTGGCAAGCATGAATATGATGACCCTTAGTCACTTCATTCATACTCAGTTGATGCCTATATATGGGGAAATTTCCTTCATGAGAATGCTTGGAGTCACCTCACTTTGCATGGCAGAGTTCATGAAGGTGTGTAAGGGACTTGATGCTCCACTGGGACTGGAAACATATGGGACTACAGAAAGCAAGAAAATGAGGCTGGCTTCGTTGTTTTCATAAGAATAAAATTCTCATTGTTTCAGATTAATTGAGGTTTCAACTACAAATTGTGCTATATTAAAAAGTAAACTTGAAATAAAATCTAAGACAAAGTTCCTCAATACTATTGATGATTTGGACTGAGCAGGTCTTTGAGGAAGGGTGCTATCAGAACCTGGCTTCTGTCCACTAGATGCCAACAGCATCCTCCAGTCATATACCAAAAATGCCCCCAGACATCACACTGTGTCCTCTTTAGACAGCAACACATCATTGGAAACTGCTAATCTAAGGCATAATAAATAACATTTAAGAATACCTTTTATCCTAGGTTCCTTTAAAATCAAAGTTGCTACCGAAAACTGTTAGGAAGGTGATATTTTATGTGTAACATGCAGTTTATGCTATTTTGCATGAACTCAGACTTTTCCCTTTGTATCAAATGACTACTTGAAGAGCTCTTTCCCCCAATACATAAGGTATTATGTATTCCATTTTGTATGGTTCAAGGACAGCAGTTTGAGGTAGACACATGGATATAACTGCCAATGTTGGTGATGGTAATAAATAATTTTGCAAACATGATACAATAGATGATTTAAATTATTAATAGTATGATGACAATTGCTAATCCTACTGTTTACATATTTGCCTGTATGCATGCATATTTTATGCATGTAAATACACATGTGCGTTCAGATGTGTGTGTGGGGAGGTCAGAAGTTTACATCAAGTATCTTTCAACTTTGTTTTTGAAAAAAATATTTTTATTTACTTATTTGAGAGACATAGAGAGAGAAAGATGATAGAGAGAGAGAGAATGGATGCCCTGGGGTGTCTAGCCACTGTAGACCTACTCCAGATGCATGTGCCACCTTGTGCATCTGGCTTTATGTGAGTACTAGGGAATCAAACTTAGGTCCTTAGGTTTTGCCTTAACCACTGAGCAATTTCTCTAGCCCTCCCTTGTTTCCTGAGACAGGATCTCATACTGAATCCGAAGCTCACCAATTCAGCTAGCTCACTAGCAAGCCCCAGAGATTTGCCTGTCTTCACCTTCCTGGTGCTGGGACTACAGGTGCCTGCCCTTGCACCTGGCTTTTACATGGATGCTGAGGACCTGAACTCAGGTCCTCATGCTTGCACGGTAATTATTATTTTGAGTTAGCTCAGAGCACTGCTGCCTACAAAGAATTGTGTTACTATTACACTAGATAATGACTTAAACACAACACATAATTATCAAAAGTGAAACACACTCTATTTGATGAATGATCTTCATTTGCTTTGTTCCTACCAGCCTATGATTCTGCTGTGTTTAGTTCTTAGCTTTAACATCACCATGTTGGTTCCTGCCAAGGAAGCAGGAGAAAGAACATAGAAAGTCACACAGAGCAGCCTTATAAACGATGCATGGCACCCAAAGTCTGCATGAAGGTATGAGTTCAAGGAACCAACCTTGTGGGATTCAAGCAGTATCGTCCAGGATGCGTTCATTCGTGGCGAGTGGTGCTGTGTCCAATTGCCAGAATACATAAATCTAAAAACAAGCTAGGGAATTAGGTTGGCTTGCCACTGGCCATTGGGACCCATAATCTTCTGCAGCATTTGCTTTCAAACTTTTAGCTTCTATCCCAACTAGAGGTCCTGCTTCCCACTAGGTATATTCTTCCACAGTAGAGTACGGTAAGATCCTTGGTCACTTTGGACCCCATGTTAGTAAAATAGCATGAACACAGTAGCATACCTTGGTTACCATGAAGAACCAAGGGGATTTACCATGGTACCTCTTGAGACTTCTGTAAGCTACAAGCTTGGCATAGAGAACAGTGAAAGACAAGGGAAAGTGGCCTAACAATAACACAGAGTTCATTTGGGGTTACATCTGCAGAGGTGTCTCTGGCACATGAGCCACAGCCCATGCATAGTCCTGTCACAAACTGAAGTGGTTATAAGGTTCTGAGGAGGAAGGAAGTGGGGTATAGAGAGAACCATATCCCATGGGGAAAATAGAATGACTTTTATTAATCAGTAGGAAGAAAGTAGGGTAGCTGTTACTGATCCCATTAGGATAAAGGGAGTGATCATGAAGTTTCCACTCAGAGCAAACAAAAACTACATATTTTAGTCTTTGGATTTTCCATGCAAGATGGGTGATCTTAGGTCTAACAGATTCAGTGTCTAAAGGCTACTGCAAGGGGGCTTTACTAGACTCCTCTCTTTACATGGCTTGCATGAAGACTGGAGTAACCGGGCTCCATTGCCCTGGAAAATATAAAGGAGATCTCCTTATACACCCATGACCAGACAACAACAGTAGAAACCCAGACTCTCAAAAAAAATTAACTGAATTTGCAGACTACTGTAGGAGGAAGAGCTTTGTAATTGCACTACAAGTAAAGCAGGCTATTAAGTACTGTCTGAGGAAGAAAAAAATGAGAATGGATAGTAGAGAAAGAACTATTGGTTAATAATTTCAACTTGAAGGCAGTTGCCAAGAGATGAACTAAAGCTTGTGTGGTTGTTTGAATCAGCTACCCCACATAAACTCATGTGTCCTGAATGATTGGGACCCATCTGGAGGCAATCTGGTAGGCAGAGCCTTACTGGAGGAGGTGTGTTGTTGAGAATGGGTTTAGGCAAATTATAGCCACCTTTCTCTTGCCAGAGCTCAGCTCGCTCTCTTGCTGCTGCTTTCTACCTGCTGTGGGAGAGGTGATGTCCCATCTTCTGTTCATGCCATGCTGTCCCCTGCCATCATGAAGATTCCCCTCAAAACAATAACCCAAAATAAAAACTTTCCTCCAATCAGCTGCTTTGGGTCAGATGCTTTATCCCAGCAAGGAGAAGGTAACTGTAACAGGTAGCTTTGCTAATATTCTGGAAAATCATAAGTGACCACCAGCTTGAGGGTTTAGACTTGCTCTTTTCCTCTCAAGAAAGAGAGGAGGGCTGGAGGGATGGCTTAGTTGTTAAGGCATTTACCTGCAAAGCCAAAGGACCCCGGTTCAATTCCCCAGGACCCACGTTAGCCAGATGCACAAGGGGGTGCATGCATCTGCATTTCGTTTGACCAGTGGCTGGAGGCCCTGGCACATCCCCCCCCCTCTCTCTCTCCCTCTCCTCTCCCTCTTTCTCTGTCTAATAAATAAATAAATGAATAATAAAATATTTTAAAAAGAAAAAGAGGAACTGTCACAGTTTATTTAAATGGTGATCCCAGAGCCACGCTCTCACCTTGCTTTTCTCTCAAATAAATAAATAAAATATATTAAATAAAATAGGGTCTGGAGAGATGGCTTAGTCGTTGAGGTGTTTGCCTGCAAAGCCAAAAGATCCTGGTTTGACTCTCCAGGACCTACATAAGCTAGATGCACAGGGGGGCACATGCATCTGGAGTTCATTTGCAATGGCTGGAGACCCTGGTACGCCCATTCTCTCTCTTTCTCTTTCTCTTTCACTCTCAAATAAATAAATAAAATATGTTAAATAAAAGTTAGAAGTTAACTACTATCATAAGCTCTAAAAATATTATAATAATATTGCCCCTGGAAGGATATGTGTCTTTGTTTCTTATCATTCAATTAATTGTATAGCTGAAATTAAAATTCACCATGTAATTATTTAATTGAAATCATGTCATGAAATTCTTTATGTGAGTGGACTAATCATGCATAAATCAGTTGTCTGAATGATTCAGTTTTACTTCAGCCTGCAGTTTTTTTCCTGTAGTTATTAGTAGTTCTGCTAGCCATATGGAATGTCTAACATGTTGCTGCAGGGTATGACAAGGAGAGCATCTGTTGTGTGGAGAGATATAACATGCCAAGTGATTTAGGTTCTTAACTTTCAGAAGGTAAATATCACGTCAGAAAGATGAATTTTTTTCCTGAATAATCTTCATTCTCTGATACCTCATTCTGTGGCCAAATGGTTCTTAAAACAGAAAATTGGCTTTATAGTTGCAATGACTACATCACCAATTTGTGGAAAATGCAGCATTGCATGTATTTAAGATCATACTCTTTTGATTTAAAAAATATACTATTTTTTTTACTTCATTTGTCATTTTTGTGGTACTGAAGTTTGAACCTCTGTCCTCATATAAACTCAGCAAACACTCTACTTCTGTGTCTGGAAATTTCAGATGGATTTATTAAAATAAAGACACATGTTCTCATAGGTTTAGATTGAAATGCATCATAGAAATAGAAGTGAAACTCCCTAGGGGAATAAAAGGGAAGGAGTAAGAAAAGAGAGTATAGTGGACTGTGCTCAATATAACAATATCATGCATGAAATTAAAATAACAACTTTCTAAAAATTACACATTTGGATGAAAAACTGAACATTTTATACTTCAAACATTGTCTTTTTCCCAGAAAAGTTGCCATAAAATAATCACCAAGCACGTTCTATATTTTGTTAGTTACTTTATAGCTTCCTTGAACAAACAGCTGACCAGAAACAACTTAAGGAAGGAAAGGATGTAGTCTGGCTTATAATTTTGAAGGGATAGATGCTGACACGGTCGGAAGACATGGTGACAGGAGCAGGAGGACATCTGGTCACACGATAGCCAGAATTATGAAGCAAAAAATCAAGAGAAACTGAGGCCAGGCTATAAAACCTCAATGCCCAGCCCTAGAAAAACTCACTTCCTCCAGCAAGGCTCCACCTCCTAAAGGTTCAATAGCCTTCCCTAACAGCACCACCAACTGAAGACAAAGTGTTCAGATGCTTGAGACTATAGGGAGGCACTTTACATTCAAACCACAATTCCCTCTCCACCACCCATATCGACTCCTGATCATGTTATGATTTTAAAAAAATGCATTAAGTCTGACTCCAAAAGTCCTAACAGTCTTTCAGTCACAAAACTGTTAAAATGTCTGAAGTCTTTTCTTTTCTTTCTTTTCTTTCCTTTTTTGTTTTTGTTTTTGTTTTTCGAGGTAGGCTCTCACTCTGGCCCAGTCTGACCTAGAATTCACTATGCAATCTCAGGCTGGCCTAGAGCTCATGGCAATCCTCCTATCTCTGCCTCCCGAGTGCTGTCATTAAAGGCGTGTGCCACCACAACCGAATCTCTTTCTGAGATTCAAGACAGTCTTTAACGGAGAACCCCTGTAAAATTTAAAAAAATATATACACTTCCAACATGTTTTGGCACAGAATAAACATTCCTATTGCAAAAGAAGGAATAGGGGCATATCAAGGAGTGATTGAATAAAAAAAAACTAAAACCCAGCAGGGAAACTCAATTCTAACAGCTCCAGATCTGGTCTCTGGGCGTTGGGATAGAATCATTTAAGCTTTAGAAGTCTTTGGTATCCCCGTGTCTTCAGCTCTGATACCTGTAGCCCACACATATCCTCTCTTGGACCAGCTTGGCTCTAGCCCTTCAGCTTTTCTGGGTGAACATCCCATGGTTCTGTAGCTCTAAATGCTGGGGTCTCCATTATAACTTATGGTTCATCTTCACTGCTTCACACTCTATACCTCTCAGAGCCTCCTTGTAGGGTCTAACCCTTCCTCAAATTTCCTAGCCTCAGCAGCACTCTGAAAACTATGGAAAGACACAATGACCCCCTCGATACTGAATTTTTTCATGCCTATAAAGTAGTGCCACACAGATGACACTTCCAGCCCAAGATGAAGCCTAGGCTCCATGGACCACGGATGTAGCAGACTGTGTGCTGATTCCTGAAAAAACACTTCCCTAGACAGTTGTTTTCCAGAAGCAGGAATTCCTTCAGAAAGTCACAAGCTAGAGACTTGACTTCAATGATGGGGTCTTACCCTAAGGCACCTTTTCCTAGTGCAAAGCATTAGGTCTATCTTGGATCAAGCTATTCTGTTTACTCTCTGTAACAATTGCAGCTGCTTTCTCAGCATGCTTATTGTAAGAAATTTTGAACTTTCTCTTTTTCTCACAAAATGACACTCATATTGTTTTGGTTTGTTTATTGGTCTCTTTCACTGTAGATATGGATCAGAGAAGTGTGCAAAAATCATGCCACAGATTCAATGCGAGTTTGCTTTAAATTTTTCTCTGTCAAATACAGTCTTGTTCACATTTTTAGGACATGAGCACAATACAACCATTTTCATTTTTTCTTTTTTTAAAATTATTATTAATTCTTGTGATATATATATTTGACAGCTTCCATACTTACGGACAACAAACCATGGTATTTCCCTCCCCTCCCCAACTTTCCCCTTCATAACTCTGTTATCTGTCATAACCCTCCCTCTCTCCATTAGTCTGTCTTTTATTTTGATGTCATCATCATTTTCTCCTACTATGAGGGTGCTGTGTGGGTATTGCTAGGCACTGAGAGGTCTTGGATATCAAGGCCAAATTCTGTCTGGACAGTTGTATGTAAGGAGTGGTACTCTTCCTTTGACTCTTACATTCTTTCTGCCACCTCTTCCGCAATGGACCCTGAGCCTTGGAGGGTGTGAGATGTTTCAGTACTGGACACTCCTCTGTCTCTTCTTCTCAGCACTATGTTGCCTTTTGGGTTATCCCAGGGGTCATCACCATCTGAAAAGAGAAGCTTCTCTAAGTAGAAGTGAGATTAGCATTAATATATGAATATGATCATTAAGTGTAGTGCATTCAGGGCAATTTGGTGAGAGTAATATGTGCATTTATCCAGACAAGAGTAGGCTTTATACCCCTAAGGCTCATGACCTCCCCTGCCATAGGCTTTTGATTAGGTTTTCAGTACCAGGCACATATTCCGTCCCATAGAGTAGGCCTTCAGTCCAATTAGAAAGCATTTGGTTTTCCCCAGAGTAGACATGCCACTATTGCACTCATTCAGTCATTTGGCCTGTCTGGCCAAACTTGAGGCTTCTAGTGTCCATGGTTTTCACCACTGATGACTTCTGTCTTCCATAAGGCTGCATACAGTGCAGTTTTTTTTTTTTTTTCAGCTTTCAGTTGGCTGGGTTACAGGGAGGTTTTCTGCTCAGCACCAGCTTGATTTTTCAGTAATTCTGCCACTCATGCATGTGAAGTCTTCAAAAATAAGGTCTTACTATCTTTCTCATGAGAAACCAAGGGATTTGGGAATAGCCTATAATGTTTTGGAGGTAACAGGGACCTCCCTGGCCAACAACTCACTGGAAGGTATCCCATCCTTGGCACTGAAAATTTTTCTAGTAACAATCTATGGCTTCTGGGTGTGCCATTATTCAAGAAATTAGATTTTCATATGTCTTATTCAGAATATCTTGAATATTGATTGACCCTCCCCCACACACACACACACCCTTCCTTTATACAATCTCTTCCCCTAACCTTGTTTAGGCCTTTCCCTTCCCTGTAATCTGTTCTTCTACTTACACATACACAATACCATCCCCTTAAGACCTTCCCTCTCCTCCCTCCCTTACAGCCTTTTTCTAGCTTATGGGACTCTGCTACTGATTTTTGGTTCCAGATCACACACAAGTCTATACATTTGTAGCTAGGATCCACATATGAGAGAGAACATGCGACATTTGGGTTTCTGACCCTGGGTTACCTCACTTAGTATGATCCTTTCCAGATCAATCCATTTCTCTGCAAGTTTCATAATTTCAAATTTCTTTACCGCTGAATAGAACTCTATTGTGCAGATGTATTATCCACTCATCTGTGGATGGACATCTTGGCCAGTTCCATTTTCTAGGTATTGTGAATAGAGCAGCAATAAACACGGTTGTGCAAGTATCTCTAAGGTAGTGAAAAGAGTCATTAGGACATATGCCTAGGAGTGCTATAACTGGATCATATGACAAATCTATTTTTAGCTGTCTCAAGAACCTTCACACTGATTTTTGCAGTGGCTGTACCAGATTCCATTCCCATGAACAGTGCAGAAGGGTTCCCCTCTCTCCACATCCTTGCCAACATTTATTGTCATTCTTTTTCTCGATGGTAGCCATTCCAACAGGAGAGAAATGGAATCTAAAGGTACTTATTTTTTTAATTTATATTTTTTTATTAATTAATTTTGTAATCAGTGAACACAGTCAAGTTGGTATGACTGCTAGCCTCATCCATGTCCTACCCCCTCCCCCTAGCCCCTCCTTTTTGAGGTATATGGGTCATGCATTGTGGAGTTAGCCCACAGTTATGGGTAAGCTAAATGTCTCTGCATATCATGACCCAACATGTGACTCTGACATTCTTCCCGCCCCTCCCAGAAAATTTCCCTGAGCCATGTTGGGTTCATTTTTGGTCCGCATCAGTGATGAGGTGTTGGGAGCCTCTGTGTCTCTAGATATCTGATTTTGTAGGAGTTGATTGTTCTCTATGTCGATCTCGTTCATCCTTGTGCTGGTACCAGGTTGACCAAGAAAACAGCACCCTTATTCTTAGTTTCAGCTGGGACCTTTTTGTGGTATGATGGGGTGGTTCTCTCCTTAGGACCTGCATCTATCTGAAAAAGAAAAGCAGATTCTGTAATGGACAGTAAAGTTAGCACCAAATAAATGGGATAACGATTATTTTTTATAAAAAATTTAATAGGTGTAGGCCCTCTTGTAGCCCACGATAGCTGGTAGCTTGATAATGGAGAGAAGGCTCATGTTTGGATATAGTTCTGACTTGTTTCTCAGCTTCAGCTATGTGTCCCATTCCACTGAGGGGATCAGTTAGCCAAATCAAGAGCAGTTGGTTTCCCACCATGACTACACACCACAATGCACTTGTGTGAGCATCACAACAGGTTATTTGCTGCTAAGTAGGTTAGACCATGAGTTGCTTGGACAAATATTGGTCATTTTCCCCCAGTTGCCCATGTAGCACCTTCTGGCACTAGACACGCTGACTGTCTGGGGACTGACTCTTTTCCAGCTTCCAGCCATGCCATTCCATTCTATGTGTCAACCGCATATGGTGTCTTCAGCAGTAGGGTCTTACCACTAACATTTGGTGGGTCATCAAGTACTCTGACAGAAATCTGTCTTTCTTTTAGTAAACCCTGTAGGTATCTCTGATCAAAAGCTCATTGTGGATGATAGCCACATGCTAGTACTGGGAGTTACAGGTCAGGGCCCACTAAGAGAAGGAAGAAAAAAGAGTTAGAGGGAAAAGAGAGAGAGAGAGAAGCTGTACAAGATTAAGGTCAGTCTTCATCATACCCTCTCCAGTGCCTTGTGGCTCAGGTATTCCCTCTAAGGGCCTGGTGAATGTTTAACCATTTAGTCTGCCTTTTAGGATGTAGAATTTTATGGTACCATTCCCATTTGGGTCTAGATTGTGTTTCCAATCCCCTTCCTTTACATCCCCTCCCTCGCAACCCACCCTATTGTCTAGTCCTTGAGATGCTTGCTAGGTATGTCGGCATCTTAGTTAGATTAGGCTTAGGTGCATTAATCAGTGAGACTATGCGGCAATTATATTTTTGTGGATGGATAAGTTCACTGAGAATAATCTTTTACAGATTCAACCATTTTTCCTCAAATTTCATTGTGTCACTTTTTCTTACTGCTGTGTAGAATTCCATTCTGTAGATATACCACATCACAGTTATTCATTCTTCTAATGATGGACATCTGGGTTGATTCCAGCTCTTAGCTATTATGAGTTGAGCCACTATAAACATGGTTGAGCAAATCTCTCTGGACTGAGTTTTAAAAGTTTTAGGGTACATGCCCAGTAAAGGAATAACTGGGTCTGTTGGTATCTCTATACTCAGCTTTTTCAGGAGTCTCCGTATTGCTTTCGAAAGTGATTGTACTATCTTACATTCCCACCAACAGTGGATGAAGGTTCGTAATTCTCCACATCCTCGCCACCATTTATTTTCATTTGATTTTTTGATGTTTGCTATCCTTACTGGGGTAAAATGGAATCTCATAGTTGTTTTACTTTGCATTTCCCTGATGCTTAGGGATGATGAACATTTTCTTTTTTTTTTTTTTTTTATTAATCAGTTCTGTATTCAGCAAATACAGTCAGTTTGGTACCATTATTAGGCCCATCCGTGACCTACCCCCTCCCCTTGGCCCCCTCCTTGTTGAGGTATACAGGTCTTGCATTGTGGAGTTAGCCCACAGTTATGGGTAAGCTAAATGTCTCTGCATATCATGACCCAACATGTGACTCTGACATTCTTTCTGCCCCCTCTTCCGCAAAATTTCCCTGAGCCATGTTGGGTTCATTTTTGGTCTGCTTCAGTGATGAGGTGTTGGGGGCCTCTGAGGCTCTGGCTCTCTGATTTGGTGGGAGTTGATTTTTCTCTGTGCTGATCTCCTTCCCCCTTGTGCTGGTGTCCAGTTCATCAGGAAAACAGCCCCCTTGCTTATTTCTCCAATTTTTCTTAGTTTCAGCCAGGGCCCTTTTGAAGTATGATGGGGTGGCTCTCTCCTTAGGATCTACATCTATCTGAAAAAGAGAAGCAGATTCTCCAATGGAGAGTAAGTTAGCACCAGGACAAATGAGATAACCCTTACTTTTTTTTTATAGAGAATTTAATAGGTGTAGGCCCTCTTGTAGCCCACAATTGATGGTAGCTTGATATTGGAGAGTGGGCTTGGATATGGTTCTGACTTGTTTCCCAGCTCCAGCTATGGGTCCCATACCAGTGAGGGGATCAGTTAGCCAAATTGAGAGCAGTTGGTTCCCCACCATGGCTGTGTGCCACCACTGCACTTGTGTGGGCATCACAACAAGTTATTTGCTGCTAAGTAGGTTAGACCATGCGTTGCTTCGATAGATATTGGTCAATTTCCCCCAGTCGCCCATGTAGCACTTTCTGGCACTAGACGCACTGACTGTCTGGGGATTGACTCTCATCCAACTTCCAGCCATGCCATTCTAATTTGCATGTCAATCACATAAGGTATCTTCAGCAGTAGGGTCTTACCACTAGCCTTTGGTGGGTCATCAAGTACTCTGACAGAAATCTGTCTTTTAGGAAACTTTGTAGGTCTCTCTGATCAAAAGCTCATTGTGGATGATAGCCCCATGCTGGATCTTGGAGTTACAGGTCAGTGCCCACTAAGAAAATGAGGAAAAAGATAACTAATATACAAGAGTTAGAGATAAGAGAGAGAGAGAGACAGGGAGAGGGGAAGTGAGGGAGGGAAGATGTAGGAGATTAAGGTTAGTCTTAATCTTACCCTCTCCAGTGTCTTGTGGTTCAGGTGTTCCCTGTAAGGGCCTGGTGAAGGATCAGCCATTTGGCCTGTCTTTTAGTAAGTAGAAGATTATGGTACCATTGCCATTTGGGTCTAGATTTGTGTTTCCCACCCCTTTGATGCCCTCCCCTCCCTCCCCTTCTGTCCTAGTGTCTAATCTAGGAGATGCTTGCTGGGTATGTAAGGTATCTTCGGTAGATTCAGGTTAGGTGCTGTAGATGAGTGAGACTATGTGGCGATTTTTTTTCTGTGATTGGGTAAGTTCACTGAGAATGATCTGTTCCAGGTTCAACCATTTTTCCTCAAATTTCATTGTGTCATTTTTTCTTACTGCTGTATAGAATTCCATTGTGTAGATATACCACATCTTAGTTATCCATTCTTCTAGTGATGGACATCTGGGTTGATTCCAGCTCTTAGCTATTACAAATTGAGCCGCTATAAACATGGTTGAGCAAATCTCTTTAGTCTGTGGTTTGAAGGTTTTAGGGTAGATGCCCAGTAAGGGAATAACTGGGTCTGTTGGTATCTCTATACTCAGCTTTTTCAGAAGTCTCCATATTGCTTTCCAAAGTGGTTGTACCATCCTACATTCCCACCAACAGTGGATGAGTGTTCCTACTTCTCCACATCCTCGCCAGCATTTATTTTTATTTGATTTTTTGATGCTTGCTATCCTTATTGGGGTAAGGTGGAATCTCATATTTGTTTTGATTTGCATTTCTCTGATGATTAGGGATGCTGAACATTTTCTTAAGTGTATGTTTGCCATTTCTATTTCTTCCTCTGTGAACTGCCTGTTCAGCTCTTTGCCCCATTTTGTGAGTGGGGTGTTTGACTTCTTACTGTTTAGATTTTTGAGTTCTTTGTACATTCTAGAGATTTGTCCTCTATCAGTTGGATAACCCACAAATATTTTCTCCCATTCTGTGGGTGATCTATTGGCTTTGCTTATTGTTTGCTTGTCTGTAAAGAAACTCTTCAGCTTCATGTGGTCCCATTGGTTGAGTGACGGTTTAAGTTCATGAGCTACTGGGGTTTTGTTCAGGAAGTCTTTTTCCATTCCTATATCATGGAATGTACTTCCTAAATTTTCTTCCAGTAGTATTCAAGTTTCTGGTCTTATATTGAGATCTTTGATCCATTTGGACTTGAGTGTAGTGCATGGTGAAATGTGTGGGTCAAGTTTCAGTTTCTTGCATATGGTTATCCAGTTTGTCCAGCACCATTTGTTGAAGATGCTGTCTTTTTTCCAGCCTATATTGTTTGGGCCTTTATCGAATATCAAGTAGCTATAGTTGCTTGACCCAAAGTCCGGGTCCTCAAGTCTATTCCATTGATCTATAGTCCTGTTTTTATGCCAGTACCATGCTGTTTTTATTACTATGGCTTTGTAATATAGCTTTAGATCAGGTATGGTGATGCCTCCAGAGGTATTTCTTTTGCTGAGGATATGTTTGGAAATGCGAGGACTTCTACCTTTCCATATGAAATTTGAGATCATTTTTTTTCTATCTCTGTGAAGAACACTGTGGGGATTTTAATTGGTATTGCATTAAATCTGTAAATTGCCTTTGGTAGGATTGTCATCTTCACAATGTTAATTCTGCCTATCCAGGAACATGGGAAGCCTTTCCATTTTCTCAAGTCCGCCTCAATTTCTTTTTTGAGTGTTTTTATGTTTTCATTGTATAGATCTTTCACTTTCTTGGTTAACATTATTCCAAGGTATTTTATTTTTTTTGTTGCAATTCAAAATGGGACTATGTCCCTTATTTCTTTTTCTGTATCTTTGTCCTTTGCATAAAGGAAGGCTACTGATTTTTGTGCATTGATTTTGTATCCTGCTACTTTGCTATAGGAGTTAATCACCTTCAGGAGTTTTGGGATGGAGTCTCTCGGGTCTCTTACATATATAATCATGTCATCAGCGAATAAAGCTAACTTAACTTCCTCCTTTCCAAATTGTATCCCTTTTATTTCCTTCTCCTGTCTTATTGCTTGAGCTAGGACTTCCAGTACTATATTGAAAAGCAGAGGTGAGAGTGGACAACCCTGTCTTGTTCCTGATCTTAATGGGAATTCCTCCAGTCTCTCTCCATTAAGTATTATTTGGGCCTTCGGAGCTTCGTATATTGCCTTTATTATGTTAAGATATGAACCAACCATGCCAACTCTCTCCAATGTTTTGAACATGAAGTGATGTTGAATCTTGTCAAAGGCCTTTTCTGCATCTATCGAAATGATCATGTGGTTTTTATGTTTAACCTTGTTTATGTGGTGTATTACATTGACAGATTTCCGTATGTTGAATCACCCCTGTGTTCCTGGAATGAATCCCACTTGGTCAAGGTGGATAATGGTTTTGATGTGTTGTTGGATTCGGTTTGCAAGGATTTTGTTTAGGATCTTTGCATCTAAATTCATCAGGGAAATAGGCGGGTAGTTTTCTTTTCTTGTGGCATCTCTGCCTGGTTTTGGAATTAGGGTGATGCTAGCTTCATAAAAGGAGTTGGGTAGCTTTCCCTGTTCACCAATTGTGTGGCACAGTTTGCGGAAGATTGGTTTGAGTTCTTCCATGAAGGTTTGATAGAATTCAGCTGAGAAGCCATCTGGTCCTGGGCTCTTCTTTTTTGGGAGGTTTTTTATTACTTTTTCAATCTCCATGAGTGTGATGGGTTGATTGAGGTGATTAATCTGCTCTGTGTTTAGCTTTGGTAGATGGTATGCGTCCAAGAATTTATCCATCTCCTCCACATTATCCAGTTTTGTGGAGTAGAGGTTTTTGAAATAAGTCCTGATGATTCTCCCAATTTCACTTATGTCTGTTGTGATCTCTCCTTTTTCATTTTGAATTTTGTTAATTTGAAGCTTCACCTTTTTTTGCTTGATCAGATTGGCCAGGGGTTTGTCAATCTTGTTTATTTTTTCAAAGAACCAGCTCTTTGTTTTGTCAATTGTCTTAATTGTTTCCTTGGTTTCCAATTCATTGATTTCTGCTCTGATTTTAATTATTTATTTCCTTCTGGAGCTCTTTGGGTTGGATTTTTCTTGTTTTTCCAGTGCCTTTAGGTGGATGGTTAGGTTATTGATTTGGGACGTTTCTGTCTTTTTTTTTTATTTTTTTTATTTTTTTTATTGGTCAGTTCTGTATTCAGCAAATACAGTCAGTTTGGTACCATTATTAGGCTCATCCGTGACCTACCCCCTCCCCTTGGCCCCTCCTTGTTGAGGTATACGGGTCATGCATTGTGGAGTTAGCCCACAGTTATGGGTAAGCTAAAAGTCTCTGCATATCATGACCCAACATGTGACTCTGACATTCTTTCCGCCCCCTCTTCCGCAAAATTTCCCTGAGCCATGTTGGGTTCATTTTTGGTCTGCTTCAGTGATGAGGTGTTGGGGGCCTCTGAGGCTCTGGCTCTCTGATTTGGTAGGAGTTGATTTTTCTCTATGCTGATCTCCTTCCCCCTTGTGCTGGTGTCCGGTTCATCAGGAAAACAGCCCCCTTGCTTGTTTTTCGAAGTTTTCTTAGTTTCAGCCGGGGCCCTTTTGAGGTATGATGGGGTGGCTCTCTCCTTAGGGTCTACATCTATCCTCTCCAGTGTCTTGTGGTTCAGGTGTTCCCTGTAAGGGCCTGGTGAAGGATCAGCCATTTGGTCTATCTTTTAGTAAGTAGAAGATTATGGTACCATTGCCGTTTGGGTCTAGATTTGTGTTTCCCACCCCTTTGATGCCCTCCCCTCCCTCCCCTTCTGTCCTAGTGTCTAATCTAGGAGATGCTAGCTGGGTATGTAAGGTATCTTCGGTAGATTCAGGTTAGGTGCTGTAGATGAGTGAGACTATGTGGCGATTTTTTTTCTGTGATTGGGTAAGTTCACTGAGAATGATCTGTTCCAGGTTCAACCATTTTTCCTCAAATTTCATTGTGTCATTTTTTCTTACTGCTGTATAGAATTCCATTGTGTAGATATACCACATCTTAGTTATCCATTCTTCTAGTGATGGACATCTGGGTTGATTCCAGCTCTTAGCTATTACAAATTGAGCCGCTATAAACATGGTTGAGCAAATCTCTTTAGTCTGTGGTTTGAAGGTTTTAGGGTAGATGCCCAGTAAGGGAATAACTGGGTCTGTTGGTATCTCTATACTCAGCTTTTTCAGAAGTCTCCATATTGCTTTCCAAAGTGGTTGTACCATCCTACATTCCCACCAACAGTGGATGAGTGTTCCTACTTCTCCACATCCTCGCCAGCATTTATTTTTATTTGATTTTTTGATGCTTGCTATCCTTATTGGGGTAAGGTGGAATCTCATAGTTGTTTTAATTTGCATTTCTCTGATGATTAGGGATGCTGAACATTTTCTTAAGTGTATGTTTGCCATTTCTATTTCTTCCTCTGTGAACTGCCTGTTCAGCTCTTTGCCCCATCTCGTGAGTGGGGTGTTTGACTTCTTACTGTTTAGATTTTTGAGTTCTTTGTAGATTCTAGAGATTAGTCCTCTATCAGTTGGATAACCCACAAATATTTTCTCCCATTCTGTGGGTAATCTATTGGCTTTGCTAATTGTATGCTTGTCTGTAAAGAAACTCCTCAGCTTCATGTGGTCCCATTGGTTGAGTGACGGTTTAAGTTCATGAGCTACTGGGGTTTTGTTCAGGAAGTCTTTTTCCATTCCTATATCATGGAATGTACTTCCTAAATTTTCTTGCAGTAGTATTCGAGTTTCTGGTCTTATATTGAGATCTTTGATCCATTTGGACTTGAGTGTAGTGCATGGTGAAATGTGTGGGTCAAGTTTCAGTTTCCTGCATATGGTTATCCAGTTTGTCCAGCACCATTTGTTGAAGATGCTGTCTTTTTTCCAGCGTATATTGTTTGGGCCTTTATCAAATATCAAGTAGCTATAGTTGCTTGACCCAAAGTCCGGGTCCTCAAGTCTATTCCATTGATCTATAGTCCTGTTTTTATGCCAGTACCATGCTGTTTTTATTACTATGGCTTTGTAATATAGCTTTAGATCAGGTATGGTGATGACTCCAGAGGTATTTCTTTTGCTGAGGATATGTTTGGAAATGCGAGGCCTTCTGCCTTTCCATATGAAATTTGAGATCATTTTTTTCTATCTCTGTGAAGAAACACTGTGGGGATTTTAATTGGTATTGCATTAAATCTGTAAATTGCCTTTGGTAGGATTGTCATCTTCACAATGTTAATTCTGCCTATCCAGGAACATGGGAGGTCTTTCCATTTTCTCAAGTCCGCCTCAATTTCTTTTTTGAGTGTTTTTATGTTTTCATTGTATAGATCTTTCACTTCCTTGGTTAACGTTATTCCAAGGTATTTTATTTTTTTTGTTGCAATTGAAAATGGGACTATGTCCCTTATTTCTTTTTCTGTATCTTTGTCCTTTGCATAAAGGAAGGCTACTGATTTTTGTGCATTGATTTTGTATCCTGCTACTTTGCTATAGGAGTTAATCACCTTCAGGAGTTTTGGGATGGAGTCTCTCGGGTCTCTTACATATATAATCATGTCATCAGCGAATAAAGCTAACTTAACTTCCTCCTTTCCAAATTGTATCCCTTTTATTTCCTTCTCCTGTCTTATTGCTTGAGCTAGGACTTCCAGTACTATATTGAAAAGCAGAGGTGAGAGTGGACAACCCTGTCTTGTTCCTGATCTTAATGGGAATTCCTCCTGTCTCTCTCCATTAAGTATTATTTGGGCCTTCGGAGCTTCGTATATTGCCTTTATTATGTTAAGATATGAACCAACCATGCCAACTCTCTCCAATGTTTTGAACATGAAGTGTGTTGAATCTTGTCAAAGGCCTTTTCTGCATCTATCGAAATGATCATGTGGTTTTTATGTTTAACCTTGTTTATGTGGTGTATTACATTGACAGATTTCCGTATGTTGAACCACCCCTGTGTTCCTGGAATGAATCCCACTTAGGTCAAGGTGGATAATGGCTTTTGATGTGTTGTTGGATTCGGTTTGCAAGGATTTTGTTTAGGATCTTTGCATCTAAATTCATCAGGGAAATAGGCGGGTAGTTTTCTTTTCTTGTGGCATCTCTGCCTGGTTTTGGAATTAGGGTGATGCTCGCTTCATAAAAGGAGTTGGGTAGCTTTCCCTGTTCATCAATTGTGTGGCACAGTTTGAGGAAGATTGGTTTGAGTTCTTCCATGAAGGTTTGATAGAATTCAGCTGAGAAGCCATCTGGTCCTGGGCTCTTCTTTTTTGGGAGGTTTTTTATTACTTTTTCAATCTCCATGAGTGTGATGGGTTGATTGAGGTGATTAATCTGCTCTGTGTTTAGCTTTGGTAGATGGTATGCGTCCAAGAATTTATCCCATCTCCTCCACATTATCCAGTTTTGTGGAGTAGAGGTTTTTGAAATAAGTCCTGATGATTCTCCCAATTTCACTTATGTCTGTTGTGATCTCTCCTTTTTCATTTTGAATTTTGTTAATTTGAAGCTTCACCTTTTTTTGCTTGATCAGATTGGCCAGGGGTTTGTCAATCTTGTTTATTTTTTCAAAGAACCAGCTCTTTGTTTTGTCAATTGTCTTAATTGTTTCCTTGGTTTCCAATTCATTGATTTCTGCTCTGATTTTAATTATTTCTTTCCTTCTGGAGCTCTTTGGGTTGGATTTTTCTTGTTTTTCCAGTGCCTTTAGGTGGATGGTTAGGTTATTGATTTGGGACGTTTCTGTCTTTTTTTTTTATTTTTTTTATTTTTTTTATTGGTCAGTTCTGTATTCAGCAAATACAGTCAGTTTGGTACCATTATTAGGCTCATCCGTGACCTACCCCCTCCCCTTGGCCCCTCCTTGTTGAGGTATACGGGTCATGCATTCTGGAGTTAGCCCACAGTTATGGGTAAGCTAAAAGTCTCTGCATATCATGACCCAACATGTGACTCTGACATTCTTTCCGCCCCCTCTTCCGCAAAATTTCCCTGAGCCATGTTGGGTTCATTTTTGGTCTGCTTCAGTGATGAGGTGTTGGGGGCCTCTGAGGCTCTGGCTCTCTGATTTGGTAGGAGTTGATTTTTCTCTATGCTGATCTCCTTCCCCCTTGTGCTGGTGTCCGGTTCATCAGGAAAACAGCCCCCTTGCTTGTTTTTCGAAGTTTTCTTAGTTTCAGCCGGGGCCCTTTTGAGGTATGATGGGGTGGCTCTCTCCTTAGGGTCTACATCTATCCTCTCCAGTGTCTTGTGGTTCAGGTGTTCCCTGTAAGGGCCTGGTGAAGGATCAGCCATTTGGTCTATCTTTTAGTAAGTAGAAGATTATGGTACCATTGCCGTTTGGGTCTAGATTTGTGTTTCCCACCCCTTTGATGCCCTCCCCTCCCTCCCCTTCTGTCCTAGTGTCTAATCTAGGAGATGCTAGCTGGGTATGTAAGGTATCTTCGGTAGATTCAGGTTAGGTGCTGTAGATGAGTGAGACTATGTGGCGATTTTTTTTCTGTGATTGGGTAAGTTCACTGAGAATGATCTGTTCCAGGTTCAACCATTTTTCCTCAAATTTCATTGTGTCATTTTTTCTTACTGCTGTATAGAATTCCATTGTGTAGATATACCACATCTTAGTTATCCATTCTTCTAGTGATGGACATCTGGGTTGATTCCAGCTCTTAGCTATTACAAATTGAGCCGCTATAAACATGGTTGAGCAAATCTCTTTAGTCTGTGGTTTGAAGGTTTTAGGGTAGATGCCCAGTAAGGGAATAACTGGGTCTGTTGGTATCTCTATACTCAGCTTTTTCAGAAGTCTCCATATTGCTTTCCAAAGTGGTTGTACCATCCTACATTCCCACCAACAGTGGATGAGTGTTCCTACTTCTCCACATCCTCGACAGCATTTATTTTTATTTGATTTTTTGATGCTTGCTATCCTTATTGGGGTAAGGTGGAATCTCATAGTTGTTTTAATTTGCATTTCTCTGATGATTAGGGATGCTGAACATTTTCTTAAGTGTATGTTTGCCATTTCTATTTCTTCCTCTGTGAACTGCCTGTTCAGCTCTTTGCCCCATCTCGTGAGTGGGGTGTTTGACTTCTTACTGTTTAGATTTTTGAGTTCTTTGTAGATTCTAGAGATTAGTCCTCTATCAGTTGGATAACCCACAAATATTTTCTCCCATTCTGTGGGTAATCTATTGGCTTTGCTAATTGTATGCTTGTCTGTAAAGAAACTCCTCAGCTTCATGTGGTCCCATTGGTTGAGTGACGGTTTAAGTTCATGAGCTACTGGGGTTTTGTTCAGGAAGTCTTTTTCCATTCCTATATCATGGAATGTACTTCCTAAATTTTCTTGCAGTAGTATTCGAGTTTCTGGTCTTATATTGAGATCTTTGATCCATTTGGACTTGAGTGTAGTGCATGGTGAAATGTGTGGGTCAAGTTTCAGTTTCCTGCATATGGTTATCCAGTTTGTCCAGCACCATTTGTTGAAGATGCTGTCTTTTTTCCAGCGTATATTGTTTGGGCCTTTATCAAATATCAAGTAGCTATAGTTGCTTGACCCAAAGTCCGGGTCCTCAAGTCTATTCCATTGATCTATAGTCCTGTTTTTATGCCAGTACCATGCTGTTTTTATTACTATGGCTTTGTAATATAGCTTTAGATCAGGTATGGTGATGACTCCAGAGGTATTTCTTTTGCTGAGGATATGTTTGGAAATGCGAGGCCTTCTGCCTTTCCATATGAAATTTGAGATCATTTTTTCTATCTCTGTGAAAAACACTGTGGGGATTTTAATTGGTATTGCATTAAATCTGTAAATTGCCTTTGGTAGGATTGTCATCTTCACAATGTTAATTCTGCCTATCCAGGAACATGGGAGGTCTTTCCATTTTCTCAAGTCCGCCTCAATTTCTTTTTTGAGTGTTTTTATGTTTTCATTGTATAGATCTTTCACTTCCTTGGTTAACGTTATTCCAAGGTATTTTATTTTTTTTGTCGCAATTGAAAATGGGACTATGTCCCTTATTTCTTTTTCTGTATCTTTGTCCTTTGCATAAAGGAAGGCTACTGATTTTTGTGCATTGATTTTGTATCCTGCTACTTTGCTATAGGAGTTAATCACCTTCAGGAGTTTTGGGATGGAGTCTCTCGGGTCTCTTACATATATAATCATGTCATCAGCGAATAAAGCTAACTTAACTTCCTCCTTTCCAAATTGTATCCCTTTTATTTCCTTCTCCTGTCTTATTGCTTGAGCTAGGACTTCCAGAACTATATTGAAAAGCAGAGGTGAGAGTGGACAACCCTGTCTTGTTCCTGATCTTAATGGGAATTCCTCCTGTCTCTCTCCATTAAGTATTATTTGGGCCTTCGGAGCTTCGTATATTGCCTTTATTAGGTTAAGATATGAACCAACCATGCCAACTCTCTCCAATGTTTTGAACATGAAGTGGTGTTGAATCTTGTCAAAGGCCTTTTCTGCATCTATCGAAATGATCATGTGGTTTTTATGTTTAACCTTGTTTATGTGGTGTATTACATTGACAGATTTCCGTATGTTGAACCACCCCTGTGTTCCTGGAATGAATCCCACTTAGTCAAGGTGTATAATGCTTTTGATGTGTTGTTGGATTCGGTTTGCAAGGATTTTGTTTAGGATCTTTGCATCTAAATTCATCAGGGAAATAGGCGGGTAGTTTTCTTTTCTTGTGGCATCTCTGCCTGGTTTTGGAATTAGGGTGATGCTCGCTTCATAAAAGGAGTTGGGTAGCTTTCCCTGTTCATCAATTGTGTGGCACAGTTTGAGGAAGATTGGTTTGAGTTCTTCCATGAAGGTTTGATAGAATTCAGCTGAGAAGCCATCTGGTCCTGGGCTCTTCTTTTTTGGGAGGTTTTTTATTACTTTTTCAATCTCCATGAGTGTGATGGGTTGATTGAGGTGATTAATCTGCTCTGTGTTTAGCTTTGGTAGATGGTATGCGTCCAAGAATTTACCCATCTCCTCCACATTATCCAGTTTTGTGGAGTAGAGGTTTTTGAAATAAGTCCTGATGATTCTCCCAATTTCACTTATGTCTGTTGTGATCTCTCCTTTTTCATTTTGAATTTTGTTAATTTGAAGCTTCACCTTTTTTTGCTTGATCAGATTGGCCAGGGGTTTGTCAATCTTGTTTATTTTTTCAAAGAACCAGCTCTTTGTTTTGTCAATTGTCTTAATTGTTTCCTTGGTTTCCAATTCATTGGTTTCTGCTCTGATTTTAACTATTTCTTTCCTTCTGGAGCTCTTTGAGTTGGATTTTTCTTGTTTTTCCAGTGCCTTTAGGTGGGTGGTTAGGTTATTGATTTGGGACCTTTCTGTCTTTTTTACAAAGGCATTGAGTGCTATGAATTTTCCCCTGAGGACCGCCTTCATTGTGTCCCATAAGTTTTGGTACGATGTGTTCTCATTGTCGTTCAATTCCAGAAATTTTGCAATTTCATTTTTTATTTCATCCACTATCCATTTATTGTTTAAAAGTGTGCTGTTCAGTTTCCAAGTGCCTTTGGGATTCTTGGTGGTTCTTTTGTTGTTGATTTCTAGCAATATAGCATTGTGATCTGATATCATGCAGGGAATTATGTCAATCTTCCTAAATATGTGGAGGCAGTCTTTGTGACCCAATATATGGTCTATTTTAGAGAATGTTCCATGGACTGCTGAGAGGAATGTGTAATCTGTGGATTTGGGATGGAAGGTTCTGTAGATGTCCGTTAGGTCTAAGTGATCTATGGTTTTGTTGAGCTCTCTCACTTCCCTGTTGAGTTTCTGTTTGGATGATCTGTCTATTACTGATAATGGTGTATTGAAGTCCCCAGCTATGATGGTGTTTGTGGTTATTTCTGTTTTATTGTCAAGTAGGTTTTGTTTTATGAACTGTGGTGCCCCTGTGTTTGGTGCATACAGATTTATGATTGTAATATCCTCTTGATGGGTTGTTCCCTTGATAAGTAGGAAGTGGCCTTCTTTGTCTTTTTTGATTATATTTGGTTTGAAGTCTATTTTATCCGATATTAATATAGCTACACCTGCTTGTTTCTTATTCCCATTTGCTTGGAATACTGTTTTCCTCCCTTTCACCCTGAGGAGATGTCTGTCTTTAATGGTGAGGTGGGTTTCTTGAAGGCAACAGATTGAGGGGTCTAATTTTTTGATCGATCCTGTTAGCTTGTATCTCTTGATGGGTGAATTAAGGCCATTAATATTTAGGGTAATGACTGTGAGATTTGATTTGATCCCTGCCATAATGTGATGGTAAATGTGGGTTGGAGTTTTCATGGACATTGAAGTTTTTTGTGCCTACTCTGAGTTTGGTTGTTGTGATCTGCTTCTTGTAGGCAATTGTGTTTGATTATTTTTTTCTTCTCTGTGGAGAATTTCCTGAAATACTCTCTGTAGGTTTGGTTTTGTGTTCATATAATTGTAAAGCTGAGTTTTGTCATGGAAAGTTTTTCTTTCATCGTCTATTATTAGGGATATTTTGCTGGGTAGAGTAGTTTGGGTTGAAAGCCATAGGTTCTTAGACTTTGCAGTGTTTCATTCCAGGCCCTTCTAGCTTTCAGGGTTTCCATTGAGAAGTCTGAATTAATTCTGATGGGGTTACCTCTGAAGGTGGTGTGCTGTTTTTCCCTAGCTGCTTTTAGGATTTTCTCTTTGGTGTCAATGTTTAGAGTCTTAATGATAATATGTCTTGGAGAGTTTCTCCTTTGGTCCAGTCTGTTTGGAGTTCTATTGGCTTCTTGTATCTTGATGGGCCTTTCTTTTAAGAGATTGGGGAAGTTTTCTTCAATTATTTTGTTAAATAAGTTCTCCATGCCTTTGGTCTGGATTTCTTCTCCTTCTGGTATTCCAATGATCCTGATATTGGGACATTTAACTGTATCCCACAATTCCCTCATGTTCTGTTCACAGGAGCTTTTAAATTTACTGAAATTTTTGAACTCTCTAACTGTTTCTTCCATCTTGTCTTCCAGATTAGAGTTTCTATCCTCCACTTGGCTGACTCTATTCTTGAGAGCTTCTAGTGAGTTTTGGACTTGTTCAATTAAGTTTGCATTTTCTATTATTTTTCTATGTATAATTTCCATCCCTCTGTCAAGCTCCCTTTTCACATCATTTTCTGATTTTCTTGATGATTCTTGGAGTTCATCCTTGCATTTCTTTATGTCTTCATTTAGCATGGCCAGCTGATTTTTAAGGTCTTCTTTTTTTTCACTCTCCCTCAAATCTCTTAACTCTCTTTGAAATCCTTCCATTTTCTTATCTAATCCTTCCAATTTCTTATCTATTAGTTCTAGTTTAGTGATGGCAGCATCCACACGATTGTCGGCCCTTTGTTGCTTTCCTGCAAGTTCTACCAATAGGTTGGTTAGAGTTGCATTGCTCATAGCTTCAATTTGGTGTTCTGTTCCTATTGGTTCTTCTATGTTTTGGTTAGATGTATTCATTGTGGGAGTGGGTGATCTAATTGGATTTTCTTGCATTTGATTTTTCATGTTATTTCTTTTGCGCTGTGTTCTGCCCATGACAGTGTATGGGCAGATAAGTGGGCGTATTAGCCTGGGCTCAAGAACAATGGGAATCTTATCCAGCCTGGGGGCGTTGCCAAGGAGCCTGGGCTTTGGCTGTCACTTGCCAAAGCTGCCTATCTACTGCCTGGCAGGGGTGCCGAAGTTGCCTGAGTTCTCAAGCAGTAATGTGCCAAAGCTGCCTGCGTTCGAACTAGGAGTGGCACTGCGGCACCAAGCGCTTATGCCGCCTGAACTCTGGCTGGGCACGCTGGGAACCGGAAACAGTCTGCGCTCCCCCGCCACAGGACAATGGTGGACAGCCGTGCGGCAGACAGAGGGCGAGTGGACAAGAGTGCCGAGCAGTCTAAGCTTCCGCACGCAGGGAACAATCTCACTTGCCAAAGCCGCCTATCTACTACCTGGCAGGGGCGCCAAAGTTGCTTGAGTTCTCAAGCGGTATTGTGCCACAGCTGCCTGCGTTCGAGCTAGGAGTGGCACTGAGGCACCAAGCACTGAAGCCGCCCAGACTTTGGCTGGGAACGCTGGGAACCGGAAGCAGTCTGCGCTCCCCCGCCACAGGACAATGGTGGCCCGCCGGTGCGGCAGGCAGGTAGGGGGTGGCACTTGAGCTGATGCAAGCGAGAGATACAGTCTGAGCTTGCAGGGCACCTGCTGTGGGACTGGGCACACTTAGTAGGTGGGCGAGTGGACGAGGGTGCAGAGCAGTCTAAGCTTCCGCGCGCAGGGAACGCTCGGCGCACGGTGGCAGCCATGCGGGCTCCAGAGCAGCAGCAGCGGCAGGGGAGGAGCTTTGAACACGGCGATTATTTGGGGCGTGGGGTGCCTACCTGCCCACAAGGGGGTCAGCAATTCCCTGTTCCCCCACCTCTGTGCCCTCCCAGATTTCTCTCCCCTAAAAGCCACTATATACCCTTAATATCTTGCCTTTCTTTCCCCGGGATTTGCAGCGCAGCTAGGCGGTCGCCACCTTGTCTGGAAGTCGAACATTTTCTTAAGTGTGTGTTTGCCATTCGTATTTCTTCCTCTGTGAAATGCCTGTCCAGCTCTTTGCCCCATTTTGTGAGTGGGTTGTTTGACTTTTTATGGTTTATGTTTTTGATTTCCCTGTAGATTCTAGAGATTAGGCCTCTGTCAATAGGATAATCACCAAATATTTTCACCCATTCTGTGTGTAATCTATTGGCTTTGATTATTGTATGCTTGTCTATAACGAAACTCTTCAGCTTCATGTGATCCCATTGGTTGAGTGACTGTTTAAAATCGTGTGCTACTGGGGTTTTGTTCAGGAAGTCTTTTTCCATTCCTATGTCATGGAAAGTTCCTCCTGTATTTTCTTCCGGTAGTAGCCGAGTTTCCGGTCTTATATTGAGGTCTTTGATCCATTTGGATTTAATGCTGTGGATCAAGTTTCAATTTCCTGCATATGATTATCCAGTTTGTCCAGCACCATTTGTTGAATAAGCTGTCTTTTTCAAGCCTATATTTTAAGGGCCTTTGTCAAATATCAAGTAGCTGTAGTTGCTTGGCCCAAAGTTCAGGCCCTCAATTCTATTCCATTGGTCTATACTCCTGTTTTTATACCAGTGCCATGCTGTTTTTATTACTATGGCTTTGTAATATAGCTTTAGATCAGGTATGGTGATGCCTCCAGAGGCATTCCTTTTGCTGAGGATATGCTTGGATATGCAAGGCCTTCTGCCTTTCCATATGAAATTTAAGATCAATTTTTCTATCTCTGTGAAGAACAATGTTGGGATTTTAATTGGAATTGTACTAATTCTTATATTGCCTTTGGTAGGACTGCAATATTCACGATGTTAATTCTGCTTATCCAGGAGCATGGGAGGTCTTTCCATTTTCTCAAGTCCTCCCCAATTTCTTTTTTGAGTGTTTTTATGTTTTTGTTATCATTGTATAGATCTTTCACTTCCTTGGTTAATGTTATTCCAAGGTATTTTATTTTTTGTTGCTGTTGAAAATGGGACTATGTCACTTATTTCTTTCTCTGTATCTTTGTCATTTGCATATAGAAGCTACTGAGTTATGTGCATTGATTTTGTATCCTGCTACTTTGCTATAGGAGTTAATTACCTTCAAGAGGTTTGGGATGGAGTCTCTTGGGTCTCTTATGTATACAATCATGTCATCAGTGAATAGAGCTAACTTAACTTCTTCCTTTTCAAATTGTATCCCTTTTATTTGTTTCTCCTGTCTTATTGCTTGAGCTAGGACTTCCAATACTATATTGAAAAGCAGAGGTGAGAGTGGACAACCCTGTCTTGTTCCTGATCTCAATGGGAATTCCTCCAGTCTCTCTCCATTAAGTATTATTTGGGCCTTAGGAGCTTTGTATATTTCCTTTATTATGTTAAGATATGAACTGGCCATGCCAATTCTCTCCAATGTTTTGATCATGAAGTAATGTTGTATTTTGTCAAAGGCCTTTTCTGCATTTGTTGAAATGATCCTGTGGTTTTTGTGTTTAACCTTGTTTATGTGGTGTATTACATTGACAGATTTCTGTATGTTGAATCACCCCTGTGTTCCTGGGTGAATCCCACTTAGTCAAGGTGGGTAATACTTTTAATGTGTTGTTGAATTTGGTTTGTGAGGATTTTGTTCAGGATCTTTGCATCTAAGTTCATCAGGGAAATAGGCCAGTAGTTTTCTTTTCTTGTGGGATCTCTGCCTGGCTTTGGAATTAGGGTGATACTAGCTTCATAAAAGGGGTTGGATAGCTTTCCCTGTTCTCCAATTGTGTGGCACAATTTGCGGAAGATTGGTTTGAGTTCTTCCATGAAGTTTTGATAGAATTCAGCTGAGAAGCCATCTGCTCCTGGACTCTTCTTTTTGGGGAGGTTTTTTATTACTTTTTCAATCTCCATGAGTGTGATAGGTTCATTGAGGAGATTAATCTGCTCTGAGTTTAGCTTTGATAGATGGTATATGTCCAGGAATTTATCCATCTCCCCCACATTATCCAGTTTTATGGAGTAGAGTTTTTCGAAATAAGTTCTAATGATCCTCCCAATTTTACTTATGTCAGTTGTGATCTCTCCTTTTTCATTTTGAATTTTGTTGATTTGAAGTGTCTCTCTTTTTTTTTTTTTTTTTTTTTGCTTGATCAAATTGGCCAGGGGTTTGTCAATCTTGTTTATTTTTTTTCAAAGAACCAGCTCTTTGTTTTGTCAATTTTCCTAATTGTTTTCTAGTTTCCATTTCATTAATTTCTGCTCTGATCTTAATTATTTCTTTCCTTTTGGAACTTTTTGGGTTGGATTTTTCTTGCTTCTCCAGTGCCTTTAGGTGGACGGTTAGGTTATTGATTTTGGATCTCTCTGACTTTGTTATGAAGGCATTGAGTGATATGAATTTTCGCCTGAGGACCGCCTTGATTGTATCCCATAATTTTTGGTATATTGTGTTCTCATAGTTATTCATTTCTAAAAATTTCACAATTTCTTTTTATATTTGTCTAATATCCATTTATTGTTTAAAAGTGTGCTGTTCAGTTTCAAGGCACCGATGGGATTCTTGGTGGGTCTTTTGTTGTTGATTTCTAGCAATATATCATTGTGATCTGATATCAAGCAGGGAATTATATGAATCTTCCTAAATATATGGAGGCAGGCTTTGTGACCCAATATATGATCTATGTTAGAGAATGTACCATGGGCTGCTGAGAAGAATGTGTAGTCTGTGGATGTGGGATGGAATGTTCGGTAAATGTCCGTTAGGTCTAAGTGATCTATGGCTTTGTTGAGCTCTCTTACTTCCCTGTTGAGTTTCTGTTTGGATGATCTGTCTATTACTGACAATGGTGCATTGAAGTCCCCAACTACGATGGTGTTGGTGGTTATTTCTGTTTTATTGTGATGCAGATTTTGCTTTATGAACTGTGGTGCCCCTGTGTTTGGTGCATACAGGTATATGATTGTAATATCCTCTTGATGGATCATTCCCTTGATAAGTAGGAAGTGGACTTTTTTGTCTTTTTTGAATATTTTTGGTTTGAAGTCTATTTTATCCGATATTAATATAGCTACACCTGCTTGTTTCTTATTCCCATTTGCTTGGAATATTGTTTTCCACCCTTTCACCATGAGGAGGTGTCTGTCTTTAGTAGTGAGATGGGTTTGTTGAAGAGAACAGATTGAGGGGTCTAATTTTCGGATCCATCCTGTTCGCTTTTGTCTCTTGATGGGTGAATTAAGGCCATTAATATTAAGGGAAATGACTGTGACGTTTGATTTGATACCTGCCATATTGTGTTGGTATATGTGGTTTGGTATTTTCATGGACTTTGAAGTGTTTTGTGCCTTCTCTGAGTTTGGTTATTGTGATATGCTTCTTGTAGGCAGTTGAGTTTGATTATTTCTTTCTTCTGTGTGGAGAATTTCCTGAAATACTATCTGTAGGTTGGTTTTGTGTTCATATAATTGTAAAGCTCAGTTTTGCCATGGAAAGTTTTTCTTTAGCCATCTATTATGAGGGATATTTTTGCTGGGTAAAGTAGTTTGGGTTGGAAGCCATAGGTTCTTAGACTTTGCAGTGTTCCATTCCAGGCACTTCTGGATTTCAGCGTTTCCATTGAGAAGTCTGAAGTAATTTTGATGGGGTTACCTTTAAAAGTGATATGCTGTTTTTCCCTAGCTGCTTTTAGGATTTTCTCTTTGGCATCAATGTTTAGAGTCTTAATGTCAATATGTCTTGGAGAGTTTCTCCTATGGTCTAATCTGTTTGAAGTTCTGTTACATTCTTGTATCTTGATGGACTTTTCTTTTGAGGGAGTGGTTAAGTTTTCTTCAATTATTTTGTTAAATAAGTTCCCCATTCCTTTGGTCTCAATTTCTTCTCCTTCTGGTATTTTAATGGTCCAGATATTAGGACGTTTAAGGATATCCCACTATTCCCTCATGTTATGTTCACAGAAATTTTTAACTCATTGAAACTTTTGAACTCCTGAACTGTTTCTTCCATCTTGTCTTCCAGATCAGAGTTTCTATCCTCCACATGGCTGACTCTATTCTTGAGAGCTTCTAGAGTTTTGGACTTGTTCAATTAGGTTTGCATTTTCTGGACAGAAGGAGCCTGAGCTCCAGCTGGCCAGCAGGCAGAGCCTGCCCAAGGTCAGGCGTGGGTGTGGGTAGCAGGGCAATTGCCCCTGTGCAGTGAGGCTAAGGATGTAGACCCTTTTTCAAATGTTTATTTATTTTTTATTCATTTATTTGAAAGCACCAGACAGAGAGAGAAAGAGGGAGAGCGAGAGAGAGAGAGAGGATGGACACACTAGGTCCAACAGCCACTGCAAATGAACTCCAGATACATGTGCCACCAGGTGCATCTGGCTTATGTGGGTCCAGGGGAATCCAGCCTCGAACTGAGTCCTTAGGCTTCACTGGCAAGCACTTAACCACTAAGCCATCTCTCCAGCCCTGGATGTAGATACTTTTTAGATGGTTATATGCCATCTGTATTTCTTCTGATGAGAACTCTCTATTTATTTCCATAGCCCTTTTTTTTGATTGTGTTGTTTGATTTCTTATTCTGTTTTTTGAGTTTTTTTGTGTATTCTGGATATTAATCCTCTGTCAGATCTGTAGCTGGCAAAGATTTTCTCCCATTCTGTAGGTTGTCTCTTTGTTCTATTCAGTGTCCTTTGCTGTAGAAAAAAGTTTGGTAATTTCAAGAGATCCCAGTAGTTGATTAGTGGTTTCATTTGCTGAGCAATTGGGCTTATATTCAGAAACTCATTACCTATGCCAATATGTTGAAGGGTTTCCCATTCCTTTTCCTCTAGTAATTTCAGAGTTTCAGGTCTGATATTAAGGTCCCTGCTCCACTTGGATTTGATTCTCATGCACAGATAAGGACAAGGATCTAGTCTCATCTTCCTACCTATAGATATCCAGTTTTCCCAGCACCACTTGTTGAAGAGGCTGTATTTTCTCCAATGAATATTTTTTGGCATTTTTGTAAAAACTCAGATGGCTGTAGCTGCCTGGATTAACATCTGGGTCCTCTATTCTGTTCCACTGATCTACATGTCTGTCTTTGTGCCAAAATCCATGCTGTGTTTGTTACTATGGCTTTGTAACATATGTAATGCAACTTAAAATCAGGTATAGTTATACTGTCATCCTTATTTTTTTTTTTCTCAAAATCATTTGGCTATTTGAGGTGTTTTTATTGTGCTTCCAAATGAATTATAGGATTGCTTTTTCTATTCCAGTGAAGAATGCCATTGGAATTTTAATGGGAATTGCATTAAATGTGTAGATTGCTTTTGGTAAGATTGACATTTTCACAATATTGATTCTTCTAATCCAAGAACATGGGATATCTTTCCATTTCTTATGTCCTCTGCAATTCGTTGCTTGACTGTTTTAAAGTTCCCATTGTAGAGATCTTTCACTTCCTTGGTTAATTTTATTCCAAGGTACTTTATGTTTTCTGAGGCAATTGTGAATGGGAGAGATTCCCTGATTTCATCCTCTGCATGTTTGTCATTAGTATATAGGAAAGTGACAGATTTATATGAATTTACTTTGTATCCATTCTGCTATGTTGCTAAAAGTGTTTATCAGCTCTAACAGGTTGCTTGTAGAGTTGTTAGGGTCTTTTATGTATAGAATCATATCATCTGCAAATAGTGATAATTTGATCTCTTACTTTCCAATTTGTATCCCTTTTATGAGTGTCTCTTGCCTTATTGCTATAGGTAAGACTTCCAATACTATATTAAATAAAAGTAGGAACAGTGGACAGCCTTGTTTTGTTCCTGAACTTAGTGGAAAAGCTTCAAGATTTTCTCCAGTTAGTCAGAAATAATAGATTTTTTTTTTTTTCGAGAAATAGATTTTATGAGATGTGTTCCTTCTATTCTCACTTTCTGTAATACTTTTACCATCAAAGGATGTTGGATTTTTTGTTAAAGGCCCTTTCTGCATACATTGAGATGATCATGTGGTTTTTGTCCTTCAGACCATTTATATGATGTATTAAATTTATTGATTTGCATATGTTGAACCATCCTTGCATCCCTGGGATAAAGCTGACTTGGTTGGGGTGAATAATCTTTTTGATATATTCTTGTATTCTGTTTCCAGTATTTTGTTCAGAATATTTGCTTCTATATTCATGAGGGAGATTGGTCTGTAATTTTCTTTTTTTGCTCTGCCTTTGTCTGGTTTTGGTATGAGGGTGATGCTGGCTTCGTAGAAGGTGTTTGGTAGAATTCCTTTTTTTTTTTTTTTTTTTTCCTATTTTATGGAAAAGTTTAAGAAGCATTAGTGTTAGTTCTTCCATGAAGGTCTGGTAAAATTCACCAGTGAATCCATATGGGTCTGGGATTTTTTTAGTTGTGAGACTTTTTATAACTGCTTGGATCTTTGCACTTGTTATAAGTCCATTTAAATAGTTTATCTCATTTTGATTTAATTTTGGTAGGTCATATGAATCAAGGAAATCATTCATTTCTTTCAGATTTTCAAACTTAGAGGCATATATATTCTTAAATTATGTCCTTATAATTGTCTCAATTTCTTTATATCTGTTGTAAGGGTGCCTTTTTCATCTGTAATTTTACTAATTTTTGTCTCTTTTCTCTTGCTTCTGGTCAAATTTGCTAAGGGTTTATCAATCTTGTTTATCCTTTCAAAGTACCAACTTTTGTTTCATTGATTCTTTGGATTTTTTTTTTTTTTTTTTGGTTTCTATTTCATTAATTTCTGCCCTAATGTTTATTATTTCTTCTTGTCTACTTATTTTTGGTTTGCCTTATTCTTCTTCTTCCAAGGCCTTAAGGTGGAGCATTAAACTGTTTATTTCTGAATGCTCTAATTACTTAATATAGGCACTTAGAGCTACAAATTTCCCTCTTAGGACTGCCTTCATTGTGTCCCAAAAGTTTTGGTATGTTGTATTCTCATCATCATTTGATTCTATGAATTTATTGATTTCCTTTTTGATTTATTCTATGACCCATTGATTATTCAACAGTGTATGTTTAGTCTCCATGAATTTCTGTATGCTCTGTAGCTTTTCTTGCTGCTGATTTGCAGTTTAATCCCATTGTGGTCAGATAGAGTACATGGGATTATTTCAATTTTCCCTTATTTGTGGAGATTTGTTTTGTGTCCTAATATATGGTCCATTTTAACTATGAAAGCATCAAAGGCAACAATATTCAACTCCAAAATAGAGGTTATTTGGAAATGGTAAAGCCAACCAAGGGAAGAGAGGTTAGCTCCTCCAGTACAGGCCTATGTATGTACCTGTTTTTGTGTTTGCTTGTCTGTTTGTTTTCGTGGGGTTTTTTTGTTTGTTTTGGTCAGTCAGCCTCATTACCTTTTGGGGTTGCTTCCAATCTCACCATGCTGAGTGCCCACCTCGATCCCTAGGTGGTGTTATGCTGTGGAGCTGGAGTTCTGGTCAACTGTGCTGGCTGCTCTGCCACTGGGTGCTTAATGAGGAAAGTTTGCAGTTCTGATGGTGGGGGATGGGAGAACTCAGACTTCTGGGGCTGCTCGCATTTTCAGTAGCTCCTTAGTTGATCTCAGCTATCTTTTCTTAAGATTTCTTAACTTTGCAAGAAGACTTATGATGTTGAAAAATCTGTTGTTTGTTTTCTGCTGCTGCTGCTGCTGCCTGGTGGGTCGGTGCTGGGTGGGTGGTGCAGAGGGTGGATCAGGGACCATGAGAGCCTCAGTGGGACTCTGGCTTTTTCCTCCTTTCTGGTGGATCTTGGTCTCTCTGGATTCTCTGCTGTGTCTAAAAATAACCTATAATGCTTCACTTTTCAGAAGAAGAGTGTATTTTGCTGGGATTTTGCTTAGATCTCTCCCTAGGCTGGTTTGGCATGACTCCTATGCCACCATCTTACCTGGAAGTCTTAATACAACCATTTTCTTTGTCAGAATGTCACATGAACTGCATCTAGCTCATTTCCCTATAGAGTTGCTGTACCCCTCTGAAACCTCATGAGCCAAGCTTCCACTGCCCATCTTTCATTCAGCATTCAGGTCTTCCAACTTTTTACAAAGCTCTCTAAGCTCTGCTTACAGAATTGTATGGCTTTTCTAAACCAAATTTCCAAACTCTTCCTAATCTTCCAGCCAACAAGTCCCAAAGGCCTACAATCCAACAAATTTATTACAGCAAAGACCCCACTTCTTAAAACAAACTTTCTGTATTAGTTACTTTGCTTGTTGCTGTGACCAAATACCTTGAAAGAATCAATTTAAGAAAGTAAAGGTTTTATTGTGGCTTAGAGTTTAAGAAGATACATTCTATCATGGCAGGGAAGGCATGATAGTAGGAGCCTACGAACTTATTCATATTGTAGCTAAAATCAGGAAGCAGAGAATAAAGAGGAAGTGAGGCTTAGCTATAAAATATCAATCCATTCCAAGTAAAACCCACTTCTTGCAGCAAGGCTCTACCTTATAAAGGCTCCACAATATTCAAAACAGAACCACCAGCTGAGGAACAAATGTTCAAACACATGAGCCTATGGGGGACATTTTATATTCAAACCACAATATATACACTTAAATTAGTGATCCACTCTGAATTATGTTAGTATTGAATATAAGTTACCTTTACATAATGTATTCTGAGGATTCTTGACTATAGTTTGTATTAACTATAATCTATCACCCAAAAGGTTGCTTTTTTTGGTAAAAACAACTTTGCTTATAATTTATGATATTTTGTTGTCAAATTTCTAAATTTTGAGTATTTAAATATTATTTGGAACTTCTTAAATATAATCTTGGAATACATTTAATATAGTTATTTAGAAATTGAGCTTTTTCTCAAACTTCCCTTACAAAAATATTCCCTTTCATATTTCTTTGAGTGTGTTGATTTTCCAGATATCCAAAATTATACTCACTTCTAAAATATTAGTATGCTTTTTTTTCTTAGTTTCTTGAGATAGGGTGTCACTCTAGCTCAGGCTGACCTGGAATTTTCTATGTAGCCTGAATCTGGCCGCAAACTCACAGTGATCCTCCTATCTCTGTCTCCTAAGCACTGGGATTAAAGTTGTGTGCCAGCCAACAGTATGATTTTACTTAATGAAGGCAGTCTTGGGATAGTTGTTCGTGGCTTGGTTCTTCATGAACTAAGATTAGAAAATAGCAGTTTATTTGACATTCATGAAATCCAACTTAACACCCCACCATTATAAAATTTTACTGACCTTCTTCATGTCAGTAGCACAATCACTCAGATAATCATTCTTCCTCTAATGTCCATGTTTTTTTTTTCATTCTTTCTTTTGCTATTCAAGATATATCTTGCTCTAGCCCAGGCTGACCTGGAATTCACTATGTCATCTCAGACTGGCCTCAAACTCACAGAAATCCTCCTACCTCTGCCTCCCAAGTGCTAGATTAAAGTTGTATGCCATCACAGCTGGTGTCTGTGTTGTAACTGACATATCATTAAGTTTGTGATCTCTAAAAGATAAGCTGAGGCCTGTGGTATAACACACTGTTCATTGTCATAAGAGATACTAATCTCTACTGGGCTGGCCAAATTATTTCATCCTCCAGTTTATAGGACGAATACTACATTGATGAGGCTGTTAATACACCATAGATATATAGTCTATTTCATTTTTAAAATAGTTTTAAGGGCTGGAGAGATGGCTTAGTGGTTATGGCACTTCCCTGCAAAGCTAAAGGACCTCAGTTTAATTCCCAAGGACCCACATAAGCCAGATGCACAAGGTGGTGCATGTGTCTGGAGTTTGTTTGCAGTGACTGGAGGCCCCAGCACATCAATTCTCTCTCTCTCTCTCTCTCCCCCCCCCCTCTCTCTCTCTCTCATAAATAAATTAAATTAAATTTTAAAAATAATTTTACTTATTTATTTGGAATGAGAAGGAGAAAGAGAGAGACACAAGATAATGAGGATGGGCATGCCAGGTCCTAGTGTCACTGCAAATGAGCTCCAGACACATGTGCCACTTTGTGCATATGATTTTATGTGGATACTTGGGAAGCAAACCCAGCCATTCAGGCTTTGTAAGCAAGGGCCTTTAACCACTGACACATCTCTCCAGCCCTATAGTACATCTTTCAAAATACCAACATTTTAGGATTCAATTATTATAACTAACATCTTTGTCTTCACTGGGCAAAAGCATACAAGTTGATAACTGAAGAGTTCTTCCTTACAATTGTGCTGAAAAGTTTAATTATAGAAAAATGTTTGCACATATGCTATAAAATTGAAAGACAAATAGTCAAATATCCTTTTAGTCCCTAATATTTAAGGGTCATGTATCTGGAAGGTAAAGTAATAGAGAAAAAATAAGTCTTACCAAGAAATCAGTTGAGATGTATATTTCCAAGATACATTTCTAATAAATCAGAACATATATTTAATCTTATAAATAAATATTTATTTGAGAGAGAATAGGCATGCCAGGGCCTCCTGCCTCTGTAAATGAACTCCAGATGCAGGCACCACTTTACGCATCTGGCTTTGTGTGGGTATGGGGGAATCAAATTCACAACATTAAATCTTGCAATCAAGTGTCTTTAACCTCTGAGCCATCTCTTCAGCCCCTATTTTTGCTCTTGATATATTTTTCTATTTTAAAAACTCTAAATTGTCTTAATTGCCATGTTGTTTTGTTTTGTTTGAGATTTTAATATAAACATAAATTGTTTTCCACATAAGCAGATATTTTGAGATATAAAATATGTAATGTTATGATTAGAGGATGGTAACAAATATACTAAATCTGGTATACTGTATGGCTTTTATTTTTCTTTTTCTTTTTGGTTTTGCAAGGTAGAATCTCACTTGAGCTCAGGTTTACCTGGAGTTCACTATGTAGTTTCAAAGCAGCCATGAACTCACAGTGATCCTCCTAGCTCTGCCTCCCAAGTGCTGGGATTAAAGGCATGTGCCACCATGCCTGGCACTCTGTGGTTGTTTTTGTTGTTGTTGTTTTTCATTGTTGTTTTTTTGTTGTTGTTGTTGTTTGGTTGGTTGGTTGGTTTTGGTTTTTCGAGGTAGGGTCTCACTCTAGCTCAGGCTGACCTGGAATTCACTATGTAGTCCCTGGGTGGCTTCAAACTCATGGTGATCCTCCTACCTCTGCCTCCCGAGTGCTGGGATTAAAGGTGTGCACCACCACACCCAGCTCTTGTTTTTCTATTTTTTTATGAGAGCAAGAGCAAATATGTGTGTGCATGAGAGAGAGAGAAAGAAGGGGAACTACTGGACCTCTAGCCACTGCAATCAAACTCCAGACACATGCACCGTCTTGTGCACATGTGCCACCTTGCACGCTTGTGTCGTCTTGTCAGTCTGACTTACATTGCGGCGAGCCCCCCGACCAGTGGGAAAAGAACAATCACCACACGAGGATCCTTCTTGATCACACTTTATTGGAGAGCTTCTTGGTTAACAGGAGAGTGGATGGAGAAGGACTCGGGGGCGGGATGTGCAGCTACTTTTATAGGGGGATGGGCAATGAGGCACCTACTGATTGGCTGCTACCCGCTTGCCACCACCAGGCGCCACGGGATAGGCTCAGGACAGGTTGCGTCAAGCGCATGCGCGTACCTTGAATACGGTTGGCGCCAAGGCACTGTCGTAAAGAAGCTGAACACCACGAGGTTAGCGCCATCTTGTAATGGCGGATTAGATGTGGTTTCCTGCAGTGCCAGCGCCATCTAGTGGTGGGGACTAGATGTGGCTCCCTGCAGTTCCCCCTTTCTATTATAAAGCGCAGCAGGTGAAGGTAGAGGTTTGATCTCTGATAAACAAAAGGACATTGTGAAGACCCCAGGCCAGGTGGCCAGCCAGGCTGGTGCCTCACCTGTCCGGTACCTTTTCTCAGAGATGGGATGTCGGTACCAACCCATATGCAATCAAACATGCCCTCCATGAGGCTGCTAAGAGCATACCTCATGTGCAGTACTTTGTCTCGCAGCCTGAGCGCCAATAAATGTCGTGTTCCCAACACCAACCCTCTGCTCCTCCTAGTATAATGGGCACCTCAGGCCCTAAGGGGGCAGGGGCCAGGGAAAAACTAGGTGTTTTTCAGGGCTGACAGCCAAATCTGGGGGGAGGATCCACACTCCAAAGCGGCAAGTGCTTGAGAAATAACTACCTTGTCCCACCTGGTCTGGGCTTGCAGGCGACAAATCAACCAGAGGCACAGCGCACAGCCCCCAAGGCAGCAAACTGCAAACATCCCTACCCCTACCCACTCCTTGAAGAAGGAAAAGGCAGAGGAAAGCCAAGAGGTAAAACCCTCAGCCAGGCTAAGGTCCACTCGTGTGGAATTGATCATAACAATAGCTTGTCTTAGTTCTTCCAATTCCGCATCAAAATCTAGGGACCAATTCCCTGCCAAGTACAAGGACAGTTGCTTTGACAGATTTGCTGCCCTTGTAAAGTTTTCATATTGAACACTAGTGATACATAAGGCATTAAGTTTCCATTCACATCCCAACTGAGCGATTTGCCAAAGAACATCAATTTGCTCCTGAACTAAGTCCACCCTTTGATTTAGGATCATAATGCCACCTTTGAGTTGGGAATTTAAATTTGATTGTGTGTCTAAGGCGGCAGCTGTGGAAGAAGCCAAGGTATTTAAGGTAGAGGCGGTTTGAACTGAAGAAGCCATGGCTACACCTGCGGCTGTAGCTGCGGCAGCAGCAGCCGCCACCGCAGCAATAACAGCGGCCGTAATTCCAAAATCTCTCTTATGCCTGAACAAAGACAATGTACTAGGAGCCTCTACAGGCACGGGGACCCAACGGGGGACCCTAAGTACCATGGCTCTGTGATAGAGTGTTGCGTCCCAACATTGGGACAAATAACAAGAAGCATTAGAACAATTGCTGAAAGAAAAGTTACTAAGGACAAACATGAATGGTGGATGGACACACACCGGGGTGGGGGCATAAGAGGCATTTTTTCCTAGGTATTTTCCTATCCGGGTGACACCCCCGAACACTCTCTCATATCGCCATCCAAGGACTGTCTCATCTGAGAAATCAACTATGAATTCGCTCAGGGATAGTAGCTCATGGATTACTCCAGACACATTATTACGGGCAACTGTCCCCCCCCGTAATAAAACAAAGGGTGTCATATCTGTGCAGCTACCATTAACCCCACACAGAACCCACTTTGAAAATGGGTTCATAGTACCATCCTGTAGAAATGGTCCCTCCGTCCACGAAAACTGTAAAGGAAAAGGCCCTTTCATATTCGGGGAATAAGTAAAGGTCCGTCCCACATCTGCCCAGCCCACAGTACTGGACTGGCATTCCGTCCATGGCCAAAGGTCCCCTTCATAAGTTCCCATACAGTGAGGTGCCAGGCGTGGTTGAGGCAGAGTCACAGTACCTCTCTGGCCACGAAAAAAGGTACCATTGAGCCATATCGCCTCTTCTGAGAAGGGGTAACTAAAAACTTTGTGGGACGAATTCCGAGAGGTAGATTCTGGGCCCCATCTCCTGTCCCCCCTAAACCAAGCAAATGCCTGCATCTCCAGTTGTATACAAGAGTCACGTTCACGGGCGAGAGTAAAGCAGAGACTTCCACTTTCCTCGAAGTGTCGAGCCTCCCCCAGGGGGGCAAGGGTCAGGTCTTTAACAACCGCAGGGAGATTGAGACCTTGCTGAGTGGTGAAGAACCGAGGAAGGACTCTCGCCGTGTGGCGAACGGGCAGGGGCTTGGGGAAAACAGACAGGATGCCCCAGCGCAATTCTCCTCTACTAGTCTCCAGGCACATAAGGATCAGCATCCACAGGATCTTTGGTACTCGTACTTGGATGGCCATCCTCGTCCCCTGGACTCTCCTCTGGAGTTGATGTCAGCGTCTTGACTAGCCGGGCCGGGACCCAATGTGGCGATTCCTGGTCCTGTGGAAAGACACAAACAGCTCCCCTGGATCTTACCAAAGCAGGATCCGGTCCCTTCCATTTATTATCCAACACATCCTTCCACATGACCAGTTCCGGATGTGCTTGTGCCCCCTGGTGGCAATGTCTGTCTGCTGCAGACCTATCATGAACATCCAAAACTAAAAAATTAAGGGTATAGAGTGCTAGAGAGACTCTCTCCTTGGGGGTTGCATTCTCCGCTATCCCCCTTCGTTGTTTAAAAAGGATAGCTTTTAAACTTTTATTTGCTCTCTCCACAATACCTTGGCCTTGTGGGTTGTAAGGTAGGCCAGTAGTGTGGGCAACCTGCATCTGGGCACAGAAGGCACGAAAGCCAGAGGAAGCATAAGCAGGGCCATTGTCAGTCTTTAGGCATCGCGGTTTTCCCCAAGACGCCCAGGCTTCCAAACAATGAGTTTTTACATGAGTAACCTTTTCCCCTGCAAGAGGAGAAGCATGTATGATTCCTGAGCAAGTATCCACCGAGACATGCAGGTATTTAAGCTTGCCAAATTCCAAGACATGAGTAACATCCATCTGCCAAAGATCACCAGGTCTTAGGCCCCGTGGGTTCACACCCACATGTGGAGAAGGCAGGAAAGTGACACAGGATTGACAAGCCTTAACAATATCACGTGCCTCGGACCTAGAAATGGCAAAGGTCTTTCTTAAGGTGTTAGCAGGAACATGATACAGTCTATGGAACTCGGTGGCCATATCTTTAGGACTACTCATGGCTAACATGGTCATCCGCGTGGCTTTGTCTACCAAGTCATTTGCTTGAGATATAGGTCCTGGTAACAAGGAGTGAGCACGAACATGGGTAACATAGAAGGGGGAGGAGCGTTGCCAAATGAGAGATTGAATTTGAGAAAGAATGTTTGAGACAGGACTAGCAGAACGAATAGAGGCAGCAATTTCCAGTCCAACAACTGCATTAGCCACATACTGTGAGTCTGTGAACAAATTAAAGGGACTACCAAAGGTCTGAAACACCTCCAAGACAATCATGCATTCCACAATTTGGGGAGAGTCAGGCCTATAGAACTTCACCACAGGTTCTGAGCCCTGAACCATATAAGCTCCGCGACCTGTTTTTGAACCATCAGTGAAAATGGCAGGGACTGAGGGCAAAGGGCCCTTTGATGTGACCCGGGGAAAATAGACTAAATTTTTTTCCACGAAGGACAGAATGGGGCTTTTTGGGTAATGGTTATCTATAGGATTTGGAAAAGCACACATAAGAATGCTCCATTCATCAACCGTACTGGATAGAGTCTCTACTTGTTCCTTAGTATAGGGGATGATAAGCTTATCAGGCAACTTTGCAAAATGAGTTAGGCACGATTTCAAACCCAAACAAGCCTGTTGGGCAACCAACTGTGGGAAGTACTGCAGGGTGCGAGCTCCCAAGGAATGTCCATGAATCCACAAAAGAGGGCCGTCCTGCCATAACACTCCCGTGGGGACATCCCTTGTTTTTAGGATACAGAGAAGAAGTGGACTAGAAGGGTCAAAGCGTTTAAGCTGTGCCTTCATAAGGGCCTTTTCTATTTTGCTTAAGGCCTGACGAGCTGGCTCAGTGAGCACACGAGGAGAGGTAATCTCAGGATCACCCTCCAAAATGGAAAACAATGGTAACAAATCTGCACGGGGGACATGGAGAAAACCTCGCAACCAATTAATGTCCCCCAAAAGTTTTTGAAAATCATTTAATGTATGCAAGTGGGAGGTACGGATGCAAATTTTTTGAGGTTTCACAGACTGAAGGCCAATGACGGACCCAAGGAAATTTACTGAATCCGTTTGCTGGACCTTCTCTGGGGCAATAAAAAGACCCTTATGTTCCAACGCCTTGACGACCTCCTGAAAGGAGACATGCAAAACATCTAAGGTAGGGGCTGTGAGTAGGATATCATCCATATAGTGGATCATACGTAAAGAGGGGAACTGTTGTCTTACTACAAATAACACTGAGTCTACATAAAGCTGGCACATAGTGGGACTGTTGGACATCCCTTGTGGCAACACACGCCACTGAAAGCGGGCATCAGGCTTCTCATGATTTACAGCTGGTAATGTGAAAGCAAAACGCTCTCTGTCCTGAGGGCAAAGGGGTATGGAGAAAAAACAGTCTTTAATATCTAAAACCATCACTGGCCATTCCCTGGGGAGAGCAGAAAGCGCTGGCAGGCCCCTCTGAACTGGGCCCAGGACCTGCATTTGAGCATTGACAGCCCTCAAATCATGTAATAATCGCCACTTTCCAGAGGACTTTTTGATCACAAATATAGGTGTGTTCCAAGGGGAAATAGAGGGCTCCAGGTGGCCTAACTGCAATTGTTCCTCAATTAACCTCTGGGCTGCTTCCAGTTTTTCCTGTGAGAGGGGCCACTGAGGAACCCACACTGGCTTATGAGTCATCCAGGGTATGGGCACCTGTTCAAAATTGGAAGCAGAATTTTCAGTGGTCCCTAAGAAAAACCCAACCCAAAGCGATCCAGCTTCTCCTCCGGGATGATGGGCTGAGGTCGCCCTTGAAGGTGCTTCCCTAGACCTGAGCCTGGAACAAAGCCCTGAATTTTCATCATATTTTTACTAGCTTCTGAATAATCATTGGTCAAGCGGAGATTCATCTGGGTCTGAATATCTCTTCCCCATAAATTAATGGGAACATCCAACACAAAAGGTTGGATTTTTCCCTTTTGACCCTCTGTAGTGGTCCATGTTAACTCCTTTGCACTCATATGTGGTGTTTTAGCAAACCCTAAGCCTTGCAAGATCTGAGCTGATCTCTGCAAGGGCCAGGCTTTTGGCCAAGAATCCAATTTTATTATACTTTTATCTGCCCCAGTGTCCACCAGTCCTGAGAATTCTCTTCCTTCTATGGTCAGGCGCAGAAGGGGTCTTTGATCCAACTCCAAAGACAAGCAGGTCAAGTCCACACCGGTAGACCCAAGGCTCTTGTCACCCCTTTCCTTATCTAGTGCAGGAAATAGAGAATGGTTAGAAGGCAAAATCAGCAATTGGGCAATACGGTCCCCAGGGGCCACTGACACTGCCCCATAGGGGGAATGACAAAGAATTTTAATTACACCTGTATAATCTGGATCGATAACACCGGGGAAGACTATGAGACCCTTTAAAGTAGAGGAGGAGCGCCCCAAAAGAAGGCCCACCGTATCTCTTGCTAGCGGGCCAGACACATCTGTGTCCAGGATTTGCACGCCCATTTCCGGAGTTAAGACCAATCCGGAGGTGGCACAGAGGTCCAGGCCTGCGGAGCCCGATGTTGCTCTCCGGGCTGAGGCAGCGGGGGACCTGGCGCCACAGTCACCGGGACCTGAGGTGTCTGCATTGCCCCATAGATTTGTGGGCCCTGGGGACGTGGGCCCTTCCCCCCGTTTTTTTGGTCCTGATTACTTGAAAGAGGGGGGAGGGGCAGACCATTAATATCCCTCACAGATCTACATTCATTAGCCCAGTGTTTTCCCTTCTTACATCTAGGACAAGTCCCAGGGGGGCGCTGTGCCGGTCCCGCATCTCGGACAGGGGCTGGGCTATCCGCTTGAGGACATTGGCGTTTAAAATGTCCCAATTGACCACATCGGAAACAGCCCTTTTGATTCCCTGTCCGTTGAGCCTTAGCGGCAGCTATGACCGCTGCTGCTAATCCTGCATTAGACAGAGGACCCCCTATCTCTCGACAGGCTTTGAGCCAGTCATCCAATGTTCCCCTTCTTACTGATTGTATAGCCTTTTTGCACTCCTTAGTGGCCTGTTCAAATATTAGCTGTTGTATAAACGGCATGGTGTGGTCAGCAAGGCCAATTGTCTTTTCTGTCACTTCCAACATTCTAGCTGAGAAATCAGAAAATGGCTCTGTAGGGCCCTGAACAATCTTAGTCAACTGTCCTGCGACCTCTCCCTTATTACGGAGCTCCTTCCAAGCCTGATAATGAATATTATTAATTTGGATATACACGTCTGGATGGAAATTGAGCTGATCTGTAAGATAAGGACCAGTCCCCAGAAGCATATCAGAAGTCCAGTCCCATTCCCCTTTCATAATATTCTGCCTAGCTTGTTCTTGGGCTTTATCAGAAATCAGTGATCTGAAATCCAAATATTGCCCTCTCGTTAGACAAGCTCGGGCTAAGTCTAACCAATCACCAGGAGTAAGGGTGCGCTGCGTGAGTCTGCGAAGCAGCATAAGTGAATAGTCAGCAGTGGGTCCAAAATCTTTGCAGGCCTGAACTAAATCCTTAAGTTCCGTATAGGGGATTGGCTCCCAACCTCTTTGATTGGTAGTGGTATTCAAAAAAACCGGGAAAGCGGAGGCCAGGCGGGACCACGTCCGCGGCTTAACAAAATGGCAGCGATCCTCGGCTGGGACATAGGGGGGGGGGAACATGAGGGCGTGGCAGAGCACTAGGCGGTGCTCGGTTCCGAATACCAACTTCCTCTTTTAAGGCACTCCTCCCCCTAACCGCGGGAGGGCAGACACGCCTGCCCACAAACTGAGTATCCTGAGCACAATGCAAAGCTGCCTCCTCTAAATCCTGTCCCTCTGTCCCACTGGAGTCCTCCTCGCCCTCCTGATCAGAAGCAGAACTACTGCCGTGATCATCTCGTATACTCAGGTGTCGCAGCGGCTGTAGGGAAGGATATAACCCCGCAGCCCCCTGCTGCGGCGGGGCCCTAGGGAAGTCCTCACCCCTCCTGTGCATACAGCCGGAGCCCTCATTACTCTCTTCTAACGGGGGTGCCTTCTCCTCTACATGGCAGGGAACCTTTTCCTTGAAATGACTGGCCATATTGGGAACTCCTCCCGGGAAATGACTGGCCCTTTTTTCCTGTACTTCCTTATATAATCTGGGTTTGCTATCCCCACTTGCATCAGATTCTGACAAACTATCCTGATGTTGTCTGAGCCGTCTCCGGCCCTCCTGAAGTGGGTCCGGGTGGCTTCCAGAACGTAAACAAGAATGTATCATCCTCCAGAAAGGGAGGGTACCTCGACCTAAGTGACCCTCCTCCCTAGCCGCCTCAAGGTCTTTACCCAGCTTTTCCCATGAGGGCAATGAGAGATCTCCGGATGCCGCAAACCATGGAGCCGCAGCATCAATGTCTTTAACAATCTTTTTAATAGTGGCATTAGAGACCTTTAGATCACGTTGTTTCAAAACTTCCTTTATAGGCTGAGTAAAATCAATGGGAGAATACCGGGCACTCGATGTATTACCCATCACGAGCTGGAAGGCTGGAAATAAAACTAACAGCCAGCCCCACGTTATCTACCGAGGATTTATCTAACTCGAGGCTCCAAGGACCAGAGCCGCGTTGTCTACCGCGGGTTTAACCGGTCCAGGCTATTAGCAGACTAGGCAAGATAGAAACAAACGCAAAACAATAGAAAGACCCAGACAAAACAAACAAAAAACAGCAAGAGCAGCGAGGCCCTCAGACACGGACATGACTGAGACACAGAAAAGAAAAAAAAAAAAAAAAAAAACAGAATGACTTACCGGCACCTTCCTCTCCGTGTGTCAAGTTCTGAATCCTCCTTTGGTCCTTCCCGGGATTTCGGCACCACTTTGCGGCGAGCCCCCCGACCAGCGGGAAAAGAACAATCACCACACGAGGATCCTTCTTGATCACACTTTATTGGAGAGCTTCTTGGTTAACAGGAGAGCGGATGGAGAAGGACTCGGGGGCGGGATGTGCAGCTACTTTTATAGGGGGATGGGCAATGAGGCACCTACTGATTGGCTGCTACCCGCTTGCCACCACCAGGCGCCACGGGATAGGCTCAGGACAGGTTGCGTCAAGCGCATGCGCGTACCTTGAATACGGTTGGCGCCAAGGCACTGTCGTAAAGAAGCTGAACACCACGAGGTTTAGCGCCATCTTGTAATGGCGGATTAGATGTGGTTTCCTGCAGTGCCAGCGCCATCTAGTGTTGGGACTAGATGTGCTCCCTGCAGTTCCCCCTTTCTATTATAAAGCGCAGCAGGTGAAGGTAGAGGTTTGATCTCTGATAAACAAAAGGACATTGTGAAGACCCCAGGGGGGGGGGGAGGGTGTGCCGGGATGGAGGGGGGCCTTGGTGGGGGGTGGCGTGTGGGCCGTCACCTTGTCCGTACCGTTTTCTCAGAGATGGGATGTCGGTAACCAACCCATTAGGCAACAAACATGCCCTCCATGAGGCTGCTAAGAGCATACCTCATGTGCAGTACTGTTGTCTCGTCGCAGGCTGAGCGCCAATAAATGTCGTGTTCCCAACACCAACCCTCTGCTCCTCCTAGTATAATGGGCACCTCAGGCCCTAAGGGGGCAGGGGCCAGGGAAAAACTAGGTGTTATTCAGGGCCGACAGCCAAAACTCTGGGGGGAGGATCCACACTCCAAAGCGGCAAGTGCTTGAGAAATAACTACCTTGTGCCACCTGGTCTGGGCTTGCAGGCGACAAATCAACCAGAGGCACAGCGCACAGCCCCCAAGGCAGCAAACTGCAAACATCCCTACCCTACCCACTCCTTGAAGAAGGAAAAGGCAGAGGAAAGCCAAGAGGTAAAACCCTCAGCAGGCTTAATGTTCCAACTCGTTAGGAATTGATCATAACAATAGCTTGTCTTAGTTTCTTCCAATTCCGCATCAAAATCTAGGGACCAATTCCCTGCCAAGTACAAGGACAGTTGCTTTGACAGATTTGCTGCCTTGTAAGTTTTCATATTGAACACTAGTGATACATAAGGCATTAAGTTTCCATTCACATCCCAACTGAGCGATTTGCCAAAGAACATCAATTTGCTCCTGAACTAAGGGTTCCCAGCTCCTTTGATTTAGGATCATAATGCCACCTTTGAGTTGGGAATTTAAATTTGATTGTGTGTCTAAGGCGGCAGCTGTGGAAGAAGCAAGGTATTTAAGGTAGAGGCTGTTTGAAACTGAAGAAAGCCATGGCTTACACCTGCGGCTGTAGCTGCGGCAGCAGCAGCCGCCACCGCAGCAATAACAGCGGCCGTAATTCCAAAATCTCTCTTATGCCTGAACAAAGACAATGTACTAGGAGCCTCTACAGACACGGGGACCCAACGGGGGACCCTAAGTACCATGGCTCTGTGATAGAGTGTTGCGTCCCAACATTGGGACAAATAACAAGAAGCATTAGAACAATTGCTGAAAGAAAAGTTACTAAGGACAAACATGAATGGTGGATGGACAACACACCGGGGTGGGGGCATAAGAGGGGGCATTTTTTTTCCCTATGTTATTTTCCTATCCCAGGGACACCCCCGAACACTCTCTCAGATCCCATCCAAGGACTGTCTCATCTGAGAAATCAACTATGAATTCGCTCAGGGATAGTAGCTCATGGATTACCCAGACACATTATACGGGCAACTGTCCCCCCCCGTAATAAAACAAAGGGTGTCATATCTGTGCAGCTACCATTAACCCACACAGAACCCACTTTGAAAATGGGTTCATAGTACCATCCTGTAGAAATGGTCCCTCCGTCCACGAAAACTGTAAAGGAAAAGGCCCTTTCATATTCGGGGAATAAGTAAAGGTCCTATCCCACATCTGCCCAGCCCACAGTACTGGACTGGCATTCCGTCCATGGCCAAAGTCCCCTTCATAAGTTCCCATACAGTGAGGTGCCCAGGCTTGGTTTGAGCAGAGTCACAGTACCTCTCTGGCCACGAAAAAAGGTACCATTGAGCCATATCGCCTCTTCTGAGAAGGGGGTAACTAAAAACTTTGTGGGACGAATTCCGAGAGGTAGATTCTGGGCCCCATCTCCTGTCCCCCTAAACCAAGCAAATGCCTGCATCTCCAGTTGTATACAAGAGTCACGTTCACGGGCGAGAGTAAAGCAGAGACTTCCACTTTCCTCGAAGTGTCGAGCCTCCCCCAGGGGGCAAGGGTCAGTCTTTTAAACAACCGCAGGGAGATTGAGACCTTGCTGAGTGGTGAAGAACCGAGGAAGGACTCTCGCCGTGTGGCGAACGGGGCAGGGGCTTGGGGAAAACAGACAGGATGTCACGCACGCATTTCCCACTACTAGTCCTCCAGGCACATAAGGATCAGCATCCACAGGATCTTTGGTACTCGTACTTGGATGGCCATCCTCGTCCCCTGGACTCTCCTCTGGAGTTGATGTCAGCGTCTTGACTAGCCGGGCCGGGAACCCAATGTGCGATTCCTGGTCCTGTGGAAAGACACAAACAGCTCCCCTGGATCTTACCAAAGCAGGATCCGGTCCCTTCCATTTATTATCCAACACATCCTTCCTCAAGGACCGGTTCCGGATGTGCTTGTGCCCCCTGTGGCAATGTCTGTCTGCTGCAGACCTATCATGAACATCCAAAACTAAAAAATTAAGGGTATAGAGTGCTAGAGAGACTCTCTCCTTGGGGTTTTCAATCTCGCAAGTCCCCCTTCGTTGATTATAAAAAGGATAGCTTTTTAAACTTTTATTTGCTCTCTCCACAATACCTTGGCCTTGTGGTTGTAAGGTAGGCCAGTAGTGTGGGCAACCTGCATCTGGGCACAGAAGGCACGAAAGCCAGAGTAACAAAGCAGGGTCCATTGTCAGTCTTTAGGCATCGCGGTTTTCCCCAAGACGCCCAGGCATTTCCAGAACAATGAAGCTGTTTTAGTCAAACAATGAGTAACCTTTTCGCCTGCAAGAGGAGACTCTTGTATGGACGATTCACCATAGAGCGGACAGCAAGTATCCACCGAGACATGCTGTTATTTAAGCTTGCCAATCAGACTAGACAGGAACTACGGCTATCCACTGCCAAAGGACACCAGGTCTTAGGCCCGTGGGTTCACACCCACATGTGGAGAAGGCAGGAAAGTGACAGGATTGACAAGCCTTAACAATATCACGTGCCTCGACCTAGAAATGGCAAAGGTCTTTCTTAAGGTGTTAGCAGGAACATGATACAGTCTATGGAACTCGGTGGCCATATCTTTAGGACTACTCATGGCTAACATGGTCATCCGCGTGGCTTTGTCTACCAAGTCATTTGCTTGAGATATAGGTCCTGGTAACAAGGAGTGAGCACGAACATGGGTAACATAGAAGGGGGAGGAGCGTTGCCAAATGAGAGATTGAATTTGAGAAAGAATGTTTGAGACAGGACTAGCAGAACGAATAGAGGCAGCAATTTCCAGTCCAACAACTGCATTAGCCACTACTGTGAGTCTGTGAACAAATTAAAGGGACTAAGCCAAAGGTGTTCCTGAAACACCTCTCAAGACATCATGCATTCCACAATTTGGGGAGAGTCAGGCCTATAGAACTTCACCACAGGTTCGAGCCCTGAACCATATAAGCTCCGGCGACCGTTTTTGAACCATCAGTGAAAATGCAAGGACTGAGGCAAAGGCCCTTTGATGTGACCCGGGGAAAATAGACTAAATTTTTTTCCACGAAGGACAGAATGGGGCTTTTTGGGTAATGGTTATCTATAGGATTAGAAAAGCCCACATAAAATGCTCCATTCATCAACCGTACTGGATAGAGTCTCTACTTGTTCCTTAGTATAGGGATGAAAGCTTATCAGGCAACTTTGGCAAAATGAGTTAGGCACGATTTCAAACCCAAACAAGCCTGTTGGGGGCAACCAACTGTGGGAAGTACTGCAGGTGCGAGCTCCCAAGGAATGTCCATGAATCCACAAAAGAGGGCCGTCCTGCCATAACACTCCCGTGGGGACATCCCTTGTTTTTATGATACAGAGAAGAAGTGGACTAGAAGGGTCAAAGCGTTTAAGCTGTGCCTTCATAAGGGCCTTTTCTATTTTGCTTAAGGCCTGACGAGCTGGCTCAGTGAGCACACGAGGAGAGGTAATCTCAGGATCACCCTCCAAAATGGAAAACAATGGTAACAAATCTGCACGGGGACATGGAGAAAACCTCGCAACCAATTAATGTCCCCCAAAAGTTTTTGAAAATCATTTAATAAGTATGCAAGAGGGAGGTACTGATGCAAATTTTTTAGGTTCACGAGACTGAAGGCCAATGACGGACCCAAGGAAATTTACTGAATCCGTTTGCTGGACCTTCTCTGGGGCAATAAAAAGACCCTTATGTTCCAACGCCTTGACGACCTCCTGAAAGGAGACCATGCAATAACATCTAAGGTAGGGGCTGTGAGTAGGATATCATCCATATAGTGGATCATACGTAAAGAGGGGAACTGTTGTCTTACTACAAATAACACTGAGTCTACATAAAGCTGGCACATAGTGGGACTGTTGGACATCCCTTGTGGCAACACACGCCACTGAAAGCGGCATCAGGCTTCTCATGATTTACAGCTGGTAATGTGAAAGCAAAACGCTCTCTGTCCTGAGGGCAAAGGGGTATGGAGAAAAAAACAGTCTTTAATAACTAAAACCATCACAGGCCATCTCCGCTGGGGAGAGCAGAAAGCGCTGGCAGGCCCCTCTGAACTGGGCCCAGGACCTGCATTTGAGCATTGACAGCCCTCCAAGAAATCATGTAATAATCGCACACTTTCCAGAGGACTTTTTGATCACAAATATAGGTGTGTTCCAAGGGGAAATAGAGGGCTCCAGTGGCCTAACTGCAATTGTTCCTCAATTAACCTCTGGCTGCTTCCAGTTTTTCCTGTGAGAGGGGCCACTGAGGAACCCACACTGGCTTATGAGTCATCCAGGGTATGGGACACCTGTTCAAAATTGGAAGCAGAATTTTCAGTGGTCCCTAAGAAAAACCCAACCCAAAGCGATCCAGCTTCTCCTCCGGGATGATGGGCTGAGGTCGCCCTTGAAGGTGCTTCCCTAGACCTGAGCCTGGAACAAAGCCCTGAATTTTCATCATATTTTTACTAGCTTCTGAATAATCATTGGTCAAGCGGAGATTCATCTGGGTCTGAATATCTCTTCCCCATAAATTAATGGGAACATCCAACACAAAAGGTTGGATTTTTCCCTTTTGACCCTCTGTAGTGGTCCATGTTAACTCCTTTGCACTCATATGTGGTGTTTTAGCAAACCCTAAGCCTTGCAAAGATCTGAGCTGATCTCTGCAAGGGCCAGGCTTTTGCCAAGAATCCAATTTTATTATACTTTTATCTGCCCCAGTGGTCCACCAGTCCTGAGAATTCTCTTCCTTCTATGGTCAGGCGCAGAAGGGGTCTTTGATCCAACTCCAAAGACAAGCAGGTCAAGTCCACACCGGTAGACCCAAGGCTCTTGTCACCCCTTTCCTTATCTAGTGCAGGAAATAGAGAATGGTTAGAAGGCAAAATCAGCATTGGGCATACGGTTCCCCAGGGGCCACTGACACTGCCCCATAGGGGGAAAGACAAAGAATATTTTAATTACACCTGTATAATCTGGATCGATAACACCGGGGAAGACTATGAGACCCTTTAAAGTAGAGGAGGAGCGCCCCAAAAGAAGGCCCACCGTATCTCTTGCTAGCGGGCCAACACATCTGTGTCCAGGATTTGCACGCCCATTTCCGGAGTTAAGACAATCCGGAGGTGGCACAGAGGTCCAGGCCTGCGGAGCCCGATGTTGCTCTCCGGCTGAGGCTAGCGGGGGACCTGGCGCCACAGTCACCGGGACCTGAGGTGTCTGCATTGCCCCATAGATTTGTGGCCCTGGGGACGTGGGCCCTTCCCCCCGTTTTTTTGGTCCTGATTACTTGAAAGAGGGGGGAGGGGCGACCATTAATATCCCTCACAGATCTACATTCATTAGCCAGTGTTTTCCCTTCTTACATCTAGGACAAGTCCCAGGGGGGCGCTGTGCCGGTCCCGCATCTCGGACAGGGCTGGGCTATCCGCTTGAGGACATTGGCGTTAAAAATGTCCCAATTGACCACATCGGAAACAGCCCTTTTGATTCCCTGTCCGTTGAGCCTTAGCGGCAGCTATGACCGCTGCTGCTAATCCTGCATTAGACAGAGGACCCCCTATCTCTCGACAGGCTTTGAGCCAGTCATCCCTTCTTACTGATTGTATAGCCTTTTTGCACTCCTTAGTGGCCTGTTCAAATATTAGCTGTTGTATAAACGGCATGGTGTGGTCAGCAAGGCCAATTGTCTTTTCTGTCACTTCCAACATTCTAGCTGAGAAATCAGAAAATGGCTCTGTAGGGCCCTGAACAATCTTAGTCAACTGTCCTGCGACCTCTCCCTTATTACGGAGCTCCTTCCAAGCCTGATAATGAATATTATTAATTTGGATATACACGTCTGGATGGAAATTGAGCTGATCTGTAAGATAAGGACCAGTCCCCAGAAGCATATCAGAAGTCCAGGTCCATTCCCCCTTTCATAATATTTCTGCCTAGCTTGTCTTGGGCTTTATCAGAAATCAGTGATCTGAAATCCAAATATTGCCCTCTCGTTAGACAAGCTCGGGCTAAGTCTAACCAATCACCAGGAGAGGTATGGGTGCGCTGCGTGAGTCTGCGAAGCAGCATAAGTGAATAGTCAGCAGTGGGTCCAAAATCTTTGCAGGCCTGAACTAAATCCTTAAGTTCCGTATAGGGGATTGGCTCCCAACCTCTTTGATTGGTAGTGGTATTCAAAAAAACTGGGAAAGCGGAGGCCAGGCGGGACCACGTCCCGCGCGTAACAAAATGGGCAAAGCGTCCTCGGTCTGGGACATAGGGGGGTGGAACATGGAGGCGTGGCAGAGCACTAGGCGGTGCTCGGTTCCGAATACCAACTTCCTCTTTTAAGGCACTCCTCCCCCTAACCGCGGGAGGGCAGACACGCCTGCCCACAAACTGAGTATCCTGAGCACAATGCAAAGCTGCCTCCTCTAAATCCTGTCCTCCTCTGTCCCACTGGAGTCCTCCTCGCCCTCCCTGATCAGAAGCAAACTACTGCTGATCATCTCGTAAACTCAGAGGGTGTCGCCGCGGCTGTAGGAAGGATAACCCCGCAGCCCCTGCTGCGGCGGGGCCCTAGGGAAGTCCTCACCCCTCCTGTGCATACAGCCGGAGCCCTCATTACTCTCTTCTAACGGGGGTGCCTTCTCCTCTACATGGCAGGGAACCTTTTCCTTGAAATGACTGGCCATATTGGGAACTCCTCCCGGGAAATGACTGGCCCTTTTTTCCTGTACTTCCTTATATAATCTGGTTTGCTATCCCCACTTGCATCAGATTCTGACAAACTATCCTGATGTTGTCTGAGCCGTCTCCGGCCCTCCTGAAGTGGGTCCGGGTGGCTTCCAGAACGTAAACAAGAATGTATCATCCTCCAGAAAGGGAGGGTACCTCGACCTAAGTGACCCTCCTCCCTAGCCCGCCTCAATGTCTTTACCCAGCATTTCCCATGAGGGCAATGAGAATCTCCGGACGCCGCAAACCATGGAGCCGCAGCATCAATGTCTTTAACAATCTTTTAATAGTGGCATTAGAGACCTTTAGATCACGTTGTTTCAAAACTACCTTTATATATAGGCTGAGTAAAATCAATGGAGAATACCGGGCACATCTGATTATTACTTACCCATCACGAGCTGGAAGGCTGGAAATAAAACTAACAGCCACCCCCACGTTATCTACCGAGGATTTATCTAACATCAGGCTCCCAAGGACCAGAGCCGCGTTGTCTACCGCAGGTTTAACCGGTCCAGGCTATTAGCAGACTAGGCAAGATAGAAACAAACGCAAAACAATAGAAAGACCCAGACAAAACAAACAAAAAACAGCAAGAGCAGCGAGGCCCTCAGACACGGACATGACTGAGACACAGAAAAGAAAAAAAAAAAAAAAAAAACAGAAGACATACCGTCACCTTTCTCATCCGTGTGTCAAGTTCTGAATCCTTCCTTTGGTCCTTCCCGGGATTTCGCACACTTTGCGGCGAGCCCCCCGACCAGCGGGAAAAGAACAATCACCACACGAGGATCCTTCTTGATCACACTTTATTGGAGAGCTTCTTGGTTAACAGGAGAGCGGATGGAGAAGGACTCGGGGGCGGGATGTGCAGCTACTTTTATAGGGGGATGGGCAATGAGGCACCTACTGATTGGCTGCTACCCGCTTGCCACCACCAGGCGCCACGGGATAGGCTCAGGACAGGTTGCGTCAAGCGCATGCGCGTACCTTGAATACGGTTGGCGCCAAGGCACTGTCGTAAAGAAGCTGAACACCACGAGGTTAGCGCCATCTTGTAATGGCGGATTAGATGTGGTTTCCTGCAGTGCCAGCGCCATCTAGTGGTGGGGACTAGATGTGGCTCCCTGCAGTTCCCCCTTTCTATTATAAAGCGCAGCAGGTGAAGGTAGAGGTTTGATCTCTGATAAACAAAAGGACATTGTGAAGACCCCAGGCCAGGTGGCCAGCCAGGCTGGTGCCTCACCTGTCCGGTACCTTTTCTCAGAGATGGGATGTCGGTACCAACCCATATGCAATCAAACATGCCCTCCATGAGGCTGCTAAGAGCATACCTCATGTGCAGTACTTTGTCTCGCAGCCTGAGCGCCAATAAATGTCGTGTTCCCAACACCAACCCTCTGCTCCTCCTAGTATAATGGGCACCTCAGGCCCTAAGGGGGCAGGGGCCAGGGAAAAACTAGGTGTTTTTCAGGGCTGACAGCCAAATCTGGGGGGAGGATCCACACTCCAAAGCGGCAAGTGCTTGAGAAATAACTACCTTGTCCCACCTGGTCTGGGCTTGCAGGCGACAAATCAACCAGAGGCACAGCGCACAGCCCCCAAGGCAGCAAACTGCAAACATCCCTACCCCTACCCACTCCTTGAAGAAGGAAAAGGCAGAGGAAAGCCAAGAGGTAAAACCCTCAGCCAGGCTAAGGTCCACTCGTGTGGAATTGATCATAACAATAGCTTGTCTTAGTTCTTCCAATTCCGCATCAAAATCTAGGGACCAATTCCCTGCCAAGTACAAGGACAGTTGCTTTGACAGATTTGCTGCCCTTGTAAAGTTTTCATATTGAACACTAGTGATACATAAGGCATTAAGTTTCCATTCACATCCCAACTGAGCGATTTGCCAAAGAACATCAATTTGCTCCTGAACTAAGTCCACCCTTTGATTTAGGATCATAATGCCACCTTTGAGTTGGGAATTTAAATTTGATTGTGTGTCTAAGGCGGCAGCTGTGGAAGAAGCCAAGGTATTTAAGGTAGAGGCGGTTTGAACTGAAGAAGCCATGGCTACACCTGCGGCTGTAGCTGCGGCAGCAGCAGCCGCCACCGCAGCAATAACAGCGGCCGTAATTCCAAAATCTCTCTTATGCCTGAACAAAGACAATGTACTAGGAGCCTCTACAGGCACGGGGACCCAACGGGGGACCCTAAGTACCATGGCTCTGTGATAGAGTGTTGCGTCCCAACATTGGGACAAATAACAAGAAGCATTAGAACAATTGCTGAAAGAAAAGTTACTAAGGACAAACATGAATGGTGGATGGACACACACCGGGGTGGGGGCATAAGAGGCATTTTTTCCTAGGTATTTTCCTATCCGGGTGACACCCCCGAACACTCTCTCATATCGCCATCCAAGGACTGTCTCATCTGAGAAATCAACTATGAATTCGCTCAGGGATAGTAGCTCATGGATTACTCCAGACACATTATTACGGGCAACTGTCCCCCCCCGTAATAAAACAAAGGGTGTCATATCTGTGCAGCTACCATTAACCCCACACAGAACCCACTTTGAAAATGGGTTCATAGTACCATCCTGTAGAAATGGTCCCTCCGTCCACGAAAACTGTAAAGGAAAAGGCCCTTTCATATTCGGGGAATAAGTAAAGGTCCGTCCCACATCTGCCCAGCCCACAGTACTGGACTGGCATTCCGTCCATGGCCAAAGGTCCCCTTCATAAGTTCCCATACAGTGAGGTGCCAGGCGTGGTTGAGGCAGAGTCACAGTACCTCTCTGGCCACGAAAAAAGGTACCATTGAGCCATATCGCCTCTTCTGAGAAGGGGTAACTAAAAACTTTGTGGGACGAATTCCGAGAGGTAGATTCTGGGCCCCATCTCCTGTCCCCCCTAAACCAAGCAAATGCCTGCATCTCCAGTTGTATACAAGAGTCACGTTCACGGGCGAGAGTAAAGCAGAGACTTCCACTTTCCTCGAAGTGTCGAGCCTCCCCCAGGGGGGCAAGGGTCAGGTCTTTAACAACCGCAGGGAGATTGAGACCTTGCTGAGTGGTGAAGAACCGAGGAAGGACTCTCGCCGTGTGGCGAACGGGCAGGGGCTTGGGGAAAACAGACAGGATGCCCCAGCGCAATTCTCCTCTACTAGTCTCCAGGCACATAAGGATCAGCATCCACAGGATCTTTGGTACTCGTACTTGGATGGCCATCCTCGTCCCCTGGACTCTCCTCTGGAGTTGATGTCAGCGTCTTGACTAGCCGGGCCGGGACCCAATGTGGCGATTCCTGGTCCTGTGGAAAGACACAAACAGCTCCCCTGGATCTTACCAAAGCAGGATCCGGTCCCTTCCATTTATTATCCAACACATCCTTCCACATGACCAGTTCCGGATGTGCTTGTGCCCCCTGGTGGCAATGTCTGTCTGCTGCAGACCTATCATGAACATCCAAAACTAAAAAATTAAGGGTATAGAGTGCTAGAGAGACTCTCTCCTTGGGGGTTGCATTCTCCGCTATCCCCCTTCGTTGTTTAAAAAGGATAGCTTTTAAACTTTTATTTGCTCTCTCCACAATACCTTGGCCTTGTGGGTTGTAAGGTAGGCCAGTAGTGTGGGCAACCTGCATCTGGGCACAGAAGGCACGAAAGCCAGAGGAAGCATAAGCAGGGCCATTGTCAGTCTTTAGGCGTCGCGGTTTTCCCCAAGACGCCCAGGCTTCCAAACAATGAGTTTTTACATGAGTAACCTTTTCCCCTGCAAGAGGAGAAGCATGTATGATTCCTGAGCAAGTATCCACCGAGACATGCAGGTATTTAAGCTTGCCAAATTCCAAGACATGAGTAACATCCATCTGCCAAAGATCACCAGGTCTTAGGCCCCGTGGGTTCACACCCACATGTGGAGAAGGCAGGAAAGTGACACAGGATTGACAAGCCTTAACAATATCACGTGCCTCGGACCTAGAAATGGCAAAGGTCTTTCTTAAGGTGTTAGCAGGAACATGATACAGTCTATGGAACTCGGTGGCCATATCTTTAGGACTACTCATGGCTAACATGGTCATCCGCGTGGCTTTGTCTACCAAGTCATTTGCTTGAGATATAGGTCCTGGTAACAAGGAGTGAGCACGAACATGGGTAACATAGAAGGGGGAGGAGCGTTGCCAAATGAGAGATTGAATTTGAGAAAGAATGTTTGAGACAGGACTAGCAGAACGAATAGAGGCAGCAATTTCCAGTCCAACAACTGCATTAGCCACATACTGTGAGTCTGTGAACAAATTAAAGGGACTACCAAAGGTCTGAAACACCTCCAAGACAATCATGCATTCCACAATTTGGGGAGAGTCAGGCCTATAGAACTTCACCACAGGTTCTGAGCCCTGAACCATATAAGCTCCGCGACCTGTTTTTGAACCATCAGTGAAAATGGCAGGGACTGAGGGCAAAGGGCCCTTTGATGTGACCCGGGGAAAATAGACTAAATTTTTTTCCACGAAGGACAGAATGGGGCTTTTTGGGTAATGGTTATCTATAGGATTTGGAAAAGCACACATAAGAATGCTCCATTCATCAACCGTACTGGATAGAGTCTCTACTTGTTCCTTAGTATAGGGGATGATAAGCTTATCAGGCAACTTTGCAAAATGAGTTAGGCACGATTTCAAACCCAAACAAGCCTGTTGGGCAACCAACTGTGGGAAGTACTGCAGGGTGCGAGCTCCCAAGGAATGTCCATGAATCCACAAAAGAGGGCCGTCCTGCCATAACACTCCCGTGGGGACATCCCTTGTTTTTAGGATACAGAGAAGAAGTGGACTAGAAGGGTCAAAGCGTTTAAGCTGTGCCTTCATAAGGGCCTTTTCTATTTTGCTTAAGGCCTGACGAGCTGGCTCAGTGAGCACACGAGGAGAGGTAATCTCAGGATCACCCTCCAAAATGGAAAACAATGGTAACAAATCTGCACGGGGGACATGGAGAAAACCTCGCAACCAATTAATGTCCCCCAAAAGTTTTTGAAAATCATTTAATGTATGCAAGTGGGAGGTACGGATGCAAATTTTTTGAGGTTTCACAGACTGAAGGCCAATGACGGACCCAAGGAAATTTACTGAATCCGTTTGCTGGACCTTCTCTGGGGCAATAAAAAGACCCTTATGTTCCAACGCCTTGACGACCTCCTGAAAGGAGACATGCAAAACATCTAAGGTAGGGGCTGTGAGTAGGATATCATCCATATAGTGGATCATACGTAAAGAGGGGAACTGTTGTCTTACTACAAATAACACTGAGTCTACATAAAGCTGGCACATAGTGGGACTGTTGGACATCCCTTGTGGCAACACACGCCACTGAAAGCGGGCATCAGGCTTCTCATGATTTACAGCTGGTAATGTGAAAGCAAAACGCTCTCTGTCCTGAGGGCAAAGGGGTATGGAGAAAAAACAGTCTTTAATATCTAAAACCATCACTGGCCATTCCCTGGGGAGAGCAGAAAGCGCTGGCAGGCCCCTCTGAACTGGGCCCAGGACCTGCATTTGAGCATTGACAGCCCTCAAATCATGTAATAATCGCCACTTTCCAGAGGACTTTTTGATCACAAATATAGGTGTGTTCCAAGGGGAAATAGAGGGCTCCAGGTGGCCTAACTGCAATTGTTCCTCAATTAACCTCTGGGCTGCTTCCAGTTTTTCCTGTGAGAGGGGCCACTGAGGAACCCACACTGGCTTATGAGTCATCCAGGGTATGGGCACCTGTTCAAAATTGGAAGCAGAATTTTCAGTGGTCCCTAAGAAAAACCCAACCCAAAGCGATCCAGCTTCTCCTCCGGGATGATGGGCTGAGGTCGCCCTTGAAGGTGCTTCCCTAGACCTGAGCCTGGAACAAAGCCCTGAATTTTCATCATATTTTTACTAGCTTCTGAATAATCATTGGTCAAGCGGAGATTCATCTGGGTCTGAATATCTCTTCCCCATAAATTAATGGGAACATCCAACACAAAAGGTTGGATTTTTCCCTTTTGACCCTCTGTAGTGGTCCATGTTAACTCCTTTGCACTCATATGTGGTGTTTTAGCAAACCCTAAGCCTTGCAAGATCTGAGCTGATCTCTGCAAGGGCCAGGCTTTTGGCCAAGAATCCAATTTTATTATACTTTTATCTGCCCCAGTGTCCACCAGTCCTGAGAATTCTCTTCCTTCTATGGTCAGGCGCAGAAGGGGTCTTTGATCCAACTCCAAAGACAAGCAGGTCAAGTCCACACCGGTAGACCCAAGGCTCTTGTCACCCCTTTCCTTATCTAGTGCAGGAAATAGAGAATGGTTAGAAGGCAAAATCAGCAATTGGGCAATACGGTCCCCAGGGGCCACTGACACTGCCCCATAGGGGGAATGACAAAGAATTTTAATTACACCTGTATAATCTGGATCGATAACACCGGGGAAGACTATGAGACCCTTTAAAGTAGAGGAGGAGCGCCCCAAAAGAAGGCCCACCGTATCTCTTGCTAGCGGGCCAGACACATCTGTGTCCAGGATTTGCACGCCCATTTCCGGAGTTAAGACCAATCCGGAGGTGGCACAGAGGTCCAGGCCTGCGGAGCCCGATGTTGCTCTCCGGGCTGAGGCAGCGGGGGACCTGGCGCCACAGTCACCGGGACCTGAGGTGTCTGCATTGCCCCATAGATTTGTGGGCCCTGGGGACGTGGGCCCTTCCCCCCGTTTTTTTGGTCCTGATTACTTGAAAGAGGGGGGAGGGGCAGACCATTAATATCCCTCACAGATCTACATTCATTAGCCCAGTGTTTTCCCTTCTTACATCTAGGACAAGTCCCAGGGGGGCGCTGTGCCGGTCCCGCATCTCGGACAGGGGCTGGGCTATCCGCTTGAGGACATTGGCGTTTAAAATGTCCCAATTGACCACATCGGAAACAGCCCTTTTGATTCCCTGTCCGTTGAGCCTTAGCGGCAGCTATGACCGCTGCTGCTAATCCTGCATTAGACAGAGGACCCCCTATCTCTCGACAGGCTTTGAGCCAGTCATCCCTTCTTACTGATTGTATAGCCTTTTTGCACTCCTTAGTGGCCTGTTCAAATATTAGCTGTTGTATAAACGGCATGGTGTGGTCAGCAAGGCCAATTGTCTTTTCTGTCACTTCCAACATTCTAGCTGAGAAATCAGAAAATGGCTCTGTAGGGCCCTGAACAATCTTAGTCAACTGTCCTGCGACCTCTCCCTTATTACGGAGCTCCTTCCAAGCCTGATAATGAATATTATTAATTTGGATATACACGTCTGGATGGAAATTGAGCTGATCTGTAAGATAAGGACCAGTCCCCAGAAGCATATCAGAAGTCCAGTCCCATTCCCCTTTCATAATATTCTGCCTAGCTTGTTCTTGGGCTTTATCAGAAATCAGTGATCTGAAATCCAAATATTGCCCTCTCGTTAGACAAGCTCGGGCTAAGTCTAACCAATCACCAGGAGTAAGGGTGCGCTGCGTGAGTCTGCGAAGCAGCATAAGTGAATAGTCAGCAGTGGGTCCAAAATCTTTGCAGGCCTGAACTAAATCCTTAAGTTCCGTATAGGGGATTGGCTCCCAACCTCTTTGATTGGTAGTGGTATTCAAAAAAACCTGGGAAAGCGGAGGCCAGGCGGGACCACGTCCGCGGCTTAACAAAATGGCAGCGATCCTCGGCTGGGACATAGGGGGGGGGGAACATGAGGGCGTGGCAGAGCACTAGGCGGTGCTCGGTTCCGAATACCAACTTCCTCTTTTAAGGCACTCCTCCCCCTAACCGCGGGAGGGCAGACACGCCTGCCCACAAACTGAGTATCCTGAGCACAATGCAAAGCTGCCTCCTCTAAATCCTGTCCCTCTGTCCCACTGGAGTCCTCCTCGCCCTCCTGATCAGAAGCAGAACTACTGCCGTGATCATCTCGTATACTCAGGTGTCGCAGCGGCTGTAGGGAAGGATATAACCCCGCAGCCCCCTGCTGCGGCGGGGCCCTAGGGAAGTCCTCACCCCTCCTGTGCATACAGCCAGAGCCCTCATTACTCTCTTCTAACGGGGGTGCCTTCTCCTCTACATGGCAGGGAACCTTTTCCTTGAAATGACTGGCCATATTGGGAACTCCTCCCGGGAAATGACTGGCCCTTTTTTCCTGTACTTCCTTATATAATCTGGGTTTGCTATCCCCACTTGCATCAGATTCTGACAAACTATCCTGATGTTGTCTGAGCCGTCTCCGGCCCTCCTGAAGTGGGTCCGGGTGGCTTCCAGAACGTAAACAAGAATGTATCATCCTCCAGAAAGGGAGGGTACCTCGACCTAAGTGACCCTCCTCCCTAGCCGCCTCAAGGTCTTTACCCAGCTTTTCCCATGAGGGCAATGAGAGATCTCCGGACGCCGCAAACCATGGAGCCGCAGCATCAATGTCTTTAACAATCTTTTTAATAGTGGCATTAGAGACCTTTAGATCACGTTGTTTCAAAACTTCCTTTATAGGCTGAGTAAAATCAATGGGAGAATACCGGGCACTCGATGTATTACCCATCACGAGCTGGAAGGCTGGAAATAAAACTAACAGCCAGCCCCACGTTATCTACCGAGGATTTATCTAACTCGAGGCTCCAAGGACCAGAGCCGCGTTGTCTACCGCGGGTTTAACCGGTCCAGGCTATTAGCAGACTAGGCAAGATAGAAACAAACGCAAAACAATAGAAAGACCCAGACAAAACAAACAAAAAACAGCAAGAGCAGCGAGGCCCTCAGACACGGACATGACTGAGACACAGAAAAGAAAAAAAAAAAAAAAAAAACAGAATGACTTACCGGCACCTTCCTCTCCGTGTGTCAAGTTCTGAATCCTCCTTTGGTCCTTCCCGGGATTTCGGCACCACTTTGCGGCGAGCCCCCCGACCAGCGGGAAAAGAACAATCACCACACGAGGATCCTTCTTGATCACACTTTATTGGAGAGCTTCTTGGTTAACAGGAGAGCGGATGGAGAAGGACTCGGGGGCGGGATGTGCAGCTACTTTTATAGGGGGATGGGCAATGAGGCACCTACTGATTGGCTGCTACCCGCTTGCCACCACCAGGCGCCACGGGATAGGCTCAGGACAGGTTGCGTCAAGCGCATGCGCGTACCTTGAATACGGTTGGCGCCAAGGCACTGTCGTAAAGAAGCTGAACACCACGAGGTTAGCGCCATCTTGTAATGGCGGATTAGATGTGGTTTCCTGCAGTGCCAGCGCCATCTAGTGGTGGGGACTAGATGTGGCTCCCTGCATTACATGAGATATGGAAAGTCAAAACATGAGCCCTTAGGCTTCACAGATCATTGCCTCAACTGCTAAGCCATCTCTTCAGCCCTACTCTATGGCTTTTGTTTTCTTTTTTAAATTATTTTATTTTATTTTTATTACTAGATATGGGCATATTTTGTATGTAAACATCACGTGTTGGTACCATCCTTTCCCTCCTCCCTGCCTCTTTTCTGAAGAGGCTGTCCTTGTTGCAGATGCAGGTCACCCCATGGAGATTGTGGGTCATGCACTGGTGTGGGGGAAGAGGCAATGTTCCTGTGCAAAATGTCCCAACTTGTGACTTTAACAATCTTTCCTCCCCCTCTTCTGCAAAATTCCCTGAGCCATCCTGGGAGCATTTTGAGTCTACTTCAGTGATGGTCACTTAGGAGCATCTGGATTTCTGGTTTGGTAGATGTGGAGTGTTACCAGTATCTTTCTCCATCACCCTTATGTTGATATCAGATTAACTAAGAAAGCAACACTCTTGCTCATTTCCCAAATTCCTCTGTAGTTTCTGCTGGGACTAGGGTGGGATGCACTGGGTCATTTATCTCCTCAGGTCCAGCTCCCATCTGAAAAAAGAGAGGCATATTCTCCAACAGAGAGCAAAATCAGCACCAGTTAAGTGGGATAACAATTATTAATTTAAAGAGAATTAAAAGGGGTTAGACACTCTTATACTCTATTTGTGAGAGCTTGACAATGGAAAGCAGAATCATTATCTGGATATGATTCTGACTTGTTTCCCAGTTCCAGATATCATTTCCTTTTCACTGAGATGTTAGTCAGTCCAAGAGCAGTTGGTTACCCATCATGGCTGTGTGCCACTATTGCACTTGTATGAGCACCAATCATCTCAAGTTGCTTGCTTCTGAGTCACTTAGACTTTGAATTGCTTGGATAGATGTTGGCCACTTTCCTCCAGTTGCTCATTTAGCACCACCCATCACTAGGTGGGCTAATTGTCTGGGGACTGGCTCTCTTCTGGATTCCAACCAAGTTTCTCCACAGTCCATGCCAACAGTATTTGGTGTCTTCAGCTGTAGGGTCTTACCATTAAGCTCTGGTAAGTAATCAAGTGCTCTGACAGAAGTCTGTCTTATTTGTTTCGGGAGATCTAGTAGGTCTCTCTGATCAACAGCCCATTGTAGATGTATACCACATCCTGCTACAGGGAATTACAGGCCAGCACTAAGGAAAAAGAAAACAGAAAAAGCTAGTGAAGAAAGAGAAAAAGGAGAAATTTGAGGTTAGCTTTTGTCTCACTCTCTCCAGGGCCCTTCAATTCAGATGCTCCCTCTAAGGTTCTCTTAAGGGTTCCACCTTTTAGTTTGATTTCCAAGATATAGGATTCTATGGTACCAGTTCAGTTTGAGTTCAGTTTTGTGTCTCCACCACCCTTTCCCTTCACACAAACCCTACCCTCCCTATTGTCCAAGCCTTAAGATGCTATTTAGTCATGTCAGCAACTTGAGCTGATCCAGGTTAGGAACTGTGGATAAGTGAGATCCTGTGATGGTTGTCTTTCTGTGATTGTGTGAGTTTCACTTAGAATGATATGTTCCAAGTTCAACCATTATTCTACAAATTTCAATGTGTCATTCTTTCTTACTGGAGAGTAGAGTTCCCTCATGTAGATATACCACATCTTGGTTATCCCCTCATCCAATGATGGGCACCTGGGTAGATTCCAGTTCTTAGCCATTATGAATTGAGCAGCTATAAACATGGTTGAGCAAATATTTCTAAACTGAGATGTGGAACTTTTAGGGTAAATACCCAGTAAGGGAATAACAGAGTCTGTTAGTAACTCTATTTCATCCTTTTCAGGAGTCTCCACATAGATTTCCACAATGGTTGTACCAGCTTACATTCCCAGCAACAGTGAATGAGTGTTCCTGTTTCTCCACATCCTCACCAACAATTGTTTCATTTGATTTTTTAATGTTTGTTATCCTTACTGAGTAAGGTAGAATCTCATAGTTGTTTTAATTTGCATTTCATTAATGGTTAGAAAATTTTAACATTTTCTTAAGTGTGTGTTAGGCATTTATAATTCTTTCTCTGAGAACTCCCTATTTAGTTCTGTGTTCCACTTTTGGAGAGGGTTGTTTGAATTTTTATTGTTTAGATTTTTGAGTTCTTTATAGATTCTAGATATTAGGTTTCTGTCAGTGGTATAGCTGGCAACGATTTTCTCCCATTCAGTGGGTAATCTATTGGTTCTGCTTATGGTATGCTTACCTCTGCAAAAGCTTTTTAGCTTCATGAGATCCAATTGGTTGAGTGTTTAATTTCCTTGGCTACTAGGGTTTTGTTCAGGAAGTCTTTTCCCAGACCTATAGTGTGGAGAGTATTTCCTATTTTTTTTTCTAGTAGTTGAAGAATTTCAGGCCTTATATTGAAGTCTTTAATTCATTTGAACTTGATTTTTTGTTTTGTTTTGTTTTTTGATTTTTCGAGGTAGGGTCTCATTCTATCCCAGGCTGACCTGGGATTCACTATGTAGTCTCAGGGTGGCCTCGAACTCACAGCAATCCTCCTACCTCTGCCTCCTGAGTGCTGGGATGAAAGGCATGTGCCACCACACCCGGCTTTTGAACTTGATTTTTGTATATGGCTAAATGAGTCGGTCTAATTTCATTTTTCTCCATATGGTCATCCAGTTTGTCCAACACCATTTGTTGGAGATGCTGTCTTTTCTGCAGTCTACATTATTAGCAACTTTGTCAAATATCAAGCAGCTGTAGTTGCTTGCCCTAGGGTCTTGGTCTTCAATTCTGTTCCATTGGACTATGTTTCTGTTTTTATTCCAGTACCATGATGTTTTTGTCACTATGGTTTTGTAATATAGCTTTAGATAAGGTATGGTGATACCACCAGTGGTGTGTTTCTTTTGCCAAGGTTAATACTTCTAGTACTATGTTGAAGAGCAGTGGTGAGAGTGGGCACCTCTGTCTTGTTTTTTTTTTTTTTTGATGATAACATGATACTGTGGAGCACTCCACCCTAGATTCTACTTTTTTTTCTGTGTCCTTACTGAAAATCATGGGATGTCATGGTCACTGAGCCCCTGCAGGATTTCCCAGTGTGCTTGAATCCAGGCTTGTTTGACCAAAATTCCTTAAGTGCTTGCATGAACTTCATATTCAAGGTGTTGACACCACTAGGCCCAGAATCTTAACTTTGTTCACTGGTAAGATACACTGCAGCAGCACAAGCTTCCCTAAGTACTTTGGCTTCATCACCCTGACATTAATGCTTCTTTCTTTGGAACTACAGCTGACCCCATCTCAGGATTCTTTGGATCACTCCCTTGTGGTAATCTCTAGCCAACCCCAGCCACGTCTTTGCTGTGAAAGGAACAATACAGGAATTTTTATTTCAAAAGTACTTTTCTAGAGATTGATTTGGAAGCCTATTGCAAATATTAACAAAATATTTGAAAGACAGAAGATAATATTAGAGGTATATATAAATGTTTCAGGTCTTGCCACACCTGGAAAAGGATGCTAATATGATGCTAATAACTACTGATTACTTATATATAGAATGACTCACCCATTTGCAAATTGTTAGCAAATTATTTACAAAAATTTCCAGGCAAAATGTCTTACAGAACTTCCTGTGAGATTCCTCAAGGCATAGCAAGGACATAAGTCCTATTTCCATATTTATTTTAAGAAGGTATTGTGGCTTGTAGTGAGAAGATTCACCTTCTGGAAACCACTCCAGGATACCAAAAGTGACTGTTGTTCCTTCTCCATGTGCCAATAACTTCCTTAAAACAACACAGGAAACATAGGAGCCTTGATTTATCTGTAAAATTTGCACATTAAAATGATTCATTCCAGTGGTGGGTAACTCAGGGCCAGAGCACTTTTCCAGCATGCACAAGGTTCTACATTAAATTTCAGTGGAGTAGCACAAAAATAATTAAAATACTTAAGTTAGTATAAAAATTAAAAATGGTACAACTTACTGCCCCACTGCCCATTTCAGTAACTTGTAACACTGATGTTTATTGAAATAGCACTTCTCTGCCAACTACCCTTCCAATGACCTAACAAAAGAGTTGTTTAACCATTATAACCAGTTATAGTTTTATCCCCATATTACAGATGGATGAACCAAGGCCCAAGGCCCAAGGCCTTAAAAGGAAAAGGGACTTTCCCAATGTATTCAGTTAGTAATAGGACAGCCTAGTATTTCTCAGGTCACCTAGCAGCAGTCTGTGCTCTAAGCCCTCTTCCTGTTGCTTTTGGACACCCTATCTTTTCTTCTTGTACTCCTCCCTGCACATTAGAACATGATATTCTTTCATGAACAAAAGAGAATTTCTTCATCAGTATATGAGTTGGGAGGCACATGAGATTGAAATTCTTTGATAAATCAACCATGTACACAGGAGCTCTCCTCACCAATGTGAAGAAGAGAATCTCACTTGGGAGATTAAAGAAGATGACTATCTGGGATATTAAAATTTTAGGTACAAATCTTTAAAAGCCAGATGAGACACTCACTTTATTAAGTATTCACCTTCCCATGAGTGAATCTTACTCTATATTCGAAAACCTAGCACACTGATGTTTTTTAAATATCCAGTAACTATATTTCTAAGTCTTGTATAAATGGTTCTAAAGTTTATTTAGCAAACAAAATCTATTCTTTACATTTTAAGAGAATTTCTTTTCCTAAGAATATTTCTTTTTTATTTTGTATTCTTGTAGTAAACAAGAGAGTGAGAAGCTTTATGGTACATTTCAGATTTCTCCCCATCTCTTCTGCTTTAAGATCTCTTTAATAGACATTTTAAAGTCAGATAGTTGAATAGCAGTTTTGCAAAAATTATTCACTCCAAGAATTTATTAATCATATACAAAGTCTTGAGGACAGAATCACCAAAATGATCTTGGTGAAAGTATGCTGCTGGAGTGATAAGGTGGGTTAGAAGGAATTATACATATACATATATACATATATGTGTGCCTTAATTTCTATTTATAAGGAAAATAGAGGATCAATCATTGAATTGATATAGCATATCAGAAATAAGTGGAGTACGTGTTAAAGTTATGATTCTTTGGGCTCTGCCTTCCAAGTGATAAGTGCTGAGAGTGATTTCTGGGATCTTTAGGTATACTAACCCCTGATTCTGTTGTTCTTTCAGATTTGGAACATATTGGAACTAAGGGAATTCTAACTTGAATACTTTAAGATATATGTTTAGAAAACTGTAAGCAGAATTTGGGAACTAAAAATTTGAAATAATTTTGATGAAATTAAAAAAAAAGAATTTGGGGGAATGGAGAAATGACTTAGCCATTATAAGTGCTTGCTTGCAAAGCCTACCAGCCCAGATTTGATTTCCCAACCACCCACATAAAAGCCAGACATAAACAGTGTTACATGCATCTGCTGTTCATTTGTAGTGACAACACTACACACACATGCAAATAAGTAGTATTTTTAAAGAGTTTGAAGGAATTTTCTAAAATACAAAATTAAAGATACTATAGTCTGGACACTATACAAAGGTGCTTATTATATATTTTATACCATTAAAATACAATTTTATGTAAATATATATTCAAGCTGACATTACTTTTTCAGAAGAAGGGAAAGTGTATTCTATAAAATCAAGTCAGGGCTGGGGAGATGGGTGAACAGTCAAAGCACTTGCTTGTGAAGCCAGTAGGCCCTTGTTCAATTCCCCAGTAAACACATAAAGCCATATACCCAATGTGGCAGCAAGATGCCCTAGTGTGCCCATTCATTCTCTCTCTCTCTCAAATAAATAAAAATATCTTTAAAATTAAAGCATGTCATTTATTTTGAACATTACTAGGATGAATGAACATCACTTCCCTAGCCTTTATATACACACATATGTAAGCCAGAAATATTTTATTGTATGTTATCTGAATTTTAAAAATTTTATCTAAGTAACTTAGTTTCTTAATATATTTTTATGAAACTACTTAGCATGTATCTTCTATATGCATCTTCTATAGTCTCAAAGACTTCTTAGGAGAAAATAAATCTAATAGTTATGTTGAGGACTGCATGACCCACATTTTCCTAACCTAGACATGATTTCATCAGTGAAAATTTGATTTAATGAGCACTGCCTTCTAATGGCATTCTCAAGTGGATGCCATGGAGATATGCAAATGAAGACAAAGACATTGTCCTCATACTCAGGGAATTTACAATATAATAGAGGAACAAAATGCAGATGAAAAGCTATAACAACACATGCAAAGATGAGATGAAAACAGGAACAAATTAATGTAACACAAAGCATCAGTGTTAAGAGAAATGGAATAATGGAATGATGGGTGTTGAGGTAGAGCAGAGCTTTACAAGAGGAGTTAATGAAGACAGTTTATTTTAAATAGATGTTTGAGAGAGACATAAATGGAGAGCAAGAGAAAAATAGTGGGAAGGATATTCTATTCAGAGAGCATGGCAAGATCTCTGGAGAACAAAGGATTAGAACAAAGGGCAAGTAATTTTAAGTGATTGCTGAAAGATATAAAACTTGTACTCCCCCCAAAAATGTCACATGCAACTCCCTGTGATTCTATTTAAAGTTGACCCTTATTCATCAAATTGCCTATTCTACATTTCATGTAGGATAAGAAGATCTGTTACCAAGCACTCCATGAAGCATCAACATTCACTGAAAACCAAATGCTAAAGGATGATGAAATGTGTACATAAAGCATCAGAGAGAAAAAGAAATGGATCTTGGCTAAGGCACATAAACTTCAGTTTAAAGTATACCTAAGATATGTGAAGTATGTAACTGCATGCTCTTGTTCTTACATTTGTACCAGTATTATATCACTTAATGTGAAAGCATACACAGCAACTTTAAATTAAATAAATTCTCTCAAAAGGAATATTGAGAATTAAATGCCAAGTATAAATATATCTATATGATTTATTTTTATTTTATTATAGACATCCACATTCAAGTCTTTCAAATAAAGTAGTGATCAGTTATCAAGGACTAGATAGATGCTCCTTTCCCCAACAAACACAGACATATAGTAATAGTTCATGGACAAATTCCTTTTGTGAGAAATGAGAAATCAATTGGAATTTTCTTTCACTTCAGACATCTATTGACCAAAACTAGTTGCGAGTGGTAGGACACCCCTTTGCCAAGACCATGACCCTAGTGCAGCACTTTATAATAAGGAAGTCTTCCTAGCTCCTAGGCTCACACAGGCGAGAGAACTTTTGCATCTCTCCAACTTTAGCAAGTAGACTCCCTGGAGGATGAAGCCCTGTTCCGATCAGACTTAGAGTGCAGTCTGACTATCCAGAAGAGAATGCAGGCTAGGACTTGAGGTGGCGAATGCTGCTGATCCTTCCCCAGCTCAGTACAGAGTGAGTGAATGAAAATTCAAAGCTTAGCTTCCCCTCAGACAAGAAAAACCGCTAATGTGTTCGCAGTGTCCCAACTTTTATGGGTGTGCCCAAAGAACAAGTCCCTTAGCTGTCATGAAGCTCTGTGGGGTTCCATACAGTTAGACACTTAGGGAAAGAATGGACAGTATGCTCTGGGATGGCAAAATCCCTCCTACTTCCAAGCTCAGCAAAGAGCAAACAGAAAAATGCTATGAGTGCCTGTTTCTCAGAGATTCTGTTAAAGGCCCAAGAATCTTAGTCTAGACTGTTGTGTCTTTTCTTGTTCAAGGCCAAGATGGAAAAAAACCTGCTTTGTCTAACAGCAATTACCAACATAGAGTCAAGGACAAGGAAGAACCAAAATGATCTCAAACAAAGGTGGAAAATGAATCTCTTTAAACTGATTTTAATGAAAAGGATTTATATTTTTTACCTAACAGAGAATTTAACTCCCATCAAGGTGTTTCCCAAGGCAAAAAGAAAAGTATGTGAACAAAGGGAGGAATTCAACAAAAAAGGCAGGGGGAGTATTTTTAAAGTACCAAAAAAATAGGGGGATACCTCTGGGTAAGATGGTGGCATAGGAACAAAAAGCAGTCTTGAGGGAAAATAAGAGAAAAAAAAGCAAAAATACACTCTTCTATTGAAAAGTGAAGGTGTATAGGAAATTATCAACCATAGCAGAGAAGTAGGAGATACCCAGAGCTGCCAGAAACCACAGAATCAGGTAGAAGGGGCTCCAATAGCAGTAGCACTGTCTCACATGACCACCAGGCTCTGTATGAGCAGCAGGAAAAGCCAGGTGACAGGATTTTCAACTCACACCAGCCTTATCGCAAAGTCAAGAAACCTAAAGGGGAATATAGCAGGGACCAGCTGAGTGGCTCATGAAGGCTCATGAAGAAGAGAATTGTCTGGACCAGTGGTACAACTTCAGGCACCATCAACAGCCTCCCCCCCCCCCCCCACCAGCAACCACCTGAGACCAAGGGAAGGGAATTCACCTATACAGCACCCAGCACAGGCTTTCAGAGCAGTGACTGACTCATCCAGTGAACCAACCAGAGCTCACAGTGCAGCAAAAAGGGACCCAAGAAGGTATGCAGCATAGCTGAGACCAAAGCCATCCCAAAAGGTAACAGGACCTACTTCATAAGGTCAGTACCCGCCACAAAGCCTGGTGTATTATGCATTATGCGTTAAATCTGATGCATGGTCAGATTTTCCATTCTTGAATAAGTTACATTTTGAGGTTGTCATTTGTTGCTTCCTGATTTATACTGCCTTTGTCTCTTCTGTCATTCATGGGGGCAGAGTTTCATGCAACCATAGGCTGACCTTGAAAACCTTTCAGACCAGAAATATCAGCCTTGTAGTTGATAGGATTAAGGCTGTGGGGCAACACATATTCTTAGGGACTTTGTCTTTGTTTGAGAATCTGTTTGCTTTAATCCCCACTCTTGCATAAATACTCTGTGCTGGGTTTCATTGAATGTATATGTCATTCAGATGAATATTAGAATTTGCCTGCACTTTGCTCCACCCATCCTACTAGAATACTTGCACAGCAGACAAAACCAACACCTAGAGTCACTTTTGCTGTTACTCTAAGAGTCCTGTAGAAGCCACACCTATCATCTTGAGCTCCTACCCTAAAGATATATAACATCACATTTATACATCTAAAATGCTGCAGATAATTAGAAACCCCCAACATCAAATTAATCCAAGAGGTAAAAATCTCTACATTGTAATACCAAAAAATCCAGACATTATAATTCTGCCAAAAATTATAGATCCATCAGAAATGAACTCCAGTGAGAATGATTTAGATGAAATTCCTGAGAAAGATTTCAGAAGAATGATTATAACTATGTTCAAAGAAATCAAAGAGGAAATTAAAAGAAGACACAGGAAACAATTTAATGAAATAATGAGGTTAATACAAGACATGAGTAAGGAAATAGAAACACTGAAGAAGGGCGGAAGAGATGGTTTAATGGTTAAGGAGTTTGTCTGTGAGGCCTGCATACCAAAGTTCAATTCCCTGGTACCAATGTAAGCCAGATACACAAGGTGGCACATGCATCTAGAGTTTGTTTGCAGTGGCTGGAGGCCTTGGTACACTAATTCTCTCTCTTTCTGTCTGCATCTTTCTCTATCTCCCTCTCTCAAATAAGTAAATAATATATTTAAAAAAAGAAAAACTGAAGAAAACCAATCAGAAATACTAGGAATGAAAATCACAGTAAGTAAAAAAAAAAAAAAAAAAAATCTCTGTAGAAACACTTGCAAATAGTATGAATGAAGGAGAAAACAAAATATCTAAACTAGAAGACCAGGTGGCAGATCTAATACAGTCCAACAAAGAGAAAGACAAGAAAATAGGAAGGTATAAATGGGAATTTCAAGATATTTGGAACATTATGAAAAGATCAAACATAATAATTCAGGGTATAGTAGAAGGAGAAGAATTTCACTCCAAAGGAATAGTTGGTGTTTTCAACAAAATCATAGAAGGAAACTTCCCCCAAATTGGAAAAGAGATGCCAATGCAGATATAGGAAGCCTTTAGAACATCAAACACACAAAACCTGGAAAGAAACTCTCTTTGCCATATTATAATTAAACTACCAAACACACAAACCAAAGAAAATATATTGAGAGCAGTGAGAGAGAAAAAGCAAGTCACCTATAAAGGCAAGCCCATCAGACTAACAGTAGATTACTCAACACAAGGTTTAAAAGCCAGAAGGACTTGGAATAATGTATTCCAACTTCTAAAAGATAACAACTGTCAATCAAGAATATTTTATCCAGCAAAACTATACATCAAAATTGATGAAAAAATAAGGATATTCCACCAAAAATAGGCTGAAGCAATATATGACAACTAAGCTAGCTCTACAGAAAATGCTTGAAGGCACCTTCCAAGCCAAAGTGAAAGGAAAGCACACATATGAGGAAACAAGAAAAAATAAATCACACTCAAATAACAGTAAATATAACGGAGTAAAGGTAAAACAGGAAGCAATGCAAAACAAGAAGAATGGTGAAAATAAATATATACCTTTCTTTTTTATGTTTATCAATATTATTATAAACAAGATGTTTCATATGGATACATCATGTGTTGGTACCCTCTTTTCCCTCATCCCTGCCCCCATTTCATTGGGAACATTCCTCGTATTATCCATAGGGTTGTAGTTTATGTGCTGTGAGAACAGTAATCAGTAATTTGGGGGGAGGGAGAGAATGTTTCTGGGCATGATGTCTCAACCTGTGGCTCTTACAATCTTTCTGCCACATCTTCCACAAAATTCTTTGAGCCATGGTGGGTGAGTTTTAAGTCTTCTTCAGTGATGAGCTCTTAGGAGCCTCTGGATCTCTGCTTTGATAGGTGTTGAATATCCTCAACATCTGCTTCCTGCATCCTGGTGCTGATTATTAAGAACAGCATGGAAGCATCACTCTTGCTCATCTCCCCATCCCTCTGTGGATTCAGCTGTGGCTTGGCTGAAGTGCAAAGAGTAGTTTATCTCTTCCATTCTCACTACCATCTAAAAAAGAAGAACATATTCTCCAATGGAGAGTGAAGTCAGCATAATTTAAATAGGATAAGCATTATTAATTTAGGAAGAATTTCATGTATGTATTCCCTCTTTTAGCCAAAAACTAGTGAGAGCTTAATACTGGAATAGGATTCTGATCTGGTTCCCAATTCAAAATATGGGTTCCTTTATTCTAAGAAGATCTCTTGGGCAATCAGAAAGCTATTGGTTACCCACTGAGGCTGTGTGCCACTATTGTACTGGTGTTTACATCCTGTCAAGGTGTTTGCTTCTGAGTAACTTAGACCTCCAATTGCTCAGACTGATGTTGGCCATTTTCCCCAAGTAGCTCATGTAGCGCTTTCCAGCACTAGACAGACTGTCTGGGGGCTGGCATTCTTCTGACTTCCACCCAGGTCTCTCTGTGCCCTGTGTCAGCAGCATATGGTGTCTTCAGCAATGGGAGCTTAGCTTTTGCCTCAGGCAAGTAACCAAGTGCTTTGACAGAAAGCTATCTTGATTTGTGGACTTCTTAAGTCTCTCTGATCAACAGCTCAATGTGGGAAGCAACCAAACTCTGGTACTGGGAGTTACAGGTCAGAGACAGAAAAAAATTTTTCTTTTAAGCTTAGGCTTCATCGAACCCTCATCAGAGCCATACTTTTCAGGTATTCCCCCTTACTCCTTTTCAGGGTTATATCTTTTAGGCTATCTCCAAGGATAAAGGTTTCTACGGTATCAGCTCATTTCGGATTCAATTTTATGTTTGATTCCCCTCTCTCCTTTTCCCCTTCCCTCCCCGCAAACCCTTCCATCCCTATTGTCTGGGCCTTGAGTCAGGTATGACTGCAACTCAACCAGGTCAAGATTAGGAACTGCAGGACACCATGGGGCATTTGGATTTCTGTGAGTGGGTGAGTTCACAGAGTATAATCTCTTCCAAGTCTGTCCATTTTTATACAAATTTCATTGTTTCATTTGTTCTTACTGCTGAGTACAATTTCATTGTGTAAATGTACCATTCATCCAATGATGGGCATCTGGGTTGGTTCCAGTTCTTAGCTATAATGAATTGAGCGCTATAAACATGGTTTCCATATTGGTTGTACAAGTTTACATTCCCACCAACAGTGAATAAGGGTTACTCTTTTCCCATATCCTCACCAACATTTGTCATTGTTAGATATTTTTAATCATTGTCATCCCTTACTGGAGTAAAGCGGAATCTCATGGTTGTTTTAATTTCCATTTCCCTAATGATTAGGGATGTTGAATATTTTCTTAAGTGTGTGTTAACCACTTGTAATTCTTCCTCTGAGAATTGCCTATTCAGTTCTCTGCCCTACTTTTGGAGTGGGTTGTTTGATTTTTTTTATTATTTAGTTTTTTTTAGTTCTTTGTAGATTGTGGATACTAGGCTTCTGTCAGTCATATAGCTGGCAAAGATTTTCTCCCATTATGTGGGTAATCTATTGGTTCTGCTGTTGGTGTGTTTGTGCAAAAGCTTTTTAGCTTCATGAGATCCCATTGGTTGAGTGTTTGTTTGATTTTCTGGGCTACTGGGGTTTTGTTTGGGAAGTCTTTTGCCACTCCTATATCATGGAGAGTGCCTCCTATGTTTTCTTC